>JAPVLV010000013.1:24873910-29747821 GCA_029168935.1 Oxyria digyna
CATGGGCACACTAGCTGAATCTCAAAGAGGAAGAAAGAAATGATGCAAAACCTCTTAGATTCTTTGCTTCAATTGACACAACGGTAGGTATTTTATACATGAACAATTTTGTCATAACAAGTGGAAATATAACTTCTGGAATCTTTTGATATTGTATATAGGTTGTCCCTACTGTTGTGGGTTTCGCTCTCAAAGATTCTGAAACATTCTTCAATGCTGAAATGGAAGCTCAATTAGCAAGACTGCCACATCACAAATTGAATGATATTCAGTTGGTAAGTATTCTATTAAACTTATCTCTAAAGGTTCACCACTCTATCGCCAAATGTTCACTGTGTTGTTTAAAGTTGTTCATCATATTATCTATACGTGTTCACTATATTGTTTAATCTTGTTCATCACACTAACAAATGAAGTTCACTGTGCACTTTGTCTTCCCAATATACCAGAGCGACCACTATTACTGCATTGTTTTCAACCTCAAGAACCCAAGAATGGATATCATTGATAACTCCAGTGTTCAAGGCAAGAAACTGGTCAAATATAACCACATTCCTAAAGTGATGGTAAGTTTTAATACTGAATATTGTTCATCAGTTTATTTGATAATGTTCATCATTATATTTAAGTATGTTCATCATTATATTTCAGTATGTTCATCAGTTTATTTGAATATGTGTTTTTATTTTACAGCGAGCAATATTTGTTAACTTTCTAAGGAAGCATAACATGGAAGCCAAAGCAGCTCTATTCACAGACGAGAAGAAGGTACCAGCTGAACGTCTTTCAATGTACTGAAGAGATGATAAGAACAAGGAATATTGTGGTATATATACAATGCGACACATGGAAACATACTTTAGGGAGGGGCTGACAAATTGGATAACTTCTTTGAAGAAGGGTGACAAAAAACAAATGGACATGATAAGAGTCAAGTACCTTTCAGAGTTGTTAACCAACAGATTCAACAATGCTTACCCACATCTTATAGAGTGGGTCAATGGAAAATGAACTATGTAATAGTTGAAGACAAGTAGTTTGACAATATTTTATTTAGTTTGTATCTGAAGACAAGTAGTTTTTAGATGAAATGATGGTATTTTACAGTGTTACTGTGTTTATATTGTGGAAATGTTCATCATATTATTCTACAATGTTCATCGTTATATTACAAAATGTTCATCAAATCACTTAACAAGGTTCATCGGGTTTCTATAAAATGTTCATCTAAGTTATGAAGGAAGTTCATCATTTTAACTGTGAATGTTCATTGAGTATTTAGCCAAAGTTCATCATCTTAACACTGAATGTTCATTGAGGTTGATCTCAAAAGTTCATCAATAAGATAAGTAATTTTACTTATCTTTGTCACAAATGTTCATCATCTTAACAATGAATGTTCATCGAGCTTAAAGGCAAAGTTCATCCAATTAACACAACAAGTTCATCACATTAACAGAGAAAGTTCATCTAATATGATATCGATGTTCATCAATGTCTCCCATACTGTTCATCAGATTATATATAATTGTTCATCAAGTAGATTACACATGTTCACCAGAACTAAATTTACACAGAAAGACTTAAATGATAGTTTTTGAATGATCTAACTTGAAACACTTGTTGAAGTCTTCTCAGGACATGTAGAGCGATTGTGTCCAGATTTCAAACATATTGAACAACACTTCTTCACCTTGTTGGAATTCAATCTAACTTTCTCAATTGTACTCTTCAAACGTGAAGTTTTTGGCCTGCCTTTATTCTTTGATTGTGGAGGTGGAAGGACAGATATTGTATTTGGTAAAGGACCAACAAACTTCTCAAATCTTGCCTCTCTGCTTTTTGTAGGAGTCTTGTTGTTACTCATAGAAGACGACTCAGACTGAATGGATGAATTATACAACTCACGCTTTTCCTTTAGAACAACCATCAAAATGTCCACGAACACGGTAGTAATGGACATCACCCTCTGTGAGAGAACTAACAAAGGCACAATCATAAGCAGATGAGAGAAGCTGAGTTTGCAAATCATCAAAAACAGGCAGTGTATAGACATCACAAAGCTGAACTTCCATTTGGGTCCGTGTCTTGAGAGTGGGACGTCGAGTGGAAGATTTAAAGTCATGCTTACGATGAGTATGTCTTTGAGAATCAATTGCATTTTCAAATTGCAACATGAACACTACAAGGGATGATGATGAGCCAATGAAATGTGAGAAGAAGAAGTTTTGAGATTCAGACCTAAAGTTGTTCTAAGCAGGCCACCCATATGGACATTTTGAAAGAAAGAAGGAATCCATAAGTGTCGTAGATCAAACATTGTCTTGAAGATTGAAATCATCTATAATACCATGCCAAAGCTCCTCAAAATCCATAGGAGTAATCTCATCACTCCAAACAATAGCATTGAATCTATCTCTGAAATCTTTATTTTGCTCTGGTTCAACCTTAATCTTACCCGACACTTTGAACATTATGTGCCACATGCAAAAAAAGATGAACACTTGAGCTAAAAACCTCCTCAACAGAAGCCTTGATAGCAGCATCTTGATCAATCAAAATAACAAAAGGTTCATGTCCCATTGCCTTTTTGAAATGGTCAAACAACCACACATAAGATGGAATATCTTCGTTCAACAATAAGCCAAATGCAAAGGTGATTGAGCACTTGTAGTTGTCAGCTCCAGTGAAAGGAACAAACACCATATCATACCTGAAAACAAAAAGCAAAAAATCATAATGTTCATCAAAACTGTATTGTTTGTTCATCAAATGATATAACAATGTTCATCATTACTGTTAACAAAGTTCATCAAAGCTGGGGTATTGGTTCATCACAACAAATATTAATGTTCATCAATAATGCTATGAAAGTTCATAAATGAATATAACAATGTTCATCAAGACTGGTATGAATGTTCATCAATAAATCTAACAATCTAAAAATGATCATCAATGTTCATCAATAAATGTAACATTGTTCATCACAATTACTAAGAATGTTCACCAAAACAGGTAAGAATGTTCATCAACGCTGATGTTAATTTAAAATAGAAACATACCTATTTGATTTGTATGTTGCATCAGCAGTAACTACATCACCAAAGAATGAAAAACTGTTGCATGCAATCGGATCATCCCAGAATAAATGAGTTAGTTGATTATGCTCATTGACATAGTACTCAAAATAGAGAGCCTCACATCTCTCTTTCTTGCGAAAAAGGCTATCAATTACCATTTGAGCATCATAACCAACCATATACGCATTGTGATCTCGGTTAAATTTCTTGAAATCAACCAGCGAGGCACCGACATTTGCGTAAGATCCAACAGAATTCTTGAACATCTTAAATGCCTTGCTAGTACCAATATTGGACTTGATACAATTCATAATAAAGTCCTCATGGAATGGAGTCAATTTCCAGTTACTCCTGGCAAAATGTCGTTATGATTCATCAACCATATAATGTGTATGACGCTCCTCAAAAATCTTAACAGAATAGCCATCATGCCCAAGATAGTGAAGCGCTAATTTAGCAACACAACCACATCTATCTGAATTCCTCTTCCTTTTTGATGAAGTGGAGTCATCTGTAGTATTTCCATCTACTTTCATATACCCCTGCCTACTGCAACAAAGATACTTCCAAATTGGAACTTTGGTCCCATCTTTAGTGCTAGTATCTGACATCATACGTACACTAAAGCCTGCCCTGGTGGCATATTTTTTATAAAATTCGATACCATCTTCAATTGATGCAAACACTTGACCTACATATGGCTTGTAAGAATCTTCACATAATGGTAAAAAGTATTTCGTATTTCCAGGAGAAATAGAAACTACACCATTGGCATTGGATTGATCAACACCTAGAAAAATGTTCATCAGATATTAACCATATGTTCATCAAACAACTTATAAATGTTCATCACAAATCCTGTGAATGTTCATTACACTTTAAAATGTTGTGAATGATCATCACATCTAGAACAAAGTTCATCAAATCAGTATTAAAAGTTCATTAAAACTGTATTCAACGTTCATCACATGTTTTATAAAAGTTCATCACAAATCCTGGATATGTTCATAATATGTCCAATAGAATGTTCATCACTTCTATTACTTAATACGAATCCGTGTAATATAGCTTGATAGAGAGAAGGAGAAATGAGATATTAAAAGAGCGCGTTGAAGGATTAAATTTAAGTGACGGGAATGAGGCGATTTTTATTTCTCTCTCTTTGAAAACACTTTACACAAAGATCATCAACAGATCGAATAATTTTCTCTCCTAAAATTTCCGACCCCTTTGAAGGAGGTTGAGACTTTATAGTAGTTGAGCTGCTTCCAAGACATGCTCCCTAAGTAATTTTGATTAGTGTCATCAAGAAGGAGGCGGAAGTGCTTATGCGGGCAGCTGACTCATGGAGCTGGAGCGCGCTGTCTGCGTGTAGGGACGCAAGTTGTCTTGTGGTGTCAACGCGTTCCATGACGATGTAGGCGAGATGTTTTGAGGCGTGTGATCATTTGGTTCCATCACAGCCCACCGTCTTCTCATAGGCTTTGTCTAAGAGGAGACGGCAGGAAACAAGAATGGAACGCCCTGTAAAATTTCTCGCATAATGAAAGCGCGTTTATAACACTTGGCTGTTCTTTGTGAGTTGTATTCTGGGTTTTGGCTCGTGGGCTTCTTTAAGTGGGCCGTCTTGGGCCGGCCCAAGGTAGAACTCCAGGGGATATAAAAGGCTTAATCCGGGCGGGATTTCTCATTTCCTCCCTCCCGATAAACTCTTTGTCTTCTTCAACCGTTCTTCGCTGCGACATCAGTGGTTTCAGAAGATTTCTCAGCCTCCTTGCCTCGATTCACTCGTGCTCGTTCTGGATTTTACTGCAAATCTTCGTCTTCTCGCATCGGATCTCCAAGTAAGTTTTGTCTTTCTCTCTCTATCTTTTGCTTTTTCTGCATGCGTTTTTGGGTTTTTGATTTTTGAACGGATGGGTGAGCAATCGATGGAACTGCGGATGCGAATGGGTTGAACAAAGGTTTTCTGGGTCAGATTCTTGTTGAATTTGTACAGAATGGTCTTTGGTACGAAATGTTTGATTTTGACGGTTCGTCTTCTGGGGTTTGAGGTTTTTCGGATGAGATTTATTTTTCTCCGGATCTCCCTTTCTTCCTTTCCTTATGTTGTGGGTTAGTTGTTTGGGATTTGAGATGGTGTTGTGACGAATCTCAAAATCTCGCTGGCTCTCTTCTTTGTTTTTTGTTGAGCAGACTTCTGTTAAGCGTGATGACTTCTGATGGGGAGGGAAGTAATGGGAGCAAAGTCGCTCGTGAGATCGAGAACGCGTCTTTGAGGGAAGGATTACGTGAAGAGGATCCGGAACGCACTGTTTCTAAGAATCCGGGTAGTGACGCGGGGACCTCAGATAGTGGGGGAGAGGCTTCAGG
This sequence comes from Oxyria digyna, assembly GCA_029168935.1. NCBI lineage: Eukaryota > Viridiplantae > Streptophyta > Magnoliopsida > Caryophyllales > Polygonaceae > Oxyria > Oxyria digyna. The sequence continues at coordinate 24,879,364 of JAPVLV010000013.1, forward strand.
TGGCGAGGCAGCGAGCTCTGGGGAAGAGGGTGAGGTTTCTGGTAATGAAGGGGAGTCTTCTTCTTCCTCTGTGTGGAGGTATATAGCTGGGTATGCACTTCGTTGTGAGGAGCTAGGTAGGTCTCCTAGCGCGAGGCATCTGTTAGCGGTGTCCCTTCTGAAGCCCAAGGACCAACTATTTTATCATCTCAGCTTTCCTTCTCAAAACGTGATGACAAAGCCTTCCAATCTGGGGAGGTGGAAGGAAAAATGGTTTCTGGTTAGATCAACGGATCCCTCTGCTTTCAATTGCCAATTGCATCCAGGAGTGTTTGGACGCCCTAAAATGATAGCGTCAGAAATGGCGGAGCTCAAGAAGGGTTTCCAGCGGGTTGAGGGTTATCCCTTTGATCATAAGATAGTGATGAATCATTTGAACCTGGAACGTGTTCATTTATCTCTTCCTTTGGTTCTTGCTTGTGGCGAAAGGAGTAGGGCTTCATTCTTGGATTGTATTCTAAGTTGAGTTTGTAATTCTTTTTGTTGTTACTAAGCGGTTTTTTCTTGTGTAGGAATGATAAATCTTGTTGCCGTACGCGCTGCTGTAAAGAGGAAGAGAGAGGCGGCCGCTCAGTCTGCTGCTCAGGTCACAAAGAAAGCTGAAGAAGTCAAGGACACGGCGCAACAGCCAGGGAAAGAGGGCACGCCAAAACCTGATACAGGGAGAAAGGACGTCAAGGAGTCCACTACCAAGCCGAGGATGGAAAGCACTGCCAAGCATGAGTCGAGATCTAAACGCGCTCAAGACAAAGAGGGAGGAACGTCTCCAAAGCACGCTAAAACCTCAGGTGGTTTCAGGGAAGTATTAAGACTTCAATCCATTCGTTCTACCAGTGGCACGCATTTTGGTACGGCGTTGTTGTCCAACTGAAGATGTGAAGATGACACTTCAGAAGATCGCGGAGGCTAATCTGTTTGAGCCTGAACGGAAATATTTACGAGAGCTTTCTGGTAACGCGTTTAATATAGAGATTCTTCGCCTCCAAACCATGGTAAGCCATTCGTCCCCAAGTCTTCCTTCTCTTTTTTTTTGTTTTGTTGATTGTGATTCTTTTCTTGTTTTGTTTGTTCTTTTGTAGTCTCTCCTTGCCAATCTGGAACTCTCTGATTACACCACTAGGCTGGAGAGTAGTGCCAAGAAGCATTTGGAATGCAGGGAAGCTTCTCAGGACGGGGATCTTAAAAAGAAGTATGAAGCTGCTCTGAACGCGTCAAAGAAATTTGAGCAGGACGCGAAGTAGTACAAGGCGGATTATGACACGGAGAAGAAGCTGAGGAAGTCAAAGGAGATGGAGCTGAACTCAACTGTCGAGACGCACAAGAAAGAGCGCGTAATTCTCAGACATAAGGGCGTTGACAAATATTTGCAGAGCAACGTGTACCATGAAGAGTGCGGAGATATGAAGACGATTGCAAAGGCCACCGCGGTGGAGGAATTCTTGAAGAGTGAGTGGTATAATGATATGATTATAGATGCTCAGACATGCTTTTACGAGTATGGCGTTCGCGTTGGATTTAGGCAGGACGTGGATAAGTTCAGGGGACTCCATTCTTCTATCGTGTATTCGGAGCCTGATTATGACAACCCTTGCGGAGAGCCCGATCCACCGGCAAAGGGTCAGGAAGAGAAGGGAGTGAACCTGCAGTAGAATCTTGTCTTGCTTGTTTCTTTTTTGCAATCTTTTACCGCCTTTGTTTGAACGCGTTCCAAGAACATAACTAGTATTTTATTTTGACAAGACAATGCGTACTTGGCGACCCAATCGCGAGCTTGAGTTGTCAAGTACAATATTTATAAGATTTTTTAGTTGGTTTTACCTTCCGTGTTGCTTGTTCGATTTTCTTATGACGCGTAGTTTGATGATGGCAGTCCCTAGTCGTCACTTGGGAGTTTCCACATCATTTAATAATTGTTGTAGTCATTAAGCGCGCTCATACCCGGGTGGTGGCAGCCCTAAGCCCTGCTTAGAGGTTCCACACCACCCTTAGTCATTAGGTATAGCGAGTTGTGTTTTGATTAGACGTATATTGATCGCGATGCGTCCCATGAATAGACACACTTTGGAGTTCTTTGGAGGAATTCCCGGTTGAAGTTTATTTATGTTCCTGCGCGCTGCGAAAATATTTACAAAAGATGGCGCTATTTAACAAGTTTTCCTAGAAGCGCGCTTCACTATCTACATTGCTAGTTCCCCTTTCACGCAAGATTTCATCCCATGAAGTACTTCTTAAGCCTATCGATGTTCCACGTCTTCGATGAGGCTACACATTTGTCGTCTAAAAGTCTGAAGGCTCCGCGGTTGACTTCCTCCCCTAAGACGTAGGGGCCTTCCCACTTTGGATCTAATTTGTTTCCCACGTCTACCTGTCGTAGCACGAGATCACCTTGTTTTAGACAACGCGGTCTGACTTTCTTGTTGTAATCTTCCAGCGTTCGCCTTTTATTTTCTCTTGTCTTCAGCATAGCGATCTCTTGCCTTTCATCGCGTAGATAAAGATCCAGACGCAATTTGTCCTCATTGTCTTCTTGGTTGAAATCAAATACTCTGGCGGATGGAATTAGTGCTTCCACAGGAACCACGGCGTCTGCGCCATATGCCATTGAAAACGGGGTTTCACCAGTTGCCCTTCGCACTGTTGTACGATATGTCCAGAGAGCTAAAGGCAGGAGTTCCATCCATCTTCCTTGAGTCTGGTCCACCCGCCTTCTGAGGTCGTCCAAGATTCACGCATTGGCGTTTTCCACTTGCCCATTTGATTGAGGATGAGCGACTGAGGAGAACTTGAGGTTGATATTGAGTTATGAACACATGTTTCTTATTTCGGCGCTATCAAATTGTGGCCCATGATTAGTGATGATGGCGTGCGGGATCCCAAAGCGACAAATGATGTTTCTCCATAGAAATTGGCGCACTTTGAGTGTCGTGGTCTTCATCATCACTTCGGGCTCTATCCATTTGGTGAAGTAATCCACCAGAACAAGTATGTTGCCCTTCTGACCACGTGGTCTGAAAAAGGGGCCAAGCAAATCCATACCACAAAGCGCAAAAGGGCAAGAAGGATGGATTGGCTTCATCTCAGAAGTTGGAACGCGTTGAACATTTTGGTGTCTCTGGCAAGCATCGCATCTTCTGACATGCTCCACACAGTCCTCTCGAAGGGTAGGCCAAAAGAAACCAGCCCTAGTAATATTGCGGGCCTACGATCTCCATCCCGAATGCCCACCATAACTTCCGCCGTGAGATTCTTTCACAATTCGCTGGCCTCGCTCCCTACTCACACAAAGGAGGTCTCCTTCAATGATTCCTTTCCAATAAAGCAATTCCCCTCTTGTGCAGAAATGCGATGCCTTCATTTTTAAAGCCCTTGCTTCGGTGGCCTTGTCCGGGAGGGTTCCGTACAAGATGTATTGTTTTATCGGAACCATCCAATCTCCGGTTTGGTTAATCTCCATCATGCTTGGAACCACACTTCGCGTGACTCGCCGTTCAAGGGTGACGCGCTCACCAACTTCCAAAGGTAGTGCACTTTCGTTTCTCGCCAAGGCGTCAGCTTTCATATTTGATGTGCGCGGTATAGGTTCAATGATAAAATGATCCAAGCAAGCGATCAAGGATTTTTACCTTTCGGCAATAGTCTGGAAGGGACCCTATCTTTGATTCGTATTCCCCAATGACCTGCTTCGCCATAACCTCTGAATCAGTGTAGGCGGTGATGTTTCTAGCCCCATTGAGCATGGCTATCTCTATTCCCGCGATGAGCGCTTCATACTCAGCTTCATTATTGGTAACTGGGAACATGAAGGTGAGCGCGTACTCTACCGAGAAGTTAGAGGGGCCTTCTAGAACTACTCCAGCCCCACCCCCCAGAGTAGTGCGCAATCCATCGACGAAGAGCTTCCACTCATCTCGGCACACTGGTTCAAACGCGGCAAAATCTGTTTCGAAAATAAAATCAGCCAACACTTATGCTTTGATGGAAGATCTTGGAAGATAGGCAATGTCGAATTCAAAGAGTTCCACGGCCCACTTCGTCATTCTCCTAGATAAGGCGGGTTGATGTAGTATCTGTATTAACGGCACATCTGATAAAACTTTAATGGTATGAGCTTGAAAGTAAGGGCGTAGGTGCCTGGCGGCAAAGACAATTTACAACGCGATCTTCTCTGCTGGGGAGTACCTTTGCTCAACGGGTTGTAATACCCTGCTGACGAAGTATACTGGATGTACACTTTCCCGAGTCAAGACTGCGCTCAAGGTCTGTGAGCCAACAACGAGATAAAGCTAAAGATCTTCGTAGCGAGAAGGGGCTGATAGTGTAGGCAACTTAGAGAGGTAGCTCTTCAAACTTAGGAACGCGCTCTCGAGTTCCTCTATCCACACAAACTTCCCTTTCTTTTTAAGCGCGTTAAAGAAAGGGAGCGCGTGATCGGCCAACCTCGAACAGAATCGACTGAGGTAGTTCACAACACCATTGAGTTTCTGGATCTCGTTCTTGGTTCTCGGAGAGATCATTCTCAGTACGCTTTCCACCTTTTCAGGGTTGACATCGATCCCTCTTGCGCTGACCATGAAGCCTAAGAATTTGCCCGCATCTTCTCCGAACACGCATTTCACAGGGTTTAAGCTCATTTCGTTCTTTCTCAGCGCGTCAAACACTTCTGACAAATCTCTCAGATGATTATCCTTTGTCTGACTGCGAACAACCACGTCGTCCACATATGCTGACACTATTTTGCCAAGTTGGTTCTTGAAAATTTGATTGATTGTTCGTTGAAAAGTTGCTCCTGCATTTTTCAAACCGAATGGCATGACGGTGTAAGAATAGACTCCGTTGTTCGTAATGAATGATGTGTTATCCTCATCTTTGGGATCCATTTTATTCTGATTATACCCACAGTATGCGTCAAGGAAACTCAACGTAGCGTACCCTGCAGTGGCATCCACCAGCTCGTCGATGGCAGGTAAGGGGTAACAGTCTTTTGGGCAGGCTGCATTAAGGTTTTTGAAGTCCACGCACATCCTCAATTTTCCGTTGGACTTCTCTGATAAACCCTGCCTTTAACAGACGTGCTACTTCAGCCTCAGCAGCCTCATCGCATTCTTCGTTCATTTTTCTCTTTCTCTGTGCTACTGGTTTGGCATCTCTGTCAAGATTCAGGGAATGCATGGCAACACACGTTAGAACTCCTTTGATATCCTCAACGAGCCATGCAAATACATCTCTAGCCGAGGCAAGGAGGTGCTAAAGAGCGTGAAACATGCCACCTTGCAAGCTCTCTCCCACATACAGTTTCTCATTCTGGTCATCAAATAAAGTTAACTCTGTCTTATTGAACTTTCCCAATTCCGAATGATTGCGATCTCTTACTTCCAACTCTGTGCTTTCTTTGGTTGTCATGAACAGTCTTTCTCTTCTCAAAGCGCGTCTTTCTCGCTTTGCCTTTGTACGACGCTTTTTCTTCTCGCTTTCACCCTCCTTAAAAAGGGTGAAAACCGTTTTCTTGGGGAGGTTCTTTACAAAAGAAAGGTAGCAAGCCCTAGCCTCCTCTTGATGACCACGCGCTTCTCCTACAAACTCGTTCACCGGGAACTTGAGTTTCAAATGATAAATTGACACAACTGCTTGGAATTTCATGAGTGAGATTCTTCCCAGGATCGCGTTGTAGAAGGTTGGAAGTCTGACCACTGTGAACTCGATATCCTCGGCCCTACGAAGTGGACTTGTTCCCAGTGTCGTCCTGAGTTCAATGGTTCCTGCCACATCCACCTCATCTCCGGAGAAAGAAATTAACTTTCCATGGAAGGGTTTTAGCGCGCAAGGTGAGATACCCAACTGCTCGAAGGCGTCGTAGTACAACACATCAACCGAAGCACCCGTATCAACTAGAACGTGTTTTAAGAGCTTTGAGCCAAGTTGCATGTGAATAACCAAGGGATTTGCGAGGGGCATGTGTAGTCCCTCTGCATCGTTTTCACTGAAAATCGGATGAGTATAATGCAGAGATGACTGGGCTACGCTGTACACAGAGGGAACACTCTAGCCCTCTCTGGCATATCGCTTTCTCTCTTGTTGGCTTGAGCCTGCGATGGAAGGTCCCCCTGCAATGGTGTTGATGTAGCCCTCGGGCCGAGGAGTTGGGTCCTTCTGGCTAGATTTTCGACTAGTGATTCTTCCCCACCACGAAGTTTTTGAACGCGAATCACTCTGACGTTCATGAGTTTCAGAGTGATGACGTGATGATTCATCACGACCATGGATACCTCTATCACCGGTTTGAAGACGTGATCTTCTTGGAACCTCATCGAGAACTCTCTGCCGATGCGTTGCAGGGAATTCACGTTTTGTCTTTTCGTCATCAGCAAAGTAGACATGCTTTTCTTTTCCCTTCCCAGCACGAGGAGCGCGGTCAATTTTATCTTTTGTGCGTGGTGATGATTCTCTCTTCTTCGCGGTCACTTTCCCCACCTTTCCCCTTAAGGCATCCTCAGCATACACTTGCCGTGAAATATAGTCTCTCAGTTCCTCATAAGACTGGTACTTCTTCCTGTAGACTGTCATTTTGAACTCTCTGTTTGCAAGGTTCCCAATCAGGACTTGAAGGGCCATATCCGCCTAAGGTTTGACACTTGAGACGTGGTGTTGGTAAAATGGGTAAAGAACTCGCCCAACGTCTCGTCGTCTTCTTGCTTGACCGTGAAAAGATCTTGTATAGTCTTTCTCCTTGTTCGTGCGTTGCTGAAATGAGCACAAAATGCTTGGGAAAGAGTTTCAAAGGACGAGACGGAACCTGGTTGCAAGCTCATGACACAAGTCAAGGCTGTTCCCTTCAAGGTGGGGGGAAAAGCTCTACAATACATCGCGTTACTCAGGTCATTCAGCCCCATCTGAACAACAAACTGTTGAACGTGCTCATCCGGCTCCTTGGTTCCATCATAAACATCCATGACGGGTTGCCGGAAGCCCTTGGGAACTACAGCGCGTCTGACCTCTGCGGAGAAGACTGACATCCATTGGATCTCGTCGTCTTCTCTATTGTGGCAAGCGCTGACCGCCATGGAACTGTTCCTGGAGATTGATATGGAAAGGGGATGAGAGTTGGGGTTAGTTTCAGCTCGCACTTCTTCTGGGGAGTGAGGCAAATACTCGTTGTGGGGGTAGGCCGCTTGCTCTTAATAGGGGGCGTATTGATACGCAGGTGGAGCGGGATCTTGAACAAACGGGGGTTGTTGATACTCTGGTTGCTGCATGAATTGGTGAAACACCGGCGGGGATTGTTCATAATGATGCGGGGATAAGCCGCTTTTGTCCGATCTAGACACCAAACCTCGAACAGAAACTCGAACAGAGAAGATAGGTGGAATTAGAATGAGATGAAAGAAGGATAAGTCGAATGATAGGCCAATTGGAACCAAATCAAACAACGATAAAACCCTTGAACTTAGGAACAAGAACCTTACCGAATGATGAAGAAACCCCAATGTATTACAACCAAACACAATGGCTATGGTAGGCCAAGGCACCTGGAGGATGCTCTATGGAGTCTCGATAGCACCAACCTTATGGAAGAGATTGACACACACAAATACAACTAGGGCGAGTTATACAACAATGCACACATGGCACTCTACTCACAAAAGCATTCTTTTGGGAGGAAAAACGATAAACGTTGTATTCAATATCAAAGTATGGGTACCTAAAACAATAGCTAGGGCAAACCTTATATAGAGTCAATAAAGGTGCCAATTAAAAGAAATAAAACCAATAAAAGTATTTCCTAAAAAGACTTAAACCGAATTAAAGAAATAATCCCGCAAGAATAGAACAAAAGATCGAAATAGTGGCAGCAGGCGGGCGGCAGTCGCCGGTGGCAAGGCAGCGATCGCCGGTGGCAAAGCAGCGGTCGCCGGCCATAGGCGGCGATCGCCGTTTCCGCTTCATAGATAAATGTCTGGAAATTAATTGGCGGTGGTTGCCGTAAGGTAGGCGGCGGTCGCCGTAAGGTAGGAGGCGGTCGCCGCTTTGCAAACATGTCGCCGACATCTGTTTTTGAAACGGCTCATTCTCTCTCGTCCGAGATCGGAATTGAGCGATTCCAAATCCCAGAGTTTCGTCTTGAAGTCTAGTATATTTCATCTTCAGTACTTGACTCCTAATCTTGACTCGAACCGGATCTCTACGAGCTTGAATGGCTACAATACGAGCTCGAGCTACTATCAATGACTTCAATGATGGCTCATATCGATCTTTATCCCTTGCTCCAGTGGTTAGCACATCTCTTGATTTAGGACGAGGCGTCCTTGATGATAGCTCGGATGCTCTTGATGGTAGTTGATATGCTCCCGCATCATTCTCCCCTTCTTGAAAAGGATTCGACCTCGAATCAGATTTGATATGAATGATAGAACGATCTTCATAGGCGTCATCCACTTTGATGCCCAACTTCCTCTTGAATGCCTTGAGTGCATAGCTCCACCTTGAGGAACATACTTGATGTTGTGGGGAACCCTTGCCTTCCTTCACTCCTCTAGCTCCTTTATCCTTGTCCTTCCTCTTGTCATACTCATCAGCGACCTGTGAAGGAAGCATAGGAGGAAGAACAACATCTTTTCTAGGCAAGGTAAACGTATAACAACTAGCAAAACCATCATGAGCAACTCTCTTATCATACAGCCATGGATATTCCACTAAAACTTGACAAGTTTGCAATGGCACAACATCACATAAAACATCATCATAATGTCCTAATGTCATGGTTTCCTTAGCTTGCTTGTTCAATTTCCAATCAACACAATCAATCATCCAATGCAGTTTTATAGGAATAGGGTAGAAATTTGTAGTAAGTTGCAATGTAGTATTCAATTCCATGCTAGCAATTTTATTACAACTACCTTCTTCAATTTTCATGTTGCAATCCTCAACTTTACCTAGACAATGAGTTTCTCCTACAATTTCATCACAATGAGCAGTTTGTACATGCAAATCTTTCCTATCAATTGAATCAACATGCTCATACTCAATTTCAACTTCATTATCTAAATCAGTTTTAAGATCATCAACACAAACAACATCATCAATGCAATCACCTTTTTCATATTCAATCTCAATTTGTTCTAGGTGATTAAGCATATTAGGGCAGTCATTATCTCTAGCTCTAGTAGAAGGGTTAGAAGTACTCCCTTTGGGTCCAAGTTCGGCTCATGGTGCAGCCGGAGGGGCGTCACTTCTTGGTCTATCCCTATCTCCTTGTAGCTCCTTGGAAGAGGCATCTCGTCCATAATAAGAATCATTACGTCCTTGCTGATTTTTCCAAGTGTTGGAAGAACCATGTGCATTCCTATTCCCTTGATTCCTATACTTAGTCTTCCTTTCCACTTTGATGGCTAAGTGCAGCAACTCAGCCATAGAACTATATGGAAACATTTCAATTTCATTAGCCAAAAATGAATTGAGAATACGAAGATACCTTGTCGTTGTCGCTTCTTCATCCCCAATCACATTGGCCCTGACCATGGCTATTTGCATAGCATTGAAGGTCTCTTCTACTCCCATAGATCCATGTTTCAAATTCTCAAGTCGTTGTAGAAGCTTTCTAGTGTAGTGTGGGGGAATAAATCGAGCTCTCATCATCCTCTTCATTATCTCCCAAGTAGCAATGGGATAATGTCCATTTCCAGCTCGTCCTCTCACTAAGTTGTCCCACCAAACTAGAGCATAGCCATAAAACTCCAAAGATGCAAGGCGCACCTTCTTATGTTCGGGGAAGTTGTGACAATTCCAGATCTGCTCAATCTTCGTCTCCCACTCCATGTAGACATATGGATCACACTTGCCCTCAAAACTTGGGATCTTCACCTTGATCTTCCTAACTCCATTTTTCTCAGGCTCTCTTCTCCTTCCTTGGTACCCTCCTTGTTGGAGATAGGGTCGCCATCCTTCATTCTCATCATACTCCTTTTCAAAATATGCATCATCATCTAAAGCCTGAAATCTATCAAAACGGTTAGTAGCATTGTATCTATTAGGATGACGTAAAGGAGCATTAGGAGTATGATATCGCTCCCTTGGAGCTGGAATTTCAGCGCCCCTGGGGGGACCATGTTGGCGTCTATGATGAAGCTCCTGTCTGATGGTTGTAGTAGGCCCACTAACAAACCTTTCACTAAACTTTTCCAAGAAGTTCATCAACTCCGGGGTGACAGGGCTGGTTGATAAGCGGTGTTTTACATACCGCAACTATGGATTATTAGCTAGTTTTGTATAGGATTATGTTATTTGTTTCTATGTAATCTGTATCATGGAGCTGTTCGAGAGAAGATTTACATACGAGATTCCAAGAGATGATACAAGCATTGGAAGCATTGAAGCATAAGGAAGAAGCTGCTGAAGACGAAGATGAAGACGAAGACTTGAAGAAATCAGCAGGTTCTGCCTCAGACAACAAAGCCGCACCCGCGGGTTTCACCTTCAGCCAAGGCTTTCGAGAAAGCTCAAGCCGCGCCCGCGGGTCTCAAACCGCGCCCGCGGCCCTCTGCCATCCTGAGAATCTGAAGAAACCCAAAACCGCGCCCGCGGCTCTCAACCCGCGGGTGCGGTTCCTCGACAGAAGAATCAAATTGATGTCTTTTCCATTTGAAGTAATTTGTGTTTAATTCTGTAACTTTCTATACGTTTTTAGTACCTTAATTCGGCTGTTACATTAGTGGATACTATATAAGTAGTGGATGATCATCCTTGATCATCTAGTCTTGGTTTTGCTTAAGTTTTTGGAGAGTATTTCACAAACTTATGAGTTGCTAAGGTTCTTTGTTTCACTTGGCGTTTGAAGCTTTTGGATTCAACAAGTTGTGATTTTATCCTTTCCCTTTGTCTAACTCTTTGATTGTCTCAACTCTCTTGTTTGTATTGTCGATGAACTAGATTTACTACTTTAGATTGATCACCTAAGTTAGTTGTGTCTTGTTCATATTGCTAGAGTTTGATACTTCTAGTTGAATTATCATACTTGTTGTGTAGCACAATCTATTTGCATGAACTAGTTGTGATTGTTATTAGAGAAGAGAGTTGAGTACATGTCGAGTATCCGACTAGTTGTCCATGATATTGCATGTATCTATCTATTCCTGAATGTATTGCTACTTTGTTATTGAACTTTGATAGTTTCAAGGTTATAATCGATTAAGGGTTATTAGGACTAGTTGGACTAATAACTATTCAAGAACAGGAATTAGAACGATCACTTGAGAACTTGACATAGGGATAAAAAGGATTCTAAGATCAACTTGTTAATCTAATTGTGGATAATCACTAAGTGGAACACTTCACTTAATCTTGTTATAACCAAGTTGACATTCGATACTTCGTATCAAAACCACAAAAAAAAACCCTTTGGTTACGTTTATTGGTTAGTCATTGTGATAACTTAAGAATTTGATAAACTGATTCTCTTGGGATTCGACCCTTACTTGCGCACTATATTACTTAGTTTGCATGTTAGGATTACTTGACTTGGCACACGACAAGATTAAGTGAAGTGTTCCACTTAGCGATTATCCACAATTAGATTAAGTAGTTAATCATAGAATCCTTTTTATCCCTATGTCAAGTTCTCAAGTGATCGTTCTAATTCCTGTTCTTGAATAGTTATTAGTCCAACTAGTCCTAATAACCCTTACTCGATTATAACCTTGAAACTATCAAAGTTCAATAACAAAGTAGCAATACATTCAGGAATAGATAGATACATGCAATATCATGGACAACTAGTCGGATACTCGACATGTACTCAACTCTCTTCTCTAATAACAATCACAACTAGTTCATGCAAATAGATCGGCTAACGTTGTCTACGCGTAGATGAAGCTTCGAACGCGTAGACTAACGAAATTTTTCCCCGGCGCGGATTTTCACCGCGACCTTCTTGCTTCTTATTTGGTACGCCGTACTCAAGAGGCACGTTCTCTTAATAGACATAGAGCAAGTCGGGGGAATGAAACAACTCAGCATGCTTAACACGTTGGAAAGAAAGGTCTACTTGTATATTAATAAAAGATGCATCATGCAATAATGAACATTGACTTTGACGCCTACCCCTAGTCGCTGCGACCCCTTGTCGCTTTGACCTAAAGAAAAACTTAATCCTACTCATGCAAAGGGAAATAAAAGTGAATCAAAAGACGCATAGAAGTATCTCAAATTCTTTCCTGATGGTGTCTTTACGGTGGGTGGTGTTTCAAGAACATGTAGCTTAAGTCAGAGTTCTCCGCCATAAATTTCCTCCACTTTTGAACTCGGAGATTTTGCTTACGTTTCCGTAGAGACGTGTCGTGCTTATCGACGCCGTTATCTCGCTTCTTAGACGGCTTTTTCTTTGACGCGTCGGGGGTTATTCTTCTACCCCTAGCCTCTTTCTTGGACTTTCCATGATTTTTCCGCGTTTTTAGGTGTTTGGATTCTTTATTACTCGATGATCCAGACCATGAAGATGCTTTCCTTTTCTCTACTCTTCGGATGCCATATGATTTTACTTCCAGGACATATGTCTCGTCGCCTACCCGGCCTATTTCTTCTTTTATCTCGTAGAGCCTCCGTTGAGCATATCTTACTTGTTATCCATGGTCTTTTAGTTGCTACGCCTTACTCTTTTTCTCTAGGGACGCGTTGGTTGTATTCTTCATTCCTATGTTGTAGCATTCCCTTGCTATTTGTGGTTCACCCTTGATCTCTTGGATTCCCCACGGAGATGGAAACTTCAGGGACTAATGGTATGTTGAAGGTATAGCTCTCATATCGTGTTACCATGGCCTTCCTAAGATTATGTTGTATGGTGATTCTGCCTCCATCACCACGAATTTCGTCTGCATGTTGACCCCTTCTGCCAGAGTGGTTAGGGTGATCTCTCCCATCATATCGGCGACTTCGCCGCTGAAACCTACCAGGGGGATGTACTTTTTCACCACGCCGTCGCTAGATAGTCCAGGTTCTTTGATTGCAGACAGGGTGATGATGTTGGTCGAGCTTCCATTATCGATAAGGATCCTTTTAACCTTTCAATTTCTAATGGCTAAGGAGATAACTAACTCGTCGTGATGATCTACGCTCCCATTGGGTTCTTCGAACGTGATTGGACAATCTTTCCTAACAGCCCTAACGTGGTAGATAGGCAGGGTACTTCCTTCGCCGCGTAATGCTTTGACACTCCTTTTGGCTGCAGAGGCGGTATAGCCACTTATTGGAGAGCCTCCAAAGATCGTGTTGACTGTCCTTGAACGACTCGACGAGGGGGGGTTGTGGCATTGGAGATCTTTTACCTTTCCTTGCTCCTTCGAACACGTCCCTTCCTTCTTTGGAGAGCAGATCTAATAGGTCGCCTCTTTTCAGGAGACGTAGCACTTCTTTCCTCAGAGTGTAGCAATCATCTGTTGGATGTCCCGAGTCGTTGTGGAACTCGCAATATCCTCTTCCCGATCCTGATTTCTTTTCCGGATTTGGCTTTTTAGGCCACTTCATGTCGTGGAGTTTTTCCATCGCATTCATGACTCGTAACGCATCGGTCTTCATGTATACCCCTCTTTCGACCGCGTAGACGTTATTGATCTCGCTTACGTTATGCACCATGGGGGTTCTCTATGGAACGGCTTATTTCATCTATCGTAGCGTTCGTCACCTTTCCGTTGGGGAGAATCCCTGCGCGGAGGGGTGCGTCTACGTGGAGATCTAGACTTTTCTTCAGTGTGACTTAGGAGGTCATCTTCGAGGCGTACGGCTTCCATAGCCTTTTCTCTCGTCGAAACGAATGAAGTAGGATGAGTCTTTGTTAACTCTTTGTACAGATCGTTGTCTCGGGGGAGTGCACGTCTGAACGCGTCAGCAGCGGTAGCCTCGCTACAATCTGGAATTGTAATCTTTTCCTCTTTGAAACGCTTCATGAAGGCCCTGATGGTTTCGCCTTTGTTCATACGCATTGTATGGAGATCCGAAGGTTGCTTTGCAAACAACTTACTGCTGGCGAATTGTAGTCAGAACAAGTTGGAGAGTTCGGCGTAGGAGGAGATACTTCCCTTGGGTAAGTGGATGAACCACGTCAAGGTTGGACCTTTCAGCGTCGAGCTAAAGAACTTGCACATCATTGCTTCCTTTAAATCTAGCTCAATTGGACTTGGGGAGAGCTTGGCCTTGTAGAGTAAGACATGTTCTTTCAGGTCGTCGGATCCATCGTATACGGGGAGATCGGAGACGGTGAACTTCTTAGCTATCTTTTGGGCGGCGATAGCTGCAACAAAAGGACTCTCTTGAAATCCGAATTCGTGCTCGGGGATTATGGATTTTGGGGCTCCGGGCATCAACATCATCTCTTTTCTTAGGGCTCCGACCTGTTGCGCTACGAGCGCAGCAACGGCGTCTGAAGTCATCTTCTCCTCGGATTTCTTTTTCTGAATAGTTTCTCTCGACGGGATGGTGTTTCGATGCTCTTGGGATTCGTAATCCTCTCCTTCTTCAGCGATGGCATCCATATCTAGGCGGCGAACGACGCTTTGACTACGAACATAGGTGAGTGGCTTCGCTGACTCTGCCCTAATCTCTTTTTAGCTTTTGTCCACGCCTTCTAGAGGGTGTCGAAGTGGACTCTGACACAGGCCACGTTGGTTACATCGCCGCTCGTCCCCTGCTCTTTTGTGGGAGCGTTGTTCTTTGGAGCGCCAGGAGTGTTCTCGAGATCTTTTCCCGCATTTACTTCCACCGGAACGAGAGGAACCGTTACGTGATCTTCTTCTTCGGATCTTTTTTCACCATCACGCGGACTGTTGGTCGGACTTGTCATGGTTTCTTGCAAAAAAGAAGTTCTTTTCGTATGGAAAGACGATACCTTTTTTATCTCGCCCCACGGTGGGCGCCAATTGTTTATAGCGAAATTACCTACGAGAAGATAACTAAGCAATTGTAGGGCAAAGATCAAAGAGAACGGTATAATCTCAGAACAAAGTAGGAAATTAGGGTTGAAGCTTTAACTTGATATTGCTCGAATGGAGGCTTGGTCTTACAAAGCAGGCGTTAGCCTTTATTTATAGGCTAACCCTAATAATATCTTTAAGGAAAACAAGATCTTATCTCTTCCTTCTATCTAAATAACGATATAACAAACAAGGTAAAAGATATTTTTCACCGTATTTTTTACCAATTACAAGAATATAATAAAGAATAAGATAAAATCCACTCGGCCGACCTAATCTTTAAGATAAACGAGACCTTTTCCACGTCTCGTCGCGTCGACACAATTCTTCTACGCGTAGCTCACCACGCGTTACATACTCGTCGTACTTTTAGGCACAAACAACTGTCTTCTTCTATAGGTGTTTAATTTTTGAGGTTGATGCACACTTAACTTTTAGATGATTTTTCAGGTTGTATCATTGTTTAATCAATCGTTTACTTTCTACCTTTTCCGTTTGCTTTTTGGTGTATTGAACACTAATAGTAAAAATGTCTTTGTTTGTTGTTTACTGAGAGGTAAAAAGATGTTTACTATATGTTCCATTTTTATTCTGCCCCTCCAAAAGATCCGTTGCTGGCAAATTACTGAAAGAATTAGGATATACAAAAATACAACTAAAGGGATGCAATATTTCTATTTTTAAAGGAACTTCCCATCTCTAATTTCCTAGAGTTGCTCTATTATGCATATATATCCTGATTATTTGCCACTTACAGTTTCCTATTGCACTCAAAGCAGATTATACCGTTTTAAGAACTTTCATGGATCCTGGCACAAATTCTTAGAGCTTCAAATTCCAACCTCCTAAGGTGAAGAAAAAGGAGTAATTTTGGCAATAGGTAAGGTTTAGAAAATGTCTTCTCACATTCTTTCCTGTGTGATTATTCTGGTGCTTTTGTTATTGGTTAGTCTAATGCAATCCTGTAGTCTACATTGTTTCCCTTCAAATACAAACTTTTTTTTATGTTGACTCTCACACTTTTTCTGGTGCTTGTGATAAAAAAAGGGTTGAATATAAACTTTTTCTGCAGTTGACTCTCACACTTAGCTTGCAGTTACTATAAGTGTCTATCTTTATAAGTTTCATTTTCTATATCCTGTCTAGATTTAATGCTCAAGATTTTTCTGATAAATAGTAAATTGATCTTCATCTAAGCGAATATATATCATTGATGGTTTATAATGGGTAGAATTAATTATGCCAGACTTAGCTACTCAATTCTAATTATTTTACTGTTGAAAAAAATTGCCTTTAAAGTTTTTTCATATTCTTGCTATGTTTACGATTATCTACTTTTCTCCAGACGATTTCAGTGAGTTACATGAAAATGAATTGAAGAAGCTTTTTTTTTTTTTAGGGTGAATATTATAGTTGGAACTCCTTTGGATAAGGTATTGCCTTTGTTATTATCGTTTTGTCTAATTCATGTCCATTTCTCACATTTCTAATGCATTGGTCACTTGATTGAATAAGTTGTGGTTGAGATGATCTGATGTGAGCTAGAGGTTCGATTAGCACGGTCTATTCTCTTAATACTTTATCATTTTTAGTTGTATCTTGGTGTTCAGATGAGTGAAAACACGTTGAATTAGTTATTAAAATGACAACTTGAGCGGAGATTTTTAAGCTTCCATTTGTTTTTTCTACCTGTTTTAAGGAATCTTTACAGTACATGTTCTTAATAGTTTACGACTGTAATTTATTTTTTCCTATGCTTTTTCATTCACTTATTAACACGTTTTTTATGTCACTTCTCTTTTTAGTTCGTTGGACAACATGTGTTCTAATTTTGCATAGTTAGGAGAGCAAGTCTTCAGATTCAAGTGTTGATAGTGGCAATCTGGTTGGATATTCATTGAAGTCTGCCAAAGAATATTTTAAAGAAAAAAAATTGGCGAGCTTGATGGACTATGGGATACCCAACACTGCAGATCCTTCATTTAATCATCAAAGACATCAACTGGTATGTGTTCAGACTATACTCATAATGACATGCATATTCACTATATCAAGCAACATTCAAATGTTTAATCAATGGTTGATTCTTTGTTGATGTTTTGTTTCCTTAATTGACTACGTGCTCCCCAACCTCCTACCACTACAAGTAATCTCCTGTCATTTTAAATTAGCTTATGTTCGGTTTATCGGGGAATTTCACTGAGTTTTAAATTGGTTTTCTTAATTAAGATCATCAACGTTTTTTTAGAGAACTCTTATTCAAATTGTTTGTTGATTGATTTCTGAGTTTCATTAATCTTTTGATCTAATGCCTGAATGGAATTCCTTTTTATAGTCCTCAATAGAGGCAAAAATTCAAGAAAAACAAAGCATAAATGTGCACAGTTAAATTCTTTTTCAAGAGATTGAAAAATATGGAATTCACAGAATCTTGCAATGTGTTGAGCATGCGCGAATCTTCTCCTTCATGATAGTTCAATAAATCTACACCTATTCTACCATATGATTATATTCAAACTATTCAGTGAATTCAACTATTAAATAGTTCAATTCGAAAGGGAAAAAATTAGTCTGAAATAGTCACAATTGACTATTGTCAAAATAGTGAGGAAATTTTTGGGTGCATGCATAATGTTTATATAAGCTCTGCATGTAAGATGATGTTTTTACTTTTCTTTTTTGCAGATTGGAGTTTGGACAACATTTTAAGGATGAATATTGCACCAAGAAGAGTTTAAGTCGTTAGACCTTGCACCTATGAAGGTTGAACTTCCTTTTTTGTATCTCATCATTTTTTTCCTCTCATATATTTTTATATCTTAAGTTGCAATATTCTGCTTTGCAATAGCTGTTGTGGTTACTAAGACTACAACATTTGAAAAAGCTAAAAGACGTACCTGATAAAATATTGTAGAGTGAAAAAGTAATCAAAGAGAGAGATAGAGAGACGAGTTCAAGACTAGAGTCTTCGTAGAGGTATGTACTCATTCTCTGCCTTTTTATTTATTTACAATCTCTGTGCTCAACATATTCACTACATTTTGTATTGTTATCTATGCAAATTTCATTGATATCTATATCATGAATTTGATACAGGTATCATCTCCACCCAATTTTTCAATTGTAAGTTGTTTTAGACATATAGAAGACCACATTAAGGGATTCAAGTAAATGACCATGCCTTGAAACTTGGCAAGTAATAATAACACTATTAATCATTGATTTTTGCACTAGGCAAAAATTCGTGGTCAACAGAAACATCTACATTTACATGTTGCTTTTAATTTGAAGGGGGTTGTAATAAGAAAGATGCTTGGTTTTTTTGGGACAATTTCTTAATCTACAAATGACGAATGCTAATAATTTCCTATTTTTGTTTGCAAACTTTCCCTATCAAGAAGTGTAGCGGCATAACAAACCCAAGATTGGAATGAAGTATGATATCTGGCCACTTTCTGATTCCCTGGCATTCGATTGTTAATTTGCAGTTCCCTAAATAAAAATTATATTTATTTGATGATTCTGATAATCTAATAATCATTGCTTTTGACAGGATTTGTTGTTAAAAGGCTTCGAGAAATATTTACTGACATGTTTTTTGGTTTATTATTTTCAGGATCAGCCTTGAGCTTCCTCTGAATCCTGTAAGATGTGGCTTGAATATGACAGCTTCTTTACTGCCTATATTTCAATAATGTATGCATCACTGCATTTGCATTATATATACCATTTTTCATCAAAATTCTATGCTTTCAGTTTTCTTTTGAATAATAATCATGACTTTCGATTACTTATTCACATAATTTTCCTTGGAATGATGGAAATACTGCCTATTTTGAGTGAACTACTTACAAATCAATTGGTTTAGCATTGGGAAAAACAACAGACGTGGCAAAGGAGAAGTCGTATGTTTGGTTCATTTTAGTCTGAATTTTGATTTTGGATATTGAAGAAAATATTCAGAAATTTCTAATTATGTGCATGAGAGTGTGAAGGAGACAGGGAATCACCAATGCAGAAGATGGAGCAAATGAGACTTGAAAGAGAAGAAGTTCACATGGGAGATAGAGTTTGGTCGAATCTTCTGCAAGGGATTTTATAAAGACTTGGTTTTTATAGAAGTGTAGGTTGTGTCTATCACAGTTGTTGTCTTCATTGTTTTTGAATTTGGAATGGGTGAAACAAAAATGAACCCTCAGGACAACAACTTAACCAATCAAATCAACATAAATACACTTTTCTCATATCAATTTTGTATAGCAATACTAAAGTTATTACTCATATCGATTGCATAATTACATAATTAAATAAAGTCACATATAATTCATGAACCCAGACTTCTTAAAGAATTGATAAAGGTAGGGTAAAATTTATAATATGCTTTGAAGTTTGAAGTTATTGATGAAGGTAGGGTGAAATTTATAATATGCTTTGAAGTTTGAAGTTATTGATGAAGGTAGAGTGAATTTTATTATATGCTTTGAAGTTTGAAGTTTCACTGCCTGTATATATTTTTAAGTAATTACTAGACTTTTTGGGCCCGCGCTACCAGTGGGTTTTACATTTAATAAAACTTCACAATAAGGCGTTGCGGAATCGAAGAGTAGAAGATGATGAAATGTTTCATATGAATCCATTATAGATATGTGTTGATGGGTTAAAATATTCATTTGAGAGAATATTCGTAAACGTAGGAAAGAAATAGGAAAAGAAAAAAATCAAAAAAAATGATAAATTAAAAAAAAATCATTAAATACAGTGTGTTTAATTTGGGGAACCCCTAATTTTATAGTATATTAAGATAATTGATTGTTCTACATAATCTCCATTTTGAATCAATATAATTGAGTAATGAATTTACCTGAGCGCCGAGTAGGAAGTGGAGCAATTTGATTGATGAGCAAGAGTCAGCGATGATGCAATGTGGATAGGCGACAACAGACGATGTAGCGGCACCGATGAGAGCCAGATTAGAGAGGGGCAAGAGTGACGATGAAGGCGGTGAACCAGAGTTGTTAAACAAAAGATCGTGGAGAAGAAATGTGATCAAGTACGGAGTAGAAATTAGTGAATTTTGGTAAAATGTGATTTTTAAAACATTATTATATTTACTACAAATATTTTACAGTATACAGTATTAAACATTTCTACAAATGTTTAATATTTCTCCGTAGGCTCTCTATATATATATATTTAAGGAATTAATGTTATTGAACCATGTAAAAGTACAAGGAGGCGTAATGTTTCTAAAAAAGCTGTAAAAAAAATTTTGAACAAGTAAATAATATGTCCTTAAACAAGATCAAGGATGCCCTAAATCATCACATCTGATGATCTTATAGAACTCTTTAAACATAGGATTACAATTGTGTTGGTAAAAGGAAGAGTTTGACAAGGGCCTTGCTTATGATGTTTCTCCAGGATGTTGATGAACTTCAATGTTAAGATCTTTAGTAGTCATGAAGTCAGCAACCGTATTATATACATTTCCTGAAACAATGGGAAATGAAAAAGAAATCAACCACGGAATGTGATTTTGGATGTCAAGGACAAGTGTCCTAATGTCCCATGGTGTACTCCAGACTACATTGATTGCATTGACAACTGTAAGATTGTCACTTTCAATCATGACATTTTTTACGGCCTGATTTCCTGCCGTCTAAATGGCTTTAAAAATAACATAGACTTTACAAAGAAGCTATAGTTAGATCTGCAACATTTATTTACACTTATGTCTTATTTTCAAGCCATGTAAATATTATTAAACTAAATATCATGATGAACTCGAATCCACATAAAACGTAACGTCATCTTTTTATGTGTGTCAAGGCCCAACACATATCCACAACCTAGCGCGGGCCCAATCATTAATAATGGTTTGATAATAAAAACAGATTATTTATAAGAAAAACTAATATGTATTAGTGTATTACTAACGAAGACAATAAGGTCTAAGTTATAAAATGAAAAATATATCAATAATATTAGATTTATTAATTTAATTTTAAAAATGTGTTATATTTTGAGTAAAGCGCGTGCGTAGGGCGAGAAAGAATTGGTAGTACTAAAAACCTTTTTATCTGAAAACCCAGAGTTAATCTCTCCCTATTTGAAGTACTCCGTATACGACATGGATTTTGTGATAGACTAGGCAGGGAAGGATTTGTGATACTGGTATGGAACGACTTGAGTTGACCTGGGAGATCTAGATGACCCCACAATCGCATCATTCAGTCTTCGCCACCCACCGAAAGTGCATGCCACGTTAGCTCTCTAATAAAATAATCTCAAGGTCTTCATTTTTCCACCCATCCCGTGGACCAGCACCACACTGTTTAAATTCCCTCCATCAAATTCTACTCTAGTAGGAGTAGTAGGTGTACCCTATTATAAATTCCAAAACGTACCACATGTAAACAATTACTCTCTCCGTCCCATATTATAGATCTCGTTTGTTGTTATCGAGCTAAATTAAGGAAGAGAGAAAGAAAAGTGGAGAGGAGAGAGATTGTGAGTGGGTGTCGATTTTTATGTAGAAAAGAGAAGATAAAAAAGTTAATTGGTGCCGGAACTTGCTCTCTAGATGAACGAAACTAGTAGAAAAATAAATCACTTGATCAAAATACAACTACAAAATAGCAAAAATCATGCGTTACCCACGGGATTAAATCACGTAATAATGGTTTGAGGCAAGGAACTCCAAGCTTTCGTTACTTCTCCTCGAAAGTTTTACTTCTCTCGGTGAATCAGATTTTAAAAATTTCAATGCTCTGGGTGAATTGACTTACAAAAATCATCATGCGTGTGTAAGTCTATTATCAATGCAAAACCTAGCAATTTAGCTAAACAATTCTCATAAATAGACTTACAGAAATCATCATGCATGTACAAGTCTATTATCAATGCAAAACCTAGCAATTTAGCTTGCAGATTAGTCAAGAGAACGTACCTGCAAGAAAGGGCGTCGGCTACCACATTCTCCTTACCTTTCTTGTGCATGACAACATATGGAAATGTTTCCATGAACTCTAGCCAACGGGCATGTCGTCTGCCTAAAGTGGATTGTTGCTTCAAATAGGCCAAAGCCTCATGATCTGTGTGCACAACAAATTGTTTTGGCTAGAGGTAGTGTTGTCATGTCTTGAATACCCTAATCAAAGCATACAGCTCTTTATCATAAGTAGGGTAGTTGAGTGTTGCACCTGAGAGTGTTTTCGCTGAAATGGGAAATTGGCCTTTTCTCTTGGAGCAAAACACCACCAATGCCGAAATTGGAGGCATCACACTCAACCCCAAACATCTTCTGAAATTCCGGTAGTTGCAACAAAGGGGCATTGCAAAGACTTTCCTTGAGCCGTAGAAAATGCAGCCTCATGTTTTTCTCTCCATTCAATGATTGCTCCTTTCTTTGTGAGCTCATGTAATGGGGTTGCAGTTGTGCTAAAATCACACACAAATATCCTATAGAAACCGACCAAACCCATAAAGGATCGAACCACAGTAGGAGTAGTAGGAGTTGGCCATTCTCTTATGGCCCAGACCTTTTCTTGGTTCACCTGCAGTCCATCTTTAGAAACAACATAGCCAAGGAAAACAGTAGAAGTAGAGCAAAACACACACTTAGAAAAGTTAGCATATAATTGCTCATTCCTAAGACATTCCAAGACATGCCTAAGATGGTCAACATGATCATTCAATGATCGGCTATACACCAAAGTATCATCAAAATAAACCACAACAAATTTTCCTAGGAAATGTCTAAGGACATGATTTATTAATCTCATAAAAGTACTTGGTGCATTTGTAAGACCAAAAGTCACAATTCCTAAGGTCATTACGCTATCACCTGTAAATCCCGCCAAGGTGGTTTGGGTGGGTCTCAACAACGCGGGATCAATTCCCATTTTCTCATAAGCATCCCAGTACAAGATATATGTTGAGCTTCCCGTGTCTACCAACACTCGTCTCACGAGCTTTGTTCCCATCTGCATGTGAATCACGAGAGGATCTCCCGACGATACTGCCACTAATCCACCTCTTCATTGGTGAAGGTCAACTGATACAGTTTCCTGATAGGCTTGGCAATGCTCATGAAGGGGAGTGTTGAGGCTCCTTCATGTTTTGAATGGAGACAAACATTCTGCTAATGAATTGTCTGAGTGTTTCAGGATCGTTGCTGAGAAAGGAACGTTACACAGCGGTGTTCTATTTTAGGAAAGCTCGATCGGAAAGAGAGCGAGATAAAGGAATAAGTTTTTAAGGAAAGATCTGATTGAAGATATATTCGAAGAAGAGATATTCGAAGAAGATTGTAATCTTGGCAGTTGGGCGGATAAGATTTTATGGAAGGAAATATTATCTTTTCCAAAAAGATATTATTTCCTTATAGATTTACTTCCTTGTTTTTTAACCTAGACTATCTTAGTATAAAAGCTAGGTTTAGACATAGGAATAAAGTGACGCATTGATTGAAGTCACACGGCTGAGCAATTCAGAGAAGAAGAAGAAGAGTGATCCTTAGGCTTAGCGGTTGAGTTCGGGCTCGAGTGAGAGGAGTGATTCGTGATCGTAATCCGAGCTCTCTTTTGTAACGAACAAGAAATCAATAAGATAAGTACACCCTTCTAAATCCTTCAAGTGAGAAGCTTGAAGGTGATGGTTTTACTCAACACAAAAAGGTTGAGGTTTCCACTCTAAATCTTGTGTCAAAGTTTACTTCTTGCATACTATTATTCCGCTGCTATACCTCCTGAGGAACAATACCTATTGTTCCCTAGGAAGTAACTGTGCTAACCGATCCAACAATTGGTATCAGAGCCTGGTCTCTAGATTTGTGTTAGCTTTGCAGGAAGTATGAGTTCACAAACTGCCATCAATGACTCATTCTGGAAACCCCCGGTGCTCAAATTCGGAGAATTCTCTTATTGGGTGGAACAGATCGAGTCGCATATCTGTTCGCTTCATGGACAGATGTGGAAAGTGGTAGAGTTTGGTGATATCAAAATTCTTGATCCTACTGATCCCACTGGAGTCAAATTAAAGTCAAGGGCTGATTATCAAGATGCTGATTACAAGGTGCTGGAACTCAACATGCGAGCCAAGAAAGTCATGCTCGCAGCCCTAGGTCCTTCTGATCAAAGAAAGGTCCTCCGCTACAAAACTGCCCATGACATCTTCAATGCACTCAAAAGGATGTATGAGGGAAACGAAGATATCAAGAAGAACAGGATTCTCGCACTCATTAAGGAGTATGATAGCGCTTTTCAAGGAAAGAATGAATCTCTTGATGAGTTTCATTCTCGATTTCAGGGACTTGTAGGTCAATTGAGGTTTCTAGGAGAAACAATTCCTGAGTGGAAGATTACTCATCAATTTCTTCAGGGATTATCAGCAAAGTGGGATGCCTTTTCTCTAGCTCTTCAGGCGCAAAACGACATTAAGAACATTACTCTGGAGGAGTTGGTTGCTCGACTTCAGAGCAATGCAGGCATTCAACAAAGCAAGGCCTCTAGAAGAGAAAGTGAAAAATCTGAAAAATCACAAAGCATTGCCTTAAAGGTTGAAAAGGCTTTCGATCTTGCTCAGGAAGATGATGAGGATGAAGATGGTGATGAAGAAATTGCCCTTATCACTCGGGCATTTCGCAAAGTCTGGAGAGGAAGTCGCAACATGCAACGTTCCACTGATGGGAACAAAGATGCCAAAGACATTGTCTGCTATCACTGCCAAAGGAAAGGACATTTTGCAAGGAACTGTTTCAAGAAGAAGACAGGAGAAGCACATGTCCCTGCTCGGGAAAGAAAGGAGGCCATGATAGCTGCATGGGGTGCGTCTGACTCAGATGATGACTCTACATTTATCTCAAAGGAAACGTGTCTTATGGCCGCTGGAGGAGAATCAGAAGATGAGGTAACTGATTCTGAACTCGACTCCATTTTACTTACCAGAACCAAACCTCAGATCATAAAAGCTATAAAGTCCTTAGGGGAGGAAAATGGAAATCTAAATTTACTGCTGGAAGAAAAGAATGAAACTATCTCTAACTTGGTTGAAGAAAACAAGCTTTGGGTTTCAAAAGTCACCAAACTTGAGAAAGTTTCATTCCCTTCCCCAGATGTATGCAAGTCCTGCCCTACCTATCAATCTACCATCACCTCCCTTAACAATAAAGTTACTAAGCTTGAATCAGAAATTCTTATGTTAAAACTGAGTAACTCTAAGTTAACTAAAGAAGCAATAGATCTAAAGGGAAGTGAGGAAGAAAGAAAGAAGATTTGGCTGGATGAGTATGTTGCTTCCAAGATTGAAAAAGAAAAGGATGACTTCTCCAAACGATTTGTACCTCGTACTGGACTAGGCTACAGAAAGCCTCTAGGTCCTCAAACTAGTTACATTCCCTCAGATACTCGAACTCCCTCTTCTTACGAGGAACATTGTGGTGGATCCAACTCTGGTTGCTCCCACAGTGGATCCAACTCTGGTTGCTCCCACAGTGGATCCAAGGGGGAAGAAAGGTTCAAGAATAGTGAGGAGAAAGTCTGGTTTGATGGACAAAAGGCTTACCACATGTGGCTTAAACAAGTTCAGAACATCAAACCGGTACAGATTGATTTTCAATCAAGGATTAACAATAAACCCATCTGGCCAGGTCAAAGCAAGTATGTGAATCTATGGAATCACAAAGTTTGCTGGTACTGTGGTAAAGCAGGCCACTACAAACAGAACTGTAATCTTAAAAGGAAAGATGATGAAAGAGCTTACCATTCTAGGCAACAATCAAATGTTAGGAACACTCCTAGGATAAAAATTGTCCTTAATGAACCAAGAAACAGAAGGGTCTTTTCTAATCCAGGTAAGCCTAAGCTTGCCTGGGTTCGTAAAAACTAATCTTTTATTTGCAGGATGGAGGGAAGAAATGTTCTTGGTATATAGATAGCGCTTGCTCGATTCACATGACAGGGAACAAAGACTGGTTTACATCTCTCCATCCACAAACCAAGGGTTCTATAACCTTTGGGAACAACAGTAAGGGTGAAGTAGTAGGAGTGGGAAAGGTAAGAATCTCTGACAAACTCTTTGTGAATAACGTTACTCTTGTAGACAACCTCACTTTTGATCTATTGAGTGTACGTCAAATGTGCCAAGATGGTCCAAATAGGGTTGTCTTTACTACTGATGAATGTTTGGTTGAGAATGTTAAGACAGGGAAGGTTCTTCTAAGAGGCATTACTGAAAACAATCTATACAAAGTGGATCCTTCTTTCATCCCAGAAGAAGAACTATGCCTAACTGTCCAAACTGAGGAATCAAACTTATGGCACAAACGGTTTGCACATGCTAGCCTCAGACTTCTATTCAAACTTCACAACAAGGACCTAGTGGTAGGTCTACCAAAGATAGACTGTCTTGCTGAAGGTATGCATAGCATGTACAAGAGGAAAACAGGTAAGATCATCCTTCAAATCGAAGAAGCAGGTAAGTACTTCCAAACCTCTGGAACTCATCCACATGGATCTGTGTGGGCCTATGCGTACTCAGAGTCGTGGAGGAAATAAATATGTGTTTGTCATAGTGGACGATTACTCCAGGTACACATGGACAATTTTTCTTGCATCTAAGGAAGATGTGTTTGATGAGTTTAAGTATTGGTTGCATGCTGTTGAAAATCAGTTAGGTCTACACTTAAAGTTTATTCGTACTGACCATGGAACGGAGTTCGAAAACTCTCAGTTCCTTTCCCTGTGCAGGACCAAAGGAATTAATCATAACTTCTCTGCTCCAAGAACTCCACAGCAAAATGGAGTGGTTGAGAGGAAAAACAGGACACTGGAAGACATGACAAGAACAATGCTGATTGCAAGTGGTCTTCCTAGGAACTTCTGGGCTGAGGCACTGAATGCTGCTTGCTATGTGCTCAACCGTGCAATGCTAAGGCCCATGATAGAGAAAACCCCATATGAATTGTTTAGGGGAAGAAAGCCTAATGTTTCACATCTTAGAGTTTTTGGTTGCAAATGTTTTGTACACAACAACGGGAAGGAAAGTCTGGGAAAGTTTGATCCAAGGAGTGACGAAGGAACCTTCGTTGGATACTCACCACAAAGCAGAGCTTATAAAGTATACAACAGGAGAACCAAAAAGGTTGAGGAAAGTATACATGTAGTCTTTGATGAAAATATTATGGCTGGCACCCATGTGCAGGATCCAAATGTCCTTCCCCTAACTGAAGAAGATAAGGAACATTTTCAACTCTTGGAAGATCATGTACATGATCCCAGTGAAGAACACAACCAAGCACAAGGAACTCTCTCAACAGAAGCAAACAATGATCAAATTCAGACAGAAAGCGCACTGGATGAAGTATCTGGATCTCAGGGGGAACATATCCCTAACGAGGAACAGACAGGTGTTGAAGAACCTCAAGTAGGAGGAACTCGTCATAGCACTCGTATCCATGGTCCTCCATCAAGACTCATGGACTACGTGTGCAACTGTGCTTCAGCTTCAACTCCTGATACATCACCTGATCCAAATTCGAAGGATTGTTCCGTCCTAACCTTAAATCCTATATTTCATGCTTTTTGTGCTTTTGTTTCTGTAGTTGAACCAAAGACAATTGAAGAAGCTCTAAAAGATCCAGAGTGGGTAAATGCTATGCAAGAAGAGCTTCATCAATTTGAGAGAAACAAAGTGTGGAGACTGGTTCCCAGACCTAAGGATAGATCCGTCATCGGTACCAAATGGGTTTTTAGGAACAAGATGGATGACAAGGGACAAGTTACGAGGAACAAAGCCAGACTGGTTGTTAAGGGTTATAACCAGCAAGAAGGAATTGATTATGATGAGACTTTCGCTCCAGTTGCAAGGTTGGAAGCTATACGTCTTTTGATTGCTTACTCTGCTCATCATGGATTTAAGTTGCAACAAATGGATGTAAGGACTGCCTTCTTGAACGGTGTTCTCAAAGAGGAGGTATATGTCGAGCAGACACCTGGTTTTGCAGACCCTTCCAATCCCGATCATGTATTCATCCTTGATAAAGCACTCTACGGTCTCAAACAGGCTCCACGCGCATGGTATGAAAGGTTATCTCAGTTCCTCTTATCCCATGGTTACGTCAGGGGGGAAGTCGACAGGACTCTGTTCCTACTGAAGGAAGGTAAGCACACTCTGGTTGTGCAAGTGTATGTTGATGACATTATCTTTGGTTCCACCAACGAGCAACTAGTTACAAAGTTCACCAAACTGATGGAAAGTGAATTTGAAATGAGCATGGTGGGAGAACTTAAGTTCTTTCTGGGATTACAAGTGGTCCAAACTGAAGAAGGAACAAAGGTTCATCAACAAAAGTACCTCCAGGAATGCATCAGAAAGTTTGGGATGGCAGATGCCAAGGATTGTTCCACTCCTATGTCCCCAAATGACACAATAGGAATTGATGCAGATAAGAAGGAAGCTGATCAAAAAGTCTACCGTGGAATGATAGGCTCATTGCTTTATCTAACCTCCAGTAGGCCTGATATTATGCAAAGTGTGTGTTTTTGTGCTAGGTTTCAAGCAAGCCCCAGAGAAACACATGTCACTGCAGTGAAGAGGATTTTAAGGTACTTAAGAGGAACAGATGATCTTTGCTTGTGGTACCCAAGAGGAGGAAGTCTTGAACTGCTAGGTTATACAGATGCAGACTTCGACGGTTACAAGCCAGACAGGAAATCCACCTCTGGGATGGCTCAATTTCTCGGTCCATGTCTTGTGTCATGGGCTTCCAAGAAACAAACCGCAGTTGCTCTCTCTACTGCTGAAGCTGAGTATGTAGCCGCAGCTGCTTGTTGCTCTCAACTCATATGGCTCAAACAACAGCTAAGTGATTTTGGTATTACTCTAGGTAACGTTCTTATTTTGTGTGATAACATAAGTGCTATTGATATCTCTAAAAATCATGTGCAGCATTCAAGGACCAAACACATTGATATTAGACATCACTTTCTACGTGATTGTGTGGAAAAGGGAATCGTCTCTATGGAGCACGTTCGGTCTGAGGATCAAATCGCAGACATATTCACAAAGCCACTAAATAAGGCCCCTTTCGAGAAGCTACGACTAGGGTTAGGAATGATTTCTCTCGAATGATCTTGCTCTTCTATAAAACCCCCAATGATTGGAGAAATTAGCTAATTTATTCATTCTGCACTTGATCTTTTGAAGCATGGTCACTCTTGATTTCCTATGATATGAATTCGTGTCTTTTGTGCCGCATGCTAGTACTATTCATGCTTAGGAAAGTTACCAATCATTGTATTCAATTGATGTCATGTTATTTTGAGCAAAGGTCTTATTTCTAGCCCAAAAGATTCCTCTTGATGTACTGAACCCACAATATAAGCCCAAAGGATAGAGAAAATCTACAGCCACCCTTAGCCTTCATGGATGAAAGTCCTATGAGCCCTGTTTATTCATTCACAACTGGACTCACTCGCCATGATATAAAATTATTAAAATTCATGCTATCTGTGTTATTTTCGTGTGATGTTCTCTTTGTACCCTTTCTGGTAACATTACCCCAACCATCACACACCATCGACATCAGATAAGGAAGGAAAGGTGAAAAGGCTGAGTTTTGAAATCTGCAAGTGGGAACTTTTATGGTTATTAGCGCCGTATGAAATGACAGGAGGTACAGATCAATAATGATAGTTTTTCTCCCAAGGTTCATGATGAAAATGGAAGGTTTTTGATTGGAGAAAATTGCGGCAACCAACTGGCGAATTTATGGAAATAAATTCACACAAGGAAAATTGCAGATTTGAAATTTGAAGAGATGCTTCTGCAGACGTCTGAATATAAAAAGAGAATACTCTTGAGTCTTCTTCTTCACGCCCTCAAATCCTCTCAAGAACAAACCCTCAGAACCCTAAAACCCTCAAACCTCAAAAGCTCTCTGAAATGGTGAACACAAACTCCATCTCTCTCACAGGCAAAGAGAGCCCTGAAACCATAAGAAGAATATTGGCCGCCATAGGAGTTGCCATCGAATATCCTGCAGAAATCCAATCAACAGAAATCCAATCAACTTCCCCATCGCAGGCCAAAGAAAATTCACCCTCTCCATCACCAGAAAAATCAAAAACTCCCTCACCAAAGCCAGCCAAAACAAAGACACCCACACCATCTCCGGCCAAATCTAAAACCCCTTCGGTCACACCCATTCACACCTCCTCCAACACCTCCACAGAAAAAATCTCTACTCCTTCCACAGTAAAGCTCCTCAGTCCGCCTCCCTCCACAGAGCCCTCTCCACAAAAACCTAACCCTAACCCTAGCTCTGTCCCTGACCCCATCACTGCTCCAAAATTAGCAGTGCCTGAGGCAAGCCCACAAGAAACTAAGTCTGAAGGCACCGCCTCGGCCACGACGCCAACAGATCTGGGAGTTGCAAATGTTCTGGAGGAAATAGAGGAAGAAAGTCGAAGAAAGGAGAAGGGAAAAGGTCTGGATGTAACAGACCTGACAATGGAAGACGAAGATGAACCAATCATCAAACGAAAGGCACGATCTACCCCTCGGCGGTCGTCAACTGTCGTCTCTGAGGAATCCGATGAGCCCTCCCTCAAAAAGACTAAAATTGAAGTCTCTCTCTCTCGCCCTCGCACTCGGAGTCTTGCAGCAAAACCGCCCAGAGCCAAGAAAGCTCCAAAATCAATTGCTGAAGGCAAAACTCTGGGAAAGAGGGTGATCATCAGGGACCTGATATTCAACGCCCAATTCTTGATCAACAATGGAATGGAAGCACTGGTTGATATGATTCGCTTTCAAGGCTGGGAAAAGCTGTTCTGCTCCGCTGAACAGGTAAATGATCATCTGCTCCGTCAGTTCTACACATCTCTCACCATCACTGAGAAACCTCATGCTGTGCAAGCCTCCTTCAAACTAGGTAAGGAAACCCATGTTTTCTCAAGCACTGAGCTAGGATTAATTCTTGGAGTTCCTCACTGTGGGTTTGAGGAGTACGTCAAAGGTCAGTGGCCTAAGGATGTGAGTTTGGCTGCCATTCAGAGTGTCTCTCAGGACTTCAACACTGAAGTTGTAGGCGAGATGTCTACAGCCTCCATGGGAATTGTAAATCGAGTGCTTCACAGTTACGTCATCAGCAACATTACCCCCAGAGAACAGAAGCGCACCACAATATTGATCCAAGACTTTCTAATCATGGATAAAATGCTTCTTAGGAAAGCCATCAATCTGCCTAAGATCATCATGCTGCACATGGCTCACGCCAGGAAGAATGACAGGCACGGTCTTCCTTTCCCTGGAATTGTGAAAAAGGTCTTAGAATATCTGAAGGTGTATGAGTCTGGGCCTGCTGATGTTGTGCATGCACGAGAGCTTGCTGAGGCTAACTTGAAGAAGATGAGATTTGACAAGAATGTTGATGGTGCTTGGGTAAGGGCCTTGGACAATATTGAGATTGATGCCCTGTCTGAAGACCCTCAAGAGGAACAGAATGAAGCGCCTACTATGGTCTATCACAATGATAAGTTGGAGGAATTGTGCACGCTTGTTGGACTTCTTTCTGAACAACAACACAGGCTAGCTAAGGAGATCACTGCCCTGAAGGATGAGATCCGTCGTTGGACGAAATCAAACCAGTAAGGTTCCCTTCGCAGTATCCAGACGCTGCCGTGCATCCTTCCTTCCTTACTTCTGACCCCCACATTCTGTTCCCTAGCACATCAACCTCTTCTCTTCTATGCTTTATTGTACCATTTGCCTGATTTGCTTGACCTTCTTTTGTTTGCTTTGTTTGCATTTTTTTCCTGTTTGACTATGTACCAGCGTCAGCTCCTTAGACGCCTATTAATCAATGGAACGCTTGTTTTGTGACCTGACTTCACTTGCTTTAAGTTCTTATATGATTAAGTTAGCTTTTTGATGATGCCAAAAGGGGGAAAATAAAGGAAGTTTAAGGCTTTAGGGGGGATATCAGATCCTTTCTCTACGAGTAACAATCCTAAGGGAAACTATTTATGTGTATATTGTGAATACATTTTTCGTGTCTTATATCTTAAGTGTCTATATGCCTTAAAGAAGAGAATGTTTGTCACCATCAAAAAGGGGGAATTTGTTGAGGCTCCTTCATGTTTTGAATGGAGACAAACATTCTGCTAATGAATTGTCTGAGTGTTTCAGGATCGTTGCTGAGAAAGGAACGTTACACAGCGGTGTTCTATTTTAGGAAAGCTCGATCGGAAAGAGAGCGAGATAAAGGAATAAGTTTTTAAGGAAAGATCTGATTGAAGATATATTCGAAGAAGAGATATTCGAAAAAGATTGTAATCTTGGCAGTTGGGCGGATAAGATTTTATGGAAGGAAATATTATCTTTTCCAAAAAGATATTATTTCCTTATAGATTTACTTCCTTGTTTTTTAACCTAGACTATCTTAGTATAAAAGCTAGGTTTAGACATAGGAATAAAGTGACGCATTGATTGAAGTCACACGGCTGAGCAATTCAGAGAAGAAGAAGAAGAGTGATTCCTTAGGCTTAGCGGTTGAGTTCGGGCTCGAGTGAGAGGAGTGATTCGTGATCGTAATCCGAGCTCTCTTTTGTAACGAACAAGAAATCAATAAGATAAGTACAGCCTTCTAAATCCTTCAAGTGAGAAGCTTGAAGGTGGTGGTTTTACTCAACACAAAAAGGTTGAGGTTTCCACTCTAAATCTTGTGTCAAAGTTTACTTCTTGCATACTATTATTCCGCTGCTATACCTCCTGAGGAACAATACCTATTGTTCCCTAGGAAGTAACTGTGCTAACCGATCCAACAGGGAGGCCAAAAGGTATGGGAGCATTTTTCATACTATGTTGCTCGCGACGGTTGGGGGAATTGGCACATGGCGCCCTTCTATGGTCCCAACATTACCATCTAGCCTTGGGAAATTCTAATTCTGATTGCCCTGAGGAGAGTTTGGAATCTTTGCGAGCGGCTGATTCTAACCTCTGCCCCTTCCCTCGTTGTATCCTCCTCTATTCTGTCCATGGCCCTTGTTATTGCCTCCTCTGCCCTGTTGATTTCCTCCACCCATGTGGTTAGTAAGGACCATTCTTTGCTCGGGCTAGTTTTCTACCCTGGGGTTGTTACGACAATCTTTCATATTATGAGTGATAAGTTGTGATGAGCACACCACATGCCTCCTCTACCTCTACCTCTTCCATTACTTCCTCTACCACGGTTTCCACCTCTATTGTCATGTTGATTCATCATGTTTTGTGTGTGAAATTTATTTTGATCGTGACTCTGTCATTGACTATGATTGTGTGACTGATTTCGATTCTGAGTGAGTAAACCTGGGGCTTGTGAGCCCCCATGTTTCTGATTGTTCTGATTATGACTCTGATCACTCTGATGCCTCTTATTTCCCAAATTTTGATTGTCCTTTTTATGATTTTGACCTCCCTTGCCGTGATTGTTGCCAACAGAGGGTATTTTCTTGTGTGTTTCCACTTGTATCTCAACATAAGCTCTCTCGAGCATGGCCTGTTAAGAATGTTCTTGCTTTCTATAGAAATTCTTCTTGAACTCACTCCCGTCAAGCAACGCATCTAAGAATACGACTCTGGTTGTCTTATCGTCAAAGTCGCCAACTTCTAAGATCATCTCCAAGAACCTCTTCACATAGCTTTCTATGATCTCGCCAGCCTTCTGTCTGGCTAAAGTGTGGCCCTCGTGACGTGGTATAAATCCTAACAGAAAGGAAAGAGAAAGACATCTTAAATTATTTAGCAAACTTTCTCCCTTGTAAGAAAGAGGGCAAAAACACAAAGGAAATGTTATCTTAGGAGCTCAACTTCTTCCTTCCCAATTCATCTCTTTTACTAGAGAATTGGATAATCGACACCTGGATTCTGACTCTCAGTGCCAAATTTGTGCTTTTGGCGTAAGAAACATCTCGATCAGAGGTGGTTTGTGAGAGTTGTTGGAGATATCTTGTGAGACATAAATGGTGCTCATGAGTATTGTTTTCATTCTCACTTTGTTCCTTGTTTGAGCTCTTGTTTGGTGTTGTTTTGGGTCATTAGACTCGTTTGTTTGTACTTGCATACTGACTTACGCATAAGAGAGTCAAATCTGGGGGATCAAATCTTCTGGTTTGGTTGTTCAGGTTAATTGGAGCTCAGGAACTTGAAGAACAAGGAAGGAAGACAGATTTTGATCCAAAAGAGATTGGAGCGCCAAACTGTTTGTCCAGCTGCGGTAGGGAGGTCCTTGACAATTAAAAGAAGTTCGTAAGTTGGCCTACCTCGCGAGGTGTTGATCGCGAGGTCTTGGCAATTGGGATCCAACATTGGTGCCGACCGTGGGGACCTCCTCGCACAGCTAGGTACCTTCTGAAAGTTTGTAAGGAAATCTTGAGTGATAAAAAAATGGGAGACACTGATTGAAGCGGAGCCGTTAACAACACACCCCTACAAGCAAACCCCCAACACCAGGTGCATTGCTCTCCCCTCTCCCTCGCGTGGAAGAGAATGGTATCTTAGTTTCTGTTGAGGATGAGACAGACTTCCGAGTTTGGCAAATGACTCGCAAACAAGAGGCACAATGAGTGCAAATCAGGAAAGTCAGAGAGTGGGACCTCATGCGGTGAACGATCATCAAGAAAATCGGGAGCCCCCCTCCCGGAAGAGGGAGCATAGGTTAACCATGAGGATAAAGCCTTTGTCTCACGAGTTCCTAGAGGGAGAAGCGTCGCGAGGAAAGTATGACCCAGAGGAATAGATCTTAACCAAGCTCCCGCAAGTTATCACTATCATTATGATGCGAGGAGTCAAGCTTACAAGCCTTTCTACTATCCTCATAATGACTATCCCACTAGTGGAAAAAACCCCGTTGAGGAGGGCAAAAAAACCCCTGTTGAGGCGGACAAGGGATCGCTGCAACTGAGGGGGCTGCAACAGGTAAATACTTGTTGAGGCGGACATGAACAGGTCAAAAAAATGTCCGCCTCAACAAGCCTCAACAAGCAGGCAAAATTATGCCTAAAAAATGCATTGCCCGCCTCAAAATTCTTCCTCAAAAAGGCATTGCCCGCCTCAAAATTGCGGATGGCCAGCTTTTTTTTTGTCCGCCTCTAAATTGCAACCAAATGGCCAGCTTACATTTGAAACGATGAAAAAATTTAAAAAAATAAACAAGTTGGTCAAGATTCAATGTCCGATTTCAGAAAGCCATATTACTTCTTACTTCCTCCGTCCCTGTTCTTCTCATTTCGAATAATGTACACTATTCACATTTGAAGACGATGAGGCGAGGCGAAGCTCGGCGAGGCGAAGCTCGGCGAGGCGAAGCTCGGCGAGGCGACGAATGAACCAGATCTGAAGCCTCGTTCTCAGATCTGATGTCGCAACCCTAGCAACGACGAACAAACCCTAGCCAGATATGGACGACGACGACGGCTTCGTCCTAGTCTGAGCAACCCTAGCCAGATCTGGACGGCGACGACGGCTTCGTCCTAATATAAGCAACCCTAGCCAGATCTGGACAACGACGACGAACGCGACCCATCCATCGACAAAGAGGAGAAATCAAGAGAAGTTCTATCATTGAGATGGGAATGAAGATTCGAGAGAGGGGAATGGAGGAGAATGGCTGCCATATGAAATGGTGTGAAGTGATTTTTAGGGTTTTTGTTTTTTTTTATTTGACGGTGGATGAGGGAAGAAGATGGAATATCTAGACTAAGTTTTTTGTTTTGGAAAGTAATTTTTTTTAATCTAAAGGTGATGAAGCTGCTAAGTTAATCTAACGGTGTTAAATCATGATCCGTGTGAATTGGCTAGATTTGTAGTGATCGTTGATTAAGTTGATCCAACGGTTGATATATGATTTGTTTTTTTTAGATTTTACAAAGATGACTTTTTTTTGAGACGTACACTTCAATGCGCGCCTCAACAGCTTACTGAGGTACACTTGTTGAGGCGGACAAAAAATGTACGCCTCAACAGACCCTGTTGCGGCGCCCTTGTTGAGGCGCACAATATATGTACGCCTCAACAGACTCTGTTGAGGCGTATTTTATATGTACGCCTCAATAGACCCTGTTGGGACGCCCTTGTTGAGGTGTATATTTGATTGCCCACCTCAACAGACATTTGTTGAGGTGGGCAACATGATGTACGCCTCAACAGGGTTTTTTCCACTAGTGTCCCAACCAGATGTATGTGCCATTTCCTCCTATTGTCTTGCCATCGCTATCTGGCCCTACTTCTTTTGCAGAACATATCATCTCGACGCCATCCCTTCTGAAGTTTAGGTTCCCTACCATCAAGGAATATATAGGAAAGGGTGACCCAAACGAGCATCTTTCTCGATACAAGTATGCTATGCTCGCGAGGGGCCCTGATGAGGCTACAATGTGTAAGGGTGTCCCGAGCAATTTAGCTGATACTGATATGACCTGGATGTTGAACCAACCATTTGGGCGCATCATATGTTTCACGGAAATTGAGCGAAGCTTCCTTCTGCATTTTGGGTCATCTAAAAAGAGAAAGATAACGATGCATGAGGTCGTGGGGGTTGATGTAGGTGGTCGTGGGAGTGTGACGAGCATTTTATGAACTATTTTCTCGACATCACTCACCCTTATGTGGATCCTACCTTACAACCACAACAAGTCCCTCGGCCTCCGACATTTGTTGCTATTGTGGTAAGTAATTTCTCGTTTATACAAGGTTGTTATATTTGAAGTAATATTACGTGATTTTTACATATATCTTAATTACACAACGCCTTCAGTTATCTCTTGGATTGGTACGCGAGCGTCTCCAATGTCCAAGTATTAGTAATGGTGAGATGGAGTACCTTATCTCTCTCATCGGGTTTATGACGGGGGAACCTTACCCTGTTCCGGATCCACCTCAACGTGCGTCTCTTTTTCAAAACTCATAACATGTGCGTGTTGAGGGTAGCGGTTCTGGGCGAGGAAGATTTAGGTTATTTATGATCTCACCTAGGGATGGAAATTGTCCATGGATGTCCGATCTATCCGCGAATCCGATCCGAATATACGGATGGAAATCCTAAGATAAACGGATTCTAATGGATCAACGGATTGAAGGATGGATTATGGAGCGGATATGGATTGAGGTTCATCCAACCCACGATCCGATTCATGACCCGCGATCTGATCCTACCCGTATAATCCATATAATTTTTAACATATAAATATATTTTTTATTTATATAAATACAAAATGTATAATTTATATAATAAATAAAAACATTTTAAAAATATAATTGATCTTGTTTGATCGTATTATATAGCTGCACTGAGGTGCAACATCTATATCAAATGATGTTGATGTAGATGATTCTGCACTCATCAAGTGAAAATGTGTGTTCATATAAGTATAAATAATAAATTTTCTAGATTGATTGTATAATATAATTGAATTTGTTTTTGTTTATTTCTTATATTATACTCCCTCCATCTCAGTATATAAGCTTCGTGTGTGTTTTATTTCGTTATCATCTCTAATTGTGTATTAGTAAAAAATGTACAAATTTGATATTGTTAAAGTACTCATTGAGACGAATCAAATAAGATCTCACATGACTATATAATTTGTTATATATTGAAAGAAATCGAGAGAATTCTCTCGGATTGTAAATAGTGATGAAAAATAAAATGAGGCTTATATAATGGGACAAAAAGAGTATATAGGATGAATAATTGGATCGTTATTTCGACTTATAATGAGGATAAACTTTTAAGTTTATGTTTTCGAACTATATTTTTTTGGTTTAGCATGTTTATATTTTTGGTCTTTTATATGCTATTTACATTTTAAGATATAAAATAAGGCAATCCGCATATCTCATCCGATTCATCCGCGAATCCGATGGATGAAGGTGGACTGCATCCGAATTGGGAGTTTCGTGGATGACGATGAGTTGGATGTTAAAAATTGATACGGATTGGATCGTGGTATGGGTAAATCCACCCACCACCCGATCCATTTATATCCCTAATCTCACCCCACTTGCGCCACTTAATGGACTTCCCTTATTAGCGTTGTCATGCTTGCTATCTGGGCCGGTCTCCCTACCAAGATCTCGCGAGCCCATATGTCTAGGGCTCGAGAACCGGGTCAACAATTAATTTAATTAACCACACCCATGCATTTCACGATTTGGAGCATAATGTTCACATTTCATTCAACTCGTGACGAACTCAATTGTGGATAAACTTTATAGACAGTACATATTTATCCTACCAACTTGAAAAGGCGTCGGATTAGTTCAGCTTTAGCTGTTTATATGACTGGATTGGTTATGATTTCGTAGATTATAAGAGTGGTTTCCTTGTACAAATAACAAAGCAAGTATATGTATAAACTAATTGATTATTTTAATTACAATAATCCTAACATTTACCACTCTTGCTTGGCTTAAAAAAAGATGCCCAACGCTATATGCCCCTCATCCACAGAACTTCTTCACACACGGGATGGTTTAATTGAACTATCTCTGTCAATCAAGCCGCCTCCGAATCATTTTTTACAACATCAACTTGCAAATTATATGACAACTTACGACATCTTATTTGAACCCATTACACTATCGAAGGGCACTTGAAGATCGATTTGTAAGCATCACTGAGTGGAGCCCCATAGAGAATCATCTATCTTAATAATCGAGATATTTTTTATTCGGTAATATACCCACTTGTTCTTATTTACGGAATTTTAATTTGGGAGATTAATTCATCACACAAATACACTTGATCATGATTTGAACGGTAAGCGTGAGTGTGTTTGGAATTTTATAAACTTATGTACTAGTATAGTTTAATAACTAGCGTGTGTGTCCGTACCATTTACGGGGTCGCATGTATTAAATATTTCAGTATTATAATTATATTTTATATTATTAATTAGTTTATGACATATAGTTTATAGATTGTAGTTTATACTTTTTCATTTATAGTTTACGATTTATGTTTTATAATTTAATTTTATTAATAACTCAAGTTATTTATATTGATAACATAATAAATAGATAAAGATATATATGAAAGATAAGATATAATATGTCAAAAGATAAAAATTGATATTTCTTTCTTAATATAATTTATTAGATATCTTTTTTATTCTTTCCTTATTTAATTTAAATATATATATCAAAATATAAAGTTGGATGATGTGGAGGATGACATCGTGGATGAAGTGGCATAGCTTAGAGGCCGACACTTAGGCGAATTAAACGTAAGGCCGACATGTGGCAAAACAACGTTCTGTTTTAGTATATGTATGGATTAGTAGTAGATTAGTAGCTATGGAGTAGTAATGATATGCACATAGGTTTAGTAGTAGTAATAACAAACCACAATTCTAATAATCCTGTTCAAACCAGTAAAGTAGGAAGTTATTAGTACTATTAATCAACTCGTATATGATGCAAAGGCGAACCCGATACTCTTTGAAAAAAGGAGAATCTAATTCAATGCCCAATCACACGTGTCATTTATCCGGGCTCCGCAAATTGATGTAGAAATGGATTAGAAGAAGTAATAGTGTAGGTGGAAAGGTAACCGTGTCCTAATTTTACTGAATTTAGGTTTATTTATTAAATGGTAAAAAAAGGGATAAAAAGTGGGTCTCTCCTATATAAACGATGCTCAACACAAGCAAAACGCAGAAGAAGAAGAAGAAGAAGAGGTGAAAGCCACACAAAGAAAAAGAAAAAGAAAAAGAAAAAGAAATAGAAATGGAAGCTGGGAAGAAGGCATTGAACATAGACGCGGGGGAGTCACCTCCGGAGCCTAGCCCTGTAGGGAAGATGATCTTAGTTGCCTCCATCGCCGCCGGTGTTCAGTTCGGGTGGGCCCTCCAACTGTCCCTCCTCACCCCCTACGTCCAACTCCTCGGAGTCCCTCACATCTGGTCCGCCTTCATCTGGCTCTGTGGGCCCATCTCCGGCCTCCTCGTCCAGCCCACCGTCGGATACTACTCCGACCGCTGCACCTCCCGCTTCGGCCGCCGCCGTCCCTTCATCGTCGCCGGCGCCGCCCTCGTCGCCATCTCCGTCTTCCTCATCGGATTCGCCGCCGATATTGGCCACGCCGCCGGAGACGACGCCTCCGCCACCCCCAAGCCCCGCGCCATCGCCGTCTTTGTTGTCGGCTTCTGGATCCTCGACGTCGCCAATAACATGCTGCAGGGCCCCTGCAGGGCGCTGCTGGCGGATATGTCCGCCGAGGACCAGTCCAAGACGCGCGCCGCCAACTCCTTCTTCTCCTTCTTTATGGCCGTCGGGAACGTGCTCGGCTACGCCGCCGGTAGCTACAGGCATCTGTACCGGTGAGTTGG
The DNA here is from genome assembly GCA_029168935.1 of Oxyria digyna. Taxonomy (NCBI): domain Eukaryota; kingdom Viridiplantae; phylum Streptophyta; class Magnoliopsida; order Caryophyllales; family Polygonaceae; genus Oxyria; species Oxyria digyna. Next base: position 24,919,718 of record JAPVLV010000013.1, read on the forward strand.
CGGTTTTGTAGAAAGAAAATGAAATATTTAAAAAGTAACAGCTCGATCTCTCGGAAACTTATTGTGACACAGTCTGTTGTGTTGTTGTTATGCACAGGTTGTTCCCTTTCACACACACGGTGGCGTGTGACGTGTACTGCGCGAACCTGAAAACGTGCTTCTTCATCTCCATCACGCTCCTCGTGGGCCTGACTCTCCTGGCGTCTCTGTGCGTCTCCGAGAAGCCCATCACCGCCGTCCCCTCCAAAGACACCGATGGGCCTGTTGTCTGCTCCAGCATGCCCTTCTTCGGAGAGATTCTCGGAGCCCTGAAAGACTTGAAAAGACCCATGTGGATCCTTATGGCGGTCACATGCCTCAACTGGGTCGCCTGGTTCCCTTTCATTCTATACGATACCGACTGGATGGGCCGTGAGATCTATGGAGGGGATGTCGGTAGCAAGCTTTATGATCAGGGTGTGCGAGTCGGGGCGCTAGGACTCATGATCAACTCCGTTGTTCTTGGGGTTATGTCTCTTGCTATTGAGCCTCTTTCGCGGATTGCTGGAGGGGTCAAACGTCTTTGGGGTATTGTTAATCTCGTGCTCGCTCTCTGCCTCGCCATGCTTGTCGTCGTTTCTAAGGCAGCGCAGCACGCACGTCATGATGGGGCAATTCTGCCTCCTTCTAATGTTAAGGGCGGCGCCTTGGCCCTCTTTTCCCTCCTCGGCATCCCTCTTGCGGTAATCATTTGTTTCATAACACTCCATTAATCATTTGCTTATCTCTTTTAATTCGAACTAATTGCAATTGTTTATGTTGCCAACCTGGTCTTTCCAGCCAGTTTCGTCTTCTTTTAATCATTTCGGATATATTTAAAAATTATAGTAGTATCATTTAGGATGTAAAACATAGTTGGTCGTGATCTACTATGAGTGTGATCGATCGAGAACGTAGGTAGGAAGGATTCAGGTCTGAAAAAACATATATAACGATGTGTTTATTTAGTAACAAAAAAAAAAGGATTGGCCGGTTTATTAATTTAATAGAGGGTTTGGTGGGAGGGAGATGGATGAGGTTTGCATGGAAAGAAACGTCATAACTGAAGCGGTTTCAGGCGTGAGCGTGGGCGGTCGCCGGCCAAAGCTTCAGTCACAACCGTTTAAAGTCTTACCTGCCTTTTCAGTTACTATTACTAGTTTCAGATTATTAATAAATGCCCTTAATTTCTCTCTTCTTCTTTTTTTTCTCTTCCTCAAATTAAATACCGACTACTTCTTCAGTGGAGTAGGAGAGTAGGACTTGTACAAGGAGAAACCCAGGTTGTTCACTATGTGTCTGTCACTATAGTCAACAGTTTTGTTTCATTCATTACATGTGTCAAATTAATGCTACTCCTCTAAAACGATATTAGTACAACTTATTTATTAGCCAAAATTACCTATAATAATACCAAATATCCATCTTCAACAAAAAAACTAATATCAACTTTTAAAATTATCAAAACCTATATCAACCATACACATATTTACCATTTATAATACGAAAGATTATTCGACGGAAAACGTAGGAAAATAATCCAGTGTCATAGAGAGACTCAAAATAATCAAAGCCAAATACTCCATTATGTAATACAATTCAATACCCAATACATCAATTTGCATAAGAAGGATGATATAATAGGAGAAAAAAGAAGAATACATTTTTAAAATACCATATTTAATATTTTCTTTTTTATTCGGATAACAATGGAGAAAACAAGAAAGTGGAGTTTAATGGTGAGTTGTCACATTTATTTAAGAGGAAAATTATGAGAAATTGAAAATACAGCCGAAATAGTAACAGCATATTTAGGAGTAGTTAGGAAGTTGTTTAGGTTTTGGAGGTTTATGCACAAGTCATAATTTTTGGGGAACCTGCGTGTTTTTGGGTGTTCACACCTCACAGACAGCATTTAAGTGTGAATACATCACGGGTTATGTGTGTGGGTCTCTCCATCTTATCCAATCATCTCCTTTTTTACTACTAACATTTTGTTTAATCTGGATTCTACTCCGATACAACAGTGCATGTCGATCTTCATTAGCTTTCACAAAAGTTGATCAATTGAGCTATTGATGCTAATTCGGTTGATCTTACTTTGTATTTGCAGATAACATATAGTATTCCATTTGCTTTGGCATCTATATTCTCCGCATCTAGTGGTGCAGGCCAAGGTACTTATTCGATCACAACTATTTATATCTTGAGCAAATTGCAGATATATACACAACTTTACTAATTTATGTATTTTCCGGAAAATGCAGGTTTATCTCTTGGTGTTCTGAACCTTGCTATAGTCGTACCACAGGTGAGCTTCCATCTCAAGTTACTTGATTAGTGGAGAATAAACCACTTATTATAGAAAACAAAGGAAAAATAGAATAAAAGGAAAGGGGATCATGGGCTTGGGCCTTAATGGCCTAACAACAAGGCCCACCACAGAAGCCCAAAAGGCTCTCGAAGCATTACTGCTTGGTGGGTGTGGCCCACTTAGTTAATGGGGACATGTCCTGTCCAGATTAGGTGAAAGCTGAGTAAAGTTAAAAAAGTTGAGAATTCGCATGAAATAAATCTTCAAACGGAAGTGATGAAAGCATATGATACCTTGTCTACCTCATGGGCCGGGGTTTGGCATATTACAATAGTATTGTGTTTGTGGCCACACTTTGAACAAGTAAGAATTTAGTTGTGATAGAGGCTACCTAGGTTGTATGTATGTTGGTTTGTCTAATGTCGTGTTCTAGAGGGGATACGACTTAGAATTTTCCTCTTTTAGTTGTTTATTGTTTTAGATAAACCACATTAGATGTACCTAACTAATTAGTTGTGTTGATTTGGTAAACGAGCAGATGTTGGTGTCAGCAACGGCAGGGCCATTTGATGCGTTGTTTGGAGGAGGAAACCTTCCGGCATTTGTGGTGGGAGCGATAGCAGCAACCGCTAGCGCAATACTATCCTTCACCATACTTCCGTCTCCACCACCAGATGTGAAGCTTACAATTTCCGGCGGAGGCCATTAAGAATTTGATTTCAATGTTGCCTTAGCTAGCTAGCTAAATGCCCTCCCATAAAAGAATGTGCTATTGCTTTTTTATGGCATGTGTTACTCATGTTCCCAAACATTCTCGATCTTGGGTTCTGTCTAGGGATTGTTTTTCTTTTTTCTTGATGGAGCTTTTTGAAGCTCGAATTAAATGAGGTGTGACAAGACTAGAGGTTGCACAACTAATTGTGCTTAATCATAAGATGCAACAGCAACACATGTAGTTATTTCAAGAAGATTAGATGCTAAACAATCTATATCTTCCCTCCCACCTCTTCTTAAAATACCTCATAACTTGGGCCCTCTTTCATCTTGTTCAATCAAAATCTGGTTCACTTTGATGTAATAAGATCACATAATTACGTGTTTCGGTTCTTCTTTTATGTTGCTCCTTTATATGTCAACAATCTACCAGCATCTATAATAGTGGTATTTTGGAATTTTCAACATATGAGACGTGTCGTACTTTATTTTATACTTTCTTTAATGAAATCTCTTTCAATAAATATGTTTACGTGTACTCGCGTATAAATTAAGAAACTCAAATCGAATTTTTTTATAAATAATAGTTATCAACTTTGATAGGGAGCATATTAAAAATACATCAATATTTACATAAATATCAAAACGTATCAATAGTAGGATAAAGATTAAAAGTATACCAAAGAGTGAAAGAAATAAAGATAAAAGAAATTATAAATAATTTTTTACTTTTGATGCTAATATACGTTAAACAAGTCATTAACCACTCAACGTCTTATATACTCCCTCCGTCCCATTTTTATGTTCTCATTTCCCATTTTTGGTGTCCCAATTTGATGTTCTCATTTCCATTTTTAAACACAAATCTTTATCAATATACCCTCATCAAAACCTATTAATTTCCCCCAAAACCACAACAATTCAAAATACACTTTAATTTTTCTCTCTCCCATTATTTTCTCACTCAATCTTAACCCTTTAATTTTTCATCTCTCACCATTCTCTCATCTCAATACACTTTCTCTCCTAGGTTGCAAATCACGCAACCGCAATACAATACTAGACGATCAAGAAGGCGTGTTCCGAACTATTCGAAGTCAATGACACAACAAGAGGTCTTCTTTTTAGTTTCTTACACGTTTTTTCTTGTATTGTTTCATTTTGAAGAGATACAAGATAGAAACATATTTTTATTGAATTAATCTTTGTAGAAGATTTTACTGTATTTTTTTTTTATTGAACTAGATTTTGAATAATGCTGAACTGGCGTAAATATTTTGTATGTTTCATTAGTATTATGTCAAATTCTTATGCAATTTTTTTTTAATCTTATTACTCTTACATTCAAAATCTGGATAACCGTCCATGCCCCAGTATACTAACAAAAAAAAAAGTATGGCATAGTTATTTCATCGTGTGAATACATGCATTAGTAAGTTTGATGAGATAAAAAAAATCTTATATAAGTTCAATATGATGAGAGAAGAAAACAAAAACAAAGCTAGGGATATAATCCAAAGAAGGAAGAAGGAACGTGCAAGGTCGGTCGATCTTCGTGGAGAAACGACAGATTCGAAAGCTCGGAAGTTTTGATTCATCGATGGGTTTTTTTAAATGTATGCAAGCAAAACAAATCTTGTGTAGGTCGACGACACCACGTACCCACTAAATTACATATATTATGGATCATCAGTTTTCATGTGTATTTATTTTCGAAGAAGAATCTAAATTCTGACACTGAGGCAGGATGCATGTCTCCATTATTTTGTCACTACTTAATAGTGTAAATGCCTCATTTTTAATTAAACGAGTTATGGGCCGAATGGGCCTACAATGGTAGCTTGTAACAGATTGGGCCATGGGCCTTTCTAAGTCTTTATAACCCAACCCAACCATAATAAGGTTAGAGTGACATTGAAAAATAACCAACATAACAAACTTCATCTCCTCAAGTCTTCTTCTTCCTTCTTTCATCTCAAGTCTCCAATCCTTATTCCTTCCCTTTCTATTCTCTTACTATCTCAAGTCTCCAATTCGTGAGAAAGGCAACCTATAAGCTATGACAAGATTAACGCTCTAGAAATCGCTCCAGAATGTTGTCGGGGGTTCGTCAATCCAACCGACCGACAACATTCCATGCCCTCACAAATTCTGTTCTTTGTCCACACTTGTGCCAATTCGTCTTGGTTTTTTTGATGACATATTGGATAGTCATCAAAATAGGAGTACTAAAACATTGAAAGTTTTTAGAAAAATTAAATCCAACCACTACTTGGCCGTCTACTTGAATTTTGTTATTGTGCATGGGTTATTGTTTTTTATAGGTGGTTGGCCCGATTGTGGTATGTTATGTTTGGTTTCGTTTCGTTTGATATTCCTACATTTGGCTTCGTTAAATATTCCTACCTTTGGTTGAGCTTCCCGTGTCATTAGTGCACATGTGCTTTCCATATGCCATTTGAGACGTTTCACCAGTTTTCCCCCATCATGTTCAATTTTGTTGAAATAATGGTGGTTCATCTTACACAATATTTTTGATGTTCCATATCCTACCTATTCAGTTATCCATTTGCATATTCTATATCCCACCTTATGTTTCACCTACTCTGGTTATTACCTTCTTCAATTCTTCATTGTAATTCAACTTCGGTTGTTGTCGATGTCCGACTTGATTCTTGAAAACTAAGACAATGGAGACGAGGTTGAGCGAAGCCATGATCAACATGGTTTTTGTCACATGATAGCAAAGAGAGACAATGAAGGGATCGACGCCATCGTTTGCAAGACCTAACGAAAATTGATCTTCGTCTTTTCCTTTAATTGGCACGACCTAATGCGAATAGATGTCCTCCATCCCCAATTTTCGAGCTTTTTGCGGTTGATTGATCTAAATATGCCAATTGAGGGTTTGCATGCCACCACATACTACACAACATAGGTGCTTCGATCGGTGATTTCTCAACAACCAATCCCCCATGCTCACTGGGATGCTGCTCTCATTGAAGTTGTCAAGGTTATTCGTGCCATATTGGTTAAAGAAAATTTTGTGGATAATTCTATTTGGTTTTAACTTTAATTGAATTTGACTAAAACCCTAAAAAAAGAACAAAACAAGTTGAGAAGAGTCTGACTATTGCTTCAAATTTCATGATCTTCTTCTTTTTCATGTCAACTTCTTGCATCCAAAACCAAATCCTTCAAATTACAGGGATTGTTTTTCACGCTATTGCTTTTTAGGCATATATATTAATAGAGTATGAAACTAATCTTAGGACTTCAACCATCAACTTAAGTTTTTGGTTGAGTTGGTTCTTTGACATGGTATCAGAGTTAGAGTGACACAAAGGTCACAGGTTCAAATCTCATTCACCCATCCATTCAAAGTGGAATATTACGCTGGGTATGAGGAGGCCCATGTTGCATCCACATTTCAAGCCTAAAAAGGCTTGAAATGTGAGGGGGCGTAATAGAGTATGAAACTAATCTTGAGATTTCAACCATCAGCTTAAGTTTTTGGTTGAGTTGGTTCTTTGACATATTAATGTTCCCAAACATCTTTCATCTTGAACTTTGTCTAGAGATTGTTTTTTCATTTTCTTGATGAAGCTTTTTGAAGCTCGTTGCACGTCTAATCTTCCTTAAAACATTAAAGTAGACGCCAAGTGTTTGTAAAAAAATGAGCCACTTGGCAACCGGTCTATTCGACATTTGGCTGAGTGTGGTGTTGACACGTACAGGGAAAACAATGTATTCGAATATTGTAGAGTACCAAGAAATATTGTAAATGAGTATGTCAATTGTACTACCAATTCATGTTATTCTACTACTTGTGCTTTGGTCTTACTATGATATAACTAACTTGTATATTGTCTAGAAATCAATCTAAATCCCCTTCCACATCGATATTTTGGTGAAAAAATAATTACCAGAGCAAAAGAAATCAGTTCACATATCTATGTGGTTGATAACACCTAATTTATATATATTTTAAGAGTCTAGTTGCATATTAGATTAAGTCATTCTCATTTATATTTTGTATCTTTTACAGTTAGTTTTGCATTATTTTATATTCAAAATCTACACTAGTACTTTTATATGTTTTAGGTATTTTCAGACGGATTAATACCAGCCTATGAAGTTGCTGAATTTTTGTAACGGGTAGTGAAGCCCAAATTTGATGAAATATGTTCGATGAGGTGGACAATAAAACAATTTTACATATTTGTAGGCCTTGTTTTGGCACAGAGAAGAATAGTGGGCCGGTCCACTTGAATTATCCCAAAGGCATTACACATGAATGGATTGGATCTCAGGAAATAGTTGGACACAGATAGATTTAGTGTATTATATTACTTTGGTCCCTTTAATTTCTTATTGGTTCCGTTTAGACGTATCTTTAAGTTCTTCTTATTTTCTTTTCTATCCATTAATTTCTTCTCATAATAATCTTATTTTATTAATATTTTAACAACATTTTATCAATCAAATCAACATTTTTCATCTAATAAATTTCTTATTGGTTGAATTTTATGATTTAACGTCCCAATACTCTAGACTTGCCTTAATTCTAGTGCAAAATACACAATAGAAAGAACTGAAAGGGACGGAGGGAGTATAAGGGAAGAGAGGAGATGTTTCGAGGGTACCTTGAGCTAAGTTTTTTTTTTTAGGTTTTTGTTCTTGTTTTTGGAAGATACCGCAGGATTTGATTTTCAAAAAGGGATTTCGTGCCTTCGATTGAAAATTGGTATTATCGTTCTAGTTTTTTGTCAATTTGGATCATTTTCTTATTGAGATTTAGTTTTATCTCCCGTGTTTATTGCATAACTAGTGATCGACCCGTACCCAGTACGGGGTGTTGATTAATTATTATGCAATATAGCAGTTTATAAATATGTTATCATTCAGTAGATAATAATATCATTTTTTTATTTGTTTTATTCGTAATGATGAAAATTACATTATTGAAATATCCAATCAAGAGTAAGAAAATGACATATTACATCAAATGTTTTGGAGCACTTCTTTATAAACCACATTTGTTGTATGCGAGACGGCATTTCCATTTTTGTCTAAGATCAACACCTTCAAGCCTTCCATGCTGGTAACTCGAGATAAACCAACATAAAGTTGTCCGTGCGTGAATACCGGCCTTGGAAGATATAATCCCACTTGAGATAGAGATTGTCCTTGACTTTTATTAATTGTCATGGCAAATAGGGCTGGGCATGGGTCAAAAACCGAACCGAACCGAACCGAACCCGAAAAACCGAAACCCGAAATTCCCAAAAAATCTGGACCGAAAACCGAACCGAAATCTTTCGGGTTGGGTTGGTCCGGGTTTGGGTCGGTTCGGTCCGGTCCAATAAAAAACCGAATAGGACCGAACACAGATTAACATTTTAGCATTCCAAACACAGATTAACACTTTAGCATTCAAATTGAAGTAGCAAACCAAACACAGATTAACACTTTAGCATTCAAATTTTATCCCTTGCAAACTACCTAGTTCAGCAAAGATACACTTGATTATAAAAACATGATGTAAATAAATGATATTTATGTCACTTGAAAGAGTCGAACAAGAACCTCAAAACATACGATACAAATTTTAAATTTGTCATTATAAACCAAAATGTAGTATATGCACTATGAGTATCCAACCACATAACAGGAGTTCAAAAGTAGCAAACCAAACACAGATTAACACTTAAGCATTCAAATTTTAGCCCTTGCAAACTACCTAGTTCAGCAAAGATACACTTGATTGTTGCCTGAATCAACATAGGGATAGAGGATTGTAGGAAGTGAGAGGCAAAATTAAGTACAACAACTGCACAAACTCTGGATTAGTTGCCCCTTCAATATGAACATTTCTTGTTTACCATAGGTTGGTTCCCCATCCTGCAATCAAATACAAAGGAGACTTGTATCAAGAAACTAAATTGATGCAAGATTTTCTGCCTTTGGTTGCTTGTCTGCTGATTAAGATTTAGTGAGTTACTTTGCATCTACAATGAAAATTTAAGTTGGCATTAACATGACATCTACTAACTCCAACAGCAACTCATCATATCAATCAAGATTCAGTGAGTTTTTTTGCAAGTCTTTGAATCTCAAAACAGAATGAATTGACCTGTTGAGTGCGGGGCGGGGCTGCTGGTGTCTGGTGACTGGGCGAGATGCGGGGTGTGCGGTGCGGGCGAGTGGGCGAGACTCAAGGTGTGGGGTACTGCGGTGCGGTGCGGGCGATTGGGCGACTGGGCGAAGTCTCGAAGAACGGAAGAAGGAACGGAAGAAGGAAGAAGAAGACTCGAAGTCTCGCCGTTGGGCGACTGGGCGACTGGGCGATTGGGCGATTGGGCGACTGGGCGAAGTCTCGCCGTTGTTGGTTGCTGGTTGGAGTCGAAGTCTCGAAGAACGGAAGAAGGAAGAAGAAGACTCGAAGAACGGAAGAAGGAACTTCCTTGAGTCGAAGTCTCCGGTGCGGTGTGGGGTACTGCGGTGCGGTGCGGGCGACTGGGCGAGACTCAAGGAAGAAGAAGACTCGGGGAGTCGGGGGCGGGGAACAGAATTTTCTGAAGCAAAATTTGCTCTTGGCCTAACCTAATTAAATTATCTTCGGTTTACCCAAATAGTTCGGTTTACCCGAACCCGAACCCAACCCAAACCGAAAACCGAAATTTCATATAACTTAACCCGAAAACCGACCCGAAATTACTTCGGTCCGGGTTCGGTCCGGTTTTTTCGGTTCAATCCGGTTTGGGTTTCGGGTTTACCCAACCCGTGCCCAGCCCTAATGGCAAATGAGACAATTATAGGAAATTGTCGACGTTGAAGGTTGAATGGCAATGTTGAGTCAGATGGACTTAACATCATTCTTGGAATGGGAACAATTTTACCAATGTTTCGGCCGCTGATTATTTTTGCTTCAATTATTTTGGTTCCCAACTTCGTAATCATCAGCCTTGTCCCATTGCATAGTCCATTAACTTGGTCTATATTTCGCAACAACATCACAGGAACACCAACTTTCAACTTCAACTCATGATTTGGAACACCGGAACACTTGATGCTATGCAACATATCAGATGAGTACATTAATGCAGTATTTCCCTCTGCTTTGGAAATGCTATCTGCACTGTAATATACTTTCTCTATTCCGGGCATTTCAGAGAGCAAGTAGTCATTTACTTCGTCAACAACGTCATGTGTAGGTGACAATATTGCTCTCTCTTGATAATAATCAGGGTCATTCATGTGTTGCAGGAAAGAAGGATATGTTGCATCAACAATAGAAGCAATAGGATTCTTTGTATCGATATCCATTAATAATACCTCTCTTGGAAACTCTATAATTGCTTCTCCATCATTGGGGCCTCCAACTGTTCCATCACCAACTTGAAGAATCCAGTCTGCGAACTTTTTCATGCTATTAGAATTTGAAGTTGATGCGCCTTGTCGAAGTCTCATATTTTTTGTAAGTTTTAAAACCTGCATAAATATTTATATATAAAATGACTACATTTTATAAAAAAACTTGTGATCATAAAGCTGTAGAATATTTACCTGACAATGTTGCCATATTTGTGAAGAGTTGATTGTAGCATTTACAATATCTTGTCTTGTTCCGCGTGTTACAACTGGCCGGATTTGTCTGAAGTCACCTCCAAATACAACTACTTTCCCTCCAAAAGGTTGTTCCATACTCATGGGATTGGAAAATCTTAAGACATCTCTTAAGGCTCTATCAAGCGCTTCAAAACAATATCTTTTGGTCATCGGACATTCATCCCATATAATAAGTTTTGCAAGTGATAATAATGCAACCAATGGGCTTCCAGCTTTGATTTGGCAAGTCGAATCTGAATGTATATCCAGGGGAATTGCAAATCTAGAATGTGTTGTTCGACCCCCGAGTATCAATAAAGATGCAATACCACTGGAAGCAACTGTTAGGACAATATCCCCTTTTGATCTTATTGCAGATGACAATGCTCTCCATACAAATGTCTTGCCAGTTCCTCCATGTCCATAAAGGAAGAAAACACCCCCAGTGTTGTTGTTAACTGCAGACATAATCTTATCATATACTTCCTTTTGCTCGCCTGTCATATTGGACAAAAGGCTTGTATGCTCATTAATTAGCTCTGACTTGTCATAACGAAGTTCCTCTTGGATGAGTTTATTGCTATCTTGATTTAGAAGAGTCCCATCTGGAAGCGGCATGGATGTATAACGTTGAAGGCTACTTCCATTACGTCCTAACAACAACTCAATCTCTGTCAATGCATAGTTTTGTAATTGTTCATCACTGAGTTGTAAATCTGCAAAAATAAAATAAAAAATAAAGTATATATAATTGGAGTAATTAAAGAAGAGAAGCTATTAGGTGTGTGTAGCCCATTACTAACGTGTAACGTGTAAACTAAGTTTTATCACTTCATGGAATCATATATTGACTACCTGAGTCCTAGAGGAAGTTTATTAAATAAAGTAGACATATATCTATAATAAAAATAAAATTTGGGGTGAAAAAATGAAATATCTGGCATGTGTAGAAGATTTCTCTGTCTGCGAAGAATATCAGCAGCTAATAGATGCCATGTTTGTTGCCATACATATTCTGGTCGAGTTAGAGTATTGGAAAGAAACAACATTACGAATAAATGTCTTAAGTAATGCTCTGATCCCCAATTACTACACTCGGTAATTCCCTCAATGTATTCATTCTCATCATCTAGCAATCCCAAATGATAGCAAGCATCTCTGAAAGTATCATATGTCCGTCCATTAACAGTTCGTAGATCTTCAAATGATTTTGGCCCCTTTAATTCATTTAGCATAAGACGAAGATAATAGAACTCTCCACAGCCAGGTGGACAATTAAAAATGCGACCAAGAGCCACAACGTTGTTTTTTCTTGGTGTCCATTCCTTTTTATTTTCAGCATTCCAAACATAAGTCTGTGGGAATTCACTATAGAGCAATTTTCTTGCCTCTTCATCTGACTTATTACACTCCATCCACTTAAGAAACATAGAGTTGTCGATCCCTTCTTGATTAGCCGCCTCATCTATTGGATCATCATCCTCAAAAATAACGTTATGCTCACCGGGTAGGTGAAAGTATAATCTTTGAACCGATGGACGTCTAAAATGGATGCTGAAATCTAATAATCTCCAAGCAGCCTCGCAAGCTGACACGCATCTGCCTTCATAGAACTTTGCAATCTCATCAACATCTTCACCCCGTTTCATAGCCAATTCAAAAGTAATGTGATCATGACCTTTGCTTATATACTTGAAAAGATACTTGATGCTTCTACTCTGATTGCAAGCCTCAACATTGATGTGGGCCCTATACTTCAGTGACAAATATCTATTATATGGAACAACATGCCTGTTATCAAATGTGAATCCATTCTTCTCAATCTCTCTTCCATTATTTCTTCTTTTGTAGATGGGGAATCCATTAGGATCAAAATGAGTTGAGTCAACGTAGTTCTTGGGAAATTGTTTTGAACATATTCCGCTTGTTGTACAAGGAGTTGTTTCGTTCAGGGAACCACAAGGGCCATGGATCATGCAATCTTTCACTACTTCATATAATTCCCTCTCAGTAGATTGATCTGGAATTTCTGCCCTGATTACTTTGTCAATATCTTCTGACGTACGTAGTTTGTTCTTTGCATCTAGAAACAAAACTATATGTGCATGTGGGAGACCACGTTTCTGAAACTCAATCGAGTAAAGTGGACTAATGACGCGAAAATCGAGTAAAACCGGCGTAAATCGACTAATGGTGCGAAAATTGAGTAAAACCAACTTAAAACGACTAATGATTCGAAAATCGAAAAAACCAACTTAAAACGACTAATGGCGGAAAAATCGAGTAAAACCGGCGTAAAACGACTAATGGTGCGAAAATCGAGTAAAACCGGCGTAAAATGACTAATGGTGCGAAAATCGAGTAAAACCGACTTAAAACGACTAATGGTGCGAAAATCGAGTAAAACCGGCGTAAAACGACTAATGGTGCGAAAATCGAGTAAAACCGGCGTAAAACGACTAATGGCGCAAAAATCGAGTAAAACCGGCTTAAAACGACTAATGACGCGAAAATCGAGTAAAACCGGCGTAAAACGACTAATGAAGCGAAAATCGAGTAAAAACGACTAATGTTGCGAAAATCAATCAAACCGACTTAAAACGACTAATGATGCGAAAATCGAGTAAAACTGACTTAAAACGACTAATGGCGCCAAAATCGAGTAAAACCGACTTAAAACGACTAATGATTCGAAAATCGAGTAAAACCGGCGTAAAACGACTAATGGTGCGAAAATCGAGTAAAATCGACTTAAAACGACAAATGAGGCGAAAATCGAGTAAAACCGACTTAAAACGACTAATGATGCGAAAATCGAGTAAAACGGCTAATGGGGCAAAAATCGAGTGAAACTGGCGTAAAACGACTAACGACGCAAAAAGCGAGTAAAACCGACTTAAAACGACTAATGATGCGAAAATCAAGTAAAACCGACTTAGTACGACTAATGGCGTGAAAATCGAGTAAAACTGGCTCAAAACGACTAATGGCGCGAAAATCGAGTAAAACCGACTAATGATTCGAAAATCGAGTAAAATCGGCGTAAAACGACTAATGGTGCGAAAATCAAGTAAGACCGATTTAAAACGACTAATGATGCGAAAATCGAGTAAAACTGGATTAAATTTTTCAAATGCCATCTTTTTTTTCTTTAATTTTTTATTTATTATTGTAATTTTTTTATTATTTTAATTGTCTTTTATTTCTGATTTTTCATTTTCATTTTTCTTATTATTTTGATTTTCCTTTTTTTTAATTTTTTTTATTATTATAATTTTCTTTTATTTTTTATTTGTTATTTTGATTTCCTTTTTCTTAATTGCTGAATATATTAAAATAATCATTTGAGTTAATAAAGATAAATGAAATTATAATAAATTATTTTTTTAACAGGAAAAATATTTTTTTGAACTATTATAACCCTCAAATGGATATAACAGTAATATCCAATTGAAATTGGGCATATGTGTAATTTAGATACGAAAAATGCGGTATTTGGGACTATTTTCTATACCTTGTAACCTATTTGGATGAGTGGGCTAAGTTAAATTTTATGGGCTTAGTGGAGTAAGTGGTTTTAGTGGGGGAGTGGGCTGATTTAATTTTATGGAGTGAAAAATAAAAGAAAAAACGTGAAGCATGTCTCCACTCAAATTGTAGCAAACGGCGCCATTTTTTGTGAAGACATGGCTTCAAGTTTAATATTGCAATCCTCAACATTGATGCAGCCCTAACACGTGTGTTTTCACGATTACATGTGATCCCTGCCCAAGAAGTACAGATTTGTGTATCATTAGTCCAATTCATTTTTCTACCACGAGGAACACGAGCAGTGCAGACTCCAAATCAGCATTGTTAGGGGATAAGAGATGTAAGAGGAGAAAGATGGCAGCTGAGAAAGAGAACAGCCTCATAGAGATAACTTAAGTTTGAACACTTAAATTAAGTCAGCTTAATGTGCAAACTCGCAAGTGGGCCCTTCTTAGCTAACGTGCTACATCAAAGAAAAATCATCCATTAACACACTGTCATACAGAAAATATCTGCAAACTGCTCTTACACTAGAAGAAAATTTGAAGGTATCAGTATTACATCAAACAATCATGAAGACCTGTCAATGTTATACTTATGATATTTCATATTTTTACGATTTAATTGAATCATATATACTGAGAGACAGCAGTGAATAAATTGTTAGCATTAGCATACTACAAAAGAAATACAAAAGCATACAATGCAAGGGATCATGTATCATAGCTGAAAATTTAATAAAAATATGGAAAATATCAAGAAGCAACTATCCAGATATAATTTTCACATCTGTTCCTCTATGAAGAAATTCAGATCCTGTTAGCTACGAAAAAATAAAAAGTTACATTGCAAAAATAGGACATTTAATGCAAGAAATCCTACTGTGCACTACACACATCTAAATTTTACATCAGAGCTCGAGTGAAGTCCAATCCCATTAACAACAACAGGTGATCACTAAACGAAACTGAGATGATTTAAAAGGGATAAAACCTAAATTGAGAGTGAGGTTGATATGCAAACATGCTAATCACAATCAAATATACCTTGCAGCTGAAATCAACCAAACAAAACTGACCTAGAAACATAATCTCCCACAAATTAACCAACTATTCAAACTTAATTCTCAAAAAAGAACAGCTGTAATCAAATATAGGTTAGTAATTCTTTTTCTGAGAGTTAAATGGGTTCAAATAGTTCCACGCATGTTTAACAAAAGAAAAGCTGGAAATAATTTTCTGATAAAATTATTCAGCTTTGCATATGCAGCTTTAAGAAATGTTGTCTGATGTTGTTTTTTCCTTTTCTGAAATTGAATTTCATAATGTGGATATCCATCGCTGTTTATTGAAGCCTTATTCCTTACAGAATATTGCTAGAAGACTACTAAAATCAAGAACTATTGAACTGAATATTGTTAGAAGACGACTAAAATCAAGAACACACTTTTTTCTGAAATTAATGTTTATTGAAAAGAAAGTAACTTCTAATCCCTAAGAAATGAAAGAGGTTGTTTGAAAAAGTAAGATACGTCTAAATCTGAAACTGAAAAAGATTGATGAAAACACAAAGAACTCTATGAAAATGAAACAGCTTGATGGAAATGGACTTATAACAGCAGCTTTCTTCTTGTGAATGTCTTCTTTCTGGCTGTAGATATCTTTATATCTGAATCACTGTTGTCTTCAATTTCATCACGGTTGTGCTTTGAAGGTGTTGCGTTAGCAGAAGATGAGACATTTGATGATGGTGTATTATTGATGGAGTAGGATCCCTCTTCAAACTCATCATTTTGTTTTTCAAACTCAGCTTGGTCAACATCAGTACTCAATTTGGCATCAGACGACACATCTGAATGTGGTTGTACTGAGTGGTTTTCCTCCTTAACCTGATAAGTACTTAATTAGATTTTGATTGATATTGATTCTTAACAGAAAATGTAATATTTCTTACCTTTTCTGTAGCACTCAACTCTTCATATTCAGATATCATTTCAGCATCAGAAATGATCTTTCTAACTGTGTATGAGGATCCAGGGTTATCCCTATTGTAATCGGATACCTCCACTACAAATAGAAATTTCTTTTCTAGCAACACATTGAAATCATGTGGATATCCATCGCTGTTTTCATCCTGGTAAGTAAAGGAAATTACATTTAGTATAAAAATATGGATTCTGTGATTTTTTTTATTTGCTGTAAAATTAAAATATCTGATTTGCAGATGTGTAGTATAGATAAAATACTTGTGAGACTTCACTCTGAAGTGTGGCTACTGATTTTGTTATAAACTGAGACAATTCCCTCTCAAACATGACAAAAGGAGCCACACCAGAAGAATCTGACACATTGATATCAATCTTTAACCTGGATCAATATAAGTTGTTGAATAAGTAAGTTCAGGAAAATATGTAACTGAGAACTATCATACAAATGCATACCTTGTAGCGACGATATCAGAATCAGTAAGACAGCTCGCACAAGAGTATTTATCTCCATCAAAGTCAAGTCTCTTTCTGCAATGTTTGCAGCAACTATAGAACCAACTTCTTTTTTTATTTATCTCTACAATAGTTGCCACCACCTTGCAAAAGCATTTCTGCAAAAAAACATATCATAAATAATCCTCTTCTTATTATTGTAAGTAAAGGGGAAAAAAGTATTAGCAATACTTGATACCTCAGTAGTCTCTAAAATATCATTCAAAGTTTTATGTATACTGATTTTTACAAAATCAGTACCTACTGTAAATGTAGGTAGATTGAGTGTATTCCCATGTGCTTTCCACCTACAAAACATTTTTGCCTTATAAAAATTTTAGATGATTTGCAATTCTAATATTAATATACCTGGCCTTAAAGTCAACAAATTGAGGAAAAGCTTGATCACACAGAACTCTAGTTCCACCCACATCATTGTTTAGAATTGTTTTACATGTGTCAATAATAAGTAGAATTGATGTTAATATTAAGCAAAAAAATCATTTAAACATAATATGTTGTTGTTATCAGTTTTGAAATATACCTTGTACAATTTTAATCTTGACAAATTGCATTATGATGTTACTGTCATGATTTCCCATTTTTGTAATGGCCCTTTCAAGTTCATCAGCATAGTTGGCCCAAAGAGTGCAATTTACTGTTTCATTCCTATATAAAAATTAAGTTTGATAAATACAAGTATATTGTAGAAGAAAGAAGACAGTGTATGATAATGTAATGTAATGCAACTTACTCTTCATTTGCCAATATAAAATCAGCCTTGCTTACAGGCTTTTGGTTGATCATGATAACAGTAAATGATGGCTTTGAAACAATGTGTCCAATTACATCTAGGTCAAAAGGGTTAGAGTATTCAATAACAAAATAACAGATTTAATGATTGAAATAAATAAATTGAAAGTAAAGAAAGTTACTTATCAACTAAATAGTTAGTATCAAGTTCATTTTTGTTGATGGAATTGAACAAAGCATACTTGAATCCATATTGATGAATTTCATGATCATCAATTGGTGTGACAGTAGTAAGAAAAGTAAACTTGATTGTATATTTTTGCTCAGAATAGCGATAAGAACCACTATTTTTGTGTACAGTAAAGTTTTGCACACAACAAATTAATCCTTCAGAGATCAAATCAGAGATGTTTGATAGAACATTTTTTGGTACTTTAGCCTCGATTTTATCACCGTGTAAAAAAAGAAAGAGATAAATTAACTTAAAACATCAATGAATGTGCACCACGATTTTAAAAAGTTTTGTATATCAACAAATGAAGGAGATAAAAGAGCTTAGCCACTGTACATTATGATCCATCAGAACTAATTGAATTTCATCTACTTTGACAAATCTATATGTCTTGTTCCACTGGCGAATGATACAGCAACGAATTTTCCAGGTTTGCTTGCTTGTGTTGATGCTTCTAATATCTTCATAAGTTGAACCCATCTTAATCCTACAAATTTGACAATAAAACAGTACAATTCATTAGCTTATATCATCATAAGAAGTAAATAGAAAATTAAAGTAAGAGTACATACAGTGTAGGAGGAGGAGCCAGGATAGTTCTTATATCATCATAGGTGGGATTGTTAAGAGTAAAATGTAGAGAATAAAGAGGGATTTAGTTATAGTTTCTCTTTCTCTTTTGAAATGAGATGAACGTTACAGATTTTTAGGAGTTGAAATATTAATGACAAAATCACAAAATCATGAAAAGACCTTGAACTTAATTTGAACGTTAATAGGTTATTAGATGGAATTATCTTTATGCAAAATCTTTAACTGAATTCCTGAATTTCTGTTTTTTTCTGTTTTCTGTTTCTGTAGGAAATTAGGTGAGTAGAAATAGTTTATTAGATGGAATTATAATAACTAACTAATCCTTCAACAATATAGAACTATCTTTATGCAAAATCTGTAACTGAATTCCTGAAAATTTTGTTTCATGTTTTCTGTTTTCTGTTTTCTGTTTTGTAATTTTTTTTTGCTGAATATCGAGTTTTTTTGTTGAATCTTATGTGTGTACTTTGTATAAATTGTAAAGGATATAAGAAAAATCTATGTAATATTGTACTAATGTTTGAATTCAGCCTGTTTTTATGCTTCCTCTGTTGATGGAAGGTCGCAACTCTCAGTATTAACTCGTATAACAATTTCTGAAAGTGTATATATCTGGTGAATGAAACAGAGGTGTTATTATTCAGTTTATCTTATTTTATATCGGCCTTAATGGTACGGGGTTACATTAAAGAGTTAGATTTTTTTTGTTGATAAATGAGTGGTTCTACAAGTTCAGAACTGATTCTTCTTCTCTGTAGAAATTCAATGAAATCAGATCTAAATCTGCTAATGGGCTTCTGATTTTCAGTTTTTTAAACATTCAGCTCAATATCAAAAAATAAGATACCAATTGACAGTAGTAAGTAGATAAACATTCAGAAAAACTGAAAATTATTGTAAGTAGATAACCAAGGCTGAATCTTTATAAAGATAAAAAAAAGTGCTACATTAATTAAGAGAAAATGGTAAATCATAACCAAGTTTATGAATTTCATATCATACCTGAATCCCTAGATCAACAACAACATAATGCATTTGTTTGCTGGAAGCATTCAGCATATACATATTATTGGAAAGAAAAAAAAAACAAATAACAATCTAAAAATCTAAAAAAGGTGAAAAACTATGATCTTCAATATGCTCTGCAGCCTGAGACAACTCATTTATCAATATACAGAACGACAAAGAGGGCATGCATTCTTGTTGCTAAGCCATTTGTTGATACAATGAGTGTGGAAAACATGAGAGCAAGGCATTCTTGTAAACTTTAGAGTAGGGATAAACTTCTGAAGACAAATAGCACATGAATCCAGAATTTGATCCTCACTGAAGCTCTCCCAATCGAATAAGTCTTGATTATAACTGGAAGTGATGTCAATGATTATAGTAGGGACAGAAGCTTGGTTGATACCTTGTCTCACTTGAAGCACACAATGGGCTCTATAGCTTTGGATACAATTTATTGCACAAGTTTGTTGAATACAGGATGGCACATTGGCATCATCAAGAATAGCTGCAACTTGTTCATAGCTGAGATGTTCTCCTGTCCATATATTTGATGAGAGGATGTCGACAACTTCAATTTCTCTAATGTCGTAATAAGTAACATCAATGGAGCTTTTTATACTTAGATCATTATATGCACCTGAGATACTAATAGTATAATTCCCACAAGAAATATGATAGCCGGAGTGAAATGTAGGAGGAGGAACCATGGAGACGAACTGCAAGATATTTAAGGAAATTTATTAACACCAGTCTAACTGATTTGATGGACATATAACTATTATGAATGAAATATACATTCTTGAATGATAAAACAATTAGAAAACAGAAAATCAGAAAAGAGAAAACTTAAAATTAGGAAATAGAAAATTGAGGAATTCAGGTAAAGATAAGATTTCAAGCATTAGACATTTTTGCTGCAGTTTTGTGTATGAAAGCAAGTTTCACTTACAAAGGTAATTGATTAAAGAAGAAAAACTCACTTAATCTTTGAAGGATAGTGGATGAGTATATGAACAAACTGAAGAGAAGATGAATTAGTAAATGAGATGTAAGAGTGAGAGAAGGTAGGAGTTTATGTAGTTCCAACATAACCATATTGGCTAAAAAATGGCTACATGGACATGATGGGTAGTAACCAATTGACCTTACAAATTGACAACTGAATTGCAAGAAATATGGTGAGAAATAAAGTATTCTGTTTTTATTACTTTCATACATCTATATGCAACATACAATTAATAGCTTATGAAAGTTCATTAATAGAAAGGAAAAAAAAATACAAGAGTTGAACTAACCAGTAGCGAAGTCCTCAATCTCATGAGGATATGAACCCCAGGTGCTATGGGGTAACTGACTACAAAATATTGGTACAATATCCGGACTTCCATATGAAACTGTATGTCGACTTCGGTTAAAGACTGAATCGAATTCAACTGGATTAGCTTTCCACCCTGCAAATTTTAACAGATGGGTCAGTTCTAAGGTTGGAATAACTGCATTCAGATTCACTATCAATTATGTAATCAGTAAATGCCAAAAAATCATCAGACATCAGAGATCACAAGTTGGTTGCTTGATACAAAATTAAAGCAAACAAATTTAATCCGATAGAATGGCATTTGTGAATTCAGTTTACCTTGCATCTTATCAGAAGGCAACAAAGCCGAAGTCCAAACCAAGTGATGAAGCTATCCTGAAAAACAAAATTAGATCTGAGTTACACCGGTTCGCCAACAATCAGAGGAGGGAGATGATTCAATTCTCTTTACATAGTGATCTATTCAAAGCTGAGCTAATAGATTTAAGCAAAGAGCATTTAGAAACATTTTGTCGAGCAGTTTATATGCACCATTGAAGTTCACCTGTTGAAAGGAGGGAGATGATTCAAGCTGGAAAAAAATACAGGAATCAATGTAGAAGATTTAGATTAATTAGATTGAAGATGTCGAAGAAGAAAATGGATGGAAGTTTAAGTAGGCGTGCAGAAGAAGATAAGCAATCCAAAGAAAATATGATGAGGCTTACGTTTCCTTTAAGATCCTCCATCCGAGCAGCTTCAGAAGCTTGTAAGCACTTCCTCCTTTACACAACTCTCATCTATGGACAGTAAATAAAACAACAAAAATTAATCAAAATTTCTTCATTAACTACCTTTTGGAGGGATGAAGGATAGTGGCCATTGAAATTGACGGTAAGCGATGGAGGATGACGAGATGAAATATTTCGACGAGTTTGTGTCTGGAAACGATGGGGTGAAGACGAACATAGAGCATTATGGTTGTGTAGTTGATTTGCTCGGACGTGCTAGTCAGTTGGAAAAGGCTTTGAAATTCATTGAGAAAATGCCTTGTGAGGCTACCGCAGATTGGCCATTGAAATTGACGGGAAAACTGAACTTATAAAGAATTGGCTAAATGGGCTGGACTTTTTATGGACTTAGTGGGGGAGTGGTTTTAGTGGTGGGGTGGGTTGTTTTTATTTTTTGAGAAATAATGAAAAACCTTGAAGCATGCCTCCACTCAAATTGTGCCAAGTGGCGCAATTTTTTGTGAAGACATGACTTCAACTTTAACATTGTATATAGTAGATCCATATGTGTTGACGACTAGTTTAATCTGTTATATGTCTTCGATCATGCTTGGCTAAATTCATAGTTCTAAGGTTACGGTGTTCTACAGAATGTGAATTTAAATTGAATTGATCCTTTGGTTGAATTGAAATATTATTTGATTCGTTCCTAGATGCTTTATGACCATTCTAGCTTAGGCAGATTGGATCCTATTAGGGTTTGAGGCTGAAAGATGATAACGTAATCAGGTAGAGTTTGAGGTGATAACTTTTATCGTAATTCTAAAAATTGAACTTGAGTGTTATCTGTGCGAAAGCAACTTAATACTCTTGGGGATTATTAAGTCGTCATAGATATTCTAGGTTTAAACTGGTTTAGTGGAGCGCGACAACGGATGTTATTTCAGTTGATTCCTATACTCTAAGTGCGCTAATTGGTTTTGATAAAATTAGCTTTGCGCGACAGCGATTGCTAGTTAGTTCAAACACGTTTTGCTTTCGTCTGAAAGGAGTTAGTAGATTACCTTAGATGACTTACCTTCAATTATTAGACTAAATTCAGGAAAAGTTTGATTTTATTTACTGAAACATTGTTGCGGTAATCCTTAACCTTAGACACATTTATCTCATATACTTTTATCCGTTTTATTTATTCCTCGTTGGGTTAGTTATAGTTTATACAATCCATATCTTTTTTACTAATTCACTGGTAGCGTATCAATTAATATTACAATGGTCTCTGTGGGATTGACACTTTACTACTACAACTGACCCCGTACACTTGCCGGTTTTAGCCACATCAGTGGTGGATCAAAGTATGAAAATGAACATGTTCATATTTGAAGCCCATTTTCATAGCTATGTGGTGCATCAATTAAATACACCATATTTCAGTGTTCAACACACACTTTAGCAAAACATACTTCAAAAGAACACGTTCAGAAAGATTAAACTTACTATCTTGAAATTTGTTAGATTGATTTTTAGATGGCTAATCTATGATTACACAAACTATATCAAAAAATTAAATAATAAATTCTCTCATAAACTAAGAAATACTATTACAAAGTCAACAAATATGATATACAAAATGCCTAATAATATTGAAATTTCATACCAATTAAAAATAAAAAAGTGAACACTTTCATTCAATACTTTAATAATTTGATTGGTTGATTTTATGTGTTTTTATCCAACCTCATTTTCCTCCTCCTATTAGCATAAATACACATCATCTCTCTACTCAATATGGCGATCAAACGATTGGTGATTCCAGTCGCCGCCAATAAATTTGAGTCATGCGTTGATGTGCCACCTTCAATCCTCCATTAATAATATAAAGATGTCACAATTATATTGGTAAAATAAAGAACAATATTATTTACTGCAGACATCCCTAATTTCTTTTTTATGCAAGACTAAAAATCCGAGCGCGGACGGCAAAATCCTAATTCGATTAAATGAAAGAGTCTCAACCCGCATAAGAGTTTGAAAAATAAACCTCATGAAAATGTCAGGGTGGTCACGACTCCTCAAAATCTCTCGTCTAGATAGGGGTAATCCTACTGTAGTTCATTCAACATTCGTCTAAAATTGTGCCCACTCATCTCCCTCCCTCCTCATTTTCTTTTTCTTTTTGCTTGTTATATTTTTCTCGGACTCTTCGTATGTCGAATATTTGTTTGTTTGTCTGACGAGTTTTTTCTTGACTTCTCAATCTACCACGGGTACTAAAATGCTTTCTCGGGTGTTTGATACATTAAAATGTTTTTCTTACTCCGATCATAGTACACAGATCAGCATCAGCATCTACCGGCAGGAATGCTTGATACTTGCAATTACATGCAAGTCATTTGTCCCGCAAAAAGCTTCGACATAGGCAAGTAACAAGGAATACACCTTTTTTTAAGGGCTAGAAGAATTAACCCTCAATCATAGTACAAAGTACTCACAAAGAACGTGTACTTTCCCTTATAGCCTAAAATGTAAATCCACACAATGGACGATAAGGAGTCCATGACCATCCAGTAGTAAAAAATATTAATCCAATTGAATAGTCCCAAAACTGAAAATTAAACAACAGAAGTCCTGGAAAACACTAGCATCTGTTGGATCTACTTCTTTACTTATCAGATTATGGCTTGTCCCGCATTGATGTCTGAGAACCTGAAATGATGAAAAAGAAATATAGATAAATGTCATGAATAGCATTTGAATGTTGAGACGCATACCCTTATTCCTTAGGGCCAGTGATCCACAGCATGAATACAAGAGAAGATAATACAGCTGAATTTTGTGCTTACTTCACAAGGAATACACCTTTGTGAAGAATCGGGATGAGAATCAAGCTGAAATTATGTCTTGAGGACCACCTAATAGATCTCTGGCAACCATACCATATTTTTCTTTACAAATTTGCAAGAAAAAGAAGTCAATGAACATACCTGTACAGATTCCTAGTTGCGAGACTCAGGGAGATGACCATCCCTATACATTGATAAAGGAAATGGCACAATGGAGCATGGAACATCAGCCCTATCATCCAGTGGATTCTCCAAGCCTTGATTTTCTTTGATCACATTGTATTCTGTAAAACCAGCATGCTTGAGACTTGCAACATTGCAGCCTACATGGATAGTCTGACCAAACAGTTGAAGTGAAGTAGTTCCATCCATATTGGATACAGAGGTTTTGGAAATAATCCGAGCGACTTCTGGACTAGATGATAGAATACTGCTTGAGCTATCTGGAGAGACTTCTGATTCTGAGCTACCGATATTCAGATCGGTAGACAGGACCACCGCCTTTCCAAGTAGACTATTGTCATTAGCTAACATCTGACGAGTACCTTCCCTGACGACCTTAGATAAATTATGAACACTCAAAGTGTTTTGCCTGGCTCCCTGCATCCCAGCAGGAATTGTGTTGTAACTTGCAGCAACAGCAGCAGAAGCAGCAGCATATGATGAGTTGAGGTGCCCAATCATTGATTCACTGACGACCATGGGAGGATATGGATGATAATCTTCAGTCACGAGACCACCGTTCTGAGGAAGCCTCAGCCTTTTAGCTAGGGGCAATGCCGCTTCAAAGGATGGTGTCTGTGGAACATATTCGACCTGCCAAGGACTAACTTTTTTCATGCTCTCCAAAGCATCGGGTTCATCCCATGCAACCTGGCAGATTTGTAACCAAAACTATAAGATAGGGACACAATACCTTAAATAAAATAAAATATGTGAATAACATCAATCAGGTTAAGAAATAATGATTAATGCTATTGGAGTACTTTGAAAAACAAATAGTAGAGAGCAAGCTATCAAACAAGTTCAACTATGAACTACATCTGTAACAGAGAAATTAAGGTACCATAGTACGATCATCGCCCAAAATTTAAAGATTAAACCACCACATTAACACTGCCCAAAAGTCTATTATCTGATTTTTAAAATTTCATGTCATCGTTCATCTTAGCATTTATAGTAATATGGCTTACAGGAGATACCAAGGAATGTATAGGATCCATTAATCAATTGATGATGCAAAGCTCACACAAAAGCTAAATAATTCTCCTGCCCACAAGTTAGGGAGTTTAACAGACATTAAATACTATGTCTCAAACAGAAGAGCTAAGCACAAGAAGCAGCGGAGAAAGTTTATCGAAAGGAAGCTCAAGCATGACATAGCAGTAGCACAATATGTGGTACAGTAGAAAGGAGATCAAATTAATCTCACCCTAAAATCTACATTTTTCTACTGTAGTACTCTCATTCTACTATTCCGACTCTATTCTTATCTCCTTTGTTTTCCTAAAGAGCTCTATTAGATTCAAATCTCAAGAAGATTCTTTCTTGCCTCTCTCCCCACATAACATTTTAAGGAAATGTCAAGGACCCACATATTATAAACAAAATAAAGTCTGCATAATCCACAATTATTTGTGAGAAATCATAATATCTAAATCAACAACCAAAACCTAACCCAATTGACAACAGCTCGTTATGCAGAGGACTTATAACAAACCCAACCTGACACCAGAGATTACATATCTTCCATAGCTTTAGAAAACAGAGGATACCTGAAGCAAATTCCATGGAGAACTTTGCCAAGTGCCAAGATCTAGGCGATGGCGAGAAGTCACAGTGCCTTCAAACCAAGTGATCCGTGATGAATCCTCCGTCTCGACAGCCATCTTAACCCTGAAGCCAGCGTCCCAGCAGATTTTCAAAGCCTCAACGACCTTGTTAGCAGGCACAACAAAATCACGGGAGCGTGCGTTGGGATAGTAAACCACCTCAAAGGGCATGCGATTAGCCACAAGGTTGAGCGCCTGAGCCACGGACTCCGGTGGAACCTTTCCCTTCTTTTTCTTAGCTATTGGCATAGAGTAGACAGCAGCCCACCTGGCCATGTCAGCTGCAGAATAAGACTTCTTTACCCTTCTAACCCCAAGAAACAGCCTCCCTGTGAGCTTGTCCTTCATGAAGACAACAGAATCCCCTGCAATTAGCTTCTTGCTGTTCACGTACTTGCTCCAGCCGGTGGTCAGGAGATGCCTCCTCGGCGTCCCCCGGTAGATGTGCCGGAAATTCCAGGTCTGTCCTTTGAGATCGGTGATAGAGAGCGTCTGAACGGGAGGATCGGCAGCGAAATCAAGAGGCGGAAAGATAGAGTCAGCGCAGAAGCGAGGGACGGAGAATCCCCCGCCATTGTTGGCATCGGACGGGGTCAGAACCTTGGCGTAGGAGACGACCTCTCTACTCGGCGGGGGACTCAGAGGTCCATCTTGCATCTGTTTGAGAGGCTGCATCCGGATCCTGGTAAAGACCTCGTCGGATTCGGAATCGACAAGGTAGAGGACGTTGAGAACTCGGGAGAGAACACACGGCGTCGGACTGATATGCGAGATCAATGAAAGCGCCGATTCAGGATCAGAGGTGTGCTCCATATGACCCTGTGGGAAGTAGCAAACAACAGAGTCTACCGCCGGAACATCAACATTGTTTCCGGCGCAGGCCTTCCAAATCCCCAACTCTACTTGATGCTCTGCCGGCCTACTCTTCTGCTCAGGGTGGTGGCAATCGGCCTCCATTCTTGCACGATCACAGTAGAGAAGAGAAAAGACAGACGACAGAGAGAGACACGAACAAGGAGAACAAGGAGAACAAGGAGAAATTGTTAGAGAAATACTGGGGATGGTCTTCCTCTCGTCTCGCTAAGTTTTAATCCCAGATTTCCTCCCAATTCAATCTTTAGGGTTTTCGATTTTACAATTTAAACTAATTAGTTTTCCCTCGTTCAGTTACACAAAAGTGAAGGATATTCTAATTGGCATAAAAAGAAAATCATCATTATGACGTTATTATCTCCTCCGTAACACTTTGTTACGTATGGAGTAACAAGAGATCTACAAAATATATCTGTTAGTACGTGTATTTTTTACTACTAGAATTTTTCAGTATTTTCAAAGTCAATACTGTAGTCAATTTTCTTCATATTTGTAATATATTTAAGTTTTGAATGATTTAATAAATGGTTACATAAAGTTGGATGGAAGTCGAGAAACAAGTTGCGCTCCCACGTCTTTCTGAATACAAAAATTCAATATGTGAAAGATAAATGTATCATTCCTAACATTGTTAGAGTCACTAATAGAAAAGGTCTTGATACGTGAAAGTGTGTCCAATGCCTCTTTATCAAACTCTCCAAATGTGGAGAAAACAAATGAGATGAACTTGTACCCATTCTCCTCGCACTTAGATGCATACTTCATTTTTTTCTTCTCCACCGCATTGTGCAAAGCCACACCAGAAGCCCAGAAACTCATACCCATGTCAGCAAAGGGAAATTTCATATTATTCGTATGAAAATTATATATCCTTTTAATCGAGTACGTCAAAAAATTAGGATTAACTTTCTCTTTGTAAAGACTATTTATAACAATATATTTTATTTCATGAAGGTTATGTACGTAGTTTGACTTAATTTTTATTATCGAAAATAATCCTAATTTTATCATAAGAATCATATATATATATATAATTTTTGGGGGTGGTTGAAAAATATTCACACAAGATAATCAGAAAGATATTCATGAATATATTCATCTTGGGTTGGACTTTTGCTTGGGCCACCGAAATAAAAGTCTAATATTAAAGTTTACATTTTTTAGAAAGAAATTTCCACATATATTTTTCAAACAAATCTATTACTATTAAATTAAAGATTATCTTTTAATAAACTACATCAATCTACTTCCTAATAAAGATTTTATCTTTCACTAAATTAAAAACAAAATTATATTTTATAAGGATTATATAATTGAAAAAATATTTTTGGGGTGGTTAAAAAATATTCACACAAGATATTTTAAAAAGAAATTTTCACATATACTTTTCAAATAAATCTATTACTATTAAATGTAAGATTATCTTTTAAGAAACTACATCAATTCATTTCCCAATAAAGATTTTATCTTTTACTAAGTTAAAAACGAAATTATATTTTATAAGGATTATATAACTGGAAAAATATTTTTGGGGGTGGTTGAAAAATATTCACACAAGATATTTTAAAAAGAAATTTACACATATATTTTTTAAGCAAATCTATTACTATTAAATTCAAGATTATTTTTTAAGAAACTACATCAATCTATTTCCTAATAAAGATTTTATTTTTTATTAAGTTAAGAACGAAATTATATTTTATAACGATTATATAATTGAAAAAATATTTTGGGGGGTGGTTGAAAAATATTCACACAAAATATTTTAAAAAGAAATTTCCACATAGATTTTTGAAACAAATCTATTACTATTAAATTAAAGATTATATTTAAAGAAACTACATCAATCTATTTATTCATAAAGATTATATCTTTTACTAAGTTAAAAAGGAAATTATATTTTATAAGGATTATATAATTGAAAAAAATATTTTTTGGGGTGGTTGAAAAATATTCACACAAGATATTTTAAAAATAAATTTTCACATATACTTTTCAAACAAATCTATTACTATTAAGTTAAAGATTATCTTTTAAGAAACTACATAAATTTATTTCATAATAAAGATTTTATCTTTTACTAATTTAAAAACGAAATTATATTTTATAAGGATTATATAATTGAAAAAATATTTTTGGGGGTAGTTGAAAAATATTCACACAAGATATTTTAAAAAGAAATTTACACATATATTTTTTAAGCAAATCTATTATTATTAAATTCAAGATTATCTTTTAAGAAACTACATCAATCTATTTATTAATAAAGATTTTATCTTTTATTAAGTTAAGAACGAAATTATATTTTATAACGATTATATAATTGAAAAAATATTTTGGGGGGTGGTTGAAAAATATTCACACAAGATATTTTAAAAAGAAATTTCCACATATATTTTTGAAACAAATCTATTACTATTAAATTAAAGATTATATTTAAAGAAACTACATCAATCTATTTATTAATAAAGATTATATCGTTTACTAAGTTAAAAACGAAATTATATTTTATAAGGATTATATAATTGAAAAAATATTTTTTGTGGTGGTTGAAAAATATTCACACAAGATATTTTAAAAATAAATTTTCACATATACTTTTCAAACAAATCTATTACTATTAAGTTAAAGATTATCTTTTAAGAAACTACATAAATTTATTTCATAATAAAGATTTTATCTTTTACTAATTTAAAAACGAAATTATATTTTATAAGGATTATATAATTGAAAAAATATTTTTGGGGGTAGTTGAAAAATATTCACACAAGATATTTTAAAAAGAAATTTACACATATATTTTTTAAGCAAATCTATTACTATTAAATTCAAGATTATCTTTTAAGAAACTACATCAATCTATTTATTAATAAAGATTTTATCTTTTATTAAGTTAAGAACGAAATTATATTTTATAACGATTATATAATTGAAAAAATATTTTGGGAGGTGGTTGAAAAATATTCACACAAGATATTTTAAAAAGAAATTTCCACATATATTTTTGAAACAAATCTATTACTATTAAATTAAAGATTATATTTAAAGAAACTACATCAATCTATTTATTAATAAAGATTATATCGTTTACTAAGTTAAAAACGAAATTATATTTTATAAGGATTATATAATTGAAAAAATATTTTTTGGGGTGGTTGAAAAATATTCACACAAGATATTTTAAAAATAAATTTTCACATATACTTTTCAAACAAATCTATTACTATTAAGTTAAAGATTATCTTTTAAGAAACTACATAAATTTATTTCATAATAAAGATTTTATGTTTTACTAAGTTAAAAACGAAATTATATTTTATAAGGATTACATAATTGAAAAAATATTTTTGGGGGTGGTTGAAAACTATTCACACAAGATATTTTAAAAAGAAATTTACACATATATTTTTTAAGCAAATCTATTACTATTAAATTCAAGATTATCTTTTAAGAAACCACATCAATCTTTTTCCTAATAAAGATTTTATCTTTTACTAAATTAAAAAAGAAATTATATTTTATAAGGATTATATAATTGAAAAAATGTTTTGGGTGTGGTTGAAAAATATTCACACAAGATATTTTAAAAAGAAATTTTCACATATACTTTCCAAACAAATCTATTACTATTAAATTAAAGATTATCTTTTAAGAAACTACATCAATTTATTTCCTAATAAAGATTTTATCTTTTACTAAAAGAAAAACGAAATTATTTTATAAGGATTATATAATTGAAAAAATATTTTTGGGGGTGGTTGAAAAATATTCACACAAGATATTTTAAAAAAGAAATTTACACATATATTTTTTAAGCAAATCTATTACTATGAAATTCAAGATTATATTTTAAGAAACTACATCAATCTATTTATTAATAAAGATTTTATCTTTTATTAAGTTAAGAACGAAATTATATTTTATAACGATTATATAATTGAAAAAATATTTTGGGGGGTGGTTGAAAAATATTCACACAAGATATTTTAAAAAGAAATTTCCACATATATTTTTGAAACAAATCTATTACTATTAAATTAAAGATTATATTTAAAGAAACTACATCAATCTATTTATTAATAAAGATTATATCTCTTACTAAGTTAAAAACGAAATTATATTTTATAAGGATTATATAATTGAAAAAAACAATTTAGGGGTGGTTGAAAAATATCCACACAAGATATTTTAAAAAGAAATTTTCAAATATACTTTTCAAACAAATCTATTACTATTATATTAAAGATTATCTTTTAAGAAACTACATCAATTTATTTCCTAATAAATATTTTATCTTTTACTAAGTTAAAAACGAAATTATATTTTATAAGGATTATATAATTGAAAAAATATTTTTGGGGGTGGTTGAAAAATATTACACAAGATATTTTGAAAAGAAATTTACACATATATTTTAAAAAAAAATCTATTACTATTAAATTCAAGATTATCTTTTAAGAAACTACATTAATCTATTTCCTAATAAAGATTTTATCTTTTATTAAGTTAAAAAGGAAAATATATTTTATAAGGATTATATAATTGAAAAAATATTTTTGTGGATGGTTGAAACATATTCACACAAGATTTTTTAAAAAGAAATTTCCACATATATTTTTCAAACAAATCTATTACTATTAAATTAAAGATTATCTTTTAATAAACTACATCAATCTATTTATTAATAAAGATTTTATCTTTTACTTAGTTTAAAACGAAATTATATTTTATAAGGATTATATAATTAAAAAAATATTTTTGGGGGTGGTTGAAAAATATTCACACAAGAGAATCACAAAGATATTCATGAATATAATCCTTTTAGATTGGGATTTTGTTTGACCCATAAAAAAAATGTTCAATCAAAAATAAAATATTGCCCTTTATAATGAAAAATATTAAAACTAAAGGATATAATGAAAAAAAAATAACGATAAATCAAATTAAGAAAAATGATATTTTGTGAACATGATAAATCATATTTTAATAGAAATAATTTTTTTAAGGCTCATATAATGGAAATAAACAATATTTCACAAATTATTTTACTAAATAAAAGAATTTTAATTTTTTTTAAGGGTCGTATAATTGGAAATAATATCAAATATATTCATAAATAAAATTTTCTTTAGATAAAATGTATTATAAACAAAATAAGCCAACATAAATCATATCAACTTATTAAAATTACGGGGTAAGATAGAAAAAATGATTTATAAAATGTATAAGTAACATGTTTTCTGAATAAATAAAAAAGAAGAAGATATATTTAGCAAACACTTTTTAAATCTTAACCTCTTCATTTTTCGGTAACATTTTTTCACCTCTTTTTCGATAAAGGGAAATTAGATCTGGCAAACGGGTCAAACGGGTCGGGTTTGGGTTCGGATCGAAAACAGGTTTGGGTTAAGCGGGTCTCCCATTGGTCGAGTTCGGGTCGGGTCAACCTAGTGGGTTTCAAATGTTCGATATTTTTATTGTAATAAAGAAAATAAAATTTAAACAATATTTTTATAAGAAAATATTATTATATTATTATTATTTAATAAAATTCATTATTATTTTTAATTTAAATGAAAGAAAATATGTGAAAAGTGGGTCCATCAACGAGTTTCGAGAACTACGGATCGGTTCAGGTTTGACCCAAACTACTTCATTATTTGATAAGCTTTTGACAAGTCTACTAAGGATATAATAACATATAAATTAAATATTTTAATATAACTATTTGATTTGTTCCCCGTGCTAGAAATTCTATAATGAAATAGAACTTCATCAGTAAATATTTGACGCTAAAAAAGATTAATTTTTATATATTTAAATATTTCTCCTTTGGTAAAATAAAAATAAAAGATTTAGACAATAAATAACAAAATATCCTACAAAGCTATATATTTTTTAGTAGTAACCTAAATTTACATAAAATAATACGAATATAAAAAAATCTCAATTTTTACTTTAGATAAAATTAATCTCAACTTTTAAATCAATAAAATATTAAGAACCCCAACTTAAAATTTATAAACAAAAAACAACCAAATTACAATTTCAATTAAATATTTTCTAAATTCGAAGATGAATGTTTTGCAACGTACATAAAACTATTATTATGTACCACGTTGTTATTGAATTTTCTTAATTTTTAATAAAAAAAGTCGTTTGATCTACATTTTGGTCTTCTGGTAAAAGATGAAAATATTTTAATTAGTTTTTCCTAAACAATTAAAGTTTAAGTTTATATTTTTCCCGTGTCGTGTATTCATTTAATATGTTTATGTACTTTATTATTTAATTTTTCAAATTATATTTAAGTTTTTTTAAAGATATAACAAAATAGTTGAATATTCATCCATTATATTCACAAAGATATTCCTCATTATATTCACCTTGAATTGGGCTTTGGACTTTTACTTGGCCCAACGAAAATAGATAAAAAAAACATCTACACGTACAAAAAGATAATAAAAAAGATAAAGATATTGACAACAGGTAAAAAAAAAATTAACACGTGAAAAAAGTCCTATATTAACAACATAACGATATTAACATACACTTCCAACATATAGAGTCTTTGTTAACACGTACTAAAGCTAATAAAAAAGATAAACATATTGACAAAAGATAAAAAAAAATTAACACGTACTATTATATAAATTAATAATATTTAAAAGATAATAATGAAAAGATAAAATTATAATCCTAATCATATCATATCATAATATAATTTTGGGGTGGTTGAAAAATATTCACACAAGATAAACATATTGACAAAAGATAAAAAAAAAATTAACACGTACTATTATATAAATTAATAATATTTAAAATAAAATAATGAAAAGATAAAATCATAATCCTAATCATATCATATCATATCATAATCATAATCATAATCATAATATAATTTTGGGGTGGTTGAAAAATATTCACACAAGATATTCATGACTATATTCATCTTGGGTTGAAAAAATTAACACGTACTATTATATAAATTAATAATATTTAAAATATAATAATGAAAAGATAAAACCATAATCCTAATTATATCATATCATATCATAATCATAATCATAATATAATTTTGTGCTTAGTAATTTATAAATGTATTAATTTTATAAACGAAATATTCATCATAAAATGGAAAAATATGTTATTAAAGATATTTGTTTATTATATATTCACAAAGATATTCATCAATATATTCACAAAGTTGTTCATCAATATATTCATCTTGGGGGTTGAGCTTTTGCATGGCTAGACGAGAAAAAAAATCCAATACTAAAAAACAAATATTTCTTTTTATAATTGGAAAAATATCAAACCTATAAGATATACTGAAAAATATTTTAGTTGAAAAAAGATAATAAAATATATTAGGTTTAAATTTTTTACACTACATAGATTCTCAGTTGGTTGTTGAAGATTACACTACATCTTTGCAATAACATACTTAAGTTATATTAAATTTGATAAAATAATATATTTTATACCGTTATATTGTGCAATATGTTACTATATCCTTTGTTCATGAATATTATATTCTCTAGAGATATTAACAAATAAAAATCTTATCAAAAAGGAAAAAGGTTTAATTCTTTATTAGCCTACTAAAAAAGATTTTAATATTAAATACATACACATTTTTTAGTTAGACAGATTAAAAGTTAAATAAACAATCTTATCCTATAAAATAATATATTTTAAAAAGGAAATAAATAATTCCTTCATTTATAAATATGTTATGAATTCATATCCCAAGATACACTCAAATGACAATCAAATAATCTTCTACATGTATATAAAAAACCATTTTATCATGATCATCATAATATATCATCATATCATAATATATAATTTTTGGATAGGAGAACAATATTCACCCAATATAGGTATTAGAGACATTATATCGTTATAGTTACTAGGCCTTGCTTCAATATATTCCCAACGACCTTCATCAATATATTCATCATAATTTTTTAGCATTTGCTTAGCCTACTGGAAAAAATCTCCATATTTGTATATAATAAAAAATTATTTTTATATCAGTTTTATGAAAAGTTGTATAAAATATACAAAATTCGTTTTTGGATTAAAAAAGACTATGTTAATATATCATATTACCATACATCAATATACAGTATACAACATACATTTTGATACTGCATATCAGATGAAAGCTTAGGGTGTTTCAATAATTTAACATTTAAGAAAAGAAGGATTAAAGTTTTAATAAACATTGTGATTACTAACATATTAGTTAACAGTTTCATTTTTTAAACCCTTTTATAAATTAACTAATTAATATGAAAATCCAGCAGTTACAAATGAACTGAGACAAAGCAAAAACACACCAAAATAAACTTACAGCTTCCATTAGGATTTGAGCTTCACTATCTGGAATATGATGACTGAGCTTAATCAAACAGAACCTTAATATCCATGAGATCAAATCCTTCTTTTATCCCGACGACTTCTTCCACTGAATATGAGTTAGGCTATTCACTATCAAAAGTTCCTGCAAATCAAAAGAAAAAAATGTCAACCTAGATCAATAAAATAAGTAACTTGACAACCAATATGACTGAGATGTCTGAGATTTTTTTTTGAAAGAGGCTTAGTTTGAGGAGTTGTAGCACACAAATGAAGGAGCCTAATGTTAACAATAAAAGTTTGTCTAATTGTCTGTGAGATATTCATCCAATACCATGACTAAAAAAAATAAGATCACAGTTCTTTACTCTTAATCCGTATTACAAACTTATTCAACCTTTTAACGGAACAAAACAGCAATAGTACTTTTATATAGAAACCAAATATAGATTCCTCAGCAAGGTTCTTCACTTTTCGGTTCTATTTCCTAAACATGAAAATTTATTGGAAAATCCAATGCAACTTCAATATGATCCTTAAGATAATGACAAAAGATATTGGAAAATCCAATGCAACTTCAATTTATTGGAAAATCCTCAGCAAGGTTCTTCACTTTTGGGTGGTTGAAATATATTCACATTCTAAATCGGTCCCTAACCTTATATATGTTCTATTTTAGTCCTTAACGTTTCTAAATTTTACATTACTAATCCTTCCGTTAACTTGCCGTCAATATTCGTACGTGGCAGCATATTTATATGTTTTACTTCTTTTATCATAACAATTATGCACTACTGTATAAGACATCCATATAAATAAATTTATACAATATAGTTTTATAAAAAGGGTTAAATAACTTAGATGTAACTTAAAATTATTGAGCATCATGTCTTCTTTTGAAAAATTAAGGTTTACAAAATGGAGGAATAAAAAACTGGATGATATTAGAAAGATTGAGGACCAAAAAAAAATTGTATTTCTCCCAGCCAGAGAGATTACTTTCAAGATTGCCCAAAATAGGATGTGTAGTGAAATTCAATGTGGAAGAAGTTATTATCAAGACATTAATTAGGAGTTTGGTTCCGGTGAGGATAGTTTCTTAGATGAAGACTGAGGAAGATACACACAAACGTTATAACTCATGCACACACGAGTTATAACTAATGCACACACTGTGTGCATGTGTCATAGATTGTGTGCATCACCAAATACTGTGTGCATGAGTTATAACGTGTTTGTGCATTAATTATAGAGTTTGTGTGCATCATCCTTAGTCCTTATCTAAAGATTCATCCTTACGAGATCTTTTCCCATTAATTAGTGGGCAGTGTATTTATAATTTTCTAAACTTGTTAGTTGGAGTATACAAATAAGAAAAAAAAGGAAAAATATACCTAGAGGAACTGTCACTAGTAGAAAAAACACCTGTTGCAGCCCCCCTGTTGAGGCGGTCACCTTAAAAACCGATGCAAAAAGTCTTATTCTACTATCTGTTGAGGCGGTCAGTCGTTTAGTTCGCTGCAACAGGTACTTTAGAGGCGGGCAAATATCCGTTCGCCTCAAATAATATTTGTGTTTTTGACTTGTTGAGGCGGTCAGTAAGGCGCCCGCCTCAACAGAGCCCAAAAATTAGAGGCGGGCAGTAAGGCGCCCGCCTCAAATGATGCGACGAAGAGATTAGAGGCGGGCAGTAAGGCGCCCGCCTCAAAATAACACAAAAATTAGAGGCGGGCAGTCATGCGCCCGCCTCAACAAATGCTTAAAAAAAATTAGAGGCGGGCAATATGCGCCCGCCTCAATTGCTTCGTCAAATTAATTACAGTCGACTGCGCCTGCTTCATTTGCTCGTTTTCAGTCGACTGCGCCTCCTCTTCGCAGCCTCCTCCTCGCCGCTTCCTCCACGCCTCACCGCCTCCTCCTCGTCTCGCCGCCTCCTCCAACTCACCGCCTCCTCCTCGCCTCGCCGCCTCCTCCAATTCTACTTTGAATTGGTTCTGCAGCCACCTCCAGCTGATCTCCTGTGGTAGCTGCCACCTCCAACTCGCCGCCTCCGCCAACTCGCCGCTTCCTCCACGCCTCACTGTCGAACTCGTCGACTGCTCCTCCTCGTCTCCTCCTCCTCCTCCTCAAGCTTTCGTCCTTCGAGTCATCGAGGTAGGTGAAACTTCCTCCTTCGCAAATTGTTTTCGGATTTTGATGTGCAGGAGTTGATTCCTTTTGTGGTATGAATGGTTGATTTTTGTTGTTGTGGGTGATTAGTACCTTATTTGGTGGAATTTTGATTGATTATGTTGTTTTGGTTCTTTAGGAAATTTTGATGCACTCCAAGTGTTCGGTAAAATGCCTAGTAGAAAATTTAATCTTAATCTTGTCAATTTTACTAGTTCTACTAGTTCTTGTTAATACCTTTCATGTATGTTTAGGATTATGCTCTACCTCTTGTCTATATAGTCAATTCATATAACTAAACTTAATTTTGTCACTTTTTAGCATGACTTGATAAAAATTGTAGGAAAACAAATGAAATATGTCGATGAGTGATTTTAATGAGTTTTGCATGAGATATTGTTTTGTTAGCTAGATATCCAAATAATTTTATTTTATTTCAATGAGTGTTTTCAATGTTATGTATGTATTGGTCTTTCTACAGTTTTCTTCTGTTATTAGATATGAGTCTTCGTTGGATGTACGGTGATCATACTACAGCTGAATATTTGAGTGGGGTTGGGGAGTTTATTAGATGTGCTTTAGCCAACCAACAGAGTACAAAAGCCGAAAAAAATCTATTGTCCCTGCCGTGATTGTAACAATGTAAGGAGGTTAGCAGACATTGATGAGATTGAGGATCATTTATTTCGTCGTGGGTTTAAGCAAGATTATCATGTTTGGTTTTGGCATGGAGAGAAAATACCTGATCGTCCAAGTTCTAGTGTAAACGAATTTGATCTTCAGGTAGACAGTGATGAGAGTGATGATAACATTTCTGAGAATTATGAGATGGATGATGATGATGATGATGAGCAAGAGGATGAAATGAATGAGATGATGGATGGGGTGAGAGATCGCTTGGATGAACGACCTAAGGTGTTAGAACAACTAACAAAGGCTGCTGAGACGCCTTTGTATCCTGGGTGTACAAAATTTACCAAGTTAGAAGCTTTGTCAGTGCTATACAACTTGAAATCGAAGAGTGGCTGGACTGATTCGAGTTTCACGACCTTATTGGAGTGGTTAAGTGAAGTTTTGCCGGAAGGCAATGAGTTGCCCACCTCTACCTATTATGCCAGGAAAGTGATGTGTCCCTTTGGCTTAGAGGTTGTCAAAATAGATGCTTGTCCAAACGATTGTGTTCTTTACAGAAAAGACCATGAAAATTTGGATGAGTGTCCAAAGTGCGGTGTATCTCGTTACAAGCGTAAAGGGGTAAATTCCGCTAAGAAGGGGCCGCCGGCTAAAGTTATGTGGTATCTTCCAATCATAGATAGATTTAAGCGTTTGTTTTCATTAAAGAAACAAGCAAAAAATCTGAGATGGCATGCAGAAGGGAGGAAGAAAGATGGACTCCTTAGACATCCTGCTGATTCTCCTCAATGGAGAAATATCGATAAGAAATATCCTGAATTTGGCAAGGAGGTTAGAAATCTGAGACTTGCTCTGTGTACAGATGGTGTGAATCCTTATGGCACTCTAAGCACTCAGCACAGCACATGGCCGGTTCTTCTTGCGATTTATAATCTTCCTCCATGGTTGTGTATGAAGCGCAAGAATATCATGTTATCACTCCTCATCTCGGGGCCTAAGCAACCTGGAAATGACATAGATGTGTATCTAGCGCCACTCATAGAGGATAATGTACGATGCACACACCTGTAGATGATCTCCATGGACATGCTGAACATGATTCTGCCCCTCAACCACGCGAGCTAAAGGTACAATTTAGTCTCATGTTGGCTAAAAATAATATATTACATTCTTTTACTTGTAATCAAGTAAATCTTGTTAGAATAATTCACATTAGCTTCATTATATGAAGAGTAGCTAGGAAAGGGTTCCATGTCTATTAAAAAACTGAATCTTGTTAGAGTAATCAAGTGAATCTTGTTATAATCTATTAAATAGAGTATATTTGCATCAATTTCATTATTTATGCAGGAAAGGGTTCCATGTCATCTTGCCCTTGAGGATGAAGTTTCCGGTAACAAAGTCATTGTGGCGGATGGTATGGTACAACCCTCAGATGGTGCATTGACCCAACATTTTAGATTAATGAAGCCTGGTCACTATAAAGTCCAAATTGATTTTGTTTACGAAGGGCATGTTGATGATATTCTTCCGGTACCTACTGGAGATGGTTTAACTAACTTAGGCGGTGCTCAGGGTAGTTTTGTACAATGGCCAATCCACTTAGTGATTTTCGACGACGACGAGGTATGAATGTTTTGAACGAATATGATAATGCAAGCATTTGCTACATCTAATTGTCTACTCAATCTTGCTCATGTAATATTTTTGTAGGAGTTCACTCCACGCCTGATAAAGAAGTCTAAGTCTAAGTCACTCCAGGTATATGATTAGCTAGAACTTGTATTTTTAATTCATGACATATGTTCTATTTGCAATTTTTCTTGTTTATTAGTTATGGTAATGCACTGCTGAATGTTGTTCTTATTTTTCTGCATTGTTGTTACAGTTATTGTTGTTACAGTTATTCATGACATATGTTCTATTTGCAATTTTTCTTGTTTATTAGTTATGATAAAGAAGTGTAAGTCTAAGTCACTCCAGATATATTTTTGTTCTTACATTTTGTTATTATTTTCATATGCAATGAAGTCTAAGTCAAACAAAGAGGTGGTGGGTA
This sequence comes from Oxyria digyna, assembly GCA_029168935.1. Lineage (NCBI taxonomy): Eukaryota > Viridiplantae > Streptophyta > Magnoliopsida > Caryophyllales > Polygonaceae > Oxyria > Oxyria digyna. The sequence continues at coordinate 24,959,776 of JAPVLV010000013.1, forward strand.
GTTGTGATCGTAAAACTCAAGAGTCAGCCGCCAAAAGCAAGAAAGCGAATTTTGCAAACGATGCAATTCAAGGTCTTGGCCCGCAATGCAAATATTTGCATTTTTTCATCTCTTCAGCTCCCGGCGAAATATACGATAGTACTCCCATCAAGTTGGATGCTTCGATTTGGCATTATTCGCAAGATCAAGATACATACGTAACTGAGTCCGATGTTGAAGAGTTCCTTAGAGGGGCGTGCTTAAACATTTCAGTGATCCAAGTCTACATATTGTAAACATTTTCATCAATCTTTATGTTTTAGTTGTTAATTATTCTTTCTGTGAGATTTTTACTTTACAGATACTAATAGTGTAATCTTGCATATTTTGTAGGTATTTATTGCATGATCACAGTTGGGCATTTGAAAGGTCGACTAAGATTGGATTCTTATGTCCTGAGACGATGTCAAGCACTAGAATCAAGGTTGATCCTAATGTCCCAACAGAGTATTTAAAAAAGATTTTCGTTGCTGAAATTCAAAAGGAGAAGATGAATGATCCTAGCATAACCAAATGGTTTTTGCTTCCATATAATCAAGAGTAAGTGTGATATAGCAATCCTTCTTTCTTGTTCTGACTACATCTTTTGACTTGTTTTCTGATGTTATACAATATCTTTTATAAATGACGCAGAAATCATTGGATTCTATATGTACTAGACCTACGTAAAGCCATTGTGTATATTTTCGATCCTCTCAAAGAAGCACGCAAAGAGTATGATGTATGGGGCATCTTGAGTTTGTAAGTTTTTTACTTAAAAATTGTCTTTTCAAATATTTACAAAATCAGAATTTTTGACTTGTATGTTGTTTATTTTATAGGACATACCAAGTGTATAAGTTTAATGGTGGGGTGCGTCCGAGTAAAACGACTAATTTCAAGTCTTGGAGACCCATTCATATAGAGGTATACCATCATAAATTACCTTTTTCTTTATTTTTTATATCTATTGATCTTAAAACTAAGACGATGTATTATATTGCTATTTTAGTGCGCTCAACAAAGTGGCGGAACCGAGTGTGGATATTACGTTATGAAGTTCATGTTGGAGATTGTCACGACATATCAAGAGTCTAATGAGCGACTAGATAAGGTAGTTACTTTACCTAGTCCTTTCATTTCATATATGTAAAATCTAATTTTTTTCATGTTAATTACTTCACTAAGACGATGTACTATTGACGAGGCGAATTTGTCGTGTGCCAAGTCAAGTAATCCTAACATGCAAACTAAGTAATATAGTGCGCAAGTAAGGGTCGAATCCCAAGAGAATCAGTTTATCAAATTCTTAAGTTATCACAATGACTAACCAATAAACGTAACCAAAGGGGGGGGTTTTGTGGTTTTGATACGAAGTATCGAATGTCAACTTGGTTATAAAAAGATTAAGCGAAGTGTTCCACTTAGCGATTATCCACAGTTAGATTAACAAGTTGATCTGAAAATCCTTTTTATCCCTATGTCAAGTTCTCAAGTGATCGTTCTAATTCCTGTTCTTGAATAGTTATTAGTCCAACTAGTCCTAATAACCCTTACTCGATTATAACCTCGAAACTATCAAAGTTCAATAACAAAGTAGCAATGCATTCAGGAATAGATAGATACATGCAATATCATGGACAACTAGTCGGATACTTGACATGTACTCAACTCTCTTCTCTAATAACAATCACAACTAGTTCATGCAAATAGATTGTGCTACACAACAAGTATGATAATTCAACTAGAAGTATCAAACTCTAGCAATATGAACAAGACACAACTAACTTAGGTGATCAATCTAAAGTAGTAAATCTAGTTCATCGACAATACAAACAAGAGAGTTGAGACAATCAAAGAGTAGACAAAAGGAAAGGATAAACTCACAACTTGTTGAATCCAAAAGCTTCAAACGCCAAGTGAAAACAAAGAACCTTAGCAACTCATAAGTTTGTGAAATACTCTCCAAAAACTTAAGCAAAACAAAGACTAGATGATCAAGGATGATCATCCACTACCTATATAGTATCCACTAATGTAACAGCCGAATTAAGGTACTAAAAAACGTATGGAAAGTTACAAAATTAAACACAAATTACTTCAAATGGCAAAGACATCAATTTGATTCTTCTGTCGAGGAACCGCACCCGCGGGTTGAGAGCCGCGGGCGCGGTTTTGGGTTTCTTCAAATTTTCTGGATGGCAGAGGGCCGCGGGCGCGGCTTGAGACCCGCGGGCGCGGCTTGAGCTTTCTCGAAAGCTTTGGCTGAAGGTGAGACCCGCGGGTGCGGCTTGATACCTGCGGGTGCGGCTTGAGCTTTCTCGAATCTTTGTCTGAGGATGAAACCCGCGGGTGCGGCTTTGTTGTCTGAGGCAGAACCTGCTGATTTCTTCAAGTCTTCGTCTTCGTCTTCGTCTTCGTCTTCGTCTTCAGCAGCTTCTTCCTTATGCTTCAATGCTTCAAATGCTTGTATCATCTCTTGGAATCTCGTATGTAAATCTTTTCTCGAACAGCTCCATGATACAAATTACATAGAAACAAATAACATAATCCTATACAAAACTAGCTAATAATCCATAGTTGCGGTATGTAAAACACCGCTTATCAAACTCCCCCATACTTAGACCTTGCTCGTCCCCGAGTAAGCTAAAAGAAACTTACTCTTTTACAGTAATCACTCAAAGATCTCAGGAAGTATGAAAAAGAAAGAAACTACAAATCACTAACACATTTAGTCTACAAACAATATGATGAGAAAGAAATCTATCAATTTTGGTCTTCCATAGTGGTTAACATGCAAAAAATTTTGTCCTAAGACACTCATTTCACTCATTTTGCCTAGGCGCCTCGAAAGGTTTTCACCTAGCCACTCATTTCATTTTCAATCTCACCATTCCTTACCGCCCTCAAGTCCTTTTTTGCCAAGCCTAATGCAAGCCGAACTACCCGCTTATTGCATGGATTTTTCCATCCCAGGATTTTCATTTGCCTTTTTTCGTATTTTTGTGGCTTTTTCTGTTTTTAATTCCATGCAAAGTACAACAAAATAAAAACCGAAGGGAAATAACAAGGAAATGAAACTACTCTAGGATAAGCAATGAACTAATTTCCCTCCCCCATACTTGTAGTGCACAATGCCCTCAGTGTGTAAGACATAGAAAAATAATGAGGAAGAGAGAAAGAAGCTCACTGATCCGGGTCATCCCGGTTTGGATATTCGGGCCAACGAGCATGCATGTCGAGCCGTAAGTCATCCACCGACTGCTGCAGCCTCTCAACATTTTGGTTCACCATCTGAACCGACTGGTAGACATACTCAATCCGCTCGAAAAGACGCTGCTCCCAAGGTATGTCAGCAGGAGCTGCAGATGATGAGCCTTCGCCCCATTGCCTCTGAGGGTGAAAACGAGGGGCAGGCTCCTGGAAGTCGTCATCATCATCATCCTCAAGGTCAGCTGGCTGCTGATCCAGCTGCGGAACCGGCTCCTGGATGCTGATCCCACCGCGAGCTCGTCGTCGAGCAGCTGCACGAGGGGGAGCGGGTGTTGGGTGGGTCCTAAAAGTATGGGCTGGCCCATAAGCAAAATCCTCGGTGAGAGCAATCTCGGGAGGACCGAGCCAAACCCACATCCGCTCGTCTTCATTTACTGGAATCGACTTGAGCCACCTAAGTCGAGTTTGCAGAAATGTGGCGTCCAGCAAATAGGGGCCCATTGAGGGGTCCGGACTACCTATGCAGTCAAGCGTCTCCCAGTCGGGGACGACAACCTCTAAGATGAGGGTGATCATGCCACCCAAAACAATCTGCCCCCTTGGTTTTGAGCGGGCTGTCTTACAGGAGTGAAAAAAAAGTGAGAGCCAATCCGGAATTACCTGACATTCCGGCATAAGAGCATATAAATACTTCAGCTGGTAGGTAGGCACCTTGTTCACCTCAGAAAGCCCAAAGAAGGCCATAGAGAGGGCCCGCTGTGTCAGGCGGAGACATGGATGGGACATTTTAGCATTATAGTCATTACCATGAGTGTCCCGAACTTGTCCCGTCCATGTGTACCAGACCTGTGTAGGGCTGTCACCAACTGTAGTGTCATAATCTGCAGAGGGAACCTGAGAGATTCCCAAGATGTGGCGCAGCTGTTCAGCCTGAACCGTAAAGGACCGTCCATTGTAAATGAACTGGATGGCCGAGATGAAGGTGGTCTCCGAGACGGTCTTGGACTTGAGGCTTGCCAGAAACTGATAGGTAGCCTCGGCATGAGTGGGAGCTGACCTGTACAAGAAACCCTGCAGCCCTGCGTGCTCAAGCATGGCCTCAGTGCATGCAGTCATACCCAAATCATCGAGGGTACGTGGATGCAAAAATCTCGTGGCTACACACTACTTAGCCCTTAAATAAGCTAAGTTGGTCTGAACCTGTTGTTGCCACAAATCATTTTTGTGGCCTCGAGATGTTCCTGCTGCAGCCATCATAGTATATACACAACGCAAATACTACCACAAATCCGCACACAACTAGCTAATAATCCATAGTTGCGGTATGTAAAACACCGCTTATCAAACTTGACACGCGGGTGACCCGGGTTCGTTCCCCGGCAACGGCGCCAAATTTGACGAGGCGAATTTGTCGTGTGCCAAGTCAAGTAATCCTAACATGCAAACTAAGTAATATAGTGCGCAAGTAAGGGTCGAATCCCAAGAGAATCAGTTTATCAAATTCTTAAGTTATCACAATGACTAACCAATAAACGTAACCAAAGGGGGGGGGGGGGGTTTGTGGTTTTGATACGAAGTATCGAATGTCAACTTGGTTATAAAAAGATTAAGCGAAGTGTTCCACTTAGCGATTATCCACAGTTAGGTTAACAAGTTGATCTGAAAATCCTTTTTATCCCTATGTCAAGTTCTCAAGTGATCGTTCTAATTCCTGTTCTTGAATAGTTATTAGTCCAACTAGTCCTAATAACCCTTACTCGATTATAACCTCGAAACTATCAAAGTTCAATAACAAAGTAGCAATGCATTCAGAAATAGATAGATACATGCAATATCATGGACAACTAGTCGGAAACTTGACATGTACTCAACTCTCTTCTCTAATAACAATCACAACTAGTTCATGCAAATAGATTGTGCTACACAACAAGTATGATAATTCAACTAGAAGTATCAAACTCTAGCAATATGAACAAGACACAACTAACTTAGGTGATCAATCTAAAGTAGTAAATCTAGTTCATCGACAATACAAACAAGAGAGTTGAGACAATCAAAGAGTAGACAAAAGGAAAGGATAAACTCACAACTTGTTGAATCCAAAAGCTTCAAACGCCAAGTGAAAACAAAGAACCTTAGCAACTCATAAGTTTGTGAAATACTCTCCAAAAACTTAAGCAAAACAAAGACTAGATGATCAAGGATGATCATCCACTACCTATATAGTATCCACTAATGTAACAGCCGAATTAAGGTACTAAAAAACGTATGGAAAGTTACAAAATTAAACACAAATTACTTCAAATGGCAAAGACATCAATTTGATTCTTCTGTCGAGGAATTCTGTCGAGGAACCGCACCCGCGGGTGAGAGCCGCGGGCGCGGTTTTGGGTTTCTTCAGATTTTCTGGATGGCAGAGGGCCGCGGGCGCGGCTTGAGACCCGCGGGCGCGGCTTGAGCTTTCTCGAAAGCTTTGGCTGAAGGTGAGACCCGCGGGTGCGGCTTGAGCTTTCTCGAATCTTTGTCTGAGGATGAAACCCGCGGGTGCGGCTTGAGACCCGCGGGTGCGGCTTTGTTGTCTGAGGCAGAACCTGCTGATTTCTTCAAGTCTTCGTCTTCCTCTTCGTCTTCAGCAGCTTCTTCCTTATGCTTCCAATGCTTGTATCATCTCTTGGAATCTCGTATGTAAATCTTTTCTCGAACAGCTCCATGATACAGATTACATAGAAACAAATAACATAATCCTATACAAAACTAGCTAATATCCATAGTTGCGGTATGTAAAACACCGCTTATCAACTATATGTTTTTGAAGGTCTATGTTCAGAGGAGTGCGCCTTATACAAGTGAGGAACTCGATGTTGTTCGTGAGCAATGGGCTAAGTTCTTTACAACCAAATATCTATTAGTTTAAGCGTATTTTTGGATATTTTAATAATAGGTTTTGTACTTGCATATATTCTGTTGAAACTGAACACATATTGTATGTGAAATGTATCTGCAAGTGGAACTAGACGTTCAGAATGACTGAAACAGGTTGCTAGCTTATTCTGTTTCGTACAGGCTGGTTACTGTAAATTCAAACTGAATATTTTTAAAAAAAAAACACTTGTTGAGGCGGGCGGAAGAATGACCGCCTCAACAGATTCATCATTTGTCCCATCTGTTGAGGCGGGCAGAAGGGTGACCGCCTCAACATACCCCCTCTGTTGAGGCGGTCACACTTCTGCCCGCCTCAACAGAGGTAGAAAACGTTGCACCTGTTGAGGCGGTCACCCTCCCGACCGCCTCAACAGACCCCTCTGTTTAGGCGGGCTCTGTCCGCCTCAACAGCTCATGACCTGTTGCAGCCCCCCCTGTTGCAGCGACCCCTGACCGCCTCAACAGGGGGGTTTTTGACCGCCTCAACAGGTGTTTTTTCCACTAGTGTGTTATTAATCTTTTTTGACAAAATTCGTTAGTATTTCTCCCTTATACACAATTTCTTCGATTTAGCTTATAAACAATTTTATAGAGAATTTGTTTCTACTGTAAATTTTATCTCAATTAAAAGTAAATCATGTCAAGCTTATTAAAGATTGTAATTGCCCAATTTGTCATCAAATACATACACATATATCTAACCATATAATGCCACATAATCTAACACAAACAAGAAGTTAACAAAAAATATAACGGAAGGACCAACGACGTCAAAACCTATAAACGTTAAGGACTAAAATAGAAAATATATAAGATTAGGGACCGATTTAGGAAAGATAAGAAATGTTAAGGACTAATGGTGTAATTGACTCAAAGAAATAAAATAACTAGATAATCAAAAAGATAACTTACTCTATTATCTATAGAAATAAGATAAGTTTGATAAAATAAAATAAAAAATAAGATAGATTATTATATACAATAAGATAAGTTATTATGATGATGAAATTAAACAACTTTTTCATCTTTAATATTAGTACTACTATATAATATTGAAACCACCAAATAGAAAATGAATCAATTCAAATTATTCTACTGGGATTCAATTCAACTCAACTCAAAGGAATGAACTCAGTAGAAATCAACTCAAAGGAATTCAAATTATTCTACTCAACAGTGTCTTCAATTAAGGGTACAAACAAGCTTCAAAACAAATCATCTCTTGAATTAGACGAGGTTTGCGTTCCATTCGCTAAATTGTCTCCTAAATTGAGATTCACCATCAAGGTAATGGTGTGTCGAAAGTGGTGTGTAACCAACTTAAAGGGAACTTTCCTTAGCACTGACTTCATCCTGTCTGATAAGACAGTATATGTTTGGCACCCACAACAACACATGTATCCCCCTGAATACCTAAACACCCTCGACTTACCACGTATAGAGGCTTCTTATACTATTTTAAAAATTGTAAACACCATTAACTAAATGATAGTGACTAATGCTTTTATCCTATTACATGAATGCCCCTCATATCCTAGAGTTAAAGATAGGGCTACCTGTTATGCTTCTCATGAATGTGAATCCCTCCCAAGGATTGTGCAACGGAACCCGACTGATAATTACACGCCTTGGTGAATGGGTCACTGAAGCTGAAATAATAACGGGAACATGTGTTGGAAACAAAGTGCTAATTCCCAGAATAACGTTAAGTTCACCCGAATCCAAGTTCCCTTTTGTTATGAAACGTCGTTAGTTTCCTATAAAACCATGTTTTGCAGTGACTATCAACAAATCTCTGGGACAATCACTAAAGTATGTAGGGTTATATTTACCTAAGCCGGTTTTCTGCCACAGACAACTCTATGTAGCAATTTCAAGAGTAACAGACCCAAAGGGCCTGAAGATAATGTTGTTGCAGAGGGGGAAACAGCCTAAGAGTTACACTCAAAATATAGTGTTCCACAAGGCTTTCAACAACGTCACATCACAGATGCAAGTAAAAAGCAAACACTGAACCACTATACTCCTATTTCTATTGAATTTTTAGCTAAGAAAACATTTCAAATCTGTAGATTTCGGATCATTGTATATTAAGTTTTGTTCCCTACATGCATAGCATTCAACAACAACAACAAGATCAGATAAGGCCTACAAGACAAACCACAAGATACTACATATCAGATGAAAGCTTAGGGTGTTTCAATTAACATTTAACAAAAGAAGGATTAAAGTTTTAATAAACATTGTGATTATTAACATATTAGTTAACAATTTCATTTTTTAAACCCTTTTATAAATTAACTAATATGAAAATCCAACAGCTACGAATGAACTGAGACGAAGCAAAAACACACCAAATAAACTTACAGCTTCCATTAGGATTTGAGCTTCACTATCTGGAATGTGATGACTGAGCTTAATCAAACAGAACCTTAGCTCTTCAATAACCATGAGATCAAATCCTTCTTTTATACGGACGACTTCTTCCACTGAATATGAGTTAGGCTATTCACTGTAAGAGGTTCATACAAATCAAAAGAAAACAAATGTCAACCCAGAATCAATAAAATAAGTAACTTGACAACCAATATGAGTGATATCTCTGAGACGGAAAGTTGAACGAGGGTCAGTTTGAGGAGTTGTAGCACACAAATGAAGGAGCCTAATGGAAGTAAGGATTTGACCCCCCATGTTAACAATAAAAGTTTGTCTAACTGTCACCGAGGTATTCATCCAATACCATGACTAAAAAAATAAGATCATAGTTCTTGACTCTTAATCCGTATTACAAACTTATTCAACCTTTTAACGGAAGCAAACAACAATAGTACTTTTATTTAGAAACCAAATATAGATTCCTCGACAAGGGTCTTCACTTTCTGGTTCTATTTCCTAAACATGAAATTTTACTGGAAAATCCAATCCAACTCCAATATGATTGTCATCACTTTTGTGTATCTGATGTCTTTCTTGCGGAGAGATTATGATAATTTGTCTGCCTTTTGGTTGTACTTTGTATCAATCTCTTTCATTTTGCTTGAGCTCAAAGAGTTCTAATGCATTGCAGGTGGCACGAAAGGTCGTCTCTGCCATGAAAGGAGGTCGTGAGAAAGAAGGGTTACCTCCAAGGGATCTATACGTGTCATGAGCTCCTGATGTGTATGATCCTCCACTATCTTCTGTATCAAATCTAACAAAGAGAAACATCACACCATCAATTAGGAGCAACAAAAAATACGCGAAGGGGAAACATGAAAGCAAGACCAACTCACAAGGGAGTCGTAAGAAAGACAAGAAGAATCATCACCGAAAAAGATGTTAAAAGGATGAACCATCTCTTGGTCCTGCATTTGCTGCAAGGGACTGAAAAATTGATATCAAGGCCACCAAAAAAAATGTGCAAAAAGAACTTAAACTTGTTAGAAATCCAATCACAGAGTAATATTTTCCATAACACTTAATCAAATGCAAAAAAAAAAAAAAAATCAACTTTCACCCCCAACTTTCTTAGCGACATTTTGTCAAACATCTTACATGCATCAAAATCTCCAACTCATTGCAGATCTTTAGAAACGTAAAGGAGGACAAAGAGGGTAACCCGGTGTTCGTTCTCAAGCACTGGAATAATCGAGACCGCCTCCTTTAACAATTTTTTCTCTAGCAACTCTGATTGAAGGTATTCTTAGTACGCAAGAATTAATTCTGAAGGTTGTCTGCTTCATTCAATAGAGAATTGACAGCGGCAGTACTAGAAGGAGCCTTCGCGCTTTATTAGACAGCTCAACCCCGCCAACAACTCATTTGTGAAGCAAGGAGGATCATAAACACAACCTTAAAATAGCAACAATGAAGTGAAGAGTGGCGGTGGGTTAGACGAAGATCAACGCGGGCGGGCTAGAACAAAAACACGGTTTGAGAAAAGCAACAGTGAAGAGGAGATCGTGAAGCAAAGAGGAAAGTACAGGAGGAGAAAAAATGATTGAATTTAGTGTAACCAAAGCTTTAGTATTTTGTTGTACGTATTCATTCTTAGTAAGTTTTTAAGTCAGTGAGTGACTCAATATGCAGTACGTACTAATTAAGAAAAGTTGTTCAACCCAAGAACTCCATTAACTAATATACTGAGATCAACGATATTAAGAACCCCATTAACTTATGTATTTATTTTGTGTTTCTTTTATTTTATATTAATAATAATCCACTATACAGTAATATTCACACAGGATATTCACAAAGATATTCATGAATATATTCATCTTGAGTTGGACTTTTGACTTGGCCTACCGAAAAAAAGTCCAATATTAAAGTTTACAGTTTTTAAAAGAAATTTTGACATATATTTTTTAAACAAATCTATTATAATAAATAATCATATCATATCATATCATATATCATTTTTGGGGGTGGTTGAAATATATTCACACAAGATAATGGAAAAAAGATATTCACACAAGATAATAAAAGTAGATAGATATTGACAAAAGATATTCACACAAGATAATAAAAAAATATCATTACATTATTATCTATAGTGACAAAAGATATTTAACAAGATAATATAAAAAGATAGATAATAACATAGGATATACACACCTAAAAATCTGTTATCTATCTATTATCTATAAAAATAAGATAAGTTTGATAAAAAAACCAAAAAAACTTAACACGTATTACTATATAAATTGAAACCACCGAACATTTCACATTACATATTTTCAACAAAAACTATAAGAAATTCTTTGAACGTAATTATGGATTAAAAACAATATGATTATTTATAAGATTCCATATTATCAATCGAAGACGATAGCAAATTAACTAAACATAATTATGGATTTAAAATTATGATTATGGACGCAAATAATAATATGAATTAAATATATCCGAAAATACTATATCTACTAATTCAATTTCAGAAGATACTATATATCGTAAACATCATATAATATATATAGATTTGTAGGAGACAATTTAATTACCTTAAAATTAGATTTTTGGTTAAAAAGTGTAAAAGACGGCCCACATAAAATAAAATCCACCAAGGTAAATAATATCAAAGATATGTATAAATATATTTTTTGTTAGATCAAATGTATTATAAAAAAATAAACCAACATAAATCATATCAAATTTATAAAATTATGGGTTAAGGTAAAAAAACGATTTATAAATTTATAATAAACATGTTTTCTCAATAAATAATTGAACAAAAGATATATATACCAAACACTTTTTAAATCATAACCATGTCAAATTATTTTTAATTCTTTTAAAGATATAAGAAAATAGTTGAACGCAATAAAAGATTAAAAAATTAATATCAAAGATATGTATAAATATAATTTGTGTTAGATCAAACGTATTATAACAAAATAAACCAACATAAATCATATCAAATTAATAAAATTATGGGTTAAGGTAAAAAAAAGATTTATAAATTTATAATTAACATGTTTTCTCAATAAATAATTGAAAAGAAGATATATATATACCAAACACTTTTTAAATCTTAACCATGTCAAATTAATTTTAATTCTTTTAAAGATATAACAAAATAGTTGAACGCAATAATAGATTAAAAAATTATAATGAGGATTCAAAGTAAAATATAAGTTAAACATACAAAATAATATTACACCTACTAATTCATATTTATAGAGTATTTAATTAATTTTTATTAATTTCATTTGGCCCGTGCTACAACTTTTATTTTCTGCGTGTCGTGTATGCATTTAGTATGTTATGTATATTATTATTTAATATGTCAAATTATTTTTAATTATTTTGAAGATATAAAAAAATAGGTGAACCTAGTAATAATAGATTAAAAAGTTATAATGAGAATTTAAAGTAAAATATAATGGAAAACATTACTTCTACTAATTCATATTTATAGATAATTAAATTTTTATTTATTAAATTCATTTGGCCCGTGCGTAGCACGGGCAGAAGGGACTAGTATATATTAACCTTCAACATAATATTTATTCTCAATAAAATAGCTTGTATATTTGTTGTTGAAAGGAATGATAATTTTTTAAGATTTATTTGTTAATATAATTATCCAATCTATTAATAATTAAAACTAAAGATAAAAAAAAAATTGTGTAACAAACTAAGCCTAAAATCACTCTACGAGTTCTAAAAGGCTCACCTTTAATATATAAGATAGATTACAATAATATTTAAAAAGTTACAGTTTAAAGAAATAGTTTTTTTTTGTACAAGCAAACAAAAAGCTATCTATTACACATAGACTACACCTAAATCATCCGCACGAATGATCTAAAAGAAATCTCTAACGAGAAACAATCTCGAAGTTGGGGATAAGAGGTCGTTCCTCAAGCTTTCAATCTGATGAGGTTGAGCAGCCTCGTTCCATCTAAAGATGTCGGCGCGAAGTTCTTCAATGTTAAATTCCTTCTTAGCAAGGAAGTCAGCAGTCTGGTTGCATTCCCTAACAACATTAAACATCCTACAAACATCAAAGGAATTAAGCAATTCCTTAATATCATAAACAAAAGAACGAATTTCCCACAAGATTTTCCTGGGATCCTGAAGGCTCTTGCTGAGAGCCAAATTATCACCTTCAATAACAATCTTCTTAATATTAAGCCTTATGGCAGCCTTCAAACCCTCTAAGAGGGCGGCAGCTTCTGAAACAAGGATAGAGGAGTCAGGAATCCTAAATTGGTCTATAAAACTAACACGATCAAGGGAGTCCCGAATAATGAAGGCTATAAAAGAGGCCGAGCTAGGATTTTTGGAAGCGTCAAAATTCAATTTATAAAATCCATCCACTGGTTTTTTCCAAACAACTTTGGTCCTGTTTTTCTTATTTGCCCCCTTAAACTTACCAGTCGAGGAGGCAGAGATAGCAGCCTCCCAGTCAAAAAATTGAGAGTATGCAGAAGCTGCAATTTGTTCAGGGGTAAGATGTAAGTTCTTATGGTCTTTTCTAAAAATGTGATTGTTACGGGAATTCCAAGTAAGCCACCAGCAGAAGAAGACCAGGTTACTCTTAGAAGAGGAATCCACAAATTGTTTGATCGATTGTCTAAAATCAACAGAGAGGGGCATGTTCAAGTTCATATTAAATTTAGTGTTGACATTTTGAAAGACGACTCTAGTGAAGGGGCAATTAAAGAAAAAATGATTTGAGTCCTCATCAGTAGAATCACAAAGGCTACAAGTAGAATAAACTCTATGGTAGTAACGGTTTAGCTTTTCCGTCGTAGGAAGACAATCCGCAAAGGCTTTCCACACAAAGTTGTGAATTTTGGGAGGTAGTTTTTTGTTCCAGAAGATGTTAGTATCAAGTGTGGGGTTATTGGCTGGAAGAAGTAAATAATAGGCTTTTTCAACCGAGAAAGAGCCATCCTGGGAAGGAGTCCAGAGAACCTGATCACTGAACTGGGTGATAGGAATTCGAATGGTGATGATCTTGTCGATAAATGTAGGAGGCAATATGGTAGTGAGCTTACTAATATCCCACTGAAGGTCAGGCGTAATAAATTCACCAACTTTTTGGTCACTTGGGTCTTGGCCCCGTAGGTTAGAAATATTGGTGTGAGGAATCCAATGGTCAGTCCAGAAACAAATCGATTTACCATCTCCAAGCTGCCATTGAATCCCTTGTTTGAATGTATCCATAAGAAGGAGAAGTCTACTGAATTGCCAAGATTGACTAGGGCGAGGCTCCAAAGTAAGTAGATCACGATTTTGAAAGTATTTTTCTTTAACAATCACAACCCAAATATTATCAGGTTGGGTAAAATATTTCCAGAGGAACTTAAGATGAAGGGCAACATTGTTGTCCCAAGTTTTGCGGAGACCAAGCCCCCCAAGAGATTTAGGGGTACAGATCGATTCCCAGTGGAGAAGGCCCCGGCTAGACGAAGAGGGTTTATTCCAAAAGAATACTTTATTAATATCATCAATTTCTTCACAGACACCTTTAGGGAGAAGAAAACTCTGCATAAGATAATTAGCTTTAGAAGAAAGATTAGTCTTAATAAGAAGGGCACGACCTGCTTGGGAAAGGGAATCTGCTTTCCATTTTGATCTTTGTTTTTTAAGTTCCGAGATTGCATCCTCAAACATGTCTTTGGTAACCCTACCTTGGAGCATCGAGATTCCAAGATATTTTTCCATTTTTGAGGTAATGGGGATATTCATAGAAGAGGCCAAGGAGATAGCAAGATGTTTAAAAACATACTTAGACATCCGAAGGTAGCTTTTATGATAGTTAATTGACAGTCCACTTTGTTTAGAAAACCTATCAAACAGGTTTTTAAAGAAATTCATGTTATCGTGACTGGAATTTGCCAAAATGATTGTATCATCGACAAAAGTGAGAAAAGGGATGCGATGACCATTGTTAGTGAGAGAAATTCCTACTCTTGGGTTAGGGTTACTAGATTCAATGTAGAGTTGGCGTGCCATGAATTCCATGGCAATAACAAAAAGGGATGGAGCTAGAGGGTCCCCTTGACGAATTCCGCAAGATGGTTTAAATTCCTCTCCTGGTTGGTTATTAACTAAAACAGAGAAAGAGGCAGTCTTAAGACAACAGACAATCATAGAAATCCACTTGGTACAGAAACCAAATTTTTCGAGAACATTACAGAGAAAGTCTCAATCAAGTCTATCATAGGCTTTTTTAATATCTAATTTAAGGGTCATCCAACCAGTTTTGCCTTTAGAGTTTTTATGAAAAGAATGGAATATTTCATGCGCAGCAAGGATGTTATCCTGGATCAAACATCCTTCAACAAAAGCTCCTTGGTGAGGAGAGATGATTTTTTAAAGTAAAGGTTTAATACTGTTGGCCATAACTTTGGGAGGAAAGTTCTGGTGAGAACAAAGCTTAACGTAGGAAAAACGAAGTTTTCGCGTTCACAGATAACAAGTTAATGTTCATAATTTGAGCGGTAACGTTCATAATCTAGGCGATAGATTTTTTTGAGGTCATTTTGAGAAAATAATTAAGAAAATCAAAGTTCGCAGTAATTACAAGTATGCCACCGCGCCCCTCACTTAAAACGTTCAAAAAAAATTGTGGCCTATACTATGAACACTACCATCCAGAATATGAACATTGACGAGTAATTTGTGAACACGATCTGTTCGTTTTTCCTACGTTAAAAGTTATTTGCACCTGAACTTTCCTCTAACTTTGGTTATAATTTTATATGATGAGTTGCAAAGACTAATGGGTCGAAAATGGTTAATAGAAATAGGAGAATCATTTTTAGGGATAAGGGCAGTGAAGGAGTGATTTATAGCGGAGAGTAACTGACCAGAGTGGAAGAAGGCTTTAATAGCCGAGATGAGAGACCTTTTAATAGTGTTCCAATATTTTTGGTAGAAGTCAATTGGGATCCATCAGGACCAGGAGTTTTATCTGGTTGTTGATCAAAGACTGCTACTCTGAGTTCAGCCTCTAAGGGAGGTTTAACAAGATTAAGATTGTCTTCATCGATAATGAGACAAGGGGTAATATTAATAGATTCTGGCGAAACACTGTAAAGAGGAGACTTAGTGACTCTATTAGAAAGCTCTTGAGATATAGCTTTAGAGATTTCATCCTGGTTATGAATGGTGAAACCATATTTTGTACGGAAAGAAAGGATAGCTTGTTTTGACGTTCTAATCTTGGTAATAGAATGGAAATATTTGGTGTTACGATCATGATTCAAAATGTGTTTAGTTTTAGCTCTTCTTCTCCAGTATTCAGTTGGGAAGTCAAGGAGTTTAGTATATTTATTAGAATGGTTTGCAATGCTATTGATGGTAGTTGTATTCCCTAGGTCATTCATGAGCTCAAGATGGAGAGATTAAAGCTTGGATAAAATTATGTTGGTTGTTATCTCTGGCCCATGCTCTGGAGAATCTCTTAAGAAGTTGAAGTTTAGAGTTAAACTTGAATAAGTAGGATCCATGGAATTTGTATTTCCAAACCTTATGGACCAGTTTAGAATAAGAATCTTTGAGAGACCAAGCACTCTCACAACGAAAGGGAAGTTTGGCAGTGGGATTTGCAGTGTTAAGAGAAAATGTTATCAGGGCATGATCAGAAGTTGTAAAAGGATGGTGATTAACTATAAGGTTGGGAGCAATGGGAATAATTAAGCTATGAATGAGAACCCTGTCGAGGCGTTCAAGGATATTATTCTGCATATTTTGAGATTTCCTCCAGGTAAATGGAAATCCACAAAATTTCGAGTCAGATAAGTCAAATTCAGAAGTAAACTTTTGAAGCCTAGTAAATCTTACAGAGGAAGCAGGAATGCCACCAATTTTATCTCTAGGAGAAAGGTGCTCATTAAGGTCACCAATTATCATTACTGGTAGATTTTGGTTAACGAAAATGCTACTTAAGAGGTCCCAAAAAGCTGGTTTATCTGAGTCACGTGAAGGAGCATACACAAAGATGATGAGAAAGTCGATGCTTTGTAGTGTATAATTTAGGACAATGATGTTACTATGGATTTGATTTACCGAAAGTTGTTTCATTTTGGCTGTAGTTTTGGACAAGAGCCAAATTCCGCCTTTAGTACCATTAGAAGGAACGAAGGTGATGATATTGTTGAAACCCATTTTCCTAATATTGCTCATGGTAGGAGGAGAGTTAGTTTTAGTTTCCGAAAGGCAAAGGAGATCAAGATGATTTTGCTTTTGGACATAAGCTATTTCTGTAATAAAGTCTTTCGACGAGAACCCATAACATTCCAATAACCGATATTCATAAAAACTTAGTAGAATGGTTGGAACCTATGTAGTTAATAGTGATACAAGTATTGATGAGGGAAGTAGAGCCATTATAGTAATTAAGAATGTAGGGATATATGAAGTGAGGCAGCTCATCGCATAGTAGGTTCAAATGCTGCCAGTATAATCGAGCTTTCTCCATACAGAGAAGGATCCCGATCTGAGCATCAATCCAAAGAGAAAAGAGCGCATATGTACTATTGTAATCATATATGGTCAAAAAGAAAAGAATATAATTGTCGAAAACTGTTGTTGCAATCATATTACGAGGCTGTAAAATTTGGATATCCATTTCATCGTTATATATTATGTCAAGTTCATGGTTGTTTCCTAATGTTATTACCAAAATAATCAAGAACTGATACCATGGCAGTAATAAGGGAAATAAATCAATATAGAGTTGAACAATTCTTATACAAACAACAAGAGTCACATCCCAAATAACATACACAAGAGGCAGCCTAACATTTTCATGCCACAAATAGATAGGCAATTTAATAAGCAAGAGTTGGGAACTAACATAGTCAAATTTCAGGAGTCTAGAGCCCACACAGGGGCAAACCGACTTGTATTGGCAAGGATGAAGGGTCAGACAAAATACATTCCAAGTCAAAATAAGAGATAAATTATCAAATTTCAAACAAAAAATAAGGGCTAATCCAGAATGCACCTCTGCATCATCTTCTTTTCTCTTTAGATAAAATACAATGTTCTTTGCCAAAATCATAAGGCCAAACTGTAGATCAAGATTATTGGTCAATATTTGGGTCATAAGGCCAAAGGCCGGTTCGAGAATCAACCAGTTGGGTGAGACCGCCACGATGGTGCTACTAGCAAGCCACATCAGCCCTCCCGTGGATCTAGACTCACATCTAGGTTCACCAGAAGGAACATGCAACAAAGGCCAGGTCACCTGCCACGCATGGGGGGACAAGACTGGAGATTTGATCAAATAAAAAGGAGAAAAAGTCAGAATGCACATACCTAGGGTCCAACGATACCAGTTCCATCTCAGCCTTGAGTAGCACCGGTGGAAACGAGGGTTGTTGAGGAGAAAGGGGGAGAGAGACTCCATGGCACCACCGGAAGCGCAACACCACAACTCATCAACCGGGGAAAAGCAAGCTGCAATAGATCTTCAGAGCACCACAGATCGACGAAAGCGAGGGTGACCGAGGTCTGACTAGCAAAAGAAGAAAAACGGGTTCGAAAATAACAGGTCAAATTCCCGAAAGGGAAGATAGATTCAAGGGTTGGTTCAGATTGAGGGTAAAGATGAAGGAGGAGAGGGAAGCAGAGGCTAAGGGGCAAAGCCCCAAAGCTTGCAGGAAACCCTAGAAACACTGCGCGAGGGAGAACGGAAGAAAGAGAAAAGAAAGAGCGGCTCAATAGAATAATTTTGTTAAAGCTTACAGAAATAGTTGACAACAAATAAGCTTTATTTTTCCCTCACTCTTGTTCAGATACACAAAAGTGCTTATGCTAAAGGATATTTTAATTGGCATAAAAAAATTATTTTGACGTTATGCTCTCAATAATACACAAAAGTGCTTTATTTATTTTCTCCTCCGTAGCACTTTGTTACTTACGGAGTAAAAGAAATCTACAAAATATTTGTTAGTATGTGTATTTTTTGCTAGGCTTTTTTCAGTATTTTCATAGTCATTAGAATAATATTTAAAAGGTTAAAGCTCAAAGAAATAGTTGACAACAAATAAGCTTTATTTTTCCCTCACTCTTGTTGAGATACACAAAAATGCTTATGCTAAAGGATATTTTAATGGGAAAGTGTCGGGTGAGAATAACTTTTAAAATACGAACGTGAGAATGATGCACATTTGTAGTAAATTGGTGAACATTTAGTACTAATTTGGTACACATTCGTTCAAAAACTTAAAAACATACAAAATTTGAAGAACATTTATTGAGAAACTGAATACATTCACGTAAGGATCCGAATCTGGTCATAAACACCCCTTAAGAGATAAATGAGAATGAACGGGGACCATTCATTCGAATTGATCGGACGGCCCAGATCTCTCTCACTTTCCACGGTGGCAACTTCCTACTCGCTTGCTTTTTGTGTGGAACACACACGCTACATGCTTCCATCGTGTTTCAAATTTGGAGCGAAACTGTCTCTTCACATTCTTCTCAAAACTTCCACAACCTCTCTCGCAAAAGGCGATCAACCCTAACCTCCCTACTCGCTAGCTTTTTCTTCGATTTCTCAACGAAATCACTTCGTTTTCGCTCGTCGATCATCACATACAACCTCCTCGTATAATTTCGCGATGGCTGGATCCCAGAAGAAGAACGAAGAAAGAAGTATGGTGTATAATCCCTAATTTTAGTGTATACGATGCTTTTTCCTGTGATTTCTCACTGATTTCTCTCCATTTTACTCCATCATTCACTGAAATCCATCAACTCGCTACTAAAAATGGCAGGATCTCAGAAAAGCCAACAACCAAAAGGTATGGAGTATAATCTGGTATTTAGTGTTAGGTTTTCGCTTCGACATGTTAGATTTGGCTACATGCATGTTTGATTTGTATGTACTGATTGTGAAAAGTTCATTTGTATGAGTAGATCTACTATATTAGGTGTGAAATGTTGATTTGTATGTACTGAGTGTTCATCATTTACTCATGACTGTGTTTTTACTTTGTGTTCATCATATCTTTTATATATGTTCATCACAGTTCCTTAACAAGTTCATCAGATCTTTAATATATGTTCATCACAGTTCTTCTAAATGTTCATCATATATTTTGTAATTGTTCATCAGATCTTGTATACATGTTCATCACATTTTTGAACCTTGTTCATCAGATTTCTTTTCAATGTTCACCAAAAATCTTGTGATTGTTCATCTTATTGCCTATATAAGTTCATCATATGTCTTAAGATTGTTCATCAGATTTCTTTTTATATGTTCATCATAAAATCTTGTGATTATTCATCACATTTCTTACATATTGTCATCACAGTTTCTATAAATGTTCATCACATATTCTATAATTGTTCATCTCAGTGCTTATGTATGTTCACAAAACACTCATTACTAATGTTTCATCAAATAACTTTTAAATATGTCTTATGTTTGCAGTTATTGAATTTCAAGATGCAACATTAATCGTAGAGAATCTTGAAGCTGATGAAGGTCCAAGAGGTATGAATATAATACTACTTATAAACTTTGTATTTTTGAACAATATATAACTTGTATGTTCAATATTACAGAGATAAGAAGCAAAAAAACAAATGACAAAAAACAAAAGAATGTGTCATCCCAACAACAAATTCAACAGGAGGAAGAAACAGTAGATGGTAATAAATGTTCATGTATATTATTCTAGTGTTCATCACGAAGCTTTATAATGTTCATCAGAATGTTTAATAAAGTTTATCATTCCTTTCATATAAAGTTCATCAGTATGTTTGTTAATGTTCATCATTGTATTTCAATATGTTCATCATCTTGTTTGATATTGTTCACCATGATCCTTGATTTTGTTCATCACCTTTTTTGCTTATGTTCACCATGAGTTTTTAAAATCTTCACTATCTAGTGTTTCATTATCTTTACTTTTACATGACTTTATACTAATAAATGACTTTATACTAATAAATGACTTTTAAAATTATAGTATCCCCTAAACCTAAGAAGGAAAAATCTCGAAAAGTACCTGCCATAACTAGCAAGGGAAAAAGAAGTAGCCAAAGGATACACAGTTCTCAAACCAAGGGAAAAGAAATACAATTTTATAGCCCAAAAATTCTTGTGACCCAAATCATGAAAAACCTGAAAAGGCCTGGGGGGGGGGGGATAGTCATAAGAGATGTTGAAGACCAACAAGAACAAGCGTCCAAGACAAACAAGTATGAAATTGTGCAGTCAAGGAAAGGGAAAGAAAAATTGACTGAAAGCAACAACAAGGAGTTCCTGGCTCAAAAATGTAGAAGTTCTCCAGCACTACTGGTTGCAACTATAGCTAGAATGACTAAAATTCAGAAAAGAACCATAAGAGATATGGGTTTTGGATGTTTGCTACAATGGAAAGTAGACAAACTACCATCTAAAATTTGTCACTGGTTATTAAAGAACTTTGATGTGGTTTCCTGCACAATGAAGCTTGGCAAGTCGGTGAGGCACAAAATTACAACGCAGGATGTCCATGACTACCTTGGAATTCCTATTGGTGGACTGCAAATTGACTTGAAGAGATCATTTACGGAACATGAAGATTTACAATATCAAGATCTTCATTCAAGGTTCAGGAATCAATTTCCAATGGATGTCGACACTGAAGTGGGTGAAATCAAGTTGCGTGACGCCTCCAAGATTCATGTATCACATGTGGCAGTTCTTTTGGTAAATACTATAGTACCTGGAGAATGGTTCAAGAGAAATTTCATAATGTTGGTTGTTGCAACCATTATGGACAGTCAGCTGAATGGTGGGTTGAATTACAATGTTCTTCATTACCTTGAGTGCACAGAGATGATCACACACTACGACTGGTCAAAATTGCTAGTTGACCTTCTGATAATGACAAAGGAGTATTTTGATAGGACAACAAATGCTAGTTTTTTCAGAGGACCAATCCTTCTACTACAAGTTAGTGTTCACCACTTTTCTTTATTATGTTCATTATCATTCCACTATATGTTCTTCAAAACTAATATTTAATCATTTACTCTATTTGTTTGCAGTTGATATATTTTGATCGTGTAATTCTCAAGAATGTTGAACATGAGAGACAATTTCCAATAATTGTTAATTGGGATGCATCCATGCTGAGGGCAAGAGAGGCACAAGAGATCAAAATTGGTGGATTTGGAAAGGGTTGTGTGAGAGATCCTCCAACTTTTACTGTTGATGATGTGAACACTGTTTCAAACAGAAGAGACAGTTCATCCGCGTCTTATCATTCAGAAGAAGAAGAACATGATGATGCAAGTTTACTGGTAAGTTTTCCAATAAGTGTTCATCAAATTCTTTATTAATGTTCATCAACATTGTTTTATTTGTTCATCAGATTTTCTCTATCTGTTCAACGTATTTTATAATAATGTTCATCACATCTCTGAACAAGGTTCATCACATTTCTGAACAATGTTCATCACATTGTCTAACTATGTTCATCATCTTTGCTCTATTAGTTCATTATAATTTTTGTTCTTGTTCATCAAAGTTTCATTTTATAATATTGAAACAGGAATTGAGAAGGCTCCATCACGTATTAGCAAGTAATAGCTTGTTCAAGAAGGTGAATGAAGCTATTGAAAGAATGCTAAATGTGAGGGATGATGAAGAAAATGCAGAGCAACAACATCAAACAGAGGAAGAGGAAGAGACATTGACCCAACAACAATTTTGGCGCGAGGCATCAAAATGTTTGGAAGAAGTTGAGAAAACTATGAAGGCCGAGAAGAGTTATGTTGTAAAAAAAGAAGATGAAGTTCGAGAAAAGACACCAGATGAAGTTGTTGGTGAGACAGTAAGAAACATTGCTCTTAGTTTAGAGATTCCATCCTTCTCTTTGGGAGTACTCTCCCAATCACCAGAGAGGACTGCGGTGGTAGTTGATCCGCCAACAAATCCCACAAGACAGTACAAAAGGAAAATATCATTCAAGGTAATATACAAGGCTTCTTAACTCTTATTATTCTTTATTCTTTTAGGTATAATAACTTGTTGTGTTTAATTTCAATTGAAGATTCCTAAATCTGTGGTTGAGAGACAAAATAGGTTGGATGCAGCTACCACACACTCTGAAGATATAGAAGAAAGTACTCCTGTTGTTGACAGCAATGTCGATGAGACAGTTGAGGAAATTAATCCTGTTGGTGATATCAATGAGGTGAGGATGGAAGAACATGAAATAGAGAAAGAGAATCAAGCACATAAATTTTAAATTTCTTATAAATGTTCATCAATTTTTCTATCAATGTTCATTACATTATTGAGTTATGTTCATCATTATTTCTATTAACAGTTTGAGAAAGAACAAGGGAAGTGATACGCTACACTTTGTATGGCGTAACTAGGGGTTATTACATTAGTTTAGGAGTGTTATCACAAGTATTTGGAGCTATTGTTATATTCTGAGTTGTTTATGAAGAAGTGAAGAAATGAAGACCAAAACCGAAGAAGAAGAGGATCGAAGATTGAAGACATGAAGACGAAGACATTCTGCGGAGCAGAGGCGATCACCATTCTACAACAGAAGCTCTTCATAAGTTCGAGAGATCATGGCGATCGCCATGAATCTACGACGATCGCCATGGGGCGACAGAGACCACGGCAGACGCTACATGAAGACCGCGATCGCCAGACATCTATGGCGATCGCCACAACAAGGCCGAAGACATTCCGGACTTTCCTTATTTTCCTTTGTTTATTTTATTTCCTTTTCCTTATTTTATTATTTCGTTTAGGATATTTCTTTTACCATATTTTTTAAGGTTAGTCTCTATTTAAGAACCCTAGCCATCATCATCTTTTCTATCATCTTTTCCATCAGACAATTTAGTTCTGCAACCATGAGCAGGAACTAATCTCCATTGTTTTACTTAGCGGTTGAAACCTTCATTTATTAATTTGTGAGATTTCTAAACTCTTGTTCTTTTCCTATGGGTTTGTATTAATTCTCTTGTTCTTCATCTATTGATTTCTATTAGTTTTGCTAGCTTGATCACCTAGTTTGATTGATAGTTTTCTATTGCTAGACTAGGAATATACGGTGGAATTCCTTGTCATTGTAGCGCTCATATCTGCATGATCTGGTAGTTGATTGCTTTTATGAAAGAGAATTGATTGCATGTTAATACTTGGCGGTTGTAAGTTATTGCATGCATCCTCATAATTCTTGTGCCCTTTGCTGCTATTTCATCTAATCTTGAGAGGTTTCCCTGATTGCTGAATAGTAAGTATTATCAGGACCGGTTGGCCTGCTGATATATTAAAGATTGGAATAGGAACATTCCCTAGGATTGAATAGAACTTGAGATAAATCTATGATCAACTTGATTGACTGTTGTGTGGATACTTGCTAGGTGAAACCCCTTCTCATCATATTCTCACCCAAACTTCCTCTGCTTGTTACTGGTTACTTGTGTGTTCTTGCAATCAAAATCCCCCCCTTTGGTTACTTGTTACTAGTTGATATTTCACTTGACTGCATTGATTTGGTGTTTTGATTCCCTTGGGTTCGACCTCTACTTACTTTCTATACTCTAGTTAGTGTTTAGGGTTTTTCTTTGATTTGGCACTACGACTTTAGCCTCATCAGGAAGGAACAACAAAGAGTTGAGGAACAAAGGATGGAGCAAGGGAAGGAAAAGGAACTACAATCCGAGGAAAGGGGAGGGAAAGCAGGAGTTGAGGAACAAAGACAAGAGATGGATAAGAACGAAGAAGAGGTGGTTCCCGAATCACAACTCAAAGAAAAGGAAAGTGTACAAGCTGTTCAAGAAGAAGAAATTCCAAGTAACATGGGGAGGCAGATTGAGGAGGAAAAGAAGAAAGAGAAGGGAAAGGACAAGGTGGAGATTGAAGGACAACAAACTATGGAGCAGGTTGAGAAGGTGATTTTTCTATTCATTTGTTCATCAACTTTAGTATAAATGTTCATCAAACTTATTATAAATGTTCATCAAGTAGAGACAAGAACTAACTGAAAAAACAATGTATGTTTGGATGACGGGAAGTGAGGATGACCCGGAAGTAAAAAGAAGGAAACAAATTTCTTGGCCAAACAAATCATCGTACAAGCAAAGGATTGTGGACATCAAAGAGAAACCAACTGCTTTATAAATGAAAATCAGCAATTGGATTTTGGAAAATACAACACACCAAGAGTAAGAAAAGTTCAATTAGTTTTTGTTTAAAGTTCATCACTTGTTTTATATATGTTCATCAACTTGTCACATTATGTTCATCAACTTCTCACATCATGTTCATCAATCATCATTTTTTTTCTATTTGTTCATCAGTGCTTACAAATCTTCATTCATTGATTCAGAGACATTGTTTTCAGCATGGGGTATTTAAAATTCAAGAAGAATGAATTTCTGAGCATGAAGCCCAGTTAGGGATGGCAATTTCACCCGCATCCGCGGATATCCGCATCACCCGACCCGAAAAAATGGATGAAAACCCAAAAAACGTGGATGAAAATTGGATGACGGATGATCGGATGGGTGAATGGATCGGATGTGGATGACCACTCTCACCCACCCGACCCGACCCAATCACCCGAACCACCCCACCCGATCCTCATCCATCCGCTCTCCCGCTATGTTTAAAACCCTACATGATTGCTTCTTGAACTAGATTTCATTGTATTTAAATTTCCTTCATGAACTAAACTAGACTTTTGATGTATTTGAACAATGTTTATTATTTTGTTATACTTGAAATTTGGATTATATTTCTTTTTTTTTTATTTTAAGATAATTATATCCATTTTTGCTTCAATATTTTTTTAAATAATTTCCACCCGATCACCCGCGGAAATATAACTTCTGTGGAAATATAACTTCTGGAATCTTTTGATATTATATATAGGTTGTCCTGACTGTTGTGGGTTTCAGTCTCCCTGATGCTCAAACATTCTTCACTGCTGAAATGGAAGCTCAATTAGCAAGACTGCCTCTTCACAAGTTGAATGATATTCAGTTGGTAAGTATTCTAATAAAATTATCTCTAAAGGTTCACCACTCTATCGCCAAATGTTCACTGTGTTGTTTAAAGTTGTTCATCAGATTATCTATACATGTTCACTATATTGTTTAATCTTGTTCATCAAACTAACAAAGGAAGTTCACTGTGCAGTTTATCTTCCCAATATACCAGAGCGACCACTACTACTGCATTGTTTTCAACCTCAAGAACCCAAGAATGGATATCATTGATAACTCTAGTGCTCAAGGCAAGAAACTGGTCAAATATAACCACAATCCTAAAGTGATGGTAAGTTTTAATACTGATTGTTGTTCATCAGTGTATTTGATAATGTTAGTATGTTCATCATTGTATTTCAAAATGTTTGTTAATGTTCATCAGTATGTTTGTTTATGTTCATCATTGTATTTCAACAGTTTGATATTAATGTGTTTTTATTTTACATAGAGCAATATTTGTTAACTTTCTAAGGATGCATAACTTGGAAGCCAAAGCAGCTTTATTCACAGACGAGAAGAAGGTCCCAGCTGAACATCTTTCAATGTACAGAACAAGGAAGACTGTGGTATATATATACAATGTGACACATGGAAACGTACTTTGGGGAGGGACTGACAAATTGGATAACTTCTTTGAAGAAGGGTGACAAAAAACAAATGGACATGATAAGAGTCAAGTACCTTTCAGGGTTGTTAACCAACAGATTCAACAATGCTTACTCAGATCTTATAGAGTGGGTCAATGGAAAATGAACTGTGTAATAGTTGATGGAATTTAGAATTTGACAATGTTTTATTTAGTTTGTATCTGAAGACAAGTAGTTTTTAGATGGAATGATGGTATTTGACAGTGTTAATGTGTTTATATTGTGGAAATGTTCATCATATTATTCTACAATGTTCATCGTTATATTATAGAATGTTCATCAAATCACTTAACAATGTTCATCCATATAATACATAGTTTGCTGATGAACACAGTATTCTTAATGTTCATCAGGTTTCTATAAAATGTTCATCTAAGTTATGGAGGAAGTTCATCAAAAATATTAACATTGAATGTTCATCAATTATCAAGCAATTTTGGTTATTATTGTCACAAATGTTCATCATCTTTTCATTGAGAATTTAGCCAAAGTTCATCAACTTAACATTGAATGTTCATTGAGGTTGATCTCAAAAGTTCATCAATAAGATAAGTAATTTTCTTTATGTTTGTCACAAATGTTCATCATCTTAACACTGAATGTTCATCGAGCTTAAAGGCAAAGTTCATCCAATTAACAAAACAAGTTCATCACATTAACAGAGAAAGTTCATCTAATATGATATCGATGTTCATCAATGTCTCCCATACTGTTCATCAGATATTCTATAAATGTTCATCAAGTAGATTACAAATGTTCACCAGAACTAACTTTACACAAAAAGACTTAAATGATGGTTTTTGAATGATCTAACTTCAAACACTTGTTGAAGTCTTCTCAGGACATGTAGAGCGATTGTGTCCAGATTTCAAACATATTGAACAACACTTCTTCACCTTGTTGGAATCCAATCTAACTTTCTCAATTGTACTCTTAAAACGCGAAGTTTTTGGCCTGCCTTTATTCTTTGATTGTGGAGGTGGAAGGACAGATATTGTATTTGGTAAAGGACCAACAAACTTCTCAAATCTTGTCTCTCTGCTTTTTGTAGGAATCTTGTTGTTACTCATTGAAGACGACTCAGCCTGAATGGATGAAATGTACAACTCACGCTTCTCCTTTAGAACAACCAACAAGTCTTTCAATTGATCAGAATCATGCTCAATGTCATTGATAGTACTATGTATCTCAGACATAACATCATACACCAAAATCTTCTTCTCATCCATCTCAACAAATTCTTTAAAAACTAAACCATCAATCTCAAAAGTTGGCTTCAATGTTGAGCTCTTAGTCCATCGTGGTAATATATATTGGTCAAGTATTTTCACATCCAAAGGTGGACCAACACATCTGATAACCAATATCATGTGACAACATGGAAGACCTATATGCGAACCTATTACAAGAACACTTATATTTATTTGTGGATGGTAAGTGTTGAACCACAAATGATTTATCAAAATGTCCACGAACACGGTAGTAATGAACATCACCCTCTGTGAGAGAACTAACAAAGGCACAATCATAGGCAGATGACAAAAGCTGAGTTTGCAAATCATCAAAAACAGGCAGTGTATAGAGATCACAAAGCTGAACTTCCATTTGGGTCGGTGTCTTGAGAGTAGGACGTTGAGTGGAAGATTCAAAGTCATGCTTACGATGAGTATGTCTTTGGGAATCAATAGCATTTTCAAATTGCAACATGAACAGTACAAGGGATGACGATGAGCCAATGAAATGTGAGAAGAAGAAGTTCTGAGATTCAGACCACGAGGTTGTTCTAAGTAGGCCACCCATATGGACATTTTGAAAGAAAGCAGGAATCCATAAGTGTCGTAGATCAAACATTGTCTTGAGCCAAACATTGTCTTGAAGATTGAAATCATCTATAATACCATGCCAAAGCTCCTCAAAATCCACAAGAGTAATCTCATCACTCCAAACAATAACATTGAATCTATCCCTGAAATCTTTATTTTGCTCTGGTTCAACCTTAATCTTACCCGACACTTTGAACATTATGTGCCACATGCAAAAACGATGAACACTTGAGCTAAAAACCTCCTCAACAGAGCCTTGACAGCAACATCTTGATCAGTCAAAATAACAAAAGGTTCATGTCCCATTGCCTTTTTGAAATGATCAAACAACCACACATAAGATGGAATATCTTCGTTCAACAATAAGCCAAATGCAAAGGTGATTGAGCACTTGTAGTTGTCAACTCCAGTGAAAGGAACAAACAACATATCATACCTGAAAACAAAAAGGAAAATATCATAATGTTCATCAAAACTGTATTGTTGGTCATCAAATGATATAACAATGTTCATCATTACTGTTAACAAAGTTCATCAACACAACTTAAAAGTTCATCAAAGTTGGGGTATTGCTTCATCACAACAAATATTAATGTTCATCAATAATGCTATGAAAGTTCATCAATGAATATAACAATGTTCATCAAGGCTGGTATGAATGTTCATCAATAAATCTAACAATGTTCATCAATAAATCTAAAAATGTTCATCAATGTTCATCAATAAATATAACATTATTCATCACAACTACTAAGATTGTTCACCAAAACGTACAGGTAAGAATGTTCATCAAGACCGGTATGAATGTTAATCAATAAATCTAACAATCTAAAAATGTTCAACAATGTTCATCAATAAATATAACATTGTTCATCACAACTACTAAGATTGTTCACCAAAACAGGTAAGAATGTTCATCAACAGTGATGTTAATATAAAATAGAAACATACCTATTTGATTTGTATGTTGCATCAGCAGTCACTACATCACCAAAGAATGAAAAACTCTTGCGTGCAATCGGATCAGCCCAGAATAACGAGTTAGTTGATTATGATCATTGACATAGTACTCAAAATAGAGAGCCTCACATCTCTCTTTCTTGCGAAAAAGGCTATCAATTACCATTTAAGCATCACAACCAACCATATACGCATTGAGATCTCGGTTAAAATGCTTGAAATCAACCAGCGAGGCACCGACATTAGCGTAAGATCCAACAGAATTCTTGAACATCTTAAATGCCTTGCTTGTACCAATATTGGACTTGATACAATTCATAATAAAGTCCTCATGGAATGGAGTCAATTTTCAGTTACTCCTGGCAAAATGTCATTGTGATTCATCAACCATATAATGTGTATGACGCTCCTCAAAAATCTTAACAGTATAGCCATCATTCCCAAGATAGCGAAGCGCTAATTTAGCAACACAACTGCATCTATCTGAATTCCTCTTCCTTTTAGATGAAGTGGAGTCATCTGCAGTATTTCCATCTACTTTCATATATCCCTGCCTACTGCAACAAAGATACTTCCGAATTGGAACTTTGGTTCCATCTTTAGTGCTAGTCCCTAACATGATACGTACACTAAAGCCTGCCCTGATTGCATATTTTTTATAAAATTCGATACCATCTTCAATTGATGCAAACACTTGACCTACATATGGCTTGTAAGAATCTTCACATAATGGTAAAAAGTATTTCGTATTTCCAGGAGAAATAGAAACTACACCATTGGCATTGGATTCATCAACACCTAGAAAAATGTTCATCGGATATTAACCATATGTTCATCAAACAACTTATAAATGTTCAAAATAGAATGTTCATCACAAATCCTGTGAATGTTCATTACACTTTAAAATGTTGTGAATGATCATCACATCTAGAACAGAAGTTCATCAAATGAGTATTAAAAGTTCATTAAAACTGTATTCAACGTAGACAAGATGAGGAAGACAAAATAAAAAACAATCAGAAACAAATAGAAGGGAGGTAATGAACGAAGGAATTATGCAGAAGAGAAGAGAAGGCAAGATCTGAAGAAGATTTGTTGAACAACTTGGGAGAAAAGAAAAGGAAGGCGAGAAGAAGAAGATGGAAAAAGCGAGATGTGTTGAACGCGCTAGTACACGCGCCCAAAAGTCAATCTACCCCATCCGTCCGATCTGGCGAGATCCAACGGCCCAAAATCATTCTCATTTATTACTGTAGCAACTATTATCACCGGGCACTTTTCCAAAATTCTATATGTGCATCGTTTTTCAAAGGATTGACATTAAAAATTTTGATGCACATTAGCCATTCACACGTTCTTATTTTAAAAATTATTCTCACCGGAACCGCACCCTATTTTAATTGGCATAAAAAAATCATTATGACGTTATGCCCTCAATAATACACAAAAGTGTTTTACTTATTTTCTCCTCCGTAGTACTGTGTTACGTACGGAGTAAAAGAGATTACAAAATATTTGTTAGTACGTGTATTTTTTGCTAGACTTGTTCAATATCTTCATAGTCAATAATATTTAAAAGTCAATAATATTTAAAAGGTTAAAGCTCAAAGAAATAGTTGACAACAAATAAGCTTTATTATTCCCTCACTCTTGTTGAGATACACAAAAGTGCTTATGCTAAAGAATATTCTAATTGGCATAAAAAATTTATATTGACGTTATGCACTCAATTATACACAAAAGTTCTTTATTTATTTTCTCCTCCGTAACACTTTGTTACGTACGGAGTAAAAATGATCTACAAAACATTTGTTACCAAAATATTTGGTAGTACGCGTATTTTTTACTAGAATGTTTCAGTATTTTCATAGTCATTACAATAATATTTAAAATGTTAAAGCTCAAAGAAATAGTTGACAACAAATAGTCTTAGATATAGTAATTGTACTAGTGTAATACCGTCCATGCACGAGATATATTATTAATTAAAAATATTAAAAATATATAATTAAAAACATTGCAACAAATATAAAAATATAAGAAATTCAGTAATACTAAAATATAAAACAAATTATCCAAATCATTGAGGATCTAATATCAAAAATATCCAAATAGATAATCACATTATACAATGTATCATTATAAACCACACTAGTGTAGTGACCCGTACCATGCACGGAAAATTCCATATTTTTTGTATGAAAATTGTATATCCTTTTAATCGAGTTCGTCAAAAAATTAAGATTAAATTTTTTCTTGTAAAGACTATTTATAAAAATATATTTTATTTCATAAAGGTTATGTACATAGCTTGAATTAATTTTTATTATTCAAAATAATCCTAATTTTATCGTAAAAATATATATTAACCTTCAACATAATATTTATTCTCAATAAAATAGCTTTTATATTTATTGTTGAAAGGAATGATAATTTTTTAAGATTTATTTGTTAATATAATTATCCAATCTATTAATAATTGAAATTAAATATAAAAAATAATAATTGTGTAACAAACTAATCCTAAAATCACTCTAAAAGCTCTAAAAAGCTCATCTTTAATATATAAGATAGATTACTTGTTTCAGTATATGTGCAGTTGTTCTTATCACTTATCAATACAGTCAACTCATCTCTATTTGTAACCCTAAAACACAACAAACAGTTGGCCATGAGTAATATATGTATTGAAAGAAGTAGACCAACTCGAGATAGAGATTGCCCTTATTTTGTTAATAGTCATTGCAAAACAAACACTGATAGAAAACTGACAACCCTCAATCAACTAACCACTACAGACCAATTAGCTTATTCAATACAATATACAAAATGATCTCTAAAATTATCATCAATAGATTAAAAAAAGTAATGCATAAAATAGCACACCCTCTCCAAGGTGCTTTTGTAAAAGATAGAAGCATTCAGGACAACGTACTGGTAGCACACGAAATATTCCACTCCTTCAAAAAGAAAACAAGAAAAAACGGTTGGCTTGTACTAAAACGGGAACCAAAAAGAAGCTGCCCCATCGCAACGCCTAGAGGTAGCATGAACGCCTTCACTAGGGGGAAAGCGGGAACCAATGCTCAGCAAGGAACGAGTACCGTAGACCGAGATCCATCCCGGTCGGTGAGCGTCAGCATAGTTCCCCCTAGGTGGGATCTCGATTTCAACCTCAGGACCCAGATTCGCCAGAGCTCTAAGTCGCTCGACGTTACGAGCTTCAGAGGATCGACAATCCAAATCCTTAAGGATCGCCTTTGGCACGTAGAGAGATAGTCTTTCTATTGTTTTGAGATGAAAGATTGATTGAAGAAGTTGTGAAAATCTGTGAAGGAGTAGAACAACAAGATGAGAAATAAGAGACAAAGAAAGCAATGAACGACGAGGAAAGCGACATAAGGAGAAAGTGTATAAACGAAGCCAGATCCGTGCTCTTATATAGGAAAGAATCAGTGGAGATCACGACAATAATTGATCGTCAACGACATTGTAGGCGTTAAGAAAATAGCCGATGAGAAGTGAACGTTACTAGCGCATTTGTCGAGGAGCTCAGTCGGACGCGAAACAATAATGCAAGCGCACATCGACCGATGCACCTCTGCGAGATTAATTTGCACTCGACGACTTCAGCGAACGCGTTCCCAACCATATGAAGACGTATTCAGAAGAAAAAGGTGTTTCCCATATCTGCGTGGCAAGAAGATCCGTAAAATGCCTTACGGGTATTGTTTGTGCCTAAAAATACGACGGGAAGTGAATGCGTCGAAGAGCTACGCGTAGACGACGACGAGTATGGGAAAGAACGAGTATGAAGGCGTCGTCGAGATCGAGATGAAGTCAACCGAGTGTATGTAAGTCTTTTATTTAATATTCATTATGTAAATAGTAAAAGATATTAAAAGAATATCTTTTACCATGTTTTATATCGAGTAGAAGATAGAAGGAAAACAATATTATTCTCTTTTCTTATAGATAGAACTAGAGTTAACCTATTTAAATGGCTTTTACCTTCACTGTAAAAAAGTTAGCCTCCGCAAGAGTAATACAAGAGTTCGAGTTCTAATCATTATTTCCCATCCTGTTCTTGAGTGTTAAGATTGTTACCGTCACGTTTGATCATAACCCTACATCTGCTTGAGTATTATCACGTTGATATTCTCGCCACAAACAACAATTTTATTAGTGTGTTGACAATTTAGTTTCGTATGTTGACTGTTTATTTTATTTAGTACGTAGACAATTTATTTTACGGTGCTCACAATTTTTTTACTGTTGACAAATTATTTGTCATGTTGACAGTTTAATTAATCACGTTATTCATCGTGTTGTTTAGTGTGCTACAGTTTATTTTAGTATGCTCACAATTTTTTTAATGTGTTCATAATTTTTCTAATGTGTTGACAAATTATTTGTCATGTTGACAGTATAATTAATCGCGCTATTCATCGTGTTGACAACTTTTTGTTTAGTGTGTTGACAATTTATTTTAGTGTGCTCACAATTTGTTTTAATGTGTTCATAATTTTTTTAATGAGTTGACAGATTATTTATCATGATTAGTCGCGTTATTCATTGTGTTGACCGTTATTTTGTTTTATGTGTTGACAATTTTTTATCTAGTGTGTTGAAAACCTAATTAGTCGCGTTGACAGTTTTGTTAGTCGCAATGGAAATTTATTAGTCGCATTGACATTTTAATTAGCCATGTTGACAGTGTTGACAATTTAATTAATCGCGTTGACGGATTAGTTAGTGGCATTGGCAATTTTTTGTTCGTGTTGACAATTTGATTAATCATGTTGATAGTTTAATTAATCACATCTAGTCATGTTGACAGTTTAATTAATTGCATTGACAATTTAATTAGTCGCGTTGACACTTTAGTAGTCTCGTTAGTATTTTAATTAATCGCGTTGGCGGTTCATCTCATAAAAATATTGATAAATTGTCAATATATCTTTGACTATAAACTATCAACAAGATAAGGATAAAAACATTTATCAAAGAAAGACTTCTAGTTTCTCTTAAAACTAACAAAATAACAAATCAGAAACTTACAAAGACTTAACATTATATAATTATAAACATAATCCCCAACTTAAAACTTTCTATAAGTCCACTACGTAGAATTGTTGAATCGAAGTGCTAAGTTAAAAGCAATTGGCTAACAATACCGTAGTATTCTTATACCACTATACCACTACATGTCTAATATTACACTCAGCAACTAAAAAATAATACTCCCTCCCTCAAGAAATATTTGTCACTGAAGCAATTTTAGAGAGAATTTATTGATCAAAATTTTAGACAATTATAACCTTTATAGTTTAAGTAATGACATATAGAATAAAAGAAAGAATAGTGAAAGAATAAAAGAAAGAATCAATAACAGTAGGGTAAATTTGGAAAAAAATGTGTAAAATTATGTTAAAAGACAAGTAATTTTTAACAAATGATTTGAACTACAGGGACAAATAATTCTTAACGGGAGATGAGGCGCGACAGAGGAGGAGTAAAAAATGGAAACAAATGTGACTACCGTAGTCGGATAGTACGAATAACTTAACGGAAAAGCTATATAGACGCTGTTTTTTTGTCTAAATGGACGCGAAACCACACACATAAACTAGGCGTCCACCTTTTATACGCTCTATCTATGCGTAAGACACCTAAGGGGTAAAAATGGAAACAAATGTGACTACCGTAGTCGGATAGTACGCATTTTTTAGGCGTACAACTAGCGTATAACCTAAATTTGCACGACAAATATTTGCCCTAATTTTGGCCGTCAAACCACTAATCTGATCAATCTGAGGAATTTATGCCCTAACCATTACGCATAGTTTATGCGCAAAGTTACTAATGTAAACCTAAATTATGCCCTAACCCTAATCATGTTGACTTATCCGTACCCAAATTACGCCAAAACATATACGCATAAGTTAGGCGCATATTACACGCATACGCATAGCGTAGGATTGGAAAACCTAATGATGTTGACTAATTCGTCCAAATTATGCCCAAAATCGCACGCATAAGTTATACGCACCTGACACGCGTAGACAGAGCGTAGGATTGGACCCCAAGGCATAATTTTGCACGCACTCATTATGCGTGTATATTAGGGCTTCTTCAACAAGCCACTGCTCGAATTCTCTTCTACAGCGGTAGGGCAAACAATCCGATCACCGTAGACGCACTTTTCCACCGGCGATTGCCTCTGAACTTAACACATTCTCAATGGAATCACAATCTCCACCGGATTCCGCACCCAAATAGACACAGGAAACTCAACATCACGGAGCTTCTACGTCGGCTACAATGGCGGAAACGCCGACGATTATTTCTCCGGCCATTCAGATGGAGACGGCGGTGGAGTCGGAGGCGCAGTCGAACAACAACGAGTTATGGAGAGATTTGGATGTGAATTGGCCGACGTTGTCGGAGGCGCAATCGTTGGAGGCGCAGTCGTCGACACCGGAACCTCCATCCAAAAGACAGAGATTGTTTGATTCTTATACGGTTGATGAGACAATTGATGAGGAGTCACTGCAGTCTTACCTCCAAAAATTCTTGGGTGAAATTGAAGGAGGAGGAAATGGTGATGCTGAGGCTGAAACCCTAAAGGCCGATGGTGATGTCGAAGGAGGAGGAGGAGAAAGAGAAGGGCAACAAGGAGGAGGTCAGCGGTATCCTACCCGTCTGGCGGTGAAGGCGGGGACGGCTGCGCAAAACCCTACTATTGGTCCGCCTACTGTACCGGTGAGGTTGACCGCTCCGATGACTTCTACGGCTCCGGCAGTTAGTGCCTCTGCTGCAGCAGGGAGTTCCACTGGCGTCAAAACATCGACGGAGACCCCATGCACCCCGATCGGCGGACTAAGGAAATCGGTTAGTTATTCGCAACCTGTCGTTGAATTAAAAATGCATGAATTGATTAGATTAGATTTGCATGTAATGATTACATGATAAAATATGATGAAATTGATAAAACTTGAATGTTTATGAAACTTACGAAATAATGTAGTTTCAGGTTCATTAGAATGATTAGATTAGTGATAAAACTTGCATGTTTATGAAACTTGCATGTTTATGAAACTTGCATGAATTGTGGATTAATAATGTAGTTATGAAATAATGTAGTTATAAAACTTGCATGAATTGATTAGATTAGATTAGAATTTCTATTTTGAACTTTGTAGTTTGTTAGAATTGAGTAACTTAATTAGTAAGTAATTTCAAATCCGTGTTATAGAACTTCCATGCGGTGATAGACACTGGATTAACTGAGCCTACTCCAGTGAAAGAAGGTCCTAAACGACAGATTGGTATTTCAAAGGAGATACGTGCTCGTAGTAGGTTCGTCCACACATATATTATAGATTGTGTGCAAGCGGGTTATGAGAGGGATGATAGGGAGGATGATGGGGAGGATGATACTGACCGTTTGATGAAGCTTCCTGAGGGTGCTGAAAGTCCCGGATATCCTCATGAGTATGTTGAGAGTACATTTGGTAGAGATGAAGGTCATGAGCCAACTACAGAGGCTACTAAAGAGTGTCCTGAAATTCCTATTGGCGATTTAGGGGTTGAGGATTTAGATTTCACGTATTCCTCACCGATATTTCAAGATACGTCGAGTCCTGTAGATGATGTTCCTCCAGTTGTTTCTGCAGTTGTTCCTCCAGTTCTTCAGCCTGAAGCTGTCCAGGCTATTGAGGTTCGAGATGTTGCCACACGACCTGTGCGTACATATTGCCAATGGCTCGACCATGTTCCCCAACCCCGTTGTCCTCACCCACTTCCCAGCTTCGAGACCCACATTGCTAAGGCAATTTATGAGAGACCGCTACCTAAGGCTGCTCTAGACTATGTTCCACTAGTACAGTACAGGAGACGAAGACTTAAACGTAAACCTAATCAAGAAGACTCTACTGAAGAGGACACTGATGAAGATGTTCCTTATGGAGGTCCTGGTGGTGTCAGAGTTCGAGGTGCTGAAGGTGCTGGAGGTGTCGGAGCTGGAGATGCTGGCGAGGTCGGTGCTGGCGAGGTCGGTGCTGGCGAGGTCGGCGCTGGTGATGTCGGTGCTGGAGGTGCCGGTGTTGGAGTCGGTGTTGCTGGTGGTAATGGGGGAACTGCCGATGAAGGTGTTGGAGGGAGAGATGAGCATGAGGCCGAGGATGGTTCAGCAGTTGCACCTGTTCGTGGTAAAGCTCAAAGGGCTTCTACACAGGACTTGGTAAGTCTTCATTGCAGTGTATTTTATTAAATTTGTGACACTAATTAGCCGCATCTGAAATTTTAATTTTAATGTATTCAGAGATATAAGATTCTGAAGGTCTACTTTCAGTCAGCAAAGTTGTACAAGTTGGAGCGTTACATTAGACCAGACCCAAGCAGCTGGTTTAGGATTGCTGAGCGGAGTGGCCTTACTGATCTACGCACTCTTGGTATTGCATCGGGTGTGGACTCTGCGTTAATATCAGCTTTTGTGGAGCGATGGCAACCAGACACGAACACGTTTCACATGCCATTCGGTGAGATTACCATCACACTTGCGGACATTCTATGTATTCTGAAAGTTTGCATTCATGGGAAGAGTTGCATATCATCTATGACTGACACTAAGATGTACTCTCTTGTTGCCGACCATTTGGAGGTGGACTTCAAGCAAGTGAAAAGCTGGAATAAGGCTGGGGGCATTCCTGTAAAGTGGTTGAGGCGTTGGCTGAGACATAAGATGTGGTTGCCAGAGGCTGAACAGCCTGTGTTCCGTAGTGCTATATACTACATTTTACTGTTGCTCGGATCGACTGTCTTGGTGGACAAGATCACTAATGTCGTAAAGATCAAGTGGGTACGTTTTTTGTTGGACCCAGACCACTATGATGAGTACGCATGGGGTGCTGCCATTCTTGCTTATGTTTACCGTAATCTGGGAGAGGCATTTAGGGCTCATGGTCAGGGGATTGCTTCTGGTGGGATATTGATTACGGGAAGTCCTGTTCCGTTATTCTATCTATCAAAACAAGTTTATATTCATATTATAATTCTCTTTTATTGTTCAATTACAGTGCTGGGTTTGGGCATATTTCCCTCATTTTCGTGGGCATATGGTTACCAACCTCCTATTTCTCGGCGACGATAGAGGAGCTGCTCAAGATATGGGAGAGGTGCCACGTAGCAAGGATCCAAAGCGTCTTGTTGCTATCCTTCTATTACTAGACGAGTTGAGATATGAGGAGGT
Source organism: Oxyria digyna (assembly GCA_029168935.1). Lineage (NCBI taxonomy): Eukaryota > Viridiplantae > Streptophyta > Magnoliopsida > Caryophyllales > Polygonaceae > Oxyria > Oxyria digyna. The sequence continues at coordinate 24,998,079 of JAPVLV010000013.1, forward strand.
AATCTATTTTATATGTTTACACAACTTATGTTACTTGATAGTGCTACATACTGATTCCATATGTTATATTTTCTTATGTAGGTGAACTGGGTCCCATGGCCCAATCTTGACTATAACACTCTGGAGTTGTCGCATGCTCGTTTTGAGGGAGTGTTGAGCTGCGGGGATGTGCATGAGGCTTACAACCCTGGCAGAGTCTTGTGTCAGTTTGGACGTTTTCAACCAGTTCCAGATGCCCCTATTCAACCTAGCAATGTCGTAAGAAAGATGGAGATCAATGGATACAAGGTTGAATTTACCAAGGAGCAGATTCAGGCATGGGATGCGGACCCCACGCCGTTGATTGACCTTGAGCAAGATCACCCCAATGCAAAGCGCAAATGGGACATGGCTGACGACTACTTGGATTGGTATGACGAGATGTCGCACCCTTTGGTGAACCCCGGGTCTGTTAGACGTGATCATCCCATTCCTCCTGTTCCTGTTGTACGTGTTGTTGATCACCTTATGGTATGTCTTTTCGTAATTAAATTAAATTTGATCATCTTATTATATAGTTATATTAAGTTGTTAATCTTTTTGGAATGGTTTGCTTACAACGTTGTCAGTGGTGTTGTCATTCTCACTAAACGGTTTCTTTCGATAATCTCGTTGAATTTTAATAACTTTTTATAAATATCACATGGCGTCCTCCTCATTAGCACCGTTTCCCGATGAGCCAAACTTTATGGTTCGAATGTGCCAGTGCGGTTTTCCGGTTAAATTGTACACATGTGATGAGCGCGAGTTTGCTTGCTACAAGAGACGGTACTATGCATGTCAGACTTATTGGGAAAAGAAGAGGTTTCCAGGATCTTGTCGTACATTTCAGTGGATTGATCCAAGATATGAAGAGAGGGCAAGAGACATTATCAAAGAGTTGATTACAAGAAACTTCGAACCGCAGAATGAGATAAAAATGCTTCGTGATATGAACGACAAATTAGTTGATGATATATTGGATTCCATATAAGATGTTCCTTTTTTTACTGTCGTTCAGTTATATTGTAATTTTAATACATTGTCTTCGGAGAAATGATATATGTTTTTTCTAACGTAATGTTCATTCTCTATGTATTACAAATACCGTACAAATATCAGTCAATTACATATACAGACCCGTTTCCAGAAAACATAAAAGGATCTGGCGGGCGACCATTGGAAATCCGATAATCTCGATAGTCCTTCAAATTCTCAGCAAAGACTGTTTCCCACCACAATATGTTTGGATCAACATTTCCACGCCAAACACCTGAAGCATGGGGTAATGGTGAACCAGACATGAGAACAACCTGTAAAAAACTGAATTAGCGCAAATAAACAGTACGTGGATTAAGCGGTATTTCTCGTAACGAATATACGAAACACTTACATGTATAAAATGGTCGCGGTTGCCAACATGTGCCATTCCATAAATTAGTGTCGGAGGGCAATTCCCTAAAGACCTCGACCTTAGTGGTAAGCACAATGTCGGGACATCCCAACTCAAAACTACTAGAGCAACCTGATATAGTGTGGCGAAAACTAAACCCATGAATGGCACGTGACAGCAATATTTTGATGTGCATGGGCTTCTACAGTGGTTCACATTTTGTATAAGTTCTTGCCAAGTACCTGGGCGCATACGGGCCCTTATGGGCTCGTACATTTCTCGGTTCTGAAGTAACTCCCCAACCAGCTTGCGTCGAACTGTTGCAAATTCAGACTCTTCCCTTCCGAGCACCAATGCCATGGATCTGTATCCACAATGTCCATCAGGACGTACATCTCTAACATTCATAATGTACGGAAGTCAGAAGTCATCAACATTGTCGAAACCAAAGTTAACCCCTAAATGAATAAGAGGGGCTCTTTGTTCTGTACCACACGCATACTCCTCTGCTTTTGATTCCTCGGGTATAGGTTGAGATGACATTTGATCACAATCCATCTCCACTGCAATAGATGAACTTTCTTGTTGCTTCCTAGGATGCCCTGGCCGTTTTTTCGGTGGAACAGGTTAGGATGACATCCCATTCACATTCACCTTACTCTGGGGTTTCGGTTTTGCATTCTTTTTCGCCTCTTCTTTCTCATATTGTTCCAGTTCTCACAGTGACTTGGTTGAAGCCTCCCCTACTAGAACCAATTATATCTTTCAAAACCTTGTACATTCCCTCCACCCGGTTAGACGTCCTCGTAAAAAAATGAAGATGATGATCTGTCCAGGCTCTTACTATTCTAGTCTTGTGAGGAGTAAGCCATTCTCTTTCCTCGTATCCCACAAGGCCGCTCCTCCATGATGTCCTCAATGCATTCAACCTCTCTACGTATTTTGCTTCAGTGGTTGAGCAAAATAGTCCCCAACATTGGTTTGCAAATGCTTCCACTTTGTTTTTTTTTTCTTCAGGATTGACGACGCGTGTGCCTCGATGTTGTGTTTTATATGTACCCAACACAATAGGTGTTGAACTTCACTCCCGAATACATCGTTGATCCCTCTTATGAGTGCTTGCTCACAGTCAGTCATAATTGTCGTTGGCATCACACCCAAATCTAAAAACAATGCCTTCAACTTTCTCATTATCCACGTGTAATTAAAAGTCTTTTCAGCACGTGTGAATGCATAAGCAATGTTGAATGTCAAATGCGTGTTGGTGAATCCCACAATCTCCACGAGTGGCATATCATATCTACGATAACATCTTATATTCAAAAAAACAATCAAATCAATAACTACACAAACTTGTTTTAAATAAACTCAACTTACTTGTTTGTCTTGTACGTCGCGTCAATGATTACCACATAAGGGAACTTCTTCAGCAGACGCAACGAATCTTGGTTAGCAAAGAATAAGATTGCAACCTCATCGCTCCCCTTCTGCCTCAGAGGATTAACTACGTAGTGGTGGTCAAGTAGAAATTTCAATGACCACTGAGTAACCGTCAGCTCTCCACGATCCTCATAATGCAGCTTCTACCACACTCAACTGCCATTTCTCACCATCCATCAAAGGATCTTTCTTCATCCGAATCCCCATTAGCTGAAACCTACACTCGCACTTCTTCGAATGAGACTTTCTAATCTTGGGTACCGGCAAATCAGGATTTTCCAAGTTCACCTTTGGTCTACCGGATCTCGGTTTCCCAAATCTATCGCATACCATACTAATTTGATATGGGCTGGAGTTACGCTTTATCAAAGCAATCACCATATGCTTTGCTCTATCTTTCGCCCAATTATACAATTCTTCTTTACTATCCCACACCCGGTCAGTAGTAAAATGTTCCGAGTAATCTTTTCCCTATATAATGGGTAATAACAAGAATTTTGTCATGACTAATTAACTAAGTTCTTACTTATGACTATGGAATTAGTTTAACAACTAATAACAACAACAATTTAAAACTAACTAACAAATTGCATCATAATATAACAGCATTTATGTAATTGGGTATAATTGCACACTAACCACAAATTCCCCACTTGGATCCCAATCGCCAAATTCTTCATCATCTATGAATCCCGCCAGCGCTACTCCCTCCAAGCCATTGTCTTCTTCATCTTCTTCTTCACTAGGAACCCAATCCCTTTCCTCATCACTACTTTGATTACCTTCACCACTAACATATTCATTCAACATTTTGAAAATGAAATTTTCTGTATTTTGGGTCTGAAACCTAGATACACCTATTATATAACCTCCTTTTATTTGCTTCTCGTTGGAATAATGCGTAAAAACTACATTTTATCACACGCATAGCTTGGGCGTTTCCTAAGGCTTACTTTTTTATAGTATTATCCAAGAATCTCTGACAGTAACCCCCTCCCCGTACAAATATATCCCTACACCTAACTCATGCGTACTAGTTAGGGCATTTATTGCCTTCAATGCTGACAATGTCAAATGTTATCCCTGTTTAATATTGACCTACCCTTGTACGCATAGTATAAGCGTTCATCTTACCTGTGATCTAGCTCAGTCTTCCACCAGATTCCCTGACATGTCAAATATTTGGACCATGTCAAGTTATACGGTAACCTTATACGCTCAGCTTATGCGTGTAACGTAGTGCAAAGTACATCAATTAGGGTAAAAAATTAGGTGAAATGATTAGGGCAAATAATTACGTATTGTACGCATAAACTGAGCGTGTGAGTTAGGGCAAAAAATTGTTTGTACTAATTACGTTATTAAAAATGACATTGAAATCATGTGTACGCATATCATATGCGTATACATATAGCCAGATACAAAAGATTTCCACATTTTTTCCATTTTTACCCTTCTTCATGCATAAGCTCAACATAGGCGTAGAAACGGTGGACGCCTAGTTTATGCGTGTGGTTTCGCGTCCATTTCGACAAAAAATAGCGCCCTAACTTAACGCAAAACGAGGCCCTTTGCCCTTTATTACACTCTTTGAGTGTAATATAACATCCCTTCTAATCTAAAGTGGTAACTAACCCTCCCCTTTTTTAATTAAATTTTTTATAGAAAATTATATATACCCCTCCTAATTAAACTCCCACCCCTTTCCCTTCATTTTTTTCCAACCCGTTACTTTCCTCTTTCTCTCCTTTCACTCCACCTTCCTCTTCCAAGCATTCCGGACGATTTCGCCGCGATTTCTCCTCGTTTCTCGTCGATTTCGAGCTTCCTTACTCTCGCGCGATCTCCAGGTACGTTTTTTCTTCGTTTTTGGTTGATTTCTGTAGAAATTAGGGTTGTCATCGCTGATTTGTTGTTTTTCTGTAATGCAGTTGTTCGAATCTTGTTTCTGTGAGAATTTCGACCAATTTTCATCTATAATCACTCACAGGTATGTATCTAGTTCAGTTTTTGCTTCTGTTTTGTGTTTTTAGGTTTTACAGTTTGATTTGGAGTTCGATTTTGCTTTTTTCTACTTGATTACAGTGTTGTTTTTGTGTGTTCTCCTTGCTAATTGCACTTTTTTTACTGTATCTCTTTGATTTTTACTTGTCTGTCCCTTTTGCATGTGTTGATTACAGATTTGTTTGTTTAATTTTCGTATTTGTCAGCATATGTATGGTATTTAGTTTTATTTGTTCTTTCTCATTGTTGTTTTCATGTAATTTATGTTAGTTTTGTAGTTTCGATGACAGTTAGTTTGGTTATAAATCTGGTTTTTGTTTTGATGATAATGTGTTGTGTGTGTGTTTTATGTTGAGGACAGTTTGTTTAGTGAAATCTTAGTAATATACTATTTGCGATGACAATGTTTTTGTTTTGATGACAATGTGTTTGTGTGTGTTTTATGTGAGGACAGTTTGTTTAGTGAGATCTCAGCATTATACTATTTGTTGATGACAATGTGTTTGTCATCGATATCCAGATTTCCCCTTGATTACAGTGTTCTTTGCTCTATTTTATTTTTTGTGCATTACAATATTTGATGACAAACACATTTTGTTCAAATGCGGATGACAATGTGGATGACAATTTGTTTTGATCAAATACAGTTTTTAGTACTCTTGATGACAGTATTTTGCTCTATTTGATGACAATAATTATTTAAAAGTTTTTAGATTTGATTTCAAAATCTTCTATATTAGGATTTGATTGTCTATTTTCTTCTTGTTGATGACAGTATTTTTTGTTTTTGTTCTAATAATTTATATTAGTTCTCTTTGATGACAGTTTAGTGCTTTATATTTTGTTTTATTGTTGAATTTTATGACAATAGTTATTTATGGTTTTTGAGATTATGATTACAGTTTCTTGTATGTTGTATTAAAGTTTTTTTTCATTTGTTTTCCTTTCTTAATCTAAGATGGATATCTCGAAAGTGGAATATGTTTGCCCCCCATCCATGCATATGTCAGCACAAGTTAATATGTTTGCAAATTGGGACGTCTTTCAAATTATTGATGAACATCTTGATGCTGATGGACTATATGAAATAAGGAACGGAATTTTTGCCCCTATTGTTACTTGGGCAGACCAATTGAAGGTGTCATCTCATCTGCTCTACTACTTTATCCTTCATCAAGTGAAGACAAAAAAACTTCATGAAATGTGGTTCAACGTCAAAGGCCATGTTTGCCGGTTTGGTCTCCCTGAGTTTGCGGCTGTTACTGGGCTGGATTGCCGTGATTGTACCGACTATGAAATCCCAAATGCAAATATGATTGATGAATTTGGGGTCAGAAGTTTAAAATATAAAGAGTTGTTAGCACTGTTTGTTATAGAGGCCAATCCAGCTAGGAAGCTGAGTTTGGCATATCTTCTTATTGTTGAGGGCGTTCTACTTCCTCAACGACCGAATCAGCCTATTCGTTCTGAATTCTACAAGTTGTCAACAAATTTGGATGAGTTTAGGAAGTATCCATGGGGGAGGTTAGTGTACTCTACAACTATTGAGTATTTGATGAAGGCAGCTACCGTAGGGAAGCCAGAGAAAGGTGAGCGTGCTCGTGACACAAGAGTAACAATTTACTTGCATGGATATCCCATAGCTTTAAAGGTATTTTATCCATTAGATAATTCTGTCATCATTTCTTTCAATTACCCTGTTTATATTTTTTGCTGACATGTTTTCTTTACTATATGTTGTATTACTGAGTTAGTTTTTCAAGTTTTATCCAGTATTCTTTTTAAGTTTGTCATGACATGTTTGTTTATACTTTTCATACATTTTGTCATCGCTACCTCTTTTGTTCTTCATGTTATGGTTGTATGAATTTTTTCATCTTAATTTAATGATTCATACTTATTATCCTCTTAATTTCTTATGAAGCGCGCTTCGCACGCTTCATTTCACATTCATTCCATTTCTTGTCTGTCATATTATTTTTTTAAATCTTTTCTATAGCATTCTGTCATCATCTATTGTATCTGCATCTAATTTTCCTTTTAATTAGTTTTCTTCTTTTAACTATGGTATCTGTCATCAACTATTGTATCTGTCATCAATTATGGTATCTGTCTTCATCATGCTTATCCTTTTTTCTGTCTATCTGTTTAGGTTTGGATTCTTGAAACATTCCCTCAGTTTCAGGATATTGTAAACTGTACTTCAGCTGGTTCAAGAGAGATCCCTTACTGTCTTCGTTGGTTCAACAAGGATGTCGGTAATATTTGGTTTAGCGCAATTTCGAGACAAGTTAGAGAAATTAATCCGGTATTTATTTTCTTCCTTCATCTTTTTCAGTTTGGTTTTATATATTGTCTTGTAATACTTTTTATTTATATCTCATTTTTGTCTTCTTTTATGTTCAGTATTGTAGATATCCTCCATATTCTGAGCATGAAAGATTGAAGGATCTGAATTTTCTGGATGAAAGGGATGACGCACTGTTTGATGGATTTGCCGAGCATATTCTGAATGTGGCAAAAGAGAAGGCTGACAAAGAAGCATCCTTCAACACTGAGATTGCAGCTACTATTCCAAAGGCTAGAGTCTATACGCGCAAAAGGAAAATCGACACTGTCAATCAGGCTCCAGCCCTAAGGATTACTAGGGCTCGCAATGTGGAGCCTAACCCAACTTTGAAGATAAAGTTGAAGGTTGCTGAGCCTAATAAACAATCTCCCCGGTTATTGAAGACTGTCGCAACAAAGAAAGCCTCTCCTAAGAAGACCCTTCTCTTAGGACAACCTCCAAAGGGCAAGAAGGTTTGCAATACAAAATCGGCATTGGTGTTGAGAAGATCCCCTAGGAAGAGATCTGTTCTTCTAACAACTAAGCCAATTCCCACTAGTGCGCTCCCTATGAGGGACCCGATGCCAAATGTAGAAGCTGCGGTTGACAGTGTGCTTCGGAGTTTGAATTCAAGGTTGTCTGGAGGCAGTTCATCCAAGAGTTTGCCCTCAAATGCAAAAGCATCAGCTTCGTCATCATCTAGTGCCAAAACAAAGACAGATTCAAGAAGGTTTGATCCCAAGAGTGCTCCTTTTGAACCAAACTCCCCACCATTTCAAGGCCACTCAACCATTCCTCAAGGTTTGAACAATGACTCCTCTGAGAAGATTTCAGATCTGAGCAAGAAGGTGGATCACATGTGCACTGTGATGGCTGATGTTCAAGGGACAGTTACTGGCCACACCTTGAAGCTAGAGGATGTGTTCAAAAAGCTAGTGGACATTGGGAGCCTCATTGAGACTTTCATTTCGCCAGTAAGAGCCAACAAAGCCGAAACAACTCCTCTTCCAACTGATCCAATCCACAACAATTTTAAGGTGTTGGAGGAAGCTTGTGGACTTTTTGATGATTCTGCTGCTTCTGCGAGGATAATTGGTGTAAAAAATATGGTTGACAGTGTTGGAAAGTTTGTGCTTCCCTCTGCCACTGTTGAGCTTAATCTTGAGGGCAGTATTGGTGGGCCATCTTCTCTCCCTGTTCAGCGTAATCACTCAAATAAATCTGTAGACAGTCATGCTGGAGGTACTGAAAAACTTTTGTTTTCGTCATCTGAGAAGTCAAAATCCAATTGCAAGCCTAGGTCTGAAAATATTTCCAAGGAAGACAGTGTGGGTGAGTCTAATATTCCACAATCCCTTGGTTTAACCCAAAGGCAGTCTCTGGATATCCCCAAGGAATCAAAGGATCAAGAGGTAGCTGTTGTAGATAATGACAGTAAATCAGATTGCAACAATGTTGACTTGTTTGTTCGTGAAGGTGATTCTGGATTTCTAGTGATTCCATCTGGGTCCCAAAATGCATTCCTTACATCTCCTATTGTATTTGAACCAGAAAGTGGTGATGCAATGTTTGTGGATGACAAATTGGTCAACTTAGAGGATGACAAGGCAGTTATGGTTGATGATGACAAGGTTGTCATCCCAGATGAACACAAGATAGATATGATTGCTGATGACATGGTTGTCATCCCAGATGATGACAAGGTTGATATGGTTGATGATGACAAGGTTGATATGGTTGATGATGACAAAGTTGTCATTCCTGAGGAGGTGTTGGAAGTTGTAGATTATGTGGTAGATCTTCCAGTCAATCCTGTTGATAAAGGGGAATGTCTTGATGTTGATAACATGGAATCTCAAGACAATGTTGAATCCGATGACAATGAGGCACCTGAAGACAATGTGGCTCCTGATGACAATGTGGCTCCCGATGACAAGTTGCTAAGAAAGTCTTCTAGGGTAGGTCATCCTAGCCCTGTCCTTCTAAGCCCCTTCGCAGTGCCAACTAAAGCCATTGGTATGCCTCCCAGACCAGCGTACTCTTTCTATGAATACGATGATCGCTTGGTCTTCTATTCATGGCTAAAAGATGGGTATGTTGTATTTGTTTTTAGCTTTAATTTTCTAATCATTATTTTGTCATCAAATCATTATTCTGTCATATCTATTATATTATTTTAATTCTTAGCTTAAACTTGTCATCAATTTTGTTTCCAAGTGTGATTGATGCAATCCTGTCATCAATCCTGGCATCAAACACTTTTAGGTTTTGATGACATTTGTGTCATCAATCTTGCCATCCAACACTTTATTATCTAAACTATCAAGATATTGTCATCATCTTTTCTATGTTTAGTTATCATAATTTTTTGTATGACCTATTATACATTTGTCATCAAGCACTTTATCATGATATTTTGGTATCGTTTATTTTCAGTTTTTGAATGATGACATATATTGTCTAATGACATTTTTTTTCTCCTCTTCATTTTTTGCAGCAAGGAAGAAGCCACTATAAAAGGGAATGATATTAGCCTCTTTAAGCCCTTTTTCCAGAAGTTGATTAGGAAGAATGCTTGGTTCGACGACGTTGTAAGTGTTTTATCATTGAAACCAGTTTTTTTAAATTTTTATTATTTATGTATTTGTATATAAATGCTAGAATTCTTTTCTGTTTTCCAGCATTTATCTGAAGCCCTATATTTCATGAGGAAAAGAATATTTGATGAGGGAGAAAAATTCAAGGATGTAGTTATTCTGGACTGGGTTTGGTTTAGTAGGATGAACGCCCAGTGTCTTGAGAAGGTGTTGTCTGGTATAGATTACAACCTTAATTTCCATCTTGATTACTTTTCTGGTGCTCATCCACCAGCCTATGGGAAATCGTGGGCTAATGGCGTCTCAAGGGTTTACTCACCATTTAATATCAATGACGAACATTGGGTTGCTCTAGAGATAGACTTGGTTAAGAAGCATATTACTGTTATGGACTGTTTATATACCCCAGATTCGAGAGCTAGTTTCTACAAGGATGAATTCATTATTGAATGTCTTGAGCCTCTTTGCAAATTACTCCCTGTTTTGTTAAACAGAAGTGGGATGTTCAATCACCTTGGGAACCTAGACAATGATTTTACTCTCACTAGGCATCGTACTCTCCCCCAAGACAAAGGGTATGTATTCATTATTTCTTTTTGAAGGATATTATTCTTAACTTATTCTAATTTCTGATGTATTTTTTTTTTCAATGTTACACTGCATAACCATTTTTATTTTTATGTTTCTTTTGGTTTTCAGTGGTAATTGTGGTCTCTTTACATTAAAGTACATTGAAGCATTTGCATTTGGGAGTTCCTTGGATGAGCTGGATGACGATCATGTGAGGGCACTTAGGGAGAAGATGGCAATTGAGCTATTTCACCAAGAGATTGTGTGGAAGCCTCTTCCTCTTAATCGTAAAAAGCTATAAGCCTCTTCCAAGAAAATTATAAGTCGATGCGAGCCACCAAATCTAGTCGATGGGAGCCGAGACGAGGCGTGACGTCGAGTTTTCTGGTGGAGGCGCTTTGCTGCGAGACGGAGGATTGACAACACCGGGAAGGAACGAGGTTTTTCGCTCCGAATGAAGAGGAAGGACGAAGATGACAGCACTGGGAAGGAGGACGAAGAAAATCGGCGTGAAGAAGGAGGAGGAAAATCGGCGTGAAGGAGAGGAAGATGGAGGAAGAAGAAAATCAGCAGGGAAGGATAGGAAGAAGAAGAAAGCAGCGCGCGTATCAGATTAGAAAAGAGAAGAGTTAATTTACCTTCCTTGTATGAAACGGGTTAGTTTCTTCATTAAACTTTATAAAAAGGGTTAGTAAATCCGTTTTGGGCTAACTTAATAACCTGGGATAAAATGATTGTGAATGGCAATGTGAATGGTGATTGTACGGTGAGTGACGGAAGATGATAGTGAAGCAGGCACGTAGTGACGTAGTGTACAAATTAGGAGCACTCGAGGTTTAGCCAAAGATCTCTATGGTCAATGTTTGACCGCTTGAAATCAAACGGCTGTGGTTAATTAGAGAGACCAAAAGTAGGCTTTACGCTTTGATTAAACACACACTATAAAATGTAATTTCCGCCAATGAGAGACATCGCCGCGTTGTTTCCCTCTCCAATTTGACGGCTTTTATACACACTTGTCTTATTCTCTCATACGGAGTACTCCATGATCTCTCTCAAGCTTTCTTTCTTTCTTTCTTTCTTTCTTTCTTTCTTCGTCTGTGGTCGCCCTTAACCTGCCTTATTTCCTCTCCTCTCCCACTGCCTTGCCTTTCCAACTTTGATCTCATAACAAGAAAAGCGATGGAGTAAACAACGAACTGCGATCTCATACCAGGCTGGAAGGGAGCTGGGCCGACTAGATTCCAGTGCTTCACTTTGCTCTTTCTTTACAGGCTGTGTCTGCTCATTTTTTTGCTGCTTTTAGGTTTAGCAAAAGCACTAAACACAAATTCCTGAAAAGGAAAATAATTGGATTCAGAGCTTTGGCTGTTTGGTTTCAGATTCAAGCCCAATTAGAGCAGATTGCAAATGGAAAGCCAATTATTGTAGCAATTTATGCTCACTCTTGCTGTGGGAAGATTTTCTGCAGATATAAGGGGTGGACAGAAAAGTGTGTATTCATCTCTTCGGAAATAAGGCAAGGATTTTAGATTTGCCATCTTGGTGAAATCATTAAAACCCTAAAAGGAAAAGATACAGCGAGTACAAGGCATTCAATTGTTTGGGTTGTCATTTTTCATGGGAGTAGTGTTCAATGCATCACCTACCTTGGTTATTTGCTCAAAAGAGGCAAAGCAAAAGTATGAAGACGAGTGGTCCGACTCCCTCACCTGGGCCAAGGTTAGATCGTAAAAACGCTGCAAAAAATATTTTGTACACCCCTTCATCATCCTTGCCCTCCTCATCGTCATCCTCAACCACAAGTACCTCAACAGCTTCAAGGACTAGGTCCCTTGACCATTCCTCTGACATAAGCTTTCGAATCAGAGGAAATGATGATCATCTGCAGCAGGTTCTAGAGAGTATGGGGATATCCGGACCTGATGCATTTGAAATTCCAAGAGTAGCATGGGATGCCCATAAATCAACTTCTGATCCTATTCGGCAGGCTAAGTGTATCTTGTTTGATGAAGATGTAACAGAATCTTCCCCAAATGAGGGTGCTCAGTCATCCACTGTGGGAGTATCTGATGCATGTGAGGTGCGGGACGGTTTACTGATGGAGATTGTTAAGGTGGAAGGTGACTTGGAAAGACTTGTCCTTCCTGTTGGGTCTTCCATTAGCACCGTGAGCATAGGAATTAGAGGTGATCGACCTCCTTTCCTAACTCCTCCACCTGCAATGTCATTACGTAAGGTTGATATCACATGCTCTACTTGGGACCTGGTAAAAGGATTAGCACCTGAAGATGGAGGGTCCGACTTGTACCCTGTAATAGGTGATTTTTCTGAGGATGAAGCTGATGAAGTTACAGACAAGCATGATGGGCTTATTGAGATTAGCAAATTCAAAAGATCAGAGTCTTATTCGTTTACCTCATCGCACGAGGATGATACATCAAGTACAACTACTGATAACTCGCCAAACATGAGGATGCTGCAAGTCAATGTCGGTGATTGGCAAAAAGGCCGTCTTATTGGGAAAGGATCATTTGGAACTGTGTACGAAGGTATTTCTAGGTATGTCATGTGTGCTTCTATTACAATAATGATAAGGTGGGTTACATTTTCTTTTTGCTCATTTTCATGATTTGCATTTCTCATATTGTCATCATAGTTATACCCAACCTTCTGTAGGTTCTTCTCATTCATCTACAGAATTATATTGTTTTTGTATATGGTAATACATCCTGGGTTTATGGATAAGATACAAGTTATATAACTGTAATAATGTCCTTGCATCAGTGGGTTGTCCCTTTCGGAATTTTACAAAATCTACCCATTTTAGATTCCTTCATAATCTCAACTAAGTGACCAAAAGGCCCAGAATCATCCATTAAGTTTTTATTTTGCTACCATTTAATATTCGTTTGATTGATTCCCGTATCCCTGCCCTGTCAGTCGACTCCCTTTGAATGACAATCCAGATGTAGTTCCACCCGTTTGAACTTTGAACAATATTTGAGATCTAGGCTTTTAAAAATACCAACCTACAGTCCAACTTTGATCCAAATGAAATTTCTGTATAAGGTATAGAAACGAACTAGAAATTGGTTAAATTGTTTCCAAGCAAAACCCTATTTATTATGTTTGAATAAGTTTTCTGATGTTCTGGGATTTGGTATCTTGTACCGTTTGTATGTTGTTATCAATCCATTGGGAAAACTCATTGCGATCTTTTCAGATGCCCTCCTCTGAACCAAAATTTATGTCCATCTCTCTTCACCTTCCATCATCTTCTGCACCCCCTTTCTCCATGACTTCGGAGACCGTCTCTCGATCTCCTTCCATCAAACGAAACACTAACCTTGCCTTAATTGTTGCAATTAGCAAAACTCACTTCTTGAACATCCTCAACTTCACTGCCTCCAACTACAAAGAATTGCTTGTGCTTTTCTTGGTCACGGACTCACAGTTGGCAAATCGAGCTTCTGCTGCACCTTGATGATTAGTCAGTAAGCAGCAAACTTGGCTGCTGCCTCCATTCCCAAAAGTGAGGTTTTGTTGCTCATCATTTTCTGCAGGTGATTCATGATCACTCTGGGTTTGTGGTCAGTCCGAAGCTGAGAAGGATGGTGGAGAGGGTGTGTCAGGAGAGGAATGGATCCACTTGGAGACTATAATAGTGACGGGTATTTTAGGTTTTTCCAGCATATTTGAGAGACTCTTACTGGAAATCCATTGGGGTGGCGTGTTTTATGGGTGGTTTTGTATATTTGTATTAATGGAGGGAGGTTAAGAGAGAGAGAGAGAGAGAGAGAGAGAGAGAGAGAGAGAGAGAGAGAGAGAGAGAGAGAGAGAGAGAGAGAGAGAGATATTATAGGGTGTTTTTTTGTTAATGTACTTTTGTCCGTGAAGATGTGTCTTGTCACCAACTAATAGTAGTTTTCTCATTTTATCCTATTTGATGACTTAATTTCCTGCTAAAAACTGTTATTTTTTGTGTGAGTTCTTCTTAAGATGGTTAAGATGATGTGTGCGGATTTTCAAGTGCTATAGGTTAATGGATAAAATGAATAACAGTTGTAATTGTCTTTGCAGCCGCAATGGAACGTTTTTTGCTATAAAAGAAGTCTCTTTACTTGAACAAGGAAGTCAAGGCAGGGATAGCATTTTATCACTTCAAAAGGTAGAGAAGTGAAGGATTACATATACTTCGAACATTTAAATTTGCATTTCGAAGACTTTTGTGAAAGCATGGGAAGGAAAGAGGACTGGGATGAAATTCTTTTCTTGTTTGGTTACACAAAAGATGTCTACCAAGTAACTACTGATCTTGGGATTAGTTTTTATGTCTTTCCTTTTTTCCTAATAGTCTGTTTTTCAAGCTTCTTTAGAATATTTCAATTTTAAGGGTTCATACCATACATGTCCTGATCATTAATGTTACCTTCTTTTTTCACTTCTGGATTCTGCCTTGTTCTGTTCTAGGAAATTGAACTGTTGAGTCAGCTTAAACATGAGAACATAGTGCGATATCTTGGTACTGAAATGGTATGTCTCCTCCCTGCACTATTCTTTCTTACTCAAGTAGACTAGAAGCATTATATTTTGTCTTTCTCATCTCACTGTTGGTGCTATTGTGCTGATATAAAGTTTGACTATTTTACTGTTTCATTTGTTCATCGTGGACCCTTGTTTTTCGGGCATTTTTTTCCGTTTTTTCTTTATTAGTTGCTGTTGTTCTTCGCAGTTGCTCTTGTGTATTTATTTGTAAGAATTTTTATCTTGATCCATAGTTCAGAATTATGATTTAACAGTGTGAACAATGTTTTTAGTCTGTTTATTTTGGAAAGTTATATGAGTGAAAACACAATAATGCATTAGTGTCAGTCTCAATGAATGTTATAAATGCAATTCATTCTCCTGACTCGGTTTCACATGCGATATTATATTTGCGTAGAAGTTGCATGAAATATTCAAAAGATGTACTGCAAACTTGTAATATAAAAATAGGATAATCTCTGGTCTTGAGTTGCATGATGCATCCCTTCATTGTCCTGGCTGTAGTACTTTTTTGCTGTTGTTCATCTTTTCTGTATGATTATATCTCAAGTTTGTAATTATCTTCCTGATTCTTTTCCCCCTCCACAGATGTTTGGGTTTTCAAGAACTATTTTACACTGCTCATTACATGTTATCTTGATCAATACAGCTCATACTACTAGACTTGTTTATATGGTTAAGTACTTGCCTTATGCTCTTACTTCAGGACGATACAAATCTCTATATCTTTTTAGAGCTTGCGACAAGGGGTTCTCTTGCAAGTTTACGCCCAATATACACTTTCAAGGATTCCGTGGTTGCTGCATATACAAGGCAAATACTATTGGGCTTGAAGTATCTTCACTCTAAAAATATTGTTCACAGGCAAGTAATGCATAAGTGCATAACACAGTTAGATCAGTTTATGGAATTTCGCTGAGGAAATACTTTATACTACTTGTTATTGGTTTCGTCTTGGAATGTTTTTTATTTATTTTGATTTACGTTCAGTACTATCCTCGGTAGCATCCATGAAACAGAGAACTGAATTATGAATATAAATGTTTCTGTTAACACCATGCCTGTGGTAAATTTCGTTATCAATTCAATGGATCCTTTTGGTTTTATCCCAAATCCTTCTTTTTGGTTTGCTTTTTTTATGAGCTCTGGCTCATATGATGAGTGATGACCATTCACTTTTGATTTAGCATTTCTCTAATTACCTCAACTGTAGTGTTTTTTGGAGTAAAATTATTATTGAACTCTTTGAAAAGTTTGGAAGTTGAACTATTTCTTCATGTCTAATATGTTAGTGTACTTTTCACTTTCAGGGATATAAAGTGTGCAAATATACTTGTTGACTCCAATGGAACTGTGAAACTTGCAGATTTTGGATTGGCAAAACAAGTATATTTCAATAGCCAGATAATACTCCTTTCACTTCATTTCTGTTGCAGCTATTTACACAATGCTGTATTATTTTTAGGTTGCTAATATCAATGATATAAAGTCTTCCAGGGGTACTGCTCTGTGGATGGCACCTGAGGTTTGTATTTCAGTTTTAATCCATTATTTATCTGTTTGAGCACATTTTTGTTGTCATTACTTCAGCGCCCCCTGTTACTTTTTAGTGAAATGGTTCCAGGTAGTAGTAACCTTGTTTTTGCAGTGAGGTGAATATCCTACTCCCGCCCAATACCTCTCCTAAAAGTGATTTGATTAAGTTGTTGGAACAAAGTCATCAATAGTCTAATTAACTCTCTCTTACGAGATAGGGTTCTATTGACACTAACAAAGTCAAAGTAAGTGCTTTCCATTTTGTTGTATTAAAGTGCTGCAATGCAGGTTGTTAATCGGGCAAATCAGGGATATGGAAGTGCAGCAGATATATGGAGCCTTGGATGTACGGTACTAGAGATGTCAACTGGAGAACTTCCTTATCATCCTTGTGATGCTGTATGGCAAATCTTCCCTTGCTTCCTTCATGTGAATTTTACGCTATTTTTTACAAGCTTTCTCCTAACAACAGCGTCGTGAAAAGACTGGTATTCAGATTGTGAAAAAAAAATCTTACGTCAAAAGGACAGATTTATAGAATTCTGTTTATGCATCTGCCTTCCTGATATTTTTTGACAAGGATCTATATGGACGATTTTATAGAGTTTCAGAAAAGAAAAAATTTAGATCTATTATTTCCGAAGTCAGATTACAAGATAAGGTAGAAAGGAAACAAAAGGAACTAGCTAGGAAATTTTCTGCTACAGTAAAAGCAGCAGAGAAAGTACAGAATAGTAAAAGATGTAAAAAGTCAAATAACTTACATCTAAGCTATTAACAACACCCTAAAACATACACTAAAAAGTATATTATACAATAAAGAATGGTAATGCTAACATCCCCTCAAGCTGGATAGAAGAGATCAACAAATCCAAGCTTGGAACTCATTTGTTCAAATTTGGAACAACGGAAACCTTTTGTTTATCAGTCAACCTGTTGATCTTCAGACTTGACAAAAGATATCTTTGCCCCACCTTCTAATTTTTCCTTGATGAAGTGTCCGTCAATCTTCAAGAAGTTGATCTTTTATCAACAATGTAACCCGCATAGTTCGCATTGAAAAAGAATTCCCCTTACTCGGTCACCCTTTCAAGTAGTGCAGTATCCGGTAAATAGCATTCAGATGAGGCTATATTGGGTCATGCATAAACTGACTTACTTCAGAAACGGGATAAGCAATGTTAGACCTAACACGTGATAAATGCATCAGCTTACCACACTACATGGCTGTATCCACTGCTGGATCATCTTTGCAATCTCCAAGCTTGTGGCTTGGATCAATAGGAGTGCTGGCTAGTTTGCATGCACTCTTTCTTGTCTCTTCCAACAAATATAAAATGTATTTTGTTGGAAGATAAATATTCCTTTTGAAGAATGATTTATCTCAAATTCAGCTTCGTACTTCCGTTTGAGTTTCTTTTGTTCATTTGTGTCACATGTCATAATGATATGATCAACATACACGTCATACTGATGTCCGGATCCATGGATTCCCACATCCATGACATGACCATTGAGTCAGATTCGTCCCAATTCTTGAAGTGGAATCTTCCGGCTTTGGTGGAGATTCTGAGATATGATCTCCTCTGCCTTTGGTTTCACATATCTAAAAAATAGACTTAAAAGACTAAATAATATAGACTAAAAGTATACAGAAATCAAATAACTTTCATGTAAGCTATTAACAACATCCTAAAACATAAACTAAAAACATAATACTATCAGTAAAAGAATACTAACACTAAAGTATAATCTATACTTATGTCTATATGAAGCCATTATTTCTTTCGTAGTATTTTTGTTGTGGATCTTCTCGGTTCCAGACGTTATATCATCAAAAAAATTGTGACTAATGTTTATTTGATGACTTCCTTGTGATTTGGACCCTGTATGCTCCTGCTGACATAAGTCTGCATTCCCGTGTGCCCTGTAGTTCCAGGCTTTGTATAGGATTGGGAGGGGTGAACTACCTCCTGTTCCAGAGACTCTGTCAACAGATCTAAGGCATTTTATACTCGAGTGCTTACAAGTAAATCCCGATGATCGTCCTTCAGCTGAAGAGCTCTTGTATCATTCTTTTATGAAGAGGCCCTTAGAATCCCCTGCTTTTGGTCGGGGGAGTGGGGTTGGAGATAGGTGAAAAGAGGTGTGAAATATCGGAATTAAGGATCAAGTTGAAGGTATGTCTATTTTCCAAGTTTTGGCACATCTAGTTTATGGTCAGTAGAGCTAGTATAGATTCAACATCTCTACATCCTTCTTCACATAGAACAAAAGTGTCTGTTTCTTAACATAAGCACAACTTGTCGGGCTTGAGCAAATGGGTTTGTTTTTCCGTCCCTGCAGGATCCAAATTGGTTGCAGATGAAAGGAAAAATCCTGGTTTCATGGCATGATTATTAAGTGCCTTCAGAAGCAAGTGTATATGACAAGCTCCTTGTGTGGTGATTGTGCTCGAAGCAAGCCGGGTGTATATGTTGTTCATGCTTGGTGCTTGTGCTGCGACATTCTACTAGGAGATGAAATAAGGATTCCAAACGCAATTGACCTCTGCATTCTTGTACATATATGCTCGTAGCTCTTTGTTCTTCAATTTTGCTAGAAATGGAGAGCACGAAAATCAAGTCAGACACACAAGTCTGTTGTTTTTTACTCCCCTCCGTCCCTCTATTTCCTTCCTCTTTCCTTTTACAATGTCTCTTTATTTCCTTCTTTTTTATCAAAACTTTTTACTTTTAATCATAAATATTTACTATAATATCCTTATAAAAACTTCTCAATTACTACAAAAGCCACAACAATTCAATTTACTTTTTCATTTTTATCTCTCTCATCATTACCATATCCATATCTTAACCCTTTAATTTTCATCTCTCCTTATTTCCTCGTCTCAATACACCCTCTTTTTTATTTTTCTTCTCTTCTTTTTTCTCTCCTTAATTCTTGTGCATATGGTGGAAGAGGAAGCAAAAATGGGGACGGAGAGAGTAGTTTGATTTGATGAGTGATAATTAGTTGTATTGTTTAAAAAAATTTCATGGACTGTTCGATGTAAAAATTGACTAACGTAGGATCTAGGTTATATTTTGTAGATTTGCGGGTCTGACAATCACACTCGAATGAGGGGATCGTTGGCCACATCTTCCATGAAACCATTTACTCGTACATTAGAGGAAATTTTGTAAAATCAGTTCTTAGATAGAGCATTTTACCCATAAGTATCCATTAAATTAGTAATTACACCAATCATTAAATGAATTATGTACAATAAATATAAGGGTGAAGCTAATTGCACTCGATTTTACTGATGGACGTGCGAAATGACTAACTGATTTTTCCGGCGTATCTCAGCATCGCGCGGGGCTGGAAAACGCGCGGCGTTAAACGCCGCAAAAAGCTCACGATTTTATAATTCGTGAACTTTGAAAACTTCAAAAAAAATATCTCAGCTTACGATTTCCGGTTTATTCTCCCGATTTTATAAATCGTAGGGGTAAAATTCAAAAAAATACAAATACGTCTACGAATTTAGAATTCGTAGAGTTTGAAAATCCGCGTGTTGCCCAACTCTGCGCGGAGTTAAGCAACGCGCAAAATTAATCTTGTGTCAGACTGTGTCTTACACGAGTATAAAAAGCCTTTCCGATTATTTAAGACTAGATGATTACGTTTTAATTTGTCAGATTTGGTTTGTTTTTGTAAGACAATTATTTGATGTTCTCCTATAATTGTGTAGGCAATTTCATTGGGTTTTTCTCATGAATTAATCGAGGAGGTGGGTGTGTGGAGTCATTTGTCTGTATAGGGATTGTTAGCTTGAACATGTACTTGGTAGGATAATAGATTTCCACTATTCAGATAATCAGATCTGTTTATCAAAGATTTCCTTTAAAAATAGAAGCTTTAGCTTATCTATTATAACGAGGAAATTTTCCGTGCGAAACACTGTTACGGTAAGAAAAACGAAGCAATGAGAATTTTTTGATTGAACAAACCAACGTCTCAGATTAGAAGATCAAATAGCACGCTGCTGTTCACAAACGGTGGCATTTTTGTAATTAAGAACAAATTAGAAGGGATAGATGTGACTTTTCACGAAGCTTCCCCTCCAATTCTCCTTCCCTCATGCGCAGAAGCTCGGATCGCCCTTTCCAATTCGTGAAGAGCTCCGCTCGCCCTTTCCAGTTTGCGAAGCTTTGATCCATGCTCTCACCTTCCTTCGAAGATTGATTAATGGCGGAAAAGCGATGACGAGCTTTACAAACCATCTAATGGAGGTAATCACCGCAACACTCTTGTTTCTCGATTTTTAGGGTTTTTCCGATTTTTGTTGGTTGATTTTAGGGATTTGTGCAATTTTTTGTTCGTGATCGAAGTCATATGGTTCAATGTTTACTATTCATTGTTCTATAGTTTCAATTTCGTATTGATTCACTTTCTAGGGTTTTTTGTTCTTCTTTCAAGTTCATATTGATTCAGTGTTGTAGGGGTTTTTTGTTCGTGATTGATGTTCGATTGTTCATTGTTAATCTATTTGAATATGCTCGTGATGATTCGTTGATCTAGAATTACAATTTTTTATTGGTTGATATTTTCACTGTTATAACGCTCCATATTCTCTACTTGGAAACTAAAGCATGATGTTCATCAAGTAATTATATATAATCATCTAGTAATTATATATGTTCACTGTTATAGGGCTCTATGTTCACTATTATAGTATGTTCACGGTTATAGGGCCTTCTGAGCAAGCAAATAGAAAGTTGTTAGCAACCATTGGATTTGCACAAGGAAAAATCATGAATATTGCCATAAGTAGGATTTACATTGATGTTCGTGATTTATACATTCATGTTCATATAATGATCTAACATGTTCATTGTTGGACACTTATTTCACGTTCATATTTTGAAGTTCATATAGGGAAATCAATTATTTTTTTCTAACAAATTGATTTAAAGATTCAATTCAAAGGTTCATAAACTAGATTTGGATGTTCAGAATCATATTGTCAATGTTCATAAAAACCATTGATAGCTCTAGAGTGTTGACGTACTGAATATATAGCTCTATGTTCATAAATTGATAGTTTTAGTTCATTCTTATGGTGCAGTATGACGATAAAGTCAACCCCAAGTTTGAATTTGAGAATTTGTTTGATTTGGCGTTAAATGCGGTTATTTGTTGTCGGTAATGCTTTTGCAGACTTTAGCAACACCAAGGAGATTGAATTCATTAGAAGGTGATATTTTTTTTATGAGATTGGATTTTGTATCTCTTTGAGGGTCAAATAACTATACAAGATTATCACCGAAGACACGAACAAACTCATTTGATGGTTATTGTAGAAGATTATGCAGCACAAGAAGAATATAAGGAAGTCAATGTTGATGTTAGTGATAGTATTGTAGTATTGTAGTGTATAGTTGACCTTATGAAGTTAAATTTTGTTGGTTATTAAAGTAGAAATCATATATTAGTTCATAGATTATTTGTTGGTTCATAGATTATTTGTTCAGGTTCACTATATAATAGAACAAATGCACTTAATGAAGGTTGCATTCAACAAATTTTGCAAGAATTTTAAACTAAAAGAATGTTCACATCTCGTATGTAAATGTTCATATATTGTCCTGAAATGTTCAAATATTGTATGATAATGTAAAGACCTACAAATACACATGTCAGGGGAAGCTATACACAAATGTTCATGTATTGACGTCAAATGTTCATCATTTGAATGTTAATGTTCACAAATAATAACTAGAAATAAATGTTCCTCAAGTCGTCGAGAGTCTTATGGGCATACTAAACATGAGCTAGAGGGAATGAGAAAAATGATATCTGTAAAGTTTTGTGTCGACATGAATATGAGCATTTACCAAACAGTACACCAACTTCAATGGCTCGATATCGATTCAATTAGAAACTTGGTTGCTTGAAATCAAAATTGTACGAATGATAAGGCTTAAGAGGTTCTTATTTTAAACTACAAGAATGTTCACATCTCGTCTGTAAATGTTCTTATATTGTCCTGAAATGTTCAAATATTGTATGATAATGTAAAGACCTTTAAATAACTATTGATGTACATGTCAGGTGAAGGTATACAAAAATGTTCATATATTGACGTCAAATGTTCATATTCTGAATGTTAAAGTTCACAAATAAAACTAGAAATGTGTCTCAAGTCATCGAGAGTCTTATCAACCCATTCATACTCATACTCTCTTCTAAGTATTTTGTCAAACACCTCATGGGCACCTATACTCACACACTATAACCAAAACCAACCACATCGATCCCCAACCTAGAAATCAATAACAACAACAAAATAAAGAAGATAACTCTGTTGAACACGATGGATAGCAACCAACAACAACCAAAACAGAAATTGGTTGAAATTATTAAAAGGCAGAAGAACGTGACTATAACGAAGCCGCAACATGGTGATGAAGAAACCAGATGAAGAAATGAAGAATTGATGGCTGAAACGGAGAACTGATTGTGAAGATGAAGAAAAGAGATGGTTCAAGAAGTAGGACGAGGTAATTATTGATGATAGGCGAGCTCCAATTGCGAACGAAGCTGAACCTGGGAACGAAGCTACAGAGAACATTTTCACGTGAACAATATCTGGTTGTGGAAGAAGACCCCTATTGTCAAGAGAAAATGTCTAAAATGCCCCTGCCTCATTAAAAATATAAGGGAAGTGCGCGCCCCATTATAGTCGTAGATCAATTTCATCCGACGATCGACATCTCACTTCACATTTCATATTTTAAGAGTGTTCCCATCCGAGCCGGACTCCTATTATAAATTCCATATTTTGCGTTAATTCCCTACTATTATTTCCTTACCAAATATGAAATCTATTTACCGGTTAGAAAAAGATTAACTGGAGTTGTAGCGTATTAAACTACTACGGAGTAGAAAAATAGGCTTTAGAGGCAGTTAGATAAAGACGCTTTAAAAAAAAAGGGTGACCGAAGAAGCAGAAGAATAAAGTTGGAGCGCTTTGTAAACTGTAAAGAGCGTCGCGACCTCCCGGAAAAGGAATAAAAATCAGCGCGAAAATCCAAGTCTCTCACTCCCTGTCTATCCACGCCTTGCCTTCTCGAACACCTCTTTCTCCTCAACCCCTTCTCTTTTTCCTCATTCTCTACTTCCTCCTCCTCCTTCACCGTGTTGCCTGAGCTTCGCTGCTGCAAGATATTCTTTGGCGACAAGTGCGAGAGCCTTGGAGTCGGCCTTTCCTATGATCCTCGTCGGAGATCTTGTGAGGTTAGGACTGGAAGCACTCTTGAGGATCTATTCACTGTCGACGATGAACGCGATGCCAATGGTAATGGCGTTGAATCCATGAATCTAGGGCTTCTTCGAGGTACTTATCTCGTTCTTGAGCTGAGAGAGGAGACTGAATGTGAAATTAGTGTTTCTGTTGAGGTTAAGGTTGAATATGTCTTTGAGGGTTCGAAGACAGTGAAGGAGTTTATTGATCTCGAACTGAAGAGGAACAAGCATGCGAAGAAACATTTCAAGGAATCATTCACAACTTCTAGACCGCGGCCTCCGTGTTTAGCAAAAGGTTACGAAAATGGAAGCGAAAACAGGAGTGTACGGCTTCAACAATGTCGAGAAAGAGAAGATTCACGTGCTCAATCATCTTCCTGGTCTTTCTGCAATCTTCTATTAGTGTCGACAAATTCAGATTTGAGCATTTTATCATGCGTATAATAATCTCACGTTTGTAGGACTCTAGGTCAGTTTTGATTCCCCTTCCTTCTCCGCATGCACATATGTTATTCTCCGATAAGGTTTTAGCATTGTTTCTGCAATTCTTGATACAGATAAGGAGAGAATCGAATGCTACGAAGCTTTGGAAGTTGACGTTTGTGAATTTCAATACGACTACCTGTTCTCATCAATTCAACAATTTTGTGTACATGGAATTGGATTGCGTATTTCAACTATTGACCAATTTGATATTAGTTTTCATAGATTTCTTATGTTTAATTGTGCAGGTTAGCAACAGGAGAACACGACAGTGGTTGAATGATTAGGTCAAAAGGTGTTCGAATGGGACCAAACGCTAGAAGAGGTGAATATGTACATAAATCTTCCTCCGAATGTGCAGATGAAGCTATTCTACTGCAAAGTGCAGTCGAAGCATGTCAAAGTTGAGATCAAAGGCAATCCACCTTACCTCAATGTTAGTAGTTTATTTTATTTCTGTTTAGCTTCTGTTTGTACTGATTTTCAGCATGAGCTCCTTAATCGTGCCAAGACCGATTCTTTTTTTTTGGACCATAGGTATTGCAATTTATTGTAGGTATTGAAATTTTAAGGCATGGGGCAATGCTGTTGTTGTAGAGGTGGCAATATATTGTATCTTTTGTGCATTGTCATTTTGACTGTGCAAGCTAAGGGATTCTTTGAATTGTCCATAAGAAAAGCTGGAATACTGCTTGCATTTCTGTGGTCGAGACTTGTAAGGACTGTGATTAAGTTAGCAGCTTGAGAATTATGTTTCTAATCTTGTCATGTTCTGCAATTTACTGTTCTAATTTCCAGTTTTTGTTTGGCAGGGGATGATTTATTGCACATAACTTTGCAAAAGAGGGAGAATGGTCAAGCATGGTCATCTCCTATTGTAGGTCAAGGCTAGGTAGATCCTTATGTTGTTGATTTGGAGCGAAACCGGTTGATGCTCTAGAGATTTCAGGAAGAGGTGACTACTTTGATCTTATATTTTTTTCTGTAATTTATCAAACTGTTTGTTAATATATTAGGTTATACTAGTTCTTTTCATCAAATCAAGTGTAAGAATTTCTTGTTGATGCTAATACTGGAGAAAATTTTATGTATGCACTCCAGTTGTAAATTTCTGAGTATCACATGCACAGAAACCATATGCAAGTACCTTGAAACAATTTATTTGGGTTGATGTACTCATTATTCTTTCACCTCTGCTTGTACCCTTCTCTTTGAACTCCTTTCTTGGAAATTTCGTCAACTCAAACAAACAACACATTTAGCTTTGGAAACCTGAGTACACAAACATGTAAGAGTTTGTTTGTTGATTGCTTTTATGAAGGAGAATTGATTACATGTTAATATATACTTGATGGTTGTAAGTTATTGCATGCATCCTTGTGATTCATACCTTATATTTCTCCATTTGAGGAGTGTGATGATATTTTCTAAATTTTGTTGGAATGGAATATTCTGTTGGAAATCAAATTTGAAGTTAATTAATTTTTCAAACTTTCTTAACTATAATATAGTATGGTGGCATTCAAAGAAAAATGCTCTATGGATTCTGTTGGATTATTACATAACGAACATTTATTGTAGTATTTATTTAATCTCTCTGTCGTTGGAAGATTATCAGATATTGTCTTCCATAAAAAAATTTGGTATCTTGGTGGTATTTTTAGACTCCAAAGCCAAGTATATATATCCTTGTGTGAATGACTATTGGTATTATTATTAAAGGTCCAAATCTTATGAGAAATGCCCTTAAGATGACTTCCTTCCTCCTTCCTCCTTTCTCCATCCTTCCTCCTTGGAGTTGACCACCCGTTGACCACCCATTGATCGGTCGTTGACTTTTTTAATTATTTTTTAAATGTCAGTTTTTTTCAGATTTCTTCCGTTTAATTTTTTTGGTGTTATGATTTGTAAGTAAAAGTGTTATTCTTTGTAAGGAAAAATGCTTTGTTTTTTTTTGCTACCAAATATTTTTTGCTACGATTTATAAGCAAAAGTGCTATGTTTTTTCTACCACTTTTTTGTGTTATGGTTTGTAAGAAAAAGTGTTATGTTTTGTAAGTAAAAATACTATATTCTTTATAGGCAAAAGTGTAACACATTTCACCTAGCATAGAGAAGCACATATAGGCAAAAGCGTAGCACACTTCAGTTAGCTATAGAGAAGCACGTATAGGCGAGAAGTGTAGCACATTTCAGCCATAGAGAAGCACATATATGAGAAAAGTGTAGTACATTTCAGTCATAGAGAAACACATATAGACGAAAAGTGTAGAACATTTCAGCCATAGAGAAGCATATGTATGCGAAAAGTGTAGCACATTTCAACAATAGAGAAGCACATCTAGGCAAAAACGTAGCACCTTTCATCTAGTCATAGAGAAGCACATATCGGCGAAAAAGTGTAGCACATTTCGGTCATAGTGAAGCACATCTAGGAAAAAGCGTAGCACCTTTCACCTAACATAGAGAAGCACATCTAGGCAAAAGCGTAGCACACTTAACTTAGCCATAGAGAAGCACATATAGGCAAAAGCGTAGCACAATTAAGCTAACGTAGCACCTTTCACCTAGCATGGAGAAGCATATATAGAAAAAAACTATAGCACACTTCAGCTAATCTAGAGAAGCACATATAGGTGAAAAGTGTAGCACATTTAAGACATAGAGAAGGACATCTAGGCAAAAAGTGTAGCACATTTCACCTAGCATAGAGAAACACATATATGCAATATCGTAGCACAGTTCAGCTAGCCATATATAAGCACATATAGGCAAAAACGTAGCATATTTCAGTAATATAGAAGCACATAACACTTGTGGTAGCACATGCTTTGCAAGTTCAATTTTTGGCCTAAAATATCATAGCACATTTCAACCATATAGTAGCACATTTTAACCATTTTGAAGCACTTAATTTTGTAATTACAAAATCCGGCCTAAAAAAATATTTTTTTGACCCAAAAAAAAATTAAACAAAAAATTAAAAAATTAAAAAAAGTTAACACCGGTCAACGGTCGGTCAACGTTAGTCAATGGTCAATTCCGGTCAAACCTTGTCAATGGTCAATTACTTTTGTCAAAACCCTAGAAGAGTGTAATCCTAACCATTAAAGTTAATCAAAATTTTAATTTTTTTTTGTTAATCCCAGATTAAGCTTGTGCTACTAATGTTACCGCACCAGAGTGTGCTACTAATGTTACCGCACCGGCTTTGTATAGGTTTCAGAAAATTTCCAAAAATGCCCTGGAACCCTTTGGTGCTACTAATGTTACCGCACCAGAGTGTGCTACTAATGTTACCGCACCAAATAGTGTGCATTTAGCAAAAAAAACGTGTGCATATAGACCAAGTCTTTCCTTTCTAACATGTACAATATTTGCAAACTTTAATATTTGTTATTTCATTTTGGACGGATTATTGGATTCCAAATAAAACCGATAATGGATGGACGAATTATAATCTTAGACCTTTTAACGACCCAAATAAAACCGATATAAACACAAAAGTTTCTTATTATACTACTAATACTAAAGAATGAGATGTATCAAAATTAAATGAAATCCTCCCAAATAATGCTATAGAGAATATTTTAAGTATTTATATCCCTAAGAGCTATACAGAAGATAGGGTAATTTGGCTCCCAAACAAGAGTGGTGTTTTCAGCTAGACAATTAAATAATAGAGTAAAGATCAAATGAGAAGTTAATCTTAAAATGAGAAATGAGAAGTTGCGGTAATATTTACCGCACATGAATAATTTTTTAAAAAAAGAAAATGAAATTTTAAAAAATAATTTTAAAAATATTAATAACCCTGTGCGGTAATAATTAACGCACAAGTTTTTATTTATTTAAAAAAAAAATGTGGTGCGGTAAGTTTTACCGCACCAAGGCTGTATTTTAAATACACCCTCTTCTTCTTCCCCCACCTGTTCTTCCTCATTTTCTCTCCCCAAAACCCTAATTCTTCGATCCTTCAAAATCCATAAATTTCTTAACCCAAACACATAATTGACCATGGAATCTACTTCACCCGATCATGGCGCTTCCAATGAGCCCAGAATTGTGGCCGGAGACGGAGTTTTAGCAGTCCGACCGAGAAGGCGGCGGAGGAGATTTGCGCGGAGGCTCCACCGGCTGGTGTTGTGCTGTGTGCGGAGGAGGAGGCGATGTCGACGTCGCTGGCTGGTGGTGCTGACTACAACAAATCCCCCTATACCAATAGCCCAGCCCGACTGCAACCCATCCTGACCCGATTGCAGCCCACAACAAAGGCCCAATAATGTTAGCTTTGGGCCGATGTACACAAAAGGCCCACAACAACAAAAGCCCAATTACGTTATTCGGCCCATTAAACTTAGTCCAGAACTGGAGAACTCTATGTGCTAGTTGTAACACACTGAAGGCACGAAACTCGAGTAAAACAGATTTAAAACGAGAAACGGCGCGAAAATTGAGTAAAACGAACTTAAAACGAGGCGAAAATCGAGTAAAACAGACTTAAAACGAAAAACAACGCGACAATCGAGTAAAATGGACTTAAAACGAGAAACGACGCGAAAATCGAGTAAAACATACTTAAAACGAGAAACGACGCGAAATTCCAGTAAAACAGACTTAAAACGAGTAACGGCGCGAAAAATCGAGTAAAACTGACTTAAAACCAGAAATGACAAGAAAGGGGTATTTAGAAAAAAAGGAGAGAGATGATGGAAGGGGGTATTTAGCAAAAAACTAGAAAAATGATGTGATAAGTGTATAGTTTGAGCTCAATTCGTTTAAACGCCTTAAAACGTTAAAAATCAAAATTTCAAAACTGTAACATGACAGCAAATAAGGCCCATAGTCGCTTTCATTTGTCGGAATCGAAAAACAATCATCGAAAACGTCAACGGGCCTAATAAGGCCGAATGAAAATTTAATGAGACCCATTATCAAAAAACGACATAAAACGGCTTAATAAGACCTTAAATCGCAAAAAACTTCAAATGTAAAAGTAGTATTTGAGCATTACCAATATGACGCTTTCGTTTTTTTAAGAAATTAACAAAATGAACACTTCAAACTATCTAAACGAACACTTTCACCTAGTAACGAGTTAATCTTAAGTATATAAGTCGTATAGTTATACTCATATATATGTGATATCACTTCGTTATTGAAATAAAGTTTAAATAAAACTTCCATTAAATGTTATGAAATATTCAAATCATCTCAAATAACGACAATTCATTAAATGTGTGCTATTCTGTTTCATCTCATAGCTTTCTCTTTTCTGGAGCTCTTCACTTGGTAGATCGTGACAGCAATGAAGTGGAATATCTTGATTCCTAACTTGTGAAGTTGTATTTTCCAGCAAAGAAGCGTGAATTTGATATCTTGGATTGAAACAGAATAGCACACACCCTGGCTAAAATTGATGGTCAATGAACAATAAAGACGAATCTTAACTTAATTATTATGGCACGCAAGTACGCAACGCAACCAATTAGTAGTCTCCGATGCGAGATCAAACCGCTGTAAACACGAAATAACAAGGGAGTTAATTGAAGGAAAGAAGAAAAGAAAAGAAAAGAAAAAGAAAAAGAAAAAGGAAAAATGAGAAAAGAACGTGCGTGGCGTTCTGTATCAAAGGGCTCGTGGAGGGATCATTTATATATACAGATTCGCCGGGCAGCGAACGTGAACGAAGATCGGCCTGCAATTGCAAACCTCTCTCTCCCCAACTTCTCATTAGCCAGATCCCATCTCCGATCCCCGCTTCCGATCCCCGCTTCCGATCCAGGTGCTTGCTTTCTTCCTTTCCTGTTTCTGCTTTCTTCCTTTTCTTTTTCTGCATCTTCCTTGCAGTTTTCGCCTCGCTTCCTGCAATTTCATCTGCTAACTTCCTTGTTTATCATACTAACCGTTCGTTTTCCTTCTCCCTTTCTGATGTGCGAATCTGAAATTCTCTCTCTCTCTCTCTCTCTCTCTCATCTCTCAGTTTTGGATATGATTGTTTGTGTTTCTTCAACATTTGAATCTTTTGGTTTGGTTGCTAGGACTCGTCCTTTTCATTTGTTAGGATTTACCGAAGAATTCTTTAGATTCGGATCGATTCACTTGCGTATATGTTGGCTAGGTTAGAATTGGATGAATACCAACACCTTCAAACCTTATCCTGTCTTCAAATTCGACAATTATTTGGTCCAGTTAAGTTAAATCAGCAAATTGATGAAATTTATGACGGATTTCTCTATGATCGTCGCTATGATAGCCTAGTTGCTTAGCAATGCCGGGCTCTACTTAAACCTAACCTGTAAGCGATGGAGATTCACTTTATCGCATATAGTCAATCGAAGTTATA
The DNA here is from genome assembly GCA_029168935.1 of Oxyria digyna. Lineage (NCBI taxonomy): Eukaryota > Viridiplantae > Streptophyta > Magnoliopsida > Caryophyllales > Polygonaceae > Oxyria > Oxyria digyna. Next base: position 25,028,636 of record JAPVLV010000013.1, read on the forward strand.
CCTGAGGCTTCTGCTGACTTTTTTTTGTAAGATGGAAATGAAAGAAGCTATGTGTCCACTTTTACCACGGAAGTTCAGTTTCTTTGTTGCATTGCTTAGTTTGTCATGCTCACTTGTAAATACTAGATTGTACATGTCATATAAGTTTAGCAATATTGTTTTTAAATGAATACAGAATGGCACACTCTTTTACATTTATTGTTACTCAATTTTAGAATTAATGTAACTCTTAATTTGATTTAGTACCTCCAAAACATATCAAATGCCATCTCAAAGTAGTTCTATGAATATTCATGGATTAGGGAGTACATATCAAATCCCATCCCATCCCATCTTGACATAGTTTTGTAAGTATTCATGGATTTAGGAGAACATATAAAATTTTAACATTAACCACACATTAATTTTTATATCTCTCTAGACTCACAACCAGCTGCATGGGACTTTTAAAACATAGTGTAGAAACAAACCTTCCCTTATGTATTAACAGAACATTTAGGTTAGTCATGTTTCTTGTCCATCAGAATGAAACTATACAAATTTTATATTTACGTTTTGAGAAAAAACTTATCATCTTTCGGTTCTCCACTGCAGCAGTGAGAACTATTCTATGAATGTTTTATGGTCTATTTACTAAATTCTTGACAGATAATCCCCATTGTTTTCTATTTTTGAGTGTCTGTGGAGCATTAATGTTTACTCTAAAGCATGTTTTGTTGCATCAAATAGCGGTGCAGGTGAATACATGTCTCTGAATGTTAATGTGATTAAACCTTGTGTTTTGATTGATCATAATAACTTCTCAAGAATGATACTGTTAAGGAAAAGGTAATGTGTGGGATGATGTGGTTATTACTTTTTCTATACTTTGGAGTATACAAAGATCTTCTAACATCACAACAAACGACCCGAAATATAAGTTAGACCCTTTTAAGAGACTTATGTTGTCCATCCCTCTTACCCACTTACCCCAATCCAGGTATTTAAATTCATGAATGGTTCCTGTGCGTCCTATATTGTTTTTAAAACTTTGTGATTTTGGTACTTTTGTTGCCACCTTATGTATTTCTTACCTTGCATGTCACATTCGATGATGATGCTATGTTAGCGAACACATTGTTGCATCACTATGTGCTATGATTCAGGTTTCACCTTATATTATCACTCATACTGTAAAATAAAAATAAAGTGGTTGTAAAACTAGATAAAAACTATTTGGAGGTAAAGCTGTAATCTAATTGTGTTTCTTGGTCAAAACTGGTGTTTTGGGAAATCTGACCCTTAAGTTTTCCCAACTTCTTCTTTCTGGTCTCTCCCATTTGGTACTCTGATCTCTCCTTTATCCTCCTCCTTTTTTCCATTTATTACTTTTATTGTTTAGTTTATTCCTCAAACCATCTTTTACATTCTGCATCCATATCACTATATCAGACACATTTGATTTTTTGTGTTTGCTTTTGTACGATTTCTTTATCAATGAGCAAAACAGCTTGGGCAGAGAGAGGGATTGAGACCAGGCTTCAACAGAATTAGTGATGCTTTCTCTGATTAGTTACGTCTTGTAATCCACATTACTTTCTAAAACAGACTGTGAAAGTGATGAGTGTTATATGAAATTATAATTCTATACAAAAGCCATTTATCCATAAATTAGTTACGTCTTGTGATCCACATTACTTGCATGAAATAGTTGGATCAAATTGTCATGTTACTGGGATATTATACCTAAAAATAGAATTAATGATGCTTTCTCTGATTATATTAGTTTCTTATTGGATAGGTTACTGCATACAGTCACCATTTTCACAATTTTGTTTCTGTCGATTTAACTTATAGGTTCTAATCATGGCAAAAGTTGGAAAAGCCAGACAACTGAAATCGTGCTACAGGAAGCACCATGCAAATCTACATAAAAAATCATCCTTGTCCCACAAAGTGTCAAAGAAGTTGAAACATTGCACAAGTGCAGCTAAGAATGATTGGAAAGATGCAACTTGCTCTGTTTGCATGGAGTCTCCTCACAATGCAGTGCTCCTACTTTGTTCTTCGTACAAAAATGGTTGTCGCCCGTATATGTGTGCCACTAGTTACCGCTTTTCCAATTGTCTAGATCAGTATAAAAAAGCATACACAAAACTGACTTCATTCCAGAATGCACAACCTTCTTCTAGTGAAGCTGTTGTTGATCAAAAGCCGCAGCTGTCTTGTCCTATCTGTCGGGGACAAGTGAAGGGGTGGACAGTGGTGGAACATGCTCGGAAAGACCTGAACCAGAAAGAGAGAAATTGCATGCAGGATAAGTGTTCATTTGTTGGGGGTTACAAGGAACTTAGGAAGCATGTGAAAGCCGAGCACCCGTTGTCACGGCCTAGGGATGTGGATCCTGCCATTGAAGAGAAATGGAACAGCCTTGAGAGGGAAAGAGAGCGCAATGATGTTATTAGTGCCATCACATCATCAGATCCAGGTGCTATTGTGTTTGGGGATTTTGTGATTGAAGGGGGTCATAACCACCCCTTGTTCAGAAACTATGAGGATGTTGGTGGCTTTTTGGATGACAACTATTTCCGCATTGACCCGTTTACTAATAGTCGGCCGCTTCATAACAGGTTAGGCTTTATAACAGATAGGGGAATGGAGAGGATTCGTACCTTGTATGCGGACGAAGAAGAAGAAGGTGATGATGATGTCCGCCTTAGTGGTGGTGCACCTGCAGGCGACCTTGACGAGAATACCCTTCCTTCGAGCCGCCAACACAGTCGATTGTTGTTTGGGACAATTAATAGGAGGGCCAGGAATAGGGAAAGCTAAAGCAGGCTATCCATCAATCTACAAGCGATTAAGGGGGATTCTGTATTTTATTTTATTTTCATTTTCTTTTCAAATTATATCTTGCAGATACTGCAGTTCATAAAAGCAAGTGATCCTCCATTACCCCGGGGCATGCCGATTGATGCCATTTGTGTAGGTATGTATAACAATTGATGCCAGCAAGTGCTTTTGCAGGAAGCAAAGCAGTAGCGGCCTTGACGTTATGGTAGGACTCAGGACACAAATTGTTTATGTTTTTCTTGTGTTGTCGAACCATAAAAAAAACAAGGGTTTGTTTAGCTGTATCGCTGTAGATTGTAGGGTAGTAGTGTTTCAGTTTGAGGCATTTCGAACATCTTTGCACAGTTATTATTGTTCACCTGGTAATTTACAGATTCCCCGTGGTACTTGTTCATTAAGCATCAAGCTAGATAGTTGATAGTTTGGCATATGACTATTGTGTAGAAAATTCATTGTGGTTATTCAGAACATATTTGATGTTTGAAGACGACCTGATTTTATATTTTTGTCAATGCAAGTCTGCTGAGAAAAAATATAATTGAATTAGTCGATGCAGCGCATGGGTATACGCTTAAGGTTTGGTGTTTCACTCCTCTAAGAAAAGGAAACCAGGAAGTAGAGAAAACGCTTGGTTTGAATATTACGCAATAATTGTCCACCTTCGATGGCCCTACTACCAACTAATTACTGTTTAGGCATATCTCCAATGAGGGTGAAATTTTATTTTATTTTTCTTACCGTGCAAGACACGGGGCCGTTTAATTGGCAGCCCCCGTCAGGTGCAGGTGGTGAGTCCGGTAAACGGCTACTCTCTCTTACCGCTGACCTACATGCTCATATGTCTAGTGAGGGTGAAATTAAACAACTGCTTCCTAACAAATTCTTTTCTAGCCAAGGAAAACATACAAATTATCTTATCAATACTCACCTAATATATATGATACGTGATGTTCAACAATTCAGCCTGTGACAATATGAATCAAATAACAAGAAGAAAGATAAATAAAGCTCGTTGTAAAGAGCATAAAGTCAACACCACCAACTCAAGGATAAATGGGCCATTTGCCTTATTACAAACTTAAACTTGATAAAGATAATAAGATTTGGAAAAGTATCATGTAATAAAGATTCTTAAAATGATAAATGAGAATAATTGTGGAGCGAAAGATTCAAGAGCCTAGACGATGACATGTAGCGCCACTTTGTCACCCCTTGTCACCACCACCGGACCGCCGCCGGACCACCTCCGACCGCCGCCGGGCCACCTCCGACCACACTGTAACAAAATTGTCACAAAGATGTATAAAATTGTTCACAAATATTACAAAATTATTTATTACTCTAAAGTTCATTACAATTGGCTTAAATGTTCATCACGTTGTTCACAAATATTCATCACAATGTTCATTTTGTATATACTCTACTGAATACTCATCACATTATACTTAAATGTTCACCAACTAAATGTTCATCACATTCTACTTAAATGTTCACCAACTGAATGTTCATCACATTATACTTAAATGTTCATCAACTTAATGTTCATCAAATAATATTTAAATGTTCACCAAGTTTATTACACTTCAATGTTTATGTTATTTGGACAAACGGAGGACCACCACCATACCACACCGCACCACAACTGCACCACCACTGACCCACCATCAAGCCACCGCCGGTCCACCGGACCACCACTTATGTGGAACACCACTTTAATAAAATTACTATTAAAAACACACTTAATCTTCATCAAAAATCACCTAAATGTTCATCATCTCATACTTAAATGTTCATAATTTCATACTTCAATGTTCACAAGGATTTAATAAAAAGTTCATTACTCAAAGTTCATTACAATCGGCTTAAATGTTCATCACGTTGTTCATAAATGTTCATCAAAATGTTGATAAATGTTCATCAAAACGTTGATAAATGTTCATTTTGATATACTCTACTGAATGTTCATCACATTATACTTAAATGTTCACCAACTGAATGTTCATCACATTATACTTAAATGTTCATCAACTAATTGTTCATCAAATTATTTTTAAATGTGCACCAAGTTTATTACACTTAAATAGTTATGTTATTTGGACAAACGGCGGACCACCACGACCGCATCACCACTGACCCACCGTCAAGCCACCGTCGGATCACCGGACCACCACTTATGTGGAACATCACTTTAATATAATTTCGAGTAAAAAAACACTTGATTTTCATCAAAATTACCTAAATGTTCATCATCTCATACTTAGATGTTCATCAAACATCCTTAAATGTTCACAAGGATTTAATAATGTTCATTATTCAAAAGTTCATTACTATCAGCTTAAATGTTCATCGCGTTGTTCATAAATGTTTATAAATGTTCATTTTGATATACTCTACTGAATGTTAATCACATTTTACTTACATGTTCAACAACAGAATGTTCATCACATTATACTTAAATGTTCATCAACAGAATGTTCATCACATTATATTTAAATGTTCACCAATTTGAATTAGACTTAAATTTTCATTTATTTTTATACTTAACTTTTTCATTTATTGTTGGACCACCTCCGGACCGTCGCCGGACAACCATTGAGTGATCGCTGGGAGGCCGCCGGACCACCACAACTACCCCCACTACAAGCGGACGGTAACTATTTTAATTTAAGTCATTGGATGCTTTGATTATTTATCTCTATAGGAGGGTTTATTATGGGATTCGTACCCATAAGATTTTTGGTAGAAATCCAGTTTAATTTGTTGTTAGTAGCACAATGGATTGCTTAATGTATATCATATATAAATGTTAATTTTTTTAATAAAATTATATATTTCTATACTAATACATTTCAATATATTCATAAATAAAATATGAATTATAAATTATATAATTTTTTTTATAACTAATTTTTTAAGAAATTATAAATTCGGTCCGCACCGGTCTGGTCTCCGGTCCACGCTTTTCCAAAAATTTGGGTCCGTCTAGTCGGATCTAGTCCATATTTAGACCGATGCTCAACCCTACTCTAAATCAACAAGAATACCACTTAATTGGTTAGAATTGAAAAGTAATTTATGCTCAACCAACAAGAACGTCTAATGCATCAACTTCCAAGGCAAATAGAAAATAGAAAATAGAAAATGTGAATATTAAAGTGAAAATAAAAAATGTACTCTCATGATCATTGCCGAGCATAGAGAGTGTATGCATGCAAGTAAGTTCTTAGTGAAAAATACTCCGTGATTGATATCTCGACTCCTCTCAGGTTGAATCGTGTTACTCGATTTAGCCTTATTGTCACTTGATTTCGCATCAGCCTCTTCTGGCTATTTTGGACTTGCCATCAAATATTTGAGAAATTCATCTTCCAAGTATGGTGAAATTTTAACTTGTAACCATATTAATGTGCTCAGGGACTTTGAAAGGACCTTTGATTGGGGAATATGCTTGTTTTTCTACTTAGAAGGAAAACTCCCCTTTCAAAGGTAGAGAAAAAGTAGATCGTCAGGCTGGAAAACAATTCTTACGATGTCCATTACGTCGTTGTTTGTACATATAATTGACCTTCTCAATTCTTCCTCGAATCTGCTCATGTAACTTCTTTATTTTTTTATCTCGCCCTCAACTTCAAAGCTAACACGAGATTCAGATGGCATGCAATGAAATAAAATCAATCGGAGAGAAAGGATTAATCCCATAATTCACCTCAAATGGAGGTCGTTCGGATTGAATAGCACAATGATCGGTTGTAGACAAATTCATTATGACCTAAATTCAAATCTGACTCCTTGAGAGACTTCTTGATCAAGCTACGAAGTAGGTGAGGCCGGTAACCTCAGTTTGACCCTCTGTGTGTGGGTGATATGAACTACTAAAAAGGAGTTGAGTACCGATTATCCTCCAGAATGTCTTACAAAAATAGTTCGTGAACTTATATCCCAATATGAATGTAAGTGTTATAATCCTAAGTTCATGTATGACCTAAGTAGTTTACACATTAGTATAACAAAGCTTAAGTGTAGGAATTGGTAGATAGTTTAGGACTTAGTTCTAGCTTTAAGATTAAGTCTGAAACCGGATAATTTTGCAACCCCGGGTAACCGGTTGGAAGGCAAAATCTGGTATTGGATTATATCTGTAAGTTGGGCTATTGTTCTTGGGCTGTGTTTGTTTGGGCCGTATCTGTTGATCAAGTGGACGAAGCCCACTTGAGCCATCTGGTAAGACGAGATATAAAAAGCCTATGTGAAGAAGAAGCTTGCCCTAAGTTCTTGCTCGCCGCTCATTGCATTTCATTACAGAAAAGAGAGAGATCACAGAGAAAGAGAGAGAGATCACAGAGAAAGAGAGAGAGATCACAGAGAAAGAGAGAGAGATCTTGAAGTGCTTCTGCGGAGATCCTAGGGTGGTGATTTCTGAAGATTGAAGACTTGGTTTCTCAGTGTAGCTTCTGCCTTGAAGCTACAACAGCCTATTGGGGGCCGAATCCCAAACTCCTTCTCTTACTTATCTCTCTGTTGGATCTGAGTTAGATCTTGCATGTATTATGTGATTTGCCGTTCTTGCCTTGCTTTGTAACTTCTGTGCGAACTCCCTGAGATTCTTAGTGCATTGATTGGGCCGAGTCTCCCCACTGAGACTCCGCGGATTAGGGATTACCGAACCGCGTGAACATACCTTGTGTCACCTTGCATTCAGATTCTTAACTTGTTTGTTCAACGAATCGATTGTGGTTTGAGAACTGTCGGTTCTGTTGTTGAGCGAATAGATCAAATCAATATCACAAATTGGTATCAGAGCCAGGTTAGTGCTTCTGATATTGATTCTGTTCTTGGTTGCTTCCGCTGCGCCAATCTGATTTGACTCTTAGTTCTTGTTTCTCGTTTCTTGAAGCATTCGAGCTAGACCTAGGGTTTCTTGTGTTGAATCTTGTTTCTTGAGTTCTTTATTTTTCTCAAGCTTGATTCTGAGTCTAACCTAAGTGCTTTGTCTGACAGAAGATATGTCTGACAACGCAAGACTCAAGCCCTTTGATGGCAACAGTGATTTTGCCATGTGGAAAGTGAAGATGAAGGCTATCCTGATTAGGGAGAAGTGCTTCAAAGCTGTATCTGAGGAGTGGCCAATTGGGATCACCAGTGCAGAAATGAAGGACATGCAAGATCTTGCACACTCAGAGATAATGATAAGGTTAGCTGACGACGTGGCTCGTCAGGTGGTATGTTTTACTCAACCTAAAGCTCTCTGGGATGGACTGGAGTCCATATTTCTCTCTAAATCTTTGCCTAGTAGAATATCTTTACTGTGTAAGTTGTTCACTTTTAAGATGGATGTGTCTGCCACTGTGCAAGAAAACTTTGATGTTTTTCTAAAAATGACACAAGACCTTAAGAGATGCGATGATGAGATAAAAGAAACTCACCAAGCTGTTTTGTTGCTTAATTCTCTGCCTAGTCAATTTGATACCTTAAAAGATGTAATTCAGTATGGTAGGAATGAACTTACCTTGTCTAAGATAACTGAGTCCATAATTCAGAAAAATGAGACCCTTAAGGTCTTCAAACTTAAAATTGGCACCAAATCTGAGACTAGAACTGAATCTAAGAATGAGGTAATGATGACTAAAGGCAAGTATAAGCATAAAGGTAAAGGTGGTAGACCTAAACCTAAAAAACAACATGACAGAGACACTAATAATGTTAAGTGTTTCTACTGTAATAAGATGGGTCATTATGCCTCTGACTGTCATAAAAAGAAAAGGGATGAAAAGAATAAAGACAAGCCTAATCACACTAATGTGTTAGAAGATAAACCTCAGTATGATTCTGAACTTCTTGTTATGAGCTCTTTGTCTGAAAGTGACTCCTGGATCCTTGATTCAGGGTGCACTATGCATGCTACCCCCATAGGAAATATTTTTGCTCCCTAAAACTGTTTGATGGAGGTGAGGTCATGTTAGGTGATCACACTTCCTTACCTATAAAAGGAGTAGGAAAGGTTCCACTTAGGATGCATGATGGTGTCATTAGAGTCTTACAAAATGTTAGGTGGGTGCCTAACTTAAGAAGAAATCTTCTATCTGAGTCTGCCTTTGATGACTTAAACTGTCACATTAATAATTATAATGGAGTTAGGGAAGTGATTAGAAATAACATTGTTCTTATCAAAAACATTAAGAAAGGTGGGCTTTACTATGCTATTGCTTCACCTGAAATTAATGTTTCCATTAATACTATTAAGGGTGATAATTCTGAAGTCACTAAACTTTGGCACTCTAGGCTTGGTCACATAGGAAATCGAGGCCTTATTCATTTGTTTAAACATGACATGTTTGATAAAAAAACCCTCTGAACTAGAATTCTGTGAGAATTGTGTTTTTGGAAAGAAAATTGCTCATAGTTTCAGTAAATCCTCTTATGTGGCAGCTAGGCCCCTAGAATATGTACATTCTGATCAATGGGGTCTAGCTCAAGTAGCAACTGTGGGAGGTAGGAATTACTTCCTATCTCTCATAGATCACTACTCAAGAAAAGTTTGGATTTACTTACTCAAAGCTAAAAATAATGCTTTTGAAAATTTTAAAGAATGGAAATTCATGGTTGAGAGTCAATCTGGTCATAAACTCAAATGCTTAAAAACTGATAATGGTCTTGAATTTTGTAATGCCTCTTTCAATGAGTACTGTAAGCTAAATGGTGTCAAAAGACACCTAACTGTGCCTGGTACCCCTCAACAGAATGGAACTGCTGAGAGGATGAACAGGACACTCCTTGAGAAAGCCAGATGTATGCTAATTAGCTCTGGCATGAAAAGTGTTATGTGGGGTGAAGCAGTAGTCACAGCTGCCTACCTCATTAACAGGTCACCATCTTCTGTGATAGGGTTCAAAACCCCTCAGGAGATGTGGACCAACAGGAAACCTGACCTGGCACATCTTAGGCCTTTTGGTTGTACTGCCTATGCTCTTGTTTCACAAGGCAAGTTATAACCTAGAGCTCAAAAATGTGTCATGTTGGGATATCCTGAAGGAGTTAAGGGATATAAATTGCTTCTAATCCAACCTGGGGTTACAAAATAATTACCTCCACGCCTGTCACCTTCAATGAGAAGGATTTTCATTTTAAAGCAATACTAACACCCTCTGCTGAGCCTACAGGTACTCAAGAGTGCTCTCCCTGGATTGCACAAGCCCAGTTTTATGCTAACAATGATCCACCACAAGCTGAAGAGGAGGAGTTTGACATTGGTCACTCTCACAGCATCCAGTCGATCTTCTGAGACTGGAACTTCTCAAGAAGGAATGGAGCATTCCTTAAATGATGAACTTCAAGAAAACACCCAGGACAACCATGCTGCTCTGCACCCTCACCAATTAGGTGGGGCAGTAAGTAACTCTCAAAACTCATCTATTAACATTGATACTATAGCTGAATCTTCTAACACTAGTACTCCTAATACTGTTGTGAATGATTTAGCTGACTATCAACTTGTTAGGGATAGATAACCTAGAACTAGGATTCCTAACAGAAAGTATAATGTTAATTTAGTTGAAAGCTACAATAAAATTGTTGAGTTTGCTTTCATGGTTGCTGATGTTGTGAAGTCTTATACACCTGACACTTTTGAACAAGCTATACATTGTAAACAGTCTAACGAGTGGCTTAAAGCTATGAATGATGAAATACAGTCTATGCATGCTAATGATACCCGGACTTTAGTTAAGAAACCAGATAAAGCTAGGGTCATTGACTGTAAATGAATTTTCAAACTAAAAGAGGGCAGTTCTTTACTTGATCCACCTAGATTTAAGGCTAGGCTAGTAGCCAAAGGCTTTACTAAAAAAGAAGGAGTGGATTATAATGACATTTTTGCCCCAGTTGTGAAATATAAAACCATGAGACTTTTGCTTGCTATGACTACTGTGTTTGACTGGGAACTTGAACAGATGGATGTGAAAACTTCATTCTTACATGGTGATTTGATTGAGACTATACATATGAGTCAACCTAAGGGTTTTATAGATAAAAATAAACCTGATCATGTGTGTTTATTAAATAAATCTATCTATGGTCTTAAGCAGTCACCTAGACAGTGGAATAAAAAGTTTGATGCTTGTATGATTTCTTTGGGCTTTCATAGAAGTCAGTATGATACTTGCTTGTACTTTAAAAACACTAAGTTTGCCCATCCTCTGTATGTTCTACTCTATGTAGATGATATTTTACTTATCAGTAGCTCCAAAGTTGTCATTGCTGGTGTGAAATATGACCTAAAGAGACATTTTGATATGAAGGATCTTGGTCCTGCACAAAAATTTTAGGTGTCAAGATTGTTAGAGATAGGGAAAATAAAACCATGTTTCTTTCACAATCTGAGTATCTGAAAAAGGTGCTTGATAAATTCTCTATGTCTCAGTCTAAGTCAGCTCCAATTGTCTTAGGAGGGCATATGGAGTTATCTAGGAAAGAATATGTGGTCACTGAAGATGATCATAAGTCTATGGAAAATGCTCCTTATGATGTAGCTGTAGGTTCTTTGATGTATGCTATGTTGTGCACTAGAACTGACTTGGCTTTCTCTGTGAGTGTACTTAGCAGATACATGTCTGGACCTGGTTCTAGACATTAGGCTGCCATGAAGTATATGCTTAGATATATTAATGGGACTAACAATCTTGGTCTTGTTTATTCTGAGTTTGATTCCAGAAATGAGTTGAAGGGATATGTAGACTCTTGTCATGGGAGTAACAAGGACACCAGGAAATCCACTACTGCTTTCTATTACACCTGAGCAGGTAATTGTATCTCCTGGAAAAGTCAACAACAATCCATTGTGGCTTTGTCTTCCACAGAAGCTGAGTATATAGCAGCCACTGAAGCTTCAAAAGAAGCTATATGGTTGAAAGGTATTCTGAAAGAGATTGAAGGTAAAGAATATCTACCTATACTTTATACTGATAGCCAGAGTGCTTTATTTCTCTATAAGGATCATGTATACCATGAGAGAACCAAACACATTGATGTAAGGTTACACTTTATTCGAGATTTGGTTGAGAATAAGGTTATAGATGTGAAGAAAATCAAAGGTGATGTGAATCCTGCTGATTTTGGAACCAAAATTGTACCTACTAACAAGTTTGTTTTCTGCAGGAATGCACTTCACATCGATGATGTAACCTGAGGTGTGAGATTGGGTCAATGATGACATGGGGAGAAGAGTTCAACAATGCATTAGGATTTCTTGGGTGAGGTTAATGGACTTTGGATTAGGAGGGCATTTGTAAGTGTTATAATCCTAAGTTCATGTATGACCTAAGCAGTTTGCACATTAGTATAACAAAGCTTAAGTGTAGGAATTGATAGATAGTTTAGGACTTAGTTCTAGCTTTAAGATTAAGTCTGAAACCGGATAATTTTGCAACCCCGGGTAACCGGTTGGAAGGCAAAATCTGGTATTGGATTATATCTGTAAGTTGGGCTATTGTTCTTGGGCTGTGTTTGTTTGGGCCGTATCTGTTGATCAAGTGGACGAAGCCCACTTGAGCCATCTGGTAAGACGAGATATAAAAAGCCTCTGTGAAGAAGAAGCTTGCCCTAAGTTCTTGCTCGCCGCTCATTGCATTTCATTACAGAAAAGAGAGAGATCACAGAGAAAGAGAGAGAGATCTTGAAGTGCTTTTGCGGAGATCCTAGGGTAGTGATTTCTGAAGATTGAAGACTTGGTTTCTCAGTGTGCTTCTGCCTTGAAGCTACAACAACCTATTAGGGGCCGAATCCCAAACTCCTTCTCTTACTTATCTCTCTGTTGGATCTGAGTTAGATCTTGCATGTATTCTGTGATTTTCCGTTCTTGCCTTGCTTTGTAACTTCTGTGCGAACTCCCTGAGATTCTTAGTGCATTGATTGGGCCGAGTCTCCCCACTGAGACTCCGCGGATTAGGGATTACCGAACCGCGTGAACATACCTTGTGTCACCTTGCATTCAGATTCTTAACTTGTTTGTTCAACGAATCGATTGTGATTTGAGAACTGTCGGTTCTGTTGTTGAGCGAATAGATCAAATCAATATCACAATGAAACAATAAAATTTGGAACACCGTGAAGACAAATGATCTCCTTGAAGTAGAGCTCAACAATGTGAGATGCATCATTAGTCTTGTGGCAAGCTTTGAGAATATATCATCATCAACAACAACAACCATTATAGCATCTTTCGCTCACTACGTTCTTGGCAAAGTAACAATGAAATTCCATGCTAACACTCTCCATTGACGACTAGGGGCAAGGAGAGGAGTGTATATGCCATGGTGAAACTAGATTGGGCACAATAACAAGTAGCACACCTTGAAATAATGGAATGAACGCCACCACTCATGTGTGGCCAAAATAAGTGTCTGCATAACATATTCAATGTCTTGTTGAAGCCAAAGTAACCAACTAAGCCTCCTACATAAGCTTTCCTAATAAGAAGATCTCTAACTGATCCCTTGGGAATACTAGCTTCTTTACCTTAAAGAGGAACCCATCTTGGATAAATATCTCTAATTGATCCCTTGGGAATACTAGCTTGTTTCCCTTAAAGAGAAACCCATCTTGGATAGTGTACGAATCTGTTAAGGTGTTATCTTCACTAAAGAATGGAGATAAATCAGTATCCTCCACATATATCTCCTTGATGAAGCTAAGTATCAATACCTTAGGCTTAAGAACAATAGGACATGCATATCTCCTTTAAAAAGAATCAGCCACAACATTAAAATTTCCCAGCTTGTGTTAGGACACAAATGATAAAGATTGGAGAAACTCCACCCAGTTAGCATGTCTAAAACTCAACTTGTGTTGATGTTGGTTGTGCAAACCTGAAACTCTTGCTCAAGATGCTCCAAATGCTCTTTTTCATCCTTGAAGTAGATAAGGTTGTCATCATATCTTAGCTTCCACGTGATACTTCCTTACAGTCCTAAACTATCATTTACAATCGATTTCTTCATATTTCTAATTCTCAACCCTAACTCCCTCTAACCTCCACGATCTCAAAATGATAGTCCATTTCATGGTCCAATTGTTGTGATTGGTTAAATTGATATAAAATAATTCTATATAGCTATTTAGTTTTGAAAAAATAAAAAGAAAACACTTATTTGAACCAATTAAAATGAATGGACCATGAAATAGACTATCATTTTAGACTAGAGGAGTCCCCACCGTCGCGGCTCTCCACCGCTTCCGTTCCTTTATTCAACGTGGTTCATATCGATGAGGAGCACATCTCTTCCTCCCTCAATCGAATCCCCCATTTGTTATCAAACCCTCATCAGTTCTGCCTCCGAAAAAACTAATTTCAGGCATGTCAGTGAAGTTGTTTGGCTCTTTTGAGTAACTCTAGCAGACACCCGTCATGGCCGACTAGATGGAAAATATCGTTCGTTTGCTTATTTGAAGCAAATTCTTTTCTATCTTGAACTGGTGGTTGGCTCATAAGGTTTAAAAGAAGATTTTGGCTTTAATTTAGTAATTCCACAAGTTTGCGCAATTGTAGATATAAGCTCAGTGAAACTAGTAATCCGAAGTTCCTTGTATATTTGATAGTAGTTGTTGTGCCTTTTGATCTTTCGTTTTCTTAGGTTCTAGCATATTACTTTGCCCAACTTCCATGGTTTAGTGGGATCCTTACATTCTCTTTCCCTTCTTTGTAACACGTTACTTACATATTGCTTGCCCCAACATGTAAAGAAGTGTATCACGTGGACTTGGCTTTCCTCACTATTTATAGTTGTGTTGTGGATATAAATAGATCACAAACTTATCAGACAACTAGAAAGTTGTCAATATTTTCCCTCCTCCTCCATAATTAGAGTGTGGTTATGGTTAAATTAGAATGGAAACGTCTCATTCTCCTCCTTATCCATATTTGGTTGGTTGATAATCATTAATTTTTACCTTATTTTGTAGATATTGAATTGATCGTGAAGTTTCAATATCACAAAAGTAAGTATGTCTTTTATTTTCATATAAGAGTTTCTTTCCTCTTTCTAAGGTTGGTCAAGCTAAAAAGTAATAGAGGCGACCCTTATACATATCTAACATTAGGCACTCAAGTGGAAGGTAAGGGCTATGGATTTATCAGCTTCACTAATCCATCTCTAAGGACAATACTCTCAAAGCAAATCTAACCATAATTTCAATTGCCTCCAACACTCTCTTCAGCCCCCACCTTTCTCTCATACTCTCTAACCTCTTAACTATCACTCAATTTGTACATCACTCAGTCTGGGAATTTGTTTTATTATTTTCTCATTAGAGGCTACGACCTTGTCTTTGCCCAACGCTTGACAATCTTCTCTTTTCTTTTTCATTCATGACCATGTTCTAAAATATCGTTGTCGTCTTACACCGCCACCACTTCAATCTTTTTTGTTGTCTGAGGTATGATTTATATGTTAATTTCTTCTTGATTTAGTTGCAAAACTCGGTGTTTACTTCTTGATACACATCAAATTGTCTCCGACTAGCGTTTTTTATAATGTGGAATAAAAAATAGTGTATAAACTATAACCTGATGAGTGCAACTTATGATGAACATATATTGTACAAGTATTTTAATTTATGTAACTCTACAATATTTTGACTTTCAAAATGTAGATCCGTAGATACTTTAAAAATCACTTAAGTTTTATATTATAGTCTGTCATATAAAAATGTTGTCTTTTTAATTATCACATGGCAAAACTACAGGGGAAACATGCATAGCCATAATACGAGTTAATTGCATACTTCAACATTTTTATTACAACATGATATACGATAGTATATATTTTTACATGTAGAATTCAACTTTGGAAAGACGCCTTACGTAAAATGATGATTCACTTAGCTCTCTACATTCTCCTCCCATATTTCAATTCATCTTCCTTAATGTTCTTCTCCATCACGGTCAAAGGCAAATCTCATGGTTTTAAGAGACGCTGAAAAGGTTTTTTCCGACTAGAGAGTGGTTGAAAATAATAGTGAATTTTGGTTGTGTTAATAATGCAGAGAAATTCATCTCCTGAATGAAATTTTGTACACTATTCATCCCAATCCATAATTATTTCCTTCCTCGATTCTTGAGGTCAACCTTGTTTGAAGCTTTTTGCTTTTCTCATATATGTTTGTGAAACCTAATTTTATAGACTGAATATAAAAATTGGAGATATTTAAGAGAAAATTGAAGAATAAATTAAAGCTCTAAATCAATTGGATATCTATGGTATTGAGACCCTGAGGGTGCATCGTTTTATGCATATGAAAAGAATGATAAAGAAGTGCAATAGTTGGAATTTTAATTCTTATTTTTCACTCTTACTGTCTTATGTGTAAGAAGTTCGACATTAAAGTGATTTTTTTTTATTGAGTCTTCTTCTATATGTGTATGGTAAGGAAGAAACATTTTTCTATAAACTAACTTTGTGATTATTTTTACTCTTGTATTCACAAACATGTTAAAATATCATTCATATGCTAACAAATAAAGTTGGTTTATAACATGTGTTTTTTTATTATCCTCTAACAATATTTTGTAATTATTTATTTCATATATTTTATATTATAATAAAATATATATTTTATAGCAGTTTACTTGATATAGATTTTGTATATATCAATATAGAAGGTTTTGATAATACATGTATCCTTTTTACCGCATTAATGTTAAGTCTATCACATATGAGAATAGGATATACAAATGTTCTTTTTCCTAGCAATGTCCACGAAATAATGAATATTTAATATTATGACTCAGAGTTATCTATAAGTGATTCTATTTTATGATGTTGTTATAAAACTCGTGTCTTAAAGAGGCAGGACATACATCGACGAATTAGATAAATGTTCTAGGATCGGACCACATTTTTATTAATAAACTAGCGTAGTAATAAAAATTAATAAACTAGCGTAGTAATCCGTGTCATGCACGAGTATATATTTTGTAATTTCAATAATCGATTTTGACATATATTTTATTTATAATATTTTGTATTACTACGAGCTCAATAAGTTTTTTATGTTAAAATAAGTTTTTCTCCAAAATTAATGTGTTTTGTTCGATGGGTAACCATTAGCTGTTATCTGGATAATTAAAAATTTAGACAATTCTAGATATGAAACTTACTATAGTAGTCTATAAAACTTTATAAATAATTTTAACATCTTTATTGCTGTTTAATTTTTAATAATAATAGTTTTTGAAAAACTAAAAATAAATAGTTTAACAAACTATGCTAAAGTCACTCTAATAGCTTAAAAAGTTTCAGCTTTAATATATGGAAAAGATTCATGTCTGAATAATTATTAACGTCCGAATATGCGAGTGAAAAAATTCGCATACACATTTAAGCCATTGACATGCATATTTAAGCCAGCGACATGCACATTTAACAGATTTGCATGTCATTAATAATAGGGTTTGCACATTTAACAGATTTGCATGTCATTAATAATAGGGTTTGGTTCCAGTGAGGATGGTTCCTCAGATTTGGACTGAGGATGATGCACACAAACGTTATAACTCATGCACACACGAGTTATAACTAATGCACACACTGTGTGCATGTGTAATAGATTGTGTGCATCACAAAAAATCCTTATTTAAAGATCCATCCTTACAAGATCTCTTCCCTTAATAATATGTGAAAAGTACATACACACATCTGTGTGTGCATGTCATTACTGAAGAACGTGCATGCGACAATATACATTCGCACATGATCTAGATTTTTAATATATATTAGATAGATAGATTATCTTTTTACAAACTAAGACCTTCCCTCAAATTCTTATATTATTTCTAAGTAGGTGATAGAGGCCTAAAGCAGAACAAATTGGAGCAACACTCACCCTCCAACTTTCTTCTTCGCGCCTTTTTCTCCACGCCACCGCAAGTTAGCAAGTACAGGAGGCTCCGGTTTTGATCGATCCTGCGCCACCACACGCAAGCCACTACAGGAAGCTCCAACTTTGATCAATCTCGCGCCACCGCGCACAAGCGACTACAGGAGCCTTACACGCTCCGACTCCGATCAACGGAATATAAGCTTCTAAAGGAGGCAACACCTTCTTCTCCCCAACCACTGCTTCTTCTTCATTGCTCCAGGCACTGATTCGAAACTATAATCTTCGTGACGACTTCTGGTTTTTAAATCGGGTATTAGACCTAGAAATTGGAATGATGTTTTTATTGAGAAATTGAAGGCCTTGGCTGTTATGGTACTGGAATTATGATTTCATCAGAAAAAAATAGCCTTGATTTTGATATTAATTACAGTTGATGTATTATCTTGTCTCTAGGAGTATGTTTCAGAGCCTTGGCTGCTACCGTGGTACTGAGTATTGATTTGGTTTGATTTTTTTAACGGTATTGTGCTTTATTGAAACAGAGTTAGGGTAATATGCTTGGAGTGAAGGCTACAGTACCAAACCGGTGTTCCGATAATCAAAAGTTTTCATGGTTCACGATGTTCATTCGGTTAAAACCAAATCGAACCGAAAACCGAATTAGAGAATTTTAGAAACCGTTAACCGAATAGTTCGGCTCGGTTCGATTTTTTCGGTTTCGATTCGGTTTTAACCGAAAAAATCGAATTACAAATTAATTTTAAAAAATAATTATAAAATAAAAAATAATTATAGAAAATTTAAAATATTCGAAAAATATCATATATTAATCGAATTTTATTTTTTATTTTTTTAAAAGTTAATGGTTAAATATTTAAAATTTAATTAATTGTTTTTTTTTAAATTCGGTTTTAACCGAACCGAAAACCGAATTTCTGAAAAATGAGAACCGAAACCGAACCAAACTAACTTCGGTTTGGTTTCGGGTCGATTATTTATTTCGGTTTCGGTTAATAACCGAATTTTGCACAACCCTAATTCTGTATGAGCTTCAATTCTGGATCTTGGTGCTCATTTTATTTTTATGTAAATAAGTCCCTATTGTTGCAACATTATTTGTGTACTGTAAATTTGATTACTTCTTCACATAAAAATTTTTAGTAAGAGAAAGACAAAATTAAACACGGATGCTATATACAGCCCAGTGCCTTTATCAAACCGCCTGACCACTCACGTTCTGCGAGGTACGTGACACTCGCGTAACGCGAGATTAGCAAAAAATTAGGTTAATTTTTAAAATGCTAATCTCGCGTAACGCGAGTGTCACGTACCTCGCAGAACGCGAGTGCACGTCACCTCGCAGAACGCGAGTGCACGTCACCTCGCAGAACGCGAGCATTACATATCAGATAGACGTTGTTGTGCACCATTAATACATGTCTTGTCCCCACCTAACTATAATAATTACCCCCTTATTTTAAGTAATTCGTAACACCTATTAACCCTACCCTAACATCTCTTTTTATCATCTTTCACCTCTTTCACCCTCCATTAAAACCCATTTTCAAAACACTCTAAAAACACCTAAAATAATGGAAGATGAAGAGGAATTCAACAAAGGAGGGAATGAAGATGATGGCTCATCAAGTTACCATGCAAATGAAGTAATGTTCTTACTTAATTTTTGAATTTTAATTTGTTTTGCACCATTAAGAGCTAAAATGAAGTTATTATGTTGTATTTCATGTTAAATGTAGTAGTAGTAAATGTTGAAGAGATGACTTTTGCATATAATGTCCAAAACTTAGATTTGTTCATGTTTTTAGGGTTTTTAATGTAGAAAATTTAGATTTGTTCATGTTTATGTTAAATGAGCCCGTTTCACTGTGTTTCAACGTTAGCAAGTTCCCGCGTTCTGCGAGAGGAAGCACCTCGCGTGACGCGAGATATGCCTACCTCGCAGAACGCGAGAACTTGCACATTACAGGGTATTAACTCTTTATTGTGTATAGGTGAATTTTTCTTTGTTCACTGGATTGAATGCAATCCAGTTGAATGACTACACCTACCCCTCCCGAAATACAAGGCCATGTTCGCCACCGTCATTTGATTTAGGGATTGACGACTTTGGTGATTATCATCAACCATCTACATATGAACAACATGTGCCATCTACTTATCAATTTCCTATGCCATCTACATATGAATTGCCCGTGCCATCTACATATGAATTGCCCGTGCCATCTACTTATGAATTGCCATGTACATATGAAGTGACATCAAGCTATGATGCGTTTGATTCACAGTTTTCTAACCCACCTACAAACGTAGGAGAGGAGATGTGGTTTCTTCCCTCTTTACGCACTGCACCAAAGTTTGATAGTCCCGTATGTGAAAAAGATGTTGTTTCTAGGGATTATTCGGAATATTTCACTACGGAGCAAGTGTTTGCCTCTAAGGAGATTGGTCATTTGTGGGCGTTGAATGTTGCAAAGCAACATAAGTTTATGATCTCTATTGGAAGGAGTGTACCATCTAAACCGGGGCAAAGTGGTAAGGTTCAAATCATTTGTGAGAAAGCGGGAAGTTATAAGCCTAAAGGTGTCGGAGTTAGATCAAACACAAAGAGCAAGAAAACGGGGTGTCTATTTCAGTTGAAGCTCATGGAGAACCGTGTTGAAGAGAATTGGAGATTAACAGTTGTTTGTGGTTTGCACAACCATCCTATTGAAGATAGTTTGGTCGGGAATGCATTTGCTGAGAGGCCAACCCCTGATCAAAAGAAAATGGTTCGGAGATAAGGCAGTTGCATCCAGCTACTCTGTCAGTCGATTGCGATGAAGGAGAGAAAGAAAAAAAAGGATGACCGCCTCTTTAGAAGAGTGTTTTTGTCGTAGCACGGAGGAAAATGACCGGATATGCGAAATGGAGATGCAATGGGACGGAGGAGATTGATTCTACTGCTAGCAAGAAAGGGAGGAAAATGATGGAAACAAGGTTTTATTGAGCATTTAAGAATACCAATTACATTTGTTTTATCAACTAGAATCGGATCCCCGCGTAGCGCGGGGTAATTATGGTTTTTCGTCTCAAAACTGAATTGGGCTAATTATATATTTACGATCTTTTTTAGGGCATATTTTATACAATTCAGGCCAAAACAAATCTAACCTGCAGATCAAGAGATTAATACAAAGATAAACGAACAATAGAAGTGATAAAAATAGAAAATTGATTGGTTCAATTACAAATTGACAATAACCATGAGTAACGGCGAAATACAATATGCAGAAGAGTAACGACGACTTGATGGGAGAATTCAATACGAAATCTCATTCGGAGAAGTTGAAGAATCAAAAATTGAAATTAGAAGAAGAATTCAAGAGGCCACATAGTAATGACGACTTAATGACAACTTGCGTGAGCCAAACACTTTTTATTTTTGTCTATATTCATATACTTAACATATTTTTCATATATGTATTTTTTAGTAAATTATAATAAAATGAATTGAATATCTCTTATATATCATATATGTACCAAAATCACATAGTCGTTTACGTTGCTCGGATTGTTCTTCATCGTCATACGGATTGAAACTGAAGATCGAAGAACAAAAGATTAAAATGGTGGAAATACTAACCAATTAAGCACATAATTATGGTTTTATTAGACATTTAATAGGTCTCAATTATCATTGGATAATGAGAAATAGTAAAAAGAAAAAAAATTAAGTTTAAACATTAATGAGTCTCAATTGCCATTACTTTCTCAGACCCATGAATTTATATATACTAGGGAAAAGGTTCCCGCGCTCCGCGCTGGTCTTTTATTTTTTGGTATATCATGCTTCATTTAGTGTTTATGTTTTATTTAGGTAATAAATTTTATTTTTACTCACGGAAAAAATATGTGCTTCTGTTGTAACTTTGATATTCAAACTATGTGTGAAAGTGTACCATTGTTTTTTTAAAATTTGCATTTATGGGTAATAGAGGTTTTTTTTTTCCTAAAGTGTTTAAAGTTATAGATGTGTTGTTTGTATATTGCAATATTTATAATTTTTCAACTATATATGATGTTAAACTAAGTTTTCTTTATCAACAAAATTGCTTTTTTAGAAACGATTACATCATGTTTGAAAATACAAAAGCGATAAATAAAAATGTTAAAGTTTATGGTTTTAAACATCGTTATATAGTTAGAGTTGAACTTCGAATCTGTTAAGATTGAAGTTCTCCTTTATTTTTTTGAAAATAAAAAACAATCATCAATCAAACTCTATGTTTTAATGCAATAATTCTTCACACATTCATATTTTTTGGAGTTTGATCCATCTACGATGTATACGATCCATCAATTAGAAGATAATAATAGTATTAAATTGAGGAGTGTCAATTAACCAATTAAAACACAAAGACATTTAATGTTTGTCTTTCATTTTCTCTCTCCGCAAATTATATAGTAGATTAGATATATAGATACCAATTAATTTTTTAATAAATTAATAGGTAGATAGATAGATTAAGATAGGATAGAAAAGGATTAGGATTAGGATAAGGATAAGGAAGAACTGATTCGATAATAGTATATTTTGTTGGAACATATATATATATATATATTAATCGATGAGTCCAAAGCCGATACTAGATGAAGGGGTAGATCGAACTTAGAAAAACGGATAGTTGTAGTAATTAATAGAGTTACACTTATACATCACGTACGTATACAGTCGAAAACAAAATGGATCAATCTCGAGAATTTGATGAATACTACTAGTTACTAGGAATTTAGATTCCTTTGTTCAGAGTCCTTCACCTTCAAACATCAAATTGAAGAAGAATATATTGCATACATTTTGGATCGGAGCTGGGTAGCTAGTCGATCGAGTTGATATTTTTCACGGTTGCTGTGGTCGAGGAGGGATAGAGAGAGCAGAAGATCCACGGGCAGGATTGGATTGATCAACCAAGATTGATCTTGTGGTTTGAGTGATAGGCAATTCTTGCAGCTTCCCCTTCACATCTTCCATGCTTTCTTGGGATTCATGTCTGTCCTTGCTCTTACCCCAAACCACAGTGTACAGCCCAGTGATTATAATCACTGCTCCTATTATACTTCCTAAGTGCAGCTTCTCGGCTAGGATTAGTGAACCCAGAATGGCAGTGATGATCATACAGAGAGGGCTGAAGGCTGTCACGAAAACTGGTCCTCTTTCCTTGTTCACAACTCCTTGCACGTAGTAGGCGATTCCAGAGCAAACAACACCCTGTTTATATATATTAATAAAGTTAGATGTGAATTAAGTTGAAATTGAGTGATCAACAGAGCATCGTACAGAGTATCATACAGAGTAGGCAGAGGCGAGAAGGCGAGAGTCCCAACCAAGGGCCCATGCGCTCATGTCTCGGTTCACCACAAGGGTCACTGCGGCTCCTTGAACCGACCCCATCACGCACACCAGTGCCGTCAGTGACAGCTCAGCAGGGTATTCCTTCAATGTAAATGACTGCACCATTCATCGTATCGTATCGTATCATATCATATCATATCTCTCAATATTTCGTATTATAAAGTATTTTTATATACCTGGAGGATGAAAAAGCCGGCCCAACCGAGGCAACTTCCGAGAAGGAAGAGGGTGCCGGCGACCCAGTGTTGACCGGAGGCGGAGGCAGCGGCTGCAGCGTGGTTGCTTCGATGACCGGAAAAGAAGAGGTCTACAATGGGGCCTTTGTAAATGGTCATCACCATGGCTCCACCAACTGTCACTACTGTTCCTGCTATCTTTGCTTGGCTTGGTATTGTCCTTATGTCCACCTTTTCCAGTCTGGTATTTTCAGATTAGTTATTGGCTTAGCTAATTATTCTAGTCTTATAGCTACTCAGCTTCCAATATAAAGAGAAATAATGGTAGCTCAAATAAGGTTTGTGTACATGTTAAATAAATTCCACTCTCAAAAAGCAGGATAATCCAAAGTCGAAAAGAAATTGCACTTCATAAAGTATAAGGGGGTCATTCAGAACAAATTATTTCCAGACAATGAAGATTATGTATAGATACGCAACTCAAATTGATCATGTACATATTAATATGTGATTAAGATTTAGTTTTTGTGTCGTCAGCATCCACATATGTAATGTGTTTCATTATTATGATAAATAAGTGGTATATATGCTGGACGTCCAATAATCTTTTTTCCTATAGCATGCGCTTTTATAACCACGCCACTGGGGAAACACAACTAGTGATAAGCTGCAACATATCGCATTTTATTGTGTGACCTGCTTCCTATATGGATTCCATTATATATTCTTTAATTAATACTTGATGGTAACATCCTAGTCTAATCGATCTCTTTAATAATATTTTCCCACTTCACTTCAATTCAATTCCTAAGATGTTACTGTAATTTCTCCTCAACTTTTCAGCCAAAAAGGCCCAAAGAGTAACAACTTAATTTGTACAAGATTCAGTGTTTTCCATTTGTACGTCATGTAAAGGAGCATCTTTCATTAATTATGAAATTAAATATAAGTTCCATTGCTTTTAAAGAAATAATGTATTTGTCCTAAAACAGAGATTTTCAACGTAACCTTAACTAGGTAGACACAACAAAACTAGATATTTATCAATCGATTGATATGGGGTTTTTCTCAGGCATAAATTAAGTATTTTCTATTTAGAAATTGTTATCCTACTAAGAGAATTTATAAATTCGTCATATAAAAAGACTAATACTCCGTAGAATTTTAATAAAAATTATATAATCCTTTCCAAATATAGAGGCTTAATTCATTCTCTTCAAGCATAGGTTACAAAATCTGATTTATCTAAAACTCATGACATATTTAGTCCTGAAATAGTTTAAAATATGGAGGGAGGTAAATTAGAAATTAATAATACCTGAAAATGGTTGCTAAAATGAAGGTGATGGCAGGGAGGACGTTGATGCTGGCAGAAGCAAATGTTGCTGATGTTTCTTTGAGACCCACATAGTAAAGATTTTGATCGATCACTGGCCTGTAATTGATCATATGAAGTCATTAGAAGAAGTAATGTAATGGAAGTAAAGAAGAAGAATAAGGTTGCATGTAATATAAGCAGTACGTACTCAAGAAGGCCAAGGAGCATTATCTTGATGAAAACAGAGAGTGTCATCTTAGGCCTTGTTTTCCTTTCGATGAAGAAGGCGAAAGGGGCGATAGCAAGAGTCGCAAACACATGGCGGTACACGGACAACACGAAGTGGTTCATCCCCCTCTTGAGGCAGATGGTAGTCACGATGTACATCCCGGCATATCCAAACTGAAGCGACACCATCGCTGCAAACGCCTTCAACTTACTAATTCCCATTTTCTATCTCTCTTATATCCAAACTATAATTACTAATATATTTGGCTACTCTTCTGCTTCAGATGAGAGCTAGGAATCGTGAGGGGAGTGGTGAGACCAAATGACACCCCCAGCTTCCTTTATATACACCTTCTCACCCTTTTTTTTAATTTCAATTTTGCCCCTCTTTTTTAATGCCTAATGTATCCACGCCTAGATTAGATAACTAATTATTATTTTGATACAACTAGATTAGATAACTAATTATTATTTTGACACAACTAGGTATAGTACTCTCCCCGCAGAGGTTAACGGGTTTTACGTTTGCCGATATTTATAATCATAGATTTTATTTTAATATATATAATTATGGAAAAGATTCAGGTGAGAATAATTATTACTCTGCGAATATGCGAATGAATGCACATTTAAGTCATTGACATGCACTTTCTTCAGTAATGACATGCACATTTAAGCCAACGACATGCACTATTGACAGATTTGCATGTCATTGATAATATGTGAAAAGTACATGCACACACCCCGCGTGTGCATCTCATTACTGAAGAAAGTGCATGTCGCTGACATATTCGTATAATAAAAATTCTCACCTGATATAGTAATTTTAATAAAAGAATAGGTGTTTTTATTTAAGTAAACATATAACTTTTAATATGCATATTTTATGATTTTAACATAAGATATTAGTACTGAAATATATTTTGTATAATTAAATTACTAATTATCAACATAAAAACTATAAGGATTGAAGATTCGCAAAGCGAGTGTGGCCGGTGTGATTGGCCGGTGCTCGGGTTGCTCTCCATAGCTATAACTTATGAAAAAAGATCACATGAGGACACTATATTAGGGAAAGAATAAGGATGAACATATGGGTTGTTGATCTTTTCCTTCAATGCTCTAATCTCAGTCATTGATCAAAAGTGTGGTTTCACGCGCTCCTCCTCCTCTTCTTATCTGACTCTAACAAAATTTCAGAGCTCTTCCTCCTCCTCTCCTCTCCACCCTCGCTTTTTCGCTCAAGCTTCTTCCTCACTGCTCATATGTGCTCGCTTATTGTGCTCGTTTCTTTGCTCATGTCTTCGCTTCTTCTCTTACGTCGCCCTTCCTCGTCCTAGTTTCGCTTAAACAAGCAATTTTTTATTTCGAGCTTTGATTTTGCGTTCTATTAATTATTCGATCTAATTGGAAGTTCTTATACCTTTGTTTGTGTTTTTGTTCATTGTATGTGTATTTTTGATGTTGTATTCCCCAGTTTGAATAAATTGGAATTGGTTACACTGAATTTGTATTTTCTTAGATTGATTTGATTGTGTGTTGTCACTGTTGTGTGTGCGTGGTAGCTTGCTTTTGGAGTTGTTGTAAGAAACAGATTCATCTGATTGTAATCCTTTTGTAGACCATATTGTTCTTTAACAAGGTAAATTACTTAATCTTTTTTATCTTCTGTTACATGTCGCCATGTGAACACATATGTGTTTTTGCGTGAACACATATGCTTTTACAAATGAACACATGAGTTCTTTGGTTGTCTTTTTATGTGATACCAACACATTTGCCATTGATTATATCCATATGAACACATATGTTTTTCGAAACGAACACATATTTAACATCCATATTATACCTATTTAAATATCTACTTATGTGTTCCATGTGAGCACATTGACATCTATAAATGAACACATATTCCTTTTACAATGAACACGCTAACTCAGATCTTTCTTTTTGTCTTTTATGCAAGTGTAATATGGATAACAAGTTGTCTTCTATTTCTCCAAACATATTTAACAATGTTTGTTTTGACATAAATACATTTTGCATTAAAAGCGAGCATATGTTTAACATTTATTCTATATTAACACAATGATGTGCAGGAATGACACAAGTTCTTCTAGCAATGAACACGTTGATACAAAAACTAATCATAGGTGTTTATCTTGTTGTTAGCTAAGTGAACTCGTCTTCTATTTCTCCTCGCACAAGTGCTCAATATTTTTACTCTTTTGTATTGACATTTATATTGTAAGAGTTTTTGTGTGTGATAAAGGAACAAAAGCGATTGTTAGTAGGTTCAAGCGTAGATGAGTCTACGTTTCTGAAATTTCTGAAACAATAAGCTCAAGACGAGACAATCAGGGGCGGCCAAGAAGTTGGAATTGCAAACTTAACAAAGCAACGCCGAATATGTTTCATTTGTAGTCAGCTTGGACACAACTGCAATGCACTCCCTCTTTAGTCGCTACATTTTCATTTTATATTTTATGTTTTTGTTTTTAATGTAATGAATTAGATACCAAACTCTTCCAAATATTTTTCTTTATCTTAGTCTTTGATACATTCCTATTATAACTTTTGGTTATTGCATGAACACACAATAACCTATTCACGAACACAAAGTTTATGAATTTCACACTTTCTACTTTTGATGTGCATGAACAAAGATGTTCTCAATATTCAGTATGAACACATATGCTAAGACATATGAACACATCTTGCTTACGAGATAAACACAAGTAGATTTAAGAATTAACCTAATTATATTTCACTTTTGATATTCATGAACATATAGGTTCTTCTATCTAACAGACGACACCATATGGCTAGACATATGAACACATATTAGTTTGGAAATGAGCACAACTAGATTTAATAACGAAAAAAGATATATTCCAGTTTTGATATTCATGAACACATAGATTCTTCTTTCTGAAAGATGAACACATATGGCTTGAGAGGTGAACACAAGTAGAATTAATGGGTAACAAAGTTATAATCCAAGCGTGATATTCTCAATCTGATTGATGAACACAAATGGCTAGACAAATGAACACATAAGCCTTAAGCAATGAACACAAAAAGTTAATGATAAAGACATTTAAGTACTAATATATACAAACTACTACAGATTATTCATTGCAAACTACTAAAGATTTCACACCACAATCCAAGAATTCAAATTTAACCATTGATGTCTCATAAAACAAGAAACCTACTTTTTATATAACTTGTCTATTAAACTCAACAATCAAATCTCCTAATTCTTCTTCCTACCACCTCCTTTGATAATTTGAAATTCATCCATAATAATGATCACATTTTTTTTTGTAGAGGTTACAAATTTCTTTTGTTCAAAGAGGAAGTTGGTGTTTTGCTTTTCCAGCTTTGTCTTGTACATATTTGCTTCTGGGGTCCCATATGATGTTGAAACCTTATTTACCATCAATAGATATTGTCTCATGAGCTAATTTCATCACTTTTGGTTAATCACCTACAATTCATAAACATTAGGGACACAAAAGCGTTAGCATATGAACACAGGGGACAGTTACAAAATAACACACATTTTCATTCACTCATGAACACACACAAGAATGTTAATGAACACAAAATATATGACATCCACACATATATATTAAGTTCAATATACACACAAAAGCATTATTATATGAACAGATGTGCTTTCACCATTGAACACACGTGCTTAAATCACGAACACGTACATGTTTCTTAGATGATGAAAACCTATTTTTCATATGAACTGCACATACATGAATTAGTTGATGAACACATACATATTATTTGAGGAACACATATGGCTTACATGATGAACACATCTTTCATATTAACAGAGCATACATATATTTTAATGAACACATACATATTAATGCACAGAAAAGCATTAGTACATGAACATATGTGCTTTCATTAATGAACACACATGGTTTAGATGATGAATACAAATTGCTTAGATGTTGAGCACCTGTTTTTCGTATTATTTGAATATACATGAATTTGTTGATGAACACGAACATATTCTTTAATGAACACATATGACTTACATGATGAACACATGCATTTCATGTTAACAGAACACACATGACCTAGTTCATGAACACATACATATAAATCGATGAACACATACAAATAAATTGATGAACACATACATAAATTGGTGTTAATTATCACAAGATACCTGAGATTTACACACACATTAACCAAATACTCTTGGAAATCTTTTCATATGAACACGCAAATTAGTTATTCACACAATCACCGTGAACCATCAGTCATCATGATATTCACATGTTTCTTAGTAAACAAATGAATGAACACATGAACTTTCACAGAACAAACATGACCTAGTTCATAAACACGTACATATAAATTGATGAACACATACATAAGTCGGTGTTATTATCACAAGATACACGAGATTCACACACACATTAACCAAATATCCTTGTCAATCTTTTCATATGAACACATACAAATTAGTTATCCACACAATCGTCACGAAACATCGATCATCATGAGATTCACATGTGATTAATAACTTGAATATTTACCTTGTTAGGGTTACTAGTATGAAATCGAAAGACTAATACCTTGAATCTGGACCTTGTTCGCACCATGCTTTTCCATCTTACGCTTTTGGATTTGATTTTGTTCTAGCTAGGTCAGAGGACTTACAAATCTAGCAGAATTGAGTGAAAATTGTGAGAAACCGTGAAGAAATTCACAAATCACCGCTTCATCTCTCAGATTTGAGAAAACGACTTTGAATTGCGTTGAATGAGAGCGGAATCTGGTTGAAATTGCTAGTATTTGCAGCTCTCAACTCGATCCTTAAATAATTGGCTTGAAATTTTATCGATGGGGAAGAAAGTGAGAGGACGGGAGGGACATTTATAGGAGTGTGTAAATTTGATAGGAATTGAGGAAACGAACGTGCGCTTTAGAAGCTAAATAGGGAGCTCGTTTGAGCTATTGGATTTCATCCGGAGGATGGAATTTATCCTTAGTCTTAACACTAGTTGTATCTACAGGTAAGTTAAGTTGAGATTGAGTTAAGAATCAAGTAAATTCAAACAAATTGACAAGATGGGTTGGGTGTATACTGTATATGGGTTAGCGATGAGTTGGGTCAATAAATATATATTTAATAGCTCTTTTTTGGGTTAATCAGATTGAGTTCGGATTGGTTTTGTTCGAATCGGGTTGAAATTTGACTCGGTCTTGTTTTTTTTAGTTTGGCCGGATAAGTTTTTACAACGAACATCATCAACATAGGAAAATTAAAATTGGCGAAAGCCATTTAAAATTGGATTAACTTTTGACATCACATTTATACTTTGGAGTGAACTAGGTCATTGGCCCTCACTAAAGCGTTTTACTTTTGTCGAATTTGTATACTTAGATATTATTATCATATATATAATTATGTAGTATTTTTTTTATAAAAGTATATATGTTCTTAATTGATAAGGGTATATATAGATTTTAAAATACTGTTCTTGTATTTTAATATGAGATATTACATTTTGGAATCTACAATGTACTATTTAGTGTTATTTTATATTCGTTATCTACACTATAATCGGTAAACTGCACTACACGCAAGGTAAATAATGAATATATTTGTTACTAAAAAAACATTCATATGACGCTTATGTTGTTCGTTAATTATTCCATCTTGAAATGAAATTGATCTTGTAGATAAAAAACATGCCTAGACAACCTTTTAGAAAATTATGTTTTAGTTTTAGTAATTATAGAATTAAGGAATAAATTTACAAACTCAAATGATAGTGTCATTAACATTTTTGGTAGAACATTCAAATTTTAGTTAAATTAAGATTTATTAATTAAGGAATTAAGGAATAAATTTACAAAATCAATTAATAATGTCATTAACTTTATAGCAGAACATTAAGCTTTTAGTCAGACTAGGCCTATGGAGCCTCGTGTGATGCACGACTCCTGTTTGAAATTATTGAACTTGAGGGTTTGTTTGAGCTAAGCTATAACTTCTCGGTCAAAGTAACCTCATCAGTAGCTTTTGACTGGATAATTGTAGTCGGTTCATTGTTGATGGAGTCAACAACATTAAACACAAAAGACATTGCATCTGGGGGCCTCATTGCTCTCTCTTTATCATCATTTTCAGAGGCATGCTTGACTTTAGGCATGTCAGTTCACCAGATCTGAACTTTACCACATTACGTCTAAAACCACAAACCTTAGTTTAAAGTTTCGACTTGTTAATAAGTTGATAATATTATTACTTTCATCAGACTCTCTTTCTCTTTTAAATTTTACAATTTTTTTTTATCATCCAGCCATATCAGTAGTAATTACAAACTCGAGAAAATGATTTTAGGAAACAGTCAGAATCAATTAATTTCATTATTCTGGATGCTTTCTACATTGTTTATGCCTATTATTTTCTAAATTTTACAAAAATCCATGTGTCATTATGTTTTAAATGATTACCATCATCACGTAATCTTGTTAGTATTCCAATAACATAAAAGCACAGTTTTTGTTCACTCTAATGATACTTAAACTGCACTTAAAACTAACATATCATATGTGCTCACTGTGTTGTCAATTCCAGATGGCTTCTCATGCATGATCTTTTCACCGTCAAAAGCCAATTTATTCACCAAATTAAGCTCAGTTTCATCAAATGACGACCAATCCTTTTTATCCTTATCCAGTATGCCGCAGATGAACCGTCACACTAGAGGATGAGAAGATAAACCTGTAAATTCTAAGTTCTCCAATCTAAGGTGTGTTTTTTTCACATGAATTAGCATCCAAAACCGTCATACTGATATTACAAATTTTAATGAAAAAGATCAAACTCATATAAAAGGACCGACCTTGCTAATCAGAGACATGACCTTATTGGAGGCAATCCAATGCTTTCCCTAATCGGGCATTGTATTTGAGATTCTTGATAGAAAATATGCTTGAACAGAAAGGAGCTTGAGAAGGTGTAGAATAAAGGAGAAAAGATTAGGATTTGTGCTTGAAACGCATGAGGAGAAGAGGTATTATCGCATGAAAATTAACAAAAGAGAAATTATTGCTTATAAGAGGAATTATTTGAGTAGGATGTGGGAGGAGAACCGGTAGTTGGAAGCATGCTGGAATTGGCGTCCGTGAGCGCTTCATTTCTGGGAAGAGGTATTATAGAATGAAAATTAACAAAAGAGGAATTATTTCAGTAGGATCTGGGAAGAGAACTTGTAGTTGGATGCATAGTCCCAATCCAATGCCACCATGCCTGAAATCAATGTAGAGTAGAAATCTCGTTCACATATATCAAGAGTATAACACAACAAAAAATAAATGGTATTTACACATTCCGAACTGAACATCCAAGTTTCATATAAATTATTTGAGTAGGATCTGGGAAGAGAACCTGTAGTTGGAAGCATGCTTCAATTGGTGACCGTGAGCACTTCATTGAATTTCATGTCAAAATTTATCAAATTGGAATGCAACAGAAACAACAACAGCTGAAGGACTCACCCGATCACTGCGCTCTCTACAGATCTCCTCCCCGCCTTCCTCCCTACATTCCCCAATCTCACGACATTCGATCTGCCCATGCCTGCACCAATCGACGATCCCCAAGCGCTTTGCCTTGCTAGATTTTGCCCCAAAATCAAATCCCTAATTCTTACTGCCTTTGGAAGAAGAGAGCTTGCGGGACTATAGACGGAGACCAGAGGCAAGGCTTTTCCGCTGAGACATCTTGGTAGAAACAAACCAACAACAAATGACCGACGAGGAGGCTTATATAGAAAAGGAACGACGTACTGACTCCCATACACAAACGGGAGAAACAAAAACGACCATGGATCAACATTAAACCACCACGCGTGGAAGAGAAAAGGGTAGACACTAGTCCTACGGAGGTCGTGCGATGCACGAACCCTGTGTGGTAGTGCTTTAACGGGAGTGTGATTTTTAATCTTGGTATTTTAGGATTTGTACCGACTCTAGTTGTCATGCAAATTAATATTACTTGTATTATTGTCTACATTGTTTGCAATACGGAAAAACGATAGAATATAAACAATCATACTTTTAGTGATTGAATATCATATATCATTTTAGCCACAATAACATTAGTATAGTATATGACATCTTCTAAGAGGGCAATTTGGAAGCTCTAGTTTTTGGAAGATTACGACAACTTCTACTCTATTGCATGGATCGTGCAAATCTTGAAGAATGTTAAGGAAACGATCGAGCAACAAAGCGTCGATCTACTCAAAAACAAAGAAAAAAATTATTGGCTACCTTGGTGTTTTTTAAAAATAGAACATTAAGGATTGAATCTTGAACAAGAAATCTAGAAGAAAAATAACCCCTTTATTAAAGAAAGGTAAGAGAGTGCATGGTTCTGATTATGCTTTACATAATCATAGCATCGATCTATCATGTTTATCATCTATGTGATGTTTGCACTCATAGGAATCATTAATTGTGTAACCATCATCATTGTACACCCTGATTCTATCAGACATGTCAAATGCATGTTCTCTGCAGTTGTTAAAAAAGGTCATCATATCCTTAAAAATATGCATACATGTTTTCTTCAGGAAATGTATGTAGATCATGATATGAATCAACTTACGACTTATCATGTCTT
Organism: Oxyria digyna; assembly: GCA_029168935.1. NCBI lineage: Eukaryota > Viridiplantae > Streptophyta > Magnoliopsida > Caryophyllales > Polygonaceae > Oxyria > Oxyria digyna. The sequence goes on from JAPVLV010000013.1 coordinate 25,062,148, forward strand.
CTAGGTTTCCTATCAAAGGTACATTCTTCTGTATAGCCTCTCGTCTAGCTTGAGAATACATACCAGTAGAAGGGTCGCCCCTGCCTAGAATACAAAACGGTTAAGATTAGATGATGCAATGACACATTAAATTTCAAGTTTATTTAAATTGTCGTAAAATATAGCGCACTTGTTGAACTCATCAGAAATCTGGCTCAAAGTTGTGCTATGCGCGCGCTTTAAAAGTACAGATTCGACCGGCCGACTATGCAACGAAGGAGTTACAAATACAATCTCAAGACTCATAACATTCCACACTGAATTGATCTGTAGAAAGAAGAGGAAGAGATACGTGAGAGCGAGGGCAATGATGAACTTTTCATATTTATATTTATTATGCGGTAAAAAAAATCAAATAACTCACCTAATTACAATACTAAATGCACTAAATGCTTAATCAAGAGGTCAAGTTTATATTATATTAGATTAGATTAGATGTTGATTAAGATTCTACACCAATACCAATGAAAAAAACAAATTAAAATTGACATTAACTTTTTTGATATACATTCAACTTTTAATTAAATTTGAAAGAATTTAAATTTAAATTTACACTGGGATAAAATGGTAGGATTTGAATTGATGAGGTACCAATTACATTTAGCTTTACAACACACTTCTAATATTTAAGAATATAAGATAAGATCAAGTATATAAGATAATAGAACAAATGCCTTTACATCATCACAATAGACGCTTGTAATCTAAGTTGTAATGTTATGAAGCATAAACCAAGAACAAATAAATGTAGAAAAGCATACAAGAATTACGAGATTCAAAACTAAAGTCCTATATCCTCGGGCTACAAGAACGAGACCCGATTCCACTTGGATACTTAGATGTGAAGATACAATCATATTCTCGAACATATAGAAAGTAAAAGGAAAATACACGGTTAGGCACATGGGAGAAAGAAATCCCCTGGATCGGTGAAGGTTCGATCCATAACTTATGTGGATATCTTTTATTTCGAGTTGGCTCTTAAACCTGTAAGAACTTGTTTTCTACAACATATAAATTGTATAAGATACAAGTAATAAAACGGAATTAAGGAGAGGAGAAATTAATCGAACGAATACTGAAACCGTACGGTCGAACTTGAGAAGAGTCGGGATAAGAATCTCTTTCCTTAATTTTGAAAACGCCTCGCCTTGTGACGGTTACCGGCGTTCTAAATCCCATAATACAATCTTTATCGCTTCTGGTTTGCACAAGTCAAAACTAGAAGCCAACAAACGCTAGATTATGTGTGTACTCTCAGACTCAATGAAGAAGAAGAAGAGGAAGAGGTGATAGAGACTCGAAAACTCTGGGAGCTAGAGAGCAGAAGAGAGTGATTTGATGGGTGTTGAGTGTGAGAATTCGAGTGTTGCAGAGCCTCCTTTTATAGGCTGCATGAGAGAATATATGTAATGAATGGCCCAATCCGCGTGGATTAAATGGGCTGATCTGGTCCAAGTCAATCCCGCGTGACATAAATGCTCAGATTCTCCGCGTGGCATAAATGTCCAGTCAACGGAAATCTGCAACCTTTGAATGCCCAATCTGACTTTGAACGAAGCTGATACGAATCCGGTTGGATGCGTATGCCTTCGTGGAGGATCGTGGTAGAAAGGGACGTCGTCTCTAGAACTCTTCAAGGTTTGATAAGTATTGAGTCTTGCAACTCAATAAGAACTCGAAGGCTTGAGAGTCCACTCAAGGGATGAACAAATTCGATAGGTAGGCTTGGTGACAGTTCGCTAACGAGACCAACTCTGGATCCAATCAGTGGTCTATTTTAATTCACTCCTAGTTTATATACTAGTGAGTTTATCTCCTCCTAATCAATGTGGGATACACATTAATCCTCAAATTTCAACTTAGTTACATTAAATGTAGCTCCCTCATTTCTCATTCAAACGAAACCTGAATAGACGTACGAGCATACTATGAAATAGTACTCGCGCGGATGAAGCCAATGCTCCCATAACCCAACACCAACGGTGCCCGTAAAATTTGGTTCCAACAATCCCCCACATGAATAGAAATGACTCTATTACATGTGGAAAAAAAAACTCGACAGAAAGACTTTTGAGAGTACGGTCGAAGAATCAATGCATTTGGGTTGGTAGCATTTTTTTAGCCTTGAACCACCCATAGTGAATAGCCATCAGATTTACTCGACCAGGTAGGGAACGTGATGTATTGAACCACCTGGACTTTGTTGTAACCCTAGACAACAACTATCACATAGTTTCATCTTCTCATAGAACTAGGTTCTCTGATTGTGTTCGTTTTGGCCTTGAGCATCCCTGGTTATTTATGAGTGAGGTTAGAGAATTCAGCCTCTGTATATTCTCCTAGAAACGGCCCTATTTCACACTCATAAGGTGATTTTACCATAAGTAGTATACTATTATACTCCACTTTGAGTTTCAAAGCTTATGGAATCATTAAAAGCTAACGCTTAACCTATACTTTACCAACGCACTTTTATCATCCCAGGAACTAGGAGAAGATGTAAATCTCCAAGTGCTCCTTAGATTCAGCTTGATTTTGTTGTCCCTTTGAACCTAGATCTTGGGATCTATAATCACGTAAGTAGGGTTACCATCCAGCGTCGTTTTTTGTCATAGGTTTTAATCTTATTCCCCTCGATGATTTCACAACTTGCTCTTGAGACAAACCTTTAGTAAACGGATCCGTTAGGTTGTCAGCCGATCGGATATAATCAACCGTGATTACTCCGTTTGAGAGCAATTGTCTTATGGTTTTATGTCATCTTCTAATATGATGAGACTTACCATTATACATTGAACTCAATGCCCGAGCTATTGTCGATTGACTATCACAGTGGACGCCCATAGTCGGCACTAGTTTTTCCCACATAAGTATATCCTCTAGAAAGTTTTGAAGCCATTCTGCTTCTTATGTTGTTTTTTCCAAAGAAATGAATTCAGATTCCATTGTGGATCTAGCCAATAACGTTTTTTTGGAGGATTTCTAGGATACAACCGCATCACCTAGAGTAAAAACATACTCGCTTGTGGATTTTGAGTTTTTGGAGTCTGATATCCAGTTAGCATCATTATAGCCTTCCATCACTGCTAGATATCTTCCATAGGGCAACCCATAATCTCGAGTATATCGCAAATAGTTCAATACTCTAGTTATGCCCTTCCAGTGACTATGTCCTGGATTGCTAGTGTAACGACTTAGTACATTCATCGTGTGTGCTAAATCTGGTCTTGTACAATTTGTTAGGTACATAAGACTTCCAATCACTCGTGTATACTCTACTTGAGATATGCCATTACCCAAGTTTTTCTTAAGGTCGAGATGAGGGTCCACGAGACTCTTAGCATTACCGCTTGAGTACTTGTTGAACTGTTCAAGTACTTTCTCGGCGTAATGATCTTGGGTTAGGTTGATTCCTTCGGAGTGTCCCATGACTTTTATTCCTAAAATCACATCCGCTAATCCCAAGTCTTTCATGTCAACCTTGCCACTAAGCATGTTTTTAGTTTGTTGGATCATATCTTTGTTGCTACCAATAATGAGCATGTCAACAAAATATATCCTTTTGGAGTTGTTTTGACATAAATACATTTGTCACATTCATTTATATTGAAACTGTTTGACATCATGATGCTGTCAAATTTTTCAAGCCATTGTTTAGGTCCTTGTTTAAACCCTATAAAGATTTCCCAAATCTACACACTTTGTGTTCCTGTCTAGGCACAACATACCCCTCGGGTTGTTTCACATAAATTTCCTCTTCTAGCTCTCCATTTACAATGGTCGTTTTTACATCCATTTGATGTATTTTGTTGATTGCGTAGAGCTCGCTATTAGTACTCAAATAGAAGAAATCCTTGTTACCGGCGAGTATGTATCGAAGAAATCTAGACTTACTTTTTGTCTAAATCCTTGTACTACAAGCCTTGCCTTGTACTTCTCTATTGAGTCATCGGTTTTCAATTATCTTTTGAAAATCCATTTACAACCCAGTGCCTTTGACCCTGGGGTAAATCAGCTAACTCCGAAGTATGATTTTGCATAATACTGATTGAAGTTCGGAATAATCTCTAGAAACACTTAGTTCCTCTTGTACATGAACATTGAACTTCGGCACTCTGCCATGTCTCTAAAACCGGTCTCATCATATGTAAAGGCCATTCCGTGTACCCGGTTCCGTTGGATTTCATGTTGATTATAGCAAGTTGTGATACTGATTGTGTATATGTGAATGCTACTTCCTACAAAGATGGGGCGCTCTGGAAATGGTTCATACCGCATAATATCAAATAAAGGCAACCCATTTTCTTGTAGACAAGAAACACGTGGACGCTCAGGTACGTTGTAGGTATTCAGTCATATATTGTTTAATCCAGTAAACTCGGAAAAGTTTACATATACACACAAACACAGCAAAAGCATTCACTATTTATAACACACTCATGCGTCACACATAGAAGTCGTCAATGCATGACGTATGGACACAACACATGCGTCACACATGACATGACTTCCTTTATTATGTATTGTTTCACATTTTTTGTATTTTAAATTTGTTACCGGAATATTTACAAATTTATCAAGCTAAAGTCAATGTTTTACATCATCACAATTTCCAAATTTAATCCTAAAGCACAAACGAACTTCTTTTACACTACTACTAGTACATTAACATGAAAATCATGAAAAGTAAACTAAATCATACCCTAAAAAAAATATGAGTTCGAAAGTCAAATTTTTACTAAGAATGTTAAAGAAGCTTTTTTTTCCACCTCTTCCTTTATTGAAATAATCTTTATTTTTCATGTTTCTTTAGTTTTTTTGTTTGAGAATGAGTTTAGTTGAAGCTCATTGTGGTTGAGAATGGATTTTGATGGTGTTTTAAAAATGGAGAAGATGATAGATAAAAGTATAGCAATAGATGGTAATAGGTATTACGAAAATAGTTAAAACCATGGGGGAATTAATTTAGTTTAGTGAGACAAGACATTCATTGCAATCCATATTAATCTTGCCCCTCCATGCGTGGTGTATGGTGTGACAGGATTAATATGGGCTCATTTTGTAAGTGAGGCAAAGCTCATTGAAATAAGTTGTCCCACTTCAAAGCATTACATGTACTCAACTGGATTCTACAATCGTGTATTTGTAGAGATTTACAGAAGTTAAGCTTGATAACTAGTTGGGCTTCAAAAAAAAACTAATTCGACACAAAACATTTGTAACCCTAGCTTTGCATTAGCTATAAATAGTCAACCAAAGAAAGGGAAAATGTCGGGTGAGAATAATTTTTAAAATACTAACGTGATAATGATGCACATTAGAAGTAAATTGGTGCACATTTATTACTGATTTGGTGCATATTTGTTGTGCGTCACAACAAATTATGGTTAATCTTTCTTATGTTTCTTCTTATAGATTTACTATCATTTTTTCATGTTTCTAACTCGCTTTTCTCACCTATTATTGGAAGAAAAAAAAGATGACATCATCATTATCACCATCTAGTGAAGGGAATAATTGTGTATTAAATTATTCCATCAATGAGGAGATAAATAATTAAATATATTAATAATAGTAGAGGGTAGCTAGAGTATTTAATGAGCCTGGATTAGGTTATCAAGGGACTCTTTTTTTATGTTCTTTGAAGAGAAGCAACCTCCAAGGCATTCGATGATATCACCACATAGAGAAGAGATCCCGGCTTGGTAGCCTCCAGATGTAGCCATTTATGGTGAACTGGGTCAACAATTCTCGTGTTCATAATCTTGCTTTAATCTTCAATGTCTAAGTGATTCGTACATCAATCACCATCAACAACAAATCTAATATTGTGACAAATCATGTTACAATTGGCGCCGACTGTGGGGAACGAGAAGACGATGATTGAAGAAGGAATCACATTCATGGATGAGCAAGAAAACATTCAAGGCTAGGGACACTGATTAGGGTCCTAGGAAAACGACATCTAGGCTTAGATGACTCAATGGAGGATCAAGTACGGAATCGAGGCGGATGTGCATCCAGAATATCGTCAAATTGATGTCTCGAAAATTAGGGTTCGAGCGAACCGCGACAGCGGGTTCTCATCCGCGACCACGGGAGAAAAAAGCAAAGTGTACGAGATCCGAAAAACCCCGATCGCAATAATTTTACTGCGAGCGCGGACTGCTCTTTGCAGAACTGCCACCAGGAAACCGCGATCGCGGCAAGCGAACCGCGACTGCGATATTAATATAGCATCAACGTCATGTCTGTATTGATAGCAAACGAAAGAAAGAGGTTAATCTTAATTTATTTACTCTTCAACTTCTTACATATATGAATAATATGTGAATTCTTAATTGGTGTGTAAAACTAATGCTTTAGCATATGAGGTGAGCAATCTTGTCTTTATGTGATTGTTTTGAATGTTGACACAGAGAGTAGAAGCATGTGTGACATGGGGCATGGATGCTATTTGTTTCTGTTGATTTATGTATACAATGTTTGAGTTGTCGTCTTGTACGTTTTGTTAGGGTACATGTGTGACAGAGGGCATGTAAGTCAGGATGATGCGTTGAAACTCTGAATAGTTTTGGTGCTTCCGCAGGCAGAAAGTCGGGTTGACACATTGAGACTCTGAATAGTCTCGGTGCTCTCGCATGCAAAAAGTTGGGATGACGCATTGAGACTCTGAATAGTCTCGGTGCTCCCGCACACAGAAAGTCGGGATGACGCATTGAGACTCTGAATAGTCTCGGTGCTCCCGCAGGCAGAAAGTTGGGATGACGCGTTGAGACTCTGAATAGTCTCGGTGCTCCCGCAGGCAAAAATTTCGGATGACGCATTGAGACTCTGAATAGTCTTGGTGCTCCCGCAGACAGAAAGTCGGGATGATGCATTAAGACTATGAATAGTCTTGGTGCTCCGACATACAAGAAGTCGGGATGATGCATTGTGACTCTGAATAGTCTCGGTGCTCCTGCATGCAGAAAGTTAGGATGATGCACTGAGACTTTGAATAGTCTCGATGCTCCCGCATACATAAATTCAGGACGATGCATTGTGATTCTTTAAAGTCTTAGTGTTCCGGCAAGAAAAAAGATGGGATGATGCATTTGAGACTCTGAAAAGTCTAGGTGCTCCAAGAAATAAGGAATGAGACAGCGAGTCTTGAAAAGGTTAGTTGTGACTGTGTGCAGACGAGATTGTGGTCCAGTTAGAGATCCAAAAAGTTTTTGCAACATTAATGAGAGAGGAAATCGCGACCGCGGGTCAATAATCGTGACCGCGGCTATCAAATTATAGAAAGCCGAGAGCATCAGAGAATAAACCGCGACCACAGCACCAGAAACGCGACCGCAACTATCAAAATGCAAAAAGCCGAGAGCAGCAGAGAAGAAACCGCGACCGCGGCCCCAAAACCGGGACCATGGTCGACATTACAACTGCAATTTTAGAGTGGGTCGTTGGAGGCTCAAACGATGTCTGAATAACGCAAGGTCGGAGGATACGGACTCGGGGAAAGAGAAAGTTTCTCTAGGTTGAAGTTTCAGAAACCTACATCCATTTTCCAGAATCAGAAAATTGGCAAGAACAAGACAACGCCTCTGAATAGTCTCGGTGCTCCCACAGGAAAGAAAAAAGGATGATGTAGTTAGACCTCGAATAGTCTGATGCTCCCAAAAACATGGAATGAGACAACGACTTTGGAAAGTCTAAGTGCTCTAAGTAAGAAAGCTATGAGACAATGAAGAAGATTCAAATGCTTGAGGAAGAGTTTAAGGCGTACAAGTTCGGATCCCGCAACCCGCACCGAAGTTACGAGACCCGAGAGGCAAAATGAAGAGAATAATCGTGTTTTAAATTATCCCATAAATGAGGAGATAAATGATTAAATAAATTAATAATTGTAAAGGGTAGCTAGGGTAATTTTTTTTTTGAAAGGAGGATATTTTATAAGTCTGAATTAGGTTATAAGGGGACTCTCTTTTTACGTTCTGTGAAGAGAAGCAGCCTCCAAGGCATTCGATGGTATCACCACATAGAGAAGAGATCTTGGCTTGTTAGCCTCCAAATGTAGTCATTTAATTATGGTGAATTGGGTCATCCTATTCATATTCTTGCTTTTATCTTCAATATCTAAGCGATTCGTACATCAAACGTCGTCATCAAAAATCTAGTATTGTGACAAATCATGTTAAAACATGCTCCAAAGTGTAGGTGTGGTCGATTACTAGTCATGCACACTAATGATGATGAAGACACTCCTATCCATTATGGATGAAGGTTAATTTTATTCTTATAAGTGTAATTGGGTGATCATGTGGGTGATTACGTGTTATATATTTGTGGGTTTATTTCTAACATATATGGATACCTCTGATTCCGACTAATTTTCTTATTCTGTTTTTTTTTCTAATGAAAGGACCGTGTTGTAAGGTGTTTAGGTCATGTTAAATTTGTTTTCTCTAACGAACCAGTGGTGTAATCTGTTGTTGTAATCTCTTTCAAAATGTTAATGTGTTTAAAAATCCCATAAATGTATCTCGAATGAGCGCATACTAATTATAATATGCATTAAATGATATTTTGAACTAAAACATTAAATATAGAGAATTTCTCATAAACATACACATAACATCATCCTACGTCTAATATAATACTCTCTGCACTTCTGCATCCTCAACTCTAACATGTGACCAAACAATTCACACTAAGATCCTTGCACATACTCTATGTTCTCTAAGATACACCTACATTGACATTGTAGTCCATATATGTATTGACCCTGCATGTGTCACGTATTAAAGGTCTTCATACATCACGCATCGATGCTCTCTATACATGACATATTGATTCGTTTTTGAAATGTTGGTCTTTGTGTGTCACGCACAAGATCCTTCTATATGCGACACACCAATGATATAACGAATCTATCGGAGAGTACGTACACACTACGAGATGTTTAGTAATTTGAGTGGGTAATATATAGAAGGCAATGACTATATGCACGCGAATCGAGGCCTATATGCACGCGATTCCGTGCGCGCATCTTATGCGCACCACTCTGTGCGCTGGTGTTCTGCGCACTTAGGTATTACGGGTACTTTTCGTAAATTTTCAGAATATGTAACAACTGGTGCGCAGAACGACTGCGCACATTTTGAACATATGTGCGCCTAGATTCTGCGCACAGGTTAAAGAAGTAGCCGTTGAAATTTTTGAAATTTGCTTACTTTGTGCGCATTAGGTCAGCGCACAAGGTTGTGTTATTTTCAATATTTGATTATGTTTGAAAAACTTATAAAAATTAGTGTTATTAGGCATATAAAGTGCGTATAAGGTCTCCCCGTCACAAAAAGTGGCTCGAAAATACGCAAAAACGCTAAAAGGCCTTAATGGGCCTTAAGGCCTTTTAAGGTCCAATAAGGCGGAACGATGCCCAAACGACGTCGGAATGCAATGAAACTTGTTTTCAATGAATATTATAGCTATTTAACCTTGTCGGTAACTTCAAGTCGAAATCTCGTACTCTTCAAGTAACACCTCCTTTGTAAACCTTTACTAGTCTTTCAATCTTCGAAATAGTTGAAATAGTTGCGATATGAAGGGTCTAGCACATCGATGTTGATTATGTTTGAAAAACTTATACAATTTAGTGTTATTAGGCATATAAAGTGCGTATAAGGTCTCCCCGTCACAAAAAGTGGCTCGAAAAGATGCAAAAACTCTAAAAGGCCTTATATGCGCATTGGATCTGCGCACATCTTTCTGTGCGCAGGCCAAATGCGCACATCTTTCAGCGCACGACGTTTCAGATTCCCGAAGTTGTGCGCTGAACGTTTGCGCATTACCTTTTATGTGCGTTGGTGTCCTGCGCACGAGTTTGTCAGTCATTGTCAGAATTTTCAAATTTATCCCGAAAATACCTTTGTGCGCAATACAACAGCGCACCAACTTATGCGCATAACTTCTGCGCACCAAATCGTGTGCATATAGTGAAAAACTCGCGTGCATATAGGCGTTTCGTTTATAGAATTAGTGGTAATATCTATATATATAAAAAAATTGATGGGTTTGAGAAAGTAACGTCAAATGGGACTCATTAATATTTAAACCTATTTTTTCCTTTTTTTTCTATTTCTCATTATCCAACTTATTAAATGTCTAATAAAATCATATTTATGTGCTTAAGGTTAGTATTTCCACCATTTTCATCTTTTTTTTCTTCGCTCTTCACCTCCAATCCGTATGACGATGAATAGCAATCCTAGCAACGTAAACGACTATGTGATTTTGGTACATATATAAGAGATATTCAATTCATTTTATTATAATTTACTAAAAAATACATATATGAAAAAATATATTAAGTATATGAATATAGACAAAATAAAATGTGTTTGGCTTGCGCAAAGCGCGGGTAATGACCCAGAAAGTTGTCATTAAGTCGTCATTACTATGTGGCCTCTTGAATTCCTCTTCTAATTTCAACTTTTGATCTTTCGATTTCTCTGACTGAGATTTCGTATTGAATTCTCCTATCAAGTCGTCGTTACTCTTCTGCATATTGTATTTCGCCGTTACTCATGGTTATTGTCAATTTGTAATTGAACCAATCAATTTGCTATTTTTATCACTTTTATTGTTCGTTTATTTTTGTGTTAATGTATTGATCTGCAAATTAGATATACTTTGTACTGAATTTGATAAAATTATGCCCTAAAAAAGGTTGTAAATATATAATTAGCCAAATCCAATTTTGAGACGAAAAACCACAATTACCCGCGCTACAGTATAGTGCTAAAGCTACATAGATTATTCAATACTTCACGTACGTACGTACGTACGCGTATCAATAATTATGCATTTAATAATAAATTAATTAAACACATGCTACGTATATATAGATCAATCAAACGAAAAAAGAAGCAACATAAAGTTTTCATGCAAATACACAAAGCTTCCAATATTTTGTACAAACCTTCGTGGGTGGAGATTGATTAATTAGCTTTGCTGCCCATTTGATCAATCATAAAGCAAAAGCATAATGAATCTCCATTGAACGTCCTTTGAATATTCAGTCAACATGTAAACCTACAATTATAACCCCTTTATTATTCTCTCTAATTATTGGCCAACATACAATGGATTATATACCGCCGGATTAATGCGTCATAACCAGATTTATGTAGCTAAATTCCGATTTCGGACTCCAAAGCAAACATTGTATCCAGATGAACCCTAGTGCATTTTGAGCCGTGGGGTTCAATAGAATGGTCCCTTGCGTTTCGGGCCTACTTATTATAAGTGCGGATTGATTGTTGCATGTATAATACCAGAAAACATTTGATTTTGACATATATTATTTATGTATCATATGGAAAGCTATACTCAACATGTTTATAGAGAGAGGTTTCGGTAAGAAATAAGTTATTATGCGATTTGCGAAACTCGCGTTTATAAATTACACGTTAATGTTCATATTCTGGATGATAATATTCATGATCTGGACGGACACTATAAGAACGGATATGATCTGGACGGAAAGCTATACTCATCATATTTTGTAATTTTTGTGAACGTTTTTCTCTTGAAATAATTTGAACAGATATGATCACCAAATTATAAAATTAATTGCTTAAATTATGAAAATTATAATTTATTTTAATACGGACACTTCCTACCATAAGATTTGATCAATATTGATACGAATTCTTTGTCCTCACGGAGAGATGAATATCTTTTTCTTTTTCTTTTAAATGAAAGATGTGTTTCAACATTCAGAAAGTGGGACATAATGCTACGCTAATCGACGGGGAAAAAGAAGGGTAGAAATAAAAAGTGGCACCTATAATGGAAAACATAACCAATTTCGTACTATTTTTAACTTTGATAGATCCATCTTTTTTGCCCCTTCCCCTCTTATTTTGCTTATAAGGAAAATGAGTGGGTTGGTCAAATTTGTCTTTGTTTGATGATTACTCATCTCTATAATAGCGTAGGCAGTTTTGTTGGAATGAGATGTGTAAGTTGATATAAAAGGGGTATGTAAATCAAACTAGAAAACCCTAATCGATATACCCGTTTTGTATTAAAACAAATCTTTTGAAGTGATGTAGCTTACGTACTTTTATTGGGAAAAAATAACGACGTCAATCGAGATTATATACCTATCGGGAAGTTTGATTTTAATGCCATAGCAATTCGGGTTTGAAAATAGATTTTTTTTAAGTCAAGGTAAGAAATGGAAATCCATCTTACTAAGATGAAAATCTCCACAGGATGATCGTGAAAAAGGATAAGATTACTGAACATGAGGATTTACAATATCAAGATCTTCACCGAAGGTTCAGGAATCAATTTCCACTGGAAATCGACACTGAATTGGATGAACCCAAGTTGCGTGACGTCTCAAAGATTCATGCATCACATGTCGTAGAGCTTTTGATAAAAACTGTAGTACCTGGAGAGTGGTTCAAGAGAAATTTCATGATGTTGCTTGTTGCAACCATTATGGACAGTCAGCCAAATGGTGGATTGAATTATAATATTCTTCATTACCTTGAGTGCACCGAGATGATTAATCACTATGACTGGTCAAAAATGCTAGTTGACCTTCTGATAAAGACAAATGAGTCTTTTGATAGGACAACAAATGCTAGTTTTTTCAGAGGACCAATCCTTCTACTACAAGTTGGTGTTCACCAATTTTAATCATTTTGTTCATTATCATTTCATGATATGTTCATCAAACTAATATTTACTCATTTACTTTATTTGCTTGCAGTTGATATATTTTGATCGTGTTATTCATATTATAACAGATACAATCCAGAGATAATTAGTTTGATGAACATATCCAAACTAATTATCTCTTAACTTGCTTAAATAAGAGATAATTATTTGTGAGTTCCTAATGTTGCTGAAAGAGTTCCTAATTATTTGTGCTGATGAATCCAAAAATGGATTTGCTGCTAAGATTCTTATGCTCTGTTGAATGCTTTGTTTGCAGTTTTGTCTAGCACAAAATATGGCTTGAAGCAAACACGTGGAAAGTTTGGTCTAGGTGCAAAGATGGTAAGGTTTGTGTATATATTACTTCTATTGCACTTTAAATATGATTGATTCTTAAGAAATTTGGTGAGAATTTTTGCTATTATTAACCCATGTCTGGTTTGTGAAGAAAAAGCTTAAATGTAAAAGTGAAGTTAAGCAGTCTCAGCTTCTTAACTTGCTTAAATTCATGTTCCAATTTGAACCCCAGTAGGATTTAATTTGGACCAAGATGAGTACGGGACTCCCGATTGAGATCGTTTCAGCAATGAAGGGCCAAATTTTTCAGACATTCTGCCGGTTGGACATTGACATTCACCGGTATGTTTTATCATATGCAGGGATATAAGAGTATCTGTATTCATATAAATTATCTTTTTTGTACTTGCAATCTTGCCACTTATTGTATCCATGTTTGGTTTTAGCTCATGTGTTTTATTCCATAATATTTCTATCTTCTCATTTGAGGTGTCCACATGTTCTTTTTTTTTCCTGTTTGGTTGAGATGTTATTCTAATTTGTTTTCAGAAACACCCCTCACATTCATCTACATGAAAAACGTGAGAACAAGGAACAATGGCATGGAGCTGAAATTCAAATTGTTATTGAGGGAAACTGGACAACTTATCGTGTATGTACATATTGTTGTCTTAATTTCCACACTCTTCAAATATAGCTTCTTTAACATACTAATCACACTACCATGCCATCAATTAATTTTTTCCATCCTATTTACCGCTCCCTAAATGTGCAGAAAGCGCAGTATTTGCTTATTTATTCCTAGCTGCATAAGTTTTTATTGCTTTAGGGTTTCTTCTTCTTTTTCCCTGCTCTTCACTTTCACTATATTGTTATGTGTATGGATCAGCTCAAGATGAATATTAATCAGTGTCCGTATTTGACATTCGTAATTGTGAGATTTTATGTGACTCAAGTTGACTATAAACTTGTCATGTGTGCATAAAGCATATACTTCAGCTGACAGTATGATAGAGTTGAAGTGCACGATTCAGATTTACTTTAAGTTCCTAACTTCCTATCCATGGGTTGTGATTGTTTTTATTGATTTAATATTTGAGTGGAGTTATGGATTTTCTAAGTTTCTGAACTTTTATGTCCCATATGAGTTTAATCTATAAAAGATCTGTAATATGCTCTGAATTCGTCAATTTGTGATGCTATATATCTGGTTAAACAAGAATCTTTGATTGGGAGAATTTTGCAGTTCTTTTGCAAATGTGTATTGCCAACTATGTCAATTTGGAGATTGCTTATGGTTTGCGTGCATGCTATGAATTTGCTAATGAAATATGCTTAGCAGCATGAATAAGTGATAATGAATGAACGGAAAAGAGCATAGCTTCTTCTTCTTCTTTTTTGTCAATTTGGAGATGCTATGAATTTTTTATGAAAGTTCAGCGGCATGAAGAAGTGATGATGACATCAACCAATTTAGAATTTAATCCTTTCCTTCTCCTTTCTCTCCCGATGATGCAATGATTCTGTTTCTTTCCCGTCCTTCCAAGTTCCAACCTAACAGGCCCTTTGTTTGTTATAATATGATCTGGGCTAATAGGCAATCAGCTGCAAGGTGAAAGGAAAGGAAAATGAGATATATAGGAGAGCTGGAGCGCAGACTTCAAACTCTGCAAACTGAATCTACCTCATTGACTGCTCAGCTGACTCTGTTACAGGTGAACTTATTATATTACCATTATGTTTCTGTCGGTGCATTATGTTTCGAGTATAAGAACTCGGTTTGCATTTCATGACCCAATTTAGTGGTCAATATTATTGTAGTATGGACATCTTTAGAAATGTTAGGTTTTGGTTATTATGATGGACCATCTCTATTGTGTTAAGGTTGATTTTTAGTGTTCAGTTAGGTTTTAATTAGGTTAAATTGCTGGATTTTATTATTGTAGATGATACATGATAATAGAGGGATATACGTTTGCAATTTTCTCTCTTTCTGAATTGTTTTGTTTATTGGTATATGTAAGCAGATCTCATGAACTAAATTTACTGGTCTAATGCAGAATAGTTAGTCCAGGTGATGGAAGTTTGCCTCTGGGAAAAAAGCAATACCTACAAAGAACTGGAAGGTCTGATTTTAGTCTTTCTACCACTGACTTGTATTCTTTCTTGCTTATTTTGTCTTCAACATATAATCCTATGCGACAATTTTTTTTCAGGTAAAAGAAGGTTTATTTCCTTGTAAATTATCCGAAAAAAGTTCGAAATTGGCTGAGGAGGCAGTGCATTTAACTATCAAGTCTTGGGGACAAAGATCATTACCTGAGCTTGAAGCTGAAGAAAGGCTGTCTTATTCCTGTGAAAAGGTAAAATGAGTTTGTTTCAGCTAACGATGAACACTTTACTTTATAATCATTGTATGGCTTGCCATTCAAGCTAATTAAATTTCTTGAATGAAGAACTCCATAGCTGTAACCTGTAACTAAATGGCTGTATATTGTGTAGGGTGCTGTTGAAGATGAAGTGACTGCAAAGCTCCGTTCTGCCTTTTTAGAGATTGATAAGGAGTACAAGACCTACATTGTGGAAGAAAGAAAACAGGTAAGAAATGGATGGACTTTTGTGTATTTAACTTTGTCCAAGTGATTCTTATATGTTTAGTAACTACAGGTTGTGTCTGCTGGTGGGCTTCATGTTATTGGAACAGAACGCCACGAGTCACGTCGTATAGAAAATCAGGTTTTTATTGCAATTTTCTTTTGGGAAATCTCCATTTTCTTTTTTAAAGTTTCTTATGATAGCCTATTGTTGAGGCAGATTCATATAATGTCTCGTCTGTGTATATTCTTCCTCTCTCTCACGCATCAAATTTGATTAATTGGATTTGAAAGTTGTTGAAATAGCTTTTGATAATGTTTTTAGGAACCTAAGCTGGATTTGATTGTGATAGTTTGGTTTGCGCAGTCTGAGTTTTAGTGATGTAGTTTTGTGAAACGAAATTAAGCCTGTATCTGGATTTCGTTGACCAGATCTGAGATTTTCGTGGCCAAACTTTGTTCACATTGTTTGCTTCTATGACATCTCTTCTTTTGGAATCTTACTCAAAAGTTTCAGTGAAATGACATAAATAATGCGTTCATTGTTGTACATGTGTTGTTGTGTGAAATCTCTTGGAAGCAAATGCTGTATTATTTACATAAGTTAGCAGCAAATAGATTTTTAGATCTTGTTGGCTAAGCTCTTTTGGTAGGATAGTATGACTTTCCTCGTTGGTGTTATGTCTCAAATCTCTATTGAAGTTGAGAAAAAATATATGACCTATTGAATAGTGCTGACGGATTTTCTACTCGTCTACAGGACTTCATCCTTTTTCTAAATGCTGTTGTTGCAATGAGTAATAGCTACTTGAGGAGTCAAGAAGTCTGTGCTTCTTGTATACCTGTGTCTTATTCAGACTGATCAGGCATTATCATTGTGGTTGTCCATTTGCGTAGTTGTATTTGGAGTTACAACTGCCATGATTATGATTGATCAATTCATCAATTTCGTGATTCGTCCTCCTAGGTATTGATCAATTCATAATTAGCTCCATATTGGTCTTATTCTCTGCTTCTTCTAGCTTAGATCTTATCTGTTCTTTTAATTTGATTGTCTTTTGGAACTGGTTTGAGCTTTGGGGATTTGTATTTATAAAATGTCTTTGCTCGGCTTTGTGCTAAAACATTCTTCTTAATAAAAGAATTGAATTGTTTTTAAGCAATTTTAAATGATTTATTATTGGTATTGATATCACACAGCTGGTGCATAACTTGACTGCATTCCTGTATTCATCACTACTGCAGCAAGGAGCTTCTTCGAGCTATTGTAATTTGCCTTGTAATAGTTCCGGTTCAATCTTGGAGCTTCATCTCTATGCATATCTAATTGCTGCTCATAGCCTAAGGTAGGTTTTCTTGTACAATGGCGTGATTTGTTATCGGTTTCAAGTTTTTCTGTTTGTTTCTCTGTTAGATACTGTCAAATGAAAGTTCTATACGTTCTAGCTGTTAAGATAATTTGCATCATATCATGCGTACAAACTGATTTACGCCTTGAAATGTTATACAATTTGGTAGAAAGAGATGTCATTAATTCACTACCACATTTAAAAAAAAAACTTTTATCATCCCTGATAGTAAATAAAAGGTGTGGAAAGAGAAAGAAAATTTTAAATATAGAAATTGTTCATAGAGTGTGTGCATCAGTTATGTAGGTAAGTCTGCTAAAAAAAGTTTTTGGTAAGAAGTAGCATTATTATTGATGATGCATCATTTGTATACATCACCTGTTTCTTTGTACTATCCTATACATTCTCAGTTTGTCATCTTCTATAAAGTTTATCTATTGTGTATCAGATCTCTGAACTCAAAGGGGACTTGCTGCTGATGAAGGTGTAGAAGGGGCAATACCTGTTATTTTGCAAGGGCAGGTGAGTTCTTAGATTTAACATTCTGGAAAGTTTACAGTTTTGTTCTTCCATAAATATCTTAAACTATAAGAAAATATCATTATCCCTAAAATTATATTAAATTATCTATCAATACTTCAGTGAAGACCATCCATCATTTTTAAATGGAGTAGTTTCTATACTCTGTGATTTGCAGACTTTCTAGGTGCAATAGGCATGATATTGATGACCGTCATATTTGACCGTCATACAAGTTATCTCCATAATCAGACTTTCTTGGTTTTCCAGTGGAGTGATGGGTTTCATGCTTTGTTCAACGGAGGGTCTTGAAGTTGACTTCAAGAATCCAGTCAACCTGATTGATGCAGTAGAGAGCCGTGGCAATGCGAAACGACCCTTGAAATTCTACAACAAGGAGCTACATATTGTACAAATTTGATTTAGTTTACTCTATATTCTTGTCTTTGCTTTGAGCTTAGATTTTTTTGCCTGTGTTTCTTTCCTTGCAGTTACATTCTGCTGCGTTTTGGTTGCCAACGTTCGCCAAGAAGCTCATTGGTTAGATTTGTTCGACGACAGAACACATATCTTGTTCTTCCTACACACAAGGTTTAATCTATTTTATATATTTAGCATCTTCATAAGTTCGTGTCAGTTATCACTTTAGTTTCGCGTGATTATATTGTACTTTAATTGTTAGGTAAAGGTGCCGAGGAGTCGTTTAACTACCTACTTTCAAATGAGGTAGGATTCAATAATATCAGATCTTGTTGCTTTCCCTGTTTTTTTATTGATATTTGTTTTTGGAAACTTTTATGCTTTATTAAGAATGCATTAAAGTTTTATGCTTTCCTTATTCATTGGTTAAAGATGCTCTATATAATTGTACTGGACTATGAAAAAGCCTTTGTTGTTGTCTTTTTTGTTGGGCTTGAGGTGGCAGCCTAATTTGTCTGGGCTTCAGGGTTTCTTAAGGCCCAATAACTTTCAAATCCACAAAGTGTTTTGATTTGGCTGCCACTATAAACATCCTTGGAGGCCAAGTTTGTGTGACCGGGTTTTTGGGTATCCACGGGTTTAGTTATTATCTTTTGCGGATATCCGTATACATAATGTAATTGGGCCAAGTTTCTTCTCCTTTTCTGATAAGCCCATGGCCCATTTCTATTAAACTACTTGTAATTTCCACCGCCTATACCTTTCCTTACCTGCCTTCTATATAACAATGGGTTGTGCTCACTTCATAAACACCAATGCAATTGCTTGCTTACTGATTTCATTTTCTCTGCTGTAAGTTTTTTTTTTTTTCTTTCTTTAATGTGCTTGTGTTTTTTTATTCCTTTTTCCCTTATTGTTTATTTCAATTACTCTCACATACATTGTATACAGAGTGCTTCATTTCATTTTGCTTTTAAATTGACATGCTAAGCATCGAAAAGATGGCTGCCTACTACGATTAGTACGTTCTGTATTCTGCATCCTCACTTCTTCATCTTACTGTGGGCAAGGTTATCTACTGCGTTTGCCTGCTCGAGTTGAAGTGCCTCCTTTTTCAAGATTTGGTGAGCAGTCGCCGCCCATTGCCTTTTTTTGCTGTGTAATCTTTCTTTAATGTGCTTGTGTTTCCTCACTTCTTCAGCTTACTTTGTTTCAGGTTATTTGTTGTGTTGCTTGTTCGAGTTTAAGTGCCTCCTATTTCAAGATTTGGTGAGCAGTCACGTAACATCTTTGTATTTCACATGCCATGCATACTTTTCGATTTGTGCTTCATGTTGTATGTTTCATGTATACCTCTTGTCCATGTTTGTTGCTATATAACTAAACATACTACCCACATACACACGTGGTTGTTGTCTTGTATACCACATAAATTCTTATCTCCTTAGTACATGCATGGCCTTACCACTGTAGCTAGCTGTGGATTTTTTTCCTTAATACAAAAAAAGACTGCAAATTTCCTTGGCATTCCTTCGCTTATTTCTATAAGAGATACATATGTTTTGTTTGTTCTCATCACTGGTTGTGTAATCTTTCTTTAAATTACTTTAATTAGTTTCATTTGTTTTACTCAAATGCATGTGTTGCAGTTTTAAGTGTTTGTAGTTTGTACAAAGCATTATTGATTTCATTTTGCTTTGACATTGACATGCAAAAGAATAAAAAAATGGTCGTCCACTACGATTAATACGTTCTGTATTCTGGATCCTTACTTCTTCATCTTACTATGTGCCAGGTTATCTGCTGTGTTGCTTGAACGAGTTGAAGTGCCTCTTTTTTCAAGATTTGGTGAGCAGTCGCCTCCTTTGCTCTTTTTTTTTGTTCCTTCTCATCGCTTCTTGTGTAATCTGTCTATGTAATCACATTATGCGCTTAATGTTATTGTTGTATGTCGTTGCACTTGCATTTATTGACTACCATGTTTGTATTTCACCTGCCATGCATGCATTTGGATTTGTGCTTCATGTATACCTCTTGTCCATCTCTGCTGTTCTATGACTACACACACTACCCACTTGGATACGTGCCTGTTGTTTTGTATACCACATAAATTCTTATCTCCTCAGTACATGCACTGCCTTACCACTGCAGCTATCTACACATCTTTTTCCTTAATACAAAAAAGACTGCATATTCCTTGGCATTCCTTCACGCATATGAACTTATCCATGCAGCCATATCTTTTCAGTCGCTATGTCAAAGACTATGGTTTCCATCCCCGAATTGCAGTCGAACTCTAAGGCACAAGCTGTCCGTGTCCAAATTGTTAAGAAATATCCCCCAATACAGAATGAGGGCAAGGCTAAGTACCAGACAATTCTTTTACGCGATCAGAGTGTAAGTAACACTACCCTTGTTTTTTCTGTCCTTTGTTTTATCTTGTAGGCGGCATGCTTATTTATTCACTAACTGGTACATCTATATTTTGTAGGGCAACAGGGCAAAACTCACTCTCTTTGGCGGCAATATAGATATTTTTGACTCTATTTTGCATGAGAGTGCTGTGTTTGATGTTTCCAATGTGACTGTGCGAGAGAGCGACTATGGCTCTGATCGTGGAAAAGTTATCTATGTTCACAATTCTTCTTCTGTTGTTCGTGTAAAGGGCGAGGATGTTCGTGCAAAATTTATTCCTCGTTTCACTACAATTGAAGACTCTAAGACAATTAATTCTGAGTCTGAGATATTCGGTGTGTTTCCATCCTTTTCCTGCTCTTTATGTGTTATTGGTAATTGTGCACGCACATGTGTTGCATGGTTACCATGATCGGGATTTGCGCCCCTGTTTTCTTATATAGTTTGAATTCCCATGTCGCAGCTGTGGCCGGTATCGTTCTGAAGATAAGTGACTTGGAAGGTAAACGTACTCGTGCTGGGAAACCCATTGACATGTGAAAGGTGTACATTACTGATTCAAGGTTGTCTTTTTTCCCACGTCCATAGTCTATCATCGTTTAATGTCTCATGTATTGATGTTTGTACTCTTCGTTTTGCTGATCATGTCTTCATTTTAGCTGCGAGGATGTTGTTCCTGTTACTCTATGGGGTTCTCTTGCTCATGACGTCACCGATTATGCCAAGGTTCATCCAATCCATCCAATTGTCACTTTTGAAGCTCTCCGAAAGAATCTCTTTCGCGGTATTGTCATTCCTTATCTTTTGTTTGCTTTTTTTTCCTTTATCGTTCTGTTGGTTACCACTGGGTTGTTCCACCAAAATATCTTTTTCTTACTAGCTTTGTTTTATTCAGGCGAGTACTCATTCAACACCATGTCTGAATGTCGGGTTAACTTTGAACCGACCGGGAAAATAATTGATGAGCTGACCAAATGGTATGCAGTTCTGTCCTACACCTTACCATTATCTTTTGCGTAGCTTGTAATGACTTTGTTCTTTGATTTGTATTCTGCCAAGGCTGGATTTACATGCTGATATTGTCCTATCAAGACAACAGACACTAGAGGCTAATGTTACAGTCCGCCCCATCCTGAAAACACACCTAATTGAGTCCCTGCTTTCTTTAAAGGTTGAGCGGTTATAACCCTCCTATTTTACTTTCATTTATCATATCATCTTACTCATTATACTGTTGGGGCCACATTACCCACGACTTTGCTTTGTCCTTCACAGGCTGCTAACGTTGAGCACCGGGGCCTCTATAAAATCGAGGCAGGTGTGAAATTTGCTAACCCAGACTCAAACATTCACTCTGTCCGTTACTGTTATGGGTGTAGCCATTGCGGTCGGGGCTGTGATCACGGTGCTGGTGAAAAATATATATGTCCTGCATGTCACCGACCTGCTGTCTCTATTGCAAAGTATGTTCCAGTTACTCTGGTTTGTCTGATATTCTGAGAAGAATAAGTCTATTCAATTTTGAGCAATATACGCATTATATGTACAACAAAGGCTTTGACATGCTCTTTTTGACAGCTTAGTAGGGTTTGAAATTCGTTCTCTGACTCTATCTTGATTTAGCTTATTATCTAAGAAGAATAAGTTTGTTTTACTTTGAGTAATTTATGCATTACATGTACTGCACCGGATTTGACAAACTCGTTTTGACAGCTTGCTAGAGTTTGATATTTGTCGTGCTCCGAGTCGATCTTGATTTCTCTGATTATCGTAGAATAATAAGATTGTTCTACATTTGGTATATTTATCTTAGAAGGATAAGTTTGTTTCTCGTAGGTTGATGATTCTGATGTTCTTTTGCATCTGGTGTTGTTTTTGAATTTTAGGAGTTCCTTTCTCTACTTCATCATTTAGTTGCTTTCTCAGCATATAGTGTTTGTTGTATTAATTGGTATACACGCTTTCGTGCTCTGTTCCACAGGTTGTACTTTGATTTCATTGCATTTGACCCTTCTGGACACATTCCACTTAATGCTCAAAACCGACCTTCTGAAATCATCATGGACACGCGTGCCCATATCTACGCAAATCAGACACCTGAGGTTTGCCCTCTCATTGCCTAATGCTTATCAGCCATTCTAGAAATGTATGAATATTCTAATTCTTACGTTTGGCTCTCTCTTACATTCGATATATGCAGGCACGAGAGGTCTTTGTCCGTGGATTAGGTGGTCGCCTGCTCGGCAGGACTTTTTCAATGGTTTTGAGTCCCGTTCCTTCGTTTTTACAAGATCATGGGATTGTTAAATGGGCCCTGAAGTATATTGAGCAGGATTGAACGAGAGGTCTTCTTATGATCAATTTTGCGTACTTGGATATATATATATATACATACAACACATTATAGTAATCAAGAATGAAGTCTACTCATTGTATTTTCACTCCGCATATGTAACACCTATTGTGGCAGAATTTTGTATTCCTCATTACCTACTGCTGCATTTTATATATATATATAAAAGTATATACCTATTTTGTATACACATCGTTCTCTTTGCTATCTACCAGTATTTAATTGCAAATGTTATTTTCATATTATCTTGATCCGCTTACTATGTACCCGATGCAGCACAATTCTAATTCAATTCAGGCCTAATTCCTGCTGTATGACTCCGCTTGTATGGTTCCTACTTCTCTCTTTCCAGTAATAATCTCTACACAACACAAACTGCCGATCATACTGTCGAGTGTGGTGTCGTTGTGCTACTTGCACTTACTCTATTGCAAATGTTATTTTCATTGTTTATGTACTTGCTTTTTTACACACTTTTTGCCCTTACTCTATTGCAAATGCATATATTGATGGATCAGTGACCTCTTTGATTGCTATTCATCTCTCTTGTATGTTGTTGTTGGTAACCTAAACTTGTTTTCCTTGAATTACTGCTTGTCTAACTTGCTATATTACTGTCGCATTGCAGATTCATCGACTTGTGTCTTCCAGTTTATTTATGAAGTTATGCGCCCTCCGTTGACATCAGTGACCCCTATATGTAACACTTCAACGGTGCAAGGACCACGTGCATCCGTGCCTCCACGTGGCCGCGGGTCCCGTGGACGGGCAAGTCGCCCCCTTACACACATACATCAGTTTGGTGATGTTCCCGCTATCAGGTCTGATTTCATGGCTAACACATCTTCCTCGTTCCCGGTGCCCACACCGGTGCGTGGACGCTCTTATCGTGGTCGCGCATCTCGTGCTCGGGGTCGACGAGTCTCTGCACCTGCACCTCACATTGTTACACCGCTTGTCGACGTTATTGATGGCATGTATGCTCCTACGTCTAGCGTACCCCTCTCGTCCCCGTTCCCCACACCTTCTCGTGGCCGCAGATCTCGTGGGCGCGTTTCCCGTAGTCGGGGTACGCGAGACTATGCATTCGCACCCCAGTTTGGTAGCCCGGTGCATACTATGCCCACAATACCCACAAGTCCGCGCAACCTTGGTGCACAGCAACCACCCAGTTTCGCAACCACGCGACCGACTGACTCTTGCACAACATCGTACTCTGCCCGAGCTCCTCCGACAACTACCCGTACTTGCAAACGAAAACGTGCGCTCGGCATGACTCATGTTGGTACGTCTGCCTTTAAGCTTCCTCCTATGCGTGTTTGTCAACGATGTGGTGCAAAGCTCTTTGCATATGAGAGTGCACTTATATGCTGCAGGGATGGGAAGGTTGTGTTAGCTCCCATTGTGCTATCAGAAACGCTCGTTAGGCTCTACAACGATACGAGTGAGTGCGGTGAACATTTTCGTCAGTATTCACGTGTGTACAACAACTTTTTTGCCTTCAGCTCTCTTGGTGGAGAGATTTCAACAAATACCACCAGAGGCGTTCATACGATTCATTTGCTCGGCCAGTTGTATCATTTTTTGCCGAATATTGTTCCTGGCGAGGGTGGTCCGAACTTCCTACAGATGTATTTCTATGACGGTGCCCTTGAAAGGGATGCACGTGGTAAAAGATTTGATCAACTACGGCCAGCGATCATTCAACTACTAATGGGGCTTACTGAGATGAACCCTTACGCGCGGTTCTTTCGCTCACTACGTCCGGACGTCATTACCCCGAATTTCAGAATTCAGATATCACAACATCCAGTGTTAGATCAACGTGTATACAATGCTCCGTCGTCTGATGAAGTTGCGGCGATTTTCATCGAAGGCTCGCCAAATGATTCTTTACGCAGCCCGAGCATAGTAGTTCATGCCCATGGCAACCATACACATCGTGTTTTGCACTATTTTGGGTGTTATGATCCATTACAGTATCCCCTTTTGTTTGCTAAGGGTGAGTGTGGTTGGCATGAAGGTCTAGAAATGACTCGAGGTAGTCACGTCTGCATGCCTGAAAATCCCCACTTTCCTATTTCTGGTTATTACTCCCAGACTACGACTGATTTATTCGAAACCGAGCATGCAGGTGCGTCATCTGACTATCGTATATTTGATGTCTTCTTTCGTTGCTACCCGTTTTCATTTATGTGAATATAAATAATAACATCTTATACTGACTGGTTCTTATGTGTGTGTGTGTTGCTATATTAAGGTGTGCGCAAACGCCGTCGCAAGAATGAAAACAGACTTTCGTGTCGCGCATATTATGCTTACCGATTTCAGATCCGCTCAGGATTCTCAATTGTTAATATGGGTCGCATCTTTCTCCAATACATAGTTGACATGTATGTTAAAATCGAGAATACGCGTCTTGATTATATAAGAGGCAATCAAAAAGCAATACGCAGCGAACTTTATCGGGGTGTCGTTGATTGCGTAACCGCAGGAGTTAGCGATGCTTCAACGATTGGACGCCGTGTAATCCTGCCTTCTTCTTTTATTGGCGGGCCGAGGGATATGAAATGTCGTTACCTTAATGCTATGACCCTGGTCCAACACTTGGGCAAGCCTGACCTTTTTATTACTATGACGTGCAATCCATATTGGCCTGAGATTACGGAGCAACTACAGCAATGGGAAAAGCCTCATCATCGCCCTGATATTGTGACCCGAGTTTTCCGAGCAAAGGTTCATCACCTCAAAGAGTTAATTTCCAAAAAAAAAATATTTGGAACCGTTGCTGCAAGAGTCGACGTGATTGAGTTCCAGAAGCGTGGTTTACCTCACATTCATATGCTCGTTATCTTGGAACGTGAAGATAAGCTCATAGACCCGTCATTGTACGACCAATACGTGTCAGCTGGGATTCCTGGTGAGGATCAACCGTTATTACGTCTTCTTGTCCTTAATCATATGATGCATGGCCCGTGTGGGGTGCTCAACCCGAATTGCAGTTGCATGCAGACAAAGGGTACGGTGAAAAAATGTCGTTCCAAATATCCCAAAGCATATACGGAAAAAACTACTTGCAACTCGGATGCATATCCTATTTATCGTCGTCGAAACAATGGAGACCATGTTAAAATAAGAGGGAGAGAACTAGATAACCGGTGGGTTATCCCATATAACCCGTTTTTGCTTATGGAATTTGATTGCCATATAAATGTTGAGATATGCTCCACTGTGCAAGCGGTTAAGTATATATATAAGTACGTGTACAAGGGACACGATCGTGTATGTTTTCGCCTTGCCCAACAAGGTGGATCCGTAGCAGACGAGGTCCAGACCTTCCAGTCCGGTCGTTGGGTGTCTTCCCCTGAGGCAGCTTGGCGGATATTTAGTTTTGATCTGTACGACATGTTCCCAGCTGTTATTCCTCTCCAACTTCACCTGCCAGATATGCATGCAGTTTCTTTTTCACCTGAAGAGGATCTCGAAGACGTTGTTGATGATGAAAAGAGACAAACGACCATGCTTACAGCTTATTTTAAATGCAACGCTGTCTCTCCCAGTAACGCATCCCTGCTTTATCATGAATTTCCGCAGCATTACAGGTGGGATAGTGGCTCGAAAGTTTGGATGCTTCGACGTAAACAAATGCGAACACTTGGGAGGTTAACCTATGCAAGTCCCGCTGAAGGAGAGAGGTACTATCTTCGTCTTTTACTTTGTAATGTACGTGGTGCAACCTCATATGATCATCTTAAAACCGTTGATGGTGTTGCCTATGCAACATTTAAGGAGGCGTGTGATGCACGCGGGCTACTCATACGTGACGACTATGCGTTTGCGTGCATGACAGAGGCGTCTTCCGTGCAAATGCCAGGTGCACTTAGACGTCTTTTTGCGGTGTTGTTATACTTTGTGGATGGTATTGATGCAGCGGCTATGTGGTCTCAATTTTATTCCCATTTATCGGATGACCTGTCACATGCATATCCAGAAAATACTTACAAGGTTGCTTGCCTCACATATAGGGAAGTTGAGAAATATATTGCAATGACCGGCAAGAAAATTACAGACTACAACATCCCTAATCCATTTCAAGGTGATGTTTCGGAAGTCAACATGACGCGGGATGTTAGTGATGCGTTAACCGCTTCTATTCCCGAAATTTATTATGATGCCTACGAGAAGTTAAATAGCTTACAACGTGCAGCGTACGAAAGCATTATGGATGTTGTACTCCATGATAAACCTGAAACTTTTTTTATTGATGGTCCGGGCGGCACGGGTAAGACTTTTCTGTATTGCACGTTGTATGCTGAGCTTCGAAAGCGCGGGAAAATCGTTTTGCCCACAGCGACATCCGGTATTGCAGCTGCTAATATACCTACTGGAAGAACCGCACATTCACGTTTCAAAATCCCTATAGATGTTGATGGATCGTACACATGTAGTGTATCGAAGCAAAGTAGCCTTGCACAACTTCTTCGAGCTGCTTCTCTCATTATCTGGGATGAAGCGTCGATGGCGAAGAAAGAAGACATTGAAGCATTAGATGTTTTGTTACAAGACATGTGTGCCAACAAAAGTTTGTTTGGAGGAAAAGTCGTTGTTTTCGGAGGTGATTTTCGGCAAGTGTTGCCCGTGCTCCCTAATAAAGGGCAAAATGAAGCAGTTAATGCAAGTTTGGTAAGTTCATATATTTGGCCATCTCTACATAAATTTTCCCTTACGGAAAATGTTAGAGCTCGTGACGACCCACCGTTCTGTGATTTTCTTCTCCAATTGGGCAATGGCGCGTACCAAACAGAAGAAGTTTCCACGTTGGTTCCACCAACCGACATGATCAGGTGTGTCGATATTACTCCTAATAGTGTTGATGAAATAGTCGATGCAATTTTCCCAGAAATCAATCAGGCGGAGTGGGATCCCAGTATTTTCAGTGACCGTGCGATACTAACACCTACTAATGAGTGTGTCGACACTATAAATGAGCACATGATTTGTCGATTATCCGGAGACCGCTACACATACACTGGAATAGACACGCTTGTTGACGATAATTGTGGTATATGCACACCGGAATTTCTAAATACCCTTTGCCCATCTGGAATGAGTCTGCACACGCTGGTATTAAAAGTGAATTCACCCGTAATTTTGTTGCGTAATTTGGATCCAGCCAATGGGTTGTGCAATGGCACTCGACTCGTGTGTAAGGCTTTTCACAAAAATGTTATTGTGTGCGAGATAGCAAGTGGTAATTGCAAAGGTGATCAAGTTTTCATTCCACGTATCACTCTGAGCCCTCCGTCGTCTATGAAGTTCCCATTTAAATTTCAAAGAACACAATTTCCTATAAAACTCTGCTTTGCTATGACAATAAACAAGGCGCAAGGACAAACACTTTCACGCGTTGGTATATACCTCCTACATCCTTGCTTCTCACATGGACAACTTTATGTTGCTTTTTCTCGTGCTCGTAAGAGGACAGATTTGACTGTGTTTGTGCAACGACCGAAAACTCGCCCCAGTTCTTCCAGAACTGTGACGAATGTTGTTTCATTTTCTATTCTTTACAGATCAGGCATTTTGCATGTTTAGAGTATGATGGTTCGTGGTGTTTGTGTTATATATATATATATATATATATATAGAAAAGTGGTCTACTCTTTTTCGTTTATACTAATATCGTGTATATCATGCATTCCGTTTGTAATTTAATTTAAGCAAATTGATTATTTAAATTTTAAACTTATTACGATAAATAAAATATATAAATTAGTAGTAATTATTATTATAGGCTACTTAGATTATAAACTATTTTTTATAAAAATCTGAATTATATATACCACATTTACAAGTTTTTAGAATTACCTTTTGCCATTCACGCTATTATTTGTATTTTGAATGCTCATGAAAGTTTATCCCCTTACAAACTTCAAAATTTATCTTTTGCCATTTACAGGACTACAACGAATAAAACTACACATTTTATTTATCCCCTTAGAATTATCTTTTGCCATTTACAACAGATAATTCACTCATGAAAATTTACAAGAAAATTTACAAGAAAGAATAGACTTATAGAATTTTCATGTAAATAGCAAAACATAATTCGCTGTATAACCCCCTTAAAGAAAAGATAATTATATGAAAATTTATCCCCTTATACAAATAAAACGGTGTGGTTTTATATGTATTTTGAAGCTTCCAAGCTTAGGTTAGAATTATCCCTTTATAAAATACCAAATCCATGAAAAGCTGATACTATTAACCATAAGTTCAACTGAAAGTTTAAACCCTCATGCAATTTTTATAAGTTCACTTTAGAAAAATCCAAGAAAAGCAATTTTTCTAACATGCCATTCACGTAAATTTTAGATCCTTTTCTTATATATTACACTTCATGTCTAATCATTCTGCAGCTTTATTTATCTGTCCAAGAGATTAATTTTGATTTGTTTATAATTTATTTTGTTAGGGTTTGAAATGCCCTCTGGGCTCCTCCTTTCTCCCCTATAAATCAACATGCTCACAGAGCATTTCATACTACGTCTCCTACTGCAGAAGCTTATTGCATTTCCAACAAAATTTCCTTCACGTTAACAAAGGTTTCCTTTCTTCTCCTTTTTTCCCTTCTCTCTTTTTTCTCAGCAAAGGTTTCCTTTCTTCTCCTTTCTTCCCTTCTCTGTTTTGTTGTTTGAACTGTTACACTTCTTTGTGCAGATGGCTCATCAACTTCCACTAGGAACCGCGGTTGAGATCGAATCGGTTACGACCCCGTATCTCGGCTCCACGTACCCCGCCACTGTGATCGACTGGCCGCTTGCAGATCACTATGCTGTGGAATACAGCACCATCATCCGACGTGATGGACGTAGCCGTGCAAGGGAGATAGTTCCTGTCAACAGAATTCGTTTTCCGCTGTACCGAGCTTCTCCAACGACCCACCTACCGGGAAGCCTCGTTTCAGTTTGGCTCTTTGGTGGATGGTGGCGTGGGGTTGTTCTTCGCAGTTGGCCAAACACCACCTATCGCGTCTACTTTCCATCGGTGGACAAGCTCTACCGCATTCCTCACAGGAGGATTCGCCCGAATAACGCTTAGACGTCATGGGAATGTAGTAGCGGCCTCTGATGTTACGAGAGCGATATTTTGCCTATAGCCGCTTAGCTTATTTATGTTGTATTGTCAATGACTACGCTGATGTAGTGCAGTAGAGTAGAAGGGTTTCATTTTGGTGGTTAGTGTTCTGTATTTTACCCCTTCTTCCCCTTTTGTTAATATAATTATGTTTGTGCTCCTATTTTGCCTTGTTTTTTAGTTCTTAACATATAATGCAACTGGCGCAGTTCGCTCATTACGCAGTTTGATTATTCAGTCTTACGAAAATCAGTACATGATCTATGCTAATTGCAACACTCTCTCCCTTTTTCTTTTGAATTATCCTGCACTATCAGGATTCATACCTTCCATTATCTTTGCATTTGAATTTTTATACTTACAAGCTACCCTTGGGTGAGAGGAAGACTGAATGTCGATGCTACTGATTTGCCAATGATATCAGAGAATCCAAGTCCTGATGTTTGTACAACATCTGATTCTGAGACGGCTGCAGAATTATTTGACTTCGACATGGATACCTTGCGTCCTGACTTTTCATTGTCTGGGCTCTTAAATGAAGATGTTTCCACTTCAGCCAAGACTTTACAGCAGCACAAGGTAACAAGATTGAATGGTCTATATCAGTGTATTGTAATATTTTTCAAAAAAGTACTAACTTTTTTCTTTGATGATCTGTTCAGACTCCATTACTTCAATGAGGTCCATATATAACACAATGCATACAAATCTTAAGCCCTGGTGAGTTCCTATGAATTCCACTTAATTTTAAATGTTTCTTGCATATAATATAGAGTACTGTATACTTAATATGGGTTTTTGACTTCTGTTTTGTTTTGTATATTGGATCAGGTTAGGAGAGGAAAAATCAATGAAAAACTTAAGTTCTTGCAGGACACGGTTCCTGGATGCTACAAGGTGGGTACTGTGTGCCAAAATCTGTATGAATTTGATCAGATTGTGTTTTTTTGTGAAGTCTAAGTTTTGGGATGAAAATTTGCAGGCAATGGGAATGGCAGTGATGCTTGATGAGATCATAAACTTAGTCCAATCCCTCCAAAATCAAGTGGAGGTGAGATTTTAATCAACATTCAAAATTAACCTAACATCAAAAAATTTGAACAATATGATCATTTTGCTAACTGTTTTTTCAATCTGAATGCAGTTTCTTTTGATGAAGCTTGCTACCGCCAGTGCACTGTCTGACTTCAATTCTCAAACTGATTGCATTGAGAATTTTCAGGTATACTTATTTTTCTATCAAAAGATTCAAACTGATTGCATTGAGAATTATCCTGCACTATCAGGATTCATACCTTCCATTATCTTTGCATTTGAATTTTTATACTTACAAGCTACCCTTGGGTCAGAGGAAGACTGAATGTCGATGCTACTGATTTGCCAATGATATTAGAGAATCCAAGTCCTGATGTTTGTACAACATCTGATTCTGAGATGGCTGCAGAATTATTTGACTTCGACATGGATACCTTGAGTCCTGACTTTTCATTGTCTGGCCTCTTAAATGAAGATGTTTCCACTTCAGCCAAGACTTTACAGCAGCACAAGGTAACAAGATTGAATGGTCTATATCAGTGTATTGTAATATTTTTCAAAAAAGTACTAACTTTTTTCTTTGATGATCTGTTCAGACTCCATTACTTCAAAAAAGATTCAAAATGGTTGTATATTTTAAAAGAGTTATTAAAATAGTCAATTGGTTGATTTCTTTTTTGGTGTTAGTTTCTGAAAGACTATTAATATCCATTTCTGCTGACAAGCCTTATTCATGTTTGTTTTTTCAGAAGGCAAAGCCATATGAAGCACAAGATGTGGACAGACTATTAATCAATCAAGGTTATGATCAAACAACTCTGCAAGCAGCAATTGCTTGTTTTCAATCTACTTGGCCATCAATTTGACCTAAATTTTGGATTACTACACTTAGGACCACAACACATTTTCTTGAACCGTTGGAGATGTTTTGTATAAGGTCTCAGCATTCATCTGAGAGAGCCAAAGGAAATTATTAAAAGTAGAACACAGAGAAACTAAGCAAGAGGTTTCCAGCTTGAATAAGTCTAAAAAATACAGTTTAGGTCCCAAGGCAGACATCACAATGTATGAAAGAACATATGCAACTGCACACTAACGAACACACACTGCAAGTCACAATTAATTCACTACTTCAGTCACAATTAATTCACTACTTCAGTCACAATTAATTCATTTACTTTTTTACTGTTGATATGGTTTGCTGTTTGGAATTAAGATGTTTCTTTAGGTGTTTTGGATTTGGAATTTCATTATATAAAAAACTCACAAGAGAATCAATCATACCTCATTGCTGTAAGTATAACTAAGGAGCCTATTAAACTAAATATTTGGTTACTCACTTTCTTAGGCTCCAGTAAGAAGAATTTATGGAGGACCAAATGTTTTATTAGGCTGACATACAAAGATCAATGGCTAAAAAAATCAAATCAGAAATACCCACCCTTGAAAAGACTGTATGATTTACCATACAACACAAACAAACAAATTGCATTGTCCATTCAGCATACAAGGACGGTTCTGTTGTACATTAGGTAATTAATTTTTCTATATTTCTTTGCAATCTTTTTGTACTGTGCATATCCCATTTACCCCTATAAAACTCTTGGCTTGTATCCTCATATTCACACAACTCTCAACCTTTCTCTTATATCTCTCTTAAAAAAACATCTGCTGCAAAATCTCATAAAAGTATGCTCTTCCAATGGCTTATCCTATTTCTTTAAGTTGATTCAACCTTATAATTTGATTTTCTAGAGTTACTGTTATTGTTTTTTCATCATTTGTTCCTTCATGTTTTTGTTCTTTGAGTTTGAGAGTCTCCATATAAGGCTTGCTGTTTTCCTCACTGATGTCATCATCCTTTACTGTTAGACGAAACTCTCAACCTTTACTGTTTTTTCATCATTAACGCAATCTACTACAGTGCATTCCATATATGCAGTGCATCTCAGTTGTTGTTTGCCTTATGTGTTTTTTGTTTGGTTATGCTCATAAACCTCCTCATTTTAAGTTTTTGTTTGCAACTTTAATGGATGAGTGCATGCATGCAATTTATACATTTGCAGGAGTCATTTTACTATGTTTTTACATACTTTTTTTGGTCATGACTTTGTACCCTTACCGTTTTGTGATGTAGATGGACCACGATTTAGCTTTGGGCACTATCGTTGAAGTCGAAGCATCGAAACCACCATTCATAGGCTCGACCTACACAGGAACTGTCGTTGCTTGGGGTTCACCGAACTCTTATAGTGTTGAATACCACAATGTCATACGGTCGGATGGGCGTACACGCGCAAGGGAGCTCGTTCCACGACACCGTCTTCATTTACCTCAGCCTTTAACTTCCCCTCCGTTTTATAATGAAGGACATCTCGTAGATGTTTGGCTCTTCGGGGGATGGTGGCGAGGCGTCATCCTCCGTCGATGGTCATCAAGCTCGACCTATCGGGTATATTTCCCAAATGCAGATAGAGACTTTCGGATCCCTCATATGAGGATCCGTCCTCATGTGGGGTAGTTCCCATGTTGTGGTAACAGAGGTGTCTCTTGCGCTCACACCGTGAGAATTTGCGGAGCATTTTGAACAAGCCGCTTACTTTGTTAATTATGTACTTTGTAATCATCTTTTTATGTATTCCGCAAAGGCATTATCATATCCATGTTGATGCAAGGCACGCTTTTTGTGAGCATCATGTTGATATGTAATGCATTGTAGTTATTTTCAATTTCAAAGTTTTCACCTTCAGTACATTATATGGTTGCCTAATCATTCTCAGATTTTGATTTGCATGGAGGTCATTGAGATATTAATCTGAAATGAAATATCCATAGCAAAATTAAGACACAGAAGCAAACACAAGAATATGAACATGAGAATTGGGCAAATTCTGAAGTTCAACCATGAGTAAGCAGTAAAAATGTTAATTTATCTTAATATGATGTTAATTTCTACATGAAGCTAAGCAGTATAAAATTCTGATTTTTTGAAAAAGTTACTTATTTGTTTTGAAGCTTTAAAAACCATAGATATCAAGGTTTTGAGATATTTATCTTAATATGATGCAACAACAGCTTGTTTAAGTTGCATTTAAGTTTGGTAGATTTTTATTTTTCAACAGGAAATGTTTGGTTGATATTGTTGTGAGTACATGCTACTGTGATTAATTATCTATTATTTTTGAGATCTTGATTTGAAATTGCAGCAGCCAACTTGTATATTAGAGCAGCCAAGTTATAATGAGTTAATTTCCTGATAGGCTAAATTAATCAGAACAGTGAATTAGAGGATTATTTTGACCTTATTTCATCTGAATTAGAAGGAATTAGGAATGAATATGGTGTGTATAGATATATGGATGCTACAAGCAAAAGAAAGTCTGGAATAAGCATGCTTGATAAGGTTAAAGCAAAACCATAACAAAAATCAGCATCAAGTATATGAAATTTGAATTGCACTGAAAAAATGATAAGACAGACTTACCAATCAAATAACCGACAGTAAAATGTCTTTGCTAATTCATCTCTACTAAACGATGCAGTAACAGGATCAAGACTCTTCTTAATGATTTCTTCCGGTGTGATCATTACTCGTTTGCAAAGGGCATCTTCTAACGCGACAGGATCGACACCATTGATAGCAACCTTCATTTTAGAATGTCCTCATTGATCAACCTATGTGGGATTCGAACCCACATCATGTACAACAAGCACATTGCTCTTTCTTTTGAGCTAATAGGCTTTGATAATTATGAAACAAGTAGAAATACTTTAATGATTAAAAGTAATTATACAGTTTCATTTTTAAGTAGCTCCAATCAGTGATTCAAGCACATTCTAGCAAAATAATTCCAGATCTCCAACTATATACAAAGATAGATAGATGAATTATGAAAGTGGTCTAATAATCCAAAACATGGCTACAGAACAAATATCAAATGTAAACACTAGAAGTATAAGAGTTTACAACTCTGAGAGATCATGATAAGAGTCCAAAATTGATCATAAATGCAGCAAAAACTATAGAGTATACATTGTCCTACAAGTTCACTGGTTTTTTCCCTTGTTTTTAGTCACATAGACTTCTTTAGCTTTCATAATATATACAGGAAGCGGGTCCAAAGGGTCCATTTATAAGTCTCTTTTCTTGAGTGTAGAACACCAGCCTCACCTCTCAAATCATCCAGTCAATGATAATTCATCACAATTACTAAAGACAGTGATAGGATCTTATCCGAAACAGAGAACCAAATAATTAACATACAAATCGAGATGAAAGCTTCTTAGATCATAATTAACATTCCTTGCAAAAATCAAGATTCTATATTCCAAACTGTAATCAAGGACTTTCATTAAAACATAGAAGCATTGTTCTCATTTCATAAGCAGCCTGATTACCTTACACAGATACAACCTAATACTCAAGCAGCAAACCAACATTCCTCCAATACAACAACACAAAAAAATCCCCTGAAAATCACATCCTCCAATCAAGTATTGCAACAGAAACCTAAATCATATACAGATTGAAACAAACACCATTAAATTAATTAAAGTCCAAGAGATTCATACATTGAGGATCCGAGAAATCCCTTGAGTTTTGAGAAGCTCAGACCTAGAAGCATTATCATAGCTACCAAGAAAGAGAAACTCGGGCAAGATCTCCGACGCAAAAGCACTAACTTGGATCGAAGATCGCTCAGACTCCGCAGGCAATCGATGCCCACAAATCCCACAAACCTCTCCTTCCTCATACTTGTGATAGTGCCCACGAATCCCACATGGGTTTTCCCTCTCCCTCTTCCTCGCACCGCCTGAAGACGCCATGGCTGACTTTTTCCGATCACAATTGAATGGAATAGGGAGTTGTTGAGTTGTTTTTTATATGGATTTGGTATGATGGTATGATGGGTCCACGCAGAGATCAAATTCATAGTCTGGGTCAATTCGGGATAAGTTCATATAATAGTAGATGGCCCAAATGAATTTGGCCCAAATCCATTTATACCCATTACAAAAACAATAGATTTTACATATAAATTCATACTCCTTGCTCCCCAAGTTTCTTGTATATTTTATTCTTATAATTATATATATAATAATAGTATTAAAGTAGTATATATAGAGACAAAGTAGTTCTCCATGTGTATGTATAGAGAATACTGGTCTATCCTTATTCGTGTGCATTCCCCATTCCGCTTGTAATCCAATTTATTGAAACCGTTTCAGGTATTTGATTACGAGTTAAATTATTTATGCTTCAACATCATTGTTATATGCATATTTGATTTTATTTTTTTGGGTTTTATATTGTTGATCGGAACGTTATTTTTTTGCTTCCTACAAGTTACACTCACTTATCCAAAATTTAGTACTTAGAAAACTTCATTTATACTTGGGGACTATTTTGTTTTGCTTAGTTGTTTCTTGTTTGTACTTCTTCATTGCTGATTTTTGTGTATTCACCTTAAACATTTCACTTTTAGGCTATTCACTGTCTATTTTCAAAATTGTTTGCTTATTTAACATTTGAGAACTTTAATGCTGACACTATATTCTTTTCTTTTCAGGTTATTTGCTCTTCTTGTGTGTTATAACTCACTTCGGTATCTCTTCATTTCATTGTAATGGATTGTTTCTACTTAATTGGAGACCCCGTTGAGGTCATTGGGTCAGAACGTGCTATGCTTGGTTCTATGTATGAAGCAACCATTGTTGGTCATTCGTATGCTAATCACTATGAAGTTGAGTATTTAACACTCTACGGTACTGAAACTTTACAGAGAAAACGTGAGATTTTACCCTACTGCAAGATTTGTGTGCCACCTACAATTATATTTCAAGAGGAATATAGTTTGAATGATACGGTTGATGTTTGGCATGAGAAAGGGTGGTGGATAGGTCATGTTACCTTGGTTCGAGCTCCAGAAGCAAAATATGAGGTGTATCTTCCTTTTGAAAAGAAGACAGTTGCAATTAAGCGTTCTAAAGTGCGCCCTCATTTTGAATAGACACTACATCTGTAAGAGATATGTCTTCAATGTTTGATTTTTTACTTTTTTTTTTAAAACCGCGTGTTTTTTCCGTATGTGTATAATGTGAAATGTAATTGATGTGGTTGACGGTAAGCATCATAATTTTATTACAACATCCTTTTTTGTACTGATACAATGTTACTTTTATAAAAAAAAATGTGTATACCCAGTGCGAAGCACGGGGCCCGGAGACTAGTAATGCAAAACATAACCAATTTCGTACTATTTTTAACTTTGATAGATCCATCTTTTTTGCCCCTTCCCCTCTTATTTTGCTTATAAGGAAAATGAGTGGGTTGGTCAAATTTGTCTTTGTTTGATGATTACTCATCTCTATAATAGCGTAGGCAGTTTTGTTGGAATGAGATGTGTAAGTTGATATAAAAGGGGTATGTAAATCAAACTAGAAAACCGTAATCGATATACCCGTTTTGTATTAAAACAAATCTTTTGAAGTGATGTAGCTTACGTACTTTTATTGGGAAAAAATAACGACGTCAATCGAGATTATATACCTATCGGGAAGTTTGATTTTAATGCCATAGCAATTCGGGTTTGAAAATAGATTTTTTTTAAGTCAAGGTAAGAAATGGAAATCCATCTTACTAAGATGAAAATCTCCACAGGATGATCGTGAAAAAGGATAAGATTACTGAACATGAGGATTTACAATATCAAGATCTTCACCGAAGGTTCAGGAATCAATTTCCACTGGAAATCGACACTGAATTGGATGAACCCAAGTTGCGTGACGTCTCAAAGATTCATGCATCACATGTCGTAGAGCTTTTGATAAAAACTGTAGTACCTGGAGAGTGGTTCAAGAGAAATTTCATGATGTTGCTTGTTGCAACCATTATGGACAGTCAGCCAAATGGTGGATTGAATTATAATATTCTTCATTACCTTGAGTGCACCGAGATGATTAATCACTATGACTGGTCAAAAATGCTAGTTGACCTTCTGATAAAGACAAAGGAGTCTTTTGATAGGACAACAAATGCTAGTTTTTTCAGAGGATCAATCCTTCTACTACAAGTTGGTGTTCACCAATTTTAATCATTTTGTTCATTATCATTTCATGATATGTTCATCAAACTAATATTTACTCATTTACTTTATTTGCTTGCAGTTGATATATTTTGATCGTGTTATTCTCAAGAATGTTGAACATGAGAGAGAGTTTCCAATAATTGTTAATTGGGATGAAGCCATGCTGAGGGCTAGAGAGGCAGAAGAGATCAAGATTGGTGGATTTGGAAAGGGTTATGTCAGAGATCCTCCAATTTTTACAGATGATGATGTGAACAATGCTGCAAACATAAGAGACAGTCCATCCGCCTCTTATCATTCACAAGAAGAAGCAACTGAAGATGCAAGTTTACTGGTAAGTTTTCTAATGTGTGTTCATCAAATTCCTTATGAATTTTCATCAACATTGTTTTATATGTTCATCAGATTGTCTCTATCTATTCATCAAATTTTATAATAATGTTAATCACATCTGTGAACAAGGTTCATCAAATTTTGTAATAATGTTCATCACATCTGTGAACAATGTTCATCAAACTTCTGAACAATGTTCATAAAATTTCTGAACAACGTTCATCAAATTTCTGAACAATGTTCATCAAATTTCTAAACAATGTTCATCAATTTTGCTCTATTGGTTCACTATAATTTATTTTCTTGTTCATTAATGTTTCATTGTTTAATATTGAAACAGGGTTTCTTAGAGGACCATATAAAAGAGAGACAAGAACTTGCTACCAAGATTAGAAACTTCTTGGGAAGAATTGAGCAGGCTCCCTCACGTATAGCAAGTAATAGCTTGTTCAAGAAGGTGAATGAAGCTATTGAAAGAATGCTAAATGTGAGGGATGATGAAGAAAATGCAGAGCAACCACATCAAACAGAGGAAGAGGAAGAGACATTGACCCAGCAACAGTTTTGGCGCGAGGCATCTAAATGTTTGGAAGAAGTGGAGAGAACTATGAAGGCCAAGAAGAGTTATGTTGTGAAAGCTGAAGATGAAGTTCCAGAGAAGACACCAGATGAAGTCGTTGGTGAGACTTGTCGAAGCATTGCTAGAGATTACATTTAAGATATTCCATCCTTCTCTTTGGGAGTATTCTCCCAATCACCTGAGAGGCCTACAATGGTAGTTGATCCGCCAGAAGAAACTACAAGATCACCTGAGAGGCCTCCAGTGGTAGTTGATGTGACAACAGAAACCACAAGACAGTACAAGAGGAAAATTTCAT
This sequence comes from Oxyria digyna, assembly GCA_029168935.1. NCBI lineage: Eukaryota > Viridiplantae > Streptophyta > Magnoliopsida > Caryophyllales > Polygonaceae > Oxyria > Oxyria digyna. The sequence continues at coordinate 25,101,328 of JAPVLV010000013.1, forward strand.
TCAAGGTAATATACAAGGCTTCTTAGCTCTTATTACTATCTATGCTTTTATGTGTAATAACTTGTTGTGCTTTATTTCAATTGTAGATTCCTAAATCTGTGGTTGAAAGACAAAAGAGGTTGGATGCAGCTACCACACACTCTGAAGATATCGTTGAAAGTACTCCTGTTGTTAACAGCAATGTTGGCGAGACAGTTGAGGAAATTGACCCTATAGGTGATGAGGTGAGGATGGAAGAACAAATAATTGAGAAAGAGAATGAGGTACATATTTTGCTTATAAATGTTCATCAATTGTTCTATCAATGTTCATCAAATAGTTGAGTTATGTTCATCATTATTTCTAATTAAAGATAAAGAAAGAACAAGGAAAGGAACCAGAAAGAGTGGAGGTGGAAAGGATGGAACAAGGGAAGGAAATGGAAACACAATCTGAGGACAGGGGCGGGAAAGAAGGAGTTGAGGAACAATTACAAGGGATGGAAATACAATTTGAAGAGGTGGTTCTTGAACCACAACTAAAAGAAAAGGAAAGTGTACAGGTTCAAGAGGTGGTTCCTGTTTAAGAGGAAGAAATACAAGTTGATCTTTATCATCATTTGTTCATCAACTTTCTTATACATGTTCATCAAACTTCTAACTTATGTTCATCAAACTTCTCACATATGTTCATCAATCATATTCAGGCACTAACTGAGAAAACAATGTTTGTTTGGAAGACGGGGAGTGAGAATGACCCAGAAGTAATCAAAAGAAAGAAACTAATTTCTTGGGCAAACAAATCTCCTTACAAGCAAAGGACTGTGGACATCAAAGAGAAACCAACTGCTCTAGAAATGAAACTCAGCAGCTGGATGTTGGAAGATTTAACACACCTAGAGTAAGAAAAGTTTAATTAGTTTTTGTCTAAAGTTCATCACTGGTTTTATAAATGTTCATCACCTTGTCACATTTTGTTCATCAATTCTGTTCTAGATGTTCATCATTGTTTTTATATTTGTTCATCAGTGCTTTCATATTATCATTTTTTGTTTCAGGGACATTGTTTTCAGCGTGAGGCATTTAAATTTCAAGAAGAATGACTTTATGAGCATGCAAAACAATCTATATGTTGAAAGCAATGTGATTGACGCATGGGCACACTTGCTGAATCTCAAAGAGGAAGAAAGAGATGAAGCAAAACCTCTTAGATTCTTTGCTTCAATTGAGACAACGGTAGGTATTTTTTATATGAACAATTTTGTCATTAACATGTGGAAACATAACTAACGGAATCTTTTGATATTATATAATAGTCTGTCCCGACTATGGTGGGTTTCGAACTAAAAGATTCAATCACATCCTTCAATGGTGAAATGGAAACTCAGTTAGCAAGACTGCCACTTCACAAATTGAATGATATTCAGTTGGTAAGTATTCTATTAAACTTATCTATAAAGGTTCACCACTCTATAGACAAATGTTCACTGTGTTGTTTAAACTTGTTCATAAGACTATCTATACACGTTCACTATATTTTTTAAACTTGTTCATCAAACTAACAAAGGAAGTTCAATGTGCAGTTTGTCTTCCCAATATACCAGAGTGAACACTATTACTGCATTGTTTTCAATCTCAAGAACCCAAGAATAGATTTCATTGATAACTCCAGTGTTCAAGGCAAGAAGCTTGTGAAATATAACAACGTTCCTAAAGTGATGGTAAGTTTTAATACTGGATATTGCTCTTCAGTTTATTTGGTAATGTTCATCATTATATTTAAGTATGTTTATCATCATATAACTGTATGTTCATCATCATATAACTGTATGTTCATCATCATATAACTGTATGTTCATCATCATATAACTGTATGTTCATCATCATATAACTGAATATTCATCATCATATAATTGAATATTCATCATCATATAACTGTATGTTCATCATTGTTTTTCAATATGTTTGATATTATTGTGTTTTTATTTTACAGAGAGCAATGTTTGTGGAATTTCTAAGGAAGCATGGCATGGAAGCCAAAGCAGCTCTATTCGAAGACGAGAAAAAGGTCAAAGTTGAACGTCTTTCAATGTACTGGAGAGATGACAAGAACAAGCAGGATTGTGGTATATATACCATGCGACACATGGAAACGTACTTTGGGAAGGGGCTGACAAATTTTACAACTTCTTTGAAGAAAGGTGACAAAAAGCAAATGGACATGATAAGGGTCAAGTATATTTCAGAGTTGTTAACCAACAGATTCAACAATGCTTACCCACAACTTATAGAGTGGGTGAATGGAAAATGAACAATGTAGAAGTTTGACAATGAGTACAAGAATTATTTTGTTCATCTATATATTACAGAATGTTCATCAAATCACTGAACAATGTTCATCAGCTTAACTGTGAATGTTCATTGAATATTTAGCCAAAGTTTATCATATTAACACTGAATGTTCATTGACGTTAATCTCAAAAGTTCATCAATATGATAAGTAATTTTACTTGTCTTTGTCACAAATATTCATCATATTAATAATGAATGTTCATCGAGCTTAGATACAAAGTTCATCAAATTAACACAACAAGTTCATCACATTAACAGAGAGAGTTCATCTAATTTGATATCAATGTTCATCAATTTCTCCCATGTTGTTCACCAGATTATATATAATTGTTCACCAAGTAGATTACAAATGTTCACCAGAACTAGATTTACACAAAAAGACTTAAATGATAGGTTTAGAATTATCTAACTTCAAACACTTGTTGAAGTATTCTCAGGACATGTAGAGCGATTGTGTCCAGATTTCAAACATATTGAACAACACTTCTTCACCTTGTTAGAATTCAATCTAACTTTCTCAATTGTACTCTTCAAACATGATGTTTTTGGCCTTCCTTTGTTCTTTGATTTTGGAGGTGGAAGGACAGATATTGTATTTGGTAAAAGACCAACAAACTTCTCAAATCTTGTCTCTCTGCTTTTTGTAGGAGTCTTGTTGTTACTCATAGAAGACGACTCAGCCGGAATGGATGAACTGTACAACTCACGCTTCTCCTTTAGAACAATCAACAAGTCTTTCAATTGATCAGAATCATGCTCAATTTCATTGACACTAGTAGAAAAAACACCTGTTGCAGCCCCCCTGTTGAGGCGGCCACCTTAAAAACCGACGCAAAAAGTCTTATTCTACTATCTGTTGAGGCGGTCAGTAGTTTTGTTCGCTGCAACAAATGCTTTAAAGGCGGACAAATTTTCGTTCGCCTCAAAACAAATTTGTGTTTTTTACCTGTTGAGGCGGTCAGTAAGGCGCCCGCCTCAACAGGTCCAAAAATATTAGAGGCGGGCAGTAGGCGCCCGCCTCAACAGTTGCGACAAAAACATTAGAGGCGGGCATTAAGGCGCCCGCCTCAACAAGTCTTAATTTTTCTAAAAAAAAAGGCGCCTCTTTAAAAAATAACGAGTTCCATTTTTTATAAGTCCCCCATCTCATTATAACCCTAACCCGGCCACTAAAGTGGGGCCTCTCAATGCTCTCATCTCATATAACCCTAACCCAATTCAACGCTCTTTTCCAATCTTCCTCTCTACTGAAATCTCATTCTTTCAGAATCTCTCGTTCTTTTCCAATCTCCCTCTCCATTGAAATCTCATTCTAAAATATCTCCTTCCTTCTCCATTAATCTTCCTCCATCGAATTCCTCCATTGAAACTCTTCTTCAACAGATATGCGCCACTCATCTTCAACAACCTCTGCGCCGCTCGATCTCCTCCACCGCTCGACAACCAAGATCTGCTCGATCTCCTCCGCCGCTCGACAACCAAGATCTGCTCTGCGGATCTCGCCAACAACCAAGATCGAGCGGATCTCGTCAACAACCTCTGCGCCTCATCGACAGATCTGTTGGATCTCGTCGGAAACGACGAAGACGGCCGAGTCTGCAACTGGAATCCACCGAAGACGAAGACGAGTTTTAAGAAGAAAACAAGTTCGCAGTCATAGGCGACAAAGACGAGTCTGCAACGAGTCTGCAACAGAAATCAAAATTTGATGCCTTGTTCATAATCTATTTTGTTGCAGATCTGTGTACAGATTTATGGTTTCATTGTAAATTTGATTTGCAAATTTGTTAAATTTTTGAGTTGTAAATCTTATCTGTGTAAAATTGGTTATCGTAAAAATTAATGTGTTGCCAAAATTTGGAATTAAAATTGGTTATCGGATAAATTGGTTATCGTAAAATTACTGAAATGGGTTGCCAAAATTTGGAGATTTTGAGGCGGGCATCACATATATTAGAGGCGGGCATCACATATATTAGAGGCGGGCATCACATATATTAGAGGCAGGCATCACATATATTAGAGGCGGGCAGTATAGTGTCCGCCTCAAAAAGCCTAGTCTTTTGAGGCGGGCACGTGAGATTTAATGCTAAATTTTGCCTATCTATTGAGGCGGGCTGTATAGTGACCGCCTCAACAAGTATTTACTTGTTGCAGCTCCCCCTGTTGCAGCAACCCCTGACCGCCTCAACAGGGTTTTTTTTGCCCGCCTCAACAGGTGTTTTTTCCACTAGTGTGATAATACTATGTATCTCAGACATAACATCATACACTAAAAGCTTCTTCTCATTCATCTCAACAAATTCTTTAAATACTAAACCATCAATCTCAAAAGTTGGCTTCAATGTTGTGCTCTTACTCCATCGTGGTAATATATATTGGTCAGGCATTTTCACATCCAAAGGTGGACCAACACATCTGATTACCAATATCATGTGACAGCATGGAAGACCTATCTGCAAGAACCTATTACAAGAGCACTTATATTCATTTGTGGATGGTAAGTGCTGAACCACAAATGATTTCTCAAAATGTCCACGAACACGGTAGTAATGGACATCACCCTCAGTGAGAGAATTAAACAAGGCACAATCATAGGCAGATGAGAGAAGCTGAGTTTGCAAATCATCAAAAATAGGCAGTGTATAGACATCACAAAGCTGAACTTCCATTTGGGTCGGTGTCTTGAGAGTAGGACGGCGAGTGGAAGATTCAAAGTCATGCTTACGATGAGTATGTCTTTGAGAATCAATTTCATTTTCAAATTGCAACATGAACACTACAAGGGATGATGATGAGCCAATGAAATGTGAGAAGAAGAAGTTCTGAGATTCAGACCTCGAAGTTGTTCTAAGCAGGCCACCCATATGGACATTTTGAAAGAAAGCGGGAATCCATAAGTGTTGTAGATCAAACATTGTCTTGAGCCAAACATTGTCTTGAGGATTGAAATCATCTATAATACCATGCCAAAGCTCCTCAAAATCCACAGGAGTAATCTCATCACTCCAAACAATAACATTGAATCTATCCCTGAAATCTTTATTTTGCTCTGGTTCAACCTTAATCTTACCGGGCACTTTGAACATTATGTGCCACATGCAAAAACGATGAACACTTGAGCTAAAAACCTCCTCAACAATAGCCTTGACAACAACATCTTGATCAGTCAAAATAACAAAAGGTTCATGTCCCATTGCCTTTTTGAAATGATCAAACAACCACACATAAGATGGAATATCTTCGTTCAACAATAAGCCAAATGCAAAGGTGATTGAGCACTTGTAGTTGTCAACTCCAGTGAAAGGAACAAACACCATATCATACCTGAAAACAAAAAGCAAAAACTCATAATGTTCATCAAAACTGTATTATTTGTTCATCAAATGATTTAACAATGTTCATCATTACTGATAACAATGTTCATCAAAGCTGGGATAAGAATGTTCATCAACTGGTATGAATGTTCATCAATAAATCTAACAGTGTTCATCAAAACTTGTATGAATGTTCATCAATAAATCTAGCAATGTTCATCAATAAATTTTTATATGTTCATCTATAAATAAAACATAGTTCATCACAACTACAATGATTGTTCACCAAAACAAATAGGAATGTTCATCAAGACGGTTATGAATGTTCATCAATAAATTTAACATTGTTCATCATAACTACTTAGAAAGTTCACCAAAACAGGTAAGAATGTTCATCAACATACCTATTTGATTTGTATGTTGCATCAGCAGTCACTACATCACCAAAGAATGAAAAACTCTTGCGTGCAATCGGATCAGCCCAGAATAAACGAGTTAGTTGATTATGCTCATTGACATAGTATTCAAAATAGAGAGCCTCACATCTCTCTTTCTTGCGAAAAAGGCTATCAATTACCATTTGAGCATCACAACCAACCATATACGCATTGAGATCTCGGTTAAAATTCTTGAAGTCAACCGGCGAGGCACCAACATCTGCGTAAGATCCAACAGAATTCTTGAACATCTTAAATGCTTTGCTAATCCCAATATTGGACTTTATACAATTCATAATAAAGTCTTCATGGAATGGAGTCAATTTCCGGTTACTCCTAGCAAGATGTCGTTGTGATTCATCAACCATATAATGTGTATGACGCTCCTCAAAAATCTTAACAGAATAGCCATCATGACTAAGATAGCAAAGCGCTAATTTAGCAACACAACCACATCTATCTGGATTCCTCTTCCGTTTTGATGAAGTGGAGTCATCTGCAGTATTTCCATCTACTTTCATATATCCCTGCCTACTGCAACAAAGATACTTCCAAATTGGAACTTTTTTCACATCTTTAGTGCTAGTCCCTGACATGATACGTACACTAAAGCCTGCCCTAATGGCATATTTTTTATAGAATTCGATACCATCTTCAATTGAAGCAAACACTTGACCTACATATGGCTTGTAAGAATCTTCACATAATGGTAAAAAGTATTTCGTATTTCCAGGAGAAATAGAAACTACACCATTGGCATTGGATTGATCAACACCTAGAAAAATGTTCATCAGATATTAAACATATGTTCATCAAACTACTTATCAATGTTCATCAAACTACTTATCAATGTTCATAATGATCATCACATCTAGAACAAAGTTCATCAAATCAGTATTAAAAGTTCATTAAGAATGCATTCAATGTTCATCACATGTTTTATAAAAGTTCATCACAAATACTGTCTATGTTCATTATATGTCCAATAGAATGTTCATCACTTCTATTACTGTTGTTCATCAAATCCGCTTTAAATGTTCATCACAATTCTTCTAAATGTTCATCACATCACTAAAGATTCATCTTCAGATTTTTAAATGTCCAATATATGTTCACTAACAGTCTTATTAATGTTCATCATATGTCTTGTACATGTTCATTAATTACCTCAGAAGTATGATAATAAGCTTTTTCAAAGCTTAAACATAATCAACAATAGTTCATCGATGATGTTGATCAAATTTGAGATAAAAACTGCTTCACTATACACGAATCATCGTAATACTTCAACAAATAAGCTCAAATTGGAGAGAAACAGGGGGATGAACTGGTGAAACAAAGAAAATAAAAGAAAAACCTAGATCCATAGGTAGAATGAAGGAGAAACAAGTTAACGAATGATAATCGATGTGTTGGATTAGTGAACAGAGCAATCAAGAGAACAAGGACACCTGAATACAAAAAATCAACAAAATCAGCTCACGCAAAAACAAAGGATATAGAAACGTAAACAAGATGAGGAAAACAAAATTAAATACGAAGGCGAGAAGAAGAAGAAGGAATTACGCAGCAGAGAAGAGAAGGCAAGATCCGAAGAAGATTTGTTTAAAAAACTTGGGGGAAAAGAAAACGAAGGCGAGAAGAAGAAGAAGGAAATTTACGAGATCTGTTGAACGCGCTTGTACACGCGCCCAAAAGTGAATTATCCACATCCGTCCGATCTGGCGAAATCAAACGGCCCACAATCATTCTCATTTATTACTGTAGCAACTATTATCACCGGACACTTTTCCATACTTAGATATTGAACTATGAGAGGGGATCAAATGAGAACCCCTCTTAAACTAAGACCTATTCTTAGACCGTTGGATCGTCTAAATCTAACGGTCAAGATTTAATCTGCACTCCCTAACACTTTTAATGAAACGGGGGTACTTTCGGTATTTTGTTCTCCTTCTTTCCTCTTCCTCGCCTTCTGCGCGAGTGCTCCTCCTTTGTAACAGAAAAAAATGGCGAGAACTAGAGAAGCTCTGATTGAGTGTTCGAGACCGAAGCAACTCGACTAGAGCATCGTGGCGACGTCGGGTGCGGCGGGAGAGGTGTTGGGTTTTGGATGTTTGAAGCGGAATTGCAGGAAACGATTTCCTAACATCTAAACAAAGGATCTATTGCATAAACTAATTGGATTGAGAACTAGAAGAAACGATTACCTCTTGATGCGTGATTCACCAAACGAACGGGGAGATCAAGAGCCTCAAACGCGACTCCTCTAGTTGGTCCACCCGAGCAAAGATCTGGATCGCCTTAACCTCGGTTGCTAGAGCGAGGAAGAAAGACTTCTCTTGGGAGAGAAAGGCTGCAGAGCTTTTACGTAGAATGAAAAGGTGGATTAGGGTTTCTCATAGAAGCCCACCTTATTTATAACCAAGGATTTAAGGATATCTTTAATTCCTTAATTAAATATATCATTATATAAATTTACCAATAAACTTATTCCTTTTATTAATAATAACTCTTTATTACTAATAAGCTCTATTTTGTAGTTATATCTTATATAACTTTATATTATATACTTTATATAATAATTCTCCCAATATACTGATCCAGCCCATAAACTCTTAGGGTGTGACCTCGTAGGACCCGATTATAATAGCAATGAACTTTACAACATAAAGTCCATAAATCATAGTTGGCTTCTAGCAAAGCACTATGACTCCTAAAATAATCGGATTATAAATCTCCATTAGTAGTCCCAGTTCATAATCAGTAATTGCACATTTGATTAAAGGACACACTTCCTTCAATCTCCCACTTGTACTTAAAACAAGTGTGCAATGTTAAAATTCCCTTGTCACTTAATGTCTTATTTGACTATATGATGAAACTCATCTTTTCCGTCAAATATGTTTCTTGAACTCTTGAGATCGAACTGTCAGTACAGATGATTATTAATAATCCATCTGAGCATGGCCATGCGTTTTCCACAGCTCTCACTCTTCAAGTGGCCGAGACACCATTCCTTTCCAAATGTATCATGGTATACACGGAATAGGAGGACATATCCAATCTTGTAAGACTATAGCTCCCACTTAACTTTTGGCAATCCCAATCACTACTTTTATAACTGCCTGTTACAGTCAGCGTTTAGCAGCGTCAAAGACATACCAGCAGCCAAATGAAGACTATATCATACTCATGTCTAAGGAACTCACTAATCATGAATAATCTTAGAACTCTGTAGTAAGGTCCCACAGAATCGTAAGAACGGTCTGTCCAATATGTATCACCATACACATCTATGTAATTGATTAGACATCTCTATGTCCCTATAACACATTGAACCCGGTGTTATCAATCCATCTCACAATATGATCTTTAAATAAGTCATTTGTATCCAAGTTAATGACTAAGATCACGGACAACTTAATAATTTTTGTAATTTCAGTTCACTTAATGGGGCTTCATCCACCAAAACAGTTTTGATGGACCCATTTGTTAACTACAAAATTATGTGGGTACTTTATTCAAATCCAAGCAATTGAATAATACTATGAAAAACATATATAAGTCAAGCATAAAGTTTGTAATAACGATAAACAAATTTATCATAAAACGAATAACGTCCCAAAATTATTTAATTTCCTTGAGACTTTTGGCACCAGACTGATCAATTATCATGTATGAGCCTAGTTATAATCTTGGTAAAAGCATTTGCAATGTAATCATATATGTGCACTTTGCACAACTTCACGTTTCACTATCAACATAGTGTAGTATTAGTTCTTCAATGACGAACTCATCATCATCTTTATATACCAAGAAATCATCTCTAGTTCTTCTCAAGTACTTTGAGATTTTCATGGCTTCTCCTCAACTTGTATCACTCGATTTGATTGGTATATGTCATACATACTAAGAGAATATGTAACATATGGGTAATAACTTTTATTTCCAACATGACATATCATATGACTGGAGCATAATGAATCCTATTCATTTTTCTTAGCGTCATCAGGTCTCTTAGACACTATCACTTGCTAAGATGTGAGCCATAATTCATAGGCAATAACCATTTTCTTATGTGTTGTCTTATTGAATGTATCAGAGGACTTATCAGTATAAGTTCCATGACTCTCAGACCAACAAATCTCTAAGATCTATCACTATAGACCTTAACGCCTAGTATATACTCAATTTTTTTTTATGCTCCCACTAAACTCTTAGTAGACATAAGGTTCTTTGTCATTTTTGATGAAATCAAACTATTTGATCACTTCATCAAAACGAATGTTCAAACTCCTGAATGATAGCTCAAGTCCATAAATAGACTTATTAAACTTTCATACCTCTAGGTGCTCCCACTAAACTTGTTGTGCTCCCACTAAAATATCTAGCAGACACAAAAGTCTTTGTCATATTCGATAATATCAAACTATTTGATCACTTCATCAAAACAAATGTTCCAACTCCTGAATGACTGTTCAATTGCATAGATAGACTTCATAAGCTTCCATAACATCAAGGTAATCTAGATCTACAAAACCTATGGTTGTATCATCTATACTTTCTCTTCTAAATCTCTATTTAGAGAAACGGTTTTGATATCCAGCTACCAAATCTTATAATCATAATAAGCAGCAGTCGCTAGATTATCTTAGCGGACCTGATCATGATGATTGGTAGAAATATTTCATCATAGTCAATACCATGAAATTGTCTATCCTTTAGCAACTAGTCTTTGCCTTATAGACATAAACATTTCCCTCCTAATCTATCTTGATCTTAAAGACCTATTTGCATCCAATGAGTTTTACCCCATCATGCAAATCTATCAAGTCCCATACTTGATTGTCACATATGTAGTCCATTTTAGATTTCATTCGGAGTACGAATACATCATATCTTATTCATAGGTACAACAAAAAGATGAATAATAGCAGGAGAGGGTTGTCAACAAACTCCAAACTCTGATTCATTTTATGACATCTTATATGTCCTCTTGTTGTTAGGTTTGTTGCTCAGCGTGAACTTCTTCAAGATGAACATTTCTCCCACTTGACTTCTTGGAAAACTAATCTTTTTCCAAAAAGACACAATCTAGGGCAACAAACATTTTGTTCTCAACATGATTATACAAATTATAACTCATGTTTCTCTGAAGTATCCTATAAAGAAGTTTTTATCAGACATAGGTGCATGCATGTCAATTAGTAAACACTTTACACGAGTCTTGCACACTCTTATCTTTAAAAAAAAATGACAAGTTAAGAACATTTCCATGTCACATCACTTGTGTGTCTTGTCATCTATATTCGATGGAATCTTGTTTAGTGTAGACAAATAAATTTTGAGGGCATATCTTGAAATGATGTAGGAAGATCGGTGAAACTCATCATTGAATTGACCATGTCTAACATTGTCATATTTATTCTCTAAGATGCACCATTCCTTAATGGTTTACCTTGTAGATGCATTTGTGAGAAAAACTCACGATGTTCAAATGATGATTAAATTTTAAATTTGAGATCTAGTCGTACAGAGTACACTACTCAAGTAAACTTTTCAATAAAACATCAATAATTAATAGAACTATTCTTAATGATGAAATCATAATCCTCAAAATTCAAAACTGAAGTCATACCAATGATTTAGCGAACAAGGAACAAAATAACAATTATAAAGTTCTAAAGCTAAACCATAAGGTAAAGATAGACGATGTCATAAGTGCAACAACTCTTGCTTCATTGTCAACGCACATGTCTGTCTATTTCTTTACGAACAACTTCTACTTCTGGGTTCCTGCACATTCAAGGTAATGTGAGAACCAAAACCGATATCCAATATCTAAGTAGAAGTTTTGGTGGTAAAATACTTCAATAAAAATTTATACCTGAAGTGGAACTCATAGTTCCATTCATCTTATCTTCCAGATATTTAGGACAATTTCTCTTCCAATGCCCCTTAGCCTTGCAATAGAAACACTCATCTTCAACAACCACCTTTACTTCAGGTGTGAGTACCGTGGGTTGAACAACTTTCTTGCGCTTCCCTTTGTATTGTTGCTTTTTCTGTGGGTTTTTCTTAAACCCTTTCCCTTTGTTGATCATAAGAACATTTTTCATAGATTCAACTAAAACATTTTGCTCAGCAGCCTTGAGCATTGCATGTAGCTCATTGAGGGTCTTACCCATAGCTTCCATGTAATACTTATTCTTGAAATTGGCAAATCCATCATGCAAAGAATGCAAGATAATATTCGTAGCCATCTCAACAGGATAAGGGTTACCAAATCGAGCCATCCTGTCAAACAGGCCTATCATGTTGGAAACATGTGGTCCCACCGGTTTCCCCTTTTTAAGTCTGCATTGCATTATGTCTTTGAAGGTACCATATCTCGCAATCATGACTTGCTCATGAAAGAGTTCTCTGAGATCTCTCATTATTGTACGAGCATCCTGATCCTTAAACAAATGTTGAAGATCAGGTTCCATGGTAGCAAGCATGAGGCAAGCGACATCTCTTGACCTCTCGCTTATCATTTTGTGACTAGTCTTATCCTCATCCGATGAGGTGACAGTCAACTCTGGGATGGGTGTTTCTAAGACATCATCTTTTCCCTCAGACCTGAGAACGATTCTCAAATTTCTTTCCCAATCAAGAAAATTGGTGTTGTTTAACTTGTTCTTCTCAACAATTGAGCGGAGATTGAATTTTAGGCTTTCAAAGGACATGATAACTACAAAACGGAATAAAACATGCAAATAAATTATGCTTGACATGCAATAAACTTAAAATCATAAAAGTTTCAAAACGAAAGTTATTGCGCATTTTACTCAAACAAATGTCCCTTACGAGTAAAATGATTCCAAGATCCTATTTTAGATGAAACTCGAGCGTACTAAGGCACTTCCCCAAGTCTCATGTAAGCAAGGTAAGTAAACTCTTTACTAATTATAACTCCTTATAATTCTTGGTTGATGGCCACATCTAATGTTAAGCGCATCCTATGCCTCAAGATCCAAAACTGAGTCTTTTGGTCTCTTGTTGAGTCTAACCATGTCAAGGCAGCATGCCCCTATTAGACATACCCGCACTAGCCAAATGGTCAAAGAAGGACACCTCGCTAAGGCGAAAACTATCCAACGAATCCCAAAGGCCTCGTGGTTATGACATGGAAAGGCAATCTCAATATTCTTTTAAGGGACTAATTAAGCATGCAATGATGGTCTATTTATAAGTGAACTAAATAATATAAATAAACAAACATTCATGCAATGCAATGCAAGAGATAATAGACACATTCACGTAATGCAAAAATTAAATTTGGATCCTAGTATGGCCCCTAAAAAGATCTAATCTTCGATAGTCTTGACTTTCTGGATCACCATCCTTCCGTCGGCTTAGGATCTTCGTCTTCATGTATTACATAAATTTGAACATACTCTCTTGCATAAATTAAAAATTACAAAAATACATAAACGATATGCAGATCGTGTACAAGAAAACCATAACGATACGCAGATCGTATTTATCTATCCTAATTTTGGGCCATACTAGTCACCGCATGCAATAATATCATAATATTAAACACATGCAATAGTATGAAATATTATATAAGTGAGAGATGCAATTTATCTAAATAAAAAGCATAAATAATTAATCAAATTAACTACTTATAGGAGAAACTCTTTCTCATTATTTTAATTCAATAAGACTATAAATGAAATTAATATCTAATATTAATTATTAATTTGCCAAAAATGGAATCAAATATTCGTAGATAATATTTAATTATGTTAATTCAAAATTAATCAAATAAGATATCTCCATATCTAATTAAATCTTTATACCTTAATTAATCTTGATTTGTATTAAAAACAAAGGTAACCGGCAACTAAGGCCCATTACTATTGCTTAATGTGGCTAATTGTTGTACTTCAGTTAACAGAGGCCCGTTAACAAGTCATGGCCCATTAAAACATTAGCAAGCCATGGCCCATTAAACTGAAGCGATTCCAGGTTCGTCTTCAACCTTTGAAACACGCGTACGGGGGCGAGAAATCAGGATCTGCTCGCACCACCGCGTAACCGCTCGTCCGGAATTCGCGTAACCATCCAGATCCGGATATGCGCAAACAATCCGGCCACTCGCCCGAACCACGAAACCACGAACCATTCGCCCATATCCGCCCGGATCTTGCTTTTTAGACGTGCCCAGATCCCGGAACGATTCCGGTCAGATCTGACTCACCATCGTAGTGGGTTTAACCGCTTGCGTGATGGCACGCCCGGAACAATTCCGTGGTGGTTTCGTGGCTTTTAACAAATCCTCCCATATTGTAACATTTACAAATGGAAATTAGGTTACGTAAACCAAACTTTGACAAATACCAAACAACAGTATGTTTATTGAATCAAAATAATCATGCATCAGATTTAATCCAATCAATTTATGCAAGAGGCTCTGATACCACTGTTGGGTTTTGGATGTTTGAAGCGGAATTGCAGGAAACGATTTCCTAACATCTAAACAAAGGATCTATTGCATAAACTAATTGGATTGAGAACTAGAAGAAACGATTACCTCTTGATGCGTGATTCACCAAACGAACGGGGAGATCAAGAGCCTCAAACGCGACTCCTCTAGTTGGTCCACCCGAGCAAAGATCTGGATCGTCTTAACCTCGGTTGCTAGAGCGAGGAAGAAAGACTTCTCTTGGGAGAGAAAGGCTGCAGAGCTTTTACGTAGAATGAAAAGGTGGATTAGGGTTTCTCATAGAAGCCCACCTTATTTATAACCAAGGATTTAAGGATATCTTTAATTCCTTAATTAAATATATCATTATATAAATTTACCAATAAACTTATTCCTTTTATTAATAATAACTCTTTATTACTAATAAGCTCTATTTTGTAGTTATATCTTATATAACTTTATATTATATACTTTATATAATAATTCTCCCAATATACTGATCCAGCCCATAAACTCTTAGGGTGTGACCTCGTAGGACCCGATTATAATAGCAATGAACTTTACAACATAAAGTCCATAAATCATAGTTGGCTTCTAGCAAAGCACTATGACTCCTAAAATAATCGGATTATAAATCTCCATTAGTAGTCCCAGTTCATAATCAGTAATTGCACATTTGATTAAAGGACACACTTCCTTCAAGAGGCGCTCAGCTGACGTCGGTGTGGAGACATTGTTCTGAATTGACTTGTTTGACGCATCATTTCAGGTTCAGTTTGTATCATGAGTGTTTGAGGAAATATGGAAATTTTAATGTCTAGAAGCATTTCACTCACATTTTTAATTTCTTACTTTTGACTGCCCTTATTGAGAGCCAACTTTAAGCTGTGTATATTTTTTTGTATCTCTATGACTTATAAATCTAAGTATGTGAGAGTTGTATCCCTCTTTAATGCAGATATTCTGTTTACATGGAGAACTTTCCCTTTCTTTGGACACTTTGGACAATATCCGAGCCTTAGATCGTATACAGGAGGTTTGTTGTTATGTATTGGTTTCCTTCACCTTTGGTGTAGCCTTTGAAATCACGTTCTAATAATTTAGTCATATATTTTCTTGATTCTAATTCTTGATGTTTGTGGGTACTTTGCCCTCTAAAAACTACTTCATATTCAAGTCTCCTCATTTTTTTTCAGTGCTCTTAACAAGTCTCAACATTTCTCTGTCACCATTTCCATGTATAAGAGGCTTGATGTTTCTGGTAGATCCAATTTTATCATCTTGAATATGCTGCTAAATTCCTATTCTAATCTCAAATTAGGGAGTGCTGGGTATTCTGTTTTTCGTGTCAGTTTGAAGAACGGACATCGCCCGGATATCACGACTTACACTGCATTGATCAAAGGATTATGTTTGGAGGAGAAAATGGTTGAAGTTGTAGGTTTACTTTCAAAGATGTTGCGGTTGGGATGCGCTTATGATACTGTGACCTACAATACTATAATAGATGCTTTGTGCAAGGCTGGGAATGTCGCCACAGCCCTTCAGTTGCACAGAGACATGGTGCAGGGTAGAATGATTGCTGCTAATGAGAGTGGTAATCCCAGAACAATTTCTTATTCTCTGACCCGAAGAGGGGCTGCATCCTAACATAGTTACAACAATTGGTTTGATTGAAGGCATTTGTTTAAAAGATAATTTTGTTACTGCTCGTAACGTGATTTGTTTGATGGAAAAATGTGGCTACAAGTGTGACGTGGGAACTTATAACACTATGATACATTGGTATTGTAAAGCCAGGATGCTTGAGGACGCCCACAACTTGCTTGCAGAAATGGAGGGCAAGGGTTATTCCCCTGATGTCGAGACGTTTACTATACTGATTCGTGGGTTTTCTAATCAGAAAAAGAGAGGACTAGTCAAGGAGCTTGTTCAGAAAATGCATGCCATCGGGATTTTATCCAACTTAAACACAACATCTAAATATTTGGAATGCATTAACATGGATGAAGACGCAATAAGCGACAAGTCCTGAACCATTAGGTGAGTTCTTACTCTTTTTACTTAATCTAGTTCTAGTAACATGCTTTCTTAATTCATTGACGCTTTATATTTTGCTTGTTCCCATGTTGTATGAAGATGATGAATGAGTTTCATTTATTGGCTTGTTTTCAGGTTGAACTCTTTCCAGAAAGAATCAAGAAAAGTAGGTGCATCAACTGGAGATGTTAACATGGTTTACTAAGATGAACATTAGCTCTCTATCGTTTTTAATTTGTCTTGAAATGTTGTGTTAAGTCCTAGTTTACTACTTTCAGAGCTGTCAGGGATTAGTTTAATCTATATGAGCAACAAATTCAAGCTCAATCAATCGAACTATTTATTCCAAAGCTGCTAAATAATATTTTATTGGTGACTTGTCCTTTGCCCGGAGAAGATGTAGCTGAAAAGTAGATTATAAGTATCTCTTCACGAAAAAAGACATGCAATTGGTTGTATATACATGCATTTTGTAAACATCAAACTCTTCACTCCCTCTATTTTGTTTAGCAACAGAAAAAGAGGATGATATTATTGACTGATAGAATGAATTTCTAACATTTTCTATTTGAAAGCATGAAGCAACAATTGCAGTGCAAAAACAAATGATATAAAAATATTTCAAATCTCTATGCAATTAGTAAAACAAACTCGTCAATAAGTTATTTCACATTATCTACTTTCAATATATCAATAAAGCAAACTGGTCACAACATCATTCAACAACATTTTATTTTTTCCAAAAATCAAAAATTAAATATATTATATTTATGTTTAAAGATAATGAAATTTGATTTGTAAGTGCATTTTGTGCTGCAGAATAACAAGAAACAAAGTTGGGGATAAAAATTTCATGAACCTGCAAGACTACCAAAATGAACCTGCAAGGCTATCGGCGTGAATCCGCAAGGCTATCGTCATGAACTTGCAAATCTATCGTCGTGAACTAGCGAGACTATCAATATGTCTTTTAGAATAGGATTTATGAACCTCTAATTAGTATAAAGCTAACATAAAGTTTATGAACCACCCACTAATGTTCGTCAACCGACAATATAAAGTCATGAACCTGTATGCCTAAATTAATGAACCTACAAGTATCTCTCATTTATGAATGTCGTGTGTAGTGTTTACGAACCTCCTCGTGTATACGGTTTTGCAATGAACTTGGTTGCCTTTACTTTTATACGTTCATCGCAAAAAATGAACTGACATACCCATGTTCATAAAAAAAATACTATAGATAAAATAATGACATGAACCTGTTTGTAGATAGAAATGAACCTACTCGCTATAACCAATGAATTGATTATACGCATGTCGAATTCATGTAATTTTTAAATAATTAGGTTCGAAATGATTCAATAAAAAAAATTATGCAGGTTCATCAGTTTTAACTTGTAGGTTCATTGGATTTTCCATGCGATTTTTTATGAAGGTTAGATGAACCGAAGAGATTAAAACGTGTAAACTTGTGAGCCTATAAATATGTGAACCAATGAACCTATGAACTTAGTGAAAAAAAATTAATGAACCCGCTTGAAACCTACATGTCTAACTTATTGAACCTACATGTTTAACTTGTTGAACCTACAGGTCTAATTTGTTGAACCTACAAGTCTAACTTGTTGAACCTACAGTTCATAGTTGTAGGTTCATTTGTTTTAACTTGCAAGTTCATAAGTTTTGTCTAACAAATTCATTAGTTTTTTTTATAACTTCTTTTTTGTTTTCCATAAAAAAAATACTCGGACAACCCTCAAGTTCATAAAAAGAAAAACTTAAGTTAAGTTCATGAATTTCTATTTCCAAGCTCATTAGTTTCAATATTTGGGTTCATGAGTTTCACTTGCAGCTTCATTAGTTTCTATATAACCCATTTTTTGTTTTTCATCAAAAGTACTTTAATATTGGTAATGTTCATTAAAAGGAAAAATATTTCTTAAGGTCATGAATTTCTACTTACATGTTCATTAGTTTTCATTTGTAGGCTCACTAGTTTATAGATGAGGTTCATTAGCTTTACACTTATAATTCACCTAATTTATACTAGAGGTATACTAATTGTAAATCAAAAGGTGTAAAATTCAAGAGGTTCAATGATTTGAACTTCACGTTCATTAAAAAATTACAATAGATTCATACAAAAACACCATGAACCTACACATTGATACATATGAACCTACATGTTAATTCACATGAACCCCTTGTTAAAACATATGAACCTGTACTTAGGTTCGTATTTTTCTCTTTCGTAACCTATGTAAGATTATATTTGAACTTCGAGTTCATTAATTTTTTTTATAGATTTATGGAAAGTAACATGAACTTGCACGTTAATACAAATGAATCTACGTGTTAATTCACATGTACCTCTCGTTAAAGCATATGGATCTTTAACTAGCTTAATATTTTAACTATGTAGTCTATGTAAGGTTCGAACTCCGGGTTCATTAAAAAATTACAATAGAAATAAAAAAAATCACATGAACCTGCACCATTATACAAATGAACCTACTCGTTAATTCACATGAACCATCCCATTAAAAGATATGAATCTTCAATGAGGTTTATATTTTCACTTTTCTAGTCTATGAATTAAAGAATTAGAAATTGTTATAATAGTTCATTAACACTACTAATAAAGTTCATAACACTATAGAATATAGATGATGTTCATTAACTTTAAAATATTATTCACCCTATTTAACTTTATACTAGAGGTTCACCAACTTTGAACTAGAGGTTCACTGGTTTTTACTTACAGGTTCGTTAGATTTTACTTGAGGGTTCATTAGTTTAGACATTTATTTAGTTCTCACTTGTGGGTTCATTGGTTTTCACTTGCATGCTACTAGTTCGTGAGAGTTTTCACTTGTAGGTTCATTAAATTTAACTTGCGGTTCACCAGTTTCATTTGCAGGTTCAATAATTTATCTATAAGTTCACCAACCTTCATTTGTAAGTTCATGAGTTCTGATTTGGTTTAGGATATCCTTTGTTGTCTTGAGATCTGTCTTCATGTACTTCGAAGACAATGTTGGTGTCATTGTGAATCCAAAGGGAGAAATGAAGGGTTCTGCTATCACAGGTCCTATTGGAAAGGAATGTGCTGATCTCTGGCCAAGAAATTATTACAGATTCAACTTCTTATGTCTTGCTTTAAGATCAAACACTGCATTTGCTTGAGCACAACGAGAAAGCAATGTCCTAAGATCAACGATTTCTGAGTTCAGGTTCATTAGTTTATTCTTTTAGGTGCAATTTTTTTTCTTCCAAGCTCATTAATTGTTTTGATGAACCATTAGATCATTGAACTTGTATGAGTAATTTTTGATGAACCATTACATGAAAACCAATGTACCTACAAGTTAGTTTTGATGAACCACTACATGAAAACTAATGTACCTACAAGTAATTTTTGATGAACCATTACATGAAAACCAATGTACTTACAAGTTATTTTTGATGAACCACTACATGAAAACCAATGTACCTACAAGTAATTTTTGATGAACCCTTACATGGAGACCGATGTACCTACAAGTTCGTTTTGATGAACTATCAAATGAACCATTAAAATCAATGTACCTACAAGATAGCTTTTATGAACCTTTACTTGAAAATAAATGTACCTACATGTAAGTTTCAATGAACTATTATAAATACCCAAATCTTCAGATGTTGCAGTGGATAACCATAATCCCACCAAGACATCACCTTAGCATCAAGAGGAGTATTCTGACGAAGCCAATAGTATGCCTCTCTGTAGTCATCAAAGAAAATTTTGTCACCATTTTCACCCCTTGTAGAGAACGCAATTGATGTGGATGAATATGCCTCTGAAGTCACCCATACACAATGACTGACATATCTACTGAGCAAATAAAATGCCCCTACGAGCAATGCAATAGCATCATGTTTTTGGTAAGGGAAAGAATGATCAAGTGAAGCCTGTTCATAAACTGAACAAAAGGAAAATAAATTAATAATTCAATTTGAGTTTCAACTATGGAAACTGTTGACACTTAGAATGCAGCTAGTCAAAATCAGGGAATTGATTTTCCAGCTATTATTATCAAAAGTTTTTTTTTTGAGAAGCCAACAACAAACTTCATTTAATCACAAACATCAGCAAATACAATGTCTGAAAGTGCAGTTGGAAAATAGGAAGGAAATAAGCATAAATAACTTGACAAAGGGAGAGTGCTGGCTAGATAGTGTGCAGCTAAGTTGGCTGAACATTTGACATGGTGTCGTGTGCATACTTGGAATTCATATTGGAGATACCGTAATCGGGAGAAAACACATCCAAGAGGGCCCTTCCAACTGCATTTCGTACGGAGTTTTACAAGTAGAGGCAGGCAATCTGATTAGATTGTGATATGTGTAAGGCCCTGTTCTATAGCCATTTCCATAGCCCATCTAACAGCCTCTGCCTCGACTAATTCAACGTTCGAGGAGTCCTGAACACGCCTTGCTCCATAAAAACATACAGTCCCAGCCTCATCCCGAGCAATAAAGACGACCCCTCTTGAACCATCAGTCTTGACAGCAGCGTCACAATTTAGCTTAATGAATCCTGCCTGAGGTTTGGACCATTTAGTTGCTGGAATTGCTGATTGAATGGGGTCTTAGTTGGTTGGTTCCAGCACCAGTTGGTCAGAAAAATGCTTGAAATCAACCTAGAAGATTGAGGCTTCTCTGAGAACTTCAAGAGGGGTTGACAACACCAATGATCTAACACTTCCAACAAAAACAACACCAATGATCTAACACTTCCAACAAAAACAACACCAATGATCTAACTAATTTGCAATTTTCATTTTCAACAAGAACAACACCAATGATCTAACACTTCCAACAAGCTGGCAATAGAAATTAGGGAGACAAACCTTGATATTCAAGCTCATAAAAAGAGCCAATACGTGTTATGACAAAATCTCTCGGCCTTACAACACCATTATCGATTGAATTAGTTGCCTGTAGTATTTGACATCCTTGCTGAAGAACTTGAACAAAAAGAGACTGAATTCCTTTGGTATCTTGTCTGCTACTTAATCCACCAAATGGGAATATATGGCTGTCAAGAAATTCTCCCCTCGAGTCTGTCCACAGACACACCATCCAACGCCAATCTTCTATCCACCCATAACAACAATGAAGGCTTGGTAGAGATTTCTTATGGCCAAATCCAAAGGTGATCCCTCATGTTGAGAGCCCATTCCAATTTCTGCAGAAGTTGAATTCTAATGAAATCCACCGTCATCAGATCAATGCTTAGAAGATTTCATTTCCATATTACTAGTCAAGGGTGAAACTGCAAGCTCTAGGGAGCCTGGCTCAGAAAGAATAAAAAGCTCTAACTGCAGTATGCTGCCAATCTCACACGGTAACTCGCCTTAAAACCGGTTGAAGCTGATGTCGACTCACTGCAGCGCCTTGCAGTTGATCAGTTGATCAGTTTAAGCTGCAACTAATGCAAAGTCAGCAAACAACTTCTATTTTTTATAACAAGAAAACACAAAAATCAATTTCAAAATGTCAAAACTGTCAAATTGTCAATCAATTTATTTTTACTCATATCATTAAAACAACACCAAATTCTCATTCGCTACTAAGGTTGGATCTAATTTTTACAACTTACAGCTACGCTGACAAACCACGTGTAGAGCAAGACTCGAGTACTCGACCTATCGAGATATGGAAAGTCTCAACTGCAATTGATTCAAGCTTTTACAATGAGCTAAAATCCATATCGAAAAATACAGAATTTTATTCTATAATGAATATTTCTTGACAATAAATTTAGATACTTATCAATGTGAAAAACTTACATTCCAAGATACGCATATTACTGAAAAAAGAAGGTACCTAGTATAGTAGACCAGAACTTGTCACTGAAGCAATGCTTGATAAATATGAAAGAAATATATGAAGAAAACATTGTTTCATGTAATCCTATGTTCGTGTTGGCTGAAGGATGATTAACACCATCTCCTCTATAGATATGAAACATCAAAACATAAATATTAGGGAATGAACATCCAAATGTTATACATGAAAAAATGAAACAAACTTGCGATAATCAACCCAAAATAATATATTTTACTTAACCTTTCTACTAGTTCAACATTCTTTCAACTAGTTCAACATTCTTTCAACTAGTTCAACATTCTTTTAACTAGTTCAACATTCTTATAGATAATTAACACTAGAAATGGTTAACATTTCAATTACCTTCATAGTGACCATTAAAACCATAATAGCTGCTTGTAGATTACAATTCTTGCTTCGGTTGCAAACCTGCACATAAAGGACATTAAGCTTGGGCACTCTTGAGCGAGAAACACGAAATTAAAAGATCACCACACTTTATCAGTTTTCCCACCTCACAATATGATAAATTAACAAAAACAAAAAAGTCCAATAACTCATCAATCAGCTGAAACTGGATATTATGCATCTTCAATTGTGAATAAAAGGGAACATGTTAAAACACAGATTAAGACAGAAAATGCATGACTTTGACTACTCATAATCAGGATAGACATTTTACCAGCTTGCAGACCTTCGGAAGGTTTGATACTTGGTCTGGTATTGTATTATTGGCAATGTCAAAATTTACTCCCCTGAATTATTAAGTAAAGCATCAAGAAAACATGTTAAGAATGTTATTTACATCAAAACGCTCACTCACGGATCATATAGACAGAACATATGAATTTCCCAAACAAGCAGCATGAGCAATAGGAACAACAATAGAAGAAGAAAGTGACATCTCATGTGAAAACCCCTATCATCCAGGTGCTTGACACATCAATCCAGGTACATTATCAATGTCATACAGATGCTGTAACGCCCCAAAACCGAGGAGTGTTACAGCGTCAGGGATCCCGTGCTTGGAATCCCCACAGGTAGTTTAAAGGAACTGAAAAACTTTACAAAAGAACAAATCAAAATGAAAACAAGTAGATAGCCTCGCAAGAGATCCATACAAATACGTCGATGAAGACCTAACATGTTCATACGATCAAAATGCCAAAAACATGCTTCAAGAGAACTATCAAACCAAGTTTAGCCCAAACGCTACAAGCGCATCTAAAAACCAAAAGATGGATAGTTTAACGAGAGTTTTATATTTTTAAACCAAAATAAGAGTGAACCAAAATAAACCCATCCTAGCTTGCATCAAGTCGCATGACCTCCTCCATACTCTGCAACAAACAGTCTGGGTACCTGATCATGTCAACAACACAACCTGTTCCCCCACCGAAATGGGGGTTAGTCTCCAACCAGACTAGCAAGTTATTTATAAGCAGAATACGAGTAATAGGGCAAGTAAAGGAATCACAGATTAGCATACATGCAAACCCAGTTATACTTTTAGCAATGATCGTCCATGAGGCATCAATTTACATGCTTATAGATATGAAAAGAAAGGTACATATATCTTATTCCAACATGTCATCAATTCAGACAAACCGTATCACCAATGTCCGTACTCATAAATGCATATCATGCACCAGTAGCGATTACTTACGAATTCACCAATAAACAAGCGATCAATCACAAGAAGCACACAAGCAAGTACATCAAGCAAATGAAATCCAATCGAAATACAATTTACGAGAACGTTTCGAAAATAGGTCCAAGTCTGTCTTGATCCCGAAGGTCCCTTCTTGCCCGTACATTGGGCCAAATCATTCTTATACCAAAGGACAGGGAACGGAATCACGGGCCAAGTGATCCGGTCTACCCAATTGGCAAGGCCCACCAACGACCCACTCTTCCAGAAGAGCCATAATCGAGGGTGTTACGACATAAAACTGTTTGCAATCAAGTGAGGGATCGGAACAATCCTTACCCCACGAATAAATCACATGGACAATGCGTATACACCGATAACTTCACATAATCACATCTCAAGCATATAAGCACAATCACAAGGATTAACATATCATCAAGATTCTCGCGTAAGAAGACATGCTCAACATAACATATAATCATGTAATCACAACAAAACATATAATCATGTAATCACAACAAAACATATAATCATGTAATCACAACAAAACATATAATCATGTAATCACAACAAATGTAGTCACTAATATAGCATTCATTTTCCATACTTCATTAAGGTTAAAGTTCATATACTATTTAGAAGTTTGATGAAATGCATAATCCGATATCCTAAACTTAGCCTACGACACGCAAACGCTTATAAACAACTTGCCTCAATTGACGATCAACACAAGTAATCCGTTTGTCGTAAAAAGATGTCGCAAGGTTCACGAAACGGTCGCCTAAGTCGAACCTTAAAAAGTCAGCCCCAACTTCTCAGAAATTACGAATTTTGCCCAGATTTTCCAGCAATTTTACCAAATGGTCCAAAACTCAAATCCTTCCTTATTCCTCCAAATCTCAACTTCAAACAACATATGGATTAATTGAAAAGGGGTGGCGGTTCCAAGGTGGCGTGGCTGAGCTAAGGGCTGCGCAGCTGGTTGACGAACTGGGAGGTGCCGCCGCCAAAAGCAAGCTGCGAACAGCTGCTGTACGCAGTGGAGAGACGAGCGAGCTGCTGCGCAGGAGGAAGAGAAAGGCACGAGCTGCTGCTGCGTGGGTGTGCTCAGGTGGCTGGCTGAGCTGCTGGCTGAGCTGGCTGAGCTGTTGTGTGTGAGCTGAAGTCAAGAGAAGGGAGGAAGAACAACTGCTGCGTGAAGGGAAGACGAGGTGTGACAAGCTGCGCAGAGGAGGGACGAGCGAGCTGCTCTGCGCGGGAAAGAACCCAAGGTCGAGCCGGACGAAGCTGCTACGTGGTCTGAGCTAGATGGCTGGAGCAAGGTAGGAATTTCAGTGTGATGGAGCGTGGGGGTGGGCTGTGCAAATGAGGAGGGGGGAGGTGTGCAGCTTGAACTCAAATAACACGTGAAGAAGAAATATAGGAGAAGGAGGTGGGTCCCCTAATAGAAGAGGGTAGAAAAATCTAGATAAAATGGTTAGGTTTTCTTAAGGTATATATTGGGTAGGACCAATAAACTAAGTCTGGTTCGTAATAATTCGGATAAAAACGAGATGAATTCCGACAATCGATAATCACTCAATTATTGAAAAAAGAAAAGGGTCGAAATTCCCAACTGAAATACCTAACTAATTATCTGAAAGCTTCCAAGGACAAATCAAGGTCGACTTAATTATATTCCAATATGTCACTGATAGTAAGCGGGCTCGATATCGCTACATATTTCATACCCAATAATTCACGGGGCATTTCAGGTGCATCATCATAGTCATACAGGTTCATCAATCTATCATCTAGGTGCACCACTACTTGAACTAGGAAAAAAATAAGTGGGAGCACAAGATAAAACATAGAAATTAAACGTCATCCAGGAACACAAGCAAAAAAGAGATCCTGTCACTACAACATAACAAACATTCAAAATCCAGGGAAATCACTTCAAATTGTGACCAAATCCAGGGAAATATGAGCATCTTCAGCAACAAACAAAGAAATCAACTCGTAAATCACTTCAAGTTGTGACCAAATCCAGGGAAATCAAGATGTAAATCCCCAAACAACAACCTAATGAAATCTGGAAAGCATTATATGAAAAAACTTTTTGTGCGGGTCCAACTTAGAGCCATATTGAATTGCCCTGCATATCTTGTCTCTGGCTTCAGCTTTGTTCAAGTACAAAGTAATAAGAGCCAGCTCTACCCTAGTTGCATCTAGTGTACTCATGGTTTTATCTTCTGTAATGTGTCAACACTACAAATAGTTGCATCTAGTGCACTATAAGTTGTTGTGAGCTGAAAATAAGTAAGGCTGTGCATTTTTACTGAAATGCTAAGATCAAACACTAATTTGTTTCAAGATCTTAAATCTAAAGCAGCAGATCGGATCATAAAGAGTGCTCAAAACAAGAAAATCATCTAGAAAACAAGCAACAACTTGACAGGAAGTTTAGAATTACAAGCAACAAATCACTGAAATTCGGAAAAGACGCAACTAAAACTCGATCGATTGAGAAGCAATTACCAGGGGATGATCACGGGAATAGAGTTTCCAGCCTCAAGCAATTCGGATCAGAAACGCGGATTTAAGAGGGTTTGGAGAGAGGGACAAAAGAGGAAGTCGCGGAGTGCAGAAGCCCTAGCTTCCTTCATCTCAGCTAGGAAAAAGTCGGGGTAGAAGGCTAGGGTTTGGGACGAAGACTGGAACGAAGTCGGGACAAAGTGACGTCGGGGACGATGTGACGGCGGGGACGAAGTCGCAGATCGCCATGGGAATCGCCATGAGAAATCGGAGTGGGACATGAAAATTATGACGGCGCTTTTACTATTTTGCCCCTTGTCTATAGCTTATAATTACGAGCGTGCCACCGTGTCTTTTTTAGCATTTTCCTTCTTCAAGATTCAATCCTGAGCGTCTATTTAGATAATCCAACGGCTAATATTGATTCTGAGTTTTTATCTTAATAAAGATTTTCCTTAAAACCCAACTCATTGAATTATATCTCTATTCATTGGTACACTTATTATAGCAAGATATGTACATAGACATTTAGGAATGTCTCCAGCTCGAGAGATGAAAAAGATAAGTCGCTAATTAAGCAGGTCCGTTCTTAATGTAATATTAGAAATGGATTGATGAAATAAAATAACGTAAGATTCAGCGGAATAGCGAGATATGATCCTCTGCCTAACAACGACGTTAACTCATCTGATCCACTGCAGACCAGCTTGTTATTATGATAAGAGCAAACTTTGTTCTTGGATTGAGAAAGCATTTAACGTCAAGTGAAATCAAAATACTAGAGGCAAAATGTGAAAGAAATTAGAATAGACATACTTTGATTGGCAAAATGTGATGACATAGTCGGGAGCAGAGCAAGTAAAAATACTAGAGGGATCGTCATAGGCATAGCTATAAGAGGTAGGGCAAGCGTTCTTAAACAATGTAGAATAGTGAGTTGGTTGGCATACGACGGGACCTCCATACGCTCCCCTGCAGCAATACTGATCAGTATTGAAGACGTCGCACGCGCTTCGACACGCGACGATTTTCCCATCAGACGCCTTTTTGAGCTCGGAGGGGCAAGTCTTCCTGAGGTCGGACACGCAGCCAACCAGCCAAAGGCAAAACCTGTTATGGAGGCGATTCCTTTCCCAAATCCTAATCCGCTACTTCCCTCTGTTTTGTTAATCCCTTCTATACAAGTTGTTCTAGATTCCTTCACCTTTTTGCATTCAGTAATCCATCTCCAAAACAAAAAACACAAATACTTGTTTATGCCTTTGGTTTTTCGTGGAATACTAGATTCGATCTTTTTTATTGAATGGGGCTGGAAAACCCTTGCACGTGGACAAATGTTGAACTCGATCTCGCTAACCTGGCCCAAGAAAAATAAGGTCGGCCCAAGCAATAAGTGGGGACCACCTAGTCATAACCAATTTTGGAGAGAGAATCAGACTTTTTCCCTTTGAGCATTTGACAATTTTAGTATTTTGGGAGTAGAGAAAAGTTTGGCTAAGAATAAGATTTAATGTAGGAAAAAATGAGTTTTTTCATCTTCAGAGATAACAAACTAATGTTCATAATTTTGAACCGATCGATTTTCCTATGTTAAGAGTTGTTCGCACCAGAACTTTCCTCTTTGAGAATAGAGAGAAAAGGAGAGAAGAGCAACCTAATTCATCTTCTTCTTACCCAATTTCCCCCTTATAGTGGTGATTTGGATGATCGGTACTTGGATTCGGACTCTTGATGCTAAGATCGTGCTTTTGTGATTAGAATTTGCTCATTCCGAGTTGATTTTAGTGTGTTGAGATTGAATTTGTGAACGTGTTCTTGAGTACTCTTTTCCTTCTAAATCCCGACCTTCTTTACCGTCAATCTAGTGCTTTGATTGTTTGTGTTTTGAATTTCTTTCTATACACATTACTGACTTGGGCGTCAGAGAGCCAAATCAAGAGGATTGCCCCCTTTTAGATTTTGTTCCGCAGGTAAATCAGGACCTCAAGAACAACCGGAGGAAATGAGAAAAGAAGGGAGTTTGATCCAGAAAAGAAGTTATTCAAAGTTGTTTGCCAGAAGTAGGCAGAGGTCCCCAACAAGCATCGAAGGGGAGAATCGTCTGCCTAGCCTCGCGAGTTGTTCATCGTGTGGTCAAATACTTGGGCTCCGACACTGACGCCGACCGTGGTGACCTCCTAACGCTGACTATAAAACCAGAAAGTTGCCCAAGTAAGAAAGATTTTCAGAAAAATGATCGACGAAGAGAGAAATGGTGCTATTAGAGGAGCACCCAACCAAGTGAACCCCCAAATGACAAGCCCTTTCCACGCCCCTCCCTTGCGTTGAGAGAAGTGGTGCTATCTTTTTCTTTTAAAAAAATATATTATACGGTTGTATTTGATTTTTTTCGCCGTCTCACCTATTAGAAAAGTTTCAAACTTCCAAAACATTTACTAACACTCAGAATAATATATTTTATACTTGACAAACTGAGTAATAAAATATACTTATAAATATAACTTTGTCATTTAGCTAAACATATACAGGGTTTCATTATAGATACATAAATCTAAAAGTATTAAAATAATAAATGTATAGCTATCTCTAACTTTAACTACCGCAAAATGGCTTTCCTGGCCTCTATTACCATTACCATTCCAATTTGTTGTAATTACACGTACATAAAACAGAAATTAACAAAGTAAGATATAGGCAATTCCACCAAACAGTTCATACATCAAGGTGAATGGCATAATGATTTAGTACACATGGAGGAGACTAATTCAAAAACTAAAGTTTGTAAGACCATCAACATCATCATCCAGCAAAAATTGTTTTGTGGAAAAAATGAAACAACAAGCACATGAAAAAATGCAACATCCAACATCAAATTCAACATAACACAGCCAGTGGCGGAGCCAGGGGGGCGCTTGAGGGTGCGGCCGCGCCCCCTTCACCCCCACGAACCTCCAATTATAGATATAGAGACGGAGAGAAAACGGTGGCAGCACCCCCTTTCATCTGGCCATGGAGGCGAAATTGTTCAGGAGGAGGAGGGAAGAAGACGAACATTAGATAGGTTTTGTTATTCTTTGTTTTTAAATTGGGCTGGGCTCCTTTCTTTTAAAAACGAGTTGTCTAAAATTTAAAAGCCCATCAAACCTGATGCCCCTTTCTTTTAAAAACGGATTATTTAAAATTTAGAAATCCATTCAAATATGAGCCCAAGAGTTCACCACTATCATATGCTTAAACACGTACATGGTAATGAGGGTCCAAGAGGTAGCCAATAAGTGGAATTTGAAAATTTTATATTACTCCGTACTAATTACATTGATAAACAGAAAAATAAATTTTCATTAAAAAATAATAAATGATACAAAATGATATATAATTTTTAGGAATTAAAAAAATAAGCAATTTCAGGCCTAATCTTTACAATTATATAATATAATTACCATGAAATCATTAACAAAAAATATAGAAATATATGAAAAATAATAATATTATATTAATTTAAAAATCCGCCCCTCCTTCTGACAAATCCTGGCTCCGCCACTGAACACAGCCGCAACAAATCCAGCATTATTTGCTTAATGATGAACATGCATAGATATAGAGCTTTAAAAAAGTACAAATTCAGCAATATTTACTTAATTATGAACAAGTGCAAAATATAGAGCTTACAACAGTAGAAGGAAAAGGTCATCTGATACATATTAAGTCCTAGTGAGTGACCCATATTGATTCTTTGAAAAGCCACTGAATTACTTCAAAAAAAACCTGACCTATTTCTTAAGCCTAGAGATTAAAGGTCTCAAATGATCATCAATCACTTTTCCCCATCTTCACACCATCATACAGTATTACCTACAAGGCTTCTGCATTATTCTTATTTTTAAACATAATGCTGTATTTTTTCTCTCGAATAAGTGAGTAAGGTATGAGTTGATCAACAAGTACCAAAAATAAAAAATGTGATTAGCTTGACCAAATGACCCTGAAAAGGAGCATAATATCTAGCTATCTACTAAAGGAAGGGTTTAGTATTACTTTTGTAGATATTAATCCCCCGACTAATATTATTTGTCATTGAGAGAATGTTGAGATATGATGAGGTTTTGATTAAATGACAAACATCCACTAATGGTTTATTTGAGTGCGTAGGTATTGTTACTAGTTTGTGTGCCGGAACGAAGGAAGTCTACTAGTGTGTATGCATGAACAAAGGTAGTACAAGCAGGTACGAAGGAAGTCTTGCTGGAATCCATGAGACGTAAGGTTACGGCGAACGGAAGACAGCTGTGAAGAATAGTCCATCCGAGGAAGATTATTGGTCGAAGATATCTTGGAGGATGGCCTTGAAGAATTATGGAAGAATTGCATTTCAAAGAAGGAATAAAGATCTTGTCAAAGAAGGAAAGAAGATCTCGTCAAATAAGAAAAGTGGCAACTCGGATAGGATTGGGCATTGGACGCGCGTGTGAGTGTTGCCAAAGAAACAAGGAAATATTACGCGCAAGGAATATTTCCTTATGCGCTTTGTTTCCTTATTTGATCAAGGCGGCGCGCCGAATTGTAAGCTCCATGGTGACTACTTGGAGAACAAGTTGAAAGGTCACACGGAAGGAAAGATTTTTTAGGAAGAGAATTCTTTGTGAAAGATATATTAGGAAGAGATTTCCTTGTGGAAAGATATTGTGTGATTTATGGTAATATTAGAACGGCTAGATTGGTGTTAGGTTTGAGCTATTTATTGTGATATATATTGTATGAGAATTACATAGCTTAGCAAGACTTTGAAGAGCGAAAACCTAGTACTCGGTTTAGAGTTGTTCTACGTGTGTGAGATTGAGATTCAAGTGAGAAGAGTGATCCAAGATCTAGCTAGGAAGTCTAGGTGAGTGATCCAAGTTCTATTGTAATCCAGATATCAATACAACAAGTAGACTCGTTCAAACTCTCTCTAGTGAAAGCTAGAGAGGAGTGGTTTTTCGCCTCAAGGACTTTTTAGTACTTGGGGTGTTTCCACTATATATCATCGTGTCCAGGTTTGATTTACATTATTGTTTGTCTTTATGCATAATCTACTTATCAAGGAACAATAGTTTTTGTTCCTTGAGTTTTTATACGTTAATCGATCCAACAATTGGTATCAGAGTCTGGTCTCTATATTGTTTCAATTAGCTTTGCAGGAAAATATGTCATCCTACAATGCAATCAACGACTCATTCTGGGAACCCCTAATGCAGAAGTCGGGAGAGTATGACTAGTGAGTAATCTAGTTTGAATCCCATACTCAATCCCTTGATGCCCAACTATGGAAGCTCATTGAATTCAGAGATATAGTTGTTCTGGACCTTGCCGGGGAAGACAAGACTAAAGAGAAGAAGAGAATCGACTACGACGATGCCGATTACAAAGTCTTGGAGAAGAATGCTAGGGCCAAGAAGATTCTTCACATGACTCTAAGTTCAAGTGATCTCAGAAAGGTATTAAAATACAAATATGCGAAAGAAATTTGGGATGCACTTAGTAGAACTTACTCATGAAGTAGCGATGTGAAGAGAAATCGCCTTCTAGCAGCACAAAAGGACTATGAGAAGGCTCTCCAAGAAAAGAACGAATCTTTGGAAGATTTTCATGCCAGATTCGAAGGATATGTCAGCCAAATAGAGTTTCTTGGTGAAGATATCCCCCAATGGAAGGTTACGCATCAATTCATGCAAGCCCTAAATTCCAAGTGGGGTGGATTCATCAATGCTCTACAAGCACAGAGCGACATCAATGATATATCCCTAGAAGATCTAATTTGCCGCCTCAAAAGTCATTCAGGGATTCTCGAAAGAAAACTCCAAGGAAGGAAGGAGGTTGACAAGAGTCAATCCATTGCCCTAAAAGTTGAGAGAGCATTTGATCTATCCCAGATGGAAGACGTCGAGGCTGAAAATGATGAAACTGTAGCCTTGATTACAAGTGCCTTTCGTAAAGCTTGGAGAGGGGGCAAGAGTGATTCCCGTCCCAATGATGGAACAAAAGACATGAAGGAAGTCATATGCTATCATTGTCAGAAGACTGGTCACTTTGCCAGAAATTGCTACAAAAGGAGAGCCGAAGAACCACCCGCTCCAGAAGGAAAGAGAGCAATGATGGCAACTTGGGAGGATTCAGACTCAGATCAAGATGACCAGAAGAGTGAGAAAGAAGTGTGCCTTATGGTAGCCGAAGATAACATGCCTGAAGCCGAGGTAAGTCTTTCTTCCATCATCACTAAATTACAGAGCATGTCTAGCACTCAATTAATACATATTGTAAGAAGACTTGGAGAAGAGAACGAGGATATACAAGAGAAGTTAGATGAGAGAGAAGAGGAACTTTCAAGACTGGTTAACGAAACAAGACTCCCGTCTGAAAAGGTTACCATGCTAGAAAACCTCTCCTCCTCTTCTTCTTCCAACTCTTGCGAAAAATGCCCTGGGCTCAAAAACAAGATCTTATACCTCGAGAGTAAGGTTTCTGAGCTCGAAAATACAAAGTCCTCTCTTTCTCATGAAAATGAGAGGCTGTGTAATGATCTTGTGGTACTCAAGGAAAATGAGGATCACAAGAAAAAGTTGTGGCTAGATGAGCATGCTAGATCCTACATAAACGGCCTAAAAACCGATTACTCAAGTCGATTTGTACCCCGCGGTGGAATTGTATATGGCTCAGATAAAAATCCTAAAACCCATGAGTCACCTAACATGAATTTGGAAGCCCCCAAGGAACCATCACCGGAAAATCCTTGCAAAAGGTGTGTCACCAAGGTGGAGTCCATAGGGGGAAACAAATCCGTCGAAAGGATAAACACACGGTTCGATGGGCAGAAAGCATATGCAATCTGGTTGAGCCAACTTCAAAACACAGAGGCGGCACATATTGACTTCGAGTCCAGGAAAGCTAACATTCCCATCTGGCCAGGACAAAGCAAGTATGTCAATCTCAAGCAACATCGTGTATGTTGGCACTGTGGTAACACTGGGCACTACAAGCATGAATGTTCCCTTAGAATCCAAATTGAGGAAAAGATATGTGCTCCTTACCGAGCTCAGAACGAGAGGAAATCAGAGGATACATCAGAGACTCAATCCGAGTCAATGATGAGATCCAAAGACACTCCCAAGACTAATGGTGTGAAAGCTCAAGGTGGAATAGGATCAAGAGGATCACCAAGAAGTACCTCAAAAGTAAAGGTTGAGGTTAATCAATCTGAACTCCAAGGCACTACGAACAATAAGTCCGTCTCACACAACTCAAGCAAGCCAAGACTTGTTTGGGCAAGGAAAAACTAACCTCTTCTCTCAGGTGAAGCGCAACTATCCTTGGTACATTGACAGGGTAAACTTACAGGAAACAAAGGATAGCTCTATGCCACTTCACCAGATCATCTAGAGGGATCCCTCCCTCTGGATCAAAGGAAGGTTTCAACAGAGTCGGTCAAAGGCATTCACTCATTCGCCGCTCCTTGGAATTGACTTGTTGAGTCACTCAATTGTGTCAAAGGGGGAAGATACTACAAAGACGAATCAAGTACGAATCAATTGATCAAGAAAAGGTATGTTCCAAATGAAGATGTGTTCCCCCACAGGTATGGTTCCCTTAGTTATTGTTTTATTGTTGCTTTCGCTTTGGATTTCTGTACCTTGTTCCTTCTAGCCTCCTTATCTATTAAAAAAGAAAGAAAGAAGGAACTCTTACCTTGAAGGGAACACAACATACCGGAGGCTCTCCAAATCAGAAGTTTGCAAACCTTGGTAAAAAAGGTACGTCATTCTCTCTCTATCTATGCAAACTTTTTCCTATGAAGACATTATTCGTTGGACAAACCAGTCTTCCCTAGCAAGAGCACTAAACAAAAGTCTCCCCTGAAAGGAAAGAACTCACTAAGGTATGTTTTCCTTTCTCTTAATACCTTACATCAATTGAAATCCCTCAATGATTGGCTGAAACTTGAATGATCTCTTGTCTCTTGCTCCTAAATCTCATAGAGCTCTACAACTCTTAATTTCTATGTAAGATTGACTTTGTGTAATGCCTAAATCATGTTGTTACCCTTTATGATCATTTACATGATTGCATGCTTCTCTGAAACTTCACTTTGCATGAACAAGGTCTTATTTATAGCCCAAAAGAGTCCTCTTAATGATTTGATCCCTCATTATAAGCCCAAAGGATAGAGGTATTAACTGTCGTCCCTTAAGCCTAAATCATGATTGTATATTCCTATGAGCCAATCTTATGTCATCACATCTGGAATCTCTCATCATGATTTTCAAATTATCCATATTATTACTTTGTATGATATTCTCTTGTACAATCTCTGGTAACGATACCCCCCATATCATACACTACGATCTTTTTGGATTGCCTTGGAAATAAAGGATTGCTTTTGTCACGCGAGAAGTCTGATTGGCTGGAGATAGAGGTGCAATGTGTCAGGGTTGCGTGTCTGCAGCGTGTGGCTGTCTCGAGGATGAATGACGCAAGTAATTAAATGGGAAAGCAATTATTACTGCCGTGTGAAAAAGGAAAGGTGAAGAAGAGTGTTTGGAAAGTGTGTATCAAACGGCCAATATTCAAATCCATCAAGAAACGATTCGCTCATCCGAGTAAATCTCTCCCCTCCTCTATTTAAACTCACATTCGCAAAATCCCTAACCTCACGCTCTCAAATTTCCTGAAATCTCTCGAACATCTTTGCTTCTCAAAAACTCCCAATCTCCTCGAAAATGTCCTCCAACTCCTCCCAAAACCCAACCCTTGTCATCACCAATGACGAAACCCTAGACACCCTCCTCCAGAAACTGGCCGCCGCAGGTTACATGTCCCAAAATCCTGTCATTCACAACCCCTCTCCTATCCTCCCTGAGTCTCCAACCATCGACCCCATGTCCGCCATGGTGGTCTACAAAGAGCCCAAAACCACAAAGCCCAAAAACCCTGAGTCTACCATTCCTGAAACCTTTGCCTCCCCTCTTCCAAATGAGCAAATCATCGATGTCGACGAGGATGAGTCTCGGCCTGCCGGCGACGTCTCTGAGACGGTGCCAAGGTAGGACGAAACTATAGACGACTTCGAGAAGGAACTTGAAGATGATGTTCTCATTCTTTCCTTTCAGAAGGGAAAGAAGGCGGGCAATAGTAGCAGCGCCACCGGGAAAAGGAAAACCCGCTCTCAGTTGGCCAAAGAAGCTGCTTAGATGACTTCTGAAGAGACAATTGAAGAGATGCCCGAGCCCAAATCACCTTTGCCAAAGAAAGGCAGGGTTACTCCCCTGTCGAGGAAGAGTGCTAGAAAAGGGAAGGGAGCGGGTGTGAAAAAGAAGAGTCCATCACTGAAGAATGTGTCTGGAAGGTCGATAGTGAGAGAGTTGATCTTGGAAGAAAAGTTTTTGGAGAAAAATGGCTTAGAAAAGGTGTATGAGCTTCTCAAGGCTCAGAAATGGGGTCACTTGTTTGTAGAAGGGGAGAGTGTCAATTCAGAGCTATTCAAGGAATTATACGGAAGCTTTACTCTTGATGAAAGACCACACGCCATCACAGGAAAGTTTACTCCTGGAGGTCAGCCGTGCTCTATCTCCAGCATCGAACTCGCCTTCATCCTAGGGGTCCCTCATGAAGGCTTCTGCAGTTACTCTAAGGGACAATGGCCGCAAGATGTCCAACCGATGGAGTTGAAGAAAAGGATTAGTGAAGACGAGAATCCTCCTAATGTTGATGTCAAGACAACCTCAATGGGAGTGATCAATCGCCTTCTTCATTCCATCTTGATCAGTAACATTACTCCCAGAGAACAGAAGAGAAACACCATTCTTATCCAAGACTTCATGTTGATGGAGAAGCTGCTCAAGGAGGATCAGGTAAACTTGGCCAAAGTCGTCCTGCTGCACATGGAACATGCGAGCAACAGTGAGACCCATGCTCTTCCCTACCCCAGCATCGTCAAAAGGATTTTGAAGAGTCTGATGGTGTATTCGGAGGAGAGTGAAGCCGTGTTCTACATGAATTTGGACGAGAGCAACCTGAGACAAATGAAGTTCAAGAAGGATGAGAATGCAGGCTGGATAAGGGCTCAAGATATTCAGAAGGAAGAAGCTGAGGTAGTTTCGTCTGAGAGCCCCGAGGAGGAACAAAATGAAGCGCCAACGATGGTCTATGATATGCAAGTTGCCATAGGGAAGTTGAGCCGTGTTGTTGCTAGTCTCTCTGATCAACAACAGCGGCTGATAGGGACTTTTGAGAAGGAGATGAGTCTTGTGAGACTCAAACTGGAGAGGATAGAGACTTCCCTAGGAAGTCTTCTGCCTCAGTCAACTCCTCAAGACGACACAGAGTGATCCTATCTTTCCCTGGCACATCTGACCCCCACTTTTTGTTCCCCAGCCTTATCTACTGTCTTCTCTTTGTTTTTATTTCACTTTCTCCATGCTTCTTGTTGTCTATGGTTGCATGTATTTCTTGTTTTTGTTTATTTGTGGTCTGATGTAAGGAGGGCGTGGCCCTTAGTTAATTTTAATAGAATTTTGATTTAGTTGTTCTGATTTATGAGATCTTAAGGTGCAAGTTGCTTATTTCATTCTTTTTGATGATGCCAAAAGGGGGAAATTAGAGGCTAACAGGACTTGAGGGGGAATTCATGACATAGTTGTAGTTCGTTGTTTTTATGAGGGGGAATTTTTAGTGCTTTGTTAGTCTTTGTTCCTTAGCTAGTATATATGTCTCAGGTTTATACTCTTATTGTTAAGGATGTTTGTCATCATCAAAAAGGGGGAAATTATTGACATATGATGAGGTTTTGATTAAATGACAAACATCCACTAATGGTTTACTTGAGTGTGTAGGTATTGTTACTAGTTTGTGTGCAGGAACGAAGGAAGTCTACTAGTGTGTATGTAGGAACAAAGGTAGTACAAGGAGGTACGAAGGAAGTCTTGCTGGAATCAATGAGACGTAAGGTTACAACGAATGGAAGACAGCTGTGAAGAATAGTCCATCCGAGGAAGATTATTGGTCGAAGATATCTTGGAGGATGGCCTTGAAGAATTATGGAAGAATTGCATTTCAAAGAAGGAAAGAAGATCTTGTCAAAGAAGGAAAGAAGATCTCGTCAAATAAGGAAAGTGGCAACTCGGCTAGGATTGGGCATTGGACGCGCGTGTGAGTGTTGCCAAAGAAACAAGGAAATATTACGCGCAAGGAATATTTCCTTATGCGCTTTGTTTCCTTATTTGATCAAGGCGGCGCGCCTAAGTGTAAGCCCCATGGTGACTACTTAGAGAACAAGTTGGAAGGTCACACGGAAGGAAAGATTTCTTAGGAAGAGAATTCCTTGTGAAAGATATTTTAGGAAGAGGTTTCCTTGTGGAAACATATTGTGAGATTTATGGTAATGTTAGAACAGCTAGATTGGTGTTAGGTTTGAGCTATTTAGTGTGCTATATATTGTATGAGAATTACATAGTTTAGCAAGACTTTGAAGAGCGAAAACCTAGTACTCGGTTTAGAGTTGTTCTACGTGTGTGAGATTGACACTAGTGGAAAAAACACCTGTTGAGGCGGGCAAAAACCCCTCTGTTGAGGCGGTCAGGGGTCGCTGCAACAGGGGGAGCTGCAACAAATAAATACTTGTTGAGGCGGGCGTTTGTCCGCCTCAACAAGTCACTTGTTGAGGCGGTCACTCTAGTGACCGCCTCAACAGATAGGCAAAATTATGCCTTCAATTCCAAACGACCGCCTCAAAAGACCAAGCTGTTGAGGCGGACAGATGATTGCCCGCCTCTAATTTCTGCAGAATGGCCCTCAGTTAACATTTCCGCCCGCCTCAAAATTTAAGGTTGGATTAATTGTTTGCTGAAGATTTAATTTCACTTAACTATTCTCAAATAGTCCGTATAAAATAATCATAATCAGAATGAACAAACTAATCTCGATTTACATCAAACTAATCATAATTTACAAAATTAATCTCGATTTACATCAAAAAAAAAATTGATTTACATCAAACCCTAAATCTCGATTTACAGATTAATTAAGAACCCTAAATCTGAACGAATTAGATCCCTAATCTTGATTCGCTGGGGCCGGACCAGAGAGATGGTGGAATGAAGGTTGCGAACCAGAATCATCCTCGACGGAGGTTGTGAACCCTAATCTGAACGACAGCGAAGGAGAATGCGAAAAAAAAACCTGGAACCTGATTTGAGAGCACGAGCCTTCTCCGACCTCGAGAACGAACAGGGTTGTGAAGACGATGGGAGAACGAACACGGCGAGGCGATTCAGGGTTGAGCGAGGTGAGGCGAGGCGAGGCGACTTCGTGAAGACGATGAGGCGACACAAATTTGAGCAAGGCGGTGTAGATCCGAGCGAGGCGGCACAGATCCGAGCGAGGCAGAGTAGATCCGAGCGAGGCGGCGCAGATCCGAGCGACGCGGCGCAAATCCGAGATCAGGCGAGGCTGCGCAGCGTTGATTTGAGGCGGAGAAAACTGAGGAAGAAGAGGAGAGATATGGGAGAATGAAGAAGATGGGTTTGAGAGATGGAGAAACCGAGATTAGTGCCAGAAAACTGAGGAAGAAGATGGGTTTGAACGAAGAAAGATTTGAGAGATGGGTTTGAAATGGGTGAGGCGGCGCATTGTTAGGTTTTTTTGTTCGTGGAAGATTGGAAGAGAGATGGAAGATGTAAGATGGAAGATGGAATTCGGTTTTTCTTTTTTTGAAAATAAGTAATAAATCAACGTCTTGGATTAAAGATGGGAGATGGAATCCAACGGTTATAGTAAATGATCCGTGTGAATTTGTAAGATGGGAGATTGAACATTTTGCAGCGGACAAACACGGCCCGCCTCAAATCGTATTGATGTTGCAGCGAACAAACACTGCCCGCCTCAAAAGGTATGGAGTTTTGAGGCGAACGCTACGCAACCGCCTCAACAGGTCAAAATCCCATAAAATTTTGAGGCGAACGAAAATTTGACCGCCTCTAAAGATTCTGTTGCAGCGAACAAAACGTGTGACCGCCTCAACAGATAGTGGAAAATGGTTTTTTGCGGCGTTTTTTAAGATGTCCGCCTCAACAGGGGGGCTGCAACAGGTGTTTTTTCTACTAGTGTGAGATTCAAGTGAGAAGAGTGATCCAAGATCTAGCTAGGAAGTCTAGGTGAG
Source organism: Oxyria digyna (assembly GCA_029168935.1). NCBI lineage: Eukaryota > Viridiplantae > Streptophyta > Magnoliopsida > Caryophyllales > Polygonaceae > Oxyria > Oxyria digyna. The sequence goes on from JAPVLV010000013.1 coordinate 25,141,159, forward strand.
TGATCCAAGTTCTATTGTAATCCAGATATCAATACAACAAGTAGACTCGTTCAAACTCTCTCTAGTGAAAGCTAGAGAGGAGTGGTTTTTCGCCTCAAGGACTTTTTGGTACTTGGGGTGTTTCCACTATATATCATCGTGTCCAGGTTTAATTTACATTGTTGTTTTTCTTTCTTCATAATCTACTTATCAAGGAACAATAGCTTTTGTTCCTTGAGTTTTTATACGCTAATCGATCCAACAGAGAATGTTCCACAAACGTTGTATCACAACTCTTCTCAATTTTCTACACCTAACACAAAGAAGGTGAGTTACTGCTTGATAATATTTTGAGAGAGATAATCTTTGGGAAATAATTCCTTGATCTTTTCATTGATAAAAGGGCTATATATAATTACATACAATTAATTCTATCTACACAAAATAAGGAAAATACAATATATTTTCCTATACTCCCCCTCAAGTTGGAGCATGTGGATCAACAATGCCCAACTTGCTAAGTAGAAACTCAAATTGACCTCTCCCTAGCGCCTTGGTAAATAAATCAGCAGGTTGCTCTGTAGTCGACACATACTGCGTAGCGACATTCCCTGCTTGAATTTGATCGCGCACCAAATGACAATCGATCTCAATATGTTTGGTACGCTCATGGAATACTGGATTGGCTGCTTAAAGCAGCTTGACTATCACAATAGAGAGACATAGGAGCATTGTGCGAAAAACCTAAGGACCTCAACAACGACTTGAGCCAAATTAGCTCACAAAAGGCCGAAGCCATTGCCGGATACTCAGCCTCTGCAGAAGAACGAGAAACTGTAGGTTGTTTCTTGGTCTTCCAAGAAATGGGAGAATGACCAAGGATCACAAAATAATCGGTGATGGAACGACGTGTTTTAGGACATGTTGCCCAATCACAGTCATAGAACGCCCGAAGTTGTAAAGAACTGTGAGCAGAAAGCATCAACCCTTGGCCGGGGTGACCTTTCAAGTAATGCAGGACACGAATGGCGGCATGCCAATGGTCAAGTTTGGGAGACTGCATGAACTGCGCAAGGGTGTGCACTAAATAAGACTGCATGATCGTGAGATAGATAAGGTGACCAACTAAGCGACGTTACCGCTCAGGGCTAGGAAATAACAAGCTTGCTGACTTGGCAAGCTTGTGATGCTGCTTAATAGGAATCAGTGTGGGTTTAGCAGCGAGAAGAACGACTTCTGAAAGGATATCAAGAGCATACTTCAGTTGAGAAAGAAATAAACCGGATGAATTTCGAGCGATTTCTATCCCGAGAAAGTATTTTAGGGGTCCCAAATCCTTCGTATGAAAACAGGAGCTGAGATAAGATTTAAAACGTGAGATAAGATCAGAGTCACTACCGGCAATGATGAGATCGTCTACATAGACAAGAACATGCAACGCTGCTTTATGTCGTTGGAGCGAAAATAAGGAATAATCAACATAGCTCTGAGTGAAGCCAAATTGCCGAAGAGCAGACGATAACTTTGAAAACCAATTCCGAGGAGCCTGCTTAAGCCGATAAAGCGACTTCTAAAGTCGACATACGTGTCCATCAGGCACATTCAATAGGCCAGGTGGTGGTCTCATGTATACCTCCTCATCAAGATCACCATGAAGAAAGGCATTATGAACATCCATTTGATGCAACTCCCATTTACAAATAGCTGCAACAAAGAGAAAGACACGAACCGATGCCATCTTGGCAACATGAGAAAATGTATCTGTGTAATCAATACCTTCCCGCTGACGATTTCCGAGAACAACCAAACGAGCCATGTGCCTCTCAATTGACCTGTTTGAGTTGTACTTGATTCTGTAAACCCATTTGCAGCCAATGGGCGTTTTTCCTGCAGGAAGAGGAGAGATAGTCCAGGTCTGATTTCTCATCAGAGCCAGTAATTCAGCTGACAAGGAAGTTCTCCATTGCTTAGATCGAGCTGCTTCAGAAAAAGAAGACGGCTCTGTGCCTGCTGTGATTGCTGCCAGATACCTCACATGTGGTCTAGAAAATTTAGTACACGAAACATAAGCAGCTAAAGGATATGAATTAGCTGAGGACGGTGATAATGGCGTAGGTGAGATGTGACGAGCAAGGGGGTTTATTGTTTGATCAATACTGCAAACAAAATCTTTCAAGAAAACAGAGCGTTGTCGACTCCTAGCAGGGCGAGTAGAAGCGAGTACAGACTGATCACAAATGGGAGGGACGACTGTAGAGTCACTCCCCCTGTCCGGTGACATCTCCTCAGGAGCAATTGTTGGAGATTCCACAGTGTTGTAGAGCTAGCAGATGACTGAGCTGATAAAGCAGAAGCCGCAGAACGCAATGCCTGAAGTTAATAAACCCCACCATGCTGTCTACCCATGCCAATCACCGTCCTCGAACTGATTTCCTGAATGACACACAAATTCTCTGTTAAAAGAACAAGTACTCTCAAATCACTAGTCAACTGAGAAAAAGATAATGAGTTGCAACTCAAATTAGGAACAAATAACACATTGGAGATGCCAAATTTCCCAAACATAAGACGACCCTCTTTTGTAGAGGATGATAGGCGACCATCGGGAAGCTTAATTGAGACAGAGTCGACATCTGAGATGTCCTGTAATAAACCTGAATCGCCAGTCATATGAAAAGAGGCACCTGTATCTAAAATCCAAGAGGAAATCATACCAGAGGATTCGGTTCCTGATTGAAGAGAAGCATACATCTTCATTACATACGACCAATGATCGTCTGTAAGAGCAGGGCCGAAGTCAGCACTATCCTTGGCCGTGAGAGCCCTGACGCTGGTAGGAGCAGCCTGCTGAACAGCGTTAGCAACGCCTTGGACAGGTGGCGGTGTAGACGACTTCATGGCTGACCGAGCAGCATCGCGAGCTGCGTCACTTGCAGCCCACTTCTCCTTCATCCAATCGGGATATCCGATAAGTTTGAAACAACCAGATTTGTCAGGGCCTTTACGACCACAATGTTCACATGTTTGATTTCCTCGTCTTGGTCTGGAATTTGAACCACCAGAGTCATGTGATGGATGGTTGTGACGAGCAGCAAGAGCCATGGCGTCGGGAGAAGGGTTTTGAGACGCGACAACAGTGCGAAGACGCTCTTCCTGGACTGCAAGGGCGTAAACCCGGTTAAGAGCCGGGAGTGGATCTTGCGCCATCAGATTGGAGCGCAGGCTGCCGAAGGTTGAGTCGTCGAGACCAATCAGAAATTGGTGGATGCGAGATTCCTCAAACTCGTCTTGCCAGAATTTGTTGTTGTTGCACTCGCACTTGCCACAAGCACAATTACGAACAGGCACATATGTTGCCAGTTCGTCCCATAGCTTTTTCAGAGTGTTGTAGTAGGCAGAAACAGTCATCCCTGCTTGACGACACACCATAATTTCAGCACGAATTTGAAGTTTTTGCGGTCCATTGCCAACCGAGAAACGTTGACGAAGATCGAGCCACAAATCTTTGACGTTGTCAAAGTAGGAGATAGATGACCGAACATACACGTCAATGGATTGAAAGATCCAACTGACGAGCATACAATTGACCATACGCCAATCTTCCAGGGTGGGAGGTACCATATCTGAGGCGAGAGGCTTTGCAATATCTCCATCAACAAAACCGAGTTTTCGCTTAGCGCCTAGTGAATTGCGCATAGCGATCACCCATTCATCATAGTTGTCACCTTTGAACGTCACGGGGAAGATTGAGAGGCCTGGATGATCAGAGGGATGAAGGTAAAAAGGAGACGAGAAGGGAATCTGAACTTCTTTCGTCATGGCGATGTCAGGGCGAAGGGCCGACAGGAAAATAACAACGACGAGCACCGGCGGGAGGAAAAACGGCGACGACGGTGGTGATGGGTGACGGAGGGAATAGGGGTAGGGTTAGGGTTTGTGTTTGGATCGATTTTAGGCTGATACCATGATAATTTTTTAGAGAGATAATCTTTGGGAAATAATTCTTTGATCTTTTCATTGATAAAAAGGGCTATATATAGTTACATAGAATTAATTCTATCTACACAAAATAAGGAAAATACAATATACTTTCCTATACTCCCCCTCAAGTTGGAGCATGTGGATCAACAATGCCCAACTTGCTAAGTAGAAACTCAAATTGACCTCTCCCTAGCGCCTTGGGAAATAATTCCTTGATCTTTTCATTAATAAAAAAGGGTATATATAGTTACATACAATTAATTCTATCTACACAAAATAAGGAAAATACAATTTATTTTCCTATACTCCTGGTTGAGTGAGGTAGCAAAAAACCTTAATTTAATTCCCATCTCTACATCACTTTATAAAACATCACTTACGGATAAAATGTTGAAGAAGAAGAATAAGAAGAGGAAGAGGAAGAGGAGGAAGAAGAAAACAACAAATGGTAGGAGAAATGGATCGGACTCACTTGGAAGAAAACAAGTACCAAAAATATATGCCAATACATGGAATATGGACTCACTTGTACATAATTCATGAGTGGTACAATCTTTCTTAGCGCGAAGCAAACAACAACCTACACAAACAAATCATCTATTAGCAATCAAATGGTAGGAGAAAAAAAGGACAATGTGTACTGATAAACTTAGAGAAAGGTGATAAACTTAGAGAAAGGAGAGAAGGGAAATATTTTCCCGTATTGATTTACAGAATCACGTTTACAATATATACTGAGACTGACTTATTCTTCAAGCTACAAATATATGTTACATCCTAACAAAGGCAATAGAATCCCTTAATTATCTCTCAATCCTCCCCCTCAAGTTGGAGCATGTGGATCATGAATACCCAACTTGCCAAGTAAATACTCAAACTGAACTTTCCCAAGAGCTTTCGTAAGCATGTCAGCAGGTTGGTTAGACGTATGAATATTGTGCGTAGTGATTGTGCCAGACTGAACTTGGTCGCGGATAAGATGACAATCAATCTCAATATGCTTGGTGCGCTCGTGAAACACAAGATTGACAGCAATATGAATGGCTGCCTGACTATCACAGAAAAGACGCATAGGAAGCGAATGAGAAACACCCAAAGAATTGAGAAGGGACTTCAACCACAACAACTCACAACTTGTAGAGGCCATCGCCCGGTATTCGGCCTCAGCAGAAGACCGAGAAACAGTAACTTGTTTCTTTGTCTTCCAAGAGATAGGAGAATGCCCGATCATGATGAAATATCCAGTGAGGGAGCGACGAGTAATGGGGCATTTAGCTCAATCTGTATCGCAGTAAGCAGTAAGTCGAAGTGATCTGAAAGCAGAAAGAACCAGACCTTGACCCGGGTGATTCTTCAAATAATGCAGAAACCGGATTGCAGCATCCCAATGATCAGCTTTCAGCACTTGCATGAATTGAGACAAAATATGAATGGAATAAGACAACTCGAGACAAGTGATCGTGAGGTAGATCAAGCGACCAATGAGACGCCGATAGCGTTCCGGATATGCAAAATTTGCAGCCTTAGATGTAGCCAGTTGATGATGTTGTTCCATCGAGAAGGCGACTGGTTTAGCACCGAGAAGACCTGCTTCAGTCAAGATATCGAGAGTGTATTTTCTCTGAGAAAGAAAGAGACTTGCTGGGCTGCGTGCGATTTCAATGCCTAAAAAATATTTCAGAGTACCCAAGTCCTTCATATGAAAACACGAGCTGAGATAGGACTTGAAACGTGTAATAGCAGTCGAGTCATTGCCTGCAACAATGAGATCATCAACGTAGACAAGAACCTGAAGCGTAATCCCATGTTTTTGATATGACAAGAGAGAATAATATGCATAACTCTGGACAAAACCAAATGTACGAAGAGCGGATGACAGCTTGGCAAACCAATTTCGAGGCGCCTGTTTTAAGCCATAAAGAGACTTTTGCAGGCGACAAACATGACCAAAAAGAACATTGAGAAGGCCTGGAGGAGGTTTCATATAAACCTCTTCAGTGAGATCGCCATGAAGGAACGCATTATGAACGTCCATTTGATGAAGCTCCCAACCACAAATAGCAGCCATAGAAAGAAAAACTCGAACATAAGCCATTTTGGTTACTCGTGCAAATGTCTCTGTATAGTCTATGCCTTCTACTTGGCGATTTCCAAGTAGAACAAGACGAGCCTTGTACCGGTCAATTGACCCGTTAGCATTATACTTGATACGATATACCCATTTACATCCAATAGGTACCTTACTAGTTGGCAGAGCTGAGACAACCCACGTCCCATTACGATCGAGAGCAGTGAGTTCAGAAGACATAGCTTGACGCCATTCTACATGCTTGACGACCTCATTAAACGAGGACGGCTCTGCACCTGCTGTTACAACTGCTAGTAACTGTAACACCCCCAATCTAGGGCATTACAGCGCTGTGAATTCCACCCAGAATCCACAAGGCTAAAAGAAAAATATAAACAGGTGACCGACAAGAAATGCAAGTATCAATCCAAAAGTTTATATATAAAAAGAGCAAGCTTCTAGGGTAATGCGCGCATACTAAGGTTTACAAAGAGTGACAAAAGATAACAAGACCAACTAAACACATGAAAGAGAACAAAGATTCAACGAACTATCTAACAGCGTCAGCGTCAGCGATCACCAATCACTCCTTGTTAAATTTTCTGTCCTTATATGCATTTGTGCCCTACAAATATTTATCCGAGACATCGATGTGGGAATGTTCTAAGTTGAAAAACGAAGTCCTGAAGGTTTAACGATGACCTTCAGGTGTGGATAATAGGAGTGATCTACTTGTAAGATTTCAACGAGATTTTCTGGGAACCTAGATGAGCAAAGATTGGAGGTCGGAAATTTCTTTATTTTTCTTCGTATTTTGTTTTTCAATTTACTCTAAATGAAATAGAAATTTTATAGTATAAGGGTGTTGTTGGAAAGCCGCCCGGACATAGCTTCTTGATTCCGCCTAGTTTACCGAGCAATTCGGAGAAGAAACCATCACCGCTTCATTTGAAGATCTGCAAAAATGGTGAGTTTGGTGAGGTATATAATTGGAGAAGACAACCCATTTTCAGTTTAAAACAAACAAATGCTAGCAAACGGTGTAGTTTTACTTCAAATCATTTAAATCCATTTTCTAAATTTGAAAAATTGGTTAAAATGCCCTTAAACCGTACAAGATGCTTGTTTATTATAATAGTATATTATATGTCCTTAAATTTTGCTCATGTGCATAAGCTTTTCCGTGTCAATATATTTCAGATTTTAGATTTTTTTCTTGAAAAAATAATATATGTACTCCGTAATATTTAATATCCTTAATATAATAGAATCATTATATACGAGACATGATTTCTATTCACATTAAGTTATTTTAGTCATTTTAGTTTAAACCGTGTCAAAACCGTCTAGACGGCCGTCCAGCCGTTTAAACGTTGGACTCTACTTCACCGTACCGTTCCCGTATAACGTTTTTTAGAACACTGAATGGAACCTTCAATGAAACCAAGTTTACGCTTGGCGCGAAGAGAAGTACGCATTGCAATCACCCGTTCATCATAATTATCTCCTTTGAAGATCACGGGGAACATTGAGAGACCCGAATGATCGAAAGGATGAAGATAGAATGGTGACGAGAAACTGTTGTCGGATGTCTGATGTTCGTCAAGCATGAAGCGGAAGCTAGAAACAACGGCGGCTGGGCAATTAACTCCGGCGGCCGAGTTTTAGGGTTAGTGTTTAGGTTGATTTGAGGATCGGTACTTTAGGCTGATACCATGATAAACTTAGAGAAAGGAGAGAAGAGAAATATTTTCCTATATTGATTTAGAGAATCACGTTTACAATATATACTGAGACTGACTTATTCTTCAAGCTACAAATATATTTTACATCTTAACAAAGGCAATAGAATCCCCTAATTATCTCCAATATGTACATTTTATGGTCATTCTCCATCATGATCAACCTTGGCAAAGAAAAGGTTCTTGAAAAAAGTCAAAAAATTTGATGTTTATTACAACAAAACCATTTACATATAATCTTGAGTCTTGCATCATCATTGTTTAAAAAAAAAGAGTGATGTTAGAAAAACTTCGTTGTGAAGGAGTAAGAACATATCAATGCAATGTTGTTCAGTTTTTCATCATTTGAATGGGTTGAGCATATCTCCAAAATCATCACCAGGATAACAAAATGACAAACGAGCAATTTACAAGGCCAAATTTTAAAATACCAAGCAAGAAAGGGGCTATGAAGTCATTTAGAATCCAAAAATGAGAACATAGAACCATTAGTTGTAGATGGAAGACAAGTAATCTTGATCAGATAAGGGTTCTCTACGATTTTCTTTGAGACTAAAAAATATGCTTCTCTAGCGAAATCATCCCCAAACCAACGAAAAATATAAATAAGGGTATAACTTGATCTTAGAACCGAAAAAATCAGCCCAAACCAACCAAAAAATTAAGTGTATAACCTGATTTTAAGGTCGCACATGTCTCAAACCTGCTTCTTCGTGAAAACCAGACTCGAGCGAGTATCAAACTGCCTCCTCGGCTCGAATGTATGAACAGTGAAGGCCGGACGAGCGAGCACGGTGGGAGGCCGAACGAGCGAAAAGGGTGAGAGGAAGGACGACCAAGCTGAGAGTTAGTGTAGCGGAGAAGACAAAATAAACCCTAAAATTTTAACGTTTATATGGAAACATGTAACATTTACAAGTATTAAATCAAGCAATCTTATCTTATCTTATCTATATATGTTCATTGCCAAAATTTAATGAAATCGGTACCAATTTAATACATTACTCATTTCTTAATCACCTCCTATTGGACTTTTGAGCATGTATGTAAATATCTTTCTTATATCCCTATGTTATATTTATTTATAGTCTACTTGATTAAGTCACAAATTAAATTAATGTGTGAGCTTATCTTATGACAATGCAAATTTATTCTAATATTATGTTTTAAAACTACTTCAAACATAAATATAAGGAAATAAAAAATACTTATATTTACAAATATTAATAAATTTGATAACAACAACAACATATTAACAAATAATGTATAACTATATTCAATCACATACGAAAATCCGTAATTTTCTCGCGCGGAGCGCGAGGCCCGTATCTAGTATAACTAATATGTTAGTCACCGCTTGATACAATCAAGAAGATGATAAATGTATCATATATTAACCGGAAAGTTTGAATTTGTGTAAGTTGAGCCATGATTAAATTTGTAACAATTTTAATAAGTTAGGTTTAAAAAGCTTAATCACAATTTATTAGAGATTAGTGCAATTAAATCATTAAGTATCATTTACAATAATTTTAGTTACTAAAATTCATAAATTAAAATAAAATAAAAACTACAAATTGAGACATAAGTAATATAGAGCTAAACTTAAGGAGAGAGTTCTAAATATCTCTCCTTTAATATATATAAGTTTATATTTGTCAATTTATTGATTATTCAAATTTGTTTGGTTTGACAAACTTTTTAAGTTTGCTTAAAAAAGCTATTTATAAATTAAATTAATCTATTGAAAATATAAAAGTACTATGTAGTCAATTAAGGCAAGCTAAATAATATTGTGTTACTATAAAAAGTAAAAAATGTTTAATAAAAAGTTTAAATTATTATAAAAAGGGTGCAGTTCCGGTGAAAACAGTTTTTAAAATGAGAACATGAGAATGACTAATGTGCATCAAAATCTATCTTATATATTAAAGTTAAGCCCGTTTGAGCTCTTAGAGTGAGTTTAGGAAAGTTGTTAGGCTATTTATTTATTTTTTAAAAATATTATTAACATATTAACAAATACATTAAAAAAAATAAAAACATTAATTTGAAGCAAATTATTTTCTAGATTTAAGTAAACTTAATCTATCTAATTATTATTCATCTATTTTACTTTTGATATATAATGAAATTTAAAGCAGCTATAAAACTATAAATATCTAACCATGTTAATAAATAACAAGAACTTAATAAAACTCAATATTAATTATATTTTTAATTATCCACTAAAAATTTGATAGTTAACCAATGAAAAGATACATAATATATTTTATTTATTATAGATATTTATTGAGGTTATAATAATATAAAATACTATAAATTATAAAAAACATATGTGAAAATCGATTATAAAATTGTTATTAAGTAATTATATAAACATATCCCCGTGTATGGCATGAGTCTTGCAGTAGTATACTTAAATGTGCATCAAAATATCCTTAAATGTGCATCAATTTTTTTGATGCACATCCTTTGAAAAAGTGATGCACATATACAATGTTTACCTGAATGTTCTTGAGTTTCTTAAAATGTTCTTTAAAAAATAAATGTTCTTTAAATTTTGGATGTTTTTAAGTTTGTCATCGAATGTGCACCAAATTAGTACTAATGTGCATCATTCTCACGTTTGTATTTTAAAATGAATTCTCACCGGACACTTTTCCTTATAAAAATAGCATATACTCCCTCCGTCCCATTATTTGCTTTTTGATTCTCTTTTTCACACTATTCACAAATCAATGGAATCTTCGTAATTCCGAGCAATATATAAATCGAAACATAGTCATGTGTGGTCTTGTTTGATTCGTTTTATCGAGTACTTTAATAAAATTCAAAATTTATAATTTTTACTAATCGATAATTAGAGATATTGATAAAACAAAACGCACATCGTCATACGTGCCCGGGAGAAACAAGAAGGAAATAAAGGGACGGAGGGAGTATGATTAAAGAATTTAGAATTTGAGATTTAAAGAATAATATAAAATATGCATAAAAATTCATTACATGTAGCAATTAACAATGCTTTCTAGACTAAGAGCTAGGGCTGTACATCGGGATCGGACCGGTTGGACCAGAATTTTTGAAACCTTGAATCGAAGACCGGACCGTACCGGATGATACCGGTCCGGTTCCGGTCCAGTCCGGTCTTGGAGCGGTTTGGACCGGAATTTCTTTTTTATTTTATTTTATATTATTTTAATAATTTAAAAATTAATTTTATTTATATTTTAATTAATATATTGTATAGTTTAACATTATATTAATTTATTTTTCTTAAAAATATAAATATTATATATAATATTTATATAAAAAATATTAAAATATACAAAACCGGTCCGATCCGGTCCAAACCGGTTTTTTCTGGATTTTGGACCGGACCGAAACCGGAATAAGGAAATATTGTGGACCGGGGACCAGTCTGAAATAGTGTCGGTCCGGTCCTGTCCGGTTTTTTGGTCCGGACCAATTTTGTACAACCCTACTAAGAGCAATGGTTCAAAATTTTAATAATCTTTTAAATAATTATATGAGTTGTTTCAAATTTACAATTACATACGTAACAAAAATTCATATGTTACGTTTATAACTACTTATGATATGATACATATAGTTTATAATTGATTTTTTTCAAAATGTTAACTTTGATTTATTTTCTTAAATAAATTATTCAAACAAATCTTGTTGGTTAGAGATTTATTGGTTCATAATTTTCGAAAAAAAAATAATTTGCAAAATAAAGAAAATCTGAATTAATAGGAGAATGACACGTAGGATTTGTGGGACCAGAGTGAATGTGATAGCTTCAAATCATTTTGTTTTAATATATATATAGATTTCAATAACTTGGGATGATAGGCGAAACTGGACTTGTCCTAATTTATGGAGTTCGAATAAACCGCCACAAAATGCTTGAAATCCGCTGCCTAAAAATAATGAGAACTGCCACATAAACGCATATAGATATTTAACTCTTTTAATTTTAACCACACGGCTTAGGTTTCAGGCCGGTTTGTCCGGTTAACCTTATTAAAACCGTCAGTTCAAGGTTCCGTAATCTCATGAACCTGAACCGATAGGAAGGCGGTTTGACTGGTCCAATCTCGATTCCGGACCGATTCCGATCCGGTTTGGCCTGTCCAATTAACCTTTTAACACTTCTAGTTCTAGCTATGGCGTTGAGCATACGTCATTACTTTGGGGTTTGTTTCATTCTCCGTTTAGGAGGGTTAAGAATTACCCGCAACAACATCGAGCACAAAAGGGCGGTGTTGTGATCGATCTTCCAATCAAGAGATCGGGCTTGGTTCATCGCAAGGAGTAATTGTAGGAGATACAAAGTGAAGGTGGTAGATCTGGTTCATAAGCGAGGGATTTGGTTTGATTTTTTCCTCAAAAACAAAGAGCAATACTAATGGGATCCCTTATGGAAGGAGGAAAGTTCAGGTGCAAATAACTCTTAACGTATATCTTTTAAATAATTATATGAGTTGTTTCAAATTTACAATTACTTATATTTTTATGTATGAAAAAGGACTACGTAACAAAAAATCATATGTTGCGTTTATAACTACTTATGATATGATACATATAGTTTATAATTGAATTTTTTCAAAATGTTAACTTTGATTTATTTTCTTAAATAAATTATTCAAACAAATCTTGTTGGTTAGAGATTTATTGGTTGCTTAATTTTTGAAAAAAATAATAATTTGCAAAATAAAGTAAATCTGAATTAATAGGAAAATGACACGTAGCATTTGTGGGACCAGAGTGAATGTGATAGCTTCAAATAATTTTGTTTTAATATATATAGATAGATTTTAATAACTTAGGCTGATAGGCGAAGCTGGACTTGTCCTAATTTATGGAGTTCGAATAAACCGCCACAAAATGCTTGAAATCCGCTCCCTAAAAATAATGAGAACTGCCACATAAACGCATATAGATATTTAACTCTTTTAATTTTAACCACACGGCTTAGGTTTCAGGCCGGTTTGTCCGGTTAACCTTATTAAAACCGTCAGTTCAAGGTTCCGTAATCTCATGAACCTGAACTGATAGGAAGGCGGTTTGACCGGTCCAGTCTCGATTCCGATCCGGTTTGGCCTGTCCAATTAACCTTTTAACACTTCTAGTTCTAGCTATGCCGTTGAGCATACGTCATTATTTTGGGGTTTGTTTCATTCTCCGTTTAGGAGGGTTAAGAATTACCCGCAACAACATCGAGCACAAAAGGGCGGTGTTGTGATCGATCTTCCAATCAAGAGATCGGGCTTGGTTCATCGCAAGGAGTAATTGTAGGAGATACAAAGTGAAGGTGGTAGATCTGGTTCATAAGTGAGGGATTTGGTTTGATTTTTTCCTCAAAAACAAAGAGCAATACTAATGGGGTCCCTTATGGGAGGAGGAAAGTTCGGGTGCAAATAACTCTTAACGTATATCTTTTAAATAATTATATGAGTTGTTTCAAAGTTACAATTACTTATATTTTTATGTATAAAAAAGGACTACGTAACAAAAAATCATATGTTGCGTTTATAACTACTTATGATATGATACATATAGTTTATAACTAGCTTAGTACCCGTGCCTTGCACGGGAGTGACATAAAAGTTTATATAATTAATTATCATAATAACATAAAAAACTGGAAACATTATAAAAATAGAACAATTAAAAATCTCTAATTCTTATTAAATACAAAAAAAATTTCAAGACGTTTCATTTTTGGAAATATTCATTAAACATTACTAAATATTATGACAAACTAAATAAAATAAGTTACACTTCATAATTAGTGACAGTGATATATAAATTTCAAAATCAAACTTGGATTATAACATAGGACATTACTAATCATTAGAAATGTCGGATAACGGGCTACGTTCAATAAATACTAATTTTTGTCTAACTCCAAGAATAAATCCTGCAACTGCTACATTTTATATATAATTTTATTATATTAATTTGTTTTTCAAATTATAAATTATGAAGTCTGGTAACACAGACAAAAAACAAATATTACCGGATTGATTTGAACCTGAACATTCTCCACGTGCATTGCTTGTAGCAACTTTAGTACGTTTGGCTGAGTTATCCATAATATGCTCACTAAAATTATAATGAAATTTATATTAAAGAAATAATGAAAACATACAATAGCATTAATTAATTATATGCTAGTAATAAATAATGAAAAGAAAAAAGAAATAAAATACTACGTGGCTAAACAAAGACCAGGTAATAAAATATATCAAAGTTGGACCAAACCCTAGATCTGCATCTTCATTTCATTTTTTCCACTATCTTTCACTCTCTTTCTACTACCTGAGAAATATCTCTTCAACCCCGTACAAAACCCCGAATCGATCTTGCCAAAAAACACCTCGCTTCATCCTCCTCAATTTCATCAGATCCGGGGATGAAGAGAGGGGAAAGTGGCTTCTATTGGATGAGGTAATGGAGGAGTAAGTGAAAAAGAAGCCTTCGCAAAATGTTCAAATCTAGGGTTTTTTGTGTGCTAAATCGACAACTAAGAGGTGATGGATCTGGGTTTCTCATCAGGTATTTTTTATTTCAAAAAGATGATTTCAATCTTAGTTTTTCATCTTCTCAGATCTAGGGTTTCTGTTTGATCTTCGACTCTTTTATTATTTGACGATGACAGCATACAGTTTGGTCCTGTATCAAGAAGTGGTTTCGGTGTTACAATGGGTTGCGGCGAAGCCGGAATAAGGTATTATCTCTATGGATGTTTACTCGTTGATATTTTTTTTGCAACTCTGTTGATTTTGGTTTTCTGATGGCAACTGACCTTTTGAATGCTATATTATTATGTCCTCAATGCAATTCCAAATGCACGATGAAGGATGTTAGGAGGATTTATGGGTCACGTGTTCTTGTGCATTCAACATCATCACAAAAGGTATGATTAGCAGCGAAGCATAATTGTATGATGAACATATGGTTTGGTGCAGAGGATACAATCTCTTGAGGGTAAATGTGACTTTCTTGAGAAAAAGGTAAAACCATTTGTACCTATGCAGCTCTTGTTTGTAATTCTTTTATGTTATTGACTTGAGGTTTTAAGGCTTAAAATTTATTTTGTTTTAGGGGGAATCTTCCCCAAAAAACATGAAACAAATAATGAATTTTATGTAGTTAAACTTTGTTTCTTCTTTCAGAAGCTTTGATCAAAATTGATGTGTTTACAATAATAATTTTTCCTGTAGAGGAGGAACATTTTCGATCAAAATTGATGTTTTTGTGTTACATACATATAGTCATTACTAATTTATATTTATGGGAGGAGAAAACCTTTATTTTTCTGGAATGTTATACTGCTAGTTAATGCTTTTATTTTTTGAAGATGATTTGTTCTTTAAATTCAGACTGTGTAATGCTTTAGTAAACATCAAAATCTCGATATGTTATTTAAATAAACATCTTAGGATGATTTGTCTAGTAGTGTTGTTGATTATGTATATGTTAAAGGAGGAAGACTGAAGCTATTTTATCATTTTGAGAATTTGACAGAGTTTTAGTTAGTGTTAGTTGATTTGCTTCTAATTCTTTTGATAAAACATGATTTTAACTGGATGTTTATCATTCTCATATGGGTAAATTTTAGCGCATAAGTGTTTTCGGTTTCTCAAGTGTATCTACTGATTAGTCACCGCTTCTTTCTTTTATAGCATAAGTGTTTTCAGTAAGTCAAGTGTATCTACTGATTAGTCACTTTTAGAAATATAAACTTCAAAATTGATTATTCACTCTTTATTTTTTATGTCATGTATGTTGCAAGCAAATGGAAAACTGGGTCATATCACCAGGAAAGAAGAAGGAAATGAATAAGATGTTGCAGGGAAATGGAAAACCTGAAATGTTGTACTGCTAGGTAATGCTTTTTTTTTTGAAGATGATTTGTTCTTAAATTCAGACTGTGTAATGCTTTAGCTAAAGGTACAATCTCGATCTGTTATTTGAATAAACATCTTAGGATGATTTGTCTAGTAGTGTTGTTGATTTTAATCTGTTAAAGGAGGAAGAATGAAGCTAATGCACTTAGATTTTGAGAAATTGATACAATGCATTAGTGTTAGTTGATTTGCTTCTAATTCTTTTGATAAAACATGTTTTTACTGGATGTTTATCATTCTCCGTATCATGCGCTAATTTATAGCGTAAGTGTTAAAAAATCCTCAAATGTTCCCCCCCTGGTAATATCACTATATGTTCTATTGTTTACATGGTTGTTTATATACGAAGGAAATGTGTTCCCAAACAGCTAAGGTCACATATATATTTAAGTGCAGCAGTGATTATCCTTTTCCAGTATACAAAGCGTAAGATCTAGACTCATTACCATGTATTTATAGATTTTCCTAAATTTATTTCTTAAGCAGTTTGTAGCAATTACTTCTTTATATAACATATTCATTTTCAATTTTGTGCAAGGTGAAAATTGTGATGATGCTGAAGTCATAAACATTTCCTGATGAAAACGTAAGACCAAGACTGATTAAAGAGGTTATTCATGTAAGATGGTCTCTATCCGTATATCTGTTTTTTTTTTTGCACAATTTATTACATGTATCAATCTATTCTTTATATAACATAGTCATACATAATTTCTGTGCAAGATGAAAATTATGATGATGCACAAATAATTTAGTACGATTGTATTGTGAGAAAGCATTTATATTTCAGGCCCTAATATTTTTCTGCTTGTTTGTGGTTTCAAATTTCAGACTTCTTTAAGAAAAGATGATATATAAATTTGTATTTTGGGAAACTTATGTAGGTAGCCTAATTAAAAATCCTATGTTTTCTATCTGTTTACTAACTGTAACATATGTGTGCATCAGGAGCGCTGGAGCTACAATCAACTAACAGTATCTCGAAAAAGGCAAAAAGCTGAGTTTCATTCTGTTATGACAGTATGAGGAAAAGAATATTAAAAAGGTTAGTTGTTCCAAATTAAACTAAATTATTCATAATAAAGTAAGTTTTATTGTCTAGCATGTGAAGTTTGCATAATTATTAATTCATTATAGAATAGACTAAATTCTGGTTATATCCTTAGTATACAAAGAATCTATGAGTCACATATTAGTATATAAAAAAATGTCTCACACAGATTTTGAAATCACATACCTTGTCTACAACGATTTCTATAGGTATCCACAGATCATCCTAATAGATATGCAAGTTTAAACAGGGGACTAATTAGGGAATTTAACTTAAAAACATTTGTAGGTATCAAGTCTTATTCTGAGATACCTTGAAATAGTTGGTTTTTCTAGGATATGAAAACACATAACTTCTTTCCAAACTATTAAACCATTGATTTCTTGCAATCTACTAAACCATTGATATCTTGCAATTCCACGTCCAACTTCATAGTCTTTGTAGATTTGGGATATGAATACAATTACTCTACAATGAATATCTGAAACTCATTCACTTAAAATAGAGATTAAAGTATAAGAGAGGGAGTAGAGTGATGGTTATGACCTGTGTATGGGTTTTTGTAGCTAGGAATGAAAGGAAGCATCTCTTGACTCGAAGCTTTAGATATCCTTGATATCTTGGATCTGATTTGTCATTATATTTATAAAAGGCATAAATAATAGCATAGATCAACAATCATAGATGAGAAGTAAAAATGCAGTGAAAAATATTGATTAGTGAAGGAAGATAGACCTTAGATGTGAAATCGAACAAAACATGTGAAGAATGAGAAATTTTGTAGGTATGTTTTTTATTTTGCAGATTAGTTTTTTATTTTGGTTTACCGGTTCATATCATTTATCCAGAAAAATTTGTAATAGTAATTAGGGTTTTTTCTATTTTTTGCTTTAGGGTTTCATTTATTGCTTTATAGGTTCATATATATAGTTCAACTTAAAAATTAGGGTTCAGGAAATGATACTAACACGTTAAAAATGTCATTCACACAAAATAAAAAAAATGGGTACATGAAATGGGTAAAGATTGTGATATTTATGACCTAAATAAAAATCTCTTATATTGCAATCACGTCATCAAAAAGATAAACGTATCCTTTAGGAAAATATTGCCAAGAATTTCGAAATTCCGTGTGATACTGTTACCAAAAGTTTGCCAAAAAAGTCAAAAAAATACCAACTATACAACTGATAAATTATTATTTTTTGAAAAAAAACTTAAAAAGCAACGAATAGCGGGAGGACACGTGGATGACAGGTTGAGTGGCTGAAAAGCCTTCTTGACACGTGGCATAGCTGGGGTGAGAGTAAGGGGATTTGCTTTAGTAATTATATAGTAGATTGAATTTTTTCAAAATGTTAACTTTGATTTATTTTCTTAAATAAATTATTCAAAAAAATCTTGTTGGTTAGAGATTTATTGGTTGCATAATTTTTGAAAAAAAATAATTTGCAAAATAAAGTAAATCTAAATTAATAGGAAAATGACACGTAGGATTTGTGGGACCAGAGTGAATGTGATAGCTTCAAATCATTTTGTTTTAATATATAAATAGATTTCAATAACTTGGGCTGATAGGCGAAGCTGGACTTGTCCTAATTTATGGAGTTCGAATAAACCGCCACAAAATGGTTGAAATCCGCTGCCTAAAAAAATGAGAACTGCCACATAAACGCATATAGATATTTAACACTTTTAATTTTAACCAGACAGTTTAGGTTTCGGGGCGGTTTGTCCGGTTAACCTTCATTAAAACCGTCGGTTCAAGGCTCCGTAATCTCATGAACCTGAACCGATAGGAAGACGGTTTGACTGGTCCAATCTCGATTTCGGACCGATTCCGATCCGGTTTGGCCTGTGCAATTAACCTTTTAACACTTCTAGTTCTAGCTATGGCGTTGAGCATACGTCATTATTTTGGGGTTTGTTTCATTCTCCGTTTAGGAGGGTTAAGAATGACGCGCAACAACATCGAGCACAAAAGGGCGGTGTTGTGATCGATCTTTCAATCAAGAGATCGGGCTTGGTTCATCGCAAGGAGTAATTGTAGGAGATACAAAGTGAAGGTGGTAGATCTGGTTCATAAAGTGAGGGATTTGGTTTGAATTTTTCCTCAAAAACAAAGAGCAATACTAATGGGGTCCCTTATGGGAGGAGGAAAGTTCGGGTGCAAATAACTCTTAACGTAGGAAAAATGAATAGATCATGTTCACAGATTACCCGTCAATGTTCATATTCTGGATGGTAGTGTCCATAATATAGGCCACAAAATTTTTTGAACGTTTTAAGTGAGGGACGCGGTGGCATACTTTGATTATTTTAATTATTTTCTCAAAATGACCTCAAAAAAATTTATCGCCTAGATTATGAACGTTACCGCTCAAATTATGAACATTAACTTGTTATTTGTGAACGCGAAAACTTTGTTTTTCCTACGTTAAGTTTTGTTCTCATCAGAACTTTCCTCCTTATGGGAGTCTCTTAATTAAATTTGAATAAAATAATACATTTGACACAAGGAACCTTCAAATTCGTCCCTTCATTTGAAACAAGGTCGGGACCGTCCCCTATTAATTACGGATAGGGATGTGTTTGTTTTCCATACATTTTTTGCCTTCAAAAAGTAAAAGCGGACCCATTTAAGTACAAACACCAAACACAGCCCAAAAGAAAGAATAGTCATGTCAGTGCCATGTGTCGGCAAGAGATTGGCCAACGCTTGGGTTTCCTGATGGCTAACACATGTCACTCTTTGAACGATAAGGATTAATTTCTCACCATCTTATATTTTCGTTTTAAAATTCGTTTTAAAAAAATATACACGTTAAAAAAATTAAAAAATATATCAAAATTCTAATTACATTTTTTTCTATCCATATACATCCATTTTGATATGCTTTTGAATAATGTAAAATATTTTATATAATGTGGTTATCATTAAGTGAAATAAATCATGTTATCATATTTTGGGTGGTTTAAAATAAAATAAAAATACAAAATTAACTTGTCTACACAATAATGAAATTGTTAATAATTTTCATAAATTTAATGTATTAATTTTGACAAATATTGATTTAATTAAGTTCAATTAATCATATTATTATTATGGGTCCAAATCCCATGAGAAATGCCCCTTAAGATGAGAAATAAAAAGGAAGGAGGAAGGGGTTCCTCCTCCCTCCTCCCTCCTTCCTCCTTGGAGTTGACAATCCCGTTGACCGGCGTTGACCACCCGTTGACCGTTGTTGACAGACATTGACTTTTTTTTAATTTTTTTTTTTAGGCCAAAAAAATATTTTTTTTAGGCCGGATATTGTACTTACAAAATCAAGTGCTTCAAAATGCTTGAAATGTGCTACTATATTGTTGAAATGTGCTATGATATATTAGGCCAAAATTTGAAGCAAGGAGGAACCCTCCTTGGAGTTGACCACCCGTTGACCACCCGATGCCCGACCGTTGACTTTGTTTTTAAAAAAAAAGTCGTTTTTTTCGGACTTTTTCCGTTTCAGTTTTTTTTGTGCTATGATTTGTAAGTAAAAATGCTATGTTTTTTCTACCAATTTTGTGTGCTATTGTTTGTAAGAAAAAGTGTTATGCTTTGTAAGTAAAAGTGCTATATTTTTCGAGGCAAAAGCGTAACACATTTCACCTAGCATAAAGAAGCACATATAGGCAAAAAGTGTAGTACACTTCAGCTAGCTATAGAGAAGCACGTATAGGTGAGAAGTGTAGCACATTGCAGCCATAACGAAGCACATATAGGTGAAAAGTGTAGCACATTTCAACCATAGAGAAGCCTATATAGGCGAAAAGTGTAGTACATTGCAGCCATAGAGAAACATATATAGGCAAAAGTGTAGCACAATTCAGCTAGCAATAAAGAAGCACATATAAGCGAAAAACGTAGCATATTTCAACAATAAAGAAGCACATCTAGACAAAAACGTAGCACATTTCACCTAGCATAGAGAAGCATATATAGGAAAAACCGTAGCACCTTTCACCTAGCATAGAGAAGGACATATAGGAAAAACCGTAGCACACTTCAGCTAGCCTATAAAATCACATATAGGTGAAAAGTGTAGCACATTTAGGCAAAAAGTGTAAGCACATTTCACCAAGCATAGAGAAGCACATATATGCAATATCGTAGCACAGTTCAGCTAGCCATATAGAAGCACATATGGACAAATAGCATAGCATATCGCAGTAATATAGAAGAACATAACACTTGTGGTAGTACATACTTTGCAAGTTCAAATTTTGGCTTAATATATCATAACACATTTCAACAATATAGTAGCACATTTCAGGCATTTTGTAGCACTTGATTTTGTAAGTACAAAATCCGGCCTAAAAAAAATATTTTTTGGCCTAAAAAAAAAAAAATTTAAAAAGTCAACGCCGATCAACGTACGGTCACCATCTGGTCAAAGTCAATCCCTTGCTAGAATTATTTCTCATTTCTCATGTTAACTATTATTATTTAACAAATAAATTTATAGGTGAGGAGTAATGATACATAAGATTATGGTTGGATAGTAATGGTAGATAAGATTATGGCTGAGAGTAATGGTTTGTAAATTTCGTTGGAGAATAATGATAGATAAGATGAAGTGACATTAGCATGTAAGTTATTTGCCTATAAATAAGAGAAGTTGAAATTGCAAAAATCAGAATTTTTTAAATGAGCACTTTTTCGGAATAAATTTCCGTTGTAGGCGTAGTTTGAAACAAATTCCCAATATAGGCATTTTTAGCAGCTTCGGAATTTTATAACGAAAGACATGCGTTGTTTTGAACAACGCCTCTTCTCGAACAAAGGTATTTTTTTTTTAAAAAAATACAGGTGAAATAACCTGGGAAAAAACCCTTCGTATGAAGCGTTGTTCATAACAGCGTCTCATACGAGGGGCAAAAAAATTTAAACACAAAGGCGTTGTCCATTATGAAGGTGAATTTTCAGGGCTCGTTCAAAATTGTAATCGAGTGAGATACATATCTGGTGAAAGTTGGGATCGATAGGGACCCAAAGAAATTGATCTCGCTCGATTCAGATGCCGAACGATCCCAAACAAGCCACCCGAATCAGAAACAAAATTGGGATCGGTACGCACGAGACATATGCGGAATCCGGTGAGTTGTTTGGGATCATTCAGAATCGGAATCGAGCGCGACCAGTTTCGTTGAGTCCGTATCGATCCCAGCTTTCACTAGATATGTATCTCGTTCGGAAATGCTGAAGCCCCAGGCTGCATTATGAGAAAGTAAAACTCCCTCTTAACAAGTGAATGGATCATGAAGGAATACTTACTAGGATATCGCTTCAACTCCCTCCCTCTCGACATGATTATATGGAAAAGGTCAGAGTTGCTCAACCCCAAATATTGCTACATTAGTGCCATTCTGTTTCTGTCTCATCTCGTCAAGCTCATAATAAACCCGCAGTGTTGATAACATCTACATTCACATAATCAAATATATTGGCTAATTTATCTATTACATTCACGTACCTTTGCAACCATTAGGGAGATAAGGACTGCTTTCATAATACTCATATCTGCATTTGCACGTCTATTCTTTGAGATTGGCATTCCAATCACAAAGCGAGTTAGAGTATAAAACTAAACCGGTTTTCCGAACGAGATACATATCTATTGAAAGCTGGGATCGATACGGACCCAACGAAACTGGTCGCGCTCGATTCCGATTCCGAACGATCCCAAATGAGCCACTCAAATCCGTGTAAGTCTCGTGCGTACCATCCCAATTTTGTTTCCGATCCAGGTGGCTCGTTTGGGATCGTTCAGAATCCGAATCGAGCGAGATCAATTTCTTTGGGTCCGTATCGATCCCAACTTTCACTAGATATGTCTCTCACTCAATTCCGAATGAGCCATGAAGAGTCACCTGAACCCGCGTAACGCCAAATGTTAAAAAAAACAAAAAAGCAAAGCAAAGGCGTTGTCCATGACAACACCTTTGTGTTTAATTTTTTTGCCTCTCGTATGAGGCGCTGTTTGAAGAGCGCCTCATACGAAGGGTTTTTTTCCTACGTGGTGAGGTGTTGTCCTGGACAACGCCTTACCTGTATTTTTTTATAAAAAAAACCTGGTTCGGGAAGAGACGTTGTTCAAAACAGCGCCTCTCCTCCGTTACAAAATTGCGAAGCTGATAAAAGTGCCTATATTGGGATTTTTGTTCAAACTATGCCTACAACGGGAATTTGTTCCGAAAAATTGCTCCTTTAAGAAAAAAATTTCGCAAAAATCACACATCTTCTCTTCCCATTCTCTCATTTATTGTAACTTCTCCATTTTCTCTTATTAATCTTTCATTATGGATTCAAATAACTTTCAAGGTGACTTCTCAAATAATTTTGATGACTTGTCCATTGATATGTATGATCCGTATCAGAGTCACTCTTATACACAACTCCTTTCTCAAAACACAAACACATTTGATAATCCATCTCAAGCAGTGGAGATCCCCAACTTCAGCACTCAACCTCAACATATTGTTGAGTCACAAGAAGAAACTAGAAGTAGTCGTGGTCGTGCTATTCATACTTCTCGTGGTGAATATGTCGGAGACACCCCAAAAGCGACCAGAAATCAATGGAGCAAAGCTGATGATAAGCTCCTCGTCAACCGGTACTTAAACACTAGTAAAGACCCTATAATTAACACCGACAAGTCAGGCGGGGCATTTTGGACGTGAATTCAAAAGGACCGGAACAAATACAGAAAATCAGACCAAGGTGAGCGAATTGTGAAAAGCATTAAGAATAGGTGGCATTTATTTTCTACTTGTGTAAATAAGTTTATCGACACGTATTGAAGTGCATGTGTTACTAAAAAAAAGTGGTGAGTCAGAGGATGATGTTATGATCGAAGCACATAAGGTGTTTCATGATGATTGTGGAAAAAAGTTTTTATATGAGCATGTATGGGATTTTCTTCGGAAAGAGTCAAAGTGGAGTTATAGTTATTTATACCAAACAAACGGGGAAAAACAAAGTGAGGGAAGTGTTGCAAGCTCGAAAAGATCGAGTACTGATATGGAAGGCTCTACTCCAGATACTCCAACAAGTGCATTCACCGGGGGTTTTGAGCGTCCTGCGAGTATCAAGAAGACTAAACGAAAGGGGAAAGCTTCCATATCCACAAGTTGTGCTGAAGATGTTGAGGATTCTACAATACAAGAGAAAAATGGTCATTTGTGATAAAGTGTATGAATTGAAGATGGCAAAGGAAGCACAAAAAAGGAGAAGTATGAACAATGGAGCAAGATCAAGAGCATGGAGATAGAACAAAAGAATGCAGAAAAGAACAGGAAGTGGGAAATGCTCT
Organism: Oxyria digyna; assembly: GCA_029168935.1. Lineage (NCBI taxonomy): Eukaryota > Viridiplantae > Streptophyta > Magnoliopsida > Caryophyllales > Polygonaceae > Oxyria > Oxyria digyna. The sequence continues at coordinate 25,165,260 of JAPVLV010000013.1, forward strand.
TGTATCTACTTGGGAAAGGTGATTGCACAATGGAGATGCAGTTGATGCAAGACATCACTTCTTAAGTACTATATGCTCGTGAGGAAGATGTATTTTTTGTGTTTTTTCCACATCGTATGTTTTGATTTCTGAGTCTCGTGTGTGTGTGTTTCATATTATAATGCATTTTCAATCTTGGTATGTATTCTCATTTGTAATGCTTATTTCAATCTTGTAATGCATCTTTCGTTTGTCTAGTGAAACCTTTGTCTTATAAAATGCAAGTTTAATTTTGTGAAAGATAATTTAGAGTGTTGCATATGTGATAGTTTCAACTTCAATATAGATGTTATTTTGACTAAGCATAGAGATGCTTATTTGGAGTGATTCATGTGGTCCAAAATCTTGCAGAGAAATGAAGTTATTGCTTTCTGCAAAGTCTTATTTCACTCAGATTTTTTACTAAGCATTGAGATGCTGTAATGAGTTGGCATTCAGTAGATTTTTCATGTGGTCTAAAATCATGCAGAGAAATGAAATTATTTCTTTATGCAAACATAGCATCTGAAGCCATGCTTTGGTGTTTGTTTGACTAAGCATAGAGATGCTTGTGATGGAGTGATTCATGTGGTCTAAATTCTCGCACATAAATGAAATTATTTCTTTCTGCAAACATAGCATGTGAAGCCATGCTTTGATGGTTTTTTCATAGAAGCATGTGAACCCATACTTTTAGGTTTTTACATAAAAGCATGTGAAGCTATGCTTTTATGTTCTTACATAAAAGCATGTGAAGCCATGCTTAGTTGTTTTCACATAAAAGCATGTGAAGCCATGCTTAGATGTTTTTACATAAAAGCATGTGAACCCATGCTTTGTTGTTTTTGAGATATCTATATAAATGAGGATAAAGAATGGTTTATTCACTTCTCATATTTCGCAAAATTCTACAATCTCCAAAAATGTCTAGTTCATCCTCAAGCCACTCAAACTACAACCCTCCACTTTCTAGTGATATCTCTGAAGATAATGAATTCGAAAGATTTGCACAAGAAGCTCTTGATGCATGTAATTCACTTCAAGAACGTGCTCGACGTCGCAGAAACAATGCAAAACCAAGACGTCCTCCTCATCATCGGAACACTATTGAAAGAGGAAGGGAACAAGGCTATGAGAAGCTTTACAAAGATTATTTCTGCGATAATCCCACTTTTCCAGAGTATTATTTCAGACGTAGATTCACAATGAGCTCAACAGTTTGCAAGTGTATTATCTCAACTCTAGGTAATGGAATGGAGTACTTTTAACAAAGGCCAGATGCAAGAGGTAGGCTTAGCATATCTGCATTATAATAATGTTCTAGTGCCATGCGTAAGTTGGCTTATGGAACAGTTGCAGATGTAGTTGATGACTATCTCCGTCTTTCCAAAGACACCGCAAGGGAATACTTTGAGCATCTTGTTGATGGAGTAATTACCTATTTTTGTAATGAGTATCTTAGGCGAGCCAACGCAGAAGATATACAACGCCTACTTAGTATTGGTGAGTCTCGTGGATTTCCAGGGATGTTAGGTAGCATCGATTGTATCCATTGGCAATGGAAAAATTGTCCAACTGCATGGAAATGCCAATATGCTCGTGGAGATCACGGTCATCCTACAATCATTTCGGAAGCCGTTGCATCATACGACTTGTGGTTTTGGCATGCTTTTTTTGGTGTATCGGGTACCGCTAATGATATTAATGTTCTTGATCGATCCCCTGTTTTTTATGAAGCTTTGCAAGGTAAAGCTCCAAACGTGAATTTCACGGTTAATGGAAATCAATACAAGCTAGGATACTATCTCGCTGATGGAATATACCCTCCACGGGCGACATTTTTTCAATCAATTCGGCTCCCACAAGGTGATGAAGCTAAATTATTTTCCCAGAAACAGGAGTCTGTCCGTAAAGATGTGGAGAGAGCGTTTGGAGTGTTGCAAGCTCAATTCGCAATAATTCGTCAACCAACACTATCTTGGAGTTTCGAAAAACTTAGAAGGATAATGAGGCCTTACATCATTATGCATAACATGATAGTAGAAGATGAACGAGATTCTTACTCCCATCATAACTACGAAATCCCACAATTCGATGAAGGAGTGAGAGGAAGGCCCATATATTTGGATGAGTCAATCTCTAATGATAGACCCGAGATTATAAACGATTCAAATCTTACAAGAAGGGCTGAACTTCGAGATAAAACTATACATAATAGACTGAAGGAAGATTTGAAGAAGCACATTTGGGACTGTCATCACAATAATTAGAGTTCTTTGGTGTTATATGATGTTTTTATTTATGTTTTTATGTGTTGTATGTTGTTAAATTAGATCATTTACTTTAGTTTATGTTTTTAACGTGTTGTTTTTGTAATGCATCACCTTATTTATTCTCAATATAAATGTATTTTTATTTTTTTAATATTTTTTAATTTTAAATTACTAAATTAACAAACTAGTTAAATTATAATGAATTAATTAATAAAATTTACTTAAAATAATGAATTATAATTATAATTAGCTAATATAAAATGTATAATTAACTAATATAAAATATATAATTAACTAATATAAAACATATAAAAATAATTTAAAATGCATAAGAGACCCTTGATAAAGGACCCGTATAAAATGACCAATTTTATCTAGGGTCCCTTAACAACAAAATTCCCGGGACTCTTGCTATGGGACTCCATTAGTTTTGCCCTAAGAACAAGAGGAGTAAAATGGTGGATATAGTTGTTGATTTTGGGGTTTCTTCAAGATTTGAGTTGGAAAATCCCAAAATTGTTCAAAGAAATCCCACGCAAGAGATTTGTTTTTTGGTTGTACTTTGTGTTTTCCTCCGTTGAAAAAGGTTTATTGTAAATTGTTTGATGTTTCAGAGGATTGCTCTTTTTAACAAAAAATTCTTGATTGTAATGGATAAGTGGTAAGAGGTTGTTCCTCCTTGATTGTTCTTGGTAGTTGTTGATTATTATTAAAGATTGGAGATAAATTGATAGATAGATATGGTAGATGTGTTGAAAGTTAGGGTTTTTGTATTGACTTGGTTTTGGGGTTTTTTAGAGAGAGCGCAGATCTCTCTTTGGTCTCGTGTTTTGAATTTCTTTGGTACTAATGGCTGACTATTCTTTTCCTTTGCAAGATTATTACGGGTACTCTAATACTTATTTCCCAAAATTTTCCAGAAAATACTCATTTCCGAACCCCAAAGGCCTAAAACCCTTATCACTCGCTCACGCTCTCCGCCGCACACCACTCTCTTTGTCGTCCTTTTCTTTATCCAATCGCTCTTTGATTCTATTCTCATACTCAGATCTGGGTAACTAATGCCTACCTGCCTACATACCACTTTATCGAATTTTCTCCCAAATTAGGTGTATAGTCAAATGTTTTTTTACATGTTGGCCTTTAGCCCTGTCACATATTCCCATTTCATGTCAACTTTTCACAATGTTCTAAGTGTTGTTATATATTTTGGTGGTTGTTGCTCGACATGCAAAGACAAGAATTTTATATTTTGACTTTTAGAGCACTCTAAATCACCTTGATCAACCTGGGATGTATTTCAATGTAGTATAGCAAGAAATCAACTAGATGACACCCCGTTTTTTTCCTTCAACTAAAAAAAACTAGATGTCCGGTTTATTGCAGTATCCCCTAATGATGATCTAATTGGCTCTTAATCCTTTGTCTTGACTGATTGAATTCACAATCCCCTATGGATGCAATAATTTTGTTGGTGTTGTATCAGTAGAGCTATCAATTTGGGTCCGGTCCGTGGACTTTTCGGATCGGACCAATCCGGTCAACTTAAAAATATAGTTTACCCCACTGGATTTCGGTCCATCAGATTCGAATCGGACTAGACCGGTCCGGACCTCCATGGATCGGTCCACTTAAAACCTAGCCTAAAAAACATCGATTCTTCTTGTTCAATTCTTTCTTCACCTCCACCGCGGTAAGGTAGGAATGAGCAAAATTTGGGTCTCCGGGCCACATATTTCTGGAAATCTGGGTCCGGTCCGGATCGACCCGGTTTTAATTTTTTAATATAAAAGTTAATATATTCTATATTATATATAAATTATAAATATCTTTTAATAAAATTATATAATTCTATACTGATATTTTTCAATATATTTATAAAAAAATTTGAATTTGATCTTTTTTAAAATTTTATAATTAATTTTGTAAAAGTATAAATTTCGGTCCGGTCCGGGTTTCGGAGGACATATTTTCGGAGGACAGATGCTCATCCCTAGGTTCAATTGCTTTAAATTTTCCAGACAACGCCATTGACAGCGACTCCGACACTCACTCAGACGGAATCCCGGAGCTTGCAGCTGCTCGCGCTTCCCGTTTGGCCGGTGATTTCGATTCTCTCCATTCCCGGAGCTCGCAGCGATGTTAGCATTCTCTTTCTTCTCCTCTTTTCAATTCTGTAACCATTTTAGGGTTTTTGTTGTCGTGCTGATTTGGGGCTATGGTTTTTGCACATGGGTTTTCTTCAAATTGGGGCTTCAGTTACTGGTTATTGGAAGCCATAGCAAGGGAGCTATACTAGATGCGTGTATGAATAAGCACTCATGAATTTTATGAGTGTTTGGTAGAAACAATGTTGGATTTGAATAATTATGCACGCATGAATTTTATGAATGTGTGCTCATTCAAATAAGTATCACTCTGTATATCTTCATTTGTCAAGTTCAAATATGCACTCCTTATTGGATTTGAATAATTGAAGAAACAATGTTGGTGTTGTACTAGATGCGTGTATGAATTTTACGAGTGTTTGGTAGACTAGTAATAGTGTAATACTATATTACTTGGGGAATCTTCATTTGTCAAGTTCAAATATGCACTCCTTATTGGATTTGAATAATTGAAGAAACAATGTTGGTGTTATACTAGATGCGTGTATGAATTTTATGAGTGTTTGGTAGACTAGTAATAGTGTAATACTATATTACTTGGGGAATCTTTTTGCTGGCCTTAAACTAGGTATTTTTTGCTGGCCATGTGTAGATATCTGCAACTAATTGGTACTGCTCCATCGTGATCGTGGCTCTGTTGCTTCTGAGCTGCTTTGATGCCTTAAAGTTTGCCGGGTTCATTAATCTTCCTTGTTGTCCTTCAGTTTTCCACTGTGCATTTCTTATAAACAGACATCAGTGCCATGTGCAGGACAAAGACATCAGTGCAAACCTTAGGTTAAAAGCCTTGTTTGTTTGATATGTTGTGAAATATTGCTACAGTTTTTGGATAACAAATTTTGGTCCACGGATCGATCCGGATCCGTGAGTTGAATGTTAAGTCCATGATGATCCGGACCGGATCGGTCCATATTGGTCCATTTCACAGCCCTAGTATGAGATTTAAAGCCTACTTCTAGCTACACTTTGTTTTAGATGTGGACTGATAATGGTGCTTGGCAAATACAACTATAAATTCCGATGTGGACTTGGTGAAAGATTCTATGACTCCTGAAAGAGCTTAACTTGCCTATGTTCTTACTGACATCTCCCGTGTATTAGATCTCTACAAGACTGCATCAAGGTTTTGATTCCTGCAGCTGCCTCTAGCCACTTGCAGCATTGGAGGAGATGGCTGGAGAAGAAGTGGTAAAGCATCTTGAAGATTGTTCTGTCTCCAAGTGGGTTAATTATCTCTCCTCTTTCAATTCAAATTAGTAAAATTGGGTGCTTGCATGGTGCTTCAGATTCGCCAATTTTGTATGGCGCCAGTTTTGGGGTTTTCTTAGCAATTGTGTTCTAAACCTTCAGAACTCCATCCATTCTAGGTTTCTGGTGTTGTTTGCACCTTCCTTCTATATATCAAAGTTGATGGCTTTTGACTTGTGTTTTGGTGTTTAACAATCAGCTTAGGATCTCCAGTTACATCTAGCAGGCATTATATATGTGATACTAAGCACATTTTACCCTTATGAAGTTGGGCATGTTTTTACCGGTACTTCTATGGGAATGTCTGCCGCTGCTTTAATGTTCTAGTAACTTGAGAATGGTTCGTTGTCTTATTGAGTGTCTCTAGTTGGAAGCTGTTGAGACTTGTGACTTTATGAGATATGTGATTTGTGTAATTGTTGACTGGCACTGCTATATGTGATATATTTTGCTCATTTGCCTAAATCACGTCGCACAGATTGAATTTTGTGTCCTGTTATCATTAGTGTCTCCTTTCTTGACCTATTTTGAGTTTCCGTGATGTAGCAAACAGTGTTCTTGGCTGGAAGATTATATTTGTGATGCTGATCTTGGAGATGAAACTCAGAATTTGTATCAATGTGCTGCATTCTCACTTTTAATCCTTATATGTTCTGTCTTTGTGCATTAGTAGTGGAAGATGTTCTAGATTAGTGTTAAATATGATATGGTGGATATTGAAATTTTTTTTGAATTACTGGCTTATGTAAAACGAAAATTTAAATTATGTGGCGCGAAACTCAGATAGATGTATCTTGCTGCAATATAACGGCTTAAGCTTTTAATATAAATTGTTTCCGTGCACACCGCTTTTGTTTCAGAATTGCTGCGTATGTGGTAGTTTACAACTCATGAGCCTGCCGTTTTGGCCTTTTTGAACAATAGCTCCATGATCAATTCATGTTATCCTTTGTGGCTATAGTAGTAATAGCTTAAAATTGTGGCAGAACGTCTTCTGCTTTTTCATCTGGCCTTTTTTACTCTTCAGTTGTTTCTTGCTTATTTCCTATTGGTGTTTTGCTGTTTGAAATTTGTAACATCAGTGAGAATTTGTAACATTTGCAATCATAAATCCACAAATTATACTGTGCAGTGCATTGGGGACATGGGTCTTCTCTGTAGTAGGAGCTCTAATTGCAATTCCAGTGGGAATAAAGAAAAAGTCATTGGCCCCCCTTGTTTTCTTCGGTACAACAGGCACCATGCTTGACATTATAATGGGAATCACACAATGTGAAAGGGAGCATGCAGAACGCCAAATGGAGCTCCTGGAAAAGCAGAATGCATCAACCAATGCTCCTTCCACTGAATCTGAATGAGGGATGTACTGCTTCTCTTTTCAAAATCCAGTTATGGTATGTCCATATGCTGAGAACTAATAAGATACTTATTCTACCCTTGATCTTAGTATGTATCGTTGATGACAAGCTCTTTTTTACAATACTGAGAAATGGAAACCAATCTTTTGTCGGATCTCTGCAAATGCAACATTGTAGTTAAATTATCAATGAAATTGCAACTGCTTGTTCGTCTTCTTCGCTCTGAAGTATGTAATTTCTTCCCTATGATTATACGTATTGGACGATGAACAATGGCGGTGTAGCGTGAGCGGCCGCGTAGCAACGTGAGCAGCGTTGATGGTAGAGCAATGTTGTCGTCGGTCCACATGGTCAAGGGTGGCCTGATCTTGTGTGAGTTGGACTAGCACGATTTGATGTTGGTGGTGCTATGAAGAAGAGAGATGATGATAGGAGGTAGATTAATGAAGAGGAGAAGAGAAACTTTAGAAGCTTTAGATAAATTATGTAGCAAGTGGAGAGGTTAAAAGAACTTATCCAATTGTATATTATATGGGTTATTAATTCTAAATTTCTTCTCATTATTCTCATAAAGTCTATTTTTAGAATCTCTGATTGAAAGGTCTATGGTCTACAAAGAGATACTATTACCTTAGGTCACCCAACCATGATTGAAAGGTCTATGGTCTACTGAGAGATACTATTACCTTAGGTCACCCAGCCATGCATCGCGATGCCATTGGATGAACCTAGTAGGGGTTATGCCGTTGCCGGTTCGAAAACCGCGGTTCCGATTCATGAACTGTCGGTTCAAAGTTCAACATATGCTTGAACCTTAACCTAAACCGGCAAGGGGCCGGTTCAGCCGGAGCGGTTCCGATTTTGACCGGAAAACCTCCGTTTTTTAAACCGGTTCTGGTTCGACCCTGAACCGGAATAATTTTGTAAAAATATAAAATAGATATGGAATTTATATTTTAAAATTTTACTGTTTTTTAATGAGCTCAAATATTGAGTCTAATCAAGAAATTGAGTCATCAGAGGCCTCAAACTTGTAAGTAATTTGTTGTTTTTATATACACAAACATGAAGTTGTTTTTTTCCTCTAATTTTTTAATGTCGAAAACTGTTTTATTACCAACATAAAACATTTAAAAAACTTCTCACATCGAAAACTACCTAAGAGGTTGAAAATGAAATTTTTCCTCCTCCACTCAATTTTATGTGTGGTTGTGTTAACGTTTAACAAAGTAATCAAATACAAATTTTAGTTTACAATATACTAAAAATTGATTTTATAAAAAGAGAATAAGAATTTGTCATTGTAAATATAAGTTTATAAATATAAGACAACTATTTATATACTCAAAACTCTTATCATTTTGACTAACTCCCAATTGAAGTTTGCATTTAGGGGGCATTAGGTATTTTATTAAGTCCGTGAAAAGATAAAGATAAGAGAGCAAGAGACAGACGATTAGACGAAAATAAACAATATAACATAGGGATAGAAGAAAGATATTCAAAGAAAGGCCCAAAAGCCCAATAAAATTGGCCCATTAACATAAATAAGGTACCGATTGCATTAATTTTCTTCATATTGGACAGCTAGTCTTTGGCCCCGTTCGGCGTGAATGAACTTGAGCAAAAAACGGGTTGAAGTTGAAGATGGAGGTGGGTTGAAGCTGTTTTGCCCTGTTCGACAAAGATGAAGGCGAAAATTGCTTTTGGTTGAAGCTGGTTGAAGCTGGTTGAAGAAATGGGGAAACTTCAACCCAACAGTGCCGATTTCAATAATCTAGCCCCCCCAGATGAAGCAAATGCTTCAACTTCAACCGAGATGAAGCTGGGATATTTCCATGAAATACCCTTGGCCATGTTTATCACACAGTGACGAATATCTGGTATGCATTCCTCTCAGTTTTACGAAGAAATCGCCTCCTCTCTACTTCTGTGAACCCTGAAATTTTCTTCAATAATTTTGCAGCACAAAATTGAAAGGGAAGAGCTTCCAACCTTCGTTTCAGATTTCTCAAGGTATGTGTAACCCTCAATTTTGATTTTTCTTAACCCTAAAGCCCTAACTTCTTCTTTTCTCATTTCAGTTCTTGAACCCTAAAATTTTCGAATGTCTTTTGTCTTCAATTTCTGCTCTAATTGAAAAGCTTTGGTGTAATGATTGTCGATTCAGATGGTTAATATGAATTATGTATTGTGTTTTATAGACATTTCTAGTTGTGCACTCCATGTGTTTGTTGAAATGCCAAACACATGGATGATGGCTTGATGAGAGTTTTATCGGTTTGCCTGTGTAATTCACTATCTTAATATTATATGTCCTCGAGTTTTCTCGGTTTGATGAGAGTTTTCTTGGTGAATATATGCATTCATGGTATATGTCCACACTTATTTATTTGACAGGGTTAACTAGCTGAATGTGAATGTCATAGTGTTAACTATGTGAATTTGTTTGGTGGTATATGTCCTCACTGTGATAACTTCTTTTGGATTAGTTTCTTTTGGATTAGTTATTGAGGTAGTAATACTGTCATAGTGTTAATTTCTGCAGTCCTTCACCAGTGACAATAATGTCTCTTATAACCATTAGATAGAGATGTCTCAGTTACTTCACCAGTGACAATGAAAAACAAAACAAAAAAAATCAAATGAACTCAAAATGTAACAACTCATATGCACCTAACTATTCTGCCTAGAATCAACATACTAGGGAGAGGAACTTTAGTACCTTTGTAGTCTTTGTTAGGTTGGGGATAAAAACACAGAAAGTTGTTGATGTACGTACGTCGGAGCTTCATCAAGAGCTGGAGCATTATTCATCTTTGGCACCCATGGCTGTATGGGTGAGCTCTCATGGGCCCCATTTTCAAGACGAGCTGAATTTAGAAGAGCACGAGGATTCGAGGACGAATCCTTTTCAAGGAGAGGAGGATGATGTACGTATGCTGGAGCGTCTCCCAAAGCAACACGTGATGCGATCCCGTAGCCGAGCTGAAGGTCGGGAAGATGATAAGAGGCGATGCTGTCAAAGATGGGCTGGAACTAGGGCAGAGTGGAATGGACGGCTCGGACATCCAATTGAGAATATATTTGGTCAGAGCATACTTCTTGGGCCTATCCTGATTGTGTCCAAAGTTGAAGCCCAACAGAGGCCCAATGAGGAAGATATGATTGTTGCAAGATCCGAACTTTTTTCTGTTCGTTTGGGAAAACGAAAGATCGGATTAAGCTCTCCTTTGGATATGTTTCAGTACTTGGGCTTATATTCATTGTATCCAAGTTTGAGGCCCATTAGAGATTGGAAGAGGCCACCATGATCAGAACAGGTTTCAAGATTTCAGGGCTTTTCTAGGGTTTCCTTCCTTGGGAATCAAGCTTTTCGGGAAGGCTATTTAATGTGTGTTTTTCTAGGATTTTAGGCAGATTAGACAAATTTAGAATTGAGAATACATTTTTAGTTTTTACGTTGTTTTGACGTCTTTTAGCTGAGACTTGAGCGTGAGGACCTTATTTCTGAAAACAAGGATCTTCGAGACGTTGGGACACGAAGCTCATCCGTAGTGTGGTTTCATTATGCTGTTATTGCTCATATGTTTATGTTAGTTGCCATCTTTATGTCTATGTAATAGGGCGGATTTTATGAACTAAAACATGGGCTTTATGTAGTAATATGCATGGGGTAGTATGCATCTGTGTGCAATGCAAGGGTGATTTTATATATAACGATGAAAGTGTATGCATGGGGGTCATTTTGGACTAGTATTCCCATCTGGTTTGCAATTTTTTGTTGTAATGGTTGTTTTTATATAAGTTATAATTTGGACTAGTATTTCACCTCTTGTTTGAGTCCCCCGCCAAATATGGACTAATCCATGTAGGTGCTACTCGAATTTATAAGATCTTTATATGTAAGTTTTATGTAAGTTGTAATGTAAATTTTGTACTCTTTTTTTTAACACATGGGGCCTCTAAAAAATTGACTAATCCATGTACCAACCTCTATATAAGAGCACATTGGGGTTTTCTCCTCTCCTCACACTTGTGTACTAACACACTCATCCTCTAGTAGAAGAAGCAAGCTTGCTCATTCCAACAATCCCCACCGCAATATGTCTAGTATGTGCTCAATTTCATCTTTTTTCATATTGTCCAATCTTTCTAATATGATGACATTGTAATATGCATGTTTCGTTAATGTAGGACGAAACAATATTTGGTTTATGAGTGATGAAGATAGGCTATCTTTGATGGAGGTGCTACGCGAATTCCGCCCGGACCTTGAGAGACATTTGGCTCTGGATCTTGCAAGGGTTGAACTTTCCTTTTTCCTCACAATCGGAAAACATGTTGACCCGATGTTGTTGAATGACACTTTCAACAAGATTGTCAAGATGTGGCGTTTATGGAAGACATTTGTTACCTCTGGAAATGTTGCATGTGATCCGGTCACGGGCAAAGTTCTCGCTGATGATCACTGGTGGGCGGCTAAAATCAGGGTAAGATGTATGACATGCACATTTGTTTTGCAGTACACTATACATATAAGATATTAGTCTTAAGTTCATTTGTGTATATTTTTGTGAAGGAGAACAAACATTTCGCGGACTTCCGTTGGAGCCCGTTGACCCCGGCAATGAAGGACGCTTGTGCTTATGTTTTCCGTTACCTTTAGGACGTTCAAGAGTTGAAAGTTTGAAGTTGAGGATCATCGACGTTCAGTTTATGTCTTAGTATTTCCTTCCTTTTGCACTATGTAATAAACAATCTATGTCGTTTCCCTATGTCGTTTCACTATGTCCGTTGAGTATGTCTACTGAGAATGTTGTCATCTGACCATCTCTTTTCAGTATGTATTGCGTCCTCTCGTTTAATATGGTGTTTGTGTTCCTATCTATCATTTGAGCTATTTTTTAGTTTATTACTCTTTTTGAATAGCAAACCCTACGTTAAGTTAATACACATGCAAAACTAAAGTTTAACCAAATTCGGAAGCATCATTATTTCATAAAATTATAGTAAGACATGATGATAAATAAAAGGACCAAGATCATGTACCAACATTGATTTTGAAATGCTTATCAGTGCATGCGTTGAATACATGGGTGATTATGACCACTCAAGGTCGTTTACATGGACTCTACTAAGGGTAGAATAGTCGAGATAACAACGTCTTCATGGTTGGATTGAACGGGTACACACGGAAGCACACATACTTGTCATCGTCCTGTATGCAAAATATAACCGTACGTCGTTATAAAAAAAATGAACTTATGAATTTTCAAATTTAGTTCTTCGTAATCTTACTCACCTCCAACAACGAATTCCACCAATCGTCGTCTTTCAAAACGACTCTCGTTACAGGGTCGCATTCAACATTGCATGTTGTTTGGAACGACTTCCATATGTTCCATATTTTATTCAACCGCTGATAGTGGTTCTGCAATAACGGGACACTACAGTTCAACCCCGTAACTCGACCAAACTCTTCTCGTACTACGCCCCACATGAAGTGCTCATACGCACCATACTTCACTTGATAGTCAACCAAAACTTCGACAAACATCTGCTTGTGAATTTCCGTGAATGCTATAGGGGCTGCTCCTGTTGAAATTGGAATATACAATTTCTTAACTCAAAGTTATGAAGAGAACCAATTTAAAATGACAGAAAATGCATAATAAGTTACCTACCATCTCTTCTTCTTCTACCAATAGGTCAAATAATGTATGCAAATTTTAAGTTTTTGTGCGTTGATAGAAACTACCATTTCCATTGGTTTATATAAGATTTTGAAAATGTATAAACATCACTATCATTTGTTATGGAAACATCAGTACTATACTTTATACTTTCACTATCATAATGTAATGCATGCATGCATTATACATTCAATTTTTTTGCTTCACTTGTCACTTTCACTATGCTCCATAACTTCAATTTACCTCGTCAGAATGCTTTCACTATCGATTAAACCCAACATACACAATATTGTGCATTCATTTTTTGTCTTCACCTGTCACTTTCACTGTGCTCCTCGCTATTCTCCTCGATTTGAAGCAAAAAAATGGTCAAAGACAATGACATTTGCATGCATGCACAATGTCTTCTTCATTTGGTGAGAATGGTTCCATCAATGCTAAAAAAAAACAAGACAATGACATTGTTGCATGCATGCAACTCTTGTCTCCCCATGACACCCAAATCGATCCATGCATGCAACTCTTCTCCACATTTGTACAACTTTAAGGACGTACATATTCTTAACTTTCCCTTGTTTAATATGTACTCCAACTTCTTACATTATTACAACTTCTCAAAACTTATGTAACTTATCAACTTATGTAACTTAGTACATTATTAAAACTTCTCACAACTTTTGTAACTTATCAACTTATGTAATTTATCACAACTTATTACATTCATGGAGACTAGGGGACATTTTCTTATGACAAATCACATAGAATTGGAAAACTCTTAAAAAGCATGCTCATCAAAAACGAGATGTATAGCAACTTTGACCACATCTTTTACAACATTTTAGGTCATCTTATACACTCATTCATGTCCTTAGTTTTCCTATTTAAGGAACAACATAGGTAAACCTAAAGATCATCCTCTAAAGTCACCTCTACCTATTTACTGCTACATTTGAGGATATTCTACATTTTCATCTGAGGTAAATTGATCTCATACCATGTTGCCAATCTTTATTTATTACCCGTTGTCATTGTATACTATAAGGAAATTCTACATTCCAAAGCATCTAAGAATTGGACAATATCTTATTATGTTTTGCAAGACCATGGACCGTAGGCCTCAATTCACTGGTGGAGACGAAGTCGAAGTCATGGGAGTGGAAAAGGGATTGAAAGGTTCATTTCATGAGGTTGGGATACTATGCAAAGGCCCAGCAATCGGTTACTATACGGTAGAGTATGCAAACTTGTACGAGGATGACACTCATTCAAAACGCATAAGGGATATTGTTACCGAGATGATAATAAGGACTCGCCCACTCATCCACACAAAGGATAGATATGAAGTTGGTGACCATGTCGACTTGTACAAGCATGAATGTTGGTGGTACGGTAAAATCAGTCGTGCTTACACTTCGGATGATACGTATCAGATCCCGTTTTTCAATTCCGGCTACAAAACCATAAGGCCCCCCACCGTGCTATTAGGCTTCATTATGTGTGGAATGGCCGTCGTAATGTACCAACCAATACCCCGAGTGTCAATCTCAAATAAGTGGTCAATTATGTTGCTTTCGGTTTCGTCGTCCATGGTTTGTTTTATGTGATGTGTCATTTTTATCATGCTTATCTTTTATGCGTTTCTTGATCTTGTAACTTTCATTCATGTAATTGTCATGTTTGTTTAAAATGGATAGACGATGCTTTGATTTTTATGTCACAAGCTTCAATGTTACGTAAAGATGTTTAAGCATATACACATATATAAAACGCCCTCTAAAGTCACATACTCAAAAGAGATGCCCAAACAAATAGTTGGATACGTACAAGAGAGTGTTTGAGCAAAGAAATACATGTCATAAACCATTAGCCACCATAGAGGTCTAACTAATGATGTTCACCTGAGGCCAAAAAACACATTCATGTTCACCTGAGGTCAAAACACAAAAAGATCTACCATAATACCCCCATATATATACATATATATACGTACTAACCCATGCCATGTGCATAATGTTTACCTAAGTTCAAAGACAAGCTAGAAACATGCTTTTGTACTTCCAAATGTGTGTTGCTATTGAATCTCGGATCCCGCCCATTGCCGACTTTAAATCGTTATCCTCTTCTTCATCTTCATCGGTAAACTTCTTATTGGCGTTATCCTCTTCTTCATCATCTTCGTCTGGGACGGAGTCGTAATGCTTGTGTTCTAGTATAAAGTTGCTTAAAGTAAAACATGCACATATAATGTCAACTTGAGTGGTTAGTGGATATGAAGGCATACCCTTCAAAATCTTTCATCGTTTCTTCAAAATTCCAAAGCATCTTTCAATGGTTGTCCTCAATGACGAATGAATACGATTAAAGGCTTCCTTATGGTTCTCTGGAATGTGTTTGATGAACTGGGATTGGTGATATTTAGTTTTCATATATGGCACCAATTAACCTTTCCTATCCGGGTAGCCCTTGTCACACAAGTAGTAACGACCTATAATATTTACAAAGACATAAGTTCAAAGATTGAGTAACATTACATACGTATGTATAGATATGTATCAGAAATAGTTACCATTTGGAGGATGCGGGAAATTCATATGAGCTTCTTGTAAAGCGTGGTCAAACACCCGAGCATCATGAGCACTTCCTTCCCACCCAACAGATAGGAATGTAAAGTACATGTCAAAGTCGCACACCGCCATTACATTGATCGATGTGAATCCTTTCCTACATCTAAAAGTCATTTGTTCGTCCTTTGGGACAACACATTCCACATGAACCCCATAAATGGCCCCAATAGCCCCCTGAAAATATGAAAGAGATAGTATTATGGACTATATACATAAACCATGTTTAAAAAAAATAATGACTGGCATAATACATTTACCTTAAATACCCTATAGCGAGTTTCATTTAAAACTCTGGAAGGGATGTTTGCAAAAGATGGATCACGCGTTCTCAGAAGCTGTTTTACTAACCCTCCAGAACCATGCTTTCTCCCAAGCAAAGCATCCAACACTTGGTGAAACACCCTGCTAATTGTGTCTCCCGATCTCTGGAAACGCTCGCACGCATCTCTATTTGAGAACCCCACCGCAATTGTGTAAAGGAATATACCAACTTTTTCCAACACTGACATATTCCGAGAAGGTGAGAGTCCATAATTAGTTTGGAGTTCATCACATAGATTGTGTAGGACATGCCTCTCCATTCGGAATGCACTAACGCATCGCACTTCTGATTCAAAATCCATTCACTGCCTCATCCACATGTAGCCGGTCAACTTGGAATTATAACAAGGAACTTTTAGCATATACCGAACAAAGTAAGCAGTACAAAGACGAGAATGGGTTGCCAGTAGTAGATGCAGCAGAACTCCATATCTCCTCAGACGCTGAGCTCTTGTCAACTGCCCACGAACCCGTAATCCTCGAGCCATTGAAATATGCAGTCACATTTGTTCAAGCCAAAGCCATAACTGAACATTAAAATAAAACAAGAGATGAATCTGTTAAAAACAGATTCAAACAAATTGAAAACAAGGACAGGGGAAAATCTGTGATAAAAATCACAGTAGTTCATTAACCAAAGTACACACAGTAATTCATTACAAACAAGAACATCAACTAAAAAAACACAGTAATTCACTCATGCAAATAACAGTAATTAAGTCATGGAAACACACAGTTCACCAAGGCAAATTCATTCATTTCATTCTTGCTTCGAACTCATACTTCAGCCAAGCCAGTCGCAAAGAACTCTTGGGAATACAGATGAACACCTCTCTTGATGCTTCGTTAGAAAGCTTACTACAAGAAAAACAAAACATGACATAGTCCACTTCAAAATCCAAAGTGTCATCCTTACTCATTTCAACCAACAAATCCATGCACCGCTGAAAGGAATATAGATTTGCCGACCTTGAACTACTTTCAAACTCACCCTCCATAAGAGTATATAACCTCTGAGTTTGCTCTCTCACACTAGCCAATGTGTTAGTGTAAGCAGATGTGTTGGCTGAAGGCTTTTTCCTTTTCTTTGTCATAGAATCTGGTAAAAGAGTTGGTTCAGATCTGGTTTGGTTTGCAGTACCTAATCTTGAACCTTGTTTACCACCGCTTTGAGGGTTTCCCGGGCTAGGTTTATTGATCGCATCACAAACACGGTCTAGAAATGGATGAAGAGGCATTTCATCATCTAAACCATTTATAGCATTCCTTAAGCTTTGACAACCTGAACCATTATCTTTCGTAATACATCGATCAATGCTATCATCGCTCAAACACTGCACATCATTACCACCCTCATTCGCATCATCAACAACACCAGCACCTGAGCCACTCAAACCACCATAAACCGAAGAAGCTTTAGGACATCCTCTTGAACTACCATCAATGCAGTCATTAACTTGGAAATCATCGCCGACACCGGGATTTGTAAGAAGAAGCATAGGGCTGTCCATAAACGGTGACATGACAAACCTTCCATTTGCACAAATAACTGAAAATACGTCATCCCATAGCTCACTCAACTCTGGATTAACCCCCTTCTTTTTGAACTGATGAAACTTGTCATTCTTAGCCTGCACAATATCAATTTAATTGTAAAAAAACTCATTCAACGAAGATCACAATCGAAGAGGCATTACAATGATTGAAAACTTACCGTTCTATGTTTTTCCCACCATTCCTCAGACGCAGTAACTAGGCCAGTAACTGGATCCCATCCCGCTCCGGTGACACTATTACGTAACATAGACCAATGGTGCCACAGTCCTTTCATGTGTTCAAACTTGTTCTTTAAACTTTGCTTACTAATCTTCTTCCCAGTCTTCTCCTCGAATGTCACAACTAACTCCTCCCACGCAAAAGTGTTACTATACCCGTGAGACACGTGATAGTCCTTACAAATATGCATTAACATCAATTGATCTTCTTCAGAGAATTTAAAAATTCTCTTCTCTTCTAGTTCAGAGGTGGACTTGGCCTTAGCCTTATCCTTACCTTTACCCTTTCCTTTGCCTTTTGTCTTTCCACTTGTATTTCCATTTGGTGTTTCAACATCCATTTTTCCAATCTAACTTTACAAAAAGATTGTTGTTTAGACAATGGAATTCAATAATCAAAGGAAGCCTAAACACGTCTTCAATCAATTGATGCAGTCACATGGATGCACATCAATACACATAATGCAGTGACAAACATTAAAGAATCTCAACAATTCAACATGTACATGACAGTAGGGTTTATTGTTTATAACAATTCAACACAGAACATAAGATTTTCAATATCAATATCATCCATTCAATAAAAGACATGCCGAAGTCGAGTATCAATATCATTCTCATCCATTTAAAACAATTCAACCCTACAATCTCAATATCATTCTCAATCTTCTCCATATGAGTATAACTAAGAATGATATTCATAAAGAGAAACAAAATTACAGTATAACAAGTCGAGTATGAAATTCAACCCTACAATCTCAATATTATTCTCCATATGAGTATCATTCTCATCCATTTATAACAATTCAACCCTACAGATTCCAGTATCAAATTCAATAAGAAGATTCAGCGAAGAGATAAGTCGAGTATGAAATTCAACCCCACAATAATGTTCTCCATTTATAACAAGTCAAGTATCAAATTCAATAAAAAAAGAATAAATTACTTACCTGTACCAACAGATTCGGAAGGTGCGATTTCTGGTGCGTAAAGTACGGACCTACTAGTTCTTCAAGGATTTCTCAGAAGTTGTTCATAAAGAGAAACAAAATTGACAGTACTGAGAACGAAGATTCAGCGAAGGAGAAGAATATTGAAGAACCGAAGTCGAGTACAAACCTGGAATCGCAAGATAGCTGAAGTTGTTGTTCATCGCCTTCAACATCGAGCTTCAAAATTGGGGGAAGCTATGGAAGAAATTGGGGGAAAATGGTATTAGGAGGGAGCCAGCTTCAGTCACGTGAGCCAGCAAAAAAGCACGTGATTTTGTAATATCTTCAAATACCCATGTCCTTTTATGTAATTTAACATACCAAATACCCACCTTCAACTATCGTTTTTTAAATCTTACCGAACACCACTTTCTCCAACTTCAACCCAAAAAGCAACTTCAGCTACTAACTTCAGCAACTAACTTCAGCTACTTTCAACCCCAAAAAATTTCAACCTTACCGAACGGGGCCTTTATATAGATAAGATATTGTTATATTTTTTGGTGGGAGCCGACAGTTAACCGGATTGTTTAGGTTCTGGACCGGTTTGTCCGGTAAACCTTCGTTAAAACCGTCGGTTCAAGGTTTCGTAATCTCATGAACCTGAACCGATAGGAAGGCGGTTTGGCCGGTCCGGTTTCGGGCCGGTTCCGTTTTGACCGGGCCGGTTTCAGACCGGTTTGGCCGGTCCGGTTAACCTTTTAACACCTCTAAGTAGGGGTGTCAAATCGGACGGTCGGGTTTCGGTCTGACAATTTGGGGCTTCTGACAAATTCTTGTTGGGCATTATTCAGAATTTATAACAAGTCGGAACGAGTCGGGTCGGGTTCGGACCAGACAATTTTTTATCGGCCAAAATCGGATTTTCAGACTAATTTCGGACGGACGGTTTTCTGGTCGGACAATTTTCGGGTCCAGACATGTTTCCGGTCGGTTCGTTTTCGGGTCCGGACGTGTTTCGGATCGTGACGTTTTCGGGTCCGGACGTGTTTCGGGTTGGACAGTTTTAGGGTCCGTACGTGTTTCGGGTCTGGGCGGTTTTGGATCGGGTCAATTTTGAAAAAGAGAAGATTAAATTTAAAAAATGATAGTTTAAACTAATTAATATGTGAATGCATTGCTAATTGTCTATAATTAAGTAGGAATTGATCGAATAATCCCGGGTTTCGAAAAATCTTAGGTTTCGGACAATCTCGGGTTTCAGACCATCTCTAGTTTCGGACAAGTTCGAGTCGGACAATTTCAGTTTCAGACGAGGTTCGGATCGGACAATCTCGGGTTTCGAACAAGGTTCGGATCGGAAAATTTCTGGTCGGACGAGATTTGAATCGGACAATCTCGAATTTCAGACATTTTTCAGGTCCGACAGCTTTTGGGTTTCGGAATTAGTCGGTCGGGTCGGACATAAACCTTTTATTTTTTCGGGTTTTGGTCGGGCTTTTTTCCGGTCGGGCTTTTTCGGCCGGACCGGTCAGGTCTAATTTTGACAGCCGGGTCGGGTCTAATTTTGACAGCCCTAGAGCCTAGTACCATAAAAGGTAAGTTCGTACCAAACCTGTATAGCTCAAGTTTTCATGTTAAATTCGTAACAAGTTCAAGCCTCACAGCACAAGTAAAGCAAACTGACAATTTTGATAGTTTTGAGGACATTCAACTTGAATTCTTAGCTATGCGTGCAAGTTTTGGGACAATGTTTACAACAACCTCGCACATGAAGAATTGAAGACCAACACTGAACAAGTTATATATGACCACATACAAAAAACTTTCCTTTAGGATAAACAAGACAACTAATGTATATAGGCTAACCAAGGGGGAAATATTCACTAATTGCTGATAGAAACTTAATTCGGTTTCTAGTGAATGTGGTGCGACTTGCGAGTGAGAAGAATACAATAGCCTTTTAACCGCCACAGCAAGATCCGCAGGCAGGAAGGGAGTCTACAAATGTGGGTGGAAAATGCCAATCAATAGAAAGTCAGAAAGTGTATTTTGGGTACAGTTTGTAATAAAAAAAGAAATCAGCTTACTGTGGTTTGCATTGCGAATATCATTTAATCCTCGAACATTGTCTAATCCACGAGACGGACCACCTGGGCCACCACCATAAGGACCCTTCCCTCCACCTGACCCACCAGGACCACCACCACCCCACTTGTTGCTAGAACCCCGACCTTTTTTGTATGCATCAGATTTCTCCATCGAGAACATCGTCAGAAAGAAAACATGAATAAAATTGATAATCATCGAGAAAAAATCAGTGATTGTCTTCAAGCGCCAAAATGATGGCTTTGATTTCATTACACCTGGAACAAATTAAAAAAAATTATCAATACTGTAAGTGGCTAGAGCCAGCTGAAGGAACAGATCCTCGGTGATGTGTGAAGGTGGCTATAAATCTCTATAGATCTATTTGAAAAGTACATATTTCAGTTTATATCAAGAGCAAACCAAATTGTACCTACTTGGCAATGAATTTTACATAATACCAAGCTTCAGGTAACAAAAAATGCCACTACTTGCATCATTATGATTAGGTTACATGCTTTGTATAAAGCTTCAGTTAATAAGCCCAAACCCAAGTCTGATTGTTACCAGAAGATGAAATTTCGGTACTTTAACACATGATTGTGAGAAAGCTGCCTGAAACAGATAGTCTACATTAACCTCGTCCTAGATGGAAATGAACATCTATTGTGCTAAGCTTGCGAAATTGGATGCTCGAGGCAATATTCACATACCTAACAATATGGCATCAACTGACCTAGAGGGGCACTTTCATTCAATTGTAGCAAAATTGACGGGCTATTGCTAAGAAGCGATAAAAACAAGGTAAGAAATACAAAACCGTTAAGCTGATCCTAAAACAAAATTTGATCTCTGTCAGAAACCCTAACGCCATAAAATCAAGCAAACGCGAAGCTATTCTAAATAATACCGATTCACGAAAAGATCTCGAGTCCCACTAAACCTCCCATATCAAACCAATTTCAGGAAACATGATTCCAAAAAATCAAAGGCATCATACCATAGATTTCACAATACAGGGCCATGAACAAGAAACAATCAGATCGTAGTAACAATTTCGAATAGAAGCCCCAAAATCAGCCTAAAACCAGATCAACTGCATCGCTCAAGAGAAAACAAGAAAGAAACTACGAACCTCTTTCAACATACGCCATTGTTAGACCACGGAGTTTTCACGCGATATCGGAGATTGAAAAAGACTCAAGAGAGAAGGATTATTTGAGCTATTTATGTTTTTATAGCAAGTTATTGGAGTTAGTACTTATGACGAGGCGGAAGGTGATTGGTCAGATTGTTCCATTATCCAATACATAAACGACACGTTGTATATCCACGTTTAATAAAGAGCATACTAAAAAAAGAGCGACTTTGCCATTATTGACTCTCCTACTGCCGTTTCATCCCTTAGGGGTGGGTGGGCATAAATAAGTGAAATAGAAAAATCGAAAAATCGATCGATTTTTCAATTAACCGTATCGACAATAAAAGTTTTGGATAAAATCAATCCAACGATATTATTTGCGGTTAAAAAACGGTAAATTAAATTGTATTTGTGGTTAACCGAAATAACCGAATATAATATATATATATTTTTAATATAAAACAATATGATTATAATAGATTTGTATAATAAAAATTTATCTTCCAACACTATTTATCTTCATTTTTATATTCGAATTGGTCTATTTACATAGTATAAGATTACTGTGACTTTTTTAGGCAACAAAACTTTGTTGCTTTTGTGTTAGCAACAGAATTCTGTGGTTTTTTTCTCTTTAATTATGTTGTGTATTTGGGATTGTGAGATTTTACTTCTTTGAACTAATTCCTATTAGTGTTGTTTTACTTTTGTTCTTTTTTCTTAACAATTTTAAGAGCATATTTTTTAGTTTTTGTTATATTGGTTAACCGAACTAACCGATCTATTTGTACCGAAAAATTGGTTAACCGATATTGATTAACCGAGAATTACTGTTAGGTAAATGGTTATTAGAAATCACTAACCGAACATTGGTTAACCGAACGACGGTTAACCGACCACGCCCACCCCTACTTCAGGGGCCTTGCCCTTGTTAAAGCTTGTCTCCCTAGTGCTTCTTACTCGGTTTTTATTAATAATCAGTCCGACCATGACCATAAATTTAAACCTTCGTGTGGAATACGGTTAAGGTGACCTTCAGACTCCGACAGTTTTCGTTATTGTATTGGAATTTCTGGATAGAAAGCTAGCTAGTGAATCTATGACTCTAGAATTGGAATCAAACTCACTCGGAATGGCAAATCTATCCCTTTTCTCACATTTGTTGATGATACTATTCTCTCGGCCAAAGCATTTACTGAAAGTATTATTTTTATTAAGGATTTCCTTGATCTTTTCTCTAAACAAAGCGGTCTCTCTATAAACTATCATAAAAGCTCCATTCAAGTCTCCAATATATTTCTCCCTCTTTTTCTTGTAATCTAGTTGTTTATATGAATATTCCTATCACCTCAAAAATGGAATAAAATACTTGGGTATCCCAATAATTCAAGGCCGAGTATAAGGGGTCCTTTGCCCCTAATTGTCTATGCGGAGTGGAAAATAATATCCATATGAATAGAGAGTAACTAATCCTCCCTCCTTTCTCATTAATGTTTTTAAAATAAATATATATACCTTCCAAAATTAAAAGCGGTTCTTTTCCCCATTCTTATTTCTCCTTCCCGTTACTTTTCTCTCTTGTTCTTCACTCCTTCCTTCATCTCATCCAAATTACGTCGAATTCCTTCACGCTTCTCCCTGTTTCTCCTGGAATTCGAGCTCCCTTGCTCTCGGCGATCCCGCGGTAAGCTTTTTTTCTTTGTTTTTGGTTGATTTCTGTAGAAATTAGGGTTTCTGATCGTGTTTGGTTGTTCTTTTGTAATGCAGGTGTTCCTCTCTCGTTTCTATTTGTATTTCGACCTCTTTTCATCGATAATCTATCACAGGTACTTATTTTATTCTGTTTTTCTTTTGTTATGTGTTTTTAGGATTTACGGTTCCATTTTGTATGTGATTGAGCTTTTTCTGATGTGATTACAGTGTAGTTTTGTGTGTTTTGCTTGCGAATTGCATTTTTTTTTTACAATATCACTTTGATTTTTACTTGTTTGTTCTTTTGCATGTGTTGATTACAGTTTTATTTTGTTTCCTTTTTGTATTGTCATCACATCTATGGTATTTAGTTGTTTTTGTTGTTTCTTATTGTTGTTTTGCGTGTAATTATAGTTTCGATGACAGTTAGTTTTCTTAGACATATGTTTTTGGTTCGATGACAATGTGTTTGTTTGTGTTTTATCTTGAGGACAGTTTATTTAGTGAGATCTCGTTGTTACTTTTTGATACACTATGTTAAAATTAAACATTATTATAATCCATTTCCTTTTCAGTATTTCCAATTCCCCCTTCAAAATTGTTTGGTTGATGACAATCATTAATATAGGTATTCTTATAAAACTGTGTTATCATGATTTTTGTTTCTTATGATGACAATATTTTGTTCGTATTGGGGATAGTATTTTGTTTTGATGTATATATTTTGAATTTGATGACAATATTCTGTTGTATGTAATGATTTAAACCACTTGTGTTCCAAATTAGTTGTTTGATTACAATAGTGTATATATTTTTTCTAATAAAATATTTGTCATCGAGATGCTTTTCCCTTGAATATTATACTATTTAGATGACAATTATATATTCTGATCTTGATGACATATTTTTCTATTATATATATGATTTCAGTCACTCCCCTTTTCCATAACAATAGTTATTCTAATTAAATAGATTCATCTAGATGTTTTTCTTATTGAATATAATCTTTTGTGTTTCCGTGTTTATTTCTAATTTGGATGACAGTATATCTCTTTGTATTTTTATGATCTCAATCATTCCTTTTTATGATTATGTTTTTTGTTCAAATTTTCTATCATGTTTGTTCAAATACAGTATTTTAGGACTCTTTGATGACAATTTTATTGCTCTATTTGATTTTTGTTTTGAAGGTTGATGACAATAGTTATCTAAAAGTTTTTGAGGTTTGATTACAGTATCTTGTATATAGTCATCAAGGATTTGTTTCTCTTTTTCTTTTTGTTGATGACAATGTTGATTTGTCATCAATTTCTATCATGTTTGTTCTAATAAATCTTTTTAGGTCTCTTTGATGACAGTTTAGAGCTCTATATTTGATTTTTTGTTTGAATTTGATAAGAGTACGTAGTTATCTAAAGTTTTTGAGATTTGATTACAGTATTTTGTATGCAGTCATCAAGGTTTTGTTGTCTTTTCTTTTGTTGATGACAATGTTGTTGTGTTTTCCTTATTGTTGATGACAGTAGCTATCAACTTTTGTGATTTTGTGTTTTCACAACATTTTACAATATATTTTTGTGTTTTCTTTTTTAGGTTGGAATGGATATCTAAAAGGTTGAGTATATTTGTCCAGAAACTATGCACATGTCATCACAAGTGAACATGTTTGCCAATTGGGATCTCTTTCGTATAATAATGTGGATCAATATCAAAGGCCATGTGCCGGTTTGGTCTTCCCGAATTCGCAGAAGTCACCAGGTTGGATTGTCATGGTAATTCCAATTACGTAATCCCGGAAGCAAACATGTACAATGAATTTGGGGTCCAAAGTTGCCGGTTGAATGACTTGATTGCGTTCTTTGCTATTGAGGCCAATCCTGCTAGGAAGCTCAGTTTGACCTATTTGCTTATTGTTGAGGGCATTCTCCTTCCTCAACGACCTAATCGGCCTATTACGTCTGAGTTTTACAAGCTATCAACAGATATGTCTCAATTTGTGAAGTATCCATGGGGTAGGTGATGCGACCCTGCCATCGCTGACAATTGTTGAGGAAGAGGAAGCCATGAGTCTTCGCTCACTTGGACCCGTGACTCGATCCCGAGCCAAGCTAATCAGTCAAGCCACGCAATCTCTGGTCCTTCGCACCGTGGCCAACTTCAGCTCCTCTCCAGCAGAGCACTCTTTGAGGTTCCTAACCTCCAGTTCCTTAATGCCTTCTCTCACTAGCATGGATGCCTCTTAATCCAGCTCCAGTTCTCAGTACCAGTCTCCAACTTCAGTTCCTGAAGTTAGTTCCCTGGGTACCAGTTCCTGCGAGCTGTGAAGGTCGACTATCTTCTTAGTTATTATTATTATTTCCTATTTTTAGCATATGTTATTAGGTTAAAGGCGTGTCTACTCTTATGCTTGAGAGGCCGACCCTAGTTTCCCTTTTATTATCATCCTTATTACTTTCTTTACTTATTTTGCAAGATACTCTTTTGTAAAGGCTCGCCTTTATATATGGCTTGCCTTATTCATTAATATCACATTTAGCTTTTGGATTAATTGATAAAGTTGAGTGCATCTCCTTGTTAATCCCCTAGGCGTCACCAAACAAAGTCTAACTTCTTTATCCTTTCTTCTTACTTCTAATCCTCTTCCCCGGTGGATTTATCTACCAAACCCTACGTAAACCTACACTTTACATTCACTTCATCTCTACAATTCTTCCGTTCCACCGTTGTTGCTTGTTGCCACAAGTAACAACTCCACTATCATTCAGTTCCCCAGTTACCGTCAGGTCTTCCGCCGCCCACCGAGTTCCCAAACTCGGCCAGTTCTTGAGAAGGTCGACTCTCTACGAGATCTAGATCGCTCCAGCAAGTCATTCTTGACCTTTTCGAGGCCAGGAACGCATAAACTGGTATCAGAGCGCCATGGATCTTGTAAGTCATGTTCTTCTCATGTTTGTGATTGTCACTCTCCCACTACGTAATCCCATTCCTCCATCACTTTCAGAGCCTTAGAAATACTCCATATTCGACCTTCATTCACCTAAGAACCCAGAAAGATCAGATCTTGTTCTAAATCCTAGGAGAAATTTGTTTTCCTTATCTTGCTAGCCGTTTCCCTTATCTTGCAATATCTTGTTAATTTCGATTGCTTGCAATTTAATTGATAAGTATAGAGATTATTTGATTTGCATATCTAAGGAAAAATATATATAAAAGATTTGCTATTTTCTTGTTTGTTGGCCGAAATATTCTCTCTTGTGCTCAAAAGATCTTGCTTGCACCCTACTCTAATTTATTTCCTTGTGTAAAGCTTTGACTTTTCCTTGCATATCTTTTGCATATTAGCTGTTTTCGGATCCTAATAGAAAAGGGGAATCCGAAAGAAAAAAAAAAGTTCAAAAAAAAAACAATCTCATCCAAAGCCAAAATAAGGTAAGTATGAGATATCACTAGTCAAAGTTTCCATCTTCTTACCTCTCCATCGTCTAGGTTTGCATACTAGGAAGTTTGAATCATTTTGCTTCTTCTCCTTGTGTTTTCTTATTCGAATTCTCTCTTGCTGCTCATTGAATTTGTTTAACTCGATTGTTTGATATTGCTTGATTGCCTTCAGCTCCCCCTGACCGGCCTCACAGCTTTGTTATTCATAGTAACCCGAGAGTGTTGTCACTTGCTTGAGTTGTGCGTGCCTTACTAGATTGTTGTGCCTTTGATATTGCTTGTGCTACTTGATACTCGCAATGGTGAATGATCTTGTTGTAGGTAACTTGACTCTAGAGGACAAAGAGGGTGACCAAACTAAATCAACACGAACTAAGACTCAAGTTCCACCATTCCAGCAATCCCCATTGCTTCAAGATCCGCCCTTGGATCAAGTCGTGTAGCAAAAAGGGCAGACAATACAACATTTGCTCCAAGAATTTAGGGCACTGAGGGCTAAAGTTGACTCCGCAAGCCAACATAGTCCATCGGGGATGACCCCGGAAGTGCACGTCGATGACGGTGTCCAGTTCCCAAAGTCAGATACTGGTGCCAAGTTCCCTAGCCGTGACAAAGGCAAGCAAGTTTTGGCCTCAACTTCAGAAGTTCAACCACCACAACCACTTGCCTCTGTAGTTGAATATCATCAAGATGTAGCAAAGCTAAAGGATCGCAACATCCATGTCGAGCACATGGACACCGACTCCAGTGACGGTGATGACGACTTCAACAATGAGTTTCCGAGCCATTCTTCACATGGCAAGGGAACTCACCACCATCACAAGCGTCAAGGCCGCCACAAGAAGCACGGCACGAGTTCGCCCACACCCAGTGACTACAGGAACCGAGATCACAGTTCCCTTCCCACAGGTAGGTATCACTCGCGTCGTCACAACACTGCTTCGACAGTTCCCTTCAACATTGACGATCACCTTCATCACCAAAGTCCCAGATCACGACCACCAATTGGTTGTAGCTCAGCCCCTGAGTCTAATCGAGATGGTTTTGAAGAATTTGATGATGAGGACTTCGCCCATGCTGGAGTTCCTAATCCTGGTAACCTTCACGCTCCTCTTGGAGTTCCTATTGAAGACATGGAGGTCCCTCCAGATTATATTCCGCCGGCTGCTCTTCCAGTCGACCGTTATGAGGGACGTCGTGAAACAGGTCAGGATGAAGCCCGCTATGGACGCAGAGAACAACATAAGTTCCCTACACAACGCCGAGAACGCCAGTAGTTCCCTGCACCGTGCCATCCTAGGCGCCAAGGTTATGAGGATGTTGACGATTATGATCATGAGAACCGTGGTTTTCATCGTCATACACCTAGATATGATGAGCCTTTATCTGACCCTCGCCACTATGAGGCACGTCGTCCAGCTATGCCCGGTCACACCGCTCGCCGCGATACCAAGGAAAACCGTGGTTTTCATCGTCATACACCTAGTATGTTCCCACTGGTTATAGGAACCAGGTCCGAATGGAGATAGCTATGCTCCGCCAAGGCACCATGACACCTCTAGACTTCTTCGCCAAGATTGAGGATCTCTACTTCAAAGCTAATGTCAGTGCCGCCCCCACAGCCCTACGCACCAAGTTTTTGAGTGGTCTCAATGCTCCCATTCGAGATCAACTTGAAATTTTGCCAATCAAAGATCTTAATACTTTGGTGCACACGGCTATGCAACTTCACTACCAGCTTCCTCGCAAGAAGAACACTTGGCCAACATCGGGTCAATCCAGGTACAATTCTAACTCTTCAAGTTCCATTTCTACTAAAGTGCAAAATTCCTCTTCGCAGGCAAAGACAAGAACTAGTTCCCGCCCAGTTGCAGCACCCCCACAGCGCACCTCAGCGCCTAAGCCCACAACTCAGAAACCTGGCCACACTAGTGACATAGAATGCTACAAGTGTGGTGGACATGGTCACTTGAAGCGTGATTGTCCAAATACCAAGAAAGTATTCTTCAACCAGGCCACCGGCTATGAGTCATGCGTAGATGAGGAACCAGAAGAGGAACCAAGTGATGAGTTCCCTAGTCAGGAAGACGTAGATGCTTATGCTTGTGCCCCACACGAGAGCAATGCCTATGCCCCACTAAGCCTTGCTACTAGGCGTGTGCTCACTGTCAAGGAAGTAGATTTGGTGGATGAAAGAGAAAATCTATTTCACACCAAATGAAAAGTCCAAACCTTTGAGTGTCATAATAGATGGTGACAGCTGCTGCAACATCATCAATGAAATGGTGGTCAAAAACTTTAACCTTCCAATGACACCTCATCCACAACCATACGGTCTCCAATGGATTTATGAATCCGAAGGCGATCCCATCACCAAACAGTGCATTGTATCCTATTCCATTGGTCATTATAAAGATTCTGTTTTATGTGATGTAACTCCTATGGATGCCACACATCTTCTATTAGGTCGTCCATGGCAGTTTGATCGACGCGTTATCCATGATGGGTATTTGAACACTTATGTGTTTAATTACCATGGGAAACGTGTCACCCTTTTACCTATGACTCCACATGGGATAATGCAGGATCACACAGAAAGGAGTCGCCAACAGGCTATAGAGAACTCCGCTGCAAAGAAAGGAACTGAACCAGTTCCCAACAACACGATCGTTCCAAAGAAGGATCCCCAGAAAGACAGGACCCCAGTTCAACAGAGACGCAATGATCCAACCGACACTTCTGAGTTCCCATCAACCCCGACAGGAACTAGAAGCACCACTGCTGATAGGGTTCCTATCCAGGGAAAATGTGAAACACGGTTACTTCTGGCACGTCACAGGGATATCACTCCAACACTTCAGGGACATTCTCCTTGTTTTTTTATTAGTTCCCAAACTGTGCGTTTTTAATTCTCAGGAACTAGATAATCTACCCCCTAGTGTTTCCTCTCTTTTGCAGGAATTTAAGGATGTCATGCCAGATGAGTTACCACCAAGACTTCCCCCAATCCGTGGAATTGAGCATCAAATTGACCTTGTTCCATGAGCATCCTTTCCTAACCGCGCCGCTTATAGAGCCAGTCCGGAAGAAACAAGGGAACTCCAGCGCCAAGTTCAAGAGCTTCTTGACCAAGGCTACGTAAGGGAATCCTTAAGTCCTTGCACAGTTCCGGTTATCCTTGTGCCAAAGAAAGACGACTCTTGGAGGATGTGTGTAGATTGTCGCGCCATCAACCAAATCACCGTCATGTATAGGCACCCCATTCCTCGCCTTGATGACATGCTTGATGACCTCCATGGTGCCATAATTTTTTCGAAGATAGATTTGAAGAGTAGCTACCATCAAATCAGAATGAAAGAAGGCGACAAGTGGAAAACAACGTTCAAGACAAAGTATGGCCTCTACGAGTGGCTAGTCATGCCATTTGGTCTCACCAATGCCCCAAGCACATTCATGCGTCTCATGAACGATGTTTTGAGACACTTGTTGGGCAAGTTTGTTGTTGTATACTTTGATGACATTCTTGTTTACTCTCGGAGCATAGAGGATCACACGAAGCACTTACGCCTTGTTCTTGAGTGCCTTCGCAAAGAGAAATTGTTTGCTAATCTTGGGAAATGTACATTCTGCACCGGCTCCACCATCTTCCTTGGCTTTGTCGTTTCCAAAGATGGTCTTCATGTATATGAAGAGAAGATTCGAGCAATCAAAGAGGGGCGCCTTGCATCGCCCCTTTCATGAGCTGACCAAGAAGGGAACTGTGATCGACTAGGTTCCCTCCCATCAAACAGCTTTTCAAGCGCTGAAAGATGCTCTCTGCCATGCTCCTTTGCTCCAGTTGCCCGACTTCTCTAAAACTTTTGAAGTCGAATGTGATGCTTCCAATTTTGGTATTGGAGGCGTGCTGCTACAAGACCGCAAGCTGATCGCCTACTTCAGCGAGAAGCTCACGGGTGCCACCCTTAACTACCCCACTTATGATTAGGAACTGTATGCTTTGATACGGGTATTAAGGACTTGGCAACACTACTTATGGCCAAAGGAATTTTGTGATCCATTCCGATCATGCAAC
The DNA here is from genome assembly GCA_029168935.1 of Oxyria digyna. Taxonomy (NCBI): domain Eukaryota; kingdom Viridiplantae; phylum Streptophyta; class Magnoliopsida; order Caryophyllales; family Polygonaceae; genus Oxyria; species Oxyria digyna. The sequence goes on from JAPVLV010000013.1 coordinate 25,196,104, forward strand.
ACTCTCTTACTTGAAGAGCCAAGCCACTCTAGGTTGGGGACATGCACGCTGGGTTGAATTTATGGAGACTTTTCCATATGTGGTCGTCCATAAGAAAGAAAAGGAGAATGTGGTAGCCGACGCCCTTTCTCGCAGGTACGTTCTTCTTACTTCCCTTGATGCTAAGATTCTTGGTTTTTCTATCATTAAAGACTTGTATTTAGTTGATGACTATTTCAAGCCTATTTTCGAGGAATGCTTAGCCAAAGGTGAGAGTGCAACCTTCTTTCTTGATGAGGGTTACTTGTTTAAAGCAGGGAGTGTATCCCTAGTTCCTCTCTTAGGAACCTACTCATTAAGAGGCCCACGAAGGTCATGGACACTTTGGGATTCATAAGACCTTAGTTTCCTTAAGAGAGTACTTTTTCTGGCCCAAAATGATTCGACAAGTTACTCGCTTTTGTAGGAGTTGTGTCACTTGTTATAGAGCCAAGTCTAGATCGAGTTCCCATGGTTTATACACTCCCCTGCCAGTTCCCGTAGTTCCCTGGGATGACCTATCTATGGATTTTATCACAGGTCTGCCTAATTCAAAGAAGGGAAATGACTCGATTTTTGTGGTTGTCGATAGATTTTCAAAAATGACCCACTTTATAGCTTGTAAGACCACCAATAATTCTACTGGTATAGACAAATTGTTCTTTTATAATGTGGTGAGATTACATGGGATTCCTAGGACCATTGTGAGTGACCGAGATGCCAAGTTCCTTAGTCACTTTTGGAGGACTCTATGGGGTAAGCTAGGAACCAAATTGCTATTTTCCACGAGCTATCACCCCCAAACCAATGGCCAAATTGAGGTCACCAATAGGACATTAGGTCAACTCCTTAGAACCGTCCTTAGGTCAAACCCACGAAGGTGGGAGGACTTACTATCTTTTGCGGAGTTTTCTTATAACAGGTCCAGGCACAACGCTACCAAGCTCACGCCGTTCGAAGTTGTCTATGGTCGCAACCCAGTCACCCCATTGGACTTGACGCCTTGACCGTCGTGGGATCAAGAAAGTGTGCCCGGCACTAAGCGCGCTGAATTTGTACAGGAACTGCACCGCAAAACAAGGGAACAACTGTTGCGCCTTGCTGAGCAATACGCCAAGCAACACAACAAAGGCCGACGCCGCATGATATTTGCCCCATGTGATATTGTTTGGGTGCATTTGCGAAAGCAACGGTTCCCTGGACTTCGCAAGACCAAGTTGCATCAACACGGTGATGGTCCTTTCAAAGTTCTTGAGGCATATGGAGAAAACGCCTACAAGGTTGACATTCCCGGAGAATACAATGTGAGCCCTACTTTTAATGTCGTTGATCTCTCTCCTTACATTCCCTTTGAGTTTGAAGATTTGGAAGCGGGGACGCTTCTCAGCCAAGAATGGGAGGGTGATGCGACCCTGCCATCGCTGACAACTGTTGAGGAAGAGGAAGCCATGAGTCTTCGCTTACTTGGACCCGTGACTCGATCCCGAGCCAAGCTAATTAGTCAAGCCATGCAACCTCTGGTCGTTCGCACCGTGGCCAACTTTAGCTCCTCTCCAGCAGAGCACTCTTTGAGGTTCCTAACCTCAGTTCCTTAATGCCTTCGCTCACTAGCATGGCTGCCTCTTATTCCAGCTCCAGTTCTCAGTACCACTTCAGTTCCTGAAGCCAGTTCCCTGGGTACCAGTTCCTGCGAGCTGTGAAGGCCGACTATCTTCTTAGTTATTATTATTATTTCCTATTTTTAGCATATGTTATTAGGTTAAAGGCGTGTGTACTCTCATGCTTGAGAGGCCGGCCCTAGTTTCCCTTTTATTATCATCCTTATTACTTTCTTTACTTATTTTGCAAGATACTCTTTTGTAAAGGCTCGCCTATATATATGGCTTGCCTTCTTCATAAATATCACGTTTAGCTTTTGGATTAATTGGTAAAGTCGAGTGCATCTACTTGTTAATCCCCTAGGCATTACCAAACAAAGTCTAACTTCTTTATCCTTTCTTCTTACTTCTAATCCTCTTCCCCGGTGGATTTATCTACCAAACCCTACGTAAACCTACACTTTACATTCACTTCATCTCTACAATTCATCCTCTCCACCGTTGTTTCTTGTTGCCACAAGTAACAACTCCACTATCATTCAGTTCCCCAGTTACCGTCAAGTCTTCCTCCGCCCTCCTTGTTCCCAAACTCGGCCAATTCTTGAGAAGGCCGACTCCCTACGAGATCTAGATCGCTCCAGCAAGTCATTATTGACCTTTTCAAGGCCAGGAACGCATCAATAGGCTAGTGTACTCTACAACTATTGAGCATCTCATGAAGGCAACTAGTGTGGGGAATCCAGTGAAAGGCGAGTGTCCTCATGACACAAGAGTTACCATCTACTTGCATGGATTCCCATAGCTTTCATCAATTATTTCCTATTGTATCTTAATCATATAATTCCACATGTATGTCAATTTAAATTTTGTCATCAATCATCATACATTTTGGTGTTTTAATTTTAATACATGTTTTTTAATTATGACATGACATGTTTGTTTACATTATATCTTTGTATTACTGAGTTTCATAAAAACGTGTCATCATTTATCTCTTTTTTCATTATGTCATGATCCTATCAATATTGTCATCTTAATTGAATTTCTTATTATAAGACTGTCATAAATCATGCTATTGTCATAATTTTTGGAATCATATTCCTGATTATTTATATTTTTTTCTTATTTATATTTCTTATGAAGCGCGCGAGCGCGCTTCATTTCACATTCATTAATGTTTTGTATCATTTTGTCATCAACTATGTTCTCTGCATCCCATTGTACTTTTTATTAGTGATTTTCTTATTTCACTTGTTTATTCTTTTAATTTCTATCTTTTAGGTCTGGATTCTTGAAACATTCCCTCAGTGTCTGGATATTGTGATGTGTACTATATATGGTGCAAGAGAGGTCCCTTACTGTCTTCGTTGGTTCAATAAGGAAGTTAGTAATTTTTTGTTCAGCTCAATTAAGAAATCAGTTAACCAAATTAATCTGGTATATATCTCTTCTTTTCCATCTTTTTGTTGTTTATATATTTTTTCTTCTTATACTTTTTACACGGATTTGCATATATACCCCATTATAATAAGTGATTTGCAAAAATAGACCAAATTATTTTGGAGTTGCAAAAATAGACCAAATAAGGTATTTTAAAAATGAACAAGTGTAGAAGAAAAAATGTCGGGCTTATTAATATAAATGTCGGTCTTAGTAAATAAAATGTCGGGGTATATTTGCAAAAGCATAAATACTAAATAAAAATTTCTTCCGAAAATTGATTAAGAAGAATTGTTGGTTTGAAGACGTCGTTGTAAGTGTTTTATCATTGAAACTTTGTTTATATATTTATTATTTATATATTTGTATTTAAATGCTAGAATTCTTTTCTATTTTCCAGCATTTATCTGAGGCCCTATATTTCATGGGGAAAAGGATTTTTGGTGAGGGAGATAAATTGAAGGATGTAGTTATTCTGGACTGGGTTTGGTTTAGTAGGATGAACCCTAGTGTCTTGAGAAAGTGTTGTCTGGTATAGGTTACTGTTTATAGCGAAATTACCAACGAGATGATAACTAAGCAATTGTAGGGCAAAAATCAAAGAACACAATATAATCTCAACACTCAAGAACGATATAGGAAATTAGGGTTGAAGCTTGAACTTAGTATTACTCGAATGGTGGCTGAATGATTACAAAGCAAGCGTTAGCCTCCTTTTATAGGCTAACCCTAATGATATCTTTTAGGAAACGAGATCTTATCTCTTCCTTTTATCTAATGACGATATAATAATAAGGTAAAAAGATATTCTTTCTCGTATCTTTTACCAATTACAACAATATAATAAAGAAACAAGATAATATCTACTCGGCCGACCTAATCTTCAAGGTAGAAGAGATCTTTGCCACGTCTCATCACGTTTACGACATCTTCAATTCCTCCCATAACGTCGACGTGATCATCCTACGCATAGCTAGTCACGCATTCCTTACTCGTCGTATTTTTAGGCACAAACAATACCCCTAAGGCGTCTTAGAGGGCTTAACGTCTAGTAGAGCTGGGAGACGCCTTCTTTCTTCAAGGAATACGTCTTCATTAAACTAGGAACGCGTTGATGATTACGTCACTTGAGATTTTAATATCGTCTCAGAACTTTGATCATCACTTTTCCTCAATCATTTCCATGTATCTAATGGAGAGCTTCGTTGTCTGTGCCGACAACATTCACTCGTAACAGCTAGTTTTCCCAATGGCTATAATGTCGTTGAAGTCTCCTCCGTGTTTCTCGCGATCTCTTTGGCTATATAAGGAGAAGATTTTTACTTTCTTCCTACCTCCTCTACAACTCATCTACTCTGAATACTCCTTGCTTTCTCATCTACTCACGCTCAACGGATCATTTGCTCCTTCTCTCTTCTCTCAAGTTTCTTCTTCACCTATTTCTTGATTCTTGAAATGGCTTCTTTCTATGTACCGAAGAACATCTTGAAGGGTTCCGACTGTAAATCCTCAGAGGCGCGTAGCGTCGAACGGCTAAGATTGTTGGTGAACCTCGGCTCTGAAGTGGAGATCGAGATACCTCCTCAAGGGGTGTCTTCTGACGCGTACCGCCCGGGATGGATAGTGGTGTACGAATACCCTTTTCTCACCGGTCATCGATTTCCTTTCTCGTCATTGACGAAGGCGTTCATGCTTACGTTAGGAGTAGCTGTAGGGCAGCTTTTGCCGAGAATCTGGAGGATATTCGTAGCTCTGGACGACGTAATGGCGAATCACGACGTTGACGATCTCGCCCAGTCCTTGATGATTCAGACTAGAACGGTCGGAAGAATGGGTCTTAAATCGAGACCTAAAGCGGCTAAAATTGCCATTGAGGGAAGTCAGGCCGACCGTCATTGGGCCAATTTCTTCTACTTTGTAAACAAATCGACTCTTGGTGAAGAGTGCTCTTGGCTTATCGAATGCTAGAACCATGCGAGTGAGTTCGCCTTTTTCTTCCGAATCTTTATTATATATGTCATTAGTCGTTGATTCTTTACTTATATGGGATCTTGTCTCATACCTTTTCTTTGCAGTTAACACAGATGTTATCGTGGCGAGGCGAGAGACCAAGAAGGTTATTGACAGGCTCCCCGAGATTCCTGAGAGTGAACGAACTTTTCATGGTCATGACGGGGAGGGTCATTGCATCGCTTCTACGGCTTTGACAGGTAACACGTTCACGTTCCTTTATCTTGTTCTTTTTTTCTTCTCGCTTCGAGAGTTCTAAATTTTCTTCGATGTTCTTCAGTGTCCACTTCCGTTTCCCACATTCGCAGTGGAGGAGAATCGGCGTCTAATCTATCTTGTCAAAGAAAAGGAGCCGTGTCGAGGAGGGATCTGCTTCTGAGGTTCCCATCCGCATTACGCCCATGATCTCTCTCGTATCTTCTCCATCTCCTTATTCAACTAAGGCGATGAGGTCACGAAAAGGTAAGGAGAAGGTTGCTGAGAAGTTGAAGTTCGACTTCGAGACTGTTGACGACTTTTCGGGAGTTATATCTCGTGTCGTCGCGTCCGGGAGAACATTTTTGCCCTCTATGAAGGGGCTTCAAACTCCTCCGACGCTTGACTACTATTTGCCAATGGAAACGGAGGATGTGATGGGAGAAGCTCTCGCTGCACAATGGCAGGTAGGTTTTCTCAAGTTTTCCGCCGAGTTTCTTACCTTTGACTTTATCCTGACTTCTTTTTCTCTGTTCTTTTAGGCGCTTCAATCTTCACTATGCGTCTGGGGACACTTTTCCGATTTTGTTGATCGGATGAAGGCTATGGAAGACAAGCAATCGGCCGACGAGGTGAAGATTAAGGAACTTAACGCGACGATCGAGTCGTCACGTAAGGCGGAGAGCGAGGCTCGGGAGAAGGTCACGACGACGCTCAAACTTCACGACGAGCTGACTAAGCAGGTAGAGTACTCGAAGGCGAGAATTGCTTCTTTGGAAGACGAGATAGCCGGGACAGAGAAGAAGCATGCCTCAGAGATCAAGGAACTGAAGATTTATTGGTCTTGCTTTCTCGTGTGGAGGTTATTGAGCAATACTGAAGGATCTGTATGTTAGTATCATGGGAACTGTGACAAAGAGTTGTCCAGTTCCTAGGCACATCGGAAGTAATAGAACAAGTTATCAACGCAATTACTTAAGGTGGAAACCCTAGATGACCAAATAGTTATCTTTGGATGAAAACCACCCCTCTTTCGAGGATTTAAAAGGTCTACTTGTATATTCAATCAGTGAGTTTAGAGACGAACGAGATTACAAATTTATTGCTAAGTACTAACCTAGTTCCTATCAGAAACTCTCAGATGATAATACCAGTGAACTTACTTGATGTTCTTTTGCAAGAACACTTCTCTCTTCTCTTAGTCTGATGCACTTCAAGCTCCGTCAAAATACATGAGTCTAAGAACATAAAGATTATCATATATATAGGAGGGAAGTCTGCCGTATTAAGATATTCCAAGAATATATTATACGTCAAACTACTTTCCTAATTTATGACAATCTCTATGGCTTTCAAGTTAACCTAATTAACTCGAGATCTTCCAAATATTACATAGACAATATTACAACCAACTTTAGAAATATCCTAACAAGGAAAAGATCTTCTCGGCTCGCCGCCCACGCTAGGGTTGGAAATAACACGGATGTAACGCAGTTCCTTCTGACTTCCCTTAATACTTCATCAGGTTCAAATCTTCAATCTTTTCATCTGAAATATCAAGATAAACTATACCATAGTATATGCTAAGGTTGTCATCGTCAAAACATAGAGTAATAATGGAAAGGAACCTATTGAAGAACCAGAGTTCCTCAGGTCCCTATTCCAAGAAATACAGTGTTGGTCAACATCTTTGTTGGGATCCAATAAAAGAGCGGAGGGAGTTCAAAGCGGCGTTCGCGGAGCTTCCTGAAGGCGTCGAGGCGGTTCCTTCACCCTTGCTTCCTCCAACGGACCCTGACGTCATGGAGGAGGATGCTCCTCACCTTAATGATGTTGATCCTAATGAAGGCATTGGAGATGACGAGGGCGACGACGAGGAAGTCGTCGTGGAAGATTCTGAAGGTGAGGACGAGGGCGAATATGAATACGAGGACGCGGATGGTTCTTCGTCGAGCTCTTCTGAAGGTGAGAGTGAATCTTCGTGATTTTTTTTTGGGATCGTCTTCCCCTTGGGCTCTTTGTAAATTTCCTTCTTACTTTCTTTTGTTTACGCGTCGCCGGTCTTTGGGGCGTTTTTCTTGTAAATAATTTTGTTCTTGCCGTTCTTGGTGGGTCTTTATAATATAACTTTTCAATTCCTGGATCTTCTCCGTTTTGAGTATGTCGTTACGTCCAGACGTGTTCTTCTTGGCAATGTCGTTGTCGTTTTTGGTTTGATTCTTTGGGCATAACCTCACCCCTTTTGGTAGGTTTAGCTCGGGTTTCTTTTTGGCCGGGCTAGAGCTACCAAATACTTCTATATTACCTCTTCTTGTACGCTTTGTGGCGTTGTGTACTACGAGTGTGGACGTCTTGTATATGCGTAGGATTTTTGCAACTTCTAATCGTATAGTTCGCTTATGAGTTTATAGGATCAGTCTTTGACCTTTGTTACTTGTCTTTATGGTTCGATTTTATACCCCTGGTATTATTGCGGTCATTGCGGCTGCTTTTGTTATGTTGCTGACTTATATGAAGGTTGGGTCCAGCATTTCCTCCGAACCCGAAGCGAGTGGCGGACGTAGGTCAGCGTGTGATTTTATCAGCTTGTGATGTTACCCCTTACTTTATGGTGGATCCTTTGCCACACGCTAGCGTTAGGTCGACATCGAACTCTTTTAATGGACGGGCCTATTCATCGTGTAGCGTCTGATTTCTTGATTGTTTGGACTTACGATGCCGGTGGACGCCTCCCAGCCGGTTTGGCGTTTTGCCCGTGGATTCATGACTCTCAGAAGGGCCGTGGAAGGCGCAAGTACGCGTTCTTGGAGAGTGGTCGTGGAAATAGGTTTCCCTTCTTTGCTCAGCGGACCGTGCCGGTTTCGTGAGGTATCGGGCTTCATTCCCCATGACCATTGCCACACGTCGCTAACAATCATGGGAAGCGTCGACTCAGAGTCGGCGGTTTGGCTAACGTTGTGTACGCGTAGATGAAGCGTCGAACGCGTAGACTAACGAAATTCCTCCCCGGCGCGGATTTTCGCCGCGGCCTTTTGTAGCTTTGTGTTACATCATAGACATAGAGCAAGTAATTTGGAAACGAAACAACTCAGCATACTTAACACGTTGGAGAAAAGAAGAGCGTACTCATATATTAATAGAAAGATGCTTCATAGACTAACAAACTTTGACGCTGATGCTTACCCCTAGTCGTCACGACCCCTTGCCGCTCCGACTCTAAGATAACGATGCTAACTTATTGAAACTCTTGAAAGAAACTAATTCTACTCATGCGAGAAAAAACACAAAGAAAAAAATGCTAGGAAATTTGGAAATTCTTATCACTTTTGTCGGACTTGACTTATGGCGGGTGGTGCTTTAGAAACATGCAGCTTAAGTTGTCATTCTTTGCTTGGATTTTTTGCTCGTACTTACTTGGTAGACTGGTATCCTTTTGCTTGACGAATTTTGTTTTTCTTGTCGCGTCAGGGATTGATTTTCCACCCCTACCTTTTTCTTCGTGGTCCCTTGATTGCTACGCTTCCTTCTTCTTACCCAATGATGCCTTAGTAGCGTTTCTTACTCCGATGCTATAGCATTCTCTCGCGACTTGAAGCTCGCCTTTGATCTCTTGGATCCCCCATGGGGACGGGAATTTTAGGGACTTGTGGTACGTTGAAGGTACAACTTTCATGTCGTGCAGCCAAGGTCTTCCTAGGATGATATTGTAAGGTGATTCGATCTCCATAACTGCAAACTTTGCTTGTATGTTGATACCCCTGGCCAAGGTTACTAAAGTAATATGTCCTAACATGTTTGCCACTTCACCACTGAACCCCGCCAAGGGAACGTACTTTTTTACGACGTCGTCGTTAGAGAGTCCAAGTTCTTTTATAGTGGATGTAGTGATTATATTGGCGGAACTTCCGTTGTCTATGAGGATTCTCTTGACCAGGCTGTTACTGACGGTGAGGGAGATGACTAATCCGTCGTGATGCTCTACCATCTCGTTTGGTTTCTCGAACGTGATCGGGTAGTTTCTTTTGGTAGGACGGATTTGATAAACTCGCGTCATATCACTATCATCGCGTAAGATCTTGATATTCTTTCTAGCGGTGGATGCAGTGTAGCCGCTCGCGGAGGAGCCTCCGAGGATGGTATGTATCATTCGGGTATGACTTGATGGAGGTGGAGGAGGGGTAGGAGACTTCCTTTCTTTCTTCACTCCTTCGAACGCGTTCTTTCCTTCTCTAGAGAGCAAATCCCTCAAATCTCCCCTCTTTAGCAGCCTCAATACCTCTTTTCTCAAAGTGTAACAACCATCCGTAGTATGACCTGTATCATTAAGATATTCACAATACCCCTTCCCTTTTCGGAGTCTCCTCCCTGGATTTGGCTTCTTAGGCCATTGCACGTCGCGTAGCCCTTCCATCGCGCTCATAACTCACAACGCATCTGATGGGATCCTGCCTAGCCAACATAGGGTCTACGATGAGTCATGCTAGTCCGCGCCCATGGAGACCTCCTTGGTTCAACATGAAATGGTATCCTCTCTATAAGACCATGATATAAGTTCCCTCTCTGATAAGTACAGGTCAGTTCCCATCAATGTGGCCATCGTCAGTTCCTTACCAGCAGAGCGTACCTTGAGGTTCCTAACCTCCAGTTCCACAATGCACACGCTCTCTAGTATTGACACCTCTAGTTCCAACTCCCGTTCTCAGTGCCAATTCCCGACTTCAGTTCCTGAAGACAGTTCCTTTGGCACCAGTTCCTACGAGTTGTAAAGCTGCTTATCTTATTAGTTATATTTATTATTATTTCCTATTTTAGTATATGTTATTAGGTTAAGGGCTTGTCTATTCTCATGCTTGAGAGGCCGGCCCTAGTTTCCCTTTTATTATCATCCTCATTACTTTCTTTACTTATTTTGCAAAATACTCTTTGTAAAGGCTCGCCTATATATTTGGCTTGCCTTCTTCATTAATATCACATTTAGCTTTTGGATTAATTGATAAAGTCGAGTGCATCTCCTTGTTAATCCCCTAGGCGTCACCAAACAAAGTCTAACTTCTTTATCCCTTCGTCTTACTTCTAATCTTCTTCCCCGGTGGATTTATCTACCAAACCCTACGTAAACCTACACTTTACATCCACTTCATCTCTACAATTCATCCGCTCCATCGTTGTTGCTTGTTGCCACAAGTAACAACATCACTATCATTCAGTTCCCCAGTTACTGTCCAGTCTTTCGCCGCCCTCCGAGTTCCGAAACTCGACTAGTTCTTGAGAAGGCCAACTCCCTACGAGATCTAGATCGCTCCAGCAAGTCATTCTTGACCTTTTCGAGGGGATACCTCTGCCGACCATATAAACGCTATCAACTTCGCTACATTATGTACCATTTGCGGCTCTCTTTGGAACGACTTATTTCTCCTATCATGGCGTTCCCCTCGTTCTTGATGGCGGTCGTTATGTCGACGCTGAGGAGAATTCCTACGCGGAGGAGTCTGTCTACGCGGAGATCGAGAATTTTCTTCGGCGTGCCTCAAGAGATCTTCCTCTGAGCGCATAGCTTCCATGGCTCTTTCCCTTGTTGAGACGAATGAATCAGGATGAGTCTTTGTCAATTCCTTGTACAGGTCACTATCTCGGGGGAGAGCACGCCTGAACGCGTCGGCAGAAGTAGATTCGCTACAGTCTGGGATCGTGATCTTCTCGTCATTGAAATGCTTCATGAAGGCTCTTATGGTTTCTCCCTTGTTCATGCACATGTTATGGAGATCTGAAGGTTGTTTTGCGAACATCTTACTACTGACAAATTGTAGTCGGAACATGTTGGAGAGCTCGGCGTAGGAAGAGATACTTCCCTTGGGTAAGTGGATAAACCACGTCAAGGCTGGACCTTTTAACGTCGAACTGAATAATTTGCACATCATTGCTTCCCTTAGCTCTGGCTCGATTGGACTCGTGGAGAGCTTGGCTTTGTAGAGTAGGATATGCTCTTTTGGGTCGTTAGATCCGTCGTAGACGGGGAGATCAGCGACGGTGAACTTCTTGGCTATCTTCTGGGCGGCGATAGCGGCGACAAAGGGACTCTCTTGATATCCGAACTCATGCTCAGGGACTATGGACTTAGGTGCTCCGGGCATTAACATCATCTCTCTTCTTAGAGCTCCGACTTGTTGTGCTACGAGTGCAGCGACGGCGCTCGGGGTGATATCTTCCTCTGGTTTCTTTTTCTGAACTGTTTCTCTAAGAGGGATGTAGTCATGGTGTCCTTGGGATCTGTATACGCCATCCTCTTCGACGGCCGCATCCATGTCGAGACGTCGAGCGACGCTCTAACCACGGACATAGGTGTGTGGCCCTGTAGATCCCGCCTTGAGTTCCCTGATTATTGAATGCAACCTCTCATTCTTCTTAGTAAGTTCCTACGTCGTCTTCGCGCTCGCGGACTTTGCTTCCGCCCAGGTTTTCTCGAAAGCGTTGAATTGTACTCGGACGGCAGCCACATTGGTTACTTCGCCATCTACCCCCTGTTTTTCTACGGGAGCGTTTCTTTTTGGAGTACTGGGAGTATTCTCGAGATCTTTCTCTGTGTCTCCGCCTGTTCGAACGAGACGAATCGTCGCAGGGTCTTCTTCTCCAGATCTTTTTTCGCTGTTACGCGGGCTGTTCGTCGGACTCGTCATGGTTTTCCTGCAAAAAAGAAGTTATTTTCGTATGGAGACACGATACCTTTTTTATCAAGCCCCACGGTGGGTGCCAATTGTTTGTAGCGAAATTACCAACGAGATGATAACTAAGCAGTTGTAGGGCAAAGATCAAAGAACACAATATAATCTCAACACTCAAGAACGATATAGGAAATTAGGGTTGAAGCTTGAACTTAGTATTACTCGAATGGTGGCTGAATGATTACAAAGCAGGCGTTAGCCTCCTTTTATAGGCTAACCCTAATGATATCTTTTAGGAAACGAGATCTTATCTCTTCCTTTATCTAATGGCGATATAATAATAAGGTAAAAAGATATTCTTTCTCGTATCTTTTACCAATTACAACAATATAATAAAGAAACAAGATAATATCTACTTGACCGACCTACTCTTCAAGGTAGACGCGATCTTTGCCACGTCTCTTCACGTCGACGACATCTTCATTTCCTCCCATAACGTGGACGTGATCATCCTACGCGTAGCTAGTCATGCGTTCCTTACTCGTCGTATTTTTAGGCACAAACAGCTACAACCTTAGTTTCCATCTTCATTACTTTTCTGGTGCTCATCCAACAACCTATGGGAAATCATGGGCTAATGGCGTCTCAAGGGTTTACTCACCTTTTAATACCAAGGAAGAACATTGGGTTGGTCTAGAGATTGACTTGGTTAAGAAGCATATCACTGTTTTGGACTGTTTATATAACCAAGATTCCAGAGCTAGCTTCTACAAGGATGAATTCATTATTGAATCTCTTGGTTCTCTTTGCAAATTACTCCTTGTATTGTTAAAAAGAAGTGGGATGTTCAAACACCTTGGGGACCTAGACAATGATTTCACTCTCAGTAGACACCCTTCTATCCCCCAAGATTTAGGGTATGTATTCATTATTCCTTTTTCTAGCATTTTTTATAACTTATTGTAATTTCTTTTGTGTTTATTTTGTCTCAATCTTACACTGCATACGCTTTTTGTTTTGTGTTTCTTTGATTCATTGGTCATTGTGGTCTCTTTACAATAAAGTACATTGAAGCTTTGGCATTTGGGAGTTCTTTGCATGAGCTGGATGATGATCATGTGAGGGCCCTTAGGGAGAAGATGGCCATTGAACTATTTCACCAAGAGCTTGTGTGGAAGCCCCTACCGCTTACTCCTACCAAGCCCAAGAATTGATTCCACTTTTTTTCACTTCTTTTTAAACTTGTTCATAGGTTTTATCATGGATGACAGTGTGTGTTTCAGTTGTGTAAGACAATTTGGATAATGTATGGCTTTTACTCCCTGTGATGACTCTTTGGTTTGTAACGATGACAGTTTCTTGAATTCTCATTTTAGTGATGACAAATAAATAAAATGTTTGTTTTGCCCGCAATATATATTTCTAATGATTGTGTAGTATAAGTTTTTATCATTCTCCTTGTGTTTCTGTCATTCAGTCATCCAGATGACTAGAAAAGGTTTTATTACACTGTCGTCATTTTTGTCCCTATTTACTCAAGATCATTTTTGTCAATGATTGTTGTCTTTTAATACCCAACTTATGAAGCACGCTATGTGTGCTTCATTTGCCTCTCACTCAATGTGTTAATGTTTGATGACAGATCTGTGTTTAGTTAAAAAATTGTCATCAACTATCATCTGACATAAAGTGTGTTAATGTTTTGATGACAGATCTTTGTTTAGTTAATAATTTGTCATCAACTATCATCTGACATCAAGTGTTATTTTAATATTTGATTAGAGTAACCCAAATTTTTCTCCATTATCTAAATTTTTTATTGTCATCAACTGTTAATCTTAGCTTTATTTTTAATCTTTTCAGCATAGCAATAAATCTTATTAAATTGTATTTTTTTTCCATCATATCATTAAATTGTATCTAAATTGATTCATTGTTCTCCTCATCAAATTTGTTATATTCCTCCTTTGGATGACAGTGATTTTGTTTCAGAAATTTATCTGTCATCGGCCTTCATCTGTCATCATCATTCATGTTGATAAGGCAACCTTTTTTGTTCTTTTTTTATTAAGTTTTCTTGTGTATCTCTGATGTTTTCAATTTAGAAATCCACCATGCATTGGTGAGCTGAATTAAGATGTTTTAATACTAAAGTGATATCAATGCTCACCTAACCTACAATAGCATTAAATGTGTATTTGACCAAATTTATGTAAGTTATGCTAACCCTAACTCCTTTCCTATATATATCATCATCTTCCATTCAAAGATCCCACACTTCTTTTTTTGATCTGGTTTTATATATTTCCACAAAAGAAATCTTTGACAAGGCAATTAGAGTTCATATTCTCTTCTTTTTTCTTCTATTGTAGGTTCATTGATACTCATTTATTTCTTCATTTTGTGCAACAGTTTCCTCACAATGGCAAATGAAATCAATTGAGATAGGACTTTTCTTGTTGAGATGCAAAGATCATTTGTGGAAAATGATTGTGGATTGGTAAAAATCCCATTTCTTTTATGTTATTGCCTTATCTCTTTTCAGTTTTCTTTTAAATTTTTTAATTTTTCAGTTTTTTGTATTGCATCCAATCCCTTTTGACCACGCGCATGAATATATCAAGGAGTTCAAAGATAAGGAAATCATCTTGTGTGTGGAAGATAAAGAAAAAATATGGGAAGTAATGGTGAAATTCAGTGACAATGGGAATCCAAACAATTGCTATAGGTTTGGTAAAGGATGGAGGAAGTTTGTTGAAGACAATAAAATAAAGAAGGATCAAGGTCTCCTATTTGAATTGGTGGGGATAAGTGTTAGTTATTTTGTTTTTTAAGTTTTGTATTTATCTTATGAAGCACGCGTAGCGTGCTTCATAAGATAAACGTTCAACTGTCATAGAGCTTGATGACAATGTTATGGGTTGATGAACGTTCAACTGTCATCAACTTTCATCTGTCATCAAGCTCCATCTGTGTGCTTTCTCCTGCAAACATATAAGGATTTTTGGCGCCAATACTTGTTATTTAATATATTCATCCAATACTTCATCAATTTTATTTATTGCAATGACCATGTGCACTGTCATCCAAAAGCCTTGTTCAAATCAATTCAAAATGACAGTAATGCAAGCTATATATGTATAATTGTATTTTTGTAAACAAACTATTCAAGAACAAATGGAGAACTCCTGACTTCTGGGGTTCTGTTCATGCAAGATATTTTGTTGTGTCTAGTGGATCCACAAATATTGCACCTTGTGGGTCTTCTTGGTCCATACCTCCTTTTGCTGTGATTTGGGAACTCACCAATAGACGGTATTCTTTTCTTCTTAAGTTTCCCTCTTTGTGTCTCTAGCTTGGGAGGTAGGCATTGTATGTTCATGATCTCCTCTGGAATCATCTCTTCGGTTTGCCTAGGCACAAGATATATTGTCTCCTTGTAAGAATGGAACCAATTCTCAAATCTGTAATAGTCACTCAGGAATCCTGTCACTTTCACCTCTGCCTTCTGCATTGTCACTATTCCATGTACACAAGGAATATGGTCTAAATCAAACACTCTGAAAGTACAACTTCTTTTTGCCAAATCCACAACTCCATAGAAATCTCCTCCAATCACTTGGTATTGGAATCCATTCAATGCCCTCACTTCATATTTCTTGGACAGCTTATGCCTCTTCTGAAGTATTTCTTCAATATTTGGTGGCACCACTTTGCTCAGGGTTTCTTCTATTATGTTGCGTCTTTCAACGAACCACCTTCTTAGCATTTCTCTAACACACTCCAACAGGGCAACAACCTGAAATGACCTAGCCTCTAGTAGTACCTTATTAATGGTCTATGAATTGTTTGTAGTCATTAGTTTGTATTGGTCTCCTTTGCAGTGGGATCTTGCCCATTTCTCAAATTTGGCATTAACCAAGTAATCCCCCATTTCTTGATTTATTGCGCATATCTTCTTGAAGTTCTCCTCAAATTCCCTTCTTGTATAACTGTTTGCAGCCAAAGTAAAGAGTTTGTGCACACCCCTTTCCTTATACCTTTGCTTGAGGTTTTGATGAACATGTCTTCTACACACATAATGCTTTGTTGATGTATATATGGTCTCCACTGCCTTTATAATACTGATATGCCTATCAGACACAATCACCAACTCCTCTGAACTAGGAATCACCGTAATAAGCTGTTGGAAGAAGAATGTCCAAGACCCATCATATTCTGAATCTACAATTGCATACTCCAAGGGGTAAATTTGTTGGTTGGCATCCTGCGCAGTTGCAATTAATAGGTGCCCTTTGTACTTTGTATGCAAATGCGTACCATCCACCATGATTACCTTCAAAAAGAAAAGTATTCCGTCATCAACACACATTTTAATATTTTTGTTCAAACCCCACTTAAATACAGAATTATTCATTGTAATTTTTTATATTTTTCATACACTGTCATCATGCATCTTACAATGCTTGTCTTATTTAAGCATTCTGTCGTCAACACATATTCTCAGCAATACACATTTAAAGATTTTTTTAATAATACTGTCATCAAACAATATCCACAAGAAAGACAGTTTTGTTCATTGTAATATTTTAGTAATTTTCAGACACTGTCCTCATGCATCCTTTCATGCTTTATCTTATTTTAGAATTATGTCATCAACACATATTCTCATCAATACACTTAAAAATTTTTTTGCCATCCATAGCCTAACTATTGTAAACTGTCATCTTATTTATATTTCTTATGAAGGGCGCTTCGCGCGCTTCATTTCACTTACATCAAAGTTTGTTATGAAACAACCTCTTTTTAATTCGTTTTTACATCATGCTATCCTCAATATATTTTTTCATAATAATATAGTGTAATAAAATTTTCTAATATATTTCTAATTAATCATAAACATTATTTGTCATCAAATGCAACAATGTATGTGTACATATCTTTCTCATATGATTGAATCCTCTTATTGGATCTCCTATTCCTATGAACACATATTTGAAGTTGTTCTGGTAATCAATCTCAAGCTTTGTGTATGTGCCTATGTTGACTTGCTTGATCATGTGACAATAGATCGGCAACATTCCATAATTTTCTTCCGGTGTTCCTCTAATAAGATTTTGTGCCCATTCCTTTGCCTTCAATGCCTTCCAATAGCTCACATCCATACAATGTTCTTTCCGCATATCGTTTCAGATACTTTTTGGGTTTGGTCCAGTTTTCACTCCTTTATACCTATACACACAATAAAACACCCAAACTGTCAATTCAATATTAATGTGCATCTATAAAATCATAGCTTTTTGCATATTTTTTTATTACCTTGTTTTTATTTGCTCTCCAACCATCTTGTATGTTGGCTTGCACTGGTTTTCACACCTAAAGTCAAAGGAACATGTGTGTTCTTCTTTGAACATTCTGATCTCATAGAAGTGGGTGTCTTTCAATACATTGCTCTCAGCCCCCAGTTGTAGTTTTGATCTGCACACTTGACAGTAAACAACTCAGGGGTTGATTTGTAGACTCTGTACACAAAGTTCTCCCGCATTGCGACTTTCAGGAACTCCTTTGTGTCAAAAATTTGGCCAACATGGATGAACCCTATGGAGTCTTCATGACTAGGACTATCACCCTCCATAATTGCTTCCAATCCCGTGTCTTTGTTCCTTGATTAACAATCTATTATCTCACTCCCACCTTGCATCTCATAATCAATTTGAAATGGAACTAGGCTGTTTTTTTCACCGGCTATCGTTGTTTTAGTTGACTTCATCTTCTTACCCTCTGTCACTTACAATGGTAAAGTCCATTGCACCTTGTCTAAATTGTTGATCTCCATAAAAGACTTGAAGTCCTCTTCTGTGTCCACAATATATGGTATCTTTATTTTTTGGAAAGGGTTCAAGTGCGACAGGACAATTCTATTTGCTGGTGTCGTCAACTTAAACCTTTGCACAATTTAATCCTTGGCATCTTCCATTCCTATGTTGATGTCAATATCAAAGGCTTTTGAAACCAGTGTCCCAACATAAACATTGGATCCATCCTTCATCTTTCATTCTTATCTACATAGCACAAGATATTGTGTTCTGTCATCAAGTTGTATATCTATTTAATCATATTTTTCAGAAACAAGAAATTATATTCATTTTTGCCTACTATCATCAAACAAAGCCTTTTTGAAGTCAAAGGAGCAAGCATATTAAATTTGTCATCAAAATACATATGAAATTCTATTGTATCAAATTTCTGTCATCACAAGTGTGTTTTGTATAGTAACATTATTTATTCATCAATATTTAATGTCATCAAACTCCCTTTCCTTAAACAACAATATTGTCTTCGTATTATACTGTCTTCATGTTTACAATTCATAGCATCATCCTGTATTCATCTCAATACTGTCATCCAACACACAACAACTATGAAATTCTAAATCAAAATTTAATATTCAACAGATCATCAAATTTCAATTATCATAAACAATTTTCTCTTAAAAAATATTATGTCATCAAAATTACATTATGTCTAATCATTATTTTGTCATCTAAATCCATCAACATTCTGTCATCACTGTTCAATTCCTGAATTGAAATGAAACTAATAAACAAGCTGTCATCACACTTACAATTCTAAATCTAAGTTCAAAATCCTGTCATCAACTTTCCAATCTTAATCCAATATTTTGTCCTCAAAATTATAATTCTATCATCAAAATTACATTATGTCTAATCATTATTTTGTCATCTAAATCCATCAACATTTTGTCATCATTGTTCAATTCCTGAATTGAAATGAAACTAATAAACAAATTCTCATCACACTTACAATTATCAATCTAAGTTCAAAATCTTGTCATCAACTTTCCAATCTTAATCCAATATTTTGTCCTCAAAATTATAATTTTGTACAACATCTTTGTTTATTCAACATTTTGTCATTCAATCTTCCATATCTAATCAGTATTCCATATGAGCATGATTTTGTCATCAGCATCAACATTCAACAATATCATTCTATATTCATCTAAGTCTGTCATCCAATTTCCATTATTTATTCAATCATTGTATCTCATCTTTTTTCTGCCATCAAAATCCTTTTTTTAACAACATTTTGTCATCACTATTCATTTTCCTCAATTGAATATGAATCTAAACAGCAATTTGTCATCATAATTTTCAATTCTAATACTAAACTATTGATGATGCATTTGTGACAGAATGTTTCTTATCTCGCGACTTCTCTCTCGACGACAGATTGAAGTTTGTTAGTTTGCTGAAGTCAATCCTTGAATCTCATCCGAGAAGCTATCCCGAGAGAGTTTCTATGAAGCGCGCGAAGCGTGCTTCATTAATCTTACCGGAACCGTCGATGTGAGCCGTCCAGTCGATGCGAGCCGAGGCGAGGCGTGGCGGCAAGATTTTCGGTGGAGGCGAGTCGCTGCGAGGAGGAGGAGGGACGAGGATGACAACACCAGGAAGGAACGATCTTTTCTACGCAGAATGAGGAGGGAGGAGGAGGAAGAAAAGTCGGCGTAAAGGAGAGGAAGAAGGAAGATGTTGTCGCGCGCGTGTAACAGAATAACCCTTACCTCCCTTGTATAAATCGGGTTCATTTCTTTATCAAACTTTGTAAAACGGGTTACTTAACCGGAGTTTGGCATGTTTGATGATGCAATCTCTGCTCTCGAGAAGAAGAGATCCAAATGGAACTCTAGTTCATTTTCTATGGATTGTATTGATTCTCATGTTCTTAATCTTATGAAATCCAAACAGTTTGACCCTTCATCCCGCGAATTGACTGGTTGGATCAATCCATATAAACCCAGTAACAACAGGATCTCTTGGACTACAATTGGTTCATCAAGCTCTTTTCTGACATCCTCCTCCGTACGATAGTTGCGAGCACACATAATAATGGTTAGTGGGGTGCAAACTTAGAGACACTAATGCTATAATAATTATAGGTAATATGTGGTTTGATGTACTTTATGTTGTTTTGAAAAGATTTAATTTCCGGCTAATCACTCGTGTCAATTATAGAAGTGCATGACGTATTCATCAAATTAACCGTACTTGAATGTCGGTAATCAGGATAAATTCTTAGGATAGAGTGAAAGTATGGAGTGTTCCATGTCCAAGACGGCAAATAACGGTTTCGAGAGTATGAATGCAAGTTGCTCAAACGTGGGAGAGAAGAAGGCGGTGGGAGGGAGGGGGTGTGGAGAGTGTGAGCGGTGAAAACCACAATACTACATAAGCGTAATCGACTATGAATGGTGAAAGTTGCATCTTGTTTGTTGTAATAGACTATGGGCCAAGAGGAAACCACAATACTACATAGGCGTAATCGACTATGAATGGTGAAAGTTGCATCTTGTTTGTTGTAATAGACTATGGGCCAAGAGGAAACCACAATACTACATAGGCGTAATCGACTATGAATGGTGAAAGTTGCATCTTGTTTGTTGTAATAGACTATGGGCCAAGAGGAAACCACAATACTACATAGGCGTAATCGACTATGGGCCCAAACGAAACTACAGTACGGCATAGCCCATTAACAGTCCAACACCACAAACATAAGGATCAATTACAACATTTTTGATGCAATTAGGTTGGGTATTAATGTTGTTGAGTGGAATTTATTATCAAAAACATCTAATCATTTCAATATATATATATATTAGGATATTAGGATTAGGATACCTATGACAACCTCGATTTGTTGTACCCAACAAGAATACTGGACATGGAGTTTTCTAGACCTCCCGCCATGAAGTCAATTGATTTAGAGTCTATGGTTGACGTCATGGTTTTCGGAGTTTGCGCCTTCATATACCACGACTGTATGAAAGAACCGACTAGAGATGCAACAAGTGGGTTATGCAAAAAGTGGGTTGGCTTGTTGCAATGAGAATCTTCCGTATCCAAATTATGTATCTAAATTGTGTTCCTTTGTTCAGTTGGAAGATATAGTAGTTTTACCTTTTCTTTTAAATACTGAAAAATGATTATAAAACTCATTCTAACCCACAAATAACAAGGATATATAATTTGGATACACAAATCAGTTACAGAAGATTTGGATTCGGCTTGTTGGAGTATCCGTTTCTGATTGGGCACAAATTTCCCATTTTAGAGTTCGTGAAAGATTTCCCCATTGCGTTCTAATTATCACCTTTCATGTCCTTATAAAAAATGTAACGCTTCCTGAAGGTCATCGGGGACATAATGGTGTTTGGCGATCTGGATTTTGACATAACATACTTATGTGATACATATTTTGTCAATGCGGGTGCCCCCGAGTTCTTCAATTTGACCAATTGTTCTGGCTACGAACCACTATCATTGTTGTTCCTCAACTTCGGTTTGACATGGGTTGGTCGATAATTTATTTGCAATCGACTCTCTAAAAAGCAGCAAAACATTCAGGTGCGAAAAATAGTTGCGTGATGGTAAATTTACTCCAACAAGTTACTTCTTGCACCCTTTATTTTAAATTATGTGCTAATTTTTAAATATTATTTTCATAGTCAATCCTCAAGACCATGTCGACAACCACTTATCAGTAACCATAGCTTCTCTGACAAGCAAACTCGCATCGACAGTTGAGGGGCGAATAGAGGCTCAGAAAAGAGCCGCTAGGTTAGAAATAGAGCTTCGAGCTATGAAGATGGCGCACAGTCGTCATTCCAGAAAATGGAGTTGCGTCGGCACATCCGTTCCGCTAAAGGTCGAGAATAATTCGAGAGGATCCCCTATTCCCTCATTTAATATAGATGTCGCAGACGCCGACTTAGTGTCGGATTAGGCAAAGTGTAGAGACCTTGTATTAGTCATTACATACATTATCTATCTCAATTATGAAACTGTGTAAGCCAATAATGCTTTTAAATACTAATTATAAAATCGAATTTCAGATCATCTTCCAATTACCGATAATAATTTACACGCAAAGTTTCCAATGAATGACAGTTGCTCCTTTCCTCTGCATATAGGAATAAAACAATGAGGGCATTCTTTTAGATTGTGCCTTTAGTTTTGATAACATATGAACACATTTTCGGATTGCGCCTTTGACATAATTGTGTCGTGTAGGGTCGATCAATCCGAAAATTTGCGAACAATTTTAGCGAATCATAGTTGGTTATAAAGATGGGAAGAATATAAAAGATAGTATGGTTTATCTGTAAATAATATATGCTACAATTGAACAAATTCTTTTTTACCGTATGAATGAAGAACATTTAGTAGTAATTTGAAAAAGAAAAAAAAATTGACCTCTATGTTCATCAGTTTTATTTCAAAAAATGTGTACCACCATCTGAACATTTAATTTCGATTAACGTCGAGGATTCGTACATTCGCACAATGACATTCGTATGTACGAAATGAAACTGAGGGTATAATAAACCATTAATGACACACAAGTTGAGGACCAAATACCAATGACGGATACGGGACAGGATTGACAGAAGAACACTTTTTACTTGAGCTTCTCAGTTTATTTGTTGATAGACATGATGAAGTTTCATATTTGGCCAGATAAAACTAGAAAGTTTCTGAATTGGACTTGTCATCAGGTTAAAAACTGAGATGATAGAGCTAACAAGGTGATGAGATGAAACACGATAGAATAGAGAAAGAGTATTTTTAGCATCTTTTCAACTTCTCCTTCATCCTCTCAATAGCTGCCCTTAGCGTGTATTCGTCTTTGCAGAATGTAAACCTCACCAGGTTCTTCCCGTCTTCAGGGTTCAAGTAAAAAACACTAGTCGGAATGGCCACCACGCCAACCTCCTTGATCAAGTACTCACAAAATGCTATGTCGTCCTTTTGACCAAAAGGGGTGTGGTCAACTACAACAAAATAGGTCCCACTAGATGGGAAGACCTTAAATCCAACACTCTTCAACCCTTGTACCAGAATGGCCTTCTTAGACATGTAATCCCTCTTCATCTCCTCATAGTAGGAATCAGGTGCTCTGAGTGCTGTAGCAGAGGCAAACTGCATCGGGGTTGAGGTTGCGAATGTGAGATATGAATGTGCTTGCCTGACTCCCCATGTTAAGTGAGGTGGAGCTATAGCCCACCCGATCTTCCAACCAGTTAGGGAAAACGTCTTCCCAAGGGAGTTCATGGTCACAGTCCGCTCGTACATTCCAGGAAGAGATGCAATCGAGATGTGTTCCATCTCAAAGGATAGCTTGTCGTACACCTCATCGCTGAAGACCAACACGTCATTCTCAATGCAGAGGGAGGCAATGGCATGAAGCTCTTCCCGTGTCATCATCTTCCCCGTTGGATTATGTGGTGTGTTTAGGAGGATGGCTCGGGTATTCTTGGTAACTGCAGATTTGAGCTCCTCAATGGGAAGTGCAAATTCTGGAGGTCTAAGCGTAATAGCTTTGATCTTAGCACCTGCCATGGAAAGCGTGGCTTCATAAGAATCATAAAAGGGAGCGAAAATGATGACTTCATCACCCGGATTTATTAGCCCTAATATTGTTGCTGCAATAGCTTCCGTGCAGCCAGAGGTGATCGTGACCTCCCTTTCCGGGTCTACTGTCAGGCCAGAGTCTTTCTTGAACCGTTCAGCCACAGCAGAGTTTAGATCTGGGATACCATATCCACGAGCATATTGGTTTTTACCATCCCGTATGGCTTGAATTGCTGCTTCTTTGACAAAGTCAGGTCCGTCAAAGTTTGGAAAGCCCTGGCCAAGATTTATAGCCCCGTGTTTGATAGCAAGCTGGCTCATTGTTGTAAAAATTGTTGTTTTAAACTTCTCTAAGCGCTTTGCAACCTACAAGAATATAATATTTTAAGATCACAATCAGTCCACTTAATAACTATGATAAAAAAAACGTAATACTAAGTGTTAATTTCAGAGTCACTTGTTCAGAATGTTGTTCTGAACTCTGGTACTAATCAGCCTTAATCACCACTTATTCGCAAATTCAGAAATCAAGGGTGGACATTTGAAGTCACTAACAATCAGGTTTGGCGCAGAAGCCAGAAGATCATTCACATAAAAGATTTAGGTGGCCGTACACTAGACCGACAACGTAACAATCAGGTTTTGCTACCTCCAATCCCATTGGTTCATCTTGTTAACTCAATGCGATAACACATACAGCTATAGCCTCAATTACTAATTGACATCAGAAAAATGGAAGGGTGAAATATATAAAACCATATCCTATCTATTCCTTGGATATATCACTCCTTATAGCAAAAGTTGCACAAACCACCCATTATTCATAAATGTTTGAAAGGAACCAACCAAGAACCTTTGTCCGTTAAATCCCACTAGTTCATTTATATGTTTTTTCTGTTTGCCTACGTCGAGTGTCTAACTCCTGTTTCAAACACATTTTGGAATACAAATCTATAATCTGAAAAAGAAAATATCATGCATTCAACATAGAAAACTAACAAAGAGTCACAAACTAACAACAATCTCAACTACAAATATTTTGAAATATATGATGGCCGCCTCAGTTAACATTTTTTTTAGTTAACTGAAGTCTGAAATCCAATCACTCAATACAGATACCACTAACTATCATTCAATCAATTAACAATACATCTGTTAGCCAATCAGCATAAAAATTGGTAAGTTTGGTGTTCAAGGTATAAATTTCAAATAACTGATTCAAATTACATCAAAGTTAAAGTCAGAACGTAGTTACTGAAAGAGGTTGAAAAATAACGACAAACTTAGCCAATAAGCTTTAAACCCAGCAAACATTGTTCGATTGGATGATGAACAATTGATTGAACTAAAGCAGTTTCCTATTAGACGTTAGTAAACACTTGTGGATATGGTTTGATCTCTTTGGATGAGAAGAAGGGACAGATGGAACTTTGACAGGCTTCTAATGGATTGTGGCTGTGACTGGTACTATGCAAGGTTTTATTACAAACAAGGTGAACCAATGTATATTTTTATGCATTTGACCCAAGATGGAAAAGCAAACTTCAAATTTCATGAGATAATTGGATGAAAGATTAAAAGCCGCTAGGCAGCTACCCACCAGAAACCACCACAGAAAAAGGTAGACAGTAACAGTATAATTGTAACTACTGTCTGTCTACAGCTGTAATTGATTTGAGACACAATTGGAGATGAGATGCTCAACTTCAACAACTGATTTAGATTAATTTAATGACTAATGTTTGATATGCAGATTGCCTGGTGGCTGTATTGCAATATAGTTTAGAAAACAGAGTGTCTTGCAATAATTCCTATGGTGGTAGCTACAAAAAAAAAGGGTCTCCTCACTGTAATGGAAAACACTGAAGTATGACAATACAAGGGTCAAGGTCAATTCCACAAACTAGAAGAAAGGTATCCAACAAATTAATAGAAATAGAAATTTCGACTATCTTTGGACAATAGAAGAAAGGTCGGGGCGAAACGCTACATCAAAATCAAAGAAACCCTGAACCAGAATTGACAAGAGCAGTAACAAATTTCAGCTGACCTGGACAGGCTGTTGGGGATGAAGGGTGTTGTGTTCCGGATCTTGGTGACCCGGAGCAGCAGTCTTGTCGGCGGAGGTAGACATGGAAGCCGCTGCTGCAACAGGGGGAAAGAGAGTTCTCCGGTACAATCGGAAGATCGATTGGTTGTTGTGAGAAGAGGAGTTGGGGCAAGGGGGCGAAAAAGGCCTAAACCTAAGCATTGACAAGGCCGAAAGGGAATGATATGCTGAGGTGTCCAGGTGCATTCAACTGATGCTTCTGATGAGGAATGCTGCCTTTCTTATCTGCCGCCGTTTGTTCACATATTGCACGAGTGTTTTGTCCGAGTTGTCATCTTTAACCATCGGCATTCTTGCACCACGGGTATAGAAATTTCTTTTTTTGTTTTCTTCCCTCTTAAACACGCGGTTTCGACTACCTAGAACAAGAGTCGGATGCACATTAGTGATGGTGTGATTATAAGTTTCGAACTCACTGCTGGAGTCTAGGTGTTCACGATCTCGCAATCAACATCTCGCGAGATCTGGCCAGTCAATAATCTTCAAGCACCGTAGACCTCCTTCACGCCAACTGAAACAACAACTTGGATTTCATCTTCTTTTGGATCAAAATCTGGTTTTCTCCACTGTTCTTCGTGTTCTTGAGCTCCCGAAACACCTGCACAACCAAACCGAAAGGACGAACCCTCATATTTGGCTCTCCGACGCCCAAGTCAGTAACGATCACAAGCAAATAGGAGTGACGAACCCAAATAACACCAAATTATAACCAAAGAGAAGAAGGAAACGATCAAATTCCACTTCTAAACCATAGAAGCCTTATGAACCAAACCAATAAAACAGTGAAATGACGAATCTCGACCAAACGTCACGACTCTTACACCAAAAGCACGAATACGGTACCGAGAATCACAATCCAAGTACCGATCATCCGATTCTCCATGAACAGAGATGAATCGGGAGGAAGAAGACGATTCCGAGTGAGGTTTCGCCCTCTGTGTGTTTCTATCTTGCTCAAGGGGAAAAGCTTTGGATGCCGAAAATATGTTTTCTCTCTCCTTTCTGTTACGATTTATAATCAGGTCGCGGGCCCCACTTTATCCGATCTTGCCTATTTCGCTTATTGGGCCGCTTACTGGACTTTCCTACTTGATCTTCTCATTGGCACAATGGGCTTTCGCGATTCACCGAGCCGTCGCGAATCGGGTTCGCTCTTGACCTGAGAACCGGGTCCAACATCCAGCCCCCCAAGTCCTTGTTCTTCGCGAGAGCAAGGCTTGGGTAATCTTACTTGAAGCCGGGATCTCAGGAGGTGTTCTGGGGATTCTTTTTTATTTTTGTTCGCGATGCTTTCTTTCCATCGCGCTCATTTTGAATTTTGAATTTTAAATGTGTGACGTTTCGTCTCCCGCGCACTGACATCTTTCAACACGTGTCACCTATTTAGGTTTTCCCTCTTTCCTATATAAAGCCATCAAATCGTATTTCTCCCTTCTTCTTCCTCTCGCTCGTTTCATATTTCTCTGTAAAAACTCACTCAGAATAACCTTTTTCGAGACCTTCTCTACTCAATCGGACCAATAATCTGCAAATGGCTGGTAAGTTCCACTTCTAATTCGTCTATTGCTTTGTTTTTAGGTCACTGTTTATACATAACCTTGATTTCTTCTCTTTTCCCTGCCATTGTTAAGTTTTTCGAAGCTTTTTACTGGTTTTCATGGTAGTCTGTCGAATTTCTCCGCTTTCTCACGGGCTTTCAGTGGGCGGCGCCGTCCTCTTTTTCCCCTTGAACCCTAATTTCCTAGGTGCCTTCCTCCTTCGATGGCGTTCAAGCTTTGAGCTTTTTATGTCTTTCGAGTTCTTCATGCTCAAACACTCATCTGAGCGTTCATCCGAATGCCTTCTCAACTTCCTCTCAAATCTTGTTTTTCTCGTTTTCCAGGGATTTCTTTGTTTTTCTCTTTATGGCTCGCGAGGTTCTTCATTCACCCTTGTGTTTCGTATTCCTGCCCTGGAGAAATAACTTTTCTACCTTTTTCCTATTCGTTACTTCACAGGAAATTCTGCAAGAAATAAAGATGTCGAAGGTCCTTCCACGTCGCGACCCGATGCTGGAAGCAGTAATAATTCTCCTCTTGTCCAGAATCCCGAAGATGTGGATGTCGGCTTTGGAGATGATCGGGAATATTACTCTTGGCAGGGTGAACTTCCTCGCATTGAGATTGATGATTGGCTTACTAAACCCGCGAGTCGTGTACAGATTTTGACTCGCCGTGTTTGTTTTACCAAGGCCGGGAATCTCGGGAATAGGTTCACTGCTCTTCCTACCAAACTTCAATCGTGTGACCTTTATGCTAAAGCCGATGCCTATCCATTCCCGGAGGGCACGATACTCGCGTTGCCTTCCTTTGGAGGCACTTCTCTTGATGAATACGGCTCTTTCTTCGCGATCAGTCGGTCTTCTCTTAAGGCGGGCTTTAGACTTCCCCTTACTCTCTTCGCTCGGAAGCTCATGAAGAAGTTAAGTTATAGCCCTGCCCAGATGCACCCCAACTTTTGGCGCATAGTTGTTATTTATACGATCAGATGCCAAGACATAGGGGTGAAACCCAATCCTTGTCATTTTCTCCTCATGTTCAAGACGCGCAAGGCTCCTGACGAGGAGGGAATGTTTACGGCTTGTAAGCTTGGGGAGTCGGAGTGGGATGCACCCCCTCGAGTCACCAAGTGGAAAACCGACTGGTTCCTCATTCGGCCACCCTCGAACTCGGGATTTTCTATCAAGATTTCGGAGCGCGCCGTCCAGCCCAAGCCTGGGGATTGGACTCAAGCCAAGAAGGATGGTCTCATCGCGAAGTACCATGATTTTTTGAATCTTGTTTCTAACCGTATTTTTGCGAAATGCATCACTCCTGAAGTGTTAGCCCAGCGAGGACTAAGTCTCGAACATCATTATGGTATTTTTTGGTGCTTCGCGATTACGTTTGCCTTTTATGTTTTTCTTAACCTTTATGTACTAATGAGTTGATTTTCGTTTCTTTCAGCTAAAGATTACTTCTCAAAGCTTCCCAACCTCGACAGCTCTGACGATTCCTTCAATGACGATCCCATAGATGAAACCCTTGTCCCCTTCGTGAAAGGCAAAGGGCGCACCAAGAAAGTCGCGACCAAGCCCAAGCCTCAACGTAAGAAGAAAGGCTCTGCCCCTGGGATCCGTATTCAGGAGCCATCGGCTGCGGGGGAGGAGTCTTTGGTAGATGAGACTCCTGTTGGCCAGGCCACACCCCTTGCAAATACTCCTACTCCAGCGAGAACCACTCTTCCCCCGAGGTCTGGTGGGACACCTGCCTCAAACCGTGGGACCCCGAGTGAGAGGGCGTCGGCCGTCGCGAAGGGTAAGCAACCTATGGTTCACGGAGACCAAGGGGATGTCCCGCCTCAGGGTTTGTCCATGGAGGGTTCGCTCTTCTTTGACGAGAAGACGGTGAGGAGGTTTTTTAAAAAGGATCGTCCTTGTCTTCCAGAGATGCCTGCGTGTCTTGAAGGCGTCATTTGCGGTGGTGCGGGTCTCTCTACGGTTGCTCTCGCGGTGAGTTTTGTTGTGCTTTCTTTGTCGTTTTTACTTCGCATATTCTCCTTTGATTTCTTATATTCTTTTCATTGTAGTCAATGCTCTTTAATGAGGCCATGGGGCAATATGCTCTCGTTGTCGAGGATGACAAGAAGAGACTAGAGAAAGAGTATGAGGAAATCCTGGAGCAGAGTCGCGGCCATAAATCCGCGCGGGACAAAGCGAGGCAGGCCCTGGAGGTTGCGGCAAGGGTAGAAAAGCGCAATCATGAGACGGCGATGGGTTCACTGAGACAGGAGATCTTCCCTTACGATCCTACCGACTTCTGTGGCCTTCCAGGGGATCTTCCCGTATATGTTCCTCCTCCGATTGGGACCTATGTCGACGACGACGCGAGCCTTCTCGAGGGTTGGACGGTTGAACCTCTGAAGAAGGACTCGGGAATTGCTGAGGGGATGGAGTCCTATGTCCCGGTTGTTCCTGCTCCCCGGAAACCTAAAAGGCCAAGGGAAGTGATTTACTCAGAGGAAAGGGAGAAGGAGACCGGTTTCCCACTCAAGCGTCCTCATACGGAAGCCACCGAGGAGGGTGATCGCGATGAGCCTGTGCACATTGATAGTGAAGAGACTGCTGAGGACGAGAACATCACGTCTACTGAGGATGCCGGCGATAAGGAGGACGCTCATGCTGAAGCAGTCGATGATGGTGACGAATATCTCAACATCCCCAACAAACATGCCAATGACAAGATTTGATCTCCTTGTTTTATGAACTTTCTTTATAAGTATTTGAGTCTATGTTACGTACAATGGTTACTTTATATTTTGGCGGGTCGTGAACCGTATGTGGTCGCGGACCTTGGATTATTCGTAGCCTTCCGGGAAGGCCGCGCTGCTACTTTTATGCATATTGCTTCTTATCTTCTCATTTACTTCTGCATTTATTACTCTTCTTACTTTCTCAACCACTTTTCTTTTCAACTACCTTTCTCATTAATGACGGGTCAAACGGTCCATCCTCTTATATAAGGGTCTTTTCTCCTTCTCTTTTGCTTCTGTTTTCGACGAAGGCGTTTATCATGGCAAGGTTGCGGCGAACTCGAGAAGGGACTCTTGGGGAGGCCTTCACTATTCCGATGGACTTGTCCCCCTTTCGGAGGGTGGTAGCTTGGTGGGTGCTCTTCGAACTTTCTATTCCTTATCACTGTTTTCGTGTCTTAGCTTTTCCTCAACTGTTTGTGTGTAGCGTTTTCCTAAGGATCGTTGTGACCGGCACCTTAGCCATTTCGGTGGTCGTGGCCTCATTCTTTGTGTTAACTTCGAGCCCTGGGATGTGACCCTGGACAAGGTTGGGAGCTCTTATTTCTTGGGTGAAGGCTGGTCCGATTTCGTGGAGGACCATAACCTTCAGGAGGGGGACGAAGTTACTTTCACCATGTGGCATGCCAATACTCCAGAGGTTCCAATTCGGACCGCGGTGTATGAAGTGAAGATTGTAGTACCTCTTTAGTGTTAGTGTCCCGTAATCTTATGTTGTTTGATGACTCTCTCCTTTCGCCCCCCCCCCCCCCCCCTCCCCCCTCCCCGTAGCATTCGTGAGGGTGCTTGCATCCTTGAGGATGTTATGCAATAAAAGAGAGAGGAAGTGTAGTGGCGATTGTCGGGTTTCTAAATTGTTTTGTCTTATTTGATTCGCGATTGATGCTTGAATGTGGTAGATGGTGCATGATGAAAACTAAAATAGCTTAAAAAAAATATATATAATGGCATTGTGCTCGCGAATCAAGTTGAACATGCGTGTTTGTTGAGACGTAGAGTCATTACATAATTTTTTGAACGAGTTTAGACGAGTCAGAACAATCATCAAGATATTCAGTGAAAAGGAACATCTTCCAACTTGTAGGCGCTCCTTAGAAAAGCCCTGTGAATGACAATTTAAGCAAGCATTTGTTAGTCATGCGTATTTCTTGCTGCGTAGGAGCGTTTTGATGATTCGCGTTCGTACCTGATTACTGCGTACTTGTGAGCCAGTAACAGGGCTTATGATGTTTGCGATCATTATCTGGTATAAGCGAGTTAGAATTTCCTGCATGTGCGATTATATATCGGGGTTATACTTACGTCATCGCGAAAGTATGAGATAACTTGCACATGCTTTGCCTGATACCTGAGCGAAGGCCTAGTAACTGCCTCAGAAGTTCTAAACTCGCGAATAGGAGCTTGCGAATGGGTTCTGATACTGTGATGAGTTTACTGAGCTGTAGACTGCACACGATGTCGAGCTGGGCAGTGGTGGCATTGATGCCCCAGCTTAACCTCGCGAGCATTTTCAAGATCATTTGCTACTTTTTGACAAAAATTTCCGCAATAAGCAAAGAGATTGGGTTTCCATTAGATCTCTGCGTGACTTTGTGAGTCATGACATAAGTAGCGATTTTATTGGTCACGCGACTAATTGAAGCTTTCAAGTGTATGGGCCAATCAGTCGTCGTGCCTCACGCCTTGGCGGATTATTAAAGCGTCAAAGGTCGTGATTTCGTGATCAAAGCGAGGAGGACTTGCGTCGTTACTCGTCATTGATTTTCACGGCTTCGCGAACTATGGGGGTCTATTGGAGCCCCGACATAGTAACACGGCTTCACGACCTGGGTGGGTGCTCTTTGCCCCAGCCCAGCGTCATGGCTTCACGACCTGGGTGGGTGCTCTTGGCCCCAGCCCAACGTCATGGCTTCACGACCTGGGTGGGTGCTCTTGGCCCCTAGCCCATCTTCATGGCTTCACGACCTGGGTGGGTGCTCTTGGCCCCCAGCCCAGCGTCATGGCTTCACGACCTGGGTGGGTGCCCTTGGCCCCAGCCCAGCGTCATGGCTTCACGACCTGGGTGGGTGCTCTTGGCCCCAGCCCAGCGTCATGGCTTCACGACCTGGGTGGGCGCTCTTGGCCCCCAGCCCAGCGTCATGGCTTCACGACCTGGGTGGGTGCCCTTGGCCCCAGCCCAGTATCATGGCTTCACAACGCAATGAGTGCGCACTCATCTGTCATCATGGCTTCGCGACCTGGGTGGGAGCTTCTTGGCCCCAGCCCAGCGTCACGGCTTCACGACCTGGGTGGGTGCTCGTGGCCCCAGCCCAGTGTCACAGCTTCACGACCTGGGTGGGTGCTCTTGGCCCCAGCCCAGCGTCATGGGACAATATTCATACTTGTCGATCTTAAGAGTGTGGTTGTACCTTTTATTCAAGGCTGTTGTTCCCTCTCTTTCGGCGAAAGTATTTATTCTCTTTGTAACCCGGCTATAGATTTGGTTGTTTTAATCTCATTTGGTTCTTTCGCCTGCATAGAGTTTGTTAGATAGAATGTTCGCGAGCATTGTATGCATGACAAATAGTTTATGCGTAAGGCACAGTATATTTCTGAGTGAAAGGTTCGTACCTGTGGGGGGGACGGGCTAGGCGTAATAGCGGCGTAGTCGCATCACGTTCCAAGAGTTTGCAACGTGATTCCCGGAGCTATCCTTCAGTCGATAGGCCCCCGGTGCGACTTCGCGATCCACTATGTATGGCCCTTCATAGCCGGGGTCAAGTTTTCCTCCCTCTGTTTTTCTCAGAACGAGATCTCCTTTCACGAAGCCTCTCACCTTGACATTTTTGTTATAGTACTTCGCGACGCTAGCCTTGTGTGCGGCTGCTCAGATCACGACCATCTCTTGCGACTCTTCGCGAAGCTGTAACTCCATATTCATCTTCTCATCATTGGTGTCTTGGTCATAATGTAGGATTCTTTCATTTGGGAATAAGAATTCCACCGGGACTACAGCTTCGACACCATAAGCGAGGGCAAAGGGGCTTTCCCCCGTCGCTTTTTTGACAGTCGTGCGATTGGCCTAGCGGGTGAGAGGGAGGACTTCAGCCCACCTCCCCTTCGCGCCCTCCAGCCTTTTCTTGAGGTCCATGACGATGCTCTTGTTGACAGCCTCTACCTGGCCGTTGCAATGAGGATGCGCAACAGAGGCAATTTTCAGCTTGACACCAAGGTCGTTGCACCATTTTAGCAGTTGGGGAGAATTGAATTGAGGGCCTCTATCTGTGACAATCTCTTGAGGGAGGCCGTAGCGACAGATGATATTCTTCCATAGGAACTTCTTTACAATCGGGACAGTTGTGGACGCGAGCGCTTCAGCCTCAACCCATTTGGTGAAGTAATCCACAGCCACAATAATGTATTCGAGTTGTCCGGGAGCCTTTTTCTTACATGGACCAAGAAGATCCAGGCCCCACATCGCGAACGGGATGGGGCTGCTCATGATCTGAAGTTCCACACCAGGTTGGTGAGATGCGGGGGCAAAGTATTGGCAAGCTTGACAAGCTCGCGATATCTCCTGCGCATCCTGCTTCATTGTAGGCCAGAAATGCCCTTGGCGAAGTGCCTTGTAAGCCAAAGATCTCCACCCTGCGTGAGTCCCACAAAGCCCCGCGTGCAATTCTTCCAGAAATGACTTTACGTCATAATGCGCCATGCATTTCAATTCGTTGGGATTTCCCCCCCTTTTGTACAGCTCGCCCCTATTGGTGTAAAAGCGGGCGACTTTTCTTTTCAGCTGCAAAAGTTCTTTGGGATCGGATGGTCTGCGACCATTTTTCATATAGTCAATGATTGGTTGGCGCCAATCGTCACTGGAGTAACTGATCCTCATCATTTCAATCTCATGGCTGATGGCACTCTCCTCTTTTACAAGGAAGAAGTACTTCAGAGGAGCCTCTTTTGACACAATAAAGCCAGACCTTTTCTCACGCTCCTCTTTAGGACCTTCCCAACTCGCACCTTGCTTCGCGAGTGCGTCAGCTTTTCGGTTCTCATCCCTCGGGATTGCTTGGATCTCGAAGTGTTTGAACAAAGAGATCAGTGTCGCGACCCTAGCATGATATTTAGGCAGGTTCCCTGTTCTAGCTTCATAGATTCCTTCCACTTGTTTCACAACGATCTCTGAGTCGCATCGACAAGATAATACTGCAACAGAGATGCCAATGGCCAGCTCCAGGCCGGCGATCAGAGCCTCATACTCAGCTTCATTGTTAGTTGGTTTGAATTTGAGAGCGATGGCGTGGCTTATTTCCTCACCTGTAGGCGATGTGAGAACCACGCCCGCTCCGCACCCCTCATCGTTCACTGCTTTGTCGGTGTGCATAACCCACATCATTTCTTCTCCATACAGATTCGGGGCTTCACCCTCCCTGAAACTTGTCTCGACTATGAAATCTGCAAGCGCCTGAGCCCTGATCACGGGCCTCGGACGATACACAACATCAAACTCCCTGCTACTGTTGGCTTTGTCATGAAACCATGGAGTGGTAAATCTATTAAAGTCTCAATTGGGTGTGCGTGAAAGTAAGGCCGGAGCTTCCGAACAGCTGTTATCAACGCGAGCACAAACTTTTCTACAGGAGAATACCTGGTTTCAGCTGGCAGTAATGCGCGACTGACAAAATATACTGGCTTTTCGAGTTCGCGAACAAGAACTGCACTCACTGCCCTCGAGCTTGCCGCGAGATACAATTGAAGAGTCTCGCCCGGAACCAGAGAGGATAGAATCGGGAGTCTTTACAAATGTTCCTTGAGGCTCGCGAAGGCTTGATCACATTCTGCAGTCCACTCGAAGTTTTTGGGCTTCCTCAAGATCTCAAAGAACGGAAGATTGCGCTCGGCTAGCTTGGCGCAAAACCTTCCCATATAATTTACTCTGCCTACAAACCGCTGGACTTCATGCGTAGACCTGGGTGGTTGGAGATCAAGTACTGCTTTGACTTTGTCCGGGTTAACCTCTACGCCTCGGGCACTGATCATAAAACCCAGGAACTTTCCTTCAGTCACGCCAAAGACGCATTTATCCGGGTTTAGGCTCATCCCATATTTTCTCAGAGTCGCGAATACTTCCGCAAGATCGCAAGCATGGTCACTTTGTTTCTTACTCTTCACGACAATGTCGTCGACATACGCTTCAACTGTGTCTCCCATCTGACCACTAAAGATCCGATCGACGAGCCTTTGGAATAGCTCCTGCATTCTTAAGACCGAAGGGCATAACCTTGTAGCAAAAGGTCCCCTTATCTGTTATGAATTATGTGTGCTCTGGGTCTAGAGGGTTCATCATCACTTGATTGTAACCTGAATATGCATCGAGGAAGCTTAACGCCTCGTGTCCTGTGGTGGAATCCACAAGCTGGTCAATAGAGGGCAATGGATAACTGTCTTTCGGGCAAGCCTTATTGAGATCGGTAAAGTCTAAACACATCCTCCATTTTCCTGTTCCTTTCTTCGCGACCATAACAACGTTGGCTAGCCAAGCTGGGTATTGTACTGGTCTCACGAATCCGGCTTTTAAGAGCTTCGCGAGCTCTACAGCTGCGGCTACGTTCTTTGGCCCTGCTTGCTTTCTTTTCCTCTGTCTCTTAGGGATTACTTCGTTATTGATGTTCAAGGAGTGGGTAATGACGGAGGGTG
This sequence comes from Oxyria digyna, assembly GCA_029168935.1. Lineage (NCBI taxonomy): Eukaryota > Viridiplantae > Streptophyta > Magnoliopsida > Caryophyllales > Polygonaceae > Oxyria > Oxyria digyna. The sequence continues at coordinate 25,231,577 of JAPVLV010000013.1, forward strand.
GAATCCCCTTCAAATATTTTGGAGACCAAGCAAATACGTCTCGCGATTCAGACAACAATTTCTCAATTTCTCCAATTACCATGGGATCCAGATTTCCTCCCACAAAGAACTTTTCTCTTTGTTACCAAAGGGTATAATTTCTTGAGTCTCAAAACCAGTAAACTTCGCTTTGTCCACCTCCCCGTCAGGCCCTTGGGATCTCGGGGGCTCGCGAACATCTAAATTTGCTTCCTCCTCGATGTTTGGAATGCCCGGGACGAAGAGTTGGTTCGCGAGCAGAGGTGTGTCTTCCCCCTTTTCAGATTTGATGTAACAAGAAATACTCTCATTCTCTACCCCATTCGCGACCCCGGTGCCTGATGGTGTGGGAAATTTCAAACAAAAGTGACTCATCGACACGACTGCGTCGAACTTGCATAATGTACCTCTTCCAATGATCGCATTGTATGAAGAACTTGTCGGGATGATGACAAAGTCGATCTTTTCAGACCTTCGCGGCCCTGTCTCATCGCCCTTTACCACATCAAGTGTTACAACACCCAGAGCTGTGACTCTTTCTCCTGCAAATCCCACCAAGGTGGTCCAGGTTGGTCTTTTCAATCTAGGGTCGAATCCTAACTTTTCAAAGCCATCAAGATACAAGATATCAACGGAGCTCCCTATGTCAACTAGGATACGGCTAACCAACTTTGTTCCTATCTGTAGATGTATTACTAGCGGGTCACCTGAAGAAACTGCCCACTCATTAACTTCTTCATTGGAGAATACAAGCTGGTAGGGTTTTCTGGGTGGAGGAGTCGCGATGCTCATAATCGGAAGACCGCGAGGCAATGGAGCATTGACCATCCTTCGAAACTCGCGTCTGTTTGGGGGGATAGGGACATGCCTCCCGGCTATAGTTCCCACATGACCATCAGGCCTCGGGAAGTTCTGCTGCTGATTACCCTGGGGGGGGGGGGTTGGGGCCAATCGCGTTCTGTTGATTGTGACCCCTTCCTCTGCCTCCATTGTTATATCCCCCTCTGAATGGTCCTCGGCCAGGGTTTTTACCACCCCTGCCTTGTTGATTGCCTCCGCCTCTCTGGTTCATGAGGACGGCTCTTTGTTCGGGTTCGTTGTTTACTCTAGAACCATTCCTACACTCTTTCGTATTGTGAGTAGTTGAATTGTGGTTGGCGCACCACATCCTATCGCGACCACGACCACGACCGCCATAACCACGACCGCGACCCCTGTGATTGACATTTTCATCTCTTTGGTTCATTAGGCTTTGTGCCTGAAACTGGTTCCGATCTGTATTATGTCCGTAATCCTGATACTGATTCTGATTCTGATGTTGAGTGGCTAAACTCGGAGCTCGCGAACTGTTTTGACCCTGATCATATTGTTGTCTCTTGTTCCCCCAACCTTTGTTGTTCTTTTTAGAGTTCTGACTTTGGTTCTGATTCTGCTTGCTCTGTCCTCCCCCTGCCGTGGGAGTGCTAGAATGAGTCTCAACTTGAATCTCAACGTATGCCCTCTCAAGCATGGCCTGATAAGACTGCTCTTGCTTCTTGTAAAGGTGTTTTTTGAACTCACTCCCGTCCAGCAGACCATTAAGGAACGCGACTCTAGTTGTTTTATCATCAAAGTCATCAGCTTCTAGCACCATCAATGATAACCTCTTCACGTACTCCTCCAGAGTCTCCCCTGTTTTCTGCTTAACTCCCACTACTTCTTGCATGGTGATTTTCCTCTTTTTTGAAGAGCCGGAGTGCAATAGAAAACCTCTTTCAATGTCCGCGAAGCAAGAAATACTCCCGGCAGGTTGGTTCAACATCCAGGTCATGGCTGTGTCAGCTAGAGTCCCTGGGAAGCCTTTACACATAGTGGCCTCATCCGGACCCCTCGCGATCATTGCATACTTGTATCGCGTGAGGTGCTCTTTGGGGTCTCCCTTGCCCGTATATTCCTTGATAGTCGGGAACCTGAAATCTGGCAGTGGAGGAGCCCGAATGATATGCTCCGCAAAAGCTGTGGGACCAAACATGGATGAGAAATTGAGAGGAGGATTAGCAGGGTACATCTGATTCTGGTACTCTTCGCGAGGGTAGTAGGGAACTCCGTGATGGTTGCGTGGAGTACGTTGCTCATTCAAGGGGTAATATGCATGATCCCTCTCGTCATAGCGACCACCATGATGAGAGTGATAGTGCTCTTGATGGCTTGCGGGAGCTTGGTTGAGATCAAAACCTCCTTGTTCGGCTTCCCTCGCGACGTTTCTGCCCCTTGGCATTCTGGAGACTGAAGCTCTGTCATCTGGAGCAACTTCTGCGGCTTGCTCTTCCACGTGAGCCTCTTGATTTCCGCGATTCTCTTGTGGCTCGCGAGGCTCCCTTTGGTTAGTGGGGTTTGATTCGCTGGTATTTCTCGGAGTCCCACCCAAGCATTGAAGAGTGCATGTTGCTCTCGCGGAATCACAATAAGGTCGCGAGGGTCCTCCTCGTCCACGCGAGGGAGGGGCGGATTAGGGGCATTCTGGGTGAGAGGACCTGTCTGTAATAGGGTGTTGTTCACTGTGCCGCTTCTATCGGTATCCTCCATTGCACTGAATTTCACAATCTGATTCTCAAGGTTTCGAATGAACTAGCCGCGCGAGGAGTTCCCCACGGTCGACGCCAGTGTTGGAGCCCAGGTGTTCGCGATCTCGCAATCAACACCTCGCGAGATCTGGCCAGTCAATAATCTTCAAGCACTGGAGACCTCCTTCACGCCAACTGATACAACAACTTGGATTCCATCTTCTTTTGGATCAAAATCTGGTTTTCTCCACTGTTCTTCGTGTTCTTGAGCTCCCGAAACACCTGCACAACCAAACGGAAGGACGAACCCCCAGATTTGGCTCTCCGACGCCCAAGTCAGTAACGATCACAAGCAAATAGGAGTGACGAACCCAAATAACACCAAATTATAACCAAAGAAAAGAAGGAAACGATCAAAATCCACTTCTAAACCATAGAAGCCTTTTGAACCAAACCAATAAAACAGTGAAATGGCGAATCTCAACCAAACGTCACGACTCTTACACCAAAAGCACGAATACGGTACCGAGAATCACAATCCAAGTATCGATCATCCGATTCTCCATGAACAGAGATGAATCGGGAGGAAGAAGACGATTCCGAGTGAGGTTTCGCCCTCTGTGTGTTTCTCTCTTGCTCAAGGGGAAAAGCTTTGGATGCCGAAAAGATATTTTCTCTCTCCTTTCTGTTACGATTTATAATCAGGTCGCGGGCCCCACTTTATCCGATCTTTGACTATTTCGCTTATTGGGCCGCTTACTGGACTTTCCTACTTGATCTTCTCATTGGCACAATGGGCTTTCGCGATTCACCGAGCCGTCACGAACCGGGTTCGCTCTTGACCTGAGAACCGGGTCCAACACTCACCACCTCAAGGTAACGGAGTATCTCTTATCATTGGGCTACTAGCTCTAGTGACGATGGGGTTTAGAAATAAGTATCAGCTATATACATCAACAATTATACTAGATACACTCAAATACTCACGCTAATGGAAGTGGTAAGGTCATGCAGATAGGTGTCGTGAGCGTGATAAAATAAATTTGTCACGGCCATGCAAAACATCGTGGGTATAAAATAAATTTGTCCTAGATACGCGTGTTCCTATGATGGAAATGGAATATTATAAAGAAAAATGAAAAAATCACCCACGTATACTACCTACGTTGGCGTGGCCTATCTCCGATAATCACACGAGCTTCATCCTTTATAAACTTTTGATACATTCCTTTAGGCCTTTTTCTTTGAAAAAGGACTTCAACTTTCTTATGAGGAAGATATCTAACCGAACAAAACTCACCTCGTACATATCATTCACGATCTCACCCCACACTCGGCCTCCCGGCTAACTTTATCTCATGAGTTGACTTTAATCCTAGCCCTCCCTGTTTCTTTAAGAGGCAGAGCTCTTCCCATGTAACAAGGTGGAGCTTTCTCTTGTTTTTTCTTCTTCCCCCACACAAAACTCTGCTAGTCATGTCCAGGGATTTCCCCCCGAGGAAGTGCAGAATGCCTCCAAGCCTCTCATGATCATTTATCCTTTTGAAGTATTTTTTCCAAAGAGTACTCATGGACTGTGATCGGACATTCGTGGCTTCCGAAAAGACTAAAATACTGAGGTGATTTGTGAAAAATCTGAGAAGAACAAATTGAATTAGTGCATTATGATTGCTCTGTTTTTTCGACCCGAATCACATCATCCTCTTCTCCTTTGAAAGAGATTTGTCCTCGAATATTCGTCACTTTTGAACCATGAAGAACTTGCTTCGATTGCCAGCTCTGATACCAAATAATGTGATTCAACCCGAGATCTTGTTAACGGTGGTTTAGAGAACGCTAATTTGATGGAGGAGGTTGATGGTTGCGAAAGATAGAGGTGAAAGGATAAGCACCTAACAATCTTGTGGATATGAGTCACCATTGAAGTTTAGGAGACATCAAGATTCAAGAGATATGACTCACTCTTGAAACAAGATCGGATTGTTCAATATGACTCACGAACACGTTCTATATGACTTACGAGTACTCAAATTCTTGAAGAAGAAAGAAAAACTTTTAAATAACTTTGAAAGAAAATAACGATACTTAAAACAAGCTTTAGCTCTTAAATTCTTCTTCCCCCTAAACAAGACAAATCTCGCCCTTTATATAGTAAACTAGATTCGGACTCCCGCGCTACGCCCGGGGCAATTACCGATTTTTCGTATACGGTATAATGTTGTAAATAGGCGGTTTAGGATCTAGATAGGCCGCGGACGACAGAGGAGATGAAGAGAAGACGAAGATGTTCAAACGAAAGAGGGTGACGATGAGCGATCTTTTTTCTTTAATTTAATTTTTTTCTTTTCATTTATTTTAATAAAAATATGACGCGTATACGAAACAACAATTATGTATATGGCTAAATTACAACTTATCACCTCACATTCTCACAAATTCCATATAGATATATTTTGTTACACTAATTTTTATTAATAAATATTAACAATTTTTTAGTGTTAAAAATGTATTAATTTAGTGCTTTCATAAATTAAATTTTATATTATGAAGTTGAAGAATATGAAGAAATGTAGATATTAATTGTATTGGTTGCAACTAAGAGAAGATGAAAGTTTTATATTAAAATTCATGAATGAGATGAGAATGAATTACTTCATGCATTAAATAGGTATAGGTTGTCATAATTTTCTCAATGGCTAATAGTTTTATATGAGATATATAGATATAGATGGGAGATTGAAAATATATAGATAGATTAAAAATATCTATTTAACCCAGATTAATTTTTTAATCGGGGAAGGAGGGAGCGTCGGGATGAAACGAAGGGATTAACGAACGGGGTAGAGACCAGAATGATTTTGGAGATTGTGGTAGATGAAGGAGACGCGTTCTTAGTTGGTGATGAAATTAGCATTAAGAGAAGAGATAATTAGGGTAAAGATTAAAAATATTAGCATTCAGATTAATTTTTAACCGGGGAAGGAGGGAGCGCCGGGATGAAACGAAGGAATTGAAAAATGGGATAGAGACGGGAATGAGTTTGGAGATTGTGGTAGAGCAAGAAGACGAAAATGATGTGTTCTTAGTCGGTGATGAAATCAACTTTTATATATATATATATATATAGATAAATAAAAGATGAAACGAAAGACTCTTGGTATTCTCATCTTAGTTGACATCCTTAGCATCCAAGAAACCTCATAAATGAAGGTGTTTAATCTAAACTTTTCCTATGTCCTTATTGATGCTCAAACTCTTCCAATGGTCGTCAATTAATGCAACTCTTCATATTCAGAATTTTATTGCTGGATAGATAACTGTTTATGCCCATGCACGAATTGACTTTAGATCACAAGATGAAACATGTAGCCCTCTTTCTTAGCTTTCCAACTACTACTCGTGGGCATCCATTGGACCTTTCACAACTCCGAATATGGTCAGAATGCTGAGAAGATGTCGACGAGACAAATTCTTCGATTTTAACACCTTTGAAGTTCCATTCCATTAGACTTCTTCAAAAATTATGATTCCTATAGTCATATCATCCTCTCCTCCTTTAACAAGATTCGTCCTTTAATCCAAATGATAAAGAAAGACATTCTTACTGAGAGGTATGAGAGATGGCATGTCTTCCCCTTCCTCCATGGCACGGGTTCTTCCTTGGTACACAATATCGTATCCACTCAGGTGCACTACTCTCTTTGTTAGTCTCCTTGACAACTCTAGTTTGTTCATCACGTTCTTCAGAGGAGTTGTGGTTCTGAGAACGATAGTATGCGACTTGAAGTACGATTTTAGCTTTATGGACGCCATGACTAGAGCTATGTTAGTTTTTCCATCGCTAAGTATCTTGTTTAATCGGCGGATAGCGCCTTGCTTCATAGTTGTTGTTCATTGATAGAGCAAATGTCGGGGTTGCTAAATCAAAGTAAACCCTAAACACTAACTAGAGTATAGCAAGTAAGTAGAGGTCGAACCCAAGGGAATCAAAACACCAATGACTATGCAGTGAAGCGAAATATCAACTACCGAATAAGTAACAAGTAACCAGGGGGGTTTTGATTATAAGAAGCACAAAAGTAACAAGTAACAAGCAGAGAAACGATTGGTGAGAATAATATGCGAAGGGGTTTCACCTAGCAAGTATCCACACAACAGTCAATCAAGTTGATCATTGATTATCTCAAATTCTTATCAATCCTAGGGAATGTTCCTATTCCAATCTTTAGTATATCAATAGGCCAACCGGTCCTGATAATACTTACTTATTCAACAATCAGGGAAACCTCTCAAGATTAGATGAAATAGCAGCAAAGAGAACATGAATCATAAGGATGCATGCAATAACTTACAATCGTCAAGTATTAACATGCAATCAAACAATGGAATTAGTTCCTGCTCATGGTTGCAGAACTTAATAACTGAAGGTTTCAACTGCTAAGTAAAACAATGGAATTAGTTCCTGCTCATGGTTGCAGAACTAAGCGTTGTTGATGGAAAAGATGATGATAACAAATGAAAGCTGCTAGGGTTCTTAAAAGAGTCTAACCCTAGAATCCTAAACGAAAATAATAAAATAAAAGGAAAAGAAATAAATAAAACAAACATGGAAAATCCGGAAATAAGTGTCTTCAGCGAACTCCGGCGATCGCCGTAAAAGTGTGGCGATCGCCACCTTCATGTAAATCCTGGCACGCTCTCTGCTGGTACCTGGCGATCGCCACCTGGTGTCTGGCGATCGCCAGATTCACTTGAACTTCAATTGTGGCTTCTGCTGTAGGATGGCGATCGCCGGGGTGGAGGTGGCGATCGCGGGAAATGCCGCAGCAGCTTCTCTTCGAATGTTTCTTCAAGTCTTCAATCTTCAACTCTTCAAATCTTCAAGTCTTCCATAATCTTCACTTCTTAACAGATGTCTCATAACATAATAATATCTCTAAACACGTATGATAACACTCCTAAAACAATGTAATAATCCCTAGTTATGCTATACAAAGTGCAGCGTATCAAATACCCCCATACTTAGACCTTTACTCGTCCCGAGTAACTTAAAGAAAAGCTACCCTTACAATAGAATGCCCAAGGTCTCAGGAAGTACAAGAATATCTCCTAGTGATTACATACTCAATAAGCCCAAGACATACAAAACGCAACAACAACAATCAAGAACAATGATGATACAATAAGCTCAAACCCAAAACTACACCTTATTCCTCCAAGTGGCCTACCTGATTCCTACTATGCACCTCCTTCTTATGTCTACACACGCCAAGATGATAAAAATCTTAAAACACTCAATTTTTTTCATATACTCATCTTGCTTAGGCGCCCTTTCAGGTTTTCATCCTAACCACTCAATAATTGTTCCAGGCTCATAAAATCACATCACTCCAGACTTATTGTTGCCTCAGCCTAGTGTCGGCCAAGCCACCTTCTTATTGCATAGAACTTGCTATCCAAGGATTTTGTATGCCTTTTTCACAATATTTTTGGCTTTTTCTTTTTTTTTTGAATTTTTTTTTTTGGAATTTTTGGTTTATAACATGCAGAATGAAATGTAAGGAAAATAACTTTGTACAACAACTCATATTTTCCCCTCCCCCATACTTGAATGAAACATTGTCCTCAATGGAATAAAGGACATACAAATGTAAATGGGGAAGCAAAGACGATACTCATTGTGGTGATGGTGGAATATATTGATAGTAGGGGTTTGCACCCCTGAAGAACTCCTCTTGCCTCTGTAGCATCGTCTGCATCGTCTGCTCAATGGTGGTGAGCCGACCATCAATGGTGTTGAGTCGACCATCATAGCCGCTCGTGGTCCTGCTCACCTCAGCCAGCTGTGACCCGAAAGCTTGCTACTGGACTGACATACTCTCCATCATCTTGTACATCCTGTCATACTCAAGACCCGGGGCAACATCCTGAGCACCACCCTGATCAGCCTCCTGAGCACCAGGATTACCGCCCTGGTCAACTTCCATCTCCAGCTCCTCATCAGAATCTTGAACGGCAGCACCATCAGGTTGCAATCGAAACTCGACTGCAAGTGGACCAAAAGGCATAAACCTGGGTAGACGCATCCTGTGTGTATCACCCTTCTTAGATAACCAAGCAAAAGCGTTACCATTCACCTCCAGAACTCGTGCCCGCTGCAGCCCGAAAATGTCATACACATAGGCAGAATTGCTGCTGCCAGTGGCGATAGGCCTGTCCAGCAAACAGTCATTAGCAATAAGGGTGATCATCCCACCCACTGAAATCTTGCCTAACCTTGTTTTCTTCTTGCTGTACTTGGCAATACTCTCACAAAACAGCAACACCCAATCTGGAACGACCCTACTCTCAGGTGTCAGGGTCCATAGATACTGCAAGTCCTGACCGGAGATTTTGTTAACCTCGCCATGCCCGAGAAAGCACATAGCTAACACCTTGTGTGCCAGCCTGAGACATGGGTGGGTTATCTCATAATTATACTTCGTAGTAGAGGGTCGAAATACCTGCCCTGTAGCACGGAACCACAAGTCAAAAGGTTCCTGTCTATTCTGATTCCAGCCCTCAATAGGGTCCTTAGTTACCCCAAATGCCACAGCTAGGTCTTGAAAAGTGTAAGCATATTCCTTTCCTTGTATAATAAAAAGGATTTCCTTGTTCTCTAGACTGTAGGAAAAAATACTAATGAACTCCCTCGTAATAGTCTCATCAGTAGGAGCATTCCGCCTCATAAAATGCCCTAGACCACAGTTTCGCAGCAAACTCAACGTACACTCATCCATACCTAGCTGCTCTAAGGTAGAGATACAATAAAATTTTGTAATAACTACAGCTTTCGAGTCCAAAAGAGCTCGGACTCGTTTCTGATCTTTGGTCAAAGTTTTCCTGAATCCTTCCATTATTGTGTACAAAGTGAGCAAAGCAAGGGAGAAAGAAGTAATCAAAAACTCACAAAAGCCAATGAGAATTCCTCTGCAGACAGAATATGGCGATCGCGGGGACAGATCTGGCGATCGCGGTCGCTGGCGATTCCTGGCGAAGCTTCTGAGTTGAGGTGGCGATCGCGGGAAAAGTACTGACGATCGCGGGGCTTCGTCTTCTCCGTTTCTCCGGCGGTTTTCTGCGGGTTCCGGCGAGATTTTGAGGTTTAGGGGTTGGCTTTCTGAGAGAAAAGTGGACGGACTAGGGTTTTTTAATCATTCCTTAAATCCAGTTAGCGCCCAGTCATCGGTCTAGTCAGTGCCACGTCATCTTGAATTTCCACGTCACCATTTTTTTTTCTTTTGAGAAGACTTACAGCGGGATTGGCTACGGACTGTAGCTGACCCTAAGCTTCGGTGATTTCCTTCTGTCCATAAAAATGCTAAAAAGAAAATTAAACCGAACAAAACACACAAAAACAAATAAAAACGAACTCAAACCTCGGGTTGCCTCCCGAGTAGCGCCTTATTTAACGTCGTGGCTCGACCTCTGATAACACCTAATTTATACATATTTTAGGTGTCTAGTTGCATATTAGATTAGGTCATTCTCATACATATTTGATATATTTTATAGGTAATTTTGCATTATTTTGTATTCGGAGCCTACACTCGTATTTTTATGTGTTTCAGGTATTTTTAGGCAAAATAATACGAGACGGAAGAGAATCGATCTGCTGAATTTTGGATCCAAGATATATACCCATCTTATTGAGTAAACGGGCCGTGTTGTTTTGCTGAGCAAGATGAGTTCAATGAAGAATGGGGAATTGGGCCTGCTGCATGATTGAAGAGGAGAAGTGGACATGGACTTTTGGTTAAAAACATGGATGACATGGCATTAATGAGAGGAGGAGGTTACGTACACTTTATGAGGTTTTGGGGGGTTAGACTTTTGGGTGAGTTCTAGTTTTTGGTTTTAGGTTTTTTTTTGGTTTTTTCGTCTTTTTTTGGTTTTTGGGAGCCACCGCAGACAGCATTTCTAGAGGGGATTTTCTTGCCTTCGTTTGATTTGAAGACGGTGTTTATTGTTCTAGCATTTGTCAACTCGGATTATGTTCATCATTGAGATTAAGTTTTCTTATCTCCTACGTTTATTGAATAATTCGTATATGTTGATTGCTAGTTTAAATCTTTCGAATATGTCTTCGATCATGCTTGGCTAAATTCCTAGTTCTAAGGTTATGGTGATCCAGACAATGCGTATGTAATTGGAATTATATGTTTGTCTGAATTGAAATATTATTTGATTCGTTCCTAGATGCTTTATGCCCATAGTAGTTTATGCGAATTGGATCTTATTAGAGTTTGAGACTGAAAGGTGAAAAACACTAATAGGTAATAAGGTAGAGTTTGAGACTGAAAGGTGATAGCTTTTACCGGAATCCTAGGAATTGAACCAGAGTGTTATTTGTGCGAAAGCGACTTAATTACTCTTGAGGATACTAAGTCATCATAGATGTTCTTGGTTTAGACTGATTTAGCGGAGCGCGACAGCGAATGTTATTTCAGTTTATTCCTAGACTCTAAGAGCGTTAATGGGTTTGAATGAGATTAGCTCTGCGCGACAACGATTGTTAATTAGTTCAAACACGTTTACTATCGTCTGAAAGAAGTTAGTAGATTACCCTAGATGTCTTACCTTCAAATAATTGGACTAGATTCAGGCAGAGTGTGATTTTATGTACAGAAGCATTGTTGCGGTGATCCTTAACCTTAGACACATTTATCCATATATATTTATCTGTTTTATTTGTTATTCCTAGTAGCTTGGTTCGTTCTTATTTATATCCATTCGACCTAATTCACTGATAGCGTTTCAATTAATATTACATTGGTCTCTGTGGGATCGACACTTGACTACTACAACTGACCCCGTACACTTGCGGGTACGTTTTAGCCACATCAAGTTTTTGGCGCCGTTGCCGAGGACCAATTTGTTAATATTAGTTGTTATCTCTATTGGTGTTTCTAGGTCTTTTATTTTTCTTTTGTTTTATTTTCGGGCTATTTTAGAGTGAGTCGAAAAAATGTATTCAGGTGAGTATGAGGTAAATTCCTATCCTTTTCTTCCTTCTCAGTCTAATACAGGTTCTCAGAGGTATGATCATGTAAACTACAATTTGGGTTATGGCCAAAACCCAATATCTTTTAACCTCTTCTGTGAGAATTGTGGAGCTGAAGATCATGACAAGACTAATTGTCACGCTAGTTTTGGAGATATAATTGCTTGGAAAGCACAATCTTCTAATCCTAGTTGGATGACAACCCAACATATACCGCTTCAGGCTGAGACACGCCCACCCATGCAAGAGAGTAAGCTTAATGAATTCATCCAACGACATGATAGGGAAGTGGAGAAAGTTCTTCCTGTTCTTACAGCTATGTTGGATGATGTGCTTAAACCTTTATTAACCCAATTTTTTTCACTTTCAGGATTGGTGGACTCTTTGAAGATTCAAGTAGATGATCTAACCAAAGAAAATCTAAAGATGAAAGATTTGATTGCTGAGTTGGTTATATCAAATTTGCCTACAGAGCCACCTGAAGTGCACTACTTAGAGCGATGCACTTCTATAGTGATTGGGATTGATAAACAATGGGATGAGGCACAAATTGATAGGAATGAATTTACTCAAGGGAACAAGGAGGACCCGGTGCTTCATGAGCTTAAGGTGTTACAAAGCTCTATTCCGACCTCTTCTTGCAACGAGGTCCTGAGTAGACGGAAGAAGAGAAAAAGACGCTCTGCTGACCGTGCTCTTGTACAATTCAAGCAAGGGGATCATGTGATTCTCTATCATCATAAGTCGAGCATGTTTCCGGGAAGCAAGAGTACAAGATGGTCCGGTCCATACTACCTGAACCGAGTTCTTCAAAATGATTCTGTGGAGCTATGGCATAAGAACTCGGGGTATTTTATAGTGAGAAAGATTCGACTGAAGCCTTACATAGAGCCTGATCCGATCGAGTTGGGTATCACCGACCCGCCTGATCTGAGCACTTGACATTGGTGAAGGTCAAGCTAACGACCATAAACAAGCGCTTCTTGGGAGGCAACCCAAGGTACGTTTTTATCCTCAATTTTTGTTTAGTTTTTTTTTATTTTTTTTATTTTTTTTTAGGTGCACGAGGAGTGTTCGTAGAAATTGCACGAGAAAAAACACGTTCACTCTGCCTTTCAGAGAGTCCGCACGGTCAGTTACATACCGTGCGAAATTGTTCTAAACCGTGCATATTTTTTCGAATACTCTCAGTTGACTCGTACGGTTTGCAGCAAACCGTGCGAAAATGCTGCAAATCGTGCAAGCTTCATTTCTTTTTTAAATAAAAAATAAAAAAAAACCAAAAAATAAAGAAAGGGAAGAAGAGTTCTTTCCCGAGCCCTACTCTGCCTCCCGAATTCTCCATTACAGCCACCTTCACAACCCCGCCCCGCTGCCCCGTCCTTCTTCTGCTGCTACGCACAACCCCGCCCCGCAGCCCAGCCACCACCACTCAACACCATCGCCTTAAGCTGCCGCCAGTAGCCTCCACACCGTAATGGAGACCGTGCTCCTAAATCCAGATCCGAAGAGCACCCTGCACACCGTCGCGAGCATCCAGCAACCACCTCAGGCGGTGATTCCGGTCACCTTCCCCTCCATTTCTATATTCCAGGTGGTTTGTGTCGTTTATTCCTACTTGAAACTTTTTGGTGATTTGGTGCCCATTGCTTGGATTAAATATTTGATAGTGGCAGGTGTGTCTTATATGAATGAAGTTATGCTATCATGGGTTGAATTTATACTGAATCATGGTTTATATAGTTTCGGGGAGATGGCATCAGATATTGGATTGACTGTTTCATGCTTGGACTTCATATTTTGTTGACGATGAATTTAGTCGTCTGAGCATGTAATTATGTTTGTATCTGTTTGCCTTATAACTGCTAGAATGTGTAGTCCTGTATTTGGGGTTTGCTTTGTCTATGTCGTATATAGTGCTACTGGAAGATGGAAGAGGAGATGTTGCTGCAAATCTTCTGCACTTGTACTAATTTTGGACAACCCGGAGTATAGAGTGTAGATGCCTGATTACCTGAGTTTATTTGGTGAGTTTCCTTTTCTCTTTCTTTTATTTCTACATTGGGGACAATGTAGAATTTAAGCTTGGGGAGGGATAATTCCATGTGTGGACTTCGTTTGCATTTTAGTGTCAGTCTTTCATTCCGTTTGCATTGTAGTGTTAGTTTATCATTTGCATTTTAGTGTTAATTTTTCATTTTTCTCATGACATTTCATACATCATGCATTGCATTTGCATTATATTTTAGGTGTTTGATATGATTCACGGGTTTTACTTTTTGTTTTTCTTTTTGCGATGCACAATCCATGAAACCCCTAATATGCTTTGGTTGTTGATAATGTAATGATATATGCATGGTAATGAGGGCTTAAATGTTTGACATTTGACTTGAGCATGTAATGTGATCGCCAAACTTGAATCTTGTTAGAACCGATACTCTAGACAAAAGCCGGTGAGGATTGACCTTTCTTGGACTAAATTCTATAAGTGTCCTCTCTTTACTTTCATGTGAGTGAACTCTCTTTGTGTGTTAACTCTAGAACTTGCATTAATATCTTCTTCGAGACTACATTCACGACTTATGTGCATGACATTAATATGATTGAGGCATTGTTTTTGTTAGCCCTTTAACCTTGGCCACCCTATACTTGTATCCTCTTCTTGTAGCCCGTTTGAGCCTTAATTGCCTTTTCTTTGAAAGCTCCACAAAAGCATACCGAGCCTATATGATCATTCTACCCATCCGGGAATTAGGATAGTTGAATTGTTATGCTAGAGTGGATCTTAGTCAAGCTTGGGGGAAGTTACTTGTATGGTAGTTAAAGTGTGTTAAAAGTTTGTAATGGGTATCCTATCCTTCATTCTTCTTATGATTCTTCTTATGCTTCTTCTTCTACAAAAAGTGTTGAAAAAAAGAGAGAGAAAAAAATCAAAATCGAAAAAAAAGAAAGAAAGAAAGAAAGTAGCATTGAAATAAAAGAAGAAGAAGCAATCATAAAAAGAAAGGAGACCATATTATATATAAGGGTTAAGTTGTACGGGTTTGAAGGTTGTATTTCAATTGAGAGGAAATTTTGGTTCGGTGTTGTCTTGGTAAGATCCTCTTTCCCGGATTTAGCACCACATGGCCTAAATATCCATATGCCTTGTGTTATACCTTGGCCTCATTACAACCTTGGAAAAGACCTTATGATTTTTGTTATGTGCATAGTCTATAGTAGTGGAGATTAAGAACACTGTTGCAAGCTTATGGTAGTTTAACATTCAAAGTTGAGGATTTATATTGAGTGAAACACATACCCAAACACATGAGTGAAGTGATCTCATTTCTTTATCCTTGTGAGGACTAGAGTGGAAGAACTAACTTGATTTAATGTATTGGTTGTGAGTCATGTTATGATGGTTTTGTCTAATGTTTAGTCCTTCATGAATGTTTTCAACCTTATCATATTTTGTGGATTTCTTGATTGTGTACTTGCTTGAGGACAAACAAGGGTTAAGCTTGGGGGAATTTGATAACACCTAATTTATACATATTTTAGGTGTCTAGTTGCATATTAGATTAGGTCATTCTCATACATATTTGATATATTTTATAGGTAATTTTGCATTATTTTGTATTCGGAGCCTACACTCGTATTTTTATGTGTTTCAGGTATTTTTAGGCAAAATAATACGAGACGGAAGAGAATCGATCTGCTGAATTTTGGATCCAAGATATATACCCATCTTATTGAGTAAACGGGCCGTGTTGTTTTGCTGAGCAAGATGAGTTCAATGAAGAATGGGGAATTGGGCCTGCTGCATGATTGAAGAGGAGAAGTGGACATGGACGTTTGGTTAAAAACATGGATGACATGGCATTAATGAGAGGAGGAGGTTACGTACACTTTATGAGGTTTTGGGGGGTTAGACTTTTGGGTGAGTTCTAGTTTTTGGTTTTAGGTTTTTTTTGGTTTTTTCGTCTTTTTTTGGTTTTTGGGAGCCACCGCAGACAGCATTTCTAGAGGGGATTTTCTTGCCTTCGTTTGATTTGAAGACGGTGTTTATTGTTCTAGCATTTGTCAACTCGGATTATGTTCATCATTGAGATTAAGTTTTCTTATCTCCTACGTTTATTGAATAATTCGTATATGTTGATTGCTAGTTTAAATCTTTCGAATATGTCTTCGATCATGCTTGGCTAAATTCCTAGTTCTAAGGTTATGGTGATCCAGACAATGCGTATGTAATTGGAATTATATGTTTGTCTGAATTGAAATATTATTTGATTCGTTCCTAGATGCTTTATGCCCATAGTAGTTTATGCGAATTGGATCTTATTAGAGTTTGAGACTGAAAGGTGAAAAACACTAATAGGTAATAAGGTAGAGTTTGAGACTGAAAGGTGATAGCTTTTACCGGAATCCTAGGAATTGAACCAGAGTGTTATTTGTGCGAAAGCGACTTAATTACTCTTGAGGATACTAAGTCATCATAGATGTTCTTGGTTTAGACTGATTTAGCGGAGCGCGACAGCGAATGTTATTTCAGTTTATTCCTAGACTCTAAGAGCGTTAATGGGTTTGAATGAGATTAGCTCTGCGCGACAGCGATTGTTAATTAGTTCAAACACGTTTACTATCGTCTGAAAGAAGTTAGTAGATTACCCTAGATGTCTTACCTTCAAATAATTGGACTAGATTCAGGCAGAGTGTGATTTTATGTACAGAAGCATTGTTGCGGTGATCCTTAACCTTAGACACATTTATCCATATATATTTATCTGTTTTATTTGTTATTCCTAGTAGCTTGGTTCGTTCTTATTTATATCCATTCGACCTAATTCACTGATAGCGTTTCAATTAATATTACATTGGTCTCTGTGGGATCGACACTTGACTACTACAACTGACCCCGTACACTTGCGGGTACGTTTTAGCCACATCAACCTCATGCCTTTCAATCAGGTTTCATCAATAGGCTCCGTAAGATATTGCTCATCAATAGCCTCGTTGTTGAAACCTTCATGATAGGCTTTCAAACGTTGCCCATTTACCTTAAACACATTATTAGTCTCCCCATCATATAAATCCACTGCTCCATGGGGGAAGACTTGGGCAACAACATATGGTCCTGTCCATCTAGATTTAAGCCTACCTGGGAAAAGTTTCAGGCATGACTGGAATAATAGAACTTTATCACCTGCTTTAAAGTTCTTTCTCAAAATGTTCTTGTCATGCCAAGCCTTTGTCTTCTCCTTGTATATGACTGTATTGTCATAGGAATCGAGTCTTGCTTCCTCTAGCTCACTCAATTGCAACTTCCTGAATTCTCCAACTTCACCAATTTGCATGTTGCATTTCTTGACAGCCCATAACGCCTTATGCTCAAGCTCCACTGGAAGATGACAACCTTTACCAAAAATTAATCGATAAGGGGACATACCTATGGGAGTTTTGTAGGCTGTACGGTAGACCCACAATGCATCATCTAATCTCAAGCTCCAATCCTTCCTGTTGGGAGCCACTGTCTTTTGTAAGATGGTCTTGATTTCCCTGTTTGACAGCTCAGCTTGTCCATTGGTTTGTGGATGATAGGCAGTGGAGACCCTCTGAGTAACATGGTACTTCTTCAACAATGCACTCACCGTCTTGTTACAGGTTCCCGAATGAGCTAGGAAAAGGTCCCATAAAGTCAATCCCCCAAACATCAAAAATCTCACAAAAGATGATTGGTGCTTGAGGCATCTCATTCTTTTGAGACATATTCCCAACTCGTTGGCATTGATCACAGGTTTTGCAATAGGCATAAGCATCCCGAAAGATGTGTGGCCAATACAAACCTGCATCCAACACTTTCCTAGCTGTTCTATTAGCCCCAAAGTGACCCCCACATGCATAAGAATGACAAAAAGACAAAACAGATTGTACCTCATTATCAGGAAGGCATCGACGAATCACCTGATCATTACAGTGCCTCCAAAGATAAGGATCATCCCACACATAGAATCTAGCTTCGCTTCTTATCTTATCCCTTTGAGCCTTAGAAAAATTAGGGGGGAACTCTCCTATGACCAGAAAGTTCACCATAGTTGCGTACCAGGGCTTGAAAGTTTTCAGAGTGAGGAGCGTTGCTTCAAGATCGAAGTCAAAGTAACTCTCTGCGGGACCATGGCGATCGCCACTGCCATATAGCGATCGCGGTCGCGATACAAAATCAACGCCACCTTCTGTCAGAATATGGCGATCGCCACCATTACCTGGCGATCGCGGGATCAAAGCAGAAGCCAAAGTGAATTCGGAGACATTATGGCGATCGCCACCAGATGGTAGCAATCGCGTCATTGCTACAGTAGCTATTTCGAATAAAGTGTCATTAGGGATGTTTCCCTGAATTTTCTTCTGCATCTCTGGCTTGTCGTCTCCACTGACTAACCTACTCAAGTGATCAGCCACCAAGTTCTCAGCACCTTTCTTGTCTCGAATCTCCACATCAAACCCACTCAACAACAAGATCCATCTAATCAACCTTGGCTTGGCATCTTTCTTCGTCAAAAGATAACGAAGCGTTATTGGTGAATATAAACAATTACCTTGGTACCAAGAAGATATTGTCTGAATTTCTCCAAGGCAAACACAATTGCTAGCATCTCCTTCTCAGTGGTGGAGTAGTTCCTTTGTGCTCCATTCAAAGTCATAGAAGCATAATGAATTACTTGGGAAGCTCTTGCTTCTTTCTGCCCAAGAACTGCTCCAACAGCATAGTCACTAGCATCACACATGATCTCAAAAGGGCGAGACCAATCCGGCACCTGAATAATTGGTGCACTCGTTAAACGAGTTTTCAACTCATCAAACGCCTTCTTGCACTCGTCATTCAGCTCAAAATCAACCTCCTTCTTCAGCAACTCACATAGAGGTGATGAGGTCTTTGAAAAGTCCTTAATAAACCCGTGATATAAACCTGCATGGCCTAGAAAAGAACGAACTTCCCGCACATTAGTAGGATAAGGAAAAGACTGAATTACATCAATCTTCGCCTTATCGACCTCAATACCCCTAGCTGACACAATATGACCCAACACAATACCTTGCTCAACCATGAAATGACACTTTTCATAATTAAGAACCAAGTTGGTTTCTACACAACTTTTAAGCACTAATGTCAAATGGTTTAAGCATGCATTAAAACTATCACCATGGACCGTGAAATCATCCATAAAAACCTCAATGAAATTTTCCACATACTCAGAAAAAATAATCATCATACACCTTTGGAATGTACCGGGTGCGTTACACAACCCAAATGGCATCCCGCGGTATGCAAAAGTACCAAAAGGACATGTAAATGTCGTTTTCTCTTGATCCTCCGGAGCTATGGCAATCTGAAAATAACTTGAGTTTTTATCCAAAAAGCAATAGAAAGGGAGATCGGCAAGTCGCTCAAGCATTTGATCAATAAATGGTAAAGGAAAGTGATCCTTCCTAGTTACCACATTCAGCTTACGGTAATCTAAGCAAACTCGCCAACCTGTTTGTAACCTGGTGGGAACCAACTCTCCTTGTTGATTCTCCACAACTTGAATACCACCCTTCTTGGGAACACACTGTGTAGGACTAACCAATTGACTCTCAGAGATAGGAAAAATCATACCTGCCTGAAGGAGTTTCAACACCTCCTTCTTCACCACTTCAGTCATTGGTGGATTGAGTCGCCTCTGGGGTTCTCTGGATGGCTTGGGATCCCCTTCTAGCAAAATCCTATGCATACATGTCGAGGGACTAATCCCTTTAATGTCTGCGATGGTCCATCCCAAAGCTACCTTATGCTCTTCAAGCACTGCCACTAACTTCTCTTCTTGCTCCTTGGAAAGATGGCTAGAAATAATGACCCGTAATGTGTCACCTTTTCCAAGAAAAGCATACTTCAAATGTTTGGGAAGCTCCTTCAATTCATCTTCTGGTGCCTGCACAATAGATGGTAGGAGCTTCTCCCTCGGCACTATTAGTTCTAAGGGGCCATTGCCCAAATGAGTGTAGGGAGACTTACCTTCAGCATTCAATTGTGCCAAGACTACCTGCATGTTAGTGGATAAAGCCATATATGCATGTGGATCATCCACATCATTCTCAATGATTGATCTCAGCTCATCAAAACAAGTAATATCAAACACATCTTGCACAATAGGCTCAATCACATCAATGGAACGCAAAGAATGGTCATCAATGGGGTGTTTCATAGAATCATAAATGTTGTACTCAACCTTCTCCCCATCAAATTTCATTGTCAGTGTCCCACTGTTCACATCAATCTTAGTTTGAGCAGTTTTCATGAAAGGCCTACCTAGCAAAATAGGTGATGCATGCTTGTCATGCTCCATATCCAACACAAAGAAATCAGCAGGAAAATCAGATCATCAACCATAACAAGAACATCTTCAACCACCCCTTTCAGGCATACATTAGATCTATCAACAAGTTGAACAACAATTCATGTTTCATGCAAGGGTCCTAAGCCCA
Organism: Oxyria digyna; assembly: GCA_029168935.1. Taxonomy (NCBI): domain Eukaryota; kingdom Viridiplantae; phylum Streptophyta; class Magnoliopsida; order Caryophyllales; family Polygonaceae; genus Oxyria; species Oxyria digyna. The sequence continues at coordinate 25,251,683 of JAPVLV010000013.1, forward strand.
GTGGTACATACAAAGAGTAAGGCAAAACATTGATTGATGCACCTAAATCTAGCATAGCCTTTTCAAAAATATAGTTTCACCAATCACACATGGAATGCTAAACATGCCTGGATCACCACATTTCTTAGGCATACGTCTTTGGAACACAACAGAGACTTGTTCACTAACTTTCACCTTTTGTTTTCCCTTAAGTTTTTGATTCCTTTTAATCGTGCAAATTTCTTTCAAAAACATAGCAAATCTAGGAATACTCTTGACAAGTTTAAACAAAGGAATGTTTACCCCACACCTACTAAAGGTTTCGAAGATCTCTTTGTCATTCTCCGGTCTTCGAATCTCCTTCAATGCCTCAGGAAAGGGAGCAACAGGCTTCTGTGAGAACAGGGGAGGAAAATTAGGACGAACGTAGTCGTCCTTGGACTCAGAGGCCTCCCGGCGATCGCGGTCTTGAACAGCCCACCTCTGCAGAAGTCCCGCGATCGCTATCTGTTGATGGCGATCGCGGTTTTGTTACGGAAAAATCTGTAGCTTCTGTAGTAAGGTCGCGATCGCCACTCAAATAGGAGATCGCGGTCGGTCTTGTTGAGCTTTTGTTTCGGAATCTTGCTTCTGTTTTCCCTTTTCAGCACTCGGGTCATCAATAAAAAACTTTCCACTTCTCAGCGTTATAGCACCAACATTTTCTCTCGGGTCCACTACCGTTTGAGATGGCAGCTTTCCCAAATCTCTAGCTTCTAAGTTGCTCACGGCTTGAGCAATCTATCCTATCTGTATCTCAAGATTCTGGATGCTTGATTTTGTCTCAGCGCTTTGTTGCATCACAGTCTGAGCTAAGGACTTAATCATCTCTTCAGCATTCATAGAACTCTGAGGTTTAGGTTGTTGTTGCAAGACTTGAGGGTTTTGAACATTGTTCTGATTATCCCACCTCAAGTTAGGATGATTCCTTGTACCTGGATTATAATGATTAGCATAAGGATCAAATCTAGGCCTAGGTTGCCATCCTCTTGCAGCATTTACCTCAACATTCAGCTCTTGGAGTTGTGGACACGCATCAGTAGGATGCCTGCATCAGTGCATACCCCACAAGCTATCACTTGTTGTTGACTACTACTTTTCAACATTAAGGACTTCACCATATCCTTCAACTCATTCATATCAGTTTGAATTCTAGCCGGATCAAGTGAACTTACTGAATGGGAGCCCTGTCTGTTACCGAACTGCCTTGAACTCTCATCCAACTCATCAAACATTTCAGTAGCCTGAGGTATAGTCAATTTCAGAAAATTACCTCCACCGGATGCGTTTACCATTCTACGATCCTCATCAGGCCACTAAACAAGTACATAAGAAGATCCTGGTCAGTGTAACTATGGAATGGACAGCTTGAGCACAACTTCTTGAATCTCTCATAGTACTCATATAGACTCTCAGTTGAGTGTTGTTGAATGGTCGTGATGTCCTTCTTCAAGCTACTCAGTTTTGTGGCTGGGAAGTACTTTTCTAAGAAAACCTTCTTCATCTTAGCCCATGTATCGATACTCCCCGGGGCTTGATAGTAGAGCCAATCATTCGCAGCATCTTTCACAGTAAATCCGAAAGCTCTCAACATGACTTGCTCCTCAGTAACACCTCTAGCCTTCATACTAGAACATATGGCATGGAATTGAGCCAAATGTTTGTTTGGATCCTCACCTGCTAAGCCATGGAAGTATGGAAGCTCGTGAATTAAACCAGCTTTCAACTCAAAATTCACACCTTCAGTTATCTCAAGAAACCTCACAGCCAAAGGTTGTTGATCTAAGTTCGGTGCTGTGAGTTCCCTCATAGTAGGCAATGGTGGTCCATGTTGTTGGCCGAATGGAAATCCATCAGCTCCTTGATCACACCCATCTCGTTACTTTGGTTCAAAGCTGCTCTTCGGTTCCTGTGGAACGTCCTCTCAATCTCTGAATCAAAAGCAACAAGAGATGAATTAGTAGCACGGGTCTGAACCATAAAGGTTCACACCAAACATTTGATAAGTCACAATTAGCACAGAAATAGAATAATTCAATTCCCCTGCAACGGCGCCAAATTTGATAGAGCAAATGTCGTGGTTGCTAAATCAAAGTAAACCCTAAACACTAACTAGAGTATAGCAAGTAAGTAGAGGTCGAACCCAAGGGAATCAAAACACCAATAACTATGCATTCAAGCGAAATATCAACTAACGAACAAGTAACAAGTAACCAGGGGGGGTTTTGATTATACGAAGCACAAAAGTAACAAGTAACAAGTAGAGAAACGATTGGTGAGAATAATATGCGAAGGGGTTTCACCTAGCAAGTATCCACACAACAGTCAATCAAGTTGATCACAAATTATCTCAAGTTCTTATCAATCCTAGGGAATGTTCCTATTCCAATCTTTAGTATATCAGTAGGCCAACCGGTCCTGATAATACTTACTTATTCAACAATCAGGGAAACCTCTCAAGATTAGATGAAATAGCAGCAAATAGCACAGGAATCATAAGGATGCATGCAATAACTTACAATCGTCAAGTATTAACATGCAATCAATTCTCTTTCATATAAGCAATCAACTACCAGATCATGCAGATATGGATGCTACAATGACAAGGAATTACACCGCCTATTCCTAGTCTAGCAATAGAAGACTATTAATCAAACTAGGTGATCAATCTAGCAAAACCAATAGAAATCATATAGATGAAGAACAAGAGAATTAATACAAACCCAAAGGAAAAGAACAAGAGTTTAGAAATCTCACAACTTAATAACTGAAGGTTTCAACTGCTAAGTAAAACAATGGAATTAGTTCTTGCTCATGGTTGCAGAACTAAGCGTTGTTGATGGAAAAGATGATGATAACAAATGGAAGCTTCTAGGGTCCTTAAAAGAGTCTAACCCTAGAATCCTAAACGAAAATAATAAAATAAAAGGAAAAGAAATAAATAAAACAAACATAGAAAATCCGGAAATAAGTGTGATGAAGGATCATCTGGACAGCAACCGACACCTCCGGTCCCCGAGTTTGAAGGTGCATTGACGCGCTCGAGAGCTAAGGAAGTCCAACAAGAGCTAGACAAGTTAGTAGTGTTCTTCAGTTCCATGGAGTTGAATACAGACGAAGAACCACCATTGAAGACTGTTCTAATGATCGAGGTTCGAGAACGAGCAGAGGACGACAGCGAAGAACCGCGACCGCGGCTGGAAACCGCGCCCGCGGCTCACCCGCAAACCGCGCCCGCGGCTCCATAACCGCGCCCGCGGCCAGGAGACAAAACCGCGCCCGCGGCTCCATAACCGCGACCGCGGCCAGGAAACTCGGCGAAGTGCTTTGAAACATTATGTTCGAATGTTTAATTGTTTTTCGGATTATTATTTTAGGATTTACTTTTTATTGTTTATTTCTTTAGTTAGCATCCTTATGAACCCTATATAAGGCTGCCTTAGTTGTTGTTTTAGCCCCCCCCAGACTTTGATATTGAATACAACGTTTATCGTTTTTCCTTCCAAAAGAGAGCTTTTGTGAGAAGAGTGCCCCGTGTGCATTGTCGTTCAGTTGGCCCTAGTTGTGCTTGTGTGTGTCAATCTCCTCCATAAGGTTGGTGCTATCGGGACTCCATAGAGCAACCTCCAGGTGCCTTGACCCACCAAAGTCATTGTGTTTGGTTGTAATCATCCGTTGGGGTTTCTTCATCATTCGGTAAGGTTCTTGTTCTTAAGTTCAAGGGTTTTATCGTTGTTTGATTTGGTTCCAATTGGCCTATCATTCGACTTATCCTTCTTTCATCTCATTCTAATTCCGCCTTTCTTCTCTGTTCGAGTTCCTATTCGAGTTTGGTGTCTAGGTCGGCAACTACGGCTTATCCCCGCATCAAATTGGTATCAGAGCTGTGTTGACACCATTCGTCTTCACAAGAACATCAAGAGACCCCCTATCCAGAAAATCACAAAAAGAGTCAGCTTTTATTTTCTTGTTTGTCAGTTTCTTTCAGAAATTGATATTGAGTCTTCCATTCTTTGATATTTCTTGTTGAGTCATTACAGGTTGTGTGCAAGAAGCTTGGATCGATTAGTGTTGGTGGAGATCGAAAGATTGGAGTTTGGAGCACCCTTGTTCCCAAAATCCATTCAGCCCTTCATCCATCACAAAATCTATCCATCCCTACCAAAACGCAGCCATCAGAAACCCAAAAGAATTGCTGGAATTTCTTTCCTTGAAGCCCAAACAAGATCTTCAAAGAAGGAAATCTTATCTTTCTACAAGGGAAATCAAGTTAGTTGTTATTTTTATTTATTTTCAATTTTGCTGAGATTAATATCTCAGATCAAGTCTGTAATTTCGTTTTGTTTAGTTGAGACAAAAAAAAAATCAAAGAAAAATCAAAAAAAAAATATACAAAAAAAAAAGAATCGAAAAGTCTCAAAGTTAGTAGTTTATTTTACGTTTTGTTGAGTCAAAGTCTAGTTTGATATTGTTTAAGTCGGATCTCAAGAACTCAAAGGAAATCGGGTTGAACAAACCCGAACGGAAGCGAGAAACCACCAGGCCGCGACAGAAACCGCGCCCGCGGCCCAGTAGCCGCACCCGCGGTTCAAGCCGCACCCGCGGAATTCAGGCCGCGCCCGCGGCTTAGCCTCAAAAGCCACAGTTCGAAAATCCGCGCCTGCGGACTTCAGACCGCGCCCGCGGAACCGTCACTGTTTGCCTTTCCATTCCTTTCAGATACGAGCCTCAATTAATTACCTAACCCTCCCGACTCCGTCTTCGATCCTTCAATCGACATCAGTCGGAACAAGTTAAGGTACGCTTCCTTTTGGCTCTTCTTGAAATTCGAAGCTTAACTCATATCTCTGCTTTGCATTCTCATTCTTGCAAACGCCTTCGAGTTTTATTTTCTTTCTTTCATTGAGTCAGTCTCTTGTTTGAGTCAGAACCTTACAGTCGAAACCCCGCACTACGCTAGCCATCTCCATCTCTACCATCATTCATATATTGCTAGGAGTTCGGTAGTTTCAACTTAGTGGGTTATTGATCCATACAAGTCAATTCATCAAAGAAAAGTTGATTGCAACGACAATTGAGAGAGAGTGCAGAGGAAAACATACGAGAGTAAACACTAGCGAGTTGTTTTCATTTACACTTACCTTAATATTGTTCTGTGTTAGTCTTTTCTTTAGTGATGAGTAGGTCAGTTTCTCCCCATGGGAGGCAAGAAGCCCCGGAGACCCGCGCCCTTACCCCGGAATTTATGACCAACATGTTTCGGGAGATGACGTCGGCCATTACCACCGCCATAGAGCGGCAGCAGCGATCCACCCCGTCCCCAAGGGTTCGAGAGCACATCGGGACCTCCTATGATGCTCCAGTCGACAATCGGAGACCCCTGCCTCCTCAGCAAGATGCCTATGAGGTTGCCCGCATGGGTCGGGAACCCAGACGCAGGCCTACACCCCGGGACGATTTTCCACAAGGCCGGAGAGGACGCTTTCGTAACTCTCCTATACCTCACTTTAATAGATACAATGCTGCTAACCGTTTTGATGATGCATTTCAGGACCTAGGTGATAATGATGATGAAGAGGAGCCTGAAGAAGAAGATGAGGCGGGATGGCGACCACATCGTCCCCAAGGAGGTTACCAAGGAAGGCGAAGAGAGCCTGAGCAAGATGGAGTGGGAAAGATAAAGGTTAAGATCCCGAGTTTTGAGGGAAAGTGTGATCCAGACATATATATGGAGTGGGAGACCAAGATTGAACAAATCTGGAATTGTCACAACTTTCCTGAAGCCAAAAAGGTGCAGCTGGCATCTTTGGAGTTTAGTGGCTACGCATTAGTTTGGTGGGATAGCTTGATCAGAGGAAGAGTTGCCAATGGAGATTATCCTGTCACTACTTGGGAACTTATGAAGAGGATGATGAGAGCTCGATTCATTCCCCCACATTACACTAGGGAACTTATTCAGCGGCTCGAGAATTTGAAGCAAGGATCAATGGGAGTCGAAGAGACTTACAATGCTATGCAAATAGCGATGGTTCGAGCTAATTTGGTGGAGGATGAGGAGACAACCATGGCTAGATATCTTCGTATCCTTCACCCATATGTGTCTAGTGAGATTGAGATGTTCCCTTACAACTCAATGACTGAGTTGCTACACTTGGCTATCAAGGTGGAAAGAAAGACCAAAATTAGGAGCCAAGGGAGCAAAAACGCAGGTGGCTGGAAAAATCAGCAAGGAAGGAACTCCTATCCTTCAAACCGAGAGGTCCCTAACAAGGAAGACATTGGTTCTCGAAGGAATCCGCCAGCCACTACTCAAGTGCCCTCCAAGACAACACTTGGCCCTTCTCTTCCACCCCGAGGGAGTACTTCTAACCCTACTTCTAGAGCTAGGGATATTGAATGTTTTAAATGTAGAGGAAAGGGTCATATGATGAAAGATTGTCCTAATTCTAGAGTATTAATTGTTAATCAACTAGGAGAACTTGAAAGTGAAAGTGAAAAGGAAGAGAACCTAGGTGATATGCATGATGAGGATGATCTTAGTGATGAAATTGGTTATGAACATGGTGATTCTTTGATTTGTAAAAGAAATTTACATGTACAACCCGCCCCTTGTGAAGATAATCAAAGAGAAAATTTATTTCACACTAGGTGTTTAGTTCAAGGAAAGGTCTGCAATATGATTATTGATGGTGGAAGTTGTTGCAATATTGTTAGCACTGAATTGATCACTAAATTGCAGTTTACTACTATTTTCCATCCTAGACCTTATAAATTGCATTGGATGAATGAATGTGGGGAATTAAAAGTCCTAAAACAAGCTGAGATAACATTCACCTTAGGAAAATATACGGATACAGTTTTATGTGATGTAGTTCCTATGCAAGCTTGTCATATATTGTTAGGAAGACCATGGCAATACGATCGAAGGGTTACTCATGATGGTCATACTAACCGTCATACATTCATCTTTAATGGTAAGCCTATTACTCTTAAACCTATGACTCCAGCGCATATAGCAGAAGCTTACGAAAAGAGCAAAGGCAAGGAAAAGGTTTCTGACAGAACCGAAGCAACAACAGCAGCAACCAAAAACCGCACCCGCGGTTCAGATGCCGCACCCGCGGCTCACGATAGATCGCGACAGAAGGACCGGCACGAGAGCCGCGCCCGCGGCCCAGAAGACGCACCCGCGGCTCACTCGCCAAACCGCGCCCGCGGTAATTCAGCCGCGCCCGCGGGTCATCCTTCTGGCGCAACGCTAGGTCCTGCAGCGACGAGTCGGGCCCTATTGTCGTCCAAAGCCGAGCTGGAAGGTGAGTATTTACCCTTCGATACTACCTTAATGATGCTTTGCAAGAGATTTGTGTTGACAGGTACCGAATCTCGACTTGATCTACCCCTTAGCATTCAAGCTATTCTTGATGAGTTTGCTGAGGTGTTTCCGGATGAGATTCCACCGGGCTTACCGCCCTTTAGGGGCATTGAGCATCAAATTGATCTTATTCCAGGAGCTTCTTTACCTAACCGGCCAGCTTACAGAATGAACCCTCAGGAGTGTCAAGAGATTCAGAAGCAGGTGCAGGAGCTTGTAGATAAAGGGTATGTTCGAGAAAGTCTTAGTCCTTGTGCAGTTCCGGTCTTACTTGTGCCTAAGAAAGACAATTCTTGGCGGATGTGTGTTGATTGCCGAGCTATCAACAACATAACTGTCAAGTATCGTCATCCTATACCAAGGCTGGATGACATGTTGGATGAGCTTCACGGTGCCACAAACTTCACCAAGATTGATCTGAGGAGTGGCTATCATCAAATCCGAATGAGGGAAGGCGATGAGTGGAAGACCGCCTTCAAGACCAAATTTGGTCTATATGAGTGGCTTGTTATGCCATTTGGACTTACTAATGCCCCCTCTACTTTTATGAGGCTTATGAACCATGTCTTGAGGAAGTTTATAGGGAAGTTTGTTGTAGTTTATTTCGATGACATTCTGATTTACAGCAGATCCCTAGAGGAGCATGAGCAACATCTCAGGGAAGTACTCGTTACTCTTAGTATACAGCGACTATATGCTAATTTGAAGAAGTGTGATTTTTGCACTGATAGAGTTATATTTCTTGGTTTTGTAGTGAGCTCCCAGGGATTACAGGTGGACGAGGAGAAGATTAAAGCCATTCAGGAATGGCCGACACCCACGACCGGCAGCCAGGTACGCAGTTTCCACGGGTTAGCAAGCTTCTATCGGCGTTTTGTGAAGGATTTCAGCACCATTGCTGCACCGCTGACTGAGGTAACTAAGAAGCACTCAGCATTTGTTTGGAAGGAGGCTCAAGAAAGGGCGTTTGAGGAGCTAAAACGCAGATTGACCGAGGCACCTTTGCTTGTGCTTCCCGACTTCACTAGGCCGTTCGAAGTGGAATGTGATGCTTCCGGAGTTGGCATTGGAGGAGTCCTCATGCAAGAAGGTAAGCCTATTTCCTTCTTTTCTGAAAAGTTGAAAGGTGCAAGTCTAAATTACTCTACTTATGATAAGGAATTGTATGCGTTATATAGAGTACTTAAGACTTGGCAACACTACCTATGGCCTAGAGAGTTTGTTTTGCATACCGATCATGAATCTTTGAAACATTTTAGGAGCCAAGACAAACTTGATAGGAGGCATGGTAGATGGATGGAATTTATTGAGACTTTCCCTTATATCATCAAATACAAGAAGGGAAAGGACAATGTTGTTGCTGATGCACTATCTAGGAGGCATGCTTTAATTGTTCAACTTGACTCTAAGGTGTTAGGCTTTGTTTACATCAAGGAATTATATCGTAATGATGCTGATTTTGGTGCTATCTATAAGCAATGTTTAGATAAAGGAACTGTGGATAAGTTTTACTTGTTTGATGGTTTCTTGTTTAGGGCTAGTAAAGTGTGCATACCTAAGTGTTCTTTGAGATTATTGCTTGTTGAAGAAGCCCATAAGGGTGGATTAATGGGACACTTTGGTAGAGATAAGACATATCATATGTTGCATACTCATTTTTATTGGCCCCATATGCTTAGGGATGTTGAGCATTGTTTGAAAAGATGTTTGGAGTGTCTTAAGGCTAAGTCTAGAGTTAAACCACATGGATTGTATACTCCTTTGCCTATTCCTACGACCCCCTGGGTAGACATTAGTATGGATTTTATTGTAGGGTTGCCTAGGACTAAGAAGGGGAGAGATTCTATTTTTGTGGTAGTTGATAGATTTTCTAAAATGGCTCATTTTATTGCTTGCAACAAGACTGATGATGCTCATCATGTGGCTGACTTGTTCTTCACCGGAGTTGTTAGGTTACATGGAGTACCAAAGACTATCGTGAGTGATAGGGATGTGAAATTTCTAAGTTACTTTTGGAAAACTCTTTGGGGAAAACTAGGGACTAAACTACTATTCTCTACATCTAGTCATCCTCAAACTGATGGTCAAACTGAAGTAACCAATAGGACCTTAGGAACCCTTTTGAGAGCCATTCTTAAGAAGAATTTGAAAGCTTGGGAAGAAGCCTTACCCCATGTTGAGTTTGCCTACAATAGGGCCATCCATTCCTCAACCTCGCGGAGCCCCTTTGAATGTGTGTATGGTTTGAATCCACTAACCCCTTTTGATCTTATGCCGTTACCTACGAAGGAGCGAGTGGATTTCAATGCAGGAAAACAGGTTGATCACATCAAGGAAATTCATAAGAGGACAAGAGCTAAATTGCTAGAAGTAGCTGCTACAAATGCTAGCAAGGCAAATAGGAAGAGGAAGAAAGTCATCTTCAAGGAGGGAGACCTCGTGTGGGTCCACTTTAGGAGAGAGCGTTTCCCCAGCAAACGCCACTCAAAGCTGTCCCCAAGAGGCGATGGACCATTCAAGGTGCTTAAGAGGATTGGAGATAATGCTTATGTCTTGGAGCTTCCCGGCGACTATCAAGTGAGTGCTACCTTCAATGTGCAAGATTTGACTTTATTCGAGGGTGAAGAAGAAGAGGAGCTGGATGATTCGAGGTCGAATCCTTTTCAAGAAGGGGAGGATGATGAAGGATCATCTGGACAGCAACCGACACCTCCGGTCCCCGAGTTTGAAGGTGCATTGACGCGCTCGAGAGCTAAGGAAGTCCAACAAGAGCTAGACAAGTTAGTAGAATTCTTCAGTTCCAGGGAGTTGAATACAGACGAAGAACCACCATTGAAGACTGTTCTAATGATCGAGGTTCGAGAACGAGCAGAGGACGACAGCGAAGAACCGCGACCGCGGCTGGAAACCGCGCCCGCGGCTCACCCGCAAACCGCGCCCGCGGCTCCATAACCGCGACCGCGGCCAGGAAACTCGGCGAAGTGCTTTGAAACATTATGTTCGAATGTTTAATTGTTTTTCGGATTATTATTTTAGGATTTACTTTTTATTGTTTATTTCTTTAGTTAGCATCCTTATGAACCCTATATAAGGCTGCCTTAGTTGTTGTTTTAGCCCCCCCCCCCCCCCCCAGACTTTGATATTGAATACAACGTTTATCGTTTTTCCTTCCAAAAGAGAGCTTTTGTGAGAAGAGTGCCCCGTGTGCATTGTCGTTCAGTTGGCCCTAGTTGTGCTTGTGTGTGTCAATCTCCTCCATAAGGTTGGTGCTATCGGGACTCCATAGAGCAACCTCCAGGTGCCTTGACCCACCAAAGTCATTGTGTTTGGTTGTAATCATCCGTTGGGGTTTCTTCATCATTCGGTAAGGTTCTTGTTCTTAAGTTCAAGGGTTTTATCGTTGTTTGATTTGGTTCCAATTGGCCTATCATTCGACTTATCCTTCTTTCATCTCATTCTAATTCCGCCTTTCTTCTCTGTTCGAGTTCCTATTCGAGTTTGGTGTCTAGGTCGGCAACTACGGCTTATCCCCGCATCAAAGTGTCTTCAGCGAACTCCGACGATCGCCATAAAAGTGTGGCGATCGCCACCTTCATGTAAATCCTGGCACGCCCTCTGCTGGTACCTGGCGATCGCCACCTGGTGTCTGGCGATCGCCAGATTCACTTGAACTTCAATTGTGGCTTCTGTTGTAGGATGGCGATCGTCGGGGTGGAGGTGGCGATCGCGGGAAATGCCGCAACAGCTTTTGTTCGAATGTTTCTTCAAGTCTTCAAGTCTTCCATAATCTTCACTTCTTAACAGATGTCTCATAACATAATAATATCTCTAAACACGTATGATAACACTCCTAAAACAATGTAATAATCTCTAGTTACGCTATACAAAGTGCAGCGTATCATTCATCTTCTTCCTCTCTGACTAGCACCGCCTCACTTCCTCTTTGGGTCACGACATACCCTAGGAATCTCTTCAATTCCTCTTTGGGTCACGACATACTGTAGAATTTCCCCGAGGACACGCCGAACGAGCACTTGGTGGGGTTCAACTTCATGCTATGTTTTTCTAATATCTTGAACGCGACCTCTAGATGTTGGACGTGATCCGCTGCTTTTTTTGACTTAAATAACATATCGTCTATGTAGCCAAGCACCGAACTCATGGCATACATCACTCTCTTACCAGCTCGAAGCGATAATGTTTCAAATCTATGGGAGGGAGGATAATGTGACTTTGGTCCCATCCGAACCGCACTACGCCGAGCCCAAGATGGTCATGATCATGGTCCCATCCGAGCACATGGTCCCATTGGACCTAAATGGGTCCAAGACATGCAACCAAGGCTCAAGTGCTTTCCCAATCTGCCAAGCGCCTGGGGAGACACAATCCCTTGATTTTCGCCTTGGCGTCTTCAATGTGATCCCTTGAATGTTTCCTTGAAGTTTTCCATCTTATCCTTCCACCTAGGCGCCATCAAGGATCACCTTATCAGCCATAGTCGTCCACAAGAAGTGCTAGACACATCACATAGTTTTCTCTTTTTGATTTGTTCACATTATGCCATTTATTTCCTAGATTCTAGCTCATTTATTTCCTAGTAAGCATGTTGAATTTGAATGCAAAGCTTTAAGTCGAGAATACTCCTTCCCTTTGAAGTAGTCTCAATACAACAATTCTAGATCAACTAGAGATCCTTCCCATCACCGACATCAACAATATTTTGCATACGGCAATGCAATTGCACAACCAAGTGTTGAGGAAGCGCAATGTACCATGGTCTTTATCGCCAAAATCAAGGTACAATTCTTACCCTTCTAAACCTTTGTCTACTAATACTTTTACTCCCCATGTACAAGGAAAAGTAGGCAGTTTATCTGGTTCAAGGACCCCAAATAATCAAAGCAAAGGACAAGTGACTTGGAATGCTACAAGTATGGCAGTCATGTCCATATTGCAAGAGAATGTGTCAACCCCAAGCGTGTCTTTTCCTCACAAAATGAAGATGTTTCGGTGGACGAGGAGGAGGAGGTGAATGAACTTCAAAATGAAGAGATAGTTTAGGAAGAAGCCTATACCTATGTCCCCGTAGAAGGCACCTCACTTGCCTTGATGCAAAGACATGTGCTTATGCAAAAGGAGGATCCTTACAAGGCGCAGAGAAGCAACTTGTTTCAAAGCAAATTCCAAGTAAGGACAACCCTATTAAGATTAAGGAAGGAGGGAGTTGCTCAAACATTGTAAAAAAAGGTTTTTACTCACTTCAACCTTCCTACTACTCCTCACCCATCTCCATATGGTCTTCTCGGCATCTCCTGAAATGACGGTAATCAAGTCACTCACCAATGCATTATTTCATTTTATATAGTAGATTATAAAGATGATGTATTATGTGATGTTGTGACTATGAACACCACCATATCCTTCTTGGGCGTCCATGGATTTTTTATCGACGAGTTTCTCCATGATGGTATTTAAATACCTACTTATTTACCCACCATGGAAAATGAGTCAAGCTCTTACCTATGTCTCCAAGTGAAATTGTACAGGATGATCGAGACATGACGGCCAAAAAGGAAATGCAAGAGGCAACGAAGGCACAAGATCTTGGTGAGGACACGATGGCGCACAAATCAAGTTTAATGGTCAACAAAAGAGTCATCACAATTCGGCCTCCTTTGCGAAGAGAAAACGCCTCTAAAACCAAGTCTGGAGCCCCTTGGTCAATGTCTTCTCCTATGTCATCCAATGTGGAGCTCCCTTGATCCATTAAGCCAACAAGGAGTTTTGAGAAATGGCTAAAAGGGCTCCTATTATGCTCCTCAAGCACCCAAGACATGGCACTAACTCAAAAAAGGAACGCTTGGTCATAAACTTTTGCGCTCGGCCAACCTCAAGAACCAGGGGCCTTCCCGAGCGTCATCAACAGAGAGCCAGGTCCATCAGGCGCAACTCATATCTTTGCTGCATATGATGGCTCATACTCAAGTGCTCAAAACGAGACTCACGTCAATGTCAAAGGCGCTCAACAATTTTACATGACGCCACCCACTTCTACGATGTCACAAGCCTACATCGGCGCCCCGTCTACAAAGGGCTACTACTACGACGCCAAACCTTCACATGCCTCACATGGCGTAAATGAAGAGTATCAACCACTTGGTGCCCGAGACATTCTTGGCCAAACTCAACTTCGGGCCCTCAACCATCTCAAGACCGACACCTTCCTTCATGCCTCAACAATGTTCAATCTATGTGAGACGAAGACGTCTCACAATGTGCTCTCACTCATATACTCAAGCTCATCAAGCCACTGAGTCAAACGGTGAAACTTTTCCGGACGCCACCTTCACCAATGGACTCAGAGGCCCAAAAGGAGTCGGTCAAGCTTCTTAACACCCAAGCATGTGCTCCAGAAATTCAAAGTGATTGATGCCATGATCAGCGCCCGACAACGCTTGCTCACCAAAGAATGGCTACGGGCGTCTGAGCCCTTCCAGTCACTTTGGCTCGGCGCACATGGTTCCATTGGACCTAAACGGGTCCAAGACATGCAGCCAAGGCTCAAGTGCGCGCGCAATCTGCCAAGCGTCCGGAGAGACACAATCCCTTGATTTTCGCCTTGGTGCCTTCAATGATTGTCACCTTATCTTTCCACCTAGGCGCCATCAAGGATTACCCTTATCAGCCATAATCGTCCACAATAAGTGCTAGACACATCCCATAGTTTTCTTCTTCTGATTTGTTCACATTATGCCATTTAATTCCTAGATTTAGCTCGTTCGTGTTTTGATTTAAAGAGTGATCTTGTGCTTGCATCTCAAGACGTCTTCCACCCTATAAATAGGCCTCTCTAGGATGATTTGTAAGCATGTTGAATTTCAATGTAAAGCTTAAGACGAGAATCCTCCATCCCTTTGCAATTTGGGGTCAAAACCCTTATCTTCCTTAGTTCTTGGTGTGATAAAGATCTACCAAGCACAAAACCCCCCAAAACCTTCTCAAAATGCTCGTGTGATAAAGATCTACTTGTGTTTTGCTTATCCAAAGTCTTTCTCTTGCACATTCATCCACAAAATCACCAACACTTAGTCTCATCAACAAGGCGACTTTACCATCTTGAGTCTAGATCCGAGCACTTTCTTGGCGCCCATAGGAGGTCGAGTCATCAGGATGGGGATGCTCTTATCCCCATGGGAATCCCTATTACCATCCCCATTGGGGAGTTTCGCAACCGTAGAAAAATTTATATGTAAACTCCCTCAATATTATTTAGCAATTATGTGTACTCCACACAAAATGTATCTTCCCTCAATACGATGTTAACTCAACTTCTAATTTTGAAGTTCAAAGTCAGTAATTTCCCCCATTCTCGGTCTAGTCCTAGTGTAAAATTAGACATGTGAAAATTGAGCGCGAATGGAGAATTCTCATTAATAATTTTAAATGGAAAAATTAACGGGGATGGGGATCCCCAACGGGGATGGTGATGGGAGGGGACAAAATTAAACCATAAAAAGGAGATGGGGACAAAGACGGGGATTGTGATCATTATTTTAAACGGGGATGGTAATCATATTCCCCGCCCCATTGTCATTCCTAAAAATTGTTGGCTCTTGATCTAGGACGCTCATCTATTCATTCGATGGCGATGAGACTTCTTCGTCTAGGGCGTTCATTTTTACTCTTGAGGAAATATATAAGTTACAGGATTTTTCCATAAAGAAAAAGTATTAGGAGTGTCACGTGAGTTACACGTGAAGTTAGTTAGAGTTGTTAGTTTGTTAAGTCTGTTAGCTATATAATGTCATTGTTCTGTAATCTGAAATCAATCAATGAAGAATTCTCCTCTTCTCTCTATTTTCTTTCCTTCTATTCATCTACACTAACATGGTATCATCACTACAATCAGTTTCTCGTTTCCGCAAATTTCTGTGTTTCTAGGTTAAATTCCATCTATTCCCCGCCCCATTGTCATTCCTTGATTGTTTACGAGTTCTTCGATTCTTGATCATTCCGATCAAAATTACAAAGTGAGTTGCAGATTCAATGGATGTTTCTAGAGCTCCAATTACAGATCTTCATGATCCATTATATCTACATCCTTCTGACAATACAAGGGATGCTACTGGTGTCTCAGAAGTTCGATGGAAAAGGTTTTCCATCTTGGAAAAGGGTTGTGATGGTGGCATTAAGCTGCAAGAAAAAATTGGATTTGTTGATGGTAGTTTCACGCGCTCATTTCAAATTGATCCCTATCGTCAAAGAATTTGGGACAGATGCAATAATTTTGTTATCTCCTGGATCATTGGTTCGTTAGAGAAAAAGATTGCAGACAACATTCTGTTTGGGACGTCAACACAAGCTATTTGGGAGGAACTTTGTGCTCGATATGGGAGATCGAACAAAGCACATAAGTTTTCTCTTCTACAAGAGATTAAATCATTGTCACAAGGAGTAGATGATATTACTGGATATTCCACTCGAGTGAAGAAAATTTGGGATGAGCTGGATGCTATGAAGTCTATCCCACCTTGCAGTTGTGGCTATGTAAGAATCTTGCAAGAAGCTGATCAAGAATAGAAGTTATTCCAATTTCTGATGGGGCTAAATGATTCTTATCACTCTGTTAGATGAGCAATCTTGATGATGACTCTTATACCTGATGTGAATCATGCTTATTCATTTCTCATTCAAGAAGAACAACAAAGGTAGATCAAGCCAATTGTGCCTTTCAACACAAATACTAGTTCCTTTGTTGCTTCAACAAATCAGAAGTCAACTTACAAAGGGAAGAACCCCAAGATTTGCACCTTTTGCAAGAGACCAGGCATCTGGTGGATAAGTGCTTAAAAATCATTGGTTATCCCAATGATTCTAAGAATCAAAATGATTCAAAGAAACATAGTTCTTCCAACTGTGTACAAAATTCATCCACTGAAGAAAATTCCTCCAATGTTTTCTCTGGTCTTTCTTCAAATGAACTAGCTCAGATCAGGATGTTGCTTCAAGCAACTTCATGCACAAAATCATTAGCAACTTTGCTGGTAAGATTTATGGTTCTTTTGTTGGCTTTGGTACATCTTCATTCAGTGATTTTTGGATCATAGACACAGGAGCAAGTGATCACATGTGCCACGGATAAGAAGATTTTGTGGATTATGAATCTTTGCCTCACTCTATGGTTATTCAGTTGCCTAATAATCAATCTATCTCAATCGACTTCATTGGAAGAGTCAGAATAACCAAAGATATTGTTCTGGAGGGTGTTTTATTTGTTCCTGAGTTTCAATACAACCTTTTGTCAATCACTAAGCTTGTTAAACAGTTGAAATGCTTGGCCATATTTTCTGATCAGTTTTGTGCATTGCAGGGGCTTGCTCTGACAAGGCCTCTAATCCTTGGTAAAGAATCAAAAGGTCTATACTTGCTTGAGAAGCTCAATGAGCTAGTTGCATCAACTGTTTCTCCTTCTGCAAATTCATTTTCTAATTCCGCTATTAATAATTTTGTCCTTCTTCATAGAAGATTAGGTCATTTGTCTTTCTACAAATTACAGAAGCTATGTAATATTGATATTAAGAAAGCAAATGTACCAAATTGCACTTTTTGTGCCAAATCAAAACAAACAAGACTGCCTTTTCCTCATAGTTACATATCTTCCGAGTCAATTTTTGATCTAATACATGTGGATACTTGGGGTCATTCAAGACAAGAACTCATGATGGTTATAGGTTCTTTATTACCATAGTTGATGATTTTTCAAGAGCAACATGGATTCACTTGCTAAAAGACAAGGGTAGCAACTTCTCTGTGCTAAGATCATTCATCAATATGGTCAAAACTTAGTTTTCCAAGAGTGTTAAAATAGTTAGAAGTGATAATGCTCTTGAACTTGGTGGTTATTTACAGTCTGCTCAGTACTTTGAAGAACAAGGAATTATACATCAGACCTCTTGCATTTACACATCTCGGCAGAATGGCATAGTGGAAAGAAAGCACATGCATTTGTTAGAAGTAGCCAGATCTTTGATGTTTGAGTCCAATCTTCCTATTCAGTATTGGGGAGATTATGTTCTTACTGCAACTTTTCTTATTAACAGATTTCCATCATCTGTTCTTGCAGGAAAAACTCCTTATGAAGTTTTATTCTCTAAAACTCCTTCAGTTGATCATCTAAGAACTTTTGGATGCTTAGCCTTTGCTTCAACTATTAAAGCAGGAACAGACAAGTTCATGGCAAGAGAAACAAAGTGTGTATTTCTTGGTTATCCTACAACTAAGAAAGCATAAAAACTCTTGACCATGGATACTAAGGAGATCATATATTCCAGAGATGTTGTTTTCTATGAAAACATTCTTCCTTATTCTATCACCACTCAAGCTCAACAAGCTCTATTTCCTGTGTATAATGATCATTTCAGGGAGGATCAAGTCACAACAGAAGCACAAGCTGAGGTTCCTACACCTATTCCAAACACTGAAGATACACTGAGGAGATCTTCCAGGGTTTCAACCAAACCTTCATACTTAAATGATTTCGTATGCAATAATGCTCATTGGAATAGTGTCTTGTCACACAATAGTCATTTACCATTTGACATTGACTTTACTGATCTTTTTCCTAGTAGTCAATCTATGGCCATGCAGGTTTCATCTATGATAGAACCTACATGTTATGAAGTTGTTGTCTCTTGTGAAGAATGGAAAGAGGCAATGAACAAAGATCTAGTTGCTTTGGATGCAAACCATACTTGGGATTTGTTCCACTCCCTCTTGGCAAGAAACCAATCAGTTCTAAATGGGTCTATAAGATAAAGCTTAAGTCAGATGGTACTCTTGAACATTACTAGGCAAGGCTTGTCATAAAGGGTTGCACTCAAAAAGAAGGCATTGATTACAATGAGACATATTCCCCAGTAGTTAAGCTAACAACAATAAGGAGTCTAGTTGTTGTTGTTGTCAAGAAAGGTTGGTCATTATCACAACTTGATGTGAATAATGCCTTTCTTCATGGAGATTTGCATGAAGAAGTCTTCATGAAAATTCCACTAGGTCTTGAAGGTCCAAAGGGATAAGCTTGCATACTAAATAAGTCTCTATATGGTTTAAAGCAAGCATCAAGACAATGGCATTCAAAGTTGTCAGAAGCATTATTCAGTCAAGGCAATGAGCAGTCTCAGAATGACCACTCTTTATTCATCAAGAGATCCTCATCAACACAAGTTGTATTCCTTGCTGTATATGTAGATGACATATTAATCTCTGGCAATGATGAAGATGAAATCAACTCTATCAAGCAATTCTTAGACAATGAGTTCAAGATAAAAGATCTTGGAAGACTGAGCTATTTCCCTGGGATAGAATTTCTTCATTGCTCCAAGGGTATAATTCTATCTCAAAGAAAATTCATCTCATAAGTGCTTGCTGATTTTGATACAGACAACCAACCAATCACTCAAAGTCCTTTATATCCTGCCATAAAGCTCTCATCTGCAGACAAGGATATCTTACATGATGCAACTCCTTATAGAAGGTTAGTGATACGCTGCACTTTGTATAGCGTAACTAGGGATTATTACATTGTATTAGGAGTGATTTCATATGAGTTTAGAGATATTGTTATGCTATGGGACACTTGTGAAGAATGAAGATTTAAAAGATTTGAAGTGAAGAATGAAGAAGAAGACTTGAAGAGTTGAAGACATTTGAAGTGAAGCTTCTGGAGCGGAACTGCGATCGCCATCCATATACCGCGATCGCCATGTTACAGCAGAAGCTACGGATGGAGTTCAAGTGAAGACCGCGATCGCCATGGCTAGGTGGCGATCGCGTGGCGTGTCAGCGTGAAGATTTTCCGGATTTCCTTAGTTGTTTTATTTTATTACTTTCGTTTGGAAGACTTTTTCCTTGTTTATTTTCGATATTATTTTAGGGTTAGACTCTATTTAAGAACCCTAGTTCTTTCTATTGTTTATCATCTTTTCCATCTACAACTCTTAGTCTTGCAACCATGAGCAGGAACTTATTCCATTGTTTTACTTAGCGGTTGAAGCCTTCGGTTATTAAGTTGTGAGATTTATAACTCTTGTTCTTTTCCTTTGGGTTTGTATTAATTCTCTTGTTCTTCATCTATATGATTTCTATTGGTTTTGCTAGATTGATCACCTAATTTGATTAATAGTCTTCTATTGCTAGACTAGGAATAGACGATGGAATTCCTTGTCATCGTAGCATCCATATCTGCATGATCTGGTAGTTGATTGCTTATATGAAAGAGAACTTATTGCATGTTAATGCTTGACGGTTGTAAGTTATTGCATGCATCCTTATGATTCATGTGTTCTTTGTTGCTATTTGATTCAACCTTGAGAGATTTCCTTGGTTGTTGAATAGTAAGTATTATCAGGACCGGTTGTCCTGCTGATATACTAAAGATTGGAATAGGAACATTCCCTAGGATTGATAAGAACTTGAGATAATATATGATCAACTTGATTGACTGTTGTGTAGATACTTGCTAGGTGAAACCCCTTCGCATAATATTCCCAACCCATTGTTTCTCTGCTTGCTACTTGTTACTTTGTGTCCTTATTTAATCAAACCCCTCCCTGGTTACTTGTTCGTTAGTTGATATTTCACTTGAGTGCATTGATTTGGTGTTTTGATTTCCTTGAATTCGACCTCTACTTACTTGCTATACTCTAGTTAGTTTTTATGGTTTCTTTGATTTAGCAACCACGACATTTGCTCTATCAAATTTGGCGTCGTTGTCGGGGAATTGAATTACTCTATTTCTGTGCTAATTGTGACTTATCAACTGTTTTGTGTGAACCTTTATGGTTAGACCCATACTACTGATTCATCTCTTGTTGCTTTTGATTAAAGATTGAGAGGACGTTCCGTAGGAACCGAAGAGCAGCTTTGAACCAAGGCGACGAGATGGGTGACCAAGGAGCTAATGGTCCACTAAATCAACAACAAGTTCCACCGGTGCTGCCTACTATGAGGCAACTCACCGCCCCAAACTTAGACCAACAATCTTTGGCAGTGAGATTTTCCGAGATTCCTGAAGGTGTGAATTTTGAATTAAAAGCTGGTTTGATTCATGAGCTACCACACTTCCATGTCTTAGCAGGTGAGGACCCCAACAAACACTTGGCTCAATTCCATGCCATATGTTCTAGTATGAAGCCAAGAGGTGTTACTGAGGAACAAATCATGTCGAGAGCTTTTGGATTTACTTTGAAAGATGTTGCGAATGATTGGCTCTATTATCAAGCCCCAGGGAGTATTGATACATGGATTAAGATGAAGAAGGTTTTCTTAGATAAGTACCTCCCAAACAACAAGGTGAGTAGCCTAAAGAAAGACATTGCTACCGTCCAACAACATTCGACTGAGAGTCTATATGAGTACTATGAGAGATTCAAGAAATTGTGCTCAAGTTGTCCATTCCATAGTTACACTGACCAGGATCTTCTTATGTACTTGTTTAGTGGCCTTATTGATGAGGATCGTAGAATGGTGAACACATCCTGTGGAGGTAATTTTTTGAAAATGACTATACCTCAGGCTAATGAAATGTTTGAAGAGTTGGCTGAAGGTTCAAGGAAATTTAGTGAGAGATGTAGTTCTCACTCAGTACAGGCAATTGATTCATCTCGAATGCAGGCTGACATGAATGAATTGAAAGAGATGGTAAAGTTTTTGATGCTGAAAAGTAATGCTCAACATGAAGTGAAAGCCATTCATGAACCAAATGCTGAGGTAAACGCTGCTGGTGGATGGCAACCAAGGCCAAGGTATGATCCTCATGTGAATAATTACCATCAGCCTAGACCCTAGAATTCTATGACTCTTGAAGAGATGGTAAAGTCCTTAGCTCAGACTATGATGCAACTAAGCGTTGAGGCGAAATCAAGCATCCAAAATCTTGAGAATCAGATAGGACAGATTGCTCAAGTTGTGAGTAAGTTAGAGGCCAGGGACTCGGTAATAAACCAGAGAGAGAATATCAGTGCAGTATTCTTTAGGAGCGGCAAAGTGTTAAATGATAATCCCGTGCCAAAACCACGATCGCCATGTTATTTCTGAGGACTCCAGAACTTCTGCATCGCAATCGCCATATGTGAATGGCGATCGCCATGTTATTCCAGAGACATCAGTTAGTCCAGAAGCAAAACCGCGATCGCCATCCGTATATGGAGATCGCGTGGGTACTGCAGAGAGGAATAATTTTGACGAGATAAGAACGCGATCGCCACATATCGCTGGCGATCGCGTGGTAGCCACTGAAGTTTATGACGATTACGTTCGTCCCAATTTTCCTCCCTTGTTTTCACAGAACCCTGTAGTCCCATTTCCCGAGGCATTGCAGGAAACCCGAAGACCGGAGAATAACAAAGAGATCTTCGAAACCTTTAGTAGGTGTGAGGTTAACATTCCTTTGCTCAAACTTGTTAAGAGTATTCCTAGATTTGCTAAGTTCTTGAAAGAAGTTTGCACTATCAAAAGAAATCAAAAACTGAAGGAAAAACAAAAGGTGAAAGTGAGTGAACATGTTTCGCTGTGTTTCAAAGGCATATGCCTAAAAAGTGTGGTGATCCAAGCATTTTTAGTATTCCATGTGTGATTGGTGATACGAAATTTGAGAAAGTCATGTTTGATTTAGGTGCTTTGATCAATGTTTTGCCCTATTCCTTGTATAAATCACTAGGATTAGGACCCTTGCATGAAACATGAACTATTATTCAACTCGTTGATCGATCTACTGTGTACCTGAAAGGAGTTGTTGAGTATAGGCTTGTTATGGTTGGTGATTTGATATTCCCTGCTGATTTCTTTGTGCTGGATATGCAGCATGATAATAATGTTATGCCTATATTGTTAGGTAGACCTTTCATGAAAACAGAACAAACTAAAATTGATGTGAATAGTGGGACTCTCTCTATGGAATTTGATGGGGATAAGGTTGAATATAATATATATGACATGGATCCCATTGATAAGAATTCTCTGTGTGCTATTGATGTGTTTACTCCTACTTGTGTGGATGACTTGCAACCTGTTTAAGAGCATGTCTTAGGAGACCCACAAGTAGATATTGTTTTGTCTAGTGTGCAGGCACTTGACATTGAGCTGAAACAGCCGCCTGATACGATCAAGGATGAGAAAGTGACTGAAACCACCTTCAGACAAGAGATGAAGATTCATTACATTGTATTAGGAGTGATTTCATATGAGTTTAGAGATATTGTTATGGGACACTTGTGAAGAAATGAAGATTTAAGAGATTTGAAGTGTAGAATGAAGAAGAAGACTTGAAGAGTTGAAGACATTCGAAGTGAAGCTTCTGGAGCGGAACCGCGATCGCCATCCATATACCATAATCGCCATGTTACAGCAGAAGCTACGGCTGGAGTTCAAGTGAAGACCGCGATCGCCATGGCCAGGTGGAGATCGTGTGGCGTGTTAGCGTGAAGATTTTCCGGATTTCCTTATTTGTTTTATTTGATTATTTTCATTTGGAAGACTTTTTCCTTGTCTATTTTCGGTATTATTTTAGGGTTAGACTCTATTTAAGAACCATAGTTCTTTCTATTGTTTATCATCTTTTCCATCTACAACTCTTAGTCTTGCAACCATGAGCAGGAACTAATTTCATTGTTTTACTTAGCGATTGAAGCCTTCAGTTATTAAGTTATGAGATTTATAACTCTTGTTCTTTTCCTTTGAGTTTGTATTAATTCTCTTGTTCTTTATCTATATGATTTCTATTGGTTTTCCTAGATTGATCACCTAGTTTGATTAATAATCTTCTATTGCTAGACTAGGAATAGACGGTGGGATTTCTTGCCATCGTAGCATCCATATCTGCATGATTCTGTAGTTGATTGCTTATATGAAAGAGAATTGATTTCATGTTAATACTTGGTGGTTGTAAGTTATTGCATGCATCCTTGTGATTCTTGTGCTCTTTGCTGCTATTTGATTTAACCTAAAAGGTCTCCTAGGTTGTTGAGTAGTAAGTATTATCAGGACCGGTTGGCCTGTTGCTATACTAAATATTGGAATAGGAACATTCCCTAGGATTGATAAGAACTTGAGATAATCTATGATCAACTTGATTGACTGTTGTGTGGATACTTGCTAGGTGAAACTCCTTCGCATAATATCCTCAACCCATCGTTTCTCTGCTTGCTACTTATTACTCGTGTGTCCTTATATAATCAAACCCCCCTGGTTACTTGTGACTTGTTCGTTAGTTGATATTTCACTTGACTACATTGATTTGGTGTTTTGATTCCCTTGGGTTCGACCTCTACTTACTTGTTATACTCTAGTTAGTTTTTAAGGTTTCTTTGATTTAGCAACCACGACATTTGCTCTATCAGTGAGTGAGAAAACTCAATTTCATTTCCACTACAAGACCAGACATAAGCTTTGTTGTGCAGCATTTGAGTCAATTCATGCATAGTCCTTCCATGATCCATTTCAAAGCTGCTATGCATACTCTGAGATTTCTCAAAGGTACACAGCATTCAGGACTTTTACTATCCAACTCTTGTGATTTTGGTTTGCAAGCATACTGTGACTCAGATTGGGCATCATGCCTTTGCACAAGAAAATCTGTCAGTGGCTACTTCATTATGCTGGGATCTTCACCTATTTCTTGGATCAAAGAAGCAGACAACAATTTCTTTATCATCAGCAGAGGCAGAATACAGGTCACTAAGAAGAGTGACTGCATAATTGGCTTGGTTAAAAAGATTGTTGCATGAATTACAAGTTCCCAACATTACACATGTGCGAGTGAAGTGTGACAACCAAGCAGCAATCCACAAAGCTAAAAATCATGTCTTCCACGAGAGAACCAAGCACATTGAAATAGATTGCCATTTTGTAAGATCTAACCTTTCTCAAGGTCTCATACAACTCTCTCATGTTCCAACTACAGCTCAGCTTGCAGATATATTCACCAAACCTTTGTCTGGACCACAACACTCCTCTGTAATGCCTAAACTAAGCCTAAGTTTGCAAATTGCCTACAGTTTGAGGGGGGATATTAGGAGTGTCACGTGAGTTACACGTAAGGTTAGTTAGAGTTGTTAAGTCTGTTGACTATATGATGCCATTGTTCTGCAATCTGAAATCAATCAATGAAGAAATTCTCTTCTCTCTATCTTCTCTCCTATTCATCTACACTAACAAAAAGAAACTATTGCCCGGAGATGCTGAGCTCGTCGTGCCATCAAAGCTTGGCCAGAGTCTGAATGGCTTTTCTACAGTTGGAAAAGAAACAATTCTCATCAACAAGTTACTGGCAATAATGGCGTATACACGAAGTAGAGAAGAATAAGAAGATGAACGTAGAGAAAAAAAATTCAAGATCACACTGATGCTGAAATTTAAAAGTTCTGACCCCGCAGCTTTCGGGAATATATATATGAAAAGAGAGAAATTGAGTCCCTCCAGAAGAACAAGACAAAGACTGTACATGATCTCTTAACGGATAGTTTACTGTGTAATTGTTAGCTGGACAGTGCAAATAAGATACATTTTCCAACCCAAAAGAAAACATAAAATTACACGATTAAGTGCTACTACTACTGGCCATGGTTCGTTGAATTTCATGCTGATCTTCCATCACCATTACCCGGCTGGTCTCCTTGAGACGCACCAGGCGAGAACGTACCCATCATTGCTCTCAAAGTAGACATTAGTTCCTCCGGATTTTGATTCCCTCCGAGGTTAATGTTGATATGTTGTGCATTGGCACTTGCTTCTGGCATTTCAGGCCTATCTCCTCCTTGTGGTTGACCGCCCAAGTTCATAAACATGTTTGCTAAGTTTTCAGGGATGGCACGAGGATCAAAAGGCATGGATTGGAAGGGAGGAGGATTTGTTTCGGTACCGCGATTTTCTTCTGCTGCGCTGCTGTTGTTTTGAGGATTTGGTTGCTGATGAGCATTGGGAGTAAAGTTAGAGAACATGCTTGCAATGTTGGCAGGAGGGTCTATGCCCATGCCAAATACTGTGGACCCCCCTTGCGGGACGGAGGATGGCATTCCATTGCTATCTTCAGCTTCATTGTTAGTTGAGTTCTGTCCTGAGTTTGCAAATGAGGGCATATTCATGAACATGCTTGCAAGATTTGCAGGAACTGCACCGGCATCAAACGGCACTGATGCAAATGTTGCGTTTCCTCCCTGATTCCTTGATCCTTCAGGAAAATAGTTCCTGTATCCCTAATTTTGACAAGGACAGGAGAGGATGATCCATATTTCAGGTTAAAGTGTAATGAAGAAGTCTGTAACATTATAATAGAATTTGATCTATTAGCGATATAAGCTGTAGGCCATATTCGACTGTTTGTCTTTATACGGACCCATAAGCAGGAAGCTATTTTGAAAGAAAAACTATTACCATTTTCACTAGCAAAAAACATAACATATAGCCAAATTCAACAAAATGGACTAAGGTATCAAATAAACACTGAGCAAAAGTTGCAAAACAATAAGTACCTGGTTACGACCTCTTCTCTCGTGCTGTTCCCTTAACTTTTGTTCAGCTGCCTACAGACAAAAACATATCATGAGACAGTGATGAATCAATTGCCAAGAAATGAAAAGAATGAAATATATCGACCTTGAGATTTTCCTTCACGGCATTATTAGACGGATCCAGCTCCAGTGCTGCAGAAAAGGAGACAGTAAATACTAGGCCACAAAATATATTTTAACTCCCTAAGCCTTATATGAGAAAGATACAATGAAATGATAAAGGAATTAAAGCAGTCACATCAGAAGGCCAGGACACCGGAGAAGGACACTGACAGACGCACCTTTCTTGAACCCTTTATTGATAGCATCACTGTAGTTTCCTTGTGAATAGTAAGCAAATCCCAGACGACTGAATGCCTTGCTATAGGTTGGGTCTATATCTATTGCCCTAAGAGAGTCCCTAATAGCTTCATCGTGCTTTCCAATTTGAGTATGCGCAGCAGCTCTGTTTAGAATTCAATTAACCAATGGAAAGCATGTGTTTATTTATATAGTTTAAGAAAGAGTAGGAACATTTATTCTGCAAGTCTCCATAAGGAAGTAACTCAACCTGTTACAGTAGTAAACTGCATTGTTTTCACATAACGCTATAGCACATGTGTAGCGTTCAATCGCCTCAGCATAACCATTAGATTGCATGACCTTGTTGCCTATGGATTAGTATAAAGTATACGATACATCAACAATTATAAGAAAACTATCAAGTACTATGAAAGGAAACATAGATGACATGTCTATATAGCAAGCTTACATAATAGCGCAAATAAACATCAATCTAAAGGAAGAGTTACCTAATGTTTTTAGTGCTTCAGCGAGGCTCTTCCGATCACATATCTTGCATCCAGAGCTTTGCAATTCCTACATAAGAATTTCTTTAGTAAAGCTACAAGAAGAAGTACAACTATAGTTCAAAATTCAGGACATAAGGGAATCTTAGTTCACTTTTATAAGCAATACAAATTTTAGGTCTTGAACTTGAACAATTCAATACTCTGAATCAGTAGTCAAGCAAAGAATGGTGGCCTTTGTCTGTACATTGAAAAGCAGAATTCCAATAATGATTATGACTTCTTTGTTCATAATTTTGGAGTTGATAGCACTCTCAACAGAGAATGCACGTGAACCTAGGTTTCTTCCATAAATGATATCTAAAATTGTATTGCTAGAAAATAAAAAGAACATGATATCATTAGAAACTTATATCCTTGCTCAAAAAAGAAAACGTTACTCCAGGATTTAGCATTACAATGAGTGAACTGACTAAAAACTTAAAAGCAGATGCCAGTTTCAAGGGTCATACATTTATAGCATCATGAAACAAGCTTGTAACTCTCTCAAGCAACAAATGCTCATCATCACCACCTTGCACTGTGCTGAAAAAATGATTTTTTTCCAAGGCAGCAAAGAACTGTCCAAAAAGCTCATCCCTAGAAACTCCTGCACATTATCATTGACATAAAACTTGCAGGCAGTAAGACAAAAGTTAGATAACTACTGATTTCTACAACCAGAAGCTGCACATTCTTTTTCCCTCAGTCCCAGAAAGCTAAAAGCTAGTCAGCTCACCCAATAATTCAGTCTCCATCTGATACACCCAGATTGGTATTCGATGATGACTAATCTATCTATACATATAATAAAACAGAGCATTGTTTTGCCACACGTTGCCATCCCGTTCAATTGGCCTATGTCTCAGCCTTTGGGCTATGTCACCTCATATGACACACCATCCACCACATCATCCGATTTTATTTTTTGTTACATATCTTTGAAAAAATAGATTAAATAAGGAAAAAATCAAAACAATATCTAATAGATTATATTGACAAAAAGAAGTATCTATTGTTATCTTTAATGATATTTTATCTTTTCTCTTATATATACTTTTATATATTTATAATTCTATCAATTTAATTAACTTCGGTTATTAATAAACTTAAACTATAAGACATAAACTAATTATTAATATAGAATATAACTATATTATTAACAATATTTAATATACATGATCCCGTGCATGACACAAGAACACATGCTAGTTCAATTACTACATACAAAACTTCAAAAGGCCAAAATTGGACTTGCGGATTGGAAAAACAAAATCTAAGGTATCGTCTATATATTAATTTCCAATTGTGCCCCAGACCCAAGATAAGTCCATAATACTACATCATTTTCATTATATTAGAGTTGATTTTTATTATTTGAGATCTAACGAGGAATCTTTTGATTAGAGATTCAACCACCAAACATATTACGTTTATTGAATGCTTGATTTCAAAAATAGAGTATTAGATCCATATATATGCTAAATAACTCCTAAACAAGATAGACTTTACTAACATTAAGATATTAAGTAAACAACTAGATAGACTTCTACTAATAACATGATAATTAAATAAACAAATATCTAGATTATTGGCCTTGTAAATAGGACTAGGGTCGTATAATACATCTGGACTTTGCTTAAATGGTCCACAAAGACACACTCCATAACCTTCGGTATCAAAGTTGCACCTAGGATTCCAAGATGTATTTCGACATTACCACCAAACTTCATATTACTACAAACATTGGCCTACATAAGGGCCTCAAAAGAAAGGTGGTTATGAAATCATAATCTGATAAATTTTCCAGAGCGTACCTATTTGACTACCTTCTGCCGCATCATCATCATCCTGGTTAGTAGAAACATATGAGATCATAACATAGAAGTATGTATTTTAAAAAAGTATTGTTAAAACCTAATCACCGAATTGGCATAAAAAATACCTACCAACAAAAGCATCATCACAAAGGGTCTATTCCAACCAAGGATAGTTTTAGTCAAAACAGACTAACAGAGCAAAACTCTAACCAGAAACCCCAAAACACAAGTCATGCAATCACTAACATAAGTCTCACTCTTTCTTACCTCAAATCTGCATTTGCCTACACATAACCCTCCCCCTCTCGTTTGAGAATTACACTTCACACTAAGCCTAAGTTCAGTGAAATAGGCTTCACAACCCTCAAAACGTCGTCATTTCAGCTTCCCTATCACAAAAAACACAATCCTCCGGTACATTCAAACCCCAGCCACGTAGCTTGGCTCGTGTTGGCAATCTACTAAAAACTGCAAGCCAAAGATTAAAGCTCCAAGCTCTAGGTTGAATACCTTTCCACATTACAACAATTCTCTATACACCTTTTCTGTCTAACGATCTCGTACACTTTCCTATGGAACTTTCCACTGCCTTTAACAACACTAGAAAAAGGAAACAATCGGGAGGGGAATCAACTCTAAAAAAATATGCTTTCATATCTTCTTCAATCCTCAAGCTTTTTCTCTATATCCAAGAATCAGTCTCAACTGCTTCTTTAACACACAAGTCCCCCTTTCAGCAGATTATAACTCACCCAATCTAGTCCATAGGTTGATTTTGTTGAGTTGGACATCAAGAATCAATTTCAACAACAAGGTTTTGTTGAGTCAGGAATATTATAGATATGATCTAATGTGAATCAGCCAGAAATATCTTCTTTTTCAGTTCATCCACACAATTACCCTATAAAACATAATATCATGTATCCGAAAAGAAAAAGGCAGTATGTCAAAATGAAACTGAAAAGGCCTTGTAGCAAAATCTGAAAAACCAAGAGAAGGCTTTAATTGTAAACTGCGCCAATATGATACTCCCTCCGGTTCAATATTTGTATCGTTTTGATAGAGGTCTCTTGTTCCGAATTGTTTGACGTTTGAAGCTTCTATAATTATAATTTCTCTTTTCCAGTCACTTTTATTAATTACTCCACTAATAAACTTTGTTATTTCTTCCAATAAGAAAACATTATTCATCACCATTTCATCCAAAGAAAATTTATTGCAAAGTTAACTAGTGCTATTTTTATGGGTAAGGAAGTGTGTCATTAATTTTTCTTAATGTGTGTGAAATCTTCTCAAACGAGCTCTTAGTTACTAACTACCAATAAAAGAAAAGAATCATTAGGCGCTGAGAGGTAGGTTTTGTTACTACCAATAAAGGAAAAGAGAAAACCTGAAATTTCAACGATGTAGCTTCATCCCTGTCAACAGAGTTCATAGCTGACACAGTAGGCGATTCTCTATTATTTCCAGGTCTGTGTTCATTTTTTTGACTAGTATCACGTGATTTAAATAAGTTGACCAAGAGATTAGGTTCAGGGTGATCACTGCTAGACAATTGATTTAGCCGGAAAAACTCATATAAGCAATCTTTAGCAACCTCAAGACCTTCCTGATCAACATCAGGGGCTGGATCAACTGTTAAAAAATAAACAAAGATGTTTAAGATATTTCACTTAAGCAGGTGAGGAATGTTTAGAAGAAGAACTCCCCTAAGGAGCTAGACTTCAGCAAATTAATAAGCAAGTTGGGCCTAAATAATTTCACTTTTTTTTCATACACAGGATAGCATGGAATGAGTAAAATAAATTGTCATCTCAATCTCAAACTAAAATATGCTTAAACTACAAGTGCCAACCAATTCATTGTATAAAAGCTCTAGGGTTTCGAGCAAAAACCTCAACAGCAAATCTAAGCACGACAAAGGGAAGAATCAGGAAAACCAGATTTGACAGGAATAGAGAGTAAGATGATTGAGAGAGAAAGAGGGAAATGACCAGAATTGAGAAAGTCGATAAAGGCGCAGACGATTCGCCGGGTTATTAGGGCATCGCTTCTCAGGTTCGTCATTTGGTAGTGGGAGAAAGAGAGCTGCTGCCTGCTGCTGCCTTTTGTTTTGAGTGCAAAAACTGTACAATTAAAAGAACTTTTTTAGGCAAAAGCTATACGCACTACATTTTGCAACTTTCCACACTACATTGTCGTACGCCCAAAATGGGCGTACGCTGGTTTTGGGCGGACAGTGCAAAATCCCAACATCGAATGTGAGGCAAAATACAAAATACGGTATTATGTATACGCCCAAAATGGACGTACAGTATAAATTTTAATAATATAGCCGTTTGAAAATAGCCGTTGGGGAAATACAATTTTTTACTCGTACGCCCATTATGGGCGTACGCCCATAATGGGCGTACGAGTAAAAAATTGTGTGTAACGGCTATTTGTCCAAATTCAGAAGTGACCGTTGGGGTATATTTTGCCTGTACGCCCATTATGGGCGTACGATTGTTTTTATCCCAATGGCTATTTTTTCAGAATATGACCGTTTGGGATGTAGTATGTGTATAAATGTAGGAACTTCGGATGGATGTTGAAGTCAAAAATGTCAAATAGGAGAGTTACAAATTTGAGTGATGGTGAGGAGTTTGAATATGTGACGGAGATTGAGTATGGGAGCGGTGAAGAGAACGAGTATGTTGAAGAGAACGAGTATGTTGAAGAGAACGAGCATGGGAGTGACGAAGACGATGCGATCGTGGATGAGAAAGAGTATTTTAGTGAACCCGACGACGGGATGTGGGACGACGATACCGACGAAGAAGGAGGAGACTTCGACGCCGGAGATTTTTCGGTTAGTAATTAATTAGAATCGTTTCGTATTTATTTACGTTATTTAGTTGCAAATAATTTGTAGAAGTGATAGTTTAGATTGATGTGGACTCGTAGTTTTAAGTTTTAGTTGTGATAAATATGGTAGTTTTTATTAATTATAGGGTATGGATTACTATGATTCGTTTGATACCGAAGAAACGTTTCCTACTAAGGAACACTTGAGGCGTTGGGTTCAGAGTATTGGTAGACAACTTATGATGGTATTAGTGACTCGCCATAGCAATGAGCGTCAAATGAATATAATGTGCTCGCATGCTGGAGTGTATAGATCAGGGAAAAAGAAAAGAGAGGATGGCGAAACAGAGGAGGTTGTTAATACAGAGCGGGATAGTAGGGATAAGAAGTCGGATTGCAAGTTTGAGATCCGAGGATATAGGTTCAGGGCGAGGGATGCGAGAGATGGATGGTATGTGAAGGTAAAATACGGACAACACAATCATAAGCTTTGCACTAGCTTCATTGGCCATCCGTACATGGGTCGAATGACGCTGAATGAGGTGAAATTTGTGACGGTATGTGCGAACAGCTTGACTACGCCGTCTGTTATTGCTACTCAGTTGAGTGCGGCCTTTCCAGGGAATACAACATCCACAAAACAAATCGCCAACTTTATTCAGAAGATGCATTTTGAGGATCGTGGAGATTTGACTGTTACACAATGGACCTTGAAGTTTTTGAAGGAGCGCAGCTATGTAGTGCATCCCCTCTGCAAGAAGAAATCAAACGAGGTGGAAATCTTGTTTTTTGCCCATCAAGACTCGTTGCACTTGTTGAAGATGTTTCCGTACGTCGTGGTTATTGACGCCACATACAAGACGAATAGGTACATAATAGTTGTATATCAAAAAAAATTTGTTTAAATATATTGCATATGCCTCTTCCTTCATTATTTAAATATATTATGCAGGTATAAAATGCCTCTTGTGGAGATTGTCGGTTTCACTTGCACGCATAAGACATTCAACATTGCATATGCATTCACGGGTAAGGAGGAAACAATGCACTACTTGTGGATAATTCAGAGGCTTAGAAAGTTGTTTGAGGATGCCGGAGTAATGCCGACTGCAATAATGACCGATCGAGAACTAGCTCTCATCACTGCAATCAAATATGTGTTCAAAGATCTTCCGGTTCAACACCTCTTGTGTTGGGTTCATATCAAGCACAACATCGAGGTAAACGCTACCAGAATTTTGAAAAATAAGGAATCGGTGAAAAGGTTGTGCTCGCAAGTATGGAGACTTTTTCTATCAAGAACGGAGGAACGATACGAGGAAAGACTGCTAGGATTGAGAACATCTTGGAGAAGCGGCGTCGTCGGATACATTGAAAAGGT
Source organism: Oxyria digyna (assembly GCA_029168935.1). Taxonomy (NCBI): domain Eukaryota; kingdom Viridiplantae; phylum Streptophyta; class Magnoliopsida; order Caryophyllales; family Polygonaceae; genus Oxyria; species Oxyria digyna. Next base: position 25,284,511 of record JAPVLV010000013.1, read on the forward strand.
GTGGCTTATCCCTTACAAGACAAACATTGTTTGCGCATGGACGGAACACAATCTTCACTTCTTCACGAGGACCTCAAACAGGTAATTTTTTTTTAACTTACTTAAACGTTTCCGATTTATTTATTAGTTTGATTATGTAACAGTTGTTTTACTTAAACGCGACATTGAATGAATAAAACATAGGGTTGAGGGAATGCATAAGGTGTTGAAGAAAATAATTGGTTCAAGTATAGGCGGTTTTAATCGAATGGTTGTGAGGATCCATGCAGCCATCGAGGGCCAGATTGTGAAGGTGAGGGCCACCATGGAAGAGGATCGGATCAAGACACCCGGGGTTTTCAGACGAATGAATCCACAAGTGAAATTGATATTTCGGCATCTATTCCATAATGTGTCTGATAGAGCGTTGCATAAGTTGTGGGATATATGGGAGGATATAAAGGCGAAGAATTATGAGGAACATTGCGAAGATTACTGGATGCGGGAATGTCAAGGCCTACCGTGCATCCACGAGATGGTGCAACATATTATTCAGAAGAAGCCATTCAAGCTCAATCAGATTCACAGATTCTGGAGGCAGCTACAATGGGATAGGATTGAACTTGATAACGGGGAGGTAGAGATTGGTGTACCTCAGACCATGCGGGAGTTGAGATTCATTGAGCTCAACGATAGATGGCAAAAGGGGGAACTTCCTGAAAGTCAGTGGTCTCAGATAGCGGACTTGTACACAATGTTGGAGTATCCACATCAAAGTCTTGCGTTGGAGCCGACGGGAATCAAGGATCCTGGCAGACCAAGAGGAGCGGTAGGAAAGAAGTGGGGAACCGAGAGAGAGATGAGCGCGTTTGAGTACGCAAGGGAAGAATTAGAGAAAAATGATGCTGCGAAGGCGAAGAATAAGACGGTTAGAGGAAAGGGAAAGGGAAAAGCAACGGCGGCACAACCTACTTTCAACGAGCCTACTATAATGAGGGAGTTTGAAGTTGCTGGGTGCACTGCGGCAGAGGCGTTTGGTCATTCAAGTGGCACTGGTGGAGAGGGGTTCGGATTATCAGGTTGCACTCTTACAGATGAGTTCCCTCAGCCAACAATGACGAAATGTGGGGTAGACTTCGGGGTTGACAATGTTGATCTCTTCATGTTTCCATACATTGTAGATGCACAAGACGTAAGGGCGGATGGACACTGTGGATATCGGTCACTAGCCATGTTGTTGGGGCATCACCAACAAGAATATCCTCGCATTCGCATGGAACTGACTACGGAGCTGTTAGAGAACAGTGATATCTACAGACGAGTCATGACCAGACTACGCCCGGATTTGGCAAACAACTTCGACGCTCTTGTTCAAGAGGTCAACTATAGCAGATCACCATGTCCTGAAAGATACTGGATGAGTATGCCCATGATTGGATTAGCATTTGCCACTAAGTTTCAGGTTGGTTTGATATACTTATCCAAAGTCCGATCATATTTGTGCTTACCGATGAAGGTGTATCAACAATGCTCCAGTCATGGTTTGAAAATTTATGCAATGGCTCGTGTGGGCTTAGCAAACCACTACATACCGGTATGATTTTCACTAAAGTATTTGTGATTTTCACTCAATTTTCTTAATGCTTAACATGGTATTTATGTTTTGTAATTTAGGTGTGCCTTAGAGAAGACTGTCCGGTACCATCTGTACCTGGAGTTTGGCGCATGTTCAAGGATCCTAGTGCGAATGAATTGGATCGCGGGTTCGCGCTGAGGATGCAGCAATGGAAGGACTATCGCATTAATTATGGTAGTATAGATGTTGATCTGTAGTGAATTCGGATGTGTTGAATGTTTCACCTTTTGAAATTCTAGTTGATGACTTCTGTTGTATGTCTGTTATGCTTTTAATATCTTGACTCCTTTTTTATAGTATTGTCTTGTCTGTTATTTTTTAATGTTTTAGATGGGTTAAATGAAACAAGTTCTGAATTCACTACAAGGGATTACTTGTTAAATTAAAACAGACACTCCAGAAACTACAACAGACTTAGCAAAGACGTAACAACTTTCAAGACACATAACAACATTACATCCTAATCGGAATCAGGGGAAGGAGGACCACGGCCATATTCATTGGGAAACAGAACTCCAAGGTGGAATAAGGCTGATTCTTTGTCCCACCTGTGAAAAATACGAAGTTTGAGCTCCATGTCAGCGTGTTCCTTCAACAGTTTGGCCATGACTCGGAGATGATGAGGGTCGTATTCTGGCTCCAGATACACGATCCTCCAGTTACAATCACATGTAACAAACCTTCGTCCATACGTATGGGGATTGTCCTTGTTATTAGCAGATAACACGGTGAGTGTCTTTGAGCACCTTCTACTAGGGCACTGGATCTGAGTGCCTTCAGCTGGAACTGGGGAGGATGAAGATGATGCCATGCTTGTTTGAATCTGTAATACAAAGTAAGAAAACATTTTAGAAACAATGAAGATATCTATCCAAATCAGTAAAAAATGAAACTTACAGAGTAAGAACTTGAAACAATTAAGATTTTACGACGGAGTGAGAATGTGATGAAAGGGTTCACTGAGGCAGTGAATTTATAGCCGAAGTTTTACTAGGGTTAGGGAAAAATTGGGTCGGTGTAGACAAAAGGCCCACAACAACAAAGGCCCAATAACTTAAAATTATGTCATCCAGCTGTGACTTCTGTGACTTACAGCTGTGTAGTAGCTGTAACACATTCATTTTCATATAAGTGACATCCAGCTGTATGCTAGATGTAGAATTCATCCCAACAATTCAAACCATCAGCCGAACATTTCAGCCCAGCCAAGCCCAATAATTCAGCTCAGTCAAGCCCAATAATTCAGCTCAGTCAAGCCCAATAATTCAGCCCAGCCAAGCCCAAATAATTCAGCCCAGCCAAGCCCAAATAATTCAGCCCAACCAAGCCCAAATAATTCAGCCCAGCCAAGCCCAAATAATTCAGCCCAACCAAGCCCAAATAATTCAGCCCAGCCAAGCCCAATAAATGGAGTAAAACGGGATTAAAACGAAAAACGGCGCGAAAATCGAGTAAAACGGGATTAAAACGAAAAACGGCGTGAAAATCGAGTAAAACGGGATTAAAACGAAAAACGGCGCGAAAATCGAGTAAAACGAGATTAAAACGAAAAACGGCACGAAAATCGAGTAAAACGGGATTAAAACGGCGCACGGCGCGAAAATCGAGTAAAACGGGATTAAAACGAAAAAACGGCGCGAAAATCGAGTAAAACGGGATTAAAACGAAAAACGGCGCGAAAATCGAGTTTATGAAGGGACGTACAACGAAAAATGACAAGAAAAGGGTATTTAGCAAAAAGAAATAGTTTTCATAATGCAAGGGGTATTTAGCCAAAAAAACTTGAAAAATTTGAAAAGGAAGGGGTATATAGTAAAAACTTTGGATAGTTGTGTTTGAAATGGATAGTTTGGGCCCGGTTCGTTTAAACGCCTTATAACGCTGAAACTCAAAATTTGAAAATTGTAACATGATAGAAAATGAAGTCTTTAGTCGTTATCAATTCTCGGAATCGAAAAAAAATCAACGAAAACGTCAACGGGCCTAATAAGGCCGAATTGAGATTTGGTGAGGCCCATTACCTAAAAACGACATAAAACGGGTTAATAAGACCTTAAACATTGAAAAACTTGAAATGTAAAAGTTGTATTTGAGCATTACCAATATGACGGTTTCGTTTTTATAATAAAATAACAAAATGAACACTTCGAAATATCTAAACAGTCACTTTCACCTTGTAACGAGTTAATCTCAAGTATATAAGTCGTATAGTTTTACTCATATGTGTGTGATATCAATTCGTTACTCAAATAAACTTTACATAACACTTTCATTAAATGTTATGAAACACTCAAATACTCCAAAATAACGACATTTCACATCTTCGTATTGTCCATATTGTTTGATTACTCGATATTTAATGAAAGTTTTAATGAAATACGCATAAAATTATGATTAATCAAGCAATATGGACAATACGAAGATGTGAAATGTCGTTATTTTGGAGTATTTGAGTGTTTCATAACATTTAATGAAAGTTTTATGTAAAGTTTATTTGAGTAACGAATTGATATCACACACATATGAGTAAAACTATACGACTTATATACTTGAGATTAACTCGTTACAAGGTGAAAGTGACTGTTTAGATATTTCGAAGTGTTCATTTTGTTATTTTATTATAAAAACGAAACCGTCATATTGGTAATGCTCAAATACAACTTTTACATTTCAAGTTTTTCAATGTTTAAGGTCTTATTAACCCGTTTTATGTCGTTTTTAGGTAATGGGCCTCACCAAATCTCAATTCGGCCTTATTAGGCCCGTTGACGTTTTCGTTGATTTTTTTTCGATTCCGAGAATTGATAACGACTAAAGACTTCATTTTCTATCATGTTACAATTTTCAAATTTTGAGTTTTAGCGTTCTAAGGCGTTTAAACGAACTGGGCCCAAACTATCCATTTCAAACACAACTATCCACATTCACTATCTACTATCCACTATCCACATTCAATATCCACTATCCACTCTCCAAACCCTATACCCTAAACCCTATACCCTAAACCCTATACCCTAGCTAGGTTTTCCTCGGTTTCCGCGTCATTTGTCGTCTTAGCCCGTTTTAAGTCGTTTTTTCTCGGTTTTCGCACAAATTCTCGTCTTAGCCCATTTTAAGTCGTTTTTCATCGTTTTTCGCACAAATTCTCGTCTTAGCCCATTTTAAGTCGTTTTTCATCGTTTTTCGCACAAATTCTCGTCTTAGCCCGTTTTAAGTCGTTTTTCATCGGTTTTCGCACAGATTCTCGTCTTAGCCTGTTTTAAGTCGTTTTTCATCGGTTTTCGCACATATTCTCGTCTTAGCCCGTTTTAAGTCGTTTTTTCTCGGTTTTCGCACAAATTCTCGTCTTAGCCCATTTTAAGTCGTTTTTTATCGTTTTTCGCACAAATTCTCGTCTTAGCCCGTTTTAAGTCGTTTTTCATCGGTTTTCGCACAGATTCTCGTCTTAGCCCGTTTTAAGTCGTTTTTCATCGTTTTTTGCACAAACTCTCGTCTTAGCCCGTTTTAAGTCGTTTTTCCTCGATTTCCGTGTGATTTCTCGTCTTGGCCCGTTTTTAGTCATTTTTCCTCGATTTCCGTGTCATTTCTCGTCTTAGCCCGTTTTAAGTGCGAAAATCCTAATAATATACATCAAAATATACATCAAACAAACATCCAAAATATAATACTGAACACAATCAAATCATTGCACAGGCCCATCCTCCTCTGGAACTACATCACCAGTCCATATGCTGATCCACCCCCTCATCATCCTCGCTTGTCCTGAAGGCAGAGTGTCACCATATGCACGTAGGAAACTGGATATCTCAGAGGCGAGTATGTTGCCCCGCTACATTTTCAAAATGTAAATATAAGTAGAATAAAATAGATTATAATTATTACTTGAGCGATATTGATTGAAATACGTACCACAACTACAGAGGCTGTCGCAGGTATCTGTATGTGCTCGGCACGGTGGTCAAACGGTGCCCGTGGGTCCTGCCTGGGTGATCTGGAATCAACATAAGGATGTGACATGGCATTAAACCATGTCCGGTATCCATCCTTGCAATCCCATGCATACTCTCGAAGTCCTCGTCGATCCTGCTCGTCTAAGGTGATCAATCGATCCGACAGGGTCTCTGGGGCCCAAGTGCAGTCCTCATACCCGAATGTGACAGTGTACCCCGATGCAGAATCATTTCTGATCGCAGTAGGTGGTGTAATCGGGGATTCGGGTATGCCTTGCACATACCCGAACTGTCGCAAACATCGGTCAGGATGGTGCGACTCCCTGACCTCAAAGGACTCTAGAGGCCCCCGAAATAGACCTAACCTATACTGGGGGTCGTTGAGATCCAACTTGCCCCAGGGGTTCCACTGAACCTATGTTTTTTTTAAATGACAAACGTATTTTTAAAAATAATAATTGCATAACATATGATGAAATTACTAATTAAATAGTACTTACCTCTGCATATGTGATCTGGTCAAGGACCAGTCTGAGGGAAACTAGTCGAGCAGGATCCTTATGGTATCTGACTTTGCTGTTTTCCCGGATAGCCGCCGCTGAGGCATTCATGGATGTCAAGTCCTGCGTAGCATGACCCCGAAGACCATGGAAATACGCCCATATCCAAGCCTACAAATACCAGAATTTCATAATGTTTTATACATAAGCAAAATATACACGAAAAAAAAAACAAACATTAAACGAAAACTACCTTCAGCAGGAGCGGACAACCAGCAAACCCCTTCGATTGAGCACGGGAGGCCTGACCCAACTGTCTGTACAGTTCAGCCAAGACGGCTGTCCCCCAAGCATAGGACCCTGTCTCATTGTGATCTACGAGGATGCTAAGGTATTTGTGCTTCACCTTCATCCGAGACTTGTCGACAAATGTCGTACTGCCTAACAGAGACAACAAGTAGAGCGAAGCAATATCACTCTCTTGCTGAGGAGTCTTGCAATTAATAACAACAAATGAATTAGTAACGTTAATCGAGAAATTATGAGAAATTCTTATAATATACGATAATTTACCTGTCCCGTATATCAAACATCTGTAATAGTCGGGTGTGGATCGTCGTGATGCCTATCTTGCCGTGGATGTTCAAACCCCCATCTGATAATTTATCACGGATTATAAATATTTAATTGAATCAACTAAAAAATGGAATCAAATATAAATAATAAAATAGACTCTACGTACGTAAGCATAGCGCAGCAGCCTCCTCGATCGTAGCAAACCCGAACATCCGTTGCACATGAGGATGCACAAACCCATCTATGTCTGCCTCAGCAGATCTGACAGCTCGTCCATGGATCGGAAGCTCCAGAATCTTCAGCACGTCTAACAAGGTAGGAGCAATCTTACCAAATGCAAAGTGAAACGTGTTGGTTTCTGGATACCAACGCTCCACAAATGCAGAAATCAGAATCGGATCGATGTTGTTGTACTCGAGCCGGGGATCTGCAAGGACATGTAAGTGGCTCCGCTGAACGAGCTGCCACCATGACCCAGGCACATTAGATTTATGCCTATCATACTCCCTGAAGAAGTCCTTGCGGGTGTATATATCCAACACCCTCTTCAGCTGATGTACGAAAGAGAAATTAATGAATTAGAAAAGCGTGTGGATCGTTTTACCTCACAAATTCATTTAGAAAACAACGCATACCTTCGATGAGGGCGGTATCACATAAGCCGGGTCATGCTCAATACGCTCTGCAAGAGACGACGTCTCAGTCCATATCACCGGAGCAATGTGGGTGCTGTAATCCACCAAAAGCCGTGAACTGAGAGGACCTCCAGGATGCCCCACATAATCTGCATCCCCTGGAACCGGTACAGCTAAGCCCGGATCAATGTGCTGAACAGGATCCTGAATGGGCTCCTGGAGGTCTGGCTGATCCTGAATCTCCTGCTGATGATCCTCTGCAGAAGGAGACAATGATCCAACTGGAGATGGCTCACGCAGAGGTGATCCCTCATAGTAATCATCATGCATCTGCGCCTCCAAATCTCCTAGATCTGCAACCTCTGGCTGATCTGCAACCTCGGTTGCCTCCGCCACCTCCTCTGAAAACTCCTCCGCCTCACTAACATCCAAATCATCCATCAAATCTTTCCCTGTATCTCCTATATGCACTCCTGGAATGTCTGCAGGAGATCCACGACGTCGGGAAGCTGTGATCCCGCGTGCGCTAGGGTGACGAGGGCCCTTCTTCTTCTTTCTAACAGAACCACCCGTCGGAGCAATAGCCCTCTCTAAAGCCTATTTTCATATTTACGAATTATTATTTTATATTATTTGACGTGTTTCTTTTAAATATTTAATAATGTATTAATTACTAATTTTTTCTTAGGTACGACTTATTAATAATTTATTAAGACGCTATTTAATAATGTATTAATTACAAATTAATTCATTTCTTAGTAAATAACAACTAATTAATATTATATTAATAAATATTATATCTTTTTCTTTTACAAGTTATTTATCGAATAACGTGAAACGATAAATAACGACTAATTATTCTTTAAATCGTTATTTATCGAATAACGTGAAACGTGAAACGATAAATAACGACCAATTAATAATATATTAATAAATATTATTTATTAATATAATATTATTTTCTTTTAGCTAAACGATAAATAACGACTAACTAATATTATATTAATAAATATTATTTACTAATTAATCTTATTCTTTAAATCGTTATTTATCGATTAACGTAAAACGTGAAACGATAAATAACGACCAAATAATATTATATTAATAAATATTATTTATTAATATAATATTATTTTCTTTTAGCTAAACGATAAATAACGACTAACTAATATTATATTAATAAATATTATTTACTAATTAATCTTATTCTTTAAATCGTTATTTATCGATTAACGTAAAACGTGAAACGATAAATAACGACCAATTAATAATATATTAATAAATATTATTTATTAATATAATATTATTTTCTTTTACCTAAACGATAAATAACGACTAACTAATATTATATTAATAAATATTATTTACTAATTAATCTTATTCTTTAAATCGTTAATTATCGATTAACGTGAAACGTTAAACGATAAATAACGACCAAATAATATTATATTAATAAATATTATTTATTAATATAATATTATTTTCTTTTAGCTAAACGATAAATAACGACTAACTAATATTATATTAATAAATATTATTTACTAATTAATCTTATTCTTTAAATCGTTATTTATCGATTAACGTGAAACGTCAAACGATAAATAACGACCAATTAATATTATATTAATAATTCATTAATAAATCTTTTTTTAATCGTTATTTAAACGTTAAACGATAAATAACGACTAATTAATAATTTATTAATAAATAACAAATAATATTAACGTACCTCGTGGATCGAGAGCGTCTTCTCCGGCGATATCGAACGGGCCCGTTTTTCCGCACCGCCCCGATCACGACCACCCCGACCACCCCGAGCTCCACCCCGACCACCACCCCGACCACCAGCTCCACCAGCTTCACCTCCAACCACCTCGACGGCGCCACCAACCTCCTCCCCTCCACCACCAGAGCCCTCGCCAGCGCCAGCGCCACCGACCACCGCAGCTCCACCACCCCCCCTTTTCTTTTTCGCCGGATTCCTCTTCCGCCCTACTCCTCCACCTCGCACCCTTGCGCCACCAGCACAAATACGGACGGGAGGGAGAACAGACGAAGCCGCAGCCTCCACCGTCGCCTCCACCACCACCGTCGCCGGATTCGAAGTTTTCCCCATTTCTTCGGATTGCATGATTCCGAGTGAAATTGAAGAAATTGATTGAGGGATTTGGATTGTATGAGAAAAACGAGTCGAATGGGATAGATTTGGGGAAGAAAACGAGTGAAATAGGAGAAGAATGGACGGCGGCGATTTTTTAGGTTAAACGTTGAACAGTGCACTTCAGACGAGAGGAGGAAGAAGAAGCTCGCTCGAGTTTTATATCCTGGGCGTACGCCCAGGATTTAAAACTCCAGCGAGCTTCTTCTTCCTCCTCTCGTCTGAAGTGCTACGCTCATTTTGGGCGTACATACCATTTTTCAGTTTTCCACCGTATACGTATACGTATACGTATGTTCGACAAAATTGCACGGTACGCCCAAAATGGGCGTACGCCCATTTTGGGCGTACGAGAATGTAGTTTAAAAAGTTTCAAAATGTAGTGCGTATAGTCTCTTCGTTTTTTTAAGGATTAAGCTCGTAACGGAAACTGTAAATTATTTTAATCTTGAGTTATATTTTTTTTGGTGATGGTTTATATTTTTAAATGCAGTGAAACTGTTTTTATTAGAAGTAACTTTAATACGTGTCTTTAGGATATAGGTTAGAGAAAATTTAAAAAACGACACCTGGTCAAACACGGGCTCGGGCCGGACTTGGGCCGGGCTACACTCATTTTCTCAGCCTATTTAGGCAGGCTAGCCCGGCCTGCAGCCCGCATGTAGGGCCTATCATATTGTCCTTATCCGGCCCTCAATGCGGGCCGGGTAGTACTCAAGGTAGCTTGTTTTTATTAACCATATTTATTTAATGAAATTTAAAGAAAAGCCGAATAAAAATAATTCAAAACAAAAGCTCATTAGCATTATCATCTCCAAGCACATTGAGACAAGACTTCTTAAGTCTAGGATTCGAGGATGGAGAAAACTTAGTTTAGTTTAGACTTAGAAATATATATATTTATAAATTTTTTTTTATTAATTTATAATACGGGTCAAGCTCGTCGGCCCTCCAGGGCTTGAGGTTCATACCGTACCCGGCCGTCACACCCTCACGGGTCGGGCTTATCGGCCCAACAGGGCTTTTCCTAGTGTCCAAGCCCGCAAAGTCAGAGGGTCGGGCGAGTCAGCCCTCATTTGGTCGGGTCTAACAGTTATGTATGTTATTTTGTGAATATCCACGAAAATTGATACCATCAGTTACAGTAATGGAAAAAAATGATATTTTTGGAAAAACTGAGAACTTTTTTCTGCAAGACATAGACACATCGGTCATTTTTTTATCTACAAATACGAATTTTGCGGAAATTAATGAATAGTAGGAATATAAATAGTGTAAAGTAAATAATTAGAGGAGAAGGAGATAGAGGGAAAAAGTATATAGGATTTGAATTTAAGAGAGATATATAATGATATTATAATGCTTAAAAATAATTATAATATAATCTTTTGATAAAGTTGTTTGGTAAACCCCCAAATCATATATATAGGCTTGGTCTATATGCACACGTTTTTTTTGCTAAATGCACACTAATCTGTGCGGTAAGAGTTGCAGTACACTTCTGTGCGTTAAGGATTACCGCACAAAAGGGCTCCGGGGCATTGTTGGAATGTTTTCTGAAACGTATATGAATCTGGTGCGGTAATTCTTACCGCACAGATATGTGCGTTAACAATTAACGCACCAAGTTAATACGAGATTAACAGAAAAAAAAAAACAGATTTTGATAACTTAAACACGTTACCGCACAGGATTTGTTATTTTTTTAATTAATAAATTTTTTTTAAAAAGTATTTAAATAATAATATCTTGTGCGGTAACAATTACCGCACAGGTTTAATATATAAAAAAATATATAAAATATGGTGCGGTAATCGTTACCGCACCAGTTTTATCTATTTAAAAAATAATAAATCTGTGCGGTAACAATTACCGCACCAATTTAGGTTATTTGTAAACCAAAATTTTCCCTCCCCGACCTTTCGTTCTCCGTCCTTCTTCTCTTTTCCCTCCGCCGCCGCCGTCCTTCTTCCTCCGTCCATTTTCCCGTCGATTAAGCCACCAAATCCACAAATTGATGATGGATTTGAGCTCCCCCGAGCAAGCCGCATCTTCTGGGCCCAAAAATCCGGCCGGAGACGAGGGTCCAAGCTTCCCGCCGACGGCAGCTCTTCCTGCGGCGACGGCGGCCGTTCCTGCGGCGACTCCGTGGCTGGCTGTGGAGCATGAAGACGAGGAGAAAGCTGAGGTGCCACTGATTTACACTGGTGGTGCCCGGAACCAGCCAAAATCCCGAGCCCGACCCGATACCCGTTGCCCGACCCGACCCGATACCAGCAACCCAACCCGCCCCGATACCCGCACCCGAACCCGCTCCGAGGCCAAGAAACCGAAAGCGACCCGTCCAAAACGTCGGTCCCGGGTACGCTACTCGAGCAAATAGAAGGTTGAATCCACAAACCGAGGCGCAACCGGAAGTTTTTTCGACTCCCGTAGATCTACATCAAGTATGTATTTTTATTAAATATTCTATAACTTTTGTAATGTTTTTAAATAGTTTAATTATTTTATTTCGTAACGTTATGAAATTAGTTATTCAATTTCATAACGTTATGAATTTAATAATATTTGATAACGTTATGAAATTTTTAAATAAATTTCGTAACGTTATCAATTTATTTAATTTAATTAATTTATTAAATTTATAACGTTATGAAATTAGTTATTTAATTTCGTAACGTTATCAATTTATTTAATTTATTTTATAACATTATGAAATTAATTTATATGGTAACGTTATGAAATTAAGTAATTTATTGCGTAACGTTATGAAATTAAGTAATTTATTGCGTAACGTTATAAAATTATATTATTTGGTAACATTATGAAATTAATTAATTTATTCGTAACGTTATGAAATTAATGAAATTTTATAACGTTATGAAATATAATAATTTCATAATGTTATGAAATATGACATTCTATATTGTAAAATTAATGAATTAATTATTTTATGAAATATGACATTGTTCTTCTCTTATTTTGTAACGTTAGGAATTATTAGTATATAAAGTATTGAAATTAGGCGAATTATAACGTTAATTTCGTAACGTTATGAACAAAATGTTTAGAAATTAGAGATGATTTTGATTAGGATTGACGTTACAACAACTGTTTGTAACGTTACGACGTCATGGAAAAAACGTTTTTGAATTTGACGTTATTTTTATAACGCTATGAAAATAACGTTACGCTATAACAACAACATTAGGGGGTGCGAGATACGATGGCTTCTAGTGGTTTTGTTCCGGGGGCTCTTGTTGCTGCAGAGCGTGTTAGGAGGACGAAGATTACAGTGTCCATACGTCAGAGTTTTGCTACTGCTCGAGACCAGCTGAATGCTTCTAGTTCGACACCCACTGATGTTACTGGGGCACTTACAGATACTGGGGCAGTTAGGGATTGTGGTCTAGATGTTGATCCGTCTGCTGATGATGAGGGTTACAGTGAGAGTGAGGAGGAGCATATGGACGTCGATGATACAACTGTTGATTTGGATGATGATATGCTGGGAGACGGTGAGGGTTTAGGTACAGATTATATTGTATCTCATCCCGAGATACCGACAGATCAGCTTAGGAGAGACGACCCTCCTATAATTTCAGAGGATCATGCTGGTATGGGGCCTTCATCGCCAGCTCCTACAGATTTATGTCCTTCGTCTCCTACGCCAGATGTACCACCTCCCCCGACTGTACCACCTCCCGATGCAGATCCTGTACCACCTCCTGCTGTACCTTGGATGCCCGGAGGTCCTTTTACAAATGAGTTGCTGAAGAGTTATGAGACGCACATCGCCAGGGCTATTTATGAGCTTACAGTTGTTGATCCTCCCGCACCTGTGATTCCAGCTGGCCCCCGTCCTCTTCCTCCATTTATACAGAGACAACGAGGAGGTCGAGGAGCTCAGGCTGATGATGATGTTGCTGATGCAGACGCTGCTGATCCTCCAGCACGAGGTGGACGCGCTCCACGCGGAGGACGAGGACGTGGACGTGGACGTGCTGCAGATCATGCTGATCTTCCAGAAGGCGAGGCTCCTCTTGATTTCGTATGTATTTGAACTATAATGTTCATATGTGAAATATTTTGGCATTCTGTAGAAGTAATTGTGTTATTTTTTTACTTTGTTTTCAGACACGGAAGGTCGTCAACGTTCACTTCCACACCGCCTACTGACTCCACTAGAGGTGTTTAGGAGACCTGGTCCAGATTCGTGGTTTCAGCTTGCAGAGCGATCTGGATTGACTGATCTACGCTATATCGGGTCCGGTCCTGTCGATCATGTGTTGGTTTCTGCTTTCGTCGAGAGATGGCACCCAGAAACCAACACATTTCATTTGCCATTTGGAGAGATTGGTCCTACACTTCACGATGTGGTTGAGATCCTGTCGCTGCCTATACATGGCAGGAGTTGTAGCTCAGTTTTGATTAAGGAGGAGATCTTCACTTTTGTTGCTGAGATGCTTCACGTAGAGGAGGCACTGGTGAAGACTTGGTATAGGGATGGAGGCATTCCTTTGGGTTATCTTCAGCAGAGATTGAAGGATATGATGCGGATGGAGGATGGACAGAGAGATGAGAGCCTCATTGCGTCTATGTACTTACTGTTGCTTCTCGGCACTACAGTTCTAGTGGACAAGTCGACTACAGCAGTCAAGCACTGGTGGTTAGTTCTTTTGGCCGACCACGATAGCACTGGCCGATATGCTTGGGGAGCTGGAGTGTTAGCTCATTTGTATCGCAACCTTGGACATGCGTCGAGGCGATTGGCTATGGGGATGGGGAGTTCTGGCATTCTTTTGCTGGTTAGTACGCAAACAACTATACGATTGGCTATGTTTAGGAAGTCGAGTTCTAATTGTCCTTTTTTTTGCAGTCGTGGATCTGGGCATATTTTCCACATTTTCGTGGACATTTTGTGACATATCCACTTTCTATGGACCACGCCGCAGCTGCTATGAGGGAGGGCAGAGAGGTGCCACAGGGGAAGAGCACGAATCGTTTGGTTGCCATTCGTGGCATGCTTGACCGTGTTCGTTATGAGGAGGTCAGATTTTAAGAATGTATGCTTTCGTTATATTGTGTGAATGTGAACTATACTAACTGTTTTGTAATGTTTTGTTGCAGGTTAACTGGTTTCCCTTTTCAAATGTGGATTTCAGACTTCCGCAGTACGCCCCGTCTTTGTTTGAGGGCATTCTCTGTTGTCTGGACATCGAGGAGCTCTATCAGCCAGGTCGCCTGCTGCGACAGTTTGGACATGTGCAGGGTATCCCAGATCCTCCCCCAGAGCCCATCCAGGTGACACGTAACAACAGGCTGACGCATTATTCAGTTCACTTTGAGAAGGATCTGCTTGGTGTGTGGGATCAGGACCCCAGGCCTTTGATACAGATTCGGGAGCCACGAGCGACGTACTATTGGGCAGTCACAAATGATTATCTCGATTGGTATGATCGAGTTTCTCATCCTCTGGTGGATCCCAGATCACGTAGACTCGATCGTCCAGTTGGTCCGCTGCGTATTCCACCTTCGGTTGACAGTTTTGCGGTACGATTATAAATTTTATTAGTCATATTCATTCAATTAGTATATTTGATTGTAATGTTTTGATATGTTGTTAATATAGCGGACCCAGCTAGTGACTTGTGAGATTCGAGCTTTCTTGGAGACACCACCAGAGAGGAGGCCTGCAGATATCGATGAGTTCATGAGGCGTCTCCTTGGAGTTTTGACTGACGGGGCTCCACCGATGGCTCCAGCTCCGGTTCGTCAATCTCAGCTTTTTCGGCATTCAATCCACGAGGAAGGCCAAGGTAGTGGGCAAGGTAGTGGGCAAGGTAGTGGGCAAGGTAGTGGGAATGAGGGTCGTGACTTGGAGTGATGTCAAATATTGATAGCGAAACTTGAGTTTTTTGAAAAAGGCAAAAAACGACCAAGTACATCAAATATTGATAAAAATGGTTCAAAACGTCTCGAAACGACTAAGAAACGAAAAAAATCGACTCAAAACGATATAAAACAAGCCAAATCGAAATTTGAAGGAATTCCGAACAAGTTGTAAAAATGTTTAAAAATGTGGCCAAAATGATGGCATAATATGGTCAAATTGAGCAAATCTTAGCAAAACTTGAGTTTTTTGAAAAAGGCGAAAAACGACCAAGTACGTCAAATATTGATAAAAATGGTTCAAAACGTCTCGAAACGACTAAGAAACGAAAAAAATCGACTCAAAACGATATAAAACAAGCCAAATCGAAATTTGAAGGAATTCCGAACAAGTTGTAAAAATGTGGCCAAAATGATGGCATAATATGGCCAAATTGAGCAAATCTTAGCAAAACTTGAGTTTTTTGAAAAAGGCAAAAAACGACCAAGTACATCAAATATTGATAAAAATGGTTCAAAACGTCTCGAAACGACTAAGAAACGAAAAAAATCGACTCAAAACGATATAAAACAAGCCAAATCAAAATATGGATAATGGATAGTGGATAGTGGATACTGGATAATGGATAGTGGGTAATGGATAATGGATGTCATATGTGTATAGTTTGGGCCCATATCGTTTTAACGCCTTGAAACGATGCAAATCGAAATTTTGAAATTGTAACATGACAGCAAATACGGCGAATAGTTATTTTCATTTTTCGGAATCGAAAAATTATTATCGAAAACGTCAACGGGCCTAATAAGGCCTAATGAATTTTGAATGAGGCCCAAACACAAAAAACGACAAAAAATGACATAAAACGGCTTAATAAGCACTTAAAACGTAAAAGTCAAGAAATGTAACATTAATATTTGAGCATTACCAATCAAACACTATCGTTTTTATAAGAAATTAACAACTTTAACACTTAGAAGTATGTAAACGAAGACTTTCACCTGTATGCTACTACTCTCAAGTATATAAGTTGTATAGTTATACTCATATGTATGTGATACCACTTCGTTACTAAAATGAACTTCATATAATGTGTTTATTTCATCATATAACATTAGTTTAACACTTAATTGTTATCGTTTGACTCAACTGACCTCGTATTTCATTAGTATAATATGATTTTTTATCATATAACTCTTC
Source organism: Oxyria digyna (assembly GCA_029168935.1). Classification (NCBI taxonomy): domain Eukaryota; kingdom Viridiplantae; phylum Streptophyta; class Magnoliopsida; order Caryophyllales; family Polygonaceae; genus Oxyria; species Oxyria digyna. The sequence goes on from JAPVLV010000013.1 coordinate 25,301,035, forward strand.
GTAATCTCATATTACATTAGTAAAACTTGATAAAATTATTCACAAAACTCTCAATAACGACATATTTCAGTAGTATAACATTACTTTGGGTCATAAAACTTTTTATAATATCAAATAGTATAAGAAAACAACATAAAAATGAATTTTTATGTAATTAGGGTTGGTACTACAACAGTTACCGCACCAACCCTAATACCCTAAACCCTACAAACACCAGAAACATTTGATTCTGGGTAAAAGGGCTGGTGCGTTAACAATTAACGCACATAATCTGTGCGTTAATTGTTAACGCACCAGACTCTGCTGCGTTAACAGAAGATGTGGAAGACTCCAGTCAAGCGGCACGGTTGGATACAAACCGTGCAGGATTGCTTCAAACCGTGCAGATCAGCAGAAGATGTGGAAGACGTCCAGTTAAGCGGCACGGTTTGCTTCAAACCGTGCCGATTTGTTACAAACCGTGCGGAAACGCTGTTAATGTGTCTTTTCTGTTGGATCTTGACGAAGTTCTGTTATCAGTTGTGCGTTTATTGCTAACGCACCACCATATTTTGCTTCAGTGTGTTACAGCTACCACACAGCTGTAAGTCACCTTTGGATGACCGAATTACGTTATTGGGCCTTTGTTGTTGTGGACCTTTTGTCTACATCGGCCCAAATCTAAGTTACCCTAGTAAAACCTCGGCTATAAATTCACTGCCTCAGTGAACCCTATTATCTCATTCTCACTGCGCCGTAAAATAATTAGGTTTCAAGTTCTTACTCTGTATTTCAATTAAAAGTCTCATTTTTTACTGATTTCGTTAGATATCTTCATTGTTTCTAACATGTTTTCTTACTTTGTATTACAGATTCAAACAACCATGGCATCATCTTCATCCTCCCCAGTTCCAGCTGAAGGCAGTGAGATCCAGTGCCCGAGTAGAAGGTGCTCAAGAACAATCAAGGTGTTCACTGGTAATGACAAGAACAATCCCCATACGTATGGACGAAGGTATACCACATGTCAGTGTAACTACATGATCGTGTATCTTGAGCCAGAATACGACAGTCATCATCTCCGAGTCATTGCAAAACTGTTGAAGGAAATAGCTGACCAGCAGTTGAAGCTGGTATATTTTCACCAGGCTAAGAGTATTGAAGCAGCCAAACACTGGATACAACAGAGGTTTCCCAATGACCCTGTTCCTAGTTTTTATGACAGTGACTCCGATTAGGGATCTGGGTATCAAATCAGTGAATCTCCGTTAAGTTTGTGTTTAGTTTAAATTTCAAGAATGAGTATGTTGTCTTTCCTTAATGAGTATGTTGTCTTTCCTTAATGAGTCTGTTGTCTTTCCTTAATGAGTCTGTTGTCTTTTTAATTTATGCTGAGTGTGTTGTAGTTTATGGATTCACTGATTTCACTTCACTGTTTCACCTACCTCATCTAACTCTACTGAAAACACTATTTAAAGCAAACAAGACAAGTCATTACATATTTCAAAGCAGACAAGACAAGTCATTACATATTATAAATCAATTCCAATCGAAGTCTAAAGATCAAGGCTACTAAACTATTACAAATCAAGTCATGTAGTCCATACGCTTTCCAGCAGTGAAGCGGTATTGTCGAAACAAGTCCACTTGGCCAGCATATATCCCTTCCCACCACTTGATGTTGTCATCTGCAAATCTTCTCCACGAACCGGAACAACGTGGCAATGGTGCCCCATCACGGAGCCAAACCTAGATATACAAAGAAAATTAATCAATAAGTATAAATGATTTCGACGTTTCATGACGCTTGTTTAGATTACCACAGATTCTTACCGGTATCCAGTGATTACTGCATCCGACAAGAGCTATCCCAAAAATCTTCTGTGGAGGACCAGGGCTCACTGTAGACTGCCTTATTGGCAAGCATAAACACGGCGCATCCCAGGATAGTTGCACTAAACCAACATTATACACTGTGGCAAACACCAAACCCATAAATGGCATGTCCATCCAAAATGGTCTCTCACAAGAACTTCTCATGTAGTTAACTTGAGCAATAAGATCATCCCATGTTCCTACCCGTAGTCCACGTCGTATGGGCTCCCATGTCTCTTCGACTCCGGGTGAGCGAAAAAAAGGACTTCAACCTCATTCGTCCTCGTGTTCCTCAAAGGTTGACAAAAATACTTGTTCTCTTTCTGAAAATTTAGAGACCACTGAGTAACTGACAATTCACCACGATCTTCAAAATTGATCTTCTGCAAAAAATTGGCAATCTGCTTCATGGATGTCACATTTTGCGGGTCTCTTTTCCTAAGCTGAATAAGTATGTTTTTTGGCGTCTTGCGATCATCCCCCGCTTCCCTTGCTATTTTCTCCTCCTCTTTGCTCATTCTACCCACGAATGAATTCCCATGAAAACTAGTAGGAAGAGTGTGGTTGTGACGACCTTCTACAACATTCACGATCCATTTATAACTATAAGGCCCTTCTTTTATACGAACCCCATATAACTCAAATGTACAACCACATTTCTTCGATTTTCGGTGACGAAGCCTCGGAACCGGCAATTCTGGATTTTTTAAATTCACTTTCGGCCTACCCGATCTAGGTTTTCCAAACCTATCGCATACAAAATCAACGCAATATTTGCTAGATGTACGATGTACCAAAACTATCATTAAATCCCTTGCTCTCTGTTTTGTCCATTCCATCATCTCTTCTTTACTATCCCACATTTGCGCAGTACTAAAATGTGGTCTAAAGTCTTCTTCCTATATTGATTAAACTACATTACTTAGATACGCAATTTTAACTAATTAACCTAAATCTCATGCAATTAAATACAAAATTTAAATTGATAATATACTAACCAAAATCGGTAACGGAGTCCAATCGTCTAATGCAATTGATACATTTGCTTTGCCTTCTTCCTCTTCTTCGTCCACTTCCTCATCGACTTCTTCGTCTTCTTCGTCCACTTCCTCTTCTTCATCGACTTCGTATTCTTCTTCCACGACCCCTGATATCCAATTGTCGTTACCATCATCCTCACTACTCTCATAATTATAAGACATTGTAGTGTGCATTGCAAAACTTCAACAAGATAGCTCAACCTATATATACAACCAAAAAATGCCCGTTGGAATTTTATGCCCGTTGGTGCGTTAACTATTACCGCACCAACGGGCATAAAATTCCAACGGGCATTTCATCAAAAAAACCTGTGCGGTAACACTTACCGCACAGGTTTAAAAAAATATTAAACCTGTGCGGTAACACTTACCGCACAGGTTTAATAATATATTAAACCTGTGCGGTAAGTGTTACCGCACAGGTATAATATTTTTGGCTTTTTTTAATACTTTTTTAATACTTTTTTTTAAAAAAATATTAATAAAAAAAAATAAAATTCCTGTGCGGTAATTGTTACCGCACAGGGTTTAAGTTAATGAAAATCTGTTTTTTTTTTTGCTTAATCTGGGATTAATCTGGTGCGGTAATTGTTAACGCACAGATCTGTGCGGTAATTCTTACCGCACCAGCGTCGTATAGGTTTCAGAAAAAATTCCAACAATGCCCCTGAGTCTTCTGGTGCGGTAAGAGTTAACGCACAGTTCTGTACTGCAATTGTTACCGCACAGAATAGTGTGCATTTAGCAAAAAAAACGTGTGCATATAGACGCAGCCTTTTTTTATTAGGGTTTTCATTTTATTTAGGGTTTTGATGTTTATTTGGTTAATTTACTTAAATTGATAGGCTTTTGAGTTAAAATATTGAATTTATGTTGAATTTATTTTGAATTCTCGCCGGAAACTGGCCGGAAAGATATGGTTTGACCAGAGAAGAAAGTGTGACATCACGCGTTGCGCGTGACGTCACACTTCGCGTTACGCGAGAATGGTGCCCTCGCGTAACTCGAGGAATTTCCATAACTGGCAATTCCCTCTTCTGCAGAACATGTGCATCCATCCCGTGTAGATTCTGTTTTTTTTTGTTTCTGCATTTGTTTTTATATTGATTTTGCTTTGATTGTTTTAGGTAATGGACCACCTTTCAGAACGTTCGACTCGTGTGACAAATCGAAACGTAAGGATGGAAGAACCACCGGTTGCAAAAGGAGGAAGACAAAGGGGCCAACACCCGTTGAGTTGTTCCCTGAGGAACCCGTCCAATTCCCTAAGGAACCCGTCCAACTCAACTACGAATACTCGGATAGGCACAATTTTTTTGGGGGGGGGAGACGTTCCTCTCCCTAAGTCAGTCGATGCCACATAACGCCTCAAGCCCGTGGTTGGGAGTTCTCGCTGTCACAAATGTCGTCTAGCAGTTATTTTGTTGGAAAGGTTCAGGGTGACTGGGACAATTTAATTCCACATGGTGCCATAGTGGATTATGGACAAGGGTGGGGTGGTGCACAATGCGGCGGTGGATATGGTGAGGGAAGTGAAAATCCAAACATGGGTCATGGATATGCCGAGGGAAGTGGACAAGCTGATTCTTCTTCTCACAATCAACAACCACAAGAGATGGAAGAAGAAGAAAATGAGGATGAAGTTCTTGGGGATAGAGATGAAGAAGAAGAAGATCGAAGAAGAAGACGAAGAAGAAGTGCAACAAAAAAGAAAGAGGAAATCAAAAAAGAACGAGCCAAAATATGATCCTGAGCTCACTGTAAGTGTAGCTGGAGGTCCAGAAAATCCCGAGTTGCTTAAGGGATTTAAAGCACATGTGGTTTACCACATCCAAAGAGGGCTTGTAAGTTATTTTTTTTATTCAGAATCACTGTTCTGTTTGCACAGTTTCTGCAGAAAGTGTGCATTTTCTCGCAGAACGCGAGGTGGCACATCTCGCAGAACGCGAGAGAGGTCACCAGGCGTTACGCGAGGATTTGCACAGAATATGCATTTTCTTCCCTCTCTGCAGACACTATATTTTTATGCTAATTTTTCCTGCAGAATCTAATATGTGTTTTTTCCTGCAGAACAAATGTCCGATGAAGCCACAACAAAGGACAAAACAGATCAGTGATTGGCCATTAGAAGATAACACCGTCTGGACTGAGATTCCCGCTTCACTTGGATTGTCAAATCTCCCCAGCATGATGTACGACGAAATCGACTTCCTGTTGATTGAAGCGTTCATTAAACGATGGCAGCCAGAGACAAATTCATTTCACCTCCCTTTTGGTGAGATTACTATTAACCTTCTTGATGTTTATAAGATATTAGGGGTAGCTATAGATGGGAAAGCTATGGCACCATCAAAGAAACTGGGTCAAAAGTTGGGTAATGATGAGCTGAAATCATATTATGTCAAGTTGGGGGCGGTAATTTTTGACATAGATGAGACACAATTAAATTCCGGGAGGGTGAAAGTCGAGTGGTTTATGAGTCATTGTCAAACTCTGTCTGAAGAACGAAATGGATTAGGTTGGGTGTTGTATACTGCTGCCTCGATCTTATTTCCCGACAAGTCCCAGAACTTTATCCGACTTAGATAAGGGAATTTTGTGGAAACCTTTGACATAGCTCTGAACACCTCCTGGGCTCGGGTGCTTTGGCACACTTGTATAGACAGCTGGGGATATGCGCATGCCAGAACTGTGCCCATATGTCTTTTTGTTACACCTTGTTGCAGGTATTTGCTTTCTAAGCATTTAATTTACCTACTAATTTATGTATTGGTATTTAACGTAATTTTTTTCCCTAGGCATGGATCTACAATTATTTCCCCCAGTTTTGACCTGCTGCACGACCTCGGTGGACGGAAGATATGCCATGGGTTTACCGTTGGATGCCTCATAATTTGAAGCTGAAGAAGGGACAAGTCGAAAGGGACTATAAAGGCGAGCTCGATATTATCTTAGCAGAGATGGTAATTATCTTAATCTTTTTTAATGTTTTTCAAATACTGAAATTGGACACAAATAGATGCATTGGTGCATATTCAACAGTTTCTGTAGAGAGGGAGAAAATGCAGAAACTGTGCATTTTCTCGCAGAACGCGAGGTGGCACATCTCGCAGAACGCGAGGTCGCACATCTCGCAGAACGCGAGGTGGCAAATCTTGCAGAACGCGAGAAAATGCACAATGTCTGTAGCAGTTTCCTGCAAAAACTGTGAGAAAATGGGGATAAGTTTCCTTCATTTTCTGCATTTTCCGTATGTTGTTAGATATGTTGGAACCCGTATGGACCAGTTGACTTCTCCGACCCTAAGCTCGCTCCCGCAATATATCATGGAGTGCTATCGTGCGTCGACGTCACGGAACCACACATGCCGGATCGGTGTCCGAGCCAATTTGGGCGAATTCAGCGTATTCCAAGGCCAGTGATTGAACCGCTCAAAGCTCATAGGCTATCCGGGACTCGGAGTTATTGTGCTTTCTATGACTCCAACCAATGGCTATGGGAGTGGAGAGATGTTCACTTCATCTCACTTGATGATATGGGGCCAATTGCCTATCTACCACATGAGTGTTCCGAGGATTACATGGATTGGTACATCAAGAGGACACATAAGTATATTCGTCCTGCAATTCCCGGGATGATTATTGAGAAACATGTAATATTATTTGTTTTGGTTTATCTTTCGTGTACTAGTCTTTGTTTGTCTATAATGCTAATATACCTTATTTGTTTACATGCGTGTAGGTGATTGGTCGAGTCTACAATGACATGGATCGATATCGGTTTGCTACTCAAGATCAATTTCCTTCATATCACGCTCAAATGCTACAATCTCTTCAAGATCTCTATCCCTTCCGACCACAATAAGATTGTTTTAAGTTGATGGATAATTTTTTATTGTGTTTTGGATTGTTTATGTTTTTGGATTGGTGTATTTGTTGGATTGTCTATGTTTGTTGGATTGTTTGATTTGATGGATTATTTTAGTTGTTGGATAATGTTGTTGGATTATTTCAATTAACATACTCGTAGAATTACTTCGTGTAACGCTAGAAAAAACCATATGGGAAAAAAAAATTGAGAACCACGGTCTAAAACATTAGAAAAAACCATATACAACGTCTCGCGTAACGCAAGATACGCAACACTCGCGTTACACGAGGAAAGCCATAGCCACCGTCTCGCTTTCAGTCAAGATGCACGATCTCTGGCACGGTTAGTGCATCTCGCGTTGCCCGAGATGCACTATCCTTGCGTTACGCGAGGATTTTCTCATTTTCCAAGTTGTCCATTACATCATTTCCTGATTCAGAAGTGAAAAAAAACATGCCCTAGTTCAACATTACATTACAAAGTCAGTGAATAAAACATAAATTCAACTACCTTAAACTAAAGGTGGCACATCGATGTTCCACAAGATCGTGCAAACAATGAGCATCATATTCCGCGTTTCACCACCAAGGAGTAAACACAGGAGGTAATGAGTTGTTTTCTTGAAGACACAACTACAATAAAACAACAACATTAGGAAGTTGCATATTAGAGGCTATGTATAATAGTAAGTAATTTAAAAGAAGATTAGAAACTTACCGGAACAAAATGTTTCTCCCTCTCAATATATAATAAGCAGATTGTGCTAAGTGTGCACCCTGGTTGAAACCAAGTAGGAAGTTGTAGAGGAAGGAAAGTGTAGTTAGCGTTTTTTCCCACCGTTACGAACACTACGTTGAATGTGGATGCCACAAGGCATCCCATTTCCGGGGTTGCTAGCCAATGATCTTCTGGAGCCATTCCTATTCCTTGCCATGTAAGTTGGTGTACGACGCTCTCCAAAGTTGGTTGTTCTTGAAGTCCAATCCAAGTTCCTTCAACTAGATTCCAAATATCCTTGACTTTAGCTATCATCAAATCTCTTACTTCCCTCCATAAGTGTTGGTTCTCCTCCGTCTCATACGCTATTGATCTATATCCACAATTTCCATCTCCGTTTACGTCAAACCAACCATTCACATAGGTGCGCATTGAGAAAGGTACCTGGGCCTTATACTTGCCAATCGCCTTAATTTTTTGTTTCTTGAATGTTGTAGAATTAGAAGCATTTATTTGCTTCTTTGGAGGTGTTTCTTCCAAAGCTCTAGCATCCATCTCGGCATTAGTGTGCTCCCATGCAGACGGTCTTCTTTGCGTTGACCTTGGCTCTTTGTTAGGAGCTCCGACTGGACGACCCCCGATGTGCATTGAAATAGCCGGCTCTTTTAGAGAAGTATTTACTCTCCCAATGTCTAAAACAGTTTGTGCACACTTCTATTGATCATGGGCGGACAAGTTCGGAAACGTTTCCTCATAGAAACTCTGAAAAAGACGTCTTGTCACCTTACTCTTAACCTCGAGTACTCCGGGAACATCAACTTCTTTCAAACTCAAATGTACTCCAGAAAGGGTGCAACTCTGATGCTCTTAATGGTTTTTGCTCCTTCCAATGTTTCCCAATCCGATGGATACATATCAACCCGTCTCTAATCTTGATCTCACACCTACAAAACATAGGCGTGTACAAACCATATCTCTCGCCCTTCGTGTATTCCTTAAGCAATTCCTCTATGCATTTGTAAGACACTTTGAACTTCAAGACTTTAAACAAGTCGGCCCCTTCAACAACAGTGAAGCTCTTATTCAAACTCTCGGTGAAAGACACATTAATCTGCTTAAGTTGGTTAACCGTCATTGTTTTGCATTCACCGAACATTGTGTCTAGCCTACCCTTTCCACTTGTCAAGTACGACTTAAGACACAAATGTGCTCCTTCAACTCTACAATGTTCGAAAAAACAATTAAACTTGACATGCAGATTTACATTAAATAGAACGTAGACATAAAAAATATTGAACATACCTGTTTGTCGTGTTATTCCCGAGAGTGAAGACGTTATCCGTCCATGCTGAAATAAGTCATTTCTTGTAAGGGTTTAGCCAATTCTCTCTCACGTAGTTCAATACGGTTGGATAAGCGACTCATTCTCTCTCAAGTGTCTTCAACTTGTTGATGTAGTCCTCTTCAGTGGTTTGTTTGAAGACGTCATAATATTCATTAGAAATCTTAGTCCCCAATGTGTGTGTACTCATAGCTTTCTTGCCTTTGGCCTCTATTTTCTTCCTTACATGTCCTCTACATAAGAGAAACTTTGCATTTGGCCATAACATATCCGTGGCATTCATAAGAGCCATCTCACGGTCTGTGACGAAGCAAGTAGGCGAGGCTCCAATTCTCAAATACATCGTCTGCAGCTGCTGCAACGCCCACAAATAACTCTCCTCACTCTCGGCCTCTAACCATACCCCGCATACAACAAAATTCTTCCATGTAGAAGTTAAACCAACTATCTCTAGGAAGGGAACATTGTACCTTTGACCAAAATACAGAAACATTAAATCCATTAAATCTTACAGAATTAGTCATCATCTGTAATGCAATTTCTCGCATTACGCGAGGACACCACATTTCGCGTAACGCGAGGATATACTCTATTCCAGTATTTGTGTTTTCTAAAATCCAGAAACAATAAATGAAGTATATTCCTCGCGTTACGTGAGAGGTGGTGTACCCAAAATAGCATAAACATCAACAAAACTAAATTTTGTACATTAAAAACCCTAAAAGCATAAACCCTCAACAAAATAAAGTTCAAGAACAAATCTTTTTGATATTATATGCAAAATTCATCTCATCAACACTTACTACTACTACATTTAACATGAAATACAACATAATAACTTTATTGTAGCCCTTAACGGTGCAAAACAAATTTAAGTAAGAACATTACCTCATTTGCATGGTAACTTGATGAACCACCATCTCCACTCCTCCCTTTGTTGAATTCTCTTCATCTTCCATTGTTTTTCGTGTTTTTAGAGTGTTTTGAAGTTTGAAGGTTTTGAAAATGGGTTTTAATGGAGGGTGAAAGAGGTGAAAGATGATAAAAAGAGGTGTTAGGGTATGGTTAATAGGTGTTACGGTTTATTTAAAATAAGGGGTAGTTATTATAGTTAGGTGGGAACAAGACATCTATTAATAGTGCACAACAACGTCTTTCTGATTTGACCTCTCGCGTTACGCGAGAACGTGAACGGTCAAATAAAAAAGACGTAACTGAAGTGGTATAAAATCACACGGTCAAATCAGAAAGACGTAACTGAAGTGCGCAACAACGTCTTATTATAGTTGGGTGGGCCGTATATAGAAATCGTGATTTTATACCACTTCAGTTCCCCGCGGGGTTATCAGCATCTAGTTCTCCTCAATCTACCTAACTACAATATAAGGGAGAAGTCAAGTCTTCACAAAAAATTGTGATACCTCAGCGCCACCTCACTATTTTAGCAAAAATAAAAATAATTATAAAAAATAGCAATTTCCCTCACCTAAATAAAAAATACCGCACTACTATCTCAACTTCTCTATTTATTTGGTCAAAACAAATTTTCAATATATTTAAGAAGGGATTCGTCATCCTAAGTTTAGTTATTCCTATAAATTAAAATTCCATTAAATTTTTTTCTCTTATTATATGTATTAATAAAATTTATTTTTACTTATTGTTGTTTTTTTATAACCTTATCATCAAATTCATCATTGTTAATTAATTGTAGGTGAATCTTATGTGTTAGTCATATTTTATAATATTAAAGGTTTTTGCCTTCCTTATCCTTATATTTTACTATTATATGGTGATCGTATATATACTAAATTTATATTCGATTGTTTTGTGCACTTCGCATGTGAATATACAAAACTTATATAGCTATGCGAAATGTCAAGGAAGAAAAAAAGACTTAAGTTCGTGTAATGAAGTCCATCCATATATATTTACAAGCTATATGTTAATATACTATTTGTTACAAGTAATTTTTTTCTTATTGATTCTATTTATGTTTCCGTAAAAATAGGAAATATAGATGTAAAATGTGTAAAAAATATCTTATGTTTATCTAAGACTATCTAATGGTGTTTTGGTTGAGTATATGATATGTTGGTGTATATTCTATAACATTTTTTTTCGTTTTTTCACAAATATAACTATAAATTATTATTTATTTTTAATGATATGTAAATTTTAAACATTCTATATATATATATATATATATAAATATAAGTTTATAATCCCGTGATATTCACGGAGCCTACACTAATTTAATATTACTAACCCACCAAAACAAAAATGCCACGTCCCCTCCTTTTCCCATCTTTATATTACTAACCCCACCAAAACAAAAATGCCACGTCCCCCCCTTTTCCCATCTTTTATTTTACTTTCAAATACCCTTTCCAAACAAAGGCCTAGTGTTGTGATAATACAACAATCTATTCCTAAAAACACACAAGTAGACAATTCACGTTCTTTTCGTTTGATTATACTCCTCTGTTTCAAAATAGATGTCATTCTAGACTCTCAATTTTGTTTCAAAATATTTGTCATTATAGGATTACAATACAATTAATACCATGAAAATTATAAATTTTTGTATTGGAATTTGATATTGTTGATTTTCTCCACTAATGTATTGGTTGTAAAAGGAGGTGAATGTTTATTTTGAAAAAAGTTAACTTTTCAAAACATAATTAATCATTTCTTTAATATGTGTGAAAAACTCTAGAATGACATCTATTTTGAAACGGAGGAGTATCAAGAAACAAGCTGACACTACATTCTTCGAGCAAAACACTGCCCACATTTCTGCAGACTGCGAACAACTTGTATTCTACATCCCAAACTTTAATACTTTGTTTTTCGGTCTCTGTGTTCATCTAGGAGCTGCTGAAGCTGAGAGCAGATATCCAAGATATCTTTACTGTCAGCATAAGATTCAGAGATTAGACGAATTGCATTGTAGTGTTGATCTTCATGCAAATGGACATGATTGGGTACGGGTGGAACAAGAAATGGGTGTTGGAGCAGCTCAGGGATTCTCCACCTCTTGCTTCTATCCCAAGCAAGACACTTTTTCATAAGGTCGAGAAGCCAAGGATTTGATACTGGTTCATACACAATCTCGTGGTTGGGATCTGTTATTACCTTAAACTTGGCCCAGAAGGTCTTATAATCAGCAAAGGGTGTCCTCCCATAAACCATTTGATAAAGAATGCAGCCAAGTGACCAGATATCCGATGAGCGACCACACTTGATAACATTCCCATTCTCATCGCTTTCATTACACATGAATGCCTCAGGTGACATGTAACTGAGCGTGCCTACCTGAACAAATTAGGATGACAGCAGAAAACCAAGCATAAAGTTATTCTTTACATTCTGTTTTGTTTCATGTCCTGATAGGAAAAAACAAACAAAAAGACAACCTGGGCATCTCGCTGAATGTTTGTGGTGTCACTCATTATTGCTTTGGCAATTCCAAAGTCGATCAGCTTCAGTGACCCTTTTACAAGAAGGAAATTAGCCGGCTTCAAGTCAGAATGAACAATACGTTCTTCATGGATGGTATTTACTGCTTGAAGTATTTGCTGTCAGGAAAAAATAAAAATAAAAAGATCACATTCAATCCCGAACTCTGGCATAGTGCCACATATGGAGAAAATACACATCAGAGCACGCCAATTAAAATACACTTCAATCTAGCAACATGTTGTAGTTTAACCTGCCAGTAAAAACGAAGCCAGTTCTGATCAATGGTTGTGTAGCAGGTTTCCAGTTCCTTCCACTTCTGAGAGAGCATATGAGCCAAGTCTATTTCTCCATACTCAAGTACCATGAATATATATCCATCATCTTTGATTATGCCATCTTTGTTCACCACTGAACCCTTCAAAACTTCTTCAAGTAATGCTTTATCTGTAACCTAATATGCCAGTTTAAATGAAGTACCAAATAGAAAAAGTGGGGAAAAACGATTGCAAGTCAATCAGAATATAAAGGAAATGATGTTTAGTAGAAGGACAATATCCATATAAGTAATTTAGGATTTGAGATTTGGAAAAAAAAATGGACCTCAGCCTGAAAAAGAATGTGTCTCTCCATCAAGTCTACCGCATTTTTCACAAGGATCTGACGTGTAACTAAAACACAAACAAGTATGCTAGACTGCTGCTTACACCTAATTACGTTCTCAGCGTAGTTAAGTGTTCTGCTCATTTAAATTAAAAAACAGCACAGATCAGTTATCGAACATTAACATACCTCATAGTCTATGAGCTGTATGATGTTATTCTTTCCCTTCAACTTGTTCAGATACAAAATTTCCTGACAAAACCCATATGCAGTGGAATAGTCACGACCTTTCAGCTTGATTTTCTTCAGGGCATATATTTTACAATCAGATGAAATTACTTTGTGAACCTCACTGCTTCCACCACTTCCTATCTTGCCAAGCCTTTGGTATACTTTGCCGTGGACCTTAAACAAATTAGGATCATTATTCCTCTTATGCAGAGCTGCAGTACCCTTTTCAGTTGTAGGTTTCAGTTGTTTCTCTATTTTAACAGGCTCAAATTTCACACATGAAGAATTCTTTGATGTCAAACCCTCTGACCGGGCATTCAAAATCTCACCTCCATGTTCAATTTCTTTAACAGGCTTATTACTGGGAATAGATTGCTTCTTCGAAATTTCACTTTCCTTTGACATATTACGAGATTCCTTCACACCATGGACATTAGCACAAGAGGCTGAAGCGCGACCCCTATTGGTTGCAGGTTCTGTGCTAAGGACATTGCTGGGATTAGCTGGAGTATATGGATCAACCACATTTTGATGTGGTTGTTCAAGATGAGAAGATGAGCAAAATGTTGTTGAACTGGGAATAGGTGCTGATGTTCCATGCACAGATATTGAAGTGGCACAAACTGAAGATTGAGTCATTGGATGGTTTGCATCAGTTTGCAAAAAGATCCTAAGATGATCGACCTGATCCTGAAGGGCACTAACGAAAAAAGCAGAAGAAGAAACACCATCAGCTCTCAAACCTATATCCATGTCAGTGCTCTGAGAAGTGTGCTGCTTTTCTCCAGCTTTGATGGTATTGGTTGGGTATGATTGGTCGTTTGTGTCCCATTCTGTTTCTGCCAATGCAAGGGAATTTAAATTAGAACTGTGGTCAATGGAAAAAGGCATGTGTTACCCCAATTCCATGACCCGTTACAAGCAATGTGTTATTTGTTTGAAACTAAGGACGTTATCATCTAGATACATAGGTATAATATAAACCAAGAGTAAAGAGTAAACCAAGAGTAAACCATTTAAAGCTTCAAGCACCTCAACTAGATACATAGGTACAATATAAATCAAGAGTAAAGAGTTTCCTGTACCCCGTGTAATGGCATTGCTTTCCACTGCAAAGTGTACCTTCCTTGATCTTTCAGCGACTAAATTGTGTTGAGAGTCTACATGAGACATTATATTATCATCACCTTGTTTAGAACTAGATGAAGGGTTCTGGTCGCAGATGTCATTGAAGGTATTCGTCATAGTTCCTGAGATTGAAGGAGGTGTAATATAGGCTTCCTCCTGTGCTTGATTAACAATTGACGCACTTTCTTTGGATTTTGATAACAAATTCTCATCTGAGTTATTGACCGTCTCTCTTTGTGGGTGCAATATTCGCCTAGGCATCAAATAGTTGGATTGCCCTGTATCTGCAAAAAACAATGTTGAAATAAGTGAGGGACAATTTCATAAGCCCTCTCCTTCAAACCCTGGGCCTGGAAATTAGGATTTGGGTTAGTGCAATCAGTTCACTAAGTAAGAGAAAAGGTAGTCATCCCTTCCAACCTGTGGTCTAATTATTTCAAGATTGGGAAAAAGTAGAGTAACATAAAGAGGATCAATTGCTAGTTACTGAAAAATCAACAACTTAATGAGCACAAACAGATTGAGAAACTTGAAATTATTCGAAAAGAAAATAGGGAAATAATAAATCGAAGAAGTAACAATTGAAGCCCTAATTTCCGACACACAAAATAGCAAGAATAGCAGGATAACATGGGGGAAACACTAAATCAGAAGCTTAGAGAAATAGTTGGCATTAATACTAAAACGATAAATAGAGAGAGAGAGAGAGAGAGAGAGAGAGAGAGAGAGAGAGAGAGAGAGAGAGAGAGAGAGAGGTACAGAGAGAGCGGTGACGTTTGAAGGCCGCTTGAACATTTCGAAGGAAATCCGGAGAAGAAGTGGACGTGGAGGAAGAGGAAGAAGCGGGAAATGGGCTCTCCTTGATGCTGGTGAGGATGGGATTCGTGTTCTTCACGTTGGCCTGCGGGTTTGTCTCCGCCTCCATTGCTGGATCTCTGCTCGCATCTCGGTAATTTAGAAAGGGCCAAAGGAATCAAACGAGAAACAATCGGTATGGACAGCCATTGACATAGATTTATTGCTCGAACAATGGCCAAATTCAAGCAAAACTCACACTTGGACGGGACCGAGAGCCACCACGAACGTTTTAAATTTGGGGGAAATGGCGCTTATACTTAATAAATGATAAACTTTGTCCGTTCAGAGCAAACTTCCCCCAAGTAGCATTTGAATGGAAGCTTCAGATTACATCCGTAAGAAATGTGGTCGGGTGGTAAGGGACCAACCACTCAACATGAGGTCTCGAGTTCGAGACTTGGTGAAGGTTAAAAATTGTTTGTTGGAAGAGTCACTCACACAACTCGAACTCTAGATGTAAGGTTAGTAAGAGAGTCCCCTAACCGCTGAACTAGAAGGAGAAACCAAAAAAAAAGAAAAGATTACATCCGTAAGCAGTAGTATTCAAG
This sequence comes from Oxyria digyna, assembly GCA_029168935.1. NCBI lineage: Eukaryota > Viridiplantae > Streptophyta > Magnoliopsida > Caryophyllales > Polygonaceae > Oxyria > Oxyria digyna. The sequence goes on from JAPVLV010000013.1 coordinate 25,316,688, forward strand.
TGACGGGGTGGCACAATGGTAATTTTAAATGAAATATTAATAGTAGTTTCCGTGCGATGCATGAGTTTTTGAAGTTATTTTATACTCTCTTCATTTTTAGATGTTTGTCTGGTTTTTCTTTCCGGGCGTCCTTTAAAGTGAGTCATATTTTCATTTATACGAGTATCCATTAATATATTCTCATAATACTCTTATTCAATTCATTTTATTGATATTCTAACATCACTTTATCAATCACATCAACCATCTACATCAGCTTCTTCATCTAATATTTCACCATTAATTCATCAACCACCTAAAATTCCATTAAATTTCTTTCATTTTTACTAAGCTAACTTAACACAAATTAACCTAAAACCCCAAATTAACCCGGATTAATGAAGACAACCCGGATTAGCTTACACTACTTACCCAAATTAAACCAATTTAACCCATAATTAACCCATTACCCAACCCAAAAACAGAGCCCAAGAACCACCCCAAGAACCCACCCGATATATACCCCTAACCCTAATTCTCCTTCATTCTCATCACTCTTCTCTACAAACCCTTACCGCCTCCCTCATTCTCTCTCGTTCTCTTCTTCTTCTCCGATGGACGGTTTCACCAACACAAGGCCCTCTCAAAGCTTTACCATAGTGGAACCCCTTCAATGTCCACCAGTCACCAATCCCTCACTGTCTCTAACCCTAGCTCTCCTCTATAGAGTGACCCTAAGACCCCCTCATTCTCCTCCATGAACAATGATTCAGAGAAGCTTTGAATCTTTTTTCAAAGACTCATCTGTCGATGTCGATCCCTCGGCCACTGAAACCGGCCGATCAGGGTGCTCTTTGTCCCCCCTGCAACTGGGTCCCGACTGCATAGGAGATCACACGTGGAGCCATGTCCCGTCCGAGGAGATTGATATCAACATGATGTGGTCGCCGAAGCAGAAGAAAGAGTCGATGGAGATGCAGTGGTCGCCGGAGCTGTCGGAAAATGAAGGCCTCTCTCGTCCCCGGGAGATCATCATCATTCCAGACACCCCGACACCAGAGATGGCTCCTCCTCTGTCCCCTGAGATCGTGGTCATTCCAGACTCGTCGTCTGTCTCTCACTCTCACTGTGCCTCCAACTCCGAAGAAATATAGCTAAGTCTTCTTAAAGGCTTTGGTTTAATTTTCTGTTATTATGACTTTAACTGGATTATGAACAATGGATTTGCTCTGTTTTTTTGCGTATCTGGAAGTCCTCATGTGGACTGATTTTTGCCTATCTGGAAGTCCTGATGTGGACTATATATTTTGCCTATGTATTGTGGACTATGTATATTTTGGGTTTATGTATTTATGGTGTATCTGCTGGAATTGCTCTGTTTATCTGCTTGAACTGTGGTCAATTTGCTGCTGTTGTGGTTCATCTGATGAACTGTGGTTCATTTGATGTTGACTGGTTAATCTGATGAACTGAGGTTCATCTGGTGTTGCTGTGTGAAATGTTGTTGTTGTTGTTCATCTGATGAACTGAGGTTCATCTGATGTTGTCATGGGAAATCTTATCAATATTGGTGTTATCATGCATATGAATCTTAGTTGCCTGAAAAATGTCTATGATGAAGTCTGTTTATCATCCTTAAATTTCATTGTCTGGATGTGCTATAGGATGACTAGATGTTTATTACTGACTGATGCCTATCTGGAATGTTAAGTCTTGGAATTAAGTGTTAATCATGATGGTCACGGGGACACTTGAGACAAATTTGTTGCCTTAATCACTTACCATTCTGTTGCATGACTTACTGATATTAATCTGATTTTCTTTTCTTACAAAAATATGACTAGTGTAAGCATGCATACAAAAAACAGCTAGTCTATGCATGCTTAAAGTAGTCATATAGTCTTGGATAAACCCCAAAAAACACCTAGTCTATGCATGCTTACCTTCTAAATTATGAAGTTGTCTAAACCATTAGCTTGGATGTCCCCTAAACCATTAGCTTGGATGTCCCCTAAATCATATGGTTGGTTATCTGTTGCATCATTTGCTTGACTGTCTTCATTATCTGAACCCCCATGAACAATCTCCCATGCTTCTATAACAACCCAAGTAGTTGCCTTGATTATTTCTGGTAAAAGTCTCTGTGCTCTTAATTTCTTTTTGTTGACATGATGCAGATGATAATCATTCCCTCCTTTGACTTGTAACACTTGATTCATTACATTTTGGAGAGAAATCCAAACATCTCTTAGAGTAGTGGCATCCAACTCATAAAATGCATGATAAACTGCTTGTAGCATTTCATCAACATCAGTTGGCATCTTTTTGTGCATCAGTGATTGTATGCTCCTAAAACACCCTAGGTCTAAAAAGTTTAAATCAGGACTATTTGTTGGCTGCTGAATTAGAATAAAAGTAAATCCATCTTGTTTGTGTACCTCTTGCCATTCTGGATCTTATTGATTGATATGAGGCCTTGCATTGTCTTGTTGGATGTATATTACTTTTTGTGCATCTTGTGGCCATTTAGCCTTGATTGTTGGTATGATCTGACCAATTAACATTTGTCTTGTAACATGCTTGTTAATTGACTTTACAAGTTTTGTAACAATTGTCCCCTTTGGTCTCTTCACTGATTTCCTTTTTCCTGCTTCTTGGTATGTGAATGGAAAGATACCAATCTTTCCATCAAACGTGCATGCTCCATCTGAATTGAACCTTGGCCTTGCAACTGTTGCCATGAACATAACCTTAGGAATAAACTTACTTGAACTAGCAGCCTTGTACATGCCTCTTTCATTCTTTGCTAGATAACATCTTTGTGTCTTCTTTGTAAGAAAGAACCATTTTTCATCAATATGAATGAAATCATACATTGGATGATATTCTGTTTTTTCTTCCACTGTCCCCCCTATGATTAGATTGAGAATCCACTCCATCTTGGTTTTCATGTGAGCTTCACTCAAACCAGGGTGTAGTGCATTTGTGTGTGACCTTAATAATTTCATCTTCACCATTTTGTGACAAACTGATTTGGGAATGTGTAGTTTGCTTGCTAAATCTCTGAGACATGTTTTGTCCCCCATGCTTAGTGTTGCTATTGCTGCTTGATCCACTTGAGTTCGCTTCCTTCCACCATTGTGATACCTTGTGGTGAGATTGTAGCATTGAGTTGCCTCCTTTTGTGTCCTTGTTGCTCTCCAGATTCTACTAATTGTTCTTCTGTGCACTTTGAACAGTTTTGCAGCTTCATTGATGGCTCCATGTGGAAGTCACTCCTCTGAAATTTTGGTGAGAAGAAAATTGAGAATCTGCATCTTTTTGCAACTGCTGAGTCTGGGAGTTCGGAGCTGATGATGTTGTGTTGCCTCTCCATGATCCTCAGATTCTGATGCTGCTGGCTCTTGGTTTAGATCAAAAAGCAAAATAGGTTTTGCTCCTAAGTCCCCCATCTCCTCATTATTAAAGCTGTCATCATCAGGATCTTGAGCGTCGTTATACATAAATGCTGAAGCCATCCTCTCCTCTGACAATGATGCAGTTTTAGTTCTCTGTTTTTTTTTTTGCTCTGTTTAGTGTTTTAACAGCAGTAAATGCTCTTTGCTTGCTGTGTTTATGGGTTTTATAGTGCCTTAGTGCAGTTGTAAATGTAAACAGAATTCTGTAGGGGTATTTTGGTCATGAACTTTTTGCAATTCGTGTGAATGAAATGGAGACATCTGATTGGTTGTTCATTTTGTAAGCTATTTTTTTATTGGCTGAAAAATGGGTTTTGACACTCTTTCTTATGTAATTTTCCCTTTATCAAGTGACAAATTTTGCCTTAATTATTGTGCATAGTACAATGTGAGACAAACAATGAGGGACAAAGGGAGTATATACTATGCAAGTTCAAAATATTTGTGTATTTTTATTATGAAATGCTTAATTTGGTAGTTTTAAATCTACTTAATTTTAATCATACTCCCTCCGTCTCATATTATAGATCACGTTTTTCATTTTGGGCGTCCCAAAATATAGATTCTACTTTCCTTTTTTATTTTTTGTCTTATTATCAATATCACATCAATCTACACTCTCTTTCCTCCTTTTTACATTAAAACTCACACCAATTCACCTTTTTATCTTCTCTTTCCTACATAAAAATCCACATCCACACTCACTCACATTCTCTCTCCTCTCCACTTTTCTTTCGCTCTTCCTTAATTTACCTCGATAACAACAAACGAGATCTATAATATGGGACGGAGGGAGTAGTTGCTAATAAAATATAAATTAGTAACTATTTAATGCAACTATTAATAATTGTGTGATTATATATTTTCACAGTGTTGCTGATTAGATTATATTTGCCCAAATTTATAAATGTTGTTTATTCTCTATTAACCTACAAAATAAACACACCTCATTCAAGGTCACATGCTTGTCCGTGTTCTATGTTACATGCATACAGTAAGCTTACCATCAAATAAGTATGATGAATTATGTTATACTGAGTATTAAATTTCAACCTAGCTAAAGCCCATGGATGATGAAACACACTATTACAATACCTCGGTAGAAAATCGTAGTATATATGAGCTCACCATTAAAAATTTGTATGGCCTTCTTAATAACTTCCTGCAAGAGATTGTAATGACACCATATTCCGGGGAATGGTTGGAGATGATTGAATAAGAACAATCTCAGGAAGACATGAAGGCTGAATACAATGATCATGAGAGAAATTTGAAGCCAAATTGATTCTCTTGGTGGATAGGGAGAAATTGAGGCTGATGCATTAATGGTGATATGTCTTTTTTCTGCACACTGTTCTGCTGACCCTGGGTATTGAGTAGACCAGGGTCAGAATTTATTCTTGTTTCCTAATTTGAAGAACTTCAAAATGAATTTTGATATTACCTTGGGTATTGAGTAGAAAGTATGTGGGTTGGTCATAGGAGAAGAACTATCTGTAACAGAGTATGCATGAGAGAAAGAGGAATATAGCATTTTCATACAAAAAAGCAGCGAGAGTATGGCTAGGAGATAGTTATAAGGGTTATTTACCGAAAACCACCCGTATGATGGCCTACTTTGCGATTAATCACCCCTATGTTGCAATATTACCGGAAACCACCCGTATAAACACCTCCGTCACTCAACGACCACCCGTCACTAACTTCCGTTAAATACTTATGCCACGTGGCATATTATATTATTTTTTATTTTTTGAAATTACAAATCAAACCCTTAAACTTTTGTAATGGCATTTGTTTTCATTCCTTCAAATATTAGACAATTTATGTAATTTATAAAAAAGTAATCAAACTCCCTAACCCTCATCTTCCCCCGGCAACCCAGACATTCAATCATTCTTGTGTGTCCTCAATCACAAACACTCACCATCATCACACTGCACTAGTTGCTGCTCCTCTTCTTCTTCTTCTTCTTCTGTACTTGCACCACACTAATTACTCCACACCCAGATCTCCTCTCTCTTAATTTCCAAACACAAATTAATGGACACCAGCAGACGCCGTAGCAGCAGATCCCGCTACTACCCTCACAATCCTCCCTCCTTCTCCTCCACTCTCCTCGACGACATCTACCGCTCCATCGACGACGACAAATTGAATCACAGAGCCGACGCTCACAGGTCAAGGGTCGACTCTTGGATGGACAACATCGATACTACCAACCCAATTCGCCGTAGAATGAAGACCACCGGCTCCTCCGATTCCAGCTCCTCCGATTCCAGCTCCTTTGCCGGATTCTCCTCCTCCGACACCGATTCTTCCAAGAACCACACTAACTCACTCAAGCCCATCCGAACCACCTTCTCCGATCCCATTAATTCCGACCACTCTATCTCCGACCATAAACCCACGGGGAAATCCAGAGCCATGAAACTGTACACCGAACTCAAGAGGATGAAGCAGCCCATCTCCCCCGGAGGCAAACTAGCCACCTTCCTCAACTCTCTTTTCAACGCCAAAAAACAGAGACTCTCAACATCACCGCCCACTTACACACCAGCCTCCACTCCTTCCTCTTCCACCGCTTCTTCCTATTCCAGATCTTGCCTCACCAAAACGCCCTCGTCTTCCGGGGCCAAACGCTCCGTTAGATTTTCCCCTGTAAGTGTCGTCATCGATGGCGACCAAGACTTGACAACAGATTTCAAGTCCGGTAAGGGAGCGGTGGAGAAGAATCGAACCGCCATGGAACAAGTACTCAAGAATTACAACCACAAATGGCAAGCGACGGCAGGGAAGGAGGAGGAGGAGGATGGGGAAAGTTGTTGCAGTTCAGATCTGTTTGAATTGGAGAATCTGTTGCAGATTGGAGTGGACAGGTATTGTGCCGAGTTGCCCGTCTATCAAACCACTCGTCTTCATTCCAATCGTTTGATTACTTTTGGGGAAGATGATGGTCAGCAGTTTGATTACTTTTTTATAAATTACATAAATTGTCCAATATTTGAAGGAATGAAAACAAATGCCATTACAAAAGTTTAAGGGTTTGATTTGTAATTTCAAAAAATAAAAAATAATATAATATGCCACGTGGCATAAGTATTTAACGGAAGTTAGTGACGGGTGGTCGTTGAGTGACGAAGGTGTTTATACGGGTGGTTTCCGGTAATATTGCAACATAGGGGTGGTTAATCGCAAAGTAGACCATCATACGGGTGGTTTTCGGTAAATAACCCTAGTTATAAACTTAGGGGAAATCAAGACACAATAGACGAGGGCTTTAACACTACACGACGATACTTATATCTTGGTGAATAAAATTTGTAGTCTTGGACAAAAATAATAACATCAGTTCTACTCGTTAATCTCTTGAACCTAGTCAGAAATTGTTCAATATCGTGATTGATCAACATACAAATTGTTTTTATATTGTCACTTAATTGGAACTTCTTACTACAGGTTCGAATCCCCTGTGTTGTGTCTAGTTGTGCCCCAAATTACTACTCAACATTCCTCGAAAATAGGATATTAAATAAGGAATTGTAATAGTTATCAAAGGAAGAAAAAAAACAATACCATTGTTAGATGGTGATGAGTTTGGATGTTGTCTGGATTGGGGAATCAATAATCTAGAAGAGAGAGACACGATGTAAATGTGCTCTTGTGCATATGGTTTCTTGTTAATAGGAGTGGCGAGTCCGTTGGAATTGCACTAATGTCATTTTCCATAATCCAATCCCCGGATGATAAGGAGCTTTCATTGGTTGGAGCATGGAGGGTGAGTTGTAATCGTTGTAGATCAGCATACAAGAATGATTTATGTTAGTGGAGAGCAAAAAATAGTTAGTTACTCATGCTCATGAGTTAAAAGAGTTTTGGTATGCAGATTAAACAACTCATAACTTTACCATTTTTTGGTTTGTGATGGAGCTCAACCTTACCTTGATAACACATCAGTATTATATGAATGAGCATTATTCAACTCAAACCCTCCAATTTCTCAAACCCTCCCATTTTCTCAAATCCTGCAAAAATTATCAAGAACCCATTCCAATTCTTAAACAGCTGTGAACATCCAATACAACTAAATCCATACAAAACAGAAAATCAGAGGGCTTTCAATCAAAGTATAGGTGGGTTATGTACTGGTTCATTAATCAAAATACCTTGTAATCTCGGATGGAGTTGATAACTTTTGCTCGACTTGGTCCATCCTTGATCATACATTCCTCGATATACTCCAAACACTCCATGAAATTTGTATACTCCGTAAACTCCTGTAGATTCAATTCAAAAATTCGAAATCAATCTAGAAGAGAGAAAAATAGAAAACACAAAACCTAATGCAATTTGCTTACTTGAGTAAATCATACTTTTCTCTTCGTCTTCTTCCTTATCATTTGGCTCATCATATTTTCCCACTTCGAGCGAATTTCTCTTACCCTCGCTGATGTTCGGGAGTTCTTCGGATTTTGGCTTCATCGCAAACTCTGTGAAGGTAAACTCTTTGGTCAAATAGCGCGTCCATCGATTGAAGCCGGATTTATCAAAATCCCCAAATCCAAGAATCAATAGTTAAGATCCTATGCTTTTTTGAAATTAAAATTGGAGTTAGAGCATCGTACATTAACCTCTTCGCTACTGGAATGGACGAAAACTTGAAGAACACAAAGATCATAAGGAGGAGACCCATGGCTCTAAGATTGAAACTCCGAAGCGTTGAAACAATGTGCAATGATCTTAAAAAGATGGTGTGCCAGTCTTTTTTTTCTTTGCGATCGAGGGAGAGATCACGTGTAAATGGGTAAATAACCATGTTCAAAAGGAATAAGGTAGCAGCAAACGACTGTCGTTATAGTCCCCCATTGAATACATAATTGATGTAGAAGGAAAGTATTAATCGTCAGTCGGCCGACGTTATACATTAAATTCTAATGCCACATTCATGCCCAAAAGGAGGCGTTAAAGGGAAGAGGAAGGGGACTTGGGACTTGAGCTATTGTACCTAATTTACGAATAAGGGAGCGGAAGCATTAAATTTTGGGTCTTTATTTTTGACAGAGCTCCGATTTTTATAGGATATTAAGATAAGATAAGATTAAGAAGATAAAATAAGATAAGATTAAGATAAGATTAAGATTCCTTATCCATAGTTTAACCTTTTATTTCACCCAAAATAAATGTAAGTTATAAATGCATTCCTAAAATCATCAAAGGCTTGCTAATCTCATAGTTTAACCTTTCATTTCACCCAAAATAAATGTAAGTTATAAATGCATTCCTAAAATCATTAAAGACTTGCTAATCTCATAGTTCAACCTTTCATTTCACCCAAAATAAATGTAAGCTATAAATGCATCCCTAATACTATTGAAGTCTTATTTTAGAGGTTAGATTTATATGTTTATAGAAGATAGAAAGATAGATAGATAAATGGGTAAAATGATAAAAAGTGATCGTCATAATTTTCAAGCGAGAGACATGGAAGTCGAGAGCGGACCTCCATGGTGATTCTCCCTTCATCGATTCAATTTCCTCCTCCATGGAAGTCGAGAGCTCGGCCTTTAGACTACGGTTCCAAGTTCAGATCACGTTGCACCGTACTCCTCCTAGGCTTCTAAGGTTGATTGTGTCGGATTCGGATTCTAGGGTTTTGGAAACAACCCCCGCTATATGTGAACATCCATCGAACTCCAAATCAATATCTGACGGATGACATCTTCGTCCAGGGAGATCGACGTCGTCCTCGTCGGTGTTGATGAGTCGCACTTCAATATCGAGAAGTTATATAAGGGAAATGTGACCTTAGCTTGTTGACCTTGTATGTTTCTCTTCTCCTTCCCCTTGTTCCTAGGTTATTTCTCAACTCTTAAGTGCTGGTTAGACCCCAACGTTAAGAGACAATTCAAAATTTGATGTTTCACTACTATACTTTTTCAAGTTCAGACTACTTGCTTGTGAGTTTGTGAGCTTAAATGGCAGCGCTTGGAGATGAGATCAATTTGTCTTTGATCGCTCAAGCTTCTAATGTCCTACTCTTTCATTGAGTGGTTCTCAGGTGCTATAGTTACAGGTTCATAACACTTAGTTTGTAGGTTCATGATACTTAGTTTCCAGGTTCATGATGTTGTAGTATCAGGTTCATGATATTGTAGTATCAGGTTCATCATACTTTGTATGCAAGTTCATGATACTTAGTTTTGCATATTCATGAAATTATAGTTGCAAGTTGATGATACTACAATTGCATGTTCAAGATAATATAGTTGCACGTTCAAGGTTCTAAAGTTGCAGGTTCATGGTATGTTGTATAGTGTTTTAGAGATTGGTAAACATAATGTTTGATAAATCAATGATAGGTTTGAACTCTAGAAGTTGTCTACCACTTAGAGAGAAATGAATGATGCTAAACAACTTAAGCTTTCATGGTGATAGATTGTTTTCCTTGTCTATCATTACAACTTGTAATGAACCAAGCACTAAGCTAAAAGTTGTTTTCTCGGCTTGAAACAGTTGCGTCAATGAGAAGGAATGGGGTATGTGGAAATAGAGATGAGGGGGTTTAATACCTTCCTGAAACTGATACCAGGAGTGGCACACAAATGACTTCAAATAACAATTCTTCTCCTCTGCCTGAGAAAGAACAATCTTGTGAACATGGAAGTGCCGCTAAAGATCAACAAGAAGTGTCAGCTGAAGGACACGATAAATATCACGAAGAGAGTGCAAAAATCAATTGAGAATGGATGTTGGTTTGCATTCTAGTGTAAAAGAGTAGTTCAGTCCTCATTTAGGAGGTAAAGTTTCTTGAAGCCTTATAATCCATGTTATAATTTTGTATTCTTAACTGCCTACGGTCTCTCGTTTCCCTAATGGACGGTTCCTAATCTTGCAGTATTGTTCTCTTTTTTCTAATCGAAAGCTTTTTATCTTTGTTTTGGGGAAGTTGAGATAAATAAAAGAAGCTAATGGAGAATCTGTTATATGCTGGGAGCTTTTATCTTCATCATGATTCTTATCACGTTTTCCGAATTATTTTTATTTCGATATTTGCTGATACAAGAGTTGATTGCGGGGGTGTTAACAAATTTACATAGCAAGATTTGTTTGTAATGTTTCCTACATTTGATTGTTCAATTATTAAAATCTGAGTAGCATATTTTATGTAAATATTCATACATTATAATTCAATTTGTCTTTCATATGACTCTAGGCTATGATGTGGTTGAACAAAATTTATCTACATTTCAAGAAGTCGAAGAACTCTCGGTTAACTCTGTAGATAGAAGTCACATAATTTCTAATGATGAATATTATAGTCCCCAGTCAACAGATGTCAACCGATATTTCTTACTATCTACTCCTTCCGTCCCATAATTACGAAGCGTCAAAATAAAAGCTCTTTGCCACTGCCATCTAGACTGTATATTCAAGTATTTAATGGAATTGTCATTATGTGCTAAAGCATCAATTGACACACTATAATTTTTATAGGGCAAGTAACCACAAATTAAACTATAAATGGGTTATTACCCTCAAGAGGGTTGATTTTAACAACCTATATAATCTATGATCAAGAGTTATAAATGATTATTGAATTATAAAACAAACACGCCTTTCTCTACCTTCGTGTTTTTTCCCGTATCTTTCTTCCGAATGTATACGTCTTCTCTTTCTCTTTCTCTTTCTCTTTCAACTAACTGAATATTGATAGCTTGCATGTCTACTTTTGTGAGATTTCACTAAAAACTCCCACCTCTCACTAAAAACTCCCTCTCTCTAAAAATCACAGACATGAATTTCAATTCCAGATCTAGACCTAGAAACCCCAAAACTCAATCTCTCATCCCTCAATCTTGTTTCATCCTTATCTTCAGATCTCTTCTTCTACTCTACTCAATCTACAAACGTAATCAAAAGAAAGTATGACGATTTCAAGACGGTACCTTGAGAACTCCTTTTCATAGTCGAAAACCTAGATCCAACCACCACATAATCATCTATAAGCCTAATCAAAAGCATTCATGGCGAAACCGAAGTGATGTCTGCCTTTTTAGTAAAAACCGAAGATCTGAAGACGTCTACAAGCTAACAAAAACTAGATCTCGACCCCTTATCTCTTCCTCTAAGGTGAAGACCCAAGAGACTCCACTCCAATGGTGGAGTCTCAGATCCATTCTGGCATGATGGTTCGTCGCTAACCCTCCCGATTCGTTTTCATTTGGGGTGAAGTAACTCCTCATCTTTGAAGAATGTATATCCCCTTTAACCAGGCGACTATCATCCCAGGTGTGAGTTCTACAAACTTTCATCTAATTCCTTACTTTGTAATAACATAAGAAATTGCTTTGTTTGTGTAAATTCATCATTTGGAAGCATGTAAAACCAAACACGGCTTGCTCTTAATTTTCAGGAAACCACATAGCGATTTTCACATATCTGATCTCGTAGCCTATCCAGATCTTCGTGATCCCATCCTTCGTGATGGTCTAGATCGCTCTATTTCTAGGTAAATGGAACACCTAAACGCTCTCCTTATAAAAAAACTAACAAAATCTCAATTTCTTACAATTTTTTTAATAAATTTTATTCATATTTTAATAAAAATTTGCAATCTTACTATTAGATTCAACCATCCCATCCTTGGTAATTGATTCTAGAATCTCAATCTATTATATATATACAGAGAGAGGTGAGTTCCGGTGTAACGAGTATTGTGGTGTACAGTGTAACGAGTATTTACCCTCAATGGTATTCAAGTTTGTTAAGGTTGATATTCAACTTTATATAGATTTAGGTTATATATGCACGAATCGCATTCTCATATTCTTGTGCCTCTATTCAATCTTTTACACTATTTGTTCATGTTTATTTAGTTGAAAATCTACCCTATGTTAATATAGGTAAATTAAGTTGAATGTCAACCATAACAAACCTGGCCGGTTCCGGTGTAACGGATTTTGTGGTGTAACGAGTGAATTGAATAGGAGCGTTGGATTGGATTAAATCAATGGCTTGAATTAATGATGGAAAAAAAAGGAAAAAAATAAATTTAAATGCCCAGCCGCTTCTTCAGGATTTCTTGATTTTTTTTATTTTAATTTTAACAGTTAATCTGTAATTGACAGGGGAGAGAGTCCTTAATTATCGCATCACGTTTTTCTTCAGGAGGTTTTCTCCATTGCAGCCTGCATCACAAGTTCACAATATCAACGCTCTTGCTTGGTCTTCTTCCAGATCTTCATTCTTCTTGAAGTTCTTCATTCTTTTTCCATTGGCGCATGAATTTACAATGTCTACGGATGAAGTTGATAGTAAAGGTTAGTTCTTGATAATTAAGGTTTCTTCATATTCAGTTTTGGTTACTATGTTGATCGACTGAAATCTGGAAAAATCCCTTCGTATGTGGCGCAATATATATTCGATTTTGTTTAATCTATATTCATGTTTACAATACAGTGTGTGTATTCGTATTCTAATGTGAGATATTCATCTTCTCCGTAGTTGTGTTCTACTGGTGATATATTAGGTTCTAGGGTTTCCATTACGAAAGACTTTTGTTCCTACATAAAGAAGACGATATTCTGATGTTCATCTTTGTTATTCGTGTTCTACTGTTGAATATTCAGTTATAGGGGTTCCATTATGAAAGACTTTTGTTCATACATAAAGAAGACGATATTCTGATGTTCATCTTTATTATTCGTGTTCTACTGGTGATATATTATGTTCTAGGGTTTCCATTACAAAAAACTTTTTTTCCTACATAAAGAAGACGATATTCTGATGTTCATCTTTGTTATTCGTGTTCTACTGTTGATATATTCTGTTATAGTGGTTCCATTACGAAAGGTTTTTTCCTACATATAGAAGACGATATTCAGTTTTTAAACTTTGTTATGCGTGTTCTACTGTTGAAATATTATGTTATAGGGGTTCCATTGTGAAAGGGCTTTTTTCCGGTTTTGAACATCATCTTATAAACGAATATAGTGTACTTCATTGTACAAAAGGGGTTTCATTACAAAATGTTATTCTTTTTTGCCCAGGTAAAAAAGTGGTCGATGAATGGTCAAGTGATGATTTGGTGACCGACAATTCAGGAGATGATATGAAGGTTTGCGAAACTGGAATAACAGACGTTGATGAAGAGGAAGAAGCTGAATTCGATTATGGAACCGATTGTATTGTTCATCCCGATGACCGTAATTCAAAGTGTTGGATACCTAGGTTTCCAAGTCAAGAAAAACCCTTTATGCGGAGAAAATTTAAGTCCCTAATAGAAGCTGAGGAATTCTATTACGAATATGCCAAGGCGGCAGGATTTGACGTTCGAAAGGGGACTCTTCATAGGTGAGAAGAATACATGCAATAGTATCGGGAAGCGTAAGACAACAACCAACCGTGTTGAAAGCAGGACTATGATCAAATTTCTTTGGACTGTTGGTGATGTGTACGTTGTTAGTAAGTTCATCGAGCATCACAATCATGATATGGTGCCGAAGATAGCAAGACACTTACTGAAGAGTAACAGGAAGTTGGAGATTGGACACCAAAAGTTCATGCTCAGTTGTGCAAGGGCAAATTTAGGTTTGGTCAAATCTTACAAGATTCTAAAAGAGATGGTTGGCGGTTTTGCGCACATCAATGCATTGGCTATAGATTTCAAAAACTTCAAGAGGGATTTAATGTAAGACATAAATGCAGTTGATGCACAAATGGTCATTGATAGGTTCAAAAAGAAGAAGGAACAATGTAGTGGATTCTATTTTGAGTATTTTCTTGATAAAGAGAATCGATGGATTAGGTTATTTTGGGCAGATCCAATCTCAAGGAGAAATTTTGCAGCTTTTGGTGATGTCGTATCGTTTGACTCTACCTATAGAACAAACAAGTGATTTTTTTCAAGGAGTGTTCTTATTGTTGATTGTGATATTCAATCTATGATGTTACTGTGTTCATATGTTGTATTTATGATCCTTTTCGATATTTAACTTATTAATCTGTATATTCAGGTACTATATGGTGTTTGCGCCATTCACTGGGATTGATAACCATTAAAAGAGTCTAACTTTTGGAGCTGGTTTGGTGATGAAGGAAGACACGACTGGTTACAAATGGCTTTTTGAGCACTTTGTGGAGGCAACGGGCTATGCACCCTTAGTGATAGTGACAGACCAAGACCCGACCATGAAGATTGCCATTGAAGAATCATTGCCAAACACAAGGCACATATTATGCTTGTGGCACATAATGGAGAAAGTATCGACAAAAGTGGGTGCTAAGAAAATAAACTCAAAAGATTTTAGGAAGCGATTAGGTAGGTTGGTTTGGGATGATAGACTGACCATTGATGAATTCGAAACTGGGTGGCAGCAGTTCATGAACGATGAGGATCTTAGAGACAAAGCAAGGGACTGGTTCAGGGATATGTATAACCTTCGGCGCTACTGGATACCTGCGTATTTCAAAGACATTGTGCTTGGTGGGCTTGTTCGCACAGCATCCATTTCAGAGTCGCAAAACAGTTTCTTTGGTGCTTATACAAACAAAGATTTCAGCTTGGTTGAGTTGATGATGCATTTTGACAGTGCAATGGAAACACAACGACATACATAATTGCGCAACGACTTTGATTCAGATACAAGGTCTCATCAATTAAAGACTCCCTTGCCGATGGAAAAGCATGCATCTGACGTTTATACATTAAAGATGTTCACTGTAGTACAGGAAGAAATAGAGTCCACCTGTTTTTCTGTAATCTCACACCAGTCAAACCAGGTAATGTCATTATTTGAGATTTTCAGATTCCGTTGACTACGTATTCATATATAGTATAGTAATATTCGTAAGTTACTGTTTTATAATTGTGATATATTTGTAGGTCGTACAACAGATGCTAATGTAGTACACTACAAGATTACAGTTGGAGAAGAAGAGTTTGATGTGGATCCCACTTTGGATGTTGACATTACAAGGTGTAGTTGCATGATGTTCAATAAGATAGGCCTGCCATGTCGGCATATATTTACGGTCCTGAAATATAGAGATTGTAAGGAGATTCCGATGAATCTTGTACTTGATAGGTGGACCAAAGGTGCTGTGAAGAATGCAAAGAGTGGAATATCATATAATGTGTGGAATGAAAGTGTTAAGATACAAGAGAAACAATCTGTCTTGAATGAGGTATGGTCGATGATATACTCTTGTGTTGGTCTAGCGGAGGTTGATATAGATAAATTGAAGGATCTACTGAAGACTTTAAATAGGAAGAAGGAAAGCTATAAGAATGCGATAAATGGAACCGACCCCAATGATAAAGTCTCAGGTATTTTTGATGAGGCTAAAGTCGTAGTGCCAAATCAAAGAAATAAACTCTAAACACTAACTAGAGTATAGCAAGTAAGTAGAGGTCGAACCCAAGGGAATCAAAACACCAAATCAATGCAGTCAAGTGAAATATCAACTAGTGAACAAGTAACAAGTAACCAGGGGGGGTTTTGATTGTATGGAACACAAAAGTAACAAGTATCAAGCAAAGAAGGGTTGGTTGTGAATATGATGAGAAGGGGTTTCACCTAGCAAGTATCCACACAACAGTCAATCAAGTTGATCATAGATTTATCTCAAGTTCTATTCAATCCTAGGGAATGTTCCTATTCCAATCTTTAATATATCAGCAGGCCAACCGGTCCTGATAATACTTACTATTCAGCAATCAGGGAAACCTCTCAAGATTAGATGAAATAGCAGCAAAGGGCACAGGAATCATAAGGATGCATGCAATAACTTACAACCGTCAAGTATTAACATGCAATCAATTCTCTTTCATAAAAGCAATCAACTACCAGATCATGCAGATATGAGCGCTACAATGACAAGGAATTCCACCGTATATTCCTAGTCTAGCAATAGAAAACTATCAATCAAACTAGGTGATCAAGCTAGCAAAACTAATAGAAATCAATAGATGAAGAACAAGAGAATTAATACAAACCCATAGGAAAAGAACAAGAGTTTAGAAATCTCACAACTTAATAACTGAAGGTTTCAACCGCTAAGTAAAACAATGGAGATTAGTTCCTTCTCATGGTTGCAGAACTAAATTGTCTGATGGAAAAGATGATGATAAAAAATGATCTAGGGTTCTTAAATAGAGACTAACCCTAAAAATATATGGTAAAAGAAATATCCTAAAACTAATTAAGGAAAATAAGAAAAGAGAAATAAAGAAATAAGGAAATAAAACAAATACAATTCAGTGAAACTTGCTTCCTAATCCACGTACTGCTCTTCCACTTGGGCCCACCTTGCTTCTGATCCACGTACGGCCCACCTTGTAAATCAGCAGTAACTTCCCATGCTTCATGGCGATCGCCACCTCGTCTATGGCGATCGCGGTCGCTGATGTCTTCTCGAATGACTTCTGTTGAATGATGGCGATCGCCTGGATGGTAGTGGCGATCGCGGTTGACGTCGCAGAAGCTTCTTCATTCTTCAAGTCTTCAATCTTCTTTGGTTCTGATCTTCATTTCTTCACTTCTTAATAAATATCTCAGAACATAATAATGACTCGAAACACATATAATAATACTCCTAAATCAATGTAATAATCCCTAGTTACGCCATACAAAGTGCAGCGTATCAAATACCCCCATACTTAGACTTTTACTCGTCCCGAGTAACTCACAGAAAAGCTACCCATACAATAAATGCCCAAAGCCTCAGGAAGTACAAGAATATCTCCTAGTGATTACATAACCAATAAGCTCCTCAAAACATAACAAAACAACAACATCAAGAACAATGTGATAAAATAATAACATACCCAGAACTACACCTTATTCCTCCAAGTGGCCTACCTGAATCCTCCTATACGCCTCCTTCTTATGTCACCATAACGCCAAGATGATAATGATCCTAAAACACTCAATTTTTTTTTTTATAACACTCATCTTGCTTGGGCGCCCTTTCGGGTTTTCATCCCAACCACTCAATAATTGTTCCGAGCTCACCAACTCACATCACTCAAGACTTATTTTTGCCCCAGCCTAATACCGGTCAAGCCACCTTCTTATTGCATAGATCTTGCTATCCAAGGATTTTGTATGCCTTTTTTCAATTTTTGTGGCTTTTTCATACAATATATAATAAGCTCATGCAGATACAACCAACACCCAAATAAATACATGTGAATACATTCTCCTCCCCCATACTTAAACATTGCATTGTCCTCAATGAAATGGAAGACAGAAAAATCGAACCCAGGGAAAGAGACAGAAGACTCACATACAAGGTCAGATGACCTTCCTCCAATAAAACTCAAAGTGTGGTAGAATGAGAAACTAGATGAGCACTAAATGTAATCCAATAATGCATAGCTCATCTAAAGCAAAAGAAAGAATACCTCCAATGTAAAAAGTGACCCAAACAAATCAACTCCTTGCAAAGAACATGGTCACCAATAAGCTAAGCTCCAGCGAATGTAGATCTAAAATGATAGTACTAATGAAACCAAACTTGATGTAATACAAATCCTTACTTTCTTTTCTCTCATATTTTTTTTCTGCACTCTATTTTTTTTTTAATCCGATATATTATTTTTTTCTCGGAATGATTTTCGGATTTTTTTATTTTTTTATTTTTTTTAGACGGGAGAGAAGACTTACAACGAGATTGGCTACTGACTGTAGCTGACCCTAAGCTTCGGTGATTTCCTCCTGTCCATAGAAAAACTAAAAAGAAAATTAACCCGAACGAAAATAAATAAAAACAAACTCAAGCCTCGGGTTGCCTCCCGAGCAGCGCCTTATTTTATGTCGTGGCTCGACATGAAACTCAACAGAGTTAACTAACGCCATTTGGCTTTGTGAAAACCGTCTCTTGTCTGAATTCTCTCTTGAACCACTCATGGAATGCTTTGAATCTCGTTCCTCTTACCTTAACCACCTTGTCTTTAGCAATGAAGGTGGTTACATTCACTCTCTCCTCCTTGACCGTATCAGGCGGCTGTTTAAGCTCAATGTCAAGTGCTTGTACACTAGAAATCAATGGTATCTCGCCTGGCGAGGTCAGTAATGGAGGGCGATTGCCCAAAGGATGTGGAGAGAGCTTACCTTTAGGCTCTGGCTTAGCCTGACACTCCTGCATGTTAGTAGACAAAACAACATCTATTTTTGGGGGCTCTAAGATATTCTCTAAAACAGGTTGCAATTTATCCTTACAAGTAGGCTTAATTACATCAATAGCACATAGAGAATTCTTATTAATGGGATCCATGTCATAAATATTATATTCTACCTTATCCCCATCAAACTCCATAGAGAGAGTCCCACTAGTAACATCAATTTTCGTTTGTGCAGTTTTCATATAAGGTCTACCTAACAGTATAGGTGTGACATTATTAGCATGCTCCATATCTAACACAAAGAAATCAGCAGGAAAAATCAGATCACCAACCATAACAAGAACATCTTCAACAACCCCTTTTGGGTATACAGTAGACCTATCAGCAAGTTGAATAACAGTTCCTGTTTTATGCAAAGGTCCTAAGCCTAGTGATTCATACAAAGAGTAAGGCAAAACATTGATTGATGCACCTAAGTCTAGCATGGCTTTGTCAAATTTAGTTTCACCAATCACACATGGAATGCTAAATATGCCTGGATCACCACATTTCTTAGGCATGCGTTTTTGAAACACTGCAGAAACTTGTTCACTTACTTCAACTTTTTTCTTTCCTTTCAGTTTTTGATTTCTTTTAATAGTGCAAACTTCTTTCAAAAACTTAGCAAATCTAGGAATACTTTTAACAAGTTTGAGCAAAGGAATGTTTACCTTACACCTACTAAAGGTTTCGAAGATTTCGTTGTCGTTCTCCAGCCTTCGAGTATCCTTCAATGCCTCAGGAAAGGGGGCTACAGGCTTCTGAGAGAACAGAGGGGGGAAATTCGGGCGAACATAATCGTCAATGTACTCTGGGGACTCTTGGCGATCGCCATCAACTCTCGGCGATCGCGGTCGCGAATAATCTTTCACCTCAGCTTCTGGAATGGAATGGCGATCGCGGTCGCGATGCAGATCCTGTTTTGCTCTCTGTAATCTCATGGCGATCGCCACTCAGATCTGGCGATTGCGGTTTTGGCACAGAACAGTCGTCATAAGTTTTTCCGCTCCTCAAGAACATTGCACTGACGTTCTCTCTCGGGTTTCTTACCGGTTCCCTGGCCTCTAATTTACTCACAGCTTGAGCAATCTGTCCTAACTGATTTTCAAGATTTTGGATACTCGATTCCGTTTTAGCATTTTGTTGCATCACAGTTTGAGCTAAGGACTTGATCATATCTTCAGCAGTCATGGAATTTTGAGGTCTAGGCTGTTGATAATTAATATTATGAGAATCATACCTTGGCCTTGGTTGCCATCCACCAACAGCGTTTACCTCAGCATTGGGATCATGAAGGGGAGCATTTTTCAGCATCAAAGCCTTTACCATCTCTTTCAACTCATTCATGTCAGTCTGTAATTGATCTGAATTAATTGCTTTGACTGAGTGAGATCCCTGTCTACTGCTAAACTGCCTTGAACTCTCAGCTAGCTCTTCAAACATTTCAGTGGCCTGAGGTATAGTTAGTTTCAGAAAATTACCTCCACAAGATGCGTTTACCATTCGATGATCCTCATCAATCAACCCACTGAATAAGTACATAAGAAGATCATGGTCAGTATAACTATGGAATGGGCAGCTTGAGCAGAGCTTCTTCAATCTCTCATAATATTCATAGAGACTCTCAGTTGAGTGTTGTTGAAGATTCGTGATCTCCTTCTTCAAGCTGCTCAGTTTTGTAGCTGGAAAATATTTCTCTAAAAAGACCTTTTTCATCTTAGCCCATGTATCAATACTCCCTGGATCTTGATAATAGAGCCAATCATTCGCAGCGTCTTTCAGAGTAAATCCGAAAGCTCTCAGCATGATCTGCTCCTTAGTAACACCTCTTGGCTTCATACTAGAACATATGGCATGGAATTGAGCTAAGTGTTTGTTGGGATCTTCTCCTGCTAAGCCATGGAAGTGTGGTAGCTCATGAATTAAACCAGCTTTTAATTCAAAGTCCACACCTTCTTCAATCTCAGGAAACCTCACTGCCAAAGGTTGTTGGTTTAAGTCTGGGGCAGTGAGTTGCCTCATAGTAGGCAATGGCGGTCCATGTCGATCACCCATCTCGTTATCTTGGTTCAGAGCTGCTCTTTGGTTCCGAAGGAACGTCCTTTCAATCTCTGGGTCAAAGGCAACAAGAGATGAATCAGTAGCACGGGTCTGAACCATAAAGGTTCACACCAAACAGTTGATAATTTCACAATTAACACAGAATCAGAAAAATTTCAATTCCCCGGCAACGGCGCCAAATTTGATGAGGCTAAAGTCGTAGTGCCAAATCAAAGAAATAAACTCTAAACACTAACTAGAGTATAGCAAGTAAGTAGAGGTCGAACCCAAGGGAATCAAAACACCAAATCAATGCAGTCAAGTGAAATATCAACTAGTGAACAAGTAACAAGTAACCAGGGGGGTTTTTGATTGTATGGAACACAAAAGTAACAAGTATCAAGCTAAGAAGGTTTGGTTGTGAATATGATGAGAAGGGATTTCACCTAGCAAGTATCCACACAACAGTCAATCAAGTTGATCATAGATTTATCTCAAGTTCTATTCAATCCTAGCGAATGTTCCTATTCCAATCTTTAATATATCAGCAGGCCAATCGGTCCTGATAATACTTACTATTCAGCAATCAGGGAAACCTCTCAAGATTAGATGAAATAGCAGCAAAGGGCACAGGAATCATAAGGATGCATGCAATAACTTACAACCGTCAAGTATTAACATGCAATCAATTCTCTTTCATAAAAGCAATCAACTACCAGATCATGCAGATATGAGCGCTACAATGACAAGGAATTCCACCGTATATTCCTAGTCTAGCAATAGAAAACTATCAATCAAACTAGGTGATCAAGCTAGCAAAACTAATAGAAATCAATAGATGAAGAACAAGAGAATTAATACAAACCCATAGGAAAAGAACAAGAGTTTAGAAATCTCACAACTTAATAACTGAAGGTTTCAACCTCTAAGTAAAACAATGGAGATTAGTTCCTGCTCATGGTTGCAGAACTAAATTGTCTGATGGAAAAGATGATGATAAAAGATGATCTAGGGTTCTTAAATAGAGACTAACCCTAAAAATATATGGTAAAAGAAATATCCTAAAACTAATTAAGGAAAATAAGAAAAGAGAAATAAAGAAATAAGGAAATAAAACAAACACAATTCAGTGAAACTTGCTTCCTAATCCACGTACTGCTCTTCCACTTGGGCCCACCTTGCTTCTGATCCAAGTACGGCCCACCTTGTAAATCAGCAGTAACTTCCCATGCTTCATGGCGATCGCCACCTCGTCTATGGCGATCGCGGTCGCTGATGTCTTCTCGAATGACTTCTGTTGAATGATGGCGATCGCTTGGATGGTAGTGGCGATCGCGGTTGACGTCGCAGAAGCTTCTTCATTCTTCAAGTCTTCAATCTTCTTTGGTTCTGATCTTCATTTCTTCACTTCTTAATAAATATCTCAGAACATAATAATGACTCGAAACACATATAATAATACTCCTAAATCAATGTAATAATCCCTAGTTACGCCATACAAAGTGCAGCGTATCAATTTTGATTTTAAATTATTCGTATTTCTAACATTATGTGTTCGGGTTTGTATTAATAGATATTCGCGTTTAATAATCTGTTGTTCAAGGTTCGATTATCCAAAGCTTTGCTGGAGTAGATGTACCAGATGAAATTGAAGAGCAAGTTCCCGGCATAGCAAAGAACAAAGGGAGTGGTAGGGACAAGCGTATTAAAAGCCTCAAAGAAAAATTGGTAGAAGAATCGCAAAAGGGATTGCGGAAGTGCGCTAGGTGTCACAAATACGCAAGACAGGACAAGAGGAATTGCAAGGAAGTGATTGTGGATGATGATGATGAGGATGAGTAAAAATTCAATAGCTATTTAAAAACTATTTTATTTTATGTAGGGATGTTGGAATATTGACTTTTTTTATATTAGTTCTGGCAAACTTATGGATGATTACAATTATTGACTAGTGAATATTGCATCGCGGAGTTATGAATATTTCAAATTGGGGTTTATTCATTTAAGTAATTCGTATTCATATTTGATTCTTATTGTATTCATACTAAGATTGTTGATATTCGTGTTTTTGGTATGCATGATATGTTAAGTTATGAAACAATTGTTTCCCTGTTTGTAGTCATGCGTAAGAGTGTTTGGGTGTATAAAATTCGATATACGTAGGAGTAGTTTGAAGGCTGATACGTATATGTAAAGTGAATTTTCCCTTACATATTATTACTGAAAATCATACCATCTAAGTCCGAATATGTTCCCAAATGACCATTACAATATTCAATAAAAACGTCTTCAATAATTAAACCGTAGTGGTAAAAATCAATAGCTACTACATCATTCGTAAGCATTATTCATCTTAGATAAAATCTAATAAAACTGATAAAGATTTAAATTCTCCTAAAGTTATAGGTCTTGGTATATCCAAAACCAATATTTAACAAATTGTATATGAAATAAGAAAAGTTTACTATAGGTCTACTTGAAGTAATAAGCACTAAAACATATCATCAATGAAGACGCCTTGGGAACCCGATGCCCTGAATTCTGCAATAAACTTAGGTGCACGTTGCTGCAATGCCTTGTAAACCTGGTTATCCTTCATATTAAGAAGAACGTTGAGGTACTTGATGCGCAAATAAATAATACCAGCTATGGAGTATGCCCTTAGACTGCAATCCCAATTCTTCACTTCTTGACCGACATAGGTCTCCATATGGCGCATGACATAAATTCCACAATCCGAACTATGCACATTCATACTCCAAGGCAAGTCTAATATCTGTGGAGGCTTGTCTCCGAATATCTCACACCTTCCATGTAGGTTCCAACCGGCCATATAATGGAAAGACTTCATTGACTGTTTTTAAAAAACATATTATTTAGATGTTCAATAACAACATTTTCATTGGTTTAAGAAGGTACGAGGTTGGTTATTAAATTTACCAGGAGCTTGACGGTTGCACCGTATTTTTTGCGAGTATTCTGGTTGAATGTGGTAGAATTGTCCAAAATCTCAATGCTTCCATGCACAAAATTGTAACAAATTATGAAATAATCCTTGCAAAGTGTAAAAGGGAAGAAGACCTGAATATAAGCAGTTTCTGAATATCAGGTACACATATAATGAACATCATCAAAGAGAAATTGAATAACCTGTAAAAAATTACCATATGCACGTTTTCAAGAGTTGCGTGTTTTAGACTTGGAAGTAGATCGTCCATTCCATCTTTGAACGTTGCATAATTTTGACCTTTTTGAATGAGTGTTTGAACGT
The DNA here is from genome assembly GCA_029168935.1 of Oxyria digyna. Classification (NCBI taxonomy): domain Eukaryota; kingdom Viridiplantae; phylum Streptophyta; class Magnoliopsida; order Caryophyllales; family Polygonaceae; genus Oxyria; species Oxyria digyna. Next base: position 25,340,602 of record JAPVLV010000013.1, read on the forward strand.
TGAACGGCTCCCACTGTTTATATACATAGACAACCATTAACAAGTTAAATTGGGTCCTTGAAATGTGCAATACAAAACGTTAAATATGTACGTACCAATGTTGATGATGGGACAAAGATCCTTGATGATGAGCTAGTACTACGTTGTTCCTCCATTTCATTAAGATAAGTACACCATAGGTCTATAATGTCTACGTTGACATCACAACCTTCTTCTAGTGATTGGAAGTCTTCAGCAAGTACTTCATCGTCTTCTGATATGTATAATATTGCTCTTTTGCGTATAAAAGAATTAAGCGTGAAGCAATTAGAAAATGGTGTGAATATAAGGAGTTTGAGATTTTATAAGGAATATACTTACTCTTTCCGAACGTGCTGAGTCACATATGAATATATCAAATTTTGTTCTTTAGTTGGCTTAGTCGAGATGCAAATAATCCTTGGAAACCATGGACTTCTGTTCACTGGTGCTAACTTGGCGGGGGCCTCTTGTCAGCAGGAATGTTGATTTTTGCAGGGGTGGTGAAGTCGCCAGCGTCATGAATAAGAAGCTTCAAATTATAAATAAAAAGAAGGGGAAATATGCACATGTCAATACAACCATAATTAATATATATAATTCATAGGTAGATGAGTGTTGATTACTTCATATGGAGTAGATAATGGCTCCGTTTCTATTGTTTGCTCCCCATTGCATACTAACAAGAATTGTCCATTTATTAAGTAATATGAACATTAATATGCTACCACATGAATATTCAAATTTGAAAATCGAATATATACATAATCCTAAATAAATGCTCTCTAATGCATTATATTTAGAGGTGATGAATCATTGTGCGATATGAAATTAAGCAATACTCAATATCTAATGCATAAGTGGTCAAGATAGTAGTTATCCTACATAGACTAGTACTACCCCAATATTAGATTGCAAAATATTTATCCTAAATAATTACTACCCGACTATGTAATTACAAAATTTAGCGGGTAGTTTGAGTAATCAGGCTGTTTATAGTTTCGGTTACAGACCCATAATTTTTTTTGTTCCAAAAATAGTCATTCATTAAATATTACACCACTTCCCCCATGCAAGCCAATCACTCCTCCTTAAGCTTACCGGATCTTGTTTGTTGGTTTTCTTTCCACCGCCTTTTGTATTTGTGGTTTTGGGCACAATAGGCATTGGTTTCTTCCCTTTGTCTTGGTCGATGTTGGCAGTAGAGGTCTTTGCATTTGACCTCACCACATTTGCAACAACAGTGTCCAAGTTGATTGTTTCCTGGGAAAAAAACAAGATGAATCCTTTAATTAGAAATGACTCAACTAAAATGATGCATGTATACATGGTAACAGCATATGAATACCTTCAAAAAACCTAGACAACCTAAACACGTCAGCAAAATCAACTATAACAAAGTAAAAGCAAAGAGTTTAAAAGATCAACCTGCTCGTAACTTCCAGTTTGTTGAGGGACAAATGGAGCAGCAATTCCAGCGCTTTCCTTGATTGAAATGGGCATGTGGACTGGTGCGGTAGTTTGTGCTGGAATGTTGACTGTTGCGGTAGGTGGGGATGGTTTGTTAAGTGAGGCCGTAGGAATAGAAGTCGCCTTACTGCCTTGAGCCCAAACATCTGAATGAGCCTTCGGTACCTTTTTAAAGGACAAAACCAATTAGTTGTAGTATGTAATCTTAACAATGTCACAAACCATAATTGTAAAATGATTAGTTCAGCTTGATTACCCAATGTAGATCCTTGGATGGACTAGGTGATTGATGTGGAGGTACTGACACCTGTTTAATGGAATATTTGTAAGTATTAGATATTGTATACAACAATCACACAAGAGTCGAAAAAATAACATTCATTAAAATAAAACACTGAATATACATGTTTGTAATGAAAGTGTACCATGTCTTCCTTGTCTCCAAGGTTGATTTCTTCATTTGAGTTGTTTCCCATGTCAAAAACAGTAGGGCCATGATCGTCAAATCTGTCAAATCCATGCATGTTCTGAGGACCATAATTGTCTTCTTCCCTTGTGATAAGTTGTTCCCTTACTGCCATTGCTGACTCCACCTCTTCAACCATCTTGATCAAGTCCGGGTGACTCCAAAACGGGTCTTGAGATTGACTTCCCAGCTTGCCTACTTGGCTCAACACCGGAATTCCCTCTGATGGTTGAAAAGCATCGGTTACTGAACCCAACAAAGCTTTTCCAGTTTCTGTGATGGCCTTGGTTATCTCATCTTCCATTCCTCCTTCTGTAATGGCTCGCATGTGCTCAGAAAAATTCAAGATGGCTTTCGCCATGGTCCTTAGATCTTCACTTAAAGTCTGATTTATGCCCTGCGAAATATATGAATATATAGTACATTTGAATGAATAACACAGTAATACTTTGTGAATATGAATTCAGCAGCAAATAATTGAATTCTGCAGTCGATCAGTAAAATGAAAATCATATAACAAAACTTGATCAACATACAACCAGTATCTAACACGAAGGCAGAAACGTAAAAAAAATTATTAAAAATAAGAAATTAGCTTGTAACTTGTACAGTTATCTCCAATTCAATAAAAAAAACTTTTGTTATGATAGTGACTTATTCACAGCAGAAGTTTCAGTGACACATTATTTAGAAAAGATACAAATGCTAGTAAGGAGGATTCAGTTAGTGATGCCAAGTTTGGAAATCATGAAAGACTAACACATATTAAATGTATTGAAAGTCTAGAAAACAGAAACAAGAAACAGAAGTGTACCAAGATTTGGATCGAAAAGAACATAACAGCACAATCAGCAACTTTGACAACAAGCAAGCTACTAATGATAAATGCAACTTAAAGCATAAATTACGTCCTTCTTACAAACGTCATAGGAGAGGAAAGATTAATAATCGACAGGGTAATTGAATCACAAACTGACCCAAACAGTAGACAAGTTGACCTGAGATGGTTGTAAAAAGGTACCTGAGATGCAGATTCTGATTTCGTGGATGTTCTGAGAAGACTCTGCCTAGAGACAACATTTCCATCTCCAATCCTCCCGTACTCAATCTCCTCTAGTTCCCTAAGCGCCACCGATTCCATGTTCCACCCAACAAACGCTGGGATGCTTCTAGGAATTGGTCGTTTATTGTATAAAACCACCTTGTCCAGGTAAAGAAGCTGCATACATATTCATAAACTTGATTAGTGAATATTTTAGGTGTCGAAGATACTAAATGATAAATGAACGTAATGAAAAGCAAAGAAGAATACCGTTAGGAAGAGAAGGGGACCAGTGAAAGAGCCTTTTTTATTTGCATTCCATTTTTTCTTTGCATCAACAAGGCAATTAATGACAAAACGGCACCAGTTCCACTTGCCAACATCATGAACGTCCTCTAAGCTGTGTACGAGTGTTTGGTTTACAACACCACTCTGTTCTGGCTCAATGATAGAGGAATGTAAAAGGACGATGAAGTCACGAACAAATACTTCACCACCATCATCAGCATTAAACATGCTTCCAGCTACATCACCATATCTAATCAAATGCATGGTCTTTCCAATGTGATCCCTTCATTGAGAAAATACGTGAGTGTTGACGAGGGCGCCATGCTTGATGACTTACATTGATCCACGGGGGAATCCAAGGTAGATTTCAACATCTTTTTCGACGACATCAATGTACTGGCCATCCGGAAAGAGAATTTTCCCTCTCCTTGGATTGTAATGTTCCACCAACCAATAGCATATTAACCTGCTCATACAAATAGAGGGAAAAAACATGATGGACATGTAATAGGAGCAAATTTACACTGAATATGAATAGCATATTAAACTGTTTGAAGATGCGTAGAACATAAACTTTATATGCTCAAAGTATATGAATATGGTAAAAAACGTAATGAATAACACTCTTCATGATGAAAAGAATCGTAATGATAGAAAACTGTCCAAGTTCTAATCCATGTGCAAACTGAATATCTAATGCTAGCAAATCATGCAAACTTATCAAGTACACAATTATATCTATTTACAAAAACTTGTCTTATGACAAACAATATATATTCCAGTAAGCATTATGATAAACTCATTAATTCAGTAAGCCTTTCATTCACATCTATATCTATTTATGAAAAATAGATGTACGTGTGATGAGCGAATATCTACATGTGATGAGCGAATATCTATAACCTATCACGTACACTTTCATTGTATAAAACCATCTTTTCAATTTTTATACCAATCATAAACTGAATATTAATAAGTAATATAATGAATACATGTTGAATTGCTTTTATTTTGGGGACAAAAGAGATACTTACTGATGTACATACGCTGGAGCATCCCTCGGAACAACCCGTGAGGCGAACCCACAGCCGAGCTGAAGGCCGTGAAGATGACAAGAGGCGATGCTGTCAAAGATGGGCTGGAACTAGGGCAGAGTGGCCTGGACGGCTCGAGCGTCCATTTGAGAAGATCTTTGGTCAGAATATACTTCTTGGACCTATCTTGGCCGTGTCCAAAGTTGAAGCCCAATAGAGGCCCAATGACGAAGGTATGGCTGCTGCAAGGACCGAATTTTTTTGTGTTCGTTTGGGCAAACGTAAGATCGGATTAACCTCTCCTTTGGATATGTTTCAGTACTTGGGCTTATCTTCATTGTGCCCAAATTTGAGGCCCATTCGAGATTGGACGAGACCACCATGATCAGAACAAGATTCGAGATTTTAGGGCTTTTCTAGGGTTTCCTTTCTTGGGAATCAAGCAATTCGGGAAGACTATTTATTATGTGTTTTTCTAGGGTTTTAGGCCGATTAGACAAATTGAGAATTGATATAACGTTTTTAGTTATCACGTTGTTTGACGTCGTTTCAGCTGTAGTTTTGGTTGGATTTGAATTGCAAGCGGAAACCCTTGGTTTGATTTGAAGTTGTGAGAACGATCTGTTGGTTGCCCATATTTTCGATCTCCAAACCTCGAAAGAAACCTAGGTGGATTCCTTAGGTTAGTTCGAGCCAAGTGAGTCTTTCTAGATCGACGACTTAGTCAAGAAAGACGTCACTTGCTTATCGAGTCCGAGTCAAGCGAGTCCTCCTAGATCGACGATTGAGTCAAGGAAGACAACACTTGTCAACGACCAAGGTTTGTTCGATCGTCTTCCACAAAGATCTCACGAAGCCGCCTTCTACATCAACTTCACCCTATCATTCCAACCGTCCGCCGTCGATTTCGCCACCGCCACCGTCAACTTCATCCCCTTTGTTCATCAAAATCCTAGCAGATCTACGATCTTCATCCGACCTTGTGTCATCATTTGGTATCAGAGCCAACGCTAGGTAAAAACGCTCTTCTATTTAATTTTACGTTTACGTTGTTGAATTTTCAAGAAAATTAAACCGGGTTTTTCAGGGATCTATCAAATACCGAGTGTGAGAGCCATTAGAATTTTTTTGGACCATTCATATTCTTGTGCGTGAGAGCCGTGAGCACCTCCACACGGCTAGGCGAGGGTCGCCGCCTAGGCACCGCCGGCGTGGCTCGGGAAGGGTGAGAGAAAACCCTAACCGCCTTGCTTTGACCCGCAAGAACAAAATCTTTGTTATTTTTGCAATTAATTATTTGTTTAGATTCTGATTTTATTTTTGTTAAGATTTGATTCTCTAAAAAGATCTTGAGTGGTTGAGAAGATCTTCTTTGATATCCAACTAGAATAGAATCTAGAAGATCTTGTTAGCTTATCTAGGTTGTTAAAAAAAAATTAAATTAAATTTTAATTAATTCCGAATTTCAGATTTAATTAATTTAATTTTCGGAATTATTTTAAAAAAAAGAGGAATTAAGAACGTCTAGTTGAAGAGAAACCCGACTAGAGAAAAATCCGTTCAAGGCTAGTAGCCTTTAGACACCAAGATTCAAGCGGATCCCGGTTAGTAACCGTGAGAAGTCCTAGAGCGTACGTCAAGTGGTACCGGGGCTAGTAGCCCCACGAGTACCTCGCTCGACAATTTCTCTAGGTAAAGCCTGGTTGTTTGTCTTGGTTGTTCTGTTCACCATTTGTGTTTTTGTGATTTTCTTTTCTTTCAAATTTAATTTCAGTTATCTAGTCAGTGATTGATTGCCCTCTTTCGTGCCTAGCCTTACCCATTTGCTTATTGCCCTAGCTATTTCTTGCATTCAACTGCGTAGCGTATGGTTAAATAGAATACATTTGTGCCTTCTTTGTGTTGCTGTTTCCTTGTGAATTGCGCAGGTCTAGGAGACCAAGGGAAAACCTAAGGAGCCACTCATGTCTCGCCAAGTGTTTGACGTTGGTTGGCCTATTGATCAAACTGCCAACTGGGAGGGCAAGTACTACCCGTATGACCAATACTACCCGATGAATCACATGTCAGAAGAGGACTTCTATGGAGTCCAAGATTATGGAGCGGCATATGGAGATGTTCAAATACAGAAGAAGAAGGTGAGTTAATGAACAAACGCTCATCTACCACTATGACAATCTTTCATATTGTGAGGATGTGCAACATCTAGAAGATCAAAGACTTGATTTTCATAACATGAACCCACATATGAGGTACGAGCAAGATCATAATTATTATGATTCCTATGGTTTTTCTTCTAACTCTTTGGTGCAGCCAGAAGAAGTTTATGACTCAGATAGGACTTACTTTTATGATTCCTATGGTTTTCAATCTAACTCTTTTGTGCAGCCCGAGGAGGTATATGAATCAATTAGGACTTACTATTATGATCCCTATGGTTGTTCTTCTAACTATTTTGTGCAGCCCAGAGGAGTTCATGACTCACATGAGACATTTGTTAGCACTCCTTACGACAAGGATGGTTCGGCTCTGCAACCTCGGATTCGAACACGTGACATCATATGTGATATGTGTGGAGGAAGAGGCCACTTGGATAATATTTTCCCAAATCGCGACTACATCTACGAGGATGAAGTTGATGAAACACCAGCTTCAGATGTCGTCAATTCTTGTGGAAAGGAGGACGTCCGAGAGGTGACGCACATTGATGTAAAGATGGAGTTGCGTCTAAGCGACAAGGGTGTGATAGGAGAAGTAACTACAGAAGTAGGAGAAAAGGCCTTGGACTTATTACCTAAAGAGGCTCGAGAAGAAGAAGAAGAAAAAGAAGAAGAAGAAGATGAAGAAGAAGGAGAAAAAGAGGTCGATAACGACTCGGGGACTCAACATCTCAGGGAAGCTTTCGTTATTCCTTCATCCTTTGATTTGTCCTTTTCAACTTCTTTTGTGCATTATCATAGTAGTAGCAAGTCATACCTTTTACAACGTGTTATATGGCATAAACTTTCTTGCTTGCTTAGGAATGCCTATTATGTTTGTAGTGACATAATTAAGCTTATACATAGGCATAAGAAGAAGATTATAGCATGTGTATGTTTGTTGTCATTTGATATCAATATTTGTTACAAGGAAAACTCCCTTGTGACTCATGATTCTGCTGCTTATGATTCGTCTTCTGCCAAGTACTATCATGCTCCATTTAAAGACACATCACATAGGTTGTTTTCAAATCTCATTGATGCTTTCTTAATCTCATATACTGACTATGTTATTCCTAGCATGTTTAGGAATCCAATTGGGAATAGAAATAAAGGTGGCATAGTAACTGCTTGCATCTTGGTATATCCTTTGCACTTAGGCTTAGGATTGTCGTTCATTGATATCCTTGACTGTGCATCTTGCTTCCTTAGAGTCATAGCTAATCATTCATGTGCATTTTATGTGCTTACGACTCTAGAAGATAGGTTGCACAATACGAAGGGAAGTTTTCTTACTTATGCAAGCATGACTTCTAGTACGACACTTCAAGCTTTGCTCGATTCAAGTATATATTTATGTCTTGTTGTGTGTCCAGATACTTGTTACGTGACGCTCCTTTTTGCAGGTCATGAAGATTCGTGATCGAATCTTTTCAAAGGAAGGGAGGAGGATGTACGTATGTCGGAGCTTCATCAAGAGCTGGATCATTATTCAGCTTTGGCACCCATGGCTGTATGGGTGAGCTCCCAAGGGCTCCATTTTAAAGACGAGCTGAGTTTGGAAGAGCAAGAGGATTCGAGGACGAATCCTTTTCAAGGGGAGGAGGACGATGTACGTACGCTGGAGCATCCCTCGGAACAACCCGTGAGGCGAACCCGCAGCCGAGCTGAAGGCCGTGAAGATGACAAGAGACGATGTTGTCAAAGATGGGCTGGAACTAGGGCAGAGTGGCCTGGACGGCTCGGGCGTCCATTTGAGAAGATCTTTGGTCAGAATATACTTCTTGGGCCTATCTTGGCCGTGTCCAAAATTGAAGCCCAACAGAGGCCCAATGACCAAGATATGACTGCTGCAAGGATCAAATTTGTTTCTCTTCGTTTGGGCAAACCGAAGATCGGACTAACCTCTCCTTTGGATATTTTTCATTACTTGGGCTTATCTTCATTGTGACCAAATTGTAGGCTCATTCAAGATTGGACAAGGCCTCCATGATCAGAACAAGATTCGAGATTTTAGGGCTTTTCTAGGGTTTCCTTTCTTGGGAATCAAGCAATTCGGGAAAACTATTTATTATGTGTTTTTCTAGGGTTTTAGGCGATTAGAAAAATTGAGAATTGATATCACGTTTTTAATTTTGACGTTGTTTGACGTCGTTTTAGCTGTAGTTTTGGTTGGATTTGAATTGCAAGCGGAAACCCTTGGTTTGATTTCAACTTGTGAGAACGATCTGTTGGTTGCCCTTATTTTCGATCTCCAAACCTCGAAAAAACCCTAGGTTTGATTTCAACTTATGGTTACAGAACTCCAGTCCATTATCAGTTTTCAAGCATTTCAATTTAAACTTTGACTCACCTTCTACTTTAGTTTTCCAGAATTTGAAATTCTCAAAGGTGTCACTTTTGCTTTTGAGTAAGTACACCCAGACCTTCCTGGAATAATGGTCTATAAGTGAAAGAAAATATTTTCTTCCACGTATAGTGTCCACTTGGGCTGGCCCCCAGAGATCTGCATGTACATACTCAAGTGGCATTTGAGAAACATAATTAGACTTAGGAAAACTACTCCTAGCATGCTTTCCAAATATGCAGTTTTCACACATGCTCAAGTCAGAAGGTTTATGCTCAAAATAACCATGCTTAAACAAATAAAGCAAGCCTTTGTTTCCAATGTGACCTAGTCTAGCATGCCACATTTTTGTGTGATCTAAACTCATGTCAATGCAAGCATTCAACTCAGAAGTAGTGGCAGACAAAACAGGTTCACCAATCACATGGTACAAGCCATGTTTCTTAACACTTTTAACTAACACATTACCATCACGAGATATGTTCCTAATACCATTATGAGTATGAATGTGGCAGTTTAAGTCATCAAACATGCTTTCAGAGAGAAGATTCCTTCTAAGATCAGGTACCCACCTAACCTGTTGAAGGACCCGAATTTTACCATCATGCATCCTAAAAGGTATATTACCAATGCCTTTGATTTTTAAAGAGGAGTGGTCACCCAACCTCACCTCACCCTCATCACAAGCATGAAAATAATCAAAATAATGTCTATGAGGAGTCACATGCATAGTACATCCAGAATCTAAAATCCAGGAATCATCAAACACATGAGAAGAGGCAGCCATAAGCAATTCATCATGATGAAAGGGTTGGGTATCCAAGACATTAGACGTACCATTCTGCACTTGTTTACCATTTTCATCTCTTTTCTTCTTAAAGCATTCACTGATATAATGGCCAAGTTTGTTGCAGTAATGACACTTCACATTAGACTTATAAGGTTTAGTCTTGGAATTTCCAGAACCAGATGGAGACTGAGAAGAATTAGAACTTCTTTCTTTCTTCTTCTCATTCTTATACTGATTCTTAGATTTTCCTCTTGTAAACAAAACCTCAGATTTAGTCTCCTTATCAGTCTTTTCATATTTTCCCTTAAAACTCTTCATAATCTCATTTTTCTGAATTAAAGACTCAACAATCCTTTTCTTAGTCAGTTCTTCAGTACCAAATTATATCACATATTTAAAGTTATCAAATTGGGGGTGGCAAAGAGTTTAACAAAATAACAGCTTGATGAGTATCAATAATTTTGTCATTACATCTTTCCAGTTCCTGAGTCATGCGAAGGAATCTATCCAAGTTGTCATTCAAGGAAACAGAAACATCCGTTTTAAAATTAAAGATGCGACATAATAAGCTAATCCTAGAAGGAAGAGATTTTACCAGAAAGAGGTCTTTGAGGGCCTTCCAGAGATTCCCCGAAGTCTCAAATGTGACCACTTGTTGAGCAACCTAGTCTGAGAGTCGAATCATCATCTCAGAATGAGCTATTTGGTCTATCTCTTTCTTTGTAGCATCTGTGGTGCCAGCCGGGAATACATCCTCCACTGCGCGCCAACATTTTTCCTTGATTAAGATAGCTTTCATTTTTACTTGCCACATAGCAAAGTCGGTATTCCCATCAAATGGCTTGATACGAACTGAGAACTCCGACATAATCTCAAATAAAGAGAGTTATGTGATGACTTGATCTCAAATAAAGAGATCTCAAGAGCTTAATGAGGAGCCTGTAGAAATGAAACTCAAACGTAGGCAGATATTAATATCTAACTCAAAAAGGAGTGATGGAGACTAGTCAACAAAAGTGGCTAGGCAAGAAAACTTGCTGCACAAATTGAAGACTTGCTGAAAAAAATTTGGACCCCAAAAAAGCTTCAAATTGATTTTGAAGATGTCGTCAAAAAAGTCAACAAAAGGTAGCTTTTGAATAAATTCCAAAATTAAAAATTTTGGGAGTTCTCAAAGTTGTTTTGCAGCAATGGCTACCGACAGCAGTACAACACTATCGAATACCTCCCCCAAAAATTTCAGATTAGTTCCAGAAAAATGGGTTTTTACTGAACTAATCAAAGACTTGGGAGAGAAAACCCAAATTAAACTTCGGACTCCCTCTTTCAACCTTGAAACAGAGGCACGCACAACCTCTACAAAGACACGAGATCTGAAATTTCTTCCTTCTTGCAGCTCGAGTCCAAGGCAACGAGGCCTTACGGTAGCTCGAAGAAGCGATGGAAGGAACCGTAACAGAAATCGAAAAGAGAGGTCGAGCAAGAGAGGATTAGGGCGGAGGCGGACTGAAGTCAACAAATATGAGAAAAATCACGCCCACCGCAGCGAAAGAGGACGAACCAGATCTAGGTTAAAAGCTATATCAAAGCTTAACCTAGAAATCCAAGTCCAAGAACCTGTAGGGAAAAAGGTTGAAGGAAACAAGTGTGGATGACTTGTATCCGGGAGAAAACCTTTCCCAAAAAGATGAAGATATTGAAAGATACCGAGGCAAAAACGAGATCGAAAGAAAACGAACCCTAGCAACTCAGATCTGAAACAAATCTTCTAAAAAAACCACGTGATTGTGAATTAGAACTTTAGATCTAGCATTTACAAGCTTCCAACGAAGCTAAAGCTAAGGATCTTAGTCTGAATCAACCAAAGTCAAACCTCGCTCTGATACCAGTTTGAAGAGAGCTAAGCAAAGATGATAAACACAAGAGTAGAGCGGAAGTAAGAACAAAAGAAATATATGTATATTAAGATCAGGCCTCAACTAGAATGCCACAACCACAATGTGAGTTAAAAGGGCAAAGAGAGTATATCAGAAATGTAAGGTCAGCTCCTAATCTAGGTGAACAGATCAAGCTCTCGGGAGGAACAAGAGTTCTTCAGAGCTTGAACAACCACAGAAATGGTCTCCAAGGTTCACACAAGCAAGAGCACCTTCAAGATCAAGAGAAGAGCAACAATGGCGGAGAAGAAGTGTTTCAGGAGCATTCACTTCTCAGCACAACTGAGGAAGGGAGAACCCTATCACCTTAAGTATGGACAACTAAGATAGGTTAAGACCAAGGAGAGCTGAGACACACATTTGGGCTTAAAGGCCCAAATGTTATCTCATACCTCATCCTAGCCCATTACACCAAAACAGCCTCATACAAACAAAGCCCAAAACTTAGGCATTACAATAACTAATTAACTCTACAATTTGCCCTCCTAATTCCTAAGTTTTATAATTTGTGTATAGACTTCCTTGTTATCTTTGTTGTGGTTTTACATCCTTTCTATCATTGGCCCGCCGACTTTAACCCGACGGAAAAGATCTTCTTTCTTCTAGGTTGGATCGGTCACATGGAGAAAATCCCTGCAGAAAACAAATTTATCAGTCGTAACAATTTTTGTTCCAAAATCAGCAGGATTCTTCTCACCGTCGATCTTTCTGACCATAATGATATGCTTTTCCACTATATCACGGATAAAGTGGTAGCGAACATCAATGTGCTTGGTCCGTTCATGGTAAACAAGATCTTTGCACAAGAATAGGGCACTCTAACTATCTGAATGCAACACCGACTTATAGGTCTTTCCTTCTATTTCCATTAGTATACCCTGGAGCCAGATTGCTTCTTTATAAGCTTCAGTAGCAGCGATGTACTCTGCCTCAGTAGAGGACAAAGCAACTATGGGCTGCAGCCGAGACTTCCAAGAAATACAGTTTCCGCTCCAAGTATACATATAAGAAGTAGTAGACCTACCGTTGTCTTTGTTGCCAGCATGGTCAGCATCAACAAACCCAAACAATTCATTTGGAGAAGAGTGTTCTCCAAACAATAGACCAAAGTCAACAGTTCCAGACACATACCTCAGGAGATATTTCATGGCATTCCAGTGAACTTCACTGGGATCAGACATAAATCTGCTCAAAACACTTATAGCAAAAGCAAGGTCAGGCCTAGTACAGATCATTGCATACATCACAGAACCAACAGCAGCATCATAGGGAATAGACAACAACCTATTGATCTCTTCCTTAGTTTTAGGCTTTTTCGTTTTTTTCAAAACCAGGTGCCCACCCAAAGGAATAGAATTTGGTTTAACATCAGTAATTTTAAATCTGTCTAAAACCTTATGCATATAGTCAGAGTGAGATAACATGATTTGTTTCTTAGACCGGTTTCTCTCAATTTTAATGCCTAAAATTCTCTGAGCAGGACCAAGGTCCTTCATGTCAAAATTCTGCTTTAATGTGGCCTTGACATCCTTAATCTTGTGAATAGATTTGCAAATAATAAGCATGTCATCCACATACAACAAGACATAAAGAGGCAAATCAGATTTAACATTCTTAAAGTAAAGACATGAGTCATATTTGCTTTTCTGAAATCCTATCTTTTTCATGCACGTGTCAAACTTGATATTCCACTGCCTAGGAGACTGTTTTAAACCATATATAGACTTGTTTAAAAGGCACACATGATCAGGTTTGTTTTTATCTTCAAAGCCTTTAGGTTGTCTCATATAGAGGGTTTCATTAAGGTCACCATGCTGGAAAGCAGTTTTAACGTCCATTTGTTCAAGTTCATAATCATAAACAGCAGACATGGCAAGCAACAATCTCATGGTCTTATACTTAGCAACAGGGGAAAAGATGTCATGATAATCTTCCCCTTCTCCTTGGGTGAAACCCTTTGCTACTAGCCTAGCCTTGTATCTAGGTGGGTCAGTAGCAACGGTTCCAGCCTTCAGTTTGAATATCCATTTGCTATCAATAATCCTAGCAGAATCAGGTTTAGGAATTAAAGTCCATGTATTATTAGCATGCATGGAATCAATTTCCTCTTTCATAGCAGCCAACCAATTTTCAGAATGAGCACATTTAATAGCATGTTCAAACAACTCAGGAGTGTAAGCAGTTAGCACTTCAGCAATAATGAAAGAAAACGCATCAACATTGTTCACATATTTCCTATTAGGGATCCTAATTCTAGGGTCTCTATCTCTAGCTAGCTGATAATTCGTCAGATCAGGGATCTCTTGAAAGGTTGAAGAAGCATCATTATGCAGATTATCAGTAATAGGCTCAGAGGGGGGAATATGAGAACTTACCTGCCCACCGTGTTGGTGGGGTTGCACATTCGAGTGCTCTTGAGTACTTGATTGAACAGAAGAATGTTCATTAGAATGATTGCTGTCCACATTACATCCAGAGGAAGAAGCAGAATTTCCAGAACCAGAGGGTGGAGGAGAATAACCAATGTCAAACTCTTCCTCTTGGGTTTCAGTAGAGATGTCATATGGCATAAAAAAATGACCATCAGAGGACCTATCCGCAGACTCAGTAGAAGGGTTAAATTTCTCCTTGAAATAAATCTCATGTTCATTAAAAATAACATCCCTACTAACTATAACCCTATACCCTCCTGGTTGGATAAGCAGTAATTTGTATCCTTTCACCCCTTCTGGGTAACCAAGCATTACACACTTAAGAGACCTAGCATTCAGTTTTCCTGAAGACTTTTGGGCAAATGTAGTGCACCCAAATGGTCTTAAGTGAGAAAGACTTGGTTTTTTACCACACCACATCTCTTGTGGTGTTTTGAACCCAATGGCAGAGGATGGGGATCTGTTAATCAGGTATGAGGCAGTAACAACTGCTTCACCCCAAAGGGAGTGTTTCATCCCTGAACTAATGAGCATGCACCTTGCTTTTTCAAGCAAGGTCTTGTTCATCCTCTCAGCAGTGCCATTCTGCTGAGGAGTGCCAGGCATAGTTAAGTGCCTTTTGATCCCGTTAGAATGACAAAACGAGTCAAACTTATGGTTACAGAACTCCAGTCCATTATCAGTTTTCAAGCATTTCAATTTAAACTTTGACTCACCTTCTACTTTAGTTTTCCAGAATTTGAAATTCTCAAAGGTGTCACTTTTGCTTTTGAGTAAGTACACCCAGACCTTCTTGGAATAATGGTCTATAAGTGAAAGAAAATATTTTCTTCCACCTATAGTGTCCACTTGGGCTGGCCCCCAGAGATCTACATGTACATACTCAAGTGGCCTTTGAGAAACATAATTAGACTTAGGAAAACTACTCCTAGCATGCTTTCCAAATATGCAGTTTTCACACATGCTCAAGTCAGAAGGTTTATGCTCAAAATAACCATGCTTAAACAAATAATGCAAGCCTTTGTTTACAATGTGACCTAGTCTAGCATGCCACATTTTTGTGTGATCTAAACTCATTTCAATGCAAGCATTCAACTCAGAAGTAGTGGCAGACAAAACAGGTTCACCAATCACATGATACAAGCCATGTTTCTTAACACTTTTAACTAACACATTACCATCACGAGATATGTTCCTAATACCATTACGAGTATGAATGTGGCAGTTTAAGTCATCAAACATGCTTTCAGAGAGAAGATTCCTTCTAAGATCAGGTACCCACTTAACTTGTTGAAGGACCCGAATTTTACCATCATGCATCCTAAAAGGTATATTACCAATGCCTTTGATTTTTAAAGAGGAGTGGTCACCCAACCTCACCTCACCCTCATCACAAGCATGCAAATAATCAAAATAATGTCTATGAGGAGTCACATGCATAGTACATCCAGAATCTAAAATCCATGAATCATCAAACACATGAGAAGAGGCAGCCATAACCAATTCATCATGATAAAAGGGTTGGGTATCCAAGACATTAGAAGTACCATTCTACACTTGTTTACCATTTTCATCTCTTTTCTTCCTAAAGCATTCACTGATATAATGGCCAAGTTTGTTGCAGTAATGACACTTCACATTAGACTTATCAAGTTTAGTCTTGGAATTTCCAGAACCAGATGGGGACTGAGAAGAATTAGAACTTCTTTCTTTCTTCTTCTCATTCTTATACTGATTCTTAGATTTTCCTCTTGTAAACAAAACCTCAGATTTAGTCTCCTTATCAGTCTTTTCATATTTTCCCTTAAAAATCTTCATAATCTCATTTTTCTGAATTAAAGACTCAACAATCCTCTTCTTAGTCAGTTCTTCAGTACCAAATTATATCACATCTTTAAAGTTATCAAGTTGGGAGTGGCAAAGAGTTTCACAAAATAACAGCTTGATGAGTATCAACAATTTTGTCATTACATCTTTCCAGTTCTTGAGTCATGCGAATGAATCTATCCAAGTTGCCATTCAAGGAAACAGAAACATCCATTTTAAAATTAAAGATGCGACATAATAAGCTAATCCTAGAAGGAAGAGATTTTACCAGAAAAAGGTCTTTGAGGGCCTTCCAGAGATTCCCGGAAGTCTCAAATGTGACCACTTGTTGAGCAACCTCGTCTGAGAGTCGAATCATGATCTCAGAATGAGCTATTTGGTCTATCTCTTTCTTTGTAGCATCTGTGGTGCCAGCCGGGAATACATCATCCACTGCGAGCCAACATTTTTCCTTGATTAAGATAGCTTTCATTTTTACTTGCCACATAGCAAAGTCGGTATTGCCATCAAATGGCTTGATACGAACTGAGAACTCTGACATAATCTCAAATAAAGAGAGTTATGTGATGACTTGATCTCAAATAAAGAGATCTCAAGAGATTAATGAAGAGCCTGCAGAAATGAAACTCAAACGTAGGCAGATATAAATATCTAACTAAAAATGGAGTGATGGAGACTAGTCAACAAAAGTGGCTAGGCAAGAAAACTTGCTGCACAAATTGAAGACTTGCTGAACGAATTTTGGACCCCAAAAAAGCTTCAAATTGATTTTGAAGATGTGGTCAAAAAAGTCAACAAAAGGTAGCTTTTGAATAAATTCCAAAATTAAAATTTTTGGGACTTCTCAAAGCTGTTTTGCAGCAATGGCTACCGACAGCAGTACAACACTATCGAATACCTCCCCCAAAAAATTTCAGATTAGTTCTCGAAAAATGGGTTTTTACTAAACTAATCAAAGACTTGGAAGAGAAAACCCCAAGTTGACTTCATCCCCTTCGTTCATCAAAATCCTAGCAGATCTAAGATCTTCATCCGACCTTGTGTTATAACTTACTTTGGAAAGCCAATATCATGCAGCTTCAACAACGACCCAAACCCAATCTTTTCCACAACCTTTCTTTCTGCATCATTCATGCGTGATATGGCCTTTACAAATATTCCTAAACCAGAATGATCCTTGATTGCGGGGAACTCCTCAGTGGCATTCTTCCTACGAACCTTACCACGTTTCTCATCGTCTTCTTCAAAGTCTTCCCTTGTCCAGAGCTTTGATTTTCCCTTGTCTTTAGTGTTGGATGTCATTTCCGGTTCTTTGGATGTTGAAGCCCTTGCTTGGTCTTTACGAACAGGATGTCTTTGGTCTTGACCATTTAGTCGTCTCCGCCTAATTATAAAGGGTTCATCATCATCATCAAAATCTACATCGTCTGCCGCAGAAACTGCATTAATATATACAAAATTCAAAAATCAGATCATAATCAGTCAAGCACATTATTATACAATCAACAAAAAGTACAATCAGTCACTCAATCATATTTGAAAAATGAGCAACTCTATAATTGAAGAAGGGATATAATGCTGCCAAGATCATTAAAAACATGAATATCACATTTACATGACTGATTTCTATAATTGAATATCTGAAACATGTCTTCGTACCAACAACAAAGACAAATTCATCACTTAAAACAAATTGAACAAAGAACACAAAACAGGAACAACATCACATGAAAATAACAGTAAATAAGAGTCCTCTTGCAAATCTAGCAACAAAAACATGATAAATCATACTAGGAAACTAGACTCGGAAACCCGCGCTACGCGCGGGTATGAAACGCGTACATCTTACCATTTTTTCGTTAACGGGATGGTTTTGAGGATGAACGTCGGTGTATTTTAACTTCATTGTAGGCAAGGGAAGTAAAATTAGAATTGAATGCAGACCCACATGCTCTAAGAGTTCCAGTGTATGAGGTATGCATATTCCTTCAAATTTTCATGTATTTTTAATTCCTGTAAATGTATGAAATCAACTCGTCAGCATATAATATGTTTGTAACCTTGTATTTTCATCTTTATAAAATCATATTGTTCTCGACTGACTTTTACTTGTTATGACTAATCCATAAAAATGTTTTATGTAATGCAGACAAACAGACTCTCCAAGAACAATCTCGTAGGCTATTGTGATATTGACTTATTAGACTATCTCATTAAATTCTAATCATCTCTACAGTTGGCTTCCCAAGAATGTGAGATTTGGATGTTTACGAAGCTTTCGAATGAACCTGATAAACTATGTTGGCTTCTTGTGCAGGATCCTTACGTAATGATTTACTTTAGAGATGAATTATTATCTCATCTAATTCTAATAGTTATTGGTTGGATTTACTTTTGAGATGAATTCTTATTGTATATTGTTCATAGTGCTACTTCCTGATTTCTAAACATATATATGGTTGGCTTCACTTTGTCACACATTTGTCCTTGAACCTACGTGTCACTGAAGCAAATCCAGCCATAATTAAAAGACAAAACGGTTATATGAAATACTTAATAGGTATAAGAAGCAAAGTTTTTGGGTGAAGTGACTTGTTATGAAATGATTTACACCCAAATTAAAACATATCCTACTGATATGAAACTGACTATTAATGCTATGGAGATTAAATCTGATGACTATCAACTTTTGAAACAGACAGGTTAACTTCTCTTCAACTTCATAAAGATCCCATGTTAATTCAAAACAAAGACAAAAAAAAAAAAATTGTGACTTACTTGACAAAAGGTAAAATCATCATGAGTTCCATATGTCATCTTTAAAGCACCCACCCTCTAGATGTAGCAAAACTACTCAACCTGTCAAAAAGAAGAAAAAAAATCAGCTAAGCTCTCTATATGATCAGTAACTGGATATTAATGGCAACCTGACAGAAAAACGTAAGCTTTTAACCTTTTGATACAACTCAACTTTCGCCAAATCATCATACAACTACAATATGAAAAGTAGCGTTTTAGCCCTCAAATGACCAACTATGTATTTTAAGTAAAAAAATAAGCTAACCAGTTTACAATCCACATTCCCTATTGGTCAGTTAAAGAAATTTAACTCAAAATTCACAATTGAGTCCCTAGTCAAAATTAAGATATTATATGAATGTTTGAGAAAGATTCATTCCCTAATTCAAAACTAAGATTTTATATGAATGCTTGAGAAGGATTCATGCTTAAGTATGAAAATCTAGAACAATGATTAACAATACACGAATTTATTTTAGTAGGTTGATGAGAATTGGTACCTTCTAATGGTCACTAATTCTAACAGAACGCCAATTTTGCTATAGTTATTCTGATGCAGTGATGCACATACCACTCCACTCACTTCACTGTATTTAAAAATATGTTCAACATAGCTAAAATTTGAATAAAAAAGGAACTACCTCTTGTTTTTAGTGATGAAATAACTTGGAGATATGGATCTTGGTTTTGAGATCTCCTAAAAAATTACTCAAGCACCGCAAATAAATCAATTGAACATGACCAAATCATCATCAGAATATGAACCATGGAAATTAAAACGCTAGGCAATCATTTCTCATAATGGATTAGACCAACACCAATAACCTCACCACTAAATTTGGTTGCACTGATATCACAATACATAACCTGCACAAAATGCTCAATAAACCTTGCTCAAAACCTCATATTATAAAGACAACAGAGTAACAAAATTTCTAACCAAGAACCAAAAAGTGACAAAAAAGAAATGTCAGCTTGTTTTACGCGCAGTTATAGGATTTACAAAGATCAAATTTACCTAAAATGCCAAGCATAAACGCTAGAAACATTTAGGTCAAATATTGGTTATACAGATAATCATTGCAGATCAATCCCGCTCAGTAACATCTTCAACTTTTGTAGCACAGATCTCTTCAATGTTGATTACCGTCCTCTTTACCGATTCCAAGATGTTCTCCAACACAACGTTGTTGGTCTCCTCAGTCCCCGGGATGTCCACGTTCTACGAAAAACACTCTTACCCCGTCATCGCCGCTCGCTAAAGGTGATTCGATCACCTCCACTAACGTTTGCGAGATCTTCAGGATCTAGGGCAACTCACAATGAGTTTGTCCTAAAAAATGAATTCAGTTCCAGTAGTTGCCTGATATAATTAGTGCAATCTTAATAAGTAGATGTAAATCAATTGCATAGATTATTGAAGACCACGGTATATCCATCAACGTCAAAATATGAGCCATCACAATCAATACATGTAATATGTCTATATATAGGTCCTTACTAAATACAGCCCAAACATTTTACTAAATAACGTCCGGCCCCTCGCGTAATCCGAGGGAGTGTCACCTCGCAGAACGCGAGGGTTTATTCCTTATAAAAGGGAAAAAAAATCCTACTTCTGCTCATTTTTTACATTCACCGCCGCTTTTTTTACCCCCCTCTCAAAAACGAACTTCATCTTCCTCATTTCAACACAAATCTTCAATTAAGGTATGTTTCTTCTTCCCTTATGCTTTATAATGTTGATTCTAGATGAATATATGTTGTTAGTATAGGAAATTTCATATTATATGATGTTTTGATATTGAATGTTGATTTAGAAATGGTTTTATATAGTATTAGGTTGTTTGGAATGGATGAAAGATGATGATTTTGAATTATGGTTGATTAGTGGATGTTTTTTTTATGTTGAATAGGTTGAAATTCATTAGGGTTAGGGATTTTTATTAGGGTTTACATTTTATTTAGGTTTTGATGTTTATTTGGTAATTTACTTAAATTGATAGGTTTTTTAGTTAAAATATTCAATTTTTCGCAGGAAAATGTCGTCGGAAATGTCGCCGGGGTGAATAAGATCACCGGAGAAGAAAGTGTTAAATCACGCGTGACGTCACTCCTCGCAGAACGCGAAAGTCACGCCACTCGCAGAACGCGAGAAATTGCCATAACTGGCAATTTCTCCTTCTGCAGAACATGTGTATTCTGCACAATTTGTTTTCTGTGTTTTTGTCTTTATGCGTTTATTTACAGATTTTATTTTGTATTGTTTTAGGTAATGTATCGTCCTGGTCGTTCAACTCGTCGGAGAAACCGAGACGTTGTGAGGGAAGAACCCCCGGTTGAAAAACCAAAAGGGAAGGGGAAAGCAAAGAAGACGGAACCTGTGGAGCTCTTCCCCGAGGGACTCCCCGACGTTGATGAATGCCCCAACGTTGATGAACGCCCCCCCAATTGGTCCTAAGACAATTATTCAATTGGACAACCGTGTACTAGTTGGAACTCATACCCAGTTGGTTGGGACCTTGTTTCCCAAGATAGTTATTCAATTGGACAACCGGGTTGCTGAGACCATCTTTTTCCACGGGATGCACTAGTGGAAGTCGGACAAGGGTGGGCTGGACAAAGTTGGGGCGGTGAACAGGGGTTTGCTGGACAAAGTTGGGGCGGTGGACATGCTGAGGGAAGTGGACATGCTGAGGGAAGTCGACAACCTTGTTCCCAGAACCGATGGAAGCAGAAAACGAGGATGAAGTTGTTGGGGATGAAGAAGAAGTGGTCGAGAAACCAAAAAGAAAGAGGAAGTCCAAGAAGAATGAGCCAAAATATGATCCTGAGCTCAGTCATGGCGTACTTGGAGGTCTAGAAGATCCCGAGTTGCTTAAGGGATTTGAAGCACATGTTGCGTACCACATCCAAAAAGGGGTGGTAAGTCATTTATTTAAGGGATTTCTGAAGTTTAATACCAAATGCATATTTTCTGAATTTGGTATTCTCTCCAGAAACTGCACATTTTTCTGCAGAGAATACCTAATAATGTGTATTTTCTCGCAGAACGCGAGGTGTGGCACCCTCGCGTGCATTTTCTTCCATTTTTGCAGAATCTGTATTTTTTGTAATTAATGTTTATGCAGAGTATAATTTATATATTTTACTGCAGATCAAAGGTCCGATGAAGGAACAACAAAGGACAAAGCAAAGCAGTGAATGGCCATTAGACAACAATTATTGGTCAAAGGTTCCCGGTGCAATTGGACTGTCAGATCTCCTTAGAATGATGTACGACGAAATCGACTTCCCGTTGATTGAAGCCTTCATCGAAAGATGGCAACCCGAGACAAATTCATTCCACCTCTCTTGTGGTGAGATTACTATTGGCCTTCTTGATGTGTATAAGATATTAGGCCTTGCTATAGAAGGGAAAGCTATGACAACAAGTAAGAAACTGGGTGCCAAGTTTAGTCATGACGAGGTTTTAAAATTCTATGCTAGGAAAGGGGCGGAAATTTTTGGAATAGATCCTCTAACGTTAGATTCTGGGAGGGTGAAAGCCGATTTTTTTAGAAGTCATTGTGAAACTCTTTCTGAAGAACGAAAGGGTTTAGGTTGGGTGTTGTATACTGTTGCCTCGATCTTATTTCCTGACAAGTCACAGAACTTGATTCGGCAGTTTTCTTCAAGACGCAACTACAAGAAAACAACAACGTTAGGAAGTTGCATATTAGAAAGTAATTCATAAGAAGATCCAAAACATACCGGAACAAAATGTTTCCCCCTCTCAATATAGAATAAGCAGATCGTCGGAAGTGTGTCACCTGCTTCTAACCAAGTAGGACGTTGTAGAGGAAGGAAAGTGTGGTTAGCGTTTTTTCCCACCGTTACGAACACTACGTTGAATGTGGATGCCACAAGGCATCCCATTTCCGGGGTAGCTAGCCAATGATCTTCCGGAGCCCTTCTTATTCCTTCCCATGTAAGTTGGTGTACAACGGTCTCCAAAGTTGGTTGTTCTGGAGGTCCAATCCAAGTTCCTTCAACTAGATGCCAAATATCTTTGACCTTAGCTATCATCAAATCTCTTACTTCCCTCCAAGTGTTGGTTGTCCTCCGTCTCATACGCTATTTATCTATATCCACAATTTTCATCTCCATTTACTTCAAACCAACCATTCACATGGGAGTATTTACTCTCCCAATATCTAAAACAGTTTGTGCACACTTCTCTTGATCATGGGGGCACAAGTTCGGAAACGTTTCCTCATAGAAAGTCTGAAAAAGACGCCTTGCCACCTTACTCTTAACTTCGAGTATGCAAGGAACATCAACTTCTTCCAAACTCAATGTACTCCAGAAAGGGTGCAACTCTAATACTCTTAATGGTCTTTGCTCCTTCCAATGTCTTCCAATCTAATGAACACATCAATCCATCTCTAATCTTCATCTCACAACTACAAAACATAGTAAAGTGCACACCAAATCTCCCCCCCTTCGTGTATTCCTTAAGCAATTTCTCTATGCATTTGTAAGACACTTTGAACTTCAAGACTTTAAACAAGTCGGCCCCTTCAACAACTGTAAAGCTCTTATTCAAACTCTCGGTGAAAGACACGTTAATCTCCTTAAGTTGGTTCGCCCCCATTGTTTTGTATTCTTTGAACATTGTGTCTAGCCTACCCTTTCCACTTGACAAGTAAGACTTAAGACACGAATGTGTTCTTTCAACTCTAAAATGTTCGAAAAACAATAAGAACAAACATAATATGCAAATACAAACAGAAACTTTGCATCATTCTGAAATGTGCAAATTCTCGCGTTCTGCGAGTTGTACACGCCTCGCGTTCTGCGAGTGGTACACATCTCGCGTTCTGCGAGCATGTGCATTACAGAAGCTCCTATTCTCATATATAGAAGGTAGACATAAATTAGAGAACATACCTGTTTGTCGTGTTATTCCCGAGAGTGAGGACATTATCCGTCCATGCTGAAACAAGTCTTTCTTTGTAACGGTTTAGCCAATTCTTTCTCACGTAGTTCAATACGGTTGGATAAGCTCCCCATTCAATCTCAAATGTCTTCAACCTTTTGTTGTTACCTTCTTCAGTGGTTTGTTCGAACACGTTATAATAATCATTAGAAATATAAACCACCAATGCTTGTGTGCCCATAGCTATCTTGCCTCTCCCCTCTATGTTCTTCCTTACATGTCTACATAAGAGAAACTTTGCATTTGGCCATAACATGTCCGTTGCATTCATAAGAGCCATCTCACGGTCTGTGACGAAGCGAGTAGGCGATGCTCCTATTCTCAAATACATCGTCTGCAACTGCTGCAACGCCCACAAATAACTGTTCTCGCTCTCGACCTCTAACCATACTCCGCACACAACAAAATTCTTCCATGTAGAAGTCAAACCGACTATCTCCAGGAAGGGAACATTGTACCTTAGACCAAAATACAGAAAGATTGCACCTTTAATTCAGAGTCTTAAATGTTTCTACTAGGAATAGCATCTGTAATGCTCTTTCTCGTGTCACGCGAGGACACACCACCTCGCGTCACGCGAGTTTGTACTTTGTCCAGAATCTTTGCATTCAAAGATGCATAAACACTGAATCAAGGACATTCCTCGCGTTACGCTAGGTGGTGTGTTCTCGCGTTCTGCGAGTTGTATTTTTTACCACAAATCTTCAAATTTTCATGAATTTTAAAATAAAACTTAAAAATAGAATGATAAATAATTACTTGTTCGTTCTATAAGTCGAGTCCATCAAAAGGACATATGAAAACGTCTTTAAGAGTTTCATTGATTCGGGGCTAGCAAAGAACAAGTCGCCTATTATCGAAGGATTCTTTGCACTTGGCCTATACTCCATGAAGTAGTTGTTCTCTTTGCATTGGTGAAAGAATTCTTGAACCACGGTTCTACGTTCCATTTCCTCTTCCCTTATATCTCTTACTAAATTGTACACTTATCTCTTCTTTGTGCAACTTCCGGGATCCTTGTTTATCTCAGTGTAAATCTGATTTGGAGAACAATGAGAAAGTACCATCTCACGAACCATTTTCTTTTGATCAGGGGTTGGCCTCCCAGCAAATGCATTTCCGACAAAACTATCTGCAATAGGATGGTTGTGCAAACCACAAACAACTGTTAATCTCCAATTCTCTTCAACACGGTTCTCCATGAGCTTCAACTGAAATAGACACCTCATTTTCTTGCTCTTTGTGTTTGATCTAACTCCGACACCTTTAGACTTATAACTTCCCACATTCTCACAAATGATTTGAACCTTACCACTATGCCCCGGTTTAGATGGTACACTCCTTCCAATAGAGATCATAATCTTGTGTTGCTTTGCAACATTCAACGCCCACAAATGACCAATCTCCTTAGAGGCAAACACTTGCTCCGTAGTGAAATATTCCGAATAATCCCTAGAAACAACATCTTCCTCACATACGAGACTATCAAACTTTGGTGAAGTGCGTAAAGAGAGAAGAAACCACATATCCTCTCCTACATTTGTAGGTGGGTTAGAAAACTGTGAATCAAACGCATCATAGCTTGATGGCACTTCATATGTACATGGCAATTCATAAGTAGATGGCACGGGCAATTCATATGTAGATGGCCCGGGCAATTCATATGTAGATGGCATAGGAAATTGATAAGTAGATGACACATGTTGTTCATATGTAGATGGTTGATGATAATCACCAAAGTCGTCAATCCCTAAATCAAATGACGGTGGCGAACATGGCCTTGTATTCCGGGAGGGATAGGTGTAGTCATTCACCTATACACAATAAAGAGTTAATACTCTGTAATGTGCAAGTTCTTGCGTTCTGCGAGGTAGGCATATCTCGCGTCACGCGAGGTGCTACCTCTCACAGAACGCGGGAACTTTCTAACGTTGAAACACAGTGAAACGAGCTCATTTAACATAAACATGAACAAATCTAAATTTTCTACATTAAAAACCCTAAAAACATGAACAAATCTAAGTTTTGGACATTATATGCAAAAGTCATCTCTTCAACACTTACTACTACTACATTTAACATGAAATACAACATAATAACTTAATTTTAGCTCTTAATGTTGCAAAACAAATTAAAATTCAAAAATTAAGTAAGAACATTACCTCATTTGCATGGTAACTTGATGATCCACCATCTTCATTCCCTCCTTTGTTCAATTCCTCTTCATCTTCCATTATTTTAGGTGTTTTTAGAGTGTTTTAAAGTTTGAAGGTTTTGAAAATGGGTTTTAATGAAGGGTGAAAGATGATAAAAAGAGGTGTTAGGGTAGGGTTAATAGGTGTTACAGATTACTTAAAATAAGGGGGTAGTTATTATAGTTAGGTGGGGACAAAACATGTATTAATGGTGCACAACAACGTCTATCTGATATGTAATGCTCGCGTTCTGCGAGGTGACGTGCACTCGCGTTCTGCGAGGTACATGACACTCGCGTTACGCGAGATTAGCATTTTAAAAATTAACCTAATTTTTTGCTAATCTTACGTTACGCGAGTGTCACGTACCTCGCAGAACGCGAGTGGTCAGGCGGTGTTTGGTAAAGGCACCGGGCTGTATATAGCATCCGTGTATATATATGGAAGTCAAAAGGCACAACAAAATAACAAAGCAACAATCAACCAGGTTTCAGTATTCTTATAAAAAAAATTCAACTTCTCATAATTCTCACAATCAACCAAGCTTTTTGGGGTAGTTATAACTATCATATCATACCTTTCATGTAAAAAATGACCAATAAATATACGGGTTGCAACCGGGCAGCACCCTTTTTGCGCCCGGCAGCACCCCCTCGTTCGGAACCCCATTCCGAACGAGGGGAAAAATTATTTTTTTTTTAAAATTTCGTTTCTCGTTCGGAACGGGGTTCCGAACGAGAAACGGTTCATTTAAATAATTTGTATTAAATAAATGCCAAACCGGTTCGCAATATGCGAACCGGTTTAATCCTCGTTCGGAACCCCATTCCGAACGAGGAATATTTTTTTTTTTATTATGACGTCACACCTCGTTCGGAATGGGGTTCCGAACGAGGAGTAAATTTTTTTTTTAATATGACGTCAGCATCTCGTTCGGAACCCCATTCCGAACGAGGTGTGACGTATTTTTTTTTTTAATATGACGTCATATCTCGTTCGGAATGGGGTTCCGAACGAGATGCTGACGTCATATTAAAAAAAAAATTAATCCTTGTTCGGAACCCCATTCCGAACGAGATTCGGCAAAATTTTTTGAAAATGCGAACGGCTATATTTTGACGGAGTCTATAAAATCGGAGTTGTATGACCAAATTATCAAACCCAATCGGAAGAAACACAAAAAATGACGTCTGAAAGCGATTCAACTAATTCTTCAAGGGCAGGTAGTTGGAAAGAAGGACGGGAGTGTTCTTCTAGTGAGACGTCGGTGGAGGAGGAGGTTGATTTGTCTGCGCCGGTAGATGATACATATTTCCAAGTAAGTATTTGTAAACCTTTTTTTTATAGCGTTTCATTATAATTTATTTTATTGGTATAGTAGTATTGAAATTTGAGTAATTTTAAATAGGGATACTGTAGTGATGAGGAATATTTAAAAATCGACTATAGTGCCCATTTTACGACTAGTGAGAGATTTCCTACTATGGATCTTCTGAGAGAGTGGGTTAGAAAGGTCGGTTATGAGTTTTGTATGGTTATCACCACGAAATCATCAATGGCCAACAAGAGGATATTTCTGCACTGTGAGCAATCCGGTAGTTATAGAAAACATGGAAAGAACATTAATCTTGAAGGAGATGTAGCAGAACCATCGTCGCAGCGTAGCAACCTTAGTAGGTTAAGGAAGTACAATTGTCCTTTTATGTTAAGAAGATATTATCGACGAGCAACTCTTGTTGAGCCGCCTGGGTGGATACTAAAAGTTGAGAAGGCATGTCACAACCACTGTCTTTCCAGCAGCTTGATTGGCCATGCATTTGCTTCGAGGATGACGGGAGAGCAGAGACGAAAAATAATGATTGCATCAGCGGCCGGGGCAATGCCGAAGGTTATTTATACACAGCTGCTTCAGGAAAATCCGACTTCCACAATATCAAGAAGGCAAGTGTACACTGTGAGGGAAAAGGAGAGGAAGAAAGCATTGGCAAATCTAACCGTGACCCAGTGGTCATTAGATTTCCTCCATCATAGAGCTTATCGTAAAGACATTTACCACGAGACGAATCCGGAGACGGGGGAGAAAAAGTTGGCAGCGTTTTTCATATCTCATCCGGATTGTCAACATTTGTTGAGAATGTTCCCTCGGGTGGTGATCATGGACGCGGCGTACAAGACTAATAGGTACACTAAAATTCATTATTATGAATTCAAATACCGTTATAGAATTATAATTATTAATATACCCTCGTTGATAGGTATGGTTAGCCGTTACTTCAGTTTGTTGGATTCAATTGCACCAACTATACATATTGTATTGCGCTAGCGTTCATCTGTTGTGAGACAGCCCCATACTATGCATGGGCATTGAAACGGGTCAAGTATTTGTTTCGTGCACTCGAAGGACCGGATTGCATCATGTCTGATCGAGAGCTGGCAACAATTAAGGCGGTTGACCATGTATTTCCTAGTGTGCGTCATATGCTTTGCCATGTGCACGTTGATCGGAATGTTAAGGCATTTGCTAAATTGAACAACCTAGACGAAAAAAGTGCATCTGCTAGCGTTCGACGGGTGATGCGGTCTCACACAGAGAAGCAGTATGAGGAGAGACTTGATCACTTCCGGAAAACATGGAGGAATGGTCATCTTGTACAATATGCTGAGAGCACATGGTTTACTCCCCATAAGGAAAAACTTATAGCTGCGTATTGCGATGATATACGCCATTTTAGCACAAGAACGTCTAACAGGTAAGATATTTGAATTTGTTTTTAACGAGAATGATCATGACACTCGATGTTTAACATGTACAATGTTGTTGTCAGGGTTGAAGGTCAACACTCGATGTTGAAACATATGTTTGATTCAGCTGTTGGAGGGTTCGACACTTTAGTGCAACACATTGACAATATGTTTGTCGATCAGCACCGTCGAATACGGGCCGAGATGGAAATGTCCAACCATACTAGCCCGAAGGAGATACAAGACGGGCCTCGGTGGATCAAGACTATTTTCATGCGCATATTGAGGAAGTGCTCCGACAAGTGTTTGAGAATGCTACTGAAAGAAGTCCTTAAGGCAAAGGACGGAAAGATATGTGGCCCATGTGAGGATCCTTGGTGGGAATCAACACTCGGATTGCCTTGCCCACACAGGATTAAGGTGTTTGTAGAAGAAGGAACGCCATTGTTGCCGAGCGACATTGATATCTTCTGGAAGCAGATCAAGTGGGAAGGAGTGGAATTGAAAGACTTCGACTCTGACGACGACGTGCAATTGACTGCAGATAAGGTTCTTATGGATGATTTCTTTGAAGGGGTGTTTACCGGTAATGTTGATGATTTCGATATGAAGAGGATGGCTGATAAGTGGCGTGAGTGCAAGGATCCTTCTTCAGTTGATGTCCAGGACCCCCCTCGGGAAGAGACGAAGAGAGGAAGGCCTAAGATTCATGCGAAGAAGACGGGTACAAAGCGAGATCCGGGTTGGGATGAGAGGGCTCAAGCTAAGAAGGATAAGGACAAGGCAGAAGCAAGGAAAAAGGGGATGAAAGAGGAAGAGGGTGCAACTGTGCCACCGAAAGCCGATTCACAAAAGAAATCGTCGGTTGCATCCAACAGAGCTTCAAGCGGGGCCACGACCGTAAAAGGGAGTGCAACTAAACCACCGAGGGCAAGAGGAAATGCTAGATCGAAATGTAGCGGTGGCAATTCAATCATTTATCTCGACTTCGACTGGGGGATAGATAATATAGACCTTTTCAGTCTTGTTCACGAACAAAGACTGCTGAATTAGGTGCCACAAAAAGCCGGTTGCAATGGAGCCCGGATCGGATCTTCTTCGAGAGTTGATCATCGAGACAACGTGGCAAAAGAATTCCCGCTCGCCGACTTTCCCCCTACCTATGAACTTGACCATCGCTTCCTCCTCATCGTCAAACGGGTTGTCCAGGTCAACGCCAAACAAATAGGAAAACAATTGGGCACAATGCGCTGAATCTGCATCTAGACCCAAATGTGTCCATGGCGTGGTGACAGAACCCCCGTCAATAGGCAGCTCCAGAATCTCCAAAACGTCATGGAGACCGATTCCAAGCTCCCCAAAGTTCAGATGAAATGTGTTCGTCTCAGGGTGCCACCTTTCCACGAATGCAGAAAGGAGGTTGTGGTCCACATTCCAAAATTGACCCTTCAGGATGTGAAGCAGCCCCGACTCCTGGGCAAGAGCAAACCATGATTCTGGCTCCGGGTCGGTAGGAATTCTAGGAAACCATAGCTCGAAACACTTTTGCCTTGTCTGCGCCTTTAGCTGACGGGGGACACTTTCATCGGGATTCGGATGTATCCAAATCTCATGAGCAATGTGTTGCCCATAACGAGTCAATATAGTACCCTCGTTGAGTCCTGGAAGAGGAGGAGCCGCAGCAGCTTCTGACTGCATCGGAGCAGGACCTGACTGCCGAGTCTGTCGGGATCTACCCCGCGAAGAACCTGACCCACTCGGAACATCTGGGTTAGGTGGGTTCCTAACCCCCGCAGCACTTGACCCCCGGGAACCTGACTGTTGCGGTCTATCACCACGCGATCTTCTATCCCCCCTCCTCTCAGAAGCAGTGATTCGCCTATCACCCAAATTTCTGTCTTCTCCAACTCTGGATCGGATATTTCTAACTACCTCCTAGTTTTAACGAAATACATACAAATTTACCATCGATTATTATAACTAAAGTCCATATATGCGATTTTAAGTAGTTTTCAACCTTTTTGGTATTTTCTAAAAAGTGTTGATACGCTTTCCACATGCATTAAACTAATTTTTTTTACCATGCATTGCAGTTAATATTGAAATGAAGCGTTTTCCACTATAAACTAATTTTAGCATGCATTTGAAATACAATTGAGCATTTTCCACTATTTCTACAAAATTAAGCGTATTTCAGGTTTTTAGAAATACTAACCGACTCCGTGTTCCGTCTCCGACGTGCTGCTCGGACATCCTCCTCCGCTTGCTCCGGCTCTTCTTGAGGCGTTGCTCCGCCTGTAACAGTTGCATCCCAGAACATGTGTTGTTGATGCCTTTGGAGATCACTGAAACTGGGGGTGGGGAGGTTGTAACTACTACTAGTTGCTTCGTCCATGTTGAAAAAACCACTACCAGAAGGACCAGCGTAGCTTGCATTCAGAACACCATAACCCGACCACCACTCGTTTCCTACGTAAATTTCTTCATCTGCAGCCGTCGGATCAGAAAAAAAAGGATTAGGAGGAGTTCCGGCCATTATCGAGACGAGGGAAAGCGTTTTTTAAAAGATTTAGAAGGGAGCGTTTTTTTGTAAGATTGAGAAGAGAGCGAATTCGAGTGTGGTTCGGAATGGCATCCCGAACGAACTATATATAGGCAAAAGCTGACGTCAGCTAGCCGTTACACAACGCTGACGTCAGCTTTTTTTAAAAAAAATCATTCTCGTTCGGAATACCATTCCGAACGAGAATGATGACGTCATCATGACGTCATTAAAAAACTATTCTCGTTCGGAATGGGGTTCCGAACGAGAATAGTTTTTTAAACCGGATTATTTTTTGTATTAAATAAAACCCGGTCCATGGACCGGGTTCACAAATTTTCTCGTTCGGAACCGTTCCGAACGAGGGGGGGGGGGTGCCGAGTGTAAAATGGGTGCTGCCCGGTTTAATCGCCTAAATATATTAGAGATGTACACCAACTCCAAACCAAGTGAAAACAAAAGCCCGTAAACCCAATTGTCCAGTACACCAACTCCAAACCAAAATCCTAGAAGATACATGAAGACATAAAAGAAAGAGAATCCCTAGAACAAACATTTCCTGCCAGGTATCTCCATTTGTATTTAGTCAAACTTAGATTTCTGCTTCTTATAGTGACATGAGTAATTATTAGTTTAGTCGAGAGCTGCAGAGTATATCATGCAGCTTTAATGTAGTTTTCATGTATTCCTAAACTACCAAATTTTTTTTTCTCATTGCAAAAACTTTTAAACTCAACAACAGAATATTGCCACATGAAAGTTGATATATAAACCTTCTTATTCCTTTCTCTACTGATTTACTATTTCCAAATATAATATATATTTATCAGGTTTAATTCATCTATGCCTAAACTACCAAGAGCACTCCTCGAAAGCACGGTGTAGATATAGACCATTACTTGCTTACAATAAAATTCACTAATTTCATCAATTGAATCCATTTTTGCAACGCAAAGTTTCCAAAACTCCAGCGGGGCAATTCATCAAACATTTGGTGGGAAGGCGAAAAAAACCCTAAAACAATAAAGTAGATAAAGAGGTTAGTACCTTATCCACCACGATCGATGATCCTGGCTTGGACGATCATTGCAGAGATGAAACTGGAAGCTTCCTAAGCGTCTTGAACAGGTTGATCAATTTCGGAGTTACGATTCTCCTCGAATTTGGAACGGGCCATCATGAGAAAGCTGTGAGCAAAGTATGTGGGTTGGAAGCCGATTCCAACCATACGATTACACATAATTTGAGTTTGAGAAAAATAGACATACCTTCGAATCTGACAAAAGAAATTCGGTGCCAATGTACTTTCCGCTCACATTCGCAGCATCCCAACGACGGCCAACCATTGCAACCACTGTTTGAACGGAGTTCACATCCAAAACAGAGAAAAAAAAACATCAGAAGCATCAATGAACGGTTCGAAGTGGAAGACGAATTCGCTCTTGCCCTTGCTACTCCGCATCGCATTGCCGGCAGCAGAGACCTGGAGGGATGATTTGGACACCATTGAATCGCGTAGGGAAGAATGACGATGGGCGAAACTGGCAAAGGTGATATAAAACAGCGGAAAGACGTAGAGGATAGTGGTGATGGAGGGAGGTATTTATGCAAAATGAAATCCAAAGCGAGAAGGGTAACGGCAGGAGATAAATGGGTGCGGGATATGAAAGGGAAAAACGCAAGAGTAAGGAACTCATAAGCCATTGAACGGCTGGAGTAATGGAAAGAGAGGCGGTGCAATAACTTGAGGGGGGCAGGAGAAATTGTCAAACCTAAATAAATGGGAAGAAGAAGCGGGTGAAGAGCATACTGAAATTTTGAGCCCATTAACACTATCAGGCCCGGAATTCATTGTTTGAGCCCGGTACAATTTACCATTACTTTTGCAAACTCATGGATTATTATATAGATATAGATAGTAATTCGCTTCACAAAGAAAGAAGAAAATTATGATCAACAAAGAGATCGTATCTAGAATTCCAAGGCATGCTACAAAAAAACAGCAACACTGAACCCCAAACAACCAACCCAAGAAATCACTAAGCCAGACTGAAAAGAAATCAAATCTGGAAACATAAATGGATTTACATGTATATAACATATATGAATATGATGTAAAACAAAGTGAATAATATCATAATTACTGAAGACACATATAAAATAACTATTTTGACTGAATTTTATAAAGGAATATGGTTAGTGAATATTACCATTTTCATGTTGGTTGGTAGTTTCTGTTTCTGGGTTACGAAAGGGACTGCTATCCCCATCAACTCTAGACGGAATTTCCGAGCCCTGAACCACTAAGTCAGTTGATGTGGTTGTCTCCTTTGTTCTGCATAAATCACCTGCTTTAACAAGCTTCTTACGCTTGGTTGCAATCTTCTTTGGTGAAATCTTGAGTTTCCTGAAATTACAGTAATAATGTTCAATGGTCTGCGTACATCTAAAGCATATTACTATATAAAAAAGATCTTTGATTTTGAACATAGGTAAAATGTAGCGATAAAAAGATCAAAATTTAACATTCAAAGCAATCAAACCAAACTATTCTAAAAGAAACGTGTATTCTATCATTTGTTTATGATTTTCACAAACTATTATAAAAGCATAATATTACACCTAAACAAGAATATCATCTAATAAAAACGTGAATATCACCTAGACAAAATTATTTTTTCTTTGCCATCTATTTTTGCAATCCAAATATGGCATTATAAAGCTACTTGTGCCCAACTAAGAGATTTTTATATAAAAACAGCATAAATGTGTACTAAATGGAGTTAAGACATCCACACGATCCAATCAACTTCTACACATAAACTCCAATCGGTGCTAACATGGAACTCATTCAAGTGTTCACAGTCAGACAACAAATATTTATTAGAAAATTCCTTTCTCCATAAAAAAAGAAGAAGCAATCAATCATAAACAAATAACAATGGATGTTTTGTGCTCTACTAATCAAAATCATATGATAATTAGCAAATCAGAGGATCAATGCAAACAGAAAGATGATGGACATTGTTCCTTTTCAAGTGATATTAACATATATAGCTTTCTTCTCAAGTATGGACCAATGTTTTCATGAATCGATTTAACTCTCATCTAGATATGTCTTCTTAGGGTAAATATCCTCTCTTCATTGGGGAATATCCTAGCAAAATATTGTATGTAGATTCAACCTTGTATATTCTCTCATTTTATGCAGCAATACACCAGGCAGGAAGTACAAATTCTGCCTTGCAACAAGGAAAAACCAAAGACAAATTTTTCAGACATTTAGCACAGCACAGCCTGTGGTCCGACCCTCTAAATAATTTTCTTTGAATTTTTCAGACATATGCAACAGTACACCAGGCAGGAAGTTCAATTCAAAATAATTTTCTTTGATACATTAGCACAGCACAGCCTGCTTATATATATGCATTAAAATCAAATAAGCATCTTATCTATATAAAAGTTAGTTGTCCATTGCCAAAATTGAATGAAATTGGTACCAATTTAATGCATTACTCATTTCTTAATCACCTCCTATTGGACTTTTGGGCATGTATTTAAATATCTTTCTTATATCCCTATGTTATATTTATTTATAGTCTACTTGATTAAGTCACAAATTAAATTAATGTGTGAGCTTCTCTTATGACAATGCAAACTTATTCTAATATTATGTTTTAAAACTACTTCAAACATAAATATAAGGAAATAAAAAATACTTATATTTACAAATATTAATAAATTTGATAATAACAACAACATATTAACAAATAATGTATAACTATATTAAATCACATACAAAAATCCGTAATTTTCTCGCGCGGAGCGCGAGGCCCGTATCTAGTCATAAAAAATGAAAACATATATTATTATTAGCTAAGAGCAAATGCTTACCTTTCTACTAATTAGGGTTTTTTAACAAATGAAAACCAGTGGTCCGACCCTCTCACATTAATTAGGGTTTTTTAAGAAATGATGTTTACCGAAGGAATCTATATAAAAAAAAACAGTTTACCGAAATAATCTAGCTTCTCCAAAATTAGGGTTTTTGAACTGTCACTTTTAATTAGGTTTTTTTTAGAAATGCAGAGAAAAAATTGAAATCAACCCATTAACTTACATCTTTGGAGGTTAAATGGAGGAAGGAGATGAAGAATGGCGGAATAGATGGCGGAATCATCGACTCCGACTTGTATATGCTGAGACGGGTCTTCGTCTTCGTCGGCTCCGACTCCCTTTGCTCCGAGATGAAGAATGGAGGAATGGAGACTGGGAAGCGGGAGTTCGAGAGGGTGAGAGGGGAGTTCGAGAGGGAGATTCACGGACGGAGAAATGGAGTCAAGAGGGGAGTTCGAGAGAGGGTGAGAAAATGGAGACCGGGAATCGGGAGTTCGAGAGGGTGAGTGAGAATCATGATGAGAATCGGGAGAGGCCAGCCGGATTTTCTAGGAAAGGAGATGGGTGAAATGGAGGCTGATATGGAGAATGGAGACAGAGAAGATGAATAGACGGGTAAGTGAGATTCCGAGGAGAGAGGGAGGAGATTTTTTGAGGGTGATTTGATTTGGGGAATAATTTTGGAATTTGTTTTTTTTTAATTCCAGCAATTTCGGTAAAGAGGGTGGATCCGGTGTGTGCAAGCCTATAGAGTTTTATGTACCTTTCGGGATTAATTCTAGGCCATTGATTTAGAGATGATCCAACGCTCCTAATCAATCTCCTTGTTACACCACAAAAACCTATTACACTAGAACTTAAATCTATCTATCTAATA
This sequence comes from Oxyria digyna, assembly GCA_029168935.1. NCBI lineage: Eukaryota > Viridiplantae > Streptophyta > Magnoliopsida > Caryophyllales > Polygonaceae > Oxyria > Oxyria digyna. Next base: position 25,376,484 of record JAPVLV010000013.1, read on the forward strand.
TCTATCTAATTTATCTAATATAATATAAAAATCGCGTAGAAAGAAAACTAAAGACCTAACATTAAATTCTCCACATTTTGATTGGTTAATTCACCCTCCTCAATTTGCTATCTTTTTATTGATGATTTTTATACATTATAGATAGATGGATCAAGATCCATAAAATCAAGAATTAAATATATGAAGATTTAATTAAAACTTACACTTTGCAAGATGATTATTTTCTTTTTCATAAAAATAAAGGAGAATTGTTATCCTAACCGATTAAAACTTCATTTTAAATATATAAACGATGTTTAAAATCATATAACTTCAACATTTATATATATGTCACTTTTCAAATAAGATGTAATTATTTATAAATAAATAAAATTAATTATTTTGTAAATTCTACTAAGAAGAATTAATCCAAAATAATATATAGTTGAAAAATATAAATAATGCAATACAAACAACATATTTATAGCTTCACACATTTGAAATAAATATTCACCTCTATTACCTATAAATGCAAAATTCAAAAAACAATCATACACTTTGATACATAGTCTTAATATTAGTTTAAAAAAAACATATTTTTTCTCAAGCATAGCAAAAATATTTTTACCTAAATAAAATAAAAAAAGCTAATGGAAACACGAATTAACATCAAAAAAATAAGACCCGCGCGCAGCGCGGGAACCTTCTCGCTAGTCTATATATATATATATATATTAAAGCAAACCTTCGTTTTCGCCACATGTCACATCCTCACTAAAATCGGCACATGTCATTTTATTATTCATTTTGCCAATGTCATTTTTTAATCATTTTCCAATGTGTATATATTTATTTTAGGATAATTAAGATTTCTAAGATACTATGCTTATTTATTTATACTTTTAACCTTCTATAAACCATATTTTATGTGCTTTAATAAACAAAGAGTTATGTAATAATTATATAGAAAAATATTTAGAGCTTGTTTGTTGAAGTCTATTATAATGACAATATCATTTATAAAGGCATTTTTCAATAAAAAAAGATTTATAATACTTGGAGTTTGTGTAAATTTTATATTATAACATACTCTACTTTTAATGAATTTATCTTAAATAATGCCTTTATAAATTAACACCACCAAACGCATTTATCTAGCAAAAGAGATTTATTTAAAAAAACGCCTTTATAAATGTTTAGCCAAACGGGCCTTTAATCTCATAATTTTAAAAACTTTAAATTAAAATTATATAAATATTTAAAGAAGGCTTGATTAACCCTCTCTTTATTAATTTTTATTATTATTATAGTAAGTCAAAAACTTTATACTCCGTATTAAAGAATTGATTATTTTCTTACTTTAGCTATTTAGATAATAATTTAAATTAAGTAATTATTTTTAAAAATTGTACTAAATTTGTATAAGATAAAATAAACTAAATTTATTTAATAAGATATTTTTATCTAAATTATTTATTTTAAATTAAATTTATTATTTTATAAAATCTGTTTAGGATACGAAAAACTGAAAAAAAAAATTCATTTCGGAACGCAATGGAGAAAATGAAAAAACAAATCATTATTAGAAGACAGAAATGAATGGAGTGCGTATTGGGCGGTGGGCGAGAATTGTTCGAAAATATTCGTCTACCGTCTCTTCCTCCGCCCTTCAAAATCGAATTCAATTCCGTTTCCCTGTTTACCCTTTCAAATTCAACCCTCTCTCTTACAGAACAGAATACAATTACAAACAAACGCTGTGTAATTCGTTGAATTTCTCTCCCTCTCTGCCTGAACACAAGATGTCAGCGTTGAATGATCGGATGAAATCAGGATCCTGATCTCATATCTCACTGACATGACATGCATCCTTTCTGATCCAAATTAAGTTCCCTCTCCGGCTAAACTCCTCTCCCATGCCGCCGTCCACGTCGGCTCAGATCAACGGACTCAATCGATCCAAGGCGCCAGCTTTTAGTGAGAGCGAGGTGATCATGAAGCTCTCCACCTGCGCTAATCAGCTTCAGCTGTCCGCTGTTGACACCAGGGAGGTCAAGATCAACGATATTGTCGGCAACGGGATTTGCGGTATTCTCTATAAGTGGGTCAATTATGGAAAGGGTTGGAGGCCCAGGTGGTTTGTGTTGCAGGATGGTGTCTTGTCTTATTACAAGATTCATGGTCCTGATAAGATCTCTATCAATAAGGACACTGAGAAAGGTTGTAAGGTTATCGGCGACGAGTCCATTCGGAGGATCGCTAACCACAAAAATGCCCTTTCACACCATCCTCGCAAGCCTTTTGGTGAAATTCATCTTAAGGTTTGTAAACTAAATTAGATTGATTGTTCTTTTCTAATTAGACTTCATCAGGTCCTATGTAATTGTTGGCTGAGATCCTTGTCCTTGATTTCAGCCTTGTGGTGTCGATGCCACATGATTTATTTTTTTATAGTAGTAGTACATTTTTGAGTTTAAAAAACTGGTTCTGAATCCTGATCCCATCCTTAGGAACAAAATCCATATGTGAAAAAACTTCCGCGGCTGAATTCTAAGCTTCTAGAGTAATTAGGAGATATAGGTCAGTCAGTCAGTCAGATTGTACAGGCTGTTCATACTTGGGGGACTTCAGATGGTAAAGTTACTGCAAAGATTATACTGATGAAGTTTGAGATTGTTCTTTATGCCTCCATCAGCTGGACAGATTAGCTTTACTTGACATCTATAAGTTCTTTTGTTCTGGGGGAAAGCTCTAAACTCTAAATCATCCTAAATTCAGATCAGTGTACTACTGCAAGGAGGTCACACATGCTCGTCAAAACTGTCAGAAGTATTGAAGATTTACTGGCGAAGCTAAAGTACTTATTGATGAAACAATTGTTTCCACTTTTCTTTTTAATTGATGTTTGTTGGACACGTTGAAGTTCTATGCATTTTTTTTCTTCTGGTGTTTCTATGCTTGTGGGTCACCTCAGATACTTCCTCCCAACTTGTTTGGGCTAAGGATTTACCATCCCGACCCCCGAGACCTAGTTTTTCGGGTTATAATGGGCATGTTGATATTGTTGTTTTCTTATTTTTCCAGTGCTAACTTTTGTAGATTTCATCAATCAGAGAGAGTAGATCAGATGAGAAGAGATTTTCCATTTTCACTGGCACAAAGAGGCTACATTTGAGAGCAGAGTGTCGAGAAGATAGAGCAGCATGGATGGACGCATTGCAAGCTGTGAAGGACATGTTTCCACGGATTTCCAACAGTGAGTTAATGGCACCTGTAAACCATGTCGTCATATTGACTGAAAAGTTACGTCAGCGTCTACAAGAAGAGGGTGTCAGTGAGGTGGCAATTCAGGACAGCGAAGAAATAATGAGGAATGAGTTTTCAGCATTACAAAACCAGCTTATGTTGCTCAAGCAAAAGCAATGGCAACTAATTGATACTCTGCGGCATCTAGAGGTACATGTACTGATCAGAATCCTCTTCTAATCGAATTCTCAATTCTTCCAATACTTTTTGGCACAAGAGTAGAGGTTTAGAACGCTTGTGTTGCTAGGATCATTTAGACCTACAATATGTTTGAATCATTGTACAGAATGACCCTTTTTTTGTATGAGTATTTGACAACTATATATTCTTAGAAGTACATTGTTCCATTCTTACTGTGGAAGTAAATAATAATCAAATTTTCTTATATCGATGGGAACCTTTTTGTTCTCCTTCTTGGTTCTCCTTGAATGCAGAAAGAAGCCTATGATACTTTCTATTAGTTTTTGCTCATTCCAATTGCAGTTGATAAAAAATTAGTAATATCCTGGCTATATAATGGTGATCTATTTTAGGTTAAAAACAGCCACTTAATCTAAAACTTGCACAAAACCACCCACAAAGTAAACCCTCCCAGTTGTACCTTAAAATTAGCAAACGACAAGTTAGCAAAGGACCACCAAGAAGGGTATTATCGTCTTATTAATAAGGAATTACGTTTAATAATTCACTATTATTGAAGTGTAAAATTTAAGTAGGTTTGTGCAGTAGATTTGTGCAGTAGTTGATAGTAAAGAGAGTCCTAGAATTACGTTTAATTGATCCAATTGCAGTTGATAGTAAGTTAAACCACCCAATGCCTAGATTTGTGCAGTAGTTGAATGAGAATAATCTACTTAATTAGTTGCTTATGTTGTCAATTACTTGAAAATATCATGAAGAGAGTCCTAGATCTCCTTACATCATTTATGTCAGTAAAATCTTGTTATAGCAGGAATATTTCTGTCTTATGGACATGCAGAGCTTCTGGATACATCTAAGTAGACTGTATGTCTGTTTTGTAGACAGAAAAGGTTGATTTAGAGAACACAGTTGTTGATGAGAGTCAGAAACAGTCAAAACAGCGAGGTGCTTCTTCTTCTAGCTCCAAGCAAGAAAAAGACAGTGGTATGCACTTGAGAATTTGTCTTTCTATTCTGCATGTTGTCGTTAGTAATGCCAACTTTATTCCGTCATATGATTTTGCAAGTAATTGCCTAGTAAACAATTTGAGAGGAGAAAAATACATATCTATTCCTTCTGAAGTCTGATTAGAAGATAAGGGAGAAAAGAAACTAAAGGAACTATTTCTTGCCACAACAAAAGAATCAGAGAAAGTACATAAAAGTAAAAGCTGTAAAAATTCAAATAAACTACTAACAACAGCCTAAAACATACACTACAAAAATTATACAATAAGAGAATGTTAATCCCCCCCCCCCTTAAGCTAGATGGTAAAGATCAACTAATCCAAGATTGAAACCTAATTGCTCAAGTTTTGAACAATTGAACCCTTTTGTCAATTAGCAAATTGATCTCCAGACATACAAATGATATATTTCCCACTCCTAATTTTTTCTTGATGAAGTGTACATGTTTATTTCTATCATGATGAACTGGATTATGAGCAATACTGATAGTTGATTTGTTATCACAATTTAGAACTATAGGTTTCTCCCATTTGACCTGGAGATAGATCATGATTATTTTCAGCCACGACATTTCACACAATCCTTGTGCAAAAACCCTGAACTCTGTTGCTGCTGAAGATCTAGCTACAACATTCTGCTTCTTACTCCTTCAAGCGACTAGATTTCCTCAAAGAACCCGGAAGTTGAAGTGGATCTTGCATGGTGTGCATCTGTATAGATTTATATTGTAGCTTGTTTTCACTTTAAAAGAGATTTCCTTTTCCTAGACACTCTTTCAAATAGTGCACTATCTGGTAAATAGCATTCAGATGAGGCTGGTCTGGGATCATGCATAAACTGACTTACTACAAAAACTGGATAAGCATCGTTATCTTCATGGAAATCGCACCGACCCCTAACCCAGAAGATCTGAACTAGGTCTCTACACTCGAATTTTTTCTCTCCACATAGTTGTGTCCTCGGCCATATCTTGTGCCAGGGTCAAAAGGGTGAGTTCTTGTCTAATTACTCCCCTCAAGCTTTTCTTAGGCCTAACCATACCCCTACCCCTAGTTTGACGGAAATCACCAAGATCCATGCTCTCAAGCTTGTGTACTATGAACTGGTGGCTCATTGCCATTTGGATCATCACCAGGTGGATGAAGTACATAAATATTTAAATATTCTGAAATATGGAATTGCAACCTTCAGCTCTAGAATAAAACCAGCATGTTTGTGAAGATCACAATAGAACACAAATAGCGCACACATAAAGCTTTAGATAAAGAAGTCACCTTAATGCTTCAAAGAAGCACCTGTGGAACTTTTTATATTTGGTTCTATGGAGCGCTTCCTTAAACATATAAAACTGGAGCAATACGTCTAAATGAAAATTCTCATAGTTAGAGCTACCAAAAGGCGATAAGCCAAACTCAACAAAGAAACGACAGCGTAGTAAGCAGTATATTATATAGATTAACTTACTATCACGTTATTGCGACAGCATAGTCATCTTCATGCTCCCACTAAGCCAGAATCAACAAAGAACTATATTACTATCATCAACTCATAGTAAGCAGTATATTATATAGATAAACTTACTATCACAGTATCACATTATTGCAACAATATCGTCGCCTTCATGCTTCCAAAAAGGAACCCTGAGCCACAGCTTCAATGCATACGCAACTGTGAGAGTAGTGTCAATATGATGCTAAATCATCTTATTCAGAGGACAGTATATCTCATTTAGCTCAATCCTTGTACAATCTGATTCACACATCTGTCACAGTTAGAACACTCGTAACTTGTAGGGGTTGGGTGAAGACGTGCCTGTAGTGAAGGATGAAAGATGTGTTCGGGTATGTTTGGTAAATATACTTAATATTGTATATGATACAAATATAGTAATTGATAATGCCTTATAAGGTAACTGAACGGGTAATAATTGCTAATATTGATGTGTAACTAACAGGGCGTTTATTTACTCTATAATGCTTTGCTCTTCAGTCAGTAGTTTACAAGGAGTTTTAACTTGCTATTCGCTATGCTTGTGTTTGCTTTGTGCTGGCATCAGCTGTTTATCATCATTGTTCTCCTGTTTCTCTCCTGCAGCTGAAGTAACTGGAAGTGATTCTGATGAAGATATTGAGAGAGTTGATGCAGCAGAGGAAGAAACAGATGAGGAAGAAAACACTTTCTTTGATACTCGAGATTTTCTGTCATCAAGCTCTTTAAGGAGTAGTGGTTCTGATTTGAGGATATCATCCTTTTCCTCTGATGAAGACATGCATGATCTAATATCTGATGATGATATTGACTCATCAATCAAATCTGCTGGAGCTAAATTTCCTTATGTTAAGCGTCGTAAGAAATTGCCTGATCCTATTGAAAAGGAGAAAGGGGTCAGCCTTTGGTCGATGATAAAGGATAACATTGGGAAAGATCTCACTAAAGTATGTCTCCCAGTTTACTTTAATGAACCTCTCTCATCTCTTCAAAAGTGTTTCGAAGAATTGGAATATTCGTATCTTCTTGACCGAGCCAATGAATGGGGTAAAAAGGTAAGACTATTTTGTTGAAGTGTCTTTTCACCATAATATGACCTTTTTTTGTTTACTTCATGATGGTAATGATTTAGAGCAAGTGAAACAACTGCCATATTATCCAGAACATTATGTAAATTTCATGGTCTGTTGTTCCTTGATTGACATTTGATGATGCTTTGTGTTCTAAGATGCTCATTTCCTCGTAGAGCTTGCAACTTCAACCATTCTTTTTGGCCCCTCCTGCTGATTTCCTTCATTGACACATCTAAATGCTCTCTGGTTTTTGCTTCTGTGATTTGCCATGTTTAGATTCTTTTTCTGTACTTCCCCGGAAAACGTTGAAGGTTTTTTACTCGGCCAAATTCAATCCCCGGGGCCTAAAATGTTAGATCTGTTTATGAGACAATTAAAATTTTCTGGTGATCACTTTAGTCTCTTTGGACTTAAATATAGTTTCCTAGAAACCCAAGTTGCACCAGTATGTGAAATCTAAGGGACTAGCAACATTGATTTCTATCATTGAATTGATCTTTTCTATTTTTTAATTTGTTTTTCAGTATGTGAAACCTTAGGGACTAACAACATTGATTGATATAATTAATATCCATCAGATATTATCCCTGTAACTTGTATTGTCCAAGAGTCGTTCAACTACATTAGCTTTTAGGGAGCAATCATTCCGCTTCGTAATCTAGTTTTACGAGTTCTTTGTCTAGAAATAGGAATTTATCAAGAATGTATGAGGATTGAAGAAGCATTGGAACTTTATGAAATGTTCTTCCCTGGAGTTTTATTTATTTGTGTTTTGCTGATATTTTTAGGGCAACAGCCTAATGAGAATCCTTAATGTGGCTGCTTTTGCTGTTTCTGGATATGCTTCAACGGAAGGAAGGACTTGCAAACCCTTCAATCCATTGTTGGGAGAGACATATGAAGCTGATTTTCCTGATAAAGGCCTCCGCTTTTTTTCAGAGAAGGTGTTTATTCTCAGTTACTACAGTCTCAATCTCGTTTCCTTCCAACATTGCGTAGAGTGCTACTCCGACTGCTTCTTTCCTTACATACATAATTAAAGAAAAGTTAATGAATTGAACAGTAGTTATATATTTAATAGATTACAGGAATTTCAACATAAAATAGGAAAAGTCCTTCATTCTTTTTTGCTAGTACTTTGTTCTGGATATATGTTGTGGATAACAAAGGTGTTACTTTTCTGAGTCAGGTCAGCCATCACCCTATGATTGTTGCCTGTCACTGTGAAGGAACTGGGTGGAGATTATGGGGAGACAGCAACTTAAAAAGTAAATTTTGGGGCCGTTCAATACAACTTGATCCTGTTGGTGTTTTGACATTGGAATTTGATGATGGTGAGGTGTTCCAATGGAGTAAGGTTGGGGGTCTCAGATGTTGATTCTGTACTTCACCTTCAGCCTGCCCTCTATGTTAATTAATTTTATCTCGCAGGTGACAACATCAATATACAACCTCATACTAGGAAAATTGTACTGTGAGCATTATGGTACAATGCGTATACAGGGTAATCGTGACTTCAATTGCAAGTTGAAATTCAAAGAGCAATCTATAATTGATCGAACTCCTCATCAGGTAACATGATCTTCCCTTGAATCAAACCCAATATAAAAGACTGGACTTACCGACAATTCTTTTGAACTGCTTTCAACTATTATATGAAATAAAGGAGGTGCGGCAATTGAAAGAATGTTGATATGACATAGAAAATGTCATGCAAATTTGACTATATCTTTCCATGAACACTTTTGATAATTCTGAAGCTATTAATCTACAATAGTTAAAGCGTTGGGCAGGTACAGGGTGTAGTACAAGATAAACATGGAAAGACAATGGCAACTCTGTTAGGTAAATGGGATGAAAGCATGCATTATGTGAACGGAGATTACTTTGGGAAGGGAAAAGGAATAGATTCCTTACCGACTCATTGCTTGTGGAAGCGAAGCAAGCCACCTAAGTGTCCTACTAGATACAACCTTACTCGCTTTGCCATCACATTGAATGAACTTCTGCCAGGATTAAAGGTAAAATCCTGCATGCAACTACATCCCTGTGTCTTTTCTAAGGCTGTGGTTTCTAAATATCTTTATACTTGCAACTACTACTTCTAGGAGAAGTTACCACCCACAGATTCACGGCTGAGGCCAGACCAAAGATACCTTGAAAATGGGGAGTTTGAAAAAGCCAACGCCGAGAAGTTGCGCCTAGAGCAAAGGCAGCGCCAGGTACATGATGCTCAAATTCTTAGTAACTCAGACACCAAAAAAATGTTATCTTATGCGCTGCTTAACCAGGATGATCTATTAAACATACGTATTTCGCGTGGGGCTAGCGAGAATAACCTAATAAAGCATGAATTAAATTTCAGGCTAGGATCATGCAAGAAAGAGGGTGGAAGCCACGGTGGTTCACAAAAGACGAACATACCGGTACTTATCGCTATACTGGTGGTTACTGGGAAGTCAGGGAGCGAGCAGAATGGGAGGCCTGCCCGGACATATTTGGCCAAATTCCTGCTGAGATGCTCGACTGAACATATATATTCATCCTCCTTTCTTAAAAATGTCATCTTCGTTTTCAACTCTAATATTATTAGGAAATTAAGAGATCATAGGCTGCTTTCCTTCTTCTTCTTTCTCTTCTTTTCTCTTTGTTTTTTCTTTTGAGCAATTTTATCTCTCTTTCTTGAGCTGCTCAGATGTATCAATGTAACTCTGTATCCTCATCAGATCACGATTTTATTTTATTTTTTATAAAATCATCCAAGAATCTCAATATCAGCAAACCAGTCAACGTCAGGTCTCCTGTTGGAGATCAAGCAAGAATTTGTAGCCTATGCTATCTAAACAAAGAAGCCGAACTTATGATTTGGGTAAGAAAACAGCCTTCTACAACCACCTCCCTCCTGAACAAATATCAAAGTATCAAACCTACTGCAACAAAATAAACACGAAAGTAATAAGATGGAGTGATGCGACCCTCCCCACTATGAGTGCCTTAAAAGAGGAGGGGAGGAGGCACTAAGATTTACTATGAGTGCCATAAAAGAGGAGGGGAGGAGGCGCTAAGATTAAAAACTGAAGGTCCCATCACTCGAGCTTGGGTCAAGTCCATCACTCGAGCCACTTAATCCTTGGTAACAAGAAGCTATATCAACCCTTGACATCAATGCGTCAAAGCCATGTCTTATGTAAAACATCCAATATAAGACGCTCGAGACACTCCAAGGACCCTCGTCGGTGCCTAATCGTGTATGAGCGCTCCCGACAACCATTGAGGTTCATTCAAGCAATTGGGCCACATAACCTCAAACTCCACCATGGATAATGATCCAACCATTTTCGCACGGGCCAACAATGCAGCGCCTGGAAGATCCTCGTCACAAGCCTAGGCGCCTTGGTTTTCACCATGTTTCCTTGGTTGTCGCCTTGTGTCTTCTCCACACATTAACTTTGGGTGCAAGCATTCCAAATCAGCAAAAAGGATGCGGATAAACATCCCTAGAATGTCTCCTTTTGATTTCCCTAGCATCTTTTGTGTTTACTTTGATTTATCTTTGCATTTAAGTGTGATTTCCTAAAGAGTTAGATGTGTGTCTTCACTTGTAAGGGAAGGCCGATCTCTCTTCCAATATAAGCCATGCCTGGCTGCATTTGTAAGGCCCGTTGAGATTAAGAATAAAGAAAAACTTTTAGTTGAGTAAAACTCATTCCCTTTGCTTCTTAGCGTCAAATCCTTCCTAGGTGGTTCAAGTCTCCTTCGAAGCCTATATTCCCCATGTTTATAGAGTGGTTCGAGTCCCTCTTTAAACACAAACCTCCAACCTTTCCCTAGCTTATAATCCACATTCAAAACCTAGTTATCCAAATTTTTTCTCTTTCGTCAACTATCCACCAAACTCCGCTAATAAATTGTCTCATCCGAGGCTTCAATCCATCAAGAGCAAGTCGACTTTACACCTTGAATCTAGATCCGAGCGCATCTTGTCATCCACAAGGAGGCCGAGCTATCAATTGGTATCAAGAGCATCAGAGATTCAAGTAATTTATTCTTGTTTTTCATTCAAGCACTTTGTTTTAGCAAAAAACTAGCATGTGAATATAGAAGGTTGTGCATGCAAATTTTCCATTCATATATTCGTACCATATAAATCATTCTCACATGAATCTTTTCCTTAAACAAGACTTGATTCATCACTTGATTGATTACTAAAATTAGTCAAAACCCTAAGTGCTTGTTTGATTACTCAAGTGTGACTTGTCTTGTTTATTTGATTGTTTTGCATATTATTGTTCACTTTGAGCATGCAAGATGTCTATGGATTTAGATACACATGGAGCCTTGCTCACCTCTTAAAAGGCCCTCAGATGCACACAATAACAAAGTCGTCACGCGCCCCATAATTTCCGCCTGAGGCGTTGCCGTTTCCCCCAACGCCCACAAAGGCTAAACTCAAGCCTTAAATTGCGCCATGTTTGTCCAAGCGCTCAGTCCACAATCACTCAAGATATGTCAAGGCTGAGTCATGATCATGATTTGCGCCGAAAAATCTTGTCATCCACACAAGGGCGCCCGACTCACTCGTGGGATTCTCGCCGCAAATTAATCTCCTCGACGCACCTTTAAGAGCCTTGTCCAGATTCACATGGAGATATCTCACCACATGCTAGGGAAGCTACACACTCCGCCCTTGTCACACGACGTGTTCTCATATGACACCCCCTTGCTAGACCAACAATAAAACTTATTTTGTACAAAGTGTCAAGTTGGCAAGGAGGTTTTGAATGTAATCATTGATGGTGGAAGTTGTTACAATCTTCTAAACGAGAAAGTGGTCAAACACTTGATTCTTGAGAGCATTCCCCACCCTCAACCGTATGGCCTTTAATGGATCTCTTCGGGTGACAGAAAGCAAAGTCACAAAGCAATGTAAGTTCTCATTTTCCATTGGTCCATACAATGACACCATATTATGTGATGTGGTGACCATGGACACAACACACTTGTTGTTGGGTCGTCCATGGCAATTTGATAGGCGAGTCCTCCATGATGGGTATCTTAACTCCTATATGTTTACTCACCATGGACAACACGTTAGGTTCTTACCTCTTTCTCCAAGGGATGTGCTACAAGATATGGTTGAAAACAATAGACAAAAGGCCATAGAAGTTGAGGCTTTGTTAATCAAGCGTGTAGGCACCGTGACCAAGCCTTTACCTCGCCCTCAAATAGCAAGCCTCTTGTCTACGGTCCATGCCTCCAACCTTGCTCATGAAATAAAAAAGTTGGAGGAAATCAACAAGAAACTCCAGGAGGAAGACCCCTTAGCTAAGGAGGCGTCGATGCCCTTTCCAATTTTTCATAGTGGCACCATGTCAAATGGTAAAAAATTCGACCTCGTCCAAAAGCATTCAAATTTTGACACAACCTCAACAGAACCAACACAATACAAATGCAATTGAAATCAGTAAAAAATTCCATGTATTGCTCAAAAAGTTCTGAAGTCTAGTGATCCAGGCAAGTCCAAGTCACTTGTCCCTCGCCAAATTGAAAATGAAAATTTGGCTCAAGCAAAATCTTGAAATGCCCGAAGATCATGAAATGAACCACAAAAGCTAGATGTCGGCGTCCGGGAGCCATCTATGTCTTCGGAGCTTGCCCCGGTTCTTGGCTTAAAGGAAAATTCTACTATGAGCATACTCTTAGACACTTCACATAGTGTCAATACTCATACTCTTAGACAAATCCTTTCAATATCGATATTGGTTAGGAACAAGCAATGTAGTTTTGTTGTTTCCTAGACCAACGTTAGTAAGTGTACTAGTAATTATAACATGTAAGGACTCTGCAAGTAACACATAGTCTAGAGCATCAAGCTCTTATACCAATTTTAGGAACATATGTGTGTTAGACAAGGAATAAATAGTGTTACATGGACAACGAAAATAAGAATTGCACTAAACAAGAAAATTATATTGTTCCTTAGAGAAGAAACATCAAGTGACTAACTAGTCTCCTTAAGAATAACTTCTACCTCTAGGTTTTAACATAGTGGAATTTGAACGTGTATTTATATTATTACTTCTGGTTCTTACAAGCAAGCATACTTTATCTCAATTTAGTTTAACCCTAAGTATCTAAGCTCCCTTGTAAATACCATCCTAACAATATAGTAAATGTTCACAATCCTAAGTAACACTTGCTTCAACCTGTAAGCATGTTGTTTTCTAGTCACCTTCTTCAATGAGCTCTTGTTTCTTCGGTGCAACCGACTTGGTCAAAAAATGTAGAAGACTAAGTCTTCTACTTATAGTAACACTCATAAACCCTGGTGGATCTCTTGTCTCTCACCCAAGTAATCTCTCGAGCTTATTCTTTATAATCCTAATATTACATTAAAAATGCAAAAGGAAATTACAAAAAGATATTGCGGATATTCTCCTTAGGGTGCAAGGCATTAACGATCTTCTTTCCAAAGTGAATGATTTCATTCTCATTGTAATGTGCCGGCTTTCATAGGTAGAAGGTTGTTACACAAACCTAAGTGCGCTCTTCCATCTTTATATTCTGGGTGCGTTGATCCGATGACAACAAATTTTCATCTTCTTAGCTTTTATCTCCTTCACTCTTCTGTCTCTATTGTTCCTTTAAATATTCGAACCTATTTTTTTTTTTTTTGATTAGGAAAGCAATTAGGGGAGCATGTTTACCGGGAAACACGCTGCCCTAGAGCGTCCCGAAGGACGAGATCATGAAGATCTGGATAGGATGCCAAATCAGGTGGTATAAAACCAATCTAGCTTAAATTACAAGATAATTCAATGTCTTTCCACGTAAAAAATGAGTCTTTTTCTTTTATCACGTTCAAGAATGGTATAAAACCAATCTAGCTTAAAAGATAAGCATGGAATAAATAAAAGTGAGCATAGGATTCCTATTTAGCACATCCACAAATATTATCCAGCTTTATACCTTCCACATTGCTTAATAATTCTTACCCACAAGATTTTTTCGGTCCTCTCTATATACTACCCTATAAGAAGATCTTAGTTCTACATTCAAAGCATATGGCAAGTTAGAAACATATAAAAATGGCTCCAGATAACGAAGGTGTAGTCTTAACGGAGGTAGATACTTTAGGCCATGTTCTGGGCCTTATGGAGGCCTTTCGATCCTTCGACTCTGATAATGATGGCCTCATTACCATGGAAGAGCTCGCATGTGTCATGGGCTCTCTTGGTTACTATATGAGTGTTAATGAGGCAAGTTCCATCATGCAACAAAATGATAAGAACAACGACGGGCTCTTGACACTACCTGAGTTCCTCGATTTCAACACCAAAGACATGGACCTTGGCAGTATGGCCATGTATCTTAGGCTCATGGTCCAAGATTCGGGCATGGATGCAAATGATGTTATCACTGGAGACGAGCTTTTCAAGGTGATTCATGCAAACGGAATGGGGTTACCGATTACTGTTTGTCAACATATCATTGGATCCATGGATGGGGACGGGGATGGTGCAGTTAGCTTCGAGGATTTCCAGCTTATTGTCAATGCCCTTCTTTAAGAATTCGCCTTGGTTATATACTTATATATGTGATAAAGTAAGGGTTTCCTATCTAGATAACAATAATGTAAGTGAAAGTCTGGACGACATCTACTTTCAGTAAACACCTTTGTGTGATGAGTATACATTTTTTAATATATATATGTGGTATATTTTTAATTTTTTATGAACTAGTATACCCCACGTGCCATATAAACACAATTAAAAAATTAGCAAATAAATTTTGAGTATACATAAAAAAAAATTATTAGATAGAGCCTAAAGTCTCATTTTGATACTTGAGTTTTTTTAATTGTATTCTAAAATACGTGGTCTTAACAAAAATGAATTCAACCTTTAATTTAGTAAATAATTCAGATACTTTGAGAGAGAATTGAGTTTGTTGGTAGGTAAATAATGTTGATTGTTGTAAGCTGGCATTTATTGTTGGTGTCTACAACAGGAAAGCATTTCGATCTAACATGAAACATTAGACGTGGAAAACACCATTTTACTTCAGTGTAGTGATGGCTCGACCGGGACCGGACCGGCGGTTCGAACCGGAACCGGACCGGGTCAGGTTCAAGAAATCCCCATATTCGAACCGGCGGTTAACCGCCGGTTTTTTATTTTTTTTTAACCGGCGGTTAACCGGAACCGCCGGTTTTTTTTTTTTAAAAAAAAAAAAAAATCCGCCGGTTAACCGGAACCGGCGGTTTTTTTTTAAAAAAAAAAAAAAACCTGAACCGCCGGTTAACCGGCGGTCCTAACGGCTCCTAGCCGTTAGGAAATTAAAAAAAAAATAAAAAAATCATTTTTAAATATTAAAAAACCCATATCAAACCCCTATAAATACCATACCATACAATCTTCAAATCACACATCCAACAACAACAATCTCTCTTCTCTTTCTCAAATCTCAATCTCATAATCTCTCAAATTCCATCAACAATCTCTCTTAATCTCTTCCTTTCTTAATCTTCCTTTTAATTAGCTTTTGTCTTTCAATATTTTATTGCTTTTACATTTTTAATTACATTATTATATTGTTCTAAGTTTTATTGTTTTATTGGTTTATTGGTTTATTGTTTTAATTGTTTTTAATTGCTTTTAATCATATTATTTAATTGTTCTTAATCATATTATTATTATGGCGGATCATTTTGACACCCAAGAGAGTGATAATGTCAGTTCTCCCACTCCCATCTCCCAAGTTAGGTCCTCCACTAGGGGTAGGACCGCTAGGCCTCAAGGGCAAGCTAGCGGTTCGAGGCCGGCTAGGGGTAGGGGGGGGGGAGGACCGGGACCGGGTCCTCCGGGAACCAATCCCGGAAACTAACATCTCCTGTTTTTACAAAGTGGTTTACTAAATTAGAACCCGGTATCGAGGAACTCGAGGCCGAGGATTATGATCCCAGTCTAATTATTGTTTCTTGTAACTTTTGCGAGGTGACATTCCAATGGAAGAAAAGTGGAGGATATGGAACCCTTCAACGACACATGGAGAACAGACACGTCGCCGAGATGGGAATGCTAGGGGGACAAACACAAATTGCATCTTCTACTAGCGGTAACCCTTTATTTCGTTTTGATCATGAAGCTAATAGTGTAGCATTAGCCGAAGCTATTTGTGTTGATCATTTAGCATTTCGATTTAGTGAAAATGTAGGATTTAATGAGTATATTAAAGAGCATACACAACCCGCTTTTAAATCCGTATCTAGGAAAGTGATTAAGAAAAACGTAATTAAGGCTTATAAAAGACACATGGCCGAATTAGTTTCTTATTTTTCGCAAAATGATATGCATGTTTCTATTTGTAGTGATATATGGAGTGATAATACTCAAACCCATTCTTACATGGGTGTTACATGTCATTTTGTAGATCATCATTTTACAATGCAAAAACGTTTATTGGCATTTAGAGTCTTTGATGATTCACATACCGCACAAAATATTGCTATGATGATTCGTGCAATTTTAGAAGAATATAGACTACTTAATAGAGTTTTTTCAATTGGATTCGACATTGCATCTGCTAACACCGCATCTATTAGAGATTTACAAGAAATGTGTCAACCTTTATTTGGTGGGAAATTTTTTCATATTCGATGTGCTTGTCATATTTTAAACTTATGTGTTCAAGATGGTTTACGTGCTATGAGTTATCATTTTGAGCCAATTAAGAACGTTATTAAGTATATTTGGGGGCATCCTAAAGTTACAAGAGATTGGATGACCTTTTGTAAAACTAACGGGGTGCACCCAAAACGTTTTTCAAAAGATGCGGGTACCCGATGGAACTCTACTTACATATTACTATGTGAATGTATAGAATATAAACAAGTTTTAACGTCTTTTGTTTCTCAAAACCTTTCTGGCTCTCCTTTCTATTTTAGCGAATCAGGTTGGGATATATGTCAAAGTATTGCAACGTTTTTAAAATGTTTTAGTGATGCAACAAAGAGATTTAGTCATGTTTATACACCAAGTAGTAATGTTTTTGTCTTGGAAGCTTGTAATGTTATGTGTGGTTTAAGTGAGGGAGCTAAAATTCCCGGCATTGAGGAATCCGTTGCAAGCATGAGGCGTAAGTGGTTGCAATACTATAGATATATTCCCGATTGTTTTCTTGTTGCTTGTGTTTTAGATCCTAGACTTAAATTAGGAGTTTTACACGCTCTTTTAGATGACTATTATGGATATATTTTAACCGACGGTGAACTAGAGGATATTTTAGGTATGGTTTCTAGAACTAGAACAAACATTGAAACTTTATTTACTTATTTTTCTGATTCTCCGACTACTTCACAATTACCTCCGGCTTCTTCGGGCTCTAGCTTGGGGGCCTTTGGAGCTAAGTATTTTAGTAAAAGACCAAGAGTTACAAACACGAATGCGGAAATTGATAACTATCTTAACACCAACTTTGAGTTTGTTAGTTGTGATACTTTAGATGTTTTGAAGTGGTGGGAGGATCATAGGAGCATGTTTCCAACGCTTGCGAAGATTGCGGCTCAAGTTCTTGCCGTCCCCGCTTCAACCGTGGCGGTGGAACAAACTTTTAGTGCAGGAGGCAACACTTTAACGAGGAAGAGATCAAATTTGGCACCGGAGTCATTGGAGGCGCAATGTTGTGTTTGCGATTGGAAGAGAGCCGCAATGAGGCAACAACGTAACATTATCGAGTCATCGGAAGACGAGTGGATTGGAGATTCTACTACGATACGCACCGATTCATCCGCCGAAGATTCGACTTAGGTAACGGGTTTTGAAAAAAGGTAAAGAACTACGTGGGCTTTGATTCCTCTAACCCGAGAGGATACGTAGGCAACTTAACAAGTAAGTCACTGTTAAGTGCAAGCCCAATTTTTTTTAATTTTTTTGTTCCTTCATATTATGTTTAAAAAACTTAAAAAA
Organism: Oxyria digyna; assembly: GCA_029168935.1. NCBI lineage: Eukaryota > Viridiplantae > Streptophyta > Magnoliopsida > Caryophyllales > Polygonaceae > Oxyria > Oxyria digyna. The sequence continues at coordinate 25,394,445 of JAPVLV010000013.1, forward strand.
AATGATTATAAAAAAACGCTATTAAAAAGAATGTTTTGTAAAACATTCTTTTTAATAGCGTTTTTTTATAATCATTTTTTTTAAGTTTTTTAAACATAATTTTTAAACTTAAAAACAATGACAAAACATTCTTTTTTAATAGCGTTTTTTTATAATTATTTTTTTTAAGTTTAAAAATTATTTTTACATTTTTTTTTTTTCAGTTTTATAAATTTATAAAATTATTTTTATTTATTTATTTTTAAAAAAAAACCGGTCCGGTTCAGCCCGAACCGGACTGAACCGGGCGAACCGGATTGAACCGGACCGGACCGGAACCGGTGGAACCGGTTTTTCCCGGTTCCGGTTTCGGTTCCGAACCGGACCGGACCGGACCGGGAGCCATCTCTACTTCAGTGCATTACTATGTAATACAAATATAAGTAAGGGAATTTTTATTTTTTTTATTTTTTTTATTTTTTTATTTTTTATTTTTATTTTTTTTGCAAGAAATCACCCGCTATTTGTCCGAATTTGCAGGTAACCACCCGTTATTAACCTATTTATTCCAAACCACCCAAATTGTTTAAATTTCTTACAATCAACCACCCCTTAACAGATTCCGTCACCATTTCCGTTAAAAAAGTGAAATGACGATTTTACCCTTATACTTCTAAAACAAAAGCAAACAAATTGAAGGGTATAATGGTAAATCACTAAATTATTTTTTAAAGCCAAAAAAATAAAAAAAAAATTTAACCCGATTCTGAATCCGACATCACTCCTTCAGCAGCAAATCCCGCTTCTTCAACAATTTCGCCCTCTTCCATCTCAGAATCCGGCATGGACGAACTAGCAATAATCTTAGCTTCTTCATCACCTCCAACGTACTCTTCGCCATTCGCGGCCTCGACATCGCCTCTCCTGTCGTCGTCGTGATCCTTGCTTCCACTGCTATGATGGCGGCGATGGTGGCTGCGGCGATGGTGGTGGCGGTGCTTGTGGCGCTTCGAACGGCTTAATGATTCGTCATCGGAGGGAGAATGAGGATGCTTGCGACGCGAATCGGATGAATCGGTTGCCATGAATGATAGAGCAAGGAATGATAGAGCAAGGAATTCTAGGGTTCGGAATTGCAACTTGATTAGGGTTAGAGAAAACAAAGGGAATTGGATTGGGGAAAGGCAGTTCTTTCTGAGACGAAATTGGTGAGTTGCGGAGTATGAGAATATCGGGCGAAATCGATCTATTTGGAAGGTCGATCAATATAATTTTCTTACAAACCCTAACCCTAGCTCGGAGGAGGAAGAGGAGTTCGTCATAATGCTACGAAGCTCTGAAATCGGCGAGCAAGAGTGGGGAGCTTTGCTACTACGGATGGCCACGAGGGCTCACGGATCTCGCTCTGCACGACGGCGCTCCGAAGCTCTGCGGCGAAAACAAACATTCCTCCCAACAGGTGATTTCAAAAAAATGATTTAAAATTTATTTTTATTTATTTATTTTGGCTTTAAAAAATGATTTAGTGATTTACCATTATACCCTTCAATTTGTTTGCTTTTGTTTTAAAAGTATAAGGGTAAAATCGTCATTTCACTTTTTTAACGGAAATGGTGACGGAATCTGTTAAGGGGTGGTTTATTGTAAAAAATTTAAACAATTTGGGTGGTTTGGAATAAATAGGTTAATAACGGGTGGTTACCTGCAAATTCAGACAAATAGCGGGTGATTTACTGCAAAAACCCCAAAAGTAATTCTACATTTATGAAGTTGAAAGGAAAGCAGAGAAAAAAACCATTGAAACTTACAATAGGTTAATAAAAATTGTAACACTTCGGTTGAATGAGTACAAGTGAAGCATACCAAGGATTGAAATATACCACATCAACCATTGAAATTTACATTTATTTGCTTATTTATTTAAGTCAAGGATTGAATATACTACGTCAACCCATCATCATGTGGTGGGATTGAGAGTGTAAATCAAGCAAGAATGTGGGTTCAAAGTTGTGCTCCCCACAAACTTCTGTTCCGGAGCCTTTTGTTGCACACACCATCAACCAAAAGTTCCACCAAGTACATTGGAATCTTGAGTTACTTATGTTTGTGTCATTTACTAATACTCCTAAAAATAGAATTCGTGTACTTTTGATGTCTTACCTGCGGAACATTCTCGCTAGTGGAATGCCAATATCATCCAATTTGGCTGTTGTTTGTAGCGAAATTACCAACGAGATGATAACTAAGAAATTGTATGGCTAAAATCAAATATTACGGTATAATCTCAACACTCAAGAATATGATGGAAAATTAGGGTTGAAGCTTGAACTTGTATATTGCTCGAGAGGTGGCTGAATGATTACAAAGCGGACGTTAGCCTTTATTTATAGGCTAACCCTAGTTTTATCTTTAACGAAACGAGATCTTATCTTTTCCTTTTATCCTATAACGACATAAAAATAAGGTAAAAGATATTCTTTCTAGTATCTTTTACTAATCACAATAATAACATAAAGAAACGGGATTATATTTACTCGGCCGACCCTATCCTTGATGCAAACGAGACCTTCGCTCCATCTCGTCACGTCGACGTGGTCGCCCTACGCGTAGGTTAGAACGCGTTCCTTACTCGTCGTATTTTTAGGCACAGACAGTTGTGATACGATAAAGTCGTGGTATATTGTTCACCAGTAGCAACACCACATTGTAGCTCGAAAGAGGCTCTGCACAGATCTTCAAGCAACCTAAGATTACATGTTCTTGTCAAGGTGCTTCCAAGGTAATAAATGGAGGTAATTGTGCTAACAGTGGACTCCACAAGGGAGGGGGACTCTATCTTATACATATAGCGTAAAGAGATGATATTGTTCAGTTTAGAAATAAGCCATATGGCCCATTATATTACAAACACTTGGCTACTTGTTTAACATATAGCAGATATTACATTTAGTAGCATAATGTGCTTTACAATATGAGTGATAAAATAGTCTCGATAATTATTTTTTTTCCCAGTATACAAGTTATAAAATATACAAACAAGATCTAGGAGTAACATGTTTCAAGTAGAAAGCAATCACAAAATATTGTTATAAATCTACCTTATCAATAAATCTAGTAAATATGGAAGAAAGACTAACTTCATCTACTACATGTATCAGATTAATTTATATATGACAAAAAAATGAATATTCAATAAATCATAATTTAAAACATGTCAGAGTTTCATATTTTAAAATAAATCATTAAATGCAACGATAAAAATTATTCAACCATACAACAACATGCCTCAATCATTATCTAATGACATCCCATTATAATATTTATAGTCTCTACTATGATCAACAAGTCATGACATCAAAACATAAATGGTTAAAGAATCAAAGTCTCATTATCGAGGCCAAGTAGTCTGATACTTCTATATTCATCATGATTTCATATAAATTTTAGGTAATTAAGCTAGTCAAAACAACCATGGACAACATAAATGACCAGCAACTACATCAATAACTTCAAAATAAATAGCTAAAAACAAACAGGCATTCTTTACCTTGGACAACCGGAAACTTTGTAACGGTGTGTAGTCGGTACATACGGAAACAGCTGAAAAAAGGCGATAAAGATGATTCAGAGAGAAGTTCATCAAGTGACAACCTAAGACACTGGAAAATTCTGGAAAAAGAAAAGTAAAAAATAAAAGAAGCAAACAATAAGATAGTAGAGCGAAATAGAGGGAGGAAGGAGTAATTCATCAAATGAAGAACCCAACTCAACATCGGAGGTTTGAGATCAGTAGCGAAATTGGAAGTTGAGTAATTTAATTAAGAATGGAGGTGGAGCAGTTTTACTCTCAAATCAGCAGAATGTGGAGAAACCGTTAAAGCGGAGAGGCATCAACAGAACGTGTCAGATGTCAAAGCAATAGAAGGCCAAGTTGAGGCGCCCTTGTTGAGACGTACATAATGTTATCCGCCTCAACAAACATTTGTTGAGGCGTACGTTATAATGTACGCCTCAACAACTTATTATACATCAAATAAATTTTTTTAAACTCACACAGATCAATATTTATAGCCGTTAGATCTTCAAATAGCCAATTGATCCAACGAATCACATAAATCAAAAAATTAAACAAACACACCTATCTCCACAAAACCTAACTCCACAATTTAAAATTTCCGCAGATGTTCTCTCCTTTGCTCTCCCATCTTCTTCGTTCACAAATCCATCTCAAAACATAACCATCTCACCATTTTTTGCCGTTGTTCTCTGCTTCGTGCTCCCATCTTCTTTGTTCTCCCTTCTATCTCCCTCGTCGACAATATAAGACACATATCTCGCCGTTCGTTCTATCTCCCTCACCAGCACTCGACGTCCCTTCGCCTCCTTGGTCTCCGTCTCTCGTCCCCTCGCCTCTTCCCACTCCTCCTTTCGCCGCCTCGTCTCTTTCAACACCTCGCTAGCTCCTCCTTCTTCATCGTTCGCCGCCTCACCTCGCCTCGTCGTGAATTGCTTTATCAACTTGCAAGGCCAGATCTGAGTCACAAGGTTCCAGTTAGGTTTTTTTGTTGCTCAAAGTTCCAGTTGTTGCTCAAGCTGCTCAAGGTTCCAATTATGTTTTTTGCCATAGTGTGTATAAACTTCTGTATGTTCCAATTAGTTTTTTTTTGCTAGTTTTCCGTTGTATAATTATTGTTCTTTATATAAAGAACAACATGTATAGTTAGATCTATTTGTATAAATGTATGGTTCCAGTTGTAGATTTTTTGAGGCAGCTTGTATATTTAGATATATCCGTCAATTAGTTTACATGTGTGCAATTTGATTTTGACAACTCAAAAGAATTGAGGCGGACAACTCAATGAGGCGTATTATGTTTGCGTCAAATGTTTGACGCGGGCACAACTGCCTACGCCTCAAAAAGTGATAGTTTGAGGCGGACACTTTTTTGCCTATTTGTTGAGGCTAGCTCTTTTTGAACGCCTTAACAAGTAACTCTTGAGGCGAACATATGCCCGCCTCAATAAGTGTTCGCTTGTTGCAGCCCCCTCAGTTGCAGCGACCCCTGCCCGTCTCAACAGAGGGGTTTTTGCCCGCCTCAACGGGTGTTTTTTCTACTAGTGTAGAAAAAACAGGCATTCCTTATCTTGGACAACTGCAAAATTTGTAACGGTGTGTAGTTGGTACATACGGAAGTAGCTGAAAAAAGGTGATAAAGACGATTCAGAGAGAAGTTTATCAAGTGACAACCTAAGACACTGGAAAATTCTGGAAAAAGAAAAGTAAAAATTAAAAGAATCAAACAATAAGATAGTAGAGCGGAAAAGAGGGAGGAAGGAGTAATTCATCAAATGAAGAACCAGCTCAACATCGGAGGTTTGAGATCAGTAGCGAAATTGAAAGTTGAGTAATTTAATTTCGAATGGAGGTGGAGCAGTTTTACTCTCAAATCAGCAGAATGTGGAGAAACCGTTAAAGCGGAGAGGCATCAACAGAACGTGTCAGATGTCAAAGCAATAGAAGGCCAAGTGGCTCAATTTTTTATTCGTACTTGACTTCACTTTAATGTTGTAAGGAAAATAGGGATAAAACAACAACATAATAATAATAGATTACATCGTTCTCTTCCTTCAACTCTTCCTTCAACAAGATGAAAAATTTGAGAGACTCGTATTTTTTTTATTTGTTACTAAAGGAGTGTAATAACAACAACAATCAACCGAGTTGGATCCCGCCGAACAGGGTCTGAGGGGCCATACATGACTATTCATTCCCCGACAACAACATGCCCATTACACAATCTTACTGAAGGAGTGTAATGTGAAAATTATATATATCAAATCTCTACTTCCATGGAGGGGGGCTCGATTGAGGACATGTGATTAGGTGAGGACATGCAAACACTTCTCAGTCCTTGGATCAAGAAATCTACGCTCTAGATTAAAAGAGAGAATTATTTCTGTGTATTGCACGCGTGTGCTCTCCCTTGGGGACGCGGTGACAAACTTTGAAATTTTGAAAAATTTTAGGGCACAAACGTCTTTCCTCAGAAAAACATAACACACCAAAATAGAAGCTCTTTGTTTATCTTCGTAGGCAACAAGCCAACCATAATATCAAGAAGAATAATCACCTTGATCTTTGTAGATAATGGTAATTGATCAGTGAAGCTACTGAGAGGTGGATTTGAATGGATTTTGGAGGAGTGGTCGACGAACAACTAGAAATTGAAGAAGAATCCCTTCGGCGTGAAGATGGAGATTGTATAGCGTTCAGATGCTCGTTTATATAGGGTTGAGCACTGATGAGCTCTTACTTGAGAACTCGAGCCCATCAAGTCACAATCTCAACCACTTCAACTCAAAAAGAGGTTCAATGGCCAAAACACACTTGGCGCGCCACTGGTCAAACCATCACACTTGGCCCGAGCACCATCACTTCCAATGGACTCAAAATGTCCCAAAGAGTCCATCAAGACCAAGAACGCTCAGCCCAAGTGTCCACAACTTCAAAGTGACAAGATCAAGTCTTGACTCCTTGCGCCGGCGCGCCCAATTGGTGTCTTTGTGTGCGTCCGAGCACTTAGAGCCACAATTGCCCGGCGTTCTCAATGCCAATGGTCCTAAATGTCCCAAAAGAGTCCAAATCCATGTCAAGCGCGCACAAGAACCAACTCGGACCCGGGAGATCCAAGATCCCCCAAACTTCGCCATCAACATTAATAGGGATAACTCAAATCACTCCAAGACGATTCCAATCAGCTCTCCACGTCATCAATCCGTGTGAGGGTCACATGGATCACCATTTGCAGCCCTTGGATCGTCTTGTCTATCATCTAGCACATCCCTTAATTTATGCTTTTAGATTTGTCATTTAATTCCTAGATTTGTGCTTTATTTATGCTTAGATTGAAGAGTGATCTTGTGCTTGCAGCCCAAGACGTCTTCACCACTATATAAGCCACTCTTGGCTTCAGTTGTAATCACGTTGAGTTTAATAGAAAAAGCCTTTAGTTGAGAATACTCCTATCCTTTTGCCTTGGCGTCAAAGAACACACTCGTGAGTCTCCCTTGTGTCTTCTTACCTATCATGTTCTCTTGGTGTGATAAGATCTACCAAGGGCAACCTCCAACCCTTCTCAAGAACACTCGTGTGATAAAGATCTACTCGTTTCCTTGCTTACCCAACTCTCATCAAACAACCTTATTCAAGGCCAAGCCAAAAGCCTTGTCATACACATTCCCATTAACTTCACAAAGGCCTTTCCAAAGCCTTTATCTCCATATTCACGCCTTAACCAAGGCTCATTCACTCACCAACTCATCAAGGAGCAAGAAGACTTAACAACTCGATCTAGATCCGTGCAAACAAGGCGTTTCCGGAGACGAGAACACATCAACTCGTATCAGAGCACGCTAGAGATCGAGTAAGTTTTTCTTGTTTCAATTTGCACTTATCATCCATCACCCTTTCTTCCTAAACACCATTGTTGAAAGCCGAAAATACCTTGACACCAACTGGTATCACCACCATCATTTCTACACGGACAAAGGTGATGGCAGACGAATCTGCAGGATCGAATATATGAGGTTGAAAACGTTCTCTTGGGGTGGATGTTGAGGAAGTCGGTGTGGAGATGACTTCGAGAGATCGTTGTGGAAGACGATCGATCGAACCTTGGCCTTCGACAAGTGTTATCTACCTTGACTCAATCGTCGATCTAGGTAGACTAGCTTGACTCGGACACGATAAGCAAGTGACGTCTTTTAGAAAGACTCTCTTGACTCGAACTAACACAAGGAATCCACCTAGGGTTCTTTCAAGGTTTTGAAGTCGAACTATGTATAAACACAGATCTATCTCACAGGTGGTTAAAAGTCAGACGATCCGAGCCCATGGTTAAAAGTCATCAGAAACGAGCCCAAGAGCGTGAGACGGCTGAAGCAAAGGAAGGATGACACAGCCACTTAAAGACCTAGGATTCAGACGATCCGAGCTTTTAATAGGGTAACGGTCACAAAGGAGAAAATTAAGGAAATCATGTAATTAGGATTAGTAACGGCTTTGACTAGATTAGGATTATAAAAGGGAAATGCCCATATCTGTAAACACACGCTCCATATATTAAAAATCCTTGTAAACCAGCAATCCATTATCAATCAAAGAGTACAAGAAAAGCGACTGAAATATTCTTGATCCTAAGCCCTTTGATTCAAGTTCATTGTCTCTCGATCCATAGCGTTATATTGCTACGGTATCTTAGTGTTCATACTTGATTCGGTTGTTTTGCCTCGCTAAAAGGCATAATAATTCATTGAGATTATTTGCCCAAAACAATTTGGCGCCCACCGTGGGGCAATCGATCGATTTCGGGTTTAACCAAGATATCATGTAGTTAACAACAATGGTGAACGGAGACGCTACCGCTTCAGGCCCTGGCCCTATGGATATCAACCCCGAAGGAGCTCTAATCGTGAAAACTCCGATTGTGGAAATTCCAGATGTCGAGATCCCAAGGTCAACTGATGAAGATCTGGCAACGAAATCTGTTGATGATGTGGTCTCAAGGGACACAGTGCAAACAACCCGTGAGGAGATGCGTCTCATGCATCAATCCATGGAATCCCTGCGCAAGGAGATGGATGAGCATCGCCGGCGTTATGAGGCGATATCCGCATCCAACACTAGACTAATGAATGAAAATTCTGTTCTTAGAGCGCAGGTACAGTCCATGGGATCTAATGCGGCAAGGACACTGAGGGCCAATCAATTGGCCGACGTCCGAACCCGGCTTACCATTGAGGACGTGGACATGACGCCAGCGATGGACCGACGAGCGTCAATCGGTAACCCTGAACCTAATGTTGAAATTCCAATTCCCACTACACAGTTATCTTTGCCACTCCAGCCGGTCCCATTGTGGATCGAGCAATTGGAACGCAGGTTCAGCCCGTAGGCAACATCTAGATGCTCATCGATCAAGTTCTTATCAAACGTCTCAAGGCTCTGGACGATCGGATAGCGCGCATCCCAGGGGTATCACAACCCATCGAGAGGGAGGCCCCAGACGGCTTCGAAGACTCCCCATTCGTTGAAGAAATTGCTCGGACCGAAATCCCGAAGAAGTTCCACTTACCTAATATAGCTAGTTACGATGGGACCAGTGATCCAGACGACCATGTCGCCTTGTACAAGAAGAAGCTCATGACTATCTCGGTTCCTCGTAGGAGCCGAGAGGCAGTCATGTGCAAAAGCTTTGGCACATCGCTGTCCGGACCGGCCCTCACGTGGCTCATGAATCTTCCACAAGGATCTATAGCGTCCTTCGCAAAATTAGTAGATTCATTCAAAAATCAATTTGCTAGCAGTCACAAGTTGGAAAAACAATTGAGCGATTTGTATTATGTGACCCAGAAAGCTAATGAGTCTTTGCGTGATTACTTATACAGGTACAACAAGGTCAAGGTGTCCATCCCACACTGCGATCCTCAAACCTCGATCCAGGCGTTCCGCCGAGGTCTGACGAAGGGAAGTGAGCTCTACCGGGAACTGACTTTGTACCCGTGTCAGACGTTCGAGGATGTACAAGCAAAAGAAATGGTCCAAGTCCGATTGGAGGAGGATGAGGCTCCATGTAGTAGCCCGGACCGAGTCGATCGTAGATCTTGAGAGGATAGTCGGCGCGACCATCGCAGCCAACCGTATCCTCGAGAGAGACGAGACCGGGATAGGGCTGCACCGAGCAGGGAACGTGGGACCGAATGGAAGGATCACCCATCCCTTCCTCTGAAGGTTCATTCTTACAACTTTAGTGTTTCTGTTGCAGAATTGGTGAAAACTTTCGACCGGTTCGGGAAAGATGTTAGATGGCCGAGGGAAAACGACAAGCCAGAATCAAAGAAAGACATGAGCAGGTGGTGTGACTTTCACGCCGATCATGGTCATTACACGGACGAGTGTGTCGCCCTTCGGAAGGAGGTCGCTAGGCTGTTAGCGCAAGGTTTCTTAAAGGACGTCATATCCGAACGCGCAAAGGCAACACTCGATCGGCGAGACAAAGGTCCAGACAATCGTCCTCCGTCGCCCGTCCCAGCCAAGGTTATCAACTGTATCTCGCGTGGTTCAGAGTTATGTGGAATATCATACTCGGCGGCCAAAAGACAGGCTAAGTGTTGTGCCTTTGATTCACCTCCACCATCGGAGTTGAAGGAGAAGAGGGTAAGTGACTTACCCTCCATCACAAACGACGCTGACGTGTGTGAGGTGGAGCACCATGACGGTTTGGTTATCTCTCTCTCAATTGGAAATTGTCTAATACGTAGAATCCTGATCGATACAGGTAGTTCTAGCAATTTAATGAACTTGTCAACTTTGAAACAAATGGGGCTGGGGGAAGACGATGTTAGTCCTAATCGAATTCCCTTGGTCGACTTTAGTGGTGAGGTGAAGTATACGGCTGGAGATATCATCCTAGCCGTATACGCCGGAGGCGTGAACCTCCAGGTAAGATTCAACGTCGTGGATTGTAAGTCCCCCTATAATTGAACTATTGGGAGGCCTTGGATCCATGCGATGAAAGCCGTCGCTTCAACCTACCATCAAACCATAAAATTCCCTACCAAGTGGTGGATACAGGAAATAAAGGGAGAACAGAAATTAGCTAAGGAATGTTATATGGTGTCTATGAAACAAGCAGTTGAGGATAAGTCCGTATAGCAGCTAGAGGACGGAGAAAGACCGAGTCGATACGTCGAACCTCAGACAGAAAGGTTGGACGAAATCGCGCTCGATCCTTCTTCGCCCAAACAAACTGTCCGGATAGGGGCTGACCTTGATGATGAGACAAGGACATCTTTGTTACAATTCTTAAGACTAAATTCAGATTGTTTTGCATGGTCCCATGAGGACATGGTGGGTATTTCACCAAGTATAATGACACATAAGCTTAACGTAGATTCGAGTTTCCCTCCTGTCAAGTAGAAACGCAGGAAATTCGCGGCGGAGCGCAACAAGGTCATCGACGAGGAAGTGACAAAGCTCCTTGAAACAGGTAAGATCAGGGAGGTCGCATACCCTGATTGGTTGGCCAACGTGGTGGTCGTAGAAAAGAAGAATGGAAAGTGGCGAGTCTGTGTCGACTTCAAAGACCTCAACAAGGCCTGTCCTAAAGATTCATTCCCACTTCCACACATTGATGCTATGATAGACCAACGGCGGGACATGAGATGCTGACCTTCATGGACGCAATCAGCGGATATCACCAGATTCAAATGGATCCGGAAGATCAAGAAAAGACAGGTTTCGTGACTAGTCAGGGGACCTACTGTTACAAGGTTATGCCTTTTGGACTCAAGAACACAGGGCCGACGTATCAACGATTGGTTAATAAGGTGTTCAAAGATCAAATTGGTGATACGATGGAGGTCTACATCGACGACATGTTGGTGAAATCGAAACAGAAGAAAGATCACATAGAACACCTACAAGAGGCGTTTGAGGTACTCAAAAAGTATAACATGAAATTAAATCCAACCAAGTGTTCTTTTGGTGTGTCATCAGGGAAGTTCCTGGGGTACTTGGTCAATCAGAGAGGAATCGAAGTTAGTCCAGAGAAAATCAAGGCGATCATGAATTTGAGATCGCCCAGGTGCGTCAAGGACGTACAAAAACTAACAGGACGTATAGCAGCCCTAAACAGGTTCATCTCAAAGTCGTCTGACAGGTTCAAACACTTCTACGACGTACTAAAAAAGAGAAAATCTTTCCACTAGGGCGCAGAGCACGAGATGGCGTTCCAGGACCTCAAGACATATTTTTCCAACCCCCTGTTATTGGCTAAACCCAAGATCGAAGAAGCACTACCTCTTTACTTGGCGGTGTCAGAGTCGTCGGTAAGTGCAGTCCTGATCAGAGAAGAATACGGACATGGTCAGATCGAAGAAGCACTACAAGGATCTACTACGTTAGTCGATCCTTGTTACCAGCTGAAACAAGGTACTCATCGCTGGAAAAACTTGTGCTTGCTCTGGTCATGGCATCAAACAAGCTGCGTCCTTACTTCGAATCACACACGATCGTCGTAAGGACTAATCATCCTCTGAAAGCCGTATTAAGGAAGACAGAATTTACGGGACGCATCACAAAATGGGCCATACATTTGAGTGGGTATGAGATAGAGTACGAACCACGAACAATAATCAAATCTCAGGCTTTGGCTGACTTTGTAGCTGATTTCAGTCCCACCCTAGAAGAAGAGGTAGTGAAAGAAGCGTCGGAGTTATCTGCCACTAATAAAAAAGGAACGTGGGAACTTTTCACAGATGGGGCATCAAACATCAGAGGCACAGGTCTCGGCGTCGTACTGAAATCACCATAGGGGGATAACATAGCCCAAGCCGTGAGATGTGAGTGGGATGCGACAAATAACGAGGCTGAATATGAAGCGCTCATATTTGGGTTACATTTGGCAGTTGACATGGGCATAGAAGATCTTAAGGTTACATGTGACTCACTACTCATAGTCAATCAGGTCCAGGGATCGTATGCTGCGAAAGACGACAGGATGGCTGCTTATGTAGTCGTCGCTCGAGGATTAATGGAAAAATTCAACATATTTGAAATATGCCAGGTCCCTAGGGAACAAAACACTCAGGCAGACGCACTAGCCAATTTGGGGTCAACTTTAGATCCCAAGGAGTTTCCTGTCGTACCCATCATCCATGTGACGACTCCTGCTACATCAAAGACAAAGGAGGTTTTGGTCAACGACGAAGAACGCACTGAAGAGAAAGCAGATGATTCAGTAGAAGACTGGACTAAGCCACTCCTAGATTACATGGTCAGGGGCACCTTGCCGGCTGACAAAGCGGCTGCCAAGAGACTCAAGATTCGGCATACCCTCAGAGATTGTCTGCGACAATGGTTCCCAGTTCATAGGGGCCAAGACCAGGGCCTTCTGTGCTCGATGGAACATAAGTTTGGTCATTTCTACCCCTAGGTACCCACAGTCCAATGGTCAGGCAGAGTCCAGTAACAAGATCATCATCAACAACCTGAAGAAGAGACTAGAAGGAGCCAAAGGACGATGGGCCGGCGAGTTACCCTACGTCCTATGGTCAGATCGCACGACACCTAAAATTGCCACAGGACAATCCCCCTTTTCACTGGTGTACGGATGTGAAGCAGTGATCCCTGCGGAGGTCCTCCTACCAACCATCAGGTACGGGTTACAAAACTTCGACACAAACGATGAAGCTCTGTCACATGATCTAGACACGGTCAACGAACTTAGAGAAAAGGCCAGGGTCCGGATGTTTAAGTACCAGCAGCAGGTCGCAAGGAGCTACAACAAGAACGTCAAGATTAAAGTGTTTAAGCTAGGAGATTGGGTCCTGAGGAAAACTTTTCAGAATACCAAGGATCCTAGAGATGGGAAATTGGCTCCACAATGGGAAGGACCCTACAGGATCCTCGAGGTCGTAGGACAATGAGCATATCGACTGGAGAGCATCGACGGATACCCCATTCCTCGAAGGTGGAACGCGACCCACCTCAAGTCGTATCATTTCTGAAAACTTCATTTATTTTTCAAAAGACTATAATTTTGTTATCTCTTACGAATAAATACTGACACTAGTATAAAAGGGTAATGGCGTCATACGATCCATTATCACCCAAAAATACGTCTGTGCTATTTTCAAATAAGTGCAGGTACGACAGCAAAAGTCAAGCAGTGAACAAGTGGATCCACACAAACACATACTCATGAGCTCACACATACATACAGACACGATCAATCGGAACACGAAGGATTACAAAGGCACGTCGTACCCTGTTCGCCTTATGACTAACAATAAGGTAGGATTAACATACATTACGCAAAACACTATTGCTAATTCATCCTTCGGACATACGTCATGATTCTAAAACTAATACATTTACATTACAGGCCGTCTCTCTCAGCCTTGAGAGCAGTCAACACCACAGATCCATACAGTCCTTAGTTAAAGGGACGGATCAGACGCCTGGGTCAACGTACCCTGCGACCTTATATGCATCATAAGGTACGAAATCTTATACATGCGCAAATAAACTTGCATACACCACCAAGAACTATTCAAGTGACAAACAAAAAATTTATGAATAGGTCGTCGTCACGACGAGAGATGCATTAAAAAGGGGCCTACGCGGCCAGAATCCTTACACGCGTGGGATGCAATCCGCGATGGGAGACGGATTGCCAAAACCATTGTCTTACAAAACATGTGACCCGCAATGGAAGACGGGTCACCAAAACATATGATACGCTGCACTTTGTATAGCGTAACTAGGGATTATTACATTAGTTTAGGAGTATTATTATATGTGTTTCGAGCCATTGTTATGTTTTGAGATATTTATTAAGAAGTGAAGAATTGAAGATCAGAACCAAAGAATATTGAAGAGTTGAAGAAATCACCGACGACGATCGCCATGGATCAGCGGCGATCGCGGTGGAGCAACAGAGAGGAGCCGAGAATATTTAATAAATCCGCGACCGCGGATTAATATCCGCGATCGCGGGTATTATGTTGGATTCCCCTTCGTGCGCGAGACGGGCTATGGATTTAAAGCAAGCAGATGGGGCCCACTGGAAGCTTAATCAACAAATTGGAAGCAAGCAGCTCAAATAGTCAAATGCATTAGTTACCGAGCACTTGAAGATTTATTTCCTTTTAGTTTGTTTGGTTTATTTTCCTTTTACTCCTTTTGTTTTGTTTTATTTTATTTCCTTATTTATTATTTCCTTTTAGGATTTATCTTTTACCATATATTTTTAGGGTTAGACTCTATTTAAGAACTCTAGTTCTGTCATCTTTTCTATCATATTTCCATCAGACAATTTAGTTCTGCAACCATGAGCAAGAACTAATCTCCATTGTTTTACTTAGCGGTTGAAACCTTCAGTTATTAAGTTGTGAGATTTCTACACTCTTATTCTTTTCCTATGGGTTTGTATTAATTCTCTTGTTCTTCATCTATTGATTTCTATTAGTTTTGCTAGCTTGATCACCTAGTTTGATTGATAGTTTTCTATTGCTAGACTAGGAATATACGGTGGAATTCCTTGTCATTGTAGCACTCATATCTGCATGATCTGGTAGTTGATTGCTTTTATGATAGAGAATTGATTGCATGTTAATACTTGACGGTTGTAAGTTATTGCATGCATCCTTATGATTCCTGTGCTCTTTGCTGCTATTTCATCTAATCTTGAGAGGTTTCCCTGATTGTTGAATAATAAGTATTATCAGGACCGGTTGGCCTGCTGATATATTAAAGATTGGAATAGCAACATTCCCTAGGATTGAATAGAACTTGAGATAAATCTATGATCAACTTGATTGACTGTTGTGTGGATACTTGCTAGGTGAAACCCCTTCTCATCATATTCACAACCAAACCTTCTTTGCTTGATACTTGTTACTTTTGTGTTCCATACAATCAAAAACCCCCCTGGTTACTTGTTACTTGTTCACTAGTTGATATTTCACTTGACTGCATTGATTTGGTGTTTTGATTCCCTTGGGTTCGACCTCTACTTACTTGCTATACTCTAGTTAGTGTTTAGAGTTTATTTCTTTGATTTGGCACTACGACTTTAGCCTCATCAAATTTGGCGCCGTTTCCGGGGAATTGAATTATTCCAATTTTGTGCTAATTGTGAAATTATCAACTGTTTGGTGTGAACCTTTATGGTTCAGACCCGTGCTACTGATTCATCTCTTGTTGCCTTTGACCCAGAGATTGAAAGGACGTTCCTTTGGAACCAGAGAGCAGAGATGGGTGATCGACATGGACCGCCATTGCCTACTATGAGGCAACTCACTGCCCCAGACTTAAACCAACAACCTTTAGCAGTGAGGTTTCCTGAGATTGAAGAAGGTGTGAATTTTGAATTAAAAGCTGGTTTAATTCATGAGCTTCCACACTTCCATGGCTTAGCGGGAGAAGATCCCAACAAACACTTGGCTCAATTCCATGCCATATGTTCTAGTATGAAGCCAAGAGGTGTTACTGAGGAGCAGGTCATGCTGAGAGCTTTTGGATTTACTCTGAAAGACGCTGCGAATGATTGGCTCTATTATCAAGCTCCAGGGAGTATTGATACATGGGCTAAAATGAAAAAGGTCTTTTTAGAGAAATATTTTCCAGCTACAAAACTGAGCAGCTTAAAGAAGGAAATCACGAATCTTCAACAACACTCAACTGAGAGTCTCTATGAATATTATGAGAGATTCAAGAAGCTCTGCTCAAGCTGCCCATTCCATAGTAATACTGAACAAGATCTCCTTATGTACTTATTTAGTGGCCTGATTGATGAGGATCGTCGAATGGTGAATGCATCCTGTGGAGGCAACTTTTTAAGATTGACTATACCTCAGGCTACTGAAATGTTTGAGGAATTAGCTGAGAGCTCAAGGCAGTTTGGTAGCAGGCAAAGAACACAGTCAGTAAGTTCACTTGATCCCGCTAAAATTCAAAGTGATATGAATGAACTGAAAGATAGGATGAAGACTTTTATGCTGCAAAGTGGTGGTCAACAACTCCAATAGCCGAATGCTGAGGTAAACGCTGTTGGTGGATGGCAACCAAGGCCAAGGTATGATTCTCATAATTTTAATTATCAGCAACCTAGACCTCAGAGTTCCATGACTATTGAAGATATGATCAAGTCCTTAGCTCAAACTGTGATGCAACAAAATGCTAGAACGGAATCGAGCATTCAAAATCTTGAAAATCAGTTAGGACAGATTGCTCAAGCTGTGAGTAAATTAGAGGCCAGGGAACCGGTAAGAAACCCGAGAGAGAACGTCAGTGCAGTGTTCTTGAGGAGTGGAAAAACATTAAAAGACTGTTCTGTGCCAAAACCGCGATCGCCAGATCTGAGTGGCGATCGCCATGAGATTACAGAGAGAAAAACAGGATCTGCATCGCGACCGCGATCGCCATATAGCGATGGCGATCGCCATGCCACTCCAGAAGCTAAGGTGCAAAATCATCAGCGACCGCGATCGCCAGTTGTTGATGGCGATCGCCAGGAGCCCCCAGAGTACATTGACGATTATGTTCGCCCGAATTTTCCACCTCTATTCTCTCAGAAGCCTGTTGCTCCTTTTCCTGAAGCATTGAAGGATACTCGAAGGCTGGAGAACGACAACGAAATATTCGAAACCTTTAGTAGGTGTGAGGTAAACATTCCCTTGCTCAAACTTGTTAAGAGTATTCCTAGATTTGCTAAGTTTTTGAAAGAAGTTTGCACTATCAAGAGAAATCAAAAACTGAAAGGAAAGAAGAAAGTTGAAATAAGTGAACAAGTTTCTACTGTGTTTCAAAAACGCATGCCTAAGAAATGTGGTGATCCAGGCATATTTAGCATTCCATGTGTGATTGGTGAAACTAAATTTGACAAAGCCATGCTAGATTTAGGTGCATCAATCAATGTTTTACCTTACTCTTTGTATGAATCACTAGGCTTAGGACCCTTGCATAAAACAGGAACTGTTATTCAACTTGCTGATAGGTCTACTGTGTACCCGAAAGGGGTTGTTGAGGATGTCCTTGTTATGGTTGGTGATCTGATTTTTCCTGCTGATTTCTTTGTGTTAGATATGGAGCATGGTAATAATGTCACACCTATACTGTTAGGTAGACCTTTCATGAAAACCGCACAAACGAAAATTGATGTTAATAGTGGGACTCTCTCTATGGAGTTTGATGGGGATAAGGTAGAATACAATATTTATGACATGGATCCCATTGATAAGAATTCTCTATGTGCTATTGATGTGATTAATCCTACTTGTAAGGATGAATTACAACCTGTTTTAGAGTATATCTTAGAGCCCCCAAAAGTAGATGCTGTTTTATCTACTAACATGCAGGAGTGCCAGGCTGAGCCAGAGCCTAAAGGTAAGCTCTCTCCACATCCTTTGGGCAATCGCCCTCCATTACTGACCTCGCCAGGCGAGACACCATTGATGTCTAGTGTGCAGGCACTTGACATTGAGCTTAAACAGCCGCCTGATACGGTCAAGGCGGATAAAGTGAATGAAACCACCTTCATTGCTAGAGACAAGGTGGTTAAGGTAAGAGGGACGAGATTTAAAGCGTTCCATGAGTGGTTCAAGAGAGAATTCAGACAAGAGACTGTTTTTACAAAGCCAAATGGCGTTAGTTAAATCTCTTGAGTTTCATGTCGAGCCACGACATAAAATAAGGCGCTACTCGGGAGACAACCCGAGGTTTGAATTTGTTTTTGTTCGGTTTAATTTTCTTTTTAGTTTTTCTATGGACAGGAGGAAATCACCGAAGCTTAGGGTCCGCTACAGTCAGTAGCCAATCTTGCTGTAAGTTTTCTCTCCCGTCTAAAACAAAAAAAAAAAAAAAAATCCGAAAATCATTCCGAGAAAAAAATAATATATCGGATTACAAAAAATAGAGTGCAGAAAAAAATATAAGAGAAAAGAAAGTAGGAGTTGTATTACATCAAGTTTGGTTTCATTAGTACTATCATTCTAGATCTACATTCGTTGGAGCTTAGCTTGTTGGTGACCATGTTCTTTGCAAGGAGTTGATTTGTTTGGTCACTTTCTACATTGGAGGTATTCTTTCTTTTGCTTTAGATGAGCTATGCATTATTGGATTACATTTAGTGCTCATCTAGTTTCTCATTCTACCACACTTTGAGTTTTATTGGAGGAAGGTCATCCGACCTTGTATGTGAGTCTTCTGTCTCTTTCCCTGGGTTCAATTTTTCTGTCTTCCATTTCATTGAGGACAATGCAATGTTTAAGTATAGGGGAGGAGAATGTATTCACATGTAATTATTTGGGTGTTGGTTGTATCTGCATGAGCTTATTGAATATATATTGTATGAAAAAGCCACAAAAATTGAAAAAAGGCATACAAAATCCTTGGATAGCAAGATCTATGCAATAAGAAGGTGGCTTGACCGGCATTAGGCTGGGGCAAAAATAAGTCTTGAGTGATGTGAGTTTTGTGAGTCTGGAACAATTATTGAGTGGTTGGGATGAAAACCCGAAAGGGCGCCCAAGCAAGATGAGTGTTATAAAAAAAAATTGAGTGTTTTAGGATCATTATCATCTTGGCGTATGGAGACATAAGAAGGAGGCGTATAGGAGGATTTGGGTAGGCCACTTGGAGGAATAAGGTGTAGTTCTGGGTATGTTCTTATTTTATCACATTGTTCTTGATGTTGTTGTTTTGTTATGTTTGGAGGAGCTTATTGGTTATGTAATCACTAGGAGATATTCTTGTACTTCCTGAGGCTTTGAGCTTTTCATTGCTGTAAGTTACTCGGGACGAGTAAAAGTCTAAGTATGGGGGTATTTGATACGCTGCACTTTGTATAGCGTAACTAGGGATTATTACATTAGTTTAGGAGTATTATTATATGTGTTTCGAGCCATTGTTATGTTTTGAGATATTTATTAAGAAGTGAAGAATTGAAGATCAGAACCAAAGAATATTGAAGAGTTGAAGAAATCACCGACGGCGATCGCCATGGATCAGCGGCGATCGCGGTGGAGCAACAGAGAGGAGCCGAGAATATTTAATAAATCCGCGACCGCGGATTAATATCCGCGATCGCGGGTATTATGTTGGATTCCCCTTCGTGCGCGAGACGGGCTGTGGATTTAAAGCAAGCAGATGGGGCCCACTGGAAGCTTAATCAACAAATTGGAAGCAAGCAGCTCAAATAGTCAAATGCATTAGTTACCGAGCACTTGAAGATTTATTTCCTTTTAGTTTGTTTGTTTTATTTTCCTTTTACTCCTTTTGTTTTGTTTTATTTTATTTCCTTATTTATTATTTCCTTTTAGGATTTATCTTTTACCATATATTTTTAGGGTTAGACTCTATATAAGAACCCTAGTTCTGTCATCTTTTCTATCATCTTTCCATCAGACAATTTAGTTCTGCAACCATGAGCAAGAACTAATCTCCATTGTTTTACTTAGCGGTTGAAACCTTCAGTTATTAAGTTGTGAGATTTCTAAACTCTTGTTCTTTTCCTATGGGTTTGTATTAATTCTCTTGTTCTTCATCTATTGATTTCTATTAGTTTTGCTAGCTTGATCACCTAGTTTGATTGATAGTTTTCTATTGCTAGACTAGGAATATACGGTGGAATTCCTTGTCATTGTAGCACTCATATCTGCATGATCTGGTAGTTGATTGCTTTTATGATAGAGAATTGATTGCATGTTAATACTTGACGGTTGTAAGTTATTGCATGCATCCTTATGATTCATGTGCTCTTTGCTGCTATTTCATCTAATCTTGAGAGGTTTCCCTGATTGTTGAATAATAAGTATTATCAGGACCGGTTGGCCTGCTGATATATTAAAGATTGGAATAGGAACATTCCCTAGGATTGAATAGAACTTGAGATAAATCTATGATCAACTTGATTGACTGTTGTGTGGATACTTGCTAGGTGAAACCCCTTCTCATCATATTCACAACCAAACCTTCTTTGCTTGAAACTTGTTACTTTTGTGTTCCATACAATCAAAACACCCCCTGGTTACTTGTTACTTGTTCACTAGTTGATATTTCACTTGACTGCATTGATTTGGTGTTTTGATTCCCTTGGGTTCGACCTCTACTTACTTGATATACTCTAGTTAGTGTTTAGAGTTTATTTCTTTGATTTGGCACTACGACTTTAGCCTCATCAACATACCAGAATTTCTGAAACAGTAGAGCAAAGTAATATTGAAAGCTAAAAGGAGAAATAAGGATCACTCGTCAGCCTTGGAAGCACTGTCCCTAGACTCACAGACGCCAGGAGCCTCGGTCCGACCAGAGCTCGATTCGGCCTCGCCAGCATCATCTTCAGCCCTAGGGACGTTGTCCAGATACTCTGCGTGGGGACAACCATCAGGAAAGTCGGCCAGTAGTCGAGCCTTGGTGTCGTCCAAGTCCCAGGCCACATGCTGTCCCTTGGAGTATTCTTCCATGATTTCAATACGGGACGAGGTACCAAAATACAAGCCAATGGCGACCGCTTTCGACCCGCAAGCATTCTTCTCCTCCTCAAGAGCCTTGTAAGCTTCATTCAGACGATTGATCAGCTCGGCCTCATTCTTCTCAGCTTTCTCCAGCATGACCTTCGAGTCCTTAATACGTCCTTCAGCAGTCTCTGCCCGGTACGTCAGGTCATCAATAGCCTTGACGAACTTGTCGTGACTCTCACGGACGTGCTGAATAGCCTGCGACAAGAGTAATACAATGTCAAAAACAGAAACAAAAAGAAGAAGGAAGATTCACAAAAGTAGACTTACCATCCACAGACTATCACCGGCGAAGGCCACGTTCTCCTGAAGACTTTTTAGCTTGACGTCCGCTGGAATGACGACGTATGAGATCGTAGAGACGCCCGTCGTAGCTTCAACACTGAGTACATCCTTACAAAGTTCAATGACGTCAGAGGACTTTCGCTTCTCTCCAGATCTGGGTTTAGGAGGCAGAGCTTGGGATGAAGAAGCCTTTCCTTTTCCTTGTATAGCCCTCAGGTCCTTGAAGGAAAGACGAGCGTTGGAACGTCCTGCGCGAGTGCTCGTCGCTGCCATCACAGCATGACCCCACGGTGAACAACCACCAACAAAACATAAAACATACAAAGAACAAGGTCTAAGACTTACACTTGGAGGGGGTAGAGCTTGGTCCCATATCGAATGAAGAAATTGGCTTGCTGATAGTAGAGTTCTGAAAGGTGCGGTGAGCAACCGGGAACGACATGATCCTCTTCGGTTTAGCCTCAATCACAGGATTAGTAGGACGATCAGTGTCTTCAGGAACTGTCAAAAACGAAAAGTAAGACGAAGTTAAAGGAGTACAAAGAAAATCAAACACAGGAACAACACATACCTCGACGTAACCACCGAGTCCTCATGAAGCCACAGACCTCCACTGTGCCCATCGTCGCTATCTGCGCAAAGAAGAATCGTTTTTTCCAACCCCTATCATTGCAACTTTGACCTAAGGCTATGGGTCTGTAACCAGGGCGAGCCGAGAAGCAGTACATATGGGATTTAATAGTCACGGGTTGGTGAAGATATTCAAAATCGGCTAGGTTAAAATGAAGATCAGGGTATCTTTCGTTAAGACGGTCAAGAACCCGGAGCAATCTCCACCCATGAGGCATGATTTGGCAACAGGCAAGGTCGTATCGGGTTAAAACATCACGGACTAACTTAGAAAATGGGAAGACATGAGCTATTTTAAAGGGATATTCAAAAAGACATACCCACTCAGCATCTTCGTCATCGGCCCGCTGGAACTGATCTGGTTTTTGAAAAACCGACTGAGGGGGAAAATCGTAACAAAGGCGGAAGAATTTTAGGTCATCCTCGGAGAGTTCGCTGGGGATGGCGTCTTGAACGCAGAGACACGGTGAAAGGTCGGCGGCTTCAATCTGAAGTAGGTTCGCCATGGATGAAGGAAGAAGATGGAGTTAGAAGATAAAGAGAAGAAAGGGAAGGAAAACACACCAAGGAACTTGGAAGCGGCAGAGAAGAATGATGGTTCTCTGGGCCAATCGTCCTATCAATTTAAAGCCAATGAAACTGCATGTGAAGATTCAAACCGTCTGCACAGTGAAAGACACGTGTAGGGTCGGATGAAGAGAAAAGCAACCGTTCGACTCACCAGTTGGGCTTCAACGAACGCTTCCTTTTGGGGCAAATTGTTGGGCCAGATTTCAGCCCATGGTTAAAAGTCACCAGAAACGAGCCCAAGAGCGTGAGACGGCTGAAGCAAAGGAAGGATGACACAACCACTTAAAGACCTAGGATTAAGACAATCCAAGATTTTAATAGGGTAACGGTCACAAAGGAGAAAATTAAGGAAATCATGTAATTAGGATTAGTAACGGCTTTGACTAGATTAGGATTATAAAAGGGAAATGCCCATATCTGTAAACACACGCTCCATATACTAAAAATCCTTGTAAACCAGCAATCCATTATCAATCAAAGAGTACAAGCAAAGCGACTGAAATATTCTCGATCCTAAGCCCTTTGATTCAATTTCATTGTCTCTCGATCCATAGCGTTATATTTCTACGGTATCTTAGTGTTCATACTTGATTCGGTTGTTTTGCCTCGCTAAAAGGCATAATAATTCATTGAGATTATTTTCCCAAAACAGGTTCTTTCAAGGTTTTGAAGTCGAACTATGTATAAACACAGATCTATCTGACAGTTGGCCAATATCAAACCAAGCGTTGACTTCTTGCAATTCAATATCAAACCAGGACAATATCAAACCAAGCGTTGACTTCTTGCAATTCAATATAATCCAAAGCTACAGCTAAAGACGTTAAAGCAACGTCAAAACTAAAAACGTAAATCTCAATTCTCAATTTGTCTAATCTGCCTAAAACCCTAGAAAAACACACATTAAATAGCCTTCACGAATGGCTTGATTCCCAAGAAAGGAAACCCTAGAAAAGCCCTAAAATCTTGAAACTTGTTCTGATCATGGCGGCCTCGTCCAATCTCGAATGGGCCTCAAATTTGGACACAATGAAGATAAGCCCAAGTACGGAAACATATCCAAAGGAGAGTTTAATCCGATCTTCCGTTTTCCCAAACGAACAGAAACAAGTTCGGTCCTTGCAGCAGTCATATCTTGGTCATTGGGCCTCTGTTGGGCTTCAACTTTGGACACGGCCAATATAGGCCCAAGAAGTATATTCTGACCAAAGATCTTCTCAAATGGATGCTCGAGCCGTCCATACCACTCTGCCCTAACTCGGCCTTGTCGTCGTCGCCGTGGAAGTCCTCGTCTTCCGGGAAACTCTTTATCAGCGGTCTCCAAACTTAGTAAGGTTTCCAAATATAGTAAGTCTTCGGAATGGGGCCCTTTAGAGCTCACCCATACAGCCATGGGTTCCAAAGATGACCTGAAAGATGTCACTTCTCTTGACGTGGCTCTTGCCGCTACATTCCTTTGACTCCTTATGTTGACGTCTATGATCTGAGTCGTGGTGGTCCTACGTACATCAAAAGGCTCCCAAATCCCACAAACTTCGCCCTCATTAAATCATTCCATATTCCATTCCATAAATCAAGCCTTTGTCCACAAAATCAGCCCACAATCCACATCTCCACACGCATAAGTCTTTGATTATTTGCTGAATTTTTTTTCTTTGTGAAATAATTTAAGTGCATTTTGTAATCTTGAAGTTCTTGTTGCGATCATAGTGGATTGTTATTGCATGAAATTTAATAGGAAAAACTAGTAAGACAAGTCCCTTGTTCTACTATTTCTTCTCGTGAAATTGCATGCTCATCTATCTTGCATTTCAATTTAGTAAAGCTCACAAAAATAAAATAAAAAAGTAGTGAAAAGCTCTCGACTTTAAGCAGAGAAATTCTATAAAAAAATTAGAGAAGGGAAGAGTCAAAATAAGGCAAGCCTTTTTCTCAAGTCAAGACCATAGCCAAAATAAGGTAACGTGCTTGACATTCACTTGAGCTATTCTTCCATCTCGCATCTATCCATTGTCTAGTCTCAACTTGCAAAAAATTTCTTTGACAATTGCATGCTAAAACTTGAAGCTTTTCAATCTAGAAGTTAAATATTACTTGCAATTTGAATTGTTTTGCTTGGAGAGAATTGTCGACAAAGAAAATTGACTTGTGCAAAACTTGACTTAACCACTAAAGAACCCTTAAGTGCTTATTGTTTCAAGTTGCACTTGTCTCGTTTCTTGTCTTGTTCTTGTATCTTTGCTTGTGCTTCTTGATCCTCGTGTATGTCACATATTGTTTTAGTCACAATGTCTAACTCCGAGGAAGAAAGAGAGGAGGAAAGAGGAAATGAGGTTTTTCCTACGACCGTTGACCAATCTATGGCGGCCATCTTGGCTAGACTTGATCGTCTAGAAGCCGATAACCAAGTGCTAAGGGCTACACAAGAGAAGCATGCTACGGCTCCACCAACAAATTCCATCCGCCAAATGTTCGGAGCCAATGCATCACAAGATGCCCAAGCACAAAGAGCTAGAGAGAAAGGGAAAGGAGTTATGCCCTCCACTTCACAACAACCAAGTAAGCTCCAAAAATTCCCTTCTATTCGTGAGTCTTACCTTGACAACAGGAATGTCCATAAGGAGCAAAGACGTCAATCCCACCGACAACTCACACCGGCCACCACGGATGATGATGAAGACTACTCCTCTGGGCGTTCCTTGCGATCCACCGGTGTTCCACCTTCCAAACCTCACCATATCCATGCTAGGCTGCAAGAACTCAAAGAGCGCCAAGCAGAAATTGAGGAGGAGAAAGAACGCCCGAGGAGACAAGCTAGGCGAGATGAGAGGCGAGAATCACGACGCCCAGGCGCTCACCATGATTCCGGGTATGATTCTCGGCGCAAATCATGCCATAATATTTCTCCTATTCCATTTAATGGGAAGGAACATCTAATCCACCAAAGCCCCACGAGCCCTCAGCAAAGCTACTCCTACAACTCATACGGCAAAACCCGGGATGACTTTGAAGAGTATGATGAGGAAAGTATGGAGAATGTAGGTGTTCTTAACCCACATAATATGGCCCCCTTAGAGGATCCTATTGAGCTACAAAATCGCCCATCCAATTGGATCCCGGAGCCCTATCCACCCGTAAATCCAAAGGAGCGTAACCAAAATGGCCACAACCAACAACACGGTCACCAAGGTTACAATGGAGTGCACCAAGAGGGCTCAAAACAGAGGTACGCCTAACGCTATTAGGCGCTAAAGAGAGCACAACAATGCGCCTCCACAAGAGCATGAACACCGCCATACTTCTCGGCGAGACATTAAGGTAAAAATTGACAATTTTGAAGGCATATATGATCCCGCTTTGTTTCTTGAGTGGATACAGGGTACGGAGCATGTGCTCAAGCATTGTCACTATGAAGAGCATGAGAAGGTAGAAGTGGTGACTATCCACTTTGTGGGAGCGGCGAGAGCATGGTGGCATAGGCTAGTGGACGATAGAAGGAGGAGGAACTTGCCTCCAATTGTTCGATGGAATCAACTAGTCCACATCATGACCACCAAGTACGTGCCTCAAAACTACAAAGACAAGATGAGGTATGAAATTGCAATGGCAAGACAAGGTACATCCTCACCTCAATAATTATTTTCTAAGTTAGAGGACATGTACTACAAGGCCAGTGCTGGAGTCACCCCGACAACTCTTAGAACTAGGTTCTTGACTGGTCTTAATGCCACAATAAGAGACCAATTGGAGATACTCCCAATCACGGACATCAACAATCTTGTCCACACGGCGATGCAGTTACACAATCAACTCCTACGCAAGCGCCAATCTCCATGGTCATCTTCAACTCCCAACTCAAGGTATAGTTCTACCCCTTTGAATAAAGTTTTACCTACTAATTCTAGTGCTACAAATGTGCAAGGGAGAGTAGGTACATCAACTGGTTCAAAGGCACCCAACAATCCAAAGGAAGTTCCCAAAGAACAACCAAGACAAAGATCTAGCCAAATGGAGTGCTACAAGTGCGGCGGTCATGGACACATAGCTAGAGAATGTGTCAACCCCAAGCGAGTGCTCTTCTCTCACAATGAGGGCTATGTCTCGGTTGATGAAGAAGAAGAAGTTGATGAACTTCAAAATGAGAAAGAAGAAGAAGAAGCCGACCCATATGCTCCTATCAATGAGACTCCAACTCTCACCTTGATGCAAAGGCATGTCCTAATCAACAAGGAGGATCCCAACAAGGAGCAACGAAACAATTTGTTCCATACAAAGTGCCAAGTAAGGACGACTATCTTGAGATTGATTATAGATGGAGGGTGTTGCTCTAACATTGTCAACAAGAAGGTGGTAACACATTTCAACCTTCCAACTCTCCCTCACCCATCTCCTTATGGTCTTCTCGGTCTCTCTTCAAATGACGGTAACCAAGTCACACATCAATGTGTTATTTCTTTTTCAATTGGTGTCTTGTGTGATGTCGTCGCAATGGACGCCACCCATATTCTACTTGGGCGTCCATGGATCTTTGATCGACGAGTTCTCCATGATGGGAATTTAGATACCTATTTATTTACTCACCATGGAAAATGAGTCAAACTGTTACCTATGTCTCCTAGTGATGTTGCGCAGGATAACAAAGAAATGGAGGCTAGAAAATTGGCGCAAGAAGCCAAAGAAGCACTCGGCACAAATGAGCTTAGCCAACCATTGTTGCCAATGACAAGCTTTGTTGCAATGAAGAGAACTCTTACTTTGCAGCCTTGGACGAGAAAAGAAGAAACCATGTCCGGGTCGCCTTGGTCAATGCCTAACTCCATGGAAACCAAAGTGAAGCTCCCTTGGCCAAGCAAGCCACCAAAAAGCTTTCAAGAATGGCTAGACGGACTTCCATCAATAGGTCCGGGAAATTGTATTGAAGGGTTGTTGTGTAAGCTACCATTTTGCTCATCAAGAGCCCAGGATCATGCTCTAATAAGGTCCTGGAGCGCTTGCTTACAATCCTTCAACAACGCCCAACATGAGGAGCCAAGGTCAACAAGTAAGACCTTCAACAACGCATCCCTCTTCCACTGCGGAAACAATCCAGAAGTGCCTTGTTTAGGCATTCCAAGAAGTGATCAAGCTCAAGGCATAGGCAACAACAAAAGCGCCCGACCATTCAACCTAGAACTTGGCCAAAATCAAGCACAAGCAAGCCTTCTGAGCCACTTCAACAACAAGGCCTATTTGCACAACGCCAAGTACTTTGAAGATCCATATCATGGCGTTCCTGGAGTGCATCAGCAAATGGCATATACCAATTCCAAAGGCGCTCAAGCAAGCTAGAGAGCGCCAACTTCTTCCTCATCATTCAACAACGTCATCAACGCCCCATGTCTAGAGACTTTCTTATTCGGCGTCGATCATCCCAATGCCACAAATGAACCATTTCAAGTGCCCAGGGAGCTTAGTGTCCGAGGTAACTCTAATCCTTTTCATTTTGACACTACTACTTCTCCCAACCCCAACATTCTTTCAAGGGTCTTCAATCAACGTGAGACGGGGAGGTCTCACAACAAGTGGGGGACAATGATGAGCTCTCACTTGAGGACTCGAGCCCATCAAGTCACAATCTCAACCACTTCAAGTCAAAAGGAGGTTCAATGGCCAAAACAGGACCCCAGAGCCAATCACTTGTTCACGTCCGGAGCCAAACCTCAACTTGCGTTTGTCACAAACACACTTGGCGCGCCACTGGTCAAACCATCACACTTGGCCCGAGCACCATGACTTCCAATGGACTCAAAATGTCCCAAAGAGTCCATCAAGACCAAGAACGCTCAGTCCAAGTGTCCACAACTTCAAAGTGACAAGATCAAGTCTTGACTCCTTGCGCCGGCGCGCCCAATTGGTGTCTTTGTGTGCGTCCGAGCACTTAGAGCCACAATTTCCCGACGTTCTCAATGCCAATGGTCATAAATGTCCCAAAGGAGCCCAGATCCATGTCAAGCGCGTGCAAGAACCAACTCGGACCCGGGAGAGACAAGATCCCCCAAATTTCGCCATCAACATTAATGGGGATCACTCAAATCACTCCAAGACGATTCCAATCAGTTCTCCACGTCATCAATCTGTGTGAGGGTCACATGGATCACCATTTGCAACCCTTGGATCGTCTTTTCTATCATCTAGCACATCCCTTAATTTATGCTTTTAGATTTGTCATTTAATTCCTAGATTTGTGCTTCATTTATGCTTAGATTGAAGAGTGATCTTGTACTTGCATCCTAGGACGTCTTCACCACTATATAAGCCACTTTTGGCTTCAGTTGTAATCACGTTGAGTTTAATAGCAAAAGCCTTTAGTTGAGAATACTCCTATCCTTTTGCCTTGGCGTCAAAGAACACACTCGTGGGTCTCCCTTGTATCTTCTTACCTATCCTCTTCTCTTGGCGTGAAAAAGATCTACCAAGAACAACCTTCAACCCTTCTCAAGAACACTAGTGTGATAAAGATCTACTTGTATCCTTGCTTACTCAACTCTCATCAAACAACCTTATTCAAGGCCAAGCCAAAAGCCTTGTCATACACATTCTCATTCACTTCACAAAGGCTTTCCGCAACCTTTATCTCCATATTCACGTTGAATAATGACTTCATATGGACATAGTGAGAGCCAAATTATGACCATGACGACAACCAGGAGGAAGAATACGTTGAATATCGAAATGCAAAGGAGACTTAACATAACGACATCAACGAAGGTAAGAAGATTTTCCCTAATTCAATCGCCTATGAGATGAAAATCGGGGCGAGCAGAGGATGATACTGAGGTAATTCCAATAAAAACTCGAATTGAATCAAACTCCATCAAGCGAAAAGAAGGGATACAAACTCATAAAAGTTTTGGGCCAGGCTCGCGGACCAACCCGAACCCGGCCCGCAAAAAGTAAAACCGAACCCAAACCCACAATTCAAAAAATGCTCAACCCGAAGACCGAACCCGAACCCACAATTCATAAAATGTTCTCTACTACTCCCTCCGTCCCATAATGTTCTTCCCATTTTTTCATGACACATTTGTCGAGTTACATTTTGTATCTTTAATATCTCTAGTTGTATTTTAATATAAATAATTAAAATTTGATATTATTAAAGTACGCATAATACGAATCAAACAAGATCTCACATGACTATATATTTTCTTATATATCAAGACAAAACGTGTAGATTCTCTTCAACCGTAAATAGTGTAAATGTGTAGATTCTCTTCAACTGTAAATAGGGGTACACTATTCAAAATGGGAAGAACAATATGAGACGGAGGGAGTAGTATTTAGCGGAAGCGTGGTGAAAAATCCTTTTGTGAGCTGCTTTAAAACCATATCTCTCTTCTCACCTCATCACATCTACAAGCAGCGGACAGAGCATGGAGCAGCCATCAGGCACCTCCGGCAGCCAAGCTGAGGCGGAGCGGCTACTCGGCATCGCAGAGAAACTCCTCGAGTCGCGAGATCTGACGAGCTCCCGCGAATTCGCCGTCCTGGCCCAGGAGACCGAACCCCTTCTCGATGGCTCCGACCAGATCCTGGCCATATGCGACGTTCTCCTCGCAGGCGACAAGCGCATCTCCCTCTCCCGAGCCAACCAGCACGACTGGTACGAAATCCTCCAGGTAGATCGCCGATCCACCGATCTGGATCTCATGAAGCGTAACTACCGACGCCTCGCCCTCCTCCTCCACCCTGATAAGAACAAGTTTCCTCTCTCTAACTCCGCCTTCCGCCTCGTCGCCGACGCCTGGGCCGTCCTCTCCGACAAATCTAAGAAATCGGCTTACGATGGCGAGGTAGGCCGCTTCTCTAGGGTCGAATTGACCCCCAGACCCCCCGAACCCGACAAAATCCCCGTCCGGAGAAGCTCTAGGGTTGGATCAGAACGACCTAATGCCGATAGTGATGGCAGTGCCCCTGTTCCTTCGAATTTCTGGACTGCCTGCCCTTATTGCTACGTCCTTTACGAATACCCTAGGGTTTACGAGGACTGTTGCCTGAGGTGTCAGAGCTGCGAGAGGGCATTCCATGCTGCTACGGTGCCCTCTCTTCCGCCTGTGGTGCCCGGGAAGGAGGCCTACTACTGCTGTTGGGGCTTCTTTCCTTTAGGGTTTTCTGTTGAGGGTAAGAAGGGGTTCCCAAACTGGATGCCACCCTTGTTTTCAGGAAACCCTCCTCCATCCAAGAAGCCTGCTCCTGTTTCCATGGCTGCTCCTGTTTCCATGGCTGCTTCCCCTGTAAGGGCTCCCGATGTGCAGCAGCAACAGCAGCAGGTCAGAAGGGAAAGTGTTTTGAACTTCGCTGATGGGAGTGTCTCTGCTGGAGCAACCGCCTCCGCCTCCGCCTCCGCCCCCACCGCCAAGAAGAGAGGTAGGCCCAGGAAAAACCCAGTCTAGTTCAATGGAATTCAGAGGGTCGTCAATCCAATGTGGTAATTGTTTGAGTTTTGTGGTGTTTGGGGAGCTGTTTTGGTCTAGGATGCTAAATTAATCAATCAATTTAGTACTATTTAAGGTAGTTCAATTTGTGATAGGCATTCTGTTGTTTCTTAATTCCGTGTAGAAATTTGGAGATGCCATTACTAAAAAAACTCTGCTGTCACTGACGGGTCTATTCTGTGGTAGTTGTAGTTTATATGCTTTTTCATGTGTAGTTCCGTTTGTAGTCTATACCATAAGTTTGCTGTTCATAACATGTTTCCTCAACTTCCCCTCTCCAAACACATTTTCCTATGTACTGTAGGACATTCTAGCAGAACACTTTTTTGAGTAATGTAGGAAAGTCATGTTGAAGGTTTTATCTGGCTCAGAAATTCCAATCACTATTTCCTTTTCAACTTGAATCCCCCTTGATGGATATCGGGAAGCAATCTGAAATTGGAGCTTTGGATTGTGTTTCATCGTGTTGCAAATCGATGGTAGAAGGAGAATTCCCTGGTTGGGGCATTGTTTTGCTCCCTTGATGCAAATTTACACTGCAATACATTGACACACTTTTTTCAGCTCGCAACTTCATTTACGGTGACCAAAGAAACTAATTGTCCTTTGAAGTTTATAACCTACACAGGGTTGAAGTTGAGAAACTAATGCCAATTTACACCACAATACATAAGATTATGCTTCTTGGATCTTCATTAGGTGTTCAACCCGATGTATAGCAATCTCTTACTCTACTAACCTGCATTTTTTCAGCAAACAGATGCAGAGCAGAAGTTAGTAGCTTGGTTAACTTGTGTTTTTGTTTTCGTTTTTCTCATTTTACAAAATACTCCCTGTCTTACTGCAGAGTATACCAGCAGTGCTGACATTTCTTACCTATAATACAGCAATCGGTACTTGAATAAGATGCACACACTTGCTCTACATTATGGCTCCCTCTCCCTTGTTTTACATAGAAACTAAGGAATTCGGTGGCCTACTGGTGGTGTGGGAGGTTGTTTCCATATCCACATGTCATTAGTCAAACTCATGAAGGCGACCCTCTACGAACCTACACCACTATCTACATTAATCTAAGGTCTTTTAGTGCAATGTGTTCAACGCAAAAAAAATAGCTAAAAAGATCTATGAACCTAGTTACACTACTCAATGAACTTAAGGCATGCTAGTACCAAAAAAATGGGGTTAAAAAACTAATGAACCTGCAAAGCTTGACCTACATGACTATGGCATGAATCTAAAGCCTTTCAGCACAATGTGTTTATAACAAAAATAATCGGTCTAGAAAAACCATGAATCTGCAAGAGGTACAACAGACACGATAGTTTTGAACTATCGACATTAGCCTACACAGTTATCGACAAAACTTAATTCATTGTGTTAATAACTAGATTTTTTCAAACTAAAAAAACTCATGAATCTGCAAGACTATATGAATGAACTTGCATGACTATCAACATGAACTTGCACGCCTATCGACATAAATCCATGTTATCCACAAAATAAGTAAACTTGTATCATAAAATAAGTGAATCTTTAATATAAATTAATGAACCTACATGACTATTCGTTTGAACTTTCATATGCATATGACCCTCCATTTTTTGTTTTACTCATTCATTTTTTTTTTGTCTTGAAACAGGATAAGCAACCACTGTTTTGTTTTAGCACTAACTTAGCACTTTTTGTTGGAACCAAATTTTTCGGGAAAATTACCAGTGGGATTTGGCCGCCCTTTGCGCCGGATTATGGGAGATCTCCGCGAGTATTATCTCGTAGTGTGCTCACATTGGAAAAATGGGAGGAAAAACTCCTAGTATATAAATTAGGAGTTGAGTGTAATGGATGGGTCATTGGGCCAAGAGAAGACTATCTTGGTGGGCTTCGACCTTCCACGACCACACATGCACGCTTCGGTTTGAGCTCAGACTTGAGGCCTTGTGGAATGGGCCATAAGCCCAAGGCGGATGAGCTAGCTCAAACTGAACCCATTTAATGCTTTAAATTCCTTTTTGAAGAATCAAAGCCGAGCACTTAATGACTCCGAATTCTCCTCCTCCACAGCATTGAATCTGATCGGATTCTTCTCCTCCTCATAAAATCGCCATTGATGTGCAACATCAATCCAAACATTTAGTGCTCTGGATTTTGTGCAATCCGAGCTTAAATGCTCCGAATTTTTCTCCCTCGAGGCTCCTCTCTTACCCTATATAAAGGGGTGTTGAGCTCTCATTCCAACATACGACATTCGAGTTCTCTTCCCCACTGTCTAAGTCTCTTCACCTCTTTCTCTTCTTTTTGTGTCTGAGAGTACACACAAAAACATTGGTTTGCAGACTTCTGTTCTGGAGTTGTGGAAAGCAGAAGACGACGCAGTTGTATCCTGAGATTCTAATAGCCATCAAACCGTCACACTACGGGGAACTTTTAGAATTAAGGCAGAGATCCTTGATT
Organism: Oxyria digyna; assembly: GCA_029168935.1. Taxonomy (NCBI): domain Eukaryota; kingdom Viridiplantae; phylum Streptophyta; class Magnoliopsida; order Caryophyllales; family Polygonaceae; genus Oxyria; species Oxyria digyna. The sequence continues at coordinate 25,427,917 of JAPVLV010000013.1, forward strand.
CTGCAAATCTGCTCGATCATCGCAATTCGGTTTCAGTATTTGTTCAATTTGATTCTTTAATTATAAAAGTAGTATGTTGTAGAAATCCAGTTTCCTACACTTTGATCATGAAGAATTATATAATGTGTCCAACCTCATCGATTTACTTTTTAGGTGCATCTATTGTAATGAACTTGGGTCACTTGAAGATTGTGATGGAAATATTAAGAATATACTGAAAAAACAATCAACAATTCATGTATATATCATTTTCGAGAAAAATACTTCACAATTGATTAGAATAATTATTACATATACGTCTATTATCACAACCAGATAGAAAATACATAGCACAATTTGCAAATCTGTTCAATCGTCGCAATTCGGTTTCAGTATTTGTTCAATTTGATTCTTTAATTATAAAAGTAGTATGTTGTAGAAATCCAGTTTCCTACACTTTGATCATGAAGAATTATATAATGTGTCCAACCTCATCGATTTACTTTTTAGGTGCATCTATTGTAATGAACTTGGGTCACTTGAAGATTGTGATGGAAATATTAAGAATATACTGAAAAAACAATCAACAATTCATGTATATATCATTTTCAAGAAAAATACTTCACAAGTTATTAGAATAATTATTACATATACGTCTATTATCACAACCAGATAGATAATACATAGCACAATTTACGAAAAAAAGTAGATGTATATATACAAACTACAAAGTGCATGTGTAAAAATCTTATTGATTTCTAAGAGAAGCACGATCCAACCGTTGTGTTTGCTTCAATAGTTCTAGTAAGTTCTGCCTGACTTTGTTTTTCTTTGGCTTCTCAATTTGAGAATCCTAAGCTAGAAGGCAAGATGAATAATTGTCGATTAAACCAAATTAATCACACAACAACGGAAATTTCACTCAGATGAATAGAAGAGGAAATAAAGCTCTCAAACTAAACATTAGCATCGCAAGATAATCTAGAAAGATGAGTTACACATGGTTCTTATAGTGTTTATAGTTACTGAGCTCATGTGGCTCACACTCCTCTTGAAAGGGGAATGTGTTTGAATCTAGACACAAGGTGACAAGTCTCTCTTTTTATTGATGGATGAAGCCTCGAATGAGGCTAAATGTCGGTGGATTTTGGTGGATGTTGGTGAGAGCGAAAAACTTTGGATAAAAAGCTAATGAGTGTGATTAAAGAGCTTGGGAAAGGTTCAAGGTTTGTTCTCTAGGAGGGACTCGAACCACTCTAAGAACAAAGAGAAGATAGGGCTTTGAAGGAGACTTGAACCACCTAAGAAGGATTTGACGCCAAGAAGCAAAGGGAAAGAGTTTTACTCAACTAGAAGCTTTGTTTTATTCAATCTCAATGTGCTTACAAATGAAGCCTAATCATGGATTTTCTAGTGGGAAGTCCTACCTTGCAAACACAAGAACACTCTATTGAAAAACAAGCATTAAATGTATACAAATAAACATAAATGCAAAGGTGCAAAAGGATTTGAAAGGAGAGATCTAATGGGATCGTGTTAGGAACTTATTAAGGCTTCAAATAAATCATTTTCAATCCACTAGGCGAAATTCAAGGAGAATATGAAGAGATTTTGATGCCAAGGGATATGATCCAAGTGACACGTGAGCCATCTCCTATGAGCGTTCATGGGTTAGATGGACTCAGTTGATGGCTTTGGCACCAATGGAAGGGCTCGGTCTTTGTGGTGTGCACAAGCCTTTCTATCCAGCGTTGTTTACCTTTATCCTTGTTTAGACATGGTTTAAGAACAATGGAACTCAAAACGCTCGTGTAAGTGTCCTCCAAAGTGACGAACGTCGGATGCCATATTTGGATGCATGTGCGCGGGCGGGCAACCTCGTGTGCGACTGCCTAGGAGTTGAGGACTGTTGCGGCCTTTGTTTGTGGCGCCTAATGTCTTAAAGTATTCATAGGGTCAGTTGAGGCTTGATGGGATCGAGCCCCTTGATGATATCACATCAGTTCCCTCATCTTGATGTGAAACGTCCCAGTTTCATGCTTGACTTGAAATCCAATAGAGACAAGGCAAGGCACCGATGCAATATCTTGAAATTTTTGCTTGTGCTTGAAGCTTATGCGCGAGGGGAAGTTGGCCAAAGTTGGAGGATGTCGATGTGTACCAGCGGGGCGACAAGTACCAAGGCGGTTCGGATTGGTTTTAACCACATCTTGAAACATATGAAGAGGGTGGCTTGAACTCGAACTCAGAAAATTTCCTAGAAAGAAAGAAAAAGTCGAAGAATTGCGCAAAGAGCATGGGCAACTTGTGAGCTTGTCTTGTTTGGCCTTTGTGTGGTCTTGAAATAAAGAATCACAAGGAGAAATTCAACTAACTCTCGTAATATTTTATCATATAATTCATAGGTAAATAAAGAGTAAGAAAAACTTCCTTGAATTGGTGGAAAAGGTTGTAATATGATCTTGGTCTCTTCTTGGTTACTTTGGCCCGTTTGGTGCTCATTTCCAGAACTATGAGCGTTAATACTTTTTTTTCTCATGCACTCTTTTAAGGGTGAGTGGTATTGTCTAAATGATGAAGACGGACCAAAACATAAGTGAAACGACACGAGCCAATTTCATTTTGGCTCAGTTTGGCTTTCGAGGCCCTTGGTGACAGAAAGGAGGTTGATGCTTCCTTAGTCGTTAGTGGAATTTTTGTATCATTCTTTTTGCAGTCATATTCTAAGTCAGAACATGACCTTGTGTCAAAATTTGAGGTTGAGTAGAGCAGTTTAATTTTTGAGCCACTTTGGCCACTATCTCCAAGCAAGTTGTCTCGAGCCCCCTTTTGAGTACATGTAACTCCTTCAATTTTATGAAGAATTCCCGAGAAAAAACTGGATTCACACGATCCATTTGCAAGTTGGCTCAGTTTTGCTTCAACGACATCATGTGTGGCCGCGTTGTAGAGTGTGTAGCCAGCTTCAACAACATCAGGTGGATTTTCACGAGTCATTTGAAGGGATAATTACATTCTTTCTTGGTCGTTCAGTATAAGGAAGGAACATATTTGAAACTCGATGCTTGGATTGCTTGCGTATGTCAAGGTAACGACAACCTCCAAATCCGTAGGTGGCATTGTTGGAACATATTTGGAACAATTTGTCATATGTGACTTTATTGTGTTTTGAAGACATTGTTGTTTTGAAGAGGGTGGCATAGTTAAGACATGTGACTTTATTGTGTACTCTATAAGAAAGAAAGGAAGACAAACAAACATGGCCTCAAATTAGTTATGAGTAAGGGTATTTGAGTCTTATGTAATGAGGGAGAATTCTGACAATAAGCGGTTAAGAAATGGTATGTTGCCAGCTAGTGAGTAGTATAAAAAGCAGAAACTATCCGCAATGGAGCTTATCCAAAAAAAAATAGTGTTGAAAGAATCAGTCATTTATCTTGGAACTCTTTAGAGAGTTTTTTCTCTGAGTTTGACTCCCTAGAGATGTGTACTATTGAGATTTATCATGTTATTATCAATCAAAGTTACTAACCAATTGTTGAATCTTACTTTCAAGTTACAAATGACTTCTACTAACTCATCCACTAAATTTTTAGCCTCTCTCAGGGATGATCCGGACCGCTATCCACTTATTTTCTATTATTAATCAAAGTTACTAACCAATTGTTGAATCCTACTTTCAAGTTAGAAATTACTTCTACTAACTCATCCACTAAATCTTTAGCCTATAATCTGGACCGCTATATATTAAATAGGTTTTCAAATTCTTGCGTAGAACCAGAAGGGAAAAATAAGAGTGGCTTTGACACATCATTTATGAAGGCTTTTTTGACCATAAATGACTTTATTTTAATTAAAACTTTTTTAAACTTCGAAACATCTTTCTCTAAAACACCATTATAACTTTATTTTACCAAATACTATTATACTAAAAAAAACCCTTCATAAAAGCCTTTTATAATGTATTTGCTAAACAGACTCTAAAACTATAATGGTTGGTGGACGTGTTGAAGCCTCGTAGCCTGAGTTAGACGGCAGTAGTGAGAATAAAAAGCGGGAAGTCAACAATAAGCGGCTTTAGGTTTATAACGTCTCTCTTGTTGGTTTGACGCCTCCTTTTTTACACACTTCGCCGCCGAAGTTTACACACAACCAACCCCTCAAACTTCTTCTTCAACCTCCATATCCATTGTCTCCATCTTTCCCTCGCCGGCCCCAGTCAATTTCCGCCGGTTCTCTTTCCTCTGTTCGACACTTCTTCCAAGGATTCATCTGAGTATTTGACAATCCCGAAGGCTCGAAGGTACTTCCGACTTCAAACGTTGTTTTTTCTGTCTTTCGAAATATGATCTTGACATTTAGAATGACACTGTGGGAGATTCATGCTACGAGTTTCATGTTACTAACCTATTATGAATTATTCTTTCACCTCACCTCAAGTCCTCAACTAAGTGAATTTGGACTTCTAAATGCTTGTTCTGAAAATGACGGTTTGGAGCTGCTGGTGGAGAATCTTAGTTGGTGTTTTACTGAGATTTATTCAAATATAGTTCGAGCACAATACTTTTCCTTGTTTGATTCCCTATTTTTCTGGACTAATATGGAAATCCATTATGCCCAATGCCAATCTGTTTCAGTCTTAATTCGAATTTTGCACCCACTGTTTTTTATACCTAACAAATCACCCATTAAGAAGGCTGTCCTTATAACCTATTAGGCTAAAAGCATGAGTTTGAGAATACCCACTTATCTCTTGTCATACCTCACCTTAACAACAACATCAATTTCCATATGTTTTGCTCCATTTACCCATGTATGTACGGTGTACCACTAAATTTATTCATCAAAGTAGTGAAGGGAACAAGGTAATCCAGTGCCTACTTTTAGACAAGGTATTATTTTTCTTTCTCGAGGGGCGTAGATAAGAGCTTCACATAATGTGTTTCAATTAATATGGCACAGTATACATGATTTTGTCATTGTTCTCATCTATTTAGTGCCTTTCTGCAAAATTGCACTATGAGTTGGCAAAGTTCCATGATCTATTTTACTCGGTATTTAAGAAGCTTGATGTTGTGGACGAGAGTTAAACGCCTTTGTATATCCTTACGTATCGGTTCAAATTATTGTACTAGAACCAGATATCGATTTAAGAATATTACTTGTATTGACAATTATAAAAGTTTAGTAACGTGTAATCTGCTGCAGATGATTGCAGCTCATATTTTGCTGCTTATTAAAAAGAAATGGGCAAGGGACATGGGTCAATTTTCATGCTAGTGTATAAGGGTGTTAATGTTCAGCATTACCCTTGACTCTATTATTTGGATGTTCCAAATCATATTCTGTTCTGTTCTGTTCATATATGTTACAAGTAAATTTGAATTACATGAAAATTGTCTTTGTCGTGAGTATAAAGTATTTCTGAATTTGGTTTCTGCTGCATGCTTGCACAAATCATATCTATAGCACCCTGCTCATGTAGTCAAAGGCACAAAATGGTAGATGGCATCAAATAGTACGATGACAAGTGTTTCTAAGAACAACTAAAGAAGTAAAAAGTAACACTTACAGTATCACATAGAAACAATATCTCGTATTATGATCCTAAAAACTTGAGAATTGCGCGATCGAAATAATAAAATGTGATTAATACATGTCTTTTTAGTAAAAATACTTTTGCTCAAATAAGATCGATATTAGTGTTATATATAATTAACAAGATTCTTACTCATGTTTGAAGATGGAAAAAGTTTAAAGGTTTTTTTACTCATGTTTCTATGTAATTTAATTAGATGCCAGGGGTATTTATCATAGTTAGTATGCATTTTGACTTTAACATCTTTTGTCAATGTAAACAGTTTTCTTTCAGATTGAATCTGAGTTTTCCATCTCAGATGGTCTAATAATGAATGCATGTTTTGCACACAGTGAAAAACTTCTTAAAAATGACAGTTGCAGCTTCCAAGGATAGTACCACGTTTGCAGCTGTGCCAGCTGAAAAAGGTTTGAGCTGCCAAACTACATGCAAAACCACTGAGGCTGACATAGCTCATTTGGATGAAAAGATAAAGTTCCCAAGTAACTCTGATGATTTTAAGGTTAATGTTACTGATCTCACAAATCCAAGCACGGACTGGCCCTGTGGAGTAGTGGATGAAGATGCAACTGAGTACTCAAGCTCATTTGGTGATGCTGCATCCAGAAGTGAGAACACATCAGGAACAAGTGATGCGGAAGTTGAGTCCGAATTTTGGGGCGAAAGCGCAATGGCTTCTATGTTTAATAACTATAACAGTGTTTTACCAACAAGGTTTGTTTGGGGATGGTCTTGACCCATGATTATAAACATGTTAAAATGTTAATTTATTCTTTCTTCCTGTGTAAAGTTTACCGCAAGTTCTTTATCTGAATAAATCTTTTATGATATACATCTCTGTTGGGAATAGGGGTATAGAAATAGCTTTGAGGCGTGAAAAGATCACTATCTTTAAAGTGATATTTATCCCCTATTTAATTGTTGTAGAGTTTCAGACAAATTCACTCCTAGGATACAACAAAGCCCTTAATGAAAAATCAGACATCATCTGGTCCTTCCATCGATTGCAGTTATTCCCATTAAAACGATCAAGTTTAAAGAAATCTTGATTCATCAAGGTAAGGGCTGTTGCTTGTGATCCGGCCTCCATAGCAGAATATCACTTTAAAATAGGGGCTTTGTTGTCTGATTTTTCATTGAGGGCTTTGTTGTATACTGGGAGTGAATTTGTCTGAAACTCTACACCAATTAAATAGGGGAAAAAGATCACTACCCTCAAAGCTATTTCTATACCCCTATTCCCAACAATCTCGTAATAAATGTAGATCACTGGCTGGTGATTTTCTTAGTTCTAAATAAGTTTCAGAACTTTGTACTTGAAATTGAAAGAGGCTTATTTTATGTTATTCCTTCTGGCTAGGTGTAGCTTGCATTTGGGCCATAGAATAGAACTGCATTATCAAACTTGTATTCTGGAGCTATAGTTTAATATTACAATCATTTTCTCTGAATTTTGTGCTGTGAACTTATATTTGAATTCATAATTTTCTTAGATCAGATTTTTTATATATACAGGGGTAAACTAAGTATGGATATTTTCAAATGTTGTACATAGTTTTATTATAACAGAGTTTGTTTTGTATGGCTCACTTAGAAGAATAGAAGGGTGGCTTGGGTTTTAGGGTTTTTGGTACAAGGTCGGGGTAGTTTTTAACGTTTTGTTGTTTTGATCACTCTATACAAAATGAGCTAAAGAGCTGAGCTGAGCTAAACAATTTGTTGTTTTGATAGTGTACTTGTAGCAGCATCTTGTAAGAGCTGAGCTAAAGAATTTAAAATATTTCCCCTCTTGGCTTTATGGAAATTACTGTTTTCTTAAGTTAAACTGCATGGATACTGTTATTTGTCAGCTCTGTACGTAATAGATGGTGTTTCCTTTCTGTTTTAGTAACTTTGTCCAACTGAATACTTTCTATGTTAAGTCATTTTCCCCTCTCTTTTGACTCTCAAAAATGTGCTGACTTCGTGATTACATTGCTCAGTATTTTTCTTATTCATTTGTGTCAGCTCTTAGTCAATAATTTTTTTTTCATAATTCTGCTACTAGGAGAAAGAAGGTAAGTAGTCACTGGAGGAGCTTTATACGACCGCTTATGTGGAGGTGCAAATGGACAGAACTGAGAATAAAGGAACTGGAGTCACAAGCTAAGAAGTACTCCAGGGAGCTAGAAATAAATGAGAAAACAAAAAATTTAGAGTTGGATCAATATGCATCTGAGTTTTGTTCAAAAACTTTTCCTTTTGTCGGTCATTGTTTAAAGAGAAGGCCCATGAAAAGAAGAAAAAGGAAGCAGGTGGACAAAATGAATGAACTATCATCGTTTACATCTCACCACCGGCTCTTCTCCTATATTGGTATGATTTTTATAATTGTAAGGAGTTCATTAAACATTGAATCTTTAATTATGGGGTTTTTATCTTCATGCTCACTGGAGAGACTCAGTGGTACTGACCGGATCTTTTTGTTGCAGAAAACAAGAAGTCTGACCTGGATAGTACTTCAACTATTGATGACATTGCTATCATAGGTATAAACACAAATTCTGCTATTTATTTTCTAATAGTCTAAGAAAAAGATTCATGTGAGAATGGTTTTTATTGTACGAATATACGAATGGAAAATTCACCTGCGCATCTCTTCACATTCACATGCACATACAAACATAAATACATGCATATTCACATATGTGTGCGTGTCTTTAACAATGTATCAAAAAATACATGCACATGACTCCGTGTGCAGGTGAATGTGAAGGAATGTGCATGTGAATATAAAAGGATATGCTTGTATTCGTATATTCGTAGGATAAGCAAATTCTTACCTGATCCAACTCCATAGTCTAATACATATAATATATCCAAACAATGTTATTGACTTACTGCAATACCCATGTTCATTGTTCTGCTCTAGTAATTTATTCTCCTAGTAATTTATTTTCTCATTAATAAGTATACAACAACAATCAACCCAATATAATTTTGTAGAAGTAGGGTTTGGAGGTCAAGGTTATACATCCATACTTCGAACAAATTTGAGCAGATGTTTTCCAAGGGATCCAAAGATGACTAAAAACTAAAATGGAAATGAAAAATGAACACAAAGAAGCAAAATAACAATAATTATTTTTATTAATATAAGAGGGAAGCCAAGAGTCACATCTACAAAGCTCTTGACGACAACGGGGGTGAGCGTTTGTTCTACCGTTTTGCTCAAGTTAGAGATTATGCTCGTAAGGAGTTTGAGTGTTTGACAGAGTAAGATATATTATAGCTGTTGGGTAATAAGTAACTGTTGAGGATACATTTGATTGTTTTTGAGAAAAAAGTATGTAAATTGCAGACCAAGTCCTCCTTTTACTTGTGATTTTGCATGACCGTATCTCATTATTACAGATCCATTATCCAAGCACGATGAGTTTGCAATTGGTGATGAGTGGTTTAGTGTTGATGAGACTTTATTGGAGCAGACCCTCTCAAATATTGAGACGGTACACTCTCGGGTTTATAAACTAAGAAACAAACTTGAAACGGTTATGCTAAAGAATGGCATGAAGTTGTCGTCTTCAGAAAATTTGAGCCTTGTTTCTCCTTTTGATGCTCAAACCAGCTCTGCTTATAGCCCTGCCATATCAGCTGGTAACGAGGACATAGTTTCAGCTGGTGCTATATATACACCTCAACAGCTGTCAGATTTTGAAATAGGCGATCTGGCTTTGCCTGAGGTTATCTCAAGCTGTGGAATGATTCCTGAAATTCCTGATATAATAGAAAGCACGGTCGGGCTGTTATCTGCTGCAGATGTTACCATCCATCAGGCACACATAGAATCAGCTGAAAACGTAAGCCTTTATATTTAATATAATTAGTCAGTGAAGAGGAACCACTTGCAACTAGCATACTTTTCAATCATTTTACAAATAGATGTATTGAGTTCTCCTTAATTTTACACAGATTTTAGATGATCCGCTTCTACAGCATGATATGGATGATGACAACATCCTTGCATTTGAGGGGATGCTCGATGAATCCTTTGAGATGGAGATGGAACTGGAGATGGAGATGGAGCTACAGATGCAGATGCAGCTGCAGCTAGAGACTGAGGAGCAGAACAGCTCCTTTCTTGAGTTGGAAGAACTGATTTCGGAACCCATTGCAGAAACAGAGGAAAAGCCTACGCTGACATCATGTTTAACATCTGAGTTTCAAATTCCCAAAACCAAGAGAAAGCGAGGGGAGCGCAAGGCTGGTCCTTGTGGCTGGAATCTATAATATTCATTGCTTTCTGCTGAAGAAGTAGAAAGTAGAATGAGTGACAATCGTGGCTCATCTTCCAGGGTTGCCTACTGCATTTTTATTCAGTGAGGTAGTGTAGTTTTTATCAGTTCAAAAGTGTGGCTCCATTTTTCAGGTTATGTTGAAGCCACTATAGATAATAAGCCAATCCATGTGTGATTTTGTACCCATGTTGAGGAGGTTTGGGGTTATGTTCCAGCTTCTGTAGATTGTTTAGTGAAAATTCATGGATTCTAATATAAGACGTTTTTCATTTAATCTGCAACATTTCTTTTGATGGTTTGCCTAGTATATTGGAGTTGTCAATATGGGCTCCTGAGCTTCGAATCTGCGATGGTGTCAGAAGGTGCACTACTTGGTTCTCTTACCTACTTCATCTCCAAAACAATCGAGTCTCCTTAGGTGGCGTTTGTTTATAATGTCGGAAACGGAAACGGAAAGGAAACGAACCTAGTTCATTTTAGTGGAATTGTTCATCGATCAAAATTGTAATTTTATTTTCTTTTCCCTTTCTCATATCAACATGTTTGTGCTTGTAGCTTGCTACCAAATTTTAATCTTAACCTGCTATATATATCTCTATAGACAAAACGATACAACTGATACAGCCTTACTCTAGTAGTCTAGTGTGCTCTACACAAAGGCTTCACCAGCCAACCTTGTTCATCCAACTAACAAAATATCTAAACAGATCAATGTTTCTTCCTTTAGAACTAACTAGCCTAGTTCCCGCGCCATGCGCAGGTTTATATAACTCGATATAGTTAATAAATAGCATTATGTAGAGGAAAGTTCTGGTGCAAATAACTCTTAACGTAGGAAAAACGAACAGATCGCGTTCACAAATTACACGTCAATGTTCATATTCTCGATGGTAATGTTCATAATCTGGTCTATAAAATTTGTTCGAACGTTTTCATTGAGGACGCGGTGACATACTTGTAATTACTGCGAACTTTTTTTTTCTTGTGAAAATGACCTCAAAAACTTTTATCGTCAGATTATGAACATTATCGCTCAAACTATGAACGTTAACTTGTTATCTATGAACGCGAAAATTTCGTTTTTCCTACGTTGGGCCTTGTTCTCACCGGAACTTTTCCCGCATTATGTATTATATATAATTTTATATGAAAATAAGTTGATACCTTGAAATGATATTGATACATGATTAAGTTTTAAAATTATAAATATAATAAACAACGAATATAAATGATTTTTTATACAAAATTTTTTATTTGATCAAATTATCATTGCTCAATTTTTAACAAATTTAAATAAATTGATTTCAACATATATAAAACTATATAATTTAAAGCACTACCACATCACAAAAATATAACATTTTCTCTTATTTTTTAAGAATACAATCTTTTTGTAATATGACATATCATAAAAATAAAATTATAAATTTGTAAAATAACATAATAGGATACTGGAAGGTCAAAATAAAAAAATTAACAAATAAATAACTTTTGGTTATCTGAAAGATCTTATGCAATCTTTTTGTGATATTTTTGCACATGATTTTCCAAATTTAATCAATTTTTTAAGAAAATTATAATCAATAGTAAAAAATCATGACCAATTAAATTGTGAAAAATAAATGACTTTAATGAAGAGTATGTCAAGTGGCATAGCTAGAATAGGAGAATTATGTTTTGCTTTATTAGTTATATAGAGATTCACGTATAGATTCTTCTACTCTCGCAAAAGATAACATTTATGAAAAGATTAAAAGAGCCAAAAGACTGTTGGAACCGTATTTTTCTGAAGCTTTCGGGTAAATTTTTGGTGGATTCCTACCACCGTTAGTTCCGTAATAAGGGAGTTTTCACTTTTGTCTGAGAATAAATATTCATTAAAAAATAAAAGTTTTTCAATTTTTGGATGTTTTTAAGTTTGTCTACGAATGTTCTCCAAATTAGTATCAATTTACTACTAATGCAGATTTGAGGACGAATCCCTTTTTAGAGGGGGGATGATGTACGTAGGACTCCATCAGTTCAGATCACAGACATCATGGAAGATGAGAGTACAAGACAGAAGGAGCCGATCGATCAAGAAGAAAGGACGACAAGCACAGCTGGGGCGAGCAGGAGGAAGGCCCATCAGGAGCTTTGAAGTTTTTACAATTTTACCCTATTGAGACATTTTCATATTTAAGTTGGTTTTTAAAGCATGTGGCTTAGTTTGACAATTTGAGAATATTTCTAAGTTTTATTGTTTTAGCTTTCACTTTCATTAGCTGTAGTTTGATTGGATTGAATCAAGTGGATTTTTTGTTTTAGTTCAACTGAGAGTATTTGAGTTTTGGTAGATTCCTTTATTCAACTGCTCGAATCGAGTTCAAGGAGCTTTGGTTGATTCCATTGAATCCGAGGATTCAAACCTTGAGAGAACCCTAGGTGGATTCCAAGGGTTAATTCAAGTCAAACAAGCCTTTCTAGGTGGATTCCTAGATAGACGTTGTTTGCTTATCAAATTCGTTTGATCGTTGATAGGTAGTGTTTCGTATGTGTTATCTATTGATTGTTAGCTTAGTTTGAGATTCTTTTGGGTTCTTTTCATATGTAATTACATGATCCGGAGTCGAAGAGAAGAAGTAATTGAGAACTGCGAAGATTTGTGAAGATTGAAGACGTCTTTAGGGGAACCGAAGAAACCAAGTAAGAAGACAAGAAGACTTGAAGAAAAGACAAAGACGGAGTCGCTGACGAATAAACGCGGGTGATCCGCACCCACGAATTTGCATCAGAGAAGAACCACGCATGTGGACGACCTGTGGAAGGATCATGAACATTTTACTAAGTATGAAGACCCGGGGTGATCTGCGAATGGCCTTGAAATTCGCGCCCGCAGGTAATGTGCTGAAGGCCGGATTTGTTTCTGAAGTTTTTATATTATTTTGTATTTTATTTATTTATTTTATTTTATTTCATATTTCGGATTTATTATTCCTAGTAGGTATTTAAGCCTAAAAACACTTTAGTTTTAGGTTACGTTTTACTTCCTGTAGAACCCTAGTTTTGCCTCCATGTCGATGTTGAACTAATTCCATTTGTTTTGCCTGACAACTGAAGATTTTGGTTGATTGGGTGTGAGATTCTAAACTCTATTTGCTTTCTATTGATTGTATTGATTCTCATGTTCTTAAATCTTGTTGAATCTTGTTGATTTATCTAGTTTGGCCATCTAGGTTTATTGGTACTGTTCATAGTGCTAAGATTTGGTAATTCCATGTTGTAATTCTTTATCTAGTAGCAAGCACATGTTTACATGACCGGGTTGCAGTGTTTACTTGTGAGCGAGAATTGATTGCATGCTTATTCGACGGGTTGTCTGAGTTGTATGTATCCTGCTATATTCCTTTGCTTAATGCTTCTCTTTAATTGAATCTTGAAGATCTTCATATTTGTTGAATAGGAAATTATATCAGGGTGGGTTGCGCTGATATCTATGTGTGATTAGGAATAGGAACAACAATAGGATTGCAAAAATTAGAGATGTCTATGATCAGCCTTGCATATTATTGTGTGGATATTTGTTAGGTGGAACGCTTTCCCAATCATATTTATAACAACTCTTGCTACTTTGTTACTTTTACTTGTCTAAGGTTATAGAACAACAACTTTCCCCCTTTGGTTCGTTCGTTGGTAGTAGTTACTTGCTTAGGAATAGACTACTTGATTTTCTTGGAATTCGACCCTTGCTTTCCTGCTATACTAGTTGGTTAGTTAGGTTTTCTTTGATAGGCATCAACCATTTTAGCCTTGTCAAATTTGTCTTCGCAACGACCTCACGAATTCCATCTCTACATCGACTTCCATCTTTATAGTGCTCAAGGGAACGTTTTCAGCCTCCTGTATTTGATCCTACAGATTCATCTGCCATCACAAGTCTCAGGCCTCAGCAGACAGATTCCGCTTGATCTCCCTGATCAACACAACATAACCTGCCAAAGCTTGATCCGTCGTAAAAGCCAAAGTGATAGCATTCTTATACGCCTTCTTCTTTCTCCCATAGAGCATTGATTCCAAAATACCAATGCTAGAAAAACATCAGAATCGATCATAACATCACCAATCAAGACTAAAATACACACAAAGACAAAGAAAAAGTTAGCAACTTACCTCGATGAAGAGCATCGTAGCACCGAATCAAGGAGCAATATAATCTCTCATGCGAATCAAGTGTTTTCAGCAAACCAGGCGACGTCGCCTTCATTGTCGTAGTACATGAAGATCGGACCTCTGCGAGCGGTGCCAGACCAGTGATCGAAGTTGACGAGGTAGCATTGGTGGAAGGTGGGAGCATCGGTGAAGGATAGTGATTGAGTTGTTGTTTGAGATAGCGAGTTTCATAGCTGTAATTACTCACCTGATCTACAATTTGTTGCTGGCGATTTTGATCAGGGAGACGACGACTTCGGAATTGGAATCTATAAAAGAATAAGGTGAGTCTCTCTTCGGAATTTCTTGTGCAGGACTCGGAAGTTAGAGGCGAAAACTGGAATTTGGGATTTTGAAGTTTATCATTTCATTATTCTTAATAGCGAGTCGTAAGTATACTTTTGTCGTGAAATTGAACTTTATAAAAAGTGTTCCGACTTATTCCTTCCGTTGTTTGACCCAACATAAATTTTAAAAAATGTCTTTATTTATACGCCACTAAAACTTATTTTGTAGTTGTGAGTATTCGACCATTAAACTATCGAATGGTTTCTCATTATAGTCAGGGCCGACCCAAGGGCCAGGGCAACCTGGGTGTAGGATCTGAGTGTTAATACGAAGGGAACTGTGACAAAGAGTTGTCCAGTTCCTAGGAACAACGGAAGTAATGAAACAAGTTATCAACACAATTACTTAAGGTGGAAACCCTAGATAACCAACTAGTTATCTTTGGATAAAAAACACCCCTCTTTCGAGGATTGAAAGGTCTACTTGTATATTCAATCAGTGAGTTTAGAGATGAACGAGATTACAAACTTATTGCTAAGTACTAACCTAGTTCCTACCAGAAACTCTTAGATGAAAATACCAGTGAGCTTACTTGATGTTCTTGAGCAAGAACACTTCTTTCTCTTCTCAACCAGATGCAATTCGAACTGAGCAAAGAACGCCTCTTTCTCTTCTCAAAGATGCAATTCGAACTCTCCAAAAAGCATAGTGATTAAGGTCGTCCGAATAGATATTTATATGCAAGAAGATCTCGTGTAAAGATATCGGTTAAGATAATTACACTTCTTTTGTGGTTTGGTTGAATAAACAAACAAAAGATCTACTAATGTTCATTTACAACCGACAACTTCACACTTCTTATGGAATCGAATTATCAAGTAAGATCTCGCTTGAGATATACTTGAATAATCTTTAATTCCATAAATGCAAGTTTATGTTATTTACCAAAGATAAACAATTTCCCCCTTTTTGATGATGACAAACAAACACTAAATCTAACACGGAAACAATAGGCAAAGATAAGAGATATTTTAATGGAGCAGAGATACTTAGGGATATAGCTTCAAAGTTCCCCCTTAACTTATGAACACAGTAATCAGTTCCCCCTTAGAATGATATGAGTCCTATTGGTTCCAAGATTCTAGAATATATTCCCCCTTTTGACATCATCGAAAAGATTGGAAGGGAATCAATGTAATCAAGCATGGAAGAGAGAACATAGAGTCACAAGGCATTGCAGGTCAAAATAACAGAAGGCTTGATGTGCTGGGGAACCCTAAGGAAAGCTAAGCCAGAATTACCAAAGGGAACTCAAGAGGAACTCGACTTCTTCTGCTCAATCAAACTTCAGCAAAGCTGTTTGATAGAAACACTTATCCTTCAAAACAACAAAGATCACTTTTTATTTCCTGAGCAACATCATCTTCCTTAGGGAGCTCACAAAACTTTTTGTGGAACTCAATGCCCATAGACATAACTTTCTTAGGGCGAACCGAGACACGAGAAACAATTGCCTCAGTAATGGATGGATCATATAGTTGAATCAGAACCCATCGGTGTCGGAGAAGAGGAGTCCAGGCAGAGGAGCAACACTAATCGAAACGTCGGTCGTGACAAGGGTGGCGACGTTTTGGGAATTAGCCAACTTTTCTGCAGCAACTGCCAGGGAAACAACTTCTTGGTGTTGTCGTTCAGCAGGGAACTCAAGGTCGGTGTTGGAGATAATTCGAGAGACCTTGAAGCAGCTAGGGGAGCAATATTTCTCCTTCTCCTTTTCTTTTCTTTCTTTTTTTTTTTTTTTTGAGCTTGAACTTGAGCGGCTTGTACCTGAATGAGGGCAGATATAACCTTTGTAACATAGATCCTTCCAAAGAAAAGATATTTCACAAATGTCACAAGATCTTGTCAACATATCCTTAATAACTCACGTCCGAGAAGATCTTTCAATGAGAAAATGTGATCCAGATTATCCGACTATCATGAATAGAAATCCTTATCATGGATCCAACCGCAGCGAAGTAGCAAAGAACATTGATAAATAATCACTGACCGACAAGAGCAAAACGCAGAAAATACACAGTTCCCCCAGAGTTCCTTTGAAGTGACTGGCAATGGAAGGCTTTGGATGCATATATGTGATAGGCATAAAATTCAAGAAAGTACACATCCAAAAGCAATAAAATACCAGGTGGGTCAATTTTGACGCTAAGCTAGAAGTTCCCAGTTGTGGACTAATCATAAAATGCTCATAGGGAACTCTAGAGAAGCCAGGTTAGGGTCGGCCTATAATCAATCATCCTTTCGGCTTATAATGAGGGTTCAGTAGATCAGATTGATTATTTTGTGTTGAAAGAAGTACGATCATGTCAACTAAACAGATTAAGTGTCATGCTTGGAATATTATGCGAAAACAAGACACATACTCATAGTTTGAAATGAATGTCAATAGACTCAAGTAGCAAACAACCAAGCTAATTTCCAGAGATAAACCAAACAATCACATAACTAGTCATGACCAGGGAAATAGGCAAAGGAACTCAGAACCTCTAATCAATGGTATTCATACCCAGAGGCAATCTTAAGTACTCAAATGGCTCTCGATTAAGGTCTTTATAGAAAATATCAGCTATTTGGTCCACAGTACGACAATGTTCCATTGTAATCAACCTTTTTTCCACATTATCTCTTAAGAAGTGGTGCCTTATGTCAATATGCTTAGACTTAGAATGAAAAACATGCTTCTTAGAGATGCTAATGGCACAAGTATCTTCACATAAAATCTTAAGGGAACCAAAGTACTTACCTTGGTCGACAAGATGTAGCATGAGCCAAAGGAGTTGAGCACACCATGCAGTAACAACCATGAATTCTCCTCAATGGACGATAGGGAACCAGAAGACAAATTCTTGGATCCCCACGATTCAAGACACAAACCAGGGAACTTCGTCATACCATAGATGCTCTTTTGATTTCCCAAGAATCCAACATAATCAACATTAGTGTTGGAAATGATCTCGAAGTCTTCGCTCTTGGGAATCCATAGGAACAAGTTGTCAGTTCCCTTGAGATAGCGAAGAATACTCTTGACAGCAGCAAGGTGCTTCAATCTTGGATCATCCTGAAAGTGAGCACACAAACACACAACATACATAATATATGGTCTACTAGTAGAAAAGTAGAGAAGGGAACCAATCCTTTGCATGTACAAAGATTGGTCAACTTTCGGATCAGAGGCCGTCATTGTGAGTTTTGTGGCAAGGGAAGTGGGGGGGTTGCAAAAGTTTGCATGAATCCATCTTGAATTTTTCGAGCAGTTCCTTCACATACTTTTTTTGATGGATTTGAGTTCCATCGGGGAGTTGGTTGATCTGGAGACCTAGAAGAAGGTCAGTTCCCTTATCATGCTCATCTTGAATTCACTACTCATCAGATTTTTGAATTTCTCTACAAGAGACAGATTAGTGGATCCAAAAACAATATCATCGACATAAACTTGAACATCCAGAATGTCATCTTTAACCTCAAGAAGAAAAAGTATTTTGTCGATCAAACCTCTTCTGTATTTATGGGATATCAGGAACTGAGCCAATCGATTGTACCATGCACGAGGAACTTGCTTCAAGCCATAGAGGGCCTTGTTGGTTGGCATACACCTCCTCTTACAAAATGCCATTGAGAAAGACATTTTTATCATCCATCTTGAAAGAGCTTGAATCCTTTGTGAGAGCAAAGGCAAACATCAAGCGAGTTGCCTTCAAACTAGCAACATGAGCAACTGTTTAGTCATGATCAATTCCTCTTTGTTGATTTATCCTTGATCCATGAGACGAGCTTTGTTTCTTGTGACCACACCAGAGTCACCAAGCTTGTTGCACAAGATCTACCTAGTTCCAATGATGGTCGTATGTGGAGGACGGGGAACTAGGCGCCAAACCTTATTTCGTACGAACTGGTGTAGCTCCTCATGCATTGCATGAACCCAATCGGGATCATTTAACACTTCTTATAGTTCTTTGGGATCTGCAAGAGACATGAAAGCACAGAAAGTACAAAGGTTATGGAAAGAGGATCTAGTAGACGGACCTGTTGTACTGGAAGTTGGGCATATGAGAATTTGACGAGCCAAATGGTTGAATATTGTATTGTTTGCAACATCATTCTCAGCAGAGTTCCTTGTGAAGGCAGCCTGGTTCCCAACAACTTGTCGTAGAGACATCAATGATATTGTCTTGAGCCAGGAAGGAGATTGGAACAGGAGTTCCCTCAATGGTAGGATTCTTACTTGAAAAGCTTCATCTTGAATCTTTAGATTTTCTATTTAGTTTCAGGTGAGTTCCCATGAAAGGTCACTAGTTAAGTTCATGAGGCAACTCAGGCGGTGAGGCTACATGAAGGAAGAACACTTTGTTCTGATTTATCCTCATCATATTGAGAATTGGTTGGTTTTTTAGTGGGATATTTCTCAATGTTGTGCACAAAGAACTTGCACCCTTCGACATGAGGAAGAGATATGTTGGGAACTCTTCCTTTGTTGTGCAAAACACATGTTGGTCTCCCTGATCACACAAGCTGGGAAACACTCATTTGATCAATATCCAATTTTTTTCTTCTTTTCTCTAAACACCGACGAAAATCTTTCCCCCGTCGAGTTTCTGAAGTGAGTACTTATTTCGTATCATTTCGCCCCCTTACTCACTTCATCCTGCATAGAAAAACATTAAAACTTGGGAACCCAGTCCAACAAAGCTTTTCTGGGTTTATTAGCTTGAGAGTTCCTATTCTGAGCAAAATACTTAGTTCCCTGTGGAGAAGATGAACTAGCAGTTCCCTGTGGAGAAGATAAATAAAAGTGAGGATCATTCAAGTCATGAATATGAGTTTTTCCCTTTCTATTAGCATGTCTCCAGTTATAGGCTTCTTCTTCCTGTCTTCTTTTCTTCTCACATTCATTGATATAGTGGCCTTGGTTCCCACAGTGCCAACACACACGATTTGCGGGAATCCATTGGTATTTATCTTTGGTTTTATAGTGAGACTTACTTTTCTTACCTTCACCTTGGTCAATCTTATGTTGTGTCTTACGAGGAGCACTGCATCCCATGTTCTTATACATTTCATGAATTTTGGGATCATAGGGAGCACAAGTAAGGTTGACCTTAGAGGTATTTTCAAGAACTTCGATTGTTTGAGTCAAACATTCATTTTTGCAATTAGAAGTTTGTAAAGCCAATTCAAGTCTTTCATTTTTAGCATGAAGTTCATTAGACACTTGTTCTAGGTCAGTGTGACTATTGCAGAGAGAGTCATCTAGGTTCCTAGGAAGATAGCCTAATCCTTTATTAGGTTTCACGAAAACAGTTTGAGTCACAGTCTTTTCATGAATACAATCAGTCAAATCATCAAGTTTTTCCATGATAGCCATAAGCATTTTCTCAGAGGAACTACTGCCTAGATTCAGTTTATCATGCAAATCACAAGTAGGGAAAACAAAATGAGAGGCATTTTCATATTTAGAAGCATCTTCATACTTCTTACACCAAGCAGCACTTTCATCAGTTAAGATAGAGATTTCTTCCTCATTTTCAGCAAGTTTTTCTTGAAGATTATTATTCTATTTACTCAGGGATTTGATGATTTTGATCAATTGTTTCTTATCATATTTAATAAGAATTTCAATGAGATCAGAAGAAGAAGTTACCTTTGGAGTAGAAGTTTGAATCTCAGTTTGAGCCATGAGACATAAGTCATCTAGTTCCCCCTCAGAGTCACTATCTCCCCAAATGGCAGAGACCACATTAAGATTTGAGGAAGTAGTCTTCATTGTGGACACAAGACAAATTTCTGAGGAACTCCGATCCAGTTCCTTATCATGGGAACTGTCGTCTAGTTCCTGTTCAGACACTTCTTGAGTATTAAAGCATTTACCTCCCGTGAGATCGTCCAATTTCCTTTCAGATTCTTCATCATTGTCTCCACAAAGGAAGGTTGCAACAAGATCCATTTTCTTCTGGGGAACTCCTTCCTTTTCCCTTTCTCCATTCGTAGGATATTCTTTAGCACGATGTCCTACTTGATCACAATGATAACAACGAAATTCCTTGTGATCTCTTCTGTTTTCGTTCCTAGAAAACTTTCCTTTATGGAAGCTTCTCACAAAAGTTAGAAGAGTATTGATATCGTCATCATTCTCTTCATCTGAGTTCCCATCGATGTGAAATCTCTCCATCCGTTTGGAGAGGATCAAGGAACTGTCTTGATCAGTCTTGGCTTGCTCAATGCCCTTGTGTTTGTTCTTTTGTTGCTCAAATTGACCAATGAGCTCTTGGAGAGAGAGATCTTTAATAGATGGAGTTTCCAACAAGATACCTTGAGTGAGTTCGGTGTTATGAGACATCATGATAACCTGCAAGTAACACACAATCTAGAGCCTTGCCTCTGATACCAATTGTAGGATCTGAGTGTTAATACGAAGGGAACTGTGACAAAGAGTTGCCCAGTTCCTAGGCACATCGGAAGTAATGAAACAAGTTATCAACACAATTACTTAAGGTGGAAACCCTAGATAACCAACTAGTTATCTTTGGATAAAAACCACCCCTCTTTCGAGGATTGAAAGGTCTACTTGTATATTCAATCAGTGAGTTTAGAGATGAACGAGATTACAAACTTATTGATAAGTACTAACCTAGTTCCTATCAGAAACTCTTAGATGAAAATACCAGTGAGCTTACTTGATGTTCTTGAGCAAGAACACTTCTTTCTCTTCTCAACCAGATGCAATTCGAACTGAGCAAAGAATGCCTCTTTCTCTTCTCAAAGATGCAATTCGAACTCTCCAAAAAGCATAGTGATTAAGGTCGTCCGAATAGATATTTATATGCAAGAAGATCTCGTGTAAAGATATCGGTTAAGATAATTACACTTCTTTTGTGGTTTGGTTGAATAAACAAACAAAAGATCTACTAATGTTCATTTACAACCGACAACTTCACACTTCTTATGGAATCGAATTATCAAGTAAGATCTCGCTTGAGATATACTTGAATAATCTTTAATTCCATAAATGCAAGATTATGTTATTTACCAAAGATAAACAACATAATCTTTCCTTGATCAATTACCACGAATTTCTAACAATCAGATATTATAAATAAGGAACAAAATCTTCATGATATCTTCTTCTCCTTGCTGCCCACGTTTGACCTAATCTCGGCAGCGTCAGAGACGCGGTTCCCTTTCCAGTTCCCTTGATCTTGATCTTTGCTCACTTGGACTTGGTTTCCTTATCTTTTCATCTGAAACTCAAATACTAATATGACCATTAAAGTATAAGTGTTTTTCATCGTCAACCGAAGAACCGAGGAAGGGAACTCCATGGAAACTGAAGTTCCAAAAGTTCCATTCCAACACTGGGCGACCGCCTAGGGCCCCCAATTTTTAGGGGCTCCTAATTTTTATATAGTATGTATATGTATATGTATGTCTTAGATATCAGAGAGCCAATCCAGCCAAGCGGTTTCACTTACCTTCTACTGTGTCATAAGGTTGCGAGTTCGAGCCCTATTACCTGCGTTTTTTATTTCATTTCTTGAGCATCTGGGCCCAAATTCCCATCATTTCTTGAGCATCTGGGCCCAAATTCCAAATCCGAATGCCAACCCAAATTGCCCAATCTGGCCCAATTAATGAATAGAGTAGAGATTGAAATACTTTGCTATATTACATTTCAATGTCAAATTTTTGCCGTTAGTTTTATCTCTCTCAATTCTCCTCTCATTTTCCCTAATTTCTCATTCTCCCAATTAGGATTATAAAATTATGAAATTAATCAAAGTGGTGGCAATTGGCAAATCAACAATACTTTGGAAGAGGTATGTAAAATTACTTACTTACAATTTATAGTTTTTTTTCAATTTTCATTATTTCTAGGTTTGGTTTGGTTTTTAGGTCAAGAGATTAAAATTCGAATTAACCAAAGTTGTTGCTTATTTGATTGAAATACAGGTTCTTCACAAGATATTTACTCAAAGAATGTAGGCATGTAGCAACTTGAATTTGTTAGAGCTACTGATTCTTATCCAAATGTGTCAATTGCTTGTCGTATCTTATTGACTATTCCTATAACTGTAGCATCGGTTGAAAGAAGTTTTTCCAAGCTTAAGTTATTGAAAACATATTTAAGGTCATCTATGTCACAAGAAATATTGAATGGCTTAGCCATTCTAAGCATTGAGAAGGACATGCTAGAAAGTTTGGATGTTAACACTATATTGATAACTTCGCATCTAAAGATGCTCGGAGAAATCGTTTCAAGTGATTATTCATGTGCTTTCTGTTTGCAGGTTAAAATGGGCAGTTGATGAAGACCAAAGATGCTTACAAGCCAGAAATTTAGTTTTAATTCCCTCTCTTAGGACTTTGTGTCAAAAAGTGTAATTTGGCTACATGTTTAGCTAACCGTTGAGTGCTTCAACTATTATTAAGGCTCTATTTTGCTTTTTGCATTTGGCAAAGATGTTCATGAATCTTGGTTGTGTTTGTATGGTCTAGATATGAACGAATTTTAGTATTAATATATATTGCTCTACTTTTACTTATGTAAATTGGATTTTTAAGAATTTATATGCAATTTAGGGCCTTTTATTTAAATTTCGCCCGGAGCCTCTAAAATGTTAGGACCGACCCTGATTATAGTCACCATCAATTTTCAGAAGCTGAGGACTTGTTACTTGATCGTGTGCTACTGGAAGTGTATATGTAATCACGCATCTAAGATGCTTGGATTGAATTGTGATGCTATAATAACAACAAACAAATCATTGAATTGGTATGTCATCATGCATTTCAGATGTTTAGAATGGCTCATTATCATCAAAAGTAAATTTCACTATGCTCTTCTTTTTGTTTTATTTTGTTAACCTCAATTAATGAACCGCGCAAAAATGTTCCGGAGGTTGATGATAAGTTCTTGTTTTAATTACAATAAAATGTAAAATTTGAAATTGCGTTTTTCCCTATAGCTAGGCATCAAAACTTCATACATGGTGCTCATCATCAACCAAACCGTGGTTATGAATAGAAGAAGCATCACTACTGAAAAACATAAGCATCCCAACCCACAAAAGCCCTTTGAAAATCCTAGCAATCCCAATTGTAAGAAGAAGATAGTACAACCACCAACCCACAAAATCCCCAACTCCAACACCTCCACCGGATGTGTCCATCTTGACCTCCACCACTCCGATTAACGCGTCGACCTCGTCTCTGAGCCTGAACCACCACAACCCACCACACCCTGCAGTCATCACCGCCCTCTCCACCCATCTCTCATCAATGGAGCCGCCACAAACGGTGTCATCCACCACCGGCTTCACCACGCTCCTACACCAATACATCATTGTCTCATGGACCCCTATAAACAACAGATAGAGTGTGTCACAATGACACCTTCAAAGTTTTTAATTTGGAAAACTAACCTAAGTAGTTTTTATTAGTTTTTATTAAAGAAAACTAATCATTGGATTTCTCCTTTTCTCCTTTTCTCCTTTTCTCAGGGTAGGGAGTTAGTTTTTAAATAGGTCATTTTCTTACTAAAAATCAACTCACCCGTAAAGAAGAGTGCCTTGGTAAGAAAAGAGGTCCTAGTATTCTTGGAGAATCCGGAGCCGTCAATCCCGGCTATTATGGAGGATTCGATGCCAAATCCAACACACACTTGCAGGGTAAAGAGGAAGATCCAAGCACTCGCCAATTTGAGTCGGGTTGGCTGTTCCGGCTTCACACTAATCCGACCTGTTATGGTGTGGATTAGGGATGATAGGGTGATGATGGAGACAAGGGGGTGGAGAAGAGTTGGGTTTGTGTAGAGGAAGACGGAGGAGAGGAGGGAGGTTTCTTGGTGTTGCTCCTTTAGGAATTGTGCATTTGATATCCTTGCTAAGAGGATAAATGATAAGGGCAAAACAAGGCTAAGGATTGTGGTTGCCAGAACATGGAAGCATTGTAGGAGAAGACAAGAGAAGCTGACTTCTGAGAGCTTCATCATTTTCTCCTGCCATGGCTTCAGACCCATGTCTTTAATCTTCAAAACTTGGGCCTACTTAAAACAGGAGACTCTATTATATATATACGAACCCAAACGCAGACGCAGATTATCAAGGCTGGCTAAGTAGTTGCATCAAACCGGAGAATATGTGGTTGCCACGTCTTTATATTCTACCTACATACTTGCTTTTGTTTCTTGACTTGGGAACGTGTCTCGTATTACTACAGTTAGACCTGGTCAAATGCGGGCTCGGCGGTGGTAGTTTTTTCAGCCATTTTTTACGGATTGAATTAGTCCGAGGTCCGGAGGTAGGACCTATAGCCAGGGACGGACCTACATAGAGACCCATGGGGGCACAAGCCCCCATTGACATTGAAAAATGAACGAAATTGTAGATCATTCAAAGACGAGTACATGCATATAAAATTCACTAAAATCGGACTTCGTTTCACCTTTGTAAACTCCAAAATACGAAACTCTTGCAAGTTGCAAACCACGCCGCCGCAATACAAGACTAGAAGATCAAATATGGTGTGTTCCGAACTATTCGAGGTCAGGGACGCAACACGAGGTCTTCTTTTTAGTTTCTTATACGTTTTTTTCATGTGCTGTTTCATTTTGAAGCGTCACAAGAAACTTTTTTTCATGTGTTGTTTAATTTTGAATAGTCCCAAGATAGAAGAATATTTTTATTGAATTGATTTTTGTAAAAGATTCCAGTAGAAAAATTGTGTTAGACTGTGTTGTGTAGTGTTGAGCTGATGTAAATATTTCGTTTGTTTATGCTTGATTTTTGACGCCAATAGTATTGAGATGATTATTAGTTTTGATTGTATATACGTTTGATTAGAATTATGTTAAATTCTTATGCAATCAATTTTTTTAGCCGAACAAGCTCATCCCTCTATCCGGGCCGGATAGCCAATAGAGTAGCCCGGCCCGTTTTTTTAATGAAATTTAAAGATAAATCTAAATAAAAATGCTTAAAACAAGAAGAAATTGCAGAAAATATCAATTTCTCACAAATGATTTGGTAAATGTCAACTTTTGAAAAGTATAGCAACACTATCAAAAAGTTGCTAGTACTGCCATTCTTTTTGCTTGATTTTTACATTTTCTTTTGGAAATTAGAAATAGAAAAAGAGATATAATTAGAGAAAGAAAAAGGCAAAAGAAAAAGTTGATAAACTTAATCAACTTGTTACTGTTATGCTTTTCACCTGTTACCTGTTTCACTTGCTACTGATTCACTTGTTACCTGTTTCACCCGGTCTTTCTTGTCCAGTTGGTTGGTGCCAACCTTCTCACACTAACGCGCTAAAATACAAGCTAATAAAGTTGTTTGTTCACCATTGTTTCTGCTCACACTGAAGCAGAAACAATTGTGAACATATTGAGGAAGATGGATGGCATGGAGATTGCCCACACTGAACCTTCTAGCTCGGGACCTGATCCAAAGAGAAAAGAAGACACTCAAGAGGTTGTCCCGACCCTGGTCAACAAAAAACAAAAGGAAACCAAAGATGGTAAGAACAAAGCCATTATCATAAATTAGTTTCCTATGATTAGTACTCCTGTGAAGTTATGTTGTTCTATGTTTCAGCCGAACTTTGATTATCTTCTTTTGTATCACCCTTGTGTGCTCTGGCGGAGCCAAGATTTTTGTAAAGGGGGCGAAATTTTCTATACTATAAATTTATTTACTTAATTATAGTATATATTTATAGTATAAAGAAATAAATTAAATATTAAAGAGAGTGTATTGAAATTTAAAAGAATAAAAAGTAGTGGAGAAGGTTTGAACTCTTAACCAATAGTATTTTTATAAAGCATTTACCAACTACATAAACTTACAAAGCCTTTATTTAGCACACCTTCAAATTTTATTTAGCACACCCATACCTTCGTCACGAATGTATTTCACCATACCTTCGTCACGAATGTTTATAAGACCTTCGTCACGAATGTATTTCACCATACCTTCGTCACGAATGTATTTTACCATACCTTCGTCACGAATGTATGCTGAACCTTCGTGACGAAGGTCTTATACACATTCGTGACGAAGAACCCTAAAACATACGTGACGAAGGTAGCTATATCTGCAAAAGTAAAGCTATTATGTCTAATCCACACCAACTGCATTTAATTACCATAAACACTTCATATATCCGAACCACCTTCTTCTTCTACCTCTTCATTTCAACTATTTCACTTCATTTCACCCTAAACACTTTCATTCAAACACATTGTTCAATTGAAAATGTCAAATTGGGATGATTACATACACCAAAATGTTGATGAAGATGGTCCATCGTGGGGGAACTACAATGAGGTATGTTATAGTTGTTTTTAATAATGTTAATGTTAGGGTTTGTAGGTAAAATATATGTTTTTTTATGATATTGAATAGTTTGAAGTTAGTTGTTTGTGTTGAATGTGTGAAAATCATGTTGTAATATGTTTATTTTAGTTGTTACATACTAGGAGCATGATTTGTGTTTGTGTGGAAATTTGAATATGATGTTGAAGTTAGGGTTTGTGTGAAAATTTGTGTTTGTGTTGGAATTTAGGGTTTGATTCGAATTTAGGGGTAAAAAAGTGTAAAAAACATTTTGAAATGGGGTAAAATGGACATTCGTCACGTATGTATGGCAAACCTTCGTCACGTATGTATGGCAAACCTTCGTGACGAATGTATTTGCACAAGAAATGTGCAAATACATTCGTCACGAAGGTTTGCCATACATACGTGACGAAGGTTTTCTATACATACGTGACGAATGTCCATTTGTGTTGGAATTTTGTTGTGTTTGTGTTGGAATTTAGGATTTGATTCGAATTTTGTTGTTTTTACAGAATAATAGTCCAGCGTTCAATCGTTTAAGAAACTTATCGATCAATGCCGATATTCCTTTGGGACCTCATGGAGTGCCTTCGTTTGATCTTGGTTTGGATTTTGATATTCCGCCAATAGTCTCTCAGCTTGAACCTCCTCCATATCATTCTCATCAAACTGATTGGTCTAATGTTCCTGAATACCAATCTTTATCGCAACCATATCAAGACATTGAGTATTTCCCGAAATTGAAGACAGTACCACAGTTTGACAGTGTTGTGCCTTATGAGGACCCACATATATCATTAGATTATTCAGAAGTTTTCGTCACTGATAAGATCTTCAGCTCAAGGGCAGAAGCAGAACAGTGGGCAAGAGATATTGGTAAAACTCATAACTTCATGTTGAAGGTTGGTAGAACTGACTTCAAAGGGAAGTTAGGAAGGTCTTGGCTTAAATGCGAGCGCAGTGGACATTACATTCCTGATTCAGTTGGGAGAACTAGGAAATTCACCCACACAAAGAAATGTGGTTGCAAATTTCAGATTGCATGTAGAGAGACTGAAAATGGGGAATGGATCATAAGGGCTGATCATGGAACTCACAACCATATTATTGGTGAATCCTTACACGGTAACGCATTTGCTGGAAGACTTACACCTGAGGAGGAAAAGGTGTTACTAGACATGAGGAAGGGAAATGCTAGACCAATACAGATGTACACAAGGCTCAATGAATCTCCTGACAACATGACTAAGAAGTTGGACCACATTGCCATTCTGGTGTTTCTGGCTGAAAGGCCTGTTGACGTCCTACTGCTTCATCCCATGCGACTTGTGGAGAAGAGAGGGGAACCCATGTAGGGATCTATTACAAAAAAAATTGGTTATTAGTAAAATGTACAACTTTCACTCATAATCGACTATATATTAAATTTTAAACTAATACTTACAGCACTCTGCGGACTCCAAGTTGGATAATGTGCCTCGTAGGTTGGAGTCATCGGGATTTGCTGTTGTAATAAAATAAATTTCATAAATTATTAATTTAATAAAAACAAAAAACAGTAATATAATGTGAATTTCAGATTAACTAACCATGTTCTCGTAAAGGTTCGAATATGCACTAGGGTCAGCTAGCAATTGTTGTTCATGCCAAGAAGGTTCTGGGACCTCTTCACTTGCACTTGTACCCTCGTCAGCTCTTCCACGCCTCTTCCTCGGCTTGGGCTGATAAGCGGGCCTTCCTCCAGCCACGATTTCTTCACGAGTTTGATTACGGGCATTCTTCCGGGCACTTCTAGAAGACGGATGCATCTAGTAACATAATATTTCAAAATTTACGCATACCAAACCAACAAAACAAAACAAAAAAACATCACAAATATGCAAAAACATCCGTCACGAAGGTCCAGTATACATTCGTCACGGATGTTTACTAAACCTTCGTGACGGATCTCAGTCATACATCCGTCACGAATAACCAGTAAACATTCGTCACGAATGTTTATGGGACCTTCGTGACGAATCTTCACCAAACCTTCGTGACGAAGGTTTTTGCATAATTGCAAAAACGCAGAAGTGCCAACATATCCGCTGACGAATGAATTTGCACAAAATTTGCACAATTTGAAGCAGAAAAACAGTTTATGAAGGTATCCAAACACATTAGCCCCTAAATCATTTCATTCTATAAGTTTCTTAATCAAATCAAATTTACCCTAATTCATGAACAAATATCAATTTTGGGGATTATATCTAAAATTTGAAACAACTCTCAATTAGACATAAACAAACACCAATTGAACTAAAAAAACATGCTTAATACACATATCAATCTACTTTAATCACCCCATTTCAATGGTTTTGACATATATTCATCAAACATGGAAAATTAATGCAAAAGAGAGTTAGAAATTACCTTATTGCTTGATTTGTTGATTATTGTAGTGAAAAAGATGAAGAATTGTAGAGAATGGTGTTGTGACTTGTTTGAGCTGCGCCGAATTGTATAATGGAGAAGAAGAAGTTACATTATTAGGGTTGGGTAAAAAATCTCTTTTATATCTGCAAAATTGATACATTCGTCACGAATGTATGAGCAACCTTCGTCACGAAGGTTTTGAAAACCTTCGTCACGAATGTTTTACATACCTTCGTGACGAATGTTTATAGAAGCTTCGTGACGAATGTATACAATAGTTACGTGACGAATGTTTGGGTGTGCTAAATAGAATTTTAGGGTGTGCCAAATAGTAAGCGCCTAAACTTATTGTCATAGTGTACAATATATAATAAAATATTTATTAAAATTTTACCGAAAAATATTAATACTCACTAATTCGGAGCCGGAAAGAGGAGGCGGTCGCCCACCCTGCTCCCCCTTGGCTCCGCCACTAAGTTGTGTGGGTTCGAACCTTATCAAACTTAACCATGAACTGCTGCTTTTGATTACTGTTATTTGCTGGTGGAATGTCATTTTGAACTTGTCTCTGTATGAGACTTTCTACTACTTGCTTGTGATGTCCTACTGGTGCTTGATAGCTCTTAACTATACTTCTAATTATTTGATTATTATTTACAACAATACTAATAATTTGCTTGTGCATCATGCTCTCATCAGTTACTATGAATTATTTCAATCTAAATGTAATCTTATCTTTATTATGTCTCGACTGACCTATTTGCATACTAAGCCTAGTTATTTCTTGCTTAATCTATCTACTCAACCTCTCTATTCCTTTAAGTCGTGTGATCTGCAACATACCTTGTTTTGAATTGTCAATTGCAACCCTTATCCTCACATTATCTATACTCATACTTGTAAACTTGTAAGCACTCACAACTCATAAAACTCATATTAGAATGGATGACTACTCTCTTCATAGTTTATCATGAATATAGGATATTGGAATGTCAGAGGCTCTCGTAGAAAAGACTTCTTCACTGAAATTGCGTTCATTCAAAAACATAATCATCTTGATCTTCTATGCTTATCTGAAACCAATAGATACAGAATTTTCAGGCTTCCCGTTCACTTGGTGTAAATCTCAAACTATGAATAACAACATTATGGAACGTCTCGATAGAGTTCTCATCCACTCCTCGATTATCCCTTTAATCCCAAATGTCATTATTAATCATCATCCTTTCACTACTTCTGACCATACTCTCATAACTTTCTCCCTTGATACAAACTCTTCCACCATCAAAATTACATTTCGTTATGAGAGTGCTTGGTCCCTAAATAACTCTTACTCTAAATTGGTCCATAAAGTTTGGAACTTTGGCTCATACATGTTCAAACTCAACTCAAAACTCAAATTATTAAAAAAAAATACTCTAGAGCGTGGGCTAGAGCTAACAACAATCACAACTTCATTCAACTTAGTAATACGGGAAAAAGCTTCAATCTCTTCATCTATAATTTATTAATAACCCTGGCAATACCAACACTATTAATAGCATTGTTTTCCACTCCAGAAAATTTAAAAAGCTTCTAAACTTTCAAATTGAATATTGGAGACAAAGAGCTAAAATTAAACATCTGATTAATACGGATCGCAACACCAAATACTTCCATTCCATCTCTAAGATTACGACCTCTAGACAAGCAATCCTATCTTTCCAAATCAAAGATGGATTCACCATTCATGACCAAAACAGTATCTCTGAGGCTACCTCGTTGGAATTGGAAAACAGATTCACTAAATCTCCACTTACTTCTCTATCTTCGGATGCTCTGAACATCGGGTTTGGTTCCGGTGAGGATGGTTCCTTAGATGAGGACTGAGGATGTTGCACACAAACGTTATAACTCATGCACACACGAGTTATAACTAATGCACACATTGTGTGCATGTGTAATAGATTGTGTGCATCACAAAATATTGTGTGCATGAGTTATAACGTGTGTGCATTAATTATAGAGTTTGTGTGCATCATCCTTAGTCTTTATCTAAAGATCCATCCTTACAAGAAATTTTCCCCTGAACATCATTCTCTCTATTATTACGGAGGAAGATAATTTTAGCCTAACTAAACCCCCCTCGGAAGCCGAACTCATAATCACCATCTTTGATCAGCCTCTGTATAAGACTCCATGGCCTGATGATTTTCCTATTGATTTCTATCAAAAATACTGGAATATTATCAAAAATGATTTACTTTCTGCGGTTAAAAGCCTTTTTCCATTTTGGTCAACTCCTCTCAGTGATTAATCACTCTTTTATTGCTCTCATTCCCAAAAATGACTCTCCAACTTCCATTAATCACTATAGACCAATTAGTCTGTGCAATTCTTCTTATAAAATTATTACTAAAATTATGGCCAATCGCATTAAACCATTGCTTCATAAACATATCTCCCTCCACCAAGGTGCTTTCGTAGAAGGACGATTAATTCAAGATAATATCCTTGTTGCCCATGAAACTTTTTACTCTTTCCACAAAAACACGAAAGGAAAAATAGGATGGATGGCATTCAAACTGAACATGGAAAAAACATATGACAACTTGATTGAGAATTTTTGTATAAGATTCTTGAGAAATTTGGCTTTAGTCTAAAGTGGATCTCTTTGATCTCTACCTGCCTCACAACAACTTCGTACTCGGTATTGGTCAACAATCAACTAGGAAAGGAATTTAAGCCTTCATGTGGAATTAGACAAGGAGATCCTCTGGCTCCAACTCTCTTTGTCATTGCCATGGAATTCTTGGCCCGTCAACTTTATATAGAAGTTGATCTCTCTAACCCAAAAGTAGGTATCTCTATTACCAACAATGGTCACCCCCTTTCTTAACTCTCGCTGATGATACTATTATTCTTGCAAACGCTAGCTATTCTAATGTGAATTATTTGAAGGACCTCCTTGATAAATTTGCTAAGCATAGCGGATTGACGATAAATTACCATAAAGTTCCCTACGGGTTTCCAGAAACGTTTTCAAACCTTTTGCCCTTTCTCTTGCTTCTTCTATGAATATCCCTATCACATCGAAAATGAAAAAAAACCTTGGTATTCCTATTCTCCAAGGACGAGTCACTAATGACCTCTTTGAGGATGCCATTTCTGAGTTAAAAAACAGAGATCTAAATGGAAAGCGAATTCTCTTTCAAGCAGGACGGGCGATTCTTTTCCAAACTAACCTCTCCTCTAAAGTCAACTATCTTATGCAAAGTTTTCTTCTCCAAAAAGGAGTTTGTGAAGAAATTGATGATATTAATAAAGATTTTTTTTGGAACAAGAAAATATCCTCTAATCGTAGTCTACTTCATTGAGACTCTATCTGTAAACCCAAAGCTCTTGGTGGACTCGATATTCGTAAAACCTGCTACAATAATGTAGCTCTACAACTTAAACTGTTATGGAAAATCATCACTCAACCAGTTAACATTTGGGTCAATATTATTAAAGAGAATATATTCAAAATTTTGATCTACTTTCTCTAGACCGCCATCTGAGTCAATCTTGGCAATTTAGTAGACTCCTCCTGCTTATGGATTCCTTTAAAAGTGGTCTCCAATGGCAATTTGGAAATGGTAAATCTATTTTCTTCTGGACTGGCCACTGGATCCAGGTATGAACATTAGTCATCTACGTGGCCTTGCTTCGATAGATAAAAAGGTATGTGAATTCTTCACTGTCGACTTTCAGTGGGATATCATGAAACTCTCAGCCATCCTCCCTCGTAGTCTTACCTTATCTTACTATAATATTAGGGGTTCCCCATATTAATCACATGCATTTAATGCTTTGATTTTAATTTATCATTTTATTAATCTTTTCCTTTTCCCATTTTTTTCCTACGTTTACGAATATGTCGCCCAAATGATGATTGTGACCCATCAATACATGTCTATAATGGATCCGTATGGAACATATCATCATTTTCTACTCTTCGATTACGCAACACCTTATTATAAAGTTTTATATGCCGTAAAACCCGCGCATAGCGCGGGCCCAAAAAGTCTAGTATTATAGATAAAATTGCGGCATTAAATCTTCAACCTTGCTTGGGACCTGCCTTTTTCTTCAGATTTTAAAACCTCCATTAAATCTTTTGTGGAATCGTACCTGATACGCTGCACTTTGTATAGCGTAACTAGGGATTATTACATTAGTTTAGGAGTATTATCATATGTGTTTCGAGTCATTATTATGTTCTGAGATATTTATTAAGAAGTGAAGAAATGAAGATCAGAACCGAAGAAGAAGAGATCAAAGATTGAAGACATGAAGACTTGAAGATATTCTGCGGAGCAGCGGCGATCGCCACTACCATCCAGGCGATCGCCATTCTACAACAAAAGAGTTATGTGAGTTAGAGAGATTATGGCGATCGCCATGACTCTACGGCGATCGCCATGGGGTGACAGAGGCTACGGCAGAGCTTTATATGAAGATGGAGATCGCCAGGCATCTATGGCGATCGCCACAACAAGGCCGAAGATATTCCGGACTTTCCTTATTTTGCTTTGTTTTTATTTCTTTTATTATTTTATTATTTTCCTTATTTTAGTTTTAGGATTTATCTTTTACCATATATCTTTAGGGTTAGACTCTTTATATACCCTAGTTCTTTCTATCTTTCATCACCATCTTTTCCATCAGACAATTTAGTTCTGCAACCATGAGTAGGAACTAATCTCCATTGTTTTACTTAGCGGTTGAAACCTTCAGTTATTAAGTTGTGAGATTTCTAAACTCTTGTTCTTTTCCTATGGGTTTGTATTAATTCTCTTGTTCTTCATCTATTGATTTCTATTATTTTTTCTAGCTTGATCACCTAGTTTGATTGATAGTTTTCTATTGCTAGACTAGGAATATACGGTGGAATTCCTTGTCATTGTAGCAGTCATATCTGCATGATCTGGTAGTTGATTGCTTTTATGAAAGAGAATTGATTGCATGTTAATACTTGACGGTTGTAAGTTATTGCATGCATCCTTATGATTCCTGTGCCCTTTGCTGCTATTTCATCTAATCTTGAGAGGTTTCCCTGATTGTTGAATAGTAAGTATTATCAGGACCGGTTGGCCTGCTAATATATTAAAGATTGGAATAGGAACATTCACTAGGATTGATAAGAACTTGAGATAAATCTATGATCAACTTGATTGACTGTTGTGTGGATACTTGCTAGGTGAAACCCCTTCTCATCATATTCACAACCAAACCTTCTTTGCTTGATACTTGTTACTTTTGTGTTCCATACAATCAAACCCCCCCCCCCTTGGTTACTTGTTACTTGTTTGTTAGTTGGTATTTCGCTTGACTGCATAGCGATTGGTGTTTTGATTCCCTTGGGTTCGACCTCTACTTACTTGCTATACTCTAGTTAGTGTTTAGAGTTTATTTTGATTTGGCACGACGATTTTAGCCTCATCAGTACCCTAATAGTAACCTGGCATTTTTTTTG
Organism: Oxyria digyna; assembly: GCA_029168935.1. Taxonomy (NCBI): domain Eukaryota; kingdom Viridiplantae; phylum Streptophyta; class Magnoliopsida; order Caryophyllales; family Polygonaceae; genus Oxyria; species Oxyria digyna. Next base: position 25,462,552 of record JAPVLV010000013.1, read on the forward strand.
TTGGTGGAACATTTGGAATTCCCGTAATAACCGCATTTTCAGAAATGACCAGAAAAACATATGCCTTTCTACTGACCAAATCGCTTATTCAGCCTACGCTTAGTACATTGATTGGGAAAACGCTAATACCGCTCAGCCAAGAAAACCTTGAAGAAGAAGCAAAGGAGGTTTGTCTCCTGGAATAAGCCTCTACACAATTTCTATAAACTAAACTTTGATGCCTCAAAAAAAACAAGTTCGACCTCTTTTATTGGATTCATCATCCGAGACTCGCATGGTCGGGTTAGTTTTTTTGATCAATTCAGGATCCCTAACTCGTATATTATTGTTTCCGAGGTTGCTGCTCTTCTTGAAGGACTACGAGCTGCTATCAAGCTAAATATTAGAAACCTTATTATCGAAGGAGATAGTCTTACTCTCATTAGACGCCTTCGGGATTCCTGGAAATCCCGTGGGAAATTCGTTCTTTCGTTCTTGATATCAAGGAATTTCTCAAATTCTTTGACTACTTCAAGGTGTTTCATGTGGTTAGGGAATGCAACAAAGTTGCGGACTTCCTTGCCAAAAAGGAGTTTGATATTGAAGATCTTCGCAATGGTATTATTAGATTGAACAATGCCTCTCTCCCTCATCTTATTGAAAGCTTGAGGAGCGATCTTCTTTCCCCGCATTCGAAACTCTTTCTCGTTAGGGAGTTTTTCAAGATCATTCGTGCAGATGATTTAGGCTTAGTCTATGTGTAATAGATAGCCTTTTGTTTGCTTGTAAAAAAACAAATCTCCAAATGAAAAAAAACTTTAAATAATACAAACTATTAACATTCAACCGAAAATAATACGAACTTTAAAAATTGTAAAATTATACCCGAACTATTTTAGTATTAACCGAAAATGGTATGAATCAATTTTCCGGTAATAATTCCGACAACTTTGTCTACGTGGAACCAGAAACATGAGTTGTCAACTTTTTTTCTTTACACATCAACTTTGGAATTTTACATGTCATCAAATTAGGAAAAAAACAATTAAAGCCATGAATGAAAATACCCTACATTGGTGTTTATCAACACGAACAACACACTCTACCAAAAACGAACAATACACTGACAGCGAAGCCGAATCGACTCGAACTTCACACCATGAATAAAGGTTGGAGAGAGGGATATTCTTCTGCGAACTCATTTTCGGGGAATCGATGAACGAAGATCCTGTTCGTTCACCCTATTACTGAAAGTCAATTCGAGGTTGAAAAATCAGAAGAACAAAGAATTGTGCTCGATTGGTGCGCTTTTGATGAAATTGGTCTGTTTTCTAAGGTTTTGATTATGCATCTAAAGTTAATCTTTTTCGTTAGTAAGTTGTTCGTTAACCCTTGTTTTCCTCTTTTGCTGTCTTTGCAATTCAGGTCACACGTTTAAGATACGGAAGTAGAGTTTGAAGTTTGGTAGTAGGAGTTTTCTAAAACATCAGTTGCATCCGGAAGCTGAAATTTTTAGTAGTGAGAGTCATTTTATAAAACATCAGGAAGTTGAAGTTTAGTAGTAGGAGCTTTCTGTCGAGATTTGGAGTTTTTATATGATTAGCCAAGCCTAGAATTATTTTTTCATCAGGAAGGTACTTTCAGCTGCAACCTTTGGTTCATCAAGTTTAAATTGAAAGACAAGCTGCCTTACGGAGGAGGTACTTTCAGCTGCAACCAAGAAGAAGGTTGATGTCGCAAAGTAATACATAGCGAAGCATTGCAAATTGTTAGCTTTAATCTGATTCATGGTGTAGAAGGAGTTCTAGATAAATCAATAGGTGAACCTTTCCAATGCAAATCAGTTTCTTCAAAGTCCCCCATTTTATCATCATCGGGGATGATCTCAAGGTTATGGATGATCTCAAGGTCATTTTCAACGTACAAATTATCCACATTTAATCATGTTCACTTGTTACTTCTACAAGAAACCAAAACTTGTTAACAAACTCATAGCAATATAAGACATTATGAAACAGAAACAAAAACAGCAATTGGGCCAGAGAACGTGATTGCATTATAAGGTCGCAATTGAACAGATCGGGCAAGCTCGAATTGACGTTAACATAAAACCTATCAGTCCGAAAGCGCCATGGAGAGCAACAAAAGTCCACAGGCCACACAACTGTACATAGAGATATAGCAGTTTTTTTCTGAAATGGGCTTTTTTTCAAAAAAAATTCCCGACGTAGACTCTTTTCAAAAGAAATTCCCAATATAGGCACTTATGCCAGCTTCAGATTTTTTTTATGTGTGAGAGACGCTGGTAGAACCAACGTCTCTCGTCCGAAGCTGGTAATTTTTTTTTTGAATATTTTATGTATAAGAGACGTTGGCCCGACCAGCGTCTCTTATACGTTAAAACATAAAAATAAAAAAAATTATATGAGACGCTGGTTGGTTTTTTTTTTTATTTGAAAATGTATAAGAGACGCTGGTCGAACCAGCGTCTCTTATACAGATTTGTATTTTTTAATTCCCCCGTGTAAGAGACGCTGGTTCGACCAACGTCTCTTACACGTAAAATGTTTTTTTAAAAAAAATTATTTGTATAAGGTGGAAGAAGATGACGAAGTGGAAGAAGATGTTGTTAGGGCAGAGAGAGTGTTGGATGACAGAGTAGACGGCGGCCACGGATCCCCGGAGGTACTCGACGTCCAGCGTGATGGCGACGTGGACCAGGGAAGGGTCACATACGGAGGCTCTGCCGCCGATGAAGGTGCATTCAGCGGCATTGAGAAGGGGTGGCGCCTGCCGGAAGGAGGAGAGGCGGGGGAATCGGATGGCCTCGGCCGGCGGGAACGACTGACGGGAGGGGCAGAACACGATCATCACCATGGCTAACGAGAAGAGCTCGGAGATTCTCATAGCCCAGAGCATGTTTGGGGGGCAAAAATGGCGATGGAAATTGTTAAACTTTTTTAAATGGTTTTTAATTTTTTTTTGGCTTGTATAAGGCGCCTTATACAAATAATTTTTTTTTAAAAAACATTTTACGTGTAAGAGACGCTGATCGAACCAACGTCTCTTACACAGGGGAATTAAAAAATACAAATCTGTATAAGAGACGCTGGTTCGACCAGCGTCTCTCACACATAAAAAAAATCCGAAGCTGGCATAAGTGCCTATATATTGAGAAATTCTTTTGAAAAGAGCCTACGTCGGGATTTCTTTTTGAAAAAAAGCCCATTTCAGAAAAAAATTCGAGATATAGTCGAAAACCTTAAAGAAGATATACATATGTACCAAGAAAATAATGTCGCAAATACCCACCTTTTTGTACCAATATTACAAATATGTCCAATTTCATACGGATATTACTGTAATATCCATATAAAGGTTATAATAGTCCAAAAAAATATTTTTCCTATTAAAAAGAAAAGATTTATTATAATTTCATTTATCTTTATTTTTTTAACTCAAATGATTATTTTAATATTATCTGAAATTAATAAAAAGGAAAATCAAAATAATAAATAAAAAAATTAAGAAAAAGGAAAATCAAAAAAATAAGAAAATCAAAAATCAAAAACAAAAGACAATTAAAAAATTACAATAATAAATCAAAATTTAAAAAATATAAAAAGTCGGTTTTACTCGATTTTCGCGACATTAGTCGTTTTAAGTACGTTTTACTCGATTTTCGCATCATTAGTCGTTTTAAGTCGGTTTTATTCGATTTTCGCAACATTAGTCGTTTTATGTCGGTTTTACTCGATTTTCGCGTCATTTGTCGTTTTAAGCCCGGTTTTACTCGATTTTCGCGCCATTAGTCGTTTTAAGCCCGGTTTTACCCGATTTTCGCGCCATTAGTCATTTTAAGTCGGTTTTATCCGATTTTCGCGCCATTAGTTGTTTTAAGTCGGTTTTACCCGATTTTCACGCCATTAGTCGTTTTAAGCCCGATTTTACTCGATTTTCACCACATTAGTCGTTTTAAGCCCGGTTTTACCCGATTTTCGCGCCATTAGTCGTTTTAAGTTTGTTTTACCCGATTTTCGCGCTATTAGTCGTTTTAAGTCGGTTTTACTCGATTTTCGCGCCATTAGACGTTTTACTCGATTTTCGCTTCATTTGTCGTTTTAAGCCCGATTTTACTCGATTTTTCGCTGCATTAGTCGTTTTAAGTCGGTTTTACTCGATTTTCGCGCCATTTGTCGTTTTAAGCCCGATTTTACTCGATTTTCACCACATTAGTCGTTTTAAGCCCGGTTTTACCCGATTTTCGCGCCATTAGTCGTTTTAAGTTTGTTTTACCCGATTTTCGCGCTATTAGTCGTTTTAAGTCGGTTTTACTCGATTTTCGCGCCATTAGACGTTTTACTCGATTTTCGCTTCATTTGTCGTTTTAAGCCCGATTTTACTCGATTTTTCGCTGCATTAGTCGTTTTAAGTCGATTTTACTCGATTTTCGCGCCATTAGTCGTTTTAAGTCGGTTTTACTTGATTTTCGCATCATTAGTCGTTTTAAGACGGTTTTACTCGATTTTCGCAACATCAGTCGTTTTAAGTCCGTTTTACTTGATTTTCGCGTCATTAGTCGTTTTAAGCCGGTTTTACTCGATTTTCGCGCCATTAGTCGTTTTAAGTAAGTTTTACTCGATTTTCGCCTCATTTGTTGTTTTAAGCCCGATTTTACTCGATTTTCACCCCATTAGTCGTTTTAAACCCGGTTTTACCCGATTTTATCGCCATTAGTCATTTTAAGTCGGTTTTACCCGATTTTCGCGCTATTAGTCGTTTTAAGTCGGTTTTTTTTTATGTTCGCGCCATTAGTCGTTTTAAGTTGGTTTTACTCGATTTTGGTCTCATTTGTCGTTTTAAGCCCGATTTTACTCGATTTTCACCCCATTAGTCGTTTTAAGCCTGGTTTTACCCGATTTTCGCGCCATTAGTCGTTTTAAGTCGGTTCTACTCGATTTTTGCGTCATTTGTCGTTTTATGCCCGGTTTTACTCGATTTTCGCGCCATTAGTCGTTTTAAGCCCGGTTTTACCCGGTTTTCGCGCCATTAGTCGTTTTAAGTCGGTTTTACCCGATCTTCGCGCCATTAGTCGTTTTAAGTCGGTTTTACTTGATTTTCGCATCATTTGTCGTTTTAAGCCCGATTTTACTCGATTTTCGCGCCATTAGTCGTTTTAAGCCCGGTTTTACCCGATTTTCACGCCATTAGTCGTTTTAAGCCCGATTTTACTCGATTTTATCCACATTAGTCGTTTTAAGCCCGATTTTACCCGATTTTCGCGCCATTAGTCGATTTAAGTCTGTTTTACCTGATTTTCGCGCTATTAGTCGTTTTAAGTCGGTTTTACTCGATTTTGGCCTCATTTGTCGTTTTAAGCTCGATTTTCGCATCATTAGTCGTTTTAAGTCGGTTTTACTCGATTTTAGCAACATTAATCGTTTTAAGTCTGTTTTACTAGATTTTCGCGTCATTAGTCGTTTTAAGCCGGTTTTACTTGATTTTCACGCCATTAGTCGTTTTAAGTAAGTTTTACTCGATTTTCGCCTCATTTGTTGTTTTAAGCCCGATTTTACTCGATTTTCACCCCATTAGTCGTTTTAAACCCGGTTTTACCCGATTTTCATGCCATTAGTCGTTTTAAGCCCGATTTTACTCGATTTTATCCACATTAGTCGTTTTAAGCCCGATTTTACCCGATTTTCGCGCCATTAGTCGATTTAAGTCTGTTTTACCTGATTTTCGCGCTATTAGTCGTTTTAAGTCGGTTTTACTCGATTTTGGCCTCATTTGTCGTTTTAAGCTCGATTTTCGCATCATTAGTCGTTTTAAGTCGGTTTTACTCGATTTTAGCAACATTAATCGTTTTAAGTCTGTTTTACTAGATTTTCGCGTCATTAGTCGTTTTAAGCCGGTTTTACTTGATTTTCACGCCATTAGTCGTTTTAAGTAAGTTTTACTCGATTTTCGCCTCATTTGTTGTTTTAAGCCCGATTTTACTCGATTTTCACCCCATTAGTCGTTTTAAACCCGGTTTTACCCGATTTTCGCGCCATTAGTCATTTTAAGTCGGTTTTACCCGATTTTCGCGCTATTAGTTGTTAAGTCGGTTTTTTTCGATTTTCGCGCCATTAGTCGTTTTAAGTTGGTTTTACTCGATTTTCGTCTCATTTGTCGTTTTTAGCCCGATTTTACTCGATTTTCACCCCATTAGTCGTTTTAAGCCCAGTTTTACCCGATTTTCGCGCCATTAGTCGTTTTAAGTCGGTTCTACTCGATTTTTGCGTCATTTGTTGTTTTAAGCTCGGTTTTACTCGATTTTCGCGCCATTAGTCGTTTTAATCCTGGTTTTACATGATTTTTGCGCCACTTTACTCGATTTTTGCATCATTAATTATTTAAACTCGGTTTTACTTACCGCAGTTGTACTTATGTGTGTCAATATCTTCTATTGGGGCTTCTTCATCCTTCGGTAAGTGGGTTTTAGTCGATTTATCGTTGTTGATTTGGTTTCAATTGGTCGTTTTAGTCGATTTTCGCGTCATTAGTCGTTTGAAGCCGGTTTTGCACGATTTCCGCGTCATTAGTTTCTGGGCCTTGGTTGCTTGTTTCAGGGTTGTTCGTCATTTGAGAAAGGTAACTTTACTATATATTTTTTATGGCAAGATAGGTGCAAGTGGGTGGAGAGATTATTAATGATGGGGGGAGAGATTATTAATGATGGGCGTAGAGAGATAAGTTTTGACAAGAATAGATAGTAATACCTGGTGGGATATATTATAGAGGATGACAGGATTTGTGATTGTATTAGGTGATTTGTGTTGATGGAGCACAGTTAGGACGGAGATTGAATGACCAACTTCTTTTAGATAATGCCCAAGATGGAAACAAACAAATCTACCCCTTGGCTTTTGTTGTAGTAGACAATGAGAATAATTTTCTCTTGGTCCTTCTTCTTTGAAGAGTTGAAGTGGGTGGAGGGATTATTAATGATGGGTGGAGAGATTATAAGTGATTGTTAGAGAGATAAGTTTTGACAAGAATAGATAGTAATAGTTGGAGGGATATATTATAGAGGGTGACAAGTTTTGTGATTGTATTAGGTGATTTGTGTTGATGGAGCACACTTAGGACAGAGATTCAATTACCAACTTCTTCTAGATAATGCCCAAGATGGAAACAAATAAATCTACCCCTTGGCTTTTGTTGTAGTAGACAATGAGAATAATTTTCTCTTGGTCCTTCTTATTTGAAGAGTTGAAGTGGGTGGAGGGATTATTAATGATGGGTGGAGATATTATAAGTGATTGTTAGAGAGATAAGTTTTGACAAGAATAGATAGTAATACCTGGAGGGATATATTATAGAGGGTGACAGGTTTTGTGATTGTATTAGGTGATTTGTGTTGATGGAGCACACTTAGGATAGAGATTCAATTACCAACTTCTTCTAAATAATGCCCAAGATGGAAACAAACAAATCTACCCCTTGGCTTTTGTTGTAGTAGACAATGAGAATAATTTTCTCTTGGTCCTTCTTCTTTGAAGAGTTGAAATGGGTGGAGGGATTATTAATGATGGGTGGAGAGATTATAAGTGATTGTTAGAGAGATAAGTTTTGACAAGAATAGATAGTAATACCTGGAGGGATATATTATAGAGGGTGACAGGTTTTGTGATTGTATTAGGTGATTTGTGTTGATGGAGCACACTTAGGACAGAGATTCAATTACCAACTTCTTCTAGATAATGCCCAAGATGGAAACAAACAAATCTACCCCTTGGCTTTTGTTGTAGTAGACAATGAGAATAATTTTCTCTTGGTCCTTCTTCTTTGAAGAGTTGAAGTGGATGGAGGGATTATTAATGATGTGTGGAGAGATTATAAGTGATTGGTAGAGAGATAAGTTTTCACAAGAATAGATAGTAATACCTGGAGGGATATATTATAGAGTGTGACAGGTTTTGTGATTGTATCAGGTGATTTGTGTTGATGGAGCACACTTTGGAGGGAGATTCAATTAGCAACTTCTTCTAGCTATTTTCCAAGATGGAAACAAACAAATCTACCCCTTAGATTTTGTTGTAGTAGACAATGAGAATAATTTTCTCCTTGTCCTTCTTCTTTGAAGAGTTGAAGTGGGTGGAGAGATTATTAATGATGGGTGGATAGATTGTTAGTGATTGATAGAGAGATATCTTTTGACAAGAATAGATAGTGTTAGCTGGCGGGATATATTATAGAGGGTGACAGGTTTTGTGATTGTATCAGGTGATTTGTGTTGATGGAGGACACTTTGGAAGGAGATTCAATTACCAACTTCTTCTATCTATTTTCCAAGATGGAAACAAACAAATCTACCCCTTGCCTTTTGTTGTATGAGACAGTGAGAATAAGGATTCTTGGTCCTTCTTCTTTGAAGAGTTGAAGAGGCTTGTTATATCTCGCCACCCTTGATTGTTCATCCTGTCACCCTTATTGTTATGAACCAAAGTTATTTTTGGTATGGTTTTGTATGCTTGCTCGTTAGTAAACTTCAATATTTATGAGGTAATCTTCAATGAAGGAATATATGAAACATCTTATGCATATTTTGATGAGTACAATTGCGAATCTTTGTTAATTTGGTATATATCTCAACACCCTTTACTGTACATCTTATCGCCTATCAAGTTATGAACAATGCCGCTTGGGTATGGTATATCACACTAAATAAAGCTAATTTTTCATTATCACAGAAGCTTAAAGCATACACACTAAAAAATCAACACCCTTGCACTTATATTTGATGCGGGGATAAGTTGTTGTTGCGTGATCTAGACATCAAACCTCGAACAAAAACTGGAATAGAGAAGATAGGCAGATTAGAATGAGACGAAAGAAGGATAAGTCGAATGATAGACCAATGATGAAGAACCAGGATTAAAACGACTAATGATGTGAATAACGAGTAAAACCGACTTAAAACGCCTAATGGGGCAAAAATCGAGTAAAATCGGGCTTAAAACGACAAATGGCGCGAAAATCGGGTAAAACCGGGCTTAAAACGACTAATGGCGTGAAAATCGGGTAAAATCGGCTTAAAACGACTAATAGCGCGAAAATCGGGTAAAACCGGGCTTAAAACGACTAATGGCGCGAAAATCGAGTAAAACCGGGCTTAAAACGACTAATAACGCAAAAATCGAGTAAAATCGGGCTTAAAACGACAAATGAGGCAAAAATCGGGTAAAACCGAGCTTGAAACGACAAATGGCGCGAAAATCGGGTAAAATCGACTTAAAACGACTAATGGCGCGAAAATCGGGTAAAACCTGGCTTAAAACGACAAATGGCGCGAAAATCGGGTAAAATCGGCTTAAAACGACTAATGGCGCGAAAATCGGGTAAAACCGGGCTTAAAACGACTAATGGGGCGAAAATCGAGTAAAACCGGCTTAAAAAGACTAATGGGGCGTAAATCGAGTAAAACCGGCTTAAAAAGACTAATGGGGCGAAAATCGAGTAAAACCGGCTTAAAAGGACTAAGGGTGCGAAAATTGAGTAAAACCGGCTTAAAACGACTAATGGTGCGAAAATCGAGTAAAACCGGCTTAAAACGACTAATGGCGCGAAAATCGAGTAAAACCGGCTTAAAACGACGAATGGTGCGAAAATCGAGTAAAACCGGCTTAAAACGACTCATGATGCGAAAATCGACTAAAACCGACTTAAAACGACTAATGACGCGAAAATCGAGTAAAATCGGCGTAAAACGACTAATGACGCGAAAATCGAGTAAAACCGACTAATGTTGCGAAAATAGAGTAAAATGGAATTACTTTTTTTCAATTGCCAGCTTTTTAAAATTTTTTATTTTTTTATTTTAATTTCCTTTTATTTCTGATTTATTATTTTAATTTCTAATTACTTTTTTCTCTTCTAATATTTATTATTTTATTATAAAATTAATTTTCATTTATCTTTATTGATATATCAATTTTCATTTTCTAACTCAAAAAGAAAAGAAAAAAGAAAATTCATTTTGGATATTGCAGTAATATCTAAAATGGTTTGGGCATTTTTGTTAGTTACCCCCTCCACTAGGGTATTTTTGCAAATTAGCCTATGTACCAACCTTTGTTGTTTTGAATAGGATTTTCAACCTCGGATCCACGTTCATCGATACTGTTAAGAAATTGATGCTTTGTTTGTGGATTCCACGGATTTGAAACGTCCTTGGCCTCCGAGAGTAGCGAGCAACACGGTTTGTGGAGGAGCTTCCCTCTTCTGACCAGATCCTTCGTTCGTGTTTTGAAGCTGGAGTCTGCTCGTCTTCGCCTTCGCCGTCTTCAATGTGTTGTTCGTGTTGATAAAAACCACTGTACGGTATTTTAATTCATGGATGTAATTGTTTCCTGCCAATACCCACACCAGGAAATTAAGAACTCCAAGATCGTTATGTCTTTCGTGCGGGTCAGAACTTACTCGGCCGTGGGAATAAAAGGCCTTTGATGACATGTAAAATCCCAAAGTTGATGTGTAAAGAAAAAAGTTGACAACTCATGTTTCCGGTTCCACGTAGGCAAAGTTGCCGAAATTATTATCGAAAAATTGATTCATACCATTTTCGGTTAATACTGAAATAGTTGGGATATAATTTTACAATTTTGAATGTTAATAGTTGTATTTTTCCAATGTCCAAATCATCGTTTAATACCAGTTTAGTTACTTTTCAGCGTAGCTCAAATTTGACATTGACTAGCGCTACGGTACCCGTGCGATGCACGGGTCCTGTTTGCAATTACTAAATTTGATGTTGAATTGTCGAAGGTAATGATGTTCACCCACGAATTATTACTTGCATGTGATGTTAAATGAGATCTGTATATTGCAAGAGAAAGACATGTTGTGACACCATATTGTATTTATTGTCGGAATATAAAGCGATATGAGCTTCGAGTTCCAATTGCTCGTCGTTGATTATCAAGCACCAAACACTTCTCAATGTTATCATAGATGTCAGATCTTTGCAAAAACGTGAAAGAAGAAGAAAGGAGCAGTCAACCATTATAAAAAATGGAGGATAAAGGAGCAGTGCAGTGAACCATTATAAATAATGGAGGATAAAGGAGCACTGAACCATTATAAATAATGAGCTTCGAGTTCCAATTCCACCACATGGTTGTTAAAATTCCGATCCAAAACTTACGATTCTACGCTTTTACGATCCCTTAATGAAGGAACGATACACGATCCTTAGTGAGATCTTAGTGAAGGTATGATCTTAATAGTTTGTAATAAAATTTGTAGGATCTTAATACAATTGCGGTCTTATATACAATCCTAACGTTTCTTACGATCCTACGTAAAAGACTACAATGTTATATTAGTTAAGTTTAAATTTATTATAAGTTATAACACTTAAATATTTTTTATTTATGTTTATATTAGTCATATAAATATACATTAGGGAAGTAAAAAAGTAGAACATATATAATCACATAATTAATAAAATCAACATTTATAGTTCAACTATAGTTGTATTTTCAAAAACTTTAAGCTTTAAAATAAAACTCGTTCAATCGTGCTAACTATGTATTACACTTATTTGGATTTTATATAATCAAAAGTGTGTGTTAGGTATTTTTTTAACTAAAAAGATATATAGCAGAGCAGTCATATTTTTATCATTTTGATTCCCTATTTTCTCAAATTGTGGATCCTACCATTCAAATTTTATCCCTAAGTGGGTTTGCGGTCCCGACAACCATGTTCTTACATAAATTAGTATTTAAAAAGAGAAGGAAGATGAATAAAGCAACAAAAGCCGAGCACCATTACGTACATAAAAGACTTTAATTCTAAAATAAATAGGTCAAACGGATAAAGCAAATAATAAGCCTAATGCTTTTAATTTATGTTTATGCATTAAAACAAAATTAAAAATTCCCTAATAATTATTGTAAAATGCTTTTAATTTAGAGGTTTTTGCGTCAAACCACCCTTTATCTGGCCGAATTTGCGTCAAACCACCCCTTATTACACTTTTTGCAAGGAACCACCCTTTTGTGCTATTCCGTTAACATGGAACCACCCTCCCTCTAATCCGTTAAGTTTTCCGTTTGTTCATGTGAAATGTCTAATATACCCCTACTTATTTCAAATTTTTAAGGGCAAAACCGTAATTTACCAAAGTAATGAGATTTTACATAATTTGACGAGATATTGACGAGATATGAGACATACATATCTTTGATTATTCTAATTGAAATAAACAAAAGAAGATCGGGTCGTCTTCTCCCTTTGACTGTCTTCACCAAAATCTCTAACCCCATTATCATCTTCAACCTCCTTGAAAGCTATCGAAATTTCGAATCAAAAATATGATTCAACTCTTTTTTCTCGTCGAGAGGCTACGTACATTGAATGTTGTTGGATCCGAAGAAAATCAACCATGGTTGTTGTTACGCTCACTCCCGATTTCTTCTCCCCGCCTCCTTCGTTCTTGATTTCGATCGAGTTCGACAGATCTGGAACACCAAGAAACCGAAATTTCAGATCTGGAACACAAATAAAGGAAGAACAAAGAAGGAGACAAAGGGGCGATTTCATATGTGGATCTCTTTAATTTTCTGCAATTTCATCTGTTAACTAATTAATTTGAATACGAATTACTGAAGTTGTTTATCTTCAAATCTTTGTTTTGTTCTTTTTGCAAATGGTCATGGTTTTCAGTGTGATTTTGAACAATTTGGTGTAAAATACGGATATCAATTACTATAATCTTGGTTATCATTGATAACCCTAATTTGAGAACTGAGCAACCTTATGCTAGTTGAGTTTCTATTTTTCTTGTTGTAAGTCTGCAAGAATTGGCCTAAGTTGTATAAAATTTTGGTTGCAACTTGTCTCGTTGGTTCACATAAAAGAGGATATACAAGGCCATAAAAAAGCTTTCAAATTTATATAATTCTTGCTTCACCGCATGAACTTCAAAAACCTCATTTTGCTTTTCCACCAGCTATGGCCAAATACCCATTAGAAAATAGAAACCTGTAGAAATATTTATGCTTTTTTCTTTTGTTTATTTCAATTAGAAAAATAAAAAATATTTATGTCTCAATATCTCATCAATATCTCGTTAATATCTCATAGAATTAAGTAAAATCTCATCAATTTGGTAAATCACGTTTTTGCCCTAAAAAATTTGAAATAAGTGGGGGTATATTAGACATTTCACATGAACAAACGAAAAACTTAACGGATTAGAGGGAAGGGTGGTTCCATGTTAACGGAATAGCACAAAAAGGTGGTTCCTTGCAAAAAGTGTAATAAGGGGTGGTTTGACGCAAATTCGGTCAAATAAAGGGTGGTTTGGCGCAAAAACCTCTTTAATTTATGCTTAATCTAGAGGTAACTTTGATTTAGCAAACAGAGGCGCCCTAATTGTCCGAATCCGAATCGGAATCGGAATGGATCGACCTGCAGTCGAAGGCGACACTTTCGACGACCATGAATGGGTGCCTCCTCCTCCTCCCCCTCCCGGCGTCGGATTCAATCACCGTCACTCCCACCACCACCACAGCCGTCAGACTCGCCGCCCCGAATTCCATAACGCCGACGATGACGAGCAGTACCACAACTACAACGCTCCTCCCGACGACTCTCAATCCAGGCCGCAACACCTACCCAGGAAGAGAAGAGCTCCAAATTATGGTAACAACATCCTTTACCAACTTCAACCCCAACACACAATTCAGGTTTTTGATTTTCTAATTATTTGCCAGATCCTCCGGACGGGGGGAACTACGTCAAGGTCTTTGTCGGAGGAGTTCCAAGTACAGTAACGGAACAAGATGTAAGTTTCTACTAATTTCCAGGTGTCTTGTAATATGAGTTTTTCAATGATGTCTGTTTATAACAAGGTGAGTTAAAACCTTCTTAAAGGAAGGGTTCTGTTCCAAAACTATGCTCTTGGTGAGTGTACATAGTGTTCTCACCTGCACACTGCTTTATTCTTGTATGATAGTACTAGTACATTGTTTGAACCATGTATTTCTAGACACTATCCAGCTGCACGTTAAATTATTGGTGTATCTTTGCTTAGTAGAAATTTTACACTTTTAAGTTTTATGCAGCTATTGTTTCTCAGTAGATTGGTTTGTTCCTTGCTTGCCAGGTTCGGCTCTTGTTTGAAGGTTATGGTACTGTTGTCGAGGTTGTTTTGTGCTGTGATAAATGGACAGGCCATCAAAAAGGTATACAGTAGATATTAAGTGGACAGGTCATCAAATGGACAGGTCCACCTCTTCTTTGAAGAATATGGTTCTGTTGCTGAAGTTTTCAGAATTTTTGAGTGAAGGATGATGTTTGATCATCATTCATCTGTAATGGCTGATTGTGTTTGCAGGCTTTCTATATGTATCTATGTTTAACAAGAATGCTAGCTGATGAAGGGCTAAGGACATACAAATTCTTTTCTTTTTTTCTCTTAATGATGCATTCATCCCATTTTTAATATCAATTTATAGATGCATTTCTGTTTGTTGTTTTGTTTTTTGTGATTCTTGATGCTTTTCAGCATATTGACATAGATATATTATAACTATCTGTTTTTTTTTTCTGACTGATGCACTCCTTGGAATGTTTCTTTAAGCAACAGTGATGGGGATCAGTTTTGGCTATGCTATAATGAAATTACTGATGATGCTTTGCAGAATATACTTTTGTGAAGTATGCATCTTTTGAGGACGCCGACAATGCTATTAAAGCTCTACATGATCAATACATATGGCCTGGTGTAGGTTCTTTTGTCAAAATAAGTAGCAGATTTGTGTAATCAATATACATAGTTACCCCCCTGTTGATTTTGTAGACTATGGTTCCACTGAGAGTCAAATATGCTGATGGAGAAAGGGAACGCTTAGGTACTTCCAAACTCAAATTATTTTGCAATCTAGACTGTGTTACCAAGTGTACAACCCGAATTGAGAAATACACACCCTCTGTGGTGTGCAGTGTAAAGAAATATTGTGGTTTTTACTCGGGAGGAAGTATGTGTTTGTACTGGTGACATATATAAATTCTTTCCTTCTTTAAGATCCTTCTGCACAGTTGTATTATTGTTAATTACAGTTTTGTTGCTTTTGTAGGAGCTGGTAAGCAAAAAGTATATGTCAATAACATGAATAAGCAAGCTTCTAAAGAAGATATAGCAGAGGTTTCATCTTTATCTGTTACTGACCTTTATTTGTTACTGACCTTTATTTGTTACTGAGACAATAGTCACAAGGTTCTGATAGATAACAATGGAGTGAGATAACCGGATAAGTATACTCCCGAAAAGTAGGATGCTCAGCCGATCATGGAATTGCTTATACTTCGGAGACTTTTGAACTACTAGCATCTACAAATTCTATTATATTTAGTCTATGTTTACCTTAAAAAGGGCTAAAGTGAAATTTTGGGTAGGATATATGGATAATAAACTCCTGCAGAAGCTGAACCTCTACTACATACTGACTTTTGCTTGCATGAGCCAATAGTTTTTATAATTAAGCCTTTCTGCCATTGAAGTTTGCAATTGTTTGTCTGTCTTCCTTTTGGGTTGTTGGTGGTAGCTATTCTCGCATTATGGTGCTGTTGAAGATGTATATCTCATGATGGATGAGTTCAGACAAAGTCGTGGTATGCTGATTGCTTTTGTTACTGTCTTCCTCTTGAATCTGTAAAGCATGTCTCATCTATTAAAGGACTTGTATGTTTTCCTTCCTCCTTATATAATTCCTTGACCTCTTGATGAAGGTTGTGGATTTGTGGGGTTTTCTAATCGAGATATGGCATTGGCGGCTATTGAAGGACTAAATGGATCTTATGTCATGAGAGTAAGTCTTGCTTCTTTGACATACTATGACCTTGCGTCACTCTAGTTCAAAGCACGATATTGATTTTCCTTAATGTTCAGGGTTGTGATCGACCGTTGGTTGTTCGCTTTGCAGACCCTAAGAAGCCTAAGCAAGGAGAACTAAGGTTTTACTTCTTCTTGTTACTGTTTCAAATGGAAAACATGTAATATTGTCACGCCCTTTCAATAAGTAAATGTATTTGCATCGTTTCTCTAATATAAGTAATTTATTACTTGTTCAAAGCATAGTGCCTTTTCCTGTGAATGGGGTAAATATTTCCCCTCTATGCTATGAAGTTGATGGTGTTGTCACTGCTGTGTCCTGCACTTGATTTCTAACAAACATCCAACTGAAATCTCGTATAGATAAATTACACAAAACGCCCCTTATCTTGGTTCTTACACATAATCACCCCTTATATGAGTTCAATTTGCAATAAACCATTATTTTTTTCAGAAAACAGACATCTTGACTTTAGCCCATTTGTCTTCTTTAGATCTATTCTTAGTATAATCTATTGTGTTCTCAGAATTTTTTTTAATGGTTTAACATAAGTATCAATAGAAGAGAGGAGGGATGGTTCATTAGTCATTACTTCATCGGAAAGGGGTCTGAATTGCAAGGGTCTCATGTTATTCACCCAACTCAGAATATTGCATGAGTTTATATTGTTATATATGTATTGTACATTGAAATATATTAGATTAATAGATTTTATAACGAATTACTTGGTTCATGTTTTATGGCCACCTCTTCTTATTTTGGTCCTATAACCTGGCTCGTTCAGTTGCAGTCTTATCCCGCGATATATTTTTTTGTTTTCAACTTCCTCTCCAACTATGATCTCTATGATGATTTCCTGCAGGCCAGGTCCTAATTGTGGGAACACGGGTACCTCACCAGCTGCTTCACATATGGTGAGTCTGAAATCCTTGAAAATAGACCTCTATATTGATATTGTAGCTTATGGAATGGGAGACTGTGTTAATATAGATCTCTGTTAGCATGTGCTATTGTGCTTGATGGTCATTTCCTTTGTCTTATAAACTTTACCTTATGCCATTTCTTTCTTATTGTTCTTTTGGTGACCCTCTTTACAATTTAATATCTTGAGTTTCAGTGTTTTGTCGCTAAGAGCATACACAATGGTTACCCATTTTTTTGTGGTCATCTATTTATTTATTAATATTTCTCACTTTGATTTTTACATGCCCATTTTCCATATCCACATATGTCCCAATGGTTGCCGATTCATTTTGTTCATCATTTTCCTCTTTCCAACTTGTTTATTAATATCATGTATATGGGGTCAAAAAAATCATGTATTTGGGACACATGTCAAATGTAGGTGGAATGCCCATTTCATTACCATGGTCTCTCTCCTAAAAAATTCAAATTTTTATTATTTTATTAATATTTTCAATTTCTCTCTCCCAATGCCCACCCAAAATGGTGAACCATTGGTTATACTCTAAGATTAGTTGATCAATTCCATACACGTTCTTCTTTTTCTTGCTTTCGCAGGATAATCAAGGCCCTTCAGCTGAGCCTGTTTCTGACACACGTGGTGGGACCCCGATTACAGTCCAGTCACATCGTAATGCAGTACATGAGATTCTTTGTCAACGTATAAAACCTCATGATTCTCAAGCCACATATCAGGTAGTATTCTCAGCAGATATATTCATATCTTTCAACTGTTTTCTCGATATGGAGTTGTGGACTAAGCGGAGCACAGAGACAGAATGAAAAGTCAATACATTCAAGAGTCAAATACTCTCTAAACTGAAGAGAAATGAGTTTCTTATGATTTACTATTTGTTGTATTTGACTTTGAGTTGTTTTAGGTTAAACTGAATGAAAATTCTTTTGATTAGAACTAACAGATGGTTTCTTGCTCTAATGCTTGCATTAATTTTACTTGAAATAGAAAATCTGTATTATAATGCATAAAACAGTTGCATCTCTGAAAGGGCTTCAGTAGTAACTTGAATTTCAGAAAATATTGAATGGTAAGCTTGCTTATCAAAATTATCTCTAGTTCTTGTTATTATAGCACACTGGATATTCCAATATTGGTGTGATCTGATTTGATGTCTTGACCCTATCCTTGTGGAACTTATTACAACAAACAAGCTAGGGATACTTGAGTCGGAATTGACTCCTTACATTTTTTTTTAAAACTTTTGCAGTCTTCAAGGTCAGCTAGGAAACCTCAGTTACCGGGTTTTACATCTGCAAAGAAGAATTCAATCTCATCACCACCTCAATTGGCTTCTGATAGAGCAGTAGGAACTGCTATAGTGGAAGGATTTCCAAATTGTGACTGGAGTGAACATGCTTGCCCTGATGGACACAAGTATTACTATAATTGTATTACGTTTGAAAGTAGGGTAAGTTCCTTTGTTTTTTATATTTCTCTTGCATTTTCAACTGTCTTGAAGCTGCTAATGTCTGAGAGGCTTTCTTGCAGTGGGACAAGCCAGAGCAGCTTGCCCTTCATGAACAGAAGTTTCAGAATCTCTCCCGCCAGCAGCCTCCATCTATGTCTCATGCACTAGCCATCCAATGTTAGAGGCACTCCTCTTACCATGAGAAATCTTATACGATTGTGTCTCGTGCTTCCGTCAATGATGTTTTTTTTTACTGATTGAAGAATTTCTTTTCACCCCATTGCATTTAACTTCTCTTAAATTGTATCACTCATTTTTTGAGGTGGAAAACTACGACAACATCGCTGTACTCGTGAGTTTGTAGAGAAATATGTTTAATAGACGGAGAACTAATGGTCTGTAGATTCGTTAACTTTGCAGGAACAATTATGATAAAATGCAACTGCCAAGAAGCTCGGCAATAGTATTGTATAGGTAATGGTTTTTACTGTTTCCTATCGTATATAACTTGATTGTCTAACTTTGGACTCAACAAGTTATTTTGCATCTCATCTTGCTTCACTACTTATCATGTCCAAACTGAGCTCCGAAGCCGCTTTTGCACTTGATAATGCATCAAGGGTTTTCCAGAGACTGACAAGTTAGTCCTCTCGTCTCCATTGATCATAAACAACTGTGGCCCTTCAGGGCAGTTATTCACGTGACGTTCATTTTCTATCTATTGTTGTGTATCAACTTATGCATGCATACTTTGATTGGTAATTAATTTTATAATTAGATTAGGATTCGGATTTGGTGAAAATAATTAATATGGTGCTAATATACGAATTTTTCATTAGCATGTACAACCTTCAATATTCACCTACACAATCTTCTATATTCACATGTACAACCATTCACATTCACATGCACACTGTGCAGGTATTTTTCACATATTGTCAAAGACACGCACACATTTGCGGGTGTGCATGTAAATGTAAATGAATGTGCATGTGAATACAGAAGATAGTGCACACGAATTTTTCATTCTTACATTCGTACAATAATATGAATTATATAGAGTTATATCAGAAATATCATATTAATACTTTGATAATTAATAAATACACTGTAACCACGAGACAAAACCCCTTCGGGCCATGCCAATTATTATTTGGTACCTAAAACATGTTTACACATTCATGCTAATTCAGTTTAATAAAAGCATCCACTTGTCAGCTGCTTTTTTAATTCTAAAGCACCTAAAATGTGATGGCAATTTTCAATCAAGGTAGGCTTCAAGGATAATAATACTGATGTGTACAATAATACTCATGTACAATAATACCTACGTCTTATTCAACAATTGTTTTGCTCGAGGGGTAGCAAACTAGCAATACTAACATGCTCTATATAAGTATCACTAGACCCAAGAGCTTCTTTCAAAACATCCAATTTCCTATTTCTAGCATAAGCAACCAACTTCAAATTCTGCAATACAAAACGAAATGCGTTATTTGTACGATTCTCCACCTCCTCCACCAAAACAAGATTGTAGCCCCCCTTCACCACTAAGTCATTCCAAGGAACCTTTCCCGCCATATTCTTTGCCGCCACCATCTCATGACTTTCCATCTCATCACTCTCCCATAACTAAGAACCCAACATCACGAAAGAAATCACCAACATCACCCCCACTACCATCGACACCGTCACATAAGCCCCGACATTCAAGGCCTTTAATCAAGTCGCCACCGTCATGCAAACCATCCACACCTTTACAAAAGTCCTCACCTCCACAACAAAAGCTACCAATGTCACCATTTCTACCATCAACACCTTCACAAAAGTCACCACCAAAGTCACCTTCATCATTTTCACCACCATCATCACCAAGATTACCACAAAAATCACCTCCACAATCACCACCTAAGTCGCCTTCAGCATTTTCACCACAATCACCACCAAAGTTACCTCCGTCGTCATCACCACAGATACCACAAACATCACCTCCATCCTCATCACAATCATTACCTAAGTCACCTTCATCCTCCCCCCAATCACAACCAAAGTCTCCTCCATCTTCACCACAATCACAACCAAAGTCTCCTCCGTCCTCACCACAGTCACCACCACTATCACCTCCATCCTCACCCCAATCACAACCAAAGTCTCCTCCATCCTCACCACAGTCACCACCTAAGTCTCCTCCGTCCTCACCACAGTCACCACCACTATCACCTCCATCCTCCCCCCAATCACAACCAAAGTCTCATCCATCCTCACCACAGTCACCACCTAAGTCTCCTCCATCCTCACCACAATCACAACCAAAGTCTCCTCCATCCTTACCACAATCACCACCAAAGTCTCCTCAATCGTCTTCACCACAATCACAACCAAAGTCTCCTCCATCCTCACCACCTAAGTCACCTCCATCCTTACCACAATCACCACCAAAGTCTCCTACATCCTCACCACAGTCACCACCTAAGTCTCCTCCATCCTCACCACAATCACCACCTAAGTCTCCTCCATCCTTACCACAATCACCACCAAAGTCTCCTCAATCGTCTTCACCACAATCACAACCAAAGTCTCCTCCGTCCTCACCACAGTCACCACCTAAGTCTCCTCCGTCCTCACCACAGTCACCACCACTATCACCTCCATCCTCACCCCAATCACAACCAAAGTCTCCTCCATCCTCACCACAGTCACCACCTAAGTCTCCTCCATCCTCACCACAATCACAACCAAAGTCTCCTCCATCCTTACCACAATCACCACCAAAGTCTCCTCAATCGTCTTCACCACAATCACAACCAAAGTCTCCTCCATCCTCACCACCTAAGTCACCTCCATCCTTACCACAATCACCACCAAAGTCTCCTACATCCTCACCACAATCACCACCTAAGTCTCCTCCATCCTCACCACAGTCACCACCTAAGTCTCCTCCATCCTTACCACAATCACCACCAAAGTCTCCTCAATCGTCTTCACCACAATCACAACCAAAGTCACCTCCATCGCCATCGCCACAAGTACCATTAACCGAGTCACCAAAGTCAACTCCACCATCATCACCACCAGAAAGTGGGACACCAAAGTTCCCTCCACTTGCACCATCTCCGACAAGTGAAGAAGCAAGTCCGCCATATGTGTGGGCCCCCAAAACCCCACCTGGATTCGCATCACCTCCTTCTCCCTATTTGAATGGTGCACCTCCACCCGAGTACTACTATTCCAATATCCCACCTTCATCAAGCAACTTTGTGACCCCAACTCCCTCCCCATCTCACAATAAAACCATCATAGTTGTATGTGCGTCTCTTGGGGGTGTGTTCCTCCTTGCTTTCCTAGCAATTGCCTTATTCTGTCTTTGTAAGAGGAGAAAGAAATTGATCCTGATCCCTCCGTCTGCTCCATGTGCTCAAGAATGTGAGAATCAGGAGCCTCATGTCGTCGTTGCCGCTGGAGAAGAGATAACACCTTCTCGTTAATGGAGCAACAATTGGTTCTTCTTCTCATGCGCCATTATATCATATCGTTACACCGCTTCCTATCATCATCGTACAATATTGATACGTTCAAATAAGACTGTTTTTTATAAATTCCAAAAATCAGGGTGCGTCTAGACCCGATCCAAATGCTTGTAAACCCCACATTCACTTTTTTTTTTTTTTTTATAAAAGGCAATGCGCCAAAATTGATACGTTCAAATAAGACTGTTTTTTTATAAATTCCAAAAATCTGAAGACAAAAAGTAATTGGCCCAATTAGGGTGCGAGTTATAAATTGTGGTTTACCAGGCTTTCCTCAAGGTTGTTTCATATGGGGTTTCATAAAAAGTGGATAAGTGTATTTGCTCCGTGTCCTTCTCAATCTAGCTTATTGATCCCCTCACTCTATCTTTTATTCCTCAAGGTTAAGAAAAGGAGGTCCATTATGATAATATCCTTATTTTTTCTTCTAATAATGAAAGATCTTTACAAAAAAATTTATAACTTACCATGATAATGGTCTTCATCATGGCCCAAAAGTTTTCACATCAAATTTCTCTATATTTTATATTTTTTCTTCGCTGATGATTACTTAATTTCCACTAGAATCAATTTTTGTTGAGCCAACTACGATCAAAGATCTCCTACATTTATTTGAAATGGGAACTAGGCAAAAAATTAATGTTTTGAGGTGTCAAATTTCTTTTAGTCTGAACGTGGAGATTGATTCAAGATCGGCTTTGCTTCGGTTGTTTGGTTTCGTAGAGGTTGATTCACATGTCAAATATCTGAGTCTCCTTACGGTCATTAGCAGATTAAAGAAAATTATAATTTAGCGGATTGTTGATTCCATGAAAAATTTAAAAGTTTAAAATGACGATTCATTAGAAACGGATGGAGTAGTTATTATTCAACTTTAAAATTTTATTTTTCTATATATTTGTTATTTTAGGATTTTAAAACGATAGATAACATGTAAATCATGAATGTTCAAATCAAAATTTATTATTGTTATTTTTCTCTATTCATTTATTAATTATTATAACGGTAGGTGTATCATCATTTTGAGATAAGTTAGATTTTTAAAATACAATCAATCAGTTTTTTGTAATATATATGTCAAAACTCTATAAATAAATAGACGTGAAGGGTGTACTCCCTCCGTCCCTTTAAGTTAGTCCTGTTTCCTTTTTGGGTGTCCTCTAAAGTTAGTCTCATTTCTATTTCTATCCATTATATTTTGTCCATAATATCCTTACTTTATCTATTTTATTCATATTTTAACAACACTTTATCAATCAAATTAACATTTTTCATCTAATAAGTTTCTTATTGGTTGAATTTTATGATTTAACGTGCAATTACTTACACTTTTGTTTTGATTAGACTTGCATTAATCCAAGCGCAAAGGACACAATAAAACTAACTTAAAGGGACGGAGGAAGTAGAATGGAGGACTTGTGCGTCTGTTCGTTTACCTTCAAAGGTCAGTCTGTCGAGAGAGATTTAAATAGAATCAACCAGCTGCAGAACACACACACCCTAATTAGTTATTTCTATGAAACAAGTTTGGTCAAATCTCGCTGTAATTTGCACCATTTAATTAGGAAACCTAACACCTTGTTTTCATGCACATGTGACATGTTGATAATAGTTTGATGATTAACGAATCATCATCATTCAGGTTAAATAATCTGTGCACTATTTAATTAGTATTGAGTATATTGTATTATCTGTGCACTATTTAATTAGTATTGAGTATATTGTATTAATTTGTAAGGGTAGTTTAGTCATTCTATACGGCATTCTATATATAGCCATTCACAGATCTTGTAACAATCATCTTCTCACAATAGATCAATACAATTTCCCTTCTCCTCTCCTTTTTTCTTTCTTCCGCAAGCTAACTAAGTGTTAAACACAGTTCGTTCATATGGTATCAGAGCAGACCAATCTTCGATTGAAAGATTGAGAGATCCTTAAATTCTGTTTTCTGAGATTGAGAGATTGAGATGGTGAATTCTGTCGATTCAGAGGAAATGGCAAGATCGAATGATTTTGCTTCGAGTGATCCTTTGCGATTGTCTAACTCAGACAATCCAGGAGCTCAGCTTATTGGATTAAAGTTCAATGGATCGAACTTTCTTGCGTGGAGTAGAGGTGTATCGATGGCGCTAGGAGCCAAAAGCAAGTTAGGGTTTCTTGATGGTTCAACGATGCGACCTCAGGAAGGATCTGATGCATACGATCGGTGGATCAAATGCGATTACATGGTAAGGTGCTGGTTAATAAACTCAATGGAGTCAACAATCAGCGAGAGTTTCATGTTTGTGAACTCAGCAAAGCAGCTCTGGAACGAGATAATTGAAAGGTATGGCCAAACTAATGGTCCCTTACTTTTTCAATTAAAGAGAAGCCTTAATTTTGTATCTCAAGGCAATTCTCCTGTGGCTGAGTATTTTGGAAAGCTTAAAAAAATCTGGGATGAGATTTTTGCTTTGGAAGGAATACCAGATTGCTCTTGTGGTGGATTGCGTAGTTGCTCTTGTGATTTGATTGGTAAATTTGCAAGTAGGACAACTACTGATCAACTGATGCAGTTCTTGATGGGTTTGAGTGAGGCATTTGATAGTGTTCGTGATCATATCCTTTCTGCAGATCCACTTCCAACTCTTAACAAGGCTTTTTACCTTGTTCAGTGATGAGGCTAAAATCGTTGTTTGCCTATCAAAGTAAACCTAACTAACCAACTTAGTATAGCAGGAAAGCAAGGGTCGAATCCCAAGAGAATCAAGTAATCTATTCTTAAGCACGTAATGACTACCAACGAACGAACCAAAGGGGGGGGAGTTGTTGTTCTAAAGCTAATGGAAATAAGAGTAACAAGTAGCAGGAGTTGTGGTAATATATTTGGGAAAACGTTTCACCTAACAAATATCCACACAATGACATGCAAGGTTGATCATAGATATGTCTAATTCATGCAATCTATCGTTGTTCCTATTCCTCTTCAGATATAGATATCAGCGCAACCCACACTGATATAACCTCCTATTAAGCAAATCTGAAGACCTTCAAGATTCAATTCAATAGAAGCATTAAGAAAAGGAATACAGCAGGATACATGCAATTCAGACAACCATTCAGACAAGCATGCAATCAATTCTCAATCACAAGTAGACACTGCGACCCGCTCATGTAAACTTGTGTTTTCTACTAGATAAAGAACTCCGACCCGGAATTACCAAATCCTAGCACTATGAACAATATCAATAAACCTAGATGATCAGGCTAGATAAATCAGTACGACTCAATATGATGAAAAGCACAAGAATCCATACAATCTGATAGAAAGGGAAATAGAGTTTAGAATCCCACAACCAAACAACCAAAGACTTCAATCGTCAGGCAAAACAAAAGGGAATTAGTTTTTTGCAGGCATGGAGGCGAAAACTAGGGTTCTTCAGAAAAACAAAGGTAACCTAAAACTAGATGTCTTTTGGCTTTTAAAACTCAAAAATAATAAATCTGGAATGGAAAATAAAAGAAATAATTTGGAATTTAAATAAGGAAATACAAGAAAACTCGGAGACAAATCCGGCCTTCAGGAATAAATCCGCGGGCGCGGATTACGAGGCAACCTGCGGATTCAACACTGCGCATTTCTCCGTCTTCTGGTTCCGCGGGCGCGGAGGGCTGGCCGCGGGCGCGGAAAGGTCCTTGCAGCTTCACTCTTCTTCTCTTCTTCTTTCGTCTTCTAACTTGGTTCCTTCGAAAGACGTCTTCAATCTTCATATTTCTTCGTCTTTAACTGCTTCTTCTCTTCTTCTCCGGATCACAAAATTACATATGAAATGGCTCCTAAACGATCCTAAACTAAGCTAATAACCACTAGATATTATGTATGAAATACAGTCTATCATTCAGCAATTTGAAAAGCAGAAAATGGTGTCTGGTATGATGAATCTTGAACAAGATTCAAGTGCTTTAAATGCTAACAGGTACAATAATCACCAAGGGGGTCACAGGAAAGGAGATACTGGTTCAAGTTCTTAGGGTGGCAGTTCTTGGAAAGGATCTGACAAGCGCAGTGATGATAAAAGATTGAAAGAAAATCTGAAGTGTTCCTTTTGTAACAGGAAAGGACATAACAAGGAGCAGTGCTTCAAGCTAGTTGGGTATCCTGATTGGTACAAGGGATCCAAAGACACTGAATCTGGTAGAATGGCTGCAACTGCTGAGGTAAATGGGATGATGGACAATCCCTTTGAAGAATCAAGGTCTGGCAATCAGAATACACATGCTTTGATTAATGCTGTGTGTAATGAAGTTCTCAAAGTGATGAAGGAACAATCTGGTAATGGGAAGATGGATTTTGCAGGTATAGTTTTATCCTCTAATGTTTCTAAGAATTCTAGAAACAAGTTTGAGTCTATGTGGATAATAGATTCAGGGGCTTCAGATCGTATGACATATGACATTGCCTTGTTTAGGGAGTATAGGAAATTGGTTAATCCAGTTTTTGTTGGTTTACCTGATGGTTCAAGGAAGACTATTTCTGTTTGTGGTTCAAGGAAGACTAGTTCCAGATTTCAGACACAGTCTCTTGTCAGTTAAAAGGCTATTACATGATACTGGTATGCGTGCAGTTTTTGACAGTGGTGTGTGCTTATTTCAGGATCGTTTGACTAAGCAAGTGCAAGCAATGGGAAAGGAGGTTTCAGGACTGTATTTGTCCAGACTCGTTCAGCGATTACTTTGACTTATATATGAATGTGGACATATTATATTATGTCCTTTAGAGATGTTCTTTGCTTCTACATCTTCGATTCTCGACTTGCCGCTTTGCCGCTTTGCCGCTTATTGCTACATCTCATGGCATTTCATAATAATTAGAGAAATGGAAAAATCTCGGTTAAGAGAGTTTACCTCGTAGTGCTTGCGGCCGTGCTAATGCTTCTCTTGACTAGAGCATGTTTAATTCTTTTAGGAGAGTTCTTTGAGATGTTTCTTCGATGGCGTCAAGGGACGCGTTGATGGATAGCGTCCGGGAGGACGTCTTGAATATTGCATTAAGGGATGCTTTGGAGACTACATCGAGCGATGTTTCAGTAAGACTTATCTTGTAATCTGTGCATGTGGATGTTCTTCTTGCACTTCCCACTCATAAACTTTGTTTCTATATGGTTCTTTTTCTTGAACGCGACGACTGCGTTAGCGTGACTACGCGGAGGATGGAGATGTCGACACAATCTTCATGTCTTTATCGATGATCTTTTGTTTGTCATATTTGTTAGAAACACTTTTCTTTTCTTCAAAATGCAACTTGATGTGCTAGAACTCTTGTTGTACTCGTCGCGATGCCTTTGATCACGTTCTTCCTTTTCTGGGTGTTTAGGCGTTATTTACTTTCGGCCCTGTGAAAATTTCTTTCTTTTACTTCTATGGCGCTCTTCTTTGGTCGTCTATTGCTCTTTTTCTTCATGGCGTAATTATAGACATAAATTTGAAAAGTTTTAAGCGAAGGATTTTACCTTGTTGACGTGAATGCGTTGAGACTGCGACCGCTTGTTCTCTTTTCTTGGGCGATCTTACCCCGTTTTGGTAGGTTTGACTTAGGCTTCTCATTGGCTAAGTTGAAGCTTATACGTGTTCACTATACGCGAAGCTCTATTTCTTACTTTTATTGCTTATTAAGACGACACGTTGCTATGATCATATCGCCATGATCGGAGATATCTCTAGAAGGTCGAGACAACTACGGCGGTGTCCAAGGAACACAACATCCTTGTAAAATGTAAATGTAGTGTCTACGTGAGAATTTGCTAGATTCTGGTTTCGTGAACTTTAATTGCTTCGTTCAGTTGGTTCGTGCCCCCCCTCCGACAATCCTGAAACTTTCAACTCAAATTCACTCATTTTAAAACCCTAACCTAAAACTCCAGGTTCCTGCTGCAGAGTTTCACCTCTTTCTTCTTCCTCCCATTTTCCCGCCCTTACTCTTTCTTCTGCTCTTCTGAAATGCCAAGAAAAGATGCACAAGTTTTTCCGTCGAAGCTTATTCAGTCCGTCCCTTTTCTCTACTCCAGCTAAAGCCGCCGCTCTTCTCACTCGCCCCTCAAAACCCTCCTCTGTCTTTCTCGAACAGATAATGCCATCTTCCGCCGCCACTTTCCAGCTCCGCCCCTTTATATCTCTTTCCGCCGACAACAACAAATTGGCACCTTCCTCCGCGCGTGTGAGGCCATGGGTTGCTTTAAAAGGCATTCGAACCGGGTCTCGTTTGGCTTGGCTACATACACTGGCCGCACGGAAATGTGCTTCTTCGCCAGAAGAAGGGGATTCTGGAGGCGTACACAATGAGAATGAGGGTGTTAAGTTTCATAGAAGGCAAAGGCAGAGTTCGGCCTCTGCAGTTCCTGGGTTGCAGAGTTGCCCTGATTTGATGACGATTCCGGGGGTTGGCCCAAGAAATTTGAGAAAGTTGGTGAATAATGGGATTGAAGGTGTTGCTGAGCTCAAACAACTCTACAAAAATCGGGTATCCTGCTTTTTTTCTTCCTTTGTATATCTTGATGATACTGATTCAAATATGGTTTGTGCTTCCTTTAGAATAATGATGTTCTGATGATGTATGATTTGGTTTGCGACTTGTTCTGCCTTTGGTGTATATGTGTTTCTCTGGTGAAAGAAAAAGCATTAGTGAGATAAATTTGATCTTTAATATACTTTTGGAGCCATTTCATTCTGTCATCACTCATCAGTGCTGTGCTTTTAGAAAGCAGGAGGAGATATTAGAATAGCTATGTTAATTTGTGTACATATTGGTGTGCCTTGATTATGAACTGTTTGTGATTGTGCTCATTTGTTCTTTTGCTTTCCACTCTAAAAAAACGTTGTGTGGAACTTTTAACAGTTTTCAGGAAAATCAAGTGAGAAGATGGTTGAGTTTTTGCAGAGTGATGTGGGGATTATTCACAAAATTCATGCTGAAAGAATAACTACTTTCATTAAAGAAACTGTAGATGAAGAACTGCAAGATGATGCTTCAGACGTGAAGCCACACAAGAAGAGAATCACTTTATGTGTAGAGGGAAACATCAGTGTTGGAAAATCTACTTTCCTCCAAAGGATTGCAAATGAAACGCTAGAGCTGCGTGACCTTGTTGAGGTTGTCCCCGAACCTGTTGACAAGTGGCAAAATGTTGGACCTGACCACTTAAATATATTAGACGCCTTTTATGCTGAGCCTAAGAGGTATGCCTATACGTTTCAAAATTATGTATTTGTTACAAGGGTTATGCAAGAAAGAGAGTCATCTGGGGGAGTCAAGCCTCTCAGGCTTATGGAAAGAAGTGTTTTCAGTGACAGAATGGTAAGAATTATTAATTTTAGCTACCTGGTGTGAAGTTGTAAATTTTGTTTGTTTATTGCAGGATGATTTTCTTAACATAATATTTTATTTGATAAAATAAGGTTTTTGTGCGAGCTGTACATGAAGCTAAATGGATGAACGAAATGGAGATCAACATTTATGATTCATGGTTTGATCCAGTCATCTCGAGTTTGCCTGGGCTTATCCCTGATGGTTTCATATATCTTAGAGCAAGTCCTGACACATGCTACAAGCGTATGATGCACCGTAAAAGAGTGGAGGAAGGTGGGGTGAGCTTAGACTATCTCCGGGATCTACATGAAAAACACGAGAGCTGGCTTTTCCCCTCCGAAGATGGAAATCACGGGGTGCTCACAGTTAATCAGTTACCACTCTCCATTGACAGCTCTTTGCATCCTGCTATAAAGGACAGAGTCTACTATTTGGAGGGTTCTCATATGCACCCAAGCATTCAAAAGGTAAATATTATATTCCCTTCCTGTGTGGCAACAAATATGTACTTTGTTGGGCAATGTGATCCCTATGTTTTCTCTTTCTGACTGTAGGTTCCTGCTCTAGTTCTCGACTGTGAACCAAATATTGATTTCACTAGAGATATTGAAGCAAAGCAACAGTAAGTTGTGCTTATTTTCCCTTCATGTGACTATAGTATATGAGGATTTTTGGCTTCCCTGAACTTTAAACTTGTGGAGTGTGGACTGACTGAAGTGGTGATATTATTTGCTTATGAAGCTATGCGCGTCAAGTCTCCGAGTTCTTTCAGTTTGTGAAGATGAAGAAGAGGGTCCTTGAATCTTCAAAAAGAGATGGGGAGGAAGCCAAAAAGAGTATGCGTCAATTGATTCATCCGCAGCAAGGCACTCTCTGGGTTCCCGATGGCAAGAATTTGAAAGACCTACCTTTGGAGTCCTTGGGTTTAGGCTGCTCAATGTCGAGCTTCCTCTCCTGTTAGACAAGCTCTTATGATATCAACTTGTTGAAAGGTGCCTGTTCTTGTACAGTAGTTAGTAGTAAGCTAGGGCCACTTTTCAGAATTAGCTGATCAGTTTTTTTTTTTGCCGGTCTTCCTTTTACCCATCCAATCCTTCATGGTTGCCCTGTACAGGAGAAGGGTCTTAGGTTTAGTGTTTGTAGGAAGAGATGATGTTCAACTGTTGGATAATCAGCTTGTTTGAATCTTTGAAATGCTTTTTTCTTCCAGTTTCATCAAGCTCAATTTGGTACTCATCTGAAGTTCGACTTTGCCTTTTTTACCAAGACGAAACTTGGTTTGTTTGTTTGTTTGTTTGTTTGTTTTTGCAGAGTGCGCATGGGTTGGAGTAGAAGTGTTGATATGTTTCATTGAAGGAACAACTGTTGATTTAAGTATCCTCTGCCATTTGTGTACTGTTGAGTCCTTTAAATCCTAGAACGATCAACGAGGCATTGAATGACGTTCTACTATTATTGCCAAGGCTTCATAATAAGGTGCCTACAAGTTTGAGGGCATTCCCTGTCCCAGACCTGCTCCATTGTCACCCCTATGGATTATCAAATTCAATGAGTACGAGGAATTGGTCAACCGAAGCCGGCCAGATGTTTATGGGTTGCCTTTTGGTTGATAACTACCAAAAGAAGGTTTGCATTATTGATTTTGAAAAAAATATTCTAGTAAGTAGTTAATATTAAATAATCTAATTAAATCCATATAGATTTGCATTGACGTCCCAGTTATTCTGTAGTTTTTTTTGGGTGCAAAAGGAGGGTTATATCCGTTTATTCATTAGAGAACTAGAATTACACCGGTTCACTTATGATTGTGTCCAAATCAAGGATAGGAAGTAACCCATTCAGGGGATACATAAGATAGGTGAAGTCTCCAATGCAAGAATGACTAAATTTAGCTAACCAATCTGCTGCCTGATTCCCATGCCGAGGAGTGTACTTGATAGAAACTCTCCAACTTGGGTCATCTAGATGTGTTTTGATGTCGAGGATGTGATACCGGTGGAGCGATGGGGGAGGATCCACAGACAAGGCATGCTCCAATACCTCCTTTGAGTCGATTTCAAACTCCAATGCATCGATATTGCTTTGTTGGGCGAAATTAATTCCATGTGCAAGACCAATTAGTTCAGCCCTGAATGCAGATTTTCCTGTTTCTTTCACCACAAATCCTCTTGTGAATTCTCCAAGTTCATCTCATATGATCCTTATTGCACTAATCTCATTACTACCAATTTCAAAGGCTCCATCGTTGTTCAGCTTCATCCATCCAGCTACGGGTCTTCTCCAACACTAAGGTGGGTTAGCAGCATTGGCTTGGTATTTGCCTCTATGAGTCCATAAGGCCATGTATTCTCCAGCCCTATCAATCACGTATCAGTGCCTGGGTTCTTAGATAATCAAGTCAGATTGAAATACTTTGGCATTACGCCACCTCCAAATCGACCAAACACCAAACCCAAAAATTGTCAGCCAGTTCCAGGGTTTGTTGATGTTTCCATGAATCCAATCTCGCATGTCTTGGGTGAAAAACAAGGTATGTGATCCCGGTGCTAACAAATCTTGCCATACGGTTGCAGCAGCGGGGCAGTCTCTAAGTGCGTGTAATGTCGACTCAGAAATTCTCGGGCATAGGCTACAACACGCGTCATCTTCATAGTGGTGGCGAGCCCTATTTTCATTGCACATGATCGAGTTGTGCAATGCCAGCCAAATGAAATTCCTAACTCTCTCGATAGCCTGCAGTTTCCAGAATTTTCGTCACATGGGATCCGGAGAAGTCGAGTTGTCCGAGTTCTCCATGAGTCCCAGCGTAGACTTCAACGAGAATTGTCCAAAACCTGCCGCATTCCTTGTAAAGTTATCTTCAATTTGTTCAACAACAAGTGAAATTTCACCTATTTTCCGAAGAACCTCTTGCGACAGCAGATGAGCAAACTCGTGCCATTGCTAGTTACCCCCATTCCAGTACTCAGCGACTGTTCGATTCTGATCCGCCACAACAATTGGAGCAATGGCAAGCGACTCGAGGGGTGTGTTATCAATCCAGGGGTGACTCCAAAAAATGTAGTAGCCCCATTCCCAACAACAAACTGAAGGCCTCACAACAAGTGGTGTTTTGACTTAACCATGCCATTCCACAAGTTTGAAGCACCCTTCACATATCTAAACATATCCTTGTCTTGTTTTCCATTGCAATACTTTCCCCGAATCACCCTCTACCATAGGGAGTCCGGTTTGTAGGGTTCGCCATCCCATCTTGGTCATGAATGCTGAGTTAACTTGTCTCATACTCCGCATCCCCAATCCACCGTCATCCTTGGATTGCCGCAACGTGTTCCATCCAAGCAAATGCAGTTTCCTTTTCTCTCTTTTCGAACCCCATACGAACCCTCTCGTCTTTTTCTCCACTTCATCACAAATTGATAGTGGTAGACAATTTGTTTGTATAGCATAATACGGAACAATAGCGGTTGCAGCCTTCGCCAATGTGACTCTTCCGGCCATCGAGAGCACCTTGGATATCCATCCAACAAGTTTTGACTCCACCCTTTTGACGAGGCTAAAATCGTTGTGCCTATCAAAGAAAACCTAACTAACCAACTAGTATAGCAAGAAAGCAAGGGTCGAATCCCAAGAGAATCAAGTAGTCTATTCTTAAGCAAATAACTATTACCAACGAACACACCAAAGGGGGGGAAGTTGTTGTTCTATAACCTAAGACAAGTAAAAGTAACAAGTAGCAAGAGTTGTGAAAATATGATTGGGAAAGCGTTCCACCTAACAAATATCCACACAATGACATGCAAGGTTGATCATAGATATCTCTAACTCATGCAATCCTATTGTTGTTCCTATTCCTGTTCAGACATAGATATCAGCGCAACCCGCCTTGATATAACTTCCTATTAAACAAATCTGAAGACCTTCAAGACTCAATTCAATAGAAGCATTAAGCAAAGGAATATAGCAGGATACATGCAATTCAGACAACCCGTCAGATAAGTATGCAATCAATTCTCATTCACAAGTAAACACTGCGACCAGCTCATGTAAACATGTGTTTGCTACTAGATAAAGAACTCCGACCCGGAATTACCAAATCCTAGCACTATGAACAATACCAATCAACCTACCTGGCCAAACTAGACAAATCAATAAGATAAAAGCATGAGAATCAATACAATCAATAGAAAGCGAAATAGAGTTTAGAATCTCACAACCATACAGTCAAAGGCTTTAACCGTCAGGCGAAACAAAGGGAAATTAGTTCAACATCGACATGGAGGCAAAACTAGGGTTCTTCAGAGAAAACAAAGTTTAACCTAAAACTAAAGTGTTTTTAGGCTTAAATACTCCAAGGAAATAATAAATCCGAAAATGGAAATAAAAGAAATAATTCGGAAATTAAATAAAGAAATACAAGCAAACTCGGAGACAAATCCGGCAACCCGCAGCTGACCCGCGGATTCAACACTTTAACATACTTCGTCATCTGGTTTCGCGGGCGCGGAGGATTTGCCGCGGGCGCGGAAAAGTCCCTGCAGCCTCACTCTTCTTCTCTTCTTGTCTTCTTCTTTCGTCTTCTAACTTAGTTCCTTAGAAAGACGTCTTCAATCTTCATATTCCTTCATCATTAACTGCTTCTTCTCTTCAGCTCCGGATCACATGATTACATATGAAATAGCTCCTAAACGATCCTAAACTAAGCTAATAACCACTAGATAATATGTATGAAATACTCTCTATCAAATTCCCCCATACTTAGACCTTGCTCGTCTCTGAGTGAGCTAACGAAAACATACTCCTCAATCTAATATACAAAGGTCTCAGGAAGTACAAAGAGACTTGTCTAATGATTACAACTCCAACAACAACATCCAAATCCTCCAAACAACAATATCCAAATCCTCCAAACAACAACTATAGCAACATCAAATTAATACAAGTGATATGACAATAAACATATAGCCTTCTCTACTCCTTATGACTCCCAAGTGGTCCCACCCGAATTCCTCCTTATATCACCCATTCTTATGTCTTCCAACGCCAAATAAGAATAAGTCCTAAAATCACTCTATTTATTTTTATCAACTCATCTTGCTTAGGCGCCCTCTCGGGTTTTCATCCTAACCACTCAATAATTGTTCCAGGCTCACCAAATCTCACATCACTCTAAAACCTCTTTTTACCCCAGCCTAGTGCTGGTCCAGGTTACCTGCTTGTTGCATAGATCTTGCTATCTCAAGATTTTTCTGCCTTTTTTCATATTTTTGTGGCTTTTTCAAACAATTTACTCAATAAATTCATGCAGATACAACCAACACCCAAATAAAGACATGTGAATACATTCTCCTCCCCCATACTTAAACATTACATTGTCCTCAATGAAATGGAAGACATAATAACGAACCCAGGAAAGGAGACAGAAGACTCACATTCACGGTCGGATGACCGTCCTCCAATGAAACACAAGGTGTAGTAGATTGAGAAACTAGATGAGCACCCAATGAAATCAACTAATGCACAGCTCATCCAAGACAAAAAAAAGAATACCTCCAATATAGATGGTGACCCAAAATCAACTCCTTGCAAAGAACATGGTCACCAACAAGCTAAGCTCCAACAAATGTAGATCCATAAATGATAGGAATGATGAAACGATGAAACCAAACTTGATGAAATACAACTCCTTACTTTCTTTTCTCTCATATTTTTTTTCTGCACTCTATTTTTTTAAAATCCGATTTATTATTTTTTCCCGGAATGATTTTCGGATTGATTTTTTTTTTTTAATACGGGAGAGAAGACTTACAACGAGATTGGCTATTGACTATAGCTGACCCTAAGCTTCGGTGATTTCCTCCTGTCCATAGAAAATCTGAAAAGAAAATTAAACCGAACAAAACAAATAAAAACAATCTCAAACCTCGGGTTGCCTCCCGAGTAGCGCCTTATTTCATGTCGTGGCAAGACATGAAACTCAAGAGATTTTAACTAACTCCATTTGGCTTTGTGAAAACAGTCTCTTGTCTGAATTCTCTCTTGAACCCCTCATGGAACGCCTTGAACCTCGTCCCTCTTACCTTGACCACTTTGTCTTTGGAAATGAAAGTGGTTTCATTCACTTTCTCCTCTTTGACCATATCAGGCGGTTGTTTCAGCTCTATCTCAGTGTCCTGCACAAGAGCAAACATAGGCTTTTCACCCTGGAAAATTAGTCCGGTGGGGCTATTGCCCAAAAGTGGAGAAGGTGACTTATTACTCTCATCTAGGACCTTCTTGACATCCTGCAAGTTAATAGCTTGAAGACCCTCTATGTAGGGATCCAATACGACATTCTCAATAACACAATTTGATTCTTCCAAGCAAGCAGGATTAATCACAATTATGCAAGACGAAGACGTATCATGAATGGGACTCATATCATAAATATTGTATTCCACTTTGTCCCCATCAAATTCCATACTAAGGGTTCCACTACTAACATCAATCTTTGTTTGAGCAGTTTTCAGAAATGGCCTACCTAACAGAATAAGGGCAGCATGCTTATCATGATCCATGTCCAAAACAAAGAAATCCGCAGGAAAAACCATATTATCAACTTTCACAAGAACATCTTCAACTACCCCTTTCGGGTACACATTAGAACTATCAGCTAATTGAACAATTGTTCCTGTTGCATGCAATGGTCCTAGTCCTAGCGACTCATACAAAGAATAAGGTAAGACATTGATAGATGCACATAAGTCTAGCATAGCTTTGTCAAACTTAGTTTCACCTATAACACATGGAATACTAAACATGCCATGGTCACCACACTTCTTAGGCATACGCCTTTGAAACACAGCAGACACATGCTCACTCACCTTAATCTTTTGTTTTTCTTTTAATTTCTGATTTCTTTTGATCGTGCATAGTTCTTTCAGAAATTTAGCATAACGAGGAATGCTCTTAACAAGTTTAAGTAAAGGAATATTTACCTCACATTTGCTGAAGGTCTCGAATAGATCTTTGTCGTTCTCCAGCCTTCTAGTGTCCTTCAATGCCTCAGGGAAAGGTGCTGGTGGTTTCAAAGAGCTGAGAGGAGGTAAGACAGGACGAACATAAGAGTCAGAAAGATCAGCTTCAGATCCACGGGCATCCACTTCGGGCCGCGGGCGCGGAAAATTCTCTGTATCTGAGCCGCGGGCGCGGAAATCTTGCCACGGTCGCGGAAATTTCTCTGTAGGATCCGTAGCCTCCTCTGTATCCGAGCCGCAGGCGCGAATTTCTTGCCGCGGGCGCGGATCAGCTGTTTCAGCAACATTTTCATGCTCATCACTCGTTTCCTCCTCGTTCTTACCCTTTTCAGCAGTGGGTAGAACCTCTAATTGCTGACCACTTCTTAACATAACAGCACTGACATTCTCTCTTGGGTTAATCACCGTTTGAGAAGGTAATTGCCCCGAATCTTTTGCTTTGAACTCATTGAATGCTTGAGCTATTTGTCTAACTTGCACCTCAAGATTTTGAATACTTGATTTAGTATCCTTTTGGAATTGCATGCAGTTTTGTTGAAGCTCTACTTGTCCTGCAGCAAGCTTCTCAACCATCTGTTGAAGGAATGAACCTTGGGCTTGTGGTTGCTGCTGTGGTGGTGGTTGCAAGAGATGGGGGTTTTGGATATTTTGAGTGCTCCCCCACCTAAGATTTGGGTGATCTCTCGTCCCTTGATTGTACGTGTTGGCGTATCGATCAAACCTCGGTCTCTGTTGCCAACCTCCTACAACATTCACCTCAGCATTGGGATTTTGAAGTTGTGGACAAACCTCTGTATGGTGTCCTGGATCAGTGCAAATTCCACAATAGTTCACTTGTTGAACACCACTTTTTACCATCAAGCACTTCATCATCTCTTTCATCTCACCCTCCAACTTAGATGTTGATTGAGACTCTATTGCCTTTACACTCTCTCTCTTGCTGAACTGTCTAGAGCCCTCTGACAACTCATGGAAGATATCTTTTGCTTCTGCTGGGGTTTTGTTCAGGATGTTACCCCCACAAGCTGCATTCACCATACGACGCTCATCGTCTAATAGACCATTGAAAATATAGAGGATGAGTGTTTCATCTTTGTATCCATGAAATGGACAACTCGAACATAACATATTGAACCTCTCATAGTACTCATTGAAGGTCTCATTGGCACGTTGTTCGATGGTGGCGATATCCCTTTTCAGAATGTTGAGCTTAATAGCCGGGAAGTACTTTTCCAGAAACATCTTTTTCATTTCAGCCCATGTAGTGATACTTCCCGGAGCTAGATAATACAACCAATCATTTGCTCTATCTTTCAATGAGAACCCAAATGCTTTCAGCATGATCAGATCATCAGTAATACCTTTGGGCTTCATACTCGAACAAACAACGTGAAACTGAGCCAAATGCTTATTAGGATCTTCTCCTGCAAAACCATGGAAATGTGGCAATTCGTGGATCAATCCAGCCTTCAGTTCAAAATTCACACCTTCTCCCAAGTCAGGGAAGGTTGTTGCTAGTGGTTGTGCTGTCAGATTTGGGGCAGTTAACTGCCTCATAGTCTGTGGTACGACATCCATCTCACGAGTTCCTCTTCGGTTGCGGCTAATGGTTCTTTCAATCTCTGGATCAAGAGCAACAAGAAGTGAATCAGTAGTACGGGTGTGGACCATACAACAGGTCCACACAAGGGTTGGTAACAATTAATCACACAAAAACAAAAAATTTGATTCCCCGGCAACGACGCCAAATTTGACGAGGCTAAAATCGTTGTGCCTATCAAAGAAAACCTAACTAACCAACTAGTATAGAAAGAAAGCAAGGGTCGAATCCCAAGAGAATCAAGTAGTCTATTCTTAAGCAAATAACTATTACCAACGAACACACCAAAGGGGGGGAAGTTGTTGTTCTATAACCTAAGACAAGTAAAAGTAACAAGTAGCAAGAGTTGTGAAAATATGATCGGGAAAGCGTTCCACCTAACAAATATTCACACAATGACATGCAAGGTTGATCATAGATATCTCTAACTCATGCAATCCTATTGTTGTTCCTATTCCTGTTCAGACATAGATATCAGCGCAACCCGCCCTGATATAACTTCCTATTAAACAAATCTGAAGACCTTCAAGACTCAATTCAATAGAAGCATTAAGCAAAGGAATATAGCAGGATACATGCAATTCAGACAACCCGTCAGATAAGCATGCAATCAATTCTCATTCACAAGTAAACACTGCGACCCGCTCATGTAAACATGTGTTTGCTACTAGATAAAGAACTCCGACCCAGAATTACCAAATCCTAACACTATGAACAATACCAATAAACCTAGCTGGCGAAACTAGACAAATCAATAAGATTCAATAAGATAAAAGCATGAGAATCAATACAATCAATAGAAAGGGAAATAGAGTTTAGAATCTCACAACCATACAATCAAAGGCTTCAACCGTCAGGCGAAATAAAGGGAAATTAGTTCAACATCGACATGGAGGCAAAACTAGGGTTCTTCAGAGAAAATGGAAATAAAAGGAATACAAGAAATAATTCGGAGACAAATCCGGAGATAAATCCGGCCTTCAGGACGATTTCCGTGGGCGTGGATTACGAGGAAACCCGCGGCTGACCCGCAGATTCAACACTTGAACATACTTCGTCTTCTGGTTCCGCGGGCGCGGAAAAGTCCCTGCAACCTCACTCTTCTTCTCTTCTTGTCTTCTTCTTTCGTCTTCTAACTTAGTTCCTTAGAAAGACGTCTTCAATCTTCATATTCCTTCATCATTAACTACTTCTTCTCTTCAGCTCCGGATCACATAATTACATATGAAATAGCTCCTAAACGATCCTAAACTAAGCTAATAACCACTAGATAATATGTATGAAATACTCTCTATCACCTCTCGACAATGTATGTAAACAAGTGTTTAGAGAACTTGTTCTTGGATATGGGGATAACTAGGTAGTGACCCAAGTCGTCAGTAGCGGGCATTTCTCCAACTTGGCTGATTCTGTTCACCATTTCAGGAGAAGTCGAATTCGAGCAACAAAGCATTGATTTACCGAAATTAGTTAACCATTTTATTCCTTCGTTATGATTAATTATGATAATTTATTTAGGGAGGGAATAGAATCCATACCATCCCATCTCACCTAATTAAATCAGATATTCTTCGTACTTTCTAGCTTAGGTTAATCTGAGAGTAAGAACCCTATGGCGTCCACATGATTGGGCTTTAGGACATGCATTTAGGTGTTATCATGGGTTGTTTTATGTGTTTTTGCGTATGTTTCTTGTTAGTTTCATAGTTTCGTTGAGTTTAGGTGTCTACACAAGTTTCTGCGTATTTCAGGTGGATTTGCTGGTTTTTGGATGCGGATTGGAGTATATTAGGATGCTATCTTGCAATGGGAGCTAAAGGACTCGACGATGGGCACAACAAAAGCAAAGAGAAGGAATCAAGAAGTCTGCACGGTCAGCAGCTGATTGTGGATGATGTGCAGCTGACCGTGCAACTCTCAGACGGAGGGATAAAAGTTCCAATAATTCGGCACAGTCAACAATTGACTGTGCCAATATGTTGCTGACAGTGCGGGTTCACTGTTATTGTGTCCTTTTGTTTCTTCCGACCTTTTTTTTGGGGGGGAGTATATATACATTTTTGGACCAGATTTTGAGGAACCTATGCTACACTAGTCGATTTTAGTATTCCAAAGAACCCTAGTTATGTTTTGGGAAGATTTCTCTTGAAGATTGTTGAAGATTGGAAAGTGTTTCTTGATTCGAACAAGTATTTTCTCTTCTTCTTATCTAATTGAATGAATTTCCTGATCTCTACAATGTTTATGATTGATTTCTCAAACATGCTAGGCTAAACCCCTTTTATCTAGGGTTAGGGTGATCCCAACAATGCATTGGTCACTTGCTGATTGTCTTTGTTTATGTTGATAGCATGAGTTCTTGATTGATTCAATTCTAAGGTTCTTATTGCAATTGGTAATTTATCAATTCGAGTTCTTTTATGTTGAGTCCGAAAGAAGAAGCCTAATAAATGATAAGACATGATGATAAGACATGATATGAGTTTGAAAGGAGATTATCATCGTTGGAATTGTTAGAATTGAACTTGAAGGAACTTGTTTGTTCTCGTGGGGGTTCTGATGCGCGCCTGGTCTCCGGGAAGCCAATTGCGCTCGAAGATCTTTGACAAAATACCTTGGAAGTGTTGGATGGATGTCTTTTGAGGGGTTCGTAGGTAGATATGGGAGTTTGCAGCGGAATTGTTTGATATAGACGTCAAGTTTCCTTAACGAATTGGGATATGAGTGTTGAAAGCTTCAACAAACTGGTTTGGTGAGGAGTCGTCTATGGTGATTGAGGGCTGCTCAAACAAGTGAAGTTTTGGCTAGGGATGTAGAATAAAGGGATTAGAAGATATGGGAACTTATGAGGCTAGGGATGTAGACGAAAGGGACTAGAGGATATGGTGAAGGAGATGAGAAGACAGAGCCCGAAGGAGTTTGTGACGCCTAGATCAAGAAGAGGAGGAATGCTTCGTCTCAACAAGGTTCTTGATTCAATATTCTAAACGTGCCTAACAATGAAGGAGGCGGCAGCCTTATAAAGGGAAAACAATGCAAAGAAGACGACTAAACCTGGGGCAAAACAAGGAGGCGGCGGCTAGGGTTGGGCTAGTGCTTGGGCGAGCTTGGGCTTGAGTGCCAAGAGCGCAATAGGACGGTCCAAACCATGCAAGGCTGGACCACTCCATATTTAGAAACTTTCTAAAAATAGAAAGTTCTAAAACGCTAGCAAAACCCGAGACGAACAGATTCCTAATAATGGGAAGTCTCCGAACATGGGACCGAGACAACAAATCCCAAATAGAGACAACAAATGCAA
The DNA here is from genome assembly GCA_029168935.1 of Oxyria digyna. Lineage (NCBI taxonomy): Eukaryota > Viridiplantae > Streptophyta > Magnoliopsida > Caryophyllales > Polygonaceae > Oxyria > Oxyria digyna. The sequence goes on from JAPVLV010000013.1 coordinate 25,503,600, forward strand.
ATAGGGACAACAAATCCCAAATAAAGACAACCTAATGTTTGTGACAACAAAAACAAAAAAAAGACAACAAAAACCAAATAGGATTGACCAACCCAAAAGGGAAAGTCATGCACCTCTGGAGCTAGCGGCCTTGGAGGAGGTTCTGCTAGGCGGCGATGGTGGCGACTCCGGAAAACATGGGGTGGCGCTAGGTTTGGGCCAAAGAGCGCCGAGAGGAAGGTGGCCGGTGGTGCTTGACGCCGATGGTGGATTCTGCCGCTTGTGCTTATGAAGGGTCGCCTTGATCTTGAGCGCTTGGGTAGCGAACCTCATCTTGCGCAGGCGCTGTGTGCTAGGCTTGAATGTGAAAAGTGAGCATAGGCATAGTAGGCTTGAGGCGCCAATGATCATGGTCCCGGGATGAACTTCAAGAGTTGAGAGTAGGAGGTACTTAGGCGCCTCTTGGCTTGTGTAGTTGCTTGCCATGGCTTTAGTCACAAAAGATTGAACCGCCTCAGCGATGGCCTTGGCGCGTTGCCTAGTCATGGGAGCACTAGGAGGCATAGTGAGAGCCTCCTCCTCTTCTGTGGCTGTAAGAGAGGGTAGGGGCGCATCAGGTTCTAAGTTATCGTAGAAACCTAAGGTTAGACCGGACTTAGCGGAGCACGGAAAAGGATGTTATCTCGGTCTAATCTTAGTTTCTAAGCGCCAAAAGGATCTAAACTTTGACTAGCTATGCACGACAGTGATTGCTAGTTGAAGTTTAGATACTTCTACTATCGTCTGAGAAGAGTTAGTAGATATTTTAGATAACTTACCATTATACGAGTTCATGCTATCCTCTGATAAACACATATGAGTTACTAAGGCATTGTCGTGGGGATCCGCTAATAAACACATATAATTTTCACCCATTGAATTTCCTCATATTTGCAATACTTAATTCTGATATTAATCAAACTAATATTTCTTACGACTTAGCTTACCAGTTTAGTTACAAAAGATACAACATTGTCCTCGTGGGAACGATACTTGAAAAGCTACAACCGATCCCATACGCTTGTGGGTAGGTTTTTGTCGTATCATGGACACTCTCCGAGACGTCGGGACAGATGGTGGGGGTGGATCCATGAATATATCTCGCCCCCCTCCATGAGACTGATTTGGAATGGGGAGGTCACAGGGCATTTTTCCCGTCTAGAGGGGTTCAATCTCATATCTCCATACATCTTTGTGTTGTGTGTCGAGCGACTGATCCACCTGATTATGCACTCGATCCAAAATAGGGACTGGAAACCTATTAATTTGTGTTGCGGCGCCCCGTCCCTCTCCAATATTTTTTTGCGGATGACATCCTTTTGGTCGAAGCTTCCCTTTTTCAAATGCGTATCGTCATGAACTTCTTGACTTCTTTTTGTGCGTCTTCAAGTTTAAAAATCAATATGGAGAAGTCTATAATCAATGTCTCGACCAACGCCACTAGGGATTGTTTGTGCCTAAAAATACGACGACTATGGAACGCGTGGAAGCTACGCATAGAAGGAAGGCGTCGATGCGACGCGTAGGAGAAACGATCTCGTCGACGTGACGAGACGTGGCAAAGATCTCGTTTACCTTAAGGATTAGGTCGGCAGAGTATTTCTTATCTTGTTCATTATTATATTATTGTAATTGGTAAAAGATATGGCCAAAGGATATCTTTTACCTAGTTTATTATATCGTTAGTTAGATAGAAGGAAAAGATAAGATCTTATTTTCTTAAAGATATTATTAGGGTTAGCCTATATAATGGCTAACGCCTGCTTTGTAAAGAAAAAAAGTCATTCTCGAGTAATACCAAAAAGATAAAGATTCAACCCTAATTCTCTCGTCTTGTTCTTGAATTGAGTGTTAAGATTATACCGTCCCCTTTGATCTTTGCCCTACAATTTCTTAGTTATCTATTCGTAGGTAATTTCGCTACAAACAATTGGCGCCCACCGTGGGGCAGATAAAAAAGGTATCATCTTTTCATACGAAGAGAACGAGTCTCGATCCCAGAAGCCATGGATAGCTCCAGGTCAATCAGGGATTCCCAGGACGAAACCCTCACTGTGTTAGGAGGACCACCATCTTGTACAACCTCCAACGCAAAGAGGCTCACAAGAACTGTCAAAGGACAGAACGGCTCCGCTCCGGTTCACCTCTCCAAAGCCGCCAACAGAGACTTGCCCATCACGTTCGAAGGCCCAGACGAGAAAGTCAGACATCACGATTGCCTAGTGATCTCCGTGATAATCCTGAATTGCAAAGTGAAAAGAATCCTGGTGGACAATGGGAGTTCAACTAACATCGTCGCCCTTTCCGCCATCCTCGAACTCGGACTTTCCGTCGACGACGTCCACGGGAAGCGTATCCGTTTGAAAGGCTTCAGCGGAGAAATATTCGAGATGTTAGGGGAAATCACCCTTGAAACGATAGTCCAAGGCATCAATCTCCCGACTCGGTTCGCGGTGATGGAAGCAGAGTCGCCCTATAACGCCATCCTAGGATGACCATGGATCCACGATATGCGAGCGGTCCCGTCTACCTATCATCAATCTTTGAAGTTTCCGACGCCATGTGGAGTACGCGATGTTAAGGGCGAACCCTACACAACCAAAGAATGTTACAGGATCGGGATGAAAGGAATCAGAACGCCAGAGGTCAAGAAAGATGAAGTAAAAGAATTCCAAGAAAAGAAGCCCACTAAGTACATCAAGCCAAAGTACCCGGAACTCGAAGACATGATCATCGACGATACAAAACCAGAAAGGGTTGTGAAGATAGGGACCGACGTCCCCGAAGGGAATAGAGAAGAACTAGTAACGTTTTTAAGATCAAAAGTTAAGTGCTTTGCCTGGAGTCACGAAGACATGACAGGTATATCTCCCGACGTGATGTTCCACAAACTGAACGTCGATCCAAGGTACGTCCCGGTCAAACAGAAAAGAAGGAAGTTTGCCCCAGAACGCAACAAAGTCGTAGATGAAGAAGTGAAGAATCTCCTCGAGATAGGTAAGATACGAGAAGCAAAATACCCAGACTGGCTCGCCAACGTCGTGGTCGTCCAGAAGAAGAACGGGAAGTGGAGAGTATGCGTCGACTTCACAGATCTCAACAAAGCTTGCCCCAAGGACTCCTTTCCCCTTCCTCACATCGACGCCATGGTAGATGCAACAACGGGGCACGAGATGTTGACGTTCATGGACGCGTTCAGTGGATACCATCATATACAGATGAACCCCGCCGATCAAGAAAAGACCGCGTTCGTGACAAACCAGGGGATTTATTGGTACAAGGTCATGCCTTTCGGCCTTAAAAACGCCGGAGCTACATATCAACGCTTGTTGAACAAGATGTTTGAGGAGCAGATAGGAGACACCATGGAAGTTTACATAGACGACATGCTCGTGAAGTCCAAACGGGCAGGAGATCACGTAGCACATTTAAAAGAGGCGTTCGCAATCCTGGAAGAATATAGCATGAAGCTCAACCCTACCAAGTGCTCCTTTGGAGTTTCTTCCGGAAAATTCCTCGGATACGTAGTGACACAAAGGGGGATAGAAGCTAGCCCCGAACAGATTAAAGCCATACTCGACCTCGAATCTCCACGATGCGTGAAAGATATCCAAAAGTTAATGGGGAGAGTCGCCGCGCTAAACAGATTCATCTCCAAGGCCTCCGACAAGAATCGGCTCTTCTACGACACTCTCCGAAAGAACGAGTCTATTTCTTGGACGGAACGCCACGAGGAAGCATTCACGGAGCTCAAGAACTATCTGACAAACCCTCTTCTCCTGTCAAAGCCTAAAGACGAAGAGCCCTTATTCGTATACCTGGCGGTATCCGAGATCACCATTAGCGCCGTTCTCGCAAGGGAAGAAGAGAGGAGCAACAGCCCGTTGATAAGTGGTATTTTACATAGCGCTACTATAGGTTATTAGCTCATTTTGTATAGGATTATGCTAGATGTTATGATGTATTCTGTAATCATGGAGTTCTGGAGAATTGAGTCACATATGAGATTACAGAGGATGATGCGGAGCATTGAAGCATAAGAAGAGGAGTCGAAGCTGATGAAGACCACAGGATGAAGACAAAGACAAAGCATTGGAAGAAGCTGAAGATGAAGCCACAGAAGAAATTCCGCGATCGCGGAAATGCCACCTGAAGAAGCCAGATCACAGAAGAAAATCCGCGATCGCGGAAATCCGCCAGTGAAACATTCTTCATTTTCCCGATTTAGTATGTTGTGTTAATTTCTGTAACGTTTTCACACGTTTTTAGCTTTAATTTGGCAGTTTAATTCTGCAGAAGACTTATATGTTTAAGGTGTTGATGATCTTCTATCATCATCATACACATTCCATTTCCAGGTTTTGAGAGTTTTCCTCAAGAACTTCATGAGTTGCTAAGTTTCCATTTTTTTGCTTGACATTTGAAGCTTTCAGATTGATTAAGTTGTGAGATTCCTTTCCTTTGTTCTATTCATATTGATTGTCTCTATTCTCTTGTGTGTATTGTTATTGAATTAGATTTGCTCATTTAGATTGGCCATCTAAGTAGTTTCATCTCATTCATATTGCTATTGTTTGGTTATTTCTAGTTGAAATATCATACTTGTTTGTATCACACACAATTTGCATGAACTAGTTGTGAATGTCAATTGTGAAGAGAATTGAGTACATGTCGAGTATCTGACTAGTTGTCTATGGTATTGCATGTATCTATCCATTCCTGAACTTAAATCTGCTTTATTATTGAATCTTGATAGTTTCAAGGTTATAGTTGAGTAAGGGTTATTAGGACTAGTTGGACTAATAACTACATTAGAACAGGGATTAGAACGATCATATGAGTAATTCGACATAGGATTAAAAGGAGTTTATGATCAACTTGTTAATCTGTTAGTGGATAATTGTCGAGTGAAACACCTTCCATTGATATATTTACAAACCAAATCAACCTTCGTTACTTTGTTCTTAAAACATACCAAACCCCCCCCTTTGGTTACTTACACTCGTTAATCATAATTGTTACTTTAAGAATCGATGACCTGATTCCCTTGGGATTCGACCCTTGCTTGCCTATTATACTTGTTAGTGAGCCTGTTAGGATTACTTGACTTGGCATACGACAATTCGCCTCGTCAAATTTGGCGCCGTTGCCGGGGAATCAAATTTTCTTTTCTTTAAAGTTCTTGTTTTGATTAACCTTAGTGTTGACTAGTGAATGGTCAACACCCGTTCTACTAATCAGTCTCTTTTTATTCTTGATCCAGAAATCGAGAGAGAGAGAACAGAGTTGAGACTGATATAGGTGCAATGGAAGACGACCAGTTGTTGACTCCCGAGCAAAGAGCTCTTGCTGACACCCAACGTCAATTGGCTGAAATTCAGTTAGTTGTTAGTGCCCAACGGGAATTGCTTGAGGCAAGGCAAGATGCAAATGCTCTAAGAGACGGCGGTGTCGTCCGCACATTGAGGGAGCATACTACTCCCAATCTAACACAACAACCTCAAGCTGTGGTTCTTCCACCCCTTGCTCATGGGGTGACTTTTGAGCTCAAGTCAGGGGTGATCAATCTGCTTCCCACATTCCATGGTTTGCCTGGTGAGGATCCAATCATGCATTTGAATCAATTCCATGACACTTGCATGACAACCAAACTACCAAATGTCACTGAGGAGCAGATCAAGATATGAGTCTTCGGGTTCACTTTGAAAGATGGTGCTAGGTCCTGGTCCTATCATTTGCCTACCGGTTCGGTAGATAGCTGGGAGAAGTTGCACAAGGTGTTCTTGGGTAAGTATTTTCCAGTTAAAAAGGCAAATGCTCTGAAGAAGGAAATTGCCCATGTAGAGCAAGGTGAAAATGAGACTCTCTATGATTACCTTGAGCGTTTCAAGGGGTTGTGTGCTAGTTGCCCTTTTCATGGGTATGATACCGAGGACCCGGTCCTACATGTTTGCAATGGTCTCGTTAATCATGAAAGGAGAATGGTAGACGCTGCTTGTGGTGGGAGTATTCTCAACATGACACCAGAAGATGCCATGGAAAAGTTGCAAGACATGGCTGAGAGCACTAGGAGTTTTGGTAGGACATACACTAGGAAAGGAGTGAATGCCACAAGCTCAGGAGACCCCGCTCTTATGACCGAGCTCGTTGATCTAAAGAAGACGATATCTCAGTTGCAGAAAGGACAACAACAGGTAAAAGCATGTGGTATTTGTTCTGACCCTTCTCATTTTACAGACAAATGCCCTGAGCTTCAGGATGATGATGTTGCTGAAGTCAATGCTGCTGGTGGATATGGACCTCCACGACCTCGAAATGATCAGCAGAACAACTACAACCCGAGGTATAGAGATCATCCAAATTTCAGATGGCGTGATCAGAATGAACCCCAACCTCAAGCTCAAGCCCCACGACCCAATTCTGGACCTTCAACTGCAGATATGTTGAGATCATTGACTCAACATTTCACAACCCATGTCCAAACTACTGAGTCTAGTATCAAGAACATGGAGAAACAGATAGGGCAGTTGGCTGAAGCTGTGACCACTCTTGCACAACAAAAATCCAATTCTCTACCATCTCAAACGGTAGTGAATCCGACCAGAAATGTTAGTGTTGTGACAAAAAGGAGTGGAAAAGTGTTGGAAAATGCTGCTGCTGAAAAGGCAGAATCTGAAACAGGTGAGAATCCGCGACCGCGGGATGAGAACCGCGATCGCGGAAGTTGTTTTGAAGAAACAATGGGAATTCCGCGACCGCGGGATGAGATCCGCGATCGCGGAATATCTTCTGGGGAAACCGATGCAAATCCGCGACCGCGGACTGACAGCCGCGATCGCGGATATGCTCCTGGCGAATCAGTTTTGGGAGAGTGTTCAAAAGATGCTGGAGCTGAGGTCGAGGACCGGGGCGACTTCCTGTTGAAACAAGACAACTATGTTCGCCCCGACTTCCCACCACTTAGCTCAACCAAACCTCCCGCTCCTTTTCCCGATGCTCTAAAGGATACAAGAAGGCTGGAGAATGACAAGGAGCTGTTCGAAACCTTCAGCAAATGCGAGGTAAATATCCCTTTACTCAAACTCATTAAAAGTATTCCTAGATATGCTAAGTTCTTGAAGGAACTCTGCACCATCAAGAGGAATAAAAAATTGAAGGGACAACAGAAGGTGACGGTAAGCGAGCGTGTCTCCGCTGTATTCCAAAGGCGAATGCCTAAGAAGTGCAGCGATCCGGGCATGGTAAGCATTCCTTGTCGTATAGGTGATACTCACTTTGAGAGAGCTATGCTTGATCTTGGTGCATCTATAAATGTTTTGCCTTACTCGTTGTATAAGATGCTTGGTTTAGGTCCTCTTCATGAAACCGGAATAATTATTCAACTAGCTGATAGGTCTACTGTTTATCCTAAAGGTGTAGTTGAAAATGTTTTGGTAATGGTTGATAATTTGTTCTTTCCTGCTGACTTCTTTGTGTTAGACATGGAACATGATGGTCAGGCTGCACCTATTTTGTTAGGAAGGCCTTTTATGAGAACCGCTAACACAAAGATTGATCTAGCTAGTGGGTCTCTTACTTTAGAGTTCGATGGGGAAGTTGTACAATTCAATATTTTTGATGCTATGAAGCACCCCATTGAAGATGCTGCTTCTATTTGTTCTATTGATGTGATTTATCCTATAGTTCAAGATACTTTTAATATCTTTGACTTGGATGAATTGCAACCTGTTTTAGAGAATGTCTTAGGAGATCCACAAGTAGATATCGTTTTGTCTACTAACATGCAGGAGTTCCAGGCTAAGCTAGAGCCTGAAGGTAAGCTTTCTCCACATCCTTTGGGCAGTCGCCCCACATTACTGACCTCGCCAGGCGAGATACCATTGATGTCTAGTGTGCAGGCACTTGACATTGAGCTGAAACAGCCACCTGATACGATCAAGGAGGAGAAAGTGAATGAAACCACCTTCATTGCTAAAGACAAGGTGGTCAAGGCAAAAGGGACAAGGTTTAAGGCGTTCCATGAGTGGTTCAGAAGAGAATTCAGAAAAGAGACGGTTTTCACAAAGCCGAATGGCGTTAGTTAAAATCTCTTGAGTTTCATGTCGAGCCACGACATAAAATAAGGTGCTGCTCGGGAGGCAACCCGAGGTTTGAGATTGTTTTTATTTGTTTTTGTGTGTTTTGTTCGGTTTAATTTTCTTTTTAGCTTTTCTATGGACAGGAGGAAAGCACCGAAGCTTAGGGTCAGCTACAGTCCATAGCCAATTCCGCTGTAAGTCTTCTCTCCCGTCTAAAAAAAAAAAAAAAAAACCGAAAATCATTCCGAGAAAAAATTATAATAAATCGGATTTAAAAAAAATAGAGTGTAGAAAAAAAAATATATGAGAGAAAAGAAAGTAAGGAGTTGTATTTCATCAAGTTTTGTTTCATCGTTTCATCATTCCTACCATCTATGGATCTACATTTGTTGAAGCTTAGCTTGTTGGTGACCATGTTCTTTGCAAGGAGTTGATTTTGGGTCACCATCTATATTGGAGGTTTTCTTTCTTTTGTTTTAGAGGAGCTGTGCTTTGTTGGATTACATTTGGTGCTCATCTAGTTTCTCATTCTACCACACCTTGTGTTTCGTTGGAGGAAGGTCATCCGACCTTGTATGTGAGTCTTCTGTCTCCTTCCCTGGGTTTGTTATTATGTCTTCCATTTCATTGAGGACAATGCAATGTTTAAGTATGGGGGAGGAGAATGTATTCACATGTCTTTATTTGGTGTTGGTTGTATCTGCATGAATTTATTGAATATATTGTTTGAAAAAGCCACAAAAATTGAAAAAAAGGCATACAAAATCCTTGGATAGCAAGTTCTATGCAATAAGAAGGTGGCTTGGCCGACACTAGGCTGAGGCAACAATAAGTCTTGAGAGATGTGAGCCAATTGTGAGTTATCTAGAAAAATGAAATGAGTGGCTAGGTGAAAACCCTTCGGGGCGCCTAGGCAGAATGAGTGAAATGAGTGTCTAAGGACCATTTGTTGCTGTTGGCGAGGTGTCATAAGAATTGGTGATATAAGGAGGAAAGGGTAGGCCACTATGGAGGAATAAGGTCCTAGATAGGAGCTAGGATTAGATTTATCTTTTGTACTCACTATAGTGTTTGGAGGCGAAGTGTGTTTGTAATTTGTAGTTCATTCTTTCTCTATACTTCCTGAGATCTATGTGTGTTGATTGTAAGGGTAAGTTTCATTTAGCTTACTCGGGGACGAGCAAGGTCTAAGTATGGGGGAGTTTGATAAGCGGTATTTTACATAGCGCTACTATAGGTTATTAGCTCATTTTGTATAGGATTATGCTAGATGTTATGATGTATTCTGTAATCATGGAGTTCTGGAGAGTTGAGTCACATATGAGATTACAGAGGATGATGCGGAGCATTGAAGCATAAGAAGAGGAGTCGAAGCTAATGAAGAGAAAGACGAAGCATTGGAAGCAGCTGAAGACGAAGCCACAGAAGAAATTCCGCGACCGCGGGTCCCAAACCGCGATCGCGGAAATGCCACCTGAAGAAGCCAGATCACAGAAGAAAATCCGCGATCGCGGGTCCCAAACCGCGATCGCGGAAATCCGCCAGAGAAACATTCTTCATTTGCCCGATTTAGTATATGTTGTGTTAATTTCTGTAACGTTTTCACACGTTTTTAGCTTTAATTTGGCAGTTTAATTCTGCAGAAGACTTATATGTTTAAGGTGTTGATGATCTTCTATCATCATCATACACATTCCATTTCCAGGTTTTGAGAGTTTTCCTCAAGAACTTCATGAGTTGCTAAGTTTCCATTGTTTTGCTTGACATTTGAAGCTTTCAGGTTGATTAAGTTGTGAGATTCCTTTCCTTTGTTCTATTCATATTGATTGTCTCTATTCTCTTGTGTGTATTGTTATTGAATTAGATTTGCTCATTTAGATTGGCCATCTAAGTAGTCATTCATATTGCTATTGTTTGGTTATTTCTAGTTGAAATATCATACTTGTTTTTAGCACACACAATTTGCATGAACTAGTTGTGAATGTCAATTGTGAAGAGAATTGAGTACATGTCGAGTATCTGACTAGTTGTCTATGGTATTGCATGTATCTATCCATTCCTGAACTTAAATCTGCTTTATTATTGAATCTTGATAGTTTCAAGGTTATAGTTGAGTAAGGGTTATTAGGACTAGTTGGACTAATAACTACATTAGAACAGAGATTAGAACGATCATATGAGTAATTCGACATAGGATTAAAAGGAGTTTATGATCAACTTGTTAATCTGTTAGTGGATAATTGTTGAGTGAAACACCTTCCATTGATATATTTACAAACCAAATCAACCTTCGTTACTTTGTTGTTAAAACATACCAACCCCCCCCCCTTTGGTTACTTACACTCGTTAATCATAATTGTTAATTAAGAATCGATGACCTGATTCCCTTGGTATTCGACCCTTGCTTGCCTACTATACTTGTTAGTGAGCCTGTTAGGATTACTTGACTTGGCATACGACAATTCTCCTCGTCACCCGTCTACTACGTAAGTAAAACGCTATCCTCGGCAGAAACAAGATATTCTGCCATGGAGAAGTTGACGTTAGCATTAGTAATGGCGTCCATGAAGTTGAAACCCTACTTCGAATCCCATACCATCGTAGTAAGAACCACATCTCCGTTAAAGAACATATTAAAGAAGCCGGAACTCTCCGGGAGAATGACAAAGTCGGAAATTCACCTTGGCGGTTACGACATCATCTATGAAGGAAGGAAAGCAATAAAATCTCAAGCGTTAGCAGATTTCGTGGCAGATTTCAGCCCAACGCTGGAGCAAGAAGCAGCCTCACAAGTAAACAAAGTGGAATTCGCAAAATGGACCTTGCACACAGATGGAGCGATGAATCAGAATGGAGTAGGATTGGGCATCATCCTAAAGTCGCCACAAGGGGATAGGGTCGTCCAAGCCATAAGGTGCGACTTCAAAGCAACAAATAACGAGGCCGAGTACGAAGCCCTAATCCCCGGTCTACGCGTCACTATCGATCTGCAAGTTCAGAAGCTGGACATCTATTGCGACTCGTTGCTGGTATTTAATCAAGTACGAGGCGATTATGCAACAAAAGACTCGAAGATGACGTTGTACGTGCAAGTAGTGAAAGAACTGTTCGAGAAGATCGAGAGTTTCCAGATCCGACAGATCCCGTTCCTTCATCTCAACAACGCGTCCATCAACAAAGAAGCAATTCCCGAACAAACTCTCACCGTGAGAAGCCAGGATTCGTGGGTAACGCCTTATTATGAGTGGTTGCAACACGGACGTCTCCCATGTAACGCGTACGATGCAAGGTTATTAAAGCAAAAAGCGACTACCTTTTTAGTGGACAAGGGTCAATTATTAAAGTGGTCTTCAAATGGTGTATTCCTAACATGCCCAACGGAAGAAAAAATTGAAGACATCCTACGGGAGTTACACAACGGAGAGTACGGGAATCATTCAGGAGGAAGAAGCCTAGTGGCCAAAGCACACTCGGCAGGGTACTATTGGCCCACGATGAGACAAGAGGCGTTGAATTACGTCAAAAGGTGCGACGCTTGCCAAAGACATGCTCCAATCCCACATCAGCCGGCAGAGAAGCTCCATTCCATAACGTCCCCTTGGGCATTCATGCAATGGGGGATGGATATCGTAGGTCCCATGCCCTTAACGCTAGGACCAAAGACGTTAATGCTCGCCTTCACAGATTACTTCTCCAAGTGGATAGAAGCCGAAGCGTTCAGGAACATCAAAGACTCCCACGTCATCTCCTTCATCGAAAGAAACATCATCATGAGATTCGGAATCCCCCACACCATTGTATGCGACAACGGATCGCAGTTTATTAGCAAGAACATCGTGTCGTTCTGCGAAGAAAAAGGATTACGCCTGGTCTACTCGACACCAAGATATCCCCAAGCGAACGAACAAGCAGAGTCAAGCAACAAAGTTATCATGAGCAACCTCAAGAAAAGGATAGAAGAATGCAGGGGAAATTGGGCAGACCAACTCCAAGCTATAGTATGGGCCGATAGAACGACGCCTAAGAGAGCAACAGGAAGAACGCCATTCTCCCTCGTATACGGATGTGAAGCCGTTTTACCAATTGAAGTGGAAGTGCAAACCGAAAGATATCGATCCCTCCCCGAAGAAAGAAACACTCCGGTGATGACGTTCATGATAGATACGATCGGAGAAATAAGAGACAATGCAGCATTGAGGATGGCAGCACAAAGGCAAATCACCGCGGAGCTATAATCGACGAGTAAAAGCAAGAACTTTCCAAGTGGGAGATTGGGTTCTAAGAAAATTATTCCCAAATACCGAGATTAAGAGCATCGGAAAACTCGCCGCATCCTGGGAAGGTCCGTATCAAATAGCACAAGTCGTAGGGCGAGGAGCCTACGAACTCGCAACACCAGAAGGAGTAGCATTGATGCGTTCTTGGAACGCAACGCATCTTAAGAAATATTACCACTAAAGAATATGATAGTTGACTTGATATCCATTCATTCCTATGCATGTTTAAAAGTTTTTACTATGCCTAAGCATGTTTTAGCGTCGATGCGACAAGGGGTCGTCACGACTAGGGGTAGGCGTCCTAGGTTCGTCAAAATACTTGAAATATCAATCTATGTACAAGTATGCCCTTTCTTGACTAATATGCAATACATGCCGATTTGTTTCATTTCAAATTACTTGCTCTCTGTCTCTGATGCAATACCTAAGCTTAATAAGGCCGCGGTGAAAATCCGCGTCGGGGGCGAATTTCGTTAGTCTATGCGTTTAAGGCCCCATCTACGCGTAGGCAACGTTAGCCGAACCACCGACCCCGAGTCGAAGATCCCTATGATTTTTAGTGACGTGTGGAAATGGTCATAGGGAATGAAGCCCGGCACCTCACGAAACCGGAACGGTCCTCTGGGGAAGAAGGGAAACCTATCGCCACGACCCATCTCCAGGAACGCGTGCTTGCGCCTTTCACGGACCCTCTGAAAGTCATGAATCCACGGGCAAAACGCCAAACCGGCAGGGAGGCGTCCACCGGCATCGTAAGTCCTAACAATCTAGAAATCAAACATCACACGATGAATAGGCCCGTCGATTAAAAGAGTTCGACGTCGACCTAAACGCTAGCGTGAGGCAACGGATCCACCTTAAAAGTAAGGGGTAACGTCACGAGCTGATAGAAATCACACGCTGACCTATGTCAGCCACTCGCTTCTGGGTTCGGAGGAAATGCTGGACCCAACCCTCATGTAAGCCGACAATATACCTAAAGCAACCGCGATGACCATATCAATACAAGGGGTAGAAAAAACGAAACCTCAAAGCAACTCAAACGTCATAAGAAATAAACATTTGACAAACCCAACTTCATCAAAGATTCAAAGTTAGATTCGCCAAAAGGGGATAGTAGTCCCACCAGAGATCGAAGATAATCAAACACCATAGAAGCAAAGAATAACAAGCATCCAATACGCACGCTATAAAAAAAATTCCACCACACAAGAACGTGGCAAAAGCCATAGAAAGCAAAATCGTCAAAGAATATTCATCTAAAGAGAAGGAGGCACAACGTTATCCTTAGAAGTGACATCATCATCTAAGGCTACGTCAACGGATGGAAAGGCTGGCGAACTCGAAGAAACACGTAGAGACGCAACTCCCTCGGGCGAAACGGGATAAAGAACCGTAAATTTACCACGCTCACGCTCCACATCCCAGTCTACTTGACGAACCGCTCGAAATTCCTCCATAACTTCAATACGAGATGACCACGAATAGTAAGTACCAATCTCTCGTAAGTTCCTCTCGTACACTTTTGCTTTCTCCTCGGCGTCAGCTTCAAGAGACGCAACCTTTCCATCTAGCACCTCGACGCGTCGTGCCAATACACCTCTCTGTTTCGCCGTCTCCAGCGTCTCCATGCGGGCATCCTTCTCCGCCGCCGTAAGACGAGCAACTTTCTTGTTAAGATCTTTAATTTTCTTGCCAAGGCTCTTCACCTCGTCCTTTAAGGCCTCCTCGGAGTCATAACGCTTATGAAGACGTTCCCAAGAACACAGGGACGCTTGGAAAGCCTGAAAAGATACTAACCAATAAGAAACGACACGGAAGTGAAAGGAACAATGTAAGGAAAAAGTGCACACCTGCCACTGTGCTACGAGAGAATCCCCCAAGACATCTACGGCCCGCATAGACAAATAGTGGTTCCAAGAAGAGGTAGAACCCAAAGCTTGCATCGCAGGAATAAAGTTACGCGCAGAAGCCACAGGATGAGATACAATCGCGGGAAAGTCGCTTGCTTCGACGTACGTGACGGAAGCTGTACCAGGGTCTATTGCTTCACTCTCCTTGTTATCCTCTGATGGATCGACGAGTAAATCCTTCTCCCCTACGCGCGAAGGCGCATCTGAAGACGTTTGCAACCCTACAACTGATGGAGTTACTTCCTTTGCACATAATGAAGTAGAAGCCGCTTCCTCCTTCGCAACTCTAAGTTTTTCCTCTACAATACATCTTCTCTTTGCAGAAATTAAATCATGAGCGGATTCCTGACGAGTGAGAGATGCAACACCTAAAACAAGAGTGCATTTAGAAGAAAAAGACCAAGCAGAAGAAAAACACTAAAGTAACACACGAATCCGCCAAAGAACCTTACCCCGAGAAAGAATAGGGGTCGCGAGGCGATATCCTTTCCCGTCACGGCCGGTAAAAGTACGCTCTACCAGTGGAATCGCCAGGATCTTCTTGCTAATTTCCCCTGATTTTCCACGCGCCACAATGGCGTGGATGTCAATTATGTACAAGATCATATGCCAGGATAAGTATCAAGATTCGTAAGTCAAAGAAAAGATCACAGAGATATCAAGAAATATACTTGAAGGAGTCCATTCTTCAAGCAAGAAAGCACAGTCTTTCCCCAGAGTAGACTTCCTTATAAAGTAAAACTTGTCTGCCCAGCCCCGATCAGACGAAGTCCCTTCATTCATCAAAGGAAGAACCCCGGAGCGAGATTTGATGTTAATTCTACCCGCTGAAGGGGTAGAGAGGATACACGAATGCATAACGTTGGCAATGGTGAACGCAATATCGAAGTTAGCCAGGATGTGATCCAGTACAGCCAAACCTCTCCAAGCACTCGGAAGGATTTGTCCAACTGCGATACCCAAAGAAGATAGAAAAGAGCGAACCAAGGGAGAAAAGGGAAAACGGTGTCCAACCAAGAAAAGATACTCATAAACGCAAATCCATCCCGGACGCAAGGCGTCGGCAAAGACGTTGGAAGGTGGAATGGAAATTTCTACGTGGGAGGAAAGCCCCGCTATAGATCGAAAGAACTCGATGTCGCGGTCCGAAGAAGAACGGCGATTGGTGTCGCTGAGAATCATTTTGGGAGCGTAAGTAATCGGAGCCATCGAGAGGAAAAGGATGCAGATTAGGGTTTTTGCAAAAAAGCTACTAATAGAAAGAAGAATGCTGAGGCGCGTTTAAATAAGGAAAGATCTCGTTCAAGATTCCCAAGAATCGACTTGTTACCGTTGAAGGAAAATCCGAACGTTGGAAAAATAGCCGTTACAACGGACGTGGGTCGGTTGGTCGCATTAAATGAAAATCATATGGAAGAAGATATCGTTACGATGTTAGATTTTTCCTTTTCTGATGAACGCGTTCCTAAAGTAATGAAGACGTATTCAATGAAGAAAGAAGGCGTCTCCCAACTCTACTAGACGTTAAGCCCTGTAAGACGCCTTAGGGGTTTTGTTTGTGCCTAAAAATACGACGACTATGGAACGTGTGGAAGCTACGCGTAGAAGGAAGGCATCGACGCGACGCGTAGGAAAAACGATTTCGTCGACGTGACGAGACGTGGCAAAGATCTCGTTTACCTTAAGGATTAGGTCGGCAGAGTATTTCTTATCTTGTTCATTATTATATTATTGTATTTGGTAAAAGATATGGCAAAAGGATTTCTTTTTCCTAGTTTATTATATCGTTAGTTAGATAGAAGGAAAAGATAAGATCTTATTTCCTTAAATATATTATTAGGGTTAGCCTATATAATGGCTAACGCCTGCTTTGTAAAGAAAAAAAGTCATTCTCGAGTAATACCAAAAAGCTAAAGATTCAACCCTAATTCTCTCGTCTTGTTCTTGAGTGTTAAGATTATACCGCCCCTTTGATCTTTGTTCTTCAATTGCTTAGTTATCTATTCGTAGGTAATTTTGCTACAAACAGGGATCAAGCTCGGTAGCTTGAGATCCTTAGTGAATGTTACTAGGGACCTAGGGAAGTATTTGGGTGTTGTTGTTATCCATCAGATGTGAAAAAAAACATGTTTGAACCCCTCCTCAGTAAAGTCAACTCTAAACTTGTTGGTTGGAAGTGTCGTACGCTCAGTTTCGCAGGAAGAGTCACGCTGATGAAGGTGGTTCTTAATGATATTCTTATATACCTGATGAATACCCTTCGTCTCCATTTCGGCATCAATGACAAGCTTGATCGGATTCATGACACCTTTTTTGGGGTGAGTCGAATGGTAGGGGCAAGATGCACACGATGGCCTGGCCTGAGTTCTGTTCTCCTAAAGACCATGGTGGACTCAATTTTTTGCCTACTACAACTATGAATATTGCACTGTTATGTAATTAGAGTTGTAGGCTCACCACTAACAGAGCGGATTGGGGGGGGGGTCGTTCGGGCTAAATGTGGGCTAAGCATCTCTATGGGCCAAAGACACCAGTCCAAAAAACCGAGAGCTTCCTACACATGGCAGGGTTTTAAATGGAGTTTCGAGAACCTGGTTTCTAAGAGATAGAAATGGGTGATTAGAAATGGAGGAAATTGCCTCTTTTATCAAAGATGTTTGGCTTAGCACTAGGTCCCTCTGTGCCTTCTTTTGTGGTCCTTCGGAAGTAAACATGTTGAACCTCCCTGTTCGGGATTTCTGGAATTGGAGGTGTTCTAGCACCTTATTGACACACCAACGTTCCTTAAGACGACAGTGATTGCAATTGCCCGATACCCTGAGTTGGGCTTGCTAAGCATTTGGGGAGTTATTGGTCTCGTTTGCGTTTCAATATCCATGTGCCCTCCTTTGTTGACAAAGGCGGGTCTCAGTCGACTCTATAGGAGAATCTGGAAAATTGACATCCTCGAAACATATCAAGACTTTCTTGTGGTTGGTCAACAAAGGGGGCCTTCGACGAATTCAAAACGACACTGGCTCTATACTGAGACTAACGGCTAACAGACACCTGCACACCAGCACAACATCGCAATACATAGGTCGTGCTCTCCCTCAAGGACAAGATCGTGCTCCAGCCTTGTTCATACACACTCCTTGAATACCTGCAGAAGACTCTAGAATTCTGTCATGCTTGTGTATATAAGACCATCCTACTGTAACGTTGAAATCAATGAAAACAATAACCTTTCTTTCATACTCTATTCTCTGTTCAAGAATGGTATCAGAGCTTCCATTGGCTAACGTCTAAGCTCTTTCCATGAGAGAAGTTACAGAAGGTGCCAGGGGTTCTAAAGGCTATCCCCTCCACAAATCCTTCTCTACCCTCTTTCTCTTCTTTCATTACAGTGAAACTTACCTTAGAAAATTTCCCCCTTTGGAAAGTTCAGGTAAAACCTTACCTCTGAGCTCACACCTTATTCGGCTATGTCGATTGCTCGACTCCTCGACCCGCTGTACCAGCCCCTGGTGAAACAACTCCGGCCTACACCGAATGGCTCCAGCGCGATCAGCTGGTGCTCGCCATCCTCACTTCTTCTCTTTCAGAGGCAGTCCTCATCCAAGTGCTCGACTACTCCACGACGGTTGAGGTGTGGACTCACCTTCATGACCTCTTTGCAGCCTGCTCCAGCGCCCACATTGTCCAGAGTCGCCTTCATCTTGCTTCCCTGAAGAAAGGAGGAGATACCGTCACCGACTACTTCAACAAGGCTAATCAACTAGTCACCTCTATTGCTGTTGCTGGTCAGACTGTCACCGACTCCGAGTTTGTGGTGTTCTTACTGAATGGACTGGGTAGCGACTATGAATCTCTGGTGACATCCCTATCCACCATGCCTACCCTGCCTTCTGCAAACATAGTTTTGTCCCACCTTCTGAACCATGAATCTCGTCTTCGACATCAGTCCACCGGTCTCCTTCCAACGCCTCAGATGTCTCTCAACCAAACAACTGCAACAACCCATCTAGAAGCTCACTGTACTCAGCACAGGGGGAGGGGTCTCTTCCGAGGCAGAGGCAACTACAGAGGAAGTCAGCGAGGGGTAGTCTATCATCGAGGTGGTGGTCGCAACACAACGTTTACCGGCGCCCCTAACATGAGACGCATATGTCAAGTTTGTTCTAAACCTGGACATACTACTTTGAAGTGGTATAATAGATTCAATCACTCATTTCAGGCTCCTCCACCCTCCTCTTTCCCTCCTCAAGCACATCACACCCGGACTTCGCCATGGTATCCCGACACTGCCGCCACGCACCACTACACTCCAGATATTGCAAACCTTGGCGCTGATCACATCCCGTACGATGGAACAAAATTTGTCTCCCTTGGCGATGGCTCTCATATTCCCCTCCAAACACATGGTTCTTCTTCTCTTTTCTCTTCTAATTGCTCCTTCTATCTCTCTAAACTCTTACACACTCCATCCCTGACCAAAAACTTATTATCTGTTCTTTAATTTTGCATTGACAATCCTGTTTATTTTTAGTTTCATCGTGACTGTTTCTTTGTTAAGGACAACACCACCCAAGCACCGCTTCTCCGGGACCACGTTGAAGGCGGCTTGTATGTCCTTCTGGTGTCTACCTCTCCACCGGCGTCGTCTACTTCACCCACTGTCAACTCTACCCCTCTGTCTTCCAGTCTCTGGCATGACCGATTAGGCCACCCGCTTCAACAGAATTAGTTTCCAGCCAAACATAACCCACAAGATCAACCATGTCCATCATGCTCTTGGGCCAAACCCCATGCTCTCCCACATCCACCATCTTCATCAACGTCCACAAGCCCATTCCTACTTCTTTTTTATTGATTGTTGGGGTCAGCCCATGATGTGTCCTTTAATGGTTTTAGATACTTTGTCTCAATTGTGGATGATTTTTCCAAGTATATTTGGCTATTTCCCTTTTGCACCAAAAATCTTGTGCCTAGCCTAATTCAATCCTTCATTAATCTTGTCACAAATTATTTCTCCACAAAAATAATCTCCATACAAACCGACGGTGGAACCGAATTTAAGCCACTTACCCCCATTTTTCAAAGTCTAGGCATATCTCATCGTTTCAGTTGCCCACATTCGCATCAACAAAATGGTAGTGTGGAATCCTGTCATAGACGCATTGTGGAGACCGGCCTCACTCTCCTCAAACATGCCTCTCTTCCCCTCAAATTTTGGGATTTTGCCTTCGAAACCGCGACCCACCTCATTAACTGCCTCCCTACTCCTATCCTTGATCACAAAACACCCCATGATCTCCTCTTCCAAAAACCCCCCGACTACAAATTCCTCCGCGTCTTTGGATGCCTTTTCTTTTCCAATCTCCACCCCTACTAACCAACATAAACTCGCCTTCCGCTCCACTCCCACTATATTTCTTGGCTATAGTCTGTTTGTGCCTATAAATACCACTACGGTTTCGACGTGTTCGTAGGGTCAACGCGTTGGGATGTACATGAAGACGGGGTGATTAATAGAAGACGTCTAAGCAAGTAACATGATCGTCGACATCACGAAGTTAAGCACGAAGTACTCTTTTTACTCTTCTCATGGTTTTTCCCACGAGGTTTTCCTACGAAGAGGTTTTAACGAGGCTCCCAAGGTCATTCATCACCGTGACACCATCAACATGGTCCCCGACATCATTTACAAGATAGATGAGGCCATCTACGAGATAGATAAGGCCATCTACGAGATAGATGAGGCTATCTACGAGATAGATGAGGTCATCTACGAGTTAGATGAACTCCTCTACGAGATCATCTACGAGATCACCTACGAGATCACCTATGAGATCAACTACGAGTTCCCTTGATTTTCTACGAGTCCCAAGGTCACCTATGTGAAGATTAAGTACGTCGACGAGAAGAGCTACGCGTAGACGACGACGAGTATGAGAAATAACGAGTATAAAGGCGTCGTCGAGATCGAGATAAAGTCGGTTGAGAATATTTATGTCTTTTATTTAATATTCATTATGTAAATAGTAAAAGATATTAGAAAGAATATATTTTACCATGTTTTATATTAGGTTAAAGATATAATGAAAAAGATAAGATTCTTTCCTTAAAGATAGAACTAGGGTTTGCCTATAAATAAATGGCTCCCTTATCATTGTAAGGCAGCCTTTTCTCCCCAAGTAATACACAAGTATCTCGAGTTCTCTCTCTTTTATCAATGGTGTTTTCTATATGAAGTGATGGCCCCGTAAAGTTTGATCTTTGCCCTACAATTGCTTAGTTATCATCTCGTTGGAAATTTCGCTACAAACAATGGCACCCACCGCGTGGCATGATAAAAAAAGTGCCTTCTTTTCATCAAATGAAACCATCTATTCTTCACAAAAAAATTCAAAACCTAACGAGCCTTCAAAGATCAAAGAAGAAGATCAAAATCCGAAATCATTCCTGGTTCACGTAGCTGTCTGCGACACAATTTTGAAGATCTCTTATCTCTCCCGTACGATGTCCAAATTCAATGAAATTTTGAGGGATTAAATTAGACTTCAATATCGGTCGAATGGAGTTGGAATCATGCAATTCCGAATTTTCTACAGAGCAGACCGACATAAACAAGATGACTTCAGAATCCAGAAAGTTGCTTGTTCTCCAAGGAAGATTTCTCTTTCACCAAAACGGTAATATCTATCCATAATCTTCTTCCTTTGAGTTCTAAAAGGTTCAACTCTATTATATCCATATCAATTCAGAATAAGCTGCATAGAAATCATACTAAAGGAAAATTCTTAAGTTCATTATCATGAGATTTCCATATCTAGATTTGCATATTCACCGTAGAAAAGCATGTTAGACTTAATCTAAAGATTAAATCTTTCTTATTCTTATTTGAGATTCAAGATTATAGTATGAGAATCTAAAAATATCAGAATCTTATGGCTAAGTAGAAGTTCATAAAGTTTGTACCTTGATAAAGCATGATATACATCTACTTAAGCACGTCGTGATGTTTTTGCTTGCATATGATGATAACGACACCGTATCTCGCTTGTAAACGTCGAGTGAACTATCTAAAGTTTTCAAGAAATCAAGGAAATCAGATAAGGATTAAAAAGATCATGTAAGACCCTCCAAGAAGACAATCAAGGCGCTAAGACGCCATGAATAACACGTTCCTGAGACGTCAAAGACAATGTCAGACGAACTCCTCTCCAAAGGCAAGAAACACCGCGTTGCTTTATTCCCATCTCCATGACAAGGGGTAATATCTCCACAAGTTTGGTACGACCATGATGATGTATAAGGAACGCGACGTCCAAGAAGCCAATTACAAAGGCTAAAGATAGATGATACATCTCGATCTAATCACAACTCATAAGCTAAGTTCTCTACTTATTTATTCTATATCTTTATTCAAATACCAAGTTTCCATGATCATATCTCACCTTAACGTGCATGATAAATAAGATTCAATTAGTATAAGATGCATGTTACCTTCATATACGCTCATAAACTGAAAAGTAGAAGAATTGCATGTCAAATATGAGATTACCTCCTAAGTCTTTCGTTAAACTCTCTCCTTAAAGTCTTTATCATCTAAATCACACTTGATTGGATAAGCTTTTCAGAATTGTTATTGTTCAAGATAAATAAGAGTACAACAAAGAGAATGACGACGTCGGACAAGACGACGACTTTGGATTACTATGTGATAATCTCACTCTGAACACCATCCTGGAATCATCACAAGGAGGATAGGATACCCAAGTCATCATTAAGAAACAAGGTGACAAAAGCTCTCCCTCCAGAAAGATCAAGAGCAAAGCATCACGTCAAAGATGAAAAATCAATAGAAGTCGACCAGCCACTGCGTAAGCAAGTTATCAACGTCGCCCCTCAACGCGACGCCTTCTCCAACGTTTGTAGACGTGAAATCAAGAACTCCATCATTATATGATCTCCAAGCTATCATTCAAAGTACGAACTAAGTGGAATACAAGAACGCGACGGATCAAGACAGTCTCAAGTTCGGACACGACGCTAAGAGTCGCCTAAGGAAGTACAAAGTGCAGCAAAACCAAGTAAGTTCTCTATGGAACCTAATCTGAGGAAAAGAAAAAGATACTTCATCAAGTTGAAAGAAAAAAGAAAGATCGTGTGTCAAGATACTAACTAAAGACCGCGCCAAAGAGAGCGTAAGATCAAAGTAATCCTCCTCAAGTTTGCGAAGAAAAATCAATTCGCCAAAAAGAACAACACAAGAAGTTACAATCGAAACACCAAAAGAAAAAGTGTTCAAAGTAAGATAGTTGAGAAAAGAATCTTCCAACACCGAAATGAAAAACTCCTAAGGATGAGAGCATTGGGAAACTCGACGCGTCCTAGGAAGATCCGTAAGAACTTCATTGATTGTTAGCTAAGTTGAAGTGCATATTTACCAAGTTACGCATGTCTAAGTAAGTTTACTTTCTGCATAATCATGTCATCGTCATAGCGTCGAGGCGGCAAGGGGTTGCGTCGACTAGGGGTAGCTTTAGAATTTCGTCATGTCGAGTCATCATGATTATTTATTTGCATAAGCATATTTTCTCTCCGACGTGTCAAGCATGCTGAGCTGTTTCATTTCAAAGTACTTGCTCTGTGTCTATGACGTAACACCAAGCTTAATAAGGCCGCGGCGAAAATCCGCGCCGGGGGAGAATTTCGTTAGCTTACGCGTTTAAGGCTCCATCTACGCATAGGCAACGTTAGATGAACCACCGACCCCGAGTCGAAGTTCCCCATGATTGTTAGCGACGTGTGGCAATGGTCATGGGGAATGAAGCCCGACACCTCACGAAACTGGCACGGTCCTCTGAGCGAAGAAGAGAAACCTATCGCCATGACCACTCTCCAGGAACGCGTACCTGCGCCTTCCACGGCCCCTCTGAGAGTCATGAATCCACGGGAAAAACGCCAAATCGGTAGGGATGCGTCCACCGGCATCGTAAGTCCTAACAATCGAGAAATCGGACGCTACACGATGAATAGGCTCGTCGATTAAAAGAGTTCGACGTTGACCTAATGCTAGCTTGAGGCAAAGGATCCACCTTAAAGTAAGGGGTAACATCACAAGTTGATAAAATCACACGCTGACCTATGTCCGCCACTTGCTTCAGGGTTCGGAGGAAATGTTGGACCCAACCTTCATATAAGCCGGCAAATAACAAAAGCAGCCGCAATGACCGTACCACCCTATCAAGTAAGTAAAACTCTCTAACGCGTTCACTACGGACAAAGTGTCATACCAGGGGTAGAAAATCACACCCTAAAGATAATGTAGCAAAAGCGAAAGTCAAGGACCAAACCTACGCACTCACAAATGAGCTACGCGTAAGGGGTCACGGAAGTTAAAGTCAAAAAGAAAAAGTTTTACACGTATGCGGAGCAAGATACGCGTACCAAAGCATAGCACATAAAACATCAAAACCAAAGAAAGAGCAAGCTCCCAAGACGTCTCCGACGCGAAGAATAACGCGCACGACGCAAGAAACAAAGTGCAAGATATAACAAGTAAAACAAGCCCAAGGGTCTTTGGTAGCTCTAACCTAGTCTACGGGGAGCCTAAGTCAAACCTACCAAAAGGGGTAGGACCACTCAGGGAAAAAAGAAAGATAGAAGTATTGTCAAGACGATCCAAAGAGAAAAATTACTCGTTCAACCCATAGACGAATACGCTATCGCCAAAGAAGATCATGTGAAGTCGAAAACATCACGCAAGATAAAAGGAAGAGTTTGCAACAAAGAAAAACGAGACAAAGGAATCTCAACCGAAAGCAAAAGTTCACAAAAAATCCAAGAGCTAGAATATGAACGAGAACGGCAATCACGAGTTGGCCAAGATCACCCAAATTCTACGCGTAGAGAACGCCTAAAACGCCCAAAAGAGGAAGAACACGATCAAAAGCATCGCAACGAATATAATAAAATTTCATCTCCGTAAGAAAATAAAAGCATCTCAAAGAATTCTCCTGAGAGAAGCAAGCATGATCTAGTCACGAGAAGCATTAGTACGACTGAAAGCACGACGAGGTCGAAGTAATCGCCGAACAAATCTAAGAAAAACATTCAAAAGAAGCAGTGCTCCCAAAAGCATTAGGTAAAAGTCAGTGTAGTCAACACAAGGTGTCATAGCCAACGCGTTCCCAGATGTGCAACGTGTTCTCCAAAGACGTCTCCCGACGCGTTCTCCAGAACATTCTCATTACACCTCCTTAAGGCTCGAAGCAATCTAAGAGCATCGCATGAAGATCAAGTTGTGCCGCCATGATAACGCCACCAGGGGTCAGACCTATGACATAATCGCCATCAGAGCAAGTTGTGCCGCCATGATAACGGCGTCCTTGAGTCATTAGAGCAAGAATAACTGCACTTTCCTAAACTGCTAAGCACAATCTATTCATCTCGGGTATGTTGCTCAAGACCTCCTTTTACTTAGTTATTCTTCTTCACATATCTCCACTGCTCGTCTACAAGCTTCACCTCGAGCAAGTCTATCTCTCTCTCCAACTTCTAGCAAGACCCCAGGCAATAGAGGCCAACACCCATCTGCAAGGGGTGACGTAATTATAAGAGACGCGTTGAAAGTGAGAACGCGTAGAATCGCCAAAGAGAAAAAATAGTACCCTATGAAAAAAGTATGTCAAAGTAGACACGGAAGTTAAGAAGTTGCATCATAAGAAGAGACGCCAGAACTCAAAGCATATACCAGAGAAGAAAGAAAATATGAAAACGCGAAGAGATAGAACGCGTCGCCATCACCCATCGTGACCTCTGTTTGTAGCGAAATTATCAACGAGATGATAACTAAGCAATTGTAGGGCAAAGATCAAAGAGAACGGTATAATCTTAACACTAAGAGAACAAGACGAGAGAATAAGGTTGAAACTTGAACTTTCTTGTGGTATTGATATTACGGCGTAGTACCATGTCTCTACAAAAGGCTGGCGTTAACCTTTATATAGGTTAACCCTAGGATCTTACTAAGGAAATAATATATTTTCCTTTTCCTTCTAATGATATAATAAATATGGTAAAAGATATTTGTTTCATCTTATCCTTTACCATTTACATTAATATAATATAGAACAAGGTATCTAAGTGGCGGCTGACCTAATTCCCATAGCTTAACGACACGTTCTTCTTTATAATGTCACGTCGACGCCATCTTCCGTTTCATACGTCGCGTCGCCTCTATCCTTGTACGCGTAGCTTTCACGCGTTCCATAGTCGTCGTATTTTTAGGCACAAACAATACCCCTAAGGCATCTTACAGGGCTTAATGTCAAGTAGAGCTGGGAGACGCCTTCTTTCTTTGTAGAATACGTCTTCAAAATAACTGGAACGCGTTTGTTTCAAAGGAAGAGACTCAAGCAATTACGTTAATGTCTTTCTTCGAGGATCTTCATTTATTGTGACTGCTTGATCGGTATTTTACCGTAATGGCTATATTCCCAACGTCCGAATTTTCTTCCAACGGTAACAAGGTGATTCTTGAAAATCCCGGTTGCGGTCTTCCCTTATTTAAACACGCTCTGGTCTCGCCTTCTTGCCTTCACAGTTTTTCTTTGAAAGAAAAATCCTAACTTTCATTCTTCCGCCATGACTTCAAATACTTACGACCCCAAGATGATCCTTAGCGACGCTAACCGCCGTTCTTCTCAAGCTCGCGATCCTGAATTCCTTCGATCCGTGGCGAGGCTTTCTTCCCTCGTTGAAATTGCTATTCCTCCTTCCGGCATGTTCACGGATGTTCTTCGTCCGGGGTGGATTTGTGTCTACGAGTACCCCTTCACGATCGGTCATCATTTTCCTTTTTCTCCCTTGGTTCGTTCCCTCTTGTCTTCCCTAGTTATTGCGATTGGGCAGATTCTTCCTAGTACCAGGAGAAGTCTGGCCGTGCTGGATCACGTCCTGGCTAACTTTAATATCGCGTTCACTATCGTCGACGTCATGCATTCTTGCATTCTTTCTACCCCTTCACCGGGTAGGGTTAATATCAAGTCTCGTGTTGGAGCCTTGCCTTTGATGAATGAGGGAGCTTCGTCCGATCGAGGCTGGGCGGACAAGTTCTATTTCATCAGGAAATCGACTTTGGGGAAGGATTGTGCTTTCTTGCTTGAAGAATGGACTCCTTCGAGTACGTCTTCTTCTTCTGGTGCTTACTTCTTTCTTTGATCTCTTGAGATTTCGATGCTTACTTTAGGCGTGTAATTTTCTTCAGTTAATATTCATGCGATCGAGGCGCGTGAAGAATCGGAGGCGATAGTTAAGAAGATTTTTGCGATTCCTTTGGTGGAGCGTACCTTAACTGGTCGAGACGGGAAGGGATATCGTCTGGCGACCCCTGTTTTCTCTAAAGGTAGGTTCTTTCATGGGATTCTGTGTACTGCTCTTTACTATGTTCTTTCTAAGTGTGCTTTTTGCTTTTAGGCGTTGCGTCTCGTACTCGTCAAGAGTCTTCTCAGGACTTGATTTCCGCGAAGAAGAGACGCGTTGCCGAGGAGAAATTGAAAGCGGAGAGGGACGAGGCAGCCGTTGCTTCGTCTTTTATGGGGGAAGCGATACTTTTAGGAACGACGTTGCAAACGCCCTTAATTGTAGAGGAGTCGAACGCACCTGTAGATCCGTCGGAGAATGTCAAGGAGGAGGGGGTAGCGGAACCTAACGGAGATTCCGTTATGTACGTCGAGGCGAGTGACTTTCCTGCAATCATTTCTCGTCCCGTAGCGCCTACGCGTAGGTTCATTCCAGCTATGCAATCTTTAAGTTCTACGTCGTCCTGGAATCATTATTCGTCTATGCAGGCCGTAGACGTTTTAGGAGAATCTCTCATATCGCAGTGGCAGATATGTATCTTTCTTTATTTCACGTTGCTTCTAGTTTCTCTTGATTTTCTTTTCTTTAGGCTTTTCAAGCGTCGTTGTGTTCCTGGGAGCGTCTTCATAAAGAATCTAGCTCGGATGCTTCTTTAAAGGATCAGATGGAGGTTCTTGAAGAAAAGGTTCAAGATCTTACTACGGAAGTTGCTAAAGTGCGTTCATCGGAGAAGGCTGCTCGTATGGAAACTTTGGAGACGGCGAAGCAGAGAGGCATATTGGCACGGCGTATAGTGGTGCTAGATCGGAAGGTTGCGTCTCTTATTGCTGACGCCGAGGAGAAGGCAAAGTTATATGAGAAGAACTTACGGGAAGTCGGCACTTATTACTCATGGTCATCTCGTATTGAGGTGATGGAGGAGTTCCGGGCAGGTCGTCACGTAGATTGGGATGTGGAACGTGAACGTGGCGAATTTCTTGTACTTTACCCTGTTCCGCCTGAGGGAGCTTCTTCTTTGCATGCTTCTTCGAATTCTTCTGCTTTAGCATTTGCTTTAGATGGTGATGCTTCTGAGGGTGGTGTTTTGCCTCCTTCTCTTTAGATACTTCTTTGTTTGCAACTTTGTTTTTGTTTAGTAGGACTATTATCCCCTTTTGACGAATCTAACTTTGGGAGAATTGGGTTCGTCAAACATGAATCTTTTTGTAGACTTGATGTCGTTGCTTACCTTTTGTGTGTTTCGGTCAATGCGACTTACTTTAGGTTATTTGCCGTCTTATATGAATGTTGGGTCCAGCATTTCCTCCGAACCCAGAAGCGAGTGGCGGACGTAGGTCAGCGTGTGATTTTTATCAGCTTGTGACGTTACCCCTTACTTTAAAGGTGGATCCGTTGCCTCACACTAGCGTTTAGGTCGACGTCGAACTCTTTTAATCAACGGACCTATTCATCGTGTATGTCGTCCGTTTTCTTGAGTATTATGACTTACGATGCCGGTGGACGTGTCCCTGCCGGTTTCGCGAATTGCCCGTGGATTCATGACTCTAAGAGGGGCCGTGGAAGGCGTGAATACGCGTTCCTGGAGATGGGTGGTGCCAATAGGTTTCCCTTCTTCCCCAGAGCACCATGCCGGTTTCGTGAGGAGTTGGGCTTCAATCCCTATGACCATTGCCCCACGTCGCTAATGATCATAGGAAGCTTCGACTCGGGGTCGGCGGTTCAGCTAACATCGCCTACGCATAGATGTAGCCTTGAACGCGTAGACTGACGAAATTCGCCCCCGGTGCGGATTTTCGCCGCGACCTTATTAAGCTTGGGTGTTGTACCAGAGACATAGAGCAAGTATTTTAAAAAGAAACAACTCAGCATGCTTGACACGTTTGGAGAGAAAATATGCTTATGCTTTTAAATAATCATGATGACTTGACACGAAGACATTATAAAACTACCCCTAATCTACGCGACCCCCTGGTCGTTTCGATGCTAAGACGTACTTGATAAGAAAATAGTAAAGAGGGGGAGAGAGCATCTTATGAATTTATCATGCGAAATGGCAAAGAATCATCACATCGACAATCTTTTAATGATAGTACTTTTTAAGGTGAGTAGCGTTCCAAGAGCGCGTCAATGGTGTTCCTTCCGGTGTTGTGAGTTCATAGGCTCCTCTCCCTACGACTTGTGCTATTTGATATGGATCTTCCCAGGACGCGGCGAGTTTCCCGATGCTCTTATCCTCGGTGTTTGGGAATACTTTTCTTAAGACCCAATCTCCTACTTGAAAAGTTCTGGCTTTTACTCGTCGATTGTAGCTTCGGGCGGCGATTTGCTTTTGTGATGCGATCCTTAGTGCCGCGTTGCTTCTTAGCTCATCGATCGTGTCTATAATGAACGTCATCATGGGGGAGTTTCTTTCTTCGGGGAGAGATCGATATCTTTCGGTTGGTACTGCCACTTCGATCGGTAGTACGGCTTCACATCCATATACGAGTGAGAAAGGTGTTCTTCCTGTTGCTCTTTTGGGCGTCATTCTGTCGGCCCATACTATAGCTTGGAGTTGGTCTGCCCAATTACCCCGGCATTCTTCTATTCTTTTCTTAAGGTTACTTACGATTACCTTGTTGCTTGATTCTGCTTGGCCGTTTGCTTGAGGGTATCTGGGCGTCGAGTATACTAGACGTATCCCCTTATTCTCGCAAAACGACACGATGTTCTTGTTGATGAATTGCGATCCGTTGTCGCACACGATAGTATGTGGGATTCCGAATCTTGTAAGGACGTTTCTCTCGAGGAAGGATATGACGTGGGAATCTTTGATACTTTTGAATGCTTCAGCTTCTATCCATTTAGAGAAATAGTCCGTGACGGCGAGCATCAACGTCTTCGGCCCTAACGTTAAGGGCATGGGGCCTACTATATCCATCCCCCATTGCATGAAGGGCCAGGGAGAGGTTATAGAGTGGAGCTTTTCTGCTGGTTGATGTGGGATTGGAGCGTGTCTTTGGCAAGCGTCGCACTTCTTGACGTAATTTGACGCGTCCTGCTTCATTGTGGGCCAGTAATATCCGGCTGAGTGTTCTTTGGCTGCTAGACTTCTTCCTCCGGAGTGATTTCCATACTCTCCGTTGTGTAGTTCGCGTAGGATATCTTGGATCTTTTCTTCCGAATGACACGTTAGGAATACGCCGTTCGACGACCATTTCAGCAATTGCCCTTTATCTACAACGAAAGTAGTTGCTTTCCGCCGCAACAACCTTGCGTCGTACGCGTTGATTGGTAGTCGTCCGTGTTGTAACCATTCATAGTAAGGCGTCACCCATGATTCTTGGCTTCTTACGGCGAGAGTTTGCTCCGGGACGGCTTCTTTGTTGATCGACGCGTTACTTAAATGGAGGAACGGGATCTTCTGATACTCGCGGGGATCTATCGAAGATCCGAGTTTAGCTAACGCGTCTGCCTTCGCGTTGGCGTCTCTGGGGATTTGCCTAATTTGACAATATTCTATCTTTTCGAACAACTCCTTCACTACCTTCACGTATAGTGTCATCTTTGAATCCTTGGTTGAATACTCGCCTCGAACTTGATTGACTACTAATAGCGAGTCACAGTAGATGTCTAGTTTTTGAATTTTTAGGTCGATGGCGATACGTAAGCCGGCGATCAGCGCTTCATATTCGGCTTCGTTGTTTGTTGCTTTGAAATCGCACCTTATTGCTTGCACTACTCTATCCCCTTGTGGCGACTTGAGAATGACGCCCAGACCTACTCCATTCTGGTTCATCGCTCTGTCTGTGTGTAGAGTCCATTTTGCGATTTCCACTTTGAGAGGCGGCTTCTTGTCGTAGCGTCGGACTGAAGTCTGCTATTAAATCTGCAAGTGCTTGGGATTTTATCGCTCTTCTTCCTTCATAAATGATGTCATAGCCGCCTAGATGGATCGTCCACTTCGTCATTCTTCCAGAAAGCTCTGGCTGTTTCACTATGTTTTTCAATGGAGATGTCGTTCGTACTACGATGGTATGCGACTCAAAATAGGGTTTCAACTTTATCGACGCCATGACCAAAGCCAACGTTAGCTTTTCCATCGCCGAGTATCTCGTTTTCGCTGAGGACAGCGTTTTGCTCACGTAATAAACGGGTTGTTGCTCGTCTCCTTCTTCTCTGACGAGGACGGCGCTAACAGCTATTTCAGACACTGCTAGGTATACGAATAATGGTTCTCCGTCTCTTGGCTTTGCTAGGTGTAATGGACTTGTCAGGTAACGCTTGAGTTCTATGAACGCTTCTTCATGGCGTTCCGTCCAAGAGAAGGATTCGTTCTTCCTCAACGAAAGTAGTTGCTTTCCGCCGCAACAACCTTGCGTCGTACGCGTTGATTGGTAGTCGTCCGTGTTGTAACCATTCATAGTAAGGCGTCACCCATGATTCTTGGCTACTTACGGCGAGAGTTTGCTCCGGGACGGCTTCTTTGTTTATCGACGCGTTACTTAAATGGAGGAACGGGATCTTCTGATACCCGCGGGGATCTATCGAATATCCGAATTTAGCTAACGCGTCTGCCTTCACGTTGGCGTCTCTGGGGATTTGCCTAATTTGACAATCTTCTATCTTTTCGAACAGCTCCTTCACTACCTTCACTTATAGTGTCATCTTTGAATCCCTGGTTGAATACTCGCCTCGAACTTGATTGACTACTAATAGCGAGTCACAGTAGATGTCTAGCTTTTAAATTTTTAGGTCGATGGCGATACGTAAGCCGGCGATCAGCGCTTCATATTCGGCTTCGTTGTTTGTTGCTTTGAAATCGCACCTTATTGCTTGCACTACTCTATCCCCTTGTGGCGACTTGAGAACGACGCCCAGACCTACTCCATTCTGGTTCATCGCTCCGTCTGTGTGTAGAGTCCATTTTGCGATTTCCACTTTGTTGACTTGAGAGGCGGCTTCTTGTCGTAGCGTCGGACTGAAGTCTGCTATTAAATCTGCAAGTGCTTGGGATTTTATCGCTCTTCTTCCTTCATAAATGATGTCATAGCCGCCTAGATGGATCGTCCACTTCGTCATTCTTCCAGAAAGCTCTGGTTGTTTCACTATGTTTTTCAATGGAGATGTCGGTCGTACTACGATGGTATGCGACTCAAAATAGGGTTTCAACTTTATCGACGCCATGACCAAAGCCAACGTTAGCTTTTCCATCGCCGAGTATCTCGTTTCCGCTGAGGACAGCGTTTTGCTCACGTAATAAACGGGTTGTTGCTCATCTCCTTCTTCTCTGACGAGGACGACGCTAACAGCTATTTCAGACACTGCTAGGTATACGAATAATGGTTCTCCGTCTCTTGGCTTTGCTAGGAGTAATGGACTTGTCAGGTAACGCTTGAGTTCTATGAACGCTTCTTCATGGCGTTCCGTCCAAGAGAAGGATTCGTTCTTCCTCAACGAAAGTAGTTGCTTTCCGCCGCAACAACCTTGCGTCGTACACGTTGATTGGTAGTCGTCCGTGTTGTAACCATTCATAGTAAGGCGTCACCCATGATTCTTGGCTTCTTACGGCGAGAGTTTGCTCTGGGACGGCTTCTTTGTTGATCGACGCGTTACTTAAATGGAGGAACGGGATCTTCTGATACTCGCGGGGATCTATCGAAGATCCGAGTTTAGCTAACGCGTCTGCCTTCACGTTGGCGTCTCTGGGGATTTGCCTAATTTGACAATCTTCTATCTTTTCGAACAACTCCTTCACTACCTTCACGTATAGTGTCATCTTTGAATCCCTGGTTGAATACTCGCCTCGAACTTGATTGACTACTAATAGCGAGTCACAGTAGATGTCTAGCTTTTAAATTTTTAGGTCGATGGCGATACGTAAGCCGGCGATCAGCGCTTCATATTCGGCTTCGTTGTTTGTTGCTTTGAAATAGCACCTTATTGCTTGCACTACTCTATCCCCTTGTGGTGACTTGAGAACGACGCCCAGACGTACTCCATTCTGGTTCATCGCTCCGTCTGTGTGTAGAGTCCATTTTGCGATTTCCACTTTGTTGACTTGAGAGGCGGCTTCTTGTCGTAGCGTCGGACTGAAGTCTGCTATAAAATCTGCAAGTGCTTGGGATTTTATCGCTCTTCTTCCTTCATAAATGATGTCATAGCCGCCTAGATGGATCGTCCACTTCGTCATTCTTCCAGAAAGCTCTGGCCTTTTCACTATGTTTTTCAATGGAGATGTCGTTCGTACTACGATGGTATGCGACTCAAAATAGGGTTTCAACTTTATCGACGCCATGACCAAAGCCAACGTTAGCTTTTCCATCGCCGAGTATCTCGTTTTCGCTGAGGAGGCATCCCTACCTACACTGCTTTTTAGTCAACCTCTCTACATCTAAACTACATGTATTTTCATGCCTGCTCCATCTATTTGGATTGTAAATTAGCAAGTGTACTAGTGATCGCCTTAACTCGGTCCTTTATAGTTTCCGTGTACATACTTAAGTAAATAGCCGGGACAATCTATTATATGTACATCAATTCGGATCATCGCTGATGATGGTCAGGGGTGGTCATCCCGTTGTGGATGACACCCGATACTTGCCTAGTTGCAAATAAAAAAAAATACTATATGTACATCAATACATTCGAAATGTAAAAATAGCATTTTCTCCATCTCAGTGCTGCTTCTTCTTTTGTTCAGTAAATGCTTGAATCCAAATTACATACAAGTTCATGTCATTTATAATAGTAGGACAAAAAATTATATGTAAAACATGACAACTTTTTTCTTTGGAAAGTTTGATACGTGTTAGAAAATGAGGAGAATACAATGCGAGGACATGTTCCAAAACGCTAATACAAGAGAATCACATAAAAAAGATAAAAGATGGCATAGCCATTACAACAAGTTAATGAAGCAATTTCAAAGTCCATCTCGAACCGAACCGACCGTATTAACCATACACAGTCTTTAGGCGACTTCTTCCAAGTGATCATCGCTTCCTGATTATCCCCCCTGCTTCCTCCCATGGCAACGCATCAATCCAACTTTATGGAATTGTACGGCACACACTCTAATAAACATGGTTGTAATGGTGTGATTGGTCCCATGATTGAATTATCTGTCATTCCTATTCTTCCAAAAAGTGTGTTATCCTTGACTGCGTAACCCATCTCATACGACCCTTTTAGATTCTTCGGCACCAACTCCATCCATAAGCTCTTGTTTTCCCTGCAATAAGGAAAAGGGTGAGTAGGTGTTTAAGAATCTAAACCATATCTACGACAAATATCAATGGAGGCAAGGTGACACTAGAGTTCTTGAACAGAGGATAGAACACATAATAGAGTATGAAAGAAAGGTTACTGATTTCATTGATTTCAACGTTACAATAGGATGGTCTTATATACACAAAGATGACAGAATTCTAGAGTCTTCTGCAAGCTGTCAAGGAGCGAGTACGGACAAGGCTGAAGCACGATCTTGTCCTTTAGGGAGAGCACGACCTTGGTACTGCGCTGGTGTGCAGGTGTCTGTTAGCCGTTAGTCTCAGTATCCTCCCTCGATCCCAACAACACTAAGGAGAGTTGGAATCGTATCTGTAAGAACCGAGCAGTGGCAAGAGGCTTGGTCAACAAGTCTGCTTTTTGATCTTTGGAGGACACGAACGAGACCTGAAGCGTTTTGGATTGTACACGCTCTCGAACAAAGTGATAATCCAAGGCTAAGTGCTTGATTTTGTGATGCAAAACTCGATTAACGGAAAGATACATGGCTCCAATATTGTCACATCATAGAGTAGGTGGACTGAGAAGGAAGACTTGCAACTCAGACAACAAGGATTGAAGCCAGATAGTCTCAGTTGTGGCTTGAGCAACGACGCGATACTCGGCCTCCGTGGTGGAGCGTGAGATAGTTGGTTGTTTCTTGGAGCACCAAGAGATTATATTGGATCCATGATAGATGCAGTAGGCGCCTATAGATCTCTTGTCCTTGGTGTGAGTCCCCCAATCTGAGTCCGAAAAAGCCGAGAGAGAGTTGTCCATGGAAGAGGAGATATGAAACTGAAGGTCAGCAGAAGCATTCAGGTAGCGCAAAATCCGTTTTGCTGATTGCCAATGATGATGGCAGGGCTTGTGCATAGCTTGGCAGACTTTGTTAACGGCAAACGAAATGTCAGGACGCGTGAAAGACATATATTGTAAGTTTCCAACGACACTACGGAAAAAGTGCGGATCAGGATAAGGAGCCATGTCGGGGTGAGGATCAGGAGCGACAACAATGGGTGTGTGAACCAGTTTAGAGGACGACATATTTGCTTTGGCGAATAACTCCTTGATATACCTCTGCTGAGACAAGTAAAACCCAAACTTGTTCTTGGTCACTTCAATTCCAAGGAAGTAGGAGAGTGGCCCCAAATCTTTAACAAGAAAGTGCTTTGACAGAGCCGTTATAAACTTGCTGGACAAATCTGAATTGGAACTTGTTTGTAGCGAAATTATCAACGAGATGATAACTAAGCAATTGTAGGGAAAAGATCAAAGAGAACGGTATAATCTTAACACTAAGAGAACAAGACGAGAGAATAAGGTTGAAACTTGAACTTTCTTGTGGTATTGATATTACGACGTAGTACCATGTCTCTACAAAAGGATGGCGTTAACCTTTATATAGGTTAAGCCTAGGATCTGACTAAGGAAATAATACCTTTTCCTTTTCCTTCTAACGATATAATAAATATGGTAAAAGATATTTGTTTCATCTTATCCTTTACCATTTACACGAATATAATATAGAACAAGGTAACTAAGTGACGGCTGGCCTAATTCCCATAGCTTAACGACACGTTCTTCTTTATAACGTCACGTCGACGCCATCTTTCGTTTCATACGTCGCATCACCTCTATCCTTCTACGCGTAGCTTTCACGCGTTCCATAGTCGTCGTATTTTTAGGCACAAACAATACCCCTGCTCACTTTGGGCCTAAAAATACGACGACTATGGAACGCGTGAAAGCTACGCATAGAAGGATAGAGGCGACGCGACGTATGAAACGGAAGATGGCGTCGACGTGACGTTATAAAGAAGAACGTGTCGTTAAGCTATGGGAATTAGGTCAGCCGCCACTTAGTTACCTTGTTCTATATTATATCCGTGTAAATGGTAAAGGATAAGATGAAACAAATATCTTTTACCATATTTATTATATCGTTAGAAGGAAAAGGAAAAGATATTATTTCATTAGTAAGATCCTAGGGTTAACCTATATAAAGGTTAACGCCAGCCTTTTGTAGAGACATAGTACTACGTCGTAATATCAATACCACAAGAAAGTTTAAGTTTCAACCTTATTCTCTCGTCTTGTTCTCTTAGTGTTAAGATTATACCGTTCTCTTTGATCTTTTCCCTACAATTGCTTAGTTATCATCTCGTTGATAATTTCTCTATAAACAATTGGCGCCCACCGTGGGGCTACATCAAAAAATGTTTCGTATTTCCACATAAAGGGAACCTCTTTTTCGCAGGAAGCCATGACGTCTTCGATGCCGCCCCAAGGAGAATCTCTCACCGTCTGAGGAGGACCGCCGTCTCACGCAAGCTCCAGTACGAAGAGACTCGCAAGGACCATCGAAGACCAAGGCAACTCAGTCCCAGTCCATCTCTCCAGAGCCTCCAACAAGAACTCACCCATCACGTTCGAAGAGCCAGACGAAGAAGTCAAGCACCATGACAGCCTGGTGATCTCCGTGACAATCAAAGATTGTAAAGTCAAGAGAATCCTGGTAGACAACGGAAGTTCGACCAATATCATCGCCCTCTCCGTTATCCTTGAACTCGGACTCTCCATTAAAGATATCTATGGAGAGTGTGGCAATGGTCATAGGGATTGAAGCCCGACACCTCACGAAACCGGAATGGTGCTCTGGGGAAGAAGGGAAACCTATCGGCACCACCCATCTCCAGGAACGCGTATTCACGCCTTCCACGGCCCCTCTGAGAGTCATGAATCCACGGGCAATTCGCCAAACCGGCAGGGACACGTCCACCGACATCGTAAGTCCTAATACTCAAGAAAACGGACGACATACACGATGAATAGGCCCGTCGATTAAAAGAGTTCGACGTCGACCTAAAAGCTAGCGTGAGGCAACGGATCCACCTTTAAAGTAAGGGGTAACGTCACAAGCTGATAAAAATCACACGCAGACCTACGTCTGCCACTCGCTTCTGGGTTCAGAGGAAATGTTTGACCCAACATTCATATAAGACGGAAAATAACCTAAAGTAAGTCGCATTGACCGAAACACACAAAAGGTAAGGAACAACATCAAGTCTACAAAAAGATTCATGTTTGACGAACCCAATTCTCCCAAAGTTAGATTCGTCAAAAGGGGATAATAGTCCTACTAAACAAAAACAAAGTTGCAAACAAAGAAGTATCTAAAGAGAAGGAGGCAAAACACCACCCTCAGAAGCATCACCATCTAAAGCAAATGCTAAAGCAGAAGAATTCGAAGAAGCATGCAAAGAAGAAGCTCCGTCAGGCGGAACAGGGTAAAGTACAAGAAATTCGCCACGTTCACGTTCCACATCCCAATCTACGTGACGACCTGCCCGGAACTCCTCCATCACCTCAATACGAGATGACCATGAGTAATAAGTGCTGACTTCCCGTAAGTTCTTCTCATATAACTTCGCCTTCTCCGCGGCGTCAGCAGTAAGAGACACAACCTTCCCATCTAGCACCACTATACGCCGTGCCAATATGCCTCTCTGCTTCGCCGTCTCCAAAGTTTCCATACGAGCAGCCTTCTCCGATGAATGCAGTTTAGCAACTTCCGTAGTAAGATCTTGAACCTTTTCTTCAAGAACCTCCATCTGATCCTTTATAGAAGCATCCGAGCTAGATTCTTTCTGAATACGCTCCCAGGAACACAACGACGCTTGAAAAGCCTAAAGAAAAGAAAATCAAGAGAAACCAGAAGCAACGCGAAATAAAGAAAGAAACCACGGAGAAAGAAAGATACATACCTGCCACTGCGATATGAGAGATTCTCCTAAAACGTCTACGGTCTACATAGACGAATAATGATTCCAGGACGACGTAGAACTTAAAGATTGCATAGCTGGAATGAACCTACGCGTAGGCGCTACGGGGCGAGAAATGATTGCAGGAAAGTCACTCGCCTCGACGTACATAACGGAATCTACGTTAGGTTCCGCTACCCTCTCCTCCTTGACATTCTCCGACGGATCTACAGGTGCGTCCGACTCCTCTACAATTAAGGGTGTTTGCAACGTCGTTCCTAAAAGAATCGCTTCCCCCATAAAAGACGAAGCAACGGCTGCCTCGTCCCTCTCCGCTTTCAATTTCTCCTCGGCAACGCGTCTCTTCTTCGCGGAAATCAAGTCCTGAGAAGACTCTTGACGAGTACGAGACGCAACGCCTAAAATCAAAAAGCACACTTAGAAAGAACATAGTAAAGAGCAGTACACAGAATCCCATGAAAGAACCTACCCTTAGAGAAAACAGGGGTCGCCAGACGATATCCCTTCCCGTCTCGACCAGTAAAGGTACGCTCCACCAAAGGAATCGCCAAAATCTTCTTAACTATCGCCTCCGATTCTCCACATGCCTCGATCGCATGAATATTAACTGAAGAAAATTACACGCCTAAAGTAAGCATCGAAATCTCAAGAAATCAAAGAAAGAAGTAAGCACCAGAAGAAGAAGACGTACTCGAAGGAGTCCATTCTTCAAGCAAGAAAGCATAATCCTTCCCCAAAGTCGATTTCCTGATGAAATAGAACTTGTCCGCCCAACCTCGATCGGATGAAGCTCCCTCATTCATCAAAGGAAAGGCTCCAACACGAGACTTGATATTAACCCTACCTGGTGAAGGGGTAGAGAGAATGCAAGAATGCATGACATCGGCGATAGTGAACGCGATATTAAAGTTAGCCAGGACGTGATCCAGCACGGCCAGACTTCTTCAGGTACTAGGAAGAATCTGCCCAATCGCAATACCCAGGGAAGACAAGAGGGAACGAACCAAGGGAGAAAAAGGAAAACGATGACCGATCGTGAAGGGGTACTCGTAGACACAAATCCACCCCGGACGAAGAACATCCGCGAACACGCCGGAAGGAGGAATAGCAATTTCAACGAGGGAAGAAAGCCTCGCCACGGATCGAAGGAATTCAGGATCGCGAGCTTGAGAAGAACGGCGGTTAGCGTCGCTAAGGATCATCTTGGGGTCGTAAGTATTTGAAGTCATGGCGGAAGAATGAAAGTTAGGATTTTTCGAACAAAGACATTAACGTAATTGCTTGAGTCTCTTCCTTTGAAACAAACGCGCTCCAGTTATTTTGAAGACGTATTCTACAAAGAAAGAAGGTGTCTCCCAGCTCTACTTGACATTAAACCCTGTAAGACGCCTTAGGGGTATTGTTTGTGCCTAAAAATACGACTACTATGGAACGCGTGAAAGCTACGCGTAGAAGGATAGAGGTGACGCGACGTATGAAACGGAAGATGGCGTCGACGTGACATTATAAAGAATAACGTGTCGTTAGGCTATGGGAATTAGGCCATCCGTCACTTAGTTACCTTGTTCTATATTATATTCATGTAAATGGTAAAGGATAAGATGAAACAAATATCTTTTACCATATTTATTATATCGTTAGAAGGAAAAGGAAAAGATATTATTTCCTTAGTCAGATCCTAGGCTTAACCTATATAAAGGTTAACGCCATCCTTTTGTAGAGACATGGTACTACGTCGTAATATCAATACCACAAGAAAGTTCAAGTTTCAACCTTATTCTCTCGTCTTGTTCTCTTAGTGTTAAGATTATACCGTTCTCTTTGATCTTTGCCCTACAATTTCTTAGTTATCATCTCGTTGATAATTTCGCTACAAACAAGTTCTAATTCAGATTTGTCCAGCAAGTTTATAACGGCTCTGTCAGAGCACTTTCTTGTTAAAGATTTGGGGCCACTCTCCTACTTCCTTGGAATTGAAGTAACCAAGAACAAGTTTGGGTTTTACTTGTCTCAGCAGAGGTATATCAAGGAGTTAGTCGCCAAAGTAAATATGTCGTCCTCTAAACCGGTTCACACACCCATTGTTGTCGCTCCTGATCCTCACCCCGACATGGCTCCTTATCCTGATCCGCACTTTTTCCGTAGTGTCGTTGGAAACTTACAATATATGTCTTTCACGCGTCCTGACATTTCGTTTGCCGTTAACAAAGTCTGCCAAGCTATGCACAAGCCCTGCCATCATCATTGGCAATCAACAAAACGGATTTTGCGCTACCTGAATGCTTCTGCTGACCTTCAGTTTCATATCTCCTCTTCCATGGACAACTCTCTCTCGGCTTTTTCGGACTCAGATTGGGGGACTCACACCAAGGACAAGAGATCTATAGGCGCCTACTGCATCTATCATGGATCCAATATAATCTCTTGGTGCTCCAAGAAACAACCAACTGTCTCACGCTCCACCACGGAGGCCGAGTATCGCGTCGTTGCTCAAGCCACAACTGAGACTATCTGGCTTCAATCCTTGTTGTCTGAGTTGCAAGTCTTCCTTCTCAGTCCACCTACTCTATGATGTGACAATATTGGAGCCATGTATCTTTCCGTTAATCGAGTTTTGCATCACAAAATCAAGCACTTAGCCTTGGATTATCACTTTGTTCGAGAGCGTGTACAATCCAAAACGCTTCAGGTCTCGTTCGTGTCCTCCAAAGATCAAAAATCAGACTTGTTGACCAAGCCTCTTGCCACTGCTCGGTTCTTACAGATACGATTCCAACTCTCCTTAGTGTTGTTGGGATCGAGGGAGGATACTGAGACTAACGGCTAACAGACACCTGCACACCAGCGCAGTACCAAGGTCGTGCTCTCCCTAAAGGACAAGATCGTGCTTCAGCCTTGTCCGTACTCGCTCCTTGACAGCTTGCAGAAGACTCTAGAATTCTGTCATCTTTGTGTATATAAGACCATCCTATTGTAACGTTGAAATCAATGAAATCAGTAACCTTTCTT
Source organism: Oxyria digyna (assembly GCA_029168935.1). NCBI lineage: Eukaryota > Viridiplantae > Streptophyta > Magnoliopsida > Caryophyllales > Polygonaceae > Oxyria > Oxyria digyna. The sequence goes on from JAPVLV010000013.1 coordinate 25,544,279, forward strand.
TCATACTCTATTATGTGTTCTATCCTCTGTTCAAGAACTCTAGTGTCACCTTGCCTCCATTGATATTTGTCGTAGATGTGGCTTAGATTCTTAAACACCTACTCACCCTTTTCGTTATTGCAGGGAAAACAAGAGCTTATGGATGGAGTTGGTGCCGAAGAATCTAAAAGGGTCGTATGAGATGGGTTACGCAGTCAAGGATAACACACTTTTTGGAAGAATAGGAATGACAGATAATTCAATCATGGGACCAATCACACCATTACAACCATGTTTATTAGAGTGTGTGCCGTACAATTCCATAAAGTTGGATTGATGCGTTGCCATGGGAGGAAGCGGGGGGGTAATCAGGAAGCGATGATCACTTGGAAGAAGTCGCCTAAAGACTGTGTATGGTTAATACGGTCGGTTCGGTTCGAGATGGACTTTGAAATTGCTTCATTAACTTGTTGTAATGGCTATGCCATCTTTTATCTTTTTTATGTGATTCTCTTGTATTAGCGTTTTGGAACATGTCCTGGCATTGTATTCTCCTCATTTTCTAACACGTATCAAACTTTCCAAAGAAAAAAGTTGTCATGTTTTACATATAATTTTTTGTCCTACTATTATAAATGACATGAACTTGTTTGTAATTTGGATTCAAGCATTTACTGAACAAAAGAAGAAGCAGCACTGAGATGGAGAAAATGCTATTTTTACATTTCGAATGTATTGATGTACATATAGTATTTTTTTTTATTTGCAACTAGGCAAGTATCGGGTGTCATCCACAACGGGATGACCACCCTTGACCATCATCAGCGATGATCCGAATTGATGTACATATAATAGATTGTCCCGGCTATTTACTTAAGTATGTACATGGAAACTATAAAGGACCGAGTTAAGGCGATCACTAGTACACTTGCAAATTTACAATCCAAATAGATGGAGCATGCATGAAAATACATGTAGTTTAGATGTAGAGAGGTTGACTAAAAAGCAGTGTAGGTAGGGATGCCTCCTTCGCAACCCATCCATTCGTCCCATTCGTCCCATTCGTCCATGGAATTCATGCTTCTCATCTCTTCTTCTTCCTCTAGCTTCCTTATTATGCTCTACACATGATGCACCAATCAAATTATCAACTGACTGTCACGTAATCTTAAAAGCGATGGAATTCGAATTTGCAATTATGAATGAGAATGACGCGTCCATCATCCATGGGGTCTATCTAGCTAGATAAATTCCATTTCTACGAATTTGTTTTTATTATCTAAATTCCATGATCACGGCTTCAAGTGGACCCAACGAAAACACATGATGGATAATATCAAGCATATCCTATTACGGAGTACTATCATCATGGATCATGGATCATGGAATATGCTTGATACTGTGCCACGGATGAAAAGAAATTGAAAGAGAAAGCAAAAGAAACCTCATAAGCGGACTTGATCTCCCGAAACGTTTCGTTGACTGCGGAGACCGTATCTCCTCTGGCGACGTCCGGATGGTACTGCAATTTCAGATTCAAAATCAAACAAACTAAAACGTAAATCGATCGGATCGAATCCAATCCAAATCGATGCGAGTGACTGACCTTGAGAGCCAATCGCTTGTAGGCGTGCTTAACATCAGATTTGGAAGCGAAGGGCGAGAGACCTAGCACGGCGTAGTGGTTGAATCCAGCAGCCAAGCATGTCAATCGGCGTCCACCTCCACTAATCGGCGGGGAGGATGATCCACATCCGGATCCGAATCCAGATCCGGATCCTAACCTGTCAAACCCTCTCAAACTCAATCGACCGCCGCTGATTCCGCTTCTCATCATCCTTGTTCGCCTCTCCTACCTTCACCGTCTTTGATTCAACCGATTTTAGAGGGATTTTGTTTTTTTTTTATGCAAGGTAGCGTAAATGGCGGATGCAATGGGCCAATCCCAATCGCAATTTTATCCTACATTGTTTTGGGGTTTATCCTAGTCTGCAAAAAAGGATAAGGAGGAAGTGGACAAAGCAAAGGCCACTTGTATATGACTTTGAATCTTTGTGTACTACCTTCGTCCCCTTTTTATCTTTTCATTTTAAATGAGCACATTTGTCTAAGTTTTGTTTCGTTAATATCTCTCGTTTGTGTACTTCCTTCGTCCCCTTTTGATCTTTCCATTTCAAATGAGCACATTTGCCTAAGTTTTGTTTCGTTAATATCTCTCGTTATAAGTTAGTTAAAATTGTAAAATTTTGATATTGTTAAAATATTCATTGATATGAATCAAACAAGATCACTCATGACTATATTTACCTTATACAATTGTCAGAAATCGAAAGATTCTCTTCAATCACGAATAGTATTAAAAAAGCAAACGGATCTTATATTTAGGGACGGAGGGAGTATTAAATTTTGACCCTTTGATATCTCAAACATCATTATGTTGTTTAACCTACTTTTTAATAATAAACATTTTCTCTGTGTTTTAAAAAAAAATTCATAACGCCTATGTTACATGGACACGAGTACAAGTATTGGATACGGGTAAGGATCTGAGTGTCCGGTACATCATTTCCAACATTTTAGGACATCGAGACACCGTCGACGGTTTGTACACGGGTACGGAGACATGGCAACATTAAGCTTTTTAAGAAAAATATAAAAATAAATTTTAACTAAAAATAAACAATATTTTTTTGGATTAAAAATTACTAAAGAATTGAAGTGGGTCGAGTAATGGCTCAATATAAAAAAAATATTGGACTGCTATGTAAATGAAAATAGGGGGTATGTTTGGGTAGTGGGTCGAGTAATAGCCCAATAACATTATCAATTAGGTTTAATGGCCACTCTTCATCAGCAGAACTTTAACAGCACACATCTTCGTCCTTCTTCTTCTCTTCATCTGCTTCCCACCTCGCCTTCTTCTCTTCATCTGCTTCCACCTCGCCGTACCCGAGTGGAACATGCCGTACCCCGACCGGATTCTGTATCGGGATCTGGGTCGTGTCGTATCTACACGGGTATAGGGCAAAGTTTGTCGGGTCCTTGTAACACAGCATAACGCGTATACATGTTGCAGGTTTAAAACATAACGCACATACAAATTTCTCTTTAAGCGGAAATGCACATCCCTTGCTACAACGGCTGATGTAAGTACACATGTACTTAATCAAGGAGCTAGACATCGAGCTGAGGAAGATAAGGATTCAGACAGATTGGGAGTCATCATGAGGAGTCGGGCCAAGAAATTATTGATCGCCTTACAAAAGGGGTTGCACATCATGGAGGATACGGGACAAAGAAGAGGCTAGTACGTCATGTTGATCCAAGAAGAAGAGGAGTAGTCGAACAACACATGAAGGTCAGTCGAATGGCCCATTGAGAAAGGGACAGCTTGTGGCCCAAGAGCCTTATTGAGTTGGACATTTCCCTTTTTAATATTTCCTTTTTTTAAGAGTATAAATAGTTAAGTTTATAGGGTTTGATGGCATCTTGAAATCAACCAAAAACAGTATTATGTTAATTTAAGTTTTAGCTTGTAGAACCCTAGTTGTTAGTTTGATTGAATTGAGATTGTCAATTCATTGTCAATTCGATTGTGAGAAAGAGTAGTTGGTGGATTCCAATTGCTCTAGATGAGTCGGAATTCAAGTTGTTTGTGGATTCGAACAAGGAGGATTCAAGCTTTGCTAGAGTTTTTCGTGGATTCGAAGAACTCCATCAAGTTGTTCGAGATCGAGGGGTGGATTCCTCAACGTCGTCGTTCGCTTATCGGTTCGTGGTTTCATCATTTCATTGTCTCACCATCCAGCCGTTGCCTCGTCCCCTCTCGGCCACACCAGCAACAGTCGTCGCCGAATGGAAGCAGCCGCCACCAGTTGAACATTCTGACTTCAAATCCTAGTCCGACGCAAGAGTCATCATTTGGTATTAGAGCCATCGCTAGGTAAAAACGATCTTCTATTTAAATTTTACGCTTACGTTGTTGATTTTCAAGAAAATTAAACCGGGTTTTTGCGGGATCTATAAAAAACGAGTGCTAAGGAGATCGACACATCCTCTTAGCCACTACTAAGGAGATCGACACTGCTATTTAGGGGATTTTTCCTTGTTTCTTCCTTGTACTTACCTATACCTTGCATTCCACTAAAGATACACTTGATCTGCCAACTTCTATTTCTTCTTTGTTGCAGGAATACCAGGATATGTTTTAGGAGGAATCCCTAGGACTGCCGCTAGACCTGGCCAAACTAGGGCCGGCCCGTCCGGCCCTCCCAGCCCGCCCTAAAATATGGGAGGATCTGGGTAGGAGATTTAGCCCATAAGGGCCGGCCCTGCCCGGCCCTTTTTTAAAGTGGGAGGATATGGGATCGGAGTAGGGCCCTGGGGGCCGGCCCTACCCGGCCCATATTATATATATAATATAATATGAAGGTTATGAGGATTTAGATGCGAGTACTATTACCACGACATAATTTTTATATTGTGTTTTTGGATTTTTTTTGTTGAATCGGTTATGAGGATTGTTATTTAAGCATGCATTTTGGACCTTTTTAACATGCGTTTTTGGATGGTGAATTGTTTGTAAGCACTAAAAAGGTTTTGAATGTTTTAGTAACACCATTTAGCTCGGTTGTAAGTAGTCGAGGGCCGCCCTGAGGGCCGCCCTTAGGGCCCTTATGGGAGGATATGGGTAGAGGAATTGGCCCATTTTAAATGGGAGGGCTTGGCCCGGCCCTGGTAAATGGGTAGAATTTGGAATTTGGCCCTGCCCTGGCCCGGCCCAAGCCCTAGTTTGGCCAGGTCTAACTGCCGCCTTTCAGAGGGATTGAGCATCAGATTGATTTCATTCCAGGAGCGACTCTTCCAAATCGGGCCTCTTACCGCACTAATCCAGAGGAAACCAAGGAGTTACAACGGCACAGGAGCTCGTTGAGAAAGGACATGTGCGGGAGAGTTTGAGTCCCTTTGTAGTGCTAGTCATTTTTTTTTTGGTTTAAAGGGGACGGTACCCTCGGTTAAATTTTATAAATATGACCCTACAAAAGAGGGTAACGAAACAGTACACAAATCAGTTCAAAGAAATAAACAAAACACACTTGGAGAGACACATAGGCCTTCCAAACTGTGTGCAAGGTGCATATGGGTAGGCAAACAAGCCATCCAATCTACACAAACCAAGATAAAGTGCATATGGAGAGGCAAACAAGCCGTCCAAGCTACACAAAAACCAAACCAGGTGTATATGGAAGGGTACATAGACCCTCCAAACTACACAAAACAAAAGCACACAAAATATCAAAGTAAACATAGTCCAAACAAACACAAACAAACAAACAAACAAAAACGAACAAACAACCAAATAAACAAACTACAAACCCATAACCATGCAAGGCGGGAAACGTTCATGCAAAAGTCTAAAAACACTAACAAAAATCAAGCGCACAATGTCTTCCCGAGGAATCTGGTTGCCCTGAAAAATAAGAGAATTCCGAGCATGCCATAAGTAATAAACAGTAGAGGAAAGGGAACATACCTGAGCATGGGCGAGACAGTCACGAGTAGAAGCGCGTCTCCGAAGCCAGCGAAGAGAAGACTTGATCGACGAAGCAGTAGCCGGTATCCCAAATCTGACTCTGACCTCTCTCCAAATGGTAGCTGAGTAAGGGCAGTCGAAGAACAGGTGCTTATGGTCCTCCAGAGCAGCCCCACACATCCGACACCCCGGGTGAACGTCCAGGAACGACAGGCGATCATACGTAGACAGCTTCCCGAGGTTAGCCAACCAAAGAAGGAGCATATGCTTGGGCGTGTTGTGTCTAGCCCACACCTCTCTATACCATCTGACAGTAGGCCGCTTCGTGCGTAGAGCCTCATACGCCAAGGAAACCTTAAAGTGGCCGAGCTTGCACCACTCTAAGAGAGACTCCTCGACATTGAGAACTCTACTATCAAGTTGAACAACCATGTCCCGAGCATGCAGAATACCCTTGATCAACGAAGAGTCACGCTTCTGCACAGTCCACCCAAGCGGCCCAACAACCCCTAGGTACCTATGATGAATCCAGCGAGTCCACATACTATCCCTCTGGCTAAGGATGTGCCAAAAGTGCTTGATCATGAAACACTGGTTCCAAATACCAATATCAAGGAGACCGAGGCCCCCTTCCTTCTTAGGCTTGCACACCTCATCCCATCTCACCTTAGGCCTCCTCCACATGAAGCCCTGGCACATGCTAATCAGACTCTTCCGAACACCCACAGGAATGGGCAAGATAGACAACCAGAATCCCTCGACCTCCTGTAATACCGACGCAATCAGCTCCCGCCTCCCAGCAAAAGAGATAGACTTTTTGGTCCACGCAGTGAGGTAGTTACTGATCTTGTCAAGCAGAGGCTTGAAGTCCAAACTCCTGAGACCATGGGGGTTGATAGGGATCCCCAGATACCTGAACGGGAAGGTACCAACTCTGAAACCAGAAGCCTCAATCAGGGAAGAGCTCACAGGATCCTCAACCGAAGCCAAGAACATAGACGACTTTCCCACATTCACACTCAGCCCAGCCATAACCTCAAACTTCCGGAGGCAGCCCAGAAGCACATCCGTAGACCCCCTATCTCCCCTACAGAACATGACCACATCATCAGCGAAAGTCAAATGAGTGAGCCTGGTGCTCTCACAGTGCTGATGGAAGTGGAAAGAACTACAGGAGGTCTCCTTCTTGACTAAGCGGGAGAACATCTCCATGCATAGGACAAAGAGGAGAGGGGATAAGGGATCCCCTTGCCTAAGGCCCCTTTTACCCGGGAAGAAACCATGAATTCCCTTATTAACCTTGATGGAGTAGGTGGGAGAGCAAACACATTCCATCACCCAAGAAATAAACTTGGGCGGGAAACCAAGATGGCCAAGCGTGAAGCGCAGGAAGTCCCAAGAAACCGAATCATAAGCCTTGGTGAGGTCCACATTAAGGAAGCACCGCGGGGTGTCCCTAGTCACATTGTAGCGTCTGAGCAGCTCCTGAACCAGAAAGATGTTGTCTGACATGAGTCTTCCCCCAACAAAAGCACTATGAGCCTGATCCACCAAAGTCCCTAAAATCATACTAAGGCGGGAAGTCATAATCTTGGAGATGATCTTATAGACCACATTACAGCAGGAAATGGGCCTAAAATTCTCCACACGATCCGGCTCCTCCACCTTAGGAATCAAAGAAACGATGGTGTGATTGAACGACTTCAGAAGCTTCCCCGAAGCAAAGAACTCCTTGATCGCCGCACAGACCTCAGCCCCAGTGATGTCCCAAGTGGTCTTTAAGAACTTGGCATTGAAGCCATCGGGCCCCGGTGCCTTGTCCACCCCAATAGCCCAAATAGCCTCCTTGATCTCAGCATTGGACACAGCCCCAACCAGCATAGAAGCCTCCTCAGCACTGACCAACGGTCCCTGGGCAAAATCAGTGGCACTGGGAAGCACCACCCCAATCTCAGAACCAAAAAGACTCTTGAAGAAGCCAATGAACTCGTCATGAACTTCCTTAGAGGACTTGGTTCTGGTCCCATCAGCCTTGCAAATAGAAGCAATGTGGTTCCTCTTGCCATTCGCTTTCATAAGCGAGTGGAAGTACCTAGTACACCGATCCCCATGGAGGGTATACTTGGCCTTGGCCTGCTGGCCAAGGAAGGAAGCCTCAGCCTTGTTAAGCCTCTTGGCTTTGGCCTTGGCCTCCTCAACCTCTCTCCTGCCATCCACAGAATCCGGAGACTCACTCAAACAAGCAATGACCCGAGCAAGCTCCCTATTGGCATCAGCAGCCTGCCTGGAAATGTGGCCAAACTCCTTGTTGTTGAGCCCCTTTAGAGGTCTCTTCAACCCCTGCAGAAGCTTGGCCAACCTGAACTGGAAAGTGCCTCTCTCAACCGTAGTCCAACCCTCCTCAACCACCTCAGAAAACCTAGGGTGATCAGCCCACATATTGAAGAACTTGAAGTATTTCTTCCCTTTCCCCAAATCCCTCAACAAAGACACAACACCCACCTTGTGGTCCGAGATGTGCCACTTCTCAAGGAAGCTGGAGCGGCAATGAAATCCAGAGTTAACCCAAGACGAGCTAGTCAGAACACGATCAATACGGCTCCACACTGTGTTGTTCGTCCAAGTGAAAGGACTAGAACTAGTGCTCGGCGCGTCCACAAGCCCATGTCTCCTACACGCATCAATCATATCCTTGCACTCATAGTGCGAAACCGGACGCCCGTTAACCCTCTCATGCTCAGCCATGACACAATTGAAGTCCCCCATAATCAGCCACGGTAAATCATGCAGCTCAACCAACTCAGCAACACTGTCCCAAATGCCCCGGCGCACCACCACACTATGAAGCCCGTAGACAAAGCAGACCCCAAACTTCTCACCAGTCGTCTTGCATGTCATAGCACACCCAATGTGCTAAACAGACATGGTAATGACACTCAAATCAACACACAACGGATCCCACATAACCAGGATACGAGCCCGTGGGTCCAGGGCAAAATTGTCCACAAAGTCCCATCCCGGAGCAACCCGGCTAGCCACACTCTCAATGCGGACACCCCCACACTTGGTCTCAAAAATCCCACACACCTTAGCATCAACCTCACGAATGACACCTCCAACGCCATTTTGTTCCAGGGCTTGGAAAAGCCCTCGCACATTCCAGGAGACGACAATCATTGGGACACCTTGGGCTTGTGTCCCCGGGTCCTCTCAGAGTAGAGGGAAGGAGCAGTCGTCTTACTCCACTTCTTCTGCGCTTGTATAGCACACACCACGTGTCTACGAAGCTGGTTGCTTACCTTAGCGAGAGCCTTCGCCTTCCTCAATTGGGATCTAGAGTGGAACTCCACAAAATCCTCTTCCACACCCACGTCCTCCTCGGTAGCACTCATATGATCCTTGGTCTCTATCTCTCCCTCTTCCATCTCCCCACCATCTAAGGAGTCCTCACTAGCCTCCCCATCCCCAACCAAACCCTCACCCTCCGACTCCTTCCGCTCACTCTCATCAGAACCCACCTCCTCAGCACCACCCTCGGAACTCTCCTCACCAACCCCGGGGTCACCCCCAAGCCCAACCTCATCATCACCGTCCACTCCCTCACCCTCCGAGCTAATCCCACCATTCCCGGAACCAGCCCCTAATCCCTCCTTCCCCTCACCTACCACTCCCTCAACACCCACCATTGGTTGCTCCTTAGACCCTCGGGCTCCCGAGACTCCACCACCCTCAGCCACCCTAGGTCGAACGGCCTCCCCAATGGTATTGATTCCACCGTCCTTAACACCGGCTACACTCACCCTCTTAGTCCTAACCGCCTTCACCCCGACGCCCTCTTTCTTCTCCCTAAACTTGCACTCCTCCACATTGTGACCGAAAGAGCAACATCCATGAGAAAACTTAGGTTCGCTCTCAATAACGAACGATAAGTTGACCTTGTCACCGTCGTCAAAAGTCACACATAATTCCCTCGGGAATGGCATAGAAAAATTTAATTCAATAAGAACACGCGCATAAGCGCCCCTTTTCCTAGAGTCCGTTACTCGATCCATGAATAGGGGGTACCAATGTAAGAACTAATGCGACTCAATATATCGGACGTCCAAAAATTCCTAGCTAGGCCATTAATACGAACCCAAAGGGGTATGGTGGCTATATCCTTACGGTTGAAAGCAAATTTATCCGGTATGTTTTTTAGAATCATAGGTCGATCATGAATAAAATAAGGTCCATTTTTAAGTACGTTATCTTTATCTTCTTCGGTTTGAAAATAAAATATCATCCAACTGCCCTCTTCCTTATAAAATAAGGTCCATTTTCTTATAACAGGGTCATCCACTCAGCGACAGAGAAGACACCGTTCGAAGTACGGGTAGAACCCCCTCACACCGTTGGATTTGATTTCATACACAATTAAGGATTGAGAGAGCCAGGAAGGTCTGGACCAGGCGGACCACATCAAGGGTCTTCACGAGAGAACTCATGCTTGATTGGAGGCCATAACCGCTCAGTACCAGAAGCAGACGAACAAAGGGCGGAAGGAGCTTCTTCTAGAACCAAGAGATCTCATGTCGGTCCATCTGATAAAAGATCGTTTTCCTAAACAAAGGAACTCCAAACTGAAATCTCAGGGAGACGGGCCTTTTGAAGTTCTTGAGAAGATCAATGACAATGCATACAAGATAGACCTCCCAGGTACGTACAAAGTCCATAATGTTTTTAACGTGTCACGTCTCTCTCATTTTCTTGCAGATGAGCTTGAGGACAAACTTACCGCATATTCTAGGTTGAATCCTTTTCAAGAGAGGGAGGATGATGTAAGTAGACATGTACTTAATCAAGGAACTAACTCAGACATACCAGGACCACCAAGGATATGTGCTAGACGTCGAGCTGAGGAAGATAGGGATTCAGACAGACCGAGAGCCATCAAAAGGAGTCGGGCCAAGCAATTATTGATCGCCTTATAAAAGGGGTTTCACATCATGGAGGATACGGGACAAGGAAGAGGCGAGTACGCCATGTTGATCCAAGCAAAAGAGGAGCAGCCGAACAACACATGAAGGCCGGCCGAATGGCCCATTGAGAAAGAGACAGCTTGTGGCCCAAGGGCCTTATTGAGTTGGACATTTCCCTTTGTAGTATTTCCTATTTTTAAGAGTATAAATAGTTAAGTATTTAGGGTTTGATGGCATCTTGAAATCAGCCAAAAACAGTATTACGTTAATTTGAGTTTTAGCTTGTAGAACCCTAGTTGTTAATTTGATTGAATTGAGATTGTGGATTCACTGTCAATTCGTTTGTGAGGAGTAGTTGACGAATTTCAATTTCTCTAGATCAGCCCGAGTTCATGTTGTTCGTGGATTCGAACAAGGAGGATTCAAGCCTTGCTATAGTTCTTCATGGATTCGAAGAACTCAATCAAGTCGTTCGAGATCGAGGGGTGGATTCCTCAACGTCGTCGTTTGCTTATCGGTTCGTGATTTCAACGTTTCATTGTCTCGCCATCCAGCCGCCGCCTCGTCCCCTCTCAGCCACCACCAGCAACAGTCGTCGCCGAACGGAAGCAGCCGCCACCAGTTTTGTCGCCGCCGTCGCCGAGAGTACTCTGGTCGATCCTAATTATTTCGATCCTTCTCCGACGCAGGACTCATCAATGACTACAACCAAGAATTGTACACACCTAGGCATCACCGAAATCTGTAATGCTAGCATACACCTTGACTCGGTCTCCTTTTTGCAAATCTTCAGTCTATTTAACATAATAAAATACAAAAATATTTATATCATTGTAATACAACACAATTACTGAAGACACATAATCAAACAAAAATATATATTATTTATAATACAATGCATTTATAAAGGAACAAAATTTTTGTCATACGTGCTTCCATACTTATCTTGACACTAGCCCTACGGAGGTCGTGCGATGCACGACCCCTATGTTTCAGTGCTTGGCTTAATTTTTTATTTCTAATGTGGTGGTTTTGGTCATGTACATGGTTTTTGTGTGGTAAAATTTGTTGTATTATTGGTCGGCACACTTGTTGTGCTTGTGGTTGTTTTCGTTATGCTCTACTTTAGTACTTTAACCGGCGTAGATTCCTCTATAGCAAAGGTGTGAAGAGGGGAAGAGAAAGGAAGAATTTTTTTTTTAGCTCTATATTTTGATAGACAGAAGAATTCCTTCTGTACTTACAAGAACATGTGTTTCCTTGTTTTTTTTTGTGTGTGTTGGATGTGTGAGTGTTATTGATTTTGTTTCTAGGTTACATGTGCGTAGGAATAAGCACTCGTCAAACCCAGAGCGTGATGTACTTTTTTCTTCGATGTATTCGCAAATCCAACATTCACAAACGACCTTAAGTCCAAAAAGTTGTATAGTCGTCAAAATAAGACTTAGGCAGAGGGAAAACATAGGCATATTCATGGCCTTGAAAATTACTTTATAAAATTAACTTTCACAACCAATCACTTCATCTTACACTCAAGAAAGACAATTCTGGAGGGACTTAGTCCAACTCAGAACCGAACAATTCCTCCACTGAAGCATATGATCTACCATCTATTAATTTAAATTTCAACAGTTCAAACACAAAGAAAATTCTGGAGAAATTCTAATCAAATACATATTTCTTGAATTGACTATCGTGAATATATAAATATTACTTTGGTCTGTTGTGTGACATCCCAGACTTGATGTTTACTTTAAATGGAGGCATAAATTTCATTGAAGAGGTACATCATTTAAAATACTTCATATATGTCGTAAACCTTTTGTTATCAAATCACATATTAAGTATGTTTTGATTTACTTTTTAGAATTTCTATAACCTTTTAAAAATCTTAAACTTAATATACTATAAAATTAGGGTTCCCCAAATTAAACATATTGTACTTAATGTTTTGTTTTTAATTTATCATTTATCATTTTTTTGATTTTTTTTTCCGTTTCTTTCCTACGTTAACGAGTATGTCGTCCAAATGAATGTTTTGACCCACCAACACATGTCTATAATGAATCGGTATGAAATATATCATCATCTTCTACTCTTTGATTTCGCAACGTCTTATTGTAAAGTTTTATAGGCCGTAAAACCCGCGCGTAGCGCGGGCCCAAAAGAGTCTAGTGTGCTATAAAATTAGGGGTTCCTCAAATTATTCAAAGTGCATTAAATGCTTTGTTTTTAATTTTTCTATTTTTTTAATTTTTCTTTTTCCCATTTCTTTCCTACGTTTACGAATATGTTACTCAAATGAAGATTTTACCCACCAACATAGGTCTATAGTGGATCTGTATGAATTTTATCATCATTTTTTACTCTTCGATTCCGCAAGGTGTGATGTTTTATAGGTTGTAAAACCCGCGCGTAGCGCGGGCCCAAAAAGTCTAGTTACTTTATAAAATTAACATGGATGGTTTATTAGTTTCATAATGCATGTCAATTGTTGGGAAAAAGAGTTTAAACTAAACCGGTTCCACAATTGGGAAAAAGGGGAATGAGCTAAAACGGGTCCACAACTGTCACACACCACAACTCAATTCACGGATCTAAATACACCATTAAACACCATTAATGCTTAAACAAAAGGTCATCTTTATAGTATATAAGATGAGTAACATATTCCACGTCATTAAAATCTTCTAAGGGTTCGTTTGGTATAGCGCGAGTTGAAGTAGGTGTTGAAGTGGAAGTGAGCTGAAGTTGAAGGTAGTTGAAGTGAGCTGAAGCTGAAGGTAGTTGAAGTTGGTGCTGAAGTTGAGATTTTAGGAGCTGAAGTTCGATATGGCGTTTTCGATAAACCGGGTTGAAGTGAGTTGAAGTAAATGAAATAGGGATGTAAAATGATGAAAAAGGTACGAGTTATATCTCAAATAAATTTACACGTGACTCTCACATGCTTGTTTGCAATATAAATTCATCGAACATGTGCCCATCACGTGACAATTCTTCCCCAAATCGCAACTCTTAGCTTCAAGAATACACAAGCCTTCCCGATATTTTTCAGAGAGAGAGAGAGAGAGTGAAATGGCGATATCACCCGTGAAGCTCGCATGTACTATTTCTTTGTCTCTTTTTCAAATTAGGACTTGGATTCTCCTACCTCTTTTTCAAATTAGGACTCACAGGTATTCTGGACTGTTATTGAATGTGGTTATTGGTTTTTTTATTGATATGTTCGTGACCTAGGGTTAGCAAGTTCGTGAAGTTGTGAGAAGACGAAGGTTTTTTTGTTTTGAGTTACCGAGATTGTCGTGATTTAATTCTTGCTTTCTTAGGTTTTTATGAGCAAGTTTCCTTTCTCTGGGTTGTTCCAGATATGCAAATTGTACATGAAATATGTCAATTTTACTGTCCAGACGATCACAAATCTATACAATCACATATCATTTTCGCCTCTGTTTTTATTTTGTACAAACACTAGTGGAAAAAACACTTATTGCAGGGCCCTTGTTGAGGTGGGCAAACACTTGTTGCAGTGCCCTCAACAACCTCAAAAAATCAGACTTGTCCCCTGTTGAGGCGGGCAGAGTTTTGCCCGCCTCCACAGGTCTTGACTTTTTGAGGCGGACAAAGTTTTGTCCGCCGCAAAAGGGTCCGAATTATATCAAAATTATGCAAAAAAAATATTAAAATATTTCCCAAAAATTTTCTACATGTCAATATTTTTCCATCATTGGATCAATCTAATCAAGGGCCACTAAAAAGCCTAACATTTCACACGGATTCACATTTAATACCATTGGATCCATTCATCATTTTAAATCTACCGTCAAATCCAAAAAAAAACCCCTAAAAATCGGACTGAGCCACCGCCTTCATCTTTGATTCTCAATATGTCTTCACCCTTAAGGACCCTTCATCAAGCTTCATCAAGCTGAGACGCCGCCGAAAACCCTTAAAATCATAAGAGCCACCGCCTTCATCACGCTTGATCCTCCTTCATCTTCATTCTCGATTTGTCTTCATCTTCATCCTCGATTTGTCCTCGTCTTCATACTCAATCTACCGTCTAACTCAATCTACCGTCTAACTCAATCTACCGTCCTCAAAGAGCCACTGCCGAAGTCACGCTCAGATTGGGACGAAGTTACCGCCATCGGCATGGAAGAAGAAGAAGACAACCACCGAAAACCCCAACTGAGACGCCGCCGAAAGAGATCTGGAGCAAAAAAACCCAACTGAGACGCTATCGATGAAGAACACCGAAATGAAATCTGTTTTTTTGCTCTATCGTACATTTTTCGGATGAAGACGCCATGGATGGAAAGAGATCTGGATCCGAGCGCCATGTCTCGAAATCGCCTCGCCTAGCCCCGTCATGCAATGGATCTCGCCTCGCCTCGCCCCGTCGTGCAATGGATCTCGCCTCGCAACCCTAATCAGCCATTGAAGCAGGTTCAAGGTTCCGCCATTGAAGCAAGTTCAAGGTTCCGCCATTGAAGCAACTTAAATCTTCAATCGGTTCATGTAATTGTTTTTATATGTTCATTATCGTTTCAATCTTCAATCTGTTCATGTAATGGTTTTAATCCCTGTTTATTGATTAATGAAGTCAGATCTGCAGAACTGTTTTTACATAATTTTTATTGATTAATGGAATAATCTTTCGTTGTTGAGCTTCCCTTGTTCGTTGATGAATGGTAATGATGTTTTGTTGTTGATATTCATTTAGAGGCGGGCAAAAATATGTCAATTTGCATAAATTAGAAGCGGGCAAAAACACGTTTCGCCTCAACAGGTTTGTTTTTTGAGGCGGGCAGTGGATGGTCTGGGCATTATTTTTGCATACCTGTTGAGGCGGGCGCCATTTTGACCGCCTCAACAAGTCACTTGTTGAGGCGAACATTTGCCCGCCTCAACAAGTTTTTACTTGTTGCAGCCCCCCCTGTTGCAGCGACCCCTGCCCGCCTCAACAGGTGTTTTTTCCACTAGTGAAAAATAACCTTCGTACTTATGTGTGTTGTATCCATAGAGAAGTTGTTGATATGTTCCTTTTGATCCTTTTTCAATTTGACAGTGTATGTTGATGATTTGACTGTTTTTGCTTAGTTGTTCATTTTTAATGCAAATTCTGAGGTTGTGTGGCTGTGTTCGTGTGCAATATGATTTGGTGAAGAAAAATTCAAGGTAGACTGTCTCCTTGATAAATAATTACCATTATTTGAGCATTTAATTGATTTTTAATTTTTTATGTGTATTCTATGTTACCAAAAAGAGTAGAGATGGATTCTAGTCAGATAGATAAGGGTAAGGATAAGGTCAAGGAAACATTTCCTTGGTACCGATGAACTAAATATCCTACTGATGAAGATATGCAAAGATTATCAGTCACCTTATGGATACAATCAGAGTTTCGCTTGGAATATAATCAATGAGAATTATGAAAAACAATATGGAATGAAGCTTACAAGACAAGAGTTGTGCAAAAAACAAGATTGAGCATATGAAAAAGTTGTGGAAACCATGGTGTGTATTAAGGAACCATGTCACTGGTGGTGGTTGGGATCCATCTACTGGACAATTCACCATGGATGATGAATGGTGGGATAGGCAAAAGAAGGTACTCACTTATCCTGTGTTCTGGCTTTTGCTATTGGTATTTTATCTTTTCTTATTTGTTAATAATTGATTGAATACAATTCTGATTTGCTATTGGCTTTTCTGATTTGCTTTTGGCTTTTGCTATAGCATGTATGGTTTACTTGTGGATTTGTTTATAGTTATAGTTAGGTTTTTTTGTTGTGATACATTGAATACAGTTTGTGCAGTGAATTTAGTTTTCAATTTGCTTATTTGTTTCCAGTTTATACATTAAATACAAAAAAAGTTTGCTTATTTGTTTCCGGTTTGTACATTGCATACACTTTTCAGTCTGCTTATTTGATATCATTTCCTTATTTGAACACATATCAATTAAAATATATATACAAAGATCATTATCCTAAATCTATTAATATCATTTTCTTATTTAAATGCATATCAATATAAAATATTGTAAATCAATTGAAATTCAGTTAATTATATAATATTAATTTAAAAATCAATTTTAGTAAATGTAATTATATAATATATATATTTTGTTACATTAATATTATATAGAAACCGGTTCAGGTGAGAACGGTTTGTTAGGAGAGAACCGGCCTTATCGTGAGAACGATTCTCAGCCGTCTGATCCTTCTCATCCAACGGTCCACGTTATAACGTAGATTTCATTAACACGCGCCCACGCGCCTTTTATAAATCCCGCTTCCCTTTCTTTTTTCATCAGCTCTCCCCTTTCACTCTTCTTCCGACCAAATTTCACTCCATAATCGCCATTGTTGATATCCTTCTGAATCTCATTTTTTCCTTTTTCCCAGCTCTCCTCCTTCATATCTCATTCTCTCTTCGTTTTCTCTTCATTCCGATAGTTTTTTTTTGTTCTATCTCCATACCAGTCTCTTTACCGTGTCTTCTGATTCCAAAGCTTTCGATGAGATAAAATCTCTTTCAGGTTTGTTTATTAAGTTTAGTTTATTTGTTTGTTTTGCTCTTAAACTTCTGTAATTGGTATTATTTTTTTCGAATACTTGTATTTTAAATTTGAACTTACTTTTTATAAACCCTAATTTTGTGTTTTGTTTATTGCAGCTTCCTAAATTTGTTTTTTACTCTATCTATTGTGATCTCATATAATGTGTCTTGTTGTGTGCATATGAAGTGAGTTTTGTTCTGTTTATGCTATTACAACATTTTCTGTTTTCCCTCTATTGGTAGTTAATGACTAGGATGCTTTATTTCAGTCTAAGTGATGTTTGAAGTTTTTTTTGGTGTTTTCATATGAAGTCATTTGGGTTTGCATTTCATTTGTTTCTTTGATTTTGTGGTTTATTTGTATTCCTATGTTTTCATATGAAGTGACTTGTGTTTTGTATATGAAGTGCTTCCTCAATTGGTAGTTAATTATTAGATGCTATTAACATCCTAACTGATGTTTGAAATTTTTTGTTGTTTTTTCCATATGAAGTCTTTATGGTTTGCATTTCAGTGTTTCTTTCTATCATTTGTTGTTTATCTGTATTCCTTTGATGCTTATCTGGAATGTATATTCTTTTCATAATGTTATGTCTTTATCTTTGCAGGAAGAAGTTACATTTTAGGGAAACGGAAGAGTAGCCGCACTCCTGCAAGTATATTGAATTCTAAACTTGCCAAGTCTGCATTTCAAGATGAACACAACAACATCAATGTTGTACCTTCTCCTCCTCCTCCTGTTACTGGTCTCTCTTCTCCCAACTTGCAGAGTGCCATAGTTATTAGGAGTAGTCCTAGGCTTAACCTTCTCAAAGCATCAGTTTCTCAGGAGTCAATACCTTCTCCTCCTCAAGTTCCTGTTGTTTCTTCTCCTAAGTTGCAGAAGCAATGTAAGGATAAGGAGGTTGACATTGCTATTAGGAATAGTCCTAGGCTTAAAGTTCCCAGAAAAACAGCTGCTAAGGATGCAATTATGGGTAAAGGAAAAGCTAAAGTGACATATGCAGATTCACCTGATAACAGTTCTGATTCAGATGAAGATCCTGAGTTGAAGAGAGCATTGGATATAAGCAGATATCTGGCTCATAACCAGCAGTCAGCTCTCATATCTCACGATGGTCGCACTGTTGTTAGGAAAAAAGTTATGGGCGCCATGAAGTCTCATTTTGATACCCTCTCTTCTAGGAACTCCCCCAAAGCTTTGTTTATCGCTCTTAAAAAGTTGTCTGAAGATCAGAAGAAGGTTGTTATTGATATTGGATTTGGTAGCATCCTTGAATGGAACATTCAAACTTTGCCTAGAAATCTATCTCACTTTGTTGTTCAGAGTTTTGAAGCTGGGGACTGTTCTCTAAAATTGAGTTCTTTAGGTAAAGAAATA
The DNA here is from genome assembly GCA_029168935.1 of Oxyria digyna. Taxonomy (NCBI): domain Eukaryota; kingdom Viridiplantae; phylum Streptophyta; class Magnoliopsida; order Caryophyllales; family Polygonaceae; genus Oxyria; species Oxyria digyna. The sequence goes on from JAPVLV010000013.1 coordinate 25,562,694, forward strand.
CCTCTAGTAGTTGCAGATGTCAAAAGGGTTTTTGGGCTTCCTAACTGTGGTGTTCCAATAGTTCTTCCAAGTAGAGTTCACAATTTTAACTTATTAGCTGAGTTTAGGGCACAGTATCGGGAGCCTTCCAACAGTACAACTTTGAAGCCCTCAGAAATATGCAAGAAAATTGTGGATTCTGATGCTGGTGATGATATGTTCAAAAGGAACTTCGTTATGCTGTTTTACACTTTCGTGATTGAAAGCCAAGGTTGTGGAGTCATGCGCATGAGACCATTGGATTTGTTGGATGATATTTCGAAGATCAAATACTATAACTGGTGCCAATTAATCTTCGATTTGGCCATTAAACATAAGGTGCAGTGGTCGCTTTGCTCTAAGTCCGAGTTTAGAGGTCCAGTGCTATTTCTTTTGGTATGGTTTCCCGAATTGCATACTTAGTGATTTCTTATTTAAATACTTACTTATTGCCTATAAATGATTCCTATATTAATTTCATAATTTATTTGCATTTTTGAGCTGTGTTATGTTGATAGAGTTATGGTTCTCAACAAACCTGTTCCAAGGGATCTTCCTCTGATCAAAGTGTGGACAACTTCAATGTTGAAATCCAGAGAGGCTGATGAGATGCTTGTTGGTGCGTTTGGGAAGGGAAAAATTCTACCTGTTTCTGAGCTTGCTTTGCAACCAGAAACTACTCAGCCTCCATTGCAACCAGAAACTTCTTGTTACATTCCTAAAGAGTGTCTTGGTGATGGAACAATTCCTGTATGTTTTTGTTTTATATTTTTTTTAGTTGTTATCCCTTTTTGCCTTGATTTTATAATCTAAGTATCTTTGTTCTTGTTTTCAGGATTTTGTTCTTCAGCAATATAATGTTGTTCGTCAAATTGCTAACAATATTCGTGAATTCTACAACAACATTGAAATTGCTCCAGTAGAACATGCTCAGAATACTTTCTTCAAGAAAGTCAACGAAGAATGCACTCGGCTTTTGAAGATAAAACTTCCAACAACTGTCGTTGGAGATGATGTTGATGCTTCTGGAAATTTAGATGACAGTGATGAGCGCTTTTGGTCTGATCCGATTGTCTTTTATATGATTGAAGAAGTAAAGAAAGCTATTGCTGCTGAGAAGAAAGTTACAGAGCATGTACCCATGCCTACTGGTGTTTCATCTTTCTTCTTCATTACTTTTTCGTCTATTATATTGTTTCATATGTATTTATTCCTGATTTTTATTCTGTTTCTTTCCATTACAGATGCCGGTCCCAGTAATTCTTTTAATGACACAGTTTTTCACGATGCTGTCAATGATTCTTTTGAAGTTCCACTTGAGCAACCAACTAATGTTTTTGATGTTTCAATGGATCAAGCTCTATCATCCCCAACCTCTGTCAAACTTGGAGAATCTGAAGTTTCAGATGTACCAGTTATTCCTTCAGAAGGTGGAGATTCAGAAGTTCCAGTGGAACAATCTGCAGTAGCATCCACTCTTGGACAATCTGCAGTAGCATCGTCTCTTGAACAATCTGTAGTAGCTGTGGGTACAGTGGCAGACTGTGAACAATCTGATCCAAGTAACAGTGGACTTGAAACAAATGTTATTGATTTAACAATTGATAAATGTTCAATGGCATCTCTACCTTCTACAGAAGCAACATCTAATGTTTCCTTACTTGTTGGTATGAAAAGTTTAGTTAATTAATTTTAGCCTACTTTATTTATGAATTGCTTACCTTAATGATTTTTCTTTGTTGTATTTGCAGATGCTAAAGATAAGGAGGAGAAGAAGAAAATGCCTAGGTTCAGTGGTTTGGTTCCTCGCCGCAGTCCCCGTTTTACTCTTAATGGTGAAGGTAATTCCATTAATGATCCTATTACAGTATTGCTGGACAACCCTCCTTTAGAAATTTGTGCACCGGCTTCCACTATTTCTTCATCATTTGTTTCTGCAAAATCAGTGTATGATTCTGAAAAATCAGATCTTGCACCAATTAATATGGGATTAAGCCCTTCTGCTTTCCAGTTTTGCACAATCCCACCAGCTTTTATTCTTCAGGTAATAGTTGCTTTTAATTATTAGACCCTTTGTAGTTTTCTGTTTGGTTTTATATATTCTATTTATTAATGTTTTTATAGTGTATGCCTCAGGTTCCTTTTCATACAGTGTCTCAACCTGCATCAAATTTTGTAAATCCTGTTGCCCCAAAACCATATCATCGAGCTTCTAGGGTATTTGATTCAAGTTACACTTATCATATTTTTGATTCATTTTTTTATGTTGTCTAACATTTTATTTTATTTTTCAGTCAACTGGAGGAAATTTTCCTTCTCAGCGCACAATGCGTCCTCCTCAAAGCTTAAATGATAGGTTTCGTGATAACATGGCAACAATGAGAGCTCCTAGAATTAGCGAGACAAGAAAATCTCCATGGTTGGAAAGACATATTTATCCAGATGTGAAACCTAATGCCAAAGAACGTCGTCTGTTTCAATGGGTTTCTCAGGATAGGAATGAAAAGTAAGTAAAAATATTTGTTATATTGGTTTTGTATCATTTTTGGGAGTTATCTGGATTGGATTTGATGTTTACTTGGGACTGCATACTAGTTGAATTGTGAACTACATACTAGTTCAATTGTGAACTACATACTAGTTTGAATTGTTGTGAAGTGCATACTAGTTTGATTTGTGAAGTGCATACTAGTTTGAGTTGTGATGCAATGTTTTGTTCTTGCAGGGAAGTCATATCTAGTCATGCATATTAGTTGGTTTTGTATTATTTTTGGGAATTATCTGGATTGGATTTGATGTTTACTTGGGACTGCATACTAGTTTAATTGTGAACTGCATACTAGTTGAATTGTGATGCAATGTTTTGTTCTTGCAGGGAAGTCATATTCAGCCATGCTGAATTAAAGCTTACTTGTCGTGATTTTCATACATTCTGTCAAGCTCGCTTCTACAGTGTTGACACTAAGATTGTTGTGTGGGCCCGAGTATTAAACTTTGAAGAGTTAAAGAGATGTGAAACCAGTATCTATAGATTCTTTGCAAGCACAAAAGTTTGTGTAAGTGCCTCTATATATGTTGTTTGCATGTCTGAACATTTGTTTTATAATGTATTTTTATATTTGCATAATTTTTTAGGATGCAAGTATCCGGCAAGTTACAGTCACTGATCCTGATGTTATGACTGTCCTTTTTGAAAAGCAAATGCGCATTGAGTTTGTGAATTTGAAACTTGGTGTTTACCCTCTAGACTTTGGCTTGGTATGTATGTTATTTCTCTTGTTTCCTTTTATTTTGCCTTATTTCAATGTTAACCTTCTTAATGTTAACTTTCTATTTTTCCTCCCAACACAGTTTGTATTTCCCATTAGCACAGGGGAGCATATCTTTGTTGTTACATTTAACATGAAGACCAAGAAGTGTGAATTGCTGGATCCCTGTACCAAATCCAAATTTCAATCACACCTGCTTTGCTGAACAACTGGTAAGATATTTTGATTGTATTTTTTATTTTTTCAAGAGTTTTTTCTAACTTCTATTTGTTATTCTTTTTCAGAAAACTGTTTTTGCACTATACTTCAAACATTTAAGTTTGCCTACCGAATCTGAAATGATTTCGAAGATGGAAATTTCAAAGCCTCGTCTTCCCATTTATGGAGGGATAGAAAACAGAGATTTGGCCTTCTTTGCCATGTACAACATGGACACATACATGGGATCTGGCTTAAAGGATTGGAAGTACAGGCTGATTAACAACAATGCAAGCCATATTACCACCTTGAAGATCAGGTACCTGAACAAGATTGTCAACACATGTCCTCCAAATGACCAGAAGATGGCGGACATTGTTCAAGGAAAGTGTATCACCTCTGTGAAGTTAGATTTGGAATGAAAACTGTAAATGTTAAACTATGCATCAACTTTCTGTAACTCTCTAGCTATTGCTGTCTGAACCATCTATGTAGATCTGCAGACACTTGTCTTCACTTTTGAATTTCATTTTATGTTGTTTCAGGATTGCATATGAAGTCATATTTTGAACTGGATATGTGTTTTCATGATTGCTTATGAATCAGTTCTTTCTTGCATACATATTGTTTTTAGTACTGCTTCTTATCTGTTCGTTTTTCCTATTTTCTTGTTTGTTTACTATTTGTTGATCATTCAAACAACTTGTTCATCATAAAAGAAAGCAATTTTAATAAACTTGCATATGTGAATGTCTTGTAAAATTTTCATGTATATCTGGATGCACCTGATATGCATTTCCCAGGAACACTTGTGTGCATCTATTTGAAGCAACCTAGTTGCTTCCGTAGTCATCCTTGTTTTAATTTCTTATGTACAAAATATAACAAATGCAAATATTTGGTTATGCAATTCTTAAACACATAATGAGTTTCCATAATTTTGATTCCAAAATGTGGATCTCCTAGTCACCAAAGTGTTTCTTAGTTGCAACACAACTACTACATAGTCACACCAATATAAAGTTTTTATAACAAAATAACAACTCAAAGTGTTTCTTGTTGCACTGCCTTTCCTTGCTTGAGAGCTGAATCCTTGAATATTTTTGTTGGTTTCTCTCGAACTCTCTTTATGAGATGTATTTGAATGCAGTTCTCCAAGGTAGTTTGCCCTACTTTCTTTGTATTTATATCCAATGTTGAGGTCGGGTTTTATTTCTACTTTTTATGTGTTAAATTTGCTTTCTTCCTTTTTGGATTTATGGTTTTTATGTGGTTGATAGTTGTCCCTTATATTTAATTAAAATATAATTAATTGTCAAGTCTTGTCAAATAATATCTGATACAAGTACTCCGTATGCTACTTAACTTACGTGTTACTTTTCGTTTTTTTCTTTGTTTTTTTTGTGTTACAGGCACGTTTTCCAACCGTCATTATAGCAGTTACCAATCAGACAATTTTAATCCCTTATAAATGACCGGATGTCTCTTGTCAATTCATTTCACTTCCCCGTGTGACTCTTCAGTTTTCTCATCTTCTTCTTCTTCATCTTATACCGATAGGGTTTTGGTTTTCTTCATCTTCATCCTCTGAAAAATGGCAAAAAGACAGAAGTGTTCTTCATCTAACGATCTTTCTTGTCAGAGTCTTTTTTTGTCTCTTCCAAACAATCGGATTACTGAAATTGTTTCGAGAGTTGGTTCTGATTCTCTTCCCAACTACTTTAATTGCATAATGAGGTAAACACTTAGTGTTTTTTTGTTCTGCATTCGAAGTGTTTTCTAGATTGCATGCGAAGTGATTTTTCGATTTCATACCTTTTTGAATTCTTGGTTGGATTTGAAATTAAGCCTTCATTTCTTAGTTTTGTTGCTATCACACTGATCATATTCTTTTTTTTTTTGTGGTGGTTATTAATTTTTAGTTGCAAGTCGCTTGAAAAAATTGGGCAGGAGAAACATGTTCTTTCCCAAGTTAATGTTGAAGATTTCGATACTGATAATCTTTCTCAAGCCCAGAAGGTTGTTGCTGGTGTTTTCTTCCATCTATGCATTGACAACGATAATGCTGGTGCCATATATCGAAAGGGATTTGTAAGTTTTTTATTATTACATAAGTTTTTGTAAATATCTTTGGAAACCCTGATAATTTAATGGCACAATTTTTTTTTGTTACTTGTGTTGTCTTTTGTATGCAGGATCATTTCTTCTATGATTTCAACTATGACCAAGGATTGGAAATGCTTGAAAGGGCTGCTAATTTAGGTCATATGCAAGCAAGATATCTCTTGGGTGTTATCTTACTATCCAGTGTTTCTGGAAATGTAGAGAAGGGAATGGATCACATCAAATTTGTCAAGTCTTCACTCGGAAGTAAGATTGTTGAATGTCAAATAAAATTTCGTGAATCTGTTCGTTATCTTTGGGTGTTTCATCAACGTCCTTTATTCAAAGAACTTATCCTTGAGAAGGATCATGTTCCATGTCAAAGGAAGAACGCATGGCTGAGATATGACTATTGCATGGAGAGTGATGATGATATAGACTTCTGTGATGCTTGCACTTGTGAATATGAATCCAGCTTCTTTTTCTAGCTTCTTTTTCATCTTTATTAATGTTTATAGATCCTTTATGTTTCCCTTTGAATAGTAGGTTTGCAACAAAACTTGGTTTGTATGTGTTGTTTATTTTGTTTTATTTTGGTTTGCAATTTAGAGATCTGGATTGAAGTTTATTTTGGTTTGTAATTTTAATTTGATTATTACTTGGTTTAAATATGGCGCTTTATCTGCATTGCATATAAGGGAAATCTGGATAGCATCCTATTGATTTGTTGTCTTTAAAGCTTTAATGAGAAATCGGAAATAAAGCTCCACTATTCCTACTTAATCTCTGGTCATATGTCTGAATAATACCTTATATAGGTCTAAGAACAAGCTAAGCATTTAAAATCAGAAAAGCCACCAGGCGTTTTTAGGGAGAGTGCAGAAAAGACAAGTTGGGTCGTGCAGATGTTGGGGTACCACAGAGCAGCGACAGAGGAAGATGACAGGTGGGCTTGAGGTAGTGGAAACGAACCAATGGGCACATCAGAAGACAACTTGTACAATCCTGCATCAACATGACCTTGGAAGAGGATGTTGTCCTCACAGAATTTGCATTTGTAGTTTGCATTTGAAGTGTATTTAGTTATGCATATGTGTTTTGTCTTTATATTTGTATTGTAAACTTTTTGTAGATTGTATTTGAGCATATCATTTATTCCTTGTCTTCATTTGAGGTTTATTTAGATTGCATAAAAAGCCTATCTAGATTGAAAACTTATGTTTTGTGTTTGGCATATGAGATATATTAAGTTGTATACAAGGTTTATCTAGATTAAACTTTATGATTTGTGGTTTACATATGAGGCCTATACTTACATAGTCTACTTTAAATGATTTGTTATTTGCATATGAAGTTTATGTAGATGGCATATGCGGTTTCATCTTGATTGCATATGAGGCATATCTTTAATGAAAACATTAATTTTGTGATTTGCATTTGAAGTTTATGTAGATGGCATATGTGGTTTCATCTTGATTGCATATGAGGCATATGTAGATTAAACTTTATGATTTGTGGTTTACATATGTGGCCTATACTTACATAGTCTACTTTAAATGATTTGTGGTTTGCATATGAGTTTCATTGTGAGTTGCATATGTAGTTTATCTTGATTGCATATGAAGCATATCTAGATTAAATTTTATGATTTGTGGTTTTACATATGAGGCCTATACTTACATAGTCTACTTTAAATGATTTTGTGATTTGCATATAAAGTTTATGTAGATTGCATATGTGGTTTCATCTTGATTGCATATAAGGCATATCTAGATTAAACTTTATGATTTGTGGTTTTACATATGAGGCCTATACTTACATAGTCTACTTTAAATTGTGATTTGCATATGAAGTTTATGTAGATTGCATATGTCACTAGTAGAAAAAACACCTGTTGCAGCCCCCCTGTTGAGGCGGTCACCTTAAAAACCGACGCAAAAAGTCTTATTCTACTATCTGTTGAGGCGGTCAGTCATTTTGTTCGCTGCAACAGATGCTTTAAAGGCGGGCAAATTTTCGTTCGCCTCAAAAAAAATTTGTGTTTTTTACCTGTTGAGGCGGTCAGTAAGGCGCCCGCCTCAACAGGTCCAAAAATATTAGAGGCGGGCAGTAAGCGCCCGCCTCAACAGTTGCGACAAAAAAATTAGAGGCGGGCATTAAGGCGCCCGCCTCAACAAGTCTTAATTTGCGTCGGTTAAAAGGAAGGCGCCTCTTTAAAAGGGACCCATCTCATTATAACCCTAACCCGACCACTCGTTCTTTTCCAATCTCCCTCTGCGCCGCTCATTCTTTTCCAATCTTCAACAGATCTCCATTGAAGCTCTTCTTCAACAGATCTGCGCCGCTCGATCTCCTCCGCCGCTCGACAACCAAGATCTGCTCGATCTCCTCCACCTTCCCCTCCCTCCTCTTCAACACCACAATCGTCACCTCTTAATATCAGATGGAGGCGAATCTGAGGAGGCAAAGGAGTTTGAAGAAGAGGAAGACGAGGCAGATACAAACCAGAGAAGAAGTTTGAAGCTGAGGAAGACGAGGCGGCGACGGAGCTTGAAGCAGAGGAAGATGATGCGGATCCAAGGTCGCGGAGATGAAGTCGCCTTCTTCTCCACCTCTCCAAATCAAATATGGACGACTGGACCCTTGTTGTCGTCCTTTAGCAGCCTCGCCTTCTTCTCCGGATCCCCTCGCCTCCTTCGTTTGGATCTACATTCGCAAGGTCGAATATGATGTTGCAAAGTCGAATCTGTAGATCTGGCGAATCTAAAGTCGCGTATTGATTAAATTCTGGTTTCCGCCTCACCTTAACCTCCTTTCTGGTTTCAATTGTTTTTGTGTTGAAGTTTCTACAATCACAAGGTTCAAGTCGCAATTCATTGTTTCTGGTTCCAGATCTGGCGATATCATTATCTTGTTTCGATTCTACTTTTTTGTTCATAGTTTGTAGATATGCTTGTTGCTGGCGATTTCAATTCTATTTTTTGTTGCAGTAATATCTTTTGTTCACTGATTGTTGTTGATATGTTGCAATCTCATAATAAAATTTGTAGATATGCTTTTGTTTTGGCGATACTGATTGTTGTGATGTTGATGTTCAGATTCTTAAAAAAATTGAGGCCAACAATTACACAAACAATTAATTTCGTGTTTTCAAATTGATTTGACCGAGCCAATAAATTGATTTGACCAGACAAATTAGCCAAACAATAGAGGCGGGCGATATGGATTTGAGGCGATCAATTGAGGCGGGCACAAACTGTTCGCCTCAAATATGGAGCCTTTTTTAGGCGGGCAGATGTAATTCAACGCAATATATTTGCCTACTTGTTGAGGCGGGCACCTTTTTGACCGCCTCAACAGACCCCCTCTGTTGAGGCGGTCACCCTTCTGCCCGCCTCAACAGACCCCCTCTGTTGAGGCGGTCGCCCTTCTGCCCGCCTCAACAGAGGTAGAAAACGTTGCATCTGTTGAGGCGGTCACCCTCCCGACCGCCTCAACAGCTCATGACCTGTTGCAGCCCCCCCTGTTGCAGCGACCCCTGACCGCCTCAACAGGGGGGTTTTTGACCGCCTCAACAGGTGTTTTTTCCACTAGTGTGTGGTTTCATCTTGATTGCATTTGAGGCATATCTAGATTAAATTTTATGATTTGTGGTTTACATATGAGGCCTATACTTACATAGTGTACTTTAAATTGTGATTTTCATATGAGTTTCATTTTGAGTTGCATATGAAGATTATGTAGATTGCATATGTGGTTTCATCTTGATTGCATATGAGGCATATCTAGATTAAATTTTATGATTTGTGGTTTACATATGAGGCCTATACTTACATAGTCTACTTTAAATTGTGATTTGCATATGAGTTTCATTTTGAGTTGCATATGTGGTTTCATCTTGATTGCATATAAGGCGTATCTTTAATGAAAACATTAATTTTGTGGTTTGCATATGAGTTTTATTTGATTTGCATATGGAGTTTATCTTGATTGCATATGAAGCATATATCTAGATTAAACTTTATGATTTGTGGTTTACATATGAGGCCTATACTTACATAGTCTACTTTAAATTGTGATTTGCAAATGAAGTTTATGTAGATTGCATATGTGGTTTCATCTTGATTGCATATAAGGCCTATCTAGATTGAAAACTTTAAAATTCCTGTTTGCATATAATGTTTATGTTGAGTTACATATAAAGCATATATAGTTGGCATACCAACTATATATGGTTTGTATACGAGGTTTAGTAATGCATATTAATTTTTTCCGTTTTGCATATGATGTTTTCCTAGATGGTAGGCATATTAATATTTGAAAACAACCATTTTAGCTAGTTTGAATTCTTTTTTTAAGCAATAAGTTTCCAAACAGTATGATTACACTCCATGTAATAAGAACCAATATCTATAATATTCCATAGGAATCTATATATCTTGCATGCCTTCATCCAGTTGTTTCTTCTATGATTTCATTTAATCTGCATAGAAAGATCAAGTAAAACTATTTAGTCTTACATTAAAATGTGTATATGGAAAGTGAGTTAATGTATTAAAAATTATTGAATTAATTTGTTACCTTCTCTATCTCCACATGTTTCCCTGTTATGTCCATACTGACCACATATTCCACAGCCTCTCTTTTTCTTTGCAGCTGTTTGAATGCCCAACTCTTTTTGGCTTATCATTCGTCCTCTTCTTGTCCCCTTGTTTTTTGCTTGTTTTGGTGGTAACACTTGAACCTCAGCTGGAGTTGGTCCTACATATTTTTCAAAATCCACAGTGAAGGCTGATCCACTTGAGCTTGCACCCATCTGTTCTGCAAAATATTCCTTCTTTTGTTTTATTGTGTCCAGTAGCTCCTTCATGTATTATGGCTTGCTTTCAATCAAATTTATGCAACTGTGCATTTCTCCCAAGAGTTGTATCATTGTTGCTTTGTTCTCCTCTGTTTCAGCACTTTCTTTATACAGCAAACCATCAATGTTGAATACTGGCTGTAATGAAGCTTCTTTTGTCCAACGCTTTTGAATATACTTCTTCGGCACTTCCTTAAGCCCCTTGTTCCGTATAACCACAAACATGTGTTGGCAAGGCAAACCAACTCGCATAAATTTGTTGCATGTGCAACATAAATCAACATTATCTAAATCTGTGACTGTGTACCTTTTGTTGTTCTCTTGTTAAATCTCATATTTTGCTATTGTCCCTTCCTTAATCATGCTTGTTACCATGCACTTGTAGATTGAGTTGTAGATAGACTGTTGTACTTCATAAAATATCGAGATTGTGTAGACTTTGGAACATGCCTTTTCAACAACCCAATCTGTTTTCATGTTGGCTTTGCTTGTTGATGATGATGCAGCAAGCTTGTGTTGTTCATGTCTCTGTTGATCCAATGCACTTTCAAACTGGCTATTGAACTGGATTAATGAAGAGGATTGCCCAAGGAATCTTCCAAAGAAGCTATTTTGGCTCTCTGACCTTGATGTTGTTCTGAGCATGCCTCCCATCCTTATATCATTGAAGAATGCAGGTATCCAGTATCTCCTTAAGTCAAACATTCTCCTCAGTCAGTCGTTATCTTGTAATTCATATTTTTCTATAAAATCCCTCCAGCCATCCTCAAACTCTAATTTTGTGATGTCTTTATTCCAAACCAGAGCATTGATTGCTTGTTTGAATTCTAAGGTGTTGTAAATTCTGCTTTCTATCATGTCTGACAGCTTGAACATGATATGCCACATACAGAATCGATGCATTGCATTCTCAAATACTTGTTCAACAACTTGAATTACTGCAGGATCTTGGTCAGTATGATGTATGGCTCGTGGCCCATCGCCTTTTTGAAGTTGTCAAATAACCACACGTAGGATTTTGTGTTCTCTTTCAACATCAAAGCAGCTGCAAATGTCACTGATCTCCTGTGATTATCAACTCCTGTAAATGGTATAAATACCATATTATACCTGCATGCAACTCAGAATGTTATCTCATTCTTCAAATTCACTATATGCAAATGTAATTCTCATTCTATTCATATCCTAAGCTATTCATATGCAAATCAGATGCTCATTCATATGGTCAGCTGCAATTCAAAAGTTTTTTTATTCAAATGTAAATGTCCCTGTATGCAATCCAGAATTTCATTTGAAATGTATTCATCTAAATCAAATTTATCAAATACCTAGTTTCCTATATTCACATCTGATTTCATTATATTCAAAAGCCAACTTCTCTGTATGCAATTCAAATTATTATTTTCAAAGTCACATCAAACATATTCTCATTAATAAGATCTGAATTTAGACATGACAAATATTACCTGTTTTTATTGTAAGTTGCGTCAGCTGTAACAACATCTCCAAAGAATGAGAAACCTTTTCTACTTATAGGATCTTCCCAAAACAGTCTCTCTAGTTGTCCTTCCTTGTCCACAAAATAGTCGAAGTAGAATGCCTCGCATACTTCTTTCTTCTTCTTCAGTTTATCTATTATCATTTGCCCATCAAAGCCTTCCAAATATGAATTTAGATCTCTCTTCAGATTTTTAAAATCTGTTACGCTAGCTCCTATAGCGCCATATGATCCTACTAGCTCTTTGTAGATTCGGTATCCCTTTGTTGCCCCAATATTTGCATTTCCACAATTTAGAATGAAATCAGCTTCAAAAGCTCCTATATTTCGGTTGGATTTGGCAAACTGCTGTTCTCTTTCAGTCATCATCGGGTGCGTGTGTCGTTCTACGAATCCTTTTATCTTGAACTTCCCTTCCTCAGTCCTTTTCAAAGTTATCCTTGCCCTGCATCCAGCCCGATTTGTCACTCTTCGTCTCTTTACTTTGGTTATAATAGGTGTTACTGCCATGACTGCTGAAACTCTTTTTTGTCCTTCTCTATTACATAAGAGGTACTTCCATACTGTTTTCCCATCTATCTTTTTGTTTGTGCTTCTCCTCACTTCAAAACCACACTCTTTTGCATAATTATCATAGAATTCGTCTTCTTGCTCTGTGTTGTCAAATACTTGTCCAACCACTGGTTTCATTTCAGTTCTGCATACTGGGATGTAATATGTTGTGCCACCTTGAGAAATCTGAATATCATTGTTTTCTGCAGCAAGATTTATATATATTGTAAATCTCCAAATCCTAAAGCACATGTTTCTCTCAAAATGAAACTTCCTCTATATGCAATTCAGAATCTCAGATCATTCATTAGCAAAACAAAGTGCACCCAACTCAGTAATATCAAGTATCAGTACTCCTTCTTATGAATATTTCTCTATATACAATTCATATTCTCATAGTATGCAGAAGCCAATTTCCTAATATGCATAATTTAATCGTAATCCTATCAACAGCAAAGCAATCTGAATGCAACTTAGGATTTTCAATTCAGATTTTCATAGGGTTGAAATCTGAAATTCCATAAATTCTATTCAGAATTTCAATTTTGATATCGAAAATAAGTTAAAATTCATTGTTAATACCTGTTTCTTCTTCTTGATGTGTCGAATTAGGGTTTAAACTCTCAGACGTAGTCGAATTGGGACCTAGGGTTTCTTCCTGGTTAGCTACAGTTGAATTTGTATTATGTTCTTGTTGTAGATTTGTTATAGTTGATGTCGACGCCATTGCTGCAATTGGAGTTCTTCGTCGTGCTTTCGCTCTAGGGTTACCCAATTTTGATTGTGATTTGATCGAAGAAGGAATAAAATTTCGCCGTCGAAATCGCCTTCCCCAATTTCTATCGGGTTTGAGAAGAAGGAAATTTTTCAGACACGCGCGTGTTTGGACGCGCCCGTTTAGAAGGTCGAGACGCGCGTGAACACTTTTTCTCTTCTCCTCAGCGATGACGCGCGCTCCGCGATGGACGGCTCAGATTCGTTCTCACCTTCGATTCCGTTCTCACCGGATCCTAACCCATATTATATATATGCTTATAAATTATATAAACAATTATAAAACACCTTGTCCAAATTCCGGGCATGGCTGGAGAATAAAGCTAGTAAGATAGAAATTGGCTTGGGACGGAATTGACTTCTAATCGAACACTATATATAAACCCTAACATTTCCCCTAATTTTACTCGGATTCTCCTCTAGTTTCTGGCGCCATGCTACTGAATTCTTAGTCTTCCAGACCGATGGCAAACAAATCAGATTTCAATTCGATTCCCAATTCGGGCTCAAAACCATCCGCCAAAATCCACCCTACCAATGACCCGGAAATCAATCCAAGCTCTTACGTCCTGGAGAAATTTAAGCTCTACGAAACTCGACAAGTATGAATTTCTAAAGATTTTAGGTCTCAAAACCTCTGTCTTATTTTATGTGAGACTTTGTATCCTGATATTGTTCCTCGTTTGTGATCAGAGGTTTTATCTAATTGGGAGTGATCGGAACAAGACAATCTTCCGGGTGTTGAAGATCGATCGCTCTGACGCCGCTGAGCTCAACATCAGCGAGGATCCCGTGGTGTATTCGCATCAGGAAGTGAAGAATTTGCTTCAGCGAATTGCTGAAGGCAATCGCGCTACTGGCGGGTTGCTGGTTGTGGCTAAGGTCTTCGGCGTTGCTGGTATGGTCTCCATTTGATTGAATTTTATAAACCTTAGTTTGATCTGAACTGTGTAAAAGTCAATTCATGTGAAACGTCCTCCTTTTGTGATGTTTTTTTGGGTAGGCTGTATTAGGTTTCTGGAGTCTTATTACTTGATCCTGGTCACCAAGCGTCGGCAGATTGGTTCCATTTGTGGTCATGCAATATACAGTATCGAGGAGAGCCAATTGGTTACCATACCTCATGTTACAATTCAATCTGAGGTTGCTCATTCTAAGACTGAGTTGAGGTGTGTTGTTCATTTGCTTTTTGTTCATAGTTATGTTTGTGTAGATAACTATCCTACTTATCTTTTCTTGGCAGTCAGCTGAAGTGAATCTTAATATGACCCTTTTCAGTGCCATATGTAGTATTGTATTATGACTAGTTTGCAGTGTAAGGGAGCGACAGGAGACTCCTAACTTTGTTGGAGCACCTTGAGTTCATCTTCAACACTAGATGAACTTGTAGATATTAATTAACACATTGGGCTGAAGTATAGTAGTACTAGTAGTAGTAGCAGTATTACCACTTGCAGTATCGCTTGCTTTTAAATTGCTTATATTCTATGTGCAGATACAAAAAGCTCTTATCAAGTGTGGATTTGACCAAAGACTTCTTCTACAGCTACACATATCCTATTATGAATAGTTTGCAAAAGAATGTACAGTCTAATGGCAGAGCTGGGATGTCATATGATAACTTGTTTGTATGGAATTCATACCTTACTGAGGCGATACGCTCAAGATGCAAAAGCAATATATGGACTGTTGCACTAGTACATGGGTATTTTAAGCAAGTACGCATCACTTTTTGCATTATTCTTCTATCAATGCTTATAATTTATTTCCTCTTTGAATTAGTGCTAATGTAGAATTATTTGCAGATACGTTACCTTATTATATTAGATTTGTCCAATGTTGTTTTACATGTGCTTCCTTGCAGATGAGAATGTCAATTTTTGGCCGCGACTTTAGTGTTGCTCTTATCTCCAGGCGTTCTCGGCATTTTGCTGGAACTAGGTATATGTGTGGTACAAAGCTTAATAATTCAATTTCTTTGAGGATAGAGAAGGCAATGCTATATCACACCCCTCCACTCCTGTGGTGTTGACTCCTTTATCGCTTCTTGTTCTTCTTTGAATTATATAAGGTATACATGCACATGAAAATGTGTCCAATCATAAGAATTAAAGGTTAAAAAAACTTGTAACTCTTTGGGTTTTTGTTAACCTCTTTAAGAAGACATTATCAGAATACTGTCTATTTCATTTTTTCCTATATATCGCGAACTCTAATATTGTGTAGGAAGTGTTTTTAACAAAAAGTGCATTAAAAGTAAAAAGATCTTAATAAGTATAGTAGCGAAACAAAGCCCTAATTGACTCAGAAGTCAGTTTCTTTTGGTGAACTTCACAACAGTGTGTTTTGTTAGTGCTCTTACAAAGATTTATATTTTCCGGCCCTACGGTGTTTTCCTGCATGTGGATGCATCTGTAATTGAGTTTGTCAAACTGTAACGCATTATATTGCTTTTGCTGAGGAGATATTTAATCTTCATTGCGCAACACTGATGATACTTAACTTGCTTTAGCTTGATGACTAGACCTAAAGGCACCACTATTTCCAATGCGAGGATTTGGTAATAATTCATGTTTACTTTTTCCTACATCAGGTATCTAAAGAGAGGTGTAAACGACAACGGAAGGGTGGCAAATGATGTTGAAACAGAACAAACTGTTCTTGATGAAGATGCTGGGTCATACAAGGGTAAAATGAGTTCAGTTGTGCAAATGCGGGGTTCAATTCCTCTATTTTGGTCTCAAGAAGCCTCAAGATTTAGCCCCAAGCCAGATATAATCTGTAAGGATATTGTTTTTTTAGTTTATTCTGCAACATTAACTCATCAAGTGCTAAATGCTGTTTTGAGTATGATTTATATCTCAATGCCGGTGGAGAAGATTGTGTGACTCTCTGTGGCATTTTGGTACGCTTAATTATTGGTATTGATGAGTTTGGGAAGTGGGAACATATCAAGACACTTAGTTTGGAACTTGTAATATATTAATCTTATACATCAGGAAAAATAGATGGCAATTTATCATGAATCTGTTATGGTCCACTGTATTCCATAGTCACCTTTTTCTCTCTCTTATTTTTTTGATATCAGTGCAGAGATATGATCCTACTTACGAGGCAACCAAAAAGCACTTTGAAGACCTGGCAGAGAGATATGGAAATCCCATAATAGTGCTTAACTTAATAAAGGTCTGTCTGAAAAACTAAATCTCTGTTCTTGAGTATGATGCATATTCCAGCTACAAACTTGATAAATTTGTTTATTTTTGTGTTGGAAAAACAGTTCTTCTAAATAAATCCTGACAGTTGAATTTGCTGAAATATTAGACTTTGCAGATGCTCTTTCTTTTTTCCTTCTTTACATACATTTGAGACTTATGAGGTGGACTGTGTTGAGTACCACTCATGTTTTCTGATCACCTTATTGAAATAATGTACTTTTAATGGTTAATATGTTTCTTTCTTAAACCTGATGCCCGTTTCACAATGCAGACCTTTGAGAAAAGACCACGTGAAATGATGCTGAGGCGTGAATTTGCAAACGCTGTTGGCTATCTAAACCAGATCCTTTCTGTTGAAAAGCATCTGAAGTTCATTCATTGGGACTTCCATAAATTTTCGAAGACGTAAGCAGATTTTTTTTATATGTATAACTGAAAAAAAAAGTTGTTGTGAGCTTCTTATAAATTTTGTCATCTCCTTTATTTCTTTACAGGAAATATGCCAATGTACTGGCAGTTTTAGGTGCTGTAGCAGATGAAGCACTTGATTTGACTGGATTTTACTACAGTGGAAAATCCCCTGTTGTGAAGAAAAGAGCTCACATACTAAGCAAATCTTCAACTTTGAGGTATACTTTTCACTTGCAATTCGGTTTTGGACATCTTTTTCTAATGTTTAAAGTTTTAGCTATGCCAACCTGATAAAGTTTCTCGTTTGGGTACTGGATAAGACCAAAATGTGGAAAGCTTACTCTCAGTGTCATGACATATTGTTTCAATAGCTATCTTTTATTTTCTACAGGGACACTTCTCTTCGGAATCGAAGAGCAAGTTCAAGTGATCTTGCTCGAATTGGAAGTAGTGATACGCTAAGTTCGTTCTTCGGTAGAGATAAAGATTCTGATTCTGGTCAAAACTTTATTAAAGTAATTCAAGCTGGCGCTGGTCCTTGCTTCCAAAGTGGTATACTTCGTACAAATTGTATTGACTGCTTGGATCGCACAAATGTCGCACAATATGCTTATGGCTTAGCGGGATTAGGCCGTCAGCTCCACGCGATGGGCTTCACAGATACGCCTAAAGTGGATCCAGATAGTAGCATAGCTGCAGCTCTCATGGATATGTATCAGGGTATGGGTGATGCCCTTGCCCAGCAGTATGGGGGATCTGCTGCTCACAACACTGTATATACTCTTCAGTCTAATTCACATCAGTTAAACTATTCGAGTAATTTAGTGTATCAACTTTCGCTTCGTGATAGCTTTTCTACATTTTAAACATAATATTTCTTGGTCTTAGGTATTTCCTGATAAGCAGGGCAAGTGGAAAGCCACTACTCAATCTAGGGATTTCCTCAAGTCTATCAAGCGTTATTACAGCAACACATACACTGATGGGGAAAAACAAGATGCCATAAATTTGTAAGCAATTTATAGCAGAGTATATTTATTTTAACTGAGAATATATGATCTTCATTAAGCACGGGCAATGGGGATGTTTGAGAAAGTTAGGCTTAAATTGATAAATAGATACTTCCTAATAAGGTTCAGTATTTTCTTAAACCATATCAGAAATTTATCATGTGTATGGTCAAGTTTTGAAAGAAGCATATAGGGTTATGTTCTGAGTTTTTTGACAACCTACATTAATGCCCTAATACATCATCCCGAGGAAGATTGGATAAGGTACGGGGACAAGTGGGTTGTCAAAGAACTCAGAACATAACCCTATATGCTTCCCCATGTGCACAAATACGTTTTCAGTGATCAATATAACCAACCTAAATCATTCCCTTGCATTTGGTGAAGGCTGTGTAGAAGTTGCGGTTCCCAGTTTTAATACCCTTTATTCAACCATTTTCATTTGTTTGTGATGGTTTCTCCAGATTCTTGGGTTACTTCAAGCCACAGGATGGAAAACCTGCACTCTGGGACCTGGATTCTGATTATTATCTTCATGTGTCTGGAATTGAAGATGAGCTGATAATACCAGTTCAGAGGTGAAGTCTGTACATTGTAGTTTCAAACCTAATGCTTAACATACTGCTTACAAAATCCCGTCTATTGCTGCAGCTCATCAGGAGATGTGATGCCAGTAGAAGTAGAGGGTACTTTTCGTCCAGTTTCTGCTTGCAAAGAAGACTTCTTGAGAATGAAGTTAACATCATTTGATAAACTGATTGAGAGGACATGCAGTGGAATAAAGAATGTTCGCCTATGTAGTGAACCACATCATGAGTCCAGTGGTGGCATAGGGACATCTGGTGTGGCCCCTGATGCTGCGTAAGCTCTCCTCAACTTATACATTAATGCCTAACTGCCTATCATGTATCTCCTGTCCAAGATTTTGCTCGTTAAATACTTTTTCTTCTTCTGGATTACATGAGGTTGCTGGTATAGTTTCGAAAGGTGCCATCAGCTATTGAAAGTTCATACAATGTACTACTTTCTGTTGCAGTGAGGTACAACTCAAGAGTCCAAATTGGTTGTTTGGCCAGAGGAAGCATGAAGAAAATGACAATGCCCTGAAAGCAGCTTCATGTGCAGATGTGAATGGTCAAGAAGAGACTAGCGAAGACAAATTATTTGACACAAAGTTGCTTTCTCCAGACAATGATATCATTGAAGAGGACATTGTTCAGAGGTATGCCTTGAATGCTCCATCTAGATTTCTATGAGTTATGCAACTTCTTTACTTTTTTTTAGGTATCTTGCCATGACATCAGAGAATGAAGAAAATGGGTGGTATGGTGGGACCTTGCTTGGTGACCAAGATGAAAATAGCGAGATATACAAACACTATTCAGAGCTCTGTCAGGTAGCTCTGAATGCTTTTTTTACCTTGCAGTTAATCTTATTTGATTCCTAAGATTTCCCCCCATTGGGAACTGCAATTGTTCCTGCAATTTCAATCCTAAGAACAATATCCAATCCATCTCTAGACAGTAGTCACAATGAATTGAGCATTTTTCGTGCATTGTGAGCAGGGTCTATCAACAGAACCTTTTGAAAACGATGACGAGAAGGAGAAGTACTATGCCAGTGTACTGAGAATGGGAATGGTAGAATTCACGGACGATGAAGCAGTGGAAGCAGAGATGGAAGCTGCTTTGTACGAGTACAATCAAATAGGCGCAGATCTAGGAATCTCCCGTACATGTGGATCCTTGGCTGGAGATCCTTCCCAGTTGACAAGATGGCTCATTGGAGAAGATAAGATTCATAGAAATTGAAAAATATAGGTTATGGGGATAATTAAGATTTCATTTCCGGTGAATAAGATGTTGTAAAACTGGTGCAAAGATGTGCAACTTTGTTACGTAGGAAACGTTGTTTTATAGTAGTATAGTTTGTGCTGTTTATATATATATATACGTGTGCAAAACTTGATCTATTAAAACTTTTATGCATCATTTATGGAAGTGGAGAAAGGAATCGGGACTGTTGAACACAGATCCTGCAACATTTAACTCTAGAGCTCTCTTACCCCGTGCGTTACAATTTGGCTAGTTGTTCGTTTTACATAGCTGGAAAAAGAAGCGGATAAACACAACCCAAAAAGAATGAAGAATGAAGAATCAAGGGAATGCTTCATTTATGAATCTGAATCATGTTATTCACTCAGGTCAGTCATGTTTACAGAAACTTGCATATGTTTAGAGAAGCATGTCGGATTTGGAGGCTAGGCGCTTGAAGAAGTTAATGGGCACGGACGGCATCCTGCTGCGGAACCTGGGATGGCGGAGCATATAGAGTCCTGCGAGCACAGCGACGACCTGAAACGGGGTAACATAAAGGAAGACCGCCAAGACGAGGGAGAAGAAGATAAAGAGAGCGGTTGCCCTGGGGTCCCTCCAGCTCAGTATGGCCTGCGCCCTCTCTCCCTGTGTTGCCAAATCCCCTGCCACTGCCTGCACTCTACCGGCCACGCTCCTCAGCCTGTCGTATCGCATCCTGGCGACGTCTGTTGGCCTGGACGTCGGGAACGTATCAAACTCCTCGTCAAGCTCGTCCGGGTGAGCTGTCTCTGCTTGGGATAGACGAGCGTCCATGTGGGGAGGATGGCGTGGCCTGTAGCGGTAGTTCCACAACCCGATCACAAAGAGGTAGAGGAAGAGGGTGGGGAGAATGAGCTCCGGGTAACACACGAGGATGAGGAAGAGAACATGTACGAGGCAGGTGGTGATCGGATTCCGCCAGAAGCAGATCTCTGTCGACCATCTGCACACCGCCGTCACCCCTGACAGCACCGACATTATCCGCAGGAAGTTGGCCTTGCTTCGACGCAGCGACCACATGTTGTAGTCCGTGTCCAGCATGTACTCCACTATCTCCTTCCTCAACGGCGGCTCTGCCCTCGCCAGCCTGTTTGCGACTATCTGTAACACAAACACAAAACATTACTACCATTGCAGCTTGCTTGCTTGCTTCCAACTAGATGCACAAGAAAGAAACCTGTGTGGCCTGGTGGCGTAGCCAGTCGATGTGGCGAATGGCGATTGGCTGGACATAGTGCATCTTGGGAAGCAAGGGCCTCCCATAGAGGGCCACCATGTTAACCCAGGCGGTGCAGCTGAATCGCACCGCCAACTGAAGCTCCCCGTGCTTCTTGAGGCCGGATGGAGTGAGCACCAGCAATGGGTGAAAGTGCGTATAGATCTGGTCGGTGGCGAGCGTAGACAGCCTGATCCTCACCTTCCCGATCCTCTGATCCCGACTATCCTCCCTCCCACTCACCTGACAGTTATCAAACACTCCTATTGTAATCACAGTGCACGGGTCGTGCACCTCCCAAGTATACTGCTCGTTCCACTTGGGGTGGAGGGTGTCCAGCAGCGTCCTCGTGCGAACCCACTTGTTCCCGTACTTTGCCACGCAGTACGGATCCGTCAGCCTCCCGTCTTTCCCCTTCATCGGGAGAAGGTTCTTGGCGCTAAGAATCCCCACCTCCAAAATCCCGATGCTGGGCTTCCTCAGCAGCTTGGCAGACGGCTGGAGATCGCTGCTGAAATGCGTTGACTCGTCCAGCACATGGTACCCTGAATCCATACACAACCTGAGATGAATCTTACTAGCAAACTTGACCTCCTTCTTCTTCTCCCCCTCCATCTCCTCCCCTCCCATCGCCGGCCTAACCAGGTTAAACCAGCGAGCATCAGGAAGCTTAGAGGCGTCGAACCTCGGGGGAACCTCCCTGACAGGGATGATCATCCTCCCGAGAATCTCGTCCCTCCCAGGAGCCACCCTATCCTCAACACTAACAATGACATACTCATCAAAAGGCTCAGACGCCACAAACATGAGCTCGTCGTTCCACATTGGGTTCATTGTCCGGACCTGGGACGGGCGGGTCATGCGAAGCTGGTTACCAAGCTGGACTTTGACAATGGGCTCGGGGGGTCGGGATTTGTCATTGGGGATGAGATCCTGAGCCTCGATGACCTGAACTCGGAGGTAGTAGAGCTTGGGGGAGAAGTAGACCTTGGAGCGAGTGCTGGCAAGGGTGCTGTGGTGGGAGAGGGCGTGTGCATCGGAATGCCATGCCTCAGGGAAGGCCTCATCAGCCTGAGTTCCGACCCACACAGCGAGCATGATCTCCCCTCGTCTCCCTGACTTATCCCCTCTCTTATCCTCAAGCTTGTACCATTGAGGGGCAAGGGGGCTATCAGGCGGCACACGCTGCGGCACCTCGTTGAGATCGAACACGACCCGCCCCACAAAGTCGTCTTTTCCGATGTCCTTGTCCTTCACCACAACCTCCAGGGCGTGCGCCTGGAGACGCTCCTTGGAGAAGGCGAAGATCTGGTTCCAAACCGGGTTCTGGTTCTTGTCCAGGTGGCGGGTCACGCCTTTGTAGTTGCCCAGCTTCACCTCCACATAAGGGTCGAGGGAGCCGGCGATGTCCATGTCCGGGAGGTCACGCGCCTTGACCACACTCACGTAGAGGTAGTGCATCTTCTCCACCAGATCGTAGGTGCTGCCGATCTTGTCCCCGCCTCTGTAGCCCATTCTGGCAGCCACTGGAGGCCGCGTCTCCACGAGCTCGTAGTCAGGCTTCTTCATCATCCCCGGTGGGCCGGAGAGTTGCATGTGCATCGGACCCGGCGGAGAAGGTCTCATGAAATCAGCCCGGGTCTCTACTGCTGATTGCTGATGATGTCGAGGAGGGGCGGCGGCGGTGGAAGACGGGATGGAGTAGAATGTTCTGGACTCTGGTTTGTGCTTTTTGAAACCCTCGTCTGCTGCTGATCTATCCTCCTCCTCCTCCTCCTCCTCCTCCTCCTCTTGTTGGGTATGGGTATGGGTATGGGTATGGCTATGGCTATGTTGGTGGTTGGAATTGGGGATCTCTTTGGGGGGAGTAGGAGTGGGAGTAAGGGAAGGGTCGTCGGAGAGGTAGATCTTGAGATCGATCTCGCCTTTGATGTGGCTGAAGAGGCCGCGCTTATCGAGAGGATAGCGGTCGAGGGAGGCGTGGGAGGAGAGTGAGGCGGCGGAGATGCGGACGCGACCGAGGAAGTTGTGGTGGGGTCCACCGTCATGGTAGACGTTGACGGTGACGCTCTTCTCCTCCTCCGCCGCCTCGCCTTCGGGGAGGTGGAAGACCAGCTGGCGGTTCCATTGGGGACTCAGCTCCTTTGGGACTGCCTGTGTTCGGTGTCGCTGACCTGCGAATTCAACTTCCGCGAACGGACTGGCTGAGCCCTGCCCGTCCTTGGGCATCAGGTTTACTGCGCCCAGCACTTCCACTACCAGCACCGTCATCTCTCCAGCTTCACTAATTTGATTATTCAAGAAAGCATACAAACATGGCACAGACGAGCAGAAGAGAGAGAGATTTCTGGACTGCTACTCTGGTGTGCTGCGTCGTGTGTAATGTTTGTTTGCTAGCTTGCTTACTTGCTTACTTGCTGTAAAGAGCAGAATAGGGATTGAGAGAGAAAGAGAGATTACTGAGTGGGTGGGTGGGTGGGTGAATACAGTAAAGGTAAGACGGTGGGGAAAGCAGCAGATAATGAATTAGAGGAGGACATGGATTTAACAAAGAGTTGCTGCCATTTCAATTTTTTTACTTTTCAAACTTTCACACATGGATGAAATTACCGGCTATTCTAGGATGCCTGGACGCTACTGTTCAACTATTTGGACGTCAATTTGCACGGCTATAATAGTCGATCTATTATACCACGCTTAACTTAAGCGATCAAGGGTAAAACCGTCAGATGTGGAAAATATTCTCAAATCTTGCACGCCTATATTAGCCGAGATATCTGAAAATGATTTTTAAAACAAAAAAATAAATGTTAATGCGAAAATATTAAAAAAATAGAAATATCGTAGCACGGCTAATGTAGCCGAGTAAAATTGTGGGCCTCTGTATGTGGGTCTGGCCCATATATTGCGCAAAACATAAGCGTGCTATTAGGGCGCTTAGAATAAGCGGGCCTCTGTATGTGGGCCTGACCCATATATTGCGCAAAACATAAGCGTGCTATTAGGGCGCTTAGAATAAGCGGGCTATTCGACCTGTTGTTTTAGGTCTTCTTCCCCGCTCAATCTCAGTCGCGTCTACTGAAATTCTTCAAATTTCCGATTTCCGATTTCGGGCAATTCAAGCTGTTGTTTCCGATTTCCGGTCGTTTTTCTTCCAATCTCCGTCCACATTTCAGGCGCTTCATTTCCTTCCGGTTTTCCGTCCACAATTCAAGAAATAATGGAGTCCAGTGGAGGGGAAATTCCGGTGACTGCTCTGTCGGGTGGAGCTCAAGGCGATGGAGAGGAGTCGGGTTCGCAGGTGGAGATTACAGAGGATGGTTTTAGGGTGGGGGATGTTAGGGTAGAGGTGGCCCCTGATTCTGCTGGTGTCGGGATGGTGGCCCCTGATTCTGCTGGTGTCGGGATGGTGGCCGAATCAGGACAGGCGGATTCGGAGTCGATCGGGACATCGTCGGAACCAGCAGGCGAACGTGAAGCTGCAAGTATGTTAATGGTTGATTTGATATTCTTGTATCTGAGAAATGAATGGAAATTGTGTGTTACAAGTGATGTGTTACAAGTGCTGATGTTCAATGTATAATATGTACCATATATGTATAATAATGATACAAAGGAATTGCGTATTGTGTAAATGTTCACTATATGTAGATATATGTTTTGTTTTTATCACACAACAAGATATATGTTTGCAAATTTGCTTGTTGGCCACTATCTGTTTCCTATTTTCATTCAAAATATATGTAGTACTGTATATAGTTACATATATGGAATGGAATGGAAACTTGAGTCATATATGGAATGAAATGGAATGGAAACTTAGATCAAGAGTCATATATGGAATGGAAACTTGACAAATCTTCCCCTCTTATTTTCATCCCAAATTTGACAACATGTTCTCTAACTAGTTTTGACAAATCTTCCCCTCTTATTTTCATCCCAAATCTTCCCCTCTTGTTTGGTCTGGATGGAAATTGAATAGATTCGGGTTATTTCGATGGTGTAGGGCTTTCTTCGACAATGGTGTTAACAGAGGCTACGGATCAATTGCAATTTGTTGGTGGTGCTAGAAAACGGGCAACCCGATCCACTATCGCTCAGGACGTGGATGCCGGCGTGACTCCGTCACCCGTAGGCATCTTCCAGGTATGTAATCTGAATTCGCTTTAAAGATTATAATAAGTTATAATCGAGTAGATACGATTATTGATATAAAAATTAATAATTTAGGCGGTACAAAACGTTGTGGGAGACTCTGCTGGGTTTACTTTTCCAGCTCCTGTAGCAGAGAGGCGTCCTCCGACTGTAACGGTCATTAGCGATAACGATCGCATGAGATCCACTTCAGTAGGAGCACAAATAGAGGCAGCTGCACAGACACCAGTTATTGAGCCGACCACTGTACAGACGTCAAATTCTTCGTCACCCGTAGGCCTCTTCCAGGTATGTACTCTGAATTCGCTCTAAAGATTATAATAAGTTCTAATCGAATAGATTTATTAATGATATAAAAAAAACCGTCTTAATTAGATATAGTGTCTTTATAGAATATTAGATTATAATAAGTTCTATTTGTTTTGTTTTGCATTATTGGATATTATGATATGTTATAAAATTAGAATATTAGAATTTATTAGAAATTCTAAATCCCTAAATTATGATATTATGATATGTTTTGTTTTGAATTATTTGATATTATGATATTATGATATGTTATAAAAGGAATATCAAAAAAATCGAATAAAAGAAAACTATGAAATCAGAAGTAATATTTTTATAACAAGAAATAAAATTAATAATTTAGGCGGTACGAAACGTTGTGGGAGACTCTGCTGGGTTTACTTTTCCAGCTCATGTAGCAGAAAGGCGTCCTCCAACTGTAACGGTCATTAGCGATAACGATCGCACGAGATCCACTTCAGTAGGAGCACAAATAAAGGCAGCTGCACAGACACCAGTTATTGAGCCGACCACTGCACAAACGTCAAATTCTGAGTCGGCGGCTACTAGGCATACGCCGGATAGAGCTCCTCCTCGGAGAGGCGTTTCAGCTGCTGTACGTAGTAGGGTTGCAGCTAATGCACGTAGTACACCTGCAGCTACTGCACGTAGTACACCTGCAGCTAATGCACGTAGTACACCTGCAGCTACTTTACAAGCAGATTTGTTTGGGGGAAGATCAGGGCCAGAGTGACAGCATGCTGGACGTCTCGTCTGGTGATGAGATGGACGTTGACGTTGACGTGGAGGCGGAGTTGCAGCGTGAAGATGCAACTCCTATACAGGGATGATTCGCTGTACAGTATACTCCGATCATACGTGTTGATCAGATCGCACAGACACAGGATGATCCGGTTTTAGAGACACATG
The DNA here is from genome assembly GCA_029168935.1 of Oxyria digyna. Taxonomy (NCBI): domain Eukaryota; kingdom Viridiplantae; phylum Streptophyta; class Magnoliopsida; order Caryophyllales; family Polygonaceae; genus Oxyria; species Oxyria digyna. Next base: position 25,589,048 of record JAPVLV010000013.1, read on the forward strand.
ATTTGGCGATGGATGACAGTATGCCATCACCGTCCACTTATATTTGTGATGAGCGCCCCTCACCTGTTTCGACACCTCCCCATTCACCTCATCGAGTAGCGACACCTCCCCATTCACCTCTTCGACATCCGACCGATGGTGTTCCCCCTCCTCCACCTCCAGCAGATGATGCAGTTTTTTCGGGACCTAGTACATGGTACCCAGACGGAGGTCCTCGCTATGGTCTCATCCTTACCTCATATCAGACACACATTGCTAGAGCTATATGGGACGACACCCCTCGAGATGTCCCTCCTCTTGATATTCAGCCTCTACTCCCTCCTCTTCCTGTTCACAGATATAGGAGAACTCGAGCTCAGATGGAAGCCGATGAGGCTGCTGCTCAGGCTGCTGCTGAAGCTGCTGCACAGCTTGCTGTTGAGGCTGTTGGTGCTCCTGCTGAGGCTCCTCCTGCTGCACCTCCAGATTTGGTAAGTGAGTGATGAGGCTAAAGTCGTAGTGCCAAATCAAAATAAACTCTAAACACTAACTAGAGTATAGCAAGTAAGTAGAGGTCGAACCCAAGGGAATCAAAACACCAAATCAATGCAGTCAAGTGAAATATCAACTAGTAACAAGTAACCAAAGGGGGGGGTTTGATTGCAAGAACACGCAAGTAACCAGTAACAAGCAGAGGAAGTTTGGGTGAGAATATGATGAGAAGGGGTTTCACCTAGCAAGTATCCACACAACAGTCAATCAAGTTGATCATAGATTTATCTCAAGTTCTATTCAATCGTAGGGAATGTTCCTATTCCAATCTTTAATATATCAGCAGGCCAACCGGTCCTGATAATACTTACTATTCAACAATCAGGGAAAGCTCTCAAGATTAGATGAAATAGCAGCAAAGGGCACAGGAATTATAAGGATGCATGCAATAACTTACAGCCGTCAAGTATTAACATGCAATCAATTCTCTTTCATAAAAGCAATCAACTACCAGATCATGCAGATATGAATGCTACAATGACAAGGAATTCCACCGTATATTTCTAGTCTAGCAATAGAAAACTATCAATCAAACTAGGTGATCAAGCTAGCAAAACTAATAGAAATCAATAGATGAAGAACAAGAGAATTAATACAAACCCATAGGAAAAGAACAAGAGTTTAGAAATCTCACAACTTAATAACTGAAGGTTTCAACCGCTAAGTAAAACAATGGAGATTAGTTCCTGCTCATGGTTGCAGAACTAAATTGTCTGATGGAAAAGATGATGATAGATGATGATAGAAAGAAAGAAACTGGGGTTCTTAAATAGAGACTACCCCTAAAAATATATGGTAAAAGATATATCCTAAACGAAACACATATAATAATCTCAGAACATAATAATGACTCGAAACACATATAATAATACTCCTAATCCAATGTAATAACCCCTAGTTACGCTATACAAAGTGCAGCGTATCAGTAAGCCCCATGTTTTACTAAAGATAAATTTTTATTTTTATTTTTCATAACTAAATAAATTTTGTGATTTTGCAGACGTGTAAGGTTCTTAAGATCTACACACATGCTGGCTACACCAGTCCGTACGAGCGGTATATTAGACACGAGCCTGGTTCATGCACTACTAGAGAAATGCATTTTAGTGATGGTTGAGTTAGTCAGGAATGCCGATATAATTTTGGATTGTGTCGGAAACATTGATAATGTACCAACCGTCGGAATAATCGGTGTGGTTGATACCGACGGATATGTATATTGACTTTACCGACAATTTTGTTTGTCAACAGTAATTTTCTGACGGATTTGGCCGTCACGTCTATAATACCGACGAATATAATTGTTGAAAATATAGACGCCAATGTTAGTCGTCAAAAAAAATTAGAGTGACGTCCATAGTTGTTGGTAATAATCCCCGACAAATTTTATTGTCGATTATGTAAAAGAAAACACCGATGTTTTCGTTCGTCGGTAACTAATTCCGACATCTATAATTGTTAATATCATTGATGATTGAGTTAATCAGAATCAATCTTTTAATGATTTTATTTGTCATATATAAAAGCGACTATATTTGTTGGATACACACAATTATACTAATTTTGAAATAATCAAAAATTCTAAATATAAATTAATATATGATAATAATGTATAGCTTGTTTCATATAAATTAATCGCACAATCCAAATATAATATATAATATTAATAAGTTATTACTCCGTACAAGATAATAAACATTCAAACCAACATTACATGCCTGCTTACTAAAATCAAAGAAATCAAGTACATACCTGCTTACTAAAATCAAAGAAACCAAGTGCATACATGCTTACAAAAATCAAAGAAACCAAACCAACAGTAGTTCACAACTACTAAAATCAACCAAACTAAGAGTTATTTAGAACAACATGCTTTCTGTCATAATCTCCTAGGAATATTGATCATCTCCTCCACTCCCATTTAAGTTTGGTCCACCAAAATATGCATTAATGGGGTCCCTCTGCACCGTTCAAGAGCAATTGAAAGGACATGTTGTTTTGAAAAACTGGAGGAAGAGAGGAGAGCTACTTGGATCCATTTGTTGCACCCTCTCTTGGTATTGACTATTGAGACTGCATCGGGAGGGAGTAGGAATACATGCACCGGAGAAGGAGAAATAATACAAGACCTTGGAGAAGAAGATGGAGGAGAAACTTAGTAACCAACTGAAAGAGGAGGAAGTGAAGAATGAGAAATATTGTAATTGAACTGCTCTAGACACGTCTAAGGCTATATATACATGTTTTTTTAAAGAAAAATTAAGAAATTTGAAAACTTTTACCCAAATTTGAAAACTTTTACAAAAATCACTCAAATTTGAAAACTTTCACCCAATAGCTCCTCCCGACATTTATAACCATCACAACTTAATTTCGTCGGTTCTACTTATATTTTTAATTGTCGGTGTTTTATCGATGATTTTTAATGTCGGTTAACTTTTGTCGGGAACTTGATCCGACGATTATAAGTGTTGGACATATAATCCGACGCTCATTACGACAAATATATTTGTCGGTACACTTCCGACACTGTTACTCGTCGACAAGGATTCGTCGGAGAAAGGCCCTTTTCTAGTAGTGATGGTTCGAGATAGCACAGCGTAGTGGTCTTACGCATCTTCGGATTCTAGGCACGGGAGCAGTTGATTGTGTATTGATTTCAGCCTTTGCAGAGAGATGGTACCTCGAAACTAACTCATTCCATTTTCCATGGGGCGAGATGACCATTACCCTTCACGATGTTCTCGAGATTCTAAGTCTACCTATAGACGGGAGGAGTTGTACTTTACCGCCGAGTGTGACTGAAGGTAGGGTGAGAGATACGATAGCTACAGTGCTTGAGGTGGATAGGAAAAGAGTGGACAACTGGATTACGGGAGGCGGTATTCCTATGAAGTTAGTTGCAGATGCGATGGAGGCGATGATGAAAGCAGAGCAGAGGGACGAGGAGTTGGTCGTGTCATTGTATTTGTGGTATCTTCTCGCCACGACAGTGTTGGTGGACAAGTCGACCAACAAGATCAAGCACTGGATACTAGGTCTTGTTTTGGATCACTCGTGTACAAACAATATCGCTTGAGCTGGCGTCTTGACGCACCTGTATCGGAACTTAGGACAGGCGTCTCGACGAAATGCGATGACCATGGCTAGCTGTGGAATATTGTTGAGGGTAAGTCAATGTAGTTTGATTATTTAATTTAAAAGAAACGCTATTAGTTTCTTTTTTAATTTGTGTTGTTTGTTCGTATTCTACAGTCATGGATATGGGCTTATTTTCCCCATTTCTGTGGACACTACATCATGGACCCTGCTGCCCAGCTTTCTGATGCTAGAGCTATTAGGGATGGACAGGAGGTTCCACAAGGCAAGAATGCCGAGCGTTTGATCTGCATACGCCGCTTGCTTGACAAGATTAGATACGAGGAGGTAAAATGTTTTGTTCACTATTTCATTTTCATTTGTAATTACATTATCCATCCCATAACTTCTTTCTTTTTTATTACAGATTCAGTGGTTCCGTTTTGCTAGGGTCGACTTCCTTAGACCGGAGTATGCATCATCTCTTTTCATAGGCATCTTACGTCTCATGCCTATTCAGGAGCCGTACCACCCGGACCATTGTCTTCGACAGTTCGGCCATGTACAAATGATCCCAGAGGATCTACCACTACATTCTAGCAGGGTGACTCGGTTGAACAACCTCAGCCACTACAAAGTGGAATTTGCAGAGTCGATATTAGGGCGTGGGATGAAGTGCCTAGGCCGTTGTTTCAGATTCAGCAGCCGAGAGCTTCCTATTTCTGGGCAGTTACCGAGGACTATTTTGATTGGTTGGATGACTACTCCCATGTGTTAGTGGATCCAACATCTATTAGGCAGATCGACCAACTGGCCCTATCCGTCCCACTCCATCTGTTGACACACTTGCGGTATGTTTAAATAGTTTATTGCTTGATTATAATTATTTTTGTTAATATATACCATCTCTAATATAATAACATTATGAATGCAGCGGAACCAGATGGTAGCGGCTGAGATTCGAGGTTATTTAGAGAGGCCGATGGATGTGGTTGTTACCCCGGAGCAGATTGATGATCTGATGAGGCGTCTGCTTAATATGTTAGTAGACGAGCATATTCCGATGGCTCCTCCTCCTCCACGTGCATCTCAGAGGTTGTTTCGAGATTCTGTATTTGAGCGAGGTCAGGGTAGCGGTAGTCGGGGTGGTGGGGACAATGACGCTTCCGGTAGTCAGGGTGGTGGGGACGGTGAGGGTAGCGATGCACGACTAAGTTAGGAGTACTATTACATGGTATTTTGGATTATTGTTCGTATTTTGGATTATCGTTTGCATTTTGTATTATCGTTTGCATTTTGGATTAGCGTTTGCATTTTGGATTAGTTGTAATGAACTTCAACAACACACAAGTATCTTGTATGTGTGTTTGAACTTTTGTTTTCACACAAACAACACACAAGTTTGTGTTTCACAGTCTAATATAGACCTTCTACTGAAACTGTCTAATGACTCCATTACAATTTTCAAGACACAGTTTTATTAGCAGAACACACTTGCTCGTCTAAACACATCAGAAACACCTACTCATCTAAACACATATATAGTAATTAGGAACTGGTCTAGCCTGATAAGAAAAAAAAGAAACTATAGAAGTTCTTAATAGTGCAACAGGTGGAACTCTCCTGTCTTTCACAGAGCCTAAATTATGCCAACCATAACCACTGAAACATAACACGGAGTAAATAAATAAATCAAACTCTTCAGCTGAATTTAAAAAGTCATTGCATCATCTGCGTGACGTTCTTGCAATATCCTTCACTTAAAACTAGGCAATATCCTTCACAAATGGATAAAGCTAGGCAAACATGAAACAGTTGACATTACACTTTCAAAGAAAAATACATTACACATAGCGACAGTTGCTCCAATATGAGGCATCTTTAACAAGCTTCGTACCGCACAACTGCAAATAAGGAAATAACATAAGTGAGGCAATACAATCTGAGGCAAAAACAAAACAATACATGAAATTAGATGAGGCTTTCACTGTGTACAATACATGAAATTACATTTCATGTATTGTGGCACATGGGCTTGCAACATTCAACAGGAACTGAAACCAAAAGGATGAAGGAGACATAAGCTAACCTAATTGAATATGACAACAACAATTTAAGATAACCTATTTGAAGATTAAATATGACAGCAACAATCTTGTTCTAACCTAATTGTGCTAACACCAACACCAACAGCCTTCTCTTCATCCTCAATCCTTCTCCTTTCTCTTCCTTATATCAGACACTTCCATGGCCACTCTAAGCTTCAACACCACCAAATTCAGACACAAATTCACAATCCCAAACAAATCCACCTCCAATTTCCCACTCTCTTCAAAACCCACAAGAATCTCCTACCCAAATCCCCCTCACCACCTCCCCTCTAGGTCAAATTTCACTCCTCAATCCCTCCCCGAAAGCTCAGTTTCACTCGAAAAAGAAGGAAATTTTGACGAACTTACCTTGACAGATGTAAAGAACAGGCTCAGGTTGTGGATCCATGGCGATGAATTGAAGAGTCCTTGAAGGCGAATTGAAGGCGACTTGAAGAGAGATAGGAAGAGCTGACGGCGGAATTTTTTAGGGTTGAATGTTGCTGTCTTGTTTTAGGGTTGAGAATGAATGGAAGGAGATAGGAGGAAGAGTGCACGCCAAAAATGAGAAGTTGAATACACGGATCTCCATTCTTAACCGTAGATTAAATAGAGGATGGATGGTTGAGATTAATGGCTGAGATTAATATACATTTTTGGTTAAATTAAAGTTTTAGATTTCCAATAACAAAAATGTAACGTTTTTTGGTTAAATTTAAGTTTTAGTTTTCAATTGTAAAACATAAGTTTCAATTGAAACGTTTCAATTGTAAATAAACGCAACTTTGAATGTTAGTAATAAACGCAACTCTGATTAATATAACATTGGTTTTGATTTCATAAGTTTTGATTTCAAAGTTAGTAATATTCAAACTAATGTTCAAGATAACATTGGTTTTGATTACAAAGTTAGTAATATTCAAAGTTAGTAATATTTCAAAGTTAGTAATATAACATTGGTTTTGATTTCATAAGTTTTGATTTCAAAGTTAGTAATATTCAAACTAATGTCCAAGATAACATTGGTTTTGATTTCAAAGTTAGTAATATTCAAAGTTAGTAATATTTCAAAGTTAGTAATATAACATTGGTTTTGATTTCATTGGTTTCGATTTCATAAGTTAGTAATATTCAAACTAATGTTCAAGATAACATTTGTTTTGATTTCAAGGTTAGTAATATTCAAAGTTAGTAATATTTCAAAGTTAGTAATATAACATTGGTTTTGATTTCATAAGTTAGTAATATTCAAACTAATGTTCAAGATAACATTGGTTTTGATTTCATAAGTTAGTAATATTCAAACTAATGTTCAAGATAACATTGGTTTTGATTTCAAAGTTAGTAATATTCAAAGCTAGTAATATTTCAAAGTTAGTAATATAACATTGGTTTTGATTTCATAAGTTTTGATTTCAAAGTTAATAATGCCCATTCATCTCATGTAATGCCCATTCATCCCGATTTCTTTCCATTTCTTTCATTTCAACTCTTTTTAATACATATCGACTAATTAAAGAAATCTTTCCATTTCTTTCATTAATCTGTGCACGACACAGATTTATATTATATCAAATCTGTGCACGGCACTGAAAATTAAGCTAGTTGATTTTAAGAGAAGTAATCGAGAATTTTTTTGAAATGGGCATTTTTTGGAAGAAATTCCTGTTATTGTCTTTAAAGACGTTCTCAATGACAACGTCTATGTTTTTTTTACATTTGACATACTCACGCACGTTCGGGTGACTCATCAGGGCTCGTTCCGAACCAAAATCGAGTAAGAGACATATCTGGTGAAATCTGAGCTCAATACGGGCTCAACGAAACTAATCTCGCTCGATTCTGATTCCGAACGAGCCCTGATGAGTCACCCGAACCTGCGCGTGATTAAGTCCACGACATTGCCTCTCAGTCGTTCGTTGCAAATTTTCAAACCTGATAAAAGTGTCTATAAGGAGAATTTGTGCTCAAACTAAACCTATAATAAGAATTTGTGTTCAAACTAAACCTATAATAAGAATTTGTTCCAAGTTGGACCAATTAATTTAGACACGGGACCATTTAACTCAATCGCTAAATCGTACTGTAGGAAATAATTGGAGTTGGAAATATTTTGCATCAGTGTGTGTCTCAGTAGAAGTTAATAGCTGACAGGCTGTTGGCAACAAGGACAAGCAATTCCAAGCCTGGAATGGCGACCGCCGCTTCCGCCATGGATGATTCGGAGGCGCAGCTCCCCTTACTGTCTGAAGACACCGTCGATGGTGCCGTCGATTACAAAGGCCGTCCCATCATCCGATCCAGATACGGTGGTTGGAGATCAGCTTGGTTCATCATTGGTACCACTCTCTCACCATCCAATCCACTCACACCCAATCTTCAGCTTACTATTTTTTTTTTTTTATTTCCCTGCTACGGTTCTGAATCCGGATGATCATGATTTTAGTCGAATTTCAAGTTTAAGGGATTTGGAGTTTGTGGTGTAGGTGTGGAAGTAGCTGAGAGGGTTGCGTATTATGGGATTGCATCGAACCTTATAAACTACCTCACCGGGCCGCTGGGGCAGTCAACGGCGTCCGCCGCCGCTAACGTCAACGCTTGGTCCGGTGTTATCTCTCTCCTTCCCCTACTCGGTGCTGTTCTCGCTGATTCCTTTCTCGGTCGTTTCCGTACAATTCTTCTTTCTTCTCTAATTTACATATTGGCAAGTCCTCTTCTCAATCTTCACTTTTTTCGTATTATTCTCTATTCACAATCCTATGACAGCATCTTCTTTCATTAGAATTAAGATGAATGATGATAAGTAGTATAGCTAGCTTGTACATCTTCAAAGCTTGAGTAACTTCACTATGCAAATGCAAGGGAGTTTTTGTTGACATTAACAATTTTTCTGATTGTCTATATTGGTTAGTTGTATCAAAGGACAAACTTGATTTTTGCTAGTTGAAGTTATTAATTCATTCATCACATTAGAACAATGTTACCATAAGAAACATTAGATGTTTCTGACTTCTGTATCTAGGTTCTGTGATTCCTTCTTTTTGTTACCCCTAAATACTGTTTCCCCTTTCTTATACAGCAGAATTGTGAGGTTCTATAGCTATTCATCATTTTCCACAACTGAATATTTTTTAGACAATACGCAGGCTTTGTGCTACAACTGCTATCAATAGACATAAAATATGTCTAGATTGATATTGTAACATTGATTTTGAAAATGAATCAATCTCTAACTATATTTATTTGAATTTTGAATGATTGACAGGGTCTCGGAATGCTCACAATGTCTGCTATATTGCCATTTACAAATCCTTTCGACTGCAAAAAGACCACAGAAAGCTCTTCATGTGACGTTTCTCATTTCCAAATGATTTTTTTCTTCTTCTCCCTGTACCTGGTGGCTGTTGGACAAGGGGGGCATAAGCCTTGTGTTCAAGCTTTTGGAGCTGACCAATTCGACGGAAATGATCCCAAGGAGTCCAAGGCCAAAAGTTCCTTTTTCAACTGGTGGTATTTCGGTATCTGCATGGGTCCTCTGTTTATTGTAGCAGTATTGAATTACATTCAAGACAATCTCAATTGGGGCCTTGGATTTGGGATTCCTTGTCTTACAATGGTGCTTGCCCTACTTATATTTTTGCTTGGTAGTACAAATTATCGATATATTATCAATGGTGAAGAGAAGAGCCCATTCATTAGGATTGGTCAGGTATTTGCTGCAGCTGCCAGGAATCGACATGCTAAGGCTTCGGAAGTTAATGTCAATCTTGAAGCTCAGGGATTTCTCCCTAGCCGTTGCTCTGAGCAATTCAGGTAATGATGAGTGATTTCGCTATATTTAGTATTCTGAATCAGTGGTATGTTGTTGTGTTTGTACATTTGTCCTGTGTTTAGTTGTTTAAAAATTTGTCTTTATGATGCAGCCAGTTTCAATAGGTGTTTGAGCTAAACATTAGACATATATAGTTTCCTTTTAAGGTGGTTTACACAACAACACCCTTTAAATAGGTAATTTTTACGCGTAAAGTCTGAAATTACACAAAACCACCCAGACTAAGACTCCGTTAGCAACCTCGTCCACTAAAAACTATCAATTCCCATACTGTTATAATTCCCATATTTCTATCAGCCTTAGGTGCAATCTGGCTTGATTCTCTATCCATGGAAGGAGCTTGTATGTACCAATGGCGGTAATGTGCTCACCTTAACCCTTGTCTTGTGGGAGAAATATGGGGCACTTTATTAACGAAAGGGCATAGCCTTTGGTGTACGTTATATTTCCTTGTGTGTTATACACTTATACCACTAAAACGCAAGGAGCACTCTTAAGTAACATAAAATTTAGTGTTCAGCTTGTTTCTAGGTGAGCATGAAGTGAACTAAACCAGTTTGTAAGGAAGGGTGCTCTGTCCTTATGGTCTTATATACATTTGATTTAACAGGTTCCTGAACAAAGCATTGGTCGCACCTGATGGGTCAAAAGAAGGAAGAGGGTGCAGTGTCAGTGACGTGGAAGAGGCAAAAGCAGTGCTAAGATTGTTCCCAATTTGGGCTTGCAGCTTAATATACGCAATCGTGTTTGCACAGTCATCCACTTTCTTCACAAAGCAAGGAGTGACAATGGACAGATCCATTACGTCCACCTTTTCTGTACCGGCTGCTTCCTTACAATCGTTCATCAGCCTCTTCATTGTATGCTTTGTCCCTCTCTATGACTGCATCTTCGTTCCCATTGCAAGATCAATAACGGGGAAACCGGCAGGCATAACAGTGCTTCAAAGAATTGCATCTGGGATGCTCATTTCCATGGTGGCCATGGCAATTGCTGCAGTTATAGAAAGCAAGCGGCTCGAGACCGCTCTTGAGCACGGACTCGTTGATTCACCAGGGGTGCCCATCCCAATGAGTGTGTGGTGGTTGGTTCCTCAGTATGCCTTATTTGGGATAGCGGACGTTTTCACCATGGTTGGCTTGCAAGAGTTCTTCTATGACCAGGTTCCAACCCAACTAAGAAGCGTTGGTTTGGCCCTCTATCTCAGTATTTTTGGCATTGGTAGCCTTCTCAGTAGCTTCATCATCTCCACCATTGATAACATTACTAGTGGAGATGGAGGAGACAGCTGGTTTGCTAACAACCTCAACCGTGCACACCTTGATTACTTCTACTGGTTCCTTGCTGCTCTCAGTGCTGTGGGCTTGTTTTTCTTCATGTTTTTTGCAAGATCTTATATATATAATACCAGAACTGCTTCATAACAAGCACAACCGTGGAGTACTGTATTTAATATGTACTTAAAACTTGCCAAGTTGTTGATATATGTTTGCTTAAATTTTGTTGTATACTTGCATTCTTGCATGATCTGTAAATTTGGCATAACTAGAGAAATTTTCCACTGGGAGTCAAATGAAGCTAATATGGCTTGCTCAGACTGTTTTCTAAAACTGGGAATATAGAAAGAGAAAAAATGGGGGATAGTGATCCATGAGAGATTATTTGGAGGTGTAATGTATACAGAAGAAGCCATTCTCCCACTCTCTCTTGTGCCTTTTACTTTTACCCAATATTTTTCTTGTTTTCTATTTTGAATCTATGTCTTGGCCAGGTAGTGTGTCTACATCCTCCCAACAAGTCATTGGGATAGGGAATTATGGACTTTATGTATTGGGCTGTTGCCTTATGGGCCTTGGGCCTGTTTAGCTAGTTTAGCTCTGTTAGTTCGTTATTCCATTCTGTATATATTGTAGCCTCTGTAACAGAATCAGTTAGTTCGATCAATATATTTTCCTCTCTTCAGATCAAAGAACTCTTTCCTCATGGTATCAGAGCAAGGTTGTTAGCCTTCGTTTTTGCGATCGATTCTGGTTGATTCTTCTCGGATCAATCTTGTGTATCTCTGCAGTCGAATTCTGGACTTTGCAGACCTTCGTTTCTTGCTGCCATGGTGCTCATGGAAGAAGGTATGGGAGAAACCCTAGGTAATCACAGTAAGAGTGGATACAGTGATCCTTTGTTCTTATCGAACTCTGATCATCCAGGTTCTCAGATTGTTTCTACTCTCTTTAATGGATCTAATTTCAATTCTTGGAGTAGAGGAGTGAAAATGGCGCTAGGCTCTAAGATGAAATTAGGTTATATTGATGGAACGATCTTGATTCCTACTGATTCTGATGAAAAACGTGCTTTATGGATTCGTGTTGATTATATGATTAGATGCTGGATCATTAATTCTATGATTAGCGAGATAGCTGAAGGTTTTATGCACGTTCAATCTGCTAAGGAATTGTGGACAGAGGTGTTGGAGAGATTTTCTGAGTCTAATGCTCCTTTAGTCTATCAGATTCAGAAGGATCTTGCAAATATTAAGCAAGATAATCTTAGTATTGCTGCTTATTATGGAAAAATCAAGAAACTGTGGGATGAACTACAGATTCTCGAAGGAATTCCTGTTTGTGAATGTGGAATTATGGAGAATTGCAGGTGTTTGTTGCTCAAGAAACTTGTTGACAAGGAACAGAAGATGAGAGTTTTGCAATTCTTGATGGGATTGAATGACTCCTATGAGCACATTCGCAGCAACATACTGTCTCTGGAACCTTTACCTGGTGTCAATAAGGCTTTCCAGATGGTAATGAGAGTTGAGAGGCAGAAAGGCATAACAATATCCAGTGGCATTACTCAAGATAGTCAAGCTTTTGCTGTTAACAGGCATTCCTCTGGAAATAGGAATTTCAATGGAGGTAGAAATGAGGCACCTAGGTCAGGTGAAGGTTACAGAAGAGATCTCAATAGGGAGAGAATTGATAAGAGAGATCTGAAATGTGTTCATTGTGGTGCAAGAGGACATGTTAAAGATTCTTGTTTCAAGCTCATTGGATATCCTGAGTGGTATAAAGGAAGTAAAGAACAAAGTGGAAATAGATTTGCTGCTAATGTTCAAGATGTGGATATGGAGGAATATCCACTTGGTATGGATGACAATGGTGGAGGTTATCAGGGCATAGGAGGTCAGCAGAATCAAGCACCAGATCAGTCCATGGTTAATGCTGTGTTTCAGGAAATTGTGAAGATGATGAAGGGGAAAGGGCTTGGAGATGGTGAGGGCACCACTAGTCAAGCTCACGTGAACTTTGCAGGTAACCTACATTCCTTTACATCCACACCTGTTCATGATCAAAGTAGTTCTACTTGGATAATAGATTCTGGGGCCACTGATCACATATCTTTTGCTAAAGAAATGTTCACTGAAATGCACAAGATGCCTAGAGTCATTTATGTATCTTTGCCTGATGGTTCAGTCAAGACTGTTGAGTATATGGGAACAGTTGAAATCAGTCAAAATCTTATTCTTTGTGGAGTTTTATTTGTGCCTGAGTTCAAGCACAACCTTATGTCAGTTTCAAGGCTTGTCAGTGATGGAAGTATATCAGTATTTTTTGATAAATTGCATTGCGTACTGCAGGACCGTATTGATCATGGCAAAACCACTACTGTGCCAGTACAAGGTGGTCTTTACAGATTAGAAGTGCAACCAATGGATGTTGGTGGTTCACAGAATAAATTTCCTTTACAAACTTCAGTTTTTAGTTGTAAGATTGATGACAATCTGATGTTGCAGCATGCTAGACTTGGACACACTTCATTGTCCAAAATGAAACATATTCCAGTGTGTAATTGTTCTGACATTCAATTTTTCGAATGTGAATGTTGTACTTTGTCTAAGCATCATAAATTGCCTTTTGTTAGAAGTTCTGCTATTGCTTCAAAGGTATTTCAATTGGTGCATATGGACTTATGGGGTCCTTATAGAGTACCAGCTATGGATGGAGCTAGATATTTTCTCACCATAGTGGATGATTGTTCTAGGGGAACATGGACTTACTTGCTTCAGGATAAGATGCAAGTGTTCAAGGTCATTGAAGGGTTTCTTGCTTATGTTGAGAATCAATTCAAGACTGTTGTACAAGTTGTGAGATCAGATAATGGTACTGAGTTCACTCAAGGAATCTGTCAAGATTTATTCAGGCGTAAAGGGATTGTCCATCAAAGGTCCACTCCTGGGGTGCCAGAACAGAATGGAAGGGTTGAACGTAAGCATCGCCATCTTCTTGAAACAGCTCGTGCTATTCGATCTCATGCTGGTCTTCCTATTAAGTTCTGGGGGTATTGCTTGATGGCTGCTACTACTATTATCAACAAACTTCCCTCTTCAGTGTTACAGTGGAAGACTCCTTATGAGGTAATTCACAAAACTACTCCCAAGTATGATGATCTAAGGATCATTGGATGCTTGTGTTTTGCTCTCAAGACTAATTTACCTGGTGACAAATTTGGCACTAAAGCTAGGAGATGCATTCTCATTGGTTATCCATCTAACCAGAAGGCATACAGACTCTATGATCTTGATTCTCATACAGTATTTGTTGCCAGACATGTAGTGTTCCATGAAAACACATTACCTTTCAAACCATTACCTGATACTGTCATTACACCTATTTCTACCCAAACTCTTTTTCCTACTAAAAACCTTTTACCCGATCTTTCTGATGATGAATCTCTTCACAGGACTCATTCTCCTGATGATTCTTCTCATAATTCTTCACCCATTCATAACTCTCCTTCACCTGCACATATATCTTCTCCACCTGCACATATCCCTAACTCTTCTCTTATTCCTCTTTCTGTTCCTTCACCTACTTCCCTTCCTCTCACAGTTCTTCCATCACCATCTAATCCCCCTACTACTCTTCCTCGCAGATCTAATAGAGTTCCTATTCCTTCTAAGGTTTTACAAGACTATGTGTGTCCTACTCTTCCCACTTCTTCTGCATCCAAGTCCTTCCTAGCTTATCAGGATTTTTCCCAATTTCCTGAACCATATGTCAGTTCCTTGTTCAATGTTCTAGCTACTCTTGAACCTCACTCTTATGAGCAAGCCAAACAACATCCAGAGTGGGTTAAAGCAATGGAACAGGAACTGGATGCTCTTGAGAAAAATCAAACTTGGCAAGTCACTGAATTACCAACAGGGAAGAGAGCAATTGGCTGTAGATGGGTTTTCAAGGTCAAGTACAAATCTAGTGGAGAGGTTGAACGATTCAAAGCAAGATTAGTGGCTAAGGGTTATAGCCAAATCAAGGACACTGATTACAAGCACACTTTTTCACCTGTTGCCAAGATCACCACAGTTAGAATTGTGCTTGCCTTGGCTGCTTCAAAAGGTTGGGATTTGCATCAACTTGATGTGAATAACGCCTTCTTACACGGATTCATTGATGAAGAAGTGTACATGACACCTCCTCCAGGGTATACCAAAGCTACATCAACTCAGGTGT
Organism: Oxyria digyna; assembly: GCA_029168935.1. Taxonomy (NCBI): domain Eukaryota; kingdom Viridiplantae; phylum Streptophyta; class Magnoliopsida; order Caryophyllales; family Polygonaceae; genus Oxyria; species Oxyria digyna. The sequence goes on from JAPVLV010000013.1 coordinate 25,604,080, forward strand.
GTCGTCTTACTCGATCTCTTTATGGCTTAAAACAAGCCAGTCGTCAATGGAATATCGAATTGACTAAGCACTTAGTTGGTCTGGGATTTGTTCAATCCAAACATGATTATTCACTCTTCACCAAGGCTGATTCTGGGGAGTTCACTCTCGCTCTTGTCTACGTTGATGACATGTTGCTCACAGGGACTTCTTCTCAAGTAATTGCTGAAGTTAAGCTTTCTCTTGACACTGCTTTCACAATCAAAGATCTTGGTCTAGCACGGTATTTCTTAGGCATGGAGATTGCTCATCTTGCGTCTGGAATTCTTCTTAATCAACGCAAGTATACTTTAGATATTCTCACTGACACAGGAATGACAGATTGCAAGTCTACTGCTTTTCCTATGCAACAAGGGCTTGAACTTTCTGATAGCAAAGGAGCAGTTCTACCTGAGCCTGAGCTTTACAGACGACTGATTGGCAGACTGCTCTATCTCACCTTTACTAGACCTGACATAGCCTTTGCAGTACAACAACTCAGTCAATTTTTGGCATGTCCTCGAGTACCTCATCATCAAGCAGCTATGTACTTGTTGAGATATCTCAAGGGCACCTTCAATGCTTCTCTATCTTTTCCTGCATCCACTGACTTGACCATAAGAGCATTTAGTGACGCAGATTGGGGCAATTGTGAATACACAGGGAGATCAATCACAGGATATTGTGTTTTCCTTGGGAAATCTCTTGTATCATGGAAAGCTAAGAAACAGAAGACAGTTTCCAAGTCTACTTGTGAAAGTGAATATCGGAGTATGTCAATGACTGCAAGCGAACTCGTCTGGATTCATGGACTCCTATCAGATCTTCAAATTTCTGTGACACTTCCCATCACACTCCGATGTGATAATAAGGCAGCAGAGAATTTGGCGGCTAATCCCGTTTTCCATGAACGAACTAAGCACATTCGTATTGACTGTCACTTCATCCGAGAGATGGTGCAAGAAGGTTTCATCCAAACCACTCATGTGTCCTCCACTCTTCAACTTGCAGATATCTTTACCAAACCTCTTGGCGCTCAACAGCATCGTTTTCTGGCTTTCAAGCTTGGACTCGTTTTGCCCGTTACTCATCCAGCTTGAGGGGGGACTATGGACTTTATGTATTGGGCTGTTGCCTTATGGGCCTTGGGCCTGTTTAGCTAGTTTAGCTCTGTTAGTTCGTTATTCCATTCTGTATATATTGTAGCCTCTGTAACAGAATCAGTTAGTTCGATCAATATATTTTCCTCTCTTCAGATCAAAGAACTCTTTCCTCAGGAATGTCCACATCTAGACTCAAGACCCTGTTTCGACGGGACAAACTAGATCGATTCCGCCTTAGAAAAGAAATTAAAATGTGGACAACTTTGTTTTTACCAAGATCGGGTAGCATATTTGTTGAATAAACACAAACTTGAAAAATGAAATGCAGAAAGTGCAGGAATACAATCTCTGTATTACACTGTATAACTTTTGTACATGAGCGCACTGCATCATTACTACACTAGAGTCGGGAGTAGGTGATGATGCAACCAGTTTCTCATGGTCAAGAAAGCTTTCTCGGCATCTGCATCGTCTTCATTAGACTGTGGGTTGTGAGCAAAACCATGCTCTCGGCCCTCGAAAACCTCCACCTTTGAGCTGCTGTTACCCATAATCTGAACCAACTCCAAGAGGCCATCCACAGGACAAAGAGAGTCCTCATCCCCCGTTATAAAAAGCACCGGTACCTTGACATGAGCAGCAGCTGAACGATCAATCCTCGTACCATAAAATGACACCCCCGTAGCAAAGCGAGAGCCATGGTCCCGTGCAAGCACTTCTATGACTCGTCCCCCTCCGTAACAAAACCCGACTATGCCAAGCTTGTTGGAGATCCCGGCTGCTAGGAACTCTTCTACCATCCATTTTGCACATGCCTCAATGTCCTCAGCTACTCTCTCGATGTCATGTGTTGCTAACCATTGCTCAATGCACCCTGCTTGCTCTTTGCTCCATGGATCACCCCGGAAAAGATCCGGCACTAGAACACTGAATTCGGGGACAAATTGTTTATAAAGACAAGACAAGAGTTGTATTCATAAGGAAAAGATTCATGTACGAATGCATTATTAAACTACGAATGTATGAATGAAAAAATTCACATGCACAATTAATGTAATTGACATGAACATTTAGATGTAAATACATTGTGCATGTCTTTGATAATATGTGAAAAGTGTGTGCATGTGAATGGTTGTATTCGTACATTCATACGTTAAGTCATTCGCACCTGATTTGAACTCTACATACAAACCTTGACAGTATAATGTAGGGTAAGAGGCACATACTTGTAGCCATTGCAGGCGGTGCGATAAGCGAAATCCCGGGTGGAGGAGTTTTGAAACCCAAAGATATCTGATAAAAGTAGAATGCCTGCTCCATTGTTGTTCTTCACAGCGTGGAACAGATGGGCACGAATGCTATCAACGCCATCACCTATTGTGAGTTCCACTCCGTTTACTAGCTCGCATGCTTCTTCGTCTGTCTCTTCTTCAGCTTCAACCTTGCTCCGAACTACACCACATGCTTTCTTTTGTACAGATTGTGAAGAAAATTTCCATGGCGTCAGACTGCATCTTCTCTGTACGCAAACTGAAGCTTCATTGTCAAATTACTAAAGCTGTTGAATCCTAGTCCCAATTTCCTCTAATTAACTTAAAACACCTGAATCCTAGTCTCAATTGCATAAAGAATAAGTCGATTCAGCCCATCAACGTTTCTTTGGTAGAATCACAAATTATTTTTTAAAATTCAGTAAAAAAAAAATCAGAGCAGTATCCAAGTGGAAAGTTCTAAGTTTCATAAAACTTGAGTATTTCTAAAAGATAAATAGAGGAAGGAACGTACAGATAGAGATAGAGAGACGGGTAGCAGAAGAGTATGGTTGATTCTGCAGTTGATGGTGGTTGAAAACAGAGGAGCTATGCCCAAACCCATCTTTGATTTCTTCTCAGGCACTTCGAAATTGATTCAGATTTCAGAGGAATAAATCAGTGCTGCTTGGAGTTAGGCTTGTAGTGACTGCGAAAGTGTTATATTTTCTGCACACAAGCAAATATCAGCCTCAGACGTCAGATGTTTGAGTCGTTTGATTTCTTGATATTTCTGTGGAGCCCATCGTATCAGCCGGCTTCCACAATGATATCGTTACAGCTGTCTATTTCTGCTTCATTATCATCATTAATAAGGTCAATTACCGGAAACCACCCGTCCAATAGAGTCATTTGTCAGTAACCACCCGGATAACGTCTATTTACCGTAAACCACCCGGATAACGCATTTCGTCACCAAATAACCACCCGCCCCCTTATGTCGTCTGTTTCTTCGTTAACGCGCCTCACGCGCTATTATTTTAATATTTTTTCAATTTCTTTTAATCTTTTCCTTTAATTCAATATTTTTTTACATATTTTAATTTTTTACCCCAATTTAAAATTTTTTTAACCTCTTACCCTTCTTTTACCTAAGGTTGTAAAAAAAATAAAAACCCTAATCGTATTCTATCTCTCTCGATCTTCTGAAGGAGGCGATTCAGTGGCGCCACCCTCGATCTCAATCTCAAATCTCCATCTCTTTCGATCTCTCTCGATCTCTCTCTTTCTCAAAATCATTGTAACTCAAAAGCGCGTTTGAAGGACGCGATTGAAATGAAGGAGGCGATTGAAGTGAAGTGAAGCATGCGATTGCGAGTCGCGATTGAAGGAATCTGGGAATTGAAGAAAGCGTCGGAAGGCCGCGAACTACAAATTGAAGGAAGCTGCGAACAAGGTTAGTTGATCCTTCTATGAAATTGGGGGATTTATTGATTTAGGGTTAGGGTTTTATGAAATTGGGGGATATCTTGATTTAGGGTTAGGGTTCTAAGAAGTTGGGGTTTTTTGGGAATTAGGGTAACGGTTTAATGAAATTGGGTATTTTTGGGAATTAGGGTTCATGAATTTAATGAAATTGGGGGTTTTTGGGAATTAGGGTTCATGAATTTAATCAAATTTGGGGCTTTCTGGATTTAGGGTTAGGGTTAGAAGAAATTGGGGGTTTTGGGAATTAGGGTTACGGTTTTATCAAATTGGGGGGTTTTGGGGATTTTGGGTTAGGATTTAATCAAATTGGGAGGTTTTTTGGGATTTAGGGTTCTGAATGTAATGGTTTTTTGGAATTTATTGGGGGTTATAATTGGGGTTTCTCGTGTCTGATTTTTGGGAAAACATGAAGAGGGGGTTGGGGGTTTATCAAATTTGTGTTTTATTGTGTTTTTGTCTCATCTCTCTCTCTTTCCTCTGCCATGTCTTGTTAAAATGCGATGTTAGATTCTCTGACATGTGAAAACCAGAATAGTAAGTTAGGAATAAAAAAACAAGTGGGGGCAATAATTTTGGCAAATGTGTAAAAGGGGTCAAGATTCTCTTGCTAGTTTTTTAATTTTTTTCACCCTATTTAATGCAGTGGGTGGCAGACATGATTATACATCTGAGAGTGATGTATGAGGGTTACTTTTTCATATCTGAATCAAACAAGATATGCCATAGGAAAAACAAAGTTCAGTATTATAGGAATTTCGATCCAGATTTATTGTCTAAAGTAGTGATCGAAAATATGATGAAAGAAGATGTAGGATTACATTTCATCAAGGAAGTCTGGTTTTTATAGCCTAGTGTTGGTTTTGACAAAGGTCTTAGGCTCCTTGATAGTGATAAGGCAGTTATGGAAGCTGCAAATTTTGTTGGGAAGGACAATATGATGCATCTTTAGGTGGTTCAAAGGAATGAGCCTATCCCAAATATGTTGAGAAAGCAAAGCCCAATACTACAGCCCAATCCTATATCTGGGGTAACTGAGCCCAATCCATGTGGGATTTTTGAGCCCAATCCATATGGGATATCTGAGCCTCCAATACTAAACCCACAACACACGCAAGGTAGTAGTGTGAGTATAAAAACCAATCATGTGAGGGAAACCCTAGATTTTGTGCATCCCAAACCAAAACCCAAAAAGAAATGTCCTGTAATTGAAGAGGCCGAAGATGATGATGATGCTCTATCTTTGGATCATGATGAAGATGATGAGGAGGCACATATATTAGGGAGTGAGAGTTCTGACTCAGACAGTGAGTACTTCTTTTCTGAAAGTGAGGATGAAGATGATGATCTGTTTAAAGAGAATGTTGATCCGGGAGTTAATGACATAAGGGGTAAGTTAAGTGATGGAAGTTTGAGATTAGGGCTTGGGGATGCAGAAGTTCAGTTAGAGGATGAGATCTCAGACCAAGATTCAGATGAGTTGAACAGTTTATCTGACTCAGATGATAATGGTCCATCAAAAAGGTATCCAAGTTTCAATGCTCTTACTAATTTTAAGAAGAAAATAGTGTTGAAGTGTGGTATGATCTTTGGATCTAATGAAATCTTTAGAAAGGCTTTGAGACAATTTTCTATAGAAGATGGGGGGGGGGGGGGGGGGACTACTACTATCTGCATAATGATAAGAATAAGGTGTCAGTGTATTGTAAGAATAAGTGTGACTGTAGTATGAACCATTCTAGAAAGAAGTGTACCTCCAAGAAAATATACTGTGGATTTAAAGCCTGTGCTAGGAAGATGGATTCTGATGGAAGTTTTCAGTTGAAAACTTGGGAAGGGAAACGCAAGTGTGGGTGGCAACATAGGAATACTAAGTTGACTTGGAAGTGGTTGGCTGAGACTTATCTTGAGCATTATAGAGATGACCCTACATGGAAGTTGGTGGCTTTCATCAATGCTGTGAGGAGAGACCACAATGTGCACATTACATATAACCAAGCCTGGAAAGCAAGGCTTAGGGATATGTTTGAGGCACATGGTGATGCAACACAGCAGTATGGGAGAGTATATGACTATGCAGCAACTTTGAGAAGGTGGAATCCAGGGTCATCTTCATTTCTGAAGATGGACATTGGTGATCTGGAGAAACCACTGTTTCAGGGAATGTATGTGTGCTTTGAAGCTTGTAAGCTTGGGTTTTTAGAAGGCTGTAGACCTATCATAGGATTAGATGGATGTCACTTGAAGGGTGCATATACTGGTCAAGCCTTTGTGGCAATAGGAAAGGATGGAAATGACAACATATTTTCCATTGCTTTTGCTGTTGTTGAGCAAGAGAGAAAGGACACCTGGCTTTGGTTTGTGGACATTTTATTAAGGGATATTGGCCAGTGCAATCCAACTTTTATGTGTGATAGACAGAAGGTATGTATTGCTCTATAATTCCTTCTAATCTTTTTACATCTAATATGATTTCTTGTAATATAATGTTTATTTTGGCAGGGATTGTTAGAGGCAATACATGAACTAGCCCCTAATGCTGAGAAAAGAGCATGTGTCAGACACTTGTACCAGAATGTCAAAAAACAGTGGCCAGGAAAAGCTTTAAAGGATGTTATTTGGGCAGCTGCAAGGGCGTGCATTGAGTCTGACTTCCAGAAAGCAATGGATGAGATCAAAGAGTTGAGAGTGCCTTGTCATCAGTATCTTGTTGATTCAAATCCCAAGACTTGGTCAAGGCATGGATTTAGCCACTACACAAAGTCTGACATGCTCCTCAACAACATCTGTGAGAGTTTCAACTCATTCTTTCTGCCTGCAAGGGATAAACCATTGCTTAGCATGTGTGAATGGATCAGGAGACAGCTTATGAAGAGATTTGTGGCTAAGCGTGAAGGAATGCAGACATATATGGGTAGGTTCACAACTAAGGCCAATAAGTTGATTGAGTTGGCTAAGGAAGAGGGAAGTAGGAACTGTGTTGCTATATATGTTGGGGGAGACAGCTTTGAGGTGGATCATTTTGGAAGACATTTGTTGTGGACTTAGGAGCACAAAGTTGTGGCTGCAACAAGTGGGACCTCACTGGCATCCCATGTGCACATGCTATGTGTTGCATCATTAAGGAAAGGCGTCAGGTTGAGGACTTTGTGCATGACTATTACACTAAGGAGAGATACATGCTGGCATACAGACACATGATTAACCCTATGCCATGGAATCTCAGTGGGAAAGGACTAATGACATCCCTCCACTACCACCTAAATTAGCTGTCCAATCTGGTAGGCCTAAGAAAAAGAAGAAGAAGAGAAGCAAGAGAGCAAGTGTCAAAGAAGAAACTCAGACTAGGAGGACCAAGGAACTGCTCAAACTGTGGCCAACTAGGGCACTACAAGAACAAATGCACAAATGCACCAAAAGGTCCAGGACTAGAGAGAGAGCCTAACTTAGGAGGAAGGCCCAAGAATAAGACCAATGTAGTTATTGGCTCACAGAAGAGGAAATACAACAGGAAGAAGGTAGTTCTCTTGTATTAAATTACAATTTACAATTTACAAACTATATCTAATGCGTTTCTCATGTCTCTAATAGGTACCACATAATCAAGTCACTGAAGCTGGGAATGCAGATGAACAAGGTGGGAACCAAGGAACTCCAAATATGTCCCAACAGAATTCCACAAATAGTTCTGGAGTTGCCTCTAAACATCAAAGTTCTCAGGTAAGAAATGTTCTTTGTTTTGTGATAATATTGCCTTTTTATTTTTGTTGCAATGAATCTGATTTGACCTTAAATTCCCTTGTTTTTATAAGGTTCAACAAGCATCCACACAAGGGACACAAGGGCAATGCAGCCAGACCTATCCAGTTCCAAGTCAACCACCAAGGAAGCCTTATTTCCCTACCAGAGCACCAAGGAACAAAGTTTTAACCTCGATGAGTCAGTTGCAAGGAGCTTTAAGGAGATCATCGAGGAAGAAGTCACACCCAGGCACTAGTTTATGAACATTAGGCTGTCAATCATGTTTTGTATGAGGAAAACTGTTAAACCCTCATGTCTTATATTATGGTATTCTGAACTTGTCTTAGATTATGGTTTTCTGAAATAGGTAATTTGGACATGTCAGTTGTACATGTCACGTTCTATGCTTATGTAATTTTTGAACAGGTCATTTTGGTGTCATTTTGGACATGTTATGTGGTCAAAAGTGTGATATGGTAGAAATGATATAGTGTCAAAAGTGTCATTTGCAGTTGTACAAGCCAAACGTGTTATAAATGCCAGCATATATGCAGTTGGACATGTGCAGAAATCTGCAGAAAAAAAGCTTACATATATGCAAGCATTTATGCGGTCAAAAGTGCATAAATTCTGCACAAATTTGATACGGTAGAGTTGGTGGAGTTCAGAAATTGTTGAGATGGTATAAATTGTATAGAAATTAATCACTTTGACCAACCCAAAAAAAAACAGTCTTCCACACTAAATTCGCCACCAACCCAGCTCACCCTAATGCTCACTCTTCCACTCTTCATCCTCCTATATATACCAGTCTTCCATAGTGCAAAAATGGATCATCTTCTCAACTGAAATGGTTCATCCAGAAAATGTCATTGTAGTCAGCTCCGACGATTCCACCGATAGCGATTTTCCGGACGATTCGAGCCAGAGCGAAGAAAGGTTTTTCATGACTAAAATGAAGAGATCATTTGTAGAAGATGATTGTCGTCTAGTAAGTCCTCATCTTTTTTTTCGACTTTGACATTCTTATTGAAGAATCCTTATTTAATCTCAAATGTTCTTGTGTAGCCACTGCCTTTCGATCACCCCGACAAGTTTCTCAAGAGGTTCGTCAATGTCAATATCACCCTATATAAGGGCAACAAGTCATAGCTATAGGTTTGGCAAAGGGTGGAGAAACTTTGTGGAGGACAACAAAATAGTGAGAAATGATTCTTGTCTATTTGAGTACATGCCTGCAGTCGCTGGTGGTCTGGTGTACGACGTCACTATCTTCAAAGGTTGAAGTTCACATGTTCTTGTCTAGGGGGTCTGTTTTTATCTTAGGTCGAAGTTCACTATCTTTCTTATGTCCAAGTTATCCAAGCTATCTTATGTCCATGTGCTGCAAGCATCTATGATGCAAGCATTTAGACTCTTGTTTCAATTTCCTTAATGAAATATGCTATTTTCTGCCTACAATAACACAATTCAATTACACCATTCAGTAACAACATTCAACAACACCATTCAATTAACAAACTGAGATTGGAACATATTTCTCCTTAGTGTCACCCTTCAATACCTTAAACAGCAGTCAATACAGTAAACATAAACAAAAATCAACCCATCCTAACACCATCTGCTAAACCCACATGATAACTCCAATTAACACCAAGAAGAACACCATAAACACTACAACTGAGATTGGAAATTTCTTAGCACCTTCTAACTGTGACAGTTTCTTAGCAAGAACTTCAGACTGAACTTTGAATTCTTCCTTCTCAAACATTATTTGCCTTACTTGATCTTGCAGCTTCAAATTCTCATATTCCATCATCTTCTTCTCTTTAACCAGCTTGTTGATCACATTCATAACTCTTCCATTGTATTCTTCATCTCTCCACACGAAAAACTTACATTTTTGGTTTGTTTTATACAAAACACAACCCCAGAAACGCCTTCCATAGTTTTTATAAGTGTGTGCAGTGGATTCTGTCACTACATGACCACAATGACATACCATTTGTTGTGAGTTTATTGAAGAAGAAGTTGAGTTCGACATTAACACCTGTCAACAACAAAGTTACACTCAACAACCTCAAATTAAGACTCAGCAACACTAACAATCTCAAATTTCATACAACCAAAACCAGAAAACACCCCCAATTTGCCCAGAAGAATGAAGAGAGACCGAGAAATATAAAGAGAGATTGCCTTGGTAAATAATCTGGAAAAAAGGGTTAGGAAAATAATGTGGAAACAATTGGGGTAAAAAATTAAAAGATGTAAAAAGATATTGAATTAAAGGAAAAAGATTAAAATAAATTGAAAAAATATTAAAATAATAGCGCGTGAGGCGCGTTAACGAAGAAACATACGGCATAAGGGGGCGGGTGGTTGTTTGGTGACGGAATGCGTTATCCGGGTGGTTTACGGTAAATAGTCGTTATCCGGGTGGTTACTGGCAAATGGCCTTATTGGACGGGTGGTTTCCGGTAATTGACCTTCATTAATATCTTGCTATTTAAGTTATGTTTGGTAAAGTAGATCGAGTTAAATGAAAAGAAATCTCAATTAGCGAAACGAATTGAAATAGGAACTGATGTGGAAGTTTTGACTTTTGAGCCCCGTTCGGTAACTTTTTTCAAAATGGAGTTGGAGTTGAAAGCATTCAACTACCTTTTTCCTAGGTTAGACTTTAAAACGAAGAATTGACACGAATCGTGCATTTTGATTCGATTATGAGGCAAGAGCATAGAAGATATAACTCGGGTCAGTTTCTATGCCAATTTCTCGGTTTGGTGTTAGTTCAACATTCCAACCCTAATTCTCATCGGCATCCTCAATTTCTCTATTCTTAGCTCTAATTTTCAATCTTACTCGATCTCTCCCAAATTTGAATTGAGCAATCAGCAATTGTTCATCCCAGCCTAGATTTGAGACATTGTTCTCATTCATAGTTGATATCACCAATTTCAATTCTCCGTTTTGGAAGTCCCAAATTCAAACGAAGGTGTTTGTAAGGTTCCAAGCTTTAGAAGGGTTAGACTTATGTTGACATGAGAACTTATCACGAGGTCACCAATCCGAGGACTACTCCCACCCCAACACGCATAACTTCCTACTTCCGTGTCCTCACTCGAACTAGGAAAAAGAAGAGTGACTGCACTACGGCTAAGCCCACTTAGAACCCAGAGGCGGCTCTGATACCATTTGTAAGGCCCCAAAGTCTTAGAAGTGTTATCCCCGTGTCAACGTGATAACTTCTCAATAGCTCACCCATCACATAACTACTCTCACCCTAGCACGCTTAACTTCCTCGTTCTTTGTCCTCACTCAAACTAGAAAAAAGAAGAGCTCATCCATATAGAGGATTACAAACACGGGGTGTCATAGGGTTGACCACCAAATTTGTTGAGATATAACCCTCAAAGACCCACATTTTAAAATCTAAAATGATATGTAATACTCTGATATCCAATCAGACTCGATTTGTGCTCCAACTTTGAGAGGGTTTAAAAGAAAATTTGGGTAATTTGATTTTGAACGAAGTGAATTGGGCTAAGAAAAAAGATGGGTTAAGAAAAGATGAAGATGGTGTTCATGGATCTAAGATGGTGGTGGTGGAGATGTTGTTCACGAATCCATGGTGGTGGTGGCGAAGATGTTGTTCATGGATCCAAGGTTGTGGTGGCGGAGGTTTATGCAGAGATGGTTTACAAGGGTGGGAAATGAAAGGTTGAGAGAAAAAGAAGGACATAAAGGTAAACATATTATAGTGGGGTCCATTATCAGTTTGTTTGTGTAGGATGTTGTCGTTTACAAAATGTATAAACATAGCAGAGGACCCATCCAACCTTTCACTTTACCATCAACTTCTCTCTATGACAAATCTTACACCAAAATGTATTCCCAAATCAAATCCTCTTTTTACCATCATCATCTCTTATTCTTTACTTCATTCAATTGGTGCAGGATTTTTTCGAAGACGCGAGGAGGAGGCGCACGCGGGAGCGTCCTAGTCGAAAGTGCGGAAGGCTATTTTGGTCACCAGAAGCTAGCCATGGTCGACAACTTTCAAGATTAAAATTAAAGGGGTGTTGTCATTTTGTATTATACAGAGGGTTGGATTTAGAGATAAGTGAAAAACTATTGTTTTGTAAATTGATTAAAATAGACATTAAAATCACTGATTATTTTATAACATGATTATGTTAAATGGCACATGTATGCATGTAATTGATGTGTCAGCATTTATGCAAAAACTTGTCTTATACACGCTATTGAAACGATAACTGAAACTTTGGAGAAGTCCATACTGCGACAGTTGCGGCTTCTGACCGTCCCCGACACTGACACCTTTGTTTTCCAGAAATTGAGTGGCGCGACAGGGCGGCCAGCGCAGAACCTAGGGGTGGATCTGGGTTCATCAAGCGACGAGAGTTTCGACGGATTTTGGTTCTAACAAGGGCTAAATGACATCAATCTGGGTTCCATCGAGATCTGTTCAACCCATTTTGATCGAAAGGTGTAACAATAAAAGAAATGGAAGAAACAAATATTGTTCTCCATCGCTACCTACGGTGATTGTGCGTTCAATTCAGATCGCCCATGCCGAGAGATTGGGTCTAGGTCACTTGATAGAAATTTTAAAAATATTTGCGGAATAATCAGAACCTCTACGAACATTTTAAGACCTCGAGGTGATCTCGCGGTATAAATTTTAAACATGAGCCTAAATCATCATTTCAAATGATCCCTTCGAAATTTAAGATTAGAATAAATTTAATAATTTCACTATCAAACTAACAATTTTCTTCCTACTCATAGAATTACACAAATTACATAACAAATCATCCACTGCAACGGTACCATCGCTCAAGAGATCGACCATCTGATGGATAATTCTGAATAACAAACAACAAGCTCATTCGTTTGTGTTGGTTAACAAGAACCAAATACACCCCTGCCTAGACAGCAAACCTAGAAAAAAACAAGCAAATTGACACCAGCAAACGAAAGAGGGAAGAGCACAAGTTTTTGAGGTTTTTGGTTTAAACCACCCGTTATCTTCCAATATTTGCAAGGAACCACCCGTATCTTCGTTAATGATTCTAAACCACCCAAAACTTGCCTTCCGTTAACAAAGTCACACCCGTCCCCTTATTCCGTCAGAGGAAGAAGGGAAGAAGGGAAGCTAATTGTCACCAATGCTTGTCACCACCCGTTATCTTCCAATATTTGCAAGGTTGAGAGAGGACGAAGGGAAGAAGGGAAGCTAGAGACATTTTCGATTTCAGAACTCGGATAGAGGAAGAAGGGAAGCTTTGTGCACTGTTGTTGGAATCGACATTGGATGCTAGCTGGAAGGTAAGGTTTCTTAACTTTTTAGATTTTTTTTCTTGGATGCATTGAATGTGACATATCAGAAAAGTTTTGGGTTGTTGTGTGCAGAATTGTTTATGTATGGTATTGAATTGATGACTCCTCATTTCTTTGAATATGTATGGCATGAACTTTTTTAATGATTTTTATGGGATTGTGACAATAAAGTGAGCTTTGTTGTATTTGGACTGGTGTATTGAATAGGAGGAAGACAAAGGTAGTGGACCCTTAGGAAGAATATTTGAAGGCTTTATGGCACATGGGAAGAGAATATTTTACTTGCATAAGATGTTTTTATGGACATTTCTATGGACATGCATTTGTATCTGAGATTCTTTTACTGTTTTCCAGATGTTTTGTTATCTAAGATTCTTGTATGGAGGTAGATTTGTCTTAAGTAAGGATTCTGAAATTCAGTATGAGAGGAAGAATGATTATGCATTGAAGAATGTGGACCCTGATAGGCTTTAAAAGATAGAGTTAGAAGAATATGTCAAAGGGGGTGTGGAAGAGATTGAAAATGTTAGTGAACTGTGGTTTTGCAAGTCTGGAAGCAGATTACATCTAGGGATACAACAAATAGTTGGTGATAGGGATATAATACAATTGTGTGAAAATGTCTCTAGCTGTAACAACACATTAGAGGTGTTTGTGGTCCAACAAAATGAGGTCAGTCCAAATGATCTCGTGGACTTTGGAAATGGAAGAAAGTTAAGGCCTTGGGCTGCCAAAGGAAACCCAATTGATAAGATGATGTCTAGTAGCCAAGGCCCAATCAGAAGTTCTGCAGCTTTCAAGTCTTTTAACCCTTCATCACCCAATCTCACCCCATCTTTCAACCCTAAATTTGTGACACCAAGGCCTACACCCAAATTCACTCCAAATAACCAAAGTGAAGAGGCTAGATCTGAGGAGGCGAGTCATACATCTGATGATGAAGATGCAGAGTTGTTAGGTTCAGAGACATCTGATGATGATTCTGATGATGTGGGGTATAAGGAGGATGTATTTGCAGAAGAGAACTCTGCTGATGATGCAGACTTCGATGGCAATGTAGATCCAGATGTATTTGATGAAAATCTGATCACAGAAGATGGTCAACAGGATGGTGAAGATGTCTTTGACATAAGGGTTCAGAGTGATGACTATAGGAGCTTCAGTGGGTCTGATGATGCCAATACAGAAAGGTACCCAGAATTCAATCCCTCTGTAGATTTTAGGAATAAGATTTGCTTGAAAGCTGGCTTGAGATTTGGCTCTAATGAGATCTTCAGAAAGGCTCTAAAACAGTATGCTTTAGAAAATGGGTTTGACTATTATTATCTCCACAATGACAAAAGCAAGGTTTCTGCATATTGCAAAAATAAGTGTCAATGTGGCTTGAAAAGAGGCAGGAAGAAGTGTGTTTGTAAAGACAGGTTTTGTGGTTTTAAGGCTGTTGCAAGGAAAATGGGATCAGATGGTTCATTCCAGCTGAAGACTTTTAGTTCTGAGCATACTTGTGGGTGGCAAGACAGAAATTCAAAGATGACATCCAACTGGCTTGCTGACAAATACCTTGAACACTATAGGGATGACCCACAGTGGAGAATAAAAGCTTTTATTCTGACAGTGAGGAGAGAACACAGTGTTGAGATTACATATCATCAAGCATGGAGAGCTAGAGTTAGGGCAGTGCTTATGACCCTAGGATTTGCACCAGAGCAATATGCAAAGGTCTGGGATTATGCTGCTACAATCCTCCATTACAACCCTGGTAGCACTGTGTATGTGAGGCCCTCACAGACAATTGAAAGACCATTGAAGTTTGAGAGATTCTATGTCTGCCTGAAGGCTTGCAAGGAAGGTTTTTTAAATGGGTGTAGGCCAATTATTGGACTAGATGGAAGCCATCTGAAAGGTTGCTACACTGGGCAAGTGTTCTCTGCAGTTGCTAAGGATGGGAATGAGAACATATTCCCTGTGGCATTTGCTGTAGTTGAGCAAGAGAACAAAGACACATGGTGTTGGTTTATACAGAATTTAATGGATGACATTGGAGGCAAGGCATTGACATTTATGTCTGATAGGTGCAAGGTCAGTTTTCAGTTCTTATACTTGTTTGTTAGTTGGAGTTACATTAATTTTCTAACACATGGTGTTTGTTTGTTGTTACTTAGGGATTGTTAGAGGCTTTGACAGAAGTAGCACCTATGTGTGACACTAGAGTTTGTGTGAGACACATGCGCAACAACTTCAAGGCACAGTGGCCAGGGCAATCATTCAAGGATGCTGTTTGGGCTGCTGCAAAAGCGTCTACCCTCCCTGATTTTGAACAAAAAATGAGAGTAATAAGGGAGATGAATGAAAAAGCTACTGCTTATTTGATGCGCCAAGATCCAAGAACTTGGTCTCTCCATGGATTCAGGTATTATCCTAAGTCTGATATGCAACTTAACAATGCATGTGAACAGTTCAACAGTTGTATATTAGAATCATTAACGAAGATACGGGTGATTCCTTGCAAATTTTGAAAGATAACGGGTGGTTTAAACCAAAAACCTCCAAGTTTTTTTATAGATCCACACCTACGCAACTCATATGTTCAAACAACAGAAATCTCGTCAGACGCAACTCATATCTTCCCATTATACATATATTACTCAGATGTTACAAATCTTTTACATGACCGTATGACAACTACATGGTCTTGACCAATTCATGGTACCACTCCCTGTGAAGGGTCTCGGAAACAGTAGCCACGGTGATGAGAACTTGAGCAGCTTCCTCCAGCTTGTGTGCCAGTGAAGCTGCTCCTATCCGTTGAAGGGCCCTCTTAGCCAGCTGTCGACCTTTTCCTTTGCTAGCGGTCCCACCAAGGACGAGACTCCTGATTCCCAAGTATATTACATGGGACACGTGAGTGAATACAGCATCTCCAGATTGCAAGCTCTTTGCTACAACATTTGCTGCCACTCCTTTTATTGATTCCAGCTTCTCTGGCTGGTCTGGAACTAGGCTGTTGTTCCCGTCTTCTTCTGAGGGTTTGAAGATGGCACTAACTATATCATCTATGCCCACATCTTCAACCGTGTCCACCAACTTAGTCAGACGCTTGCTGCGTTCACTGATCATCTTCTCCATTTCTAGTTTCGAAGCACCGGCTGGTTTAAGTGTTTCTCGGAGGACCAACATGCTGTTCAGTTCAGACACGAGATAGATGTTAGTCCTCTAATACATACACGACAACATAAATACTCATCAATAACGAACCTCACCTGGTAGAAATGACGATAATTTTCTGAAGTTGATGTTGCACAGCTCTCAGCCTGGATAAATTGAGGCTCAGAGTCTCAGGTACATCTTCCAGAGTCAGACCTTCAATGGCACAGACCAACTTCAATAAACCAAGCCTGACCAGCAGATCGATTCTTTCGCCTCTACATTCTGGTCCTTCATTTCCTGTATTTGGTTAGGTACTTCGAGATCAGTACGAATATTTCTTGAAATGAGCTCATATGCCACTAAATTCTGTGACTCTTAGAAATCAGACCTGTGCTACTCCAAGTAACTGCAGACGGCATGTTTAGTGCCGGGGAAACACCGCCTCCCGTTCGAAGAGCAACGGAGGGTAGTCCTTGAGAATGACTTTCTTGAGGGGTCGGCAATGTTGACAAAGATTCTGTATGCTCAATCCACTCCTGCTCACTCTCAGCTTTCACTGATGACACCCATCTCATTGTCAACGGTAAGGATTCACAGGCATTACATGGTGGCCCATATCGATTGGAGAATGCCTTCTGCAGATACTCCAAACCAGCAGGCCCTCTAATAAAAGGTTCAATCAGTTTGATACGAGCTCTACTAATCTCCTTCTTAAGACCCTGTCGGACAATATAAGAACATCATTCAGACAGTAGGATAAAAAAAATACGTTGTGATGCAGCAATTGTTATGTCAATCATTTCTCAACTTAGACAATATTACTATGCCTCTTTTACCCATCAATAGTGACATGATGTTGATGAGAAATGAGAAATATTCATTTAGCTTTTAGCCTATCAAGGGATATCCGTTTTAACACTCTCTATAACACATCTTCCAGAATATATGCAAAATCCAGATATCCATTAAATCCTCCCTTTGAACAGCTGGGAAGTGAATCAAGTAATCTACACCTTACTTTTTAGCCAATTACATATCCAAAGTACTTTTTGAAGTGTCATTTCGCACCACTGACTCCACTACATGAGGAATAGCTGACCTTACTTGCAGAATTCATCCCAAGTACTTGTGAAATTTGATACAGTCGGAAAGTGAGTCAAGGGACCTACATTTTCAGTCAATTACATCCCCAACGTACTTTAGTAAGTGTCATTTCCACAACAGTACTCCCATGACTTTATAATATAATTGAAGAACTATTGAAATTAAATTTAGCACTTGTCAGGCAATACCTGAATCGGTTCTAGAGCAAATACTATTGAAGGACTGATAATGTTAGATATATTTCAGAAGAACAAAGATTTTGAAATTCAAGTTAGCACTTATCACTTATCAGGCAATACCTGAATCTCTTCTAGAGCAAATCGCAGACCCTTGATAAGTGCTATGGCAAACAATGATTGAGATTGAGAAACCACCACCAGTTCTCTCAGCAAATGTTGATGAGCAACCTTCATTTCATCTTCCTTTGCAGGAGCAGAAAGCTTCCGCAAAGTGTCCAATGCATACTCAAAAATTTGTCCAAGATAACTCATGTCAAGCATCCCCGATTCAAGTACCTGTAACATCAAATAAAAGATAACTGTAAGAATACGAAAGCACTTCTTAATTATAATACAGTTACAAAATGCCTGAATTATGAATAAGAATTAGCAACCTGTGACAGAATATCCAAATCAATTGCATCTATAATCTCTTGTTTCCAGCTGCTTGGAGATATTTCACATAGTTCGTCCCTGACTTCTGTCATGAGCTTGAAAACCCAAGTAAAATCAGGTTTCTCTCTTTGAACAGAATCCATGACGGAATCCCAAAATGCTTTCTCCATTGTCTCTTTCATCTTTTCCTTCAGAAATAAGCATTCTACTAAGATAGATTACAAGGAAAGGAGCATATTAAAGAAACTACTAATACTTGTTTAGAAGACTATGAAATACGACTAACCTTAAGACCACTCTGATCATGATCAATGACATCAACATTATGAGGAAGACCATGACGATGCTCATGGACGATCTCATTCACTAATAGTTCATTCTCTGACAAAGATATCGCAGCAATCCTTGGTTCAGTATCCAGGGTGCCAGCATAAGAGGGATAAGAAAATATTTCTTTGCTTGAAGATGGGTCCTCTTGCTTAAATAATGATCGAGCTACACCTCCCAACCACTCATTGTCAACCAAATCGCTTATCTTCCTGGAAACTGAAACAGGTGAGCCATCTTCAGAACCTGAAGAACTTGGTGATGTCAGATAAGTCCCCGGAGATGGCAACGCCCTCCTAGTCTCCTTTGAAGCAAAGTATTTAGACCTTGTATCAGAAAGTGCACACTCCAATCGCTGAACCCCAATCTCACCAGTTAGATTTTGCACTTTAGCTTTCAAGAGTCTCTGATCTTCTAGGACCTATGTACAAAGTACAATTCCAAGAAAACATTAGTCATCAAGTACATTAGCATTTTTACCTTACATATTTGCTAATTTCATATACCTGCTTCTGAATAACTTTCATTGCATGGGTAAGACTACCCTCCTTTCGTTCAGGTGACATCTTGCAAGTCTGCATCATAGAAAGCTCAAGTTGGCATGCAGCTCTGACAAGATCCTGCTCCAAAGATTCAGCATCCTTTACCTTCCAGACCACAAAATGATACAGATAAGTACACCATGATTTATCAAAATCTTCTAGCTGCCGTCTGAAGGTCAAAGTTCTTCCCATCGAGGAGTTATCACTTTTAATTTCTGCATCACTTGTTCCTAAAATAATTGTATCCAATAACTCAAACTCCCGGATGAGTTTGGCAGCAGAATTAGCAAGATCATTCTCGTGTTCCCCTCTTCTGCTAAGGACAGCATCAGGGTGCCCCAGTATCATGTAAGCACATAACAGAATTCTCACTTGGTACCTGGACACCTTTTGACTTCTTTGAGTTTCTTCTTTTGAACTCCCTCCTTTCTTTAAAACTTTAGACCTGCTTCCATAACTGCTTCTGCCTGTTCGACTTGGTGAAGCAACACGGTTAAGGAGGTGGTCAATATTCTCCACCTGAGTTCTACTGCTACCACCATTACCAACTGCATACTGTATAAGAAGTCGGGTTTCTAATCGCTCTAGCAAAGACCTTACAATCCGCAGGGTCATATCTGACCCAATCTTCAGAGCAAGCTGTTCAAATGGAAGTCGTTGGACTGATTTTTCATTGATATTGAGAGATTCGAAGGCTTTTGTCAGTTCGTATGTAGTTCCTCTCAGCTTGACGAAACGTCTCCAACACCTAAAACATCAAGGTTATATACGTTTCAGTTAAAGGGAAGAAGAGAAATGCATGGCCTCAAGCATCGCATGTCATCAACATATTTTAAGAGCATATTTCGGGACAGTGTCACAGTGATGTGTATCACTAATGCGCAATTTGGCTTGTCAGACAGATCTCATCCAAATAAATTTTTATATTGCCTGTTGTCATTCGTTCTATTTTTTCCATTTTTCTATCCGCAACGAGGCGTTGCCTTCTGTTTGGCTCCAAAAAGAAAACATGCTTGTCGGATACAAAGCTTTACTAACTTGAAAGACAACTTATACATAGGAACATCAGATTTGAATACAACATATGGACACAATAAATCATTTTGAGTGAAACATAAATCTTTGAATCTTAGTTCCTTGCTATAGCAACAATATATGGAAACTACTTGATTTCTTAAAATTGCCATGAGGATCAAAGAGGCTGTTTACTTGATTTCTCACTAATTCTGTTAAGGGCCATTTGTTTCTATACCTGAGCTATAGGGAATGAGTATGCGAATAGGTGATACCTATTTTAGTGTTTGGTAGACTTAGGTATGGGAGAGTTTTTCCAAGGCATGGATCATTCCAGCCCTTTACACTATATCCCAGACCCATCTAAAAACAAAGGTATGACTCAAACCTGTTTTTGTTCTATTTTCTACTATCCAAGTTATACCAAACCCAAAGCTCGAGACACTCATCCCCATTTTTCATACCCAACTCATTTCTCATTCCAATACAGTTCCTATTACGATAACAAACGATCCCTAAAATAGTTTCAATTTACTAATCACTCAAAATAGCTTATTCCCATGGCCATAATTCGCACTTGGCAGTCAAATAGCTTAGTGCATACTTTCAAATAGGATAACATTAGAACTAAACTTTGTACAGCGTACTTTCAGCAAGCTTGTCCTCACTCATCTTACTATGACAAATGACACAAACAGCCAATGAATCTTACGTTGCTAGTTTTGTTGGCAGAACCTCAGCCTGATTAATCATTAAGTTTGAATTAGCAAGAGGCAAACATTGTGAGCTCTTTTTCTTCTTCAGGTATTCTGACCTTTGATTTTTGGCCTGTTAGCAATCAGTTGGACATTAATAAATGACATTAGAAGGAAGATCAACAGTAGTAATCCAACAAGTACCAAAATGCAAGTCTAGCATACACATACCCTTTGGAGACGTTCCTCTAGTAACTCCTTCTTTCGCATCCTCTCTGTCTCCCGCTGAGTAGAAACCAAATTAGCAACACGCTGCACTCTAAGAAATCTAGCACGTGCCTTTGATCTTTCAGCTTCCAGAAATCCCAACCGTTTTCTCTCTGCAGCCAGACGCTTTTGTTGGATTGCGGAACGGACACACTCCTTATATCTGCTCTCCTGTGTGATTCTCTGCATCAATGATTGAGTTGCTCGCTCATTCCTTGCCGTCCTGAGTTGCCTATTAGCTTTCTGAATTAGCATCCTTTTTATCTGTGCTTGCTGAATCTGTGATTCCACCTTCATGGACAACTCATCACGTTCCTTTTCGAAACGTATATCTGCTTCATTTCGAGCAGCTCGTCTCAATTCATCCAACTTTGACAAGCGCATCCGAGCATTTGCAAGAATGCTCAATCTGTAGCAAAAATGATGCGAAAACACATTAGTTCCAAAGATTCTCAAAATGCACTCATATTTTATGTCATCCTCCAATAAAAATACTACAACTAGATATATAAATAATCCTACTCAAAAGTTACATTTAGTAGACCGTCCGAAGTGGAGCATAGAGTCGCAGATTTATTTACTTCACCACCAACAAAGGACTTGGTCTAAAAATTACAGAGTACTTGCTAAGTTATCACTCGATAAGAATCTAAATTCTGACAGCTACAATTTTAAAAAAATCAGTTAGTGAAATTATATTGGTGACATCTCAAAAAATCTTCATTCTCCCAGCCTACCCAAGTAAAAAGTTAGTAGTTTTGAACTACATATAGCATAACACTACAGTTTGTTCTTCTTGTTATATAGACTAATCTAAATTCTAGTGAAACAGAGTAGATACTGGCCTTTTCTGCTCGGCGGCATTTAGCTTATCTTCAAGACGTTGGCGTAGCTGCGAGTCTTGCAAAGAAGACCACATAGTCCTTTGTTTCTGCCTAGCCTTACTTGATAGTGCTTCGTAGAATTGCTGCCGATTTAGGGGTAACAGTAGTCAGAATGAAGACCACATAGTCCTTTGAAATTGTAAGGAAGTAAGGTAGGAGAAAATAGGAGATAGAGAAGCCATTCCAACTCTTGAAAGTAAGCAACAACTTGAAATACCTGTCGGCGGAGATCTGCCTCGTTGAGTTTAGCGTCGATTTGTTGGGCGGTGGAAGGAGGCTTGGACTCCACGAGAAGACGCCGCCTAAGACGCTGAGGAAGTTTCGCCGGAGGGGAAGAAGAATCGGTCGCTGGAAAGCTCATCGCAACCCCGCCGATCCTCTCTGAATCATTCATCTCCGGTCGGTACCAAATGGAAAATCAGTACTCGACCAAAAGTAAACAGCAGTCCAAATCAGATATCGGGATATCGGGAACTTTTTTTACGATCCTGCACCTTGACAAATCGGACACATGACAAGACGGATAGCGAACAAGGAAGAGAATTCAAGAGCAGGTTGTTTACTTTTTCTTTACTTTTTTTTCACTTTTTTTTTATCCTAAGCGTCCGATGTTGTTTACACGTCATATTCCTCGCCTAAAGTGCTCGTTTGGCTGAATGTGGGAATTGTAATTCATAGAAATTGAATTCATGAAAATTAAATTAAGGTGATTTGTAATATAGGGAATTTTGAGAAAATGTGTTTGGTTAAAATTTGCATTAGATAGATCAAAATAGGGGAATTTAAGATTTCATGTGTAAAAATGGGGGAAAGTGAATTACCTAGGGGGACTAGGTAAGATCAATTCTCACATAATGGAGGAATTGAAATCCCGAGAAATCGAAATCCCATGATTTTCATAGAATTTTTTTCAAACCAAACACAGATATTCATTTCCATTTCCTGCAGATTTTCAATTTCTATGATTTTAGACTCCAACCAAACAAACACTAACAACTTTAGCTCGCTTAAGTGAGGCGAATAACCCGTTCCAGGGGTAAAATATGAAACATTGTGAAATTCTGGAAAATATTCAAACTTAGCTCGGCTAAACTAGGCGATCAACATTTTTTTTTTAAAAAAACAAATTTCACCGAAAAATAGGGAAACTCTAGATTTGTAATTTTATATTCAAAAACGTTGCTCTTCTAATATAAACGAACAAGTTGCTCGCATTTTTTAACTCTTTTCGCCTAATTTAAGCGAGCAACTTATGCTCTCGCTTTTTAAAAAAACGTTGTTCGTCTAATATAAGCGAGCAAATTGTTCGCTTATATTAGGTCGTCTTTTTCTTTTCGCTTGTTCACCTTCTTCTCCGCCTCTTTTTCAAAATCTGCAGCGAGCAAATTGCGATCGGAGGGACTGCGGGAACCGTGGTTGGCGGGTTGCCTCAAGGTGGTGACGGAGACGGCGCGGGGCAATTTCAAATTGTCGGTGGGGCTAGAAAACGGGCATCTCGAAAACCTGACGTGACCCCGACACCCGGGAATCGTCATGAGGTATGTAATCTTAATTCTCCTAATGTAATTTGATTGTAGTAATTAAATCGAAACTATGTTTGCATGATTAGAAATTGTTTATGCATGATTGTTCGAATTATCGTAGTTTAATAGAAATTGTCGTAATTGAATATAAATTGTTTATGCATGATTGTCGTAGTTGAATTTAAATTGTTTATGCATGATTGTCGTAGTTGACAAAATTGAATTTAAACTGTTTATGTATGATTGTTTAATTATCGTACTTGGATCAAATTTTTTGTTTATCCATGATTACTGAAAAATTAGATACAAGCATCAAGCACTCTAATTTATCACTGATCGTAAATTTATCGTAATTCATTAGTGAATAACAATAAATTTATTAATGATCGTAAATTTATCGTAATTCATTAGTGAATAACGATAGAGTTAGGCTTAGTGAAATTGTTTAAGGACTCACGAATGTTAGGGCACGTCCCGTCGATAGAAATGATCGTAAATTTATTAGTGAATAATAGCGTTAAGACATTAATAATTTAGGTTGTACGTGCTGCATTGGGAGTCTCGGTTAGCTGAATTTGTCCGACACCTGTAGCTGATAGACGTTTAGATCCTCCAAGGGTGATCACAGATAGTGATCGTATGAGAGGTGTAGCTGCAAGGGTAGATATAGAGTCTGAGCCATCTAGTGCACAGACACCAGTTCCCGAGCCATCTACTCCACTTCCCGAGCCATCTACAACACATACATCAACGAGATATACTTTTCCAGCTCTAGTAGCGGCCAGGCAACCGCCTCGATATGGCATTTCCGAATCTACACGTACTCGTGCTGGAGAAGTAGCCGCATCATTGGAGAGGTCAGAGGATGTCAGCATGGAGGATGTTGCTATTGAGCAAGATATGGATATCGATGTCGAGGTTAATGAGCAGATTATAGATGAGACTCCTATAGAGGGGCGATTTCGGGTTACAGATGATTCGGTCATAGCGACAAAGGATGATCCAGTCATACCGACACAGGATTTTTCGATGGATTACAGTATGCCCACACATGATTCATCCCCACCTATTGGAGACCGAGTACAGACACCGCCTCGTTCACCCGTATCGCACTCGGATATTGTTCCTCCTCCCGCACCCGCTCCAGCAGATGCAGTTGTTTTAGGACCTAGTTTATGGTTTCCCGACGGAGGTCCTCGATATGGTATTCTCCTCACTAGTTTTGAGACGCATATTGCCTCATCTTTATGGAGGATCACCGATCGTGATCTACCGGAGGTAGTAGTCCCACAGGTGCTGCCACAGCTTCCTGTACGCAGAAGAAGGACTCTGGAACAGATAGAAGCAGATGAAGCGGTCGTTGTTGCTGTTGCTGAGGCTGATCAACCCCTACCAGATGCTCCTGAGCCCGAGGAGGTGCCTTTGGATTTGGTACGTTTAGAATATATATTTTTTAGGTTTCTTTTTAACATTTGTTATTTTTAGTAATAAATTAATTATATTTTGTGATTGTACAGACGCTTAAGGTTTTAAAGATTTACACACATACGGGATACACCAACGAGTTCGAGCAATATGTGAGACACGAGCAAGGCTCATGGTTCGAGATAGCAAACCGTAGTGGTCTTACACATCTCAGAAGGCTAGGCACCAGAGCAATTGATAGAGTTTTGATATCTGCGTTTGTTGAGAGGTGGAACCCGGAGACTAACTCCTTTCATTTTCCATGGGGCGAGATGACTATTACACTGCACGATGTCTTTGAGATACTTGGTGTGCCAATAGACGGGCGAAGTTGTACCTATCTCCCTGATGTGTCAGAGGATGTGGTCATGCAACTGATAGCTATTGTCCTTGGGGTGGAAGTGAAACAGGTGCAGGAGTGGAAAAAAACATCAGGTGTTCCTTTGGCTAGAGTTAGGAAGGTCTTAGAGGATATGATGATGGCACCGGAGAGGGACGAGGGGTTGGTCGCATCGCTGTACCTATGAATTCTGCTCGGGACTACAGTGTTCGTCGACAGGACGACCAACAAGCTGAAGATTTGGATACTGGGTCTTGTGATGGATCACTCAGCGACTAGCCGTTTTGCCTGGGGAGGGCGGTTTCTTGGCCTTTCTGTACAGAAATTTAGGACAGGCGTCTAGAACAAAGGCGAAGGGCGTAGGAAGTTATGGTATACTGTTGAGGGTAAGTGATCGTCGTTTAATTACTTAATTTAAAATTAGTGATTACCTTTTTTCATTTGTGACGTTCATTCGTATTCTACAATCGTGGATATGGGTTTACTTTCCCCATTTCCGCGGACACTATGTCATGGATTCTGCTTCCCAGCAAGCGGATGCATCAACTTTTAGGGATGGACAGGAGGGGGCAGGATACCAATCGTTTGATTCGTATACGCCGGTTGCTTGACAAGATTAGATATGAGGAGGTATAATGATTTATTATTTAATTATTGTCTTTCTATTTAAAGTGTGCACATGATAACATATTCTGAATTGTTATAACAGGTTCAGTGGAAGCCATTTGCTAGGGTCGACCTCACCAAACAACAGTATGCACCTTCACTCTTCAGAGGCCTATTACGCATCGTGGATATAGAGGAGGAGTATTATCCACACCATGTACTCTGCCAGTTCGGACATATACAGATGATCCCCCGTGAGCCTCTGCTGGAGCCTATCAAGGTCATTCGCAACAACATCATCTACCACTACACCGTGCAATTCCCCCCTGCATTGTCGTTGATCTGGGATAAGGAACCTAGGCCGTTGTACCAGATAGAGCAACCACGAGCTTCAGACTTCTAGGGAGTGACGGAGGACTACTTGGACTGGTTGGACGACTTCTCGCACATATATGTGGATCCCACATTTATTCGCCAGGATCGTCCAACTGGTCCTATTCATCCTTTTCCGTCTGTCGACACTCTCGCGGTATGTTTTATTAGTTTTATTTGATTATTGATTTTGAATATCTCATAAAATTATGATTCTAATTTTATTATTTTACGAATGTAGCGGAACCAGCTAGTTGCTGCTATGATAAGGAGTTATTTAGACAGACCGAGAGATATGGCCAACATGATTTCCCAGGAGGAGGTTGATGATCTCATGAGGAGTTTTCTACATGTACTGGTAGACGAGTCTATTCTGATGGCTCCCCCTCCTCCTCGTGCATCTCAGCATATTTTTAGAGATTTTGTTTACGATCCAGGCCAGGATAGTGGTAGTCATGGTGGTGGGGACGCCGGTGCTTCAGGTAGTCAGGGCGGTAGAGATTAGATTGCTCGGTTTGACATACTTTTACAGTTTGGATTATTATATGTATAACGTTTCTTTCTTTTTATGATATTTTGGACTTGGGAATCGACTAATAAAATTAAATGGTGCGATAATCGAGGAAAAACGACAAATGATGCTCGAATTACGCGAAAATCGAGAAGAAACGAGTAATAAAATTAAATGGTGTAGAAATCGAGAAAAAAATTACTAATGACGCGATAAACAAGATTTAATGACAATTAACGTCGAATGGTGCGAGAATCGAGGAAAACGACTAATGGTGCTCGAATGACGCGAAAATCGAGAAGAAATGACTAATAAAATTAAATGGCGTCGAATGGTGCGAGAATCGAGGAAAAACGACTAATGATGCTCGAATGACACAAAAATCGAGGAGAAACGACTAATAAAATTAAATGGTGTCGAATGGTGCGAGAATCAAGGAAAAACGACTAATGATGCTCAAATGGCGCGAAAATCGAGAAGAAACGACTAAAAAAATTAAATGGTGTAGAAATCGAGAAAAAATTACGAATGACGCGATAAAAAATATTTAATGACAATTAACGTCAAATGGTGCGAGAATCGAGGAAATGATGCTCGAATGACGCAATAATCGAGAAAAAACGAGATTGTATTGGTGCGATACTAGAGAAACCAAATCAAATCAACAAGTCAAATTAGAATTCACACGAATAAATGACGATTAACCCAGGAACAAACTAAATCAAACTAGAATTCTTAATAACCATAAACAACTAATACATTACATTGGTTCGATCCTAGAGAATCAATGACATATACGTCCAAATTCACACGATTAAAGCAACAACAAGTCTACAATTATGATTTACAAACTAGATTGGAAGTACATCTTAATAAACAGTGACATAAGAAGAATGCACACAAACATGGTCACAAACTTCATTTTTCGAGCATTCGCGGCATTAGCGTCCTACTCGATCTTTTCTTGACCAAGCTCGTCATAAACTTGAGCCATGGCCGCAGTGAGTTCGTGGTTCTGCCAATCTAACACTCCAACTAATGCGCGTTCTTCATTAAGTTCTTTCGTCAAACATTCCACGCGGCTAACACAATCCTCCCACATCTCCTTCATGTTTGATCTAAGATTCCTAGCAATTATTTGAAACATACGACCTCTTGGTTGAATTTCATCGCACCCGTAGATTAACTCATCGTGTCGTGACATGTCATAAGCCTCAATATCAGGATCGGTGAATTTTTTCCTAAATTCACCTTCAGTGTCACTTGAGCTTTAATCCGACAACCCGTGGATGTTGTTGGTTGGGGAATCAACAGACACGGCTTCATCATTTTACATCCGAGCCAATGTTGGCCCTAACACAACAGGAGTGCAAGACATCACAAAAATCAACATTTTTAGTTGAGCTGCAAGACAAAACACCAACTCCTATAATCTAGAGATGCTCCATTAATCTATAAAAACAAAGATGATGGGAAGGAGATAACAAAGAATACATTGAAGAGGTGTTATCATACTACAACCAACTAATACATTGAAACACAAGGCTTTTCGTAAGGAGGCACATAAAATGATTAATTAGGAATAAGTTTAAGTTGTGTAAACAAAGAAATAGTGATATCACCTTATTCAAAGAAATAGTTTAAGCTGCTTCTGCAAATCATCTTATTCATTATCATACATATTGTATATTGTCCAAACATTAAACTGAAATTTTGTTAATTTACCTATAAAATAGTGATATCAAATTCAGTTGCTTTAGCTTTTCATGTCTTGAATCAAATTCAATGTTTTCCTAATACTTATAAAAAAAAAAAGTTTTCCTAATACTTATAAGGAAAAGAGTCATGTAATAATACTTGTTAAAATGATAAATGAGAATGAATGTGGAGCCTTGGATCAAGAGAGATCCAAGAGCCCATATGATGACACGTGGCACCCTTTGTCCCCCCTTGTCCCCACCGCCGGACCCCCGCCGGAGCACCGTCGGACCGTCGCCGGAGCACCGCCGGACCGTCGGACCGTCGCCGGAGCACCGCCGGACCGTCGCCGGAGCACCGCCGGACCGTCGCCGGAGCACCGCCGGACCGTCGCCGGAGCACCGCCGGACCGTCGCCGGAGCACCGCCGGACCGTCGCCGGAGCACCGCCGGACCGTCGCCGGAGCACCGCCGGACCGTCGCCGGAGCACCGCCGGACCGTCGCCGGACCACCTCCGACCACCGCCGGACCATCTTTGATGAACATCAAGTGTTCATAAATGTTCATCACAATGTTCATAAATGTTCATTTGTATATACTCTACTGAATGTTCATCACATTATACTTAAAAGTTCACCAAATTTTGATGAACATCAAGTGTTCATAAATGTTCATCACATTATACTTAAAGTTTTTCAACTGAATGTTCATCACATTCTACTTAAATGTTCACCAATTTTTGATGAACATCAAGTGTTCATAAATGTTCATCACATTATACTTAAAAGTTTTCCAACTGAATGTTCATCACATTCTACTTAAATGTTCACCAATTTTTGATGAACATCAAGTGTTCATAAATGTTCATCACATTATACTTAAAAGTTTTCCAACTGAATGTTCATCACATTGTACTTAAATGTTCACCAATTTCTGATGAACATCAAGTGTTCATAAATGTTCATCACATTATACTTAAAAGTTTTCCAACTGAATGTTCATCACATTGTACTTAAATGTTCACCAATTTTTGATGAACATCAAGTGTTCATAAATGTTCATCACATTATTTTTCAACTGAATGTTCATCACATTCTACTAAAATGTTCACCAATTTTTGATGAACATCAAGTGTTCATAAATGTTCATCACAATGTTCATTTGTACATACTCTACTGAATGTTCATCACATTATACATAAAAGTTCACCAATTGAATGTTCATCATCTCATACTTAAATGTTCGTCATCCCATATGATGACACGTGACACCCCTTGTCCCGCCTTGTCCCCCCTTGTTCCCACCGCCGGACCGCCGCCGGACCATCTTTGATGAACATCAAGTGTTCATAAATGTTCATAAATGTTCATTTGTATATACTCTACTGAATGTTGATCACATTATACTTAAAGTTCACCAAATTTTGATGAACATCAAGTGTTCATAAATGTTCATCACATTATACTTAAAAGTTTTCCAACTAAATGTTCATCACATTCTACTTAAATATTCACCAATTTTTGATGAACATCAAGTGTTCATAAATGTTCATCACATTATACTTAAAAGTTTTCCAACTGAATGTTCATCACATTGTACTTAAATGTTCACCAATTTTTGATGAACATCAAGTGTTCATAAATGTTCATCACATTATACTTAAAAGTTTTCCAACTGAATGTTCATCACATTGTACTTAAATGTTCACCAATTTTTGATGAACATCAAGTGTTCATAAATGTTCATCACATTATACTTAAAAGTTTTCCAACTGAATGTTCATCACATTCTACTTAAATGTTCACTAATTTTTGATGAACATCAAGTGTTTATAAATGTTCATCACATTATACTTAAAAGTTTTTCAACTGAATGTTCATCACATTCTACTTAAATGTTCACCAATTTTTGATGAACATCAAGTGTTCATAAATGTTCATCACATTATACTTAAAAGTTTTTCAACTGAATGTTCATCACATTTTACTTAAATGTTCACCAATTTTTGATGAATATCAAGTGTTCATAAATGTTCATCACATTATACTTAAAAGTTTTTCAACTGAATGTTCATCACATTCTACTTAAATGTTCACCAATTTTTGATGAACATCAAGTGTTCATAAATGTTCATCACATTATACTTAAAAGTTTTCCAACTGAATGTTCATTACACTACTTAAATGTTCACCAATTTTTGATGAACATCAAGTGTTCATAAATGTTCATCACATTATACTTAAAAGTTTTTCAACTGAATGTTCATCACATTGTACTTAAATGTTCACCAATTTTTGATGAACATCAAGTGTTCATAAATGTTCATCACATTATACTTAAAAGTTTTCCAACTGAATGTTCATCACATTGTACTTAAATGTTCACCAATTTTTGATGAACATCAAGTGTTCATAAATGTTCATCACATTATTTTTCAACTGAATGTTCATCACATTCTACTAAAATGTTCACCAATTTTTGATGAACATCAAGTGTTCATAAATGTTCATCACAATGTTCATTTGTACATACTCTACTGAATGTTCATCACATTATACATAAAAGTTCACCAATTGAATGTTCATCTAAATGTTCATCATCTCATACTTAAATGTTCATCATCCCATATGATGACACGTGGCACCCCTTGTCCCCACCGCCGGAGTATCGCCGGACCGCCGCCGGACCCCCGGCGGACCTCCATCGGACTTCCGGTCGCCGGACCACCACAACTACTCTCACTTGTACTGGGGGTAACTAGTTTAATCTAAGTCATTGGATGCTAAGGCATCCAATGGCTTAGATTTATTCTTATTTATCTCTAAGAGAGGGTTTATTATGAGATTCTCACCCTACTTATAATACTTTAGTATATGTTTGCTTCTGTTTTATTTGCAGTCAATAAACATTATCAAGCCAGAGAATTTCCTAGCCATTAGGGACTACTAAAGATATTCTGAATCATGATAGAGTATTTCAAATAAGCTTTTGACTGTCCAAGATAATCCAAAGTTATACTGCTTCACAGTTTGCCGAGCGTATAAAAAATGGCTTTTTCCAAAAGAAGAAAAAAAAAATGACCCCATTGAAGGACAGGAATTTGAACTTTGAATAGATATACGCAAAAACAAACAAAAGCTAATCTCAAATATCTCCACATCCAAACAAAAGTAACATGGGTCTGCCTTTTTTAGGGATCCTACTATTCCCACTATTCCCACTATTCCCACGCTAGTTTAGTGTTCAGCGGCCCTAACACAACTAGAGTGCAAGACATCACAAAAATCAACATTTTAAAGGCGTTGCGATCAACAGAGGTAGCATTTGACGAGTTACTCCCCCCGAATGTGCTGACATTATTGACCAAAACATTATTACTAATAAACGTTGACCAAAACATACAAAACAAAAATTTCATATACTCATAAAATAAAAATTATGCTCATTCATATACTCATAAAATGCAAATTATTGACCAAAAAAAATGTAAATTATGCTCATTCATAAAATGCAAAATGGAGTTTCTCAATTATGCTCATTCATATGCTCATAAAATCGAAATTATGCTCATTACTAACCAAAAACAATATTATGACATACAAAACGAAACATTTATATGCTCATAAAATGCAAATTATGCTCATAATTCATATGCTCATAAAATATAAAGTTTTAATATCAAAATATTATTACTAAGTAAAGGATTAATATCAAAATTCTTATTCTCATAAAATGTAAATTATGCTCATAATTCATGGATATGCTCATATAATGTAAAGGAATAATATCAAAACATTATTACTAAGTAAAGAATTAATATCAAAATTCTTATGCTCATGTAAATTAATCTTACAACGAAGATTCATGGTATACGGTTGCGACGGATAAGGTGGCGGAGTCAGCGGGTGTGGCGGCGATAGTGGGGTTACGAAAAAGAGGTCGTCGGCTGTTCAAATGTGACATGGTCGTCGGTGGAGTGGTGTGGAAGTGTGGAAGTGTGGAAGTGGTGGTGAAATGATGGTGAAATGGTGGCGGAGTGGTGAAGATTGAAGAGTGAGTGAAAGGAAAGGAAGAAAGAAATGGAATACTGCACGCCATATGCGGCGTGACCTAGTTACAGAAATTGGGTTTTCTTGTTCGCCTACATTAAGCGATCAAACGTGTGGTGGAAAATGTTCTCGCCTTGAACGCTTACATTAAGCGATCTGTGTGTTCTACAATTGCTCGCCTATATTAAGCGAGCAGAGTGTGGGGTTTGTATCGGGGGTTAGCAGGGTTTATAGGGTTTAGGGTATAGCTCGCTTAATATAGCCGAACTAAGTAAGTGAGAAAAAAGTGGTTTGTGTTTAGGGTTTGTAGGGTTTAGGATTTGTAGGGTTTAGGGTTTGTAGGGTTTAGATTTTAGGGTTTCATAATGAAATAATATATGTTTGCAAAGGAGGTGCTACTCGAAAATGAAGATGTTTTGTTTGGAGTTACCCACATGGTTAAATATCTCTAATATGCATTGAAATCAAGTTTCATTCCATTCCGACATCGTTTGGCCAAATTGGGCCTTAAGGCCTTTTAGCGTTTACGCATAGTTTCGAGTCTCGTTTTGTGTGAGAGAGACCGTATTGTCACTTTATATGCCTAATAAGATTAAGTTGTATAATTTTTTCAAACATAACAATACATCGATGTTCTTAACCTTACATATTGCAACAACTTTGAGAGTGATAACTAGTTTGATGTTTGCAAAGGAGGTGCTACTCGAAAATGAAGACGTTTTGATTGGGAGTGACCCACATGGTTACATATCACTAATATGCATTGAAACCAAGTTTCATTCCATTCCGACATCGTTTAGGCGTCGTTTGGCAAAATTGGGCCTTAAGGCCTTTTAAGTCCTTTTAAGGCCTTTTAGCGTTTACGCATAGTTTCGAGTATCATTTTGTGTGAGCGAGACCTTATTGTCACTATATGCCTAATAAGACTAAGTTGTATAATTTTTTCAAACATAACAATACATCGATGTTCTTAACCTTACTTAGTGTTGCTCGTTTAATGTAGGCGAGCAACCTCCTCCCTCCCCATTTGCATTTTCTCGTTTAATATAGGCGAACAGTAGCTCGCCTACATTAACCGAGCAAATTTGGAGCTTTAAGGAGGCTGCTCTTATTCATTTCAGTCTCCTTCTCCTCTCTTTCTCTCTTTCTCCGCCGCCTTTCTCAGCATTCAATCTCGCAGCCTCCTCCCTCTCCTTCTCTGCTCTCGCCTCCTCGTCGCCTCCTCTAAGCTCTCGCCCTCGCATCCGGACCGACACCCTCTCCTCATTAATTTCTCCATTACTTCTCCGCCTCCAAGGTATGTATCTGTTTCTAGGGTTCTTCAACTCCTTCCCAGCTACTATTTTGCATTCTAGGGTGTTAGCTACTATTTTGGTCATTTTTTGTCAAGTTTAAACCCTTCACTCTGCAGGATCCAATTAATTTTGTTGTCAACTACTTAGTTTTGTATGAGGATAATGGAATTTCGTGATTATTGTATGGAGATAATTGATGTGGATTTACTGAAGATTTAATTTTCATCTAAATCTTTTGTATACAGATAATTGTTGTGGTAACTTTTAGACTACATTTAGCAATGTAAGTGAATTATTTTGTCTTGCATATTTAATTATTGTGGTAATCTTTTGCATTTATGCGGATCTCTCTCTCTTTTGAATGTATGAAGATTTATTGTGGATTTGTTTTGGTAATTGTTGTGGTGTTTTCTCTTGCAACTCAACTAAAAATGTTGATTTTTGTCTTGTCTTGCACTTGGTTATTCAATTTTACCCTTACAACTTGGTTATATGATTATTTTGAAACAAAACTGCATGAGAAGGAGCTTAAAGTGTATGGCATCTAGGAGACTAAGCTTTGTCAATGCCCCTTTCAGATTTACGATCTAAAGAAAGGGGTTTGGCGGAGCTTATTCACTTGATGTCATGTAAATCGTCATGGTCGTGCTGGTAGGGGTGGCTGCAAATAATCATATAATCAAGTTGTAAGGGTAAAACTGATACTTACCACTGCTTTTTGTTTGGTGCTACTGCCTTTTGTGTTTTTACAAGTAGATGTTTATTTTGTTTGCTTGGTGCTACAGAGGTTTTATTCTATTTGAATTTGTTTTGGTTTTTTGTTGGTTTGGCTTGGATGTAAAATGATGAAGCCATGTTTGTTGATTCCCCAACCAACAACATTCACGGGTTGTCTAATCAAGAATCTGATATTAGTACGGCGTCTTGCATGGCAAACAACTTTGATATGCTTGAGGTTCTAGCTATGAAGATGCAGCGCATGGAGCATCGCAAGGAACTGCGGAAGATCCAGGAGCGATGTGAACGGGAGCGGAAGTTTCAGGAATTTTGTGAACGGGAGCAACAAGAACGTAAAAGGGAAAGAGGGGAATCATCCACTAAACCAAGAATCTCAGGGTATACCGCACAACAATACAGGAACCTCTTCAGGCTGTTCAACCCTCGTCGTTAGATCTTTCTTTCGAGAATTTATCGACCTTCTTTGATTGCTTGTTCCTTTGAATGTTGTTTGTTTAGAACTACTTGGAAAGTGTTGAACCTTATTATGTTGCAAGAACCTTATTATGTATTAGTTGTTTATGGTTATTAAGAAGAGAAATTTGAAGAAAACCACCCATTATATTTCGGAATTTGCAAGGAACCACCCGCGGTATCAATAATTATTTTAAAGCAGCCGAATTTGATGGTCCGTTAACAATGAACCACCCTTACGCTGATTCCGTAAGCTTTTCCGTCAAAATGAGTAAAAAGAGAAAATTACCCTTCATTATATATCAAATTTTCAACAAATTACCACTTCAAAAAGACAACATTACCCTTGCACATCTCCTGCACCTGCCCGCTCACCAAATTCTTGACCTTCAAATCCGGTCAAAGTCCTGGCACCATAGGCCTCTTCCACCACCGAATTCCATATAACCTCAATCTTCGGATTCCCAAGCGCTCTCTCCGTTGAATAAGATAAACCTTGGAGGCGTACTTGGTCAAGTAATTCGCCGAATCGCCCTCGTTGTAATTCACCTCTTCCATGGCCAAAACTCCTCAGAGTCGGAGAAGGTTAGACGCTTAGCGACGGCGCCTGTTGCGACGACTATGGAGTCGGCGAGCACTCTGGTGGAGTAGAAGGTCACGAGAAACGGAAAGAGATTAGCTAGGTTGAGGCCGAGGATTCCGTCAGGGAAGCCGGGGAAATTTTCGAAGTGGGAGGTGGTGGTGAGTTGACCGCCGGGAGAGATGTCGTTGGCCATCCAGCCTTCGAAGAGGATGGGCTGGAGCTCGGCGCGGGCTGCGTAGATTGGGGCTTACACACTTAACGCATCGTTTTAATCGGCGGAGTCGAAGGTGTTGTTGGAGTTGTACCAATGGTCCTTCGAGGAGCTCGAGGTTGAAGCTCTGATTGATGCTTCCGAGTTGTACAACATTCGATTCGACGACGATAATCTGAGTCGCCGGCGAGGCGACACCAGAGATATGCAGCGATTATGAATCGAACAATGTTGACTATGAAAATGCTAATTCCAGAGCTTTATTATGATGGGGAATGTTGACTGGACATATGTGCAGCGATTACGAATCGAAGGAATGGGTTAACTTTTTTTGGTAAAAGAAGGAATGGGTTAACTAATCACACTGAATTCTAAAGGATGTATGATGGGGAATTTAATGGCATTTGTTTGAAAATTTGATTTAAAATTGAGGGTATTTTGGTATTTTTGCGCTAATTAACCGAGAAATCAACGGAAAATGGTGGTGGGTGGTTCATCGTTAAGAGAATGTCAAATTCGGGTGGTTTAAAATTATTATTGATATTGCGGGTGGTTCCTTGCAAATTCCGAGATATAACGAGTGGTTTTCTGTAAATTTCTCTATTAAGAAATCTGGTTTGATTTGGTTTGTTCATGCGTTACTCGTCATTTATTCGTGTGAATTCTAATTTGACTTGTTGATTTGATTTGGTTTCTCTAGTATCGCACCAATACAATCTCGATTTTTCTCGATTTTCGCGTCATTCGAGCATCATTTCCTCGATTCTCACGCCATTCGACGTTAATTGGCATTAAATCTTGTTTTGAGTCGTTTTTTTTCCGTTTTGAGTCGTTTTGATGAGTTTTTTTAGTGTTTTATCTGTTATTTGTTATTTGCCGTTATTGGTCGTTTTGATTGTTTTTGTAAAATTCTGACATTTTTGCCTCATTTTGGCCATATTGTGGCATCATTTTAGCCACATTTTGACAACTTTTTCAAAATTAACTCATGGGTGGGTTTTTTTTTTTTTTGAGTCGTTTTTTGCCGTTTTGAGTTGTTATCCATTATTTGCCGTTATTGTTCGTTTTGATTTTTTTGTAAAATTCTGACATTTTGGCCTCATTTTGGCCATATTGTGGCATCATCTTGGCCAAATTTTGGCAACTTTTTCAAAATTGACTCATAAGTCATTTTGGGTCGTCTTTATTTGTTTTGAGTCGTTTTTTTGCCGTTTTGATGAGTTTTTAAGTGTTTTATCCATTATTTTCCGTTATTGGTCGTTTTGATTTTTTTTGTAACATTCTGAAATTTTTGCCTCATTTTGGTCATATTGGCCACATTTTGGCAACTTTTTCAAAATTGACTCATAAGTCATTTTGGGTCGTTTTTATTTGTTTTGAGTCGTTTTTTCCGTTTTAAGTCGTTTTGATTTTTTTTGTAAAATTTTGACATTTTGGCCATATTGTGATCATTTTGACCACATTTTGGCCACTTTTTCAAAATTGACTCATAAGTCATTATGGGTCGTTTTTATTTGTTTTGAGTCTTTTTTTGCCGTTTTGAGTCGTTTTGATGAATTTTGAAGTGTTTTATCCGTTATTTGCCATTATTGGTCGTTTTGATTTTTTTTGTAAAATTCTGACATTTTTGCCTCATTTTGGCCATATTATGGCATCAGTTTAGCCACATTTTAGCAACTATTTCAAAATTGACTCATAAGTCATTTTGAAGTGCGTATTCTAAACGCATGGCGGTTGGATGCAAGGGCAACACCAATTGCTAGATCTCGACAATATTGCATTTAGTCATACAGAAAACAACAAATTGTACGGAAACATTTAGTCAGAACAAATGAAAATAAAACATGGTGATATAACCAATCATACAGAAAAACCAAATTGTACGACAATTCAACTCCTACTCATATCCATAAACTAGATGTAATAATCCGGATTTTCCCCAAAATGTAAGCGACATTCCCTAAAATCTTGCAATCTCTCTGCAAACTGGGTTTCCCACCATGCGATTCTTGAATCACAATGTCTTCTCCAAGCATCTGTAATGGGTGGTAATGGCGCCACATCAGTGAGCGACACCTGTTAAATTACAAACACACACAAACATGGTCGTTAGAATACGACAATAAACATGTAGCTTTTAACTATTACGTAGAGAGATGCCACATTACCGGGATCCAGTGGTTCTTAACCCCTACGAGTGTTATGGTAACAATTTGTGGCGGAAGAGCTAGCTCTGGTCCAGATGGCCTTATTGGTAAACACATCATAGGGTAGGAAGATAAGACGACGACCACAACGTTGTACAAGGTGGCAAACACTAAACCCATGAATGGCATGTCAAGCCAATAAGGTTTATTGCAAGGGGACCTCACATATCTAATTTGAAACATCATTTGATCCCATGTCCCTTCTCGTGTCTGTGCTCGTATCGGCTCCCAATATTGTCGGTTGACACGCAACTCTGCTGCCATCTCGCTCTGAATCAAGGGATAACTACCCTCGTTTATTCCCTTTAGTATAGCCAATGATCGATACCCACAATGTCCGTCTGAACGTACATCTTGAGCTTGTCTAATGTAGCCATACCAGAAGTAGTCAATATTATTCACCCCAAAGTCCACCCCGCAATGAATCATTGTTTCTCCAGGCCAAACGTCATGTTCAGACTGCGATTGCGTTGGTTGGGGTTGAGAAGACATATCTTCATCGTCAATCTCATCAAAAGTTACTTGCTTTCTAGGACGTCTAGGCATTTTCGACTTCCCTTTGCCTCATTTTTCCCATCTACCTCCTTTGCCTCTTTTGCTTTGGCCTCATTTTCAAGTAATTTCTCTCTTACGTGCTCACCGTGACTCTTTTCCCTAGTCGGGGACTGACCTCGCTTGTTCCTCGAACCGGGTGGTCTTCCCTTACCTTTTATGTCTGGATCCTCTGTCGGCTCCATAAACGTACTATGTTCTGGATGCTCCAAGGCAATATAAAGTTCACTCACTTGCCATAACGTGGCCATGTTCAAAGTCCGATCTTCCACTTTAGCCAACATCTCACGCAATCTCATCTCTGGAACTGATATCTCAACATTGTCGTCAGAACCTGCAAATGATATTAGATCGAGATCCCAATCCAACACCTTCCAGAAGTCGTGAACGGAATCGGGTGTGAGAGCGGTCTTATTAAGAATGGCGTTCACAATATCGTGGATACAAGGCAGTCCAAGACAATCTCTCACCCAAATATCGTCGCATGTCTCGGCATAGTCATCCTTCAGTATTCGATCGAACATGGCAAACAACAGCGCAAAACACCAAGCCGAGACTATGCAAGATTAGCCTTGAAAACACCATTTGTGCAAGCTCTGGAAAACCTGGATCACTGAACCTCGACGGTGTTAGATTCATTGACTTGTTCATTGACGCCCTTATCTGATCCACTTGAAAGATGATCGAACGGTGTATCCTAACTGTCACCCTGTTAAAGCTGCCTCTGGTGGATGCA
This sequence comes from Oxyria digyna, assembly GCA_029168935.1. Classification (NCBI taxonomy): domain Eukaryota; kingdom Viridiplantae; phylum Streptophyta; class Magnoliopsida; order Caryophyllales; family Polygonaceae; genus Oxyria; species Oxyria digyna. The sequence goes on from JAPVLV010000013.1 coordinate 25,642,973, forward strand.
ATAATATCTTTTAACACACGATGCATCCCCTCAACCCTATCACGATGATACGTTTTATTTATATTTTTACAAATATGTAATAAATTCAACAACACAAAGCTCAAAATAATACCTGTTTGTCGTCCTCGTGCAGAAGTGAAGAGAGCGATCAGTCCACGCTCTTACTATTTTTCCTTGTAAGGAGTCAACCATTGCTTCTCGACGTATCTAACAAGACCCTTCAACCGACCTCTCCTCAATGCAGCGAGTCTCTCCTCGTAAATTTCCTCCGTGGTTGAACAAAATATTGACCAACACTGGTTTACAAACATATCAGATCGCGCACTGTCTTTTATAACCTTGTCGGTATGTGCCTTGATGTTGCTTTTTATATGAACCCAACATAAGAGATGTATTAACGGGACATCTTGAAAAACATCTTTAATAGCTTTGATTAGAGCAACGTCACAATCTGTCATCACAGCGGTTGACATTACTCCTAGCTCCTCAAACTGATTCCTAAGGCACTTCATAATGAACCGGTAATTGAAATACTTCTCGTGTCGGGTGAATGCATATGCAATGTTGAATGTCGTCTGAGTGCTGGTGAAACCAACCATCTCCACCAAAGTCATATTGTACCTATCGATAAACGTATCCGGAACATAGAGAATTTATCTACCTAAAGTATAACACATAAATACAACGAACTATTATTAAAATCAATTACATACCTATTTGTCTTGTACGTGGCATCAACGATTACAACATGCGGAAACTTCTTCAACAATCGTAGGGAGTCACGGTGAGCAAAAAACAATATCTCGACCTCATTATCTTTATCAACATTCCGAAAAGGATAATAGACGTACCCGTTGTCTTTCAAAAAAACAAGAGACCATTGCGTAACCGTCAACTCCCCACGATCCTCGTAATTAATTTTTTGCAAAAAGTTTTCCACTTGTCTCATAGTCATCATGTTTCCAGGGAACTGTTTCTCCATCCCGGTAAGAATTACTTTCGATGTCCTGCACTCGTCAGCCTCATTCCTATCCCATTTCTCCTCCTCCTCTGTCATTCAGCCGATGAATGCACTCCCATGAAGGCTAGTAAGCTTGTGGTTGTGGGAGCCATGTACGACATCCAAGACCCATTTGTCCGTAAGATTCTTGAACTTGTCTTTCGATTCCTACGACACCCATGCAACTCAAACTTACAACCACACTTCTTTGATTTACATTCACGATGGCATGGACCCATTAGCCTATGTATCGGGGGACCATATTTATCGCATGTCAAAGTGACTGCGTACCGACTTGTGTGAGCTTTCACCAAAACAATCAATAAACCTTTTTGATGTGATCTCACCATGGGGTTGAATCCCATCAAGCCACTACCATTGGACTCAAAGACATCAAAGGAGTCCAACAAGGTCAAGAACGCCCATACAAGTGCCTCACAAGTTCAAAGTGACCAAGGCCATGCTTGACGCCCGACGCCGCCTACGCGTCAAAGAAGGATTGTGTGCGTCCGAGCCCTTCCAGCCACATTGGCTCGGTGCACATGGTTCCATAGGTCCTAAATGGACCCAAGGAGTCAAGATAAGGTCCAAACGCGTGTACCAAAGGCCCCGGACCCGGAAGAGACACAATCTCCCTTTTTGCGCCATCAAGCATTCAATGTGATCTCTTAAAATCCTCCAAGCTGAATTTTCATGTCATCAATCCGTGTGAGGGTCACATGGATCACCAATTTCAGCCATTGGATCATCCTAATAAGTGTCTAGCATAATCCCTTAGATCCCTCCTTTTGATTTGTTCACACTTAGCATTTATTTCCTAGATTTTAGCCTCTTTAATGCTTGATTTGAAGAGTGATCCTTGGCTTGAAGCCCAAGGACGTCTTCATGCCTATAAAAGCCTCACAAGGCTGTCATTGTAAAGCACGTTAAGATTTAAGCAAAAGCATTTAGTTGAGAAAACTCCTATCCTTTTGCCTTGGCGTCAAAACACTTAAGAAACACTCGGTGGACTCCTTGTGTCTTCTTACCTATCCTCTTCTCTTGGTGTGATAAAGATCTACCAAGAAAAACCTCAAACACTTCTTAAGAACACTCGTGTGATAAAGATCTACTTGTGTTCTTGCTTATCCAACTCTCCCAAAACACCTTATGCAAAGCCACGCTAAAAGCTTTGTCTTACACTTTCCATGCAATTCGACATAAGGCCTTTCCGCAGCCTTAATTAAGACACCATAACCACGCCTTATCCAAGGCCCATTCACTCATCCTTCCATCAAGAGACAAGAAGACTTGCCTCCTCGATCTAGATCCATGCAAAGAAGGCGTTCCCGGAGACGAGAACTCAACACTTTCGCTACCTCTTTCGCCCATTTAACCATTTCGTTCATACTATCCCAAACTTGGCCGGTACGAAAGTTATCTCCATAATCTTCCCCCTATTATAATGAATTTTTTCATTTAATGTTTAATTTAAATGAAATTAAACATTGAATGACCTATCATTTCTAATATCGAAATTTATACAAGATTAGGGCAAGAGCAAATAACCTATATAAACGATTTATTTTATTTTCTATAAATGACCTATTATTTCAACAATCGGAATTTAGCATATACGTCTACTCGTATTTATCGCATATCAAATATAACACAACTAAGATAATATCTACTCGTATTCACACAACTAAGATAATATCTAAACCTATTTCCTATAAGAAAACCTATCATTCTTAATATCAAAATTTAGACAATATATCGTAGACCGGATTCAACACTAACCATGAAGATATCGTTGATCGAATTCCAGAATTCGGCTTCTTCCCCGACTCCAGCTTGGACACCAACTTCAACTTCTTTGTCCAATTCATCTTGTTCCAGATTGTCGTCTCCGCTCTCTAACAAGTTCCCACTTTCATCATTGAGAAACTCCATTTTGTAAGAGCATAATACCATTCTTTTGGTATCTATTGATATATAAAGACAAAATTTTTTGGCCGTTTTAAAATATGGTCGTTGTCTTCAAAACGGTCATATTTTCAAATGGCTAGATTTCTAAATTTAGTAAACATTGCTCGCCTAATGTAGGCGAGAAAATGTATACAATTAAACCCCAGACCCTACAATTTGTAAATTTGTCGCGGGAAAATGTTTATTTTTTCATTAAAATAAGCTGCTCGCCAAACTTAGGCGAACTAAGTTTGAATATTTCCCAGAATTTCACAATTTTTCCTATTTTACCCCTGGAATTGGTTTTTCCCCTAACTTAGGCGAGCTAAAGTAGTTCGCCTAAGTTAGGCGAGCAATATGGCGTGTAAATAGCATCTGACAAGCGTGGGAATAGTACCTGCCTTTTTTTTTTAACGGAGCGTCGTCTACCACGAGGATGACTATTCCTAACCATCTTCAGCGATGATTTGAAATAAGGACGGATATTGGGAGTACAAGTTGGAAGCCAAAAGATGTGGCCTAATTCTGTTGAGGATCTCAACAGATAAATTGGAATCTAGGTTGCAATTCAAAATTGTTTTCATGAAATGTGGGTTTATGTCAGGCCTAGCAATAAAATATGATGTCCTATTTGCTTCTCTGAAACAATGAGTTACTTTAATAGGATCCTACTATTCCCACGTGTGTCAAACACTATTTACAAGCCAAATAGCTCGCCTAACTTAGGCGAACAACTTTAGCTCGCTTAAGTTAGGCGAGCAACCAAATCCAGGGGTAAAATAGGAATAATTGTGAAATTCTGCAAGTATACAACTTTAGTTCGCCTAATGTAGACGAGCAATATTAGGCGTGCAATAATTTGTTTTTTTGCAAACAAAACTTTGGAAAAAAAAAAACATTGCTCGCTTATGTTAGGCGAGCAAAAAAAAAATTAAAAAATTATTTTTTTATATTTTTTTGATAATCATGTAGATCATTTCGATACGATTCCGTACATATAAAATTTATCCAAAACGGACATCGTTTGCCCCTCCAAAAGACCAAAAAACTCAACTAGGCCTTTTAGCGTTTACGTATAGTTTCGAGCCTCTTTTTGTGTGAGCGTGACGAGGTGAATTTATCGTGTGCCAAGTCAAGTAATCCTAACATGCAAACTGAGTAATATAGTGCGCAAGCAAGGGTCGAATCCCAAGAGAATCAGTTTATCAAATTCTTAAGTTATCACAATGACTAACCAATAAACGTAACCAAAAGGGGGGTTTTTATGGTTTTGATACGAAGTATCGAATGTCAACTTGGTTATAACAATATTAAGCGAAGTGTTCCACTTAGCGATTATCCACAATTAGATTAACAAGTTGATCTTAGAATCCTTTTCATTCCTATGTCAAGTTCTCAAGTGATCGTTCTAATTCCTGTTCTTGAATAGTTATTAGTCCAACTAGTCCTAACAACCCTTACTCGATTATAACTTTGAAACTATCAAAGTTCAATAACAAAGTAGCAATGCATTCAGGAATAGATAGATACATGCAATATCATGGACAACTAGTCGGATACTCGACATGTACTCAACTCTCTTCTCTAATAACAATCACAACTAGTTCATGCAAAATAGATTGTGCTACACAACAAGTATGATAATTCAACTAGAAGTATCAAACTCTAGCAATATGAATAAGATAAAACTAACTTAGGTGATCAATCTAAAGTAGTAAATCTAGTTCATCGACAATACAAACAAGAGAGTTGAGACAATCAAAGAGTAGACAAAAGGGAAAGGATAAACTCACAACTTGTTGAATCCAAAAGCTTCAAACGCCAAGTGAAACAAAGAACTTTAGCAACTCATAAGTTTGTGAAAAACTCTCCAAAAACTTAAGCAAAACAAAAGGTGAGATGATCAAGGATGATCATCCACAACTTAAATAGCATTCAGCTATTGTAACAGCCGAATTAAGGTTAACAAAACGTGTAGAAAGTTACAGAATTGAACACAAATTACTTCAAATGGCAAAGACATCAATTTGATTCTTCTGTCGAGGAACCGCACCTGCGGGTTGATAGCCACGGGCGCGGTTTTGGATTCTCCAGATTTTCAGGATGGCAGAGGGTCGCGGGCGCGGTTTGGGACTCGCGGGCGCGGCTTGAGCTCTCTCGGATCCTTGGCTGAGGATGAAACCCGCGGGTGCGGCTTGAGACCCGCGGGTGAGGCTATGTTGTCTGAGGTAGCAGCTACTGATTTCTTGAAGTCTTCGTCTTCGTCTTCATCTTCAGCAGCTTCTTTCTTATGCTTCAATGCTTCCAATGCTTCGTATCATCTCTTGGAATCTCGTATGTAAATCTTCTCTCGAACAGCTCCATGATACAGATTACATAGAAACAAATAACATGGAATTAGTTCATTGCTTATCCTAGAGTAGTTTCATTTCCTTGTTATTTCCCTTCGGTTTTATTTAATTTGGTTTGTACTTTGCATGGAATTAAAAAACAGAAAAAGCCACAAAAATACGAAAAAAGGCAAATGAAAATCCTGGGATGGAAAAATCCATACAATAAGCGGGTAGTTCGGCTTGCATTAGGCTTGGCAAAAAAGGACTTGAGGGCGGTAAGGAATGGTGAGATTGAAAATGAAATGAGTGGCTAGGTGAAAACCTTTTGAGGCGCCTAGGCAAAATGAGTGAAATGAGTGTCTTAGGACAAAATTTTTTGCATGTTAACCACTATGGAAGACCAAATTGATAGATTTCTTTCTCATCATATTGTTTGTATACTAAATGTGTTAGTGATTTGTAGTTTCTTTCTTTTTCATACTTCCTGAGATCTTTGAGTGATTATTGTAAAAGAGTAAGTTTCTTTTAGCTTACTCGGGGACGAGCAAGGTCTAAGTATGAGGGAGTTTGATAAGCGGTGTTTTACATACCGCAACTATGGATTATTAGCTAGTTTTGTATAGGATTATGTTATTTGTTTCTAGGGTTTTTGCAGGAAACCACCCGCTATTTGTCGGAATTTGCAGGTAACCACCCGCTATTAATGTATTTATTTTTAACCACCCAAATTCTATACTTTTCTTACAATTCACCACCCGTAAACAGTTTCCGTTAGATTTTCTATTAAAACTTGTGAAATTACGCTTTTACCCCTCCATTTTTACAGAAAATAACAAGTTTGAAAGTTATGGGGCAATTTTTGTAATTTCGTTAAAACGGATTGAAAACCTAGTTCATCTTCTTCTTCCCCAAATCTCAATCTCAATCTCCCCCTAACATCTTCAGAGAATGAACTTGCTAGAGCCGGAGAGGAAGAATGAACTTGCTAACGACCTCAATTTGCAGCCCAGGCAAGTCGCTATCTGGTTCCAGAACAGAAGAGCTAGATTCAAAACCAAGCAGCTTCAGAGGGATTATGCCGCTCTCAAATCCTCTTTCGATTCCCTTCAATCTCGCTACGACCTTCTTCTCCACCAAAAAGATCAGCTCCAAAACGAGGTAAAATCACTCTACTTTTCTTTTCTTGTGTCAGAACCATTTTTGGGCATAAACCTAAGTTACCCATTTATGGAAACACTAACAGGTGACTCTGCTGAGGGCTAAGTTAAACCTAAGTGAAGGCGACTCAAACTCTGGAATGCCGAGCTCGATGAAGAGTGACGTTTTCGACACCGAAAGCCCACATTCAACGTTGCAGGCAGCCTACGACTGCTCGGATTTCAGTCAGGACGATTTTCAAGAAGGAGGATTGGAGACCTACCCTGCTTACTGGATTTCTCTGAAGATGTTAGGGGGAGATTGAGATTGAGATTTGGGGAAGAAGAAGATGAACTAGGTTTTCAATCCGTTTTAAGGAAATTACAAAAATTGCCCCATAACTTTCAAACTTGTTATTTTCTGTAAAAATGGAGGGGTAAAAGCGTAATTTCACAAGTTTTAATAGAAAATCTAACGGAAACTGTTTACGGGTGGTGAATTGTAAGAAAAGTATAGAATTTGGGTGGTTAAAAATAAATACGTTAATAGCAGGTGGTTACCTGCAAATTCCGACAAATAGCGGGTGGTTTCCTGCAAAAACCCCTAGAAACAAATAACATAATCCTATACAAAACTAGCTAATAATCCATAGTTGCGGTATGTAAAACACCGCTTATCAAACTCCCCCATACTTAGACCTTGCTCGTCCCCGAGTAAGCTAAAAGAAACTTACTCTTTTACAATAATCACTCAAAGATCTCAGGAAGTATGAAAAAGAAAGAAACTACATATCACTAACACATTTAGTATACAAACAATATGATGAGAAAGAAATCTATCAATTTGGTCTTCCATAGTGGTTAACATGCAAAAAATTTTGTCCTAAGACACTCATTTCACTCATTTTGCCTAGGCGCCTCGAAAGGTTTTCACCTAGCCACTCATTTCATTTTCAATCTCACCATTCCTTACCGCCCTCAAGTCCTTTTTTGCCAAGCCTAATGCAAGCTGAACTACCCGCTTATTGCATGGATTTTTCCATCCCAGGATTTTCATTTGCCTTTTTTCGTATTTTTGTGGCTTTTTCTGTTTTTAATTCCATGAAAAGTACAAACCAAATTAAATAAAACCGAAGGGAAATAACAAGGAAATGAAACTACTCTAGGATAAGCAATGAACTAATTCCATGTTATTTGTTTCTATGTAATCTGTATCATGGAGCTGTTCGAGAGAAGATTTACATACGAGATTCCAAGAGATGATACGAAGCATTGGAAGCATTGAAGCATAAGGAAGAAGCTGCTGAAGATGAAGACGAAGACGAAGACTTCAAGAAATCAGTAGCTGCTACCTCAGACAACATAGCCTCACCCGCGGGTCTCAAGCCGCACCCGCGGGTTTCATCCTCAGCCAAGGATCCGAGAGAGCTCAAGCCGCGCCCGTGGGTCCCAAACCGCGCCCGCGACCCTCTGCCATCCTGAAAATCTGGAGAATCCAAAACCGCGCCCGTGGCTATCAACCCGCGGGTGCGGTTCCTCGACAGAAGAATCAAATTGATGTCTTTGCCATTTGAAGTAATTTGTGTTCAATTCTGTAACTCTCTACACGTTTTGTTAACCTTAATTCGGCTGTTACAATAGTTGAATGCTATTTAAGTTGTGGATGATCATCCTTGATCATCTCACCTTTTGTTTTGCTTAAGTTTTTGGAGAGTTTTTCACAAACTTATGAGTTGCTAAAGTTCTTTGTTTCACTTGGCGTTGGAAGCTTTTGGATTCAACAAGTTGTGAGTTTATCATTTCCCTTTTGTCTACTCTTTGATTGTCTCAACTCTCTTGTTTGTATTGTCGATGAACTAGATTTACTACTTTAGATTGATCACCTAAGTTAGTTTTATCTTATTCATATTGCTAGAGTTTGATACTTCTAGTTGAATTATCATACTTGTTGTGTAGCACAATCTATTTTGCATGAACTAGTTGTGATTGTTATTAGAGAAGAGAGTTGAGTACATGTCGAGTATCCGACTAGTTGTCCATGATATTGCATGTATCTATCTATTCCTGAATGCATTGCTACTTTGTTATTGAACTTTGATAGTTTCAAAGTTATAATCGAGTAAGGGTTGTTAGGACTAGTTGGACTAATAACTATTCAAGAACAGGAATTAGAACGATCACTTGAGAACTTGACATAGGAATGAAAAGGATTCTAAGATCAACTTGTTAATCTAATTGTGGATAATCGCTAAGTGGAACACTTCGCTTAATATTGTTATAACCAAGTTGACATTCGATACTTCGTATCAAAACCATAAAACCCCCCCTTTTGGTTACGTTTATTGGTTAGTCATTGTGATAACTTAAGAATTTGATAAACTGATTCTCTTGGGATTCGACCCTTGCTTGCGCACTATATTACTCAGTTTGCATGTTAGGATTACTTGACTTGGCACACGACAAATTCCCCTCGTCAAATTTGGCGCCGTTGCCGGGGAATCAAATTTTCTTAATTTTAAGTTCTTATTTTGACTAACTTTAGTGTTGACTAGTGAATGGTCAACACCCGTTCTACTAATCAGCCTCTTTCTATTCTTGATTCAGAGATCGAGAGAACTTTTCATCGGAATCGAAGAGAGAACAGAGTCGGGACTGAGATAGTAGAAATGGCCGATCGAGAAGCTCTTGCTGAAGTGCAGCGTCAATTGGCTGACATGCAGTTGGTCGTTAATGCTCAACGGGAGCTAATTGAGACAAGGCTACCAGGAGGTGGTGTTACTCGCACTTTGAGAGAACGGCAAACACCGAACCTGACACAACAACCTCAAGCTGTGGTTATTCCACCCCTTGCTCATGGGGTGACTTTCGAGCTCAAGTCAGGGGTGATCAATTTGCTCCCAAGTTTCCATGGTTTGGCTGGTGAGGATCCAATCATGCATTTGAACCAATTTCATGACATTTGCATGACGACCAAACCGCCAAACGTCACGGAAGAGCAGATCAAGATGAGAGCCTTCGGGTTCACTTTGAAGGATGGTGCTCGTTCTTGGTATTACCATTTGCCAACCGGTTCGGTTGATAATTGGGAAAAGTTGCACAAGGTGTTCTTGAGCAAGTATTTTCCGGTGAAGAAGGCAAATGCTCTCAAGAAGGAGATAGCCCATGTCGAGCAAAGTGAAGACGAAACTCTCTATGACTACCTTGAGTGCTTCAAGGGGTTGTGTGCTTCGTGCCCTTTTCATGGGTATGATACCGAGGATCTAGTGCTTTACATTTGCAATGGTCTCCTTAACCAAGAAAGGAGGATGGTTGATGCTGCGTGTGGTGGGAATATTCTCAACATGACGCCGGAGGATGCCATGGAGAAATTGCAAGATATGGCTGAGAGCACAAGGAGTTTTGGTAGGATATACACCGAAAAGGGAGTGCACGCAGCAAGTTCAGGGGATCCCGCTCTTGTAGCTGAGCTTGTAGAGTTGAAAAAGATGGTCTCTCAGTTGCAAAAAGGACAACAACAACAAGTAAAGGTAAGTGGTATTTGTGCTGACCCTTCTCATTTTACAGATAAATGCCCTGAGCTTGAAGGTGAAGACGCTGCTGAAGTCAATGCTGCTGCTGGTGGGTATGGACCCCCACGACCTCGTGGTGATCAACAAAACAACTACAACCCGAGGTATAGAGATCATCCCAATTTTTGACGGCGTGATCCAAATGAGCCCCAACAACAAGCTCAAGGCCCTCGACCCAATGTTGGACCATCTACTGCGGAGCTGCTGAGATCCTTGACTCAACACTTCACAACTCATGTTCAAACGACCGAGTCGAGCATCAAGAACATGGAGAAGCAAATTGGGCAGTTGGCTGAAGCTGTAACCACCATTGCACAACAAAATTCCAATTCTCTACCGTCCCAAACGGTGGTGAATCCAACCAGAAATGTAAGTGCAGTAACAACAAGAAGTCGTAAGATGTTAGGGGAAACTAAAAACCTTGTCGAGGCTTCTGCAGAAAAGTTGAATTCTGAGGACAGCCGAGAGCCGCGGCCGCGGGTCGAAAACCGCGCTCGCGGCTCCTCTACTGAGCCAGAAATCAATTTGACTGAAGAGCCGCGCCCGCGGGTTGAAAACCGCGCCCGCGGCTCCTCTACTGAGGTAAATATTTCGGACTTTCCTTCACAAAATGCTGAACTCGAAGTGGAGGATCGGGGGGGATTTCCAGTTGAGACAGGACAACTACGTTCGCCCCAACTTTCCACCTCTCGACTCCACCAAGCCTCGCCCCGTTTCCCGATGCCCTTAGGAACACCAAAAGGCCGGAAAACGACAAGGAGTTGTTTGAGACGTTTAGCAAATGTGAGGTAAACATCCCCTTGCTCAAGTTAATTAAAAGCATTCCTCGATATGCAAAGTTTTTAAAAGAACTCTGCACAATCAAGAGGAATCAAAAGTTGAAAGGGCAACAAAAGGTGACGGTAAGCGAGCGTGTCTCCGTTGTATTTCAAAGGCGAATGCCTAAGAAGTGCAGCGATCCGGGCATGGTCATCATACCTTGCCGTATAGGTGACACACATTTTGAACGAGCTATGCTCGATTTGAGTGAATCGATAAATGTGTTGCCTTACTCTCTCTATATGATTCTCGGGTAATTAGGTCCACTTCATGAAACCGGAATTGTTATTCAACTAGCCGATAGGTCCACCGTGTATCCTAAAGGTGTAGTTGAAAACGTTTTGGTTATGGTGGATAATTTGTTCTTTCCCGCTGATTTCTTTGTGTTAGACATGGAACATGATGGGCAAGCTGCTCCTATTTTGCTTGGGAGGCCCTTCATGCGAACCGCTAACACAAAGATTGATTTGGCTAGTGGATCTCTTACTTTAGAGTTCGATGGGGGAAATAGTTCAATTTAACATTTTTGATGCTATGAAACACCCCGTCGAAGATGTTGCGTCTATTTGTTCAATCGATGTTATTGATCCTATAGTCCAAGATGTTTTTAATATCTTTGGCTTAGATGAATTACAAAGTGTATTAGAACACAACATCATTCACTCACCAACACTTGATTTGTCTCTTCCACCTGAGATTCAAAGTGTTCTAGCTCGTCTAGACGCTTCGGGTAGAATTTTGGCCGGTCGGCCCATGCTACTAACTTTGGAGAGCGAAAAGCTTCGTCCTTCTATTGTGCAGGCACCGGTTGTAGACCTCAAGCAATTACCCGAGCACTTGAAGTATGCTTTTCTTGGGGAAAATGATACCCTCCCGGTAATCATTTCAAGCAAGTTGACAGGTGAACAAGAGAGAAGGTTGGTGATGGTGCTGAAAGAACACATTACCGCTCTTGGGTGGACCATTGCTGACATCAAGGGAATTAGCCCTTCCACCTGTATGCACAGGATCCTTCATGAGGAAGGTGCTAAACCCTCTAGGCAACCCCAAAGAAGGTTAAACCCACCTATGATGGAGGTGGTCAAGAAGGAGGTGCTGATACTTCTTAAAGCTGACATGATCTACCCCATTTCGGATAGTCAATGGGTGAGTCCAACTCAATGTGTCCCTAAGAAGGGGGGCATAACATTGGTAGAGAATCAACAAGGTGAGATGGTTCCTACCTGAGCTCAAACGGGTTGGAGAGTATGCATTGACTACCGCAAGCTGAACGCGGTAACCCGAAAAGATCATTTCCCTCTCCCTTTTATTGATCAAATGCTCGAACGACTTGCCGGTCGTCCGTATTATTGCTTTCTAGATGGGTATTCAGGGTATTTTCATGTGGCTATTGCACCCGAAAATCAAGAGAAGACGACGTTTACATGTCCCTTTGGCACTTTTACATATCGTAGGATGCCTTTTGGATTATGTAACGCGCCCGGGACCTTTCAACGATGTATGGTAAGTATCTTCTCGGAATACATTGAACATTTCATAGAAGTTTTTATGGATGATTTTACGGTACATGGGGATAGCTTTGATGCATGTTTAAATCATTTGTCACTTGTGCTTAAAAGATGTGTAGATACTAATCTAGTATTGAATTCTGAAAAATGTCATTTTATGGTTGAACAAGGGATAGTATTGGGGCACATAATTTCAGCTAGGGGTATTGAGGTCGATAAGGAAAAGATTGACGTCATTCAATCGTTGCCTTATCCTACTAATGTGCGTGAAGTGCGTTCTTTCCTAGGCCATGCAGGTTTTTATCGCAGGTTTATCAAGGACTTCTCTAAGATCTCCACGCCCCTATGTGAGCTTTTGAAGAAGTAAGCTACCTTTGACATGTCGAATGTGTGCAAGAAGGCATTCGGCACTCTGAAAGCACACCTCACCGAAGCACCAATCATCCAAGTACCTAATTGGTCTCTACCCTTTGAGATCATGTGTGATGCTAGTGATCACGCGGTGGGAGCCGTTCTTGGTCAAAAAGTCGGAAGAGAAATGCACGTCATCTACTATGCTTCCATGACTTGGAACGGAGCTCAGAGGAATTACTCCACCACGGAAAAGGAGTTGCTAGCCGTGGTGTTTGCCCTTGAAAAATTTCGGCAATATCTTTTGGGCACGAAGGTGATTATCCACACGGACCACGCTGCTCTTCGTTATCTCATGATGAAGAAGGAATCAAAGCCAAGACTCATTCGATGGGTTTTGCTCTTAAGCGAGTTCAATGTGGAAATCCGGGACAAGGAGGGAGTCGAAAACTCCGTAGCTGATCATTTGAGCCGGATTGTGCAAGAGGACGGTAAATTACAGGTTCAAATTCAAGGTACATTCCCCGACGAAAATTTGTATCAAATTCATTATGTAATTTCTGCTTCTGCTGAGAACAAGCCGCACCCGCGGCCAGGAAACCGTGCCCGCGGTTTGTGCTCTAAAAAATTCTCGGAAAAAGGCGAACCGCGCCCGCGGCCCGAAAACCGCGCCCGCGGTTTGTGTTTGCCAGAAGTCTCAGTACAAGGAGAACCGTGACCGCGTCTCGATAACCGCAATCGCGGTTTTCTGACAGCAGAGTATGCAGATTATACAGAATTTGCAGAAATTGACCCCGAATACAAGCTTTTCGCCCTCCGGTCTTTCAAACCATGGTTTGCCGACATCGTGAACTACCTGGTTCGCGAAGAATTCCCGCCGAACTACACCAAAGCTCAAAAGGATAGGATCAAGCGGGAATCACGTTTCTACGTTTGGGATGACCCCTACCTTTGGAGACATTGTGTTGACAAGGTAATCCGACGATGCCTCCCGGATAACGAGGTACAGTCTGTCTTTACTTTTTGTCATTCTCATGCATGTGGGGGGCATTTTGGGGCTAACAAAACGGCTAGGAAGGTATTGGACGCCGGCTTCTATTGGCCACACATCTTTCGGGATGCGTTTGCCTTTTGCAAAGCTTGCGACCGATGCCAAAGGGTCGGGAAAATTTCTAAACGAAATGAGATGCCACAAACACCATTAGTCTTTTGTGAGATTTTTGATGTTTGGGATATTGATTTCATGGGACCCTTTCCTAGTTCGTTTGGGAATTTATACATTTTACTTGCGGTGGACTACGTTTCCAAATGGGTGGAAGCGAAGGCCACCAGAACTGATGATTCCCGAGTGGTAGCAGGTTTCTTGAAGGAGAATATCTTTTCTCGTTTTGGGATTCCAAAGGCTCTTATAAGTGACCAAGGTACTCACTTTTGCAACAAGACGGTGAGTGCACTTTTAAAGAAGTACCATGTCACTCAACGAGTCTCAACTGCTTATCACCCCCAATCCAATGGACAAGCTGAGGTGTCCAATAGGCAAATCAAGGGGATTCTGGAAAAGACGGTGGCTCCTAATCGAAAGGATTGGAGTCTAAGGTTGGATGATCCACTTTGGGCGTATAGGACCGCCTACAAAACTCCAATAGGAATGTCCCCATATCGACTTGTGTTTGGGAAGGCTTGTCACCTTCTGGTGGAGTTAGAGCACAAGGCGTGGTGGGCGGTGCAAAAATGCAACATGGAGTTGGATGAGGTAGGCGACTTTAGGAAGTTGCAAATCCAAGAGCTTGAAGAGATACGCCGGGATGCGTATGAGAATGCGGTGATCTACAAGGAAAAGATGAAGGCTTGGCATGACAAGAACATCTTGAGGAAAGATTTCAAGGTGGGAGACAAGGTCTTGCTCTACCAATCTCGTCTTCAACTTTTTCCGGGTAAGTTGCGATCCCGGTGGAATGGCCCGTATGTTGTTGCTCGCGTCTTTCCTCATGGCGCCGTGGAGTTGTTTGACAAAGACAACCACAACGTCTTCAAGGTGAATGGTCAAAGGTTAAAACCTTACCATGAGGGATTCACCAAAGTGTCTTTCGATGAAATGGCTCTAGAAGAGCCAACTTTTGAAAATTGAAGACGGGAAACCAAGTCGAGCCACGACTCTAACCAAGGCGCTGCTTGGGAGGCAACCCAGGGTATTCTTCTTTTCCCTTGAATTTCATTTTCTTTTTAATTGTTTTGTTTTCTATTTTCTAGGAATTCAAGACGAGAAGACGATGGTCGTTTGCTACTAAAGGAATTGACGGTTCTTCTTTTCGTTTATCGAAAAAAAAAAAAGAAAAAAAAAAGAAAAAGGAATTGACGGTTCATCTTCTACCCTTCTCCATCTCAGATTTCATCTTCTACCCTTCTGCATCTCGGATTTCATTCTCTACCTCCCACCACATAAAAATCCTCCCATCCCTCCAATCATACCCACTTCTCTTTCTCAAAACACCAAAATCCTCCCACCAAACCCTTCTCTTTTCCAACACCAACATCCTCCCACCAAGCCCTCCTCCACAGCCGCACCTCCGTCCATCGCGACCACCGCCGGAATCCAACCGCAACCGCGGCTCAAAAACCCGCGCCCGCTGCCTCGCCCTGCCAAGAAGTTCTCTGCCTCGACGAAACCGCACCCGCGGCTCCAAACCCGCACCCGCGGCCTCGCCCTGCCAAAAAGCTTTCTGCCTCGCCGAACCCGCACCCGCGGCTCAACACCCGCTCCCGCGGCTTCGTCTTGCCAAGCAGTTCTCCGCCTCGCAGAAACCGCACCCGCGGCTCCCTCCTCGCCAGAAATCAGAAAACGCAAAAACCGCACCCGCGGCTTCCAACCCGCGCCCGCGGCTTTCGCCTCTGTCGTCCATTTTTCCTGATTTCGGTAAGTTTTTCCGACAACCGCACTCATCGTTGTTGATTTTCTTACGCCTCGGAGAGGGCTTTTGCTATTGTGCTGCTGCTGCTGCTTGGTATCTTGTTGTGTGCGGATTTATGGTAGCATTTGGTTTGTGTATACATTTTGATGGCTGCAGCAGGGACGTCTCGAGGCCACAAAAATGATTTGTGGCAACAACAAGTTCAGGCAAACTTAGCCTTTTTAAGGGCTAAGCAGTGTATAGCCACGAGATTTTTCCATCGACGTACGCTCGATGATTTGGGTATGACTGCGTGCACTGAGGCCATGCTTGAGCACGCAGGGTTGCATGGTTTCTTATTCAGGTCAGCTCCTACTCATGCCGAGGCTACCTATCAGTTTCTGGCGAGCCTCAAGTCCAAGACCGTCTCGGAGACCACCTTCATCTCGGCCATCCAGTTCATTTACAATGGACGATCCTTTACGGTTCAGGCTGAACAGTTGCGCCACATCTTGGGAATCTCTCAGGTTCCCTCTGCAGATTATGACACTACAGTTGGTGACAGCCCTACACAGGTCTGGTACACATGGACGCGACAAGTTCGGGATACCCATGGTAATGATTATAATGCTAAGATGTCCCATCCATGTCTCTGCCTGACACAGCGGGCCCTATCTATGGCCTTCTTTGGGCTTTCTGAGGTGAATAAGGTGCCTGCATACCAGCTGAAGTATCTATATGCTCTTATGCCGGAATGTCAGGTGATTCCGGATTGGCTCTCACTTTTTGTTCACTCCTGCAAGACAGCCCGCTCGAAACCAAGGGGTCAGGTTGCTTTGGGTGGCATGATCACCCTCATCTTAGAGGTTGTCGTCCCCGACTGGGAGAATCTTGACTGCGTAGGTAGTCCGGACCCCTCAATAGGTCCCTATTTGCTGGATGCCACATTTCTGCAGACTCGACTTCGGTGGCTCAAGTCTGTTGCAGTCAATGCGGACGAGCGTATATGGGTTTGGATCGGTCCTCCCGAGATTGCTCTCACAGAGGATTTTGCTTATGGGCCAGCACATACTTTCAGGATCAACCCCATACCCGCTCCCCCTCGTGCAGCTGCTCGACGACGAGCTCGCGGTGGGATCAGCATCCAGGAGCCGGTTCAGCAGCCGGATCAGCAGCCAGTTGACCTTGAGGATGAGGATGATGATGACTTCCAGGAGCCTGCCCCTCGTTTTCAGCCTCAGAGGCAATGGGGAGAAGGCTCATCATCTGCAGCTCCTGCTGACATACCTTGGGAGCAGCGTCTTTTCGAGCGGATTGAGTTTGTCTACCAGTCGGTTCAGACGGTGAACCAAAATGTTGAGAGGCTGTAGCAGTAGGTGGATGACTTACGGCTCGACATGCAGGCTCGTTGGCCCGACTATCCAAACCGGGATGACCCGGATCAGTGAGCTTCTTTCTCTTTTCCTCATTATTTTTCTATGTCTTACACACTGAGGGCATTGTGCACTTCAAGTATGGGGGAGGGAAATTAGTTCATTGCTTATCCTAGAGTAGTTTCATTTCCTTGTTATTTCCCTTCGGTTTTATTTAATTTGGTTTGTACTTTTCATGGAATTAAAAACAGAAAAAGCCACAAAAATACGAAAAAAGGCAAATGAAAATCCTGGGATGGAAAAATCCATGCAATAAGCGGGTAGTTAGGCTTGCATTAGGCTTGGCAAAAAAGGACTTGAGGGCGGTAAGGAATGGTGAGATTGAAAATGAAATGAGTGGCTAGGTGAAAACCTTTCGAGGCGCCTAGGCAAAATGAGTGAAATGAGTGTCTTAGGACAAAATTTTTTGCATGTTAACCACTATGGAAGACCAAATTGATAGATTTATTTCTCATCATATTGTTTGTATACTAAATGTGTTATTGATTTGTAGTTTCTTTCTTTTTCATACTTCCTGAGATCTTTGAGTGATTATTGTAAAAGAGTAAGTTTCTTTTAGCTTACTCGGGGACGAGCAAGGTCTAAGTATGGGGGAGTTTGATAAGCGGTGTTTTACATAACGCAACTATGGATTATTAGCTAGTTTTGTATAGGATTATGTTATTTGTTTCTATGTAATCTGTATCATGGAGCTGTTCGAGAGAAGATTTACATACGAGATTCCAAGAGATGATACGAAGCATTGGAAGCATTTGATCAATAAAAGGGCGAGGGAAATGATCTTTTTGGGTTACCGCGTTCAGCTTGTGGTAGTCAATGCATACTCTCCAACCCGTTTGAGCTCGGTCCCCGGCAACGGCGCCAAATTTGACGAGGCGAATTTGTCGTGTGCCAAGTCAAGTAATCCTAACATGCAAACTGAGTAATATAGTGCGCAAGCAAGGGTCGAATCCCAAGAGAATCAGTTTATCAAATTCTTAAGTTATCACAATGACTAACCAATAAACGTAACCAAAAGGGGGGGTTTTATGGTTTTGATACGAAGTATCGAATGTCAACTTGGTTATAACAATATTAAGTGAAGTGTTCCACTTAGCGATTATCCACAATTAGATTAACAAGTTGATCTTAGAATCCTTTTCATTCCTATGTCAAGTTCTCAAGTGATCGTTCTAATTCCTGTTCTTGAATAGTTATTAGTCCAACTAGTCCTAACAACCCTTACTCGATTATAACTTTGAAACTATCAAAGTTCAATAACAAAGTAGCAATGCATTCAGGAATAGATAGATACATGCAATATCATGGACAACTAGTCGGATACTCGACATGTACTCAACTCTCTTCTCTAATAACAATCACAACTAGTTCATGCAAAATAGATTGTGCTACACAACAAGTATGATAATTCAACTAGAAGTATCAAACTCTAGCAATATGAATAAGATAAAACTAACTTAGGTGATCAATCTAAAGTAGTAAATCTAGTTCATCGACAATACAAACAAGAGAGTTGAGACAATCAAAGAGTAGACAAAAGGGAAAGGATAAACTCACAACTTGTTGAATCCAAAAGCTTCAAACGCCAAGTGAAACAAAGAACTTTAGCAACTCATAAGTTTGTGAAAAACTCTCCAAAAACTTAAGCAAAACAAAAGGTGAGATGATCAAGGATGATCATCCACAACTTAAATAGCATTCAGTTATTGTAACAGCCGAATTAAGGTTAACAAAACGTGTAGAAAGTTACAGAATTGAACACAAATTACTTCAAATGGCAAAGACATCAATTTGATTCTTCTGTCGAGCAACCGCACCCGCGGGTTGATAGCCGCGGGCGCGGTTTTGGATTCTCCAGATTTTCAGGATGACAGAGGGTCGCGGGCGCGGTTTGGGACCCGCGGGCGCGGCTTGAGCTCTCTCGGATCCTTGGCTGAGGATGAAACCCGCGGGTGCGGCTATGTTGTCTGAGTTAGCAGCTACTGATTTCTTGAAGTCTTCGTCTTCATCTTCGTCTTCATCTTCAGCAGCTTCTTCCTTATGCTTCAATGCTTCCAATGCTTCGTATCATCTCTTGGAATCTCGTATGTAAATCTTCTCTCGAACAGCTCCATGATACAGATTACATAGAAACAAATAACATAATCCTATACAAAACTAGCTAATAATCCATAGTTGCGGTATGTAAAACACCGCTTATCAGAGCGACACCTTATTGAAACTTTATATGCCTAATAAAAGTAAGTTGTATAATTTTTTCAAACATAATCAACAACGATGTTGTAGACTATACATATTGCGACAAGTTAGAGAGTTATGACTAGTAAGCTTTTTACAAAGGATGTGTTACTTAAAAAGTAAGGGGTTTTGATTCCAAGTTACCCACATGGTTAAATATCCCTAATAGGCATTGAAAACAAGTTTCATTCCATTCCGACATCGTTAGGGCGCGTTTCACCAAATTGGACCTTATGGCCACTTTAGGCCTTTTAAGGCCTTTTAGCGTTTACGAATAGTTCGAGTCTTGTTTTGTGTGAGAGAGACCTTATTGGACCTTTATATGCCTAATAACACTAAGTTGTATAATTTTCTCAAACATAATCAACAACAATGTTGTAGACTATACATATTGCGACAAGTTAGAGAGTTATGACCAGTAAGGTTTTTACAAAGGATGTGTTACTTCAAAAGTAAGTGGTTTTGATTGGGAGTTACCCACATGGTTAAATATCCCTAATAATCATTGAAACCAAGTTTCATTCTATTACGACATCGTTAGGGCATCGTTTCGCCAAATTGGGTGTTAAAGCCCCTTAAGGCCTTTTAGCGTTTGCGTATAGTTTCGAGCCTCGTTTTGTGTGAGCGATACCTTATTGGAACTTTATATGCCTAATAACACTAAGTTGTATAATTGTTTCAAACATAATCAACAACGATGTTGTATACTATATACATATTGCGACAAGTTAGAGAGTTATGACTAGTAAGGTTTTTATAAAGGATGTGTTACTTAAAAAGTTAGGGGTTTTGATTTGGAGTTACCCACATGGTTAAATATCCCCAATAGGCATTGAAAGCAAGTTTCATTCTATTCCGACATCGTTAGGGCGTCGTTTCGCCAAATTGGGCCTTAAGGCCACTTTAGGTCTTTTAGCATTTACGCATAGTTTCAAGTCTTGTTTTGTGTGAGAGAGACCTTATTGGACCTTTATATGCCTAATAACACTAAGTTGTATAATTTTCTCAAACATAATCAACAACAATGTTGTAGACTATACATATTACGACAAGTTAGAAAGTTATGACTAATAAAGTTTTTACAAAGGATGTGTTACTTCAAAAGTAAGGGGTTTTGACTTGAAGTTACCCACATGGTTAAATATCCCTAATAATCATTGAAACCAAGTTTCATTCCATTCCGACATCGTTAGGGCATCGTTTCACCAAATTGGGCCTTAAAGCCTTTTAAGGCCTATTAGTGTTTACGCATAGTTTCGAGCCTTGTTTTGTGTGAACGAGACCTTATTGGTACTTTACGCATAATTCCGTACGTCACATATGCATTACACTCATACGTCACGTATAAACATAGCAATGTGTTACGTTAGAGGACTTCGTTTTTTAATCTTTTGGAGGGGCAAACAATATCCGTTTTATGTAAATTTTATATGTACACAATCGTATCGAAATGATCTACATGATTATCAAAACAAATTTTAAAAATAATTTTTTTTTTTGCTCGCCTAACATAGGCGAGCAATGTTTTTAATGTTTTTTCCAAATTTTTGTTTGCAAAAAAACTATATTATTGTTGCTCGCCTACATTAGGCGAGCAAGGTTTATAAAAAAATATTAAAAATCCCATATTTTGTAATTTTTCGCTGAAAAATTTGTTTTTTTTGTTAAAATGTGTTGCTCGCCTACATTAGGCGAACTAAAGTTATACACTTGGAGAATTTCACATTTTTTTCTATTTTACCCCTAGATTTGGTTGCTCGCCTAACTTAAGCGAGCTAAAGTTGTTCGCCTAAGTTAGGCGAGCTATTTGGCGTGTAAATAGCGTCTGACACGCGTGCGAATAGTAGGATCCCTTTAATATTACTGAGTAGTTTTAAATTTTGTTGTGCATAATGGATTATATTTTCAATTTCTCATGGTACTTTCCATACTATATTAGCATAATTTATAACAGTTAAATTATCTCCTTCAAATATAGTATTTTTACAATTTAATTTTATAGCCAATTTTGTTGTCATAAGAAAAGCTCAGACTTCAGTCTGTAATGCTGATGTAGAGAGGGTTTGTTTACTATATATGTCAATAATTTGTTCTTTATTATCTCTAGCAATAATGCTATCATTGAATAAAATTATGTTTTAAATGAACCATCAAAATTTATCTTAATCCAGTCATTAGGAGGGGCTTTCCAATGCGTATGTTAAGATTTACATTGGTTTCTTTTGCTTTTTATTTTAGGTCCCTTAATAATAGTCGTTGCATTTCCCCATTGTTTAAATTGAATGTAGGCTCCTTGTGTTGTCCCTTCCTTTGAAGTTAGATTGCCTCTACATATAAGTGCATTTCTATGTAACCGTATTTGATACTCGTAAGAATACCAAACTTTCAATTTTGTTATTATCCATTCTGAAATTTTGAATAATATTCGTTATGGAGGATTCAAAAGAGTAACAATTCAATTTCAAACTTGCTTCCACGTAATTGTTCGTATTTTTGTATTTGTGATTTAGTATAATTGCATTCGTAAATTAAATGGTCTCTGGTTTCGTTATGATGATTACATAAGGAACAATATGATGGTACCATGATGTAATATCTATTTAATATGTCTGTTGTATGGAGATTATCTGATATTGCTTTTCATAGAAAATTATGCACTTTTAGGGGAATTTTTAATTTACATATCCAGCTAAATAAGTGTGTACTAGTATTTGGGATATCAGGTAATATTAGCTTTCTAGCTGATGCAATATTGAATTTTCCATCAGTTATTAAATTCCAAATGATTTTATCTTCTCTATCATTTTGTGGAATATAAATGTTTACAATTCGTGAAACAATGTGTTGAGAGAAGATTTTATTTAATTTTGTACTATTCCATTCTTTATTTAATGTTATATATTCTGATACTTTCTCATTAATGTTACTTTTATTTGCATCAAAATATCCTTGAATATCAATATTATGAATCTACTTGTTTGTCCAAAACTTAATGTTCTCACCCTTCGTTCCATCTGATTCCTTTTATAAAATATTCTCTTAAAAAATCTGGAAAATTGTCACGATTGTTTTGATTTCTTTTTGTAATAAAAAATTGAGCTTTCTTTTAATTATTTTTGACTAATCAAAAGTGCTCATATATTGTTTTTAATTGTTTTTAATTGTTGTCAATTTCCATAGTAGTTTTTGTTGCAAAGCTTTATTCAAATTTTTCAGTTTTGTGAATCCACCAAGTTTCGTTGGCTGACAAATGGTATTCCAATTAGTAATAGGTTTGTATCAAGGATTTGTGTTGTTCAAAAAAATCTTTGTTATATTATCTATTTGCTTACATACACCTTTAGGTAAATAAAAACATTGCATTAAATGATTCACTTTAGATTGTATGTTGGATTGTCTTAAAATTGTTCTCCCTGCTTGGGATATTGTGTTAGGCTTCCATTTAGATAATTGATTTTGCATGCTCTATACTGCATATTGGAATGTATCATTTCTAACTCTTCCTCTTACAATATGTATACCTAAATTTTTTCCATTGCATTTGTGAGTTGTTAATTCATAATTGATGCTAGTGCTTGTCTTTGGCTATTGAGGTTTGAAAAGAACTTTTATTATAGTTTATAGGTAGACCTGATATATTTGTAAATTTTTTTATATAAATCATGTTCTTCATGTTTGCATTTGCAAGAATTATTGTGTCATCTGCAAAACAAAGAAAAGATATCCTCATTTCGTTCCTAGTTAATTGTAGTCCAACTCTATGATTTGATGTATCTGTTTCTTTTTGTAATGTTCTAGCTAGATATTCCATAGATAAAATAAAGGTGAATGGAGCATTTGGATCATCTTGTCTTAATCCATATTTTGGTTTAAAGGTGTTGATTTAATACAAGTCATGATTAGATTAATCCATTTTGTGTTAAAACCAAATGATTCTAAGACTTTGATTATAAACGGCCATTGTATTTTATCATATGCCTTTTTTAATATCCAATTTCAGTGTCATCCATCATCTCTTACCTTTTTTACGATTGTGAAATGAATGGAAAACTTCATGAGCCACCAATATATTATCAAAAATTGATCTGTTTTGAACAAATGCCCCTTGACATGGATGAATTAATTTGGGGAGAAGAATTTGTAAACGTTTCGCTAGGATTTTTGTTATTATTTTATATATAGTTGTGCATAAGCTAATCGGTCTGAAGTGGTTAATTATAATAGGATTATCAACTTTAGGAATAAGTGTTATAAAAGATTGGGCACAGTCTACTAACATAATGCCCGAATGAAATACAGATTTAACCGTGCTAATCACTGATGGGCCGACTATATTCCAAAAAGATTGGTAAAATTTTGCATTATAACCATCCGGACCTGGTGTTTAATTGTGTGGTAGTTGAAATACTATATTTTTAATTTCCAGATTTGATGGAGGAACTATAAGATTTATATTTTCGTTTCTAGTTATAAGTTTTGGTATAATTTCAAAGTCACAATCTCTTAATTCGATAGTGTGTAAAGGTTGATTTCTTGTTTGTAAAGTTGTCGTCATATTAATTTTAATTTCTTCTTGTTTATAATAATTAATATTTTGTAACGGCTCTTAACAAAAAAATCTTTTGTTTAAAGGTTTTAGTCTTAGCCGATGTTTGAAAGTATTTATTATTTTTATCCATGTCATTGTAATGTTTAATTTTAGCTCTCTGTTTCCAGTATGTGTGTTGGAAATCTACAAATTTATTATATTTTGTCATCATTCTGTTATAATGTTCGAACATTACTCAGTTATTATTCTCAAAGCACTCAACTTGTATTTTCCCCAGCCTATCCTTAGTTGTTTTTAAGTGTCGGAAAATATTATTATCATTTGTTTTGTGCCATTTTTTAGTATCTAATTTAGTTTTTGTTTCATAAAAAGTTTAAAGGTATGTGAACCATTATAATGGTAGGACCATATTTTTTCTACTAGTTTCTTATAGGCCACATTTGTTGTCCACTATTTTCGAATCTAAATGGATAATTTTTAGTATATATTTTTTTCCCCAACGGTAAAATAATACAACAATGATGTGAAGTTGTGAAAGGAAGATGTTCTATTGTAATATTATCATAAAAATTAATAATATTTGGTTGAAGTAATACCTTATCTAATCTTTCCATAATGTTATCATTTCTATTATCATTGTATTTTCTCCAAGTGTAAGGCAAGCCATGTACACTTTGATCAATAAATCCATGTGTTATAGCAAATGTATTTAGTCTTGTTAATCTAGAAGCAATAACCGCTGCACCACCAATTTTATCTTGGGTTGTTAAAATATCATTAAAATTACCCATAATTAAAACAGGTTCAATATGAGAGTTAATAATGTCAGATATAAAATCCCAATATTCTTGTTTTTAACTCTCTTTACTTGGAGCATAAATGAAGACAATAATATATTAAAGAGATAATTCTTCATAACTAATAATAATGGTATTGTTATTGTTGTATATTAAATTCAAACAATTTGCCTTTAGGAAGTTTGTACATAATAGCCAAAGTCCACCCTTAGTACCATCTGTCGGGGAAATTATAACTTTCTTGAATCCAATATTGGCTAGAATTGGTTGGTAGGGGGCTCATTAAATTTTGTTTTTGCTTATCAAAGAATGTTTATAGAATGATTTTTTCTCGTGTAGGAGATTTCAGTATAAAAGTGGGGTCGACGAACCCCTCTACAATTCCAGTATGCTATATTCATATATAATATTAATATGAATGTACATTTCTTGGTTTGAGCTTAAACCTTTCGTAAAGTGATTCAATATATTGAAATTTTTGTCTATAAATTGTTGTCTGGTATAACTAAATTTACATTGCTTATGAAGAGTATTGTAAAGATCAAAGTAGGATATAAACGGTTCTAGTTTTATACTATGACTAATCTTATTATTACTCAATTTGTACGACTTATTGTAATATTTTTTAATGTTTAGCAAGATATGTGCAAGTAGTTTCTCATTAAGGTTAATACTACCTATTAAACCATAATTTTGGTTGTGAACAAAATTTTCTGAATGTCGAAATAAGATTAGGGCACATAAATTTGGAAAAGATGACGTCAGCCTTAGAAGTATGACATCAGCCCTGATTTTATATATCAAGATCTCAGAAGTAATCTTGAGATAAAATGTGATGGTATCTTCTGAATAATCAACAAAATTATGTCTGTTAACCAGGAAGAAAATGCTATTGTAAATATATTTAGAGATAATAGAAGCATTAATATAGGAAATCAAAACCATCAAAACGATAGTATAATTGGGAATATTTTTGTAACTAAGAGAGCTACATCTTTTGTGTATGTTTTGGGTTACTTGATAGATACTAATTCTAATATAATTAGCAGAAAACCAATTAAAGATCCTCATTTCATATATGATAAGGAAATTGACATGTTTATGCATTGTAATGATATTACTATTCATCCTGTCATAATAGTATTCCCGATTGATTTCTACCAAAAGTTTTGGCACACTATCAAGAAATCATTACTCTCGGCTTCGAAAGCTCTCTTCCATTTTGGCCAGATTCTTACTGCTATTAATCACCCGTTCATATCCCTCATCCCAAAGACTGATACCCCAACTACGATTAATCAATATAGACCTATTAGTCTTTGCAACTCTTCTTATAAAATTCTTACAAAAAGTATGGTAAATAGACTTAAACCCCTTCTTCATAAAATTATTTATCTTTGTTGAAGGAAGACTTATCCAAGACAATATTTAACTGCTCATGAAATCTTTCATTTCTTTCACATCAATAAAAAGGAAAACTGGTTGGATGACCCTTAAACTTGATATGGAAAAAACTTATAATAAGATGGATTGGAATTTTCTTCTTAAAGTTCTTTGCAAGTTTGGTTTTGATGACAAATTGATTAACTGGTTAGATCTTGCCTCCAAACTTCCACCTATTTGGTCCTGATCAATAATCTGGATATGAATTTCAACCTTCGTGTGGCATCCGACAAGGTGACCCTCGTGCCCCAGCTCTCTTTGTGATAGCTATAGAATTTCTTGCTATGGAATTTCAACCTCGGTCAAATTCATGCACCAATGTAGACCGTAGATTATCAAGTAAGTGGATCGGAGAAACTCAAAACAAGAAATACGATATACGAAACGATAGATTGAAAACAAAAGGCACTTTGCAGCTTTTATGGCACGCCAACCACTTTTAGACATTGATAAAATACAAGACACAATGTAAACCGTCGATGGTCAAGCAAGTGGGAGACGACACGATAAATTGAAACAATACAATAACATGAAACACCGCGATAAATTGAAACGCCAAAACAATAATAATTTCGTAGATTCCAGAAAAAAATAAAGATCAAATTCAAGAAAGGCCTGACGCGCAGGTTCCTTAGATAACGGGCAAAATCCGACATGGCATGACGGGACACTAGGTGGCACGCTTCTGTACCGTAAAAAGAAAAGAGATTGCGCAAATGATAAGTATATAAGTCATTCACATTTATGTAAGGATTGTATAAAATAACTAATTTTATACAATCAAATGATCAATAGTCATATTATTTATGAATCATCCATTCAAATCCGATCTATGTATTGGACAAATTATTCCCAAAGAGAATGAAAAACGGAATAAATCTGACTGATAAAACAAGCACAATCAGAAATCAAAAAGGTAAAATTACAATTGACAAAAAAAACGAATTTCGAACTAGAAATAAGCTCCTCTATTGGTTCAATAAAAATTATGTTTTTTAGCTTATGTTATTCATCTAGGATAACAAATTAACAACAACATTATAGAGATTGTATGTGCTAGGAGAATTCAGATTTTTTATTGGTTTTTTCTTTGGTCAATTTTTTTTTGTTTTTTTAACTCTTTCGCTGTTCATCATAATACCATTGCTTCTAAATCCTAAAGTTTAAAATCCAAACCCTAGCTTTTAAATAGGTTGCGTCTAAGTGCACACATTGTTTGGGCTATATACACAGAAATCTGTGCGGTAAGAATTGCAGTACAGATCAGTGTGATAAAGCTTAATGCACAAAGAGTTTCAGGGGCAAAGACGGGAAGTTTTTGAAAGTGTATACGAAGCCTATGTGGTAATATTTAACATATAAACTTGTGCAAAGTTTTTTTTTTGTAATATTAACGCACATTTTTTTTAAAACAGATAAAAAACGTTGTGCGATAACATTTATCACACAAATTTGTGAGGTAAATTTTACTGCGCCTTTGTGCATTCAAATTGAAATTGGCCCACTAAGAGTAATAAAATTCCAACGGGCAAAATTTGACCTATATAGTGAGAATCTCATTCGAAGTTTGCAATCCACGTCATTATGTCTTACAATTATGATAATAGTGAGGATGGTAAATACAATTGGATTTCGGGTTCGTGGAAGAAGTTGACGAAGCATACAAAGAAAACGAAGCATATGAAGTCGACAAAGAAAGCAAAGTCGACGAAGTAAACAAAGTGGAGGATTGAGATCCGTTACTGATTTTGGTTAGTGATAGGCCCGCAAGTGCACGGTACTACCAAAAGAGCACTCGTCGATCACCAATTTCACACAAACTACTAATCTAGATCAAATGATTAAAGCAATATATTTTGGGTGTTTTGGGCATTGAAACTAACAAAGAAGCAATATCTAAAGAAAACTAAAATGACAAAGAAATACTTGTAACAAATAAGAAATAAAAGGTTAGGATTGGGGTTCACCGCTAATGAGGTCATGGAATTGCAAGCAAATATATCTCTAAGGTTGAGAGTAGTGGCTCACAATGGTCAAATGTCCTAATGTTTCTCTTACCATCTTTCAAGGCATAAGAGGACTACATAAACTTGATTGATTCCTACTTTCGTGGTAGTTGTGTCAAGTTTAAGTGCATTAAGATTAATGACAAATTTAAAAAACAACTACTAGGAAATTAGACCTACTTTCGTGGTCCTAAAGTTCCTAGCTCAAATCTTGAGATTCAATGTCAAATATCATCTTTTGATGCATATCTAACATTTGATATAAGCAAAAAAATTAGCTAGACATTTTCACAAACACTTGATGTGCAAGATTGTGAAAATCCTAGTTAGACATTTTCACAAACACTTGGTGTGCAAGATTTGATTAGTAAACCAAAACTCATAAAACCAAAGAGGTAAATTCACCAAAGTATTACACAACCATCATTGGGCTAATCCTAATCCCATCACAATCAACTACTAACTCATGATATGCAAAGACATGACAAAAGAAACTAAATCAACAATCAAACACATGTACACACAAAAGAACAATGCAAAAGATAAAGAGAATGGGTAAGAAATACTTAACATTAAACCAAATCCTTTCATTTCCATTGATATTATGAGAGAAAGGTGAAAGCTTGCTCCTTTTCCAAGTCTTTAATCCCAAGTGAGCTCAACAAATCCAAAATGGGGACTAAAATCTCATAACTAGCTTAATGTCGTATAAATTTGAGTGGGAAAATGAAATCTAAGCTAAATCTAGGGAGAGGGTGAAGTAAATGCAAACCCTAGAAAATGGAGACTAAGACAAGATGTAGGGTTATGGCTTCATGTTCCAAAATTCCATTACAAGCTCTTTTTGTATGAGCCACCAAGAGAAGAGATAATTAAGCATTTTTTCTCTCGGTGACGACCACGGTCGTGTCAGCTTCAACATGTTCTTTCTTGGATTGTCATGAATTTCAAGTGTGTTGTCCGACACCGATGGTTCATGATCCTCTTGAAGTGTATTTTTCTTCACCGAATCTTCTACTAAATGCTCCTTTTGATCTTGTCCAAGCTCGAGCTATTCCAAGTCCAATCCATTAGGCTCCAATAGCTCCCAAAAGTGCTCCTATAAAACCAAAAGGACAAAAAGGTAGAGAACTGAACAAAGCAAACAAAATTCCTCCAAAATGCATAGGGGAGTGCATTTTTCATCTAGAAAGTAGAGTGAAGATGAGTCAAGATGTAGCACAAAAATCATGTTATTAGTTAGTATTTAATATTAGTATTTTTTGTTTTTAATTCAAAATTAGTTTTGTATGCCATTAGGTTAAGTAGTTAAAATGTAGTAGCTGAGTAATGTAGTCTAAACATTATAGGAGGAAAACTTTGGAGTATATTTTAGTACTGAGGAAGTGTGGGATAGTAAGGATGAGATGATTGAATGGACGAAAGAGATAGCAAAGGATCTGATGATAGTTTTGGTACATCATACGTACATCTAGTAAATACTGCAGTTATTTTGTCTGTGATAGATTTGGGAAACCTAGATCCGGTAGGCCGAAAGTGAACTTACAAAATCCTGAATTGCCGGTTTCGAGGCTTCGTAAGCGAAGATCGAAGAAATGTGGTTATACATTCGAGTTATATGGGGTTCGTATTAAAGAAAGGTCAAATAGTTATAAATGGGTCGTTGATGTTATAGAAGGTCGTCACAAACACACCCTTCCGACTAGCTTTCATGGAAATGCATCCATGGGTAGAATGAACAAGGAGGAGGAGAAAATATCAAGGGAAGTGGGCGAAAATCGCAAGACGCCAAAAAACATACTTATTGCGTTGAGGAAAAGAGACCCGCAAATTGTCACATCCATGAAGCAGATTGCCAATTTGTTTTGCAGAAGATCAATTTTGAAGACTGTGGAGAATTGTCAGTTACTCAGTAGTCTCTAAATGTTATGCCCGAGAACAAGTTTTGTTTCCCAACCTCTGAGGAATACGGCGACGAATGAGGTTGAAGTTCTGTTTTTTGCAAATCCGGAGTCGATGCGGTTGTTCGGAAAGTTTCCTCACGTGATCATCATGGACGCCACATACGAGACAAATAGGTACGATATGAATTTGGTGGAGATGGTTGGTTTTACTTGCACGCACAAGACGTTCAACATTGCATATGCATTCATGGTTCAGGAAACAGTAATGAATTACAAGTTTGTGATGATGCGTTCATGAGTTGTGTTAAAACTTGAGAGTAATGTCGAAGGATATAATGACTGATTGTGAGAAGACTCTATTGAGAGCAATCAATCCTGTTGACGGGAACTATCTCTCTTGCATGGCTGCGGCCATCACGCCGGATGATGGTGCTGTATTCCACAACATAGTGATATGCAAGAGGCCAATCAATCACAGTGGCGGGGTACGTGGATCCAAGATACGAGGTCGTAACTGATTCAATCTCAACAACGGTTCCAAGAGGAAGTTGATGAGCCATCTGCACAGAGAAGTGTAACAATTAAAACAAGAATGACAAAAGAGAGAAGGGAAGAAAGGAGAAGAAAGGTGTCAAACCTTTCTAGACAAAAGCACCGGAAAGGAAAAAATTTTGGATAATGAAGGAAGCTTTGCAGCAGACGTAGTATGAAAATATGCTGGTGAGGGTGGTGATTTATAGGAGAGAAGGAAGCCTAGAGGGCATTTCAAACCCTAGCTACATAACCCATAAACAAATCAAAATTATATCTCTTAGAAAGATAAATAAAGTTGTTTATATTTTTTAGATAAAGCATTTTCAGCAGAAATGATGAGACATGAACGTGTATGATAAGCAAATGATCCTGGTTTAAATAAAGTACCTATTGAAATCTCTAATTAAATTCAAATGTACGTGTATTCATCTTTTCATGGATTTTTCTCAATTGAACCTATAGAAATTGCACGGAAGATTCAAGTTTCAGTTGAACTTATGTGGTTAATAGATTCAGCTTTTCATGGATTTGGTAAAAATAATATATATAATTTATATTGCCTTTTAGCATATCATTCATTCATTAACTGTCCATTGATCCTACAATATGTACATGCAACTAAATAATCAAACAAGACTACACAAAGGGTCACAGACTACAAGACGGAATTATGCAAAGAAAAAATTAAGAGCATATCATTGTAGCTCCAAATAAGTATTTTTTAAAAGGGATAAAATCTACTTAAATTCACCATTTGAGAGAAAATTTTGTGCAAATTAGGATATACAGTACATAGTAATTAAAATATACATACTTATAAAAAATATGTTGTACCCTTAAATGTTGTACACCGTTAAGGCTCCAGTTGATCTGAATTGTGGTGTTGTGTAAAAACGTGTGCCTTCCCGCCGAATTAGAGAGTATTTTGGAGGCGGGAGGATTTGGTTTCCCGAAATTTTAGCAGAGTTCGGAAGGAGAAACGATCAGTTTTAGGGCAAGGCGCTTTCACAACTTCCCTTATGGATCTTCCGCCAGCTGACGCAGACGAACAAGTGCTGAGAGAGCCCCCCAAAATCTGCCGCCTCCAGGAATCTGTCATCAATCGCATCGCTGCCGGCGAAGTTATCCAACGTCCCGTCTCCGCCGTCAAGGAGCTTATCGAAAACAGCATCGATGCCGGTTCCACTTCCATCACTGTCAACATTAAGGACGGGGGCCTTAAGCTCATCCAAGTCTCCGACGACGGCCACGGAATTAGGGTAATCATACTTTTCATGTTTCTTCTCATCCTCTCTCATTCCAATTGTCGTCCTGTCATATGTGTATGTTTCATTCTAGTATGAGGATTTGCCGATAATGTGTGAGCGCCACACCACGTCCAAGCTCTCCAGGTTTGAGGATTTACAGTCGATAAAGTCGATGGGATTTAGAGGGGAGGCGTTAGCTAGTATGACCTATGTCAGTCATGTGACTGTAACCACCATTACTAGTGGCCAATTGCATGGTTACAGGTCAGCTTTTTGGTGTTTGTGCTCAATCAACACAGATGTCTTTTCTTATTGCCATGTATGCCTGAGAATTTGCCCCTTTTTTGGCCTTCAGGGTTTCTTACCGAGATGGTGTAATGGAGCATGAGCCCAAGGCATGTGCTGCTGTTAAAGGAACTCAGATAATGGTAAGATATTATGAAACTTTTGATCTTGATACTGTCACTAGGATTTTTCAATCTAGTGGTTCCAAAAACATAAGGTAATGAGTTTTCAGCATTATTCCTAAGGCAAGTGGGGACACTCCAGGTGGCATGGTCACTATTTTATGGAAAATGAAATTGGTTTCCCACTGCCTAGTGTAGAGATTATGTTCTTGTTCATCACAAAATGCGCTGGTTTACCATGCTGAGATTCCTTTCAATAACATGTTTGTATATTTTTATTTTTGAATGTTTATGTTGATTTCAAGTTGATCTCTGTCAAGGTGTGCTAATTGTAACCAGCACACATACTCTTTTTACAGTCATTGTAGAAGTAATATTTGATATTTTTGAATGGTTCTTGTATGGTTATTTGAAGGTTCAAAATCTATTCTACAACATGACAGCCCGGAGGAAAACACTTCAGAACTCTTCTGATGATTACTCAAAGATTGTTGATTTGCTTAGCCGATTCGCTATTCATCACATTAAAGTGGGTTTCTCTTGTAGAAAGGTTGGTAAACTATATTTCGTTAATGATTTTTTTTTCTTTCTGTTTCATTTTCACCAATAAGTTGTGAAAGACAATATTTTTCTTTCATGGCATATAGCATGGAGCAACAAGATCTGATGTCCACACTGTGGCCGCATCCTCGAAACTGGATTCAATTAAATCTGTTTATGGGTTGACGGTTGCTCGAAATTTGATGAAAATAGAAGTTTTAGATAATGATCCATCTAGCTCTATCTTTGAGATGGAGGGTTATATCTCCAACTCTAACTATGCTGCTAAAAAGATCACCATGGTTCTGTTTATTAATGGTATGGATTCTCTACATGTTTTGCTTGCTGTATGCAAAAAAACATTTCTTACATGACATTGCTGTATTTTGTCTCATACTCTTTCATAGGGAAGAGTATATGTAGCTGTTTAGTTTGAAGCTTGAACTATTTGGCGCTAGTAGGGAAGGAAATTGCATCTCAATCATTGTAGGCAAAATGATCTCTACTAATGGTTTTGTTATCATTTATGCTCTGATAAGATTCGTTGGTCATCAAAGTGTGTTAATAAAGGATAGTTAAATTCGTTATGCAGTATTTGTTACAAAATTCATTATGCGGTCTTTATGATGAAACCTTAAATCCTGTTCAAGTTCCATCTGAATCCTATTTTGACAGCTTCTTTTGATATCATCATTTACTCACAAGCAATTTTGATTTACAATATTTTCAGATAGATTGGTTGATTGCAGTGCTTTAAAACGAGCCATTGAAATTGTTTACACTGCAACTTTGCCTAAAGCTTCGAAGCCTTTCATCTATATGTCAATTGTGCTGCCACCTGAGCATGTTGATGTGAATATACATCCAACTAAAAGAGAGGTATAGATTATTATTCTGTACAAGTGTTTTTAGTAGCGTATCAAATAATTGTTTCTCATCTCTGTACTTCCAGGTAAGCTTTCTGAATCAGGAAGTGATTATTGAGAAGATACAGTCAGCCGTGGAACTGCATTTGAGGAACTCTGACGAGACCAGAACATTCCAGGAGCAGGTTAATACTTCACAAGATTCATATGGGCACTTAAAACATTGTCAGTTTCATAAATTTCCATGTTATAAAGTTTGTTCTGCTATTAAAGTAGTATTCTCATCATCTTAGAATTAGGAAATATACTCATGGAACTTGATGCATGGTCATAGGAGAAGCAAGAAGGATGCTTCTGTGTGTTCCTATGTTTCTACTTTCTAAAGCCTTCTATCCTACTTTTTGGTGGTTTTCTTTATCCTTGTTAGTCGCTTACTGAACTTTTAAGATATATAGATATAGATTGATCGAAGGACTTCAGACGTTTTTATCCTGTTAGTGTTTGTTTCTCTATCTCTTGTCTGATAATCCTAAAAACTGAGCTTTTGCTTCAAAAAAATGCTTTGATATTCCATTTTTTACAACTTACTTGATATTGGTGTCCGTATATCGTGCTAGTTTTATTTTTTTACTCATCAACCAGTATAATTGTTTTTTTTCCCTTCACCATTTGAAATTTGACTCTGCTTGGTGTTTGTGTGTGAAACAGGCATTGCAACCCTTACAATCAGCTTCTGTGCAAACGAGCAGCGAATTAGACCCCTCACAATCTGGTATGTAGAATGTTATATACTTTTCCCTCATTTTTATCTTCTTGTTTTGACTAATGTGTGGAAGAATTTATTGAAATTATCTTATGTTATCAACTTATCATCATCTTGGTGAACAAATTTTAGTTTCTAATTATCATTTGTTCTTAATATGTAGCCACAAAACGGCAAAAAGTTTTGCCACACCTGATGGTTCGAACTGATTCACTTGATCCTGCTGGACGATTGCATTCATATATGCAAATTAAGCCCTCTAGTCGGCTTCAGCTAGAAAGACATTCTCAATTGGATACTGTGAGGTGAATCCTTGTTTTGCATGTTATTATATACTTCCGAGTTTATAATGCTAAACAATTTATTCATTTTTTATATGATATACTAAATCAATTATATGATATTAATGGTAGGTCTTCTGTCAGACAAAGAAGAAATCCAAAGGAAACTGCAGATCTTACTAGCATTCAAGAACTACTTGATAAAATTGATCAGAACTGTCACCCTGGTGGGATTTTGCTAAATAAAATCATTTATGGCTACATGCTTACAATGCCTAGGTTTTCTGATGAGACTTGGCTCCTCAAGGCTCAATATTAGGGTGATCTTTTGATTTGAGATCTAACAACCAGGAATCTTTTCATTAGAGGCTCAACTACTAAAGAGAATACGTTTTTCTTGATTGCTTAATCTAAAAAACATAGTTTTAGATCCTTTTATATTCTAACTAACTCCTAAACAAGATATACTTCTAGTAATGATAAGATATTGAATAACGCTAATCATAAGACAGACTTCCACTAATGATAAGATATTAAATAACAACTAATAATAAGATAGACGTCTACTAATAAAAGATATTAAATAAAGATTAGGTTCTTTGTAGATAGGATTGGAGTCCATCATTCTCTTATTTAGTTTCTCTTCTATAGCTAATTTGTTTCTTGTTTTGTTTTATTCTATAGGCTTGCTGGATATTGTAAGAAACTGTACATATGTAGGGATGGCGGATGATGTTTTCGCGTTGTTGCAGTTTAACACCCACCTTTATCTTGTAAATGTTGTGAGCTTAAGGTATTATTGGTGTCTTTGATTGCTCTGGATTTTTAAAAAGCTTTTTCGTTATCAGAATACTTTGGAATATTTGCTCAAAATAGAAACAATACTTTGGAATAGAGATGCTGAACATTTCTGATTGCTTTTGGTATATGACCTTCCATTACCCCTACTGCATTCTCTTTCTTGAGGCTCACACACTATCATCATTCTGGACCATCTAGTGGCCCATTCTCGTTCCTTTAGCTAATGTGGCTTTCCTCCGAATATCACTGTTAAAGCTACATACTCACATCCTTTTAACAGCAGCATAAATTAACTTACCTTCATTATGAATTACTTTAGTTTTGTAGTGTACATAAACATCCTTTCTTTGAGTGTTCCATACTTTTCTATCTGATTCCTTCTGTCTGTTTTTTATAAAGCTTGCTTGTAGTACTACACGTATTATATATACGGTTTTTCTAACCTATTCCTTTAGAGCATACACAATGGTTGCCCATTTATTTGTGGTTATCCAATTATTTATTAATATCTCTCTCTTTGATCTTCTCATACCCATTTTCAATACCCATCTATGCTCATCACTCTCCCAATGGTTGCTCATTAATTTTTGCCTTTTTGGTCATCAATCTTCTCTTTCCTATTTTTTTATTAATATATGTGCATGTGGGGTAAAAAAAGTTGTGTTTTTGGGACACTATTCAAGTACATATTGAATGCCCATTTGATTCCCGTGGTCATCACAATACTCAGGGCTTGTGTCTATCTCTTTAAAAACCCACCTTTTCATTATTTTAATAATATTTTTAATTTCTCTTCCAATGCCCACCCCAAGTGGTGAACCATTGGGTATGCTCTAGGCATAGGTTAAGACACTTGTAATGGAGATATTGGGTGAGATTTAGTATTTTTGTCTATTTTGTTGCGAGGGGTTTGTAATTTGTAATTTAGGATATCAGTTCATGCTTAACATGTGCCCAGCAGATTAGAAAGACCGTTTTATATAAGGTGGTTTCTATTCTTTACACCTGTTTCAAATATAAATTTAAATGCTCTCCTTCTGCATCTGTTTGCCATTGTTGATGATATCATTTGATTTAACTTCATATACTCTGGTTAGGCCTAGAATGACATTTTTAACAAAATTTCCTTTTTTGTTTTTCTTGTTAGTGTATATCCAATACCTAATTATTTCCGTTACTATTTTTTGCACTGTTAGCAAAGAGCTCATGTACCAGCAAGTCCTGCGCCGCTTCGCCCATTTTAATGCTATACAACTGAGCGACCCAGTTCCTTTGCAACAACTAATTATACTGGCGCTTAAAGAGGAGGATCTGGATCCACAGTCCACTGAGAATAATGACTTGAAAGAAAAGATTGCGGAGGCATGTTGTACAATTTTATTTGTGCTTTTGTCAGTTGCTCATAGTTTAATTTCTTTTGGGACATATATATCAAGAACAATTTACGAAACAGTCTTGCAATTCCCAACTTAGATTGGACAGTTGGACTACTAGTGCATTGATTAAGTTGAAACTTAGATGTTGCATCTCTTATGGGACATAATTCGTTTTGTTGTACCGTGGCTGTGTGGAATGGTCATAGCCTCAGATTAATGTGATATAACGCCCATAGGTGTTGAAATTGTTAAAATGCCTTACCCATGGAAAAGCATCCTATTAGATTTAGTGATATGAGCACTTACAAAAATTTGTTCATAATTATAATACAAATAACTCAAATAAGACAAGATTGTACTGTAGTATATATTTCTCTCTACAATGTTTAAAAAGGTCTTTTTTTCTACATGTAATTATTTTTGCTTACTATCTCTTCTCCAGATGAACACTTCTTTGCTAAAGGAAAAGGCTGAATTGCTGGATGAGTACTTCTGTATTAATCTAGATGCTCAGGCAAATTTGTGCAGGCTTCCTGCTGTACTTGAGCAGTACACACCTGACATGGATCGTGTTCCTGAATTTGTCCTTTGTCTGGGAAATGATGTGAGTTTGTTGTTAATTATGCTGAATTACTAGTCCACTATGTTTATTCCCTGTATGAAGCATCACTAATCCTGATTTGAGCCTGAATTATATAGCCTGTGCTCTACTGTTTGCTCTGCTTACGAATATGAGGATATGCCATAAGAAACCTCTGATCCAGTATGCTATTTAATTTGAAGATTGAGGTTTATCTCTTTGTAGGTTGACTGGGAGGATGAAAAAACTTGCTTTCAATCAATTGCTGCTGCCATTGCTAATTTCTATGCAATGCATCCACCTATGTTGCCAAACCCATCAGGTGATGGGCTGCAGTACTACAGGAAAATCAAGGCTCCTGGAGAACCAAATGATGAAAATTCTTCTGGCCAGTTAGGTACCGACTTCTATCTATGACAAGGCTTTTCTATCAGCCTATATATGCACATTCTGAGTTCTGACTATAGAGAACACAAACAACCACGTGATCTAATTTTCGATTTGTGTCTTAGAATGACTTAGTGGAGCCAACGCAAATTACTTGAAAAGTAAATATGCTGTATTAATTTATGTGCTTGTAATGTTGTGATCTTCCAAGGTCTCAAATCCCAAACCAACTTCATTATTTAACTTGTTTAATTTGTACCTAAGGTATTGAGTTCTCTCACTTAACATGTTCAAATGAATGAAAAATTTGCTAGCTGGTTCTGTTTGTCTTTTCTAAAGCGTAGAATGGGGCTTTGTTGTTTGAATATGTAAGTTGTATATGACAGCGTCATAAAAAAGAAAAATCTGAAAAAAGTATTTTTATTCTGTGTGCGACATGAAGGCAGTGAGACGTTTGTCTCCATGTTTGTTCTCAGAATTCTTATACTGCTTGGAATGTCCTCCAGAACCTATTGATAATTTTTTCTGTTCTTTATACTTCATCCGTTATCACATGTTTGCATGATCTGGATGGGAAGCTCACAATTCAAATGCCTGAAAAGTGAAAAGTAAAATAATTTTGAGATGTTGTAATATGGGTATTGATCAACTATAAATTAACATAACTTTTGGGGCTACCTATTTTAATTGCTGCAATCAAAGGCATATAATATGGATTATAATAAAATCACTAGCTTCAAAGTGCTTCGTGACAAATCGGAAGTTCTTAGATTAATCATGATCAGATAGATTTTATCCTGTGCACAAATTCACAGTTTTGTTTTGCTGTGTAGGCAAAACTGGAGCCAGAGAAGATGAAATGGAGCATGAACTTGTTGCAGAAGCAGAGACAGAATGGGCTCAGCGGGAATGGTCAATCCAGCATGTCCTGTTTCCCGCTATTAGACTCTTTCTGAACCCACCCAAATCAATGGCTACTAACGGAACTTTCGTTCAGGTGCTTATCTGTCTTTTCTCTCATACATCCATAATAATATTAGTAAAAGTTTATACATCATTATTTTCATACTAAAGTTTATTCCGGCCCTTTTGCATGATATCAGTCTTAAGTCCCTCCCTCCCTCCCCTAATAATTTCAGGTAGCCTCACTGGATAAGCTTTACAAGATCTTTGAAAGATGCTGAAAACAAGTATCACATCTGAACTAACTGTAGGAATGGTGCTTGAACGGTACCCGTCAAGATATGCTACAAGCTGCTCTTCTGATGATGTTACTGCTTAACACTCTTGCACACACGGTAACTCCCTCTTTTCTGTGTACAACGTATGAGCTTAACCACATGTCCTTTTCCCTAATAGTAGATAAGATAAACCCGCTTCATTTTGTATCGTGTAAGAAACTGTTTGCCGACAACACAACTTTTGCCCCTCCTTGGTGCGTGAGCGACTAACTGTTAACTGTATGTATGTGGCTCGTATTGGTCCCCGTGGAATGATGGGTTATGTGATTGAGAGTATTCCAATGAGACGTCTACGCTACGTATGTGGTGATATAACGTAAAGGAGAATAAAAAAGAGAGGAGATTAATAATGTAGCAAGGAAGTATATAATACGTATTGGTCAGGAGTTATATTGAAAGCTGCATTTCTCATTAACTGATTGTTCAAAGAGGCTTGTGAGTAAAAAAGAGGTGAAAAGATATGTGGACTGGGAATTGAAGTGACCATACGAGGAACATTGCAGAAAGTGGTAATAGTGTTACATATCTTTGGTGCTAAAATAGAAAAAGAGGGGATCAGCTAGGAGAAGAAGAGAAATGACAACCCAAATCACATCGTACAAATGGATTTATAGCCGATTACTGTTGCTTGTCAAATAAAGGTTGGCGCCAAACCCTAATATGCATTATTGTCAACACAATCTCGTGGATCTTTCACAATCAGTCAGCAATGTGCATTAATAATGGTTGCTATGCTTTGTTAGCAAGTGCATATGAGCGCATGATGGTGGTGGTCGTTTTGGCCAGGCATAATTTTGTAAGTACGTACAAGTTAGGCTTGATGCTTTTATAAAGTCTGTCAGTCAGTTTCCCGCTGCCTTCTTATAACGTCCCCACACTCAATAGTTCATCTGCAAGAGATGTCAGAATCCCAAATTTCGAACCCAGATTACAAACACATCTACACTTACCCGATCATCAAAAGCACCCTTTGCAATGGTGCCATGACCAATGTCAAAGTGCTCAGAACGGAGACCAGAACTTGCAGTGCACAATAATGCAATATTTTCTTCCCGGCGAAAGAGAAGCGACATTTTCTAAAAATATAATGCGAACTATTAGAAATATGTTGTAAGAACTGAAAACCTAAACTTATAGATCACTTAGAAAGGAGAGGGGTTGTGAACCATCCACGTCCGCAAGAAGCCAACCAAAAATCTGAATCCACCTCAACAATTAAGCGACAAAAGTCAACTCCCACACAGTATAGAGCCCGTAGTAAATTCCCCGTTCTGACTCCACCAGTTGTTGCAAACCCTAGATTACCTCTAGAAATGTCATTGGTACTCAGTTTGTACTGCTCACCATCCAACCCAATCCAATTGATCCGAATCCGTTTTCAATCCGAACCCGACCCGTTTTCCCGGTCTACATCTTACCAGAGAAACACATCAAGCTAGCATGACATCTAAACTAAGAGTATATTATCGGAAAACAAATTTCAATATAACAATACTCCATTCAATTTAAACCGGGATAAACTTTTGAGCCGAAAAATTTGAGTTTTACACCGGTTTAAAAACGCTACGGTGTGTAGTTTAAAAATTGACTTTATATCACGGTTCTATAAAATCCGGGTTATAAGGAAACCTTTTTACCTCGGTTTTAAAAAATTCCGAGTTATAAAGTCCATGAACTGTTTGACCTCCGGGTTATAAAGTTGATTTTAAAACGCCACGTTGTGGCGTTTTAATACTTTCTACCCCGGATTTTCACAATTTTTTAACAATCAAAAGTTAACGCCACGTGATAGGGTTTTTACTTCGGTGTAAAAACAAAAAAAACTCAGTTCAAACAAGACCCCGATTTAAACTATACATGTTTTTTACTTTTTTCATACAATTTTAAGAAACCTAATTTAGGTAAATATATCTAGATTCTTTTAATTTTAACAGGTTTTTATAGGCTCACAATAAACAACTTAAAATAAAAAAGAAAAGATTTACATTTAAAATACAGATTGAGTCTTCTAGAGTGATTGTGCAGCTCATGCCGGGCCGAAAAGAAAATTGAATTTTTTATTAATATTTTACACTAAATTGTACGGTGAGTTGGGTAAATAACATTTTTTCTACGTTTTTATTAGAAAAAGGACCCCTTTAGAAACTGGGTGTGAATCCCATAATAAACCCTCGTATAGAGATAGTTACCCCCCACTTGTAGTGGGGTAGTTGTGGTGGTCCGACGGCCTCCCAACGCCACCCGACAACTTCCCGGTGGTTGTCCGGTAGAGGTCTGGCGGAGGCCCGTCGACAGTCCGACGGAGGTCCGACAGAGGTTCGGCGTGGTCCGGTGGAGGTCCGGCGGTGGTCCAACAATAAATGAAAAAGTTAAAGTATAAAAATAAATGAAAATTTAAGTCTAATTCAAATTGGTAAACATTTAAAAATAATGTGACGAACATTCTGTTGATGAACATTTAAGTATAATGTGATGAACATTCTGTTGGTGAACATGTAAGTAAAATGTGATGAACATTCACTAGAGTATATCAAAATGAACATTTATCAACATTTTGATGAACATTTATGAATTACGCGATGAACATTTAAACTGATTGTAATGAACTTTTGAGTAATGAACATTTTATTAAATCCTTGTGAACATTTAAGGATGTTTGATGAACATTTAAGTATGAGATGATGAACGTTTAGGTGATTTTTGATTAAAATTAAGTGTGTTTTTAATAGAAATTATATTAAAGTGGTGTTCCACATAAGTGGTGGTCCGGCGGTGGCTTGATGGTGAGTCAGTGGTGGTGCAGTCGTGGTGCGGTGGTGATCCGGTGGTGGTCTGTCGTTTGTCCAAATAACATAAACAACTAAGTGTAAAAAACTTGGTGAACATCTAAATATAATTTGATGAACATTTAAGTATAATGTGATGAACATTCCGTTGATGAACATTTAAGTATAATGTGATGAACATTCAGTAAAGTATATACAAAATGAACATTTATTAACACTGTGATGAACATTTAAGCCAATTGTAATGAACTTTTGAGCAATAAATAATTTTGTAATATTTGTGAATAATTTTATACATCTTTGTGACAATTTTGTTCCGGCGAGGCCCAAAGGTGGTCCGACGTGGTCGGAGGTGGCCCGACAGTGGTCGGCGGCGGTCCGTCGGTGGTCCGGTGGCGTTCCAGCGGTGGTCAAGTGGTGGTGACAAGGGATGACAAAGTGGCGTCACATGTCATCATCCAGACTCTTGGATCTTTTTTTATCTAAGGCTCCACAATCATTCTCATTTATCATTTTAAGAATCTTTGTTACATGACACTTTTTCTTAGAAACTAAGACCCTACCTCAAGGGAAAAGGAGAAACTCAAAGGTTAGTTTTATTTAACAAACAGTAATTAAAACTATTTGAGACTAGTTTTTCTAATTAAAAACTTTGAAGGGGTCATTAAGACATACTCTCTCCTAAATTATACTCCTTACCCCAACATCCAAAACCCTAAACCCCGTGAAAATAGTTTAAAATTCTTCATTTTCTAGTTCTATATTTAACTCATTAGACAAAACCTTCACCAAATATTTGAGTAAATAAAATGAGTACATAAAATGATAAAAATCAGTGAAGAAAAGTTGAATGAAAACAAAAGAAAATTCCTCTTTTTCTATGAATTTTTTCTATAAATACCCATATGAGTTGTTGAAAGAGGAAAACAGGTTGAAGTAGTAGGTCAGTTAGTGTGGGAAATGGGGAAAGGAAGAACACCTTGTTGTGAGAAAAGTAAAGTGAAGAAAGGTTCATGGTCTCAAGATGAGGATCTCAAGCTCATCACTTTCATTCAAAGACACGGCCATAGCAATTGGAGATCTCTTCCTAAACTTGCAGGTTAGTTATAATTAATTACTCTTCTACCTTTCCTGGCCTTGTCTATGCAATAATTCGCATGCATGCAAATACTTATTTTTTAGGGTTAGCAAGATGTGGAAAAAGTTGTCGGTTGAGATGGGTGAACTATCTTCGACCTGATGTGAAGCGAGGGAGTTTGAGTCCTGATGAAGAGGACACTATAATCAGACTCCAAACCCTACTTGGAAACAAGTACGTATATATATTTCGTTCTATTTGATCTTAACAAATAAATAAAGCTTGCTAGCTATATCTTCCATCTATATATACTATATGCAGATGGTCCAAAATAGCTTCTCACTTGCCCGGAAGAACAGACAACGAGATTAAGAATATATGGAACACTCACTTGAAAAAGCGGTCAACCAACACAAATACCACCCGTGATGAAGAAGAAGAAGATAATGTTTTAAATGAAACATTGAGCTATGACCCATCTGGGATCCATGGAACTTCTTTTGATGAGCCTAGCTTGCTTCATCTATGGGAGTCCTTATTGCTAGACCAAGCCGTTGATAACAAACTTCATGATAAATTTTGGAGTCCTTCTTTTGATGAGCCTAATATTTACGGAACTCTAACTAATGATGGCAAACAATCTTCCATAGTGATGGAAGGTGATACCTCGGGTTTCGTAGCAAGCAATTGTTCTTGGCCATTGACAAACATTGGAGGAAGTGCCCAAGGATTATGTGATGATGATCAACAGATGACCACATCCAATCATCAAATCGAAACCAATCAGAAAATGGACAACAATATGGAGAGTTACTTGGAGATCATGGCGTGGCCATCTTCACCCACTTGCTCTAGTTTTTCAGGGTATTGATCATTTTTATTATAAATCTTAGTTGGATTGTGTTGGATATATTATGAAGGAAACCCTTGAGGTCGAATTATATATAAGATGCATATACAAAATTATAATTTTTAGTCTATGGTCTTTGAAGTTGCAA
Source organism: Oxyria digyna (assembly GCA_029168935.1). Classification (NCBI taxonomy): domain Eukaryota; kingdom Viridiplantae; phylum Streptophyta; class Magnoliopsida; order Caryophyllales; family Polygonaceae; genus Oxyria; species Oxyria digyna. The sequence continues at coordinate 25,686,779 of JAPVLV010000013.1, forward strand.
CTACTATGCAGTTTATATTTATATCACTAGGGTCGCAAATTATAATTTCTAGTCTATGATCTTTCAAGTTGCAACTATTATGTAGTTTATATTTGTATCACTGTCTGAAATCTTTGAAGTTGCAACTATTATGTAGTTTATATTTACATAGTTTCTATTCACCGCCCATGCGTTTTTGCTATTTACCGCCCATGCGTTTTGCTATTTACCGCCCAAGCAATCCGTGCGTCACGCATGGTTATAATCCATGCGTGACGCATGGATTGCCCATTCCAGAAAACGCATGGATTGGAACCATGCGTCACGCATGGTTTGTTTCCATGCGTGACGTGTGGATTTGCATATATTAATTGAGACATATTCAATGTATTGAATGTATTTGTAGTTAAGTGTGCAAAATAACACATTTCCATGCGTCTTTTTTAAGGCGATAAAGCCCAATTCGGCAAAAACGTCGTCGAAACTTTATCGAAATGGAATGAAACTTTGTTTCAATCCTTATAATGTCTATTTGATCATGTGTGTAACTTGAAATTAAGATTTCTTCCTTTGGAAGTGAAACCTAGTTTGAAAACCGAACGAGGTCGCAATATGTATGGTGCACCATATAAAATTTGAAATATAATAAGGTTCAACATTTGTCAACATAACAACAAAATAAGCATTCTAAATATAACAATAAGTTCTTGCAACATAAAACCATGCGTCACGCGTGGAAGTCATCCACACTTCACGTATGGTCTTAAACCATGCGTGACGTGTGGAATTTCATATGTTTTTTTTGCTTATGTGATCCATGTCAATGTATTCAATGTATTTGTACTTATGTCACGCAAAATAATGCATTTTTCGTGTTGTTTTTAAAGGCTTTAAAACCACAATTCGCCATAACGTCGTCGAAACTTCATCGAAATGGAATGAAACTTGTTTACAATGCCTATTAGAGATATTTAACCATGTCGGTAACTTTGCATCAAAACCTTTTGCTTTTAGAGTAACACCCTCTTTGTAAAACATCAAACTACTCATCACAAGCTTAACTTGTTGCAATATATATGGTCGCAACATTGATGTTATCGTATGTTTGAAAAATTTATACACAAATGTGTTATAAGGCATATAAAGTCCCAATAAGGTCTCACACATACAAAACGGGACTCGAAACTATGCGTAAACGCTAAAAGGCCTAAAAAGGCCTTAATGGACTTAAGGCCCAAATAAGCCAAACGACCCTCGAACGATGTCCGAATGGAATGAAACTTGTTTTCAATGACTATTATGGATATTTAACCATGTGTGTATCTCCCAATCACAACTTCTAACTTTTAAAGTACCGCCCCGTTTGTAAAAAACATACTAGTCGTATTTCTCTAACTTGTCGCAATATGTATATTTTACAACATTGACGTTGATTATTGTTGAAAATACTATACAACTTACTCTTATTAGGGATATTAAGTAGCAACAAGGTCTCGCTCACACGAAATGAGGCACGTAAACGCTAAAAGGCCTAAAAAGGCCTTAAATGGACTTAAGCCCAATTTGACGAAACGGCACTCAAACGATGTCCGAATAGAATGAAACTTGTTTTCAATGCCTATTAGGGATATTTAACCATGTGGGCAACTCCCAATAACAACTATTAACTTGTAAAGTAGCATATCCTTTGTTTTGACATCTTACGTGACATAAATGTCCAACCTTTGACAATATGTAATTTTATTTTGTTTGAAAATCATATACACATAAGTGTTACTAAGGATCAAAGGGGTCATGTGACATTTGACACTTCACGCATGGTTGTGAACCACACTTCACGCATGGTTGAGGACCACACGTGACGCATGGATGGCAACCATGCGTGACGTGTGGATTTTCTTTTCAAAAATCATGCCTGCAGGAACGTCTTGTCTCACCTACTGTAATAACTCCATTAATTTTTTAACCATTTCCGTAACACCTACATTAACCCCTATTATCTTCCTTTCTTTCCATATTTCAAATGTCAAAACCCTTTTAACTCCATTGTTGAACATTCTTGAGAGCAAAACACATCATTTTATCCCAAAAAAGCTCATTCTATATGGAGAATGAAGAGGAATGCACCAATGAAAGAGGTGGAGAAGCACCATTTTCAAGTTATAATCTTAATGAGGTAACATTTCTTGTTCATAATATTAATTTTTAAGGTGTTGACTTGTTCTAGGGTTTGATTTAGTTAGGTTTAATGGATTTCACATGTTCAAGGTATTAGTTGTATGACAAAAGATGTTGATTTGTGAATTTTTGTTTACTTTAGTGATTATGATGTTTGAAATGTATTATAATATTAGTTTTGAAGGTGTTGACTTATTCTAGGGTTTGATTTAGTTAGGTTTAATGGATTTCACATGTTAAAGATATTAGTTGTATGACAAAAGATGTTGATTTGTGAATTTATGATGTATGATGTTTAAAATGTTAATGAAACACAGTGTGGTTAACAGAAACACAGTGTGGTGTAACTTTAGTTGTATTTCCACACGTCACGTGTTGGTAGTAACCATGCGTCACGTATGGTTAGTGTTCATACGCGACGCACGAAATGAAGCCATACGTGACGTGTGGATTTGCCATACAGAAGCTTAACTGGTTTGTTATCTTTGTGTTTGTGCATAGATGAAATTCTCTGTGTTTACTGGATTAAACAACATAACTTTAATGACTACCCACCACCTCCGTCATACATCAACGACATACCTTCGTTTGATTTGGGCATTGAATCTTTTGGGGAACGTCAATATGGGACCGAATATGCAACAACATGGGAACAACCGCATTCACAATTTGGTGATATCAACACTGGATCTTTTGGAACCGGTTACGGTTTGACGCAATGGCCTTCGCATTTGGTGAGGCCACCTTCAGACACAAGTAGCTTAAATGTGTTTCGTCCTTTGCGTACTACACCACAATTTGATATTGTAGTACAAGAAGAACAATATGTCTCTGTTGATTACTCAGAGTTGTTTGCAAATGACTTGGTATTCGCCTCTAGACAAGAGGGAGTGAGCTGGGCCGTAAAGATTGCAGTAGCCAATAACTTCTGCATAGTCCATGGAAGGAGTAGAGCACCTACTGCAACAAAATCTGGAAAACTTCAGCTTATCTGTGATAGAGGACGAGTGAATTACTCAAAAGCTAAGGGAGTGAGGAAAAACATTAAGACGAAGAAATGTAGATGTTGGTTCGAATTAAAGCTTCGAGAGGAGCATAGAGGGGCTTGGATACTTACTGTAATGTTAGGTACCCACAACCATCGTATTGGAAGTAGCTTGTACGGGAACTAGCGGCGCTGGGGTCGGTCACCATAGGCCTCCCGTGAATAGGAAGCAACATCAACTTCTTGATGTCGAGCAATGTCACCGTCATCTCCGAAAATGGCATGTGGAAGCTGTTGGTTTCAGGATGTCACCTTTCAATAAAGGCGCAGATGAGCGGATAATCAATCTCATCGCACATCAAAGTCCTGAGATGAGTCAGCTGGGTAGCAAGTGCATGATGACCCCATGCCACGTCACCATCAACTTCCCAATCTTTCAGCTGTGATTGTCTGGTCTGGTGACGGAGTACGCCTCTCTCCTGTACATAGTTTACGTAACACAAATCATTTCCATAACGCATAAATATTTTCCAGAAACTGCATTTTCACTCGTTCTGTCAAACAGAATGCAGAAACTGGACATTCTGTGAAATGAAATTCCACACGTGACGTGTGGACATAAACCATGCGTCACGTATGGTTTGTAACCATGCGTCACGTGTGAAATTGCATTTCACAAAATGTCCAAAAACCAGTTTCTGCATTCTGGACAGAACACCATAACCAAATTTTCAACAAAACTACAAATAGTTCAACAAATAATCCATCAATTTAATCAAATCAATTCATACATTAACAAATTTAATATCACAACACAAAGTGGTCATACATACATAAAAATAAACATACTTCATGCTTCATATAATCAAGTAATGAACTAAATGTATTTTTTCTCATTTATTTCAACCATTTATCCTAACATTAAGTTCATATTAATTTAGTTATGATAAGTATTGAATCTAAAAACCAAATTCTAATTACATACGTTTCCTTTTTGCACAAAAAAGGCTGTATGAGCGGGAAAGCTTATGAGTAGCTCCGGATTTTGTGGACCTCCGAGAACACCCTCCTTTAAGTGAGGGACGTATACTTCTTTGACCGGAGGTTGTCGTTGTCGTCGTCGTCGTCTGGGTTGTTCCTCTTCCTCTTCCTCTCCCTCTTCCTCTTCTTGATGTTCTTCATGAACATTCTCATGTGTCTGATCCTCTTCCTCTTCCTTACCCTCTTCCTCACCCTCTTCCTCATAATCAGAATCAGCATTTGCACCCCCAGCTGATGACCCTGCACTGCTAGAAGAAACCGTTAGTGCGTAGCAGTCACCACCCAACTGAGGGTTCTCAAAGTTATGAGAGCCAGTAGCTACTCTCATCATCTCGACAAATGATTGCTCTTGTTGTGGAGGCACAGCAGGATAGCCCGGGAACTGTGTTTGTTGTGGAGGCTCATGATGATAGCCCAGGAACTGTGTTTGGTGTGGATGCAGAAGAGGATAGCCCGGGACTTGTGAGACCATAATGGGGGTGCCAGGAAAATAATGAGGGGAGCCCTGGGGCATGAAGCTTCCAGCAGACAAACCTTGATGTTGTTGTTGCTGCTGTTGTTGCCTCTCATCAGAAAACTCTAAACGACGAGGAGGGGATTCTTGTCTATTCTTCTTCCTCCTTGGTTTTGGAACTATGAGATCTTTTATCTTCGCTTCTCTAACTCTTTGACGAGTATCGCGTCCAGGTCGACGATCACCATCCATATCTGCATCACAAAATGTGCAATTCCACAAAATTAATCAGTTTACCGAATTTAATCAGAATATCATCAAAAACTCAATCAGTATATCATCAAATTCAATCTGAAACTGCAGAACACAAGCTCTGGAATGTGCAATTCCACACGTCACGCATGGTTGCAATCCATGCGTGACGCATGGCTTCAATCCATGCGTGAAGTGTGGAATTGCACATTCCAGAGCCCTAATTTCTTCGTTTCTGCACTCCGACTGTTTTAAAACCCTAATCTCAACAGTTTTTCCAAAATTCAACAGTTTTTCAATAATTTCATTAAAACCATACCAAATTTCAACAACCTAATTCATAACCCTAATTCACAAAACCCTAATTCAATATCAAAACCCTAATAACAATATCTACACAACAAAATATCAAATTCAACAAGAAACTCTCAACAACCTACATACAATCCACTCATATATTACAAGTTTAATCCTTTCTAATCAACTAATTAACATACACATTGGATTTTGAAGTAAATATCATCAAAACAACATTAAAACCTCATATATACATCAATACCATACCATAACAATGAAATCTTAATGTTTACATACCTTATATGCAAAAAGATGATGAAAATGATGGTTTTGGGGTAAAATGGTGCGTTGTGGAGCTGCAGCCGCCGTGGGAGTTGTTGAGGAAGAGAACAAAATGTTTGACGTTTTGGGCCTTTTATAGGTAAAAAAATCCATGCGTGACGCATGGTTTGTGTCTGTGCGTGACGCATGGTTTCATTCTGTGCGCGGCGTGTGGATTTAAACCATGCGTGACGCATGGATATATTCCATACGTGACGCACAGAGCTTGGGCGGTAAATAGCAAAAAGGGTGAGCGTTAAATAGTAAGGGCCTATATTTATATCACTATGGTCGGAATCCGTACGTGCGTAGCAATAACCGAAATCTATAATACAGGCTTAACACGGAGATCCATAAATCATAAGTCATGACCTATAACTCCAATAACTAGTGGTAGCAATCGGGCGAGTTTCGGGCGGGCTGTTTCAGTTTTGGGTCCCTTCGGATTCAGGTCAAGTATGATGCATTGTAGGGTTAGTCGGGTCAAATTGGTTGATTTTTTTCAGATTTCGGGCTAATCGGGTTTGAGTCAATTCGGTTTTCGATTGAGCAAAAATTTCCAGTTTTGAACAATTTTTCCGTCTACGGTCTACCAGATCATTAGGAATTCTTTAAAGAGATCTTGAATCTTATCTTCCGTGTCTTTTAATTGTTCAAAGTTGTGATTACGATGAGAACTCGCCAAAATTTAGTGTATTTTAAGAATTTAAGTTTTAACTTAAATTTTAAGGAATCTTGCGTTATATAGCAACTTTTTCGATCATAACTACAAAATTATCAACTTTGGGTATAATCCAAATATTGGCAACATTTGAAAAGAAACCTCAAAATTGTCAACAAAGTATTCGTTATATATAATAAAATTTTGTTTGATGAAAATGATAAACGAAAAAAGTCAAATTTAAAAAGTATATACAATCTTGATTTCAGAAATGTAATATAAAGATTTTCGAAAAAGTAATACTCTGTATAAAATGGGGATAACAGTGGGAAAGACAAGTGTGTACTAAGGCCCCTTCTACAGATCCTGAAGATTTTCCAATGCGTATGTTGAGATTTACATTTGTTTCTTTTTCTTTTTATTTTAGGTCCCCTAATAACAGTCGTTGCATTTTCCCACTGCATTTCTATGTAATCATATTTAATACCATAAGAATATCAAACTTTTAATTTTGCTATTATACGTTGTGAATTTTTGAATAATATTCCTTAAGGAGGATTCAAAAGAGTCTAGCAATTCAATCTCAAACTTGCTTCTCGTATTTTTGTATTTGTGATTTAGTATATGTTCCTTCATAAAATAAATGGTCTCTAGTTTCGTTATGACGATTACATAAGGAACAATATGAGCTTTCTTTTTGTAATAAAAATTGAGCTTTCTTTTAAATATTTTTGACTAATCAAAAGTGCCCATATATTGCTTTTATTTGTTGCCAATTTACATAATAGTTTTTGTTGCAAAGCTTTATTCAAATTTTCAGTTTTGTGAATACCCATTCCACAAAGTTCCTTTGGGTGACAAACGGTATTCTAATTAGTAATAGGTTTGTATTCAGGATTTGTGTTGTTCCAAAAAAAATCTTTGTTAATTTTATCTATTTGTTTACATACATTTTTGGGTAAATAAAAATATTGCTTTAAATGATTCGCTTTAGATTGTATGTTGGATTGTAATAAAATTGTTCTCCCTGCTTATGATATTGTGTTAGTCTTCCATTTAGATAATTGGTTTTGCATACTCTGCACTGCATATTGGAATGTATCATTTCTAACTTTTCCTCTTAGAATAGGTATACCTAAATATATTTTCATTGCATTTGTGAGTTATAAATTCATAATTGATGCTAGTGCGTGTCTTTGGCTATTTGAAATATTAGTTGAGATTTGAAAAGAACTTTTATTATAGTTTATAGCTAGACCTGATATATTTGTAAATTTTTGTAATACATTTTTTATATAAATCATGTTCTTCATGTTTGCATTTGTAAGAATTATTGTGTCATCTGTAAAACAAAGAAAATGTATCCTCATTCTGTTCCTAGTCATCTGCAAAATAAAGGATCAAACATATACATAAACAAAATATTTACATTAGTGTTGAAATGTCCAACACAATTTTTTCTTGTGACTCTTCAAAATGAAACAACACATTAAAAAAAATAGTCTGTGACTCTTCAAAATTAAAAAAATAAATAAATTAAACTGTGCCTCGTCGAAATGAAACAACACAAAAACTAACCAGTAAGGAATTAAAAAAGAAGTCATCTTGTTACTTCTCATAGTTTGAAAGAAAGAAAAGAACCTAGGTAGCTAGGAGGCTCGTTGAAACAGTGAGGATCAAGTCTTTGGAAAATACAATCTCTGTTATATTAGTATTAATTAAGATGAAGTTTTAAAATGGTGAAAGAGCGCGGTTGGATCCATGTTTGTATTGGGGAGATCAAGGATAAACCGTGTCGTTTGATTTGGGAGGAGGAGGAGGAGCAGCAGCAGAAGCACATTCCCTGAAGGAGGCGGAAGCGCAGGATATGAAGGACATGAGAATGGACGACGATGGCTTCATCTTGTGTCCACCACTAGCATCGTCGTCAGAGGATGGTCGCGGCAGAGCATATCCATCCTCATTCATCAACGACTCAAGTGTTGAATCCGATGGCGGGGGTGACTCTTCTTCCTTTTCTAACACCACCTGCTGCTGCTGCTGCTGCTGCTGCTGCTGCTGCTGCTGCTGCTGCTGATGAATCTCTGATCCTTTGAGAATGTACTCTGCTGTAGAATCTCTGTTCGCTGGCCAAATTATATCCTTCTCCTCCAGGTCCTGCCAAACGTAGCCCTTCTTGTAGCCCCTTTTTGCAGACCACGAGTACTGCTTTCCCATTCCTTCTCCACGCACCAAATTCAGCCTCTTAATCACATCTGCAACCAACCTAGCTTCTAAGAAACAGGAACACGAAGATGTAAAACAGAGTATCCATCACCTCACCTGTGAGAAAGAGGCCTTGGCAGGACGACACGGGGACCTCCATGAAATGCGGATGCTCAAGCTGCCCATTCCTTGAAAGATAATAAATCACAGGCACAGTCGCCCAACTCATTTCGCCATTATTCTCGCGCTTCGACTCACCTTCTCTCCACATATTGCATCTCTCCTCCTTAATTTCTCCATCCTCATACTTGTTCGACATAGATTTGCTCAACTTTTTTCGACGACAAATAGAAGATTATGTAATGGCTTAGTTTTCAGTCAAGATAGTACACAAAACTTTCAAATAGTAACAAGAGAATGAACCATAAAATGCTTAGCAAAGACCAGAAAAATGGGGTCAACGCTTTTGGGTAAGTGTGACATTGAGTGTTCAATTCGAGGCGGTGTTTGAAAGGCAGGAGTTCTAAAATTCAAATTACGTGCGGCGGACAAAAATAAACAAACAAAATTCGGGCATTATTTGATTTTTTTTTGAAATGGACTTTTATTTAAAAAAAAATCCGATATAAACACCTTTTGAAACTTATTTCCAACATAGATGCTCTTTTGTGGTTCAGAAAAAATACACCTTGGAGAGACGCTGGTTTTGATAGCGATCTTATCTATATAAAGACTGGTTGTCCAATGCCCGAATTGAATGAAATCGGTACTGAATTTATTGTCTGAAAATTAATGGGCTTCGTATATGGGTCAGTTTGTTAGTATGCTTAATGGTCTTGATTTTGGGCTGTTTTTATTGGGCTTGCTACCTGACGACTACTTCTCTACGGTATAGTACTTCGTAAGCCGTTCGCGCTTGCTTCTTCTCACCGCCTCTGACCTCTCCTTCGATTCCTTCGTCCATGAAATGGGCCATAGCAGGGATCAACCGATTCCCCAAGGGATTCGGAAAATTCGCTAGCGAGGTTAAAAGGACGCTCACCCCCGAAGGTTGCCCGGTTGTTCATACCAAATCCAACGACACGTACAGTCTCACTTCGTTCATTGATTTTTTTTCGATTGCTGTTCTCTGGTTAAATCCAGTGAAATTGAAGGTTTTGATTCCAATATGTCGTACATTAGAGAGATTGGATGAAAAAGGAGAGTCGTCGCCGAAAGGTAAACCCTAATCCAAGGCATGACGATTGATTTAATTTCCATTGAAGTCATCGTTTTGATGAGCCCTTAAATTCGTCGTAACGTAGGTATTGACTGATTTAATTCCTATTTGGTCTTTATTTTGGTCTTTATTGTGCAATTCATTGTTTGACCGTCCGTTTTAATACAGCCGTTGATATCCCTTTGTAAGCTTCTCTGCAGATAATCTCAAGCATAGGCAATGGTTTTTTCGTTTGTTGTTTTGATGGGTCTTTTCTTTTTGTTTACTCTCTGATGGTGCAGTAGCATTTACTACTCAAGCGAGCGGTTCAGATAAGTATTTTATGGGGTTTTGATGAATTTGATTCTGTGTTGTTGTATAGATTTTCTATTGTGTTGTTTCTGTGTTGCTTGATCCGAACTCCGTACTTCGTTCGTTGTATTCCTCGATTTGCGCAGAATTTTGTCCCGTTTTCGCCTCCGTTGAAGGTTTGTGGAGCAATTTTAATCATTCATTCTCAGATTTCTCGAAATTAGGGTTTATATGCTTCCAATTTGCGTGAATCTGATGTTTATGTGTTTGCAGAGAACACTGAGAAGATGGCGAGCCAAGGAGCTGGTGGTGCTGAAACCGTTGCTCAAGCTGATCCTAATTTACTCGAGGTATATACATATATATAAATAAGGTTTATTTTTCTATTCATGCTAGAATCTGGTATCATGCCACTTGCTAAAGAATTGAATAATTGATTCCGTATGGCATATGTATTTTAAGTTTGATGAATTAACAAGGTGTTGCAGCTATGATTAGGTTTCATTAACCTCCTAACAATTATTTTCTTTTTAATTTTATAATAAAAGATTGAATCTCTCGGAAGGTTTTTTTAAATCACAAATGTGCATTGGAATTGTTCTTTGATGCAGTCGAGAAATTCTGAATCTGTTATAATACTTAGCCTGACAAATTTGCTTAACTTTTGCAGCAGTTCTTAAGGGTTGTGAGGAGATGAAGATATTAGTCTTGCTAATTCCGAAAAAGAGTTCGTTGTTGTTAGGTTAGTACTTCAGTTCATCTAAATTCTGCTCACTTCGTGGATCCTTGTTTGAATTGCTCCTTCTCAAAATTGTAGTGTTTAATCGGAGCATTAAGAATTCGATTTTGCTTTTACTACTTCGCATGTGTTAATTGCGGTTTTCCATCTCTGAATCTTATGAAATTGTGCTTTGCCTTGATTGTGCGGGTGCATCTTCTTAATTATGCTACTTGCGTACAGTGTTGGAATTTCTTAGGAAGGCTCCAAATTTGTCATTTAATGTTGTTGTTAGAACTGTAGCATAAGAAGTTGAGCCTTAGAAATGCATCCCAATACAGTTGTGTGATTGAGATGTGCAACTGAATTTCTTTAAAGCAACTATAATTACGAGAATCAAACAGGAGATCAACATGGAGAGTGTACTTGTAAGAAAAGAAAACGGGAAGAAGAGCAGAAAAATGTGTCAAGCAATGCAAATGAAAAACATGTGCTGATTAATTTGGATTCGGATGCATAATATATCAATTCTTATATGAATTGGCTTTTTGTTGTTTATGCTACACTCTTTGCATCTTTTAATACATTACTCATTCCAGGTTCTCTGAGACCCTGTTGTGGGTGCTTCTGTAATGGATGTTAGTTTGGCATTTTTTTTTCATTTTCTGCTGAAATTAGGCCTGTCATGATATACAAGAGTGATGCTACTTTTCACAATTACTGAACAAGAGTGATGTTGCAGCAAAAATAACCTTTTACTTATTTTTGTGTTATATTTATTGCTTTTATTCATGGCTTTGGATTATCTAGGTGAGCTTGTAGTTTCTGTGAATTGGCTTCAGGGAACAAGTTATTATTCTAGCTTATTTGTCAAATTTTTATCAGATGCAAATAGATAATTTGATTCTTCATTGGGGTTTCTTAACCTTTAAAAGAAAAGGATGTGCATCTGTATTTGGAATATGTAGAGGTAGTTTATACATTTCCCATTCTTCCCTGCATCTCTGTTACATTTGCAGATTTTTGAAAATCATCGGATCATTCTTTGCAGGTGATTGAGTTTGTTCAATTTAAAGAGCGATTGCAACACTCTAGCATTCAAAAGCTGAATTATATATATTAATCCAGACCTAGCATCAGATTTGGAAGAGTATGATCTAACAATCTTATACTTAATTGAAAATATGAGGGGACAAGTACTGATATTCATTTTTCATGCTGTTAAAGTTCACAATTTGTGTTAATAAATTATCTTGATTTATTTCTATGACTTTATGACTTTGATTGATGTACTTTTCTCCAAAACAAGTGACTCTTAAGAATGGTGTGTGTTGATTTTGAAACAGGTGGCTATTATTATTATGAGAATCAAACAGGAGATCAACATGGAGTGTACTTGTAAGAAAAGAAAACGGGAAGAGGAGCAGAATAATGTGTCAAGCAATGCAAATGAAAAACATGTGCAGATTATTTTGGATTCGGATGAGGAAGGTGAAGAGATCCAAGAATCACCATCTTCTGTGCTGCTGGAGAATGTTGATCAACCTAAGCAAGATAAAGAGCTTCCTTCAGTTGTGAGCTCTTATGTTTCTCTTGATTTTTAAAAATTTGCCTTCTGCTTCTAATGTTTTTTTCTCTAAGGTCTTCAATTGTCAAAACTGAAATTTATCTGTCATTAAAAACTTTCCTACTGAGAAACATCAAGATTCTTCTTGAAAAATAGGTAAGCATTCTATGTGTGGTACAAGAAAAGTTGAAACTACATTTACTGACATTGTTAAATCCAAGAGTACCTTTCAGGATTAAAATTGTGTAAAAGTTATGCTTGCTACGCATATTCCCCATTGTAAATTTGACCACACTTTCACATTTATAATTTCTTTTGAGTTTATAATTGGTTCTCTTCTAATTCTCTGATAACCATGTAATATGATGTAGTAAGCAAGAGTTGGAAGCAATCCCCTTATCAATTCAAGTACTTACCATTCAGTTCGTTCCTTTTTGTTCTCCACCCATTTCAATCCGAAAGTGCGAGTGACAATAAGCAAATCCTTGAGTCCAAGTATGATATTGCTAGAGAGGAGCGGTTGTAATTGATGATTTCTATGATATGATCTCTGTTATGAGAAGAAGAATACTAACTACTTGAAGTTGCCTTCTTATTGGATCTTGCAAGGTAAATTTTCCCAAGTGAAAAAAAAACTAAATCTTTTCTTCTTTTCTCTATTTGAATAAACCTTAAAACTTTTTTTTTTGCATATTTTGCATTCTGGGTGCAAGAGAGGATGGAGAGGAAGCTCTTGAACATGATAAAAGAAGGGAAAATGTCGTTTCTCTTTCATTCAAAAGAAGCTATGTGGAGATTCCAGGTACATGAATATCACATCTATTAGTAGATTTCAACTAATCAGAAGGATACTTGGATAGTTGACAACTATGATTGCATCTATGTTGAATGAGAGTTTTTCACATCAAACAACAAACTTTAAACAAAAAAGGAAAACAAAGAGCAACCGGTTGAATGATCATAATCATTAACGGTGAATGAAGACAAGTTGCAACTGAAAACAGTGAAGGTGGCTTATAATTTCCTCGAGGAGGGGATATAAGAGAATAGTGTCCATAGACTTTGCAAAAACTTTCTAATTCAGCTTTGTATCTTTTAGATGTTCATCATGGACTATATTTTTGTTAAAATCAGGATTTTGGACTGAATTATTTCATCCTATCATGACTTCTTACTTAATATGCTTTCGCTTCAAGTTATATTTTTCTTATTTCTTAATCTGGCGTTGAAAACTGCTGTTTCATGATAATAATGCGTAGATCGGAACGATAGAAAATTGTTTCGGTGATTTCAATTGTTTTGGTTGCTGTAAATGATAGGTGAAGATGTAGATCGATTATTTATACACTTCTCTTGCGATAGATGGAATTTGTGAATGCTCATTTTGATTTATGGATGTAGATCTACCTTAATTGGATGTTTAGAAATGATATCCTGGCTAATTTTGTATAGAAATTGATCTTATGCGGTTGTTCTTGTGAATTTAAGCTAGAAAGGTTTAATGCAACTTTATTTCTTTTTTCGGTGAAAATGACACATGTTATTGTTGTAGATGCTTTAAACTGGCTTGTGCTTTACATCTATTCTCTATTCTCAGTAGAATAATTTTGGACATCAAATCAAAAATTAGGGTTTTCGAAGAAAAATTGCATGAGCTCAAGGTTGAAGGTAATTGATGTTCAAACAAGGACTAAAATCATCAGATTACTCATTTTCATGAAGTTATTTTGAACAGAAATGTAAGATGTAGTTTCTAGAGTTCATAAGAAATCAGCTTTCCTTTAGATTCTGGATTTTGGATAATGCTTTATCCCTGACAAAGTGTGATTGAATGCATATAATATATTACAAGTGGGTTGATAAAGAAAACAATGAACCTGAAGCTCGGGTTTATAAATATGTTTGGTCAAGGCAATGTTTATCGTAACTGAGAAAGCAAAATTTATCAGAATATATATGTTGTTAGTGCATGACGGTATGCTAAACATTATCATGTGCTAACCATGGTTCTTTGCTATTTTTTGCAGAAAAATTTGAAGTATCTTGATATCAAGCACAAAGAAACAGGGGGCTCTATGGATGGAGGGTAGTCTTAGAAATTATAGATTCAAGAATGGAGGTTTCCTTTAAAAATGAATACAGAGGTGAGAAGTTTGAAGTAGAAAATCCTTAATAAGTCCGCAGTTCTGAATGGTTTTACTATTTATGAAACTAAACAGATAATAGTTATAGGAACACGTCATTGTAGTTCATTATTAATGAACACGTAAATTAATCGTCTCAAGAAATTTGATGAGACTAAGCTTTCACTTAATTGAAATGCTTTATGAGTTTATAACTACACATGGGGGAACCAATGGAATGAAGAAGCTCACTCTCAGTAGATTCTCTGTTTGGTTTTTGTAACCCTAACTCTTAATTGTCTGAATGAATTGAATTTTTCTTATATTTTATTTATTGAATTTTGATTGAGGTGTGAATATAATGCATAAGAAAGATGTGTGGAAACATCCCGCAAATGTGGGGAAAGTTGTTGCAAGGGAAGGATACGACATCGTCTGTATAATTATGGCAAGGATCTCAACATTATGCGGTTAATTAATCAGTTGCTCTATTAAAAAGTCAACTTCATGAAAGAGAATTAATGTTAATTAAGAGATTAGAAGAATTTTGGAAAAAGTAATGCTATAGGTAGTGAGTAAATTCAAACCCTAACTTACCTAGCCTCCTATCATCCTCTCGCATCCATTTCTCATTTCCTCCTCGACCCCGATTCTTCTTCCTCTACCGCAACCTCTAAACTCGATGCCTTCAAATATGAATCTGCAAACAAGCTTCATGAATGAAGGATCCAATGGAGAGCGACATCAATGCCCAAAGTTCATGAAGCATTCTTGTGGGCAGAAGTACAATGGAAGCACCATTTTTGGGAATGCCTAATTCCGTTAGTTGGGCGGTCATCAAGGATTTCTCCAACTTAATGCAATTGATACCTCATTATCGCGGCCTAAAAACAAAACTCCTCCTTAGTTCAAAGAGCTTCAGTTTCTTACATGAGGTGTTATTATCTAGAGCGAGGACCAAAAGAAGTTCGACGTCATCAAACAAGGTTATTCTCACTTGATTATATTGAATTTATGCTTTATTGAATTGTTAGGTTAATGGTGAAATAGGATGCGTGATTGGGGATTTAATTAGGTTTTTCAGAACTGTTTGAGTCTTTTGACCTCTTTTTATTTGGTGACCGGATTTGCCCTGCTTACCATGAACTGTGCAGTAAACCCATGTTTTGATAGTGGTCACACCTTCTCGCCGTTGTCAGCAGGGGATAAAGATTTGTATGGATATTGATGTATTTATATCCTCTATTTAGAAAGGCTAGAGTGACTATTCTTTATTCGATGAAAGAAGTCATCATGTGTACCTACGTCATTTTTAAATCGATTATGTTTATAAATCTAAATTTATTGAGGTTACATTTTTGTATTGGAGGGTTGTGATTATGATTAGTCCATTCAATTTTAAGACGTCTATTCAACAACAAGAAATCGTTTACCAAAATCCTTAATTTCCCCGCGCGTAGCGCGGGGTCCGTATCTATATACTCATACGTGGTTTCGGGTGGGTTTGTTGTTAATGTTATGATATCTGAACACGTAAACGATTATGTGTCCTGCAGTGTGAAACATTAAAACATGCATAAATATTTTAAATTTTTTCGCGTATCTTCATTTTACGTTTAATACTCCCATAATCGAACTTTGCACACAAAATTGCACCAAAACTCTATGTCGTACTGGATCATGCATTTCGTTGCGTGCCACAACCTGCATATATTTCGTTGCGTGCCCATCTCAAAAAAAAATTCCATGTATTTCCTTAATTTTCAAATAAGCGTTTAATTAATATAAACAAACAAATTTCGGGCATATATTTCCTTAATTATTAAATAAGCGTTTAATCTCACGTCCAAAAATTTAAATCTCACATTTATTTTGGGTTAAGTCAAAACACGTCCAAGTAACAAGGAGAGATCCTGGAAGCACCAGGATAAGTCCAATGCTTTTAAAGTGTAAAAAACATCAGTCTAACATTTAGCTAATCTCACCTAATAAAATGAAATGGAAATATATATATATATATATATATATATATATAGATTTAGGTTCTAGTGTAATGGGTTTTTGTGGTGTAACAAGGGGATTAATTAGGAGCATTAGATCTTCTCTAAATCAATGGCCTAAATTTAATCCCGGAAGGTACATAGAACACTATAGTCTTGCACACACCGGATCCACCCCTATTTACCGAAATTGCTGGAAATAAAAAATAAAAAAATTCCCCAAATCGTCAAAAATCACCCAGAATCTCACTCACCTCTTCTTCTTCTCGGTTCTACCGATTCTCATTCTCACCCATCTCCCCTCTCGACTCCATTTCTCAATCTCTCGAACTCCCCTCTCTCGACTCCATTTCTCCCCCAGAAGCTCCCTCTCGAAATCCCCACGACCCAAACTCGAACTCCCGCTTGGCACAGAATTGGAACTCGGAGCCGACGAAGACCCGTCTCAACAAAATTCCGCCTCGGAGCCGACGATTCCGCCTCCATTCTTCATCCCTTCCTCCATTCAAGCTCCAAACATGTAAGTTTATGGTTTGATTTAAAAAATTTCTATGCATTTCTAAAAAAAAACCTAATTGTTGAAAAACCCTAATTTTGGAGAATTAGATTCCCTAACTGCTGGTTTCATAGATGTGACCCTAACTGTTGGTTTCATAGATGTGACCCTAAGGAGAGGAGGCTTCACCAATTGATGTATGATGATGGGAAAATGAAGAGTTTGAGAGGGAGATGGGAATGAGCAGTGCGCGATCAAGGAAGCCACTTGTGACAGTTGAGGGGTTGATTCTCGTCGGCGTTTCCTTGTTTTGGCGCAGCGTCGTCGTCTTCGCCCTAGTTCGCATTCTCGCCGGTGTTTTCTTCGTCTTCGTCGTCGATTCACCCCAGAAGAATGTAAGTTTGTTGTTTATATGCTTCTCGTTTTTAAAACCTAATGACATCTATACAAATTTCTCACCCATTTTTTTGGTTTTTGTATGAAATTTGTGGGATTACGTTGAATCTACACTCATTGCGTGAATTTACCCTCATCAATTGTTCCTTCTCTGCTTCATCTAAAGGTTAGTATCCTAATTTTTTGAATGCAAAAAATTGTTTCCCCCAATTGATAAAAACTCCTAAATTGCAAAGTGGTGTGTTAAAAATTGAAACTATTTTAGTTGTTGAAATGAGTGTAGATAATAGTTGATTTTGACACACCTTTGTAGTTGTTGATCGATGTCTATTATGCTGGCCAATATCATTCATGATCCTCGAGACTTTTATTTGTAGGCTGTGATGGAACTGCTAGTAAAATCGTAACGAATATTTGGTTGTCATTTTTTGTTAGACATTCGAAATTATCAAGAAGCAGGAAGAGACCAAAAGCAAGAAATGGCGTTAAAGGGGCAGAAATTCAAGAAGCTGCAACTTGAAGCTGAAATTGTAAGTTGATACATCTAGCTTATTTAGATGGTTTCTTATAATGTGTATTATATCCTAATAGTTGCAATCCGTTCTCTTTTATATTGTCGTTTGAAATAGAATGGACGGGAATGGACCTCAATCTAGACAAGCAGCCTTGTCTTTCATGACTGTTATTTATTGTTAGATGAGTTAATAATGTCTTCCTCTGGTATTATCCTTGATAAAATCCTTCATACGTTCTTTTCCAGGAGAAGCAAAAGATGGTATATGACGAATTGAAATTCACAGCTTTAGCAGGTCTACAGTACATAGGAGCTCCAAGAGCATTATCTGTTTCCTCATTTCTATTTGGTAGAGAAGGGTTGCCCTGTAAAAACAAACGAGCAGTTTATATTGAACAGAATTCTGCTTAAATTGATAAAGAAATTTAGCTCAACTCAGTGAAGGAAAAAACTGATTTCTGCGCATGAAACTCAGGATAGTGTTGTACCAGGTCCATTTTAAGCTTGTCTCATGAAACAACTTTGAATAGACGACCCTTGCCTGTCAAAGTACACTCTGCCGTCATGTCTTTTCACTGCTGAGGATAAACTGCTGCTACAATTCTGATGGAGAATTTGAAAGAACGATATGAATGAGAATGCAAGGAAAAGAATGAAATCTGATGTAGAATTTGTGACAACAAGTTTGGTGTTCTTCTTTTTTATTTTATTTTGTACTTTTATACAGTTCTACCTCAATGAGTTAGGATTACTGTCGAAAATCTGACATAAAAGTACTGTTGTTAGAATTTGTGACAACAGAAGTACTGTTGTTAGCAATCCAGTTGATCCACATAAAATCCACGATGAGCTAGCAAATGCATTTGGTGCTCACATGATTTTGATTTAAGTTGCTTCATTTTTATACCACCTTTTCATTACTGACATGAATCATATGCCAAAAATATAGTCCCGATTTTTTTTTGAGAGACTTGTTAATTAATACTTGTTGTTTATTGAGTTGGCTATGGATGTTGAGCAATACATTGCAAATTAGCGAGCTAGCTAGTTTTTCTTTTCTCTTCGTACCATTTTCTTTGAGATCATGGTGATGTCTTTGTTGTTTTCTTAAAGAAATAATTTTCTATCTACTATTTTTATACAACCATTAATTTTAAAAAATCACAAAAATAGGTAGTTTATTTGATTCCATAAATCTCATCCATATACATTTAATTCGTGAATTAATATCCAACCATCCAATTTATCAAAAATCCTCTTCACCAACATCTGTTATTCAAGTATCGCAAACCTCCATATCTTCTCTTGAATAGTCGGTCCCCAAATCATCACTTGACCATTCATCGACCACTTTTTTGCCTGGTCAAAACCGAATATCATTTAATACATTCAGAAAACGTAACACAAGTGTCATTACTCGACAAAACTTTTTAACTTACACGCGTATGTCAATTTGTACAATGAAGTACACTATATTCGTTTATAAGAATGTGGTGAAATCCGGAATACAACCATTAATAATGGAACATATACAACCAAATATACAATAGTAGAACACGAATATCAACGATTAGCATCAGAATATCGTCTTCTTTATGTAGGAACAACAACCTTTCATAATGGACCACCTATAACCGAATATTTCAACAATAGAACACGAATAACAAATCATCAGCTTCTTCCTCTTCATCAACGTCTGTTATTCCAGTTTCACAAACCTCCATATCATCTCCTGAATTTTCGATCACCAAATCATCACTTGACCATTCATCAACCACTTTTTTACCTGGGCAAAACAGAATAACATTTTGTAATGGAACCCCTTTTGTATAATGAAGTACACTATATTCGTTTATAAGATGATGTTCAAAACCGGAAAAAAGCCCTTTCACAATGGAACCTCTATAAAAAAATATTTCAACAGTAGAACACGCATAACAAAGATTAAAAACTGAATATCGTCTTCTATATGTAGGAACAAAAGCCTTTCGTAATGGAACGCCTATAACAGAATATATCAAAAGTAGAACATGAATAACAAAGATGAACATCAGAATATCGTCTTCTTTATGTTTTTCATTAAAGCCTTTCGTAATGGAACCCCTATAACAGAATATATCAACAGTAGAACACAAATAACAAAGATGAACATCAGAATATCGTCTTCTTTATGTTTTTCATTAAATCCTTCCGTAATGGAACTCCTATAATAGAATATATCAACAGTAGAACACGAATAACAAAGATGAAAATCAGAATATCGTCTTCTTTATGTTTTTCATTAAATCCTTTCATAATGGATTCCCTATGTCAAAATATTGCAACAGTAGAACATGAATAACAAAGATGAACATCAGAATATCGTCTTCTTTATGTAGGAACAAAAGTCTTTCGTAATGGAAACCCTAGAACATAATATATCACTAGTAGAACACGAATAACAAAGATGAACATCAGAATATCGTCTTCTTTATGTTTTTCATTAATTACTTTCATAATGCAACCCCTATAACTGTATATTCAACAGTAGAACACGAATAACAAAGATGAATATCAAAATATCGTCTTCTTTATGCAGGAACAAAAGTCTTTCGTAATGGAAACCCTAGAACCTAATATATCACCAGTAGAACACAACTACGGAGAAGATGAATATCTCACATTAGAATACGAATACACACACTGTATTGTAAACATGAATATCGATTAAACAAAATCGAATATATATTGCGCCACATAAGAAGGGATTTTTCCAAATTTCAGTCGAACATCATAGTAACCAAAACTGAATATGAAGAAACCCTAATTATCAAGAACTTACCTTTACGATCAACTTCATCCGTAGACATGGTAAATTCATGCGCCAATGGAAAAAGAATGAATAACTTGAAGAAGAATGAAGATCTGGAAGAAGACCAAGCAAGAGCGTTAATGTTGTGATGCAGGCTGCAATGGAGAAGACCTACTGAAGAAGAACGTGAAGCAATAATAAAGGATTCTCTCTCCTGATTAACATTTAAATTTAAAATCAAAAAATCAAAAAAACTCTTAAAGAATGGTTACTGCCACAAAATCCGGATGGACTTTTAAATTTTGTTTATCCTTTTTTTTCCATGATTAATTCAAGCCATTCATTTAATCCAATCCAACGCTCCTAATCAATCCACCCGTTACACCACAAAATCCGTTACACCGGAACCGACCTCTCTCTCTCTCTCTCTATATATATATATATATATATTTGTTTGTTCAAACTGCAGAAAAAATTATAACATTCAGATAAAATTTCATATCTAGTTAGTCACTAACATTAGATGCTCCATAATTTGAGTATTGTATTATATAAAGGTGTTGTACTCCATTTAAATGTGTTGTCTCCAATATTCCTGAACTCAAATCGATGTTTTCTTTAAAAAATTCGAGCGGTCTTTACCAAGTGCGCCATCTATCAAGTGCGTCATCAAAAGATGATTAACTATCCTTCTTTTGATTACAAACATGTTTATACGTCGATTCTTTTTGAAAGTATAGATATTGCGTAGATATGAGATCTTCGATACAGACGACAGTGGGGTTGGGAACGGGATCAGAGGCAGCATCACCGATAGCTCCAGGTTGCTTCATTGGTGATTGCGGGGAGGGATGAGTGAAATGGGTTTGAGACAGTAGAGTAGTCGATATGCAACACTATCAAGTATTTATAGGGCAAAGTTGGGAGAGTTGAATGGTTTGCATGCTCCATTACTACATGGCTTGTAACAGACGAAGGTCGAAGGACATAATAACAAAGGACACCTCGGTGGAGTTCGAATTGAAGGCAAAGAAAGAGTAACGAAAGCCGCCCCGATGGAGTTCGAATTGAAGGCAAAGATGGAGTAATGAAAGCCGCCCCGGTGAAGATCGAATTGAAGGAAAAGAAGGAAACATGTGCAACCCATCTGAATGGAAGACATGGGAGTAGATGAAGTGGGCTGGAATCAATCTGAATTTTTGATTGGATACTGGATTGGTAATAAGATTGGATCAAATGAAATGATAAATGATGTGGCCCATCTGAGATTGAAATGGGTTGAGATTAATTTTGTGGCTCATCTGAATTGGGTTGATTTTGATTCATTGAATTTTGGGAGTGACATTTATGAAGTGGAATTTATTACCTAACATTTAACTTTATATTATACAAGTTGTCCCTGAAGCTAAATACTAAATCTCTTCCGAATTGACTGCAATATATATAAATCATTATCGTCGGAATCAGGATTCGTCAAAGGAAGCATCGAGATTGGCGCCATCGTTGTTGGAATACTTGTGTTGAACGTCGCACAACAACAACAACCCCGATATCGAGGCTGAGAGAGGTAGGAGGCGACACAAGGGGTTGTGACGATGAACTGAGGGAGGTCGCGACGCTGGGGGAATTGGAGGAGGAGAGGGAGGTGGCGGAGGCGGAAGACCCATAGAGAGGAGGAGATTGATTAGATGATGAGGGAAAGATGTAGACGCTTGAAATTAAAAGCATTGACATTGAAACGTCAAAATTAAGTCAGTTGGAAGTAGAGAGATCAGGATGTTTCTTGCCCACCAAAGATGGGCCTCAATCAGCCAAAACAAATGGTATAAATGAGATGGCCCATTTAAAGATATTTGGCTTGAGGTTAATGTTAGAGGATTAAATGCTAGGGTTAGAATTTATTACCCAAAACATTTAACTTTATTATATATATTAGGATAAGATTAAGATTAAGATTAGGATTATGATTATGATTAGGATATTTGCACTTCATTGTACTTGTAACAGTACTCACAATTGAGTTTTAGCTTTTTGCGTTTCATTGATATTCAGATCTGGACAATGCAAAACATACTCTCAATTTGAATTGCAATTTCCGGCTCATGCATTTTGAAGCCCTAGTTCATGCACTTTATTGGACAAACTCATACACCTTCATTCACATTGCCATGCCCATATTGTAGATTGTCTGATCATGCACTAGTTCATGCACTTTCTTTATTTAAACATGCACGTTTGTTTATTAAGTCATGCACACTCTCATAATATTAATGAAACTATGATATGCATTTTCTTTCTCTGGTTCATGCACTTTCTTTCTCTGATTCATCCACTTTATTTTCTTTCTCAGGTTCATATACAACCGAATAATGCATTGCTATATTTCAAATTTAGTTGATTACACTTTTCTTTCTATCAAATGATGAACATAAGACGATGTACAACATTTTCTCCAAGCATTATTGTACAATATTATTCTCCTGAGTGCAATGATGCAATGAAGTCATATGTTGGTAAACTTTTCCCAACTCTTGAAGAAGTCATCAAGTTTTACATCGCTTACGTGAATGTGGTTTTGAAATTCGTGTTTGTTCCACAAAGAGAAACAAAAAGGTTCATCATAGAATTACCTTTGTTGTACTAGACAAGGATTCAAAGTTGTATTTCCATATGATGAGTTCAACCAGCAGGTCTCGCCGACAAATATTATGTAAAAAGGATTAGAGTTTCTAATAGATGTGGATGTGAGGCTAAGTTGTGGCCGAGAGGTGCAGGCATTGAGGTCTACCGTGTGACAAATGTTAAATCGCATCCTACTCATATTATGTTGGAGATGTCGTTTTTCCAAAAGGGAATAGGATAGTGACTCCATTTCATCAAGAAACTATGATGAACTGTATCGGATCTAACTAGTCTATTCCCCGCGCCATGCACACGTTTATTTAGTTCATGAATCCGTTAATAAGTAATCTTGTATATAATTTTATTCGAAAAATAAGTTGATCGTTTTGAAATGATATTGCTACATAACTAAGTTTAAAATTTTATATATAAACAATATACAATAAATATCAATAAGTTTTTATGCCTCTTATTTAATCAAATTATCATAAATCAATTTTTAACAAATTTATATATTGATTTGAACTCTTTTCTCATTATATAAAACTATATAATTCAAAATAATGTGTAAGTGTAAAAATTGAGTATCAATTTTGAATATGTTTAAAATTGAGTATAAGTAATGAATATGTTTCAAATGTATGCATATTTTAATTTTTGTATTGATTATTTGAATTTTTTTTCTGAAATGAGCTTTTTTTCAGAAAAAATTCCCGACGTAGGCTCTTTTCAAAAGAAATTCCCAATATAGGCACTTATGCCAGCTTCGGATTTTTTTTATGTGTGAGAGACAATGGTAGAACCAGCGTCTCTCCTCCGAAGCTGAAACTTTTTTTTTGAATTTTTTATGTATAAGAGACGTTGGTTCGGCCAGCGTCTCTTATACTTGTTACTTTTTTTTTCCAAATTTTTTTGTAGTTTTTTTTAAGGCAATGTATAAGAGACGTTGGTCGAACCAGCGTCTCTTATACGTTAAAACATAAAAAAATTTTATATGAGACGCTGGTTCGCCCAACGTCTCATATACAACGATGCTTTTTTTTATTTGCACCTGTATAAGAGACGCTGGTCCAACCAACGTCTCTTACACCGTAATGTTTTTTTACAGTACGAAAGGTGGAACGAAAGGAATTGGTGTTTTAGGGTTTTGGTTTTGGTCTTGATTTAGGGTTTTGGTTATAATAATTTGAAATAATAATGTAAATATGAAATTGTTGTGTAATAAATCTGATAAAAATTCATAGAGTTTAAAATAAAATTTTAAATCAACAAATATGTAATAATTCTAATCTTCGTCTTCACTCTGTGTGTGACCATCATCTTCTTCTCTACTTGGCTCTTGGACGGGTGCTAACGTAGGCTCGTATCCCCACCCACGCATATTACGTTCATCTCTAGAAATAAGCCTAGTGGGAGAAATAAATACACTTGAAGCACTAGTGGACATAAATGAACTTGGTGCATGCATTGATGATGTCATGTATGAATACTGAGACGAGGAACTCCATCCACATTCACCGAGATCTGAGAACAACGGTTGTTGCGGGATTGAAGAACTAGGAAAATCTTGAAAGGAAGAATAATAGGGCGGAGGTGTTGGAGAGGCCATGGGAAACGATGTTGGATAAGACATTGGTGGCGTAGACGCTGACGCTGACGGAATATAGGGAGGTGACATAGTCATTGGAGGATCTTGTTAGCTATAGAAGAATGATTGATCTACAAACAATTGGTTAAGAACATCAATCCCTTGTGTCGTCACATGTTGTCCCTGGAAAAAAAAATCATAAGTATGTTTGAAATATTCAGTGTAAATATTATATAAACTGATATGTTATATTTCATACTCACCACCATATACAAGTCTTGAGACAATGGTTGATATTGTCCTGATGGCGGCCGAATATGTGGACTAATAAATCTACGAGTAATTGATCGGTACCAGCTCATATACTGTTCTTCCATTGTTGAAGGACATGGGTCATCCAGAGGCATAGCAATCCAATCCACACGTCTGTTCCACAACTCTATAAATTGCTTGTGAAATATTCTCCAGTCTGTCTCATGCTTCCCCCTTCTGTTAACTAAATGCAACTCAGCATAGTTTTCACATGCACCCGGCACATGTTGTGGAAATCCGAATTGACGCATCACACGGTCGGTTCGATGCCACTCAACTATGTCAAAACAAATCATAGGGGCTTGGGTCCTCCACACATTGCATCCTAAAAAAGAAATTCTACCAAGCCTCCCTAGTTCACTTGGTGTGTAGGGATCCCATGCAAACTAAATATAAAATAAAACGACCTTAAGTATGTTGAATATATGTATTATGTAATTAGACATAAAAAAAATACAAACCTGATCGCTCCTTAGCCTATCCAATGCATCTCGATAATACATAAGATCATGACTTTTACCATCATATACGAAATCACACTTCAACCACCTAAATAAAAAAAGAGATTGATAAGAACTCGCCCGAGATATATATATATATATATATATATATGTAGTAATGGTGAATGTTACCTCAATGCAAGTGAATCTTGACCATTCAGAAATCGGTCATCAAGTGGTGGAGGTTGTGACCCTTCAGATAGGGCAGCCTTAGCTTTCCTCCTTTTATCTCTCCTCCTCGCTAGGCGATCTTGCTCCGGGTCTGAGACCCCGATAAACCTTGGCCTCCCAATCGGCATGCGTTGCCATGCCCATAACTATAATCATGACATTAATTAACCACTGAAAACCGATAACTTTAAATTCAATAAGCTATAATATATACCTGAAGTAAGATCAGTGGACCACCTATTTGAGAGTGATGTTTCTCTGAGGCTTTGCATAGGTTGCGGTAAAGATATGCCAAAGTAGCACTTCCCCAGCTGTAAAATGTCGCAGACTCTAGATTCTCCAGCAACGACAAATACACTACTTGTATTTCGCCTCCACTATAATCTGAGAAAAGGAGGCCACCCATTACCATCAAGATGTATGCCCTTGCATAACACTTGATCGTCTCCTCATCCGCATTATCCGGCAATTCACTCAAGTTTGTTCGTAGCCATGAAAGCTTCAATGCTGAGCCGCCGAGTGATCGACTTGGATCTTTACCGAGCAGACGGATGACCTCTGATCTCCAATGGTGACCTGCAGTGCCTGATACAGCATAGCCATCCACACATAGTCCAAACAACACAGCAACATCTTGGAGTGTGATTGTTGCCTCACCCACGGGCAAGTGAAATGTATGTGTCTCAGGTCTCCATCTCTCCACTAATGTTGTAATAAGCTCCTTGTATAGTTTGAATTTGGATCCTAGACGGGATACGCAATAAAATCCAGCAAGACGAATGTAATCTAAGACCCTAGGATGGGGATCGAACCAATGTCGCAGATGCACTCTAGATTCTAAGGGTGTCATTGTCTATACAAAAGAAATGGAAAACTAGAGATATTTAAGCATGCAATGTACAAACTAACTAGTGAAAATCGATATTTAAGCATGTAATGTACACTTACATAAGCGGCATTGTTCCACACATCCGAAGATCTGTGTTGTTCTTGCTGACTAAGCACCTCAGACGATAATGGACCAGGGTTAATCTCCATGTACTAGCCATTGAAACAACAACCATAAACACACATGAATACAAATGTCTTCATAAACAACAACAACAACAATCATTACAAATGTCTTAATAAACAACAACAACAATCATTAAAAATGTCTTCATAAACAACAACTACAAATAAAGTACAACAATGAAAACTAGCTAAAGCTAGTTATGTTGTCCAGAACTGCTAGCTCGTGATGCACATGTCCTCCTGTTGTGCCCCTCTTGCCCACATAGTTTGCAGTTGCTTTTCCCTGGAGCACTAACAATGTCCATCTCATTATGGAATCGAGACTCTTTCCGCTTTCCTGGTCTACCAACGTCACGAAGATCATTCGGATCTGGCTTCAATGTCGGTCCCTCAATCACAGGCCAATCTAAAATATCTCCTACTGGATAAAAGGCTGTCTGATATGTCCTCATCAGAGCCTCTATGGAGTAAAGTGGATCAACATATTCAACATACGAGAAGCTCCTGTGGCGACACACTGCTAAGACGTGAGGGCAAGGTATCTTATAATTCTTCCATCTTTGACAAGTACATGTCCTACTAGTCAAATCCACGACGTATTGTAAGCGCTGGCTGTATTCCTGGACGGGTGGAACATGCACTTCATATACATGTCTTAATGCGTTGAATGAGATTACTTGTGCACGACGAGCTATTGTAACATTGTGCTCAATCAACGTTTCCACTGCATTAGTGTATCGTTGCCCTGCCACATTACGTTCTGTTGCCGTTCCAAGACGCTATACAAAGTACGAATTAAGTCTATAGAATGTCGATTGGACAAGACCTGTGATAGGTAAATTTCTGGAACCCTTCATCACCCCATTAAAACACTCAGACATGTTGGTTGTCATCACTCCATACCTGGAACCGCCATCATGACATAAGGACCATTTTTCCTTTTCAATGTTGTCCAAATAAGTTTTTGCCGTTACATTTTTGGAGCACAAAGTAGAGTACCCAACATCAAATTCCGCCTCTTCATGTTTGTATGCTGTTGCACCAAGTAATCGCTTCAAGTGCTTGTTTCCAACAGCTGTGTTGAAATTTGAAACAATATGGCGAACACAAAACCTGTGATATGCATTTGGAGCTCTCCAACGCTGTATCTCTCTCATAGCCTTCAGGATACCCGGATGCCTGTCCGATATAACACATATACCAGTGCGGTCTGTTACTCGATCTTGGGATTCGACCCTTGCTTTCCCAATTATCAACCGGTTCGGTTGATAATTGGGAAAAGTTGCACAAGGTGTTCTTGAGCAAGTATTTTCCGGTGAAGAAGGCGAATGCTCTCAAGAAGGAGATAGCCCATGTCGAGCAAAGTGAAGACGAAACTCTCTATGACTACCTTGAACGCTTCAAGGGGTTGTGTGCTTCGTGCCCTTTTCATGGGTATGATACCGAGGATCTAGTGCTTTACATTTGCAATGGTCTCCTTAACCAAGAAAGGAGGATGGTTGATGCTGCGTGTGGTGGGAATATTCTCAACATGACGCCGGAGGATGCCATGGAGAAATTGCAAGATATGGCTGAGAGCACAAGGAGTTTTGGTAGGATATACACCAAAAAGGGAGTGCACGCAGCAAGTTCAGGGGATCCCGCTCTTGTAGCTGAGTTTGTAGAGTTGAAAAAGATGGTCTCTCAGTTGCAAAAAGGACAACAACAACAAGTAAAGGTATGTGGTATTTGTGCTGACCCTTCTCATTTTACAGATAAATGCCCTGAGCTTGAAGGTGAAGACGTTGCTGAAGTCAATGCTGCTGCTGGTGGGTATGGACCCCCACGACCTCGTGGTGATCAACAAAACAACTACAACCCGAGGTATAGAGATCATCCCAATTATCGATGGCGTGATCCAAACGAGCCCCAACAACAAGCTCAAGGCCCTCGACCCAATACTGGACCATCTACTGCGGAGCTGCTGAGATCCTTGACTCAACACTTCACAACTCATGTTCAAACGACCGAGTCGAGCATCAAGAACATGGAGAAGCAAATTGGGCAGTTGGCTGAAGCTGTTACCACCATTGCACAATAAAATTCCAATTCTCTACCGTCCCAAACGGTGGTGAATCCAACCAGAAATGTAAGTGCAGTGACAACAAGAAGTGGTAAAATTTTAGGGGAAACCAACAACCTTGTCGAGGCTTCTGCAGAAGAGTTGATTTCTGAGGACAGCCGAGAGTCGCGCCCGCGGGTTGAAAACCGCGCCCGCGGCTCCTCTACTGAGCCAGAAATCAATTTGACTGAAGAGCCGCGCCCGCGGGTTGAAAACCGCGCCCGCGGGTTGAAAACCGCGCCCGCGGGTTGAAAACCGCGCCCGCGGCTCCTCTACTGAGGTAAATATTTCAGACTTTCCTTCACAAAATTCTGAACTCGAAGTGGAGGATCGGGGGAATTTCCAGTTGAGACACGACAACTACGTTCGCCCCAACTTTCCACCTCTCAACTCCACCAAGCCTCCCGCCCCGTTTCCCGATGCCCTTAGGAACACCAAAAGGCCGGAAAACGACAAGGAGTTGTTTGAGACGTTCAGCAAATGTGAGGTAAACATTCCCTTGCTCAAGTTAATTAAAAGCATTCCTCGATATGCAAAGTTTTTAAAAGAACTTTGCACAATCAAGAGGAATCAAAAGTTGAAAGGGCAACAAAAGGTGACGGTAAGCGAGCGTGTCTCCGCTGTATTTCAAAGGCGAATGCCTAAGAAGTGCAGCGATCCGGGCATGGTCAGCATACCTTTCCGTATAGGTGACACACATTTTGAACGAGTCATGCTCGATTTGGGTGCATCGATAAATGTGTTGCCTTACTCTCTCTATAAGATTCTCGGGTTGGGTCCACTTCATGAAACCGGAATTGTTATTCAACTAGCCGATAGGTCCACCGTGTATCCTAAAGGTGTAGTTGAAAACGTTCTGGTTATGGTGGATAATTTTTTCTTTCCCGCTGATTTCTTTGTGTTAGACATGGAACATGATGGGCAAGCTGCTCCTATTTTGCTTGGGAGGCCCTTCATGCGAACCGCTAACACAAAGATTGCTTTGGCTAGTGGATCTCTTACTTTAGAGTTCGATGGGGAAATAGTTCAATTTAACATTTTTGATGCTATGGAACACCCTGT
This sequence comes from Oxyria digyna, assembly GCA_029168935.1. Classification (NCBI taxonomy): domain Eukaryota; kingdom Viridiplantae; phylum Streptophyta; class Magnoliopsida; order Caryophyllales; family Polygonaceae; genus Oxyria; species Oxyria digyna. The sequence continues at coordinate 25,716,637 of JAPVLV010000013.1, forward strand.
CGAAGATGTTGCGTCTATTTGTTCAATCGATGTAATTGATCCTATAGTCCAAGATGTTTTTAATATCTTTGGCTTAGATGAATTACAAAGTGTATTAGAACAAAGCATCGTTCACTCACCAACACTTGATTTGTCTCTTCCACCTGAGATTCAAAGTGTTCTAGCTCGTCTAGACGCTTCAGGTAGAATTTTGGCCGGTCGGCCCATGCTACTAACTTTGGAGAGCGAAAAGCTTCTTCCTTCTATTGTGCAGGCACCGGTTGTAGAGCTCAAGCAATTACCCGAGCACTTGAAGTATGCTTTTCTTGGGGAAAATGATACCCTCCCGGTAATCATTTCGAGCAAGTTGACAGGTGAACAAGAGAGAAGGTTGGTGATGGTGTTGAAAGAACACATTACCGCTCTTGGGTGGACCATTGCTGACATCAAGGGAATTAGCCCTTCCACCTGTATGCACAGGATCCTTCTTGAGGACGGTGCTAAACCCTCTAGGCAACCCCAAAGAAGGTTAAACCCACCTATGATGGAGGTGGTCAAGAAGGAGGTGCTGAAACTTCTTCAAGCTGACATGATCTACCCCATTTCGGATAGTCAATGGGTGAGTCCAACTCAATGTGTCCCTAAGAAGGGGGGCATAACATTGGTAGAGAATCAACAAGGTGAGATGGTTCCTACCCGAACTCAAACGGGTTGGAGAGTATGCATTGACTACCGCAAGCTGAACGCGGTAACCCGAAAAGATCATTTCCCTCTCCCTTTTATTGATCAAATGCTCGAACGACTTGTCGGTCGTCCGTATTATTGCTTTCTAGATGGGTATTCAGGGTATTTTCAGGTGGCTATTGCACCCGAAGATCAAGAGAAGACGACGTTTACATGTCCCTTTGGCACTTTTGCATATCGTAGGATGCCTTTTGGATTATGTAACGCGCCCGGGACCTTTCAACGATGTATGGTAAGTATCTTCTCGGAATACATTGAACATTTCATAGAAGTTTTTATGGATGATTTTACGGTACATGGGGATAGCTTTGATGCATGTTTAAATCATTTGTCACTTGTGCTTAAAAGATGTGTAGATACTAATCTAGTATTGAATTCTGAAAAGTGTCATTTTATGGTTGAACAAGGGATAGTATTGGGGCACATAATTTCAGCTAGGGGTATTGAGGTCGATAAGGCAAAGATTGACGTCATTCAATCGTTGCCTTATCCTACTAATGTGCGTGAAATGCGTTCTTTCCTAGGCCATGCGGGTTTTTATCGCAGGTTTATCAAGGACTTCTCTAAGATCTCCACGCCCCTATGTGAGCTTTTGAAAAAGGAAGCTACTTTTGACATGTCGAATGTGTGCAAGAAGGCATTCGACACTCTGAAAGTCCACCTCACCGAAGCACCAATCATCCAAGTACCCGATTGGTCTCTACCCTTTGAGATCATGTGTGATGCTAGTGATCACGCGGTGGGAGCCGTTCTTAGTCAAAAAGTCGGAAGAGCAATGCACGTCATCTACTATGCTTCCACGACTTTGAACGGAGCTCAGAGGAATTACTCCACCACGGAAAAGGAGTTGCTAGCCGTGGTGTTTGCCCTTGAAAAATTTCGGCAATATCTTTTGGGCACGAAGGTGATTATCCACACGGACCACGCTGCTCTTCGTTATCTCATGACGAAGAAGGAATCAAAGCGAAGACTCATTCGATGGGTTTTGCTCTTAAGCGAGTTCGATGTGGAAATCCGGGACAAGAAGGAAGTCGAAAACTCCGTAGCTGATCATTTGAGCCGGATTGTGCAAGAGGACGGTAAATTACAGGTTCAAATTCAAGGTACATTCCCGGACGAAAACTTGTATCAAATTCATTCTGTAATTTCTGCTTCTGCTGAGAACAAGCCGCACCCGCGGCCAGGAAACCGCGCCTGCGGTTTATGCTCTAAAAAATTCTCGGAAAAAGGCGAACCGCCCCCGCGGCCCGAAAACCGCGCCCGCGGTTTGTGTTTGCCAGAAGTCTTACTGCAAGGAGAGCCGCGACCGCGTCTCAATAACCGCGATCGCGGTTTTCTGACAGCAGAGTATGCAGATTATACAGAATTTGCAGAAATTGACCCCGAATACAAGCTTTTCGCCCTCCGGTCTTTCAAACCATGGTTTGCCGACATCGTGAACTACCTGGTTCGCGAAGAATTCCCGCCGAACTACATGAAAGCTCAAAAAGATAGGATCAAGCGGGAATCACGTTTCTACGTTTGGGATGACCCCTACCTTTGGAGACATTGTGTTGACAAGGTAATCCGACGATGCCTCCCGGATAACGAGGTACAGTCTGTCCTTACTTTTTGTCATTCTCATGCATGTGGGGGGCATTTTGGGGCTAATAAAACAGCTAGGAAGGTATTGGACGCCGGCTTCTATTGGCCACACATCTTTCGGGATGCGTTTGCCTTTTGCAAAGCTTGCGACCGATGCCAAAGGGTCGGGAAAATTTCTAAACGAAATGAGATGCAACAAACACCATTAGTCTTTTGTGAGATTTTTGATGTTTGGGGTATTGATTTCATGGGACCCTTTCCTAGTTCGTTTGGGAATTTATACATTTTACTTGCGGTGGACTACGTTTCCAAATGGGTGGAAGCGAAGGCCACCAGAACTGATGATTCCCGAGTGGTAGCAGGTTTCTTGAAGCAGAATATATTTTCTCGTTTTGGGATTCCAAAGGCTCTTATAAGTGACCAAGGTACTCACTTTTGCAACAAGACGGTGAGTGCACTTTTAAAGAAGTACCATGTCACTGAACGAGTCTCAACTGCTTATCACCCCCAATCCAATGGACAAGCTGAGGTGTCCAATAGGCAAATCAAGGGGATTCTGTTTTGTAGACGGTGGCTCCTAATCGAAGGGAATTAGAACGATCTCAGATCGTTCTAATTCCCTTCGATTAGGAGCCACCGTCTTTTCCAGAATCCCCTTGATTTGCCTATTGGACACCTCAGCTTGTCCATTGGATTGGGGGTGATAAGCAGTTGAGACTCGTTGAGTGATATGGTACTTCTTTAAAAGTGCACTCACCGTCTTGTTGCAAAAGTGAGTACCTTGGTCACTTATAAGAGCCTTTGGAATCCCAAAACGAGAAAATATATTCTGCTTCAAGAAACCTGCTACCACTCGGGAATCATCAGTTCTGGTGGCCTTCGCTTCCACCCATTTGGAAACGTAGTCCACCGCCCACCACGCCTTTGGGCGTATAGGACCGCCTACAAAACTCCAATAGGAATGTCCCCATATCGACTTGTGTTTGGGAAGGCTTGTCACCTTCCGGTGGAGTTGGATGAGGTAGGCGACTTTAGGAAGTTGCAAATCCAAGAGCTTGAAGAGATACGCCGGGATGCGTATGAGAATGCGGTGATCTACAAGGAAAAGACGAAGGCTTGGCATGACAAGAACATCTTGAGGAAAGATTTCAAGGTGGGAGACAAGGTCTTGCTCTACCAATCTCGTCTTCAACTTTTTCCGGGTAAGTTGCGATCCCGGTGGAATGGCCTGTATGTTGTTGCTCGTGTCTTTCCTCATGGCGCCGTGGAGTTGTTTGACAAAGACAACCACAACGTCTTCAAGGTGAATGGTCAAAGGTTAAAACCTTACCATGAGGGATTCACCAAAGTGTCTTTCGATGAAATGGCTCTAGAAGAGCCAACTTTTGAAAATTGAAGACGGGAAACCAAGTCGAGCCACGACTCTAACCAAGGCGCTGATTGGGAGGCAACCCAAGGTACTTTTCTTTTCCCTTGAATTTCATTTTCTTTTTAATTGTTTTGTTTTCTATTTTCTAGGAAGTCAAGACGAGAAGACGATGGTCGTTTGCTACTAAAGGAATTGACGGTTCTTCTTTTCGTTTACGAAAAAAAAAAGAAAAAAAAAAGAAAAAAGGAATTGACGGTTCATCTTCTACCCTTTTCCATCTCAGATTTCATCTTCTACCCTTCTTCATCTCGGATTTCATTCTCTACCTCCCACCACATAAAAATCCTCCCATCCCTCCAATCATACCCTACCTCCCACTTCTCTTTCTCAAAACACCAAAATCCTCCCACCAAACCCTTCTCTTTCCCAACATCAACATCCTCCCACCAAGCCCTCCTCCACAGCCGCACCTCCGTCCACCGCAACCACCACCGGAATCCAACCGCAACCGCGGCTCAAAAACCCGCACCCGCGGCCTCGCCCTGCCAAAAAGCTTTCCGCCTCGCCGAACCCGCACCTGCGGCTCAACACCCGCGCCCGCGGCTTCGTCTTGCCAAGAAGTTCTCCGCCTCGCAGAAACCGCACCCGCGGCTCCAAACCCGCGCCCGCGTCTCCCTCCTCGCCCAAAATCAGAAAATGCCAAAACCGCACCCGCGGCTTACAACCCGCGCCCGCGGCTTTCGCCTCTGTCGTCCATTTTTCCTGATTTCGGTAAGTTTTTCCGACAACCGCACTCATCGTTGTTGATTTTCTTACGCCTCGGGGAGGGCTTTTTGCTATTGTGCTGCTGCTGCTGCTTGGTATCTTTGTTGTGTGCGGATTTGTGGTAGCATTTGGTTTGTGTATACACTTTGATGGCTGCAGCAGGAACGTCTCGAGGCCACAAAAATGATTTGTGGCAACAACAGGTTCAGGCTAACTTAGCTTTTTTAAGGGCTAAGCAGTGTGTAGCCACGAGATTTTTCCATCGACGTACACTCGATGATTTGGGTATGACTGCATGCACTGAGGCCATGCTTGAGCACGCAGGGTTGCATGGTTTCTTGTTCAGGTCAGCTCCCACTCATGCCGAGGCTACCTATCAGTTTCTGGCGAGCCTCAAGTCCAAGACCGTCTCGGAGACCACCTTCATCTCGGCCATCCAGTTCATTTACAATGGACGATCCTTTACGGTTCAGGCTGAACAGCTGCGCCACATCTTGGGAATCTCTCAGGTTCCCTCTGCAGATTATGACACTACAGTTGGTGACAGCCCTACACAGGTCTGGTACACATGGACGGGACAAGTACGGGACACCCATGGTAATGATTATAATGCTAAGATGTCCCATCCATGTCTCCGCCTGACACAGCGGGCCCTATCTATGGCCTTCTTTGGGCTTTCTGAGGTGAACAAGGTGCCTGCCTACCAGCTGAAGTATCTATATGCTCTTATGCTGGAATGTCAGGTAATTCCTGATTGGCTATCACTATTTGTTCACTCCTGTAAGACAGCCCGCTCGAAACCAAGGGGTCAGATTGCTTTGGGTGGCATGATCACCCTCATCTTAGAGGTTGTCGTCCCCGACTGGGAGACTCTTGACTGCGTAGGTAGTCCGGACCCCTCAATGGGTCCCTATTTGCTGGATGCCACATTTCTGCAGACTCGACTTAGGTGGCTCAAGTCGGTTACGGTAAATGCGGACGAGCGGATGTGGGTTTGGCTCGGTCCTCCCGAGATTGCTCTCACAGAGGATTTTGCTTATGGGCCAGCACATACTTTTAGGATCAACCCTACACCCGCTCCCCCTCGTGCAGCTGCTCGACGACGAGCTTGCGGTGGGATCAGCATCCAGGAGCCGGTTCAGTAGCCGGATCAGCAGCCAGTTGACCTTGAGGATGATGATGACTTCCAGGAGCCTGCCCCTCGTTTTCAACCTCAGAGGCAATGGGGCGAAGGCTCATCATCTGCAGCTCCTGCTGACATACCTTGGGAGCAACGTCTTTTCGAGCGGATTGAGTTTGTCTACCAGTCGGTTCAGACGGTGAACCAAAATGTTGAGAGGCTGCAGCAGTCGGTGGATGACTTACAGCTCGACATGCATGCTCGTTGGCCCGACTATCCAAACCGGGATGACCCGGATCAGTGAGCTTCTTTCTCTCTTCCTCATTATTTTTCTATGTCTTACACACTAAGGGCATTGCGCACTTCAAGTATGGGGGAGGGAAATTAGTTCATTGCTTATCCTAGAGTAGTTTCATTTCCTTGTTATTTCCCTTCGGTTTTATTTAATTTGGTTTGTACTTTGCATGGAATTAAAAACAGAAAAAGCCACAAAAATACGAAAAAAGGCAAATGAAAATCATGGGATGGAAAAATCCATGCAATAAGCGGGTAGTTCGGCTTGCATTAGGCTTGGCAAAAAAGGACTTGAGGGCGGTAAGGAATGAGATTGAAACTGAAATGAGTGGCTAGGTGAAAACCTTTCGAGGCGCCTAGGCAAAATGAGTGAAATGAGTGTCTTAGGACAAATTTTTTTTGCATGTTAACCACTATGGAAGACCAAATTGATAGATTTCTTTCTCATCATATTGTTTGTATACTAAATGTGTTAGTGATTTGTAGTTTCTTTCTTTTTCATACTTCCTGAGATCTTTGAGTGATTATTGTAAAAGAGTAAGTTTCTTTTAGCTTACTCGGGGACGAGCAAGGTCTAAGTATGGGGGAGTTTGATAAGCGGTGTTTTACATACCGCAACTATGGATTATTAGCTAGTTTTGTATAGGATTATGTTATTTGTTTCTATGTAATCTGTATCATGGAGCTGTTCGATAGAAGATTTACATACGAGATTCCAAGAGATGATACGAAGCATTGGAAGCATTGAAGCATAAGGAAGAAGCTGCTGAAGATGAAGACGAAGACGAAGACTTCAAGAAATCAGTAGCTGCTACCTCAGACAACATAGCCGCACCCGCGGGTCACAAGCCGCACCCGCGGGTTTCATCCTCAGCCAAGGATCCGAGAAAGCTCAAGCCGCGCTCGCGGGTCCCAAACTGCGCCCGCGACCCTCTGCCATCCTGAAAATATCCGAAGAATCCAAAACCGCGCCCGCGGCTCTCAACCCGCGGGTGCGGTTCCTCGACAGAAGAATCAAATTGATGTCTTTTCCATTTGAAGTAATTTGTGTTCAATTCTGTAACTTTCTACACGTTTTGTTTACCTTAATTCGGCTGTTACAATAGCTGAATGCTATTTAAGTTGTGGATGATCATCCTTGATCACCTTACCTTTTGTTTTGCATAAGCTTTTGGAGAGTTTTTCACAAACTTATGAGTTGCTAAAAGTTCTTTGTTTCACTTGGCGTTTGAAGCTTTTGGATTCAACAAGTTGTGAGTTTATCCTTTCCCTTTGTCTACTCTTTGATTGTCTCAACTCTCTTGTTTGTATTGTCAATGAACTAGATTTACTACTTTAGATTGATCACCTAAGTTAGTTTTATCTTATTCATATTGCTAGAGTTTGATACTTCTAGTTGAATTATCATACTTGTTGTGTAGCACAATCTATTTGCATGAACTAGTTGTGATTGTTATTAGAGAAGAGAGTTGAGTACATGTCGAGTATCCGACTAGTTGTCCATGATATTGCATGTATCTATCTATTCCTGAATGCATTGCTACTTTGTTATTGAACTTTGATAGTTTCAAAGTTATAATCGAGTAAGGGTTGTTAGGACAAGTTGGACTAATAACTATTCAAGAACAGGAATTAGAACGATCACTTGAGAACTTGACATAGGGATAAAAAGGATTCTAAGATCAACTTGTTAATCTAATTGTGGATAATCGCTAAGTAGAACACTTCGCTTAATTTTGTTATAACCAAGTTGACATTCGATACTTCGTATCCAAACCATAAAAACCCCCCTTTTTGGTTACGTTTATTGGTTAGTCATTGTGATAACTTAAGAATTTGATAAACTGATTCTCTTGGGATTCGACCCTTGCTTGCGCACTATATTACTCAGTTTGCATGTTAGGATTACTTGACTTGGCACACGACAAATTCGCCTCGTCAATAAACGATATATACACTACAAGAAATATCACTTTTAGTGACAAACTATTTCGTCAAATAAACTACAGATTTCGTCGCCCAAAGCTTTCAATGACAAAAAAAGTCGTCACAGGTTCGTCGCCCAAAGTATAGGCAACGAAACTTGAAATTGTCGTCTTACGTCTTATTTATCATGACAAATTTGTGTTCGTCGCCTAAACTATTTTGTGACGAAACTATACTTTCGTCACCCAAACTAGCTGTGACGAAACTATACTTTTGTCGCCCATACTATTTGTGACGAAAAATATACTTTCGTCGCCCTTACTACTTGGTGACGAAACAAACTTTTTGTCGCCAATATCATTTTGATGACGAAATCATTGTTTTTCGCCTTAGATCAATTGTGACGAAAACTTTATTTGTCATCCGAGACCTTTTGCGACGGATCTCATTTTATTGTAGTAGACTTTTTGTAACGAAACCTTGTAGTTGTCACGTACCTAAAGAACAAATGAGGCCCAAAAACCTACATCAATGCTTGAATGTGGGTCGGGGCATAAAAACAAATGAGGCCCAAAAACCAGATAGGCCCGATGATAAATAACAGCGGCCCGGAACAATTTGCCATTACTTCCTCAATCAGAACACTTTTTATTTATATATAGATGCTCAATTGCACATATCACGAACCACATGCTAAGTGAGCTAGATTGATGCCTCTCAGCCTTTCGTATGATCAACATTCTCTAACATTAACATTTTACCCAATTGACAAAATCGAAAGAAGAGCTGGGTTACTGAGATATTCAAACCACTGGAAGAGGAACTAACACTTGAAGAAAGAAGACCTGAACTTCGAGAAGCAAGTGTAAACGTTACCGGCCATCCCGCATTAAATTCATCTCTCCACCTCACCATCCATTTTTTGTCGATTTTTTCATTGACTTCCTCTTCTTGTCAGCGGTGGTGTTTCTCTCCTTCTTGTCGCGGTGAAATTTCTCTTCACCAAATGGATCTTTTTAATTGAAGTTGTGTTATTATTTTAATAATTTTTTAGTAGATATGTATGTATATATATATGGAACATAAAGTATTTATATGATATTTATGTTTTACTGAGGCCAATGTTGTTTGACGTGTTACATGTTTTAAGTGAGGCCATGGATATGAATCAATCTTAGGTGCTGTCAATATATAGATTAAAAATATCTAATTAATCCAGATTAATTTTTAAACGGGGAAGAAAGGGGCATCGGATGAAACGAATGGATTGATAAGTGGGATAGATATGAGAATGACTTTGAAGATTGTGATAGAAGAAGGAGACAAAGATAATGTTTTATTACTTGATGATGAAATTAGCATTTAAGAAAATAGGTAATTAGGATAAAGATTTAAATACATTAGCATTTATTAGGTACATGTTGCTTTTACTTCATCAAAGCCAACATTGCGCGGGGCAAATACGGAGTTTAGTATGTTGTTTATTGTTATTTAATAGACGTTAATATTGTTAAGTAGACGTCGTAAAATTTGATTGTGGCTAATCAAACTCACAACCTTCCAATACAACAAATTAGCCAAAAAAAGAAGCTAAATTTATAAGCATAATTGTTCAAGAAATTGACAGAAAATATACATGATGGCTTCTTTCGAAGGAAACAAAGAATCATGTTTACTTGAAGGATATGCATACATATGTTTTTAATCTAAAAAACCATATTAATGACGCGGAAGTCACTCGATATGTATGCACTATGCAACCATTGGTTGTGTCCCCAAGGATGTGGATGTGCCGGGGATGGAGGTGTGACTTCAGTCTTGAAATCGTCCCTTTGGCAATTAAAAAAAACTTAATTTATGAAAAATGGTTCACACATGAAAAATGTTCAACATGCTCGATAAAAAAATTATCTGGGTTTGGGGGAACATTTCTGACCAGAACATACATAATGAATGAACATCAGAGTGACCCTATAGTTTTCACACAATTTAGTTAATATTGATAAACATAGGGATTGAACAAAGCTTACGTGGAAAAGGAGATAGAAGATCCATATTAGTATTGTAGCAGATGTTTCATGTCCATAAATCAACATTGTCATCAAATCATCACGGAGTTATTTGTTACAAACCTGCAAGCAAGAAATTCAGTTACTCTTCAAGATAAAATCAGGAAAGTCTACAAAAAAAAACATATTAATACAAATTGAATCATACATCGTCTCTTGAGCTCTAGAAGACGGCAACACGCGAGTCCTATGCGCATATCATATATATGATTTTATTATTATGTTGATTATATAATATATAATATGTCATGGTTAAACACTATATTAAATTATAACTTACATATACTTAATCAGTTCACACACAAAAAGAAAGGAAATAGTATGTCTCTCAAATCTCTAGAGCTCCGATTCAACATCCTAAAATGAGAGAAATAACACCACAACACGGTGAACTCATAAGTGATAGAACATGTATATTTTCATTTATATCCGTCCCCGTCGACCTAATCTAAAATATTCATTTGTATTTGTTTCCATATTTTAAGCACAATTCAAATCAATGATAAAACTTTTTAAATTTCTTTGGCCAGTTCTTGTGCGATGGCCACTTTTATTGGATATAAAGCAATATTTTCCATGCCTCGAACCAAAAAAGAAATTAAAACATTAAGTGGATTGTATCGCCATACCATATGTATGTAATCAAAATACTATACATGCAATCCAAAGTAAAAAAAATGTAAATGGTTAATTATTTTCCAACTCCTACACGTAAATTAGGCTGCCATGAGACTGGAAAAACCTCCAATTCTTAAATAATTGTCATGACCAATTTCACTTGTGCCAGCAACAATCAATATCATCATACGACACTATTAAAGCAAAAGTTAGGGGAAAATAAGAAGCTTATTTCTATGAATAAGAAAAAGAAAATAGGGAAACAAAAGTTAGTGAAAAAGAAAGTCATGCAACTGCATATTAAAATATTATCAGATTGTTCTGAAAGATTTTTGGACAATCTATTTCTTGGGAATTTGGTTTATTACAACCCTGAACAGAGATAAATGAGGATGAATAGTAGATGGACATTACAACACAAACAGGAAGAGAGTGAAAATAAGGAAGATATATATTATTTAAAAGTTCACATATGAGATAAGTCAAATGAGTATACTGGAAGGCACCTTATATAATTGAATTTCTCATTTGAACATATTTGGAGAAATTTACAGGGCCTGTCACTCTTATCTTTCACTGGCAGGTTGAAGGTTTGCAGTTAGGGGCCCTTGATTTCTCTTAAAAGACAGGTTGTAGAAAGTATCAATAAGGAAAACTACATAAGGTTAACATGTAACTGATATCTCGTTTTGAACCGATCAATACAACTTATATCTCACTAAAATTCTTATATAACAAATCAATAAAAAGAAAGAGATTGTCGACGTGGAGAAGATCTCTTCATCTTCTTCATCCCCATCGAGGAATTATCTTATGAAAGCAGCTCCATTAGAAGTTGTCTTTGTGGTCACCAAAACAATACTAATGTGCAAGATCACATAATTGAGCACAACTGCAAGCAAAAACCACATTTGTAAATTTCACATAAGACTCCTTTATAGCACCAGTTATATCGATGGGTCATTTGGGTTTGAAGCCCACCAAGCAATAGCAGACAAAGGCACACCATGTTCATTAGCAATGGGTTTCAAACCTTCAATTTTCTCCATCACATAAATGCAGAATAAGAAGTTAATGAACATGTATAACATCTTGCGTGAGCATGGCATTGTGAATTTAGTCCAGATGAATGACTCTTGGACTAATAGTATTAATAAGTCATTAAAAATTAGAATAACAATAAATAAAATTGAAAATCATCGTTTGCATTTGAAAGATCACCATAAAACACATACACATTCCGACTAATCACTAGTAAAAAAACACATGTTGAGGCGGGCAAAACCCCCCCCTATTGAGGCGGGCAAGGGTCGCTGCAACAGGGGGGCTGCAACAAGTAAGCATTTGTTGAGGCGGACATATGTTCGCCTCAACAAGTCACTTGTTGAGGCGGTCAAAATGGTGCCCGCCTCAACAAGTAGGTAAATATTATGCCTCAAAAGTACAAGTGCCCGCCTCTAAAGAGGTGATATTTGAGGCGAACCCAATTTGCCCGCCTCACTTATAAGTGAAACATTTTATTTCCGCCTCAATTAGCTATATACCCTTTTTTTAGAAGCATTAGCTATATACCTCAATCTTTGTTTTTTAGTCACTTTAATGTGAGATTCTAAATGCAACATCAACATCATATGGATCTTAACATTCACAATTTTATTCGAGATTGAGAACATTTGTACAGATTGACATTTGAGATGTACAATAATATTTGAACAAACACAAATTTGGGATCTGAAAAAACATACTGCAAAAAATTAATTCAACACTGAAATTGCTAGATCTGAAAACGAAAGAACTAGCCCTAAAAACAAAAGAACTAGCCCTAAAAACAAAAGAACCAGATCTGGAAACGAAACACTTGAATCGGTAGAAACGAAGCTTGTACAGAATGAGACTAAGGGAGGATATGGAAACGAAAACTGAATAAACCTTGGGCCTTGTGACTGCATAAACCGGAAGGCGAGGCGAGATCTGAGGCGAGATCTGAGCGATGACGACGAAGGAGGCGAGGAAGAGCGTCGTTGAGACGAGATGCGGCCGAAAACGACGACAAGAGTGAGGAAGAGCATCGTTGAGACGAGAAGAGGCCAGAAGTAAGCGAGGACGTCGAGGAACCGCGGCGCAACCTTGATTAGAGCGAAGATCGAGGCGAGAATAGCGCCGGTGGCTGCGATGTGGAATTTAAACTGCAAAATGCGCTCGGAAATCTCCATAGTTCGTAGATCTGGATCTGAAGACTCTGGAAAGGTGCCGCCTGGATCCAGATCTGAGTGCTTTACGGAGGCTCATCGAGTGCTTTACGGAGGGAGGAGAAGATTTTGAGGGTGACGATTGTGGTGTTGAAGGAGTAGATGTTGAAGAGGAGAGAGGGGAAGGTGGAGGAGATGATGTTGTGGAGTTGGGAGGAGATGATTGTTGTCAGGGAGGAGTGTTGGAGGATGGAGAAGACAGTGCGCCGCTTATAATGAAATTAGGAGGATTTTAGGGTTTTTGAGATCTAATGGTCGCACCCTTTTGAGGTGGGCAACACATGTCCGCCTCAACAGATATCAAATCAGACCCTTTTGAGGCGGGCAATAAATGTACGCCTCAACACGGTCTGTTAAGGCGGGCAAATACAAAAAATCAAGACCTGTTGAGGCGGTCAAAGTTTTGTCCGCCTCAACAGACCCCTGTTGAGGCGGACAAAACTCCGCCCGCCTCAACAAGGGAGCTGCAACAAGTGTTTTTTCCACTACTGAATCAAGAAAAGCTGTGTCCAGGCCATCTGTACAAGATGTTGTGCTAATGAAGAAATCACTTACATGAACAATGCCATTGTTAGTACCAAGAGCAAGATTAGTTCTTCCAGAGCCCAACCAACTTAGAAAACATTGTCATTAATTCCGGATCCCATAGTTTCATTACCTGAAAATTCACCCAAAATGTCAAAACAACTTCGTGGGGAACAAACATTGCGGATAAATTTGACTTCTTAACCAATCTAATTGAGAAGAAAATTCAGTAAAGCATTGTGACTTCTTCAAGACATTTTGACACTACAATGACCTCTTATTTGAAGGAGAATGAACAATGGAATAAATTAACATCAGATTACTCATAGCATACTACAATCTTGCTGCAAGATCTATATAAAGAATAAAATCACTTTCTATAACGTAATAAGAACAATCAGAAAATCAGCATCAGAATAACTTAGCAGCAATCCCAATTCGAAAATTGCCACACTCGAACCCTTCTTGGATTTAGCAATGTTGACAGTAGCACCAAACCCTAAACTCCAACCAAGAAAATCAATACATAATACCAAATGCTGACATTATTTTTATTTTTGCACTAACCAGTAGCAAATCTACAATGTATGACACGGACTTTGTCCAGAGGAGGACATGTTGATCATTGCAATACAACCTTTGTGGACGACTCACGACAGTGTACTCATGAGTTGCAACACTTGGTTGCCCAATATCAAAATTTCTCAAAGTCGAGTACAGCAGGACCTAGCATGGAAAATGTAAATCAAAATGCATCAGACTCAAACTTGATAAGAGAACCAATAATTAACCTGGTACATATCATGCCATAATTCAAAAGAAATTTCTTCGTAATTAAAGAACAAAGGCAAAATGATGTTTAAACAAAAACATCGTACTCATATGATACTGCTCGGTATGATGTAAACCGCATCAATATTAAACAATGGTCGCGATAAAGTTAACATTTAATTGAGAGACAACAAATTCACACCTTCATCCATCAGCTAAGTTGTTCAGAAAGTAGAAATTTACCCGGAGAAGCGCCAACACGACCGGATAAGGAAAATCCTCTGGCCAGACAAAGGAGATTGAAAATTGGCGTCGAATCCACAATCACCCATCGGTCGAAATCTACTCACTTCATGCCGAAAACCTCCTCCCACGCCACAACTTGGAGGACTCTGGAAAGAATGGTGAGCAGCGGTAGATCCAGGCGCGCTGAGGGAGAATCCAGAACTGGGATTAGGGATTGAAGTAAAATTGGTGTTTAGAGGTGCATTTGATAAGCCATAAGGACGAAGGTGGGACCGGTGAAATTCGGGATCGTGACTGAATCGGTCTCGGTCGGGATCCGCCCTATCCATCGAATTTGCACCCTCCAAAAACACAGAAGCTGGGAAAGTGCGATGGAGAGAGAGGGGGAAACACATAGAACGACGTGAAACTGGAGATAGGACATTGCAAATGAGGAATAAATGCAAACCCTAACTCATGAAGGAGAAACCCAAACGGCAACAGGAACGATAGAATACCAGAGGCCTTAAGCCTTTAACTATCAAGAGGGCAGTGTGGGAAAGTTGAAGAGTGCAGGAAAATGTATCGTCCATTGTCAAACCTAAATAAATGGGAAGAAGAAGCGTGGCGAAGAACAGACAAACCATCTAATTTTTAAGCCCATTAACACTATCAGGCCCGGAATTAAAGAATTGGGCCCGGTCCCAATTGACATTACTGCGGAAAACTCATGAGTTTTTATATAGAGATAGATAGATGCTCTAACAAGCATTAGTTAATGCACCCTTGATTTGTGACAAATACATACACTAGGCACTAACTCATGCACTCAATGCCATTGACACATGCACATGCAAACAATGATTCATGCGCCAACAAGCTCTCATTCATGCAAGGCAAATTTGCAAAAATACCCTAGGGGGGTAACTAACAAAAATGTCTAAAGCATTGTGGATATTACTGCAATATCCAAAATGGAATTGGAAGGTAGAGAATGAGCATTGGGTGTATGAAAACCCTAAAAAAACAAAGGCTTTGATGGTCAATGATGAGATGAAATATGAAGGGCTTCTGAAAATGGTGGAAGAAAAGCTTGCCATTGATCTTAAGAGGTTTGACTTAAAGCTGGCCTACATGCCTCCACAAAACCAAAATCTTCCTCCTTTCGATATTTGCGATAGTGATGATGTAGATGCTTTTTTCTTCTTGAACATGTTAACATGTAAAGATAGAATATGGTCAATTCCTTTGCATTCTGTGGTGGAGCCTAAATGTATTGGTTTAGATGAAAACCCTAATGTAATTCCAAAGGAAGAAGAAGAGATGATGGATGTTGAAGGTAGTGCACCTCAACCTTGCTCTCAGACTGAAAATGTTGGTGGACCTTCTTACCATGTAAGAGTCCTAAAGAGAATGTCAGATCACATGCTACACAACATAGTAGATGATGAGCTGAGAGAAGAAGAAGACATGTCAGGATCTGTTGATAAGTGTGTCCGGATATCTGTGGAATGTGGAGGGCAATCAAAGAAAGCTAAGAAAGGCATTGAACCTGAGGTTGTGTCACTAATCAGTGACGTTGAAGAGGAGGATTTTATTATGTCTGCAACCAAGCGACAAGGTTTGGACCTTGTCAACCTTTCTGATGAAGAATTTGATGATGATTATGTGAAGGTTGAGGACTATGAATATATGGGAGGAGATGATGAGGAACATGAACAAGGATCTTACCACTATGATGTTCCTGCTGATATTGAAAATTTGGAGGAAGAAGAATTGTGCTCTAACTCTCAGCCATTGACAATCAAGGTTGGAGATGTCTTTCCAACCAAGGAGGAGGTTCAACGGGCTTTGGTCTCATTTGCTGTGGAAAAATGTGTAGAAATGCGTGTGAAGAAGTCTGATAAGACCACTTATGTGGTGGAGTGCAAAAATGGAGGAGCATTTTCATTTGGCTTTCGTGCTTCAACGAGGGGTGGTAAAGGTACTGGTCCGTGGTGGGTCCGAAGGCTTGAACCAAACCATACATGTGCGATGCTGTTCAGGAACAATCACAGCAGACATGCCACTTCATCCTTCATTTCCAAGAGCATTCTTGATAGGTATGTGAACTGTGTCAGGATGTTTTTGAACACATGTAACAGGTTCAAAGGTCGCAAGGACGCACCAAGGGCAAAAGAGATACAAGCTGTCATGAAAGAGCTAGGAGTCGATACCAATTATTCCAAAGCAAACCGAGCAAGACAAAAGGCAGAGGACATCATTCGAGGGTCTCCTGAGCAAGGTTATAGTCAACTTCACTCATGGCTTCATATGTTGAAAGAAGTCAATCCTGGATCACATAGAAGCTTAATATTGGATTCTCAAAACTGGTTTAAGTACTGTTTCTGGGCATTGGGTGCTTGTATCAGGGTTGTTCCTCATTTGAGAAAGGTAACTTTTTAAACTATATCTTTTACCTGTCCAGATAAAGGGTAGTGTGTGGAGGGATAAACACTAAGGGGTGAAGGGATATGATTTCAGAAGAATAGATATAATTACTTGTCGGGATATATTATAGAGGGTAACAGGTTATATGATGTATCAGGTGATTTGTGTTGATGGAGCACACTTGGGAGGGAGATTCAATGGCCATCTTCTTCTTGCTACTGCCCAAGATGGAAACAAACAGATTTATCCCTTGGCTTTTTCTGTAGTAGACAATGAGAATAAGGATTCTTGGTCCTTCTTCTTTGAAGAGTTGAAGACGGTTGTTGTACCAGATAGTGTGGATGTGGTTTTTGTGTCTGATCGTCACCTTGCTATTAAAGCCGCTCTGAGAAAAGTTTACCTTCTTGCACAACATGGATATTGCATTTATCATATGCTGCAAAACTTCAAGCAAAAGTGCACTTGGGCAGGTTTGCAGGACCAGTGGTTTAAGATTGTAAAAGCATACACCGTAGAAGAGTATAGGACTGAGCTTCAGATCCTTCAAAACAGAACTACAGTTGTGGCAAATCTGGCTCTGAAAGTGCCTCTTGAAAAGTGGTATGGGGCATATTTCACAGCTGAGAAGTACAACATCATGACGACAAACAATGCAGAATGTCTAAACAAGGTGTTTAAACAGGAGCGTACATGGCCTATTGTAGCATTGTTTGATGTTATATTACTTACCTTTTCCACCTGGTTCTGTGAAAGGAGGGAGTCGGCTAATACATGGTGTGAGGTGACTACAAGGGCAGTGACCAAGACCATTGATAATAGGTATGCGACATCTGTGAGCATGAGCATCAATAGGCTTAGTGATATTGAAGAAGAGGTGACTGATGGAAGGAACAAGTATGAGGTGAATCTTCGCCAAAAACGTTGTCAATGCAACGTCTTTCAGAGAGATCGGATTCCTTGTAAGCATGCTTTGGCATTAGCAAAGGACAGGGGAGTTGACATTTCTACTCTTGTTAGTCACTTGTACACCAACAACATCTTGAAAGAAGTTTACAAGGAAACCATCCATTTGATCCCTCCACCCAACCAATGGGATGTTCCACAATCAGTCTCCTCTCTTCCTTGTTTGCCACCACCATGGAAAAGGGGACCTGGAAGACCAAGGTTGAATAGATATAAGGCTAGGTGGGAGAGGCCCTACGAACGAGTGTCCACGAGATGTGCAAGATGTGGTCTGCCTGGCCATACTCACAACACGTGCTCCCGGGCTGCAAGGGGAGGACAGTCAAGTCGAAGACCATAGGATACAAGGGTAATACAACAAGGTTCTAACTTTTTGGTATGTGAACAATGCTAACTTTTTGGTAAATGAACAATTGTAACGTCAATCCCTCCAGATTTGATGTTCTATCCCGACATAGGAATGGTTTTATCCTGTCAAACTTAATTTCATATGTCATATTATTTTGGGTTGGATGTTGAAATTTTGTTAGTATGAATGTTGAAATGCTTTTTAGTTTGCTTTGTTAAGTTGTAATGTATTTTCCCGCCACATATTCTGTTTTATCCTGTCACACATTACATTTAACATCCCGCCACCTAACTCCAGAACATAAATGCAGTCAAATTTGCCTTTACTCTGCACTAACGTCAGTACATGTTTTAAAGCAAAAATTTGCCTTTACTCTGAAACTTTTTTACAAGTTTGAAAACTTTATCCTGACAATATTCGTTTTTCATCCTGTCACTGTACAACTGGTTCACTTTGGCAGTTGTCACATCCTGCCATTTTGAGTTGTCATAGGTGGTAGGGGTAAGACTAGAAACTTGCATTCAAACTACAAATTTGTATTACAATAAAGCCATTGTTCTAGACCAACATAGTTCAACAAAACCAAACCAATATTCACACTAACCAAACCATTATTCAGAAACATAAAACACAAGGATCAGAGATACAAATTGTTCTTATTGTGTAACAAATTGTTCTTACTGTGTAACAACGTCATCAACATTATTTAACCTACTCACCCATTTCTCACCATACAGGCTGGTAGCAATGTCTAATCTATGCATGTCGATTGTCTTGTCTGAGATTAGGGAGAGATCATTATTGCCAAAACACAACCACTCAATGTACTTCACAGTGTATGCACCACAATCACCACTGTAAACAAAACAATCATTAGTAACATATTTATAAAGGGTGGAGGGTAAATAACAGAAGGGTGGAGGGATATATTACCTTTTCTTATTCTGTGGTAAGCCTTGAGTCCTTCCTTGATAATCCAGGTCCTCCTGAAGTCTATGTGCGTACTTTGGGGATAGAGCCTCGTGATTGCTCAAAAACTTTGGCAAATACTTCAGGATTGGGGCCACCTCTTTTTCCATTACCCGCTCTGGCTTCAAATTGGTGTTGCAGTCATACACATTTAGCTTCCAGTTCTGGAGGTCTATTTCAATTGCCACCCAATGGTTGCCTCCAACGAAGAGTGGTGCATAAATGAAGTCCACATCTTCCCAGTTTTTTCCAAATACGAATGGAAGACTTCCCTTGAAATACCTAACAACACGATCTGAAATTATTGGTACTTCAGCTCCACAAGCTTCACTCCTGTGTTGGTCCTTGTAGTCCTCAGACCATAGACAATCCATTATGGCAGCTTTGTGATTATCAGATGGTTTTTTCCTCAGCTCAGCCCTCACGTGGCAAAGAACCTCATCGATGTGCTGCCAATACAAGTACACATTTACACTTAAGATTGAAAAAATAAGAAATTAAAATTATATCCTGTCACACTTACCAAATTATCCCACCAGTGCCTTGGTTCAATAATTGCCTCATAGAAAGTCTTGTCAATAGCCACTCCACTCATACCCTCAAACTCCTCAGAGCTGAAACATAAAACACAATATAGGAGTATAAAATTTCATTGTAATCAACATAAAACACAATATTAATACACCAATTTAACTCAAGTACCTTTCGTCTATGTACCATTGTATTCCATCTGTCATTTCTTTCACAGCTGTATTCTTGGTTATCTTCTTCCAAAAAGCTTTTGTATAGACTTTCTTCTTCTTCTCCTGATTGTCCTTGGTGGTGTCCTTCTTGGTGTTTTTCTTGGTGGTGTTCTTGGATGTTGTGTAAGGAGAGCTGAGAGAAATAGAAGGCTTTGTATTACGCTTGGGTATGATCCTGCAAAAACATAGTGAACTAAAAAAACAATCCTTCCATTCAACATAAACTATCATGTCATACTAAAAAAACAATCATGTCATTCAACAAGAACTATCTTGTCATATTCAAACAACAATCCTGTCATTCAACAAAAAATATCATGTCATATTCCTAAAACTACCTTTGTTTCTGTGGAGACACCTTGTTTGGAGAACGACCACTAACATGCTTCACCCTTGTGCTAAACACCAGTTTGGGTTTAGCAAAATCATCTGCCTTGTCCTCCTCACCTTTCTCCACCTCAGCCACATCCTTGCCCTCCTGAGTGTTTTCCTCCTCACCCTTGGCTTCCTCCTCACCTTTCTCCACCTCAGCCTTGGCTTCCTCCTCAGCCTTGGCCTTTTCCTCTTCAGCCTTTTTCTTTCCTCCTCCTCAGCCTTGGCTTCCTCCTCAGCCCTTTTCTCCTCTTCAGCCTTTTTCTTTCCTCCTCCTCAGCCTTGGCTTCCTCCTCAGCCATTTTCTCCTCCTCAGCCTTTGATTCCTTCTCAGCCTTTTCCTCCTCAGTTGTAGCCTGCTGAGTGAGCTCTTCCCTTGGTGCATCTACAAGATCATTATCTTCCAATTCATCTTGCACCTTAGGGTCGCTCTCATCCTTGTCAAATGCCTTCTCAGCTAGCTCAGCAACAATATTCATGACCACATCACCTTACATTCTCCTTAAAAGGCAGAGGCTCCATGGTTCTCCATTTGTCCAAGAGATTCAATACCTCCTTCTTCTTCTGGGAGACTGGTCTTTCCACTTCCGGCGCTGACTTCGCCGACGACCCCTTCTTAGATTTGGGGGTTTTCTCGGTTTGCCTCTTCTTTCTCCCTTTAGAGTCTCCTTGTGAGTCTCTTTTTCTTTTCTGGGATGCGGGGGGTGCAGAAGCTCTGGTAACGGGGGCCATAACTGCAGCGGCTGCGAGGGAGAAAAAGGGAGAAAGACGGAGATAGACGGAAGCGAGGCTGCAAGAGAGGTTGCGAGCGTCGATTTCGTCTGAGAAATGGTGAGGTTGAAGGTTGAACGAGAGGGAGAGAGTGAAAATGGTGAAATTTTGAAAATTTGGTGAAAGGAGGAAGAAGACTCAGTGAAAACGAGAGAGAAAAGTTGAAAAGAAAATGGGTGAAAGGGTTGAGATGATTAATGGAAGTTAATTATGCTTGAGAAAACAGTTAACGTTTTTTAATTTCAAAACCGTCATTAACCTTTTCCCGTTTCTTTTCTTAATTTTCCTTTTTTATTAATTTATTTTTCCTTTTCTTTTTTTTAAAGTGTTTATTATATAATTTAATTTCCTTTTATTTTTTATTTATTAATTTCATTCCTTTTTCTTAATTTCAGATAATATTAAAATAATCATTTCAGTTAAAAAAATAAAGATAAATGAAATTATAATAAATCTTTTCTTTTTAATATGAAAAATATTTTTTTGGACTATTATAACCCTCATATGGATATTACAGTAATATCCATATGAAATTGGGCATATGTGTAATATTGGTACAAAAACTTGGGTATTTGCGACATTATACTCTTCATGCAATTATGTCAAATATCTTTTTTAAACTATGAAAATAGATAAAATTTAAACATGCACAAGGGAGGCACCGATCATGCACCTCCACTCTTTGGGTCATTGACTCATGCATCCACATGCTATGATGCATCCTACGTTATAAAATTGTTATCACAACAAAATTGAGCCATGCACATTTAAGCACTAACTCATGCACCCACCGGACTTGATTCATGCACCCACAAGAGATTTTTAAAGAACACAACTTCATCATAAAAAATCAACTTGTCTTTCACAAAAGTCAACCTAGAAACCAACTTGTCTTATTATAACAAAGTTAAAATCACTCATGCAAAGATCGAAAAAGGCGACATAAGGGCTTTTCTTCTAAACCTTTAAACCGACAGATAGGAAATCCTCAAATACCCCTAATATCGAAATTCCCACCTGTTTCTTAGCAACATCAAGAGAAATATAACCAATGAAGCACCAACACAATCTAGTTCCTTCATAATCCTCCGAATCTCGTTGGGAAACTAAACCTTAGCTCTAACCCTAACGCATGCAAGACCCAAACCTCCTGATTCGCAAGCGACATGGAGAAAAAGCTAAAAAGAAGAATGAAAAGAGCAAAGAAGATACCTAGAAATTGGCAAAATTGCACTAAAGAATCGGAGAAAACCTAGCTTTTCAAAGAATTTTTTTCCTCGAACAAGGAAGGTATGGTCCCCTTCATCGGAATGAATGTCATTAGTGAAGTCGAACTCAACACCCCTATATAAAGGATGATGTAGTCGAACTCCCGATTGATTTTGACAATTCTTTAAAGAAGTTGTCGTTAATCTTAAGCATTGATTGTTGGATCTGACAGGTTGGGACATGTCCTTGGAATATACACGATGATTGCCCATTTTTTTGTGGACATCAAATATTTTAATAATATTTTTCTTCCTTTTATTAATATCTATTTTTCATATTCACTTATTCTCACTACACTCTCAATTGTTGTCTATTTATTTATTATTATTCATTTTTTTATGGGACACATGTCAAATTTATTTATGTGTTTTTGATCAATAATAATGTCATTTTAAAACAAATGTCAAATTTAGGTTGAATGCTCATTTCTTTTTCTATAGAGAAGAGAACGTCAATAATATTTATTTATTTATTTTCTTCAAATTCTATTTATTTATACTTTAATATTATTTTAAATTTTTCTTTACTACAAATGCAATAGAGCAATTGGCTATGTACTCCTGGAAAGACACCTTCTACAGTTGTACCCTGGACGACAGACAAGTCTTAATATTTGTGCAAGTGTTGCGTCTAATATTTCGTCCACCCGAACCCATCGAATCTAGCACTTGACTGCAATTAGTACCGCAAAATCCAGTAGTGAAGTGAAGTGAAGCAATAATCCAGCGAGCGAGCGATGGAGAAATTAGCCCTTGCTTCAGCGAAGCCAGTGCTGGGATTGGGCTTCCCATGGAGCGCCACTCGAACCTTACAACCTCTCCCTCTCAAAACCCTTTCCACCTTCCCCAAATCCAGACCCACCACCGTCCGCGCTGCCGCCTCTTCCCGACGGGTATCCAGCGTTGCAAAGGAGACCTCTTCTGTTGGCGTTAACCCCAATCTCCCCGTCTCGCCTTCCTCTTCCAATTTGTACGTTTTCGCATGCCCATATCATTCATTCTTATTTTTCTCTCTATATCATCTTTTCGTTTTTCATGACATGATTCGGTCAAAATGTGGGTTTTCAGTGGTTCTCCGCTTTTCTGGATTGGAGTTGGTGTTGGTCTATCTGCCCTTTTCTCATGGCTGGCATCGTATTTGAAGGTATAGTTATCATGCATTCTTTAGCTGTGTGGATTGAGACAATTTCTGGAGGGTTTTAACTTTGATTTTGAAACCTGAAAAGACAGAATTTTGTCCCAAACCTAACTTGTTGTGTAGCTTGCGTACTTCTTGCAAGGGGTAAGTAAGTTATAATGCTGTCCATGACCATTTCGAAGTTGCCATTAGGAAAAAGCTATATCACTCTGAATTTTCGTAGGGGTGCTGTCTAGTATCCTTTATTTGTTCTCTAAACATACTTGTTTCTTGTAAAGGTGGTTTTTTGAATAAGAAATATGTTATTTGTTGCAGAAATATGCAATGCAACAAGCTATGAAGACGATGATGGGACAAATGGCACCACAAAATAGTCCATTTGGAGCTCCTAATTTGTCAACAGGATCACCTTTCGCTTACCCACCGCCATCGGTACCCTTTCCTTCCCCACCTCCCTCTGTAACTGGAGCATTTGCCACACCTGCAAGTGCTACTACTTTAGCGTCAGCTACAACTCCCAAACCCACCTCTCGTGAATCTGCAGTTACAGTAGACGTCTCAGCAACTAAGGTTGAAGCACCACCAACCATTAATGTAAAGATTAATGAGGATGTGAAGCCTGAGCCCAAAAGAACCCGTACTTCCTTCCCTTTTATTTTGATGTGTTTGTCTTATTGATACATCACTGGGTGCTGTGTTTGCTTTTTTTCTTCTTCTTAATTTCACTGTATGAATGGATCATTAAGTCTGTATGGTATACAGCTGAATTTGTTTACTGATCAGCAATTGTTTTTTCAGAGTAATGTAATTTGTAAAGCTTAAAGAATCTACTTTATGAACTGTCTGAAAATGGCTGTTGTGATAACTTGTGGTTCTTGAACAGGCTCCTGGGCCACAGCTGCTGTAAAATCTTGAGTTTTGAAGCTTTGTTTGACAGTGGTTTTCTGTTACAGCGTTTGAGGATGTCTCACCTGAAGAAGGCCTGCCAAAGAGTCCATTTGAAAACTATGAAGACTCTTCTACTTCAAAAATATCCAAGGATGATAAATTTGCTGAGGTGGTAAGTAGAAAGGGTGGAGGACTAAAGATAGACTTAAGATGGATGGATGTGGTTTTTGAACTATATTTAACCTTTCTTGTGCAGGTATCAGGAAATGGAACAGCTACTGCAGGTGCAGCTGCTGCAAATGAAGCCCAGTCTACAGGTGAGTTACAAAGCATGAAGTTAGTATTTCTACGTGAAGTGGTGCAATTCTTACTTGGATCAATGGATGAGTAGTTTCTGGTCGTGTAATTCTTCATCTTTTCCATTCAATTTTAATGATTATCCTGTGGTTGATGACTGAGTGTTTTTTTCTTATATCTTTACTGTTTGATGAGGAAAGGATCGTTGCTAGGTAGTTTAGCTTCATTTCCTTCATACAAGATGTCAAGGAAGCTGCATATGCCTTTAGTTTCTATTGACTCCTCTTGAGATATTGGTCTTCGTGACTACTAGTACTCTGTAGTTTATATCACATCCTTTTAGATTTCTTTTACTCAAAAACCCTTTTGCTTTTACTTCTTAATAGTTGGTGCCTTTTTTACTAACAGGAAATTCCAGTCCTCTCATGTCTGTAGAGGCATTAGAGAAAATGATGGAAGATCCAACTGTGCAACAAATGGTTTATCCGTAAGTATGCTTTGTGGATTTCCTGTGTTTTTTAATAAAGTTAATTATCACATTTGGTTTTCCCTTTTTCAATGGAACCAAAGATTCACTATTTCTTGCCTTCATAATTATATGGAATAAAGCAAAATGACTCATTTAATCGTCTATGCTTCTTATTTTCAGAAGTAGTAGTCAGACTATGCAATTTTTGATGCAATTTTTAATTGTCTATGCTTCTTATTTTCTGAAGTAGTAGTCAAACTATGCAATTTTTGACGCAATTTTTATTTTGGGTCATCGGAAACAACCTCTCTGTTGTTTTAACACAAGGTTTGGTTGCGTACATTCGACCTCCCCTCACCCTGCTATAAGCGGGAGCCTGTTAAGGCATTGGGGTAATGTTGTTGTTGTTGATGGTTTTCCCTTTTATTGGTATAAGGGTAGCATGAAAATTTTAAAGACATTGCAAATTTTCTAATTCTTGTGTATTTGCAGACATCTTCCAGAGGAGATGAGAAATCCAGCAACTTTCAAATGTCAGTCTACCATCCAGTGATCTACTTTTCGTATGAAATAAAGTTATTTATACATTTTTAAGGGTACAACTAAACTGTATGGGGACTATGATTTGGCTTACATGCTTTTTCTGTTTAGCTTTATTTTGTTAATACTACAATCTACTTGTCTCATGACATTTTAGTTATGGCTTGCCTCTAGCTGGAAAGTTGTAGTATTAGAGACATTACGTATCCTGTGAAGAGATAAAAAAAAATTATTGTAACTAAAAAGTTTTAGCCCTAGACAAGCAGACATCATTTTTAATAGATGGGTAATCTTTATCCGGGTTTATGTTTTAATTTTCAGAAATGACTGAAGAAGAACAGGTGTTGGTATTATAACTTCCTTCATAATATGTTTGACAATAGCTTTTTTGTTCATTCAATGTGGTAAACTTTCAAAAAGTAAGAGTGAACATGGCATGGTTCTTATATCTACTTCTTCTCAGGGATGCTACAAAATCCAGAATACCGGAAGCAGCTGCAGGATATGCTGTGAGTTTTCCATATAGCTTGTCTAACGTTTATATTTGCATGTTTTGGATGTTGCTTTTATCATTAAGCTGATGTGCTTGCTCTACACAAATTTCACAGGTTCTGTGCAATCTATTAACCTTTTAAAAATGTGTGTACTGTTTGAACAGAAATAACATGGGAGGAAGTGCTGGATGGGACAACCGGATGATGGATACTATGAAAAACTTTGATCTTAGCAGTCCCGAGGTGAAGCAGCAATTTGGTGAGTTTCAGGATGTTCCTTGGGCTGTAGTATCATACATTATTCAGAAGAGTAATGTTTTATCTTGTTTCTTTTTCTTCTTCTTTTTTCCCTCAATTTCACAGATCAAATTGGTCTTACCCCTGAAGAAGTGATATCAAAAATTATGGCCAACCCTGATGTTGCCATGGCGTTCCAGAACCCCAGAGTACAGGCTGCAATCATGGATGTATGTTTACAAACAACAAAAATGCTTACAGTCAGGCAGATCAGAAATTCTTTGAAGATGCCCTTGTAATTCACAATTCTAACTAACCTGCTTGCTTGTTTTCTAATCCATTTTTGTCTTGGCAGTGCTCACAGAACCCTTACAATATTAGCAAGTATCAAAATGACAAGGAGGTAATACTGCAATCTAACATGCTCTTGAGTTTTGCTTCCTTTGTTCTTCTCTTCTCCTACCTAGGGCTAGTGTACAAATTTCCTTGCCAAAAACAGTATACAATTTGAATTTCTTATCCTTGCTGGTTTCCTCTTCTACTTGAAACCTTATTTTCAGGTTATGGACGTGTTCAATAAAATATCAGAACTTTTCCCTGGAGTCACCGGATATCCTTGATTCCTCTGTATTTTCAGTTTTGGGCATACAACATCGGCTGCCCCGGATCTGTCAACTATGATGAGCTTAGGTGTTTAGATTAGATCATGATTGATATTCTGCAAAGCAGAAGAGTTGGGTAATCTGCAAAGCAGTTTAAAACCCTTTTTTCAATTGTATGGATCTTCATAAGTTGTGTCTAGGCACCCTCTTCCATGAGAACTGAGACTTCACAAGCATCGAACTTGTACAGCGACTGTATTTTATTGACTACCAGTGGCACCAATCATAATGATCGTTCTTTCTCAAAATAGGTTTGTGTTATTTTGGGATTCTTGAGGGTTGAATCTTGACATGATTAATATACCAAGCCTAAAAAATTCATATACTGTATTATTTATGGAAGTACTGGTATTGAGAAAGCTAGAACATCATCCCATATTTTAAAATTTCCCCATTCAAATACTAAATACTACAGTACAGTATAAATGGAGTTTACGGG
Organism: Oxyria digyna; assembly: GCA_029168935.1. Lineage (NCBI taxonomy): Eukaryota > Viridiplantae > Streptophyta > Magnoliopsida > Caryophyllales > Polygonaceae > Oxyria > Oxyria digyna. The sequence continues at coordinate 25,743,904 of JAPVLV010000013.1, forward strand.
ATCCATCTTACGAGACCTTGGGTTTCAAAAATCCCAAAACATCAAATTGGCTGATATATGGTGTTCCATTGGCAATAAACCCATAAAGCTATATTGTTGGTTTGTATATATACAAGGGAGAAATATAGTTGTAGGATAAATATGAAAAGAATCTCAAAATGAAGGTAGGAGGATTCACTTTAAATCGCACTCTACTATCCTTGGTACTCCTCTTTGAAATCTATTGCGTAACAACTCTTCCTGCACCCGACTTTTGTTCAAGAAGCTTGCCAAGTGCAGCATCAATCTGAGCAAATACGGCATCTTTTGAAGCATTTCCATTAACCTGAAAATGGTTTCAATTTGTAAGCACAGATGGATGTTGCAAATATAAACAGAGGAAGTATGCATACCTTGACAGTTATGTCCTCGTACATAGAAACTACAACCTCCACATTTTGATGATGCGTAGTCAAACGCAGCTTCACCTACATAGAGCGAAAACATAATGTGTCAAGGATAGATAAGAAAAGGTTATACAAATTGCAAAAGTTGTAGTTGTGCCTTCTCTTCCGTATCATCAAAGCGTTGGGTCAATCTCGCAGCAATTTCTTCACTTTCTGGTGGAGAGTAGTTCAAATGATATATCTTTCCAGTGACAGGATCTAGCCTTCGTCCAACCACTCTCTCGACAAGCATATCTTCAGAAACCTGCAGGCAAGAAAACAAAATGCTCAAAAACAGAATGGATATGTAAAGAACATCTTACGGGCATTATGTGATTGTTGATTCAGGATGTAGCTGAGTATTGCTGGCTGCATTATGTGATTGTTAATTCATTCTAATTTCAAACAAAATAAATCCAGGTAAAAAGACTTGCTTCTAAAAGAATAAAGAGGTCAGGCTGGAAGCCAAAATCCCTTAAAGCATTTGCTTGAGATGAACTACGTGGATATCCATCCAAAAGCCAGCCTTTTTCTGTTGAATCTGGTTGCGAGAGCCTGTCTTTTACCATCTATAAAAAAAATCCATTGACAAGTCAAGAAACATTAGAAGAAAAGCCACGGAAAAAAAAACAGAAGCTCTAAACGTACCATGACAACTATTTCATCAGGGACCAGCTGACCCTTCTCCATGTATTGTTTTGCCAGGTTTCCATTTTCACTCCCAGAAGCAATCTCTGCCCTTAAAAGATCTCCAGCAGCAATATGCACCAAGCCATACTGCATATATCAGATGACCCCATTCAATCTGTTTTCTTCAATTGCAGTAGAACTTTATGCTTATTAACAAATATACTGTTCTTTGAGGCAAAAAACAAGACCTCTCAAACACACTTGAAAGCAGATGGTTGAAGCACACATAAGGAAAGCGCAAGTGGACTTGAAACAAGAAAAAGGCAAGTAGACAAACAACAAGAAGACACATACTTTGCTGGTTATCAGCTCGCACTGAGTTCCTTTGCCAGAAGCAGGAGCACCTGAAATCATAACCTTCAATGGAGGTTGCCTCTCCACAGATGCCCTGACCTGCACATCAAATGACATCACAAACATAAACAATGAATTCTGCAAAGGAGTTATCATTTCAGTACAAGAAGATCAGCATGCCAAATTTCCACTTCATTTGCTGGGAGTGAAAATGGCATCAGACACACAGTGTTCAAATTTACTTGCAGTTAATCAATGAGCTTTGACACAACTTAATTCCCCAATATAAAGTCTCTCATTAGGAAAGAGACAATAGGAAAGAAAGACAGAAAATCGTACCAAAAAAGCGGCGGAATTCCGGCATAAGGGTTTGCGAGGTAGACGGCAGGAAAAAGAATGATCGGAAATGGAGGGTGAAGTAGAAAATTGAAGAGGGCGATATCCAGGAGGAGAAGGGGAGAGGGAGAAGGAATGGTCAGATGAATATCGTAAAGCGGGGAAATGAAGCGCAAGAGAAGCAGCCATTGCCATCTTGCTGTTGCTGTGCCTCTCTCCCTTCGCCTCTCCCTAAATGAATCTATGCTAAAAGGAACTCACTTTAACTTTAACTGGTTGTAGAGACTAGAGAAGTAGAGAGAGAGGTTTTTTTTTTAATATTATCCAAGAACCGGATCCCGTGTCTCACGACACCGGCAGTCCCTGATCATCCCAAGAGACGATCTTTAAGAAAGACCGAAAGGATGAATTACAACCATGTAATCCAAAGTTACTCGTAAGGTTCCTGATATTAGCACCAGCTAAAGATGGACTACTAGAAAACATAGTCAGTTTTAAAGCAAGGATGTTCACATCCTTATTAGCGAGGAAATCAGCGGCCTGATTAGCTTCTCTGAAACAATGATATAATTGAAAAGAATTAATGTTTTGAAGTAATTTTTGACAGTCGGAAATAATTGTTGAAATTGTCCAAGGAATTTTCCATTGTTGCTTAATAGAGTTTATAACTGTAAGATTATCACCTTCAAAAATAACGTTCTTAAGACGAAACAAATTAACTGTTTTTATAGCATGAAAAGCAGTCAATGCTTCAATACAAAGAGGAGAATGATGATGAGTTTTTAGAGTATCAACAAATATAATTGTACCATTATTTTTCCTTGCTATATAAGATATAAACCTTTCATTACCATTTTTTAATGATCCATCGAAATTTACTTTAATCCAGTTGTGTGGAGGAGGTTTCCACACTCTATTCTTCTTCTTTGATCTATTTCTTTTTTGTGGTTGTTTATGACCTTTTTCATTGGTTTGCATATTCTCCCAATGTTGAAATTTAAAGTATGCAATATCTGCCGGAAGTCTGGTATCTGTATTATTTTTCGAAAAGACAATATTGTTTCTATAAATCCATAATTCATACCAAATGAAAATAAGAGGTTTAATAAGATTTTTGTGATTAGAATCAGCCATTAATTCTGTAATGAATTCTGTAAAAGGTTTATCCTCAGGTACTTGAAATTGAATATTGAGTAAGTGAAATAATTTTCTGTAGTTCTTAGTTGAATTTGGACATTGAAAGAAAAAATGATTAGTATCTTCTTGAATATGATTACAAACTGAACAATATGGTGGAACCCTGTTATAATATCTATTTAGCCTTTCTGTAGTTGGTAGATTATCGGAAATAGCTTTCCAAAGAAATTTTTTAATTCTTGGTGGTAAATTTTGTTTCCATAACCAGTTGAATAGAATATTGGATTGTTCTAAATTAGTACGTTCACACAACGATCTAGCTGAAACAATAGTAAATTTACCAGAGGTATTTAATTTCCAAATTAAAAAGTCGTTGTGTGGATGTTTTAGAATATGAATACTTTGTATTTGGTCTGTAATGTGGTTAGGTAATAAATTATTCAGGCGTTGCAGATTCCATTTTTTATCATCAGTGATGTAAGTATGTACTGATTCATTAATATCAGCGTAAGCAGGGTTGTGATAAATCTTGAGGTCTATGTTTGGTAACCAATAGTCAGTCCAAAATTTAATAGATTTTCCATCTCCAAGTTGCCAAAGGAGTCTTTCCTGAAAAACTTTACGAAGATGTAAAAGTCTCGAAAATTGCCAAGATTGTTTCCTATTTCTTTTTGAATATGTTAGAAGTGAATCATCTTTGAGATATTTTTGTGTAATAATTTTCACCCAAATATTATCTGGATCAGTTAATAGTTTCCATAAAAGTTTCATCTGCAAGGCATCATTCATATGTTTGGATTTATGAAGACCCAGACCACCTTGTGATTTAGGTTTGCATATTTTGTCCCAAGAAGTTAATGGTCGGTAAGAAGAGTTGTATTTATTCCAAAAAAATTGTTTAGTTATTTTATCCATCTTGTCACAAATATTTGTAAGTAGTGAAAAACATTGCATGAGATGATCTGCTTCTGAAAGTATATTAGATTGGATAAGTATAGCCCGTCCTGCTTGGGATATGGAGTTAGCTTTCCATTTAGAAAGTTGTTTTGTCATATTTTGCAGAACGTACTCAAAACAGTCACTTTTTACTCTACCTCGAACAATCGGGATACCTAAATATTTTTTCATTGCGTTTGTGGTTTGGAGATTTAATATAGAGGCCAAAGCTTGTTTTTGTTGTGTGGGAATGTTTGGACTCGTTTGGAAGGTACTTTTATGATAGTTAATTGCTAATCCCGAAATATACTGAGTCTCTCAAGAGTTTTTTTTAATAAAATTCATGTTTGTAGCGTTTGCGTTTGCAAAAATAAGAGTATCATCTGCAAAGCAGAGGAACGGAATCCTTGTACCATGTTGAGATAATTGGATACCAACCTTGTGTTGTCTCTTATCAGCTTCAATTTGAAGGGTTCTAGCCAAATGTTCCATAACTATTATAAAGAGAAAAGGTGCAATTCGGTCACCTTGTCTGAGACCACAGTTAGGTTTAAAAGTGGGTCCAGGAATGTTGTTGACCAAAACTGAGAAAGAAGCAGATTTGATGCAAGTCATAATCCTATCAATCCAATAATTGTGGAAACCAAATTTTTGTAAATTTTTTATTAGAAAAGGCCATTGCACCTTATCATACGCCTTTTCCATATCCAATTTTAATGTCATCCAGCCTCTTGTACCATTCTTTTTCCTATGAAAAAAATGGAATACTTCATGTGATATTAAAATATTATCAAAAATTGATCGATCTTGTACAAAAGCTCCTTGGCAGGGATGGATAATTTTTTGGAGTAAAATCTGTAATCTATTTGCCATTATTTTGTAATAATTTTGTAGACCGTGTTACATAAACTAATAGGTCTGAAATGATTAATAGTACTTGGAGTTTCTGTTTTTGGAATTAATGTAATGAATGATTGAGAGCAATCCGATAATAAGATACCTGAGTGAAAGAAAGATGGAATGGCCGAAATTAATAATTTTGATGTGAAATTCCAATACTTTTGATAGAATTCAGCTGTAAATCCGTCAGGACCAGGTGTTTTATTTTTAGGTAATTCAAAAACTACAACTTTAATATCTTCAGCTGTAGGTTGTTTCATAAGTTCGTAATTATCTTCCTCAGTAATGAGTTTAGGAATCATATTAAAATCTTGATCTAAGATATCATTAGTATGAGAAGGTATAAATCTTGATTTAAGGTCATTAGTAATGTGTTGAGTAATCTCCGGTTAGGTATAATATTTTATATTGTTTAGAGATTGAAAACAATTGATTTTTTGTTTGAACTTTCTGATTTTAACCGTATTCTAAAAATATTTTGTGTTTTTGTCCATATTTGTTAAATGCTTAATTGTAGCTCGTTGTCGCTAATAAGTGTGTTGAAATGCTAGTAATTTATTATATTTGTCAATAAATCTCATATATTTTTATGTGTATTGCTATTAGGATCCGAGATGTTATTATGATTTTGGAGAAATCTAAGAGTATCCTCTGTTTGTTTCAGTTGGAAATGGATATTATGAACATTCCGATGAGCCCATGTTTTATAATGTTGCTTGATATTTTCCTGTTTAGAGAATAATTGGAACAAAAAAGAACCTTGCGTAAGAGAGGTCCAAATCTTCTGGACCATTTTTTCGAAATTTGGATTAGAAAGATGTGCATTTTCTAAAATAAATGGATAATTTTTCTGAGGACACCTAGTTCCTAATTCTAGAGTAATGTAACAATGATCTAATGTAGTAAAGGGGAGATGTTCCATATTTAGGTTATTATAAAAATTAAGAATATCTGGATGAACAACAACTCTGTCTAATCTCTCTAGGGTAGTATCTGTATTAACATTTGATCTTCTCCATGTAAAGGGAAACCCATTAACATTAAGAGTAATAAGGCCATGTTTGGCAATGAAATTATTAAGTCGTGTAAAACGGTGTGAAGATGGTTGAGAACCCCCTGCTTGTCATATGGAGATAGTAAATCATTCATATCTCCAATAATGATAGATGGCTCTTGATGACTTTGAATAATTTGAGAGATAAAGTTCCAAAAATCATTCTTTTCATTTTCCCTACTTGGAGCATAGAGAAAATTATAATGTAACTTTTCGCAGGGTCAATATATTGTACAACAATAGTATTAAAGTCATGAAAAATAATTTGAATATTATGATATTCGTCAAAGTTTGTGGCAAGAAGCCAAAGTCCCCCTTTAGAGCCAGCCGAAGGTGAAATAGTTAAATTACGAAAACCAATTTTTCCTAGAATTGTGATGATAAAGGCTCATTGAATTTAGATTCTGCTAAGCAAAAGAGATCTATGTTATGAGTCATTTTTATATGCGAAATTTCTGTCCAGAAATTTGTACGTCTAATACCACGACAATTCCAGTAAGCAATCGTCACAAGAAACCTTCTATAAAGAATGGGAAGGTTGATGAATATCCTTTTGTTATACCTTTTCTATACACTCTGAAATTAATTTTTGGTTTTCGAGTAAAATTTGGGTTACGAAGGACTTGTTGGTAAATAGAAAAATTTTAATTTTTTTTTTTGAAAAAAGGATTTGCTGCGTATGACAAACATAATAAAAGAGGGTTTTGTCAATATGTAGCTTAGAGTTTTTGTTTGTTGTTTGGTAAGCTCTTTTGATATAGTGTGTAATATAATAACATAGTGTATAATAGGGTATAATAGGGTTTATATATAGGTTGTAATAAGTTGTAGTAGATAGTGCATGAATTGCAGAAAATAAAAGAGGCCAGAAGACCTCACCAGCAAACCAGAAGTAATAAACTGGAGTTGTAGAAGTTCTCGGGATTACATCGCTATCAAATGTGGAGATACTTATAAACCTAATATCACCAAGTTGGACATACCCCAAACTTGATGCATACAAAAATGGGGGACAACAATATTATACACCATTACAAACTTCCCATTATCACCAAGCGAGTTGAAGATGAACATACTAATAGTGATATTAAACAAGCAAAGAGTGACCTGCATAGGGCTTGGAACATCTCTATAAATAGGAGTGATGAGGATTTGCAAGATTCTACCAAGTGTCACCACACCAATACAATACAATACTAAATTTCCTATTGTTATCATAAGCCACGTACTCCCTCCGTCTCACAATATAAGCCACATTTGAGGTGTTTCACGAGAATTAAGAAAATTGTGAGTTTAATGATTAAAAGAGAGTGAAAATTTAAAAAGTGTAATACGGAGTATAGTTTTTTAGGGTGGTTGAAAAATATTCATCCATTATATTCACAAAGATATTCATGAATATATTCATCTTGAGTTGGACTTTTGACTTGGCCCACCGAAAAAAAGTCCAATATTAAAGTTTACATTTTTTAAAAGAAATTTTCACATATATTTTTTAAACAAATCTATTATAACAAATAATCATATCATATCATATCATATCATATATCATTTTTGGGGGTGGTTGAAATATATTCACACAAGATAATGAAAAAAAAAAAGTCACACAAGATAATGGAAAAAAGATATTCACACAAGATAATAAAAGAAGATAGATATTGACAAAAGATATTCACACAAGATAATCAAAAAATATCATTACTCTATTATCTATCGTGACAAAAGATATTTAACAAGATAATATAAAAAGATAGATAATAACATAGGATATACACACCTAAAAATTTGTTATCTATCTATTATCTATAAAAATAAGATAAGTTTGATAAAAAAAAACCAAAAAAACTTATTATATAAATTGAAACCATCGAACATTTCACATTACATATTTTCAACAAAAACTATAAGAAATTCTTTGAACGTAATTATGGATTAAAAACAATATGATTATTTATAAGATTCCATATTATCAATCGAAGACGATAGCAAATTAACTAAACATAATTATGGATTTAAAATTATGATTATGGACGCAAATAATAATACGAATTAAATATATCCGAAAATACTATATCTACTAATTCAATTTCAGAAGATACTATATATCGTAAACATCATATAATATATATAGATTTGTAGGAGACAATTTAATTACCTTAAAATTAGATTTTTGGTTAAAAAGTTTAAAAGACGTTTAAAAGGCACACATAAAATAAAATCCACCAAGGTAAATAGTATCAAAGATATGTATAAATATATTTTTTGTTAGATCAAATGTATTATAAAAAAATAAACCAACATAAATCATATCAAATTTATAAAATTATGGGTTAAGGTAAAAAAACGATTTATAAATTTATAATTAACATGTTTTCTCAATAAATAATTGAACAAAAGATATATATACCAAACACTTTTTAAATCTTAACCATGTGAAATTATTTTTAATTCTTTTAAAGATATAACAAAATAGTTGAACGCAATAAAAGATTAAAAAATTAATTTCAAAGATATGTATAAATATAATTTGTGTTAGATCAAATGTATTATAAAAAAATAAACCAACATAAATCATATCAAATTAATAAAATTATGGGTTAAGGTAAAAAAAAAGATTTATAAATTTATAATTAACATCCATTTGATTTAAATGAAGTACCCGATGATGTTGGTAGTTACATTCCTCAAACTCATCTAGACGCTCAAGCTATCGGCGATAATATCGAAAACCGACATCCGGGTAATGTTGTGTTTGGAGTTTCATTCTCATATCTATTACTACATTATTGCACATTATTCTTGTATTTATATAAGGGAATCAATTTGCTCAGCTCTCCCCTGATATTTATTTTCATTGATCTTTAGAAATCATCTATATGTACCCCTACAAAATGAAACGAATATGAATTGATTTCAGCATACATGTTTGTATTTGGAGTTGTTAAGTTTTTAGTGATTATTTACTTATCATTCTTGGAAAACAATCAGATGGGAATGATATTTACTGTGCAAAGTGAGAAGGCCTTATGTCCGTTGATTCATTCTTCATCCAACGGCCAGCATGCCTCCACTTTCCACGTCAGATTGACGTACCTTGCACGCGCTCACCAGCGCGTCTGATTTTCTTTCGAATTTCTTCAGCCTCCTTCGCTCTTCTCCTGGCGATTTCTTTCCTTCCCAGGCGATTTCCAGATCTCAACGTTTTCCTCCGCTTTCCTTCACTCGCTCTATCTTCGTCTGATATTCTACTACTCTTGAGAGGTTACGTTTAACCTAAATCGGCCAGTTTTGTATTGATTTGTGGTTGGATTTTGTGATTATCGCCTATGCTTATACGTTTTTTGTTCAGATTTAACCTAATTCGATCTATGTGTTTGGTAAATTTGTGTTTGTAGGTGTTACGAGTCATGGATTCTAATTTGTTGATGTCTGCATCTAGTCCTTCTGGTAGGTTTTTCTTCCTATTATATTTGCACATCTAGTCCTTCTGGTAGGTTTTTCTTCATAGCTGAGGCGTTCCAGTTGAGAGGATGCTTTGAATCATCTAAATTGAATGGAGAGAGAAGCTGATTATTTGACAACATGCTATTTGGTCCTATCTTTTAGATGCACAAATTATGATGACTTGGTGCACATTTATTCTTACTGACTTGAAGAATTCTGTTTTATGGTTGCGTTCTAGTTGAGAGGATGCTTTGAATCATCTAAATTGAATGGAGAAAGAAGCTGATTATTTGACAGCATGCTATTTGGTCCTATCTTTTAGATGCACGAATTATGATGACTTGGTGCACATTAATTCTTACTGACTTGAAGAATTCTGCTTTATGGTTGTTTTTATATCTAATCTGTATACTATTTGAGAGTTTGTGTGTATTATGTACTTTGGAAATTAAACAGTAGCATAATATATCTGAATTCATGCACTTTTGTTGTATTTTTGTGTTTACTGTTGTTGATGTTTTATTTCAGGGTCAACTCTAAATTCAGAAAATATGCTTGTTTCAATATCTCCAAACAACTCTACTTATTATATCCCTGTTTGCAACAACGATTTGAGGCCATATGTGGGGAAATTGTTTGCAACACTTGAGGAAGGTGCTAGTTTTTACATCAATTATGCGGATGCGTGTGGTTTTGATGTGCGTCATGGACATAAATCACTAGCTGAAGATGGTAGCAATGTTGTTTTATGGAGGTATCTTATGTGTAACAGACAAGGGTTCAAGAAGAGATCTTCTGGTTTAGGTTCCCTTTGTATTTCAACAAAAGAAGGTGTGGTAGATGTTCCTATAGTTAAAAGGCGGAGGGTCTCTAACAGATGTGGTTGTATCGCTAAACTAGTGTTGCGCTATGAGGCTTCCGTAGGTTATCGTGTGAAAAAGTTTGAAGAGCGTCATACACATGTCATGGTTGATGATTGTGATAGGCACTTTAGAAAGACCAATAGGAAATTGACTTCTTTCCACAAAGATTTCATTATGAACTGTATGAAAGCTAATGTTGGCGCAAGCAAGTCGTATAAGATGTACAAGGAGTTTGTTGGATCTTATGCCAGCATTGGGGCAACACTTGTGGATTTTCGCAATTTCAGGAGGGATTTGAACTCTTTCATGGTAGGGTGTGATGCACAAATGGTGCTTGACAATTTGTTCCAAAAGAAAGAAAGATGTGAGGCTCTTTGCTTTGACTATTGTGTTGATAATGAAGATAAGCTTAGTCGGTTGTTTTGGGCTGATCCTATTGCTCGAAAGAGCTTTTCTTTTTTTGGTGATGTTGTGTCAGCTGACGCCACTTATCAAACAAACAGGTACACGTCATCCTTTCCTGCACATTGCATATTTATGTGCATTTTTAATCTCATTTATATGCACACATATTTGGCTTAGTCTATGCACATTTTATATTTTGTTTGTGCACATGTTTATAATCAATCCTAACTTTATGTTTTTTTTTGTTCTCAGATATAATATGGTATTTGTGCCCTTTACTGGAGTTGACAACAATAAGAAATCGATCACATTTGGTTTCGGATTGTTATTGAATGAAGATTTTGAGTCATACGTGTGGTTATTTGATAACTTCAAATGTGCGATGGGCCATGAACCTCTTGTCATATTAACAGATCAAGATCATGCTGTGAAGAAAGCTATTGAACATGTATTTCAGCACGTTGTCCACCGCTTCTGTATGTGGCATATAATGTTCAAGCTTCCTAGCAAAGTGACAAATGATGTGTTTGAAAATGTTGAGTTCAGGAAACAGTTTAACTCAATTGTGTGGACTAATGAGCTTAACCCAACAGATTTTGAAGAGGCATGGCATAGCATTATATCTGAGTTTAACCTTCAGGGAAACACTTGGTTGCCCCAAATATTTGAGTTGCGTCGTTTTTGGATCCCTGCATACTTTCAAGATGTGGAAATGGGTGGATTGCTTCGGACGACCTCAAGGTCTGAAAGTCAGAACAGCTTCTTCTCAAACTTTATTGGTCCAACATCATCCCTTGTTTTGTTCATGACTCAGTTTCAGAATGCGATTGATTCCCAAAGGCACACTCAACAGAAGCTTGACATGGAATCATATACTTGTACTCCAACATATAAGACGCCATTTCTATTGGAGATTGAGTGTGCAAAGGTATTCACACTTAATGTGTTTTTTGATTTGCAAGATGAAGTATGGGCTGCAGTTTATGATTGTGTGTTGATTGGGTTGTCTGAAACTGAAAGTGATTGCCATTATCGTATTCGGGACAATTTTGGCAAAGTCCTTGATGTGCATCGTTCCATCCCAAATAAAGTTTATACATGCTCATGTAAAAAGCTCTTGAATGTAGGTTTGCCATGTTCTCATTTGATCTTTGTTCTTAGAACTGAACGGGTGGAAGTGTTGCCTCTGCAGTTCATCAAGCCTCGTTGGACAAAGAAATCTATTATTAGGCCTACATTTGAATTAGATGGTTCTGTCTATGAAGCGTGTGTTGTAGTGGATGAGAATAAGATGTTGGTGAATGACATTTTGTCTGTGGTTCATTGTTGTATTAATGGTATAGAAGACAACACTGCTCAGCTGGAAGATTTTTTATGCTCTTTAAATGCTCAGAAAGCTACATATGAGAGTTCAGGAGTTACTACATCTGCCTCAGCTTCATCCACTAACAAGAGCGTTTTTGAAAAGTTTGCTGGAATTAGACCTGATGTTATTTTGGTTCACCCACCTCCACAAGCAAATACGAAGGGAAGGAAAAGAAATTGATTCAAAGGTGGAAAAGAGGTTGCAATTGAAGAATCCATGAAGGAATCCAGGATTTGCTTATTTTGTAAGAAACCTGGCCACAACATTAGGACATGCAAGAAAGATGAGCAGCCTATTTCATAGTAGTTTTACTTTGGTCTAAGGCTATTATATACTTTTGTTAGTCTTTGGTTATTTGAGTTTCTTACATTTGCACATTTCAGACATTTTTATGCACTTTATGTTGAACAATCTTGCACATTTTGAACCTCAGGGTTTTGGGCACATGTTTTCCATCATCTATGGAGATTTACAATAAAATCTTGAAGACTTTCATTTTATTATATGCACATTTCCTTTTAGTTGTTTGCACATTTCTTTTTAGTTGTATGCACATTTCTTTTTAGTTGTATGCACATTTCCTTTTAGTTGTATGCACATTTCCTTTTAGTTGTATGCACATTTCTTTCAAGTTGTATGCACATTAGAGCATATTACACCCTTATGTTAATTTTTTCACATTATTGCACAATTAAAGGACGTCCTTTAATGTGCATACTACATGAGAATTTCCTTGCACATTATTTGTCAAGTGTCATCAACTTATGCACTTTAATTGTTAAAAATGTGCATATTTACGACTAGTTGTGTGCACATTAAAGGATGAGTCTGGTTACTATGAAAAATATGTCGATCTAAATGTTCATGCAGTGTAACCCTGTTTAAATATATATGCACAATACGTGACATTCAGAAAAATTCAGAAATCACCTATAATATCAACTTGATAACATCCATAAAACATCCAACAACTAGTTTAACATTTGTCTTGTCATAATCACAATCACGCCATTCATATAGATCCATAAAACATCCAGAAGTTATTGAGAAAACATTAAAATTCTTCAGCTGATAACAAACGAACTACTTTGGTGGTGGTTGGCTTGTGGCGGCCCTCTTCCTAATTGGAAACATGTCTTCCATCCATTTTTGTGTCCTTTCCTTGAATAAGTTCTTAGCATGAAGTATTATGGCAGTACAGTACTTGATCCTCAGATGTTCCATTTGCTTTTCATCTCCCTTCTTAATCTTACAATGCCACCCATTCAATCCATCTCCAAAGTATGTCTCCATGTGAATCATTGTAAAGATGCCACAATCAGTTTTGTTTGTACCATCTCTCCAATCCATTTCAAGCCTTATTCTAGGAACTCTTTCTTCATCCTCCAATGCTTCAGCTTTTGATTCTAACCCTTCAACTCTGAATTTGCTTTATCCGAACTCCCTTTTCTTCAGCTTGGTCCTTCTCTTGTTCTTTCTCATTTAATTCTTCTTCATCCACCTGTTCTTGTGTTTCTTCTTGAGTTGTCTTTTCTTGTGTTGAAGAATCTGTAAACCAAATCAAGAAATTATTAATTTGTTGCATGGTGATGGTGAATTATGTGCAAATATATAACAAAGTAAGTGCACTACCTTGGCTGTCTTTTTTGGCTCTTGATCTTGTCTGAATTTGCTTTATCTGAACTCCCTGTTTTGCAGCTTGTTCTTGCTCTTCCATTGTTGTACATGTATATCAAACAAGAAGGTCAATCACTGTGATGTAGTAATTAATGCATAACTACTATGTTGTCTGTTCTAATTCATTTTACCTGCTACATTTGCACTCCTCTTTGGTTGATCATTTGTTGCATCATCATGTATTTTCTTGCTTCTTATTTCTATTATTTTGTATTTTTGTCATCAGATAATGCAGTTTCAATTTAGTATTCACATATTTGGGTGTAAATAATTGAAAAAAGTAAAAGTTTGTTTCATATACTAAACCTCTATGCACTTAGTATTCACATATTTACGAATTATATGCACTTTTTTATATCTTTTCATGCACAATAAAATCAAGCACATGGAAAACTACTTTATATGCAGAAAAACTTGCACTGAAGAACTAGATCACACATACTAATGAAGAACTAGATCACACATACTAATCAATTTTCTTACTGTTTCCAATACATTCTAACAATGAGATAGTAGATCAGACATGCTATACAATTATGTGCACATCCAGTCTTTATATATGCATATCTTCCAGTTTTTCATGGCCTTATGTCATCTAAATCACATGTTCATCCTCTAGTCAAAGGTATCTATCATGAAAGTATGAAAAATCTACAAGCAAACCCTAGAAATTCAGTTTATCGTCTTCTGATGTTTTTTTTGCTAAAATCGTACTGTTCACTCGCTAATCTATAGTATTCAAACATGCAAGTATGAAAAATCTAAAGGAAAACCCTAGGTTTGCAGTCTATAGTCTTTAGTTGAGTTTTAGTGTTGAAATCGTACCTATCAGCTTGTTCATGCTCGATTTTGTCATTTCTCTTCTCCAATGGTTGAAATCGTACCTATCTGCTTCGATTTCTGCCTTATCGTCCCAAACTTGATTTGGTGGTCGAAATGCTTGATTTGGTGGTCGGAATGCTTGATTTGGTGGTCGGAAGGCTTGATTTGGTGGTCGGAATGCTTGATTTGATGTATCGCCCGCTCGTCTTCGTTCTTGCTCCCTCGTTTTTTTGAATGGAAGTGAGGTTTGCTTTCCACTTTTCAGCAGCTAGAAAGGTGTATTAAAGAAGTGTGTCTTCCAATCGCTGGATGCAACTTCTACCATCCCACATCAAGAGCGTGTATTACACGCAAACTACTGGATTGCGCGTGCAAATTATTGATGGATTATATCCATTCCTATTTCCCACTCTAAGGCCTTCTCCCACCAGATCTGGCCCCATCATTCTTATACATTCATTGTCACTTAAAAACTACGGACTACAACAATCTACACATACCAAAGGAGAAGATTTCACTTGCAAAGGAGAATTGTAACTGAACCTTTTCTTCCATTTCAGAAAATAGAGTTGGGGCTGAGAATTATACTCCATATTCATTAGGAGTTTTGCTGTTGTACATCGAAAATGACAGAAAGTGGTTGCTGGTGGAGTACCTTGAAAACTTATTTGAAGAGTAAATGAGTTTAAGGGTATATTTGTCAAAATGGGCTTAAAAAGTGGCAAACGTCAATATAAATGAAACAAAGAAATTGGGCTAAAACGACATCAAATTAGAAACGGAGGGAGTAGTTAGATGAGAGAGATAGAGAGAAGAATGAGAGAGGAAAGAGAAAAATTGAATGATTAGAGGAGAAAGGAAAGTGAAAAGTGTATTGAGAGAAAATAAAGGGGTGTAAAAAATATACTAAAAATGAAAAATATTGCTTATATTTTGAGACGCTCAAAATAAAAATGTTGCTTATATTATGAGACGGAGAGAGTACTAAATAAGAGAAGAGAAATAAGGATTAGAAGGTGAAAGAGTCTGATGGAAGAAAGTGGGTATTAAAAAAGGCTCTAAAAAAGCGAAGAGACTATACGCACTACATTTTGAAACTTTTTAAACTACATTCTCGTACGCCCAAAATGGGCGTACGCCCATTTTGGGCGTACCGTGCAATTTTGTCGAACATACGTATACGTATACGTATACGGTGGAAAACTGAAAAATGGTATGTACGCCCAAAATGGGCGTAGCACTTCAGACGAGAGGAGGAAGAAGAAGCTCGCTGGAGTTTTAAATCCTGGGCGTACGCCCAGGATATAAAACTCGAGCGAGCTTCTTCTTCCTCCTCTCGTCTGAAGCTTACTGTTCAACGTTTAACCTAAAAAATCGCCGCCGTCCATTCTTCTCCTATTTCACTCGTTTTCTTCCCCAAATCTATCCCATTCGACTCGTTTTTCTCATACAATCCAAATCCCTCAATCAATTTCTTCAATTTCACTCGGAATCATGCAATCCGAAGAAATGGAGAAAACTTCGAATCCGGCGACGGTGGAGGCTGCGGCGGTGGTGGAGGCGACGGTGGAGGCTGCGGCTTCGTCTGTTCTCCCTCCCGTCCGTATTTGTGCTGGTGGCGCAAGGGTGCGAGGTGGAGGAGTAGGGCGGAAGAGGAATCCGGCGAAAAAGAAAAGGGGGGGTGGTGGAGCTGCGGTGGTCGGTGGCGCTGGCGCTGGCGAGGGCTCTGGTGGTGGAGGGGAGGAGGTTGGTGGCGCCGTCGAGGTGGCTGGAGGTGAAGCTGGTGGAGCTGGTGGTCGGGGTGGTGGTCGGGGTGGTGGTCGGGGTGGAGCTCGGGGTGGTCGTGATCGGGGCGGTGCGGAAAAACGGGCCCGTTCGATATCGCCGGAGAAGACGCTCTCGATCCACGAGGTACGTTAATATTATTTGTTATTTATTAATAAATTATTAATTAGTCGTTATTTATCGTTTAACGTTTAAATAACGATTAAAAAAAGATTTATTAATGAATTATTAATATAATATTAATTGGTCGTTATTTATCGTTTAACGTTTCACGTTAATCGATAAATAACGATTTAAAGAATAAGATTAATTAGTAAATAATATTTATTAATATAATATTAGTTAGTCGTTATTTATCGTTTAGCTAAAAAAAAAAATATTATATTAATAAATAATATTTATTAATATAATATTATTTGGTCGTTATTTATCGTTTAACGTTTCACGTTAATCGATAATTAACGATTTAAAGAATAAGATTAATTAGTAAATAATATTTATTAATATAATATTAGTTAGTCGTTATTTATCGTTTAGGTAAAAGAAAATAATATTATATTAATAAATAATATTTATTAATATATTATTAATTGGTCGTTATTTATCGTTTCACGTTTTACGTTAATCGATAAATAACGATTTAAAGAATAAGATTAATTAGTAAATAATATTTATTAATATAATATTAGTTAGTCGTTATTTATCGTTTAGGTAAAAGAAAATAATATTATATTAATAAATAATATTTATTAATATAATATTATTTGGTCGTTATTTATCGTTTCACGTTTTACGTTAATCGATAAATAACGATTTAAAGAATAAGATTAATTAGTAAATAATATTTATTAATATAATATTAGTTAGTCGTTATTTATCGTTTAGCTAAAAGAAAATAATATTATATTAATAAATAATATTTATTAATATAATATTATTTGGTCGTTATTTATCTTTTCACGTTTTACGTTAATCGATAAATAACGATTTAAAGAATAAGATTAATTAGTAAATAATATTTATTAATATAATATTTATTAATATAATATTAGTTAGTCGTTATTTATCGTTTAGCTAAAAGAAAATAATATTATATTAATAAATAATATTTATTAATATATTATTAATTGGTCGTTATTTATCGTTTCACGTTTCACGTTATTCGATAAATAACGATTTAAAGAATAATTAGTCGTTATTTATCGTTTCACGTTATTCGATAAATAACTTGTAAAAGAAAAAGATATAATATTAAATATTATTTATTAATATAATATTAATTAGTTGTTATTTACTAAGAAATGAATTAATTTGTAATTAATACATTATTAAATAGCGTCTTAATAGAAAAAATTAGTAATTAATACATTATTAAATATTTAAAAGAAAAACGTCAAATAATATAAAATAATAATTCGTAAATATGAAAATAGGCTTTAGAGAGGGCTATTGCTCCGACGGGTGGTTCTGTTAGAAAGAAGAAGAAGGGCCCTCGTCACCCTAGCGCACGCGGGATCACAGCTTCCCGACGTCGTGGATCTCCTCCAGACATTCCAGGAGTGCATATAGGAGATACAGGGAAAGCTTTGATGGATGATTTGGATGTTAGTGAGGCGGAGGAGTTTTCAGAGGAGGTGGCGGAGGCAACCGAGGTTGCAGATCAGCCAGAGGTTGCAGATCTAGGAGATTTGGAGGCGCAGATGCATGATGATTACTATGAGGGATCACCTCTGCGTGAGCCATCTCCAGTTGGATCATTGTCTCCTTCTGCAGAGGATCATCAGCAGGAGATTCAGGATCAGCCAGACCTCCAGGAGCCCATTCAGGATCCTGTTCAGGAGCCTGTTCAGCACATTGATCCGGGCTTAGCTGTACCGGTTCCAGGGGATGCAGATTATGTGGGGCATCCTGGAGGTCCTCTCAGTTCACGGCTTTTGGTGGATTACAGCACCCACATTGCTCCGGTGATATGGACTGAGACGTCGTCTCTTGCAGAGCGTATTGAGCATGACCCGACTTATGTGATACCGCCCTCATCGAAGGTATGCGTTGTTTTCTAAATGAATTTGTGAGGTAAAACGATCCACACGCTTTTCTAATTCATTAATTTCTCTTTCGTACATCAGCTGAAGAGGGTGTTGGATATATACACCCGCAAGGACTTCTTCAGGGAGTATGATAGGCATAAATCTAATGTGCCTGGGTCATGGTGGCAGCTCGTTCAGCGGAGCCACTTACATGTCCTTGCAGATCCCCGGCTCGAGTACAACAGCATCGATCCGATTCTGATTTCTGCATTTGTGGAGCGTTGGTATCCAGAAACCAACACGTTTCACTTTGCATTTGGTGAGATTGCTCCTACCTTGTTAGACGTGCTGAAGATTCTGGAGCTTCCGATCCATGGACGAGTTGTCAGATCTGCTGAGGCAGACATAGATGGGTTTGTGCATCCTCATGTGCAACGGATGTTCGGGTTTGCTACGATCGAGGAGGCTGCTGCGCTATGCTTACGTACGTAGAGTCTATTTTATTATTTATATTTGATTCCATTTTTTAGTTGATTCAATTAAATATTTATAATCCGTGATAAATTATCAGATGGGGGTTTGAACATCCACGGCAAGATAGGCATCACGACGATCCACACCCGACTATTACAGATGTTTGATATACGGGACAGGTAAATTATCGTATATTATAAGAATTTCTCATAATTTCTCGATTAACGTTACTAATTCATTTGTTGTTATTAATTGCAGGACTCCTCAGCAAGAGAGTGATATTGCTTCGCTCTACTTGTTGTCTCTGTTAGGCAGTACGACATTTGTCGACAAGTCTCGGATGAAGGTGAAGCACAAATACCTTAGCATCCTCGTAGATCACAATGAGACAGGGTCCTATGCTTGGGGGACAGCCGTCTTGGCTGAACTGTACAGACAGTTGGGTCAGGCCTCCCGTGCTCAATCGAAGGGGTTTGCTGGTTGTCCGCTCCTGCTGAAGGTAGTTTTCGTTTAATGTTTGTTTTTTTTTCATGTATATTTTGCTTATGTATAAAACATTATGAAATTCTGGTATTTGTAGGCTTGGATATGGGCGTATTTCCATGGTCTTCGGGGTCATGCTACGCAGGACTTGACATCCATGAATGCCTCAGCGGCGGCTATCCGGGAAAACAGCAAAGTCAGATACCATAAGGATCCTGCTCGACTAGTTTCCCTCAGACTGGTCCTTGACCAGATCACATATGCAGAGGTAAGTACTATTTAATTAGTAATTTCATCATATGTTATGCAATTATTATTTTTAAAAATACGTTTGTCATTTAAAAAAAACATAGGTTCAGTGGAACCCCTGGGGCAAGTTGGATCTCAACGACCCCCAGTATAGGTTAGGTCTATTTCGGGGGCCTCTAGAGTCCTTTGAGGTCAGGGAGTCGCACCATCCTGACCGATGTTTGCGACAGTTCGGGTATGTGCAAGGCATACCCGAACCCCCGATTACACCACCTACTGCAATCAGAAATGATTCTGCATCGGGGTACACTGTCACATTCGGGGATGAGGACTGCACTTGGGCCCCAGAGACCCTGTCGGATCGATTGATCACCTTAGACGAGCAGGATCGACGAGGACTTCGAGAGTATGCATGGGATTGCAAGGATGGATACCGGACATGGTTTAATGCCATGTCACATCCTTATGTTGATTCCAGATCACCCAGGCAGGACCCACGGGCACCGTTTGACCACCGTGCCGAGCACATACAGATACCTGCGACAGCCTCTGTAGTTGTGGTACGTATTTCAGTCAATATCGCTCAAGTAATAATTATACTCTATTTTATTCTACTTATATTTACATTTTGAAAATGTAGCGGGGCAACATACTCGCCTCTGAGATATCCAGTTTCCTACGTGCATATGGTGACACTCTGCCTCCAGGACAAGCGAGGATGATGAGGGGGTGGATCAGCATATGGACTGGTGATGTAGTACCAGAGGAGGATGGGCATGTGCAATGATATGATTGTGTTCAGTATTATATTTTGGATGTTTGTTTGATGTATATTTTGATGTATATTATTAGGATTTTCGCACTTAAAACGGGCTAAGACGAGAAATGACACGGAAATCGAGGAAAAATGACTAAAAACGGGCCAAGACGAGAAATGACACGGAAATCGAGGAAAAACGACTTAAAACGGGCTAAGACGAGAATTTGTGCGAAAACCGATGAAAACCAACTTAAAACGGGCTAAGACGAGAAATGACACCGAAATCGAGGGAAAACGACTTAAAACGGGCTAAGACGAGAATTTGTGCGAAAACCGATGAAAACCAACTTAAAACGGGCTAAGACGAGAATTTGTGCAAAAAACGATGAAAAACGATGAAAAACGACTTAAAACGGGCTAAGACGAGAATCTGTGCGAAAACCGAGGAAAAACGACTTAAAACGGGCTAAGACAAGAATTTGTGCGAAAAACGATGAAAAACGACTTAAAATGGGCTAAGACGAGAATTTGTGCGAAAACCGAGAAAAAACGACTTCAAACGGGCTAAGACGAGAAATGACGCGGAAACCGAGGAAAACCTAGCTAGGGTATAGGGTTTAGGGTATAGGGTTTAGGGTATAGGGTTTGGAGAGTGGATAGTGGATATTGAATGTGGATAGTGGATAGTGGATATTGAATGTGGATAGTGGATAGTAGATAGTGAATGTGGATAGTGGATAGTGGATAGTAGATAGTGAATGTGGATAGTGGATAGTGGATGTGGATAGTTGTGTTTGAAATGGATAGTTTGGGCCCGGTTCGTTTAAACGCCTTAGAACGCTAAAACTCAAAATTTGAAAATTGTAACATGATAGAAAATGAAGTCTTTAGTCGTTATCAATTCTCGGAATCGAAAAAAAATCAATGAAAACGTCAACGGGCCTAATAAGGCCGAATTGAGATTTGGTGAGGCCCATTACCTAAAAACGACATAAAACGGGTTAATAAGACCTTAAACATTGAAAAACTTGAAATGTAAAAGTTGTATTTGAGCATTACCAATATGACGGTTTCGTTTTTATAATAAAATAACAAAATGAACACTTCGAAATATCTAAACAGTCACTTTCACCTTGTAACGAGTTAATCTCAAGTATATAAGTCGTATAGTTTTACTCATATGTGTGTGATATCAATTCGTTACTCAAATAAACTTTACATAAAACTTTCATTAAATGTTATGAAACACTCAAATATTCCAAAATAACGACATTTCACATCTTCGTATTGTCCATATTGCTTGATTAATCATAATTTTATGCGTATTTCATTAAAACTTTCATTAAATATCGAGTAATCAAACAATATGGACAATACGAAGATGTGAAATGTCGTTATTTTGGAGTATTTGAGTGTTTCATAACATTTAATGAAAGTGTTATGTAAAGTTTATTTGAGTAACGAATTGATATCACACACATATGAGTAAAACTATACGACTTATATACTTGAGATTAACTCGTTACAAGGTGAAAGTGATTGTTTAGATATTTCGAAGTGTTCATTTTGTTATTTTATTATAAAAACGAAACCGTCATATTGGTAATGCTCAAATACAACTTTTACATTTCAAGTTTTTCAATGTTTAAGGTCTTATTAACCCGTTTTATGTCGTTTTTAGGTAATGGGCCTCACCAAATCTCAATTCGGCCTTATTAGGCCCGTTGACGTTTTCGTTGATTTTTTTTCGATTCCGAGAATTGATAACGACTAAAGACTTCATTTTCTATCATGTTACAATTTTCAAATTTTGAGTTTTAGCGTTCTAAGGCGTTTAAACGAACCGGGCCCAAACTATCCATTTCAAACACAACTATCCAAAGTTTTTACTATATACCCCTTCCTTTTCAAATTTTTCAAGTTTTTTTGGCTAAATACCCCTTGCATTATGAAAACTATTTCTTTTTGCTAAATACCCTTTTCTTGTCATTTTTCGTTGTACGTCCCTTCATAAACTCGATTTTCGCGCCGTGTTTCGTTTTAATCCCGTTTTACTCGATTTTCGCGCCGTTTTTCGTTTTAATCCCGTTTTACTCGATTTTCGCGCCGTTTTTCGTTTTAATCCCGTTTTGCTGAATTATTTGGGCTTGGCTGGGCTGAATTATTTGGGCTTGGTTGGGCTGAATTATTTGGGCTTGGCTGGGCTGAATTGTTCGGCTGATGGTTTGAATTGTTGGGATGAATTCTACATCTAGCATACAGCTGGATGTCACTTATATGAAAATGAATGTGTTACAGCTACTACACAGCTGTAAGTCACAGAAGTCACAGCTGGATGACATAATTTTAAGTTATTGGGCCTTTGTTGTTGTGGGCCTTTTGTCTACACCGACCCAATTTTTCCCTAACCCTAGTAAAACTTCGGCTATAAATTCACTGCCTCAGTGAACCCTTTCATCACATTCTCACTCCGCCGTAAAATCTTAATTGTTTCAAGTTCTTACTCTGTAAGTTTCATTTTTTACTGATTTGGATAGATATCTTCATTGTTTCTAAAATGTTTTCTTACTTTGTATTACAGATTCAAACAAGCATGGCATCATCTTCATCCTCCCCAGTTCCAGCTGAAGGCACTCAGATCCAGTGCCCTAGTAGAAGGTGCTCAAAGACACTCACCGTGTTATCTGCTAATAACAAGGACAATCCCCATACGTATGGACGAAGGTTTGTTACATGTGATTGTAACTGGAGGATCGTGTATCTGGAGCCAGAATACGACCCTCATCATCTCCGAGTCATGGCCAAACTGTTGAAGGAACACGCTGACATGGAGCTCAAACTTCGTATTTTTCACAGGTGGGACAAAGAATCAGCCTTATTCCACCTTGGAGTTCTGTTTCCCAATGAATATGGCCGTGGTCCTCCTTCCCCTGATTCCGATTAGGATGTAATGTTGTTATGTGTCTTGAAAGTTGTTACGTCTTTGCTAAGTCTGTTGTAGTTTCTGGAGTGTCTGTTTTAATTTAACAAGGAATCCCTTGTAGTGAATTCAGAACTTGTTTCATTTAACCCATCTAAAACATTAAAAAATAACAGACAAGACAATACTATAAAAAAGGAGTCAAGATATTAAAAGCATAACAGACATACAACAGAAGTCATCAACTAGAATTTCAAAAGGTGAAACATTCAACACATCCGAATTCACTACAGATCAACATCTATACTACCATAATTAATGCGATAGTCCTTCCATTGCTGCATCCTCAACGCGAACCCGCGATCCAATTCATTCGCACTAGGATCCTTGAACATGCGCCAAACTCCAGGTACAGATGGTACCAGACAGTCTTCTCTAAGGCACACCTAAATTACAAAACATAAATACCATGTTAAGCATTAAGAAAATTGAGTGAAAATCACAAATACTTTAGTGAAAATCATACCGGTATGTAGTGGTTTGCTAAGCCCACACGAGCCATTGCATAAATTTTCAAACCATGACTGGAGCATTGTTGATACACCTTCATCGGTAAGCACAAATATGATCGGACTTTGGATAAGTATATCAAACCAACCTGAAACTTAGTGGCAAATGCTAATCCAATCATGGGCATACTCATCCAGTATCTTTCAGGACATGGTGATCTGCTATAGTTGACCTCTTGAACAAGAGCGTCGAAGTTGTTTGCCAAATCCGGGCGTAGTCTGGTCATGACTCGTCTGTAGATATCACTGTTCTCTAACAGCTCCGTAGTCAGTTCCATGCGAATGCGAGGATATTCTTGTTGGTGATGCCCCAACAACATGGCTAGTGACCGATATCCACAGTGTCCATCCGCCCTTACGTCTTGTGCATCTACAATGTATGGAAACATGAAGAGATCAACATTGTCAACCCCGAAGTCTACCCCACATTTCGTCATTGTTGGCTGAGGGAACTCATCTGTAAGAGTGCAACCTGATAATCCGAACCCCTCTCCACCAGTGCCACTTGAATGACCAAACGCCTCTGCCGCAGTGCACCCAGCAACTTCAAACTCCCTCATTATAGTAGGCTCGTTGAAAGTAGGTTGTGCCGCCGTTGCTTTTCCCTTTCCCTTTCCTCTAACCGTCTTATTCTTCGCCTTCGCAGCATCATTTTTCTCTAATTCTTCCCTTGCGTACTCAAACGCGCTCATCTCTCTCTCGGTTCCCCACTTCTTTCCTACCGCTCCTCTTGGTCTACCAGGATCCTTGATTCCCGTCGGCTCCAACGCAAGACTTTGATGTGGATACTCCAACATTGTGTACAAGTCCGCTATCTGAGACCACTGACTTTCAGGAAGTTCCCCCTTTTGCCATCTATCGTTGAGCTCAATGAATCTCAACTCCCGCATGGTCTGAGGTACACCAATCTCTACCTCCCCATTATCAAGTTCAATCCTATCCCATTGTAGCTGCCTCCAGAATCTGTGAATCTGATTGAGCTTGAATGGCTTCTTCTGAATAATATGTTGCACCATCTCGTGGATGCACGGTAGGCCTTGACATTCTCGCATCCAGTAATCTTCGCAATGTTCCTCATAATTCTTCGCCTTTATATCCTCCCATATATCCCACAACTTATGCAACGCTCTATCAGACACATTATGGAATAGATGCCGAAATATCAATTTCACTTGTGGATTCATTCGTCTGAAAACCCCGGGTGTCTTGATCCGATCCTCTTCCATGGTGGCCCTCACCTTCACAATCTGGCCCTCGATGGCTGCATGGATCCTCACAACCATTCGATTAAAACCGCCTATACTTGAACCGATTATTTTCTTCAACACCTTATGCATTCCCTCAACCCTATGTTTTATTCATTCAATGTCGCGTTTAAGTAAAACAACTATTACATAATAAACTAATAAAAAAATCGGAAACGTTTAAGTAAGTTAAAAAAAAATTACCTGTTTGAGGTCCTCGTGAAGAAGTGAAGATTGTGTTCCGTCCATGCGCAAACAATGTTTGTCTTGTAAGGGATAAGCCACACCTTTTCAATGTATCCGACGACGCCGCTTCTCCAAGATGTTCTCAATCCTAGCAGTCTTTCCTCGTATCGTTCCTCCGTTCTTGATAGAAAAAGTCTCCATACTTGCGAGCACAACCTTTTCACCGATTCCTTATTTTTCAAAATTCTGGTAGCGTTTACCTCGATGTTGTGCTTGATATGAACCCAACACAAGAGGTGTTGAACCGGAAGATCTTTGAACACATATTTGATTGCAGTGATGAGAGCTAGTTCTCGATCGGTCATTATTGCAGTCGGCATTACTCCGGCATCCTCAAACAACTTTCTAAGCCTCTGAATTATCCACAAGTAGTGCATTGTTTCCTCCTTACCCGTGAATGCATATGCAATGTTGAATGTCTTATGCGTGCAAGTGAAACCGACAATCTCCACAAGAGGCATTTTATACCTGCATAATATATTTAAATAATGAAGGAAGAGGCATATGCAATATATTTAAACAAAGTTTTTTTGATATACAACTATTATGTACCTATTCGTCTTGTATGTGGCGTCAATAACCACGACGTACGGAAACATCTTCAACAAGTGCAACGAGTCTTGATGGGCAAAAAACAAGATTTCCACCTCGTTTGATTTCTTCTTGCAGAGGGGATGCACTACATAGCTGCGCTCCTTCAAAAACTTCAAGGTCCATTGTGTAACAGTCAAATCTCCACGATCCTCAAAATGCATCTTCTGAATAAAGTTGGCGATTTGTTTTGTGGATGTTGTATTCCCTGGAAAGGCCGCACTCAACTGAGTAGCAATAACAGACGGCGTAGTCAAGCTGTTCGCACATACCGTCACAAATTTCACCTCATTCGGCGTCATTCGACCCATGTACGGATGGCCAATGAAGCTAGTGCAAAGCTTATGATTGTGTTGTCCGTATTTTACCTTCACATACCATCCATCTCTCGCATCCCTCGCCCTGAACCTATATCCTCGGATCTCAAACTTGCAATCCGACTTCTTATCCCTACTATCCCGCTCTGTATTAACAACCTCCTCTGTTTCGCCATCCTCTCTTTTCTTTTTCCCTGATCTATACACTCCAGCATGCGAGCACATTATATTCATTTGACGCTCATTGCTATGGCGAGTCACTAATACCATCATAAGTTGTCTACCAATACTCTGAACCCAACGCCTCAAGTGTTCCTTAGTAGGAAACGTTCCTTCGGTATCAAACGAATCATAGTAATCCATACCCTATAATTAATAAAAACTACCATATTTATCACAACTAAAACTTAAAACTACGAGTCCACATCAATCTAAACTATCACTTCTACAAATTATTTGCAACTAAATAACGTAAATAAATACGAAACGATTCTAATTAATTACTAACCGAAAAATCTCCGGCGTCGAAGTCTCCTCCTTCTTCGTCGGTATCGTCGTCCCACATCTCGTCGTCGGGTTCACTAAAATACTCTTTCTCATCCACGATCGCATCGTCTTCGTCACTCCCATGCTCGTTCTCTTCAACATACTCGTTCTCTTCACCGCTCCCATACTCAATCTCCGTCACATATTCAAACTCCTCACCATCACTCAAATTTGTAACTCTCCTATTTGACATTTTTGACTTCAACATCCATCCGAAGTTCCTACATTTATACACATACTACATCCCAAACGGTCATATTCTGAAAAAATAGCCGTTGGGATAAAAACAATCGTATGCCCATTATGGGCGTACGCCCATAATGGGCGTACAGGCAAAATATACCCCAACGGTCACTTCTGAATTTGGACAAATAGCCGTTACACCAAATTTATTACTCGTACGCCCATTATGGGCATGGGCGTACGCCCATAATGGGCGTACGAGTAAAAAATTGTTTTTCCCCAACGGCTATTTTCAAACGGCTATATTATTAAAATTTATACTGTACGCCCATTTTGGGCGTATACATAATACCGTATTTTGTATTTTGCCTCACATTCGATGTTGGGATTTTGCACTGTCCGCCCAAAACCAGCGTACGCCCATTTTGGGCGTACGACAATGTAGTGTGGAAAGTTGCAAAATGTAGTGCGTATAGCTTTTGCCTAAAAAAGGAGCAGTAACATTAAACGTAGGCGGAGGAATGTACAAATAACCAAAAGTAATCAGACTAGGTGTAGAACTAATCATGTGTTGGAGAATGTCGCCACGAATAACGCACTTGGTCATGGGAGAGTTCAGCCGATTATACAAGTTGCATCTAGAAGGATTAGAAGACTTGTTTGTTCGGTAAAACACAAAATAAGCTAGCTTATTGTTAAAAAAGCTTGAAATCCTAGCTTATTGAAAAAATAAGCTAGCTTATTTTCTTTGTAAAATAAAGACAATTACAGTATGCCGAACAGACCCTATACTAAACAGAGTAACACTATAAGGTTGCGTTTGGATTCCAACGTATTAAATCAATAATGTATTATTTTGTATTAAATTTTAATATGCGTTAAATGAAAATTTAATACGTTATTAAATATATTAAATGTTTGAGTGTGTTTGACAACATAAATATACTAAGTTTTTCCCTGTCTATTTCTGGAACTTCTTTCATCCCTCAACTCTTCTCGGTATTAATATTCAACAATAATACATTTTAAATTTTTATACAACCAAACATAGTTTTTAGTTTTAATGCATTATTTCTTCTAGAATGTATTTTAATGCATTATGAATATCTATCCAAACACACCCTAATTAACTAACTGATCATGATTGGAAATTAATACATTTAGGAACATGAGGTTGAATAATGCAAACAAACTTAAAATTGCAGGAATTTAAAGAAATATGCTTGTTCAGTAGACTAGTAAAATTGTAACGATGCATAAACAACCACTTGGGTTGGATTTCATGGTTTAACTCAAAGAATCTACTATTATAAAAGACAGAAAAATAGAAAGATATATCATACTAAATGTTAAAAACTGATCTGATATGCTCAAACCAGACCCATAAATCAGGAGTACAAACAGGGATATTATGGTGGAGATCAACATTAAGAGGATCAAAGTTGAAATTATTAGAAATTTTATCATGCCAGCTGTTAATCATCACATAGGATTCAACATAATTAAAAGGATAATTATAAGGTTTGAATATGGTCATACCAGGATTGGTTGGGTATAGACTTGTCAAAAGTTGACCCGACCCAACCAGATTCGTATTTTTTGACCCGATGACCCAGAAAAGACCCAAATTTGACCCGAATTGACCCGACTCTTTCGACCTGAAATTGCGGGTCATTTGTGGGTCAAAACCCGACCCGACCCAACCCGACCCGCAAATCAGTTATTACGACTTAACTATCTTAATTTTTATGTTTAATAATATATATTGAGTAAAATAATATATTTTATGATTAAAATAATATATTCAATGATTAAAATATTATTTATTTATTTTAATGAAAATATTATTTAATAATTATCTCGAGAAATTCTGACCGCACGCTCTCGACCCGCTGGGTCGACCCGAACCCGTACCTGACCTGTAACGACCCGACCCGAATTCAACCCGTAAATAGTTGACCCGGACATGACCCGACCCGACCCGCACGACCCGTTTGACAGGTCTAGTTGGGTACGGACAGAGAATGGAAAGCATCTCATACATCTTCATCTTGTTATACTCCCTCTGTCCCCTTTTATAAGCCTCATTTGACTTTTCATCACTATTCACAATTCGGGAGAATCTTCTCGATTTATTCCAATATATAACGAAAAATATGGTCATATAGGGTCTTGTTTGATTCGTCTCAATGATTACTTTAATAATATAAATTTTTTATTATTAAATATTTAAAAATATTAACGAAACAAAACGTAAATCGCCATTCACACCGAGGTCAAATGGGGGTTATATAGTGGGACAAAGGGAGTAAGAAGAAGCTTGTTCGTGATTGAACTTATGAAAAGAATCAGGAACCTTGGAATTCTTCTCCTTAAAGAACTTCAGAGTAAACTAAGGGTGTGTGTAAATTTTTATGATTATTGTTGTGATCTTGGTTTTGAACATAGGTTTGGACATGGTTGTAAAATTTAAGGGGCGTGACTATGCAGCCTAGTTGAGCAAAACCCAAATTAAAAACATTATTGAAAAAAAGTAGTAAACACATGGCACCAATCTATATCACCACCAAGTCGGTTAATACTGTCTCGGTCCCTCTTTCCTTTTACAATGTCTCCTTATTTTCTTCTTCTTATCAAAACTTTCCAATTTCGATCATAAAAACTTCTCAATCACTAAAAACCCACAACAATCCAACTTACTTTTTCATTTTTATCTCTCTAATCATTACCATACCCACATCTTAACTCTTTAATTTCTCTCTCCTTATTTCCTCATCTCAATACTCTCTCCTATTTTTCTTCTCATCTCTCCTCTTCTTTCTCCTCTTCTTTCTCCTCTCCTTAATTCTTGTGGATATTGTGGAAGATGAAGCAAAAATGGGGTAGGAAGGAGTATAAGGTTTTGGGCTGATAGAATAATAAACAATGGGAATATAGGAAATAAGGGCAGTGAAAGTTGTACGGGGAGGGCGGTATTGAGAAAACCAGAGGCTGAGTAGGCGGTAAGAGTAAATAGGAAAGAGGGTGATTCTAAATACACTGGAATTGACTGAATGACAAGCTGAATGACCAGTCGGTTTTTCCGGCGGATCTGACAGCCGCACGGCTTAACTCCGCTTCAAATTCCACGAATTCTAAATTCGTGAGGTAAACTTCAAAAAACTCATTGAAAACTTCACAAAGCTCATGAATTGTAGCTTTGAAAACTTCAAAAAGCTCACGAATTCACAATTCATGAGCTTTGAAACTTCAAAAAGATCACGAATTCACAATTCATGAGCTTTGAAACTTCAAAAATAAAATAAAATAAGTTCATGAATTCAGAATTTGTGGACTTTGAAATTTCTTTAAACTCCGCACGTTGCCCAACTCCGCGCGGAGCTGAGCAACGCGCGGAATTAACCTCACAGTCTGACACGAGTGCAATAAGCCTGTAGCTGGAAGGAGCTTAAAAGTATTATGCAGGTTGTTATGAAAACTAAGACATACAATGCTATGATGATAAATAAAGATACCCAAATTCAAACGAGTAATATTCCGATGATAGGGATAAGAGTGAGCATGAGTAAGCTGAAATTCAAGTTTAAGAAAAAGACTGGAAACAAAAATATAATAAATAAAAACTACTCCGGTATATCAATAAGGGATTTAGGAATACTAGTGCTAACCCAGTAAGGACCATCAAAATGGGTGTTGGAGTTACTCCTGAAAGGAGAATCTTTGCCGGATCTGACGCGGAAGTCTTGAATCCAAATGTCATATTTGATATCATAAACAAAGTAGACACTGTTAATTAGTTTTGGAAGGGATAGGTGTAAAGAAAATTTTACAATCATAGTAGAAAATAAAGGGTTTAAGATAGGGTGCATAATAGGATTTATAATAATTTGTATAATAGAGTTTATAAGGTACGGAGTATGTAGTATTGACTATTGAGTAGTAATATTAATAGAGTCGTAGACGGAGGGGCTTTACGCCCTCTTTCTCGACCAAAAAAAATAGGGTCGTAGATATTATTTAAAAAAAGGTTGAGAATAACCATACCTTGATGACTGTAAGCCAGCTGGAGATAATCGATGTTATCAATGAAAAAATTGGTTGTATCCTGTGTGATAATAATGATGTAGGTAGTGGACTCTATTAATGAAACCAAAACAAGAAAACACTAAAACATGATAAGAAGATGTTTAAATGTTTAAAGATGTTTAAATAACGTTTAAGTCAGAGTTTGTGTGTAAATTTGTGATTGTGTTGGAATTTAGGGTTTGATTCGAATTTAAGGGTAAAAAAGTGTAAAAAACATTCTGAAATGGGGTAAAAACAAGATTCGTCACGGAAGTTGTATAGACCTTCGTGACGGAAGTTGTGAGGACATTCGTGACTAATGTATTTGCACAAAAAATGTGCAAATATTTTCGTCACGCAAGAAGAGCTCTTATCCGTGACGAAGGTGTATCAATTATACGTGACGAAGGTAGAAAAAAGTGGTTTCTGAGTGTATTTTATGTGTATTTTTTTGTTTTACAGAATAATAATCCAATGTTCAATCGTTTAAGAAACTTATCGATCAATGCCGATATTCGTTTGGGACCTGATGGAGTGTCTTCGTTTGATCTTGGTTTGGATTTTGATATTCCGCCAATAGTCTCTCAGCTTAATCCTCCTCCATATCATTCCCATCAAACTGATTGGTCTAATGTTCCTCAATACCAATCTTTATCGCCACCATGTCAAGACATTCAGTATTTTCCCGAAATTGAAGACAGTACCACAGTTTGACAGTGTTGTGCCTTATGAGGAGCCACATATATCATCGGATTATTCACAAGTTTTCGTCACTAATAAGATTTTCAGCTCAAGAGCAGACGCAGAACTGTGGGCAAGAGATATTGGAAAAACTCATAACTTCATGTTGAAGGTTAGTAGAACTGACTTCAAAGGGAAGTTAGGAAGGTCTTGGCTTAAATGCGAGCGTAGTGGACATTATATTCCTGATCAGTGGGGGAGAACTCGGAAATACACCCACACAAAGAAATGTGGTTGCAAATTTCAAATTGCATGTAGAGAGACTGAAAAGGGGGAATGGATCTTAAGGGTTGATCATGGAACTCACAACCACATTATTGGTCAATCCTTACACGATAATGCATTTGCTGGAAGATTTACACCTGAGGAGAAAAAGGTGTTACTAGACATGAGGAAGGGAAATGCTAGACCAATACAGATGTACACAAGGCTCAATGAATCTCCTGACAACATGACCAAGAAGTCACAAGTCTACAACTTTTGTAACAAGTTCATAACAGAGAGGATGGAGAGAAGAACTGTGGTCCAAGAATTCTTCTATCGTTCGAAGGAGTTGAACTACTTCGTAAGACACAAGAGCGACGATGTCACAAATAAGATCACAGATGTGTTCTTCGCAAGCCCAGAGTCGATGAAACTGCTTAAGGCGTTTCCATATGTAATGTTGATCGACGCAACCTACAACACAATTCAGTAAGTATAATTAAGTTATAAATTATGATGTTTGTTTTTACTCCATAAATTCTTATAATAATGTATTATCTTGCAAAGGTACGGCATGCCCTTCATAGAGATTGTTGGAATAACATCAACGTGGAAGAACTATGCTGTTGCTGGGGTTTTTGTGTCAGAAGAGAAAGAAGAAAATTATGCGTGGTGCATGCATCAATTGGCTGAGTTGTTTAGGGTTGTTAAGATGACGCCAACTTGCTTAGTCACCGATTGAGAGAAAGCTTTGATGAACGCTTTGGATAGGATCTTTCCAGATTCTACTTTCCTCCTCTGTAGGAGGCACATCCAAAAGATCATTGAGGACCATGCTAAGATAGCAATGCGGTCACAAGCAAGGGGGACCCATTTTGCATGTGACTGTCTTAACTTATTCAAACAGTCGA
Source organism: Oxyria digyna (assembly GCA_029168935.1). Lineage (NCBI taxonomy): Eukaryota > Viridiplantae > Streptophyta > Magnoliopsida > Caryophyllales > Polygonaceae > Oxyria > Oxyria digyna. The sequence goes on from JAPVLV010000013.1 coordinate 25,776,568, forward strand.
CGGAATTGGCATACAACATTCAGCTGGGGCGTATTGAACAAGATTGGGAAGAATATCCATCTGAGATTAGGTACCTGAAGAAGAATTGGCTAAACCCCTACGGCGATAGATTTCTTTCGATCTATGTGGATAAAATCTTTACATTAGGTTCCAACACCACAAACAGGTTAGTGATGTTACTACGTTTCAAATTGTTTTACAATATATGGTAGCTTTTATTTGTTGTTATAAATAATTGTTTTGATTATGCAGGGTTGAAAGTGAACATTCTAGCTTCAAAAATTATTTGTCACGCCAAGCCAGAAGATAGACACTGTGTTTGATAGATACAATGCGAAGATGCGCAATCAGTTCAAGGAGATCTTGGGTACTTTCAATGAAAGTCAGCAAAAGACTGTAAGACGTTGATCTCTTCAAGCTTCTTAAATACAGAGTGTCTTATACTTGTTTGAGTCGCTTGCTAACTGAATACAAGAAAGGAGAATATGACATGCATCTTGATCATTGTGAATGTGTAATAAGGAAGAGAGATGGATTGCTATGTGTGCATGACATTTATGAATATGTGAGGAATCAAGAACCAATTCCAGCTGAAGCGGTTCATGCCTTTTGGAGGACATTGACTTTGAAAGAAGTAGAGACTGAAGATGAATTAGAAGTGCGGAGGGTAGTAGCAAGAAACTTGATGGATGAGTTTATGGCTGAGCAATGGGAGGGAATGTCACCTTATGACCAACACGAGTGTGCAATGAAGTGTTTGGCAATAGGTAACCCTTAAATGACCAACCTCCAAGAGCCAGCTCGTGTGAAAAGGGGGAAGGGACGACCTCCATGAGCTCCAAACAAAGAGTACAACCTAATGAAAAGACAACCTTCACATTGGGAGCACACTGATGCAACACTTGAAGAAACGCCTCCAAAGAAGCAAAAACTGGCTTCATACGGGAAGGGTAAGAGTGGTCAGTGGGCTTTGAAGAAGCTTACAAAGTATAATACTCTCGTACCTCCATGCATGCGTCCCTACATGCAAGGTTGGTATCCCATTGTCGCTGATGGAAATTGTGGATACAGAGCTATAGCACAACAATTAGGATGAGACCAAGATAATTGGAGGAGAGTTAGATCTGAGATGGCTCAAACGACATTTGCACATTGGAATAATGGGTTGCAAGCTTGTTGGGTATTGCCAGTTGAAACGCCTAATGTTCAGAGAGCAGTTACAAACCTAGCTTGGACTGGACCAGGAGAGATGGCACCCGAAGAGACATGGTTACAAGTCCTGGCGATGGGGTGTGTAGTTGCTACGACTTTCAATTGTGCATTCGTTGTGCTTGGGAAATCAGTTTGGCAAACTTTTTTGCCTATAGTATTGGACGACAACATCGCTGAAGGAGAGAAATTGCCCATATGTTGGATTTGCCTTATTGAAGATGAAAGGCACTTCATTTCGGTAATTTCTAACTCACTCTATCAATTTTGTGTTTATATTTTGAAATCAATACCTCTTACACACTCTATCATTTTCCTTGTTGTAGATGCCAATTGCCGATGACTCTCCATTACCTGAAGTTTATGATATGTGGCATCGTTACTGTTCACCGGCTGCTCGCTCCTTGATAGACCCTTTTGCTGAGCAACTAGCGGCGTACAAAAGGCCTAGAGCTCCGGCAAGAAACAAGAAAGGCAACAACGTCGTTAATCTTACCGTTTAAGATTGAGTCGAAATGGATTGTTTAGGATTTGTAATGACTAAGATTTTTAATGTTTGCATGTATTTGGACTCAGTTTTAAGTTTTAGGTACTCATGTCTAAGTTCGTGCACCTCAGTTTGCAAAAAAACTAACATTCGTCACGAAGATATTCAGGATATCCGTGACGGATGTCTTTAAGTAATACCTTCGTCACGAAGGTATTTGGGACCTTCGTGACGAATGTCTACTCTATACACATTCGCCACGGAGGTCTTGAAGAGATCTATGACAGATGGTTTCTGTTTAGACATTCGTCACGAAGGTCTGGGATACCTTTGTGACAAATGTATTATTTACATGAGACTGAACTGAGTTTGCTCTCAGTTGGTTTGCACGGTTTGCGCCCAACCGTGCCCTAAACCGTGCCAATTTACAGAAACACATACTTCTCCATTTCTGTGTATTTTTTAGTGAAATTTTGTTAAACTTATAAACTTTATTAAATTGATTCATAAAATAAAACATAACCCACCATCGCCTAGGCTTTTTGACATTGCCCTCAGCAGTTCACTTAGCTCCTCTAGACCACCAGCGTCTGTAGAGTGATACAAATTATCCTCATTTAGCTGTTCTATAACAGCCCTTGCTCGACCTGAGTATGGACGATCGATCTAATGCTTGTATTTGCACCCACCCGCATCATCAAGAGAGTCCCACGTCCTATCAGGGCATCCCCAATATCTTCTCCCGTAGTTCACCTTATCATGACTGAATTGCTCAGTACATGTCTGTTCAGTTGGCACTTTGCTGCACCAGCAGAGCTTCCCTCCTGGATCCATAATTTTTGTGTGTGTATGAAGTTGAAATGTGTTGCTCATTCCATGCTGAAACGTCCTTTATATAGAGTTGAAGGTAAGTGTGTTACAGGTTGAAACAGCTGTAACTCACTTACTTGCCTTCAGTGTGTTACAGCTAGCAACAACTGTAACTCACTTATTGCCTTCAGTGTGCAACAACTAGTAACAGATGTAACCCACTTACTTGTCCTAAGTGTGTTACAGCTGTAACCCACCATCTTCTGAACTACATTTGATGGGGCGGATATTGATTTGGATCAGATAATGGCGTTTTGGGCCGGATATTGATTTGGATCAGACAATTGCAAACAAACCAAATCACAATAACAAGTAATTCGTTCAAACACTACAAAGCATGTTCTTAAAACTCAAGCACAAACCAAATCCAAACTAAAAACAGAGTCTTTCAAACTGAAGCACAAACCAAATCCAAACTAAAAACAGAGTCTTTCAAACTGAAGCACAAACCAAATCCAAATCACAACAACTGAATCTAAAAACAACATCAATCCAAACTACTCAAGGAAAGGATAGAATCCATCCAAAGTGTGACAAACAACATCTTTCATTCTCCAGTACTTCTCCTCATTATCTGCATCCCGATACGGCTCCAAATTGTACACAGAAGTCCGAATTGCCTAGAGTGAAGTACGATATAAATTAAGCCAAACATTGATTAAGTTATAGATTTACAGAATTTGAAGATTAATTACATACCTGCATGAGATGCTCCTTAGTATAAGGAGAGATTATTGGATGAGTATGAGGCAAGTACCACTCCAAGTAATCATCAGTGCAGAGAGATGGAGGATCTGCTTCTACACCCATGTCCCATAAGCTTACAGAGTTGTTCTCTCTTTGGTCCCAACTCCAGTTGGTGGGATCATACTCCACTACGTACTTACGATTGTTTCCACACCTTCTAGCTTTAATTGGTTGAATGGGAGGGATTGGCACACCTTGAACTCGACCAAATTGTCTGCAAACTCGAAGTGGCATGTGAGGCTCGGTCTTGTCCAAAACATGCAGGACCCCATGAAAGAAAGTCAGGCGAAGATCTTCCCTACGAAAATCTAGGCGTCCATACGGTTGCCACTCAACCTGTTGTACACAAATCAATAAAAACAAGTTTAAAATTACAGTAAAAAAATTAATAGATAATGAAAATATAATCATACCCCTTCTACGCTCATATTGTCTAGCTCCTCTCTGTAGTTGCGACGATTGTCCGGTTTTGCAGACAAGTCAAATTTGGCTGCATAAGGCATTGACTCATCCCACTCATAGTTTTTTGGAGGGGCAAAGCCAGGAAAATACAAATAGATCCAACCCTACATCATCAAACACAACTAAGGAAAATACAAGGAAAATTATTCAAATCAAAACATATAATTAAAGACAAACATACCATCAACAAGGTGTAACAGAAAGACATCGTTGCAAAATCTCTGCGGGAGTATTTACCCAGCTGTCCATACAAAGCACACAACGCACCCGAACCCCAAGACACACCATGGATATTTGCCATATCATTAACCCATTCATGATGAATCAACTTGATCATGTACGACGACTTGTCAGGAAACAATGTCATTCCCATTCATGATGAATCAACTTCCATTTTTTTAAACCTTCTTTTCTGACCGTATTTCTCAATTGCGGTCTCTCCTATTTATCATATTTCAAGTTTTTTAAGTACATTTAAATCAATTAACAAATCATGTCTAAATTAACAAAGCATGAAAATTACGCAATTAACAATTCTAACAAAGGTGATAGCTTTACTTACATGTCCTTGCCAAACAATATAAGCAGTGTGCCCGCTGAAGCTATACAGCAAGTCTATCTCCTTAGGACCTCCAGGCACATGACACTGTAACTTCGGGTAAATGTCGTCATTTTCATCTCCATGTTCATTAAGATCGATCCCCCCGTAATGTCCTGATAAGGCTAAAGTCGTAGTGCCAAATCAAAGAAAACTCTAAACACTAACTAAAGTATAGCAAACAAGTAGAGGTCGAACCCAAGGGAATCAAAACACCAATCACTATACAGTCAAGTGAAATACCAACTAACGAACAAGTAACAAGTAACCAAGGGGGGTTTTTGATTGTATGGAACACAAAAGTAACAAGTATCAAGCAAAGAAGGTTTGGTTGTGAATATATTGAGAAATGGTTTCACCTAGAAAGTATCCACGCAACAGTCAATCAAGTTGATCATAGATTATCTCAGGTTCTTATCAATCCTAGGGAATGTTCCTATTCCAAACTTTAATATATTAGCAGGCCAACCGGTCCTGATAATACTTACTATTCAACAATCAGGGAAACCTCTCAAGATTAGATGAAATAGCAGCAAAGAGCACAAGAATCATAAGGATGCATGCAATAACTTACAACCGTCAAGTATTAACATGCAATCAATTCTCTTTCATAAAAGCAATCAACTACCAGATCATGCAGATATGAATGCTACAATGACAAGGAATTCCACCGTATATTCCTAGTCTAGCAATAGAAAACTATCAATCAAACTAGGTGATCAAGCTAGCAAAACTAATAGAAATCAATAGATGAAGAACAAGAGAATTAATACAAACCCATAGGAAAAGAACAAGAGTTTAGAAATCTCACAACTTAATAACTGAAGGTTTCAACCGCTAAGTAAAACAATGGAGATTAGTTCCTGCTCATGTTTGCAGAACTAAATTGTCTGATGGAAAGATGATGATAACAATAGAAAGAACTAAGGTTCTTAAATAGAGACTAACCCTAAAAATATATGGTAAAAGATATATCCTAAACGAAATAATAATAAAAGGAAAAAGGAAATAAAACAAAACAAAAGAAGCAAAAGAAACGTAACAAAAGGCGGCGCTCGGCTTTAAGATTTGAGCTGCTTGCTTCTTGATTAAATGGGCCAGCCCATCACGAAATCAGCGGCCCACTCCATGCTCCAGTTCACGCTCAGCAGCAACATTCTTATTTCCACACGGGCCACCATTTATGTAATGTAGCGATCGCCAGCTTCACCATGGCGATCGCGGTCGGTCTTTATTTCGTACTCTTTTCTTCTGTTGTGACATGGCGATCGCGGGATTTAGATGGCGATCGCGGTTTCGCTCCAGTAGCCTTTATTAGAATGTCTTCAACTCTTCTTGATTCCAATTCATCACTTTATATCTTCTAAGTCTTCATAATAACTCCAATGACCCATAACATAGAAATGTCTCTAAACTCACATGGAATCACTCCTAATACAATGTAATAATCCCTAGTTACGCTATACAAAGTGCAGCGTATCAAATACCCCCATACTTAGACTTTTACTCGTCCCGAGTAACTTACAGAAAAGCTATCCTTACAATAAAATGCTCAAAGCCTCAGGAGTACAAGAATATCTCCTAGTGATTACATACTCAATAAACTCCTCCAAAACACACAAAACACAACAACAATAATCAAGAACAATGTGATAAAATAAGCACATACCCAGAACTACACCTTAATCCTCCAAGTGGCGTACCCGAATCCTCCTATACGCCTCCTTCTTATGTCTTCATACGCCAAGATGATAAAAATCCTAAAACACTCAATTTTTTTATATGCACTCATCTTGCTTAGGCGCCCTTTCGGGTTTTCATCCCAACCACTCAATAATTGTTCCAGGCTCACAAAACTCACATCACTCAAGACTTATTTTTGCACCAGCCTAATGCCGGTCAAGCGACCTTCTTATTGTTTAGAACTTGCTATCCAAGGATTTTGTATGCCTTTTTTCAATTTTTGTGGCTTTTTCATACAATATATTCAATAAGCTCATGCAGATACAACCAACACCCAAATAATAACATGTGAATACATTCTCCTCCCCCCATACTTAAACATTGCATTGTCCTCAATGAAATGGAAGACATAAAAACGAACCCAGGGAAGGAGACAGAAGACTCACATACAAGGTCGAATGACCTTCCTCTAATAAAACTCAAAGTGTGGTAGAATGAGAAACTAGATGAGCACTAAATGTAATCCAATAATGCATAGCTCATCTAAAGCAAAAGAAAGAATACCTCCAATGTAGAAGGTGACCCAAACAAATCAACTCCTTGCAAAGAATATGGTCACCAACAAGCTAAGCTCCAGCGAATGTAGATCTAGAATGATAGTACTAATGAAACCAAATTTGATGTAATACAAGTCCTTACTTTCTTTTCTCTCATATTTTTTTTTTGCACTCTATTTTTTTTTTAATCCGATATATTATTTTTTTCTCGGAATGATTTTCGGATTATTTTTTTTTAATTTTTTTTAGGGAGAGAAGACTTACAGCGGGATTGGCTACTGACTGTAGCGGACCCTAAGCTTCGGTGCTTTCCTCCTGTCCATAGAAAAACTAACAAGAAAATTAAACCGAACAAAAACAAATAAAAATAGACTCAAACCTCGGGTTGCCTCCCGAGTAGCGCCTTATTTTATGTCGTGGCTCGACATGAAACTCAAGAGATTTAACTAACGCCATTTGGCTTTGTGAAAACTGTCTCTTGTCTGAATTCTCTCTTGAACCACTCATGGAACGCCTTAAATCTCGTCCCTCTTACCTTGACCACCTTGTCTTTAGCAATGAAGGTGGTTTCATTCACTTTCTCCTCCTTGACCGTATCAGGCGGCTGTTTAAGCTCAATGTCAAGTGCCTGCACACTAGACATCAATGGTATCTCGCCTGGCGAGGTCAGTAATGAAGGGCGATTGCCCAAAGGATGTGAAGAGAGCTTACCTTTAGGCTCTGGCTTAGCCTGGCACTCCTGCATGTTAGTAGACAAAACAATATCTACTTTAGGGGGCTCTAAGAGATTCTCTAAAACAGGTTGCAATTCATCCTTACAAATAGGCTTAATCACATCAATAGCACATAGAGAATTCTTATCAATGGGATCCATGTCATAAATATTATATTCTACCTTATCCCCATCAAACTCCATAGAGAGAGTCTCATTATTAACATCAATTTTCGTTTGTGCAGTTTTCATGAAAGGTCTACCTAACAGTATAGGTATGACATTATAAGCATGCTCCATATCTAACACAAAGAAATCAGCAGGAAAAATCAGATCACCAACCCTAACAAGAACATCCTCAACAACCCCTTTCGGGTACATAGTAGACCTATCAGCAAGTTGAATAACAGTTCCTGTTTTATGCAAAGGTCCTAAGCCTAGTGATTCATACAAAGAGTAAGGCAAAACATTGATTGATGCACCTAAATCTAGCATGGCTTTGTCAAATTTAGTTTCACCAATCACACATGGAATGCTAAATATGCCTGGATCACCACATTTCTTAGGCATGCGTTTTTGAAACACAACAGAAACTTGTTCACTTATTTCAACTTTCTTCTTGCCTTTCAGTTTTTGATTTCTTTTAATAGTGCAAACTTCTTTCAAAAACTTAGCAAATCTAGGAATACTCTTAACAAGTTTGAGCAAAGGAATGTTTACCTCACACCTACTAAAGGTTTCGAAGATCTCTTTGTCGTTCTCCAGTCTTCGAGTATCCTTCAACGCCTCAGGAAAAGGAGCAACAGGCTTCTGAGAGAACAAAGGGGGGAAATTTGGGCGAACATAATCGTCAATATACTCAAGGGGCTCCCGGCGATCGCCATCAGCAACTGGCGATCGCACCAATTGGGGTTCTGCAGAAGACCCGCGATCTTAGGTATCAATCCGCGGTCGCGGATTGTTGTCAAAATCTGATGCAGCTTCTGGAGTGGCATGGTGATCGCCATCTCCATATGGCGATCGCGGTCGGGATGCAGACCTTGTTTTTCTCTCTGTAATCTCATGGCGATCGCCACTCAGATCTGGCGATCGCGGTTTTGGCACAGAACAGTCGTCATAAGTTTTTCCGCTCCTCAAGAACACTGCACTGATGTTCTCTCTCAGGTTTCTTACCGGTTCCCTAGCCTCTAATTTACTCACAGCTTGAGCAATCTGTCCCAACTGATTTTCAAGATTTTGGATGCTTGATTCCGTCTTAGCATTTTGTTGCATCACAATCTGAGCTAAGGACTTGATCATATATTCAACAGTCATAGAATTCTGAGGTCTAGGTTGCTGATAATTAATATTATGAGAGTCATACCTTGGCCTTGGTTTCCATCCACCAACAGCGTTTACCTCAGCATTGGGATCATGAAGAGAATCACTTTTCAGCATAAAAGACTTCATCATATCTTTCAGTTCATTCATATCACTTTGAATTTTAGCGGAATCAAGTGAACTTACTGACTGTGTTCTTTGCCTGCTACCAAACTGCCTTGAGCTCTCAGCTAATTCCTCAAACATTTCAGTAGCCTGAGGTATAGTCAATCTTAAAAAGTTACCTCCACAGGATGCATTCACCATTCGACGATCCTCATCAATCAGGCCACTAAATAAGTACATAAGGAGATCTTGGTCAGTATAACTATGGAATGGGCAGCTTGAGCAAAGCTTCTTGAATCTCTCATAATATTCATAGAGACTCTCAGTTGAGTGTTGTTGAAGATTCGTGATCTCCTTCTTCAAGCTGCTCAGTTTTGTAGCTGGAAAATATTTCTCTAAAAAGACTTTTTTCATCTTAGCCCATGTATCAATACTCCCTGGAGCTTGATAATAGAGCCAATCATTCGCAGCGTCTTTCAGAGTAAATCTGAAAGCTCTCAGCATGACCTGCTCCTCAGTAACACCTCTTGGCTTCATACTAGAACATATGGCATGGAATTGAGCCAAGTGTTTGTTGGGATCTTCTCCTGCTAAGCCATGGAAGTGTGGTAGCTCATGAATTAAACCAGCTTTTAATTCAAAATTCACACCTTCTTCAATCTCAGGAAACCTCACTGCCAAAGGTTGTTGGTTTAAGTCTGGGGCAGTGAGTTGCCTCATAGTAGGCAATGGCGGTCCATGTCGATCACCCATCTCGTTATCTTGGTTCAGAGCTTCTCTTCGGTTCCGAAGGAACATCCTTTCAATCTCTGGGTCAAAGGCAACAAGAGATGAATCAGTAGCATGGGTCTGAACCATAAAGGTTCACACCAAACAGTTGATAATTTCACAATCAACACGGAATTAGAAAATTTCAATTCCCCGGCAACGACGCCAAATTTGATAAGGCTAAAGTCGTAGTGCCAAATCAAAGAAAACTCTAAACACTAACTAAAGTATAGCAAGCAAGTAGAGGTCGAACCCAAGGGAATCAAAACACCAATCACTATGCAGTCAAGCGAAATATCAACTAACGAACAAGTAACAAGTAACCAAGGGGGGGTTTTGATTGTATGGAACACAAAAGTAACAAGTATCAAGCAAAAAAGGTTTGGTTGTGAATATATTGAGAAATGGTTTCACCTAGCAAGTATCCACGCAACAGTCAATCAAGTTGATCATAGATTATCTCAGGTTCTTATCAATCCTTAGGGAATGTTCCTATTCCAAACTTTAATATATTAGCAGGCCAACCGGTCCTGATAATACTTATTATTCAACAATCAGGGAAACCTCTCAAGATTATATGAAATAGCAGCAAAGAGCACAAGAATCATAAGGATGCATGCAATAACTTACAACCGTCAAATATTAACATGCAATCAATTCTCTTTCCTAAAAGCAATCAACTACCAGATCATGCAGATATGAATGCTACAATGACAAGGAATTCCACCGTATATTCCTAGTCTAGCAATAGAAAACTATCAATCAAACTAGGTGATCAAGCTAGCAAAACTAATAGAAATCAATAGATGAAGAACAAGAGAATTAATACAAACCCATAGGAAAAGAACAAGAGTTTAGAAATCTCACAGCTTAATAACTGAAGGTTTCAACCGCTAAGTAAAACAATGTAGATTAGTTTCTGCTCATGGTTGCAGAACTAAATTGTCTGATGGAAAGATGATGATAACAATAGAAAGAACTAAGGTTCTTAAATAGAGACTAACCCTAAAAATATATGGTAAAAGATATATCCTAAACGAAATAATAATAAAAGGAAAAAAGGAAATAAAACAAAACAAAAGAAGCAAAAGAAACGTAACAAAAGGCGGCGCTCAGCTTTAAGATTTGAGCTGCTTGCTTCTTGATTAAATGGGCCAGCCCGTCACGAAATCAGTGGCCCACTCCATGCTCCAGTCCACGCTCAACAACAACATTCTTATTTCCACACGGGCCACCATTTATGTAATGTAGCGATCGCCAGCTTCACCATGGCAATCGCGGTCGGTCTTTATTTCGTACTCTTTTCTTCTGTTTTGACATGGCGATCGCGGGATTTAGATGGCGATCGCGGTTTCGCTCCAGTAGCCTTTATTAGAATGTCTTCAACTCTTCTTGATTCCAATTCTTCACTTTATATCTTCTAAGTCTTCATAATAACTCCAATGACCCATAACATAGAAATGTTTCTAAACTCACATGGAATCACTCCTAATACAATGTAATAATCCCTAGTTACGCTATACAAAGTGTAGCGTATCATGGCCTTCAAACTGTCCTTTAGCCCAGGAAGCAGTTGGACCAGAATGCCATTCTAGTGCTTGTGGCTGAAAGGCCCGTTGATGGCCTACTGCTTCATCCCATGCTAGTTGTGGAGAAGAGGGGGGAACCCATGTAGGGATCTATTACAAAAAAAAAACAGATTAGTAAAATCTACAACTTTACTCATAATCGTCTATAAATTATATTTTAAATTAATACTTACAGCACTCTGCGAACTCCAAGTTGGATCTTGTGCCTCATAGGTTGGAGTCATCGGGATTTGCTGTTGTAATCAAATAAATTTCATAAATTATTAATTTAATAATAACAAAAAACACTAATATAATGTGAATTTCAAATTAACTAACCATCTTCTCGTAAAGGTTCGAATATGCACTAGGGTTAGCTAGCTATTGTTGTTCATGCCAAGAAGGTTGCGGGAGCTCTTGACTTGCACTTGTACCCTCGTCAGCTCTTTCGCGCCTCTTCCACGGCTTCGGCTGATAAGCGGGCCTCTCTCCAGCCTCGATTTCTTCTCGAGTCTGATTGCGGGCAGTCTTCCGCGCGCTTCTAGAAGACGGATGCATCTACACAAACATAATATTTTGTCAATTTACGCATAACAAACCAACAAAACAAAAAAACAGCACAAAAATATGCATAAACATCCGTCACAAAGGTCCAGTAGAGTTCCGTCACGAATGTTTGTCTGACCTTCGTCGCGGAACTATTCATTACCTTCGTGACGAAGGATTTTACACAACTGCAGAAATTCAGCATTGCCAAAACATCCGGTGACGAATGAATTTGCACAAAATTTCCACAATTCCAAGCAAAAAAAACAGTTTTTAAGCTATCCAATTATATTAGCCCCTAAATCATTTCATACCATATGTTTCTTAATCAAAATGTCAAACCCTAATTCATAAGTTCATCAATTTTGGGGATTATATCTAAAATTTGAAACAACTCTCAATTAAACATAAACAAACAACAATTAAACTAAAAAACATGCTTAATACACATATCAATCTAATTTAATCACACCGTTTCAATGGTTTTGACATATCTTCATCAAACATAGAACATTAATGCAAAAGAGAGTTAGAAATTACCTTATGACTTGATTTGTTGATTATTGTAGTGAAAGAGATGAAGAAATGTAGAGAATGGTAGAGAATGGTGTTGTGGTGTGTCGTTGTTGCGCCAAAAGTATGAGAAAATGTAGAGGAAGAAGTTACATTAGAGTTGGATAAAAAATCTCTTTTATAACTGCAAAATCTGGCCTTCGTCACGGATATCCGGAGTTTCTTCGTCACAAAACTTTTGAAGACCTTCGTCACGGAAGTTTTGAAGACCTTCGTGACGGAACTCTGAAAAACCTTCGTGACGGAACTCTGAAAAACCTTCGTGACGGATGTTTGAAATAGTTCTGTGATGAATGTGTGGGTGTGCTAAATATAATTTAAGGGTGTGTTAAATAGTAAGCCCCTATTTATATGGCGAGGGAGGTGGAAGGATGGAAGAAGAGGTTGAATGGTTAGAGATTGGAGAGAGTGAATTTTAGAGAGAGCACTTTGAGCCTAAAAACACTAGTTTTTATGTTATTTTTCTATTTTCTTTTATTCCGTTTTATTTCCTTTTATGTTAGATTCTGGATTATTATTCCTAGTAGGTATTTAAGCCTAAAAACACTTTAGTTTTAGGTTAAGTTTGTTTTAAAGATTATTCTCTAGAACCCTAGTTTTCACATCCATGTCTTTGAAGAACTAATTTCCTTTGTTTGGCCTGACGATTGAAGCCTTTGACTGTTTGGTTGTGAGATTTTAAACTCTAGTTCATTTTCTATTGATTGTATTGATTCTCACGCTCTTAATCTTATTTATTTATCTAGCCTAATCATCTAGGTTTATTGGTATTGTTCATAGTGCTAGGATTTAGTAATTTCGGGTTCAAATTCTTTATCTAGTAGGAATCACAAGTTTACATGAGCGGGTTGCATTGTTTATTTGTGAATGAGAATTGATTGCATGCTTATCTGATGGGACGTCTGAGTTACATGTATCCAGTTAAATTCCTTTGCTTAATGCTTCTATTGATTTGAATCTCGAAGGTCTTCAGGTTTGTTTAATATGAAGTTTTATCAGGGTGGGTCGCCCTGTTAACTATATCTGATCGGCATAGGAACAACAATATGATTGTCTGAACTTGAGATATCTATGATCAATCTTGCATGTCATTGTGTGGATATTTGTTAGGTGAAACACTTTTCCAATCATATTTTCTACAACTTTTGCTACTTGTTACTTTTATTTGTCTTTAGGTTTAGAACAAACATCCCCCCCCCCCCCTAGTTTGTTCGTTGGTAGTTGATTACATGCTCAGGAATAGACTACTTGATTCTCTTGGGTTCGACCCTTACTTTCCTGCTATACTTGTTAGTTAAGTTAGGTACTCTTTGATAGACATCAACGATTTTAGCTCTGTCATTTACTAAGTCGAGTTCTCCGTTCTCCTACACGAAACTAGCCTAAAATAGAATTTACACAATTGGATTACATAATGAGACTTCAATTCATGTTTACGATTAAAGTACGTAATTTGGTTTCACAATTAGGTTATATAATTAAAATTTATGACAAACTAACAAACACACATAAAGCGTAAATAATTAATCATCTCGTCTTTACATAAACGTGGGTTAGATTACGAACATTAAGTTTAATCAGGCTAGGTTACATAACCGTGGATTAGATCACATAGGTTTAATCAAACGTGGATCGAACTAGCTAGGTTTCATAGAAAATTGAAAATAAGGTTTAATTAGACTAGGTTACATAAACACCTATTTGCATATATACCACTTTACAATAATTGATTTGCATGAATACCCAAATTATTTTGGAGTTGCAAAAATACACCAAATAAGGTATATTTGCAAATGAATAAGTATAGAAGAAAAAATGTCGGGCTTAATAATTCAAATGTCGGTCTTATTAAATAAAATGTCGGGGTATATTTGCAAAAACATAATTATTGAAGAAAAAATGTCAGCCTTCTAAAATTTAATGTCATTAGGGTATTTTTGCAAACATAAAAAAAAGTAGGTATTTTTGCAAAGGAGGTATTGAAATGGGGTATGGGGTGCAATTTCTCTTACATAAACGTTGATTATGTTACGAACGGAGGATTGGATGAACATGATTTAATAGAACTAGCTACGAACTAGGTTACAAACAGTAGGTTATCAACATGATTTAATATAGTTAGGTTAAGAATTAGGTAGATTTCATAGAAAACTGAAAAATGGTCGGACGGAGGACTCAACGGTGACCGGATCGAGGACTCGACAGTGAAGAACTTGACGGTGAAGAACTCGACGATGGAGGTGAAAATGACTGGGGAAGAGCGTTTACACAAATCAAGCCATAAATATAGGCGCTTACTATTTGGCACACCCTAAAAGTTTATTTAACACACCCATACATTCGTCACGAAGGTATTTGGTCAGACATTCGTCACGAAGGTATATGGCCAGACATTCGTCACGAAGGTTTAAAGGAGATCCGTCACGAAGGTATTGGGGAGATCCGTCACGAAGGTATTGGAGAGATTCGTCACGAAGGTATTGGAGAGATCCGTGACGAATCTTTTTTTTAAAAAAAATAAAAAATTCAGAATCTTGTAGAGAATTTCAATACGAGTCCGTGCATATAAAATACGTCCAAAACGGACATCGTTTGCCCTTCCAAAAGCCTCCAAAACAAAATAGTCGCATGCGTTAAGTTTGTAAAAGCAAAACCTTATATAAATTTAGTATTTGTATAATATAATTATATATTATAGTTAAAAATCATGCAATTAAATTTATATACTATAATTGTATATTATCATTTAATATCACTAGTTTATTAATTATAAAGTATAATTATGCATTATGTTTAAATATTACGAACTTAACAAAAACGACTGTTTTGTTTTTAGGGCTTTTGGAAGGGCAAACGATGTCCGTTTTAGACGTATTTTATATGCACGGACTCTTATCGAAATTCTCTACAAGATTCTGAATTTTTTTTTTTTTTATAATTATGCATTATGTTTAAATATTACGAACTTAACAAAAACGACTGTTTTGTTTTTAGGGCTTTTGGAAGGGCAAACGATGTCCGTTTTGGACGTATTTTATATGCACGGACTCGTATCGAAATTCTCTACAAGATTCTGAATTTTTTTTTTTTTTTATAATTATGCATTATGTTTAAATATTACGAACTTAACAAAAACGACTGTTTTGTTTTTAGGGCTTTTGGAAGGGCAAACGATGTCCGTTTTGGACGTATTTTATATGCACGGACTCGTATCGAAATTCTCTACAAGATTCTGAATTTTTTATTTTTTTTAAAAAAAAGATTCGTCACGGATCTCTCCAATACCTTCGTGACGAATCTCCCCAATACCTTCGTGACGGATCTCCCGAATACCTTCGTGACGGATCTCCCGAATACCTTCGTGACGGATGTCCTTCAAACCTTCGTGACGAATGTCTGGCCATATACCTTCGTGACGAATGTCTGACCAAATACCTTCGTGACGAATGTATGGGTGTGTTAAATAAACTTTTAGGGTGTGCCAAATAAAGACTCTGTAAATATAAGCCTAAATATAAGCCTAATGAATGAGTTTATAAGATTAACCAGGGTAATTTTGGAATAAAATTATGAAAACTAAAAAAAAGAAAAAGAAATAGTCTAGTTTTTCCAAATTTCTCTTCATTTTTACAACCTTTAAACTCATTGTCTTTGCAGTTTTGATTTATTTTCACAACCTTTTAGTAGATTAAATTGGGTGTTTTAGCTGAGACCACTATAAGAAAATGTGATCGACGAGTAACCGAATTACAATTGTTCGCAAGGAAAACTACTATAGGCTAGAGCTTAGGTGCTTAGAGAATGGAAGATTTTAAGACATTAAATCAAGAATGGTAGATGAAACTGACGTAAGGTAAATACCACTAATATATACATCCACATGATATACAATAATCACCTACTAAATTTTAGTACTGCTGCCTACGAAGAGTAGGAACTTCACAAGCTGGTGCGAAAAAGCCGTGTCATTTGGTGTCACTGAAATCTGCATCTATGAGTTCCCCATCAGCATCAGGACCAGATGAAGATGAGTTTCCTGCAGACGTTGCCGCTCCAGGCTGGCTGTATATGGATTGCCCGAGCTGCATAACTTCCTGATTCAGCCCCGCCATTGCATCTTTTATGGTCTGAGTCACCCCCTCTGAGATGGCATCTTTGAGCTCCTTGAGTTTTGCCTCCACCTTCTCCTTCACTGCAGCAGGCACTTTCTCCCCCACCTCCTTTAGCTGTTTTTCCGTCTGGTACACCACTGACTCCGCCTGATTCTTCGTGTCGATTGCATCCCTCTTCTCCTTGTCCTCTTTTGCAAACTTCTCAGCTTCCTTTACCATCTTATCAACCTCATCTGTGGCCAAAGTGCTTGCCCCCGTGATGGTAATATCTTGTTTCTTTCCAGTTCCCTTGTCAATGGCTGTAACCGACAGGATACCATTGGCATCAATATCGAATTTCACTTCAATCTGTGGTACTCCTCGTGGCGCAGGAGGGATCCCATCAAGACGGAAACTTCCGAGAGATTTGTTGTCCCTCACGAATTCCCGTTCCCCCTGAAGAACATTGATTTCCACACTAGTCTGCCCATCTGCTGCTGTAGAGAACACCTCTGACTTGGATGTTGGCAAGGTTGTGTTTCTTGGGATGATCTTAGTCATGACACCACCAAGTGTCTCTAAACCCAAAGACAATGGTGTCACATCTAATAGAACTATATCACTCACATCTCCAGCCAAAACTCCCGCCTGTTACAACAATATGATCAATAATTAAATAAGTTATTTTCTCCTCATTCTAACTCTAACTCCATACACATACCTGAACGGCTGCCCCAAGAGCAACCACTTCATCCGGATTCACAGTGCAATTAGGGTCTTTTCCAGTCATCTTTTTCACAAGGTTCTGCACTGCCGGTATCCTTGTTGACCCTCCCACAAGAATCACTTCATCAATGTCTTTGATCGATAGCTTTGCATCACTCAAAGCGGTTTCAACCGGCGTCTTTAATCTGCACAAAAACGAATGTTATGACACAGAACTAGAAGATTCCATTTATAATATTAATATGAGATTTCATATACCTGTCAAGCAAATCTGAACACAACTCTTCAAACTTGGCCCTTGTTAGAGTAGTGTCAATGTGCTTGGGTCCATCAGGTGTCGCGGTAATAAAAGGCAGACTACGAAACAGGATGATGGTGTTGGTAAACATGGGAAGAGGAAAAGAAAATGTGCTTCAAATATCAAGTAAAAACAAGAGCGAACCTGATACTAGTTTGAGACAGAGTTGACAGCTCTATCTTTGCTTTTTCAGCACTTTCAGTGAGTCTCTGAAGAGCTTGTTTGTCTTTTAACAGATTTATGCCTTCATCCCGTTTAAAAGTCTCCGCAAGCCAGTCTACTATTCTCTGCATCATTCAGAGAAAGTTCAGTACAGAGTGAACAAACTATTTGTTGTTGTCAATGTACGGAGTATTATAATACTCCCTCCGTCCTTTAATATGAAGCCCATTTGCTTTTCCGACACTATAGAATCTTCTCGTTTTCTTCCAATATATAGAAATAAATATAGGCCTGCGAGATCTCGTTTGATTCGTCTCATTGAGCACTTTGACAATATAAAAAAATTATATTTTTTATCATCGTATATTTAGAAATATTAACGTTACAAAACGTGTCTCGACAAATGTGTCAAAAGCAAATCAGAAGATCGGGACGGAGGGAGTACCAGACCTTGTCAAAGTCATCTCCGCCAAGATGAGTGTCACCAGAGGTAGAAAGCACCTCAAAAACTCCATCACCTACTTCCAGAACTGCAAAAGAAGAGTAGAGAGTAGGATGTAAGTGTTTGAGGAATCAAGGCAAGATATCAGGAAGCAAAACCTAGAATTCAGTGTTTGAGACTGCCAGCAGAACACGAAAATCTTAAGCACAAACTCAAACCCAAAATTTAGAAATGAAAAGCCATGAAGTAAAATCATTAGCTCTGAAGTGAGATCCTACCTGAAACATCAAATGTACCACCTCCGAGGTCAAACACAAGGATGGTCTCATTGTTTTTCTTCTCAAATCCATAGGCTAAGGATGCAGCAGTAGGTTCATTGATGATCCTGAGAACGTCGAGACCTGCAATTCGACCCGCATCTTTTGTTGCTGTCCTTTGAGAATCGTTGAAATAGGCGGGCACAGTGATCACTGCTTTGTCTACTGTATCATTCAAGAACTTGGATGCATCATCAACCAGCTTTCTCAGAACCTGAAGATAGGTAGAGCAGGTAAATGACTGCAAAACTTTACAAAATCAATCTCCAAAGACCAACTTCACATGGCTACAATCGTTCATATTTACCTGAGCAGAGATCTCTTCGGCGGCGAACTCTTTTCCAATGGCGGGGCAATCGAGCTTGACATTTCCATTGTCATCTCTGGCCACTTTGTAGGAAACTTGCTTAGACTCTTCGTCGACCTCGGACATCTTCCTCCCGATGAACCTCTTAACGGAGAAGAAGGTGTTCTCGGGGTTAACGACCGCCTGCCTTTTAGCGATCTGCCCTACCAATCGGTCACCATTCTTGGTGTAGGCCACTACCGACGGCGTCGTCCTCTGCCCCTCCGCGTTAGTGATGATCGTAGGCTTGCCTCCCTCCATCGCTGCCACAGCCGAATTCGTCGTCCCGAGATCAATTCCGACCACCTTCTCACACACAACCCTAACAGGCCCTGGCGCTGAACATATCTGGCGGCGGATTGTTTGTCGATCACGCAGTCTCCTGCCAAGGAAGACGGTATTGGTGCCGGCGGATTTTGAAGTTATCGAACTCGCAGCGAAGGGAGAATTGAGGGGGTAAGGTTGAGAGATTGATGTCGCCATAGTTGTGGATGTGTAGGAACTTTGTGATGGTTAATTGGGGTGTTAGGGAGTGAAGGAGGAGAGTTATAAAAGGAAATCAAATGGGAGGAGAGCGGGTTCCAGAAGAGTCTAGGTATGGGCGCCATTGGATTAAGAGAGAGGTGTCCAGAGCCTTCTGGGATTGTTGAGAGAGGACAAATTGGAGGGAAGATTGGAGGAGATGCTCTAACAAAATTTATGCTAACTCGATACCAGGAAACCAAGTTTATGCAATTTATGATGGGCCTTGCCATAGTCAGTTTGAGGACATTAAAGGGCCCATTAACCCTAAATGAGTCATTTAGAACGATTTCTAACCTTATTTCATTTTATTTTAGAGCGTGTTTGACAGTTCAGTCATATGTGTTGTCATCCTCCTCAATTCCTATGCATTTCAGAGTGTCACTTGTTCTCGACTTTGTTGCTTACATCATCTCTAATTTTTGTGCCACATAAATTTCATTTCAATGTGCTATGTATTACTTTTTTGTTGTTGTGGTAGAATATAATGATTTCATGTTTGATTTGGTAAGATTTGCTACTGAAAGAGTTTGATCAGATTTGCTATCGAAGTGAGTACAATATGACATTCATTTTTTTTATCAGTTTATAATACTCCTTTTTTCTTACAATTTGTCTTCTCTTACTCTACGGACTACAACATTCATTTTTTATCAGTTTATTGGTCCATTGCCCTTAATAGAATTTTTATAGTGGTTTTTAGCCCATTTTAATAAAGATTCAGAACCTACCTCCACAAACGCGTTTCATTTTTCGCTCGCCTCCTCTAATCCTCAAAACCCAATCCAAAATTTTTACAGACTCAACAGAAGACGACAGATTACGTGTATTAGTGTATATGCTCTAATGATCGTGTTACAACTTTCAAGCGAAAATTGTAATAGAAGAACTTGCGAATCAAATTGAGAGAGATAGAACACAACAAGAGTACAAAAGGAGAAGCTGTAAATTGGTGATAATCTAAAGCGGTTTTAAGCTTGAACTGAATTGAGAAAGTTGGGCTAAACCCAGACAAAGGCCCCGATCGGTAGGGTTGAAGAAGAGCAAAAATCTGATTGAAGTTGAAGATGGAGGTGGGTTGAAGGAGAAAAGCGTTGTTCGACAAAGATGAAGGAGAAAAAGGGAGATGGTTGAAGCTGGTTGAAGGAATGAGAGAACTTAAACCCAACAGTGCCAATTTGCTTAAGCTACCCCCCATCTGAAACAATTTCTTCAACTTCAACCTACATGAAGCTGCCAAAATTCCATCAAATACCCTTGGACGAGCTATCACCTCTGTTGTTCGAATTCTGGTATTTCTCTTCCCTTCCTTTCTCTTTGTTGGACGAGCTATCGCCTCCTCTGTGAACCCTAATTTTTTCAATCATTTTGCAGCGCAAAATCGAAAGGGAAGAGCTTCATCAACCTTCGTGTCTGGCTTTCCATGTATGTCGAACCCTTAATTTTGATTGTGCTTAACCCTAACTTCTAGCCCTAACTTCAAATGTGCTTGAACCCGTCATTTCGCATTTTCAGTGGTCTTATGTCTTCAATTTCTGCTCTATATGCTTAAGCTTTGGTGTAAAGATAGTCGATTAGGCATTATCTATGGTTGATATCAATTCCGTATTGTGTTTTATATACTTTTCTAGTTGTGCACTCAATGTGTTTGTTGAAATGCCAAATTTTTGTTATTTGTGAACATTGTGCAGAAAAGAAGAAGCATTTACTTTATTTGACAGTGGTTAACTTCCCTTATCTTCCCATATGTACAATACAACCATGTAAACTGTCTCTCTGCAGACTCAAGCAAAGTTTTAGTTTACAAAATTCAGTTCATTCATTTGATTTAATAACTTATAATGTGAATTTGTAATGTTGTTGAATGTTGTTGACCTTGATGGTAGGACTGCATAACTAGCAAAGTCACTTTGAATGTGAATTTTTTGTTCTTGACATTAAGAAAATGAACTACCATGGTCACTTTGAATGCTGAATTTGTTTGTCGATGAACATGTACTGAACTACTATATTTGTATCTAGCAGTAGTAGGATTTTATCTAGTAGTATGGGAACTAGTTCATATACAAGATTATTGTAACAAAGCATTTTGTAGATGTCGGATGAATACTATGCACATGATATGGAAGCTCATTTGCTTGTTGAAGATGTTAAACATGAAGATTGGGGACTCCCTAGAGAAGTGTTGGAAACACTTACAGATTACAGCCCAACCACAACTCGTTACAGCCTTGATTCGTCACATGGATTTGGTTCCTCAACTGGAAGTGCAACACCAGAGGCTATGTGGAGGGAAATGAACACGAGTTTCCCTTGATCCTTTTTCAATTGAATGTTTCTTAGTTGAATTCCTCCGGTCTTTAACATTGAGTTACATTTTATGACAGTAGTGCAGTACACGGTTCATAATATCAGCTTATTTTTTATTTTGCATCCTTTAATACCTTCTTTGTTGAACACTAACGATACATTTGTGTTAGGCCTGATTTTCTACATATAGAATTTGAATCATGTTGCAGTACACATCATTTTTTGATTTTCTGTAACAAAGCATTTTGTACTTTCGTTTCATGATTTTCTACATTCACTCCTTTGTTTTCAAATGTTTTTAGGATGAAAATGTGGAACAATACAACTATATTATCAATGCCAGCGTTGGACAAGGAGATGATCGTGTTCGATTAGTTCAAGGGGCTTCTCGAGCACTCCGTGAGCAAGCTGCGAGGTTATTAGGACAAGCAGCGTTTGCCACGCATCAACTGCAAGACCTGACTTCTACATTACAAGAAATGCGTCCAAGACTTCAAGATCATTTTGCTAGCAGAAGAGTAATAAATGATGAGAACCAAGAGCTACATGAGCATGTAGCCGAAATCGCCACTTCCAATGTTCAGCTGAGACTTGAGCGTGACACCCTTCTTTATGAAAACCAAGCTCTTTGAGATGTTGCGACAAGAAGCACGACCCTACTGTGGTTTCATTATGATGTTATTGTTGTTATGTGTATGTTTGTTGCCATCTTTATGGCTATGTAATAGTGAAACTTTTATGAACTAAAATATGGGCTATATATAGTAATATGCAGGGGGGTAGTATGCAGGTTTGATCATGTTTAGGAAGAATGTGTGTGCAATGCAAGGGTGATTATATGTAAGGATGGATGTGTATGCAGGGGGTCATTTTGGACTAGTATTCACCTCTGGTTTGCCTCTTTTTGAATCTCGAATCCCGCTCATTGCCGACTTTGGATCGTTATCTTCTTCATCTTCATCGGTAAACTTCTTATTGGCGTTATCCTCTTCTTCATCATCTTCGTCTCAGACGAAGTCGTAATGCTGGTGTTCTAGTATGAAATTGCTTAAAGCAAAACATGCACAAATAATGTCAACTTGAGTGGTTAGTTTATATGAAGGCATACCCTTCAAAATCTTTCATTGTTTCTTCAAAATTCCAAAGCATCTTTCAATGGTTGTCCTCGATGACGAATGAATATGATTAAAGGCTTCCTTATGGTTCTCTGGAATGTGTTTGATGAACTGGGATTGGTGATATTTAGTTTTCATATATGGCACCAAGTAGCCTTTCCTATCCGGGTAGCCCTTGTCACACAAGTGGTAACGACCTATAATATATACAAAGTGATCATTTAAGAGATTGAATCACAAGTAGCCTTTCCCATCCCGCTCCGGTGACACTATTACGTAACGTAGACCAAATGCGCCACAGTCCTTTCATGTGTTCAAACTTGTTCTTTAAACAAGACTTAGTAATCTTCTTCCCAGTTTTCTCCTCGAATGTCAAAACTAACTCCTCCCACGCAAAAGTGTTATTATACCCGTGATACACGTGATAGTCCTAGTAAATATGCATTAAGATCAATTTATCTTCTTCAGAGAATTTAAAAATTCTCTTCTCTTCCAGTTCAGAGGTAGACTTTGCCTTAGCCTTACCTCTTCCCTTTCCTTTGCCTTTTGTTTTTCCACTTGTATTTCCATTTGGTGTTTCAACATCCATTTTTCCAATCTACCTTTACAAAAGGATTGCTGTTTAGACAAAGGAATTTCGTGACCAAAGGAATGCTAAAACACAACGAATCATTAAAATGTATTCTAGCTAACATGACAGTAGCAGTGACAAACATAAACAGTGAATTGTGGCCTAATGTAGTCACTCTATCGATACACATCAGTATCATAATGCAGTGACAAACATAAAAGAATCTCAACAATGAACATGTACATGACAGTAGGAAACACAGTTTATAACCATTCAACAGAATACATAAGATTTTCAATACAAGACATATCTGAATCATAAACCCTAAAACTCAATCTCAATTTTCTCCATTTTGTACCAACTTATAAATGTCATTAACCCTACAATAATAAAAGTCTAGATGGCTTACATGTAGCAACAAAATCAGATTTGGGATTTCAGGTGTGTAAACAACCGACCTAGTTCTTCAATTTCCCTGGAATTTGTTCTTAAAGGCAAACAAAATTGACGTAAGGTTGAGGAAGATTCATCGAAGGAGATTAGTTGAAGAAGCGAAGTGGACTATACATACCTGGGTATCGCCAGAAAAGGGCTGGTTCATCGCCTTCAACAGAGAGCTTCAAATTTTGGGGAAGCAATGAAGGAAATTGGGGAAAAGATCGATTTGGAGATATCCCAGTTCAGTCACGTGAGGCAAGTATTCATGGCACGTGATCAGTAATATCTTCAAAACCCATGTCCTTTTATGTAATTTAACACACCAAATACCCAACTTCAACTACCATTTTTCAAACCTTACCGAACACTACTTTTTCCAATTTCAACCCGAAAATCATCTTCAGCTACTAACTTCAGCTTTAGCTTCCTTAAACTACTTACTTCAGCTTCAACTACCTTCAACCCCCAAAAACTTCAGTTTTGCCGAACGGGGCCAAAGAAGGCTAACCCAATTTCCCTAATATGTTATTTTATTTATGTAACACCTAATATGTTAGGATCACTACAAAACACTTGCGTAGCTTTGATACGTAGAAGTTGTAACATGTCACTTTTACAGTGCATTAATAAAATATAGTGGACACCCTCAAAAAAAAATATAGTGGGTTATGGTGTATTACATGATAGATGGTATTTTGTAATATGATGATGTAGAACAAAGTTATTAAAATCATAATCATTTATACTGATAAAACACTTAAGTTTTTTTCGGTTTCAACAATGTTGTGGCATTTTTGGTCTTGTTGTACCTTTTGGCCCAAATAGCGTTATCGATGTACAAACGATAACGTACAAAATAGAAAATTTCATAATGTATAAGTATTCCATAATACATGATTATAACACATATAATTACATAAAAAGTTATGGAGAAGACCATAATTATATTGCAAACCCGAGGACTAATCTCAAACGTTCATTTTTAATGAGCTACTATACTTGTACTTTTATTCAAGTATAATAACTATCGAGTGCACCAAATTGTACTGAGATTGTGCACCGAGTTCTACTCAAATTGTGAACTGATTTGGTGCTCCTAAATTTCAATTATTAGTGCACTTGTTTATCTTTTTCCAAGTATAACAAATATTTAGTGCACTGAGATTGTGCACCGATTTGTACTGAGCTGGTGCACCTAAAATTCAATTATTAGTGCACTTGTTTTGCTTTTTTCAAGTATAACAATATGTAGTGCACTGAGATTGTGCACCGATTTGTACTGAGTTGGTGCACCTAAATTTTATTAGCGCACTTGTTTTTTGTTTTTTCCAAGTATAATAAATATTTAGTGCACTAAATTGTACGGACTGCTGAGATTGTGCACCGAATTATAATTACATATGTTTATCGATTTGAATTGACTTGGTGCACCTAAATTCCAATTATTAGTGCCCTTTCTTTTTCTCCAAGTAAAATAATATTTTTTAGTGAATTAGGTTGTACTGAGGTTCTGCACCAAATTGTACCGAGTTGGTGCATCACAATAAAATGGGGCACTAGTAATATGTACTGCAAAATTATAATAAAATATAGTGCACTATTATGTAATGATGTCGAAGAAATTGGACGGAAAATACATTTCAAGCTCACACAAAGTAATAATAACATCATTCTGCATGGAATTCAAATGAGCAGGATTGATTACCTTGCTGCATATTGCTTTGAAGAAACAACATAACCTTGTTATTGCTAGTCGAACACCCTTAGGCAAAATTCCACGTAGAGCTACTGACAAGATCTCTTTCATTAAAATAGGGAAATCATGAGACGTCAGACCAACTAACTTCAGATCCTTAGTTGAAACAAGACTTCTAATATTAGAAGAATGCCCAACAGAAACTTTAACTTTTGACAGAAAATCACAAAACTTCATCTTTTCTTCTCTAGATAGAGTGTGGAACCCATGAGGCATATTAGTGCGTTTCTCCTCCTTGACTGGATGTAACTCTGGCCTAATTCCCAGTTTCTCTAAATCAAGTCTTACTTGGATGCCATCTTTTGTCTTGTTTGGAATACTAGGCAATGTGCCAATTTTACTATCACAAACATTCATCTCAATATGTATGACATCAAGGCTATGTCAGATAAACAAAAATTTCCAATATGGGAGGGAGAAAATAATTGATTTTTTTTTCAAACCATTGATGGCTTTGGGTTCCTTTTTCTTTCCAAATTCATCAATTTTTCCAAAACTGCAATTTATATCTTTCGCTCTTCCATAAACTTGATCACCAGTTAGAGGAGTTGGAGCAATCTTTTTCTCTACAAATCCATTGAAATTCTTTTTCTGCCTACGATAATGATGACAATCATCCAGAAATGTGTGATTTCCCATATAGAACGTCTTATGTGAAAGTTGATCAAAGTAAGTATATGTCCCACAGATAGGGCAAGCATGATGACCTTTCTTAATGCAACCAGAGAGATTTTGGTAAGCTGGAAAATCATTTATCGTGCCAAATAACATAACTCTCAAATTGAATGTCTCTTGCTTATGTGCATCAAAGTTTTCAACACCTTCCTCCCACAATAGCTTCAAATATTCAATTAGAGGTGCCAAGTAAACATCAATATCATTTCTCGGTTGCCTTGGCTCCAAAATCAACATTGATACATCATATACTTTTGTTTCATACATAGCCAGGGTGATACGTTATAAATTGCAGTCAAGACATGCCATACACTCTAAGTGCTACTAAGAGTACTATACTGACTCATCCCATTCGTGGAAAGTGCAAGCGTAAATTCCTTGACTCTTTAGCAAATTCATGACACTTTGAATTTCATACACTTCCATTGAGGGAAATCAGTTGGAGGTCTGAGTTTATCGTCCTTTATTCTCTCTTTCTAGTGCCACCTCATATTGTTTGCATCTTCTGGGATTCTAAACATACGTATAAGCCTTGGTATTACCAGAAAACACCAAAGAATTTTTCCAAGAATCTTTTCCTTCTTATATCATGATTTCTTACAAGTCGGAAAACTCTCCAACATGGCATACTTCTTCCGATACAAATTGAAGTCATTAGGACAAGCATGAATCTTCTGTAAGGCCCCAAGCCTTAGAAGTGTTATCCCCATTTCAACGTGGGAACTTCCCAGGAGGTCACCCATCCCATGATTACTCTCACCCTTGCACGCTTCACTTCCTAGCTCTTTGTCCTCACTCGAACAAGGGAAAGGAAGAACTCTTGTTGACATGGGTAGCAATCTAATCCATATTAAGGATTACAAACACGGGGTGCTACATCTTCTCGTAAAACCTTCCCATCTGTGACAAAAAAAAATTCGCCTCATAATTATTACTAGGAAGAACATTATCACTTGGCAACATAACTTTCAAAAACTGTAATAAAGAAGTAAAGCTTTTATCACTCCATCCATTACCCGCCTTGAGGTTATATAACTTAAAAACAATTGACAATATTGTAAACTCAGAGCAACCAGTATACAATGGCGTTTTAGCATCATTCAACAAGCGATCAAATCCTTATGATGAACCTACGGGGTCTTGAATAACATCATGTATTATATCTTCTAGTCTATCATCCTCGTAATCATCATCATTGTTAATTTCAAAGCCATCGTCATCTATCTCACCATTTTTTGTCCATCGTGTGTAACTTCTTTCAATCCCAGTCATGATCAAATGTTCTTTTACTCGAACAATGTCATAATGTAGAATATTGCCACAATTTGTATAAGGACAAGGTATGTTTTCACCTTCTTCAAACTGCTTGAGTTCTTGAAGACATCAACTCCATTCTTATATTCTTTGGATACTCGACTTGCAAACATCCAACTTTTATCCATGATAACGTCTTATATATGTGCATAAAGATATCGATTGATTAAATTGAATTAAGAAATTAAGAGTAGAATGAGAGGTTCAAGACTAGATAAATACCATGTACACTTAGAAGATAATTGAATTGGTAATGGAGAAATCGATAGACCATAGAACAAAAACTCCGCTTTTGATTTGATTGTATGTAGAAAAAACTTGAGAGTTTGTTTGGGTTTAGAATTTGGTTAGAAGAATTAAGGAATATTTTTCATATAGTTGCCATAATTAAGGAATAGAAAAGATTCATGACAAAAATCTTGCAGTTTGTTTATGATTCCATCAACATAAGTACCCCGATAACAACAACAACAATCCCCATTATATCCTGGTAACGGGGTTTGGGGGGGTCGGGATTGGGTAATTCCTTACCCCAACAAGTTGAGAGGAATGACCTAAATGACCCAAAAGAAAAGAACCTACACGCGATCTCAGAGATATAAATACAGAGATACAAACAAAGGCTATATCACGAAAAAACAAAGAAGACCCGCTCCAAAGAACCAGAGTATTAGGCTTCTGTAACTCGAATCTTCTCCCTCCACAAAGCTCTGTCCTGAGTCAAATCTTCCGACAACGACAAACTAGAAAGGTCATTCCGAATGACTTCCATCCAGCTCATATTTGGGCGACCTCTTCCCCGACGATATTCCCCTAGCGCCAGAACCTCACACCTGCGAACCGGGGCACAACGTGGTCTCCTCTGAACGTGCCCAAACCACCGAAGTCTAGATTCTCGCAACTTGTCCTGAATACAAGCCACGCCTAATTTCTCTCGGATTACTTCATTTCTGATCCTATCCAACTTTGTATGGCCGCACATCCAGCGTAGCATCCGCATATCAGCTACCATAATCCTCTTCTCCTGAACCCTAGTAATTGGCCAACACTCCCCTCCATAGATCATCGTTGGTCTGACCACCACCCTGTAAAATTTTCCCTTTAACTTTAGAGGGATTTTCTTGTCACACAAAACTCCAGACGCCTTTCTCCAACGAAGCCAACCTATCTGTATTCTAGACTTGATGTCCTCATCCACACCTCCATCTCTCTGCATAATAGACCCTAGGTACTTAAAGGAGTCTCGCAAACGCACGGTACTCTCCCCAAGCATCAACCCCACCTCCCTGTCCGACGAGTCCCCAAAGTCAAACTCTACATACTCAGTCTTTTCCCGACTCAACTTGAGGCCCTTCGACTCTAGTGCAGCTCTCCATACTTCTAATCTATTACCGACTTCCTCTTTGGACTCGCCAACCAACACAATGTCATCCGCAAACAACATGGACCACGGGACATCTCCTTGCAAGCTACCTGTCAACACATCCATCAAAACGTGAAAAGAAAAGGGCTCAAGCTACCCCGATAAGTATTTTAAATTTGATTTAAAGAGCGTGTACAATTTACCAAGGTTATTGTGGAAACCGAGATAAATTAACAAATACTTTCACCACGGTCTAACAGTAAACCGTTGTAAACCTACTAATCTGTAAAACTGGGGTAAATAATGAGCATAATTACCACGGTTCATTGAATACCCGTTTTAAATATAAAATTTACAAAAAATGAGGTAAAACATTAGCATAAACACCACGAGTTTGGTAAATGTGTCAATGATGCGATAATACCACGGTTTCTCCATAACCGTGGTAAATTATCCGTCGTGAAATTCTCTTTTTCTACTAGTGCTATTGGTAAACATAAACACGGATGATCCCAAGTTAGTTGAACTAAATCAACATTATACATTGTGTTTGTCTGAACGCACATCTTTCACATAATTCATGTATGAAAGCGAGAAGTAATCAATATTATTCACCCTCACTTAAATATTGAGTTCTTCTAGTTCTTCGATCTCTTCTTCTTATTCTTCTACTTCATTCTCGACGTACATCTCTTCATCTTCTAAATCAACGGTCTCTGAAAATAATGGTTCAGGTTGAGATTGTGATCCAAAGTCGAACAACACTTGACTTGCTTGCTTTCTAGTATGAGTTGGCTGTTTACTTTGGCTATTGTTGGAATTTTCCTTCTCCTTTGTGACTTTATGCTTATTCTCGGTCTTTATCAAGTCTTCTCTTACGTGCTCGTGATAACTCTTTTCTCTTTTCTCTCGGAGGCGACTTCGCCTTTGGCTACTTCTCCTTGTTCTTCAACCCCGACGACCTTCCCTATCCCTTTCTAAACAAGTTTGTTTACTCTACCAACGAAATTTCTCCCGGATGCTCCAAGTCAATGTACAACTCACTTAATTGGAATAGGGTCTCAATCCCCACTTATCATTTTCGACCACATTTCACACATTCTGATCTCTAGAATGGACATAAGACGATTATCGTCACGCAAGGATAGATTTATCGGATCATCTTCCCATTTCAGTTCCTTCTAGAAGTCATGAAAATCATCTGGCATTAGAGGCGTCTTCTTAATCTTTGCCCTAGCAAGATGGTGTACACATGGCATCCCAAGGAAATCTCTCACCCAATGATCATCACATTCATTTGAATACTCCACCCTCAATATTTGTTGATACATTTCGAACAACAATAGAAAACACCGATCCGACACTCTGTAGAACAACCTTGAAAACAACATTCGAATCCCAGTAGGAAAGTTGGGTCATCAAAGTACGTCTGCCAGAGGTATGTGCTTGGTTCATTGTCTCCCTAATCAAGTTGAGTTGAATTATGATCGCATGTTGGATCTTCATGATCACTCTGTTGAAGCCCCCTCTACTAGAACCTACAATTTCATTCAACACCTTACTCCTTAAACCTAAATATACACACATTTTACATGTTAGTTCAAATAATACGGTGGTTGAAGTTACCAACTCAACGAACAAAGATACATGTTAGTAGTCCTCGTGTGGAAGTGAAGAGTATTGTCAGTCCACGCTCTAAATATGAACTTCTTGTGTGGAAGTTAAACAACTATCGCGTAACAAATTTTTCCGCATTGTCACTCTTTTTATCAGTTTGTCGGCGTGTGCCTTGATGTTGTTCTTAATGCGTACCAAACACAATAGTTGTTTAACTTTAGTATCTTTGAACACAAGTTTGATTGCTCTCAATAGAGCCTTCTCACAATTGGTCATTATAGCCTTCGACATTACTCCCAAATTTTGACACAATCAAAAACTTGTAATGCATTACTGTTTCCTGAACCATGAATGATATGCAATGTTGAACGTCTTGTACGTGCAAGTGAAACCAACCATCTCCACCAAGCCATATCATACCTATTTGTCTTGTATGTGACTTCCTTGATGATCATGTGAGGAAACTTCCTGAACAACCACATCGACTCCGAGTTTGCAAAAAAAAAAAAACAGGACTTCAACCTCATTCGTCTCCGTATTTCTCGGAGGTTGAAAAAAATATTTGTTCTTGCCAGAAAATTTAGAGACCATTGAGTAACTCTCAATTCCCCACGATCTTAAAAATTGATCTTCGACAAAACATTGGCAATTTTCTTCATGGATGTGACATTTTGCGGGTCTCTTTTCTTCAACGCAATAAGTATGTTTTTGGCGTCTTGCGATCATCACCTTTTTCCCTTGCTATTTTCTCATCCTCTTTGTTCATTCTACCCATGAATGCATTCCCATGAAAGCTAATCGCAAGGGTATAGTTGTGACGATCTTCAATAACATCCACGAGCCATTTATAACTATCCGACCCTTCTTAATATGAACCCCATATATTTCGAATGTACAACCACATTTCTTTGATCTTCGCTTACGAAGCCTCATAACTGCCAATTCAAGATTTTTTAAGTTCACTTTCGGCCTAATGCATACAAAATCAACGCAATATTTACTAGATGCACGATGTACCAGACCTATCACCGTATCCTTTGCTTTATGTTGCTTCCATTCAATCCTCTCATCCTTACTATCCCACACTTCCCCAATACTAAAATATTCTCCAAAGTCTTCCTCCTATAATGTTTTAAACTACATTACTTAGCTACTAGATTTTAACTACTTAACCTAATATTTTATACACAACAAAATTTGAATAAAAAATAAAAAATACTTATATTAAATAGGGGTTTTTGCATTAAAACCACTAGGTTTTTGCCGATTTTTGCACGAAACCACTCTATCCTCTGTCGATCCCTCACTTTACCTTCTCCTTCAATCGCCGCATTCGGCGTCGTCGTCCCCGGATTCAGTTCACTTTCGGCGATTACAAAGTCTCTAAGATCTCTTACAACAACAAAAATATCTTCGTCGAGGTCTACAGTCTGAGAAGAGGAGAATCGAGAGAGATCTGAGTGTCGGATTCACTTCCTTCGATCCGAGGGCTTCATGCGAATGTCAAAGGATCTCTTCACTGTCTTGCGCACAACAATCATCAAAATCTAATCGTGAGGTTCAATTGGGGAACGGAGAGATTCGACACATTGGTGACTCTCCGGAGGAAACTACAATCGGAGCGGATGAAGAATCTGGAAATCGCAATGTGGGAGAAGTTTTCTGGTGGTTTTCCAAGAGTACTGGGGAAGCGTCTTCTGTATGTGGGCAATTGAGGATGAAGTTTCGTGGAGTCATTCATTTGTGGTGGAATTGCTTGGGATGTTGTATCCGGGGCTGAGAACTTTTATTTCTTGATGATTTTCTAGTCTACCCATAAGATAATGTTTTAAAAAAAATCGGGTTCGGTTTCTTTCCTTTTCCACATGAACTCGACAATTTCTGAACCGATATTTTTTCAGTTCCTGTATTCAGTTCCTCGGTTAATTTACAAGCAAATTTGTCAAACATACAAATTTTAGAAATTACATAAAATTTAACCTTTGGGCCATGTTTCGGGATCAATCATAAGTATGTTCTTAAGTCTTTGTTCAAACTCCATACATATTGACACACATTAATACATCAACTAAAAGTCTTAAACAATTAAAAATAACAATACATATATGAAGCAGAGCACAACAACACTTGATACTTGATAGTTGATTCACTTGACTCAATTTAACAACGACAAAACTCCATCTCAAAATAAGATTGAACAAAAACAACTCAATAAGATTGACTCAACAACAACAAAATTCCAAAAATAAATTCAATTGCAATTCAACAAATCAACCAAGCGCACGAACAAATTCATTTAATATTTGCAATTTTGAAATTTTAAACTTGAGATTTAACAAATTAAACAATTCCTGAGCCTTTGTTCCTTTGTGAAGAATTGAAGATCTCTGGCCTTTAAAATTAGGGGTTGATGCAAACACCATTAGGGTTGGAAATTCGATTTGGGCCTTTCAAATTAGGTCTTGAGATAAATTATTAATGAGAACAAGACTCGAATCTAGGTTTAGGATGGAGAATTGGAGATTTATGGACTCGAAATTGAGAGAGATTAGAGTTAGGGTCGAGAGAGAATTCGAGGATGGCGACAGGTTTAGAATAAGAATCTCTATATATTAATTATTTTTTAATTCTTTATTAGTATTTCAGTTTTTCGATTTCTCGCTATATCACAATTTCGGGAACCGTACCAAACCGCGCTTCTGGCCCATGAACTGACCCAAGATAAATGTATAATTCTAAATGCTAATAACCGAACCGAACAGGACCAAAATCCGTGATTCAGATCAGTTCTTCGGTTACTCTGGTACAAAGTCCTAACCTTAGTTGAAGCGGATTCGAAGCTTGAGGAGGAGTGGAGAGATGAGGTCATGTGAATTTGAGATTGAAGGTTCATTGTATGCGGTTCATATAGCCACGATGCAACCAAAGAGGAAGAAGAAAAAAGACTATCATTTTACCCTTGTTTAATGTTACTTGTCTTTTAAAAAAGCAAGGGTAAAATGGGCATTTTAGTTCACTAACGGAAATGAAGACGGAATCCTTCCAAGGGGTGGCGATTTGTAAAAAAATTACACATTTCGGGTGGTTTATTAGAATTAGCGTTATACCGGGTGGTTTCGTGAAAAAGTCGACAAATAACGGGTTTTATGACAAAATCCCTATTAAATACTAACTAAAATCGGTAACGGATCCCAATTGTCTACTTCGTTTGCTTCATCGGCTTCGTTTTCTTGGTAGACTTTGTTTTCTTCATCGATTTTGTTTGCTTCGTCGACTTCCTATGCTTCGTTTGCTTCGCCGACTTCGTATGTGTCATCTTCTTCCACGACCCTCGAGACCCAATTGTCGTTAGCATCCTTATGTGTGGATTGCAAAACTTTGATGAGGTCCCCGGGCAAATTTTGCCCATTGGAATTTTATTACCGTTAACGCACTAAAGATAATAAGTTGGATTTGAAATAAGTTAAAGGGGGTTTGGGCTTGGGACGTGGTTACTTTTGGTGCTCGGCGCATGGTGGCTGGTGGTGGGGGACCAGGCGGAGACTTTAATTTGATGCTGTTTTTGTTAACCGGCGTGGTAAATTGGCGCCAGGCCATTCCGTTAATAATATGATTAATCATTGCTTTCTAATATTACATGTTGGAGATCATCATTACCGTCCTTCCACTCCACACCACACCACAAAGTTGTCTTTTGATTAACTTGAAGTTACTTATTTAATGGCAATAATTGAGAAAAAAGATCCGATTAGTAATTTATGTAAAAGGATCATTATGATGGCTGCAATGATTGTTGCACCTCCTCCATGGCCAAAAGACAGCCGTAATTGGCGCTAAAAATGCAGTGGATCATCACATGAGCTGTAAAAGGGCCTCCATTTCAAAAATTGTTAGCGGGCCTCCTACTTCTTTACGTTTTTTATTACTGGGTTCTTCTTCTGCAACAACAAATGTGTATAAAAACCACTTGCAACTCACTTCATTGCATACCCCTAACTGAATAATTTCTACTTCGTTTTTTCAACAATGCAAGATCAAGAAATGAGAGAAAGATCGCATAGCAATCTGAAGAGGGCTATTGTTGCCTTGTTAGTTCCACTGCCTTCCATCTTGTTCTACCTTTCTTTCCTCCGCCACTACGATCAAGTAGAAAACCCTAATTCACATCTCCTCTGGTCATGGTGCTACCACCATCCAATTCTCCTCGTCAATTCTCTCTTCTTCCTCAACGTCAATGTCCTCTTCTGGCTCATTGGCCACATCCAGTCTAGCCACTGGGTACTTCGTACTAACATTGCCCTTAATTGCACTTTCTATTCTTCGATTTTAACAGCTTGTTTGTGTTGGGTGCAGATGATCGATCCTTACTGGACAGTGATCCCGACGATGATGGTTCACTACTACGCAACCCACCCATTGCTGGCTTCGTCCTCATACAATGTCGGGAGATCGAGAGTGGTGATAACGTTGACGTGGCTATGGTGTGTTAGGCTGCTACACAACTACTTCAGGCGGGAGAAGTGGCAATGGGGTGCGCGCGAGGACTGGCGCTTCTTCGATATGCGCCACCAGTACGGAAACAGATGGTGGTGGGTTTCCTTCTTTGCCATTTATGCCGCCCAGCAGGTAAACTAACACAACTGTTCGATAAATTGCCTCATTCACACTTTTTTTAGATGAGATTTTCATAAAAACAGTTCTTAGTCAGTGTTACAAGACTACATGTTTAAGCTTTATAATGTCCAGTGAGGAGTAGGGAATATTGTTATAACAGAGTTTTAGGCTCACAGTTCTGCTCAGATGGCCCGGAATTACTATTAGTTTTCTTGTGAGGTGTATTAAATTGTTTGGTTTGGGGGGAGAAAGGGGTATGGTGAACTGTGAACAGAGACCCAATACTTACTCTAAGAAGAAGAAATGGTATAAACTATACATGCCCTTTTAGATCCTTACAAAAACTCTTCTTGTGTACTAATCCATGAGTCTTTTAATCTCTGCAGTTCTTTCTGATTGGTGTAACGATCCCATTTTATATCATACACGCTGTAGACAAGCCATGGGGTGTATGGGATTTGTTTGCAATACTAGTATGTGTGAGTGGTATAGTCATAGCTTACAAAGCAGACACACAACTGCATGAATATGTGAGCATGAATGAGAAGCTCAAGCAGCAGGGCGAGCCCATGGTACCAACTCTTGAGACTGGCATGTGGCGGTACTCCAGACATCCTAATTACTTTGGGGAGCAACTCTGGTGGTGGGGACTTACTATTTTTGCACTGAGTTTGGGTTACGGATGGGCCTTCTTTGGTGCCCTTTTAAATACCATGTGCTTGGCATATGTGACTATTCTTGTGGAAGACCGAATGCTTAATCAACCTTATAGAGCCGAAGCATACAAGCTTTACCAGAAAACAACATCCATTTGGATACCATGGTTCAATTCTAACCCTGAACCTGCAAAACAGAAGAGTGCCTAATTGGACTTGATTCCCACTCTCGCATACCTTTTCTCTGTCTCTCTATATTTGTGTGTTTCTTTTTTTGGCTTGCTCAGATCCTTGGCCATGTACTCTTTTTTCCCTTTCTCACGAAAGATTTTGTTGCACCTTGTCTAATCTATTGTATGAGCTTGTATAGTTTTCCATGTCGAAAAAAAATTCCAAGGCTTGTGAGTAGTGAAACTTCTTGTCTTTTGTTTCCTGTAGCAGACAAAACAAAATGGTGGAATTGGAATTTTTCTGCTTGGAATCTATATATGCTAGCATGGTTTAGGATATTAGCTTTTATGGAAACTTTGCTGTCTAGAATGGAAATGAAATGAGATTGAACCCCACATTATTGTTACGGTTGCCTTAATGGGGTGTGGATTATAATCAACCGTGTTAATAATCATGCAAAAAGATTAAAATAAAAGCTGAGAGGGTTCACATATCTGAAAGCGTTTGGACTGCTCTACTTCTGAACTTAATATTGCTATTCCCTTGGTGGGATGCAGATGATAATCCTGTTATTGGACAAGATTTGTGGAATAAGGGGGTTTATGAGTTCTAATCTCTATTGAGGACCTCTGCAACTTTCTTAATCATAGTCCAGATGGAATGAATAACAAAGGAAGGGGAACGCATTTTTACATTTTTCCAACTTTGGCTCTGGTTTTTTATTTGCAGTTAGCATCCTCTTTTCTAGAGGATCATTATACTGTCTTTAAGGATAAGTGCATCTTGACTATTATAAATACATAATAATGAAGTTGATTACCAGCTGTCTTGGCATTAAGACCGTTTCCCTGATCATATGAAATGACATATTATCCTTCATGACATTGCTTATCATATTGCTTTAAAACAGAATTGGGTTCCAATGTTTTATTCCAAATGTAAATGCCTTGTTTATTACACTTTCAAAAATGGCATGCAAAGAATCCCTTGGTTGATTTTGTGCTAACTACATGTCAATCTTTGCAGTTGCAAGGTGGTGACGAAGGCAAATTAGCTGGGCAATCTATTCTTTGATTCTAGCTACAAGTGATAATAGAACCTCGCTACTTGAAAGGGGCAGGTAGAGAATAATAATCTGTTCAATGTGCACTAATTGATCATTGAGAAAGTTCTGAATGTGACATTCGAAAGTGGTACGTTACTACCTTATTGCTTTTGATGTCTATATCTATCCACCATGCAGAGCCATCGTATCAACAACAAACTAGCGGGTGAAGGGAAGTGAATTTAGTCCTTGATATGGCATTCCGAAAATGGAAGCCTGTTGTTGTGATTATGGTGATCAATTTCATTTTTGCTATATCAAATGTACTTTTGAAGGCAGCCCTAGCTGAAGGGTTGAATCATTTGGTCATAGTCACGTACAGGCAAACAGCCTCTGCCTTGTTTCTCGGACCTCTTGCGTACTGTTTGGAACGGTAAAATTTCTCTTAATCTTCCACTTAGAAATACAAGAATTGTTTCTTTTAACTTAACTAAATGATTGTAATCATTGTATGCATGCCTGCAATGTGTTACAGGAAAAGAGAAGCCAAGCTCACATTTACTGTCTTGTGTTATCTCTTCATTAGTGCACTTCTTGGGTTAGAACAACAACTTGTTCATATTTTGAATCTGTCCTTTCTAGTTTTTGTTTTCATTTTTTTTTCATGCTTATTAAACAGAAGTAACGGGTTTGTTGCAGGGCGACTCTGACACAATACTTGTTCCTTCTGGGTCTTCAATTAACATCTGTTACATTCTCTAGTGCATTTATCAACATGATGCCTGTATGCACTTTTCTGATGGCGTTGCTCTTCAGGTTGACGTGAATTCACAATCTGATCCAAGAATCTAGTGAACATGCAACTTGTAATTTATTAACTGGTTTGTTTTTGCAGGCAGGAGAAGTTGAAAGTGATGAGCAAAAGTGGCAAGGCAAAGGTACTAGGATCAGCAGTGTGCGTTGGAGGAGTGGTGATGCTGGCTCTCTACAGAGGATTTCCCTTGTCCAAAACTGACCGCTCTGTTAATGGAGGCTCAACAGAGAGCAATAGAAGGGATGTAATGGGTTCCATGCTTTACATAACCAGCATTATTTCGTGGTCTTCATGGTTCCTCATTCAAGGAAAGGTTTGCAAAATTTATCCGTGCAAGTATTCAAGTACTGCTATACTGTCTTCCTTCAGTGCTGTCCAGTCAGCCATTCTTTGCGTAGCTCTTAACCGAGAAGATTTCACTATCTGGGTTCTTCATGGGAAGCTCCAGATCACAGCCATCCTCTTCTCTGTAAGTACTAGGTACTCTCTGTCTGCCTGCCTGTCTTGGCAAATGTTGGGTTAAAATATCTGAGCTGTGAACAAACGGTGCAGGGAATTGTGTTATCAGGACTATGCTACGTTGGGATGGCGTGGTGTGTTGAACACAAGGGTGCAGTCTTCACTTCAGCATTCAGCCCCTTTATGCAGATATTTGTATCCTTCTTCGATCTCACTTTCCTACACGAGCAAATCTTTTTCGGGAGGTAACATGGACATCTTTTTCCTTGCATTCTTGTATCTATTCATTCATGTTTCTCGATCAACACACACTTTTAACAGTTGTTTGGTTTGCAATGTCTCCAGTATTCTGGGTTCCCTTCTGGTTGTTGTTGGTCTGTACATTCTCCTGTGGGCGAAGAGCAAGGAAACACAAGAAGCAGCAGCAGAAGCTGAAATGAAGCCATTGGAGGCTGCTGCACAAAACAATGGGAGGACCACTTTCTCTTCAAACAGGGAAAATTATGCTTCTCAGGTAGATAGCAGTCGTGTTTAAGTTAGATTGCCTAATTAATATCACATCATATCAGCTGGACTCATGCAAACTAGTTGGAAGCTGTCTGTTTGTATCTGTTAAGGTATAATAATAAGATATGGTTCGACTAGAATCGGAAATCCTCGCTACGTCAAAGGATTGTAACATCTGCCATTTGAGATAGTCAATTATAAATTTGTATCCCAACTATATCATGCAATATGTAAAAATATATAGATAGTATCAATGTTGTATATTCGGTTTTAATGTGGGTTATCTATGGATTTAGCATAAAACAATAAGTTATGTGATTTGTAGGCATCTCCTACACTCATTTAACCAATACAAAAGAGTACGCATCAATAAGAAAAGAGTGATATATATAAGCGATTGTTGCCAATTTTTGTGATGAACTATCAAATTATTTGGGATGATAGGTTTACAACTTTTTTCAAAAACTGTCAATAATTTGTCATGAACTGTCAACAACACTAATAAATTATCCACACCATTTGGGGTATTTACCCCAAAACTGTAATATTTTTTAAGTTTTTGCATCACTTTTTTATGTTATATGAAAATACCCCTTGATTGACGTGACAATTATAACAGAGCTGTCAACAAAATTTGTCAACAGAGCTGTCAACAAATTTTTTAACAGAGTTGTCAACAAAATTTTTAACAGAGTTGTGAATAAGAATAATAAGTTGTCAACAACAATAATAACCCTTTGCTGTCGTGGAAATTATAACAGAGTTGTCAACAAAATTTGTCAACAAAATTTTTAACAGAGTTGTCAACAAATTTTTTAACAGAGTTGTCAACAAGAATAATAAATTGTCAACACGTCTAAATAAGTTGTCAACCCAACTAAATAAATTGTTTATATGACTAATAAACGATCAACAACATACAACACGAGTAATATTACAAAATTGTCAACACCTTACAAAACTTGTCAACACTGTCAACACCACTAAATTACATTGTCAAAAAATAATTGTCAGCACATTAATTTTTTTTACACACTAAAACAAACTGCATTGTTCCTGCATAATCTTTGTCAACACTGTCAAAAATTTTGTCAACACACTAAACACACGTATGGAGTTCCAACAAGCTCCACTACCAGTAAACATGTTAATATACTAAATAAAACCGTCAAAACATTAAATAAAAATTGTCAATACACTACTAAAGGTGTTAACACATTAAAAAATGTCCATACCCTAAATATATTTATTAGCTTAACAAAAGTGGAGTTTACATAATCAACAATAAATTCAATACAAAATCTTCATCACTCACATGTAAACCTGCATACAAAATCCCAATTACTTTAGTATACTTGTCTGCTGCATGCCATACACCAATTCTCTTTAGTTTGACAAACTTTGAAATTATTCTTTCCTCGCCATTTGCATGTTCTACATTCAACTCACTGTTTAGATCGCAGTACAAAATCATAAGATTTGAGATTAGCATTACTGAACATGATTTTTAATAAATAAATAAATGTGGAAGAGGTGGCATCATTTATAACTAATCTGAACCTGGGCTAATGATACCCGCAACTGATGGTGTCTCCCTTCCTGAGATAACAAGGATACCAGATCTTAATACAAATCAATAGGGAAAGAAATAATTGGTACTAAACAGTCACATATACAAATCCATTATTTAATGAAGCACTCAATACCACAAAGGAAGT
Organism: Oxyria digyna; assembly: GCA_029168935.1. Taxonomy (NCBI): domain Eukaryota; kingdom Viridiplantae; phylum Streptophyta; class Magnoliopsida; order Caryophyllales; family Polygonaceae; genus Oxyria; species Oxyria digyna. The sequence goes on from JAPVLV010000013.1 coordinate 25,816,820, forward strand.
CAAAATCAAGCATTCGCTGAATGTTTGTAGTTGTAGAACAGTGCTTGTGTGGTCTTCGAAAACAGCTGACCGGTCGCCATGGTGTCCACTCAAATAGAGGTATGTGAGTTCAGGTAATCACATTACACTTTCAGTAAATACAAATCAAGATCATAACCAGATACATCACAAATCTATCATCCTTAGTTAAATTCATACACCAATACGTTGAGCTTAATTCAATGCCAGTTATTTACTTCACATGAACGATCACATTTTGTAGGACATGAAACTACAACGCAATTATTTAAGAAAAAAAAACAGAAGATCAATCAAGAACACACAACGTTGTCGAGAAAACAAATCCTACCTAACCCCTACAAAACACAAAACACAAAACACAAAACACCAGATCTCAACCTAGTTATAGCTTTAAGCAACATTTCATGCATCATCACTCCACCAAACACTAGATCAAATCAAAATTCAGTTAAGAGTGAAATCGCATCGAAATGCAACACAGATCTGAGCAACAACGAAGAAGTGAATGCAGCTTAACGGAACGAAGAGTAAGAAATCTGAACCTAAGATCGAGAGAAGAAACAGAGCGGAGGAGTAGTTGCTTGGTTGGCGGAGGGGGATTATATAGTATGTGGTCGGGGACGGCGGTTTGCTCGGCGGCGAAGAAGGCCATTTCTAGGGACGGCGGCTTGCTCGCGTTGGAAGGGAAGACTCAGGAGAAGAAAAGGGAGTGTGTGTGGGGGGTGGGGTATTTTGTTAAGACTTAATAAGGGGTCGTAGAAACTTATAATTTAATCTCATTAAGGGTATTGGACACAAATAGTTCGTTAGAAAATTATCAACAACACTTAACGACATTGATAAACTTGTCAACGACACTAACAAAACATTCAACAACACATATATTGTTAATAAACATTCTACTCTAAGCCTCTCTTTCAATATCTTCACTAGCAAGCCTCAAAACATTGTGGCACTCAGTTGACATTCGTCATCTCCGACGACGGCCGACCTCCAACATCCAACACCGCATCCAAAAATTTCAAACTAATCACAAATCTTAAAAGCCTAAGTTTCCACCGATTTCTCAAAATTCCATCGGATTGCGATCGCGAAATCAGGTCGCAACCGTGGTTTCTCTACTGAATGATCAGTAGTTCCGTACACTGAACCGCGATCGCGGGAATTAAGCCACGACCACGGTTTACCTTATGATCCTATTGTTCCCTTGTATTTTACATAGCGCTACTATAGGTTATTAGCTCATTTTGTATAGGATTATGCTAGATGTTATGATGTATTTTGTAATCATGGAGTTTTGGAGAGTTGAGTTACACATGAGATTACAGAAGATGATGCGGAGCATTGAAGCATAAGAAGAGGAGTCGAAGCTGAAGAAGACCACAGGTAGCATTGGAAGCAGCTGAAGACGAAGCCAAGGAAGCCACAGAAGCCAAATCCGCGACCGCGGGTCACAAACCGCGATCGCGGAAAACCTACTGGACCAGCCAAGATCACAGAAGACATTCCGCGACCGCGGGTCCCAAACCGCGATCGCGGAAATTCCATCTGAAGAAGCCAAGATTACAGAACAAAATCCGCGATCGCGGTAAGACTTTCTTCATTTGCCCAATTTAGTATGTTGTGTTAAGTTTTGTAACGTTTTTATAACGTTTTTACCTTCAATTTGTCAGTTGAATTCTACGGAGATTTATAGGTTTTAGGTGTTGATGATCTTCCATCATCTCATACATTCCATTTTCCAATTTTTGAGAGTTTTGTTCAAGAACTTCATGAGTTGCTAAGTCCATTGGTTTTGCTTGACATTTGAAGCTTTCGGATTGATTAAGTTGTAAGATTTCTTTCCTTTGTTCTACTCTTATGATTGTCTCTATTCTCTTGTGTGTATTGTTATTGAATTAGATTTGCTCATTTAGATTGGCCATCTAAGTAGTTTCATCTCATTCATATTGCTATTGTTTGGTTATTTCTAGTTGAAAGACCAAACTTGTTTGTATCACACACAATTTGCATGAACTAGTTGTGAATGTCAATTGTGAACAGAATTGAGTACATGTCGAGTATCTGACTAGTTGTCTATGGTATTGCATGTATCTATCCATTCCTGAACTTAAAGTTGCTTTATTGTTGAATCTTGATAGTTTCATTGTTATAGTTGAGTAAGGGTTATTAGGACTAGTTGGACTAATAACTACATTAGAACAGGGATTAGAACGATCATATGAGTAATTCGACATAGGATTAAAAGGAGTTTATGATCAACTTGTTAATCTGTTAGTGGATAATAGTCAAGTGAAACACCTTCCATTGATATATTTACAATCCAAATCAACCTTCGTTACTTTGTTATTCAAACATACCCCCCCCCTTGGTTACTTACACTCGTTAATCATTATTATAACTTTAAGAACCGATAACCTGATTCCCTTGGGATTCGACCCTTGCTTGCCTACTATACTTGTTAGTGAGCTTGTTAGGATTACTTGACTTGGCATACGACAAATTCGCCTCGTCAAATTTGGCGCCGTTGCCGGGGAGTCTACGTTTCTTTTCTTTAAAGTTCTTATTTTGATTGACCTTAGTGTTGACTAGTGAATGGTCAACACCCGTTCTACTAATCAGTCTCTTTTTATTCTTGATCCAGAAATCGAGAGGACTTTCCATCGAAATCAGAGAGAGAACAGAGTTGAGACTGATACAGGTGCAGTGGAAGGCGCTCAGTTGACTCCCGAGCAAATAGCTCTTGCTGACACCCAACGTCAATTGCGTGCTTGAGGCGTAGCAAGATGCAAATGCTCTAAGAGACGGCGGTGTCGTCCGCACATTGAGGGAGCGTACTACTCCCAATCTGACACAGCAACCTCAAGTTGTGGTTCTTCCACCCCTTGCTCAGGGGGTGACTTTTGAGCTCAAGTCAGGGGTGATCAATCTGCTCCCCACATTCCATGGTTTGTCTGGTGAGGATCCGATCATGCATTTGAACCAATTCCATGCCACTTGCATGACAACCAAACCACCAAATGTCACTGAGGAGCAGATCAAGATGAGAGCCTTCGGGTTCACTTTAAAAGATGGTGCTAGGTCCTGGTATTATCATTTGCCTACCGGTTCGGTAGATAGCTGGGAGAAGTTGCACAAGGTGTTCTTGGGTAAGTATTTTCCGGTTAAAAAGGAAAATGCTCTTAAGAAGGAAATTGCCCATGTTGAGCAAGGTGAAGATGAGACTCTCTATGATTACCTTGAGCGCTTCAAGGGATTGTGTCCTAGTTGCCCTTTTCAGGGGTATGATACCGAGGACCCGGTCCTACATGTTTGCAATGGTCTCCTTAATCATGAAAGGAGAATGGTAGACGCTTCTTGTGGTGGGAGTATTCTCAACTTGACACCAGAAGATGCCATGGAAAAGTTGCAAGACATGGCTGAGAGTACTAGGAGTTTTGGTAGGACATACACTAGGAAAGGAGTGAATGCCACAAGCTCAGGAGACCCCGCTCTTATGACTGAGCTCGTTGAGCTAAAGAAGATGATCTCTCAGCTGCACAAAGGCCAACAACAGGTAAAGGCATGTGGTATTTGCTCTGACCCTTCTCATTTTACAGACAAATGCCTTGACCTTCAAGATGATGATGTTGCTGAAGTCAATGCTGCTGGTGGATATGGACCTCCACAACCTCGAAATGATCAGCAGAACAACTACAATCCGAGGTATAGAGATCATCCAAATTTCAGATGGCGTGATCAGAATGAACCCCAACCTCAAGCTCAAGCCCCACGACCCAATTCTGGACCTTCAACTGCAGATATGTTGAGATCATTGACTCAGCATTTCACAACCCATGTCCAAACTACTGAGTCTAGTATCAAGAACATGGAGAAACAGATAGGGCAGTTGGATGAAGCTGTGACCACTCTTGCACAACAAAAATCCAATTCTCTACCATCTCAAACGGTAGTGAATCCGACCAGAAATGTTAGTGTTGTGACAACAAGGAGTGGAAAAGTGTTGGAAAATGCTGCTGCTGAAAAGGCAGAATCTGAATCAGGTGAGAAACCGCGACCGCGGGACGAGATCCGCGATCGCGGAAGTTGTTCTAGAGAAACAGTGGGAATTCCGCGACCGCGGGATGAAATCCGCGATCGCGGAATATCTTCTGAGGAAACAGGTGAAAATCCGCGACCGCGGGCATCAAGCCGCGATCGCGGAAATGCTCCTGGCGAATCAATTTTGGGAGAATGTGCAAACGATGCTGGAGCTGAGGTCGAGGACCGGGGCGACTTCCGGTTGAGACAAGACAACTATGTTCGCCCCGACTTCCCACCACTTAGCTCAACCAAACCTCCCGCTCCTTTTGCCGATGCTCTAAAGGATACGAGAAGGCCGGAGAATGACAAAGAGTTGTTCGAAACCTTCAGCAAATGCGAGGTAAATATCCCTTTACTCAAACTCATTAAAATTATTCCTAGATATGCTAAGTTCTTGAAGGAACTCTGCACCATCAAGAGGAATAAAAAATTGAAGGGACATCAGAAGGTGACGGTAAGCGAGCGTGTCTCCGCTGTATTCCAAAGGCGTATGCCTAAGAAGTGCAGCGATCCGGGCATGGTAAGCATTCCTTGTCGTATAGGTGATACTCACTTTGAGAGAGCTATGCTTGATCTTGGTGCATCTATAAATGTTTTGCCTTACTCGCTGTATAAGATGCTTGGTTTAGGTCCTCTTCATGAAACCGGAATAATTATTCAACTAGATGATAGGTCAACTGTTTATCCTAAAGGTGTAGTTGAAAATGTTTTGGTTATGGTTGATAATTTGTTCTTTCCTGCTGACTTCTTTGTGTTAGACATGGAACATGATGGTCAGGCTGCACCTATTTTGTTAGGAAGGCCTTTTATGAGAACCGCTAACACAAAGATTGATCTAGCTAGTGGGTCTCTTACTTTAGAGTTTGATGGGGAAGTTGTGCAATTCAATATTTTTGATGCTATGAAGCACCCCATTGAAGATGCTGCTTCTATTTGTTCTATTGATGTGATTGATCCTATAGTTCAAGATACTTTTAATATCTTTGGCTTAGATGAATTGCAATGTGTTATGGAAAACAACATCATTCACCCACCACAAGTTAATCTCTCTCTTTCTCCTGATATTTATAGGGTTCTAGCTCAGCTAGACACTTCAGGTAGATCTTTGGCCGGCAAGCCCATGTTACTGACTTTGGAGAGCGAGAAGCTCCTCCCTTCTGTTTTGCAGGCACCAGTGATTGAGCTTAAGCAATTGCCAGAGCACCTGAAGTATGCTTTTCTTGGAGAGAATGATACCCTCCCGGTAATCATCTCTAGTAAGTTGTTAGAGGAGCAAGAGATGAGATTGGTGATGGTGTTGAAAGAGCACATCACAGCTCTTGGGTGGACTATTGCCGACATCAAGGGAATTAGCCCTTCCACCTGCATGCACAGGATCCTACTTGAGGAAGGAGCTAAGCCCTCTAGGCAACCCCAAAGGAGATTAAACCCACCTATGATGGAGTTGGTCAAGAAGGAGGTGTTGAAACTTCTTCAAGCTGACATGATCTATCCCATCTCGGATAGTCCATGGGTAAGTCCAACACAATGTGTCCCTAAGAAGGGGGGCATTACAGTTGTAGAGAATCAACATGGTGAGTTGGTTCCCACTAGAGCTCAAACAAGTTGGAGGGTATGCATTGACTACCGTAAGCTGAATGCGGTGACTCGAAAGGATCACTTTCCTTTACCTTTCATTGATCAAATGCTTGAACGACTTGTCGGTCGTCCCTATTATTGCTTCTTGGATGGATACTCAGGTTATTTTCAGGTGGCCATTGCGCCCGAAGATCAAGAGAAGACAACCTTGACATGTCCTTTTGGCACTTTTGCATATCGTAGAATGCCTTTTGGATTATGTAACGCACCTGGGACTTTTCAACGATGTATGGTAAGTATCTTCTCGGAATATATTGAACATTTCATTGAGGTATTCATGGATGATTTTACAGTACATGGGGATAGCTTTGATGCATGTTTACACCATTTGTCACTTGTGCTTAAAAGATGTGTAGATACTAATTTAGTGTTGAATTCTGAAAAGTGTCATTTCATGGTTGAACAAGGTATTGTTTTGGGTCATATAATTTCAGCTAGGGGTATTGAGGTCGATAAGACAAAGATTGACATCATTCAATCATTTCCTTATCCTACTAATGTGCGTGAAGTACGTTCTTTTCTAGGCCATGCAGGTTTCTATCGCAGGTTTATTAAGGACTTTTCAAAAATCTCCACACCCCTATGTGAGCTTTTGAAGAAGGAAGTGACCTTTGAGATGTCTACCGAGTGCAAGAAAGCATTCGACACTCGACACTCTGAAATCCCACCTCACTGAGGCACCCATTATTCAGGTACCCGATTGGTCTCTACCTTTTGAGATCATGTGTGATGCTAGTGATTATGCGGTGGGAGCTGTTCTTGGTCAAAAGGTTGGAAGAGCAATGCATGTGATCTATTATGCTTCCACAACCTTGAATGGCGCTCAGAGGAACTACTCCACTACAGAGAAGGAGTTGTTAGCTGTGGTGTTTGCCCTTGAGAAATTTCGACAGTACTTGTTGGGCACAAAGGTGATTATCCACACTGATCACGCTGCTCTTCGTTATCTCATGACGAAGAAGGAATCCAAGCCGAGACTCATTCGATGGGTCTTACTTTTGAGCGAGTTCAATGTGAAAATCCGGGATAAGAAAGGAGTCGAGAACTCAGTAGCTGATCATCTGAGTCGGATTGTGCGAGAAGACGGTGAGTTACGGGTTCAGATCCAAGGTATGTTCCCGGATGAAAATCTGTTTCGGATTTCTACAGCAGGAAATCCGCGACCGCGGGACCCAATCTGCGATCGCGGAATTCCAACAGAGAGTTTTCCGCGATTGCGGGCATCAAGCCGCGACCGCGGAATTCTGGACGGTGAATTTGTTCACCGGGATCCCGAGTACGAACTTCTCGCCTTCCGGTCTTTCAAGCCTTGGTATGCCAACATAGTGGACTATCTGGTTCGCGAAGAATTCCCGCCGAACTACACCAAAGCTCAATAAGACAAGATCAAGCGGGAATCGCACTACTATGTTTGGGATGACCCCTACCTATGGAGACATTGCGTTGACAAAGTAATCCGACGATGCCTCTCGGATAATGAGGTACAGTCTGTTTTGTTCAAGAACTTCATGAGTTGCTAAGTCCATTGGTTTTGCTTGACATTTGAAGCTTTCGGATTGATTAAGTTGTAAGATTTCTTTCCTTTGTTCTACTCTTATGATTGTCTCTATTCTCTTGTGTGTATTGTTATTGAATTAAATTTGCTCATTTAGATTGGCCATCTAAGTAGTTTCATCTCATTCATATTGCTATTGTTTGGTTATTTCTAGTTGAAATACCAAACTTGTTTGTAACACACACAATTTGCATGAACTAGTTGTGAATGTCAATTGTGAAGAGAATTGAGTACATGTCGAGTATCTGACTAGTTGTCTATGGTATTGCATGTATCTATCCATTCCTGAACTTAAAGCTGCTTTATTGTTGAATCTTGATAGTTTCAAGGTTATAGTTGAGTAAGGGTTATTAGGACTAGTTGGACTAATAACTACATTAGAACAGGGATTAGAACGATCATATGAGTAATTCGACATAGGATTAAAAGGAGTTTATGATCAACTTGTTAATCTGTTAGTGGATAATAGTCAAGTGAAACACCTTCCATTGATATATTTACAATCCAAATCAACCTTTGTTACTTTGTTCTTCAAACATACCAACCCCCCCCCCTTGGTTACTTACACTCGTTAATCATTATTATAACTTCAAGAACCGATAACCTGATTCCCTTGGGATTCGACCCTTGCTTGCCTACTATACTTGTTAGTGAGCTTGTTAGGATTACTTGACTTGGCATACGACAAATTCGCCTCGTCAGATTGCGATCGCGAAATCAGGTCGCAACCGTGGTTTCTCTACTGAATGATCAGTAGTTCCGTACACTGAACCGCGATCGCGGGAATTAAGCCGCGACCACGGTTTACCTTATGATCCTATTGTTCCGTTTAACGACAGGGGGAGTACTGAAATTATTAATATAACTGTACGACGCTCTTCTCGTGCTGAGCAACCATCTGTTTTGCTCAAGGATTATGTCTGCAATACTATCTTCACACATGCGTTCCTCTTCACTCACCTCAGCTACTCCATATGTTATTGTTGTCTTTGTTTCTTGTGCCAAGTTTTCTACTCCACATGCACAATTTTTAGCAGTCATTACAACGAGTATCGAACTGTTAGAATGCCTTGAATCAGAATCACACACTGCGACAGGTAGCACGGGGGTCTCGCTGTGGATGTAGCCAATTTGGGGGTCTGGGGGGGGGGGGGCGGAGTCGCCCCCGGGCCAAACGGTATACGATCTCTGTTGTATGGGCCTATCAGTTTTGTTGTTGGGCTTAGGGTTGTTTAGCGCTATATATAGCGGCTTATATGTAAACCATAATTGTACCGAAACTGTAATCTGCCTCCATATACTCCGATCTCCCTCCTCCTCTGGATGTAGCCAATTTGGTGAACCACGTAAACCTCTGTGTCTTTCTGGCGTTTATTGTTCTCGTTTCGATTCTGTTACAACAAACTGGTATTAGAGCAGGTTCGAATTTCCGCCGAGAACGATGTCTGTATCCATGACGAAGATCGACAAGTTTACAGGAAGGAACAGTTTAAGTGTGTGGTGAATTAAGATGCAGGATTTGCTGAAGAAAAATGGTCTGTGGGCGCCGTTAGCGAAAGATAGAAATGGAATGGATGCAACCTCTGTGGAGTTCAAAACTATGGAGGAAAAGGCTCATTCGATGATTATGTTGTGCCTCGCCGACGATGTCATTACAGAAATTGTAGATCACCTTGATCAATTGAATACAATTATGTTAGATTTGCGTAATATTGATGAGAAGGTAGATGATGAGGATGCTGCCTTGATATTGTTGGTATCTCTACCTTTGTCGTTTGAGAATTTTGTGCAGTCTTTCATCGTTGGGAAAGAGACTATGTCGCTGGAGGAGGTTAGGTCTTCGCTTCACAACAGAGAGATGCTCCATAGGGCATCTGGTCCGGGTACAAAAAATCAGGCTTCCGGGTTAATGGCCAGTGGAAGCAAGGATGGTAAGAAGGGTAAGAAAAAGGGTCAGTGGAAGATGATGAGGATGTCATTACAGAAATTGTAGATCACCTTGATCAATTGAATACAATTATGTTAGATTTGCGTAATATTGATGAGAAGGTAGATGATGAGGATGCTGCCTTGATATTGTTGGTATCTCTACCTTTGTCGTTTGAGAATTTTGTGCAGTCTTTCATCGTTGGGAAAGAGACTATGTCGCTGGAGGAGGTTAGGTCTTCGCTTCACAACAGAGAGATGCTCCATAGGGCATCTGGTCCGGGTACAAAAAATCAGGCTTCCGGGTTAATGGCCAGTGGAAGCAAGGATGGTAAGAAGGGTAAGAAAAAGGGTCAGTGGAAGAAGCAGCAGCAAGAGCGCCCTAAATTACCTAAAGACGTTTGTGCCTACTGTAAGGAAAATGGTCATTGGAAGAATGACTGTCCTAAGAGAAGGCAGCAGCAAGAGCATAAACTCGGTTCTGCTGCAGTAGCAGAAGATGACGCAAATTCGGAAAGCGATATTGTGCTAATGGCTGAGGAATACACTCATCACTCTGATATGTGGGTTCTTGATTCTGGAGCATCATATCATATCTGTCCGAAAAGAGAGTTGTTCACAACTTATAGCTGCATAGATGGAGGTAGTGTCTCTATGGAAAATGGCTCTGTCTGCAAAGTGGTTGGGATCGGCTCAGTCAGGTTCAGAACGCATTACGGGAATTTCTGCACAGTCAAGGAAGTCAGACATATTCCACACATGACTAAGAATCTGATATCTTTAAGCCTTCTGGATAGTAGGGGTTTCAGGTATGAAGGTGAAGATGAAATTCTGGTTGTCTGCAAGGGTTCTGAGGTGATTCTGAGAGGCTTCAAGCAGGGAACTTTGTATATCTTACAGGGTTCTACAGTAACAGGTTCTGCAGCTGTTGCATCAGTGGTTAATGGTGCTGATCTGACCAGACTATGGCATATGAGACTTGCTCATATGAGTGAACGTGGAATGTAGATTTTATCCAAAGAAGACCTTCTAGGAGGTCACAAGATCAAGAGTCTAGAGTTCTGTGAGCATTGTGTGTTTGGGAAACTACACCACTGCAAGTTTCCTAAGGCAGTTCATCGAACTAAGGGCACGTTGGATTACATCCATTCAGATTGCTCGGGTCCTTTCCGTGTTGAATTTTTGAGCGACTACAGGTACTTTCTGTCTATTATTGATGATTACTCTAGGATGACGTGATTATTTATGATGAGACATAAAGGAGAGGCATTCAGTAGATTCAAGGAATGGAAGACCTTAGTTGAAAATAAGACAGGAAAGAAGGTCAAAAGGCTGCGTACAGATAATGGTCTGGAATTCTGTTCATCTGAGTTTGATAAGTTCTGTAGAGATGAGGTTCTTGCCCGGCATCACACAGTCAGGTATACACCACAACAAAATGGTGTAGCAGAACAAATGAATCAGACACTTTTAGAGAGAGCAAGATGCATGCTTTCTAATGCCGGTCTTGCTAGGAGGTTCTGGGCTGAAGCAGTAACAACAACCTGCAATCTGATAAATCGGAGTCCACACACAGGCATTGATTGCAAGACACCTTATGAGGTGTGGTCTGGAAGAGCTGCTGACTACTCAAATCTGAGAGTTTTTGGCTGCACTGCTTATTATCATGTCAGTGAGGGTAAGTTAGAGCCTAGAGCTAAGAAGGGAGTTTTCATGGGCTATGGTGTTGGTGTGAAAGGGTACATGATCTGGTCTGATAACAAGATTATACTGAGTAGAGGTGTAGTCTTTGATGAGAGTTATATGCTGAAATCCAAGACTTCTGATATAGCAGAGCAAGAGGTTGTTGCTGAGGAGGTGGAGGTGCCATTTACTCCAGGGCAAATTGAGGCATCTATGCCACAACCAGTTACTGATGAGCAAGATACAGATCAATATGAGAGTGCACTGCCAGAAACAGGTTCTGATGAAGTTGTACATCGAAGTGTTGCTTAAGACCTACCAAGAAGGGTTGGAGTCAAACCTCTAGCAAGGTACATGTTAGCTGATCTGGTAGGATATGCATTGCAGGTGACCGAGGAGGTGGATGATAATGAACCGTCCACCTACAAAGCTGCAATATCGGGGAGTGAGTCAGCACAGTGGCTTGCTGCAATGGGAGAAGAGATGGAGTCTCTTCATAAGAATCAGACTTGGGAGCTGGTCAGATTGCGTGCTGATAGAAAGGTAGTCACTTGCAAGTGGGTTTTCATGAAGAAGGAAGGAATGTATGTTGCAGAGGGTATAAAGTACAAAGCAAGAGTGGTTGCAAGAGGTTTCAGTCAGAGAGAGGGAGTAGACTACAACGAGATCTTCTCACCAGTAGTCAGACATACCTCAATCAGGGTGCTACTAGCGATAGTTGCACATCAGGATCTGGAACTTGAGCAGCTAGATGTGAAAACAGCTTTCCTACATGGAGAGTTGGAGGAGGAAATATACATGTCTCAGCCAGATGGATTCCAGGTTCCAGGAAAGGAGAATCATGTTTGCAAGTTGAAGAAGTCCTTATACAGGCTAAAGCAGTCTCCGAGGCAGTGGTATAAGCGGTTTGACACTTATATGAAGCAGCTTGGTTACAACAGAAGTCTGTATGATTGTTGTGTGTACTACAATGACTTGCAGGGTGGTTCACGCATTTATCTGGTTCTGTATGTTGATGATATGTTGATTGCTGCTAAGAATAAGTCTGATATTCAGAAGTTGAAGGGTTCTCTCAGTGCAGAATTTGAGATGAAAGATCTGGGTGCTGCTCGCAAGATTCTAGGAGTTGAAATCTATAGGGAAAGGAAGAAGAGAAAACTCTTCCTCTCACAAGAAGGGTACATCAAGAAGATATTAAATAGGTTTGGAATGTCTTCAACAAAGCCTATAGATACTCCAATGGCATCTAACAACAAGTTGGAAATGTACACAGTTCAGACTGATGAGGATCAGGAGTACATGTCTCGAGTCCCATATGCAGGTGCAGTTGGGAGTTTGATGTATGCTATGGTCTGCACTCGATCGGATCTAGCATTCGTTGTTAGTGTGGTAAGTCGATACATGGTCAACCCCAGGAAGGAACATTGGCAAGCTGTGAAGAGGATTTTCAGGTATCTTAGAGGTACCTGTGATGTTGGCCTTTGCTATGGGAATGACACTCAGTGTTTGGTTGCTGGCTATTAAGATTCTGATTTTGCTGGAGATGTGGACAGTAGGAGATCTATGACTGGTTATGTGTTCACTCTAGGAGGTTCTGTGGTAAGTTGGAAGGCAACTCTACAGCCTACAGTTACTTTGTCTACCACAGAGGCAAAGTATATGGCTTTGACAGAAGCTGCTAAGGAGGGAATATGGCTAAAGGGACTGGTTAATGATCTAGGCCTACATCAAGATCAGACTTTAGTGTATTGTGACAGCTTGAGTGCAATATGCTTAACCAAGGATCAGGTCCATCATGAGAAGACGAAGCACAGTGATGTCAGGTACCATTTTCTGAGGAATGAGAAGAGAATCCAGGTGAAGAAAGTAGGGACAGCTGATAACCCTGCTGATATGTTCACTAAGCCAGTTCCCGAGAGCAAGTTCAAAAACTCCTTGGACTTGCTCAACATCAGAGATCATTAGTTGCCCTGAGGGGCAATTCTGAGGAAGAGGGAGATGTCTGTTATCTGGAACTGTCATGGTGCGTCTGAGAGTCTACCTGGAGGATTCAAGTCAAGGTGGAGATTTGTTAGAATGCCTTGAATCAGAATCACACACTGCGACAGGTAGCACGGGGGTCTCGCTGTGGATGTAGCCAATTTGGGGGTCCGGGGGGGCGGAGTCGCCCCCGGGCCAAACGGTATACGATCTCTGTTGTATGGGCCTATCAGTTTTGTTGTTGGGCTTAGGGTTGTTTAGCGCTATATATAGCGGCTTATATGTAAACCCTAATTGTACCGAAACTGTAATCTGCCTCCATATAATCCGATCTCCCTCCTCCTGTGGATGTAGCCAATTTGGTGAACCACGTAAATCTCTGTGTCTTTCTTGCGTTTATTGTTCTCATTTCGATTCTGTTACAACACGAACCTACTCAGTTCTCAGAGGCCAACATGCCCCGTGGTGGGCTGCAATGAAGAGTGAGTTTGATGAACTTGAGCGGAATGACACTTGGGTTCTGTCTGACTTGCCTGAAGGCAAGAGCGGAACTCGAGCATTATAAGGCTTGCTTGGTGGTTCTAGGGAACCGACAAGTTGAAGGGATTGACTTCACTGAAACTTTTGCTCCTGTTCCAAAGATGGTCATTGTTCGGGTTTTTCTCTCGGTTGCTGCAATTCAAGGATGAGACTTGCATCAGATGGATGTTCACAACGAATTTCTCCATGGAGATCTAGATGAGGAGGTCTATACGTTTTTACCACCAGGATATGTCGACTCCTCTGCAAGGAAAGTGTGCAAACTGCAAAAATCATTGTGTGGTTTGAAATAGACACTTAGCAATTGGTTCTCCAAGCTTGCTTCGGTGCTTCATACTTTCGGTTTTCAGCAGAGCAGGGCTGATTATTCTTTATTCTCGTTGTGTTGAGGTGATTTTGCCGTCCATGTCTTAGTTTATGTGGATGATCTCATTATTGCTAGGAATACATCTAATGGCATCGATGGTGTCAAGGCTTAACTAAGCATGAAGGATTTGGGGGCCTTTAAGTATTTTCTTGATCTTGAGATTGCTCAGATACTTTTGTTTCTCGGCATAAGTATACACTAGAAATCTTACATGAAGGAGGCCTTCTTGGATGTGTTTCGCTGTCGTATTCAAGTTTATGGTATACGGTATGTCATATTGTCATTTCAAGTTTTTGTTATACCGAGTGACATGAAAAAGTGTGAAAATTTTACTACTTTGTTTTGGCATTGATGTATACAATTTTTATGTACATGTATAAATCACATAATCTAACCATTTTATCTCCACAGTAATTTACAGTTTTGTGTAACAACTCTCAAGTAAAAAACAGACTGTTGATGATGGATATGCACTACAAACTCCCTTTCCCACTTCGGATCTGTTTCGTTCTGTATAATCTTATAATCCAGGTGCACACCTTTGTGACAATCTGAAGGCAAATCAAGACAAATACACCAGCATAAGTGACATGTTTAGCCCACGTTCTTCTTCCCTGAGGAAATGGAATCATAACGAGATAAACGCTCTCAGCAGCTATTAACATCCAACTTAGATTCTGCAGCACAACCCTGATGAGTTCTACCTTATGACTATTCTCCCTCCACACTCTGCACACAATCCTCAAGAACAGACTTCCTGCAACCATGGCAGTTGTAACAGACCATCCCCTGAAAACAACAACCATCCCTCCCACTTTAAGAGCCATTTCTCTGCACACACACGAGCTGCACTCTCCTGACATTCTTGACATAGCCAGAGCATCTATACCCGTGTAATACGGCAGCACTATCGAGTCCAGGTACAGCGCTGAATGTAGGATTCCCGATATCGTCGACGATTCAAGAAACACGTATTTTACGTCGCTCGTCGTTTCGTTGTCGAAGGCTAGTGCCGAGATTCGGAGTAGTTGGAGGATTGCAGGAGCGAGAGTTGTCATTGGAAACAGAGTGTTGATCCTGAATCCTTTGGCCATGATGAGGACTGTTATGGGAAGAGAGACAGGGCCTGATGGTAACAGATATCTTCTTGATTGTCTCATTCTTTCTTGCCATTTATGGCCCATTTCCATCACCATGAACGCAATTGTTGTGGAGAAGGAGAGCAATGTAAAGATGAGAACAATAAGATCGATGGCAGGGGTGTAATTTCCGGGGTACGAGCTGTTGCAGTAGTAGTGGTAACGGCAACTGCTTGGATCGAGAGTTTCCTCCAGCTGCCAATTCGTACACTTAAAGAAGGCTGTTTGGATGTGGTCTTCCCACATCTTCTTCTACTAAATAAATAATGATTGTGTTTAATTTTGGTCACCTCCTTTCTTACATACGGAGTATCTATTATATATGATGAATTCCAGCAGTTGTTGTTGAGTAGTTGCTTTTGCTGAATGAGAATGGGATGAAGATTGACCAACTATCGTCAGTCCATCTCTAAGCAGTTCCTTTCTGATCAGCTGATTTTCTGCCCCTTCACGGAAAACTCTCATGCTTATGTTATGATCAATGTATGTTAAAAGTTATGCCTGACTTTGCTCACGCTATGTTAATGTCGTGTGTGCGTTGCGTTTCATTAGCGGTAAACACTCTACAGAGATTTTTAGGAGAACAAGTATGTCAACCTTATGTCCTATCTTGATCTTAAAGGAAGAGATATGCATCCATCCCTGTTTGCTTTGTTTGGTTTGATGATTGTGATTGATTTGTTGGGATGTTGCTTAGGAGAGTAAGAGTAGTAGTAAATGCTAATCCTTCAATTTTTCCAAAGGAGAGGACGTTACGATGTCATTGTGCTACCATTTCACATAAAACTAGCAGCTTTGCCCATGCGATGCACTATTATTTTGCACCTTTTTCTTTGAGTTTAAAATAATATTAAATTTTTTTATGTTTAACTTTATAACTAGTGATTGTCCATAGAATAATTATTACTCCTTAGTATAACATAAGACATGAAATTTAAGTTAGAAATTGTAGAGCTTG
Organism: Oxyria digyna; assembly: GCA_029168935.1. NCBI lineage: Eukaryota > Viridiplantae > Streptophyta > Magnoliopsida > Caryophyllales > Polygonaceae > Oxyria > Oxyria digyna. The sequence continues at coordinate 25,832,710 of JAPVLV010000013.1, forward strand.
AATCAGACGATGTACATATATATCTTCTATTAAATAGAGTAATTTAGAAAATAGGAATTAGAGATCAACAGAAAATAGATGAAGAAGGTGGAGTTCCAAGTCCACCTCCTGACTTCTGTTTTAATGTGAAACATGAAGATGTCAATGATGACGATGATGTAAAGCAAAATTTAGTGACAACTCAATTTATGATATAACGTCTTAAGTGTGGGGCAATAAAGGATAATGAGATGACAACTCAATATATCATATAGCATTTGGCGGTTGGGCGAATGATCTTTGTCTTGTGGATTTGGGCCTCAAAGGTGATCTGTTTACCTAGTTTAGAAAACAGGACTCTGAGACGAGAGTTGCTAAGCGCATGGACCTTGTGTTTTACATGTGCGCAGGGGTGGCTTGCTTGGCATGATGTTGGGGTAACTCATCTCCCCTACATGTCCTCCGATCATGCTTCTCTTACCTCTAACCCTTCCAGTATAGGCGGGTCAGTGCTCGACGACGGGCGTTCCGGTTTGAAGTCGCGTGGCTCCACCATCGTGTCTTTCAAGATCTTATTAAAGCCTCTTAAAACCCCGTGGTGTCGATTTATGAAGCCCTTGAGACCCTTTGATCAAAATTACAAAAGTGGAACCATGAGGTTTTTGGATGTATTAATTTTCGGAAGGTTGAACTTATCAAGGAGTTGCAGCCCGTGTGTATGCTTATAAGCTTGGATGCTTATAAGAATCTAGTATATATCTATTAAAGCAATCCTCCATTCTTGCCACATGTCATTCCCTCTTTTACTATGACATGTGACCGAACAGAAAAAACCGAATCGAAAAACCAAACCAAACCGAAGTTAGTTCGGTTCGGTTTTCGGTTCTCATTTTTCAGGAGTTCGGTTCTCGGTTCCGTTTCGGTTTGGTCCAAAACTGAATTTTTTATTAAAAATATAAATAATTAAATTTATTAAATTTTAAAAAATAAAAATCGAATATATAGGGTATTTTTTTTTAAAATTTAAAATTTAAAATTTATTTTATAATTCGGTTTTTTACGGTTAAACCGAACTGAAAGAACCAAAACCGAACCGAATTATATCGGTTCTCGGTTCCTAAAATTTGTTAGTTCGGCTCTCGGTTCGGTTCTACCCGAATAAACAGCCCTAAGTTTATCATGTACTTCTCCCTCCGTCCCTTTTCTTTCTCCCTGTTTCCGTTTTGGGCGTCCATAAGTTCTTCCTATTTCCTTTTCTATCCATTAATTATTTCCCATGATACCCTTACTTTATTTATTTTATTAATATCTTAACAACACTTTATCAATCGAATCAACATTTTTTCATCTAATAAATTTTCTATTGGTTGAATTTTAAGAGTACAATTACCGTGTCATTACTTAAACTCTTATTTTAATTTAATTTGCTTTAATCCAAGTGCGAAATACACAATGAGAAGAAAGAAAAGGGACGGAGGTAACTTATTAAGGATTCTAAAACGAAAAAAAAGCCCTAAATAAAAAAGGCCTTATTTAGAAAGGTGCGTACTGTACCAAATTGCGTGCGTAATCAAGGGCGTTGTCCTGCTCTCTCTCTCTCTCTATCTCCTCCTGAGTCCTGAGTGCTTTTGCAGACAATCTACCGCTTCTCTCAGTCTCGCAAATCAGTACCACCGCTTTCAGAGAGAGGAACACAATTACAAGCAGAAACGCGTTGATAGACCGTGGAATCTTCGAACTACGCAATTGCAATTGGTTCTCTCCTTTATCTCAACCACTAATTGCGTGCTTCGTGCGGTCTATCTACGCTTCTCTGCATCTCTAAAAGCTATTCGGATCTTTCTGCACTAAACCCCTTCCACTTCCTCCTCCTATTTCACCATTCCTTCTCCCATTCACATTTCATCAACTTCCTTTTCGGGATTTTTTTAAATGTTTACTGGATATTGATTATACTTCTTCTGTCTTCTCCTATACTAGAAATTGTTCTTCTTGGGGATGGGAGCGGAGAATGGGGGTACTACAGCTGAAACTAGACCGACTTACTGGCTCGATGCTTGCGAGGAAGATGACATTATTCCCGCCGACCTCATGGCCGGTTTTGGGGATTCGACCCACCAAGACTGCGTCGGCGATGATCAAGCTTTCTTTGGAGGGATTGATCATATTCTCGACTGTATTAAGAATGGTAATGCCCTGTCTTCTTCTCCTATTCCTACTCCTACTCCTACTCATGGGGATGCAATGGAAATTTTTAAGGATGCTCAAGTCGGGAAAACTAGGGTTTTTGAGATGGAAGATGAGAAATTAGCTGTTAGTTATGATTCTGAAAATCTCAAATTGAGAGGGAGTTGCCAAGAGGATAACGGGAGCATTGTGACTAATGGCCATTCCAAGCAGAGCAATGTGAAATCGGCTGTAAAGGATGAAAGACGGGAACATAGAGAAGTTGCAACTGAAGAAAGATACGGCAAAAAAGCACGCCGGGTTGGTTATGAAGATGATAGGTTTGTTTCTAGAAGAGGTCGTGGTTACCCTGAGGAAAGGGGCGGTAGTGGGTGGAAAAGATACCGTGATTGGGAAGAAACAGGGAGAAATAATAGGGAACAAGTGAAGAGAAGAGAGTGTTTTAGTAGGAACAGAGAAGGGAGGGAGAGAGAGCAGAGAGGTTACTGGGAGAGGGATAGGCCTGGGTCGAAAGATATAGTCTTTCGTCCAGGCTCTTATGAAGCTGATCGTAATGCAGATGGTAAGAAAGGTGAACTGCAGAAGGCTCAGAAAAAAAATGGAATTGTGGACATTGAGATCAATGGGGTGCAGAAAAAGGAAAGGGTTCCAGAGGAGAAAGCTCGGCAGTATCAGTTGGATGTACTTGAACAGGCGAAGAAAAAGAATACCATTGCTTTTCTCGAAACTGGAGCAGGGAAAACTCTTATTGCTGTTCTTCTCATAAAGAGCATTTCCTCTAAATTGCAACAACAGAATAAGAAGATGCTTTCTGTGTTTCTGGTGCCTAAGGTTCCACTTGTGTATCAGGTAAGATATGTAATCTCAGGCTTTTTCTAGCTGCTTATAGTCTTCAAATCTATATAGGAGTAGAGTTCAATGGGTTACTTTTCTTGTCTTGTTAGCAAGCAGAGGTCATCCGTGATCAAACTGGTTACAGTGTGGGCCATTATTGTGGTGAAATGGGTCATGATTTCTGGGACACCAGGAGGTGGCAACGTGAGTTTGAAACTAAACAGGTATGACAATTGGTTGTGTGAAAGTAAACTCTATTGTTCCGTCTGTCATTATATAATCAGACTTCACTGCAAGCTTCTGCTGTAGTGCTATGTATCTCCTTCATTTTGCTTCAATTTTTCTTTGGGGTGAAACTTACAGCATAAAACGGTTCATCAGTTTTGCCAAGTAAGCTTTTATGTTTATGCTAGTCACTAAATGAAGCGGACCTTGCCATGGAAACATTGAAGCCAGAACTTTGTATCCTGGTGGTTTTATACCTATCTATTTACTATTTTCTTTTATTGCTCTTTTGGCTTGTATCTACTTCTTGAAGTATCTGTAAAGCTGCTGCATCAAGAGGGGTGACTTACTTCTCGGTCAACCAATTTTTTATGTTGATCTTCTGCGTTGAGATTCATCTGATTATACAGATAATATTTTCTCTCTACAGGTTCTTGTGATGACTGCTCAAATACTGCTAAACATTCTTAGACACAGCATAATAAAAATGGAATCGATCCATCTCCTTATTATGGATGAGTGTCACCATGCTGTGAAGAAACATCCTTATTCATTGGTTATGTCTGAGTTCTATCATACAACTCCCAAAGAGAAAAGGCCTGTTGTGTTTGGAATGACTGCTTCTCCTGTCAATTTAAAGGGTCTGAATTTGTTTATTGCTTTTCTTGTGCTAAATGCTTAGGATTTGTAATCACGTGCTCACAATTATTTTTTTACTAGGTGTTACTAACCAAGTGGACTGTGCAATTAAGATACGTAATTTAGAAACCAAGCTGGACTCTGTTGTCTGTACAATAAAAGATCGGAAGGAGTTGGAGAAACATGTCCCCATGCCATCAGAAATTGTCGTAGAGTATGACATGGCAGCCACACTATGGTCTCTCCATGAGCAGATCAAACGAATGGAAGAGACTATTGAAGAAGCTGCAAAATCAAGTTCTAAAAAAAGTAAATGGCAATTTATGGGAGCTAGAGATGCTGGTGCCAAGGAAGAGCTGCACCAAGTCTATGGTGTCTCAGAAAGAACTGAGAGTGATGGTGCTGCTAATTTAATTCAGAAGCTGAGGGCCATCAACTATGCACTCAGTGAACTGGGACAGTGGTGTGCGTATAAGGTTCATATTCTTGCCATAATGCGTGCTCTCTGTTGCTTACTTCGATTCTAGATGCAAATGTTAACAATTATATATGTATATACATGTAAATTTCTTGTGCAGGTTGCCCACTCTTTTCTTACTGCTTTGCAAAATGATGAGCGGGTACATTACCAGCTTGATGTAAAGTCTCAAGAATCCTACTTGCAGAAAGTTGTTTTACTTCTACAGTGTCAGCTGTCTGAGGGTGCTGTTTCTAGTAATGGCACAAAATCTGACAAAGAAAATGCTTATTCTATGGATGTCAAATACGATGAAATTGAGGAGGGGGAGCTTCCTGATTGCCATGGTGAGTACTGTTAATCCAGCTGAATCTAGATTTTCATAGAATACAAATCTAGGGATCTATATGCAACAACAACAACAATCAACCCAGTGTAACCGTCTCCCTGTTTTTTATGTTATTTTTTGTTTGTGAGAGTAACTTGGACCTTTACCATGAAAGTAAACTCAAAATCAAGTAATGAACTTGCTGTAGTGCCGAATTAGTGTTTGATGACAGAGTCAGTATATTTGGTATATTAAATACAAATCCATGTCAAGCAGTTTGGTGGACTTGAAAAGTTCAGGCACTCCTATTTCAAATCCCTCTGCTCCTTTTTTCTTCTTCTTCTGGTAAACAGGTGAATTATGAAAAATTAACTATCATATCAAACACGTCTTGGTCAATGAAATGTATGCTATTAACAAATCAATATTAAGCAGGTTTGTGAAGATGAGAAACAGTTCTACTCTCTTATTGCAAAGCCCTCTACTCAGTTGGTATTCTGGATAAACTAGTGTGAAAATTTAACCATCATGTCAAACACATCTTGGTTGAGATGAAATTGTAATATAGTTTAATCATTTTTATCATAGAAACCTATTGGTTTTATGCACAGACTAGAATTGCTTAACAAATATGAGTGTTATTCTGAGTAAAACTTTTTACATGATCAAAGTCTTCCATTGTTGTCACTTTTTTGTACTATTTTCTTAGTGTCCATGTTAAGTAGTTATGCTCATTGCATCTCTTCGGTCTCCTAGTTGTATCTGGTGGAGAGCATGTTGATGAGGTTACAGGAGCTGCTGTAGCAGAGGGTAATGTTACTCCGAAGGTGCAGTCGTTAATAAAAGTGCTTCTCAAGTACCAGAATACAGAGGATTTTCGTGCCATTATCTTCGTTGAGAGAGTTGTAACTGCATTGGTTCTTCCTAAGGTTCAGTATCACTTCAAAAAGTTTGTTTGGCTGATCTTGTACCATCCTTTTGGTGTGTAATTCCTAAATTGCTTCGTATGATGTGTTGCCTTGTTGTCAGTTGTTTGCCGAACTTCCATCTGTAAGTTTCATAAAGTCTGCTAGTATGATTGGGCACAATAACAGTCAGGAAATGAGGACATCACAAATGCAAGATACAATTGCTAAATTTCGTGATGGTCGTGTAAGTCCATTGGAAGCATTTTTCTGTATTTTGCATGTATTAAACAAATATTACTTACTTGTACATTTTTGTTTACAGGTAACTGTGCTAGTCGCTACTAGCGTTGCTGAGGAAGGACTTGATATTCGACAATGTAATGTTGTCATTCGCTTTGATCTAGCTAAAACTGTTTTAGCTTATATTCAATCAAGAGGTCGTGCAAGAAAGCCTGGGTCAGATTACATCCTGATGGTTGAGAGGTATTCAGCGCTTATCAGTCGTGATCAATCAAAACTTGCTTTCTTCCCTTTTTAGCTACCTATTAGTAAAAGGTAATCATCATTGCTTTGTTTTGTATGAATTAGGGGGAATTTGTCCCATGAAGCATTTCTAAGGAATGCAAGGAATAGTGAGGAAACATTGCGAAAGGAAGCAATTGAGAGAACAGATGTGAGCCATATTAAGGACGTATCAAGATTGATGTCAGTGGACATAAGCTCAGGCTCAGTTTACCAAGTAGAATCAACTGGGGCTGTTGTAAGCCTGAATTCTGCAGTTGGCCTTATCCACTTCTATTGCTCACAGCTTCCAAGTGACAGGTGCTGCTCTCGAACAATAATGTTTTGGTTTATACAGTTATTAAGTTCAGTTTCTTTCTTTCTGTTTTTCCACTTTTTGTCGTTTCTACTTATATAGGTACTCAATACTTCGCCCTGAATTTATCATGGAGCGGCATGAGAAGCCTGGTGGTCCTACAGAATACTCTTGTAGGCTTCGCCTACCCTGTAATGCACCGTTCGAAAACCTTGAGGGTCCAATTTGTGGTTCAATGCGTCTTGCACAACAGGCTTGTTAACATGCCTTACCTCATTACATCTCACATTTATTAGTGCATGTCTGCCTTTGCTATAAACATAGATATTCTGACTCATTCTGTTTGGTCACTGTATATGTAATTTACTACAGGCGGTTTGTTTGGCTGCTTGCAAGAAGCTTCATGAGATGGGGGCATTCACGGACATGCTCTTGCCAGATAAAGGTATTGGAAAAGAAGGTGACAAGGTAGAGAAGAGTGATGAAGGGGATCCTCTTCCTGGAACTGCCAGACATCGGGAATTCTATCCTGAAGGCGTAGCCACTGTTCTTCGGGTAAGTTTTTGCAATAGTTTTGCTGCACATTTCTTATAATCATGTCTTGGTAGAAGAATTAAACTTCATGGTACTCCAATAATGTGGAAGGCCATCTTGTTTTATATTGCATGTTAGCCACTGTATAACTCAAGAACTTCCTGCATGTCCCCAATGATAGCTAAGGAACTGTTTTCCTATGTGCTGTTTTGTTGTTGTTGTTGTGCTATGTGCATATATGTTTGTATGTTGGCGTGTTCCATATTATTTTAATTTCATCATCATAATGCATTTAGTATCATAGTCTGATTTTGGCTTTGCAGGGAGAGTGGATCTTGTCTGGAAGAGATGATAGCAATAGTCCAAAGTTGTTTCATCTCTATATGTATGCTGTAAAGTGTGAAGATGTTGGATCTGTCAAAGATCCATTCTTGACTCAAGTTTCAGATTTTGCAGTTGTATTTGGCAATGAGCTGGATGCAGAGGTATTCAGCTGATATTTGAAATAGCTATTTTGATACTTGCTGTGTTGTACTTGTAGTATGTGTCACTGATATCAGATTTGCAATCAGGTGTTATCGATGTCAGTTGATCTTTTTATCGCTCGAACCATGAAGACTAGAGCATCTCTTGTCTTCCGGGGTTCAATAGATATTACAGAAAGCCAGGTAAGTGCGTGCATGTTCTTGATGAAATAAAAAGGATCAATTTGAGTTTGATGTTGATGGAATGAATTCTGTTTTTTATTCCCGCAGCTAGCATCCCTAAAGAGATTTCATGTTAGACTTATGAGTATAGTGTTGGATGTTGATGTTGAACCGTCAACTACTCCATGGGATCCTGCAAAGGCATATTTGTTTGTACCTACGGTCAGCGATAAACCAGTAGATCCTTCAAATGAAATTGATTGGGATCTTATTAAAACTATTACAGAAACAGATGCATGGAAGAATCCTATCCAGAGGGCTCGACCAGATGTTTATTTCGGAACAAGTGAACGATCCCTCGGTGGGGATAGAAGAGAGTATGGGTTTGGGAAACTGCGCAACAGTATGACATTTGGAAAGAAGTCTCATCCTACCTACGGTATCAGGGGAGCTGTTGCTGAGTATGATGTTGTGAAAGCATCTGGGTTGGTTCCCAGCCGAGGTGCCCTAATCAAAAGCAATGTGGAATTGCCGAAAGGAAAACTAATTATGGCAGATACATGTTTAAGTGTGGAAGACTTGGTTGGTAAAGTTGTTACAGCTGCTCACTCTGGGAAGAGGTTCTATGTAGATTCTGTGCGCTATGACATGACAGCAGAGAACTCTTTTCCTAGAAAGGAAGGATATCTCGGTCCTTTGGAGTACAGTTCTTATGCAGATTACTACAGGCAAAAGTATGATGCCACTTTGACACCTTGACTCTTTCTAGAATCTCTTTATCTGACATCTTATTTTCTTTATCTGACTTCTTATTGCAGTGGTGGATGAATTACTTTAATATTTATCATAACAAAAAATCTGATAGCTGTTTTTGTTTTATAAAGCTTGTTAGTAGGATGTCTTTTTTTTCTAGTCTACTTAAGAGTCTACTGTCTTAGCAACAAACAAAGCAAATTCCATTTCTCTCTGATTACTCACATCACCTTTCTTAGCTTGTCAATAGCTTCTGTCTTTCATTCATTGTATAGTGGGTATTTAAGAGGAAAGACTCTTACTCCAATGATGCACGTCAATTCTTAAGGAGGGAAAAGGTTTTCATCATGTGACCGTTGGGTGTGTATTATGTGGTTGCAGGTATGGAGTTGAATTAGTGTATAAGCAGCAACCTCTTCTCAGAGGACGTGGTGTTTCATATTGCAAGAATCTTCTTTCCCCTAGATTTGAACATTCAGAAGGTACGCTTTTCTCGCCGAGAGTAAGTCCTACCTTTATAGTAGTTATAGAAAGTAACTAATTGTGCAAAAACTGCTTCTGTTTATTTACAGAAGGCCAATCCGAAGGGACCCTTGACAAAACCTATTATGTATTTCTACCTGCTGAGCTATGTTTTGTTCATCCACTTTCTGGTGGACTTATACGAGGTGCACAGAGACTGCCATCAGTTATGAGAAGGGTAGAAAGCATGCTGCTTGCTATTGAGCTCAGGGATATCATTAGCTTTGATGTTCCCGCCATAAAGGTTCAGTCTGTTTGTCTTTCAATTTGCTTTCGTTGCTGACTCCACAATTTGATAAATCTGACCATGTGTTAGCTTGTATGATTTTCAGATACTGGAAGCGTTGACGGCTGCTTCGTGTCAGGAGACCTTTTGTTATGAAAGAGCAGAGCTTCTTGGCGACGCTTATCTGAAATGGGTGGTTAGCCGTTTTCTGTTTCTCAAATATCCCCAGAAGCACGAGGGTCAACTTACAAGGATAAGACAGGAGAAGGTGAGCAACATAGTTCTGTATCAGCATGCACTGTCTAAAGGACTTCAATCTTACATCCAAGCAGACCGTTTCGCTCCATCAAGATGGGCTGCTCCTGGTGTTCTGCCTGTATATGATGAAGATAGCAAGGATGAAAATCCATCTTTGTTTGATGAGGAGAAGCCAAATAGTGTTATTAGGAAAGCAATAGAGTCTTGGGATGATTATGAAGATTGTGAAATGGAAGACGGTGAGGTTGAAGGGGATTTGAGTTCATACAGGGTTCTGTCTACCAAGACATTGGCAGATGTTGTGGAAGCCTTAATTGGAGTTTATTATGTTGAAGGTAAGCGGTTTGCAGCAAACCACTACATGAAATGGATTGGGATTGAGATAGATATTAATGCTTCAGACATTGAATGGACAACCCTATCAAGCAATGCCTCTCAGAGTGTTCTTAGAAGTGTGGACTTTGATGCATTAGAAGGTTCCTTGAATTATAAGTTCAAAGAAAGAAGCCTTTTGGTGGAAGCCATAACTCACGCCTCTCGTCCTGCTTCTGGAGTTGCCTGTTATCAGCGGCTTGAGTTTGTAGGTGATGCTGTTCTGGATCATCTCATCACGAGACACCTGTTTTTCACTTACACTGACCTGCCACCTGGCCGATTGACTGATCTGCGTGCTGCTGCTGTTAATAATGAAAACTTTGCCCGTGTTGCAGTCAAGCATAAGCTTCATCTACATCTACGCCATGGATCCTCTGCTCTTGAGAAGCAGGTATGCTGCTTAGGGCTTCTTCTTCTACTTGTTCTTGTGTGGTTATTGATATTATTTGTTTTTTATTGATATAGATACGAGATTTTGTCAAGGAAGTAGAGAATGATTTATCAAAGGCGCGATATAATTGCTTTGGGTTAGGGGACTGCAGGGCTCCAAAAGTTCTGGGTGACATTCTAGAATCCATAGCAGGAGCCATTTTCCTGGACAGTGGGCGCGAAAGTTGTGCGGTTTGGCAGGTATTCGAGCCGTTATTGCAACCGATGGTGACACCGGAGACACTTCCAATGCATCCGGTGAGAGAGCTGCAGGAAAGATGCCAGCAACGGGCTGAAGGTCTGGAGTACAGGGCTAGCAGAGATGCAAATTTAGCGACGGTTGAGGTTTACATTGATGGTGTGCAGCTTGGTGTGGCTCAGAATGTACAGAAGAAGATGGCACAGAAGTTAGCTGCACGGAATGCTCTAATGCTTCTGAAGGAGAAGGAAAAGGCTGAAGAAGAAGCAGCGAAGAAGGCGGCTGAGAATGAGGAGAATGCCAAGAATAACAAGAAGAAGAATGGTGAACAAAGCTTCACCAGACAAACTCTCAACGATATCTGTTTGCGGAGGAACTGGCCAATGCCGCTTTACAGGTAATGTCTATAATATACTGTAAATCAAATGGATGTATCCTGCTTGATATGTGTATGCATGTAGGTGTATAAAAGAAGGTGGTCCAGCACATGCAAGGAGGTTTGTGTTTGCAGTGCGAGTTAAGACGAGCGAGAAAGGATGGACCGATGAGTGTGTGGGTGAGCCAATGCCTAGTGTTAAGAAGGCCAAAGACTCTGCCGCCACTCTTCTTCTCCACCTTCTCAACAACTGCTTCCCCGCTCCACTACAATAATAATTATTATTTATTATTTATTCTAATAATAAGAAGAGAAACAGCTACCAATATTCTTTATCTAAACAAACATTTACCATGATTTGGTAAATATTTATTTGTAATTTCCAAAATATTTATTTAAAAACTACTCCAGTAGAAAACATCCAAAAAACTACAGAATAATATTAAGGTGTATGTCTATCATTTTTTCAACCCCAGCTTTTGACAATTTCCCGAAATGCCCGCGATATGAAGCGGTAACCTTGAGTTTTCTAAAAATTTCCACGTAGACCTGAGTCAGGTTCGGGTTGACAAAATTTTCGGATTGAGCGGGTTCTTGTCGGGTTCGAGCGGGTTTCAAAAGTTCGTTTTTTAATTGTAATAAAGAAAATAAAATTTTAAAAATATTTTTATAATAAAATAATAATATTATGTTGTTATTTAATAAAATATATTGTTATTTTTTAATTTAAATAAAATAAATATGTAAAAAGTGGGTCCATTCACGAGTTTCGAGAAGTTTGGGTCGGTCTGAGTTTGACCCAACGGGTTCATGCACTTTCGGGTCGGATTTGGTCGAGTATTTTTCGGATCGGGTTGGGTCAGCTTTTGACAGGTGGAGTATCACATTATTTGTATACATGCGACTCTTTTTCTTAATTTATTTTTATTGTTGTTGTTATAAAGCTATTAACATAATTTTGTATTAAATGTTTCCGGATAAAGTTTTAAACTTTAATAAATATCAATAAAATATAGGATTTAATACCTTTTATTTGATAGTTATATCATTTTATAGCTAAAGTATCTTTGCATCACAACATTCATCTACATTAGATAGGCGAGTCATTTCCAGTTCGTGATAAAAATGAGTCGAATAATACATTCTAATAACACGTTAACAAACGGTTGGGGTTAATAGAATCAATCTCAAATATATTCATTTATAATTAAAATATTATTTGGTCACTAGAATTTAAATAAGTCAAAATAAAATATATCAACTACTACAAATATTATTATTAATTGTTTTATAAATATTTTCCCATACAGGGCACGAGACACTGGACTAGCATAATGATTAGTCTTATAAAAATTTCCGTGAAATAACATTGTTCTTGTTTTCCAAGATAAACAATCTAATGTCAAATTTCTTTTCTCTTTAAACTGATTAAACTGCTTAATTTGGTCAAGCTTTTTTAATATTTTCTTTCAATTAATTAAACTACATGAATAATATGTTAACAATTTGTCTAATTTATTTATTTTCTTTTCTCAAACAATTTTTTCAATTATTTAATGGTTTGCCTAACTATGAGGACAATGCAGAATATAACAAACCATAGGATATTTCGCTGAATATAACAAACCATAGGATATTTCGCTGAATTGTCAATTGGGGTTAGCGACGCAATTCCTGTTTTTCCAAACGATGTGCATTTGAGTTTTAATAAAAAAATTAATAAAAATTAAGAATATTTTAATTTCTTATTCTGGGCTTTTTTATTGTTGGGCTTGATGATTATAAATTAAGAATTTGGATCATACGCGAACACTCTTTTGATTAGAAATTAAGAAGAAGAGTATTTAAGTAAGCAAATTCAAGCTCTTAAATAGGCAAGGATTGTCTAGGATCTCGGCGAAAATAATCTCCCAACGACATTATAGCCGTTAAGAAGTCGGTCGTTGAAGAATGTAGCCGTTGCCAGCGCGTAGAAAGAGGAAAAGCAATCTGAGTCGGCGCAATAGAGTGATGAAACAAAACCCGAAACAATTTGCGAGATGAAGTCGAAGGATATGTCAGCCTACGACTTGATTGAAAGTGTTTCGAAGGGAAAGAAGACGTATTCTAAGGAAGATGAAGGTGTTTCCCAGTTCCACAAGGGAAAAGATCTGTAAAACACCTTAAGGGTATTGTTCGTGCCTAAAAATACTACTAGGAGGCAACACGTTCGATGAGCTACGCGTAGGCAGACGAGAAGAGCTCGAGTATGAGGGAATCGAGTACGAGTACTCCGATCGAGTAAGAGTGAAGTCGGCCGAGCATTATAATTATCCATATTAAGTTATTTAGTATTTTATTCATGTAAATGGTAAAGAGATAAGTAATTATTGTAAAAAGAATTTCTCTTTACCATGTTTGTGTTAAGTTGAAGATATAAAGAAAAGCATAATATTCTAGTGTTTTACCATTGTTAACATACAGTAGTATTCTTGAGAGTTGAAATTGTTACCGTCTCTTTTGAAAAAAAAACCTCCATCTTAATAAGTTCCTACGCGTAATTACTTTCGCTACAAACACTACCCTCCTCCATTCTTCATCATTATACTACGTACATTACATATACTTTCATCAATCCATGATATTAAGTCGATCATCTTAGTATATACAACACTCGAACTCAACTAATACATAGAATTACAATGTTTAACAATCTCGTGTCAATATTATTAGAATTACACCTTTTATTTTTAACCAAAATCAACTAACTAACACATAGAATTACATATCTGCACAAATCATACACCCAGGTATATTTATATTATATGGTTTATCTACTCAACATATATTGATAACAGTACATACTTTCTTATTTGATTTAATTTGTTTATAGTACGTACATACGTACTATATATAACATCGTATCAAAATGCCTCTTGCAAGATCATAAAGACAGTTGAATTTATTCCTACATAGCCAACAAAATAACTTAATTAATTAGTAGATATATGAGCAATAGACACTGTAATGAGCCTAGCCTAGCATATATCTCACCAGGAATTGAAGAATATATATTCTCTGTAGGAAATAGGCAGTGATTAATCAATTTTGACTCATATCTTCATCATCCCTGTCCATGAAACCAATTCATGATAAACAAAAGCAGCACATGGATAATATAAACAGTAGGTGAATGGAGCAAGAATGAAAGTAATCTGGGAGGGTGATTTTACTGGTGCTTGAGGGTGTGGGTGATGTATTCCGAGTAAAGATCCCTGAATAAATTAAGTAAGCAATAGTTAGTCATGGAACTGTGCACTTCTAGTCTAGATATATGCTAAGTTAGTTTCTCTTACAACGAGTGCTGGATAGCTTCGAATGCATTTTGTGCAGGAAGGAAGTCGTTGACAGCCACTTCTTTGTTCTCATTCTTCTTGTCTATATACATATTCAAGTTCAGCTGTTAAGGGCTACAAATCAAGGTATGTATATATGTATGTATGACAGTCAGAGTTGGTCGGATACAGTCTTCAAAGAAACGTCGAATCTCAGCCAAACGATGAGGGGGGAGCTCCTTGATGTCATTATAGAACTTGTACTCGGGATCATCCGCACATACTGCTATGATTTTATCATCTATCTCTCCCTATATATGATTTAGTACATGAATATATTAATGCAACTGAACTGAAATGTGATGTTAGAAGAGTAGTGATCGATGAAGCAAGTACCTGATCAATCATAGGCATTAGGCCAATGGGCTTTACCCTCAGAAAACACCCAGGCACAACAGGCTCCTGTTTAATAATTTCAACTCAGATTTCATGCATTTTCAACCAAAACAAACAAACAAACAAACAAATTACGCGCCTGCATGAGGACTAACACATCCATTGGATCATTATCATCACATAGTGAGCGAGGGATGAACCCATAGTTATGAGGGTAAACCACAGATGAATACAAGATACGATCCACCTACAACCCATAGTTATGTTAAGAACATCAGTTTGTGAATTTCAAAAAGCAGCAGAGTATTTCACTAGTTCGGTACCTACCATTATGAGCCCTGTTTTCTTGTCCAGCTCGTATTTCACTTTGCTTCCTTTTGTGATCTCAATCACCTATATATCACAAAATAATTATATTATTCTTTCTTACACATATAATTATGTAATTCACACTCTATCCAAACTTACACAATTGCAAATCTTGGGTGCATCTGGGCCTATCAGTGTCAGATTAACATCAAAACATACATGCATAATGAGTTAGTCCATATATATATATATAAGCATTAGTTCATACTATACGCATATATCTGCTTTTAACTGACCAGTCTCAAGATCATGCCATGGATGGGCCGCAACCGATCTCCTGGACAAGGATGAAAGAATCCTTTCGTTCAGACGAACGGGGCGTTTTGGTGAAACTGAGGAATCTATTTCCTGACTCATCTCGATCTGCAATCTCAAACAACACACCTCCTTTTCAATACTAAAATATATACACATATCATTCTGAACTTCAAAGGAAAAGGAAACCAGACACACTAATGGTTTCATCTGTTATAACCATCTAAATCTAAAAGAAAATGAACTCGGGAAAATTTCGGGATAGGTAACGTAATTTATGCAAATGCAACCGAACATAAGACACAAATTTTTAACGTTTTAGGCCAAAACCGTGTATAAGCCAGAAAGCAAGAAAGCAAGAAGAGGAGGATTACCTGCAAGCAGAATTTCAGAAATTTTGAGGAAAGGGTAAAGCAGAAGGTTGAATGCGCACAATGAGAGAGGAGACAAATTATAGAAGAAGATAATAAATAAGAGAGGAAGCGATGAAGAGTCAACCTCCTTCAATGATGCCATTTCGTCGTGGCATTAATTCATACGAACTAGTCCACGAAAATTAAGCTCACACCTTCATAAATTGTGGGAAAATCACTGCATTAATCTATATCTAAATATAACTATTTCTTAATTTGATTAGTTAATGATATACAAACCCGTTTCCTAGAATCATTATCATCTATATATTTATACATTTATTAAAACACAAACATTGTTTAACACATTACTCATACATTCAATTGGCTTTTTTGTCGGTCCCTCACCTATGTCACCTCCTTCGTCATGTTATCTTACACTTCGTGACCTTAAAAAACTAAATAAAAATCCAAAAGATATGTCACAAATTTATGAATTTCTTAAAAAAATCTTAATTTAATTAATTCATTATCTTTCTATATAATTCCTTTTTCAATTTTTCTAATATCTTGACAATTTTATTGTGTGTGATAGTTTTATTTTGATGGTACTTTGCCAACTAAGAGAAAATATGTGAGATTGTGAAGACCTATATAAAAACAAGGGAGAAGTAACCTTAAGAAAAAAAAACTAAGAACCATTCTGATACGGGAATAAGTCGCTGTTGTCCGATCTTGACACTAAACCTCGAACAGAAACTGGAACAGAGAAGATAGGCGGAAATATAATGAGATGAAAGAAGGATAAGTCGAATGATAGGCCAATTGAAACCAAATCAAACAAAGATAAAACCCTTGAACTTGAGAATAAGAACCTTACCGAATGATGGGAAAACCCCAATGGATTACAACCAAACACAATGACTATGGTAGGCCAAGGCACCTCGAGGATGCTCTATGGAGTCCCGATAGCACCAACCTTATGGAAGAGATTGACAAACACAAGTACAACTAGGGCGAGTTCAACAACAATGCTCTCAAGCACTCTTCTCACAAAAGCTCTCTTTTGGAGGGCAAAAAAGGAAGCGTACCTTAACTTGTCCCGACTGGTGCCAATGAAAAGATCGAAGATGAAGTCGAGAGGGCTAAGGTAATATCGGGAATGGCTCGGAGGGGCTCGAAGTCGTAGAACAATCAGGCAGCAGCAGACCCGCGGCCGCGGTTGGAGATCCGCGATCGAGGATTTTCTGCGGGCGCGGGTGACGGACCCGCTATCGCGGATTTTCCGCGGGCGCGGGTGACGGACCCGCTGTCGCGGATTTGTCCTGCGGGCTAAAATCCTCCTTCTGCGTTCGGGCTCGTGGCAATCCCGTTTCCTCCAATTTCTTGAATTCCGACTCAAACAATATCAAACTAGACTTTGACTCAACAAAACGTAAAATAAATGATGACTTTGAGACTTTTCTCTTCTTCTTCTTTTTTGTATTTTTATCTTTTCTTTTCTTCTTTTTCTATTTTTTTTTTGAATATTTTTTTTGTCTCAACAAAACGAAATACAGACTCGATATGAGATATTAATCTCAGCAAAATAAAATAAAACAAAAGAACTAACCAACTTGATTTTCTTGTTGAAGAGATAAGATTTCCTTGTAGAAGATTTGTCTTGGGATCCAAGGAATGGATTTTCTTCAGCTCTCTAGGGTTTCTTGACGGCTACGTTTTTGGTAGGAAGAGATGAATTTGTGATGAGGTGATGGGATGAATGAATTTTGGGACAAGGGTGCTCCAAACTCCAATCTATCGATCTCCACAAACACGAATCGATCCAAGCTTCTTGTACACAACCTGAAACAGACTCAACAAGAAAGATCAAAGTATCGAAGACTCAAAATCAATCTCTGAAAGAAACTGACAAACAAGAAAACAAAAACTGACTCTTTTTGTGATTTTTTGGATAGGGGTCTCGTGATGTTCTTGTGAAGACGGGATGGTGTCAACACAACTCTGATACCAATTTGATGCGGGGATAAGCCGCTGTTATCCGATCTAGACACCAAACCTCGAACAGAAACTCGAACAGAGAAGATAGGCGGAAATAAAATGAGATGAAAGAAGGATAAGTCGAATGATAGGCCAATTGGAACCAAATCGAACAACGATAAAACCCTTGAACTTGAGAACAAGAACCTTACCGAATGATGAAGAAACCCCAATGGATTATAGCCAAACACAATGACTATGGTAGGCCAAGGCACCTCGAGGATGCTCTATGGAGTCCTGATAGCACCAACCTTATGTCTTAACTCAGCCTCCTCATGGATGCTAAGGCGCGCTCGGATCTAGACTCAAGATGGCTAAGTCGTCTTGAAAGTGATGAAGTGTTGCCTCGGATGAGACTAAGTGTTGGCGGTTTTGTGGATGAGTGTGTAAGCGGAAGACTTTGGATAAGCAAAACACAAGTAGATCCTTATCACACGAGTGTTTTGGGAAGGGTTTGAGGTTTTTGTATTTGGTAGATCTTTATCACACCAAGAACGAGGGAAAGATAGGGGTTTTGACGCCGAAATTACAAAGGAAGGAGAGGCTCTCAACTTAAGCTTTGTATTCAAATTCAACGTATCTTACAATGGACCTTGAGAGGCCTTTTTATAGTGGTGAAGACGTCCTTAGGCTGCAACCAAAGGATCACTCTTCAATCAACATAAATGAGGCGAAAATAATGGGATTAAATGCATAATCTAAAGGAGAAAATGGTGGGATTGTGCTAGGCACTTATGATGACGATCCAATGGCTGAAAATGGCGATCCTTGTGAGCCTCACACGGATTGATGACTTGGCATTTCAGCTTAGACTTGAATGAAGGACACAAGGCACCATTTTAGGCGAAATTGGTGGCGTGAATCAACTTGGTCGGACCAAGTGTGTCTTGGCCGAGCGTTCTTGTCTTGGACCGTCTAGATGGTCCATTTGAATGTTGTTGGACCCATGTGCGTGCGTGGAACCTCCTTGGATTGCTAGGACGCTCGTGTCATGGCTTGGTTGAGCGTTCCCGGGCGCCGAGTCACTAAGGCTTGTCATGAGGCATGACTTGGCTGAATTAGTGTCTTGTGTACTCATATTGGCATAGCTTCTTGACACTAATGATTGAGTAGCTCGAGTGATGGCCTTGATCCGAGCTCGAGTGATGGGACCCTCGGACCTTAGACTCAATGCCTCCTCTTCTTCTAATGCACTCATATTGGGGAGGGTCACATCATCGTCCCCCTCTTGGCTTTGAAACGTCCTTGTTTCAAGCTCGTCAAACTCAGGTGCTATATATGGTGAAAGATCTGCCACATTGAAAGTAGAATGGACATTGTACCCATCCGGCAAAGATACTTGGTAGGCGTTGTCACCAAAAGCTCATAGTATCTTGAAAGGGCCATCTCCTCTATCATCAAACAAGGTCTCCGGGAGCAAAGATCATGCGCCGTCGTCCCTTGTTGTTTTGCTTTGCATATTGGTCAGCTTTCCTCTCCAATTGGATCTTTGTTCTTTGATGCAATTCTTGAACAAGTTCAGCTCTCTTGTGGGCCGGTACATGCTCACCGTCCTTGAAAGGCCTTGGCACTAGATCCATTGGTGTGTGAGGATTCCTTCCATACACCACTTCGAATGGTGTCATCTTAGTCGCCGAATGTCGAGACCTGTTATAAGCAAACTCAACATGGCAAAGTAAGTCTTCCCACCTTTTGGGGTGGTCCTAAGCATGGTTCTAAGAAGGTTACCTAAGGTACGGTTGGTCACCTCGGTTTGTCCGTCGGTTTGGGGGTGGTAACTAGTGGAAAAGAGTAGATTGGTACCTAGTTTCCCCCAAAGTGTTCTCCAGAAATGGCTCACAAACTTGGTATCCCTATCACTCACAATTGTCTTAGGAATCCCACGTAACCGCACAACATGCTCAAAGAAAAGGTTAGCTATGTCCGTAGCATTTTGTGTGGTTTTGCAAGGAATGAAGTGTGCCATTTTAGAGAATCTATCAACCACTACAAAAAT
Source organism: Oxyria digyna (assembly GCA_029168935.1). Classification (NCBI taxonomy): domain Eukaryota; kingdom Viridiplantae; phylum Streptophyta; class Magnoliopsida; order Caryophyllales; family Polygonaceae; genus Oxyria; species Oxyria digyna. Next base: position 25,852,126 of record JAPVLV010000013.1, read on the forward strand.
AGAGTCATTATGCCTTCTAGAAGGCGGTAACCCTGTAATGAAGTCCATAGGAAGATCCTCCCAAGGGTATTCTGGAATGGGAAGTGGTGTGTAAAGGTTGTGTGGATGTGAGGTAGATTTGGATTTTTGGCATGTCACACAACTTCTACAATATCTCGTCACTTGCCTAGTCATTTTAGGCCAAAAGAAGTGCTCCTTAAGGGCTGCTAAGGTCTTGGTTACCCCAAAGTGACCCCTACCATCATGGGCTTCTTGAAGAAGGAGTTGCCTAATGGAAGAACTAGGGATGCATAACTTCCCTGCTTTATAAAGGAACCCCTCGACTAAAAAGTAGGTATCACACTCACCCTTAACCAAGCAAGCTTCTAGGATTGGTTTAAAGAAAGGATCTGAAGCATATAATTCCTTAATCAAAGCAAAACCAAGAATTTTAGAATGGAGATGAGTAAGAAGTATGTACCTCCTAGATAGTGCATCGGCGACCACATTTTCTTTACCTTTTTTGTGCACAATGGTGAAGGGAAATGTCTCCATGAACTCCACCCATCTAGCATGGCGCCGACCCAAAGTTGCTTGGCTCTTGAGATAAGTTAAGGCCGCATGATCCGAGTGAATCACAAATTGCTTTGGCCAAAGATAGTGTTGCCAAGTTTTTAGAACCCGAATGAGTGCATAGAGCTCCTTATCATATGTTGGATAATTCAGCGTAGCTCCACTCAATTTCTCACTGGGTTGCCTATTTTGCATCAATACACCGCCCACTCCAAAGTGGGAGGCGTCACACTCCACCTCAAAAGTTTGCTCAAAATCTGGAAGTTGGAGTAAAGGGGCGTTGCAAAGAGCATCTTGGAGAGCTTGAAAAGCTTTTTGGTGAGCTTCAAGCCACTCAAATGCCGTCCCTTTCTTAGTGAGCTCATGTAGAGGCGCGGCAATTGTGCTAAAATTACGAACAAAACGTCTATAAAAACCAGCCAAGCCAAGAAAGGAACGTACCATGGTTGGAGTGGTCGGTTGTGGCCATTCCTTGATTGCACGAATTTTCTCTTCATCTACCCGGATTCCATCTTTGGAGACTACATAGCCAAGAAAGACCGTGGAGTCCGTGCCGAATGTGCACTTGGCGAGATTTGCATAGAGCTTCTCTTTTCTTAGGCACTCAAACACTTGCCTAAGGTGTTGCGCATGCTCCTCCATACTTCGACTATAGACCAGGATGTCATCGAAGTATACCACCACAAACTTGCCCAAAAACTTCCTTAGGACATGGTTCATGAGGCGCATGAAGGTTGATGGAGCATTCGTCAATCCAAATGGCATTACAAGCCACTTGTATAGACCATACTTTGTCTTGAATGCCGTTTTCCACTCATCCCTGGCTTGCATTCGAATTTGGTGATAGCCACTCTTCAAATCAATCTTGGAGAACAAAGTGGCACCATGCAATTCATCGAGCATGTCATCGAGCCTAGGGATTGGATGACGGTACTTGACGGTGATTTGGTTGATGGCGCGACAGTCTACACACATCCTCCAAGATCCGTCTTTCTTTGGAACCAGAATGACCGGGACGACACAAGGGCTAAGGCTTTCCCTTACATAGCCGCGGTCAATCAAATCTTGAACTTGTCGTTGAATTTCCTTTGTTTCCTCCGGACTTGCTCTATATGCAGCTCTATTTGGCAATGACGATCCTGGAATGAAGTCAATTTGATGCTCAATTTCCCTAATAGGTGGCAAACCATTTGGGAGCTCGTCGGGCATCATATCCTTGAATTCCTGCAATAGAGACGAAATACAAGAAGGGAGATCAACATGTTCTTTGGCAACATTAGCACATAATTTAGGGAAAAGGATAAAACATGGTCTTCTTCCCTGAATCACGGATGTCGCCTCACTTGTTCTTTCCAAAAGGAGGCGGCGCTCGCAAGTTCCTTGGATGCCCGGACTTGCTCGGACACTTGATGACTTTGCTCGAGCACCAAGCTCAGAATCCTCATCTTTTGACATATGAATAGGATCGCTCGGAAGGGATTTTGGTTTAAATCTTGGCAAGGGCTTGGACGCCTTGGGCAACAATGGTTCTCGTGCGCCGGGGCCTAAGTCATTGTGTGCACTATTCGTCCGAGCGCTTGTGGAATTCCCTCGAGCTATATTTTCTGTGGAAGCAACACTAGACAAATTAATAGCATTGCTCAAAGAAGAATTGGGAACGCACGTACCAATTTCCGAATGGCGAGGAGAAATGGTTGGCGCTCGGGCTTCTTCAATGTTGCTCGTCACTTCTTGAGCGTTTCTTTGAATTTTTGTGCCACTCCAATTGCAATCATCTTTTTGAGCATTTTCTGATCTTGTGCCAAAATTTGAGGGCAAATGGCCATGGTCGAAATTTTGACCTTGGCGCTTGATGCCATTGCTAGCTTGAGGAGGTATGAGCGGCGCTTTGCTAGCTAAAGGCCACTCATCCGAGCGCTTTCTTGTTTCAACATCATCTTGGACAATTTCTGAACTAGGGGTAGAAGATGAAGTTGAATTAGAAAGGTTCGTGATCTTACCTTTTGAGGTTGGATGAACGTCGGGCGACATTGTGTTGACTATGTCTTTCCAAGGCGTGGGCAAAATGGCCGAGCGTTCTTTTGTTCCTTGGTCAATATGGACCTTTTGTGGTTCAATTGTTGAAGTAGTAGTGTTCGAGTGCAAGTTTTTCCTTTGAGGCCTTGGTAAGCACTTGATGACGGTTCCTACTTTCTTTAGACGTTTCTCCTCGGCTTCAATCGCTTTCTTCCTATTATTTTCTGCCATGTCCTGCAAAATTTCTCTAGGAGAAAGGGGTAGAAGAGTAATGCGTCTTCCAAGGTGGGTAAACATGTATGTGTTAAGATACCCATCATGGAGAGCTCGCTTGTCGAATTGCCATGGACGGCCTAACAACAAATGTGTAGCGTCCATGGTTACGACATCACAAAGGACTGTGTCATTGTATGGGCCAATGGAAAAAGATATCTTACACTGCTTGGTGACTTTGTTGCCATTACCCGTAGAAATCCATTGGAGTGAATACGGTTGAGGATGGGGAATCGTCTCAAGGTTGAAGTGTTTTACCACTTTTTCATTAAGAAGATTGCAAGAACTTCCTCCGTCTATAATCACATGCAAGCCATCGTTGTCGGACCTACATCGTGTTTGAAAAAAGTTTTCTCTTTGGTCTTGTAATGGTGTCTCATGGAGTGTAAGGACTCGCCTTGTCACAAGTCCAAGATTTTGGACCAAAGTGTCTTCTTTGTGCTTCATTTTTCCTAGGGCAAGATAGCACAAGCACAAGGATCAAATAGAACAAAGATAACAAGAGTTGGCAAGAAAACAAGATAGGTCACACTTGATTATCAAACAAGCACTTAGGGTATAAGGCTGATTTTTGGTCAAGTGTTTATCAAATCCAAGTTCAATTGCCGTCAAAGATTTCCTTTGCAAAATTAACTCAAAGTTGCATGCAATATTGAACTTCTAAGATTGAAAAGCTTCAATTATCATGCAATCAAATGAAAGAACAACTTTGCAAGTGAGAACTAGACGATGAGAGGTAGGAAGATGGAAGAATGCTCAAAGTGAATGTCAAGTACGTTACCTTACTTTGGCTATGGTCTTGACTAGAGAGAAGGCTTGCCTTATTTTGACTTTTCCCCTCTCAATTTTTCAGATTTCTATTTTTTTCTTTTGATTTTTGTGCTCAAAGTCGAGAGCTATACTAAACTTGAATGTGAGCAAAGATAAGCATGCAATACTATTGATGCGAGACGAAGTAGTTAGACAAAGGGATCTCGTCTTACTAGTTAATCCTAATCAATTTCATGCAATGATTCAATCCACTATGATCTCACAAAGAAATTCAAGATTAAAATGCACTTTAAATCGATCTTACAAAGAAAAAATTTCAGCAATTTAATCAAGGATAAGATGGCGAAATTTGTGGGATTGATGGAGGGATTTGTGGATCGGTCAAGATGTATTTAATGGGCGGGAAGGGTGGGATTAAATGGGGCGAAATTTATGGATCTTGACTGATTTTGAAGATGGTAATGGTGATGGTGATCGAATGCTTATGGCTTCAACCATGGAGTTTTAGCCAAAAACGAGATGGAAAGGTGATAAGTGCTTGAATGAAAAACAAGATGACTTACTTGAATCCCTGATGCTCTTGATACCAAATGTTAAATCAGCCTCCTCGTGGATGCTAAGGCGCGCTCGGATCTAGACTCAAGATGGCTAAGTCGTCTTGAAAGTGATGAAGTGTTGCCTCGGATGAGACTAAGTGTTGGTGGTTTTGTGGATGAGTGTGTAAGCGGAAGACTTTGGATAAGCAAAACACAAGTAGATCCTTATCACAAGAGTGTTTTGGGAAGGGTTTGAGGTTTTTGTACTTGGTAGATCTTTATCACACCAAGAACGAGGGAAAAATAGGGGTTTTGACGCCGAAATTACAAAGGAAGGAGAGACTCTCAACTTATGCTTTGTATTCAAATTCAACGTATCTTACAATGGACCTTGAGAGGCCTTTTTATAGTGGTGAAGACGTCCTTATGCTGCAACCAAAGGATCACTCTTCAATCAACATAAATGAGGCGAAAATCATGGGATTAAATGCATAATCTTAAGGAGAAAATGGTGGGATTGTGCTAGGCACTTATGATGACGATCCAATGGCTGAAAATGGTGATCCTTGTGAGCCTCACATGGATTGATGACTTGGCATTTCAGCTTAGACTTGAATGAGGGACACAAGGCACCATTTTAGGCGAAATTGGTGGTGTGAATCAACTTGGTCGGACCAAGTGTGTCTTGGCCGAGCGTTCTTGTCTTGGACCGTCTAGATGGTCCATTTGAATGTTGTTGGACCCATGTGCGCGAGTGGAACCTCCTTGGATTGCTAGGACGCTCGTGTCATGGCTTGGTTGAGCGTTCCCGGGCACCGAGTCACTAAGGCTTGTCATGAGGCATGGCTTGGCTGAATTAGTGTCTTGTGTACTCATATTGGCATAGCTTCTTGACACTAATGATTGAGTAGCTCGAGTGATGGGACCCTCGGACCTTAGACTCAATGCCTCCTCTTCTTCTAATGCACTCATATTGGGGAGGGTCACATCATTATGGAAGAGATTGACACACACAAGTACAACTAGGGCGAGTTCAACAACAATGCTCTCAAGCACTCTTCTCACGGAAGCTCTCTTTTGGAGGAACAAAATAACGTTTTCTCAATTCATAATAATCAAAGTCTGGGTTCCTAAAACAATAACTAGGGCAAAACTTATATAGGGTTAATAAGGTGGTCAATTAAAATAAATGAAACAAATAAAAGTATTGTAAAAAATATCCTCAAAACAAATAATCCCGAAAACAACTAAGTATGGAAATCTCGCATCCTTCTGCCGCCTATAAGATGGCGATCGCCATGGGGATCCGAAGATCGTGGTTTTAGCTATTTGGCTACGGCTTTTGATAATTAAATGTCCGCGAGCGGAACTTTTGGATGGCGATCGCCATCGTAATCCCGCGATCGCGGTCGTAAGCGTGTCACCGACATCTCTTTTTTCAAACGGCTCGTTCTCTCTCGTCCGATTTCGGAATTGAGTGATTCCAAATCCCACGTCTTGAAGTCTAGTTTATTTTCTCTTCAGCACTTGACTTCTCATCTTTACTCGAACCGGATCTCTACAAGCTTGAATGACTACAATACGAGCTCGGGCTACTATCAATGACTCCAATGATGGCTCATAGCGGTATTTATCCCTTCCTCCAGTGGTTAGCACATCTCTAGATTTAGGACGAGGCGTCCTTGATGATAGCTCAGATGCTCCCGCATCACATCAACATCTAGGATTATCAATTCTCCAGATGAAGCCACGTATACAAAACAATTAAAAGGGGGAAGGAAGGCGCAGTGGCAATTTTATAATTATGTTAAAATTTACAGGGAAAAGATGACAGTACCCTCTTACCTTCTCCCCCACTCTCTCTCGCTCTCGCTCAATCGAACAAGTTCTCGCTCGCTTGCTTTTCAGTTTCTCTCACGTCTCTTCAACAATCTTTTCGATTCCAGACTATTTTCCACAGATTCTTCGTTTCGAAGCTCTTGTTTGGTGTTTGCTTCAATTTGAGGTGTCACGATGGATTCAGGTTAGTTTTCGAAACTTCTAAGGTTCGAGATTTTGAAGAATGCTAAATGCTTCAGATTCTTAGAACTTGTTAACTATTTTCGTGACAAATTAGGTCGTCTGAGTAGTTGTTTAAATGATTTTGAACTTTACAATTGTTTTGAACCACCAAAGCACACAAAAAAACGGTTTCTACATTCAAGTTAGGGTTCATAGAACAAATAGTTAGGGTTCATACCTCTCGACTATGAAACAAAGTTTTTTAGAAATTATTAGTGTTCAACACTTGAATTAGATAGAATCTACAAACTTCATACGATGAAAATGCATTTTATAAAACTTCATATGTTTGAACTGTAAGGTTCATAGGTTTGGACTCTAAGGTTCATACGATTTTGAATTCAAGTGATCGAGGAAGCGAGATTGGTTTAGATCAAACATTGTCTATCCTTCTCCTCTTGACTTCTCGTGGTTATTCAAGAACTCAAACGGCCGAAGTCCTCAAAAGCTTCAACCAAAGTCATCTGACGGCTTCTTGATGTCTCACCCGAGCCTAAAATGACACTCACCAATCTCCTCCATCAGCCGAGGCCTTTCTGCAACCTCAAATCCACGTTTCAAGCCATTAAAGCCAAACCAATGTCTCATATGAAACTCCATCAACATGAAGGCTTAATCCCTCGATATAGATCTGTATCTAGATGCGTCCTCAGAGATGACACATCTCTTGTATTCAACGCTCATGGTCGTCACGAACACAAATTTTCAAGGCTCTGAAAAACAATATTATGACATGTTCACAATAATAAGCATGATTAAAAAAATTAAATGTAATGAACACGATCTACACCAATGTTCAGGACACCCAACATCAAATATTAATGGCCTTAATCATTAACGTTGATGACTCTGAATACAATATGTTCATGCCATATTCATAATAAAAAAATAACTAAAATGAAATTTAAAAGGGTGCGGTTCCGGTGAGAACAATTTTTAAAATGAGAACGTGCGAATGGATAATGTGCATTAAAATATACTTAAATGTGCATCAAAATTTTGATGCATATCCTTTGAAAAAGTTATGCACATATACAATGTTCTTTAAAAATTAAATGTTATTCAAATTCGGATGTTTTAAGTTTGTCAATGAAAGTGCACCGAATTAATGCTAAATGTTCACCAATTTACTACTAATTCTCACGTTTGTATTTAAAAAGTTATTTTCACCTGACACTTTAAAAAAAACATTTTAAAAAAGCCAAAAATACTTTATCAATAAGTGAACATTTTATGTTGCCAGTTTTATCCTTAACATTTATATGTGTGTTCTCAAAATAAGAGATTCTATATCCAATAAAGTATAAGTAGGTGGTGATTTGTTATTCAATTAACCCGGCATACTATAATTGTCTCTAACCATTAGTATTGTCTACAATAAAATATAGCAAATCTCTTGCATTTCCATTTTATTTTCTCGTTAATCAATAAACCCCTTACTAAGTTACTAGTACTACCCCCCAGCAAATTTAGCGGTTGGGTATGAGCGTATATAGGGACTAGATAGTGTAAAGCAGAAGTACAAGTTCATCCTCCCACGATCACCAAGAAGCTCAAATTCCAAATGCTACCTGTACCCCAAAACCCAGACCAATTGTCTACCCTTCTCTCAATTCCGTGAATCCCCCTTAAATCTTTGCAAGCTACCTCTATTTTCACATCTCTAATGAATCAGGCACAAATGAAAATACAGTAAAAAGAAGCTGCAGCAGTGGCGTCTTCATGAAGCTAGCCAAGCCTGATTTATGAGCAAACACAAAAGCAAGAATGGACAAGGTTAATTGAAAGGCAATCATGTCATCTCTCATTTTATCCCTCTTCTTGAATCTTGTTTTCATCCCCATCTCCAGTTCCCTCAGAGATCCCTTTTATTCAAAAGATATGCTCCACTGCAATGAAACATGTGGTGGGTTGAAACCCCAGTTCCCCTTCTTCATAAACAAGGCCTCATGTGGATGGTCAAACATTTCACAATTCCATCTCCTCTGTGTAAACTCAAGCACCCTTTATCTCAGCATTGACACCCAAATTTACCGTGTTCTCCACTTCTATTCCGATGGGATTCTCGTCGATTTCCCGGGGTTTTCCACCATTTGCCGCCCTTACAATGACTTGAACTCATTTGTGTTCCATGGTGATAATGCCTACTTCGGCATCTCGAGTGAAAATGTAATTGGATTGTATGATTGTGATGAAGTTTCTTCCCTTTGCAAGACCAGTTGTGAGGGCATTGATCTCCCCGGGTGTAACAACATTAATGCAAAAGCTAAGCCTTCTTGTTGCTACCCTTTGTCTGATCACAGCTTTTGGAGTGTCGGTGATGAGTTTTCGGTGTTTGAAAAGTACGAGTGTAGAAGCTTTACTTCTTGGGTTGTACCTAAAGGGATCGATTCTTGGAGGCGCGGGGTTAAGCTGGATTGGGCTCTGCCCATAAATCTCTACAAAGATTTCTGCCATGTGAATGCTCATACTGTCAACTCCACCACCGTTAAGGATGGGATTAGATGTGTTTGTGATGGTGGCTTCTCTGGAGATGGCTTCAAAAATATTGGTACTGCTGGTTGCAAAAGATGTGAGTACTTTCCATGTATTTTCATTAATACAACTATATGATTAATTGTAATAAAACATTGTTTCTTTTACAGCCTGTTTAAAGGATGGAAAGGATTGCGACGACAACAAGAGACATGATAGCAAAAGGAAGTTGATAATTGTAGCAGGTGATCGATCCAACTTGTTAAAGAAATTAAACGTGATGAATCATCATCTTCATTCGACTAACATATTCACATCATAAAATGCAGGATCAGTTGTTGCAATAGCCACTTTTTCTGCCTTTATTTGTGTAGTAAAGCAATCCTATGGGAAGCTTCAACCCACCAACAACGTCGAGACTCTGAAGAGCCGCTGGAAGATGTGCAGGGGAAGGATGTTCTGTAGAGGTGAGATAGAACAAGCCACCAACGGATTCTCAGCTGACTTAAAGCTAACAGATCTCTGCAACGGATTCTCACCCTAATCCAAGTAAAAGTCCTCAAAGGAGTGATGTGTATGACTTGGGAGTGGCTTTGTTGGAGATTTTATCAGGGTCAAGGCAGTCTGAATTGGCAGCCATTTCCATTGCTGTTGAGAAGATGAGGGATGGGAAGATAGAAGAGATTGTGGACCCAGTACTCAACTACCATGAAGAAGCGGCGTTTAGGAAGGAGCAGATGGTGGTGATGGATGATGTTGCAAGAGACCTCAATCGGGTCATTGATGGAGGGCAGCAGCTTTCCTTAGAGGAGACCTTCTCCAACTCTAGCCTTCTTCAGATGATCTCCATGTCACCTGACTCCATTTATGCACCTACGAAGTACCTATCAATTAAACCAACCCATTTTCTTTATTCCTCATTCAAAACTGCTACATTCACATTCGCAATTTAAACTCACTCCATATTTTCCTATAAATAAATAATTGTTGGGTGCACCAAAGAAATAAAAATAAATACGTGTCAAAACACATAGAAATAAATATGTATATCTTTTATGCATAAAATTACAGTGCACCAAAGAAAGATATCATAGTGCACCAAAGAAATTGGCTTTAGTGAACCAAAGAGACCAATTTTGTGCACTAAAATTAAATGTTTTTGTGCACCAAAAAAGATGTCAAAGTGCAGCAAAAAGATGCGTTTTGGTGCACCAAAGAAACTAATTTTTTTAGCACTAAAACTAGCGTGTGTTCCCGTACCATGTACGGGGTCGCATGTAATAAATATTTTAATAATGTATTTATATTTTATACTATTAATAGTTTATAGATTGTAGTTTATACTGTATGGTTTATAATTTATAGATTATAGTTTACGATTTATGTTTTATAGTGTAAGTTCATTAATAACTCAATTTAATTAGATTGATAACATAATAATAGATAATATATATATAAGATAAAGATATAATATGATAAAAGATAAAATTTGATATTTCTTTTTGTAACATAACTTATTAGATATCTTTTTGATTTTTTTACTTATTTAATTCAAACATATATATCAAAATATAAAGTCGGATGATGTGGAGGATGACATGGTGGATGATGTAGCATAGCTTAGAGGTCGACACATAGGCAAATTGAATATAAGGGCGACATATGGCAAAACAACGTTCTGTTTTAGTATATATATATACTAGTATCCGGGGCCCGTGCTTCGCACGGGCTATACCAAATACTTATGATAACGAGTTTATAAATAAAAAAATATAATTATTTGATACTCTATCAAAAAATGTTCATTCAAAATCAACATTTATGATTATGATAATAGAAAGAACGAACAGTTCACCATATTAATGAATTGACCATATATACAAGCTCGCATGAATGGAGAAACAAAATGGAGATAATGTGCTCCTAGAACTAATTTCGAAGACAATGTGCTCCACACTAATATTAAATTCACAAATCTTCATTATTCTAGTGAGAGAGTAAATAATACATCTAATACTTCAAATCCTATCATTCAGTTATTTTCTAAGAATAATTCATTAATTATAACTTACTTTATGACAAGAAACTTGAATCTTAAGCAACTTAGAAGAAATGTAATTTAATTTAAAATCTTTAAACCAAATAAGCATATAATTCAAATGTCAACAACATAATTTAAAAAACTTGTTGTTTTTTATACACATCAACCAAAGAATACAATCTAGGAATTTTTTTGAAGTGAATCTGTACATGAATCACAATCAACTTATAAATAAATTGCAATATGCAACAACACAGCGAAAAGTAAAAGACAAAGAATGTAGAAACACACAAAGACCCAATGACCGAGCTCGTAGCATTTTGCAACAACTTTGGTGACAATGTGAATTGAGATTTTTTGATATATTTTTGAGTCGCGAGTAGATCACTCCCTTCTTATAATGCTCGTCCTCCACTTGTGTTGCCAATGCCTTAACTGTTTAAGGACCCAAAAATAAATGTGTCAACTGTCATATTAGTACTAATTAATTAAGAATATGGCATCTCCTTGTGTATATGATGAAGAAGAAATTGCCATTGTTGGTAAATCCAGTGACTTGATTGATGATTTTTTTAGCATCTGATTGATGATTTTTTTTAGCATCTGATTGATGAATTTCAGGGCCCTGACCCAAGAGGAAAATTTTGATCAACTTGTCATGATTTCAAAAGTAACCAGCAGTATGCAACAAGAAAATAATAAGACTCAAAGAACGATTATAGTAGAAAATTCTCACCATTCCTGGAACATGAATAACTTCTTCTACTTCAGTTAGAGAGATGCGTGCATTTTCCAAAGCAGAAGCAGTACCTGAAAAGTAACCAACAGTATGCAACAAGAAAATAATAAGACTCAAAGAACGATTATAGTAGAAAATTCTCACCATTCCTGGAACATGAATAACTTCTTCTACTTCAGTTAGAGAGATGCGTGCATTTTCCAAAGCAGAAGCAGCACCTCCAGGTTAAATAATTCCGCACATTTAGTGAAAATCAACAACGAACTGAAAAAAAAACTTAGATATTTTTCTATGTATAACTTGATTCAGTGAACTGAACAAACTGGCTGAAACAAGCATAAACATTTAAGAAGTTTCAATAATCAGACTACCTTCCTATTACCCACTTTATACAAGCTAACTTTTTATCATGTAGAGAGATCAAAGCTTGGTTGTTTTCTTGTATGAAAAAATCTCATTATCAACAAAAGAAATAGTGAAAAGTCTGCTAGTTAAAAAACTCTTGTAATAAAACTGACCAATTCAATAAAAAATGATCAATTTCCTAACACAAAAAAAATAAAGAATTCTCACTTTTGTGCTTATTCAGACGTTATACATCCAGTGTGTTCGGAAGTTTAAAGATTTGCACACACCCTAAAGAGAAGCATAATAACAGAATTTTGGACCATAATAGCTAAACTCATGCAGTAGCCATATGCTAAGTTCTCAAATATCATTTGGAGGTAAATATATAAAAGAATGATGATCCACTCTTTTGATCTAAAATTCCAGGAATCCCCACAAAACCTGACAAATTGACTATACCGCAAGAGAACTAAGAACCAACATATAATTTTTGTTACGCAAGAAGAGAATCAGAAGATACTGCTCAACCAAAGATCCTACATCATTAGAGACATTAAGACAAAATATTTGGCTAAGGAAGATCAGAAAACAAAGTTACAAACTATTTAAGTATGTGAAGTCCTGAAACACATGATAAGGTCTAACTTTCAGTTCTTCATGTTTACAAGCAGAATGATAGTTGTTTTAAGATAAAAAAAATTAAAATTCAAGTGATAGTGTGGAGAAAATTTATCCTCCCACTACTTAATCATGTCATTTCAGCCAGGGTGACTCTGCTATTTATTTTCTGTCTCCTTTGCATCTTCTAGGCTGTCAAACGACCATGGGAGGAAGATCCATTTGTCATGAGTGAAGAAGTTATGAAAAACATCTTCTAGGTTGTGTAAGATGTTAGTGTCTTGTTATATGTAATAGAACTCCCTCATCAGAAAACAAGGAACAGAGGAAGCCCCTATGTGTTTGAACTTCGAAAAAAGAAGTAAAATATATTGTGTTATATTAGCTCTACACACGAAGCATTTAGTGATGAAGTATTCACCTTGAATATGCTGAAATGAATTCATCTAGCACGAAACTGTCCTCACTGCTCCACACCCATCTGCAAAAAACAGAGCCTCTCTTAACTGATTCTCATCCTGACAAATGCACAACCACAATCAATTATGATATGTATTATAATCCTATCATATGATCCATTTGCAAAGATTTCTGAAGCATTCAGGATTCATTTACATGTATAATAATTAAGTAGAGACACACCTGTAGTATTAGTTGGCTTCACCTTCATAGCAACAACCTTGTCCTTAAATTTATGCATAAATTGGATTCATACATTTATCATATTCAGTATGTTAATTAAAAACCAATCATAACCAAGATCCAGAGTTCTGCACAAATTGGATTCATACATTTATCTTATTCAGTATGTATGTACTTCAAAAACAATCATAACCAAATTCAGAGTTGAGCATGTATTAAAGAGTTGACAAACATACCTTAGTATGAAACCTACAACCTCCCGATCCCTCAGTGATCAGTAGAAGCTTAAGATTAGGATGAAACAACTTTTCGAACACCACCTCGTCATCATTAGGATCTTCTTTTTTCTCAGGAATTTTATTTCCTCCTCACTTATCTGCCAGGTTAACAAAAAAAGTTCTTACTAAAATAATCCCATCAAGCTCTATTCTGATCTGATACAAGACTAAAGAATCTCAAAAAAAGATTTGGAGAGAAAATGCTTAGTAAAACAAATTATTAACAAGAAAAATAATTAAGAAATATGAGAATGCATTTGTATAAGAGACTAAAGATGCATTTGTATACAAATGGAGACTAAAGATCTGATACAAATGCTCAGCAAGGGTATCGTGTGGAGAAAATGCTCAGCAAAACATATTATTAACAAGAAAAATAATTAAGAAATATGAGAATGCATTTGTATAAGAGACTAAAGATGCATTTGTATACAAATGGAGACTAAAGATCTGATACAAATGCTCAGCAAGGGTATCGTGTTCGCGTATGCCAACGACGGACACATCACAGCCGTCAATTCGCTCGATAAGCAATTCACGCCAGCAAATCTACATCTACACGACTACACAACACACATCATCAACAAGCAATTACAAACAACAACAACCTGAAATCTACAACTACACCAGCAAGTCAGCAGCAAAAAAACACAACAGATCGACAGTTCAGTACAACAACACCAAAACTACACCTACACCAGTAGGAACAACAACAAAACACAACAAATCAGTACACTACAAAGCTACAACAACAAAACATTAAGTCTACCAAAATTACATAAACAAAACAGAGAACATATGAAGCACCACACTTCTCTTATTGGTTCATGATAAGAAGCAAAGCTTAGGAACCAAACAGCCTATACCAGGAGAAACTAAGATTAGCTCTCTGCAACCACCAAATGGATTAAAATCAAACAAGATATCCAAGCACAGAATGCCTCAGAATTAAAATCCACTGAGATCAAAGTATTGCAATGACACAGCACCCAAAATAGCAAACCCACTGAATGGACTACAAAGTTCTCCCAATTTAGGATCTGTCCCTAAATATTTGCCACAATTTTGTATACGAATTTGGAATCTGCCCTTATTTGGCCATAGTTCTCCCAAATTTTCTCAAACTTAGTATAAAGATCAAAGCTTTGCAACAACACCAACTATACAAACTCAATTTAAGTGAAATCATTTACTCTCATTCCTGAGCTTATTTACTACAGTATTGCAGTCATTTTCAAGAGATTTTTCTCGGATTGCGCTGACTATTTTTTCAGAAATAAACAAGATAAAGGAATGGTTTGCCATTAAATAAAAGGGAAAAATCTTCGAAGTTGATATGATGGAAAGCCATGGGAGATGAGAAGATGGAAAAATTGCCACCTGAGAATCTTGACATTTAGATTCTCAAATCCTAACCATATTTATATTCCAACTAATGTTCCCTTGTGGAGAATTTTAAATTTCGGTTCATTTATCCTAATCTTCCCTTTATGCGATTATTTTATAATCTAAATAATGAAATCATAGTTAGTGATAGTTAGAATTAAGGTCTTCACTAACTAACTAACCATTTCATACCTAAGTGATCAGTTTTATTTATCCTCCTCGCTCCCTAAAAAACAAACTAACCACAATCATGATATATACTGATTACGGAATATTAAGCACTGTTACTTATTTCATACCCATTATTACCCAAAGATGATCAGTTTTATTTATTCTCCTCGCTCCCAAGTCAATACGATGTCATATAATATGCATAAAATCAGCTCATTAGGAAACAGTAAACAGAAAGCATGAGTGAACTGAGCATGTAGCAGGAAAACACCAGTCCACTGTCACTTTGTGAGCTACTAAGCTTTACCCTGAACAAATAATCCATTACTAATGAGGTCATTCTGTGCTTTTTGTTAATTATGCTCTTTCCTACCAAGTCAGTCTACACATTCTGGATCACATTATTTTTCAGAATTCAATATTTTCTCATATGAGAAATGACCCATATCAAAGTGAAGTGAAGGATAGCATTCTCTGATAAAAATGCTTTTAAATTGAAACATACCCACACATCCAGCAAACCAGCAAGGCCATGACCCCCCCCAGTAGCAGCAACCATATCTGAGAAAGCACCTGCAAGCAGTTTTCATATTGATCAAATTTAATGAATTTAAATCATTTAAGACCAACAAGATCTCAGTCTCAGATATAGCTCCCGATGGAATTGGACGATATGGCTCGTTAATTTCATCAATCTCTCTATCATACCAGTCATTTATTGTCTGGGAAGAAAATGGAGCAACTCATATAAAAGCTATGAAATAAACTCAACCATTCAATAATAAACTGACATTATGGAGCAACTAAGTTTTATTTTATGAAAATAATCTAATAAATGAAAAAGATCATAAAATCTAGATAAATTAACTCGAAGTACATATACTACAAGTCTATGACACATCACTGGATAGTGCAAAAACTCTCCTATATACATCAAAAGCATAAGAGAACCCCGAAAGCATCAGCGAACTGTTGTAAAAATGTTCCATGTCCATAAGAAAGCATCGCATACAGAAAAAAATCAGTTGCAAAGCATAATGCCTAAATCATGAAACCATCCGACCAAATCAGAACTCAATTGCATCAAATCGTATACAAGAAAATTCAATTATCATTTCTAAAATGCAACTATATAAACTAAATCCTAAAATGTAAAACAACAGCAAGGAAATCAATTGAGTTCCTATAAAACTCCATTGATACTGTAAACAACAGTAATTGGGCAGAATTACAGGAAGGCATCAAGAACTCTCTTCTTCCAATTGAATGCAACATTCAAGTTAAGTTTCATTAATAAATTACAACACATCGTCAAGAATAACGTTACCTCCCAACTCTCAACAAGAACCCTACATGCTGAGAAAGAATCTATATGCTGAAGCAGAGAAAGAAACTCCTAAAAAAAAGCACCACTGAAATCAGATTTTGCATCTTGACACAACGCAGATAGAGATTCAAAAGACTCGAAAACCTAACCTAACGCATTAAACGATATTATCACAAACGAGAATCAAAACTTGAATTTAGGGAAAATTGAAACCCTAAAACAAACCTTCTGAAGTTGAGGACTGGCGTATAGTTGAATCTCAAATTACTGAATCCTGAGAGACATACATGTGGAGTAGGAAGCTGGGCGAAATTTTAGGGTTAGCGTGCATATATGCTTTTCCCTAATCGTCTAATACTCGAAAAAATGTAACTAAACTATTGCTAACACCATTAAAAAAAGGCCATCTATTAGAGGAGCTAATCATGGGACTGCACTTATTTCAGTATCAGATAAGACCTAACAGAACAAAAAAGAGAAAGGGAAGGGCATAAGAAATCACATTGTGCAACAAAGCATTATTACTGTATCCACAAATAGCTCAGCAACTTCCATTTTATAGCAACCAAAGAATCAACTGATTATTCCTTTTCTTCAAAAGACTTGTCTCTAGCTTAGTTAAATAACACTCAATTTTGTGAACTGCATCTGCAAGTCAATTTCTAAAATAGTAGTGATAGTGAAGCCAGACTATAACATTACCACTATACCAAAGGTTGAATCATATGTAAAAGTTAAGGTGGTAATGTAAAATAAATCATGAAACTATCCTATGCATGCTTATAGTGACAAAAATTCAGAGATCAAGCTATATACACTTCTAACACAACAAAGAGGGAAGAGATGTAATTCTGATCTTACATTCCCTATCTAATCATACTTGTTTGAAAGTGGAGTTTAGCATCATAGCAGTTGTGCTTACTCTTACACAAACACCCTTCAGAATCAATAACAACAATCACCACCCTTACTCCGTACTACTTTTTAGCAATAAAGAATCCAGTGAGCAAATTATTTTTGATAATTCTAAGCTTTGGAGTTCCCTATTATCACGAAAAAAGACATTACAGATGGCTGCCATGAGTCGCCAAACACAAATTATATCCTTATAATACCAACCAAAGGAGTTAACCTAATGAAGCGCCAGAAACTCCCTTAGAATCACAGAACTGCCACATAAAGGATGTTGAGATAACTTAACCACATCAAAACTGAGTCTTAACTTAGTTTCAGTTTGTGACTGTCATTGCATGTATAACTTAACCTGGATCCTCCACCACTGACAGTTTCTTTGATCGTTCAACGGAAACAATTAGCATAGCAAGTATTTTAATCATCAAAGCTTATGCTACTGCAGGCAAGAGACCATTGTGCCTAAGAAGCGGCTCAGGTGATGGCTCACGCCCTCGGAATTCCACAAACACCTGATACAGTTTTAGGAATTGCATTTTAAAAATGTTCGTGTATGAGATTCAGAAAGAAATGATGATTATTTTTGGTGTTCATGAAGACTCACCTCAAGCGGCGCCTTGCCACCACCAAGAGCAAGAACCGTCTCCCTGAACTTCTGCCCCGTCGCTCTCACCGCCTGAAAAAAACGATTTCATCATCAATACGAAAGCTATAGAAAACATATGTTGTTCACATAGTAGATATACCTCATATTGTCCAACCCAACATCTTCGAAAGCAGAAAAGGCATCAGCAGATAAAACCTCCGCCCACTGCAAATTCACAATAAAAAAAATTGCATATTTACTCTGCTAGAAATAAAACATTATCAAGAAACAAACAAAATGTAATATTTTGATAATTGATTGAAACAACAGGCTAATCCCTTTTATTCTGAAAATGAGACCGGGAAAGAACTTCGCTGATAAATGAACCAGCAACAATAGAGATACTTAAGAATCTTTACCTTATAACTATAGTATCCAGCAGAATATCCACCTGCAAATCAGAATTGAAAAAAGAAGACAAATTTAGCTAGTATCCTCTCTAAAATTAAACAAGATTAGATCCTAATTCATTAGGACAAAGGAAAACCTGCAAAGATATGGCTGAAACTACATAGGAAGCAATCCTCAGCCAAAGGCGGAATCACTTGTGTCTTTTGGGAGACTCGTTGATCAATATCATAAATGGTCTCTGATTCTCCAGGAATGAATGTACTATGCAGCTCCAAATCCAATGTGGCAAATTTCAACTGTAGAACAATGAAGATGGAAATTATATTTCCACAAATAATTTTAATTGATAAGCAATGAAAAAGACAAAAAAATCTTAACCTCCACTAAAAAATTCTTAAACCTACTCGAATGAAAGTGAGTGGTGAATTGAAATTAAAGTTATTCTTTCGCCAAGATAGAAGAGGGAAGGTGAAGTCAGAAGTCCTTATAAAAGAACCAAAGAAGAGATGTTACCTGTCGCAGGCTTTGGTAGCCTGCAAAATAAGTTCGTGCTGCAAGAAGTTTCTGATACACTTCTTCTGGTAGGCACTCTCCTGTTTCGTAGTGCTTTGCAATGCTCGTTAGTGTGTCCCTGCAATGCCAAACAATGGTCAAACAAGGCTTAAAGCCTTAAAGCAATTACACGAAAACACAAAATATCTAAGTAATGGGTAAAGGCTGAAATTAGATGTTATATAAATTAACTTTACAGGAAATAAAAACTTTGATTAATCCACCACTTTAAGGCTACAGACTATATTACCTTTGGTAGCACCAATTTTCCATGAATTGAGACGGAAGCTCAACAGCATCCCACTCGACCCCTCGAATGCCAGCAACAAGACCTTCATCTTGCTTAGTTAGCATGTGCTGAAGTGCATGTCCAAATTCATGGAACACAGTCTCAACCTACAAGCAAAGCCATTTCAACATTATAACAAACAAAAAAACATAAACTCCCTTTGACCACATAATTTTATGCAGATGACATTACTAATTTACTACAGGTCAAATTGGTATCCATCACAGAAGGTTTTGGCCACTTATAGCATAGTCATATACACTTTGAAGTAGTTAAGAAGCTATAATATAATGAATATATAACATCAACAAGGCCAATAAATTATCTTACTTCACGGAATGTCATAAGGCTAGGCTTGCTTCCAACTGGTGGAGTTTGGTTGCACACCATATGAGCAATGGGCAACCTCACAGAGGTACCATCGTGTGAGCATACATAACTGCAGGAGACAACCTCATCCATCCATGCACCACCTCGTTTCTCAGATGGCCGAGAGTATGGATCAAAATAGAAGTATGCAATTGGACTTCCAGTAGTTGAATCCTTGACGCGGTAGAATTTAACATCACTGTTCCAGACCTGAAAAGTAAAAATCAAAAACTACTAAGCACTTTTTTAGTAAAACAATATATTGTATCTTTGCTGTCTTCAAAATATATGCAAGTAACATAAGAAAAATAGTGTATTTTTCAGTTAGTGATGGATGGATTGCTCACAGTATGTTGAATGGGATCCATTTGGAACTGGTGGAGTATGAACTCCAGCACTCTGAAGCTCGTTCATTAGTAAAACCTGTTGTCTAAGAAGTTCATTGAAGATGCTAATATGATCCTTCAAAACCTGTTGCATGTTAGTTCTCGAAAAAATGATAATTTTTGTTTCATCTTTGTTTCTAAGAAAACAATAAAAAAAATTTAGGACATCAAAACATCATGATAGAGTTGTTCACTGATATCCCCACCCATAAAGCACATCCAAGGAACTTCTATGCTAGTTGTTCACTGATATCCACTGCCATGGTGGATGTTCTTCCAAATCACAAATCTACCACCGCCCATTTAACCAATTGAATCGAATTAAAAAACGAGAAAACAAAACAAGCGAATCCAACACAAATCTAAACATCCCAACTTGAACCCTCGCTCCGCGGAATCAGCTCACCTGATTGCTAACATAATCGAAACCCAGTTCATAAAAAAAGAATTCAGAAGGTGGGTTTCAGATTTCCAAACCGTTTGGACACAGAATAAAATAAAGACTGAATTTTTATAATGTGAGGAAGAAGAAGGAGATGAAAATGGAGAGCGAGAAGAAGACGCTTGTCAGAACTTAAACCCTCCAGAAATTAACCAAAACCAAATGCAATCAATTAATTTGTTACCTTCTTGATATGAGCTGCAATGGATCTACAATCAAACACATCATAAATATCCAAAGCTTCAGAAGCAGAGGCCATTGCTTGGATCTGCATCTTCATAGGCATATCTGTATCTTGAATCATAGCTTTACCTTCCAACATCTTAAACCGAAGCGCGGGAGTGGCGATCGGTGGTTGCGATTCGGCGGAGGAACCGGCAGCGGGGGTGGGTTGAAGGACGGAGAGTGGAAGGCTCGGTGGAGCAGAGGACGCCATTGTCGGTGGAGAGAGCGAGGTTTTTCTTTGGAATTGTGTTTCAGATCTGAGCGGGATTGTGCGGAGAAACAAAATGAGAAAGAAGAGATGGGCGGTGGAGTTGAGGATTGTGATTTGTGAGGGTGTAGGTTTCGTCGGAGGGCGGAGGCGTGTTGGAGACGAGGGAGGAAGGATGGGTCAGAAAACGCGTTAAGAGAGGAAGCAATGTGTAAAGTCGCCACTACCCTTCTGTCAATTTTTAAATTCAAAGAATTCCAATGGCATTTTTTGTAATTTCTACGAAAATCCAAGGTATGTTACAAAGCCAAAAACTTGAAACGAAATCTCAGCCATCCATTCTTATTTTAAGCTTATGTGGCATACCTTAGAGTCATTGATAAAAGTATCTCTTATACAATTGCATTTGCACATTTATTGTAGTTTGGATATATAGATACCACGTACCTTTGGAAGAGGCATTGATTTGTCCAAAGTCAAAATCAATATTCAAATCGAAGCTAAGAGGAGTGTATGATGTTGCACAATATTTTATCTTTTTTTGTACAACACTTCTTCTTTCTCTCTCCTAATTGAGCTTGATGGCGTGGAAATTTGGGGCTTTGCCCCCTTCATCTTCTTCCTCCATCCCTCTTTGTACAAATCCAATGAAATCTAGACCTAACCTTACCATTGACAGCTCGAATCTCCCTCTTCCCCTTGATGGCAGGATAGATCTGCTCTCGCTGCTCCAATTTGTGGCCAACCCTAGTATAGGGTTAGTTCTGCACTCGATCCCAGTGAACCCTACCCCGATCTCTTTTAATTTTATTCAATCATTACTCCACTCTTTGATTTTCTCTACTTTCTGCAGCTCTTCTTCTCCCTATTGGCGATGCATTCATCTCCCAGTGTACATCTATCGAACAACATGCAAGTGCTCGCGTGGCTCTATGGACTCACAACAACGCCTTCTACGACTCCCGACATATTATTACTCCCTTTTGTCTTCTTGGATTTCCCCTCTTTGCACCACACGAGTGGTGGGTTACCTGCGTGGCTAGTCTCTCCTATTTTGGCCTTGTTGGCTCTCTGAGTCACCTTGTCAAAGGAGGCTCTTGGCCCAACCTTGTTGCTGGCTATGCTGAGGTGGTATATCCCCGAACCGGCTTCGTGCCTTAAGACCCTATCATTGACAATCTGGCACTGCCATGCTACTCATTCAATGTTATTAAGTGTTAGAAGGCTCTTGATCTTCTAAAACTCTCCCTCCCTCCTCGATACTATCTTCATTATTTACTTTCTCACGCTACCTGCTGGAACAAATCTTCACACATCCATTGTAATGCTAACGTGATCATTCATGCTCTCTTAGCTCACAGAATACCGATTGGTATTCTCCTCATTTTGCCAATAAATACAACTGATGAATTTATTGCTCATCACACCATTTCCTCTCAGTATAATCATCCTGCTCTCGTTTTCATATTTAACCCTCGCTGCTATCACAAGATGGATGATAACATGTCCTTTGCTGAGGCTGTTATTAACTTCTCCAACGTCCAATGTTCTGATTTCAATCTCATTGAAAACACTCCTCAAAATATGTCCAACATCAACACATTCATCATCCCAGTATCTCAGGGAAATGGTTCTTCTCCTACCATGGATCAGGCTCCAGGTTTTGCTGTTGAAGAAACTCAAAACTTTGAGCAACACCAACTCAATCCTGAAGATATTTTTAACCAGCAAAGTGTCTTTGGCTATCGAGATTACCCACATAATAATCCTCCAAATAGAATCCCAAACCCTTTGGCCCTACTTTCTGTCCAAGATCACCTAGCTCATCTTACAAACCTCTCCCTCCTTATCAGAATGGCTGACACTACCACAAATATAACCTCGTCTGCCATCCTGGGCAAAATGCGTGAAACCTGGGAAGGTGTTGAAGGTGACATTGATGTAGGAGAATGGGGAACCTGGATATTGCTTACCTTTTCCAACCGTGAGGCCAAGGACTTGGTGTGGAATAACAGACCCTATCGGGTACAAAACAAGTTGGTGCTTCTCAACCAATTCTCGGAGAATTTTGATCCTCTTGCCTCCATTGTCGACACACCTGGCATATGCGTAAGAATCCCAATACTGCCTTTCTATTTCCATAATGCTCACACCCTCAACATGATCATTCGGGAGAACAATGTTGGCACTTTCATTCGAATGGATGAAAGGACTAGCATCAAGAAAAAAAGAAGGTTTGTCAAATTCTGTATTAATGTCACTGTCCCGGATGTGCCTGGCTTCATCAAAATTGAACACTCCGACAAGTCAATCCTCACCTTCAAACTTTGGTCCGAGGACTTTTCCCTTGGCTGCGGGTGCTGCAGTAAGCCCGATCACTTGTTCGAGAACTGCTTTCTCAATAACCTGCCTCCTCATATTTTTGAGTTCAATCTCACTGGTTCCACTGACGATGAGGAAGATGCTCGTCTCACAAAGCAAAGGATTATTGGAAGCTTGATGTCAAAAGTTGTTGTCTTCAGGGTGAAGAAGGGTCCAAATTTTATCAGACAATCCCCCACTCATACCTCCAAATTCAACATCCCTGGAAACCGAGGACCATCTCCCTATGCTCAAGGTAACTCCACTCTAACCCCACCCTCATCAACTACTTTGTCTCTGCAATTCTTTCCTTACAACCAAAGGTCTAGCCCTACTACTCAAGATTATGTCCATGCTTAATTACCCCATTCATGCAACCATCCCCCAGAAATGTACAACTCACAACTGAGAAATCCAAAGATGGAAATGGATTGATTAAGAAATGTCTTACATACAAACCAGAAGAGCTTTTCTCTTTCTGTTACAGAGAGGAAAACTGATAAAAGTGTCTAAACGGAATTAGTTACAAAGCTGATTAGGAAGTCCTATTTATAGCTCCTAATATTCTCATATATATACCCCCCCTAAGCTGGAGGAGGTGATGGTGGAGAATCAACTAATCCTAGCTTGAAAGAAAGAAATTTGTGCTGACTTTCTCCAAGAGGCTTTGTCATCAAATCAGCAAACTGGAGACAAGACTTCACATGAATAGTCTGGATGAAACCTTCCTGGACCTTGTCTCGAACATAGTGACAATCAATATTGAGGTGCTTGAGCACCCTTGTTGTCACAGTGGAGATCAATAGGTAAGGTCATAGTGACTCCAAGATCCTGCAGTAAGCTATGCATCCAGACTATTTCACCTGTTGTATAAGACATACACCTATACTCTGACTCAGCTGAGGATTTGGACACTGTCAATTGTTTCTTGGTTTTCCAAGAAACCAAAGAGTGACCCAAAAAGACACAGTATCCACTTAGAGATCGTGAACTTTATCTACAAGCTGACCAATCTGCATCACTGTAACTAGTAAGTGTGAGATCAGAATTGGCAGGATAAAACAATCCCCAATTTAAAGTGCTCTTGAGATATCTGACAACATGAAGAGAAGCTTGATGGTGAGGTTCTCTGGGAGTGCTCATGAATTGGCTTAAATGTTGCACAGAATAAGAAAGATCAGGTCTAGTAATATTCAAGTAAAGAAGTCTCCTTACCAGCCTTCTATATTGCTCTGGGTCTTGAAGTATTTTCCCATCATCAATACTCAAACCAAGACCCTTAGGCATAGGAAATGAGGATTCTCTACAGTGCAGCATATTGACATCTGAAAGAATGTCTAAGAATGTATTTCCTCTGGTTTATGACAGTGCCCTTAGCTGATCTTGCAATCTCTAACCCCAGAAAATTTCTTACAAGACCAAGATCTTTAATGGTAAAAGCAATATGTAGACCAACCTTTGTTTGAGCAATAGTGCTCACATCATCTCTAGTCAAAAGCAAATCATCTACATAAACCAATGCCATTGCTACCAGTGACCCAAACTTCTTAACAAAAAGAGAATAATCACTCTTAAACTGCACATAGCCAGTTCTTACCAACAAATTTGTCAACTCGTCTGGATGCCTGTTTCAAGCCATATAAAGACCTTTGCAACTTGCATACTTCACCAGGCTTAGCTTTGACATATCCCTCAGGTGGCACCATATAGATATCTTCTTCTAAGAATCCATGAAGAAAGGCATTATTGATGTCTAATTGATGAACATCCCAATTCTTGACAGTAGACAAAGCCAATAGAACTCTTACTGAAGCTAGCTTGGCCATTGGTGAAAAAGTAAATTTGTAATCCTTGCCTTCTATCTGTGTGTATCCCTTTGCTACTGATGAGGCTAAAGTCGTAGTGCCAAATCAAAGAAAACCCTAAACACTAACTAGAGTATAGCAACTAAGTAGAGGTCGAACCCAAGGGAATCAAAACACCAAATCAATGCAGTCAAGTGAAATGTCAACTAGTAATAAGTAACCAAAAAAAGGGGGGGGGGTTTGATTGCAAGAACACACAAGTAACCAGTAACAAGCAGAGAAAGTTTGGGTGAGAATATTATGCGAAGGGGTTTCACCTAGCAAGTATCCACACAACAGTCAATCAAGTTGATCATAGATTTATCTCAAGTTTTATTCAATCCTAGAGAATGTTCCTATTCCAATCTTTAATATATCAGCAGGCCAACCGGTCCTGATAATACTTACTATTAAGCAATCAGGGAAACCTCTCAAGATTAGATAAAATAGCAGCAAAGGGCACATGAATCATAAGGATGCATGCAATAACTTACAACCGTCAAGTATTAACATGCAATCAATTCTCTTTCATAAAAACAATCAACTACCAGATCATGCAGATATGAGTGCTACAATGACAAGGAATTCCACCGTATATTTCTAGTCTAGCAATAGAAAACTATCAATCAAACTAGGTGATCAAGCTAGCAAAACTAATAGAAATCAATAGATGAAGAACAAGAGAATTAATACAAACCCATAGGAAAAGAACAAGAGTTTAGAAATCTCACAACTTAATAACTGAAGGTTTCAACTGCTAAGTAAAACAATGAAGATTAGTTCCTGCTCATGGTTGCAAAACTAAATTGTCTGATGGAAAAGATGATGGAAAAGATGATGATAAGATAGAAAGAACTAGGGTTCTTAAATAGAGACTAACCCTAAAAATATATGGTAAAAGATATATCCTAAACTAATTAAATGGAAAATAAGAAAATAAAGAAAAGGAAAACGAATAAAATAAAAGGAAGCAAGGAAACCGTGAGCTTGGGTTAATGATTTGAGCTGCTTGCTTCTTGATTAAATGGGCCAGCCCACTTGCAATTCACCGCACAACCATCTACTTGCATCAGTGCAATACCCGCGATCGCGGATTGTAATCCGCGGTCGCGGATTTCATTAAATCTGCCCTCGGTCTCTGTTGATCCACCGCTATCGCGGCCATATCACGGCAATCGCGGTCGGTGATTTCTTCTCGGATAACTTCTGTTGAATGATGGCGATCGCCTGGATAGTAGTGGCGATCGCGGAGTAGTGGCGATCGCGGTTGATGCTGTAGAAGCCTTTTCAAATGATTTCTTCAAGTCTTCAATCTTCTTCGGTTCTGATCTTCATTTCTTCACTTCTTAATAAATATCTCAGAACATAACAATAGCTCCAAATACTTGTGATAACACTCCTAAACTAATGTAATAACCCCTAGTTACGCCATACAAAGTGCAGCGTATCAAATACCCCCATACTTAGACTTTTACTCGTCCCGAGTAACTTACAGAAAAGCTACTCATACAATAAAAAAAATACTCAAAGCCTCAGGAAGTACAAGAATATCTCCTAGTGATTACATACTCAATAAACTCCTCCAAACATACAAAACAACAACATCAAGAACAATGTGATAAAATAAGCACATACCCAGAACTACACCTTATTCCTCCAAGTGGCCTACCCGAATCTTCCTATACGCCTCCTTCTTATGTCTTCATACGCCAAGATGATAAAGATCCTAAAACACTCATTTTTTTTTATAACACTCATCTTGCTTGGGCGCCCTTTCGGGTTTTCATCCCAACCACTCAATAATTGTTCCAGGCTCACAAAACTCACATCACTCAAGACTTATTTTTGCCCCAGCCTAATGCCGGTCAAGCCACCTTCTTATTGCATAGATCTTGCTATCCAAGGATTTTGTATGCCTTTTTTCAATTTTTGTGGCTTTTTCATACAATATATATTCAATAAGCTCATGCAGATACAACCAACACCCAAATAATTACATGTGAATACATTCTCCTCCCCCATACTTAAACATTGCATTGTCCTCAATGAAATGGAAGACATAAAAACGAACCCAGGGAAGGAGACAGAAGACTCACATACAAGGTCGGATGACCTTCCTCCAATAAAACTCAAAGTGTGGTAGAATGAGAAACTAGATGAGCACTAAATGTAATCCAATAATGCATAGCTCATCTAAAGCAAAAGAAAGAATATCTCCAATGTAGAAGGTGACCCAAACAAATCAACTCCTTGCAAAGAATATGGTCACCAACAAGCTAAGCTCCAACGAATGTAGATCTAGAATGATAGTACTAATGAAACCAAATTTGATGCAATACAAGTCCTTACTTTCTTTTCTCTCATATTTTTTTTTAATCCGATATATTATTTTTTTCTCGGAATGATTTTCGGATTATTTTATTTTTTATTTTTAGGGAGAGAAGACTTACAACGGGATTGGCTACTGACTGTAGCGGACCCTAAGCTTCGGTGCTTTCCTCCTGTCCATAGAAAAACTAACAAGAAAATTAAACCGAACAAAAACAAATAAAAATCGACTCAAACCTCGGGTTGCCTCCCGAGTAGCGCCTTATTTTATGTCGTGGCTCGACATGAAACTCAAGAGATTTAACTAACGCCATTTGGCTTTGTGAAAACCGTCTCTTGTCTGAATTCTCTCTTGAACCACTCATGGAACGCCTTAAATCTCGTCCCTCTTACCTTGACCACCTTGTCTTTAGCAATGAAGGTGGTTTCATTCACTTTCTCCTCCTTGACCGTATCAGGCGGCTGTTTAAGCTCAATGTCAAGTGCCTGCACACTAGACATCAATGGTATCTCGCCTGGCGAGGTCAGTAATGGAAGACAATTGCCCAAAGGATGTGGAGAGAGCTTACCTTTAGGCTCTGGCTTAGCTTGACACTTCTGCATATTAGTAGACAAAACAATATCTACTTTTGGGGGCTCTAAGAGATTCTCTAAAACAGGTTGTAATTCATCCTTACAAGTAGGATTAATCACATCAATAGCACATAGAGAATTCTTATCAATGAGATCCATGTCATAAATATTATATTCTACCCTTATCCCCATCAAACTCCATAGAGAGAGTCCCACTATTAACATCAATTTTCGTTTGTGCTGTTTTCATGAAAGGTCTACCTAACAGTATAGGTGTGACATTATTAGCATGCTCCATATCCAACACAAAGAAATCAGCAGGAAAAATCAGATCACCAACCATAACAAGAACATCCTCAACAACCCCTTTTGGGTATACAGTAGACCTATCAGCAAGTTGAATAACAGTTCATGTTTTATGCAAAGGTCCTAAGCCTAGTGATTCATACAAAGAGTAAGGCAAAACATTGATTGATGCACCTAAATCTAGCATGGCTTTGTCAAATTTAGTTTCACCAATCACACATGGAATGCTAAATATGCCTGGATCACCACATTTCTTAGGCATGCGTTTTTGAAACACAGCAGAAACTTGTTCACTTATTTCAACTTTCTTCTTTCCTTTCAGTTTTTGGTTTCTTTTAATAGTACAAACTTCTTTCAAAAAATTAGCAAATCTAGGAATACTCTTAACAAGTTTGAGCAAAGGAATGTTTACCTCACACCTACTAAAGGTTTCAAAGATTTCTTTGTCGTCATCCAGTCTTCGAGTATCCTTCAACTCCTCAGGAAAGGGAGCAACATGCTTCGGAGAGAATAGAGGTGGAAAATTCAGACGAACATAATCATCAATGTACTCAGGGGTCTCCCGGCGATCGCCATCAACAACTGGCGATCGCGGTATAACTATGGAATGGACAGTATAACTATGGAATGGACAGCTTGAGCAAAGCTTCTTGAATCTCTCATAATATTCAT
This sequence comes from Oxyria digyna, assembly GCA_029168935.1. Lineage (NCBI taxonomy): Eukaryota > Viridiplantae > Streptophyta > Magnoliopsida > Caryophyllales > Polygonaceae > Oxyria > Oxyria digyna. The sequence continues at coordinate 25,880,824 of JAPVLV010000013.1, forward strand.
AGAGACTCTCAGTTGAGTGTTGTTGAAGATTCGTGATCTCCTTCTTCAAGCTGCTAAGTTTTGTAGCTGGAAAATATTTCTCTAAAAAGACCTTTTTCATCTTAGCCCATGTATCAATACTCCCCGGAGCTTGATAATAGAGCCAATCATTTGCAGCGTCTTTAAGAGTAAATCCGAAAGCTCTCAGCATAACCTGCTCCTCAGTAACACCTCTTGGCTTTATACTAGAACATATGGCACGGAATTGAGCCAAGTGTTTGTTGGGATCTTCTCCTGCTAAGCCATGAAAGTGTGGTAGCTCATGAATTATACCAGCTTTTAATTCAAAGTTCACACCTTCTTCAATCTCAGGAAACCTCACTGCCAAAGGTTGTTGGTTTAAGTCTGGGGCAGTGAGTTGCCTCATAGTAGGCAATGGCGGTCCATGTCAATCACCCATCTCGTTCTCTTGGTTCAGAGCTGCTCTTTGGTTCCGAAGGAACGTCCTTTAAATCTCTGGGTCAAAGGCAACAAGAGATGAATCAGTAGCACGGGTCTGAACCATAAAGGTTCACACCAAACAGTTGATAATTTCACAATTAACACAGAATCAAAAAAATTTCAATTCCCCGGCAACAACGCCAAATCAATGCGCCAAATCAACACTAACTAGAGTATAGCAAGTAAGTAAAGGTCGAACCCAAGGGAATCAAAACACCAAATCAATGCAGTCAAGTGAAATATCAACTAGTAATAAGTAACCAAAGGGGGGGGGGGGGGTTGATTGCAAGAACACACAAGTAACCAGTAACAAGCAGAGAAAGTTTGGGTGAGAATATTATGCAAAGGGGTTTCACCTAGCAAATATCCACACAACAATCAATCAAGTTGATCATAGATTTATCTCAAGTTCTATTCAATCCTAGGGAATGTTCCTATTCCAATCTTTAATATATCAACAGGCCAACCGGTCCTGATAATACTTACTATTCAGCAATCAGGGAAACCTCTCAAGATTAGATGAAATAGCAGCAAAGGGCACATGAATCATAAGGATGCATGCAATAACTTACAACCGTCAAGTATTAACATGCAATCAATTCTCTTTCATCAAAGCAATCAACTACCAGATCATGCAGATATGAGTGCTACAATGACAAGGAATTCCACCGTATATTCCTAGTCTAGCAATAGAAAACTATCAATCAAACTAGGTGATCAAGCTAGCAAACCTAATAGAAATCAATAGATGAAGAACAAGAGAATTAATACAAACCCATAGGAAAAGAACAAGAGTTTAGAAATCTCACAACTTAATAACTGAAGGTTTCAACTGCTAAGTAAAACAATGAAGATTAGTTCCTGCTCATGGTTGCAAAACTAAATTGTCTGATGAAAAAGATGATGGAAAATATGATGATAAGATAGAAAGAACTAGGGTTCTTAAATACAGACTAACCCTAAAAATATATGGTAAAAGATATATCCTAAAACTAATTAAATGAAAAATAAGAAAATAAAGAAAAGGAAAACGAATAAAATAAAAGGAAGCAAGGAAACCGTGAGCTCGGCTTAATGATTTGAGCTGCTTGTTTCTTGATTAAATGGGCCAGCCCACTTGCAATTCACCGCACAACCATCTACTTGCATCAGTGCAATACCCGCGGTCGCGGATTGTAATCCGCGGTCGCGGATTTCATTAAATCTGCCCTCGGTCTCTGTTGATCCACCGCGATCGCGGCCATATCACGGCGATCGCGGTCGGTGATTTCTTCTCGGATAACTTATGTTGAATGATGGCGATCGCCTGGATGGTAGTGGCGATTGCGGTTGATGCTGTAGAAGCCTTTTCAAATGATTTCTTCAAGTCTTCAATCTTCTTCGGTTCTGATCTTCATTTCTTCACTTCTTAATAAATATCTCAGAACATAACAATAGCTCCAAATACTTGTGATAACACTCCTAAACTAATGTAATAACCCCTAGTTACGCCATACAAAGTGCAACGTATCAGCTACCAAACGAGCCTTGTATGTTTCCACAGAACCATCAGGCTTAAAATTCACTTTGAACACCCACTTTGACCATATAGGCTTGATAGTAGGAGGTAGAGAAGTAATGGTCCATGTTTTGTTAAGCTCTAAAGCCTCAATCTCTATCTGCATTGCTTCTTCCCAACAAGCTTGCCCTCTTGCTTGTTTATAAGTTTTGGGTTCTAGAATAGTGCACATGTTACAGAAAGAAGAGGTAAAGTCATCAGAAAATTCTGATAGGTTAAAAACTTTAGTCATAGACATGGCACTGTGCAAAGTTGGGCAATAAAATTGTTTCAACCTAGTAGGTGGAACTTTGTTCCTTGTGGACCTTCTAGGTAAAACAGGTGGAGAAATTATAGGTGGGGCTGGTGTTTCAGGTAAAGGAATATCAGGAAGAGGGGCATTTGGTGAGGGGCTAAAATTTTGTGGAGGAATGTAATCAATGTGCTTAGTGGAAGCAGGATTGACCAAAGGTAATGAAACATCATCAAGTGTCAATGAAGGAATGGGAAATGAGGTTTTATAATGGAAATATGTTTCTATAAACTTTACATCTCTGGATGTAAAGAAATATTCAGACTCTAAGTCATAAAGTCTATAACCTTTCTGGTGAGCAAGATATCACATGAATATACACCTCCTAGATTGTGCACCAAGCTTATCTCTTTTCATTGTGCTTGGCTTGCCATAACAGAGACACCCTAAGACTCTCAAGTTCCCATAATCTACCTTCTTCTGAAATAGCAACTCATAAGGTACCTGTCATTTCAATACTGAACTAGGAAGAAGGTTAATCACATGAACAACAGTCAAAACACATTCACCCTGCCATGAATCCTCATAGCCCTAGCTGTCTCCAGAATATGCATATGCTTCCTTTCCACCCTGCCATTTTGTTGAGGATTACCTGGAATGCTTCTCTGATGCACAATACCCTTGGCTACAAACATTAGCTGACATTCTTTTTGCATAAACTTTGTGCCATTATCAGACCTGACAACTTTGATCTTTGCCTGAAACTGTGTTTCTACATAAGCTAAAAAAGACTGAATAATGTCTTTGACATGTGTCTTGGATTTAAACAGATAAATCCAAGTAAATCTGGAATGATCATCCAACATTGTTAAGAAGTAAGAAGCTCCTGAAGTGGTTGGTGTTTTATAAGGCCCCAGACATCAAAATGCACAAGATCAAAGATATGTAAAGCTGTGAATTCATTCCTTGAAAAACGCTCTTTACATTGTTTTGCCAATATACAACTTTCACAATCAAAAGAAGCTAATGTTTTGGCATAATACAATGGTAAATGTTGTATTTTACTACTAGAACAATGGCCTACTCGACCATGAAAAAAGACTACACACTTCCTGATCAATATTCTTAGCACCCTTATTTGATGAAAAACATGAACTCTTGGAATGCTTTCCTAATGCATCAAACTGCCACCAATAAAGTCCTCCAACCCTTTTCCTTCAATCACTGTTTCCTTAGTGATAGGGTCCTGAAACAAGATGCAATTAGGGTTGAGCTCACCAATAAAACCATGATCATCTAAAAGTTTGGTAACAGACAGAAGATTATGCTTGAAACCAGGAATTTAGAGCACATCACAAATACTCAATGCTGAACTAATGACCACTGAACCCACTGTCACAACATCCTTAAGAGTACCATCAGGCAAAACCACTTTAACAGGTTTATCTAGCAATCTTGTATTGCTCAACAAACTAGAATACAAAACCATATGGTCAGTAGCACCAGTGTCCACAATCCAATCATGCACTTGTGAACAAGAAAATGCATTCAAGGTTGAAGGTAATGGATTTACTTTACCTGCAAAATTTGCAGAACCATAGCCACCATTGCTTGCACCAGAACTAGTGGAAGCTTCATTGTTCCTCAATACTGGCCATTTCATGACAAAAGGCATTGAACATACTGGAATCAAAAACTTGACCACCACTGCTATCAAGAGGATTATCTTGCATCTCTGCATTGTTTGCCCTCCTATCCTTAGATTTCCAACTGTCAGGAAATCCAATAAGCTTATAACACCTATCCTTTGTGTGACCTTTCTTTCTGCAATGGTAACAAAACCTGTCTGGCCTTGATTTCCTTGGTGAACTTTCCCTGCATTTGTTCCTCTGAGACATACTGTTGACATATAAGCCCTATTTTCAGATTGGGATGCAAGAGTAGACTTAGTGACCATTTTCTGTCTCTCAACTTACTGAACCAATGAGAAAACTTTGTTCGCAGATGGAATAGGATCACTGGACATAATATTACTCCTAACTCCATCAAATTCCTCACTTAAGCCCATCAGAAATTCAATGACCTTATGCCTGGCATCCTTTTCTTGAATCTTTTTAAAGATTTCACAAGCACACCTCATTTAAGCACCACATTGACACATCGGAGTTTCCTCTAAACAAGCAATTTCATCCCAGATTTTCTTCAATTGAGAATAATACTCAGCAACAGTTTTAGTACCTTGCTCCATAGAACAAAGACTGCGCTTGAGCTGATACAACATTGGGCCATTGGTCTGGTCAAATCTTTCAACCAATTCTTGCCAAAGTTGAGTAGCGGAATCAACGTAAGTAAAAGTTTCAGAGATCTTACTTTCCATTGAATTCAATATCCAACATCGCACCATGTAGTCTGACCTGATCCATTGTGCCAAATCATGCGCACCAGCAGGCGGTCGTCTACATGTGCTGTCAATGAAACCTAGCTTGAACTTGGCGCCAAGCGCCAACTTCGCCGCATGACTCCAATTGAAGAAATTAGCTCCATCGAGCTTCATCGTCAGCACCTGATGACCAGGTTGATCTGAATTCGTGATCGCAAGCGGATCAGTCGACGCTAATCCATGTGGTCCATTGTTTTCATATCGAACTCCCTCCATTGAAGAGTGGAGAAAGAAAATTCTTCACAGAGAGAAGAAGGATACAAGATCAATCAAGAGGAAGAGATCGAGCACGTTGTGGCTCTGATACCATGAGAAATCCAAAGATGGAAATGGATTGATCAAGAAATGTCTTATAAAAAAACCAGAACAGATTTGCTCTTTCTGTTACAGAGAGGAAAACTGATAAAAGTGTCTAAACAGAATTAGTTACAAAGCTGATTAGGAAGTCCTATTTATAGCTCCTAATATTCTCATAACAACTTTTGGCCCAAATGCATCAATTCTCTTATGTTCCACCTCATGGTATGAGTCTCCCACTTGCTCTTGCTCCCCGCATGATCAGGCCTGCCTTAAAGAATGCCCCACTGACTGCATAGTATCATAGATTTGTCCCAGGTCATGTTGAATCTGTCTCCTCGCCAGCTACATCTGAGAAATACAGTAGTACCATCTTGAGGAAGATGGATGACATGGAGATTACTCACCCTGAAGCTTCTGGCTCTGGAACCGACCCAAAGAGAAAAGAGGGCATTGAAGAGACGATCCCGACCGCGGTCAACAAGAAGCAAAAGAAAACCAAAGGTGGTAAGAACAAAGCCATTGTCATCAATTAAGTTTGTCTCATGATTAGTCCTCTTATGAAGTTGTTTTGCTTTGTATTCAAGTTGAACTTTGATTATCTGTTTTTGCAACACCCCTGCATGGGTTCGAACCTCATCCAAATTCACCTTGAACTGTTATTTGCTACTGCTTGTCTTTGTTGGGAAATCTTTATCATGATCTTTGCTATTCCATTGATCTTTGCTATTGGTATTTCAATGCTATCTTTTATGCTTATAACTATATAATTGCGAACTGTTGCAACATTGACTTTATGATTGTTAATTATAAAGTCATTAGTTTCTGTAAATCTAGAAATCTTAGTTATACCCCTTTTTTCCCTTTTGTTTGTTAAACTACTGAATTAATCCCCCTCACTCTTGTCTACTTCGGCCTTCTAGTGCTACTCATATGGTGTGGTCTTTTAATAAATGTAACAACTAGACTAGCAATTCCAAGACTAAGACTTATAATCTTTGTAACAACAAACTCTTAGACCCTTACTTTATCAAGTTTCATTACTACCTCCATAAGTTTTTATAAATATTGGTTATTGGAATGTTCGAGGCTCTCGTAGAAAGAATTTTCTCACTGAAATTGCTTTCATTCAAAAACGTAACCATCTTGATGTTCTTTGCTTATCAGAAACTAAAACTGACTGTCATCCTTCTCCTAGTTCTATTAAGAAAATGGGGTTTGATAATATAACTTGTGTCCCGTCTATTGACACCAAAGGAGGTCTCTGGCTTCTATCGAAATGTAATATGAAATTGAAGGATTTGTCGGTACAACAAACGTATAAAAATATCATTGTGTTAAATTTCAAATTTCACAATTTAGACATGATCATCATTTTTGTGTATGCCCCGTCTCGTGAAACGGACAAACCAACATTTTGGGACCTTCTTAGTGGTATTATTGTTAACCTAAATCTCCCTTGCATTATTATTGGCGACCTAAATAAGATGCTTAGCCCAAACGACAATATTGGTGGTGTCCAATTATCCTCAAATCGTATTTTTAAACTTCAAAATTTCCTAAATGATTTTGACCTTATAGATACTAAATTCACTGGCTTTCCGTTTACTTGGTGTAAATCTCAAAACTTCCGGAAAGTGTTTGGTCCCTTAATAACTCTTACTCCAAAATAGTCCACAAAGTTTGGAACTACAAGTTTCATGGTTCCTTTATGTTTAAATTTAACTCTAAACTCAAACTTATGAAAAAATTCTCTAGAATTTGGGCTCGAGCCAATAACAATAATAATTTCTCTCAACTTCGTAATACTGAGGCGAAGTTGCAATCCCTTCATCTCGAATTTATCAACAATCCTTATAACCCTAAAACAGTTGACAACATTGCCACTCACTCTCGAAAATATAACCAGCTTCTTAATTTTCAAACTGAATATTGGAGAAGAAGAGCTAAAATCAAACATTTGTCTAATGGCGATCGAAAAACAAAATACTTTCATTCTATCTCTAAAATTAGGACTTCTAAATAGGTTATCATGCCTTTCCAAACAAAGGATGGTTTCACTATTCATGACCAAAATAGTATCTCTCAAGTAATCTCGACTGAATTAGCAAGCAGATTTACTAAATTCCCCTTTACCACCATCCCCTCTGATGCTCTAAACATCACCCCCTCTATTATTTCAGAGGAAGATAACTTTAACCTCACTAAACCCCCTTCAGAAGATGAACTAGATTAGCCATATTTGATCAACCACCTGATAAAACTCCGGGCCCTGATGGGTTTCCCATTGATTTCTACCAAAAATACTGGAATATTATTAAAAAAGCACTCCTTTCTGCTGTCAAAGCCTTCTTCCACTCTGGTCAGCTCCTCTATGTAGTTAACCACTCTTTTATTGCTCTTATTCCGAAAAATGATTCCCATATCTCTGTTAATCAATATAGACCAATTATATTTTGCAACTCCTCTTATAAAATCATCACGAAAATCATAGCTAATTGCATTAAACCACTACTTCATAAAATTATCTCCCCTCATCAAGGGCCTTTGTTGAAGGTCGCTTGATCCAAGACAACATTCTTGTTGCACATGAAATTTTCCATTCCTTTCATAAAAATACTAAAGGTAAGGTAGGATGGATGACACTCAAACTGGACATGGAAAAAGCTTATGATAAACTTGATTGCGATTTTCTTTGTAAAATTCTTGAGAAATTTGGATTTTGCCCAAAGTGGATTTCGTTGATCTCTTCTTGTCTTACTACAGCTTCATACTCGTTTCTAGTTAACAACCAACCCGGACAAGAATTTAAACCCTCTTGTGGTATTAGACAAGGAGATCCCCTGGCTCCTGCTCTTTTTGTCATCGCAATGATATTTTTAGCTCGACAACTCTACCTTGAAGCTGCCTAACCAAACTCCAAAGTAGGCATCTCTCTTACTACCAATGGCCTTCCCATACCTTTTTTAACTTTTGTCGATGACACTATTATTCTTGCAAATGCTAACCATTCTAATATGAACTTCTTACATGACCTATTAGATAAATTCTCAAAACAAAGTGGATTGACGATTAACTTCCATAAAAGCTCGCTGCAAGTATCCAGAAATGTTTCTAAACCATATGCCATTTCTCTGGCTTCTACTATAAATATCCCTATCAATTCAAAAATGGAAAAGTATATTGGTATCCCATCCTCAAAGGTAGAGTTACTAATGATCTTTTTGATGATGCCATTACAGATTTAAAGAAACAAGGATCTAAATGGAAAGTTGATTCTCTCTCTCAAGATGGACGTGCAGTCCTTATCCACAGTAATATGTGCTCAAAAGTTAACTATATTATGCAAAGTTTCCTCCTCCCTAAAGGAGTCTTTGAAGAAATAGATGACATCAACAAAAATTTCTTTTGGAACAAACCTCCCCCCCTCTAATCGTAGTCTCCTTCATTGGGACTCTGTCTGTAAGGCTACAGCTCTGGGAGGTCTAGGCATTCGTAAAACCTGGGATAATAACGTAGCTCTTCAGCTTAACTTACTTTGGAAACTTCTTATCCAACCTAATAACATTTGGGTAATGATCATTAAAGAGAAATATCTCCAACATCGCGATCTTCTCTCCCTTGATCGCCACCCTAAGAATTCCTTGCAATTTAGCAGACACTTACTACTTATGGATTCCTTCAAAAATGGGCTCCAGTGGCAACTCGGTGATGGTAAATATATCCCCTTCTAGTCTGACCACTGGATCCCTGGTGTAAATATAAACCTTCTTAGGGGCTCGACACCGCTTGATCAAAGAGTTTGTGAGTTCATCACAACTGATCTTCAGTGGGATTTCATGAAACTCTCAGCTATCCTCCCTCACAATATTATTGAAAAAATTGTGACTGTTGGTTCCCGGGTTTAGCAAGCTGGTCAAATTGAATCTAATCGGCTTTGGTTATCGAGAAGATCGCACTCTTTATTGATTTGAATAGAAAGATTAAAAGCCGACGAGTTTGAATATACCCGAGGACCGCCACAAACCTCCGGTCCTAAGTCTACATTTCAGAGCCGGACCGAAGATCCCGTAAATAAACGTTGTACATGCCTATTTATAGAGGAAGCAAACCTACTAGGCTAAGTTACGTCCAGCTTCTTGTCAGCTACCTGGTTGCATTAGTATGCTGCTTGTATCACCTGTTTGCATCAGCTGCATGTATCAACAGCTTGCATAACCAGCTTGATTGTTGCGCTTGATCAAAGTTTACGCTGTCGTTATGAACGCGTTGATAGAAGAAGACGCGTGCCATTCCACAAGAATTAACGCGTTCCTAGTTGGCCGGCTTGTTTGGATTAGCTAGTTTTAACGCGATGATTTAAGGCGATGAGTGTTGTTTCGTAGAAATAGCGCGCACCATCAACGACAATTTGCATTCCAGTCACCCAATTCAATGACCATGTTGTCTGGACTCCGTCCCCGGATGGGTCTTTTCTCGGTTAAATCAGCCTATAAATTGCTTCGACCTATTAAAAATCCAACTATTGATACCAATATTTTCTGGAACAAAAAACTCCCTCCTAAGATTCATAATTTCCTTTGGAAGGCTTTCTCTTACTGCCTTCCCACAACGGAGAAACTTAATCGTTATTACCATAAAGTCTATCGTCATGTAGCCTTTGTGAAACATCGGATGAAGATTCAGATCACTTTTTCTTTATCTGCCCCTTCACTAGAAAAGTTTTTAACATCATTTTTGATGTACGCAGGACTACGTCGGTTCGAATCACAGATATCACTGAAGATGAAGGAGCAACACATGACTTGCAAGCAGAAGGGTCGGTCGGACATATAGAAGAATTGAGCCCTTTTGGGCCTGGCAGGAAGAAGGCGCAAGAAGATGAAGAGTATTGAGACATTACTATTTTATCCTTGAGACATTTTCATATTTAAGTTGGTTTTTAGAGCATGTTGCTCAAATTTGACAAATTGAGAATTATTCTTACGTTTTAGTTTTGACGTTGTTAGTTGTAGTATGGTTGGATTGAATTCAAGTGGATTTCTTGTGTTTGATTCAACTTGTGAGAACGAGTGTTTGGTGTGTCCATAGCTCTCCCCCACACGAACCAATCTGGTGTTTGGTGTGTCCATAGCCTTTTTCGTTCAAACCTCGAAAGAACCCTAGGTGGATTCCTTGGGTATATTCGACTCAAGCGAGTCTTTCTAGGTGGATTCCTAGAGAGACTCCATTTGCCTATTCAAGTTCGTTGGACCGTCTTCCGCAACGACCTCACGAACCCGCCTTCTACATCGACTTCATCCTCAACATTCCCCAAGAGAATGTTTTCAGCCTCCTACATTTGATCCTGCAGATTCGTCTGCCATCATTTGGTATTAGAGCTAAACGAGGTAAAATGTTATAGTTCATATTCCTTTTCTTGAAATTTACTCACTCGGGTGTTTTGATTCATTTCTATCTTAAGCCGAGAGGGTGAGAAGATTTTCATCCAAAGCCTCCTCAAGAACGTGCGACGAGCGCCGGAGAGGAGAGTGTGGTCGAGGGTGCGAGCGGCGACTCAGCCAGGGATGGCTGACGGCCAGGGAAGCCCAAACCCTAATTTCTTCTTACCCTAACCGACCCATAAATCGAGGAAGAATCAGGTTTGAGATTTTCTGTTGGGATTTTGTGCAACTATTTATGGCAGAAAATCAGAAAATCATTTTCTTAATTCGAATTTTGAATAGGGAAAACAAGTGGGAAGCGTTTCAGCTCCCTACCCTTACACGATCATTCGGCCATTTCAAAAAAAAGGAGCTTTCATCATCCCGATTAGCCGAAGAGAAATCCAGCTAAGGCGAGAACGTTTTAGGCTAGTAGCCTTGTTTCTTTTAGGTTGAACAGAACCCGAGCTAGTAGCCTTGAGAAGTCCCAGGGGTCAAGCCAAGTGAGTCGGGCTAGTAGCCTCGAACTTCGCCCCGGCGCTTTCCCGCCCGGGGGCGACTTTAGAGATTTTCGAATTAAATCTTGCATTTTTCGTTTTCTTACGAAAAGTTTTGTTCGAAAATTATTTTCATTATAATCTCATCTGAGTTTTCTTTGGATTTTTGGAAGAACCTATTTTTAGCCAGAACCTTCATCCCGGGCCAAAACCGAGAGAGAAACTTCTACAACGGGAAAGCGTGAGGAATTTCGAGCCTAGGGCTACGAAATTTAACGTTAAACCTAATTTTCTCTTTTATTCCAAGTGGGCTAACGAATTTGCAGGAAAAGAAAAGGGAGGAGCCCGCAAGCAGGCAAGTCCGGGCCCACAAGTCAGACGGACGCGCCCGCGTCCCAAGACGCGCGATCGCGTCGAGTGGGCTGGCAGATCAGCCGGCCGTGCGAGATCTTAGCCTTCCCTAACAAAATTTTCCAAAAACAAAAAAACAAAAAAAAGAAAGAAAGGGGAAGATTTTCTTGTTACCATATCTTTTTTTATTTGTTTTATTTTCCTTTTTAGGAAAAATAGAAGATATTCTTTACTTGGAAGATAATTTGTTACCAAGTTGGTAAGATCTTATCTAATCATATTAGGATTTTCTCCTATTTCCTTAATTTCTTTTATTTCCTTTTAGATATTTTGAAATTTATTTCTTTTCTTTATTTCTTTGTAGGGATTGTAATCTTGGGAAGCAGGACACAAATTTGAGAGCTCTTGGAACCCTAGGAGTCGGCCGAACCCTTCCCCCTACACAAAAATTGTGTTCGTTCGTTTCTTCCGGCAATGATGGTTGAATCAGACTATGAGCGGGCATCTCTGGTGTCTCCCGAAATTCAAGAAGCAATGCAAGAACTGGTTAGGAAAATGAAGCAAGATCTCTCGACGAAGTTGAGTCCTCTAGTGCAGGAAGTTGTAGATCGCATGCAAGGAAAACAACCTACATGAGGTTCGACTAGGCCCGTGGTGCACGAGCCTCTGAATGACGTCGACGGGATTACAGCGAGGGGTCGTTCTTTGTTTCAGCAATGTGAGCTGACACCGTATCCAATCTGGGAAGATCAAGCCGTGGAGCAGACACCTCTTCCACGCCCTCGTATGTTCGATCAAGCGCATAACAGGCAGATGCAACCCGGGGGACAATTTCAGAATCCCAATCAGGTTCCCCCAGGTGGCAATTACCGTGGTCAGATCCAGCGGAAGAACCCTGGATATCTACAGCCGAGACGGGGAGTCCCGGCCTATCAAGAGTTCGATCAGCAGCAAGACCGACCAGCGGCTCACCCTCAGGCAAAGGTACAGATCGACAGATTCGCAGGTACGTCTGATGTGGAAGCCTATATATCAGTTGGGAGACGAGAACTTATCAGATTTTTCAGTTTTGTGAGTATCCGGAGTACACTAGGATGGCTATGGCTACCATTCACTTTATGGACTTTGCCCTGACTTGGTGGAGAGAGGATCAGATTGAGCGAGAGAATCGACTGGACCATTCGTTTGAGAGTTGGGATTAACTGAAGCAAGCCATGAGGAAACGGTTCATTACCGGCAACTACGTCGAGATTCTTCAGGGTCAACTTGAACGACTTAGACAAGGATCTTGCTCGCCTGCAAAATACTTCAATCAGCTGAAACAACTAATCGCAAGATCAAACGTGTCTTTTCCTGAAAGTTACGTCGTCTCTAAGTTAATCAATGGGCTGAATGATGATGTTGTGTCTATTGTACGAAATCAGTATTTCGGTCTCGAGGCTGCCATTGAGAGCGTCATGCACTACGCTACTCAAATCTATGAGTCCTTACCCAAGAGGCAGCAACCAGGGAGCAACAGGAGTTGGTCGACGTCAACTTGAGGCACCAACCGTATGTCGGCGACTACAGATTCGATGACCAGGCCGTCGGTCAAGACAGATGATCCACCTAAGGAGGGTACTAGGTCGAGGGACATCACTTGTTTCAAGTGCAGGGGTCGAGGTCATATTGCTAGTAGTTGCTCGAATCAAAGAGTCGTGCTCTTGAATGAAAACGGCGGGTATGAGTCTGCTGATGAGGAAGAACTCAAGGAGGAACAAGGTGACTAGGTTGACGAGGTTCATTTTGTTGCTGCTGATGTTAAAGGTGAGTCTTCTCTTTGCATGAAACTTCCATTTGAGGGGCCTCTAGATGATACTGCTGACAACGGGGATAAGCAAAAAGACATGGGAGACAATGGAGATCATTTAGAGCTGATGGGTGAGATCATGGAGTGGGAGATGGAGAGAATCGAGCAGCATTTTGATCTTCCACCGATTGATCTAGTGCAACATACACTTGCTTTTCACCATCGCGTCTTCATTGCTACGCTCCCAGAACCTTTTCTTGTTGTTATTGATGGTGGGTGTGAGCGTAATGTGGTGAACTCTGTTGTTGTTACAAAGTTGTCCATTCCAACATATGATTTGAGTGAGAATATGTCAGCGGGGTGGGATTGTCATAACTTCAACATGGAGGTGACTCGAGGAGCTAAGCTGAATACCACGTTGGAAGGCTATGCTGATAGGATTCGTTGTGTTGTCTTGCCTATTGATGATATTACTGTCATCTTGGGACATCCGTGGCAGTTTGATAGATATGCTCTTCATGATGGGCGCCACAATCAGCACCACCTCTTTCACAATGGACGTCGTTTTCGCTTATCTCCTATGAGCAAGAAAGAGATTTCTTTATTTACTTCTATGAGTCGTATTAAGGAGCAAGCCGGTGTCAACCTGGTTCGATGTCACGTGTAGTAACGTCGTAAGTTTCCTCTTCCTCATGACTTCTTTCATGTGACTCGTCTTTCTCCTGAGGTGCCATCTCCTACACCCCTTTTCGATATCACCTTGTCTTCTTTTCTTGCTCTTGGTCGGATTGCTTGTCTACTCTTTTGTGACGTCATGGGAATGTTTTTTAAGATGATATTCATGAGTGATTCGGCTAAGGATTTGGTTAAGCTGAGGAGGCGCAGCCCGCTGCAGTTATTCTTTGTTCACACTTCTCGTTAGCTGAGCCGTGGAGATTTGCTTGCTAGTGTCCATTTCTGGGGCATTTTCGAGAGCGAGGGGTATCTTGCGTTTGTTGCTTTTCCTATTGCAGATTTGAGGGTGAATCCTTTTTACAGAGGGAGGATGATGTACGCAGGACTACGTCGATTCAAATCACAGATATCACTAAAGATGAAGGAGCATCACAGGACTTGCAAGAAGAAGGGCCGGTCGGCCATATTGAAGAATTGAGCCCTTTTGGGCCTAGCCGGAAAAAGGCCCAAGAAGATGAAGAGTATTGAGACATTACTATTTTACCCTTGAGACATTTTCATATTTAAGTTGGTTTTCAGAGCATGTTGCTCAGATTTGACAGATTGAGAATTATTCTTACGTTTTAGTTTTGATGTTGTTTTGACGTTGTTAGCTGTAGTTTGGTTGGATTGAATACAAATGGATTTCTTGTGTTTGATTCGACTTGTGAGAACGAGTGTTTGGTGTGTCCATAGCTCTGCACCACACGAACCAATCTGGTGTTTGGTGTGTCCATAGCCTTTTCGTTCAAACCTCGAAAGAACCCTAGGTGGATTCCTTGGGTTAATTCGAGTCAAGCGAGTCTTTCTAGGTGGATTCCTAGAGAGATGTCATTTGGCTATTCAAGTTCGTTCGATCGTCTTCTGCAACGACCTCACGAACCCGCCTTCTACACCGACTTCCTTCTCAACATTCCCCAAGAAAACGTTTGAGCCTCCTACATTCGATCCTGCAGATTCGTCTGCCATCAATTCTACCACCTTTGATCTTTCTTAGGACTTCCCAAGCTCCTCAGATTTCAAAACCTCAATTTAGTCTTTTGTGGATTCTTCTGCTTCTAGTAACTTGGCCTTTTTCGATTGGTGGAATATTTTGTATGCTAGGAATAACCGCATCTTCAGAAAGGATAAAAAAAATCTATGCCTCTCTACTGAAAAAATTGCCTATTCTGCATATGCCCAGTTCATTGATTGGGAAAATGCCAATAGTACAAAGCGTGAGGACCCTAAATCCTTTGTGAAGAAAAAAAGGAGTTATGTTTTCTGGAATAAACCCCTGGATATTTTTTTTCAAATTAATTTTGATGCTTCAAGAAATCAAGTTCGACCTCTTTTATTGGTTTTATCATTCTTAACCCTCTTGGTCAAGTCAGTTATGCCGATCATACTAGAATTCCTGACTCTTCTATTCTTGTGTCTGAGGCCCGATCAAAAACCTATCACAACAAAAAATATTACATTTTCAATGTAATACTTCCTTTTTTAGTTGTTCTAATGTGTGCCCAAGGGCACACATTAGAAAAACCCTTTCTTTAAAACCTCAGTTTTGTAGCACGCAACCACTGGGACTCCATGCCTCAGGGCATCAGCCGTCCCTGATCATCCCTCTGGATGATCCGAAAAATGGATAACAAGGTTGGTGTACAACCATGTCTTTGGAGATGACTACTGAAATTCCTGATATTGGCATCAAGTAATGCATAACTAGTATGACCAAATAAGAATAATTTAATACTTATAATGTTTATTTCCTCATCACCAAGGAAATTTGCTGCTTTGTTTGCTTTGCGGAAACAATGTTTAAATGTGAAATGTTGAATATGTTGAAGTAATTGCCTACAATCCTGAATAATTGAGTTAATTTCCCAGGGTATTTTCCATATTTGTTTAATGGAGTTTATAATTGTAAGATTTTCTCCTTCGAAGAAAACCTTTCTTAAATTATGGAAAAGTCCAAATTTTATTGCATGTAAGGCCGCCAAAGCCTCAATTTGTAATATACCAAATCCCGTTACTTTCTGATTATTGATAAAAATAATTTTACCATTGTTAGTTCTACCAATGCTAGATACGTATCCTATATTTGGTGGTTTTAACGACCCGTCAATATTAATTTTTACCCAGTCGTTCGGGGGTTGTTGCCAAATTCGCTTATTCTTCTTTTTACGATTTCTTGAATTTGTATTACGAGGCCCTGTTTGTTTGATTTGTGAAGATTCCCAATGTTTGAGATTAAAGAAAGCTAAATCTGCAAGATCTCTTTTGTTTGTTATTTGTTTATTGAAGATTATTTTATTTCTATAATTCCAAATTTCATACCAAAGAAAGATTAATGCGTTGAGTATCAACTTGTTTTGGTTATTGTTATTTCTAATTTGTTCTATAAATTGATTAAAAGGTTGATAGGACAAAAACCTACCCACAAGCGTATGGGATTAGTTGTAGCTTTTCAAGTGTCGTTCCCACGAGGACAATGTAGTATCTTTCGTAACTAAACCGGTAAGCTAAGTCGTAGAAAGATTTGGTTGATTAAACTAAGAATAAAGTATTCTAAATATGAAGAAATTCAATGGGTGGATATTATCTAGGATCAAGGATCCCCACAACAATGTCTTGGTAACTCATATGTGTTTATCAGAATATAGCATAAGCTCTTATGACGGTAAGTTATCTGAAATATCTACTAACTCCTTTCGAATGATAGTAGAAGTATCTAGGCTTCAACTGGCAATCACTTTCGCGCATCACTAGTCAAAGTCTAGATCCTTTAGGCTCTTAGAAACTAAGATTAGACCGAGATAACTTCCACTTTCGTACTCCGCTAAATCCGGACTAACCTTGGGTTTCTATGATAACTTATTATTCCGCGAGAACAAACAAATTCATTCAAGTTCAATTCTAGTAATTCCAACAATAGTAATCTCCTTTCGGACTCATACCTTGTCTAATCGTTCATTTGATATCTCCTTTCAGACTCAACCTAAATGAACACTAATTGATAAATTACCAATTGCAATAAGAACCCTAGAATTGAATCAATCATGAACACATGCTATCAAATTAGACAAACACAATGATCAAGTTCACCAATTCATTGTTGGGATTTCCCCAACCCTAGATAATGGGGGTTTAGCCTAGCATGCTTGAGGAATCAATCATAAACATTGTTGAATTCAGGAAAATCATTCAATTAGATAAGAAGAAGAGAAATACTTGTTTGAATCCAAGAAACAACCTTTAAACCTTCAACAATCTTCAATAGAAATATCTCAAGATACAACTAGGAGTAGAGGGGTAGAAAAAGTGCTGAGATTTCTTTCAAACCCTAACATCCTTTATTTATATGAAGACTAAAAAAACTCTTAAAATTCCCGCATCTGAACGATGCACGGCCGTGCGAAAAACGCACGGACAAAACGCACAGGCCGTAGCTAACGCACAGGCTGTGCGAAAAGCACACAGGCAAACCACACAGGCAAAACGCACAGGTTGTGTGAAAAACGCACAGGCTGTGTGAAAAACGCACAGGCAAACCACAGAAACCGCACAACCACTTGAAGTTGCTCCACTCTCTCGTCTAAGCTCGTTTCCGGTCCGAAAGATTCCATGAATCATCAACATGAGCTCCCATATGACATCCAATCGTCAGCATAGTCCAAAGAAACCTTGAAGAGTCCACCTGAAAACAAATAAAAAGCTTGTGTAGACATCCGACTCAAAGAAAGTAATGAAACTAGCTAAAATAGCAAATGAAAACACGTGATAAGGTCTAAACTAATGACTAAAATGCAACACCTAATATGTATAATATGGACGTTATCAAATTCCCCCAAGCTTGAATCTTACTTGTCCTCAAGTGAGTACACAATTAATAGATCTACAAACTATGATAAGGTTGGAAACAATCATGAGAGACTAAACATGAGACAAAACCATCATAACATGACTCACAACCAATACAAGAATCTAGCTAGTTCCTTCACTCTAGTCCTCACAATGATAAAGAAATGAAAACACTTTCACTCATGTGTCTAGGTATGTGTTTTCTCTCAATTTTAATCATCAACTTTGAATGTTAAACTACCATAAGCTTGCAATAGTATTATTAATCTCCACTACTATAGACCATGCACATGACAAATATCTTGAGGTCTTTTTCAAGGTTGTAATGGAGCCAAGGTATAAAATAAGGCATTTGGATATTTAGGTCATGTGGTGCTAAATCCGGGGAAGAGGATCTTACCAAGACAACACCAAACGAAAATACCCTTCAATTGAATTTAAACCTTCAACTCATACAACTTAACCCTTACATATGATAATGTCTCCTTCCTTTTATATGATTGCTTCTTCTTCTTTATTTCAATGTTTTTTTTTTCTTTTTTTTTCTTTTTTTTTTCTGTTTTTTTTTCTTTCATTTTTGTAGAAGAAGAAGCATAAGAAGAAATAAGGACAAGAGACACATTACAAACTTTGAACACACTTTTAACCACCATATATGTAACCTCCCCCAAGCTTGAATGAAATCCACTCTAGCACAACAATTCAACTATCCTAATCCCCGGATGGGTAGGATGATCATATAGGCTCGGTATGCTTTTGTAGAGCTTTCAAAGAAATGGGCAATTTAGGCTCAACGGACTTCAAGAAAAGGATACATGTATAGGGTGGCCAAGGATAAAGGGCTAACAAAAACAATGCCTCAATCATATTAATGTCATGCACATAAATCGTGAATGTAGCCTCAAAGAAGATATTAATGCAAGTTCTAGAGTTAACACACAAAGAGAGTTCACACATGAGAATAAGGAGAGGACATTTACAGAATTTAGTCCAAGAAAGGCCAAAACCTCACTGGCTTTTTGTCTAGAGTATTAGTCCTAACAAGATTCAAGTTTGGCGATCACATTACATGCTCAAGTCAAATGTCAAATGTTTAAGCCCTCATTACCATGCATATATCATTGCATTATCAACAACCAAATCATATTAGGAGATTTACCAAGTGTGCATCACAAGAAGATAAGCATAGAATCAAGCAAAAAGGGTCAAATCGAACATTCATACTACACAATGCAATGCAGATTTTTTTTTGGTTTTTTGGTGTTTTTTTTTTTTAGACTAGAAGACAATGCAACAAGATAAACATGCAAACAAATCTATATGTGAGTTTCTCCCCCCACACTAAACTCTACATTGTCCCAAATGTAAAAGTAAAGAGAAGGAAAAAGAAACACTCATAAAGGAACTCTAGTGTGGAAGTTGGAATGGAGTGCTGGGGAATCAAAAGAACGCAACAGTTTTTTTAATTTTTTAATTTTTTTTCTTCAGGTTTTTTATGAAAATTCAAAACCGCACGGTTGTGCGTTTTACCGCACAGGTCGTGCGGTGCTCTCGAACAAGCTAATTAAATTTAAATTAGTAAAACGCACGGCCGTGCGTTTTATCACACAGGTTGTGTTGTCACTGTATTTCGAGATTTTGAACTTTATTTGCAATTGTTTAAATATATAAAGGTACTTACCTTGGGTTGCCTCTCAAGAAGCGCTTGTTTATGGTCATTAGCTTGACCATTCATACCTTTTAATGGCTCGGGTCAAGGTAGAGGGAAGCAACCTTCTCAAATTGACCTTCGGAGATATATCTCTTCAAGCGTTGTCCATTTACCTTGAATTGTCCCGTCTCTTCGCTCCATATGTCAATTGCACCATGTGGGTACACTTTTCGCACTTGAAACGGACCACTCCATCTCGACCTTAACTTACCCGGACAGAGCCTCAAGCGGGAGTTGAATAGCAAGACAAGATCACTTTCATGAAACTCTCTAGGCACAATACGCTTGTCATGCCATCTCTTAGTTCTCTCCTTGTAAATCTGAGCATTCTCATAAGCATCTAACCTCAACTCTTCCAACTCTTGCAATTGCAACTGATGAGGCTAAAGTCGTAGTGGCAAATCAAAGAAAACTCTAAACACTAACTAAAGTATAGCAAACAAGTAGAGGTCGAACCCAAGGGAATCAAAACACCAATCACTATGCAGTCAAGCGAAATACCAACTAACGAACAAGTAACAAGTAACCAAGGGGGGGTTTTGATTGTATGGAACACAAAAGTAACAAGTATCAAGCAAAGAAGGTTTGGTTGTGAATATATTGAGAAATGGTTTCACCTAGCAAGTATCCACGCAACAGTCAATCAAGTTGCTCATAGATTATCTCAGGTTCTTATCAATCCTAGGGAATGTTCATATTCCAATCTTTAATATA
This sequence comes from Oxyria digyna, assembly GCA_029168935.1. NCBI lineage: Eukaryota > Viridiplantae > Streptophyta > Magnoliopsida > Caryophyllales > Polygonaceae > Oxyria > Oxyria digyna. The sequence goes on from JAPVLV010000013.1 coordinate 25,900,873, forward strand.
TTAGCAGGCCAACCGGTCCTAAAACACTCAATTTTTTTTTTATAACACTCATCTTGCTTGGACGCCCTTTCGGGTTTTCATCCCAACCACTCAATAATTGTTCCAGGCTCACAAAACTCACATCACTCAAGACTTATTTTTGCCCCAGCCTAATGTCGGTCAAGCCACCTTCTTATTGCATAGAACTTGCTATCCAAGGATTTTGTATGCCTTTTTTCAATTTTTGTGGCTTTTTCATACAATATATATTCAATAAGCTCATGCAGATACAACGAACACCCAAATAATTACATGTGAATACATTCTCCTCCCCCATACTTAAACATTGCATTGTCCTCAATGAAATGGAAGACATAAAAACGAACCCAGGGAAGGAGACAGAAGACTCACATACAAGGTCGGATGACCTTCCTCCAATAAAACTCAAAGTGTGGTAGAATGAGAAACTAGATGAGCACTAAATGTAATCCAATAATGCATAGCTCATCTAAAGCAAAAGAAAGAATACCTCCAATGTAGAAGGTGACCCAAACAAATCAACTCCTTGCAAAGAATATGGTCACCAACAAGCTAAGCTCCAGCGAATGTAGATCTAGAATGATAGTACTAATGAAACCAAACTTGATGTAATACAACTCCTTACTTTCTTTTCTCTCATTTTTTTTTCTGCACTCTTTCTTTCTTTTTTTTTAATCCGATATATTATTTTTTTCTCGGAATGATTTTCAGATTTTCGGTTTTTTTTTTTTTTATTAGACGGGAGAGAAGACTTACAGCGAGATTGGCTACTGACTGTAGCTGACCCTAAGCTTCGGTGATTTCCTCTTGTCCATAAAAAAACTAAAAAGAAAATTAAACCGAACAAACTCAAACCTCAGGTTGCCTCCCGAGTAGCACCTTATTTTATGTCGTGGCTCGACATGAAACTCAAGAGATTTAACTAACGCCATTTGGCTTTGTGAAGACCGTCTCTTTTCTGAATTCTCTCTTGAACCACTCATGGAACGCCTTGAATCTCGTCCCTCTTACCTTGACCACCTTGTCTTTAGCAATGAAGGTGGTTTCATTCATTTTCTCCTCCTTGACCGTATCAGGCGGCTGTTTAAGCTCAATGTCAAGTGCCTGCACACTAGACATCAATGGTATCTCGCCTGGTGAGGTCAGTAATGGAAGGCAATTTCCCAAAGGATGTGGAGAGAGCTTACCTTTAGGCTCTGGCTTAGCCTGACACTCCTGCATATTAGTAGACAAAACAATATCTACTTTTGGGGGCTCTAAGAGATTCTCTAAAACAGGTTGTAATTCATCCTTACAAGTAGGATTAATCACATCAATAGCACATAGAGAATTCTTATCAATGAGATCCATGTCATAAATATTATATTCTACCCTTATCCCCATCAAACTCCATAGAGAGAGTCCCACTATTAACATCAATTTTTGTTTGTGCTGTTTTCATGAAAGGTCTACCTAACAGTATATGTGTGACATTATTAGCATGCTCCATATCCAACACAAAGAAATCAGCAGGAAAAATCAGATCACCAACCATAACAAGAACATCCTCAACAACCCCTTTTGGGTATACAGTAGACCTATCAACAAGTTGAATAACAGTTCCTGTTTTATGCAAAGGTCCTAAGCCTAGTGATTCATACAAAGAGTAAGGCAAAACATTGATTGATGCACCTAAATCTAGCATGGCCTTGCAAATTTAGTTTCACTAATCACACATGGAATGCTAAATATGCCTGGATCACCACATTTCTTAGGCATGCGTTTTTGAAACACAGCAGAAACTTGTTCACTTATTTCAACTTTCTTCTTTCCCTTCAGTTTTTTATTTCTCTTGATAGTGCAAACTTCTTTCAAAAACTTAGCAAATCTAGGAATACTCTTAACAAGTTTGAGCAAAGGAATGTTTACCTCACACCTACTAAAGGTTTCGAAGATTTCTTTGTCGTCATCCAGTCTTCGAGTATCCTTCAATGCCTCAGGAAAGGGAGCAACAGGCTTCTGAGAGAAAAGAGGCGGAAAATTTGGACAAACCTAATCGTCTACATATTCAGGGGACTCCAGGCGATCGCCATCAACAATTGGCGATCGCGGTCGCACAAATTGGGGTTCTACAGAAGACCCGTGATCGCGGATTTGTGACGAGCAAATCTAGGCATTCTGGAGTGGCATGGCGATCGCCATCGCCATATGGCGATCGCGGTCGGGATGCAGACCTTGTGTTGCTCTCTGTAATCTCATGGCGATCGCCACTCAGATCTGGCGATCGCGGTTTTGGCACAGAACAGTCGTCATAAGTTTTTCCGCTCCTCAAGAACACTGCACTGACGTTCTCTCTCGGGTTTCTTACCGGTTCCCTGGCCTCTAATTTACTCACAGCTTGAGCAATCTGTCCTAACTGATTTTCAAGATTTTGGATACTTGATTCCGTTTTAGCATTTTGTTGCATCACAGTCTGACCTAAGGACTTGATCATATCTTCAACAGTCATAGAATTCTGAGGTCTAGGTTGCTAATAATTATTATTATGAGAGTCATACCTTGGCCTTGGTTGCCATCCACCAACAGTGTTTACTTCAGCATTCGGCTCTTGGAGTTGTTGACCACCACTTTGCAGCATAAAAGACTTCATCATATCTTTCAGTTCATTCATGCCAGTCTGTAATTGATCTAAATTAATTGCTTTGACTGAGTGGGATCCCTGTCTACTGTCAAACTGCCTTGAACTCTCAGCTAGCTCTTCAAACATTTCAGTGGCCTGAGGTATAGTCAGTTTCAGAAAATTACCTCCACAAGATGCGTTTACCATTCGACGATCCTCATCAATCAGGCCACTAAATAAGTACATAAGGAGATCTTGGTCAGTATAACTATGGAATGGGCAGCTTGAGCAAAGCTTCTTGAATCTCTCATAATACTCATAGAGACTCTCAGTTGAATGTTGTTGAAGGTTCGTGATCTCCTTCTTCAAGCTGCTCAGTTTTGTAGCTGGAAAATATTTCTCTAAAAAGACCTTTTTCATCTTAGCCCATGTATCAATACTCCCTGGAGCTTGATAATAGAGCCAATCATTCGCAGCGTCTTTCAGAGTAAATCTGAAAGCTCTCAGCACCTCTTGGCTTCATACTAGAACATATGGCATGGAATTGAGCCAAGTGTTTGTTGGGATCTTCTCCTACTAAGCCATGAAAGTGTGGTAGCTCATGAATTAAACCAGCCTTTAATTCAAAATTCACACCTTCTTCAATCTCAGGAAACCTCACTGCCAAAGGTTGTTGGTTTAAGTCTGGGGCAGTGAGTTGCCTCATAGTAGGCAATGGCGGTCCATGTCGATCACCCATCTCGTTATCTTGGTTTAGAGCTGCTCTTTGGTTCCGAAGGAACGTCCTTTCAATCTCAAAGGAAACAAGAGATGAATCAGTAGGACGGGTCTGAACCATAAAGGTTCACACCAAACAGTTGATAATTTCACAATTAACACAGAATCAGAAAAATTTCAATTCCCCGGCAACGACGCCAAATTTGATGAGGCTAAAGTCATAGTGCCAAATCAAAGAAAACTCTAAACACTAACTAAAGTATAGCAAGCAAGTAGAGGTCGAACCCAAGGGAATCAAAACACCAATCACTATGCAGTCAAGCGAAATACCAACTAACGAACAAGTAACAAGTAACCAAGGGGGGGTTTTGATTTTATGGAACACAAAAGTAACAAGTATCAAGCAAAGAAGGTTTGGTTGTGAATATATTGAGAAATGGTTTCACCTAGCAAGTATCCACGCAACAGTCAATCAAGTTGATCATAGATTATCTCAGGTTCTTATCAATCCTAGGGAATGTTCCTATTCCAATCTTTAATATATTAGCAGGCCAACCGGTCCTGATAATACTTACTATTCAACAATCAGGGAAACCTCTCAAGATTATATGAAATAGCAGCAAAGAGCACAGGAATCATAAGGATGCATGCAATAACTTACACCCTTCAAGTATTAACATGCAATCAATTCTCTTTCATAAAAGCAATCAACTACCAGATCATGCAGATATGAATGCTACAATGACAAGGAATTCCACCGTATATTCCTAGTCTAGCAATAGAAAACTATCAATCAAACTAGGTGATCAAGCTAGCAAAACTAATAGAAATCAATAGATGAAGAACAAGAGAATTAATACAAACCCATAGGAAAAGAACAAGAGTTTAGAAATCTCACAACTTAATAACTGAAGGTTTCAACCGCTAAGTAAAACAATGGAGATTAGTTCCTGCTCATGGTTGCAGAACTAAATTGTCTGATGGAAAGATGATGGAAAAGATCATGATGGCTAGGGTTCTTAAATAGAGACTAACCCTAAAAATATATGGTAAAAGATATATCCTAAACTAAATAATAAAATAAGGAAAAAGAAATAAAACAAACAAAGGAAAATAAGGAAAATCCGGAATGTCTTCGGCCCTGTTGTGGCGATTGCCATAGATGCCTGGCGATCGCGGTCTTCATGTAGCGTCTGCCATGGTCTCTGTCGCCCCATGGCGATCGCCGTAGAGTCATGGCGATCACCATGATCTCTCGAAGTCATGTAATGCTTCTGTTGTAGAATGGCGATCGCCATATTGATGGTGGCGATCGCTGGTTCTCCGCAGAATGTCTTCAAGTCTTCATGTCTTCAATCTTTGATCCTCTTCTTCTTCTTCGGTTCTGGTCTTCATTTCTTCACTTCTTCATAAACAACTCAGAATATAACAATAGCTCCAAATACTTGTGATAACACTCCTAAACTAATGTAATAACCCCTAGTTACGCCATACAAAGTGTAGCGTATCAGCAACATTCTCTTTTCACCGACTTCTTTCATGTCATAGTTGAACAACTTAATTTCCCAATACGCCTTATGATGTAACTCAACCAGGAGATGACAAGACTTCCCATAGACAAGCCGGAACGGTGTAGTGCCAATAGGAGTCTTGAATGTCGTTCTATAAGCCCAAAGAGCAACATAAAGCTTCAAAGACCAATCTTTCCGGGATCGGGAAACCGTCTTTTCCAAGATATTCTTGATTTCCCAGTTTGAAACTTCCACTTGACCACTTGTTTGGGGATGATACGGGGTAGCAATTTTGTGAGTTACCCGTACCTCAAGCTGTAGAGACTGATACTTGCGTGCCAGAGTCTCTAAATGACCAATCCTCGATTGGTCCGACAATCCCTTTAGGGGCCGGCGGGACCCCTACTTCGCATCGAGAAACTCCTGCAGAGAGGGCCTCGGAGACTGCCAAGGGTAAACAGCCTATGACTCTTGAAGGTGGCCAAGATACCCCTTCTCAGGACCTGGCTGAGCTCTTTCCCGAGGAAGAGGCGGTGAGGACGTTCTTTCGTCGCGACCGACCGGGCTTCCCAGAGATGCCTGAATTCTTGGAGGGTATCGCTCGGGGTAGAGTAGGGCTCTCGCGACTCAATTTGGCGGTGGGTTTCCCTCCTTTTGTTTCTTAGTGGTTTTCTTCCTTCTTACTGATAGATAATTTTAACCAGTATATTTAGTTTATTGTAGTCGATTCTTCTTAACGAGGCATCGGGGCAATATGCCATCGCCCTTGAAGATGGCTACGTACAGATGGAGGGGGACTATAACCAGATGGTCGATTTTGCTAACAAAGCCCAAGACGTCAAGGAGGCCGCGAAGAAGAAACTAAGAGAGGAGAAAGAGAGGAATGTTGCTTTGGAGAACAGGGTAAACGAGTTGACGGCGAAAATAAGTGATTTGGAGCTTTCGGCCAGGACTATGAAGCGCAATCATAATACAGAGTTAGGTTTGCTCTGTCAAGAGAAAGACCAAGCTTGTGACAAGGGTCGTCGCGAAGGTGCTAAGCAGTATGCTTCTAGCTATCGCGAGAAATGTCGCATTAATTTTGTCAGCTTGGCTCGTGACACACTGGTGATCGCTGCACTCAAGCGTCAGCTCAAGAAACACGAAGTGGCTAACTTTCCTTATGACCTACGAATCTTTGTGGCCTTCCTGCCGAGCTCCCCGCGTACACCTCTCCTCCTTTTGGGACCTTCATTGACGACGACGCGAGCCTTCTTGAGGGTTGGGTCGTCGAACCCTTCTTGCCGAAAGGCGAAGGAGTCGTTAAAGGGATGGAGTCTCACATTCCTTTAGTCCCAGCTCCTAAAGTTCCCAAGAGAGTAATTTACTCGGAGGAAAGGATGAAGAAAGCAGCGGACCCTTCGACTCGTTCTCGTGCTAGGTCGTCAGATGTGGATGGTGGGGACGATATTGTGGATATCGACCACGAGGAGACTGCTGCTGAAGAAAACATCACGTCGGCTAAGGACGTTGGTGGTGCGAAAGGGGCTCGCGATGCGGCGCTGGTTGAGGCTGATGGGTATCTGGACCTTCCTGACGAAGTTTAACTCCTTCTTTTTCATGTGTTTTTGCAAACTCTTGGGTTGATGTTACATACAATTGCTACTTGGTTCTGTGGCTCGCGGATCGGCATGTGATCGCGAGTTTAAATATTGTTTTTTGGGGTCTCGTGAGGAGACCGTACAATTATTCCCCTGCATGTCTTTGTGTTTATTGCTTTTGTTCTCCCAACTACTTTTCTGCTTTAGTCATTGAATGCATTAAATGTGGGTTAGGTGATTTTCTTTTATAAATAGCGTTACCTGCCTTCTTCTTCCTTGTCCGCTTTTTTCAAAGAATTCCGATATGGCCAGGACACGACGAACTCGAGAGGGGTCTTTGGATGAGTCTTTCACTATTACTATGGATTCTTCTGCCATTACCGGGAGATGCTTGGTAAGTATCTTTCTTTACTTTGTCTTTCTCTGCTTGCTCGTTTCTTAGACCTCTTGTTTCCACGTATAGCGTTTCCCGAAGGAACATTGTGATCAACACCTTAGCCATTTCGGTGGTAAGAGCCTTGTCCTTTGCGTCAATTCCGAACCTTGGGACGTGACTTTGGACAAGGTTAGGAGTTCTTACTTTCTGGGCGATGGTTGGAGTGAGTTTGCGTATGAGAATGATCTTCGTGAGGGAGATGAAGTGACCTTCACCATGTGGCGTGCCAATCCTCCTGAAGTTCCCATTCGGACCGCGGTGTATCAAGTGAAGATCGTCGTTCCTCATTAGGCTTAGTGTCTTTTAATGTTTCTTTATTTTGTGTTTGTCTGGTGTTTTCTCCTCCTTCTCCCCTCCCCCCATAGTGTTCGTGAGGATTTTTACAGTCTCGCGAGCGCTATGTGTTTAAAGAAGGAGGGAGAATGAACGAGGGTTTATGAATAAGTTAGACTGGGATTATCGGGAAAACTTTGGGACTTAAAATGTAGTGTGCACCTCTGTTCCATCGCGATTAAAAGTATGTGTTTCATCAATAGACTTTAGAACTTAAAATGTTTCCGAAGCGAGAACACTTAATATCTAAAATAGGACACTCTTCAACATCTTTCGTCGGGAAGGGCTCTCCTGTTTTTGTTGGTCTTACGAAAAACCCTGCGAGAAAATCGATCGCGTAAGTATAGATTATTCATATGTCATGACCTGTGATGTGATAAATAGTGTGTTCTTACCTGACTACTGCATGCGTATGAGCCAGTAGTAGGGTTTTTCGTGCATCTATGAGTGTCTTTGTGTTTGAGCATGGGATTTCCTATAATGAATTGGAATCAGATTCTTTGTTCTTGTGACAAAAAAAAGTAGCTCGCGTTCTTATCTCATCATACCTTAGCTAAGGTATTCTTGATGCCTTGGGAAATCCATGCCTGCGAATAATTGGAGTTTTAGCGCCAGTTTCATCACAAATTGCCATTTTCTGTTTCGTTCGCGATGCGAAGCTGGACGATGATATGTCTAGACCCCAACCTTGTATCGCGATCATGTCTAGGATCGTTCGTTTCTTTAGTGCAGGAGTATCTGTCAAAGCAGATGGGGACTCATTAGCTTTTTGTATTGCATACCTCTAAGCCAAGTATATAGTTTCATGATTGACTTTTTTCAGGAGTGTCGTTCGCTGTTCTCCGTGCCTTGATGGGTTGCTATCCCTTCAAGGCCAGGACTTCGTGGTCGAGGTGAGGAGGACGAATGTCGTTACTCACTCTCGGACGGTCACGGCTTCATAACCTGGGTGGGTGCTCTTGGCCCCAGCCCAGTGTCACGACTTCGCGACCTGGGTGGGCGCTCTTGGCCCCAGCCCAGCGTCACGGCTTCGCAACCTGGGTGGGTGCTCTTGGCCCCAGCCCAGCGTCACGGCTTCGCGACGTGGGTGGGTGGTTTTGGCCCCAGCCCAGCATCACGGGATTTATGTGAGTTCGTGAATTCTCGAGATGTGTAAGTACCTTTTATTCTGAGATCACGTCCCCCTTTGTGGCGAAAGTATTTATTCCCTTGGTAACCCGATGATAGATTTTTGCTACTGTTTAGTCTCAATCGGTCCTTTCGCCTGCATACAGCTTGTCAGAACATCTTATTTCGCGATTATATCGCTTTCTATGAAGTATTCATTTGAGGTATGAAGACATGTTATGAAAACGTGGGAATTCATACCTGTGTGGGGGAGTAGGCTAGGCGTAATAGCGGCGTAGTCGCATTACGTTCCAGGAAATTGCAACGTGATTGTCAGAGCTATCCTTCAGTCGATAGGCCCCTGGTGCGACTTCGCGATCCACTATATACGGCCCCTCCCAGTTGGGATCGAGTTTTCCTCCTTCTGTCTTTCTCAGGACCAGATCTCCCTTCACGAAGCCTCTTTCCTTGACATGCTTGTTATAATACTTTGCGACACCCGCTGGGGCGAGTTGAACTGAGGACCACGATCGGTAACAATCTCGCGGGGCAATCCATAGCGACAGATAATGCTCCCTGTTCGCGCTTCATAAAGCCCCTGCACCTGCTTTACTACAACTTCTGAATCGCAACAACATGATAGCACAGAGATTGAAAGGCCGATGGCTAACTCTAGCCCTGCGATCAAGGCCTCATACTCAGCTTCATTGTTCGTGGGTTTGAACTTTAGTGCGATGGCGTGGCTTATCTCATCTCCTGTAGCCGACGTGAGAATCACACCCGCGCCACACCCTCGTCATTCACAGCCCCATCAGTGTGCATTATCCACATCATCTGTTCGCCGTACGGATTCACCACTTCCTCTTCTCTGAAACTCGTTTCGACAATGAAGTCAGCAAGCGCTTGCGCCTTGATAGTTGGCATGGGCCGGTATACCACATCGAACTCTGACATCTCGATAACCCATTTTGTGAGCCTCCCTGCTACAGTAGGTTTGGTCATGAAGCTATTGAGTGGAAAGTCCGTCAGGGTTTCAATCGGGTGTGCATGAAAGTAGGGTCTTAGTTTGCGAGCAGCCGTTATCAGCGCGAACATAGACTTTTCAACCGGGGAATACCGCGTTTCCGCTGGCAACTAAGCTCGGCTGACAAAATATACCGGTTTCTCTGAGTCGCGAACAAGAACTGCGCTTACCGCCCTCGAGCTGGCCGCGAGATACAATTGGAGAGTCTCTCCTGGAATCGGGGAAGATAAGATCGGGAGCCTTGTCAGATGTTCTTTGAGGCTCGCGAAGGCTTGACCACATTCCTCATTCCACTCAAAATTCTTTGGCTTTTTCAGAATCTCGAAGAAGGGGAGGTTGCGCTCGGCCAATTTGGCACAAAATCTCCCCAAATAGTTCACTCGGCCTACAAACCTTTGGACCTCATGGGTTGACCGCGGTGTTTCGAGATCGAGAACGGCTTTGACTTTATCGGGATTAACCTCTACACCGCGAGAGCTAATCATGAAGCCCAAGAATTTTCCTTCTGTGACACCGAACACGCACTTGTCCGGGTTTAAACTCATCCCATACCTCCTGAGCGTTGCGAAGACCTCTGCCAGGTCGCGAGCATGGTCACTTTGTTTCTTGCTCTTTACTACAATGTAATCAACGTAGGCCTCAACCTTATCCCCTATCTGATCACTGAAGATGCGGTCGACCAATCTCTGGAAAGTGGCCCCCGCATTCTTAAGGCCGAAAGGCATCACTTTGTAGCAGAAAGTTCCCTTATCTGTTATGAAAGAGGTATGCTCTGAGTCAAGGGGGTTCATCATGACTTGGTTATACCCTGAGTACGCATCTAAAAAGCTGAGTGCCTCATGCCCTGCGGTGGAGTCTACAAGCTGATCAATGGAAGGTAGTGGGTAGCTGTCTTTCGGGCAAGCTTTGTTCAAATCTGTGAAGTCCACACACATCCTCCATTTTCCCGTTCCTTTTTTCGCGACCATAACAACATTAGCCAACCAAGCTGGGTACTGTACTAGTCTTACAAACCCAGCTTTTAGGAGTTTCGCGAGCTCCACGGCCGCGGCCTCATTCTTCGGACCCGCCTGCTTTCTTTTTCTCTGTCTTTTAGGAATGATATCGTTGCTAATATTTAGAGAGTGAGTGATTACCGATGGGGGAATTCCTTTCAAGTCTTTGGGGGACCAAGCGAAGACATCTCGCGACTCCGACAACAAGTTTTCAATCTCCCTCATCACCATATGGTCAAGGTTACCTCCCACCGATAATTTCTCTTCTTTGCTCGCAAAAGGAGTGACCTCCTGCGTTTCAAATCCGGAAAACTTTGCTCTGTCCACATTTCCCTCAGAATTCTGGTATCTGGGAGGCTCGCGAACATCTAACACAGCTTCCTCCTCGACATTAGGCATACCCGGGACAAAACGTTGGTTCGCGAGCAGAGGCGTATCTTCTCCCTTTTCGGACTTGATATAACAAGAGATGCTCTCTTTCTCCACACTCGTCGCAACTCCAGTCCCGGAGGGTGTGGGAAACTTTATGCAGAAATGGCTCATGGACACTACTGCATCAAACTTGCACAATGTACCTCTCCCAATGATCGCGTTATATGAAGAGCTTGTCGGGATGATGACGAAATCAATCTTTTCTGACCTTTGCGGCCCTGTCTCATCTCCCATCACTACATCTAAACTCACCACTCCTAGAGCAGTGACTCTCTCTCCCGCGAAGCCTACTAAGGTGGTTCGCGTCGGTCTCTTCATCCGTGGATCAACCCCTAGTTTTTCGAAGGCATCCAGATATATTATGTCAGCAGAGTTGCATGTGTCCACCAGAATACGGCTGACTAGTTTTGTGCCAATCTGCAGATGTATAACTAATGGGTCACCAGAAGAGACCGCTCACTCGTTGATCCCCTCATTAGAAAAAACAAGTTGATATGGTTCTCTGGGAAGGGGTTTCGCGATACTCATAACAGGAAGCCCGCGAGGGAGCGGAGCGTTAATCATCTTTTGTTGTTCACGCCTATTTGGGGGTATAGGGATATGTTTCCCGGCTATGGTCCCTACATGACCGTCCGGTCGCGGGAAGTCTTGATTGCGTTGAGGTGGATGAGGATCGTTAGCGTTCTGCTGGTTGCGTCCTCTTCCTCGCCCACCATTGTTGTTCCCCCCTCTGAACGGCCCTCGACCAGGGTTTCTACCACCCATGCCTTGGTTGTTTCCTCCGCCACTCTGATTCATGAGGACGACTCTCTGCTCTGGTTCATTGCCCATTCTGGGGCCACTCCTGCATTCATCCGTGTTGTGAGTAGTGGAGTTGTGGTTGGCGCACCACATTCCATCGCGACCGCGACCTCGGCCTCCATTGCCTCGGCCGCGACCTCTGTAGTTGGAGTGGTCATCCCTCTGGTTCATCAAATTCTGTTCCTGAAACTGATTCTGGTCCGTACTCTGTCTGTAATCCTGATATTGATTCTGATTCTGACGCTGAGTTATTAAACCTGGAGCTCGCGAATCACTCTGTCCCTGGTCATACTGCTGTCTCTTGTTCCCCCAATTCTGATTGCCTTTTCTAGAGCTCTGGCCCTGGTTCTGGTTCTGTTTCTTCTGTCCTCCACCCACCGCGGGTGTGCTTGAATGAGTTTCAACTTGAATTTCGACATAAGCTCTTTCTAACATGGCCTGATAGGACCCTTCCTGCTTTCTGTAGAGGTGCTTTTTGAACTCACTCCCGTCGGCCAGCCCATTTAAGAACGCGACCCTGGCGGTTTTATCATCAAAGTCATCAGCCTCCAAGACCATCAGCGAGAATCTTTTTACGTACTCTTCCAGACTTTCGCCCGTCTTTTGTTTGATCCCAACCACTTCTTGCATAGTGATCTTTCTCTTCTTCGAAGAGCCAAAATGCAACAAGAATCCCCTTTCAATATCTGCAAAGCAAGAGATGCTCCCGGGTGGTTGATTTAACATCCATGTCATGGCGGTGTCCGCGAGTGTTCCTGGGAATCCTTTGCATAGGGTGGCCTCATCCGGGCCCCTCGCGATCATGGCGTACTTGTATCGGGTAAGGTGTTCCCTAGGGTCCCCCTTACCAGTGTATTCCTTGATCGTCGGGAACCTGAAATCTGGTAGTGGAGGGGCCCTGATGATGTGCTCTGCAAAAGCCGTGGGGCCAAACATTGTTGATAAGTCGAGAGGAGGGTTCTGGAATGTCTCGCGATGATAGTGGGGTGCCCCCTGACGATCGCGTTGTTCTTGTACAGGATAGTACGCTCGGCCCCTCTCGTCATAGCGAACATCATGTTGAGAGTTGTAGTACTCCTGATGACTCATTGGAGCCTGGTTTAAGTCGAACCTTCCCTGTCCAACATCGCGAGTACCATTTCTCTCCCTCGGCCTTCTAGAAACCGATGCTCTGTCATCCGGGACAATTTCAGCTACTTCTTCTTCTCGATTAATCTCTCTCTCCTCGCGATTGGCTTGGTCGTTGAGAGGTTCGATCCTTTGGTTAGCTGCATTTGGGGCAATCGGGGCGCCTTGCGCTATCCAGGCGGCAAAAAGCTCGTTCTGCTCCCGAGGGATAGTGATAAGCTCGGGAACTTCCTCCTCAACGCGAGGGAGTGGTGGGGGATTGAGAGTGTTTTGATTGATGTGTGACGTGGTGGCGTTTACTGTGCCGCTTCTGCCAGTCTCGACCATAATGTCGGCGCCAGTGTTGGAGCCCAGATATTCGCGATCACGCAATCAACACCTCGCGAGATCTGGCCTTCAGTGAATCTTCAAATACTGGAGACCTTCCTCACACAATCTGGAGCAACAACTTGCGACTCATCTTTATCCGGATCAAAATGTATTATCCTCCTCTGTTCTTTATGTTCTTCAATCCTCAAGGTACCTGCACAACCAAACCGGAAGGTTGGACCCCCTGATTTGGCTCTCCGACGCTCAAGTCAGTAATAGTTATAGATAAATGAACACAATGCCTCAAACAACAATCGAATGAAGTAAAACCTCGTGAGTCAACTCAATGAAACAGTAAATAATGAAACTCAACCAATCGTGATGATTCACACCTCAAAAGCACGATAACGATACCGAGAGCCAGAATCCAGGTACCGATCATCCGATTCTCTACTAAAAGAGATGAATCGGGATCAGAGAGACGAGCTCGAAAATGAGTAATCGCCTTATGTGTTTTCTCTCTAGCTCAAGGGGGGAGGAAGATGCTCTCAATTGCCACTACTCTTCTCTCTCTTTGCGGTTAGGATTTATAATCAGACATCGGGCCCCACACAATCTGGTATCGCTCTCTTTTCCTATTGGGCTTCTTAATGGGCCTCTCGTTCTTGACTTGGTTATTGGTCTTATGGGCTCGCGGTCTGTTTATTAGTCGCGAACCGGGTTCGTGTTAGAATCGCGAGAACCGGGTCCAACAGTGCCAACTGCGACGGAGGAGGAGCTACAGGTCTGAATGGAGCCGGAATTGGTGGAGGAGATCTTTGGAGCGTGGTAACCTCGTCTGAGAGTCCCGCAGGAGACAAATTGATGGAAGCGGTTCGAATTTGGTTCGCGTTTCTGCAATTTCACACTTAATCGGCACCATAACTTCTTGATGGAAGCGGTTCCAAGTATTGCCGGAGACGAGACGCTCGCCGCAGACTCAATATGCTTGAGCCTCAGATTCGTCTTTCTTCAAGATCCATCATCATCTCAGAAGCTGGATCTGTCCTTTTTTCTTCAATTTCGATTTGAAGAAACCACTGGTCTTGATTTTTGGTAGGATGAGCTTGAGCTTGCAAGTGATGGTGGTGTGATTAGCAGAAAATGATTTTCGAACATAAACATCTCAATTTGTTGGCAGTTATTTGAGGCAGAAGCAGGATTGTAGGGGAAAGAGGAAGAAATTAATAGAAGATGGATCTTCCAAGGCTTTCTGTTATCCTCCAAGCTGCTCTTAGTCTGAATCTTGCTGAACAAAGCTGTTGGGCAGTGTCTCAACCAGGTTTGCTTGATTCAGACTCTTCATTTAATCATATGTTTGCAGAATTTGGTTATGATGCCTTTCTTAATCTCAATTATAATTATGTGAAGCTACAGATAATTTGATGGTAAAATTTTAGTCTGGGATGACTAGTGTAGTTGATATTTTTCTTCCATTTGTTTACAATGAAGAAGCTTCCATTTGTTGATATTTTTATCTTTTTCTCTCTCTCTGCCAGCATAAGAAACCCAAATTGTCAGAGAAATGGGTTTCTTATTAGAGAAACCTCTCTAGAATCAATGAGAGTTTCTTCTGCAATTTTCTGACATTTATTTTAACTCTTTTTTATTTTTTAGCTTTAAGAAACTCATGGTTCTCCATTGTGGATGCTCTTAGGGATGCACTTGTCAGAGCTGTAACTATATTTGTTCCTGCTGTTCCAGAAGGCCTACCACTGCTAATGACTCTGAGTCGTGCTTTTTCAATGAAAAAATTGGTAAGAGACAGAGCATAGTAACTAAAATTTATGAGAAGAATTAACAAAATTATGTATTTGGTGTTGTTGCATCCTATACTTGAGTGTCTTCTTAGTACAAAAAATGCCTGACAGCCTTGATCCAAGACTATATATTACAGTTACTACTTTTTTAAAGCCGTGAAGAGAGAGTTAGAGTAACTTGTGAAGCTTTTCAAATATTTACTTGAAAGGTTTGATCTTCTGTTTGAGTTCTTCTGGCGATTTGGTATGCTGAGGCTTCAGGATGACTGCAAATGATATCATTGATGCATGATTGGATTTCTAGAAACATGTACATAATTTATTTGAAACTTGCTCATGTATAAGCTGTATGTGGATGGATTATGCTTTGTACATAATTTATTTGAAACTTGCTCATGTTTAAGCTGTATGTGGATGGATTATGGATATACCCGTTTGGATTGCTTCCAATGTTTCAATAGAGGCTTACTGGCCAAGCTTGTATAGTATCATTGTGAAACCTGATTTGGTGCAGGGCTTGCTGTACAAGTAAATATGTTTTTTTTTTCAAAATTAAAAATGACTAATGAGGCATGCAGAAGTTCATGCATTAACATATACATATACAGGTCCATTCATTTTACATTTTATCAAAAGAATATTCCATTGAAAAACGATCACGACAAGCTCATGATTTTCACATACGGGTTCATTCATTTTCCCATACGGTTCATTCATTTTCCCATACGGTTCATTGATCTACACATAAAGGTTCATTGATTTATTCATTTAGGTTCATTCATCAACACATAAAGTTTCATTGATTTTTAAACACTTTAATTAAAGAACAATTCAATGAAAAACGAGTTCGCAAACAAAAATCAGAAGACAACAAGTTGAATGATTTACGAGAGATTCATAAACATAATTGACTATCACGCCCCAAGTTAATAAAAGAACATGCAATATAAACTTGCTCGTAAGTATAAATGAACTTGTGTGATAATATGCATGAACCTTCTCATTGGTAAATATGAACTCGTCTGAAAATATACATTTAGGTTCATGAAAATATGCCTAGAGGTTCATTAAAATATGCACTTAGGTTCATGAAAATATACACTTTAAGTTCATAGGAATATACTTAGGTTTATGAAAATATGTCTAGAGGTTCATGAAAATACACACTTAGGTTCATGAAAATATGCCTAGAGGTTCATGAAGTTTTTAAGCTCATTTTTTTTGTTATTAACACATTGCAGTAAAAGGCTTTAGATATGCCTAGAGGTTCATGGAAATATGCCTAGAGGTTCATGAAAATATGCCTAGAGGTTCATGCCGATAGTCTTGCAGGTTCATGAGTGTTTTTAGCACATATTTTTTGTTACTAACACAATGTACTAACATTCCCCAGGTTGATGCTGATAGTTGTGTAGGTACATGAATTTTCTTAGCCGAATTTATTTGTAATGAGCCCATTGCATCAAAAGGCCTTAGGTTCATATCGTTAGTCATGCAGGTTCATGTTAATAGCCTAGCAGGTTCATGCCGATAACCTTGCAGGTTCATGATTTTTTTTGCATTGATATTTTTATGAATACATTTTAGTTCATGCCAATAGTCATGTAGGTTCATGTCGACAACCTTGCAGGTTCATGCCCATAGTCTTGCAGGTTCATGAGTGTTTTTACCCTAATTCTTTTTGTTACGAACACCGTGTACTAAGATCCCCAAGGTTCATATCGATAGTTGTATAGCTTAATAAAAAAATTAATCAGATTTATTTATTATGAATACATTACACCAAAAGGTCTTAGGTTCATATCGATAGTATTGTAGGTTCATGTCGATAGCATTGAAAATACGCCTAGAGGTTCATGAGAATACACACTTAGGTTCATGAAAATACACACTTATGTTCATGTAAATACACACTTAGGTTCATGAAAATACAACATTCAAAAGCCTATAGGTTCATTAAAGTTTGCAAATATGTCTAGAGGTTCATGATAATATGTCTACAGGTTCATGAAAATATGCTTATAGGTTCATTAAAGTTTGCCTAGAGGTTAATGAAAGTATGCCTAGAGGTTCATGAAAATATACGCTTAGGTTCATAGCAATAAACTTAGGTTAATGAAAATTTGAGGCTCACGAAAATATGTCTAAGGTTCATGAAAGTATGCCTAGAGGTTCATGAAAATATGTATAGAGGTTCATGGAAATATGCATATAGGTTCATATTGATAGTCATGTAGGTTCATGAAGTTTTGTAAGCTCATTTTTTTGTTATTAACACATTTTAGTAAAAGTATTTATATATGCCTAGAGGTTCATGAAAATATGCATAAGGTTCATGAAAATTGAAAATATGCCTGAAGGTTCATGATAATATGCTTAGAGGTTCATGAAAATATGCCTAGCGGTCATACTAATAGTCATGCAGGTTCATGAAGTTTTTAAGCTCGTTATTTTTATTAACACATTGCAGTAAAAGGCTTTAGATATGCCTAGAGGTTCATGAAAATATGATTAAGGTTCATGCATATATTCCTAGAGCTTCATGAAAATATGCCTAGAGGTTAATGAAAATACGCACTTGGGGTTCATGAAAATATGCCTAGAGGTTCATGAAAATATGACTATAGGTTCATGAAAATATGACTATAGGTTCATTTAGCCTAAATTATTTTTTAATGAACACATTGAACTAAATGTCTTAGGTTCATATCGATAGGCTTGTAGGTTCATGTCGATAGGCTTACAAGTTCATACTAATACTCTTGTAGGTTCATTTAGCCTAATTTATTTTGGCCGTTTAACCCCGCACCCGGTTTTTTATAACCGGAACCCGCTTTGGGCGCATTCCGGGTGCGTCCAATTTTTTTTTTAAAACCGGTACGCCCAAGAATTTTTTTTTTTTTTTTTTTGCCATCAAACTGCTCAAAATTCCGGTCTGATGTTCGACGCATCCTAGGTGCGCCCAAAACTGAACCGGGTTTTAAAAAAAAGGTTTGGACGCATCCCGAATGCGCCCAATGGTGGGTGCCAGTTATAAAAAAGTGGGTGCGGGGTTTTTTGCCGTTTATTTTTTAATGAGCATATTGAACTAAAAGACACTAGGTACATGTCGATAGTCATGTAGGTTCATGTCAATAGCCTTACAGGTTCATGCTGATAGTCATGCAGGTTCATTTAACCTAATTTATTGTTTAATGAACGCATTAAACTAAAAGACACTAGGTTAATATCGATAGGCATGTAGGTTCATGTTGATAGCTTTACAAGTTAGTGTTAATAGTCTTACAAATTTATTTAGCCTAATTTATTTTTTAATGAACACATTAAAGTAAAATGTCTTAGGTTCATCTAACCGAATGTTTCTAATTTCATCCAAACAAATCGTTATAAATTTGTATCTTCATTATCACCTTTTGTTTCTCAAACAGTACCGCATCAGGAAACAACACCCTTAACACTGACCGACAAAGAAAATCAAAGAAATCAAAGACTCTATTCAAATTCACGAGGAAGAAACCAATCTCAATTGAGCTATAATGCGACAATAGCCTTCTTCTTAGACTTGTCGTAGTCCAACAACATGTCTTTGAACAAAAACCAAGCTTCTATTAAATCAAATCAACATCCAGCAGAGACTTCAACTCAACAAAAAAAAGCATAATAAAAATCACATGAAAAAGCAAGGCTTGGTTTGATATTAGCTAAATGGTGAGCAGGGGCATTCCACACACACTCCATGAGATGAATTTGTGACAGCAACCAGCCAAGTGCTCCCCCTTCCTCCTCAACTTTGAAATCTGAGACAGTGAATCAAATTTGATAAGGACAGAGCGCAGACCCCGCTCGACGACGCTTCGTAATGCCCAAAATAATGCCTCAGCTTCTTCAATTTCCGGGTTCCCAAACAGTAGGCAACAGGTCCAAGAAACATGCCAGAGGTTGTTTGCCTGTACGTGACTATGACCAAATGATTCAACCCCCTGGGGTTTCTTCCCACATCAGGATAAACCTCCTTCTCCAACACTTAGATTCTGAAAAAGACACAACTCCATGGTTGGATAAGCCTCCTCCATCTCTAGGCACCTGCAAGAAGGGCCTTGAATTCGAAAGGAAATATCTTCATATGGAGCAGTTTTTCTGATGCATTTTAGTACTATCTACCCCTAGATATTGCTTTGGGTGTGAATTAGAAGCACAAGAAATTTACTTAAAACAACATCAATTGTGTGTATGAAATAAAATAATCAGACAATAAGTTCATCAAATATGAAAGCCAGAAGTCCCGAGTGAAATCTCACTACCAGTAGAAAACAAGAACTTACAATCTAAAATCTTTAGATTTCAACAATAAAAGTACAAAAATCAGATTTCAACAAAACTAAATACCAATCAACAATCTTTGGATTTCAACAATGAAGAGTACAAAATTCGAAGTTGTAGCACCACATAAAAATGAAATTCCGCAAAAGCTTGAAAATAGGTAAGGAAAATTGAATCTATACAGAAGAGTAGAAGGGAGATAAAACCTCGATTTAAGATATCAAACCTCAATTTAGACCTAGACATCGGCGGCGACGATGGGAGTTCATGACCTCCGTCTTCGCTTCATAATCCTAAGAAGGAAAGAGGAATCACCATCACATACATGTAAGGAGGAAAGTCGGAGATGGAGTGGGTGTTGCTTGGTAATGGCGACGATCGACGCCATTGAAGATGCGAGGGGGAGAGAGACGCCTAAACATGGAATGAGATATTTGAGTTTAAAAGTACGAAAATACCCCTGTCTCTTTAAAAAGCCTGAGAAATGCAGAGACATATCCGCCGTTGATTGAATTTGATCGGAAGGCTCTCGTTATGTCTGCATGTCCGCGTGGGAGGCACCATCCGCATTTGATCCCATCTCCTCATTTGACATCCTCTGAAGGCAATAACCTCACGGTTATTAACTCAATTAAAAATATTTGGAAAATTCGTTGGGAAATTCGAAATATTATTATTGATATTCAAAATTTGCTAAAATCATTTAATGATTTTAAAACATTTCATTGCTTCAGAGAAGCAAACAAAGCGGCTGATTTTTTATCAAAATCTTATATCAGCTTGCATATACTAAAAACGGTCCTTAATTGTAATTAGAGGGACATCGTATCTGATGAGTATATCAGAACCATTAGGCCAGTTCTATTTCAATCAGGTGTGATACATTCCTGCTCTGATTTTTTAAGGATCATTGAAGATGATGAGGATTCAGGAGTTGTCACCAGCCCCGGTGAAACTCTGGTTCTTGTCTCAAACAAAAATTTTTTTATCTAGAGGAAATTTGATCGGGTCGACTATTATCCGCAACCGACCTGCAACGATCCGACACGGATACAACCCATAAATAGTGAGCCCTAAACGACCCGACTCAAACCGAGCCAAAAAGGCCAAATCTGAGCCCGACCCGTTTGACCGGTGTAGGCCGTACCGATACTTCATTCATCGACATCCTTGTGAGTTCCGGCTATGCCTGCTGTGCTCTCTAGCTTCGATTAGAATTCTCCGGCGATCATTCAATGGACCTCGATCTAGATTCCATTCTCCACCGCCACTCCACTCCCGGCGTCACATCGACCACCGAATCTGACTCTGACTCGGACGACAATGTTGAACCCTCAGCTCGCCGAACGGTCGACGACATCCTCAACGAATCCGACACTTGTTCTTCCTCTCCAACACCATCTTTCTACGCCGCAGCTCACTCGGATTCCGGGGCGGACGACGATGAAGTCGCTTCGGTGTATAGCAGCAGCACTGCTAGAATCACAACCCCAGGTTTTGGAGTGGGATCTGCTATTAGAAATTTCAACTCCAATCCCGAGTCGCCCCAATTAGATGATAATACTGGCCGATCGAGGTATAATCTGCTTCAGAGGTACAAGTCCGATGAATTTTCCACTTTCTCTAACCGAAGGCCGCCACTTCCATCTCTCTTCGGCACCGGTGTCAGGTCGACTGCTAAACCTGGAGCAGCGCTTGCAGCGGCTGCGGCCGCATCCAGGTCAATTCCCACGCCTCACGCTGCCGCGATTAAATCTAGGAGGGCCATGAGTGTGTGCTTGGAGAGAATGGCATCGGCTGGTGATCAACTGTTGGGATTTGATACGGTTAGTGTGAGTAGTGTTCTGGATGAGGTAAGATTGGGCGAGCTGGATGACCAAACTGATTCGGATCTTAATATCGAATTATCTGACAAGGATGTCGTTGAACGCATTACTAGTTCTGCTACTAAATCATCTCAAGAATTTAACAGGACGGGATTGGATGAGTTGACAAAAGATGAATCTGAGAAGATAGGTATAGAGCAAGAATTTTCAGTGGCTACTTCAGTTGGGTTGGTTGAATCATCATCTAATCTTGAGCAAAGGGGTGATCAGAATTTGAAGGAAAGTATTGCAATATCAAGTTCTCATACTGTACATCATGAACAAAGTGTTTCTGTGAGCTATCCAGACTGGGACGTGGTGGATTATGAGGAATCTCAAACTTCAACTTCTCCACATCACGCTGAAGATGGAGGTCTTCCCCTAGAATCAGCGGAAGAAAGTAGAGTAGAGGTTGACAGATCAGAGTTTCACCATGTGGTGAAGGACAGGCCAGAATCCAAGAGTGAGGAAGTGGATCCGATAAGTGATGATATTACCAGGATGGTTGAAGATAGGCTTGCACAGCTTGAGAGTGAGAGATCTATCAAAAGGACAGATGAAAAACTTCAGTCCTCAAGAAAGCAGTTGGAAGTAGCCGAAGAGTTGGAAAAGAAACAAGCCTCTACAGGACTCCATTTAGAGGAAGGTGCTGTTGCTCAACCTATGAGACTTGAAGGTGTTCGGAGGGGTTCAACTGTTTTGGGATACTTTGATGTCAGTGCTGGAAATACTGTCACTAGAACCATCTCCTCTCTCGATTTTAGGCGTGATCATGGTTCTTCAGAGGTTCTGGCAGTGCATCATAATCATATTGCAGTGGGAACATCGAAAGGTGTTGTGCTTGTTTTTCCCAGCAAATACTCTGTTTATAATCCTGACAACATGGAGGCAAAGGTTGCTTCTTCTTCTTCTTCTTTTTCCTCTAAAGAGTTAACATTTTTTTCTTTCATTCCTTGTTTTACTTGCTGCTATATTCAAGAAACAGCTAATGCTACACTTTTCACATGTTCTAAACTATGCTGCATGTGTTCAGATTTCATTCCTTGGTCTGGATGGAGATAAATCTCGAGCCTCTGTAACTTCTTTGTGCTTCAATCTGCAAGGTGACATGCTTCTAGCTGGATACGGAGATGGTCACTTCACATTCTGGGATTTGCAGAGAGCAGCTGCAGCAAGAATTGTGATGGGAGAACACAAAGCGCCTGTAGTTCATACTTTTTTTTTCGGCCAAAAGGCAATTACTGGTGACTGCAAAGGTTTACTTCTGCTACATACACTTTCAGTAGTTCCTTTGCTTGGGATTCTCAAGGTTGAAACAAAGGTGAGGTTGTCTTTATCACTACTGTGCAACATTTGTAAAATATTATAGTTCTTGTAATGAATTTGAGGATGAGGGAAAACGTCGAATTGAATTATTGTTTGAAGTGTTAATCTTTTTTCTTATTGATGTACTTATATTATCCTTGAATTGAGACAGTGTCTTCTTGATGGAGAAAGAACAGGCACAGTGCTTTGTGCTTCTCCCCTTGTTCCTGATGTCTTTGTTGGAGCTGCTTCATTAAATAACCAGGGCAGCTCTACAAGTTCTGCCAGTAGCTTTGGGGGGTATTCTTGGAAGCTCTTTAGTGAAGGTACCTCATTGTCTGAAGATGGTGTTGTGGTCTTCATTACATATCAAACCGCACTTGTGGTATGAAGCGCTTCAGTATAACAGATATTCCAAGTACGTCCATAAAGTATAACTAAAATCTATCTTTTTTAAACCATGAGTGGTCATTTTAGGTTAGGCTCACTCCTTCTTTGGAGGTGTATTCCCAAATTTCCAGACCAGAAGGTGTGAGGGAAGGTTCCATGCCCTATGCTGCTTGGAAATGCACAACACAATTACAGGGTTCTATAGGTTGGTATCATTTATGCGTTATCATACTCTTTGTCATGTAAGAAGCATGCTCAGATATCTCCTATTTCAGAGACACCTGTGGAAGCATCGGAAAAGATTTCTTGGCTTGCAATTGCATGGGATAGGAAGGTGCAGATTGCAAAATTAGTGAAATCTGAGTTGAAGGTCTGTGTCAAGTGGACACTTGACAGTGCAGCAATAGGCTTGACTTGGCTGGATGATCAGGTATGCAAATGTACAAGTTGCATGTCATATGTGTTATGGTCTTCTCTGATTAAACTTGGATTGGTCTGTTTTGATCCTCCTGCAGTCCCTTGGTTTAGTAACTCTTCTTGTTAGAACAGTATGTCTATGCGCTTTTTATACAATTATATTCTGTTGAACAGAGTAATTTAGATTGGATTTCTTCCTTTACTCTGGCAGTTGCTGGTGATTCTCACCTTGACAGGACAACTTTGCTTGTTTACGAGGGATGGAAAACTAATCCATCAGACCAGTTATGCTGTGGACAGATTTGGTGGAGAAGATCTCATTGCTTATCATACACACTTCAGTAATATCTTCGGGAACCCTGAAAAGTCTTATCACAACTGTGTGGCACTAAGAGGGGCTTCCATTTATATACTTGGGCCTGCACATCTTGTTGTTTCTCGACTTCTTCCTTGGAAAGAAAGGATTCAGGTTTTGCGCAAGGCTGGTGACTGGATGGGTGCCTTGAACATGGCAATGACACTGTATGACGGTGAGGCACATGGTGTGATTGATCTTCCTAGAAGCTTGGAATCTGTTCAGGAGGCTATAATGCCATATCTTGTGGAGTTGCTTTTTGCATATGTAGATGAAGTATTTTCTTATATATCTGTGGCTTGCAATAACCAAACTGGAAAGATTGAAGATTTAGATGGCTCAGTCAGTCTGAACAGCTCCAAGCCATCTGAGATAAAAGAGCAGTTCACACGCGTTGGTGGTGTTGCTGTTGAATTCTGTGTGCACATCAGAAGGACAGATATCCTTTTTGAAGACATATTCTCCAAATTTATCACAGTTAACCATAGAGGTATGTTTCCCTGTCCTTTTCACAGGAGCTGCGTTCATATGTGGAGCATGTATTTAGTAAGTGATTTTGTTTTCACATACAAGGATGTCTTATAGCCATAAACTTTCTTGAACATGCTTAGAGTTTTTTCCCAAGTGAACTGTTAACTAACAAAGATTTATTACATGTTGAAACTCTCACTTGTAGTGGGATGTGTAACATTCCACTGCATGAATTTGTGCTTAGTTGATTAGGGCCTGTCCTATGTAGGCTGATATTTCTATAAGTTTCCCCATTCTGTTCAATTAGATGTTTGGTTGATAATATATATATATATATATATATATATACAGATACCTATATCTTTATATTGGTGTTAAATTTCACTTTGAAGATACATTTCTGGAACTACTGGAGCCATACATATTGAAGGACATGCTTGGATCATTACCACCTGAGGTAACACAGGAGCAAAGTGTTTGAGCATTTGGAGACTTTTTTTATTAAAATATGCTGATCCTTTTTTATATCTATGTAGATCATGCAAGCACTTGTGGAGCATTATAATTTCAAAGGATGGTTGCAACGAGTTGAGCAATGTGTTCTTCACATGGATATTTCCTCCCTGGACTTCAATCAGGTCATTCCACATTTTCTATATTGACATTGTCTAGTTTCCATTGTGGCGCAAAATATTTGTACAAATGATGTATAAATGCATTTGTAGGTTGTCAGGTTATGTCGGGTGCACGGGCTGTATGGTGCCCTTATATATCTTTTTAACAGAGGATTAGATGATTTCAGAACACCCTTAGAGGAACTAGTTGCAGTTCTGCGGGATGCTGAAAAAGAAGTTGCTTCTGCCCTTGGGTATGTTATTTGGTAAACATTGTTCTGTTTGCTTCAACGACCATATTCTGTATTCTTGATGAGGTGATTCTTTGTTTGAATACAGATATCGGATGCTTGTCTATTTGAAGTATTGCTTCATGGGTCTTGCATTCCCACCAGGTATAATAATTATTTAGCTATTCTGGCTACTAGCTAGGATTCTTACAACATGAGCTGCGTCGTGCATTTAATATGTGCGTACACTCATTTTGTATTATTAATTAAATTCTTGTCATGTTTTATTCTTATTATCCTCAAATTAATATGATTACGTAATAGCCGTTTAAGTAAATTCCATTAGTTTATATACATATACAAAACAGTTTGCTTTCATCAACCCGAGGATAGTGTAGAAAGTTTTTAAGGTAAACCTTGTACTTCGAAACTCAATTATCTTACCATGTGGATCCAGAATATGCACACTAAGAATTCAGGGATGGTGATAAGTTATATACTTGAGCCTGAGCAGCAAGTCTGCGACTCTTCTCTTCACTGAACTTATGTGGAGATCTTTACTCTAAAGCTTGACTTTTAGTGATGAACCTATTTGACTTTTAGTGATGAACCTATTTGTTAACTTCAGTTTTCTTTAAAATAAACTGAGTTTACTGTTTTGTAACATCCAATTCTACTATAAATACCTACAGGTCATGGAACTCTGCCTTCTGCTCGTATTCCTTCTCTGAAGACGGAACTTATTCAGTCTCTTCTGCAGGACTCTGGTATTCCGAAAAGCAGGCCATTCGCAAGCTTAGTTTCAACTGGGTCATACATAAACTTGTATTACTTGTTAGAACTGGATACGGAGGCTACATTGGAGGTTTTGAAGCACGCATTTGTGAAATGTGAGAAGCTCGCAGAATCTTTGGAAGGTTCTTCTGATGCAGTTGTTATGCCTCCCAAAGTGAGCGAAGTAACAGATGATAGCCATTTACTCCAGAAAACGGTTGATTCTCTTGTCCACATTCTACATATTGATATTTCACGAGCTGTCAGATCTGCTGGAAATGACGATACTGGGTCAGGAATATGGCCTTCAAGGAAAGACATAGGTCATGTAATTGAGTTCATTGCAAGCTTTGTTGCATGCAAGAAAGCTATTGTGTCAAAGAGTGTCTTAAGTCAGTTATTAGAGTACTTAATTTCAGAAAATAATGTATTGCCGATTGAGCCCCTTGTAAATAATGAATCTGCAAAGAAGAGGGAAAAACAGGTGCTTGCTTTGCTGAATGCAGTTCCTGAGACGGATTGGAACGATTCTTATGTCCTGCATCTGTGTGAAAATGCTGAATTCTTCCAGGTAATGTCTTGCTGTTGTTGTTGTTGTAAATACACACGACATTTACTGCACTTTTGTGAAATGTGGCTAGGATATAATACAAAAGGAAGTTAAAAGGAGAATACACAAAGATGGAGAACAAAGTATATACATTGCAATGTCATTGTCCTATCTCACATACCTGTTTATTTAGGCTTTCTCATGTTTTTCTTTGCAATTGAAGGTTTGTGGCTTAATTCATAGTATCCGGAAAAGGCATCTCGCTGCTTTGGATAGCTATTTGCAGGATGTTGATGAACCTGTTTATGCTTTCTCCTTTATCAACACTACATTATTGAATTTGAGAGACATGGATCTTTCTGCTTTTCGGTCAGAAGTCATTTCCCGCATCCCTGAGCTTACCATTTTGAGCAGGTGATGCATTATAGTGTAGTATCCTGTTCGTTTGTGTTTGCATCCTAAATGAGACATAATTGTATACCCTTAAATTCCCTTTCTGTTTCTCTATTCACTGCCTTTGCGAGTTATTCAAATTTATTCAACTCATCTACCTAATATTCAGATTCTTTTAGCTTCAGTGTCATGTATACAGGCTTTGACGTTTATTGGTGTCAGTGTTACTTATATTTTGTTTTTTTGTTATTATTCAGAGAATGCACATTGCTTTTGATCATTGATCATTTGAATAAAGAGACAGGACACATTCTCTCCAAGCTTCGCCCACACTCTAGAAGTCTCTTCCTTTACCTCAAGACTGTCCTTGAGGTTTATGTATCTGGCACTCTCAACTTCCCTTGCTTAAGAAAGGATAATCTCACTGATCATGGTGGAAATGAGATTAAGCATCAGCACAATGGACTGGCAGCATATTTGGAAAGGGTTTCTGATTTTCCAAAGTTACTTCGTGACAATCCCGTTGAAGTTTCCGAAGAGATGATTGAACTTTATTTTGAGGTAAGATTAACATTCTTTTCTATACATTTTGAACGTGCTTTGTTGTATTCTCAATAATTCCAAGAAAGAAGTTCCTGATATGGGTAGTTTTGGGTTAGTACATTATTTGAATTATTAGTTCCTTATCCTATGGTCTCCTGTCTGAAATTTAAACATCACAAATGCAGCTATTGTGCCAGTTTGAACCTGATTCAGTTCTTAAGTTCCTCGAGACCTTTGAAAGTTATAGAGTAGAACATTGTTTGCGCTTGTGTCAACTCTATGGTGTTGTTGATGGAGCTGTTTTCTTGCTGGAAAGGGTGGGCGATGTTGGAACTGCACTTCAGCTTACCCTTTTTGGTATTAATAGCAAATTCATGATGCTTCATGCTGCTGTGGAAACTACAGTTTCAGACGCGGCTGCGACAAACATCTCTGATATGGAATATTTGAAGGAATCTTTAGGGTCAAAGGAGGTAGGTATTTATTTTTGTTATTTGTTATATTATGTTTGTTCTGTAATGCTTAATTCTAGTTTTTTCTACTTGATGACTTGTCTATACTTGCAGGCACAGGTCATTAGCAAAATATTGCATGCATGCATTGGTCTCTGTCAGCGCAATACTCCTCGTTTGGAGCCTGAGGAGTCAGAAGCCCTGTGGTTTGAGCTGCTTGACACGTAAGTTGAATGTCTTAAATTTTTAATTTTGATTGTCTTTTTCATTAATATAGATTATAGTTTGTGAATTTTATTTCACGCTTTGCTCGCTACTAATATAGCTAGTTCGAATGAAGTTGCATGGCAATTTTCATGTGATGACTCTGGCAGTGATGTTAACTTAACACAGTTTTGGAGCATGAAGCAGATAAAAATTCGTTTTTGTTGATTTAAGCAAGGTGATCTGTATGCAGGTTTTGTAAACCATACATTAATTCTGAGGAACAAAGTGAAGTTAAAGCGATCAATAAAGATAATAATACAGAGAAAGAAGCTATCACGTGGAAAATCCCTAAAGCCCGAAAGAGTACTCCAATTCTGAAGCGCTTATTTGCACAATTTATTAAGGAGGTTGTGGAAGGGATGATAAGATATGTGCGTCTTCCATCCATTATGTCGAAACTTCTTGCTGATAATGGTAGTCAGGAGTTTGGTGATTTTAAGCTTACCATACTGGGAATGCTTGGAACTTATGGGTTTGAAAGAAGGATTCTGGTAAGCTTGGGAGTCTTGTTAGCTATCCTATCTCTTTCACTCCGTCATTACATTTATTATTGCAATTCTAAATGAGTGATCTCTTTCTCTCTTTAATTGTGGTACTGCAGGACACAGCGAAATCCTTAATAGAGGATGATACGTTTTACACTTTGAGTTTGCTCAAGAAAGGTGCCTCTCATGGGTATTCCCCAAGAACCGCACTTTGCTGTGTGTGCAATTGCCCTTTCAACAAGTCTTCAGCTGTCAGAGTTTTCAACTGTGGTCACGCAACACACATGCAATGCGAGCAAAGTAGCTTTTCTACGGGGTGCCCCATATGCGCCCCCAACCCAAAGAAGAAGATTCAGAACCCCAGAAGTAGTAAAATGGTAGAACTTGGACAGGTAAACAGAGCTGCTGCTTCAAGGCCACAACAAGGACATGGAGTTGCTTATGAAAACGATGGCATGGATAGCAACCGTGGGATAAACCAATTTTCACGGGTATCTCACATTCTGGTTTACAGTACACAACTATCGTTGTTTACTATGTTATTTAATTGACATTTGTGTTGTTTTGCAGTTTGAGATCTTAAATAATCTTAAGAAGAATCAGCGACTAATACAGCTTGAAAACGTTCCTCAGCTAAGGCTTGCACCACCCGCTGTTTATCATGAGAAAGTTGTCCACCTATCAGCAGGATCGAGTAGTAGCAGTCTCACCAACACCCCAAAAGCAAGCAAAAACAAGCAACTAAGCGAAATCAAAGCAAAGTCATCTTCAATTCGGTTTCCATTGAGATCAAAGATATTTGGTACACGCCCTCTCTCATGATGAGCACATCATCTATAATGGAAGGAGAAGTCCGTTGTGGTATGACAACAAAGATCACAGTGTATGCCATTTTATGGTATTCAACCGCTCTTTCTTCTGACTGATGAGATGCTGGAATCTGGTTTATAGGTCGTTGTTGCAACTTTCTTTGTACATAGCAAAGTTAGGTAGACACGAATTTAAATATCAATAGAGAAATCCGGGTAATGCTTACGTCATTGAGAAGTGCGGTTCGTTGTTGCGAAGATCAGTAAAGTAGGTGCAAATTTTGGCAATAATGTCTCCAAAGTTTATCCCCTCACAATTGTTAATGGGTCTTCTGTAGGGCTTTATTACTGATTATACGAGTTAAAAAACGTTTGAATCCGTGACAACCACGTATCAATCGTGGTTGAAGCTCTCTCTATGCGTCTGGGTATTAGAGCGACAATCTAGCAAGGAATCTCTCATATTAAGATTGAAGGCGATAATTTTCGTCTTGTTAATGCCATTAACAGCATTTGAATTTTCCCATGGGAAATTGAACTTATTGTTTTGATATTGGAGATGACATTCGACTCTTTGCGTCTTGTCGTATTTCCCATATTTTTCGGAAGATTAATTGTGTGGCGGATCACATTGCAAAAATTCACCACTTCCATCATCCACCCAATCTTGAAGATCTTCGCGATCTCATCCTTCGGAATTCCCTAAAGTGAATCGTTTCTAGATAAACGGGATCCACTAAATGCATTCCTTTTAAAAAAAAAAGTTACTTTACTATAAAATTGCAAAAAAAAGGTTATGGAGTGTAAAAAGGGCCCAACCGGGTTCGAACCGGTGACCTCTTGATCTGCAGTCAAATGCTCTACCACTGAGCTATGGACCCTGTGATGATATCAAACGCTGTGAGTTTTTGTTGTAAGATTTGCAATTTGGTGTTTGTGTTGTTAGTTGTTACGCATCTTTGAAGTTATTTGTTCCCGTTTTGGTTGTGTAACAGAGATCTGTGGTGCTTCACTCGGCTTATGCTTATTATGGTTGCAATTTCATGGCCTTTATTGCTTACTTGTGCAGCTCAAGTGTTGTTGTTGAGTTGGCTGCCAACGCTCTCTTTGTTACTTGACACTCCTAATTCCTTGTTTTCTCCGCCCTTTCTCACTTATTTATCATTGATTAATCCCCCTCCTCCTCTCTCTCCCTCTCACCACATATCATATCACATCACATCGCATCGCAACAATGTCTTCAGCATTCGCGGCCACTAAAATCATCCACCCCCTCAATCTCAGATCCACTGATACTGATTCTCTCAAATTTGCATCTTTCCTTGGATCCACCCAGAACCTGCGTTTCCCCAATGCCCAAACCTTGTCCTCTTCCCACCGTCGATCCCATGTCGCTGCTAAACTTGTCGGAGTCACGGAGCCGCTCAAGGACAACAAGTCCAAACCCTCCCCTGCTTCCAATCTGGTCTGTTTTAGGGTTTCTTTCCTCTTCATCTATTTCTCTAAATTTTATCACATCTTGTTAGGTTTATTGCTATTCTTCAATTATGGCCAGTTACAATAGATTTAGCCTTAAATTTAATCCACAGTTTATGTCTTCTCCCTGGAATTGGACTTATGATTCTGCATGCTTTATTACTCTCATGAATCCCCTTGTTTCAGTTTAAATTTGAATTCTTATTGTTTGTGTACATGTTAGTTGGTTACAAAGCAAGAAGGGCTTGTGCTGTATGAGGACATGTATTTAGGGAGGGCTTTTGAGGATATGTGTGCTCAGATGTATTATAAGGGGAAAATGTTTGGATTTGTTCATTTGTACAATGGGCAAGAGGCTGTCTCAACTGGCTTCATCAAGCTTTTGACAAAGGCTGATTCTGTTGTCAGCACTTACCGCGATCACGTGCACTCCCTAAGCAAGGGTGTCCCTCCTCGCGCTGTGATGAGCGAGCTCTTTGGTAGGACAACCGGGTGTTGCCGTGGCCAAGGTGGGTCTATGCACATGTTCTCCAAAGAGCACAACGTTCTTGGTGGCTTTGCATTCATTGGTGAAGGGATTCCTGTTGCTACCGGAGCTGCATTCACCTCCAAATACAAGAGGGATGTGCTTGGTCAGAATTGTGATGATGTCACGGTCGCCTTTTTTGGGGATGGGACTTGTAACAATGGACAGTTCTTTGAGTGCTTGAACATGGCTTCATTGTGGAAGCTGCCCATTGTGTTTGTTGTAGAGAACAATCTGTGGGCTATTGGGATGTCGCACTTGAGAGCTACTTCTGATCCCGAGATCTGGAAGAAGGGACCCGCGTTTGGGATGCCTGGAGTTCATGTTGACGGGATGGACGTATTAAAAGTGAGGGAAGTGGCCAAGGAGGCGGTTGGCCGAGCTAGGAGAGGTGAGGGTCCCACCTTGGTCGAATGTGAAACTTACAGATTTAGAGGACACTCTTTAGCTGATCCAGATGAGCTCCGTGAAGCTGGTAAGTTTTTCTCTTTCCATTTCAGTCTCTATGAACTATAGTTCCGTTTCTTCCCAATTTGTTCGTTGTTTTTCTGGCATTATTTTCTTGTTTGTAGTTGATTGAATATGATAGTGCAGAGTCCACTTTGGAAGTCTACCTGTCCTTAATTAACTACACATAATTCTATTCAGTCACTTGTGGTGATTGATTAAAATCCCTCGACATCATTCTTGCCAAGTCTTGCTGTAGTGGGAAGCCCGTTTCATTGTGATTTAAGTTACTACTTGCAAATTACATAATCTACCTATTGCTTTCATTACTCCATAAGAATCTTTTTGTGAGGGTGTTTTTGCTTGTTTCTGCTGCATTTATACTTGATCCATTGCTTCTATGCAATGATATCTACAGCTTTCAGTCATAGAGTAAGGCCATCTGAGCTAACTGGCTTTTCATTACAGCTGAGAAGAATAAATATGCTGCTAGAGACCCCATCACAGCCTTAAAGAAGTACTTGATTGATAACAATCTTGCCAATGAAGCTGAGTTGAAGGCTATAGCAAACAAGATTGATGAATTGGTGGAAGATTCTGTTGAGTTTGCTGATCAGAGCCCCTATCCTGCACGCACTCAACTTCTCGAGAATGTCTTTTCCGATCCAAAGGGTTTCGGGATTGGCCCGGATGGAAGATACAGATGCGAAGATCCCAAATTCACCGAAGGAACTGCTCAAGTCTAGGAGCCTAAGTTATCCTTGTTTATCCCCAAGATACAAATTTGTATTACTTATGTCCCCCTTTGTGAACTGCTACTATTTGGCTCTAGTTGTGAAAGATTATTTAATTGTTTGCCTATTTATTGCCACAAGTTTATATGTTTGATCAGAGTGTCAAATAGCAGAGTTCATACAGTATTACTTTGTTATGTGCCAGCCATAAAAGGGTGATGTGTTGATAACAACATACACACTCCTCACCAACATCCACACGTGGCAATAGTAAATTTGAAAAGAAAAGAGGATTGTATTATTAAAGGGAAAGTGTCGAGAAACTTATGTCCCGTGATAATTGAGAATGGTTGTGATAATTGAGAATGGTTGTGCGTCCCGTGAGAATTGAGAATGGTTGTGCGCCCTTGATCTGGATTCTATCGGACGGTCGCTATTGGCGCGTGTGATCGCACGTGTAAAATCATTTGTTACCTTTTTTTCTTTCCTTCTCTCTTCTTTCTGTTATAGGAAGCTCGCGATCTCTCTGCCGTCTTCCTTAGCTTTTTGTCGTCTTTCCAAGCCCTAGATCTTCCACGGTTCCTGTACGTAGTTGCTCGTAATCGTTCTGCACGCAGTTGTTGCTCTGTTATTGATTAGCGTTTCGATTTATGATGTTGTTTCTTTCTCCTTTATGTTTACAAGATTTCGCGATCAAAATTAACAAATCTCTAAATATGGAGTGGTCCAGCCTTGCATGGTTTGGGCCGTCCTATTGGGCTCTTGGCACTCAAGCCCAAGCTTGCCCAAACCCTAGCACAAGCCCTAGCCGCCACCTCTTAGAAACCCTAGCCGTCACTTGCTTTGTTTTCCATTTAAAAGGCTTTTGCCTTCATCAGTGTAACTTACGCTTAGATTAATGAACCTAGAACCATTGTTGAGACGAATGAATTCCTCCATCTTCTAGGTCTGGGCGTCACCTTCCTTCGGGCTCTGACTTCTAGTCTCCTTCACCATATCTTCTAGCCTCTTTCGTCTACATCCCTAGCCTCATAAGTTCCCATAGCTTCTAATCCCTTTCTTCTACATCCCTAGCCAAAACTTCACTGTTTGAGTAGCCCTCAATCACCATAGCCGATCCCTCACAAACCTAGCTTGTTGAAGCTTTCAACATTCATATCCCAATTCGACAAGGCAACTTGACGTCTATATCCAAACAATTCCACTGCATACTTCCATATCGACCCTCCTTCCCCACAAAAGACATCCACCAAAACACTTCCAAGGTTTTTGTCGAAGATCTTCGAGCGCAATTGGCTTTCCGGAGACCAGGCGCGCATCAGGTCCCTGTTAAGGTTAAGCTTGATGCATCTGTAGCGGAAGACTTTAGTAGGAGATTCAACTCTATTGTGTGGAGTATGAATTGAGGGCACTTGTGTTTGAGGAAGATTGATGTTCTATTATAACTGACTTTAGGCTTGAGGGAAATGTTTGGTTGCAAACAATCTTTGATTTACGTCAATACTGAATTCCTGCATTCTTCCAAGTCCTGTTGTAGTGGGAAGCTCCTGATTAAAGTTATTGTTTTTACTTAAAATGACCAAAGTACCATTATATATGTTTGGTGAAAGAAAGAACGAAATGGAAAATGTATAATTTGTTTCTTAATTAATTATAGATTCAGCTACTGAAATAAAAACCTGATATTTCAGTAATGAGTGCCTAGATGACACTGTAATTATTAAAAACCTTCTCTTTTCAATTGAATACCATAAATGGAAAAAATAATGGTACAATTGAGGACTCTTTGAATTCTTGAAAGTAAATGACAAACAATCAATAGCATATTCAATTTCTTCGATACGAACACATCTATTCTACCTTGTAGGATGTCCTTAAGTATCTGAATAAGGAGGTATCTTTGTATTTCCAAACTATTTTCTAGAAACTTTCAAATTTAGGGTTCATTAAGCCAATGCTCTTCCATACATAACTCCTACTTGCCAACCACTTTTCCTTCGTCAAGCAAGGCAGATTCGGTCTGTCATCACCTTTCATCTAACATTGTAGGTTTTCATGTGTTGTCCATTAATCTACAAGTTCAAATATGTACACCTGGAATAAATTTCATTGGTGACACATGAATTTTTTTTCAACTGAGTTAGTTATTCTCTTTGAATATATACTGCAAAGATCGATCACATATGGAGCAAGTGAAATGAAACATGAAATCAGTAACATACATGAAAACCAAAGTTGAGACACGTGAAGATGGAGTTCCAGTTACGTTGTCAATGTTTGGAGAGTTGAAACTTTGTTTCATTCTGTATTGATTGTAATGAGTTTGTTACAAGGAGAATTGGATCTTATATCTATTACAGAGAATGCCAGCTAATGACAATTGTTTACTGTAAACTACTAACTAACTTCTTAGGAGGAATAATCCTCTGCTTCTCATTAAGTGGAATTGCAGGAAATGATTTCCTAACATCTAAACAAATGATCTATTGCATAAACTAATTGGATTGAGAAGTAGAAGAAACGATTACATCTTGATGTGTGTTCAATCACTCGAGCGGAGAGAGCCTCACTTAAAACTCCTCTACTTAGACTATTCGAGCAAAGATCTGGATCCCTCGAACTCAACTGCTAGGTTGAAGATGAAAGGTTTTGGGAGAGAAAGAGAATGCTTAGAAGATGAAAAATGGAGAGTTATCTAATTAGGGTTTCAAGCACCCTTATTTATAATTAACTCATTAATTAACATTTTTCCTTTTATCCTTTAATCAATAATAACACTTTATTATTATTAAACTCTATCTCAAAACTCTATCTTATATAACATTATATTATATACTTTATATGACATCATTTTAACATTACGTGAAGTACAAGAGGATTATTCACTAAAATGTGATCATGTTTCAGATTTTGTGGGTAATAGTCACTAAAATATTCACAAGTTCAGCTTAATTCCATTTTAAACTTCAAGAATAGAATAAAGCAATCAAGTACCTGTTGGCCAAAATCCACTGGACATTGTCCAAGTGTTAAGAGATGAACTACAATAATTATGATCAACCAAAAAAGAACTGCACAAATTGAAGCTTACCCGAACAGCAGGAAACAACCATAGATCTCCAAAATTATGCCCAGCCGTGGCCATCGAACAAACAAGAAAAAGATCCCATGAATAAAGCAAAGAGTACGCTGAGAATGGGCTTCCCACATCGGAAGTTGAGATAATAAAAAACACACTATATAATACCATGAATTACTCCTCCTATTGCCAATTGGTTTTAGGATGGAACCCCATGAGCTTGTATTGTGGGCCCAATGCGCATATGCGCTAGTATACACGACCTCCGTGTTTATCGGCCCACCCGACTTTATCACCCTACAGAAGCAAAGCAAAGATAGTCTTGCACACTTAGTTTCATGAAAATATGCCTAGAGGTTCATGAGAATACACACTTAGGTTCATAAAAATACACACTTAAGTTTATGAAATATGCCTAGAGGTTCATGAGAATACACACTTAGGTTCATGAAAATACTCACTTAGGTTCGTGAAAATATGCCTAGAGGTTCATGAAAATATGCCTAGAGGTTTATGTCGATAGTCTTGCAGGTTCATGAGTGTATTTAGCCAATAGTTTTTGTTACGAACACAATGTACTAACATTCCTGAGGTTCATGTTGATAGTTGTGTAGGTTCATGAATTTTCTTAGCTAAATTTATTTGTAATGAGCACGTTGCACCACAAGGCCTTAGGTTCATATTGATAGTCGTATAGGTTCATGTTGATAGCCTAACAGGTTCATTCCGATAACCTTACAGGTTCATGATATTTTTTAGGCTGATTTCTTTGTTATGCACATATTGCACAAAAAGGTCTTAGATTCATGTCGATAGTCGTGTAAGTTCATGTCCATAGCCTTGCAGGTTCATGCTAATAGCCTTGTAGGTTCATCCCGATTTTCTTGCAGGTTCATGGATTTTTGTACCCCGTTTTTTTTTTTGAACACATTGAACTAAATGGTTTTAGGTTCATTCACTAGTTTTACAGGTTCATCTCGATACTCATGTAGGTTCATGTCGAAAGCATGTTCATGAGTTTTATTAGCCCAATTTTTGTGTTATGAACATACTGCAACAAACGGTCTTGGGTTCATATCAACGGTCTTGTAGGTTCATGTTCATGTCAATAGTCTTGCAAGTTCATGAATCTCTTAATAGGAGTTTTTTTGTTTCATTGCAATAAATGCCCTAATTTAATGTCAATAGTCGTGTATGTACATAACGATAGTCTTGCAAGTTCAATATCTATGTTTTTCCAGCTTGTTTTTTTATCATTAAGATAAAAAAATTGTAACGATAGTTTGCGGGTTCATAACGATTATTTATTGATAGGTATTGATCAATAAATCTTGCATCAATTATACCTTAATCGAATATTTACTATATTAACATTTATAATGCTCTAATTGAGTTTGTACAAGGTCACACCACTCGTACTACAAAAGACCTTTCTCACACATTCCGTTATCCATCTCTAAGGTAGGAATTAAACCAATAGGAGCAGTATTAAAACATCATCAGAATGGAATGAAACTTGTTTACAATGCCTATTAGAGATATTTAACCATGTCCGTAACTTTACATCAAAACCTTTTGCTTTTAGAGTAACACGCTCTTTGTAAAACATCAAACTACTCACCACAAGCTTAACTTGTTGCAATATATATGGTCGCAACATTGATGTTCACGTATGTTTGAAAAATTTATACACAAATGTGTTATAAGGCATATAACGTCCCAATAATGTCTCACACATACAAAACGGGATTCGAAACTATGTTAAAACGCTAAAACCACTAAAAACGGCTTAAATGGACTTAAGGCGGTTTTTGGCGAAACGACACACGAACGATGTCCGAATGTAATGAAACTTGTTTTCAGTGGCTATTATGGATATTTAACCATGTGGGTAACTCCCAATCACAACTTCTAACTTTTAAAGTACCGCCTCCT
Source organism: Oxyria digyna (assembly GCA_029168935.1). Lineage (NCBI taxonomy): Eukaryota > Viridiplantae > Streptophyta > Magnoliopsida > Caryophyllales > Polygonaceae > Oxyria > Oxyria digyna. Next base: position 25,938,099 of record JAPVLV010000013.1, read on the forward strand.
TTGTAAAAAACATACTAGTCGTACTCTCTAACTTGTCGCAATATGTATATTCTACAACATCGACGGTGATTATTGTTGATAATACTATACAACTTACTCTTATTAGGGATATTCAGTAGAAACAAGGTCTCGCTCACACGAAATGAGGCACGTAAACGCTAAAACCGCTAAAAACGCCTTAAATGGACTTAAGGCGGTTTTTGGCGAAACGACACTCAAACGATGTTCGAATGTAATGAAACTTGTTTTCAATGCCTATTAGGTATATTTAACCATGTGGGTAACTCCCAATAACACCTATTAACTTGTAAAGTAGCATATTCTTTGTTTGAACTTCTTACGTGACCTAAATGTCCAACATTTGACAATATGTAATTTTATTTTGATTGGAAATCATGCACACATCAGTGTTACTAAGAATCAAAGGGATCATGTGTCATTTTGTGTGTCACGCATGGAAGAGAACCGGGCGTCACACGTGGATTATATCCATGCGTCACGCGTAGACATTAACCATGCGTGACGCACGGATTTTATTTTCAGAACTCATGCCAGCACGTACGTCTTGTCTCACTTACTGTAATAACTCCATTAATATTTTTACTATTTCCGTAACACCTACATTAATCCCTATTATCTTCCTTTCTTTCCATATTTCAAATGTCAAAAACCTTTGAACACCATTGTTGAACATTTTTGAGAGCAAAACACCATTTTTAACTATCTTCCTTTCCTTCTATATGGAGAATGAAGAGGAATGCACCAATGAAAGAGGTGGAGAAGCTCCATTTTTAAGTTACAACCTTAATAAGGTAACATTTGTTGTTCATATTAAGGTGTTGACTTGTTTTAGGGTTTGTATTAGTTAGGTTTAATGGATTTTACATGTTCAAGGTATTAGTTGTATGACGAAACATGTTGATTTGTGAATTTATGTTGATTTATGATATTTAAAATGTATTATAATATTAGTTTTTAAGGTTTTGACTTGTTTTAGGGGTTTGTATTAGTTAGGTTTAATGGATTTTACATGTTCAAGGTATTAGTTGTATGACTAAACATGTTGATTTGTGAATTTATGTTGATTTATGATATTTAAAATGTATTATAATATTACTTTTTAAGGTTTTGACTTGTTTTAGGGGTTTGTATTAGTTAGGTTTAATGGATTTTACATGTTCAAGGTATTAGTTGTATGACTAAACATGTTGATTATGATGTTTGAAATGTATTATAATGTATGACTTTTTGGTTAAGGGGTTTGAAATGTATGACTTATGGCAATTCCACACGTCACGCATGGTTCAATACCGTGCGTGACACATGGAATGGATCCACACGTGACGTGTGGATTTGCCATACAGAAGCTTAACTGGTTTGTTATCTGTGTGTTTGTGCATAGATGAACTTTTCTGTGTTTACTGGATTAGACAAGATTACTCTTAATGACTGCCCACCTCCGTCATACCTCGACTACATACCTTCGTTTGATTTGGGCATTGATTTTACAACATGGGAGCAACCGCAATCACAATTTGCTGATATCAACACTGGATCTTTTGAAACCGGTTACGGTTTGTCGCAGTGGCCTTCGCATTTGATGAGGCCACTTTCAGACACAAGTAGCTTAAATGTGTTTCGTCCTTTGCGTACTGCACCACAATTTGATATTGAAGTTCAAGAAGAACAATATGTCTCTGTTGATTATTCAGAGTTGTTTGCAAATGACTTGGTATTCGCCTCTAGACAACAGGGAGTGAGTTGGGCCGTTAACATTGCACAAGCCAACAACTTTTGCATAGTCAATGGAAGGAGTAGAGCACCTACCGAAACAAAATCTGGAAAACTTTAGCTTATCTGTGATAGAGGACGAGTGAATTACTCAAAAGCTAAGGGAGTGAGGAAAAACATCAAGACGAAAAAATGTAGATGTTGGTTCGAATTAAAGCTTCGAGAGGAGCATAGAGGGGCTTGGAAACTTACTGTAATGTTAGGTACCCACAACCATCCTATTGGTAGTAGCTTGTTTGGGAATGCGTTTGCAGGCAGATTGACGCCTGATGAAGTGTGTACAGTAGTTGAAATGACTAGGGCTCATTGTAAAGCAAATGAGATTTACACTATGCTGAACAAGTCTCCCAAGAACCTTACAAAACAAAACAAGTTTACAATTTGATGGCCAAGACGAGGATCGAAAACAGGGAAGGAAGAACTGTTATCCAAGAGTTTTTCTACAAATGCAAACAGAGCGACTATTTCATAGAGTATAGGACAAGCAAAGATGATGCGTCAATGATTGGTGATATGTTCTTTGCGTCCCCAGAATCAATGAAGCTCTTGAAATCATTTCCCTATGTACTTATAATGGACTCCACATATGCCACTATCAAGTAAGTTTTGTGTGATTATTGACCATTACATATGATTTTCCATAACATTGCAATAATATTATTTCAAATTATCTCTTTACAGGTACAAAATGCCATTTTTCGAGATTGTTGGAATCACGTCTACATGGAGGAACTTTGTAGTTTGTGGGGCATTTCTTGAGGGAGAGACTAAAGAGCATTATTTGTGGGCAATGCAACAACTTCAAGAGATGTATAGAAGAATTGGAGCAACGCCGACTTGCATTGTCACCGACCGTGAACAAGCTTTATTGAGTGCAACGGATCTTCTTTTTCCAAATGCAAAGTTTCTTCTATGTAGACGACATATAAGGAAAAACATAGAGGCCAAAGCTTCGCTCGAAATGAGATCGAAACTAAAGGGAAAAAACTTATCCAACGACTACTACAACTTGTTCGCGGAAACCGCCGTAGAAGGATATGAAAAAAAGTTGGATACTATAGAGAGAGCTTGGAACGCGCATATTCCCGTACTGCAATATGTTAGAGACAGTTGGCTTGGTCCTTTCAAAGAAAGATGTGTGTCGGCATGGACGGATGACGTGTTTACTCTTGGAAGCAACACGACAAACAGGTAATTTATCTATAATTGCAGTTACACAACTATATTCAGTTTTATGTGCATTTAACCAGTTTCTGTAAACTGCACATCCATGCGTCACGCATGGATGTGTTCCATACGTCACGCATGGATGTGAAGTTTACAGAAACTGCAGAAGCACATTCCTATTTGAACACCTTAATAAAAATGCAGAGTGGAAGGAGCACATTCCTGTTTGAAGTCATATTTGAGTGGTGGACAAGGTAGACTCGATACAGTGTTTGAGGAATACAGTGACATGGCACGAAACCAGCTGAAAGAGATATTGGGTTCATTTAACGAGAGCCTAACAAAGACGTATAGACTTGTTCACCAAACATCTTTGTTTGTACATTTGAAGTGCAAAGTTTTGTACAAGGCAATGGAGCTCTTAATTAAAGAATACGACAAAGGTGTACAAGGCATGTACAATCCACAATATTGCGATTGTGCAACCAAGGTCAGAGACGGGATGCTGTGTGTCCATGACCTTGCGACTTGTGTGAAGAAACAAATGCCAATTCAGCCCGTGTCTTTGCATCCTTTTTGGAGTACGTTGTCTTTGGAAGAAGTGGATACACAGTGTCATCTTGAAACTAAGAAAAACGTGGCAAGACGTTTATTTGATGAATTTTATGAAGAAACATGGAACACCTTGTCACCACATGATCAAGAGAAGTGTATTGAATCTGTCAGAAAGATAGCTAAAGTGGATACACCTCTCAAAGAGCCACCTATTTCAAAACACACTGGTGGTCGTCCCCAAGGAGCTCCTAACAAAGTGCCTAGATCTACACAAAGAAAGAAGTTTGCATGGGAATACACCGACCAAGAGATGAGGTCTAGAGCTTTGGAAGAAACACCTCCCGCTCCAAAAAAAATGTATGCGCCTTCTAAGTACATTAGAAAGATACCAATGTGCATGCGACCATATGTGGAGGGATGGTTTGACATCAGAGTCGATGGAAACTGCGGGTTTAGATCTATTTCTATGGAAACAGGTGACCGATATTATCTTCACTCTAATGTACACTTTATCCAAAATATTCCGTCACTCAATCTGTTTTTGAGAGTCATGTAACAGGTGGGACCCAAGAGCATTGGAAGTTCATACGAGAAGAGATGATAAGAAAGGCTAAAGAGATTTGGCATTTACTTAAAGGCACGTGGATTGGTGGAGAAGTAAATCCAACATTGGAGTCCGCTATACATCAACTTACATGGGAAAGCGATTACTACCCAGCTCCAAGGGATAAACCGTACCAGAAATGACATGTTTGGTGGCTTCGGCATGTAATTGTGTCTTTGTGTGTCTAGGCGAGCAAATTAAACAGACATTCCTACCTCTTAGACTTCCGACTTGGTATGGTCAACCTTGAGCCAAGATGCAAGTTGTTTGCCTATTACTACTTACACAGAAGGAACATTTCATCCCGGTATGTTTTTTTCAATTGCTATTTACCTAGTGCATTACACGTAAATTTAATTATGCAATTCCATAAAATCTATCTCAGATTCGCCTGAAGGATGGATGTCCACTACCACCTGTTTATAATCTTTGGGAGCGTAATTGTGAAGAATCTCCTGCGGACTTGTATGACGAAGTGTTGCAAAGATGTGGGGCTTACACACCCCCGAAAAGAGGAGGACATCAATCGTCCAAACAAAGCATCACAATTCCAGACGATGATGATGACGAATACTAGTTCAAGAGTTATTGTCAGTCCTGACAATGTTGTAATGTGTATTTTATTTCGAGTTTCAAATGACCTTCTAATGTTGTAAGGTTGTATCATTTGATGCACATTTCAACCATTGGAATTTCTGCATTCAGTAAGAAAAATGCAATTCCATGCGTCACGCGTGGAACAAATCCGTGCATGACGCACGGATTTGTTCCACGCGTGACGCATGGAATTGCATTTTTCTTACAGAATGCAGAAATTCCATTTCAGCTTTACTTGTCAAAAGCAACACTTCCGAATTGTCTTGTCAAAAGGAGACATATGAGTTTTCTTGTCAAAAGGAGACATATGAGTTGTCTTGTCAAAAGGAGACATATGAGTAGTCTTATCAATAGGAGACATATGAGTTGTCTTATCAAAAGGAGACATCGGAATTACAACATAAAACATATATATTACAACATAAAACAGATACGTTACAACAAAAAACCGATACATTACAAAATAAAACAGATTCATTACAGCATAAAAAAGACTCATTCTTGAAACGTAAATTAAAACGATCATAACGAAGAAAAAACACCAAGACACTTCACATTACATCTTAAAAGGAACGAAATACTAAGACCACTACGCATCGTCAGAATCAGCTGGTTTCTCTTCAAAATCCTCATAGAGCTCCTTCACCCACCATTTAACCGTTTCCAAATCTTTCTCTTCGTTAAAGATTTTCAGTTTCATGGCTTGTGTCCGGTTTTCCTCCAACAATTTCGTCATAACACGGAGATGATGACGGTCATACTCAGGATCAAGAAATACCCACCTGAAGTTACATTGGCATGTAAAAAACCTTCGGCCATACTGGTCTGGTCTCATCTTGTCATTAGCGTTGAAAACCGTGATAGACTTCCTACACCTCTTATTTGGACACTGAATGGTGCTGCCTTCTCGTGGTATTGAAGATGATGATGAGGATGATGCCATGTTGGTTTCCAATCTGTAATACAATGTAAGAAAACAAGTGATAAAGTAAGGAATAAGATGTGGAATATGGAGCTTCAAAGAAGAACTTCAAAAATCAACTTACAGGCTGAGGGAGTGAAAAAGAGAGATTAATGAGTTGAAATGGTATGCTGAGGGAGTGAATTTATAGGCGATTTTAAACTAGGTTTACACTTCCATGCGTCACACATAGAAGAGAACCGTGTGTGACGCATGGAATGAATCTGTGCGTGACGCATGGTTTTGCATTTGACCAACCGAATGCGGATTTATGTCTTTTGCACCCTAAACAAATAATACAACAAATTCAACAACGCTAACCAGAATTTAAAAGTTCAACAACGTCATAACAAACAATCCTTACGAAAAACGAACAATCCTGAAAATCCAAAAATAAACAGTTCATAAAAAACAATCGAACCCAATCCAACGAGATCACCACCGATGTTGTTGATACATAGTTGTCCACGGCTCAATATCTTGAAGACCTCGGTTATGGCTCCATGTATTGCAGAAACATCATAGGGATCAGGCAAGGTTGCATATGGTGACAAGTGATCGTAGACCCTGTCAAAAACCTACAAATAAAATAAAATATTGAAATCAGCTATTTGCATAATGTTTACCTTAAATCAAACTTAAAGAAAAATCAAGATCTCAAGTTACATGAGATAAATGTATTACCTGTTGTGCTTCCAAGCTAGCGTGTCTGCCGGGTATCAGAAATCGATGAGTGCGGGGGATGTACCACCCAAGATACTCCGGAGCTTCTTCAAAACCTGTCTCCGCAAGTGGTCTCATCTGCTCAAGGGTCGCCCTGTGGATATCCACCCCCTCCCAACTCCACGCCATTCTATCATAATTCACCACATATGACCTAGGGCTGATGAGCCTATGGGCTTTAAGGGGTGAAATTGGAGGCCTGGGAATCATCTGCACCCTACCAAACTGCCTAGGCGACCTATCAGGACGGTGGGGCTCGGTTATGTCCATGCAGCTCAGCACCCCAAAAAAAAGAGCAGGAGCATAGGCAGGATCATTGAAGTCGATTTCACCATACGGGTTCCAATTAACCTAAAAACGATATCAACGTCTTGCATTACTCAAACAGCAATTTTACACCTTAAGGTACCAAAACTGAGGTAAAAAATAGTACGCAGTTTTTTTTGCAATTCCATGCGCCACACATAGAATCAAGCCATGCGTCACGCATAGAATTAATCCATGCGTGACGCATGAAACAGATCCATGCGTGACGCATGGAATTGGAAAAAAACTGAGGTACCAAAACTAAGGCTTAAAAATATAAACAAAATGCAACACACATACCTGATCTGCCCTCATTGCATCTAGTTCAGCTCTGTAGTTTCGTGCTTCAGGGTCGTAGTTTGGCAACGCTTCCTCTGGTAGAAACTGAAACGCATAAGGATGATCAACTGACCAGTCAGGATTAAGCCGAACACCAGCTGCTAAGGATGGGAAGTATGTGTATATCCAACCCTACCATTTAAAAATATAGTTAGCATTAAAACCATAGAAATAAGTTATGATTGCTAAAAAATGTAGTTCCTAAATAATTAAAAACTTACTTGAAGGAGAGTGAAACAAAATGAGATCAAACCAAAATTTTGGCGTGTAGCGATGCCCATTTGGCGATAGAAATATGCTAGCGCCGCAGATCCCCAAGACATACTTCTTGCCTCTTCAACACTCCCTAGAAATGCACCAAATCTCATTGGGAGCTTATGTTGTGACTTGTCAGTGAAGATTGTGGAAGCCAACAAGTGGAATATATAGCCCATTCCATGAACTACGGGATCATTTAGGCCCTCAATGTGCGCCTTAAACTCTTTCGCTCTAATCCAATAACTATCGAGCTGTTCATTTTGAAGATGAAAATTTTGCCGTCCCTTTTCACCAAAATAGTTCTTGTTCGTAGTTCTCCCGACTGAAGCGGTGGGGTCGGTCACCATAGCTTTCCCGTGAATAGGAAGCAACATCAGCTTCTTGATGTTGAGCAACGTCACTGTCATCTCAGCAAATGGCATGTGGAAGCTGTTTGTTTCAGGATGCCACCTTTCTATAAAGGCGCAGATGAGCGGATAATCAATCACATCGTACATCAACATCCTGAGATGAGTCAGCTCTGTTGCAACTGCGTGATTACCCCATGGCAAGTCAGAATTAAGTTCCCAATCTTTCAGCTGTGATTGTCTGGTCTGGTAAGGGAGTACGCCTCTGTCCTGTAAATTGATTACGTAACACAAATCATTTCAATAATGCATAAATTTATTCCATAAACTGCAGAAACTTGACATTCTTTGATATGAAATTCCATGCGTGACGTGTGGACATGAACCATGTGTCACGTGTAGAACAAAACCATGCGTGACGTGTGGACATGAACCATGCGTCACGCGTGGATTTGCATTTGACAGAATGCAAAGAAACCAGTTTCTGCATTCTGTACAGAACACCTTAACCAAATTTTCAACAAAACTACAAATAGTTCAACAAATAATCCATCAATTTAATCAAATCAATTCATACATTAACAAATTTAATATCACAACACATAATCAATTCATAAATAAAAATAAACATACTTCATCTTTCTATAAACCAAATTCTAATTACATACCTTTCCTTTTTGCACAAAAAAGGTTGTATGAGCTTCAAAGCTTATGAGCAGCTCCGGAATTTGTGGACCTCCAGGAGTACCCCCTCTAACTGAGGGACGTATATGTTTTTGACCGGAGGTTGTCGTCGTCGTCGTCTTCTGGGTTGTTCCTCTCGCTCCTCTTGCTCTTCCGCTTCTTCATGTTCTTCATGAACATTCTCATATGTCTGATCCTCTTCCTCACCAGGTTCCTCATGCTCATGCTCCTGCTCATAATCAGAATCAGAATCAACATTTGCACCCCCAGCTGATGGCCCTGCACTGCTACAAGCAACCAGTGCGTACTGGTCATCACCCGTCTGAGGGTTCTGAAAGTTATGAGAACCAGTAGCTTGTCTCATCATCTCCACAAATGATTGCTCTTGTTGTGGATAGCCTGGAAACTGTGTTTGTTGTGGAAACAGTGTTTGATGTGGGATCAGAATGGGGGTGCTAGGAAAGTAATGAGGGGAACCCTGGGGATCGAAACTTGCAGCAGACAAAGCTAGCTGCTGATGTTGTTGTTGTTGTTGATGATGTTGTTGTTGCTCTTGTATCTGCTGTTGTTGCTGTTGTTGTTGCATCTCACCAGAAAACTCTAAACAACAAGGAGGCGATTCTTGTCTATTCTTCTTCTTCCTTGGTTTTGGAACTATGGGATCTTTTTTCTTCAGTTCTCTGTTTCTTTGACGAGTATCGCGTCCAGGTCGACGACCACCATCCATATCTGCATCATAAAATGTGCAATTCCACAAAATTAATCAGTTTACTGAATTTAATCAGCATATTATCAAAAACTCAATCAGTATATCATCAAATCCAATCTGAAACTGCAGAACACAATTTATGGAATGTGCAATTCCACACGTCACGCATGGCTTCCATCCATGCGTGACGTGTGGAATTGTACATTCCAGAAATTGTTCGTCAACAGTTTTTCCATGTTTCAAACCCTAATCTCAACAGTTTTTCCAAAATTCTAACAGTTTTTCAATAATTTCATTAAAACCATACCAAATTTCAACAACCTAATTTCATAACCCTAATTCACAAAACCCTAATTCAATATCAAAACCCTAATAAACTATATACACATGAAAATATCAAATTGGTCAATAAATTATCAACAAAGTACACAATCCATTCATATATTACAAGTTTAATCATTTCTAATCAACTAATTAACATACACATTGGATTTTGAAGTAAATATCATCAAAACAACATGAAAACCTCATATATACATCAATACCATACCATAACAATGAAATCTTAATGTTTACATACCTTATATGCAAAAAAGATGATGACAATGATGGTTTTTGGGTAAATCGGTGCGTTTGAGAGCGTAGCCGCCGTGGAACAATGTTGAGGAAGATGATAATGTGGTAGTGTTTCATTTTTGGGCTTTTATAGGTAAACAAATCCATGTGTGACACATGGTTTGTGTCGATGCGTCACGCATGGTTTTATTCGGTGCGTGACGTGTGGATTTAAACCATGCGTCACGCAGGGTTATAATCCATGAGTGACGCACGGCGCCTGGGCGGTAAATAGCAAAAAGGGTGGGCGTTAAATAGTAAGGGCCTATTAAAAAGGGTACAATCACCAACACACTGCTATAGCTTGCCAATAGATGAAAAACCGGCAGTACAAATCCCTAATGCTTAAAATTGATACCAGGATACAGATAGGCATCATATAGAGGAAGGACAAAAAAAACTTATGATCCCGAGTGATTTGGCAGAAACTCCGATATCGGCTCCGGATGAGGATGAATCGGAATCTGACATAGACATGATTCCTGCAAGTGGGAGCTTGATCCTCAGCCGATCGCGAGATCCAGTACTGCAGCACAATTGTGTGTTCAGAGAATACACTAGCTCCAACCTCTACAAGATACAATTCATGGAGAAGATGCAAAGATCAAAGGTTGAAATAAATCCAAACACACGAAAGAAATGGACCATTGAACAGACACCCCCTAAATTTCGAACTTCCTTCCTTGAAACATTAGAAAAATTCAAATGCGTACTTGTATACTCTTGCGTGAGCCTCTGTTACATCCAAGTCAAATACACAAGCCGCGTGAGTCTATATTGGTCACATTTCAGAGCCTCGAACCACCACCAACCGTCGCCGGACAAAAAAAACCCTAACAGAGGAAAGTAGGGTCGTGAGAAGACAGGGAGACGATAGCGTGAGACTACGGACGGAGACGGCGGACGAAGATGATGGACGGAGATGACGGACGGAGACGACGAGCAAGTGGGATTCGGGTGAGAGATCGGAGATTCAGTCGCCATAGAAATTCTTTACTTCTTCAAGGTCCCGCCAAGAACGGAATTTATCGGTTCGAGGCCACCACCACATTGCCGTCATCACCTCGTCTCCACAGCACCACCGTCTCCTCAACTTCCTTGCCGCACTTTCGATTAGGGCATCCGTCTTCCCGCATAAATGGCATCGTCTCTGGCCTCCTATTAACTTCAAAGGAATGGTCTTCCACACGACTCACTGAAGTGCATTTCTTGCTCCCAAGCCAAGGCCCATCAATTGCCTCATCCTCCTACTCCAAGTAGATCTTCACGGGCTTTTGAACTTTTATTTCTTGATGTTTAGGGTCCAGCCCACACTATTTCCTTAAAAGGCCATGTCTATTACTTATCAATTTTAGATGACTTTTCCAGATTTGTATGGGTGTTTCCCTTTAGTTCTAAATCCATGGTTTCACAAATGGTCCTCACCTTTACTAATTTTGCCACAAAATTCTTTTCCATAAAAATCTCATCCATTCAAACGGATGGATGAACCGAATTCATGCCCCTCAAAACTGCCCTCCACAACATGGGAATCGCCCATCGCCTCACTTGTCCTTACTCAGATCAACAAAATTAGAGTATTGAGACACGACATCGTCGGATTGTCGACATGCGTCTCACCCTTCTAAAGCATGCCTCTCTCCCACTTCGGTTTTGGGATTACGCCTTTGAAACTGCCACTTATCTCATAAACCACCTTCCCACCCCTATTCTTCACAACAAATCACCCTTTGAGGCCTTACTCCACAAAAGTCCCGACTACTCGCTTCTTCGTATCTTTGGGTGCCTAGTCTTCCCAAATCTTCGTCCTTATAACCGCCACAAATTATCCTTCCGCTCCACTCCTACCGTTTTTCTCGGGTATGCTAGCAATTACAAGGGGTACATTTGCTTTGATTGGGTCAAAGAGAAAACCTACATTTCTCGGGATGTGATATTTCATGAAGACATTTTTCCATTCTCTACACCTCCCATTATTACGTCAAATCCTCCATCCCATACTGTTTTACCCAGCTTGCCCAAAATTCCTTCTACTGGCCCACTTCTTGATCCACAAACCGAGGCTCCCTCAGATTCCTCGGCCCATACCTCCTCCAACACTGAGTCCACTCCTCAAAGCCCCACATCCTCCACAACTCCCTCACAAATCCCAACACCCACTTCATCTATTCTCGGCCCACCACCATCTGAACCCATATTATCTCACCCGATCCACCTCAAACTGAGGACTCCTCCGCTCAGCCTACATCCACCATTGTCACCCGATCCAAATCCCAAATTTACAAACCCAAAAATCACACCGATGGCACTATTCCATGGCCCACACCAAATTGCTCATCCACATCCACCACCTCAATTCCCGATGAACCTCGCTCTCACACCGAGGCCCTCAAATTTCCGGAATGGCGCAAAGCTATGTCCGATGAATTCCAAGCCCTTCTCACCACTACAACTTGGACCCTTGTCCCGCCAAACACATCCTCAAATGTTCTTGGAGCCAAATGGGTGTTCAAGACTAAGTGCAATGCCGATAGTACCATTGAAAGACGCAAGGCTCGCCTCGTTGCCAAGGGGTTCCATCAAATCCATGGTCTTGACTATGAAGATACGTTTAGCCCTGTCGTCAAGCCATCCACTATACGACTCCTTCTTTCCTTGGCGGCGATGTACCGGTGGCCGGTTCGTCAACTTGACATTCAAAATGTGTTTCTTCACGGGACCTTGACGGAGGAAGTCTTCATTACTCAACCCCCAGGTTTTGTCAATCCTAAGTTTCCATCTTTTATTTGCAAGCTTCATAAATCTCTCTATGGCCTCAAACAAGCACCTCGGGCATGGTTCTCTCGCCTTAGTGACTCCCTTGTCACTATGGGTTTTACCCCCTCCATAGCCGACTCTTCCCTCTTCATCCATCGCTTAGGCTCGGATTTGGTCTTTGTTTTGGTATATGTTGATGATTTGATTGTCATTTCCACTAAAAAATTGTTGACTAATCAGTTTGTTGCAACCCTGTCTTGTCAATTTCCAGTGAAGGATTTGGGCCCTCTCAGCTACTTCTTGGGCATTGAAGCTAAGCGAGACGACTCGGGGATCTATGTTTGCCAATCCAAGTACATTCGTGACGTCGTCCGACGGGCTAACATGGATCAATCAAAGGGCGTCCTCACCCCCATGGCCACAACCTTTACCGAGATCAAAGGTTCTCCCCCTATCAAGATGTGCTTAACTATCAAAGCCTAGTCGGGGGCCTTCAATATTTGGCCTTCACTCGCCCCGACATTGCCTTCTCCGTCAACCGTCTATGTCAATTCATGCATGCTCCTCTTCAATGTCATTGGCAAGGTGTCAAAAGGGTCCTCCGGTACCTAAACAGTACGGTTGACTTGCAATTTCATCTCTCGGCTACCGCAACCAACACCTTCAATATCTTTACCGATGCCGACTGGGGAGGGGAGAAGAAAGATAACGGTCGTTCGACTAGTGCCTATTGTGTTTATCTTGGCTCCAATCTCATCTCATGGTCTTCCAAGAAACAACCAACGGTTTCGAAGTCGACCACCGAAGCCGAGTACCGATCGATTGCCACCGGAACGTGTGAAGCCTTGTGGCTTCAATCACTACTTGCTGAAATTCAGATCCCTCTCCATCAAGCTCCTATCCTTTGGTGTGACAATTTGAGAGCTACCTACCTTGCCGTCAACCCGGTCCTTCACCACCAAATCAAGCACATCCACCTAGACTACCATTTCGTCCGAGAGCGTGTCAAGAATGGATCACTCAAAGTAGCCTTCATTGTATCTCAAGATCAAGGTGCGGATCCTCTCACCAAACCGCTGCCTTCCGCTCGTTTTCTTCACATGCGATCTGATGAGGCTAAAGTCGTAGTGCCAAATCAAAGAAAACCCTAAACACTAACTAGAGTATAGCAAGTAAGTAGAGGTCGAACCCAAGAGAATCAAAACACCAAATCAATGCAGTCAAGTGAAATATCAACTAGTAACAAGTAACCAAAGGGGGGTTTTTGATTGCAAGAACACGCAAGTAACCAGTAACAAGCAGAGGAAGTTTGGGTGAGAATATTATGCGAAGGGGTTTCACCTAGAAAGTATCCACACAACAGTCAATCAAGTTGATCATAGATTTATCTCAAGTTCTATTCAATCCTAGAGAATGTTCCTATTCCAATATTTAATATATCAGCAGGCCAACCGGTCCTGATAATACTTACTATTCAGCAATCAAGGAAACCTCTCAAGATTAGATGAAATAGCAGCAAAGGGCACAGGAATCATAAGGATGCATGCAATAACTTACAACCGTCAAGTATTAACATGCAATCAATTCTCTTTCATAAAAGCAATCAACTACCAGATCATGCAGATATGAATGCTACACTGACAAGGAATTCCACCGTATATTCCTAGTCTAGCAATAGAAAACTATCAATCAAACTAGGTGATCAAGCTAGCAAAACTAATAGAAATCAATAGATGAAGAACAAGAGAATTAATACAAACCCATAGGAAAAGAACAAGAGTTTAGAAATCTCACAACTTAATAATTGAAGGTTTCAACCGCTAAGTAAAACAATGGAGATTAGTTCCTGCTCATGGTTGCAGAACTAAATTGTCTGATGGAAAAGATGATAGAAAAGATGATAATAGAAAGAAAGAAACTAGGGTCCTTAAATAGAGAACTAACCCCAAAATATATGGTAAAAGAAAGATCCTAAACAAAATAATAAAATAAGGTAAAAGAAATAAAATAAAATAAGGAAAATAAGGAAAGTCCTGAATATCTTCGGCCTTGTTGTGGCGATCGCCATGGATGCCTGGCGATCGCGGTCTTCATGTAAAACTTTGCCTCGTCTCTGTCGCCCCATGGCGATCGCCATAGAGTCATGGCGATCGCCATGCTCTCTCGAACTCTTGAAATGCTCCTGTTGTAGAATGGCGATCGCCATAGTGATGGTGGCGATCGCCGCTGCTCCGCAGAATGTCTTCGTCTTCATGTCTTCAATCTTTGATCCTCTTCTTCTTCGGTTCTGGTCTTCATTTCTTCACTTCTTCATAAACAACTCAGAATATAACAATAGCTCCAAATACTTGTGATAACACTCCTAAACTAATGTAATAACCCCTAGTTACGCCATACAAAGTGTAGCGTATCACGATCCTTACTTGGCCTTGCCCCGTTCGGATCGAGGGGGAATAGTAATACATAGGCCCATTTGTAATAGATATTTATCTACCCTATTCTAGAATATTCTAGACTAGTCTACTAGCCTTATGGATTGCCTATATATACCATGTAATATCTCAGCTATCAATCAATGAAGTGTTTACAATCATTTACCCTTATTCACAAGATAGGGGGCAACAAGAAACAAAAAAGTCTGATCTAGTTTCATGTGTGTATGATGGAAAAAATAAATAATAGCAATCGGCCTACCGAGAATGACTACTTGAGCACCTCTGTAATAGGAATTTTTTAATGTTCTGAACCTCTCCTGCCTAGCTGCGGATCGGAAGAAACCACAGGTGAACCACTCATCCAATGATATACTCCGAGACAAAAAAAAAAAAGCATGCATAGTTACCATGCTAGTAGGCCAATTATCATCCTCATGATTAAGGAAAGGGGACAAGAGATTAGAATTAACAAAAGCAACCATAACTATAACCTAACTTTTTGAAAAATTTCAGAGTAAAAAACCCTAATTGTTTGACAGTGAAGTAGGAATTGAAAAGACACTTAGTACGGTCGGATCTGTTGAGAGGCCCGGGGAGGAATTGGAGAGTTGAGGCCATCAATAATGGAGAAACCTTGAGTTCTTATGTAATTTAAAAAATAGAAAAAGAAAATTTCAAAATTGTGTAAGAGAAACCCTATTTGATTTTTGTGCCTCGAGAAACTCATTTCTCTTACAAAAAAAATCAGCGTTTTACATTTAAAAAAATTAAAAAATTAAATAAGACTTGAAAATGAACTTATCAACCAATTAAAATACTTTGATGATAATAGCATGAAAAGTAAAGAAACTTTATATACATTTCTCTTTTGTGGGAAAAATGAGATAGAGTTTATTATAATGACATGAAAGAAATAAAAAAAATTATAAAAATACCATTAGAAACTCAAATAGGGTATCTCCATTGTGGATGGCCTGAGGAGCTGCGTCGGAGAACGGAGATCTGACAAGCAGTACATTGACGCCTACGCTGCGCAAAGGCACGGGGAGGAGTTGGTGATGGCTAGCCGAAGATCAAGCTTGCACTCTGTCCTTTGTGATAGAGGAATTGTCGGTCGTGATGGAGGAAGAGATCAACGCGTCTTGTGAATTAATCCATGGAGAAGATTGATAGAACAGAGAACAAAGGAAGAGGCTGAATTATTGAAGGATAGAGGTACGTGTTCAAACCTGAGGTACGTACGTGTTCTCCCTTTACCACAGTTTTTAGAAACACCGGGGAACGAGATTTTAATTTATCTCGGTTTTTCTTCAAAACCGAGATTCGTACTTGAAAAGTCTTTGAAAATTTTGCTTCCTACCTCAGTTTTATAAATAGCCGTGAACTCCATATATATGCTATCTCGTTCTCAAAAAGCGAGTTCAAAAAAGTGAGATCTAGGCGACTTTTTGTACTAGTATAAGAATTTGGTTGTTAGGTAGTTTGTTACTGCCAGGGTGTAAGTCACGTGCTGTTAAGCGTGCTTCCCTTACTTGTATATAAACTGTTGTCTACAACTATAATAACCACCAGAGAGTAATACATACTCACAATTTCTCACTGTGAGTTTTTCCAAGCTTGCTTCAATGGTTGCTTGTTTCTCCGGCTCTAACATGGTATTAGAGTCGATCAGCGCTTCTCTCACTCGTGATCAACCGCCTTCAGCAATTCTTCTGTTGTTGTTTTGATTTTGTTGCTCCTTCGAGTTGAACTCGATTTTTTTTCTCTGTAATTTCTGGTTTTCTGAAGATCAAACCCTAGGTCTTCAATCATGGAACGGGATGCAGATTTGGCAAGCGAACAACAAAGAGCGTCACTTTGCTTCAATCCATTTCATCTACAAAACTCTGATAATCCAGGAATGATCATTGCTTCCAAGGTCTTCGACGGTACCGGCTTTGCGACATGGAAGCGTTCAATGACCTTTGCTCTTTCTTCACGAAACAAGATCGGTTTTGTCACAGGAACCTTGATCAAGCCAGTAGGAGATTGTCATGAGAGGAATGCTTGGCAACAGTGTAATGATATGGTTGCTTCCTGGTTTCTCAACGTAGTTAGCAACGAAATCGCTGGAAGCATCATATTCACATACTCGGCAACAGACATGTGGAATGAGCTATGTCTAAGGTATGGCCAGTCAAATCTTGCATAGACATTTTCAATCTTGAAGGAATTATACACTATATCTCAAGGAAATGATGGCATTGCTGCTTATTTTACTCGAATTAAGAGTCTATGGGATGAAATGAATCTATTAAAGAATGTATCACCTTGTAATTGTGGTATTGGACGAGCATTGCACACTCATGAAGATAATCAACGTCTCCTACAACTTCTAATGGCACTTAATGAATCTTATAATACAATCAGAGGAAACATTATAATGATGATGCCTACTCCATCTGTTTCTCAAGTTTACTCCATGTTAATTCAAGAAGAAAAACAACGTGAAGTGAAATCTACAGTTCCTTCTTTCATGAATGATTCTTCTTCTATGAATGTTCAACATAGACAGGGACGACAAGAGGAAGGATCCAGGAAACCTCCTTCCACATGTTCTCAATGCAAGAAACGAGGACAGGTTGTTGAATCTTGCTGGATCATACATGGAAAACCAGATGCAAGCACGGTTCCCTCTCGTCGATCTCCTATGATTTGCACACACTGTAAAAAGACAGGACACACAGTTGAGTATTGCTACAAGATAATTGGCTTCCCTATCTCTTCCACTGGATCAAAGGATCACAGAACAACTGCACACGCTTCTGCACCAAGTACAATGCCAAATATTCCTGGATTATCTGTTGATCAATGTAGCCAACTCATCAAACTCCTTAATTCCAGCTAGATGAATGGAGAAGATTTTGCTGGAAATGCTATGGAAGGTATGATTTCACCTGTTTCTTGTCCTTCTCCTTTGAAGTTTGGTTTCAATGCACAGAATGAGCACTTAAGTAATGATCATCAATGGATAATTGGCAGTGGTGCTACCGACCACATGTGCTTTGTTTCTTCCTTGTTTCATAAACTCCCAAACCTATATACCATAGCCCTCCCTAATGGCAACACCATCTTGGTTACCTTATATGGTTCCATAACCATTCTTCCTAATCTCACCCTACATCATGTCCTCTATGTTCCTAAATTTTGTTTCAATCTTCTCTCCATAGGTAATCTAATTCAACAAACCAGGTGTGATGTCCTTTTCTCACACCATTCTTGTCAACTGCAGGGCCACTCACTAGGGACAACAATGGTCCTTGGTAATCACACAAGGGGCCTATACCTTTTGCAAACCAAGCTAGGAGAGAAGATGACTCCCATTAATGCCTCCTCAACCAGCAATACTCCCTCTCCTCTCACTTTACCTGAAATTTGTATCGTTTCTTCTGCTAGAAATTTGTGTAAAGACAGTTGTTATGGCATTTACGCCTTGGACACATTCCATATAATAAAATGAAATGAAGTTCTTTGCTTGATTCCTGTGATTTTTCCAGTCCTTCACATCCTTGTGATGTCTGTCATAAGTCCAGACAACATAAACAACCATTCCCAACAAGCTGCATCTCCACTGTTAAACCTCTTGACATTATCCATGTTGATCTTTGGGGGCCATATCACATACCAACACACAATGGCTATAAACACTTCATCACTATTATTGATGATTTCAGTCGATGTACCTGGACTCATCTTCTCACAACCAAAAGAAGTGCTTTCACCTTCATAAAAGCCTTCATCCACATGTGCCAAACACATTTCAATTGCACGCCAAAAACAATCCGTACTGACAATGGCTTTGAGCTTGGTTCTAGCCTTAAGGCTTCCAGTTTTCTGTTGTCCCAAGGAATTACTCACCAAACTTCTTGTCCTTACACTCCACAACAAATTGGCGTTGTAGAACGCAAACACAAACACCTCTTAGAAACATCTTGTGTCCTTATCTTCCAATCAAAACTTCCCCTTAAATACCGGGGTGAATTCATTTTGATGGCTACATATCTCATTAACCGTTTCCCTTCCAAAGTATTAAATGGAAATACTCCTTATGACCTTTTGTTTAACAAGCCACCCACATACACACATCTCAAAGCATTTGGTTGCTTATGTTATGTTTCTACCAAATCCAAAGGCAGAGATAAATTCTCTCCTCGAGCTGAACCTTGTGTTTTTGTTGGCTTTCCTTTTGGTAGAAAAGCCTATAAAGTACAATCTTTGGTTGATCAGAGAGAATTCTCTTCTAGAGATGTTCAGTTTTATGAGGACATTTTTCCTTTTCATACATCTACCAACTCCACTAACTCCTCTCCATGCCTTCCTACCCTTTTTCCTGATCTATTCTCTACACCTACCATTCCCACTCCACTGACACTGTACCTTCTTATCATATCCCTACTACTTCACCCACTCCATTAGTAGTTGACTCTACTATCACTCAACCTGCAAAAATGACCCCACGACGGTCTACTCGACCTCATCATCCCCCTTCACATCTCATGGATTTTCTATGTAATGTTGTTGTCTCATCTCATTCATCCTATTGTTCCAACACATTGACTTCATTCTGCTTCTCTTCCCAAACCATTAACCTTGTTAATCTTCCTATTGATGATCAGAAACTTATGTCTTCAATTTTTTCTGCTACTGAACCTTCTTCTTATGAGGAGGCCACCCAACACCCTGCTTGGCAAGCTGCCATGGAGAAAGAATTTCAGGCAATTGAGCTAAACAGATGTTGGGACTTAGTTCCTCTTCCACTTGGTAAGAAACCAATCAGTTATAAATGGGTATACAAGTTAAAGCTTCACTCAGATGGCGCCATAGAGAGACACAAGGCCAGACTTGTCATCAGAGGCTTTACACAAAAAGCAGGGGTTGACTACACTGAAACTTTCTCTCTAGTGGTCAAAATGACCACAATTCGAGCCATTGTTTCTGTTGCAGTAAAGAGAGGTTGGGACTTTACACAGTTAGATGTCAATAACGCCTTCTTACACGGTGATCTTCATGAAAAGGTTTGTATGAAGCCCCCTCTTAGTTTATCTGTTCCATCCTCCCACGTATGCAACATCAAAAAATCTCTGTACGGCCTCAAGCAAGCCTCTCGCCAATGGTATGCCAAGCTCTCTCACACTTTGAGTTCTCAAGAATATCAACACTCTCAGAATGACTTTTCTCTATTTCACAAGAAGATTGGTTCTTCAGTTCTATATTTAGCCATCTACATTGATGACATTCTGCTCACTTGTAACAATACTACAGAAATGGCTCGGCTCAAGCAATTTCTTGATGACCAGTTCAAGATAAAAGACTTGGGGCACCTCCATTATTTCCTCGGAATAGAATTCATTCGCACCCCATATGGATATATTCTTTCTCAACGTAAGTTCTTGCAGGAAATGCTAGCAGAATTTGATTGTACTAATCAACCACCAGTCTCTACTCCCCTTGAGCTGAATCTCAAACTTCACACTTCTTCAGCTCATCTCATGGATGATCCTTCATAGTATCGCAAATTGATTGGAAAACTGAATTTCCTCACCAACACTAGGCCAGACATCACTTTTGTCGTCCAATTGGTTGGAAAACTTGATTATTATAAAGAAGCAATTCATACGTTGAGATATCTTTGAGGTATAAACACTCTCTTGGTATTCTCCTAAATTCTTCTCCTTACTAGCAACTTCTGGGATACTGCGATGCTGATTGGGTTGCTTGCTCCCATACTCGTCGATCTGTTAGTGGGTTCTTTATTCTCCTTGGAGGGTCTCCTATATCCTGGAAATCGAAAAAGCAAGCTATTTTCTCCCTCTCTTTGGATGAGGTAGAATACTGATCCATTCATTGCTTGACTGCTGAACTCTCCTGGTTATCTCAGCTTCTTCACGAGTTCGATGTTCCCAGGATACTTCCTATTCCAAACAAGTGTGACATCCAGGCCGCTATACATATCGCCCGCAACCCCGTATTCCACGAGCGCACAAAACATATAGATTCCGATGCATCCCCCGTATTCCAAACAGTCTCTCACCTACCAACCAAGTTCCAGCTTGCTGATGTTTTGAAAAATGCTTTGGACCACACCACTCTGAACTCCTTGGCAAGTTGCAGCTGGCTTCTCCACCTCCAACTTGACGGGGGTGTTGGTGTATACATAAGAATTAGGTTGTTAGGTAGTTTGTTCTTGCCAGGGTGTAAGTCGTGTGTTGTTAAGCGTGCTTCCCTTACTTGTATATAAACTGTTGTCTACAGCTGTAATCACCACCAGAAAGTAATACATACTCACAATTTCTCCCTGTGAGTTTTTCCAAGCTTGCTTCAATGGCTACTTGTTTCCCTGGCTCTAATAGGATGTTTAGGGCCCTGTGTCATTATAAACATGCGGCCCTGAAAACCAATATATATATAATAGATCATATGAAAAAATACAAATTCATACTTTATACTTTAAATAAACATAATGTTGATTTCACATCTAAAACCTGAGAACAATTTTGTATACTTGAATGCTTTGTTGCTTTAAATACTCTCTTAGTTCTCCTCTCCATCTCTTATATTTGTCTCTTTCCACAAGTCTTCACTGGTTTACTCCTTGTCTCTCTCTTACTCATATACCTTGAGTTGAGTTGACAGAATACAAAATATTTTTTAGAAGTTCGATCTTAATAGTTGAATAATGAATAGCCATAAATTAATATTAAAGAAGTGACTGAAAATTAAAGGAGTTCTAACTTCTAAAAAATTAAGAGGGGAATTGGAAATAAAAAGGGGATTTACAGGAGGGAAAAAATAACAGACATGACACAATAAATCCAACACATAAGATTAAAATTTCTTCAATCCATCATAATCTTGACCAAAATATTGTACCCTCACCAACCAATTTACAAGAGAACAGAGCACATTGTATTAGCGTATCAAGCAAACATGCTAATTTAAAATACAAGCTATCTATGAAAGCATTGTATGTATGTATGTATTTATGTTTAGCAGTGACTAAAAGAATTCATGACAGGATTCACATGTATATAAGCATCTAGTTACCTCAAATTGAAACAAAAAAATGAAACGTAGAGTGAGGATTAATCCTAAATCACCGAATTCGGCTCGAAAACAAAAGTCAATCCTAAATCACCGAATTCGGCTCGAAAACAAAAGCATATAGAAATTGGAAAGAAAATTTACCTTAAGTTCGTCTCTGTAATGCAATTTTGTCTTTGAAAAAAGAGGCGTCTTTAATTTTTAGGCTGAAAATACATACTATATATATCTAGGCTGGAAATATTTGAGGCTCTAATAAATTTGAGGCCCTGTTCTGTTGGGCCTCATGGAACAGACCCAAACCCGGCCCTAATCACATACATCCAGAATGAACTCTACACAAAGAGTAGTCAACAATAAGCTCAATTTTCATATAAAGCTAATTTCTGTTCATGGAATTGAAATACAGAGTATTTGATAAGTTAAGATTCACACAAAAAAATGGATTGATAACAAAATAGATTGACAAATAAATGTAAAGATAGGAGATAATGGATTGATAACCAAGGAATTGAGAACAACAAATGAAACTTCAGTAATTTACTCACTACTCCCTCCGTCTCATTATGTTTGTCCCATGACAAATATGGACGTTATTCACAATATAAGGGAATCATCGAGATATCTTCTAATGTATAAGAAGAAATATAGTCATGAGAGATATTGTTTTATTTGTCTCGATAAGTACTTTAATAACATTAAATTTTTATAATTATTACTAATATAGAATTAGAGATATTGCCGATGTAAAACGTGCATCGATATGTGTGTGTCAAAATAAAATGAGACTAACATTTTGGAACTGAGAGAGTATGTTCTAGTGACAATAACTAAGGACCTGTTCTGTTGGTCTGGAAAAATTGCTTTCAAATGCTTAATATACTCTGTGAACTTTTATTTGGTAAATAAGCATTTTTTGACACGTTCCGTCATTTTGCTCCTGAATATTTCCGTCTCCTTCCAAATGCTCTGAAATGCTTAATAATGGCAAAAATAAAAGGTCACAGGTCATCCTTTTAGAATTGCAAGGTACTTATTTTGGGATTTTGGGGGGTTTGTTTCCATTAGTTGCCCCCGACAAGACGACAAAAGGAGGGAGATGAGGCCTTCATCGTCTTCAGGTCTTCTTCTTCATTCACACCAGGCAAGACCTTCACATTAGCCAAGTGGAAGATTCAAGTTTCTTCGTCTTTGGTTCTTCGTTCAGATCTGGATCTAAATTCTTCTTTTCATTCTATTGTTGATTAATTTGATCTATTTGTGTATTAATAACTTGTGTTCGACTTGCCTGAGATCTGGAAACACGCAATTGGGGGTCGAATTCGCGCCTGTACTGTTCTTCGTCTTGCTTATTCAGATATAGTTTTCAAAGGTTCTTCGATTTCTCTTCCTCTTTCCTTCGTTTCATTGACTCTTTATGATTTACGGGTTTTAGACTTTTCAATTGGAGGTTTTCCTTCTAGTCTTGTTTTCATAGTGTAGCAATAGAAATCTACCGTGAACGATGCTCAAATATAGGGTTATTCTTATCATGACATTCAGAGCAACTAATTTTGTTTTTTTACGTTTTTAAATTCTTGCAAGTGAGTTTATGAGTTTGTGAATTTGAGTTTGTATAATGGTGTATACAGGGCCTCATTATAAAGCAAATCAATTGCTTTCTTAACTAAGCTCTAATATATCTCTTGATCTTTTAACCAATTCAGTTGTGTCACCTCTAAGTGTTGAGGAAAATACAACTTCCTTTGTATGTTGTTATTCTTAATCTTGTTGTATCATGATATTTCAGTTTAGCATACAAACTCCAATACACTAGTTGATTCTATAAGCTTGGATTCTACAAACCTAAATGTATGTGCAACTCTACTTCTTCTTCTTCTTCTTCTTCTTCTTCTTCTTATTTACTGGTTGTTGCTACTTGTGGAATGACAGAAACATGCTGATTTTTTCCGGTGCTTTGGAGCTTTCGACTTTGTTGGTCAAAGTTGTGTCCATTGTCGTGTCTTTTTGGTCATCACGAGGGCCTCCTGCACGTTCAAGTACCACAAGCTGCTGCTCAAAATTCTACTGCACAAGTTGTTAAGCAACTACGGAGTAGTTACATCGCAGCCAGCTGCTGCATTTCCAGCTGCACCACGACCATGCCTTGTCTCTTGACTTCCATATCTCCATCCAGTTGTTGTTGTTTTCTTCTATTACATTTCTTTTTTCCACTTTTCCAACTTCATAATAAATCTAACTATGTAACTGATGCTTTGGACCCTTTGCTTCAGTTACATACTACACATTGTTAATTTTGTTAATTTTTAGAGGTTTTGCGCCAAACCACCCCTTATTTAGGCCAATTTGCGCCAAACCATCCATTATTTAACTTTTTGCAGGAAACCACCCTTTTGTGTCATTTTGTTTACACCAAGACACCCCTCGCCCATTTCCGTTAGTTGCTCCGTTAGAGGTTGTGAAATGTCAATTTTACCCTCACTTATTTTAAAAATTCGAGGGCAAAAACGGAATTACTTAGGCTGATGATATATTGAGTTAATCTCGCGAGATTTTGAAACTTATCATGATATTTTCAATTCATGTTTTACCACGCTCCAGAATCTGATAGCGATGCTCCCTTCCTGCTCTTTACCAGAGGCGAAATCAGTTATTAAAGAACTCCGATACCTCACCAATGAATTCGCTAATCGCGCTTTAATCATCTCCATGAAGAAAGCAATCGCCATAGCGCTATGTTATGTGATAATGTCCTGAGATCTCGACGGATTAGATTCGGATTTTCACATCCATCTGCTAATCCTGCAAAAGTTAAATAAGGGGTGGTTTGACGCAAATTGGCCCAAATAAGGGGTGATTTGGCGCAAAAACCTCTAATTTTTATTGATGGCTTGTCAAATCTATAAACATATAAAATTGACTTTTAGTTTAAGCAATTAGTGATTTTGGAGTTGCATTTAAAGCTTTTAGAGTTGCATTTAAAGCTATTAGAGTTGCATTTAGTGCTTTTTGTGTTTTGAAATCTCTACCTTGCGTGAGAAGATGGAGCCGCCTAGCATTAAAATTAAAGAAATTTTACTTCTCATTTTTATCCGACCTTTCCCACTTCAATGCCCATTCCCGCCCTCAGTAAATGATGTCCCTCTGTTTCCTTTGCTACGTCATAGAGGCGTTTTCAAGGCCGGTTGATGTTCGGGGATGAAGTATGAGTCTTGATTCGGTAATTTAAGGGGTGATTGGTATATATGATGTTCTCCTTTTTCTCTTTCCCAATTTCATCATTTCTACAATGGCTCAAGCGAATGGAAACAGGTGGTCGCTCCGCTCGGATGTTGGCAGCGGAGGGCGCACAAGTTTTGAGTAACCCCACCGAACACCATCGACGGATAAGCCCACACGAGAATTCGTCCGAAAATTGCAGACCCCAGGTTCTCAGGTAACAAAATTATGAAATTTCGTTGAAGGTTTCTAAGGTTTCTTCATGTGAAATTGTTCATAGAAACCTTCCATTTGAGGTTCATGTTGTTAGGTTCATCACTGGTGCTCAATTTATATGGAGTATTTGAGTCTTACTACACATGACTTTATGTCGGGAAGGTGTTCAACAGATCTGAAAAGAGATGTGTAATCGAGCGGCGGTAAAAGCTCTTTCCATGATCCATCTGTCCTATTCGCCCCACTCCTATATTCGTTCATATATTCCTCATACTAGAAACCTTATTTTTTTGTATTACCTGATGGAGTGCTTGAATAAAAATACGAAGATGCAACACATACATATAGCATAGATTTTTCAGAGATTTTTTGAATTAGCTCTACTGAGTTTCAATTGAGTGTTTTATTTTATTAAAGGGGGAGAAGAAACACTTGGATTGGACTGTCAAGTCCATCTTGTTCGCTGGCTCTGAAAGGTTTTATCTTTTAAGCAAAGAGTTCGAACAAAGAGGTTGTTATTTTACTCCTTTTTCCCGATTTTGAAATTTTAAGGCGCTCTGTATTCTATATATTCAATCAACTTTTTCTGCTATTTGAATTAGGATGTAGTTTTGCTTTAGAGATTAGTACTACGTAGCTTGATTGTTCTTTCTTCTACTTTTAGATGTTTTGAGATTGTTATAGGCAGTTTGAATTCATGTCTTGGGTGATAAGAAAATGTAATAACGGTTATTTCTAGTGTAATATATGAAGTTAACCTATTGTAAATATGAATATGAAGTTAACTTTTTTGGATTGATTGAGTTTAGATTGTAATTATTAAATATTATATTACTACTATCTCAATATATATTCTGTCATCTCAATAAAATTTGTTTGATTAAAAAAATACTAATAGACTCTTGGATGATTTACATGCATGGTTAAGCACATTTATATATCTTTTCCATTAATTCCCAATCCCTTACTTTCCATAATATTATTTTTTTGAGTGGGTTTCCACTATTTTCAGGCTTTGGATTTCTAAATGGTATGAGACTTAATTATCTTCTATATTTTAATGTGATTTAAGACTATATGTATCGAGAGAAAAATTATGAATATTGTACGTTTTGTTTACTCCTCTCCAATATTTAGTCCTGAAATGTGTAATTAGTTTGGACTTTGATATTACACATTCTTTAAGAAAGTGACCATGCACAACTTCTTCTCCTAACCTTTTTCCATATTTAACCCTATAACTCACTAATTATACAAAGAACAACAACAATGAAACTATATCGTTATAATCCGATGAGATAGCTAAAGCTTAGAATGTACCTTGAAATCAGAAGTCGTACATCGCACGGGTTTCGTAAAGCTAGTAAACATATAAACTTAACCTTTAGATTAAGCATTTATTGTAATTAGGGCTGAATTTGTTTGACATTGAAGGTTGGCGTTTTACTTATCTTGAGAAATTCAATCCAACTCTCTTCATGAATTTGATGTGCTTTGAAAGTCATCCTGTTCTACTCTGATCTTCAGCCCGTTGGCTCTTCCTATTCCCTTCCTCTTTCCAGGTTGTTTGCCTCCTCTTATTCTCTTCTTCCCTCCCCTTCAATGTATTAATAATGGTCGATTTCCCAACGGCTGCGTTCAGGATTTGGATGGTTCTTTCTTTGCTATATATCAGCCAGCTTCTATGTTATTTTGCCGTAGTTTTTCTCCTGCTGATTCCACCGGACAATCGACGTATCAACAAAACCCTAACGTTTCCATTTTCAATTCAGAAAGAGGAATTAATGGCGATAAGGGGGAGCTTCTCCGGGTCTCCAATGGAGCTTCCTAGCCTTCCAGCTTCTTCTTCTCTGCAGGTGAAACTTGAACACACAGATGCACCTTTTCTCTTCTTTTCTGCAACGCAACGATCAACAGCGGCTGAAGTGACGCCTGCCAGAGTCAGCTAACACGACTTCCGTCACTCTACTCTCAAGCGAAAACGTCATCTCAAAAACTAAGGCAATATCGACGACGGATCTCATCTATTTGCCCATTGGTTATAGACAACTAATAAACTATGTCCGCGCCGGACATGGAGCCTGTAGAGCCACAATCACTCAAGAAGCTTACCTTCAAATCGCTGAAGCGTTCGCTTGATTTCTTCGAGCCTGTTCATAACCAATTAGCTCCTCCGGATCCTGAAAGGTCTTTCTCTATACTGGTAACATGAATTTTTCATCTTTTTGTGACTTTCATTATGGATTCTATTTTTTATCTTGTTTTAATGTACAACAAACAGATACGGACGAGCCATAAGGTTTGTGAATGATGAATTAGGTTTTCTGTTTCTATTGAATTTTGTCTATTACTTGTGTGATTTGCTTTGTGTGTTTTGAATTTTAAGATTAATGTGGTGGAGGAATTAAGCTTACTTCAGCTCAGCCTTCGAGTGAAGCAAAAGCTAAATAGCAAGATCAGTCTCAGGCTGCTTCTGCTCCTTCAAACGCACTTGTACTTCCAGGTATTGTTTGCTAATGGATCTTTTAATTCAGAGTTGAGATTGTTGAAATTGGTAAAGGATAGGCGACATCCGAATGGCGTGCAACCGGGTCTCTCTTTGCTTAAGGAAATCAGTTGCCATGAATCAGTTTGTGGATCAATTGTGAATCTTGGAGTTGTTCCTCAATTAGTGAAGCTTCTTCCTGGTTTAAATATAGAGTGCTTGGAATTAGCACTCAAAGTTCTTTATAACTTGAGTTGTCTTCCTGATGGGAGTTTGGCATTGAAGAATTGTCCCAATACAATACCCAATTCAGTCAAGTTACTGATGAGGGTTTCAGAGAATTGCACACAGCTTGCACTTTCGATTTTATGGGCTGTCTGCAAGTTGGCGCCTGATGAATGCGTTCCTATTGCAGTCGAAGCTGGATTAGCAACTAAGCTTTTGATTGTAATCCAGAGTGGATGTAATCCCACTTTGAAACATCACTCTGCTGAGTTGTTGAAGTTGTGCAATTTGAATTATACTGCTACTAATTTCATGTCTAAGTGTAAGCTCACAAGAACATTGCAATGATAACTTCGTTGTGCATATGAGATATTGATTGGTGGTGAGTGGAGCTCGGGTTTGTGATGGGTATGGCTGAGGTAAATAACATGGCCTGCAAAAAATTGTGTAAATCTTGGGCCCATGCTGCTGCTACAAAATCATGGCATTATGTGGGTAAAAAAAGGAAAAGAGATTAGATTTTAGATAGTTTTTGTTGATTCTTGGATCAACTTTGATTTTTTCCTTGTATCTTGTTCTCAGTTTCTAATTGCTATGAAACATTTGTTGTAGCAGAAGATCTATCCAACCCAGAAATTAATGGTGAAAGTGAACATATTTTCTTCCATGGTTTTCAAGCTCTTTTAATGGTGCAGGAAATTGGATTCTAGAAGGCGTGTCACTTTCAAGCATTCATTCAAATTACTAACTTACAGTTTGGATTTGTCAATATACAAAATCAATTTTGTTGACCTTATCAGAAGAGGTGAAAGGAAGAGGGCATTAAGATGAAGACCCATGTGAAGAAGCAGCTGTTTATTATGTCAGATCCTATCTGAAGTTTCTGTTAACAGTGAAAATTTATACAAGAAGAAACCAACAAAATTGAACAGAAGTTTCACTGTGAATGGAACATTGACTTGCTATTTTGGTCACTTTTGCCAATAATTGTTGTGTATTGATTTGATAAGAGGATTACCCCACCATTGATGGCCAGTAAGTAAGTGCACTTATGGCAGTACAAAGAAATTGGAAATTGGAAATTCCAACTTTGTTAACAGTTCGGATATGTTATTGGTGAATGTTGAGATTATTGAGGTCGGTGTATCTCTGTTGGATACCTTTGTTCAGGTCCAGAAGCCCTACAAAAAGGAGGGTCTGGAAATGCTATCGTCGTTAGTCCATCGACTTTTATTGGGTTTCTGGCGCTTGAGTCGTTACCTTCTGGCGATGGAAATTGAGTTATGACAATCTCGATCTCTAACTATAAGTTTAGCTTCAAATCAATTTTTTTTTGAAGAGGTTGCTTCTTTCTCCTTAGGTATTTCACGTTTAGTTTCACAATGACATCAAATCATGTAAATTGCGGGTTTAGATTTAGTACTGCAATACAAGGATTTGCAAGCATACTATCTACTTTTTTGTCCTACAAACATAGCAACACCGGCTTAAAGTCTTCTATCTTAAAAATAAAAAGGCATAAGAGGTGACAAAGGTTCTTAGTGAGCGGCTTTTGAAGCGTGGTATAAACGTTTCTGTACATATTTTCCTTATCTTGTGTTTTTTGGTGGTTGAAAAGTGAACAAAGGATGCAAACCGAATTGAAAGACAGAAGAAATTTTGTATGCTTCGACGTAGATTAATCAAATTTGTGCAAAATATGCTCCTCTTAGGATAAGATAGTTTCAGTATTAGCAAGTGAATCAGAAGCGGAGGTTGAAGCTCTGCAACTCCAGTTTTATGCTTTATCTTCTTGAGGTTTGTTATCAAATTTGAGGGATATTTTTTGTTTAATTGGTTATTGTGTTTATCTTATCTATTGCAGGACCATGAGCAAATGAGCACCCATGGATATAAGAACTGAGTTAAATATCTGATCCCGGTAGTATAAAAGTCTTGAGCTGTAGGTTGTTCGTGTAATATTAAGCATTGCACACACATCTGATTTCATGTTTATTATAATTTGTGCAGAAAGGAGAGCATAAACATATGCGGCCTGATGTGAAACCCGTCATCTAAGCGAGTAAGTGCTTAATATTTTAGTGTATGTAAC
Organism: Oxyria digyna; assembly: GCA_029168935.1. NCBI lineage: Eukaryota > Viridiplantae > Streptophyta > Magnoliopsida > Caryophyllales > Polygonaceae > Oxyria > Oxyria digyna. The sequence goes on from JAPVLV010000013.1 coordinate 25,968,264, forward strand.
TTAGTTCAGCTTTTTTGTGTATGATACAAGCAGACTCATCAGCCAGAGGGTTATGGATTTATTGAGTTTGCTACTCGTGCTGTTGCTGAACTGGGCATATTATGGGGCTGGTGAGAGGTGGGCAGATGACACTCCTGACTACTCGGTATTTGTTGAGGATTTGGCTGCTGATGTGACTGATTTTGTGCTACAAGAGACATTTAGATCTCGCTACCAATCAGTCAAGGGTGCTAAGGTTGTAATTGATAGGACCACTGGGAGAACAAAGGGTTATGGATTTGTTAAATTTGTTGATCAAGGTGAGCAGATGCGCGCAGTGACAGAAATGAATGTCAAAGCATGATGTCAAGAGGAACTATTATTTGGGGGATTGGGGCTGATTTCTGCTGAATCGGTTACCCCCCTTAGATTGTGGCCTTACTTAGGTCAGTGTACTGTTTTACGCCTGATTTATCCATTTTCAAGAAAAACATTTTTCAAGTGTTTTTATTCCTCTGTGTCGAAGGGACGCCCAATTCGTCCAACTTTCAGATTCGAACTACCCCGTCACTCAATGCGTCAATTAATTTGTCAATATGTCGTCCAATTTCATGATCTGCAGTAGGGTTTGAACAAAGTTCAGCACCCTGTAAAAGCGAATTTTGTGGTTTTTTTTTACCTTTTGTTTTCATGGATGTAGTTGTTAATTCTAAGTATCTCTGTTTTTTGGATAGTTTGAGTTGATTGTTGAATATTGGCTCACAAAGATAATGCTTTGGCTTGAGCTCATGTAAACATTTCTATCAAAAGAAATTTCTGTTGACAGGTTTCTCATTGTTCATGAATTTTAAGACTTGAGTTGAATGACGAGGTAAATCAGTGACTTTGAATCAACTTTATAATGGTAAATCAGTGGTTGTAAATTTGTAATGAAAGCTACGAAAGAGCAATAGAGTGTGCATAGCCATAGAAGACACACTAGAAATATAGCCATTTAGGCTTCAGAACATGAATACTGAATTTGTCAATATCAACATCAGAATTCCAAACGACGGCGTGAATGTGTGTGAGAAGTGTCCATGTCCCTGAAGCAAATAATATGTCAATATGTAAGTATAAATTCTCTAAGAAACTGAATGCATAACATCAATCATGAATTGCAGCACTGTTTGAAATCTTAATAGAATCAAGTAGAGACATATGAGTATAATTAATTGGACTAAACGGGTGAACAAACACGATCAGATGAATAAAAGAAGATTTTGGACTGAAGTTACTGAAAGCATATGAGATAAACTAAACACAATTTTAATGGTGAAATTGAATACCAAACTTGAAGAAGAAGCACTGCAACAATGAAAAAGGTTGAGATTTGGTTGAAATCTTGAAACCCTTGTTAGTCAAGAAGATTTGACGGGATGGGATCAAAAGATCGTGGTAGTAGAATAATATGGTTTATTTCCTTTTTTAATAAATTAGTGTTACTTTTCTCTAATTGTAAAATAAAAAAAAAAAAGTGCCATATGTCATTAAGTAATTGGAGGTACACTAGCTGTTGCAGTATTAGTTTTAGAAGATCCAAACTGCTGTTCTTCCTCCCCATCTCTTCAATGATCTTATTCAATGAGCCGTTTCGGTTTCTTCAATTCCCTCCTTCTCTGAGTTCACTCCACCGCCTTATTCCGTCATTAATTCAATCCAATACCACCGCCTTTCTTCTTCCTATAAATCCGCTCGATTAATTAAATCTTCTTTCATTTCACAATGTTCGGCGATCGTTGCTCGGAGATGAAGAAAACGCTTGGAGATGAAGGAAGATATTTTGCCTGCTGCTGAACAAGAAATTAAGAACGGTGATATTTTATGATTCAATTTGTTGTGTTTTTTTTTTTTTTTTTAATTCTGAGTTGGAAAGATGGTGATTAGCTGAAGTGCAAATTCGGTTCATTGTAGTTGTTGGAATCTAATCGTGGTTGTTTAGAATTCTCATTCAAAATTGGGAGGACTCAAGCTTCAGGAAATGGAAGCGGGGATTGGGAATCGGTCTGAGCTGGTGCTTTTGATAAGGTATCAATTATTTTCTTTTGCCTACCCTTTTAATTCCGCATGGCAGCAGAAAGCCATTTAACTAGCCAACAATATGATTTCAATCTATGTCTCTAAGATGGGTCGATCGACTGCAAGGTGTTCGACGAGATGCCCCATAGGAATATTGGTTGAGTGCGTTGATATTACGGTGCGTGATTGTCGTACAATTTTGGCTTGGAGTAGCTCGGCACCCTTCACTTCTTTTGCTTGCTCTATTTTTGGCAAAGAAATTGTATACTTTCTACTCAACTGCTTGATATGCCTATGGTATGGAATGCCTCTTATATCCCCAGGAATCATATTGGTGGCGACTGTCAATTCAGTTGGTGCAGTTTTCCAGTTAACCTACATTAGTCTCTTCATAAGCTATGTTGAGAAGCGAAAAAAGGTAGCTAAAAGTTTAAACTAGATTGATCTGCATTGTGCAATATGGGTGTCTTTAACTATGTGCAATATGAAGTCAATGGAGAAACAATGGAATCCGGACTTTTTGCGTGCTGCAGATTAAGATGATTGGATTGTTGGTAGGAGTGTTTGCTGTTTTTTCTACTGTTATATTCGTGAGCGACTTTTGAAGCGTGGGGTAAACTTTCCTGTACATATTTTCCTTATCTGGTATTTTTTAGTGGTTGAAAAGTGAACAATTGATGCACACTGAATTGAAAGACAAAGAAGAAATTTTGTATGCTTCGACGCAGATGAATCAAATTTGTGCAGAATCTGCTCCTCTTAGGATAGGAGAGTTTCAGTATTAGCAAGTGAATCAGAAGCTGAGGTTGAAGCTCTGCAACTCCAGTTTTAAGGCTTCATCTTCTTGAGGTTTGTTATCAAATTGTGAGGGATTTTTTTTTGTTTGGTAAAGTTCCATTTAGAAAGTCGGATCTTTTTGTGGATGTCATGAATGAATAGCCTAGGTTGTTAAAAAATCCAGAAAGATTAAAGTGCAACGTTGATGCATGTACTAGAGAACTGTACTTCATAATTTGTAATTTTCACTTGGAAAACTACAGCAATAGTCTATGAGTTGTTCATAATTTCTGCGATTGGTAGATTAGCTTTCCTACTTTGTGCTTGCTGTGTTAATTCACTGCTCAAATATTTTAGTTATTGCTGAGATTATTTTTTATACTGCACCCAGATCTTCAAGATGACAAGCAATTTTTCATAGACCATCCTGGTGCTGTGCCAATTACAAATGCTCAAGTATGAACTACTACCTCATATATTCTTCATTTATTTCATTTTTCAAATAGCTTACTTATCATTGTTTGTGAATGGTGTTATTTAGGTAGAGGAATTGAGGAAGCAAATTGGTGCAGCAGCTTACATTGAGTGCAACTCAAAGACGGAGCAGGTAGCTTGACTTTTTAAGTTTTCATATGTGATAATTTAGCACCAACTTTGATATATTACATGATACTAATCCAAGATAGATTTGGTATGTGTAGAATATCAAGGGAGTTTTTGACGATGCTATTAAGGTCGTGCTCCAGCCACCGAAGCAGTAGATAAAGAAGTCAAAGACACAATATGCTTGTTCTATATTGTAGACATTGTAATTTGAAGAAGTTGTTATTTGTGCACGACGATGTAGGTTGGTTGTAAGATATAATCTCTTAGCTCATGAATTAGATCTGTTTGAAGAATCAGGTCGTTGTTTATTACAGTTGTACTGTGATCACATTTGTTATCCTTCTTTCTATGTTCTATTCTTTGGTTTCTTTCTTCTTCTTTTTTCCCAGTTTTACAGGTTGTTAGCTTACCCGTATAATTTCAAAATGCTGCTTCTATTGAAATTTCTTCTTTGTTAGTGTTGTAGTTGAAACCAAGATAGGTTTATGCTGCTTTTGTTTTTATTCAATTTATGCAACTCTCATTGAATGGTCACGAGGAGCTCGGGTCAGTTTTTTTGAATTTTAGATTCAATCTTATGTACCGAGTTTCACCATAAATGAGAATGCCAGGAAATGGTTTTCAGGAATGAAGATCGCGATGATGATCAGCTGATCCTTTTGCTGTTTTGACAATACCGATTTTCATTGCTGCTTATCCTTTCATGAAATATATAATGAGAGATCCCTCTATTATGGAGTGTGGCTTCAATTACTTCCAATTTAATTGCTTTTTCAGAAGTGTAGCTGCTGATCTTTTCATGAAATACAAAACCTCCAAAACTAGCTAGCTATATAAAACTCCGTACAAACAAGAGGAAGATCATTCTATTTTCTGATCTTCTTGCTGGGTGGCCATGTCTTCCAAGTCCAAGTAAGTACTCTTTTATTTGCTGACTTCATAATTGTTCCCAATACATTTTAAGTAGTAGACTCTTACACAACCTTACATATATCTTTGGTAATGGTCTAAGGTGAAGGCTTGAAAAATTACATCACTAGCCTTAAGTTTTTTTCTTTTATCTTTGAAGCTTGTCATGGGTCATTTAACATTAGTTGGTAACACTTCTGCAACATAAGAATTAAGAATGAGACTGATCAAATAAATGAAAAAGAGCCAGCATTCATCGAGCAACTCTGAATTTTGAACATCGGCAAATGTAGCAAAGCACACACCAAGCTTGATATTCCTGTTGTGGCATAAATGATGCAAAATAGGCTCCTGTTTAAGATAATATTTCCCTCTTTATTTGTTAGTAATCCTGCAAGCATATCCTGTTCTCAGATTCATTAGTGCTACAAATTGCTTAATTTGGGTGATTTATTTTACTGGATGGTGGAGAGCCCGTATGTGGAGGCGCCAAACTTTGTTGGTGCTACAAACGACATTATGCAAGCGGGAAAGAGTAATTAATGGGCTTAATCGTTGTTAAAGGAGCTCTCCTTGTATAATAGGTTTGTTCTCATTGTACAAGTGTTAGGGTTTGTTATATTAGATAGCAATTGCTTAAAACACCCGTCTCATATGGTTTTCATTTTGGTGTAGGTGGATTTCGATTGTGGTTATCGTGGTGTCACTGCCCTATCAACTCTGCGCCGGCAACGTTCACCCGTAACGGCTAGTTTTTTCAACGACTATAATGCCGTTGAAATTTTCTCCGTATCTCTCGCGATCTCTTTGGCTATATAAGGGGAAGGCCTTTACTTTCCTTCGACCTCTCTACGACTCATTTACTCTGAACATTTTTTATTTCTCATCTTCTCACGCTCACCAGATCGTTTACCTTTCCTCCCTTCACTTAAATTTTTCTCTTCATTTACTCCTCAGCTCTTACGATGGCCAGGCCTTCTTTCTACGTACCCAAAGATATCTCGAAGGGTTCTGACTGCAGATCTTCAGAGGCACGTAGCGTCGATCGATTAAGATCATTGGCGAATCTTGGACCTGAAGTGGAGATCGAGATACCTCCTCAAGGGGTATCTGCCGACGCATACCGTCCGGGATGGATCGCGGTGTATGAATATCCCTTCCTTACCGACCATCGATTCCCTTTCTCGCCTTTGGCGAAGGCGTTTATGCTCGCGTTAGGAGTAGCTGTCGGGCAACTCCTGCCAAGTGTATGGAGAGCTTTTGGCGCTTTGGACGACGTAGCGGCGAAGCAAGACATTGAGATCGTCGTTGATGATCTCGTCCATTCTTTGATGATCCAAACCAAAACGGTCGGGAGGGTAGGTCTGAAGTCGAGACCTAAAGCAACCCGAATCGCCATTGAGGGGAGTCAGGCCGATCGTCATTGGGCCAACTTTTTCTACTTTGTGAACAAATCTACTCTTGGCGAGGAGTGTTCCTGGCTTATCGAATGCTGGAATCCTGCGAGTAAGTTTTCCTTCTTTCTGAATTTTTACCATGTGTATCTTTACACGTCGATGCTTCACATATGTTGGATCCCGTTTTACACTTCTTTGTAGTTAACACAGACGTTATCGTGGCGACGCGGGAGACCAAGAAGGTCATCGCTAAGCTCCTCGAGATTCCGGAGAACGAGCGAACCTTTCACGGTCACGACGGGGAAGGTCATCGTATTGCTCCTATGGCTTCGAATGGTATAGCGTTTACGTTTCTTATCTTTCTTTTTTTCCTCTCTTGTTCCGAGAGTTCTAATTTCTTTCCCCCGACATTCTTTAGTGCCCGCGGTGGCCTCTCGCATTCGTAGTGGAGGAGAATATGTGTCTGACGTTATTGCGTCAAAGAAAAGGCGTCGCATTGAGGAAGAGTCTGCTTCTGAGGCTCCTATCCACATTGCACCCATGATTTCTCTCGTCTCCTCCCCGTCTCCTTCTCCAATTAAGGCGACGAGGTCACGCAAGGGTAAGGAGAAGGTTGTTGAGAAGTTGGAGTTCGAATTCAAGATTGTCGACGATTTTCCAGGAGGGCGTGGCTCAGGAGAAGGTCACGGCGACGCTCAAACTTCACGACGATCTTGCTAAGCAGGTCGGGGACTCGAAGGCGAGTATCGCTGCTTTGGAGGACGAGATGGCCAAGAAGGAGAAGAAGCATGCTTCGAAGCTTCGTGAAGTGAAGATCTATTGGTCTTGGCTATCGCGTGTAGAGGTTCTTGAGCAATATGGCGCCGGGAAGCATCTTGGTTGGGATCCAGTATCTGAGCGACGGGAATTCGAGGCGGCATATCCGGAGATCCCCGAAGGCGTCGAGGCGGGTCCTTCATCCTCGCATCCTCCAATGGATCTTGATGTTATGGAGGAAGATGCTCCTCGGCTTAACGACGTTGATCCTAACGATGACGTTGGAGATGATGAATGTCGTCGACGAGGAAGTCGTTGTGGAGGACTCTGAGGGCGAGGACGAGGGTGAGTGCGAGTATGAGGATGCGGACGGTTCTTCGTCTAGTTCCTCTGAGGGCGAGAGTGAATCTTCAAAAAAATTCGGAGTAGCTCTTTCTCTTTTCCTTTGTAAAAATCATCTTGTTCATTTTTGGTTACGCGTCGCTGGTCTTTAGGGCGCTTCTTTGTAAATACTGTCATTCTTGCCCTTCTTGACGGGGGCTTTTTGTAATATATTCTTTTTAATTCTTGGATCTTCTAAGCTTGAATATGTTGCTTTGGTCGAACGTGTTCCTTTTGGTGATAGCATCTTTTCTCGTATGAGTTTTTTATTTTCAATCTTGCTTACGCGACGGCTCGTTTTTGGCGCTTTTCTTCAAGTTGTTGTCATGATAGATTACTTCTTCTGACTTTTTGTGCGTAGTTCTACCCCTTTTGGTCGGTTTAGCTCGAGCTTCTTGTTGGCTGGGCTAGAACTACCAAATACTTCCATACTACCTTTGCTTGTATGTTTTGTGGCACTGTATACTTTGAGTATGGGCGTCTTGTCTTGTATACACGTAGGATTCTTGCGACTTCTAACGTGTAGTTTGCCTATGAATATATAGGTCCGGTCTTTGACCTTTGTTACTTAACTTTAGGGTGTGGTTTTCTACCCCTGGCGTAGTGCTTTGTTCGTTTTGTGAACGCATTAGAAGAATTCTTTTCTCGTTTGATAGGATGTTATGGTCATTGCGGCTACTTTTGTTATTTTGCCGGCTTACATGAAGGTTGGGTCCAACATTTCCTCCGATCCCGGAGCGAGTAGCGGATGTAGGTCAGCGTGTGATTTCATCAGCTTGTGACATCACCTCTTACTTATGGTGAATCCTTTGCCACACGCTAGCGTCAGGTCGACGTCGAACTCTTTTTATCGACGGGCTTGTTCATCGTGTATTGTCCGATTTGTGATCGTTTGGGCTTACGATGCCGGTGGACGCCTCCCATCCGGTTTGGCGAGATGCCCATGGATTCATGACTCTCAGAGGGGCCGTGGAAGGCGTAAGTACGCGTTCCTGGAGAGTGGTCGTGTCAATAGGTTTCCCTTCTTTGCTCAGCGGACCGTGTCGGTTTCGTGAGGTTCCGGGCTTCATTCCCCATGACCATTGCAACACGTCGCTAACAATCGTGGGAAGCGTCGACTCGGAGTCGGCGGTTCGGCTAACGTTGCGTATGCGTAGATGGAGCCTTGAACGCGTAGGCTAACGAAATTCCTCCCCGACGCGGATTTTCGCCGCGGCCTTTTTGAGCTTTGTGTTACGTCATAGACATAGAGCAAGTAATTCGGAAATGGAACAACTCAGCATACTTTAACACATTGGAGAAAAAAGAGTGTACTCATATTTAATAGAAAGATGCATCATGGACTAACAGACTTCGACACTGACGCCTACCCCTAGTCGTTACGACCCCTTGTCATTTCGAATCTAAGATAATGACGCTACCTTATTGAAACTTTTAAAAGAAACTAATTCTACTCATGCAAGAAAAGGCAAAAAGAAGATTACATTAGAAGGCATGGAAGTTCTTATCACTTTTGTGGGTCTTGACTTATGGTGGGTGGTGTTTCAGAAACATGCAACTTAAATGGTCACTCTTCGTCATGACTTTTTGTCGTCTCTTCACTTGGAGTTTTTGCTTGTACTTACTTGATAGATTGGTACTGTCTTGCTTGACGAACCCGGTTTTTCTCATCGCGTTGGGGGTTGATCTTTTACTCCTAGCTTTCTCTTCGAACTTCACTTTACTCTTATAGGGCTTTTGATGTCTTAACCCCTTGGCTTTTGGAGCCTTAGACCACAAAGGCGCCTTTCTTTCTATGACTCGTCGGAGAGTGTATACCTCGATCTTCAACAAACATTCTTCGTCTCCCAACAGACATTCTCTCGGGACTTGAAGCTCGCCTTTGATCTCCTGGATCCCCCACGGGGATGGGAACTTTAGGGATTGGTGGTACGTTGAAGGTATGGCCTTCATGTCATGCAGCCAAGACCTTCCTAGGATAATATTATAAGGCGACTCGATCTTCATAACTGCAAATTTTGCTTGTATGTTGATACCTCTGGCCAGGGTTGCTAATGTGATCTCTCCCAGCATGTTCGCCACTTCCCCGCTGAATCCCACCAAGGGGACGTATTTCTTCACCACATCGTCACTAGAGAGTCTGAGCTCCTTAATAGCGGACAAAGTGATTATATTGGCGGAGCTCCTATTATCGACGACGATTCTCTTAACCAGGCAATTGCTGACGGTGAGGGAGATGACTAATCCATCATGATGCTCTACGACCTAGCTTGGTTCCTCGAACGTAATATTGCTCTCATCGCGTAGGATCTTGATATTTCTTCTTGCGGCGGATGCAGTGTAGCCTCTTGCGGAGGAGCCTCCGAGGATGATATGTATTTTTCTGGTATGACCTGATGGCGGTGGAGGAGGAGTAGGAGACTTCCTTTCTTTCTTCACCCCTTGAACGCGTTCTTTCCTTCTCTGGAGAGCAAATCTCTCAAATCTCCCCTCTTTAACAGTCTCAATACCTCTTTCCTCAGAGTGTAGCAACCATCTGTGGTGTGGCCCCTGTCGTTATGGAATTCACAATATCCCTTTCCCGTTCCGGGTCTTCTCCCTAGGTTTGGCTTTTTAGGCCATTGTATGTCACGCAATCCTTCCATAGCGCTCATAACTCGTAACGCGTCAGTTTTCATGGAGATATCCCTATCGACCATATAAACGCTATGGACCTTGCTCACATTGTGCACCATGGGTGGCTCTCTTTGGAATGGTTTATTCCTCCTATCGTGACATTCTCCTCGTTCCTGATGGCGATCGTTATGTCGACACTGGGGAGAGTTCCTGCGCGGAGGAGAACGTCTACGCGGAGATCGAGGATTTTCCTCTGCGTGCCTCAGGAGATCTTCTTCTAGACGCATAGCTTCCATGGCTCTTTCCCTTGTTGCGACTAACGAATCGGGATGAGTCTTCGTCAATTCTTTGTATAGGTCGCTATCTCGAGGGAGAGCACGCCTGAACGCATCGGCAACACTAGACTCGCTACAATCCGGGATGGAGATCTTCTCGTCGTTGAAACGTTTCATAAAGTCCCTTATGGTTTCTCCTTTGTTCATGCGCATATTGTGGAGATATGAGGGTTGCTTTGCGAACATTTTACTGCTGGCGAATTGTAAGCGAAACATGTTGGAGAGTTCGGCATAAGACGAGATACTTCCCTTGGGGAGGTGGATGAACCATGTCAAGGCCGGACCTTTTAGTGTCGAACTAAAAAATTTGCACATCATTGCCTCTCTTAGCTCCGGCTCGATTGGACTCGTGGAGAGCTTGGCTTTGTAGAGTAAGATATGCTCTTCCGGGTCATCGGATCCGTCGTAGACGGGGAGATCAACGACGATGAATTTTTTAGCTATCTTCTGGGCGGCGATGGAACTGACAAAGGGGCTTTCTTGATATCCGAACTCGTGCTCAGGGACGATACACATAGGTGCTCCGGGCATCAGCATCATCTCCCTCCTTAAAGCACCGACTTGTTGCACCACGAAAGCGGCGACGACGCTTGGAGTCATATCCTCCTCGGAGCCGTTTCTCTGGGGGTAATATCGTCACGATACCCCCTGGAATCTGTAAACGTCATCTTCTTCGGCGACGACGTCCATATCAAGGCGTCGGGCGACACTTTGACCGCGAACATAGGTATGTGGCCCTGCAGATCCCGCCTTGAGTTCCCTGATTATCGAGCGCAATCTTTCGTTCTCCTTAGCAAGTTCCGACGTTGTCTTCTTGCTGGAGCACTTAGCTTCCGTCCAGGTTTTCTCGAAGGCGTCAAATTGTGCTCGGACGACGGCCACGTCGGTTACTTCGCCGTCTACTCCTCGCTTTTCGCCAGGAACCTTGGTCTTTGGGGTGCTAGGAATCTTTTCGAGAGATTTTTCCACTTCCTCGCTACCGGGAGCGAGAGACACTGTCGCGAGATCTTCTTCCTCGGATCACTTCTCATTGTTACACGGGCTGTTCGTCGGACTTGTCATGGCTTTCCTGCAAAAAAGAAGTTATTTTCGTGTGGAGAGATGATACTTTTTTGATCAAGCCCCACAGTGGGCGCCAATTGTTTGTAGCGAAATTACCAACGAGATGATAACTAAGCAATTGTAGGGAAAAGATCAAAGGTTACGGTATAATCTCAACACTCAAGAACGATATGGAAACTTAGGGTTGGAGCTTGAACTTGTGTATTACTCGGATGGTGGCTGAATGATTACAAAATCAGGCGTTAGCCTTTGTTTATAGGCTAACCCTAGTTTTATCTTTAAGGAAACGAGATCTTATCTTTTCCTTCTATCCTATGACGATATAAAATTAAGGTAAAAGATATTCTTTCTAATATCTTTCACCAATTACAACAATATCATAAAGAAATAGGACAATATTTACTCGGCCGACTTCATCATCAACGCAAACGGGATCTCCGCTACATCTCGTCACGTTGACGTGATCGCCCTACGCGTAGCTTAGAACGCGTTCCTTACTCGTCGTATTTTTAGGCACAAACAATGCTCATTATATTTAAAAACTGTAATTTGAAAGAAAATTATATTAAGGAAAGTGAAAATAACGTGTATTTATTATCCTCTCAAATCAAGTGTATAACATGTGTTTTATTATCAATAAATGTAAATAAGGATATTTTGGTCATTTAAATAAAAACTTTTAATTTTTAAGCATTTATAAGTAGTTTTTACCGAACATACCTACGTATAATAAGTGCATATAAAAATACCAGCAACAACATTAAATAAAAGTATCAGCATCCACATCAACATAAGTATCAGCATTAAAAAGTATCAACACCGGCGAACCGAACAAACCCTAAATAAATGCTTTTTTAGGTCTGAGTACTTTATTTCTTAAAAATAAGTAAATTTCAACTCTTCGTTAACATTTACTTTTTCAAACTTTGATTTACTTTTAAATGCTTCTGAATACTTAAAATCGGCAAAATATAAAGATCCCACACCATGCTTTTGGGTACTTCTATTTGCTTATACTTAAAATTGGATTACACAATTCCAATTGATACCCCCGACAAAACGACAAAGAAGAGGGGAGAAGCTCGTGATCTTCATCTTTAGACCTTGAGACGACAGCGGGGTTCAGCTTAGACGACGACGAGGTTCTACATCGGGCAAACGTGGGGAAGAGGTGACTCGTCCAGCTCCGACGACGGCAGGCTTCTCGGTGGTCGAGATCTAAATTTTCGACTTCATATCTGGATTTAAAACTCCGAATTTTGCAGTGGTGGCTCATCTAGATCTGACATGGCTTCAAATATGGATTTAAAACTGTTGGAGCCCAGAAAATGATACCTCACGACACAACACCTCGCGAGGAACGGGGGAACAAATCTTCAAACAAATGCTGAGGACCTCTTCCACACTTCTGAGCAAACAACTTAGTGAATGCGTCTCGCTCGATCAAACCCCACTTCTTACTATCTTCTCCATCGGAAAATCGCTTGTTCTTGAGCTCCGTAACACCTGCACAACCAAACCAGGAGGGGGGAGACTCCTGATTTGGCTCTCCGACGCCCAAGTCAACAAATGTGTAAAAGATAGCAACAAAGAACGAAGCAAAATGACACAAACGAAGAGGACATAGAATGAAAGAAGGGAAATGCTAGTTCTCAAACTCCATTAAACAAGCTCCAAAAGCTCATTCTTATACCTTACTCAAATCACCTTAGAATTCACTCACTCTTATCACAAAAGCATGATCATAGCATCGAGAGTCGGAATCCAAGTGTCGATCATCCAAACGCCTCAGAAATAAGGTCGAATGGGTGAATTGAAGCAATGGAGAACTTTTGTGTTTTCCACTCTCGAGAGGAAGAAGAAGGAGAAGATTTTCTGGTAATGATGCTCTGTCCCTTCTCTCTCCTTTCAGTTAGGATTTTATACCTCCATCTGGGTCCCACGCGAGTTATTTCCGATTTTACCCTTCCATAACCTGATCTTATCGGACTTTCCACTTTGGGCCTCACACGTTCATGGACTGCTTCCGTCCGTATGGGCCGGTCTTTAGTTTAGCATGGGTCGCGTGCTTCAATTGGGCTTGACTCTCTTGGGCCTCGCGAGGGCCCCGAGAACCGGCTCCAACATCCAGCCCCCCAAGCTTTTATACTGCATAGTCTAACGCTTGGGTTTGTCTTATTGAAGTCGGGCTCTCGTTTGAAATTTCCTCTTTTTCCCTCGCGTGAAATCTTTTCTGATGTGGGGATAAGCCGCAGTTGCCGACCTAGACACCAAACTCGAATAGGAACTCGAACAGAGAAGAAAAGCGGAATTAGATATGAGATGAAAGAAAGGGAAGTTAAAGGATAGGCCAATTGGAACCAAATCAATCAACGATAAAACCCTTAAACTTTAGAACAAGAACCTTACCGAATGTTGAAGAAACCCCAATGGATTACAACCAAACACAATGACTATGGTATGTCAAAGCACCTGGAGGATGCGCTATGAAGCCTCGATAGCACCAACCTTATGGAAGAGATTGACACACACAAGCACAACTAGGGCCAGCTCAACGACAATGCAAACAGGGCACTCGACTCACAAAAGCACTCTCTTTTGGGAGTAAAACTTAATAACTCTGTATTCAATATCAATATCGGGGGGGGGACAAAACAAAAACTAAGGCAGCCTTATATAGGGTTCATAAGGGTGCCAACTAAAGAAATAAACAATTAAAAGTATCTCCTAAAATAATAATCCCGAAAAACAATTAAACATCCGAAAATAATGTTTCAAAAGGAAGCCTCGGCGAAGTTAATGAACTCGCCGAGTTTCCCGGCCGCGGGCGCGGTTATGGAGCCGTGAGCGCGGTTTCCAGCCGCGGTCGCGGTTCTTCTCTGCAGTCTTCTGCTTGTTCTCGAACCTCGATCATTACAACAGTCTTCAATGGTGGTTCTTCGTCTGTATTCAACTCCTTGGACCTGAAGAACGCTACTAACTTGTCTAGCTCTTGTTGGACTTCCTTAGCTCTCGAACGAGTCAATGCACCTTCAAACTCGGGGACCGGAGGTGTCGGTTGCTGTCCAGATGATCCTTCATCATCCTCCCCTTCTTGAAAAGGATTCGACCTCGAATCATCCAGCTCCTCTTCTTCTTCACCCTCAAATAAAGTCAAATCTTGCACATTGAAGGTAGCACTCACTTGATAGTCACCGGGAAGCTCCAAGACATAAGCATTATCTCCAATCTTCTTAAGCACCTTGAATGGTCCATCACCTCTTGGGGACAGCTTTGAGTGGCGTTTGCTGGGGAAACGCTCTCTTCTAAAGTGGACCCACACGAGGTCTCCCTCCTTGAAGATGACCTTCTTCCTCTTCCTATTTGCCTTGCTAGCATTTGTAGCAGCTACTTCTAGCAATTTAGCTCTTGTCCGCTCATGAATTTTCTTGATGTGATCAACCTGTTTTCCTGCATTGAAATCCACTCGCTCCTTCATAGGTAACGGCATAAGATCAAAAGGGGTTAGTGGATTCAAACCATACACACATTCAAAGGGACTCAGCGAGGTTGAGGAATGGATGACTCTATTGTAGGCAAACTCAACATGGGGTAAGGCTTCTTCCCAAGCTTTCAAATTCTTCTTAAGAATGGCTCTCAAAAGGGCTCCTAAGGTCCTATTGGTTACTTCAGTTTGACCATCAGTTTGAGGATGACTAGATGTAGAGAATAGTAGTTTAGTCCCTAATTTTCCCCAAAGAGTTTTCCAAAAGTAACTTAGAAATTTCACATCCCTATCACTCACAATAGTCTTTGGTACTCCATGTAACCTAACAACTCCGGTAAAGAACAAGTCAGTCACATGATGAGCATCATCCGTCTTGTTGCAAGCAATAAAATGAGCCATTTTAGAAAATCTATCAACAACCACAAAAATAGAATCTCTCCCCTTCTTAGTCCTAGGCAACCCTACAATAAAATCCATACTAATGTCTACCCATGGGGTCGTAGGAATAGGCAAAGGAGTATACAATCCATGTGGTTTAACTCTAGACTTAGCCTTAAGACACTCCAAGCATCTTTTCAAACAATGCTCAACATCCCTAAGCATATGGGGCCAATAAAAGTGAATATGCAACATATGATATGTCTTATCTCTACCAAAGTGTCCCATTAATCCACCCTTATGGACTTCTTCAACAAGCAATAATCTCAAAGAACACTTAGGTATGCATACTTTACTAGCCCTAAACAAGAAACCATCAAACAAGTAAAACTTATCCAAAGTTCCTTTATCTAAACATTGCTTATAAATAGCACCAAAATCAGCATCATTACAATATAACTCCTTGATGTAAACAAAGCCTAACACCTTAGAGTCAAGTTGAACAATTAAAGCATGCCTCCTAGATAGTGAATCAGCAAAAACATTGTCCTTTCCCTTCTTGTATTTGATAATATAAGGGAAAGTCTCAATAAATTCCATCCATCTACCATGCCTCCTATCAAGTTTATCTTGGCTCCTAAAATTCTTTAAAGTTTATCTTCTCTTCGTCAACCTGTAATCCCTGGGAGCTCACTACAAAACCAAGAAATATAACTCTATCAGTGCAAAAATCACATTTCTTGAAATTAGCATAAAGTTTCTGCATGCCTAGAGTAACGACTACTTCCCTGAGATGTTTTTCATGCTCTCCGAGGGACCTGCTGTAAATCAAGATATCATCGAAATAGACAACGACAAATTTCCCTATAAACTTCCTCAAAACATGATTCATAAGTCTCATAAAAGTGGAGGGAGCGTTAGTAAGTCCAAATGGCATAACTAGCCACTCATAAAGACCGAATTTGGTCTTGAAGGCGGTTTTCCACTCATCACCTTCTCTCATCCGGATTTGATGGTAGCCACTTCTAAGATCAATTTTGGTGAAGTTTGTAGCTCCATGGAGTTCATCCAACATGTCGTCTAGCCTTGGAATGGGATGACGGTACTTGACAGGTATGTTGTTGATAGCTCGACAATCAACACACATCCGCCAGGAATCGTCTTTCTTGGGCACAAGTAAGACCGGGACTGCACAAGGACTCATACTTTCTCGAACATAGCCCTTATCTACAAGCTCCTGTACCTGCTTCTGAATCTCCTTGCACTCCTGAGGATTCATTCTGTAAGCTGGTCGATTAGGTAGAGATGCTCCTGGAATGAGGTCGATTTGATGCTCAATACCCCTAAAAGGTGGTAAGCCTGCTGGAATCTCATCCGGAAACACTTCTGAAAAATCATCAAGAATAGCTTGGATACTCGGTGGCAGATTAGGGCGAGCATTGGTACCTGTCAACACAAATCTCCTGCAAAGCATCATTAGAGTAGTATCGAAGGGTAAATACTCACCTTCCAGCTTGGCTTTGGACGACAATAGGGCTCGATTCGTCAATGCAGGATCCAGCATCGCGCCAGAAGAAGGATCCGCGGGCGCGGTTGGGCGAGTGAGACGCGGGCGCAACCTCGGGACCGCGGGCGCAACCTCGGGACCGCGGGCGCGGTTCTCGTGTCGGGCCTTCTGTTGCGATCTGTCTGAAACCTTTTCCTTGCCTTTGCTCTTTTCGTAAGCTTCTGCTATCTGCGCTGGAGTCATAGGTTTAAGAGTAATAGGCTTATCATTAAAGATGAATGTATGACGGTTAGTATGACCATGATGAGTAACCTTTCGATCGTATTGCCATGGTCTTCCTAACAATATATGACAAGCTTGCATAGGAACAATATATGAGTAACCTTTCGATCGTGTCGCCCTCTGATCATCTTCTATTTTTCCCGATTTTCCCTATATATACGTCTTCACCTTCTTCCTTCCACTCTTTTCCGATTCTCTGTTTCTTCTCAAAAGGCTTCTGTAACTTCTCAGAATAAAGTTCTCCTCCGGCGACTTTCTTCACCGCTCAATAACTTCCAATGGCAGGTCAGTTTTCTACTTTTGCTTCGCTTGTTCCTTGTTCGTTTTCCTTCTGCCCGATTTCATCGTTTATCCCAATTGCTTCGTTGTCCTTTCTTTCTGATTTCGTTTTGTCAAAATTCGGGTTTTAAAGGCTTCGTCTTTCTTCATTTCGACTCTTTTCCTGGCTAATTTGTGCTTCATCGGTCGCCTATTTCTGCTCTAAACATTTGTCTATTAGTCTCCTAACTGCCACTCTCTCCCTTTTTCTTGAGGATGGTTTAGGTTTTTGTTTCCACCATGGGTGTTCTTCGAGTTCTTCGAAGGTCTCATTCTGTTCTTGGACCAAAATTAGTCGTTCCTTTTCGACTTCTTTTTTGATCTTTCGGGTTTCAGTTTTCCAGGGATTTCGTGTTTTTTCCTTTTTCCACTCCCTCGCGTGTTCTTACCTCGCGTGGGTTCCTCGTCCTTCCTGCCCTGGAAAACTAATTCTGTCAACCTCGTGTTTCAGGCGGCGACGAAGCTGAATACTCAGGTTGTAATACCTCGGGTTCTGAGCAAGGATCTGATGGATGTGAGCCCAGCTCTCGACCATATAGGCGCGCAAGGGTTTCCCGGAAACCCAAGAAAGTTAGGACCCGTAAGTCCGGAAAAAACTCTAAAACTGTACCGTCTCGCGTGCTTCGGGAGCAGGCGGAACGCGACTATGGAGCGTTCACATCTTTCTTTTCTTACATCGGGCCTCTTCCGTACATAGTAATAGAGAAGCCTTTTCTCGTCGAGCCTGGCAAAATAACAATTTTAACGCGACGAATAAAACACACTCCCGCTCCTTTTAACACCTCTGCTCAGAGGAGCGTTCTTTCTCTTGGGAGCCTCCGTTCCATCGCCCGCAAGTATCCTTTTCCTAAAGGGACCGTATTCGCGTTGCCAAATCATGAGGGTACTTCCTTAGATCAGTATGGCTCTTTTTTTGCTCTGTGTCGTCAGTCTCTAGAAGGTGGGTTTTGTCTTCCTTGGACTTCTTTTCACTCTGAGGTGATGAAGGAGCTTGGCTTTAGTCCTTCGCAGATGCATCCTAATTTCTGGAGTTCTCTTGTCATTTATACCATGCGAGCTCAAGATATTGGGATAATCCCTAATACGCCTCATCATTCTCTGATTAATTCTCTTAAAAGGAATGCTCGTGAGGTTGGCATGTATACTGCCCAGACAAAGGTCGCGAGCTCTTGGAGCCTTCCAGGGAAGATTGATGGATGGAAGACTGATTGTTTCTTGATTCGTCCTCCTCCCGGTTCTGATATCTCCGTGCAAGTCTGTGAGCAAAATAAGAGGAAAAATGTTTGTTTCTTTCCAAAAGAGACGCGTGAGAAATTCGTTAGAGACTACGAGGATTTTCCTGTTAAGGGTGTTCAACAGATATTTCTAAGTACAGTTAACACTAGCCTCCTCGCGTCTCGGGGATTAAGTATGAAGCCTTATACTAAAGGTTGAGGGGACGCGGGGTGTTTTTGGCGTTCTATTGGCTTTTGTTTGTTTCTTTGCTTTACTAATTTGATCATTTCTTACAGATGACGATTGTTTCGCGGAGCTCCCCGACCTTGATGACGTTGTTTTTGACAATGGTGCCTCATCTCGCGTTGCTCCTCCCTTGCCTACACCGATTCCTACTGGTGACAATCGGGGCTCTCCT
Source organism: Oxyria digyna (assembly GCA_029168935.1). NCBI lineage: Eukaryota > Viridiplantae > Streptophyta > Magnoliopsida > Caryophyllales > Polygonaceae > Oxyria > Oxyria digyna. Next base: position 25,986,745 of record JAPVLV010000013.1, read on the forward strand.
GTCTTGGAGTCCACTCAAACGCCTCGCTCTTCGCGTCCTTCTCAGGCGGTTGCGCTCACCATTGGGGAACCTGGGTACAAGGCTGCCGAGAAGGAAGACGCCCGTAGCCGTACCTCTCGCGACAAGGGAAAAAGGTCCTCCTCGGTCAGTAAGTCTCGCAACAAGGGGAAAGGGCCTTCCTCAGCTAGTAAATCGCGAGATAAGGGGAAAGGTAAAGAGGTTGTCACGTCGCCGAAGACTGATGAAGCTGAGCCGGAGAGATCTCCTTCTATGATCCGCGGCCTTACGAGTACGCACAACTTTTTTGAGATAGCAGAAGGCATGTTCCCTCCACCTCCCTGGATTTACGAGCACGTGTTAGATCGACATGGCGGTGTGGCCAAGATTCTTTTCAAGGTAAGGGTCATGACGCGACTTTCATTGTTCTATTATTTTGTGGTTTCTAAGGTCTTGTTTTGTAGGTGATGTTGGCTTTGGCGGATGCTGGAAGGAAGTCTTTGGAAAACGATGACAAACTCAGGGATTCGGATGCTGATGACGAGAGTGTTCGTGAAGCTAACCGGGATTTCAAGATTCGTGTTACGGAAGAGAAGAATGCGCTGGAGAGGAAGGTTTCTGAGTTGCAGGGGCTCTTGGATTCTCAAAAGGCACAAATTAAGGACTTGGAAATGCAACTGCAAGCTGAGAAGGTTGCCCACTCTGCTGACGTTGAGGCTCTGAACCTCCAAGTAGAGAGTCTTGTCTTGGAGAATAGTAAGGCAAGCGAGCAAATGTCTGTAAGGGTCACGAGCGAGCGTCAACGGGCTGTGGAGGAATATTGCGCTAGACATCGACTTCGTGCTCGTGTGGACTTCTACAGCCTTGCTCGCAACGTGATGCTTATCTATCTGGTTAAAGCTCAGATGCTTAAGTACAACATCAAGGACTTCCCCTTCAACCCTAAGGATTTGTGTGGGTTCTCCACTGACTTTCCAGATTATGAACCTCCGGCTCCCGGGACCTTTATTGATGATGGAGACGTACCTCTTGAGGCGCGGGGAGTGAAAAAGCTTGCCATAAAGAAGGGAATTACTGAGGGTCGCGAGCATCAGGTTGCTAAGGTCCCTGCCCCTAAGAAAGCACCTCCGCCACCACCTGAATCGGCAAGTCCCTCTCCTTCAGCCTCTCCCCGTCTTCCTAAGAGAAGGGTGCTCATGAGTGAGGAGCGTCTTGCCTCGTATCAACCTTACTTCAAGCGACACTGTGTCAGGCAATCCGAGGAGCCTGTGTCGAATGTGCCTCTCGACGTTGATGCGGTTGTTGATCTAGAGGCTGATCGCGAGGTGGATGTTGAGGGGGATGTTCAGGGCTAGCTTGCTCTTTATGTTCGTTATGCTTTAGACTTTGTAGTATTTGTGAGTTGGTGGTTCTAAACAATATTTTGGTGCGGTTGTGGTAGTCGTGAGCCTGGAGCTCTTTGTATTTAAACAATATTTTTGGTGCGGCTGTAATAGTCGCGAGCCTTGGGCTCTATCTTATCTACTTTAATTTCGTCTCCACCTATTTGCTTGTTTGCTCGTACTTATCTCGTCCTATCCCCCTTTTTTGTTTTCGAAAGGGGGGTAACATCTCGCGAAAATAAAAACGTAAGAGATAAGCATTTTGAAACTACGATCCCTCATATATTAAGTAAAAACGAATTTCATCGGTCTTTACACGCTAGTCTTTGTGAAATAGTAAAAGTAGACAAATCATTCTGAGGCCTGTGATCTACTGTGTTCTCCAGAAAAACCCTGCAAGAAGATTGCGACGTCAAACTCGTGTGGTTAGTCATATGCTATTATCTTATTGTGGATCGTAAAGTGCTTTTGTTCAATTCTTCGGTTTACCTGGTCACTGCGGAAGTGTTAGCCAATGAAAGGGTTTTTTTGTTTTAGCCTCTGCTTTGTTTATTTGCTCGCGAGGGTGGTCCTGTATATGAAGGGTTTTTACTTTACGGGTTGCTCATCGTTTATGATTGTCATTGAAATTCTGCAAAGTGAGGCTTCTTACCTGAGCTTTTATGGTTGTAAAGCCTCAGGACTTCTCGCGAGCTTCAGTCGTTAGAGCAGCGTTTCAGACTTCTTTCTTGCCATCCTTCGCGAGGTACTCTGTATTAGCCATGTGACTTTCAGAATCATGCGTGATACGTGGTAACTTTAGAATTTATGTGAGGATTTTGTCTGGGTACGAAGTGTATACTGGCCCCAAATTACCTTCGCGACACGGCTGTCATTTAGATCTTTTATTCTTAGGAGAGACTTCTTGGCACTGCAACATAAAAAGAGTTTTCATCACTTAGTCTGTGTTTTTAGACGTTTAAGGCTATAAGATGTGTGGGTCATAAGCCGAGTCGAGTTCGCTAGGTGGGAGCTCTCGACTCTCAGCCCAACGTACTTACTCGTGACGTGGGTGATGCTTATGCACCAACCCAGCGTTAAAGACCTCTCCCCCTTGCCCGACAAAGCGTTCAATGGCTTTGACACAGGTAAAGGAGCGCATATATCATGGCGGGTGAGCTCGTTGGCGTGAACCCGTCCATGCTTTCGCGACCAAAGAGGGTTTTTTAGCCCAGCTTTGGAAGCTGCATCGCGACCTAGGAGGGTTTTTTAGCCCAGCCTAGCGAAGCGTGATCGTGGCGGGTGAGCTCGTTTGCGTACACCCGTCCACGCTTTCGCGACCAAAGAGGGTTTTTTAGCCCATCTTTAGAAGTTGTATCATGGCGGGTGAGCTCGTTGGCGTAAACCCGTCCATGCTTTTGCGACCAAGGAGAGTTTTTTAGCTCAACCTTGGAAGCTGGAAACGCGACCTAGGATGGTTTTTTAGCCCAGCCCAGTGAAGCGGGATCATGGCGGGTGAGCTCGTTGGCGTAAACCCGTCCATGCTTTCGCGACCAATGAGAGTTTTTTAGCTCAACCTTGGAAGCTGGAAACGCGACCTAGGAGGGTTTTTTAGCCCAGCCCAGTGAAGCGAGAATGACGATTTTTGATTTTTCAGTTCATGGCGCTACCTTTTTGGGTACGCGAGCTTGAGCAGACTAGGGGGTGGTATTTATTCTTTGATAACCCAGCCTCGCGTGCTAACGAATTGCTGGTTTCACTACCTGTACTTATCATTTCATGGTGATTGCCTTTATGAGTTTCTTACGATAAAAAGATCATGATAGGAAAGAAAGATTTTTGGTAACGTTTACGAACCATACCTGGGTTTTTGGGAGGATTAGGCGTAGAAGCGGCGAAGTCGCATCACATTCCAAGAGTTGGCAACGTGATTCCCGGAGTGATCTTTGAGGCGATACGCTCCGGGTGCGACCTCGCGATCTATGATGTAAGGTCCTTCCCAGTTGGGGTCGAGTTTTCCCCCTTCTGTCTTGCGGAGCACAAGATCTCCCTTGACAAATCCTCTCACCTTGATGTGCTTGTTATAGTACTTCCCGACACTGGCTTTATGATTTGCCGCTCTGATTGTGGCTAGGTCGCGAGTCTCTTCTCTCATTTGTAATTCTAATTGCATTCTTTCGTCGTTGTCAGCCGGATCGTAGTGAATGACGCGATCAGAGGGGATAATGAACTCGACTGGTATCGTGGCCTCCACGCCATAGGCAAGAGAAAAAGGTGTTTCTCCGGTGGCTTTTTTGACTGTGGTTCTGTTAGCCCAAAGCACCAGGGGTAACACTTCGGCCCATTTGCCTTTAGAACCCTCTAGCCGCCTTTTCAGATCCATGACAATGCTCTTATTCACTGCCTCTACTTGGCCATTACAATGCGGATGAGCTACTGACGCGATCTTTAATGCAATTCCCATGTCATTGCACCACGTGAGCAACTGGGGCGAATTAAACTGTGGACCCCTATCTGTTACTATCTCGTGAGGGAGCCCGTACCTGCAGATTATATTCTTCCACAAGAATTTTTTAACAGCTGGAACAGTGGTGCTCGTGAGTGCTTCTGCTTCAATCCACTTGGTGAAATAATCGACTGCCACGATTATGTACTCGAGCTGCCCATGTGCTTTTGGTTTGAAAGGCCCTAGTAGGTCTAGCCCCCACATCGCGAAAGGACAAGGGCTTGACATTATCTGAAGCTCTACCCCGGGTTGATGAGAGGCCGGAGCAAAGTACTGACATGGTTTACAGCCCTGAGACTCACGTTGTGCATCCTTCTTCATGGTGGGCCAGAAATTCCCTTGCTTGAGTGCTTTATAGACCATAGGTCTCCAACCCGCGTGGGTTCCGCACAACCCCGCGTGCAACTCCTTTATCAACACCCGACTGTCTATCTCTGATAGGCATCTGAGCTCGCGTGGACCATATCCCCTTTTGTATAGTGTCCCGCGATTCATATAAAAACGTGCGGCCTGGGATACTAGCCTCCTCATTTCTTTGGGATCTGATGGTCCCTCTCCGTTTACTAAGTACTCAATGATCGGAGTGCGCCAGTCGTTTACCGGCTCATCTATCTCCATTAGCTCAACCTGAGTATGATGATTGAATTTCCACCTAAATGCTCCATGTCAGCATATTGAGCTTGCTATCCAAGCTTCGCGAGCTCGTCTGCTCTCGCATTTTCATCCCTCGGGATTGCTTTTATCTCGAAGTGCCTGAAAAAGGAAATCAGTGTAGACGCTCTCGCGTGGTACCTGGGGAGATTGCCCGTCCGGGCCTCATAAGTTCCTTGAATCTGATTCACGACAATCTGTGAGTCGCAGTAACACCTTACGACGTGGATGTTCGCGTTGATCGCGATTTCTAACCCTACGATCAACGCCTCATACTCTGCCTCATTGTTGGTGACTTTGAATTTCAACGCGATGGCGTGATCGACCTTGTCTCCTGTTGGGGAGGTTAACACAACTCCTGCACCGCAACCATCTGTATTTGCTGCCCCATCGATATGCATGGCCCACGCGGGGTCCTCCGGAGCAATGTCATTTCTTTCTAGCTCTCGAAAACTTGTCTCTACAATGAAATCAGCCAGAGCCTGTGCTTTGATGGTTGGGCGAGGTCTGTACACAACGTCAAACTCTGTCATTTCAATTACCCACCTCGCGAGCCTTCCTGAAGTTGTTGGTTTGTTCATGAAGGACGGGAGGGGTAGATCTGTCAATACTTCGATGGGATGAGCATGAAAATATGGCCTGAGCTTGCGAGCAGCGATTATCAACGCGAGGACAACCTTCTCAATAGGTGAGACCTGAATTATGCCGACAAAAGTGCCTTACTGACAAAGTAGACAAGAATTTGTTGCTCCCTGACCAACACTGCACTAACAGCTCGCGTTCCTGCGGCAAGATACAACTGTAGATTATCTCCGGGAATTGGTGACACAAGAGTGGGGAGCTTAGCCTGGTCGCGAGCGTGATCTGTTTTCTTCTTGCTCTTAACAACTATGTCGTCGACATAGGCTTCCACAGTGTCACCCCTCTGATCACTGAAGATCATGTCGACCAACCTTTGGAACGTGGCTCCCGCGTTCTTTAAGCCGAATGGCATGACCTTGTAACAGAAAGTCCCCTTGTCTGTGATGAAGGTCGTGTGCCCTGAGTTAGCCGGATTCATCATGACTTGGTTATACCCAGAGTACGCGTCTAAAAAGCTCAAAGCCTCGTGACCTGCAGTTGAATCGACCAACTGATCGATAGAAGGGAGTGGATAGCTATCCTTGGGGCACACTTTGTTGAGGCCGGTGAAGTCCACACACATGCACCACTTCCCTGTCCCCTTTGGGTTTTTCTCAACCATCACAACGTTCGAGAGCCAAGTTGGGTACTGCACTGGCTTCACAAACCCTGCCTTCAATAACTTCGCGAGCTCAACTGTCGCAGCCGCGTTCTTCGGACCTGCTTGCTTTTGCTTTTTCTGTATGTGTGGCTTTATGTCTGAGCTGATATTCAAAGAGTGGGTCATCACACTCGCGGATATCCCTTTCAAATCTTTTGGGGTCCATGCGAAGACATCTCGCGAGCCTGTGAGCAAAGTCTCGATATCTTGCGTGACCTTCTGGTCTAACCTCCCCCCTACATACAACTTTTCTTCCTTGTTGAGGAAAGGAGTGATTGTCTGCTCGTCAAACCCATCAAAATGTGGTTTGTGCCCTTCTTCTTCTTCATCTGTATCTCACGATCTCGGAGACGCGCATACTTCTAACTCTGCTTCCCCAATTACATGGGGCAACCCCGGGATGAACAACTGGTTAGCAAATAAAGCCTTGGTACTACCTTCCTCAGACGATACATAACAAATTCGACTTTCTTCTCGATTCCCTCTCGCGATCCCTAATCCCGACAGTGTCGGGAATTTAAGACAGAAATGGCAGATCGATACAACTGCTTCGAATTTGCATAGGGTCTCGCGTCCCAGGATCGCGTTATAGGAGGACGAAATCGGGATTACCACGAAATCTATCTTTTCTGACTTCCTCGGTCCGGCCTCTTCACCAAGGATGAGGTCCAAAGTCACAACGCCTAGGGCCTTCACCCTGTCACATGCGAAGCCCACCAGAGTAGTTTTGGTCGGTTTGAGAGTTGACGCATCAATACCCATTTTCTCGTACGCGTCCCAATATAGTATATCAGCCGAACTCCAGTGTCGACAAGAATTCTTTTCACCAGCTTGGTCCCGATCTGAGCATGGATGACAAGCAGGTCCGCGGCCTCGACAACCCAGCTATCTACCTCTTTGTCGTTGAAAACGAGCGTGTAGGGTTCTGACTTCGGCCTCGCGATGCTATACACAGGGAGACCTTGAGGCTTAGGTGCATTGCTTATAAGTCTTTGCTCTCGTTTACTTGGGGGAATAGGTACATGCCTGCCCGCGATGGTGCCCACATGGTCGTCCAGGCGAGGAAAATTCTGATTTTGATTGCGATTAGGACCTTGGTTCTGGTCGTTTCTCCCTGGGGTTTGTTGTCTCGCGTCGGCTTGATTCCTGCCTCTACCTCTTCCCCTAGCACCCCCTCTCGGGTTACCTCGGCCCGTGTTGTCATTTTCTCTCTGAGCCGTTAACACCTCTTGCTCTCGTGGGTGGTGTGGTCGCGACCTACACTCTTCTGTAGGGTGAGTATCCACCTGGTGGTAATTACACCACACGGCTGGTACGTTGTGTCCTAGACCACGACCACCTCCCCTATGACCCTCGCGTCCATTATCTTGTTCAGATACAAAGTTCTGCGAGCGAAACTGATTCTGATCATGATTCTGACCTCTGAACTGATTCTGATCCTGAATTTGTAACCCTGGCACTCGCGAATCATTCTGCTCCTTACCCTGACTGTTCTGATGTCGTTTATTACCCCAGTTCTGATTATCTTTCTTCTTATTCTGAGTGGCTTTACTCTGGCTATTACCTTTTGTCGCGAGGCTAGTGTGAGCCTCGACGTGTATCTCTGTATACGCTCTCTCGAGCATACTCTGGTAATCCAACTCCTTCTTGCGATAAAGATACTTCTTGAAAGAGCTCCCATCTGTAAGACCATCTAAGAATGCGACTCTGGCTGTCTTATCGTGAAAATCCTATGCTTTTAGAATCTTTTCAGAAAATCTCTTGACATAGCTCTCGAGCGATTCGTTAGGGCCTTGCTTGACGCTCACTACCTCTTGCATAGTTATCTTTCTTTTCTTAGAAGAGCCAAAGTGTAAGAGGAAGCTCCTCTCCAAGTCAGCGAACAAAGTGATGCTCCCTAAGGGTTGATTAAGCATCCATGTCATAGCCGCATCCGCGAGGGTGCCCGGGAAACCTTTACACATTGTGGCTTCGTCCGGGCACCTCGCGAGCATTGCATATTTGTAGCGTGCTAGGTGCTCACTTGGGTCTCCTTTGCCATTGTATTCTTTGATCACAGGGAACCTAAAGTCTGGTAGAGGGACTGACCTGACAATGTGATCAGCGAAAGCGGTCGGGCCGAAGAGAGTCGGAGGATTGACAGGGTGCGTAAGCTTGATGCGGGTAAGTTGCCTGTGGGTAATAGGGTTCTCCCTCATAATGGTAGCGGGAAGGCTCGCGTTCTGCTCGGATCCCATAGCCCCTTACGTCAGGCCTTCCCCTGTTTGATTGGTGCTCTTGATAGCTCGCGGGGGCCTGATTCATATCGAATCTACTGGGGTGGCTAGCTCTCTCGTGCCTCTCGACCCCTGGCCTTCGTGACACAGAAACTCTGTCGTCAGGGACATGCTCGACACTCTCTTCTTCCACGGCATGTTCCTGATTACCCTGATTCTGCCCTACCTCGCGTGACACAGCTCTCAGTTGTTCCTGTCCCTAAACCCTTCATGCGCCTTGCTCTTGTGTCTGAAGGAATGCGCGAAACTGAACCAGTTGCTCTCCTGTGACTACAATTTCTTCCTCTTCTACACATGGTAGTGGTGCCCGCAAGTTGTTCACCTCTTGCTGCGTTCTCGTCTGAAAGGGGGTGTTGTTGACGACACCACTTCCTTCGCCTCCAGTGTTCATTTTCAACTTCTATACCACTACGAATCTCACGAGACTTTGTTGAATGCCTTACTTGCGCGAGGAGGTTCCCACATACGACGCCAGTGTTGGAGCCCAGAAAATGATACCTCGCGACACAACTTCTCGCGACGAACGCGGGAACAAATCTTCAAACAAATGCTGAGGACCTCTTCCACACTTCTGAGCAAACAACTTAGTGAATGCGTCTCGCTCGATCAAACCCCACTTCTTACTATCTTCTCCATGGGCAAATCGCTTGTTCTTGAGCTCCGTAACACCTGCACAACCAAACCAGGAGGGGGGAGGCTCCAGATTTGGCTCTCCGAAGCCCAAGTCAGCAAATGTGTAAAAGAGAGCAACAAAGAACGAAGCAAAATGACACAAACGAAGAGGACATAGAATGAAAGAAGGGAAATGCTAGTTCTCAAACTCCATTAAACAAGCTCCAAAAGCTCATTCTTATACGTTACTCAAATCACCTTAGAATTCACTCACTCTTATCATTAAAGCATGATCATAGCACCGAGAGTCGGAATCCAAGTGTCGATCGTCCAAACGCCTCGAAAATAAGGTCGAATGGGTGAATTGAAGCAATGGAGAACTTTTGTGTTTTTCACTCTCGAGAGGAAGAAGAAGGAGAATATTTTTTGGTAATGATGCTCTGTCCCTTCTCTCTCCATTCAGTTAGGATTTTATACCTCCGTCTGGGTCCCACGCGAGTTATTTCCGATTTTACCCTTCCATAACCTGATCTTATCGGACTTTCCACTTTGGGCCTCACACGTTCATGGGCCGCTTCCGTCCGTATGGGCCGGTCTTGAGTTTAGCATGGGTCGCGTGCTTCAATTGGGCTTGACTCTCTTGGGCCTCGCGAGGGCCCCGAGAACCGGCTCCAACAAAACCCCCGAATTATGGTCGGTGGCTGACCTAGCTTCGACGGTGATGTGGGGTTAAGGGTGTTGCGTGAGGAGAGGTGGAGATAGAGGATGAAGATGAAGCGGGATGGAGAGGGAGATTTAGGTTGAAGATGAATGAATTAGAGATGAAGAGGTACGAATGCAGGAGGTTAGGGTTGAAGTTGGATAATAGATTCAGTCAAATAAAATAATAAAATGATATTTTTGTCATTTGGAGTTAAATTTTGAATTTTTACCGAACGTAGTTATAGATAATAAATACGTATAAAAGTATCAGCACCAGCCTCAAATAAAGTATCAATATTGAATTAAAGTATCAGCATTAAGGAAGCGAACGGAGGCTAAATGAGAGCAAATAAAGCATTTTATGTGATTATATCCTAAAACAAAGAAGATTTAAGGGACAAATGTAATTTACTTTATTTGGGCCGCAGAATTTGGTTGGGACCACAATTCGATCTGAGAATAAATCAAATACGCGACCCTGAAGAGGCCAGCTCCTTTCCACCAACCAGAGACCAATGGTGGCCCTTCTTTCGATCCACCCCCCACCAATATTAAAAAAATGAAATTCGAATGAATAGGGAGAAGATATTTTACTTGGCTACCTGAGGTTGAGAGCAAAAGCAGATTCCTCTATTAGTACAAAAGAGGCGTTTAAGCCCAGCATTCTTTCTTCACTTTGCTAGATATTTTCTAGGGTTTCTCTTTTACTCTCTATTTCTCTTTGCTTCAACACTTCAATTTAAAGAATCTCCATGCTGTGAACGAATCTCTCGGAGATCAAAGAGATTGTTTGTCAGATGACTGAGTTCGTCTTAGCTGATACCCAGGAGGAGGTTTCGAAGATGGAGGTAGTCAGATGGGAAGAGTTTCTGCCCAAGATGGTGATCAGAGTTCTTTTGGTTGAAGCTGACGATTCTACTCGACAGATCATAGCCGCACTTCTTCGCAAATGCAATTACAAAGGTTTCTATCCGTCTCCTCTTTGTATATTCATTCATCCTCGGGTTTCTGCATCAGATCATGATTGCAGTTATTTTGCTTTGCTATTTTTTTGGTTTGTGAAAGATTTAGTGTACAAATTTTTAGTAGCTGTAATTGAGCAATTTCGTTTTCTTTCTTTGTGTGCTTGCTTTGGTTAGTGGTATGTGGTTTCTGAGGGATTTGGAGTTCGAATTGGGGAACCGTTTCATCTGAAGTTCAAATCCTGCTCGATTAGGAAAAGTGCAAATAAGGCAATCAAGTAGGATATCGAGCAGGTTGGTGCTCATAAAGCTTTATACAGTTTCTGAAATTTGTTATCTTTGGACTTTGATAGAATAGTAATTCCAGTTCACCCATCTCATGATTAAGTGCTAATGCAGGGTTGATTTGGTAGAGTTGGATTGGATTCACCAGAGAGACCTGCTTTTCAACCAAATGGTCGGAGATAAATGGTTCTATAAAAGTGGGTTCTGATAAGTAGATATGTCTTTATTTTCATTTTTTGATCTCTTCTAGGTTAATAGTTTAGTACTCTTTCAGTTTCAATTCATTGGATTTTTCCCGTGATGTATGTTTTCTATTTTTGTTTTCATTTGTTGTTTAAACTTGTGGTAATCTTAGCTTTTACGCTATAAACATATCCTCTGATGTTGAGTACTTGATATACAGTTACTGCAGTTCGTGATGGGTTAAAGGCTTGGGACATCCTGAAACAGAGACACAATAACATTGATCTTATATTGACAGAAGTGGACTTGCCGTCTATATCTGGCTATGCACTTCTAACTCTTATAATGGAGCACGATGTTTGCAGGAATATCCCTGTCATAAGTAAGTATTCTCATTGACAATATGTGATGAAATTAAGGATTTAATCTTTGCATGTGCAGACGACTAATATTCTTTGCATCTCATAATTGGCAGTGATGTCGTCAAGTGACTCAATTAATACGGTCTTTAAGTGCATGCTTAAAGGAGCAGCTGACTTTTTTATAAAGCCTGTGAGGATAAATGAACTGAGAAACCTGTGGCAGCATGTTTGGAGAAGGATATCCGTGAGTCCCTTAATTTTTATTATCAAGCTTCTTTTGTTCATCTGCTAGATGATTATATATGCTCTCTTATTATCCTGGGAATTTGCTATTCTTTTAACTGACTATTCAACGTTTTTCCTCTCGTATAGCAGTCCAACAATGGAGCAAGTGTACAAAATTTACATCGCGGTGATTGTGAAGCTGAAGCCAGTTCCAAAAACGAGGCCACTAGAATTTGTTCAGATAATAATGTATCTTCTAGCAGGCAAAGAAGTCAACCCACTGAGAATGAAAACAATAGCCAAGTGAGTTGTATGCTGCTTACTTCACTTTCTCCAATTATCGGTGACTATCATTGAATTCTTTCTTTTATATCAAAATCCTGAAAATGGCTACTCGTGTCTTATTTAAGCACTACAAATAGGTTTATTCGTAATAATAATTCTAAATTCACACTGTATGGCGCAAGTTTTTTTTTTCTCCGTGAAAATTGCGTAGAAACTAATGTTGTGTATGTGGAAATGTGCAGGGTTCTTCACAGATTAAGCATCACGAAGCATCTAATTTGAGCAGCAGTGAAGTGCAGAAACATGACACGGGCATAAAATTAGGGGAAGATGCTGAAAAAGGTATGGAAATGGAAGTTCACATAATCTTCACATTTTTTAATTTTGTAAAAGTTACCCTGCTAACATCCAAAGTTCACCTTCCAGAACCATCAACTAGGTTATCTGAAGGAGCTCATGGCGATGAAAGGGTTGGGTCATCTTTTGGAAGAATGGCTCAGTATGAGAGAAATGAACGTGCAAGTTGTATGGAGATGGATGATATGCTCAATGGTGAAGCCAATGAACATACAAGGCAAGCTGTTGACTTAATTTGTACTATAGGAAATCAACTCGATTGCACCATAGATCCATCCGCTTCAAACCGTGAAAAACATTATTCAAGTGCAGCTCCTCAGCTTGAACTGTCCTTGAGAAGATCCAACGAACCAGATAACCAAAGAAGTGATGCAAAGCCGAAACTAAACCACTCTAATTCCTCTGCCTTCTCAAGGTGAGTTTCTTTAAAATACTTTATTTTGCTTTCATGATATTCACAACAGTGTCTGATAAGTTTTGCTGTTTTGATGTAGGTATAGCACTAGCAAGAACGTAGGAACCTCTTTCCTGTTGTCAGACAATGCTTTGAGCAGTGACGAGAATCTAGAGCGAGTTCTGCCAGTCCCTCAAGTAAGGCTTCCTCCTATCCCTGGCATGTATAGCCCAGAAGCTGCTAGCCAAGGAACCATTGGTCTAAAATCTACTGATCAAATGGAGTCGTGTCCCTTTCTGGATCAAGGAACTAATATTAGTTCAGGCCTAGAACATTCCGGGTTTGATGAAACTGGCAACAATGAGAAACTCACACCAGTCAATCAACAAAAGCATGCTACTGGGTCTGCTTCACAAAGTGCTAATAGCACCTTGTGCAGTAGCGTAGTTGTAGCTCATCCAGGCCAAGGAAATGATAGGCCGAGGTTGGAAAATGCTGAAGATGAGCATTTGAGGGAAAGTGGTAGCAATAAGGTAACAAATATTGAGCAGTATAGTAGAGAAAGGAGCACTCTCCACCAGAACCCCCAGAGAGAAGCAGCACTAGCCAAGTTCAGACTAAAAAGGAAAGAAAGATGCTACGAAAAGAAGGTACAACCCGATTTGCTAAATGATTTGTGGAACATCAAGAATCTGCTGACTAATAAAAATTGTTTTCCAAGTTGACATTTTGGTGAATTCTGTTATGTGCAGGTTCGTTATCAGAGCAGGAAAAGATTGGCAGAACAAAGGCCTCGGGTGAAAGGACAGTTTGTACGACACGTACAGACCGATAATCCACTTGCTGATACTGATAGCCGGCATGAAGATGGAGGATGATCTTCTACTTCGGTGTGTGATACAAGTGAATGTTTTTCTTTTAATCTTTCTTTGAGATATCACGTGTATAGATAACCACAATAGGAGCATAGAAATTAGTTTTTAGGTGCGGGTGTTATATATGCCGATTTTGCATCACATTTAGCTTATGTTTGTAGTTCTTGTACGATTTGTACTTTTGGTTTGGTTTGTTTCCTAGGTAATGATATACTTTATTAGATTGGATTGTGTGCAAGGATTTTAATGGTAAAACATGATTATGTGCTCTTGGAGCCCGATCTTTATTCATACACATGTTTGCCTTCTGGAGCTTGAATGGACTTCGTTTCAAAATATTTTTTCGAAATAACGATGGATCATGTTGGCAAAAATAAGCGTTTTCTACCAACATTAAATTGGTCTAGTCGTTTGGCACTAGTTTCTTTAAGTGTTCTATTCAGAGGTCTCGAGTTCGAGTCTTACTGGAGGCATGTATGGAGAAATTGATGTAGGGAGAGGTCTATCCTTATGGGTCAACAGTACATCGACCCATTAAACCGGACCAGTGACCAAAAAAAAAAAGCATTTTCTCTCGTATAGTTAAAGAGGGACAAGACACGAGCTAGCAAATTCACTCCTAAATTTTATATATGAAAAAGATTATAATAATTAGTTGTGGAAAACTTACCAGCTTTTTAAAACTTATGCGAACTTGGAATCACTCTTTATTTTCTTTCTTCCTTTTTTCCTTGATTAGATGCTTTTGGCCTTTCATCTACTTCTTGGACCAAGTCCACTTCTAAATTTTCTTTCTTGTCTTTGACATTTTTTATTTCTCTTTTCAGTTACTCTTTCCGTTTTTTTATAATTGTCATTCTAGGATTTTTAAGACAAATTCAAAATTCAAAATTTTCTCAAAATTACCCTTAGTTATTTTCCTTGATTAATAATGTTCAAAATGATAATTATTTAAGATTCCAAATCTAGTAATAAACATAAGAGCAAATCTGACAAAATCTTGTCAAAATAGCTAAAACGACAATTAAATAGAAACAAGAAAAACATACTAGAATGACAATAAAAAAAGAACACAGGGAGTATATAGATAAATACCGAACAACAATAAATGAAACATCCAGTTCAAAGCGACGAAAGAAAACAACAATGGTTGCACAATCAGCAGAGCAATGTTGTCATAAAATGCGGTAACAGTGATTTTTTTGCTAGCAACTTCCTATACTTGCACAAAAACCTGAATGCGGTTTAGGCTTCTACAGTCACAAGAATCCCGTTGATGTGTTTCAATATAAACAAAATAGTCTGATAAGAGGACAATCGATGTAGGCAAAGCGAATTTTAAACACGACAAAAGCTACAAGCGTATCAAAGGCGGGTGCTTAATATACACGCGGATACATTGCCCAAAGGTATGAGTTAACTGCACCGACAAAAAGAAACATAAACTCATACTCCCTCCGTCCCCGAAAATTCTTCTCATTCCAAATAATTACACTATTCACGTATTAATCGAATTTGTTAAATATCCCACAATATATAAGAACAAACATAGTGATGTGGGGTCTTGTTTGATTCGTCTTATTGAGAACTTTAAGAATATCAAAATTTTATAATTTTTACTAACGTATATTTAGAGATATTAACGACACAAAACACACATCGACATACGTGCTTAAAAGGGATGAGAAGAACATTTGGGAACGGAGGGAGTAGTTCGGACAAGGATCTTATTAGTACTGTGATACATTAAAAGACACACTATATCACATGTCAATCGGGTTGGCAGAATATTTCAAATGAAGATTTCAAATGCAGAGACACGGGGGAGGGGGGGTCCACGATCAAAAGAATTATTATGAGCGTAGAAGTAGCGTGTCTATCGAGGAAGATAAGCACACACCATACAAGAACATAATATATAATAATTGACATCCAAACTACAATAAATGTATGAATGTAATTGTATCATATATACTTTTATTAATGGCTCTAAAGTATGCCACATCACTTAAAATGTTAATGGATGGCTGAGATTTCGTTTTAAGTTTTGGGTTTTGTAATGTAGCTTGGATTTTCGTAGCAATTACATAAAATGCCACTGAAATTCTTTGAATTTAAAAATTCACAGAAGGGCAATCCCGACGTTACACACAGCTTGCTCTTTTAACGCGTTTTCTGAAAAATCCTCCCTCCTCCTCTCGCTCAGATCTGAAACACACAATTCCAAAGAAAACCCTCGCTCACTCCACCGATAATGGCTTCCTCTGCTCCACCGATCCTCCGTCCCTCAAGCCACCCCTGCTGCCAGTTCCTCCGACGAATCGCAACCACCGATCGCCACTCCCGCGCTTCGATCCTTCGTCAACAACATCTCCTCTCAGGTTCGCGATGGATTGTCGCAGCGCCGTCCTTCGTCCGAGCTCGTCGATTGCTCCGCCATGTTCGCTCTGCTTTTCTCGACTTCCATTAGCAACTTGATCACTGCTTGTTCCAGGTTCCAATTCACCTTCCCTCCGCCTTTTCTTTCTCACCTCTTCATATACAGATTCAAATCTCACTTGCTTTTGTTTCATTTTGTAGCCAACAACCGTGGCGATCAAAACACAAGAGGTAACACTCTGCTCTCCTCGCCTAATTTCCAGTTGCCTTCTTCTCTGTGAAATGTGATGCTATTAATCCAGCAACTCAATATTTTGTCGACGAAAGCGAAATTAAGAATATGCGCATATGCAGGAAATTGTCCTTGTGCTGAAAATCTTAATTTAACCTCAATTATAAATGATGGGCAGTGCTGTAAATTCTATATCATCAGTGACTGCATTTTGTGGCTACTAATTTATGTTGTTAGTGATCAGTGATCACTGATCATTAACGAGAGCTTAGATTAAATGTTGTTCCCAACTTGTTTTCCTTTCATTATAAGGTGTTGGCATGTACTTGTCCAAACTAAACTGTGTCATTCGGAGTATCTTTCCTTATCTAATTTGTTTTCAATTTCCATCCAGGAGCTTTTTGGATCCTTGCAAGGGAAATTTGATGAGGCCAAAGAATTGGTTAATGCGGAGCTGTCCAGCTTTAAGTGTGATGTAACTGTTTATCTTCAGAAGAATGAACCCTCCTTTACAGGAGGGGCAATAGCTCAGGAATTGTTGGTTCTGGCTGAAAAATGTATTCAGATGACTTCGGTTGAATTTCGGGAGAAATGTGAAGGTATTGTGCAAACTTTGAGAGAAACAAGGACTCTTTGCCAGATAGGACTTCTGAAATGGTTGGTCACTCATATGCTTTACATACTAACTCGTTGCACTAGACTCCTGCAATCTCAGAAAGATATTGAACCAATTGATGAGATGGCTTATTACAAATTCAAGCGAGTGTTCCTTCTCTTGATATGAGTTGGCTACCTGATGCAGAAATTGATACTTCAGCTACAGGTTATGATTCAGTGCAGAAGATTCCTGATAAGCATGATAGTGCTGATGATTCTTCTAAGAGCAGTGAGTCAAGTCATTGCAGGTTAAAGGAAATGGATGGCGATGGTGGAAAAGTTTTTGGAAAAAATTCCTTGTTTTCTGACCTAGAAGAGCGCACTTCAGATGAATGTGAAGCAGTACTTTGTCGAATATGTGAGGAAATTGTCCCTGTGTTGCACTTGGAACTACATTCATACATATGCGCATATGTAGATAAATGTGATATGCCGTGTCTAAATATAGATAAACGTTTATTGAAACTTGCTGAAGTTTTGAGACAGATCATAGAATCACACAATCATAACCTGTGCACTTCGTTGTCCAGTCCAGAAAAGCTTGAAGTTACACCAACAAGCTCTAAAACTGCAGTTGAAGGTGGTTGTTCTCCAAATACAAGTGACTGGCAAAGAAAATGTATAGAAGAAATGTATGAAGACCTTCATGAAATGGACACTGCATGTATAAAGGATTCCCGTCCAGCTGTTTCAAAGTTTATGAAGTATCCTTTGGCATTTAAGCTCAGCAATCATAGTCCTGCTTCTGCAAATGGAAGTTTCTCAGGATCCTCTACAAACACTCCTAAAGTTTCTCATTTTGACTTCTGGTTGGAACAACGCAATCCCTCTGTAGCAGAGGATGTGCAACAGGTGCATAATTTCACTTCTACTTTATCTGGTATGTGCAACTTTCAGAATACTTCAATCACCCAAAAATACACAAATAAACTTATGTATCTGATGTATTTAATTCGTTATCATATTTACTTTTGTAGGTGCTGAAGAAGATGATACAAAAAAATGACATTGAACGAATATTAGCTGAGCGTAACATATTGATTGTTGTTCGCAACCCTTTCACGGTATTATTTCCATTGCTCAGTTTGAGTGTCTAGAATAGATACTGCCCTTTTATTGATTATGCTACACTTAAATTTGGGACCAACGGAGAATGATTCTGTCACTGCAGGTTCGCTTTTATTATTCATTCACTTCAAGGGATCAGAATGAGACACAAATGGAAGCAAAGATTGTTGAGATCAGAATGATGGATGTATACAGATGTAAAAAAGGTATGCCTGAAGGAAAGTATACCAAGCATGAAACTTTCCCAAAAATAATTCTATTGTTCATTGATGGTAACACATTATCATTCACTTTTAGGTTTGCCCTAGAAATTTCACACCCTTGGGCATTGGAATAGGTATATAAAAGTTACAGAATGCTAACCTGCAGAAGAATTCAAGATAGAAGTTTGTTCCTTTGAGCCAGGATCAACACCTTGTCAACCACTGGAACATTGTCGGCATAACCTGGTAAGCTACCAGCAACCTTCGCCTGAAAAGTGATTATGTTAGGACAAACTAATCTAGATAAAATTTGACTATTCTTAGAGATGTGAATGATCGGTTCAGTTTAACGCTACCTCTTCACGGACAGGAGTCAACCTAAGATGTGAATAGGTCAATGCAGCTTTTGGAGAAGATATATCATCAGAAAGGTATGCCTGAAGATATATTCCAGCTATGGACCAAATTCAAGTTTGATATCGTTTAACGAGAAGATATATCTTCAGAAAGGTCAATACAACCATTTTGAAAAAAAAGGTATGCCTGAAGATTTATTTTTGGGAAAGTTTCATGCTTGGTATGGATTTTGGGTCCGAGTATGATGCAGTTTTTTTGTAGGTAAGCAAATTATCAGAGATTGAAGCCATGTCCGGACCTCTTGATCGATTTGCTAGACCTTGTGAGTTCTCAATTTGAGCTGGTTTTTCTTTTTCCGCCTAGGGTTTTAATTGTTGTCAGATTTTAAGTGTGTAGTTGTGATGTCTTGTGTTGTTTAGGTTTTGAGGGATCTTCTGGTAATGAGGATAGAAGAGAGAGGAAATCTGATTTTGAGAACTCTGAAGATGAGGGAGATCAAGAAATTGGTCTCTAAAAAAGAAAGCATTAAATGCATCAACAAAATTGAAGCATTCTCTTAGAAGGAGGAGTAGTGGCAGAAGGAAGAGTGATGGTCGTGTTAGCTCGGTCTCCATTGGGGATGTTCGTGATGTATAAGAGCTACAAGCTTTCGATGAGTTCCATCAGGCTCTGATCCTAGAGGATCTTTTACCTGCAAAACTTGATGATTACCATGTCATGTTAAGGTGGCCTATATGGATCTTTTCTCTTTATCTGTACTGAATAATGTGATGTGAGATAGTTTGTTGATTTGATTACAAATTGTTGGTTCTAGGTTCCTGAAAGCGAGAAGATTTGATATTGAAAAAGCAAAGTACATGTGGACTGAAATGATTCACTGGAGGAATGAGTTTGGTGCTGACACAGTTATGGAGGTATGCATAATTTTTTTCTATCTTTGTTGATTTTGATATTATGCAGCTGATATTTGAGCTTATTGTATTGTTGTCTAGGATTTTGATTTCCCAGAGATAAATGAAGTACTGAAGTACTATCCACATGGATATCACGGTGTTGACAAGCAGGGAAGACCTGTTTATATTGAACAATTAGGAAAAGTTGATCCTGACAAACTCATGAAGGTCACCACCATGGATCGCTTTATTAGGTATCATGTTTATGGGTTTGAGAAAGCCTTTGCTGTTAAGTTTCCAGCTTGCACCATTGCTGCAAAGAAGCACATCGACTCGAGTACAACTATCCTGGATGTTCAGGGTGTGGTACGTTCCTCATATTCTGTTGTTTTCCCTAAATACTATGTTGGAGTTTCTGAAACTATCGACTCTCTGACTATTGCATTTGTTTGGTTCCTGGTACTTTATTTTTAGGGTTTTAAGAACTTCAACAAGTCTGCTCGAGAACTTGTAACTCGGCTGCAAAAGATTGATGGTGATAATTACCCTGAGGTACGTAAGTTTGTTTTGTATAGATTATCAAGTGATTTTCTGACATAGGTTATAACTAATTGCCCTTTCTTGTTGCAGACCCTTTGTCAGATGTTTATTGTCAATGCCGGTCCTGGATTGAGGCTTCTTTGGAGTACTGTGAAGTCCTTCTTGGACCCGAAAACAACATCAAAGATTCATGTATGCGTTGTTAAAATTTTGAAGTTAAAGGATAATTGATATCTTTTCTTGTCATATTCTCCTGGATATTTCTCGTTCCAAATAATACTAATGTTTTTTTACAAAATTTTGCAGGTTCTTGGAAACAAGATTCAGAGTAAGTTGCTCGAGGTGATTGATTCCAGGTAATTCATATGCATATGCGATGTCATGCTTATATTGATGTATAATAATTAATAAATGCTTTCAAGATTCATAAAATGATTTGTTGAAACTTCTTCATGCTGCAGTAATTTGCCAGAGTTCCTTGGAGGATCTTGTACATGTGCAGATGAAGGAGGATGCCTAAAGTAGATAAAGGACCTTGGAGAAATCCTGAAATATTAAAGGTTTCATACTTCAGTCTTGCAACTTTAAGTTCTTCTCTAATATGTTTTTTCTGGATATACCTTATTTCTCCATGTGCATCCATGTAGATAGTGCTAAATAGTATATCTTCTCCAAAAGCTGCATTGACCTATTCACATCTTAGGTTGACTCCTGTCCGTGAAGAGGTAGCGTTAAACTGAACCGATCATTCACATCTCTAAGAATAGTCAAATTTTATCTAGATTAGTTTTTCCTAACATAATCACTTTTCAGGCGAAGGTTGCTGGTAGCTTACCAGGTTATGCCGATTATGTTCCAGTGGCTGACAAGGTAGTTGATCCTGGCTCAAAGGAACAAACTTCTATCTTGAATTCTTCTGCTCTTGAAGGAACAATAAAATTTTATCTAAATTTTATTTACATTTTTGTGTTATATAGAACCGCAAAAGAGGCTGGATCAGCAGTTTCGTTATCAGTGATTGCTATTATTTTTTCTTTTTGATACTATAAATATCAGTGTCTTACCTGTTTGATCCAATTGCTTGGAAGTTACAAGCATGATTACTATGAAATGTAGGGGAACTAACTAAGTAAATGGAAGGAAGTCATATTAGCGGTGAAGAATTATTAGTTTATATATAGTTACTGGAGTTTGTACAAGCTGCATGAAGTATATGTATTCTTTGGTGTGATATGATTATTCTTTGGTGTGATATGACTCAGCTTTTGTTGTATCCTTGTACATATTCTATTAATTTGTCTAATACAGCTATGCTGCATTTCCTCATCTTAATTTCGTTTCTTTCCTTTTGCTATATGAAAGAATGCCTGATGTTATTATGAAGCTTTGGTTGGAATTCTATTTGTTCATTGATGGTAATGCATGTCTCCTGTGTATTGAGTTTTATTTTCAAAGATCTTGGCTTGCAAAAATAATTGATGTACTTTTCCTTCAAGCTTATATATCAATCAATTGTAAAATTTTGTCCAAAAAATATTAAACTTGAGCTGGAGAATATAACATTCATTTTGGATATGGTATGATTTGATTTCTTTTTGTTTTGAGCTTCCTAAGAGAATTGAGACTCGGTTAGTACATTGGCTGCTTATGTTACTCGGTTAGTACCCTTGTTTTTAGCTTCCTAAATTTTTGGTTTTGTGTGAATCTTCATGCTTTCCTTTCTTTGATAGGATGACTTAGCAGATGCAGCATTGAAGCCTACATGTGGGAGGAAATGTGATCTCTTTTACTGAAGTTAGAAAATCTTCATCTGTAAATGATCTTTATCGCATCCCTTACTCTAAAGTGTACCCGATATCTCTTACAATAACTGATGAATTACTGCATAAGGCAGCCGAACTAACTAGCTCATCCAAGTGGAAAATTTACTATCTATAACATATTTGTGGTTTAATCAAGTAGATATTAACAGTTTCATGCTTTTGTCTATTATGATTGTTTATATCCTATTTTTAGATAAAAGAAATACTATGGATTAATATATATGATGATCACTAATTCAAAGAAAACAACCCTGAACCTAATACTTCTCGACATCTTTTCTATTTCAAAAAGTATGAAATTGTGTATTAAATCAAAGGAATTGGTACCATTGGTTTTTGTCTGAACAGTTCACATACTCTTAGAACAGTTCACATACTCTTCAATAGAATGATATGTTTTTTTCTTTATTGTAGCTTGAAGAGATTACTACAAAGTAAAGTTGATGCTTTTCTGTCAAATGACTACTATGAATCGGATATATCCTGGATGGAGCTCGTCAATACTTTATCCTTTATATTTTATTTTGCTTAGTATATGAATCGATGTTATTATGATTAGGATTGTAGGATCGGGCTCAATATAGAACTGGTGAGGAGCCTTCTATCTCAGACAAGTAATATATCTGCAATATTATATGATTTGTCTGATTCTATTAATTATTCCTTGTAGCTTCTAAGCCAAGAATAAAATGTGGATCCGAAAATTTATATTGTATAGCAAAATTTAAGCTGAACAGTGATTGACTGCTTTTATGTCATGTTCATATATATTAAAAATATATTCAATTAGGCTTTATGTGTATTTATTAGGGCTATGAATTGGATGTTATCATTGGCCTCTATGAGACGTACGAAGATAGGCGCCTCAACATTTTTTTAATTGCCCATCTTATCCTTGGAAATTTGAGCATTATTTGAGCGTATATACGTACTGATGGCCATCTCATCCTTTATTCCCCTTGTTACACTCACTAAATTTGAGCATTATTTGTGATTTATTCCGATCGAGTTAGTTTCAAGCTAGGGTTTGTATAGATTTTCGACAATTTGTTAAATAATCATGTTTTGCCTTGCCTCCCCTTTTGTATCACCTTCCTTGAAGTTGAAACGGTGAAGCATCTCTCTTGCAAAGAAAACCTTTCTTTTTATCCTTTTTGCATCTTTTTTTATGTAGTTTCATATTTTTACAATGCAGAGTTAGCAACTCTGCAAGTTTAAGCCATAACCCTACTTTAGAGAAAACAACTTCATTTCATTGAGACGTAAAGGCACCTCACACATGATTTCGGTTGATTTTAGCTCCAAAACCAAATAAATTTGAAGTCATATTTCTTTAACTGAGAAATTTTCATAATTCCTTGCAGGAAGTTCTAAAAAGGAAGTCATCACTATATTCAGTTCGTTAAGCAAGTGAATGTCAAACACCCTGTGCTTTTCATAAACTTCAATGGTAGCTCAAATCAGGTTGCTAATGGATCTGAGCAATGATATGTAAAGTTTCTTCTTGCATCTTATGATCTATGATCTCCATTTTCACTTCTTTTAACATATTTGATCAGATTGGCTAAATCTTAATACAACCTCCATCTTTTTCTAATAATTTTTTTTTCTTGTATATAAAAATAATTGTGTAACCCGTGCGAAGCACGGGACCCGAAAACTAGTATACATAAAGGAAAAATGTCATGTAATAATACTTGTTAAAATGATAAATGAGAATGATTGTGGACCATTGGATCAACAGAGATCCAAGAGCCCATATGATGACACGTGACACCCCTTGTCATGCCTTGTCACCTTCGTCGGACCACCGCCGGACCGCCGCCGGACCACATCCGACCACCGTTGGACCACCTTAGGGCCTTGCCGGAATAAAATTGCCACAAAGATGTATAAAATTGATCACAAATATTTCAAAATTATTATTACTAAATGTTCATCACGTTGTTCATAAATGTTCATCACAATGTTCATAAATGTTCATTTGTATATACTCTACTGAATGTTCATCACATTAGACTTTACTTCACCAACTGAATGTTCATCACATTCTACTTAAATATTCACCAATTGAATGTTCATCATATTATACTTAAATGTTCATCAACTGAATGTTCATCACATTATACTTAAATGTTCATCAAATTATATTTAAATGTTCACCAAGTTTATTACAGTTAAATGTTTATGTTATTTGGACAAACGGGGAACCACCACCGCACCACCTCTGACCCACCATCAAGCCACCACCGGACCACCACTTATGTGGAACACCACTTTAATATAATATCTTTTAAAAACACACTTAATTTTCAACAAAAATCACCTAAATGTTCATCATCTCATACTTCAATGTTCACAAGAATTTAATAAAATGTTCATTAGTCAAAGTTCATTACAATCGGCTTAAATGTTCATCACGTTGGTCATAAATGTTCATCAAAATGTTGATAAATGTTCATTTGATATACTCTACTGAATGTTCATCACATTATACTTAAATGTTCACCAAGTGAATGTTCATCACATTATACTTAAACTTTCATCAACTGAATGTTCATCAAATTATATTTAAATGTTCACCAAGTTTATTACACTTAAATGTTTATGTTATTTGGACAAACGGCGAACCACCACCGGACCACCATTGCACCACCACTGACCCACCATTAACCAACCACCGGACCACCACTTATGTGGAACACCATTTTAATATAATTTCTTTTAAAAACACACTTAATTTTCAACAAAAATCACTTAAATGTTCATCATCTCATACTTAAATGTTCATCATCTCATACTTCAATGTTCACCAGAATTTAATAAAATGTTCATTACTCAAAGATCATTACAATTGGCTTAAATGTTCATCACGTACGTTGTTCATAAATGTTCATCAAAATGTTGATAGATGTTCATCGAAATGTTGATAAATGTTCATTTGATATACTATATTGAATGTTCATCACAACATACTTAAATGGTCATCAACTGAATGTTCATCACATTATACTTAAATGTTCATCAAATTATTTTTAAATGTTCACCAAGTTTATTACACTTAAATAGTTATGTTATTTGGACAAACGGCGGACCACCGTCGGACCACCACCAGACCAACACGACCGAACCACCACTAACCCACCATCAAGCCACCGTCGGACCACCGGACCACCACTTATGTGGAACACCACTTTAATATAATTTCGAGTAAAAAAACACTTGATCTTCATCAAAAATTACCTAAATGTTCATCATCTCATACTTAAATGTTCATCAAACATCCTTAAATGTTCACAAGCATTTAATAAAATGTTCATTACTCAAAAGTTCATTACAATTAGCTTAAATGTTCATCAAAATGTTGATAAACGTTCATTTTGATATAGAATGTTCATCACATTTTATCACCAACAGAATGTTCATCACATTATAATTAAATGTTCATCACATTATATTTAAATGTTCACCAATTTGAATTAGACTTAAATTTTCATTTATTTTTTTACTTTAACTTTTTCATTTATTATTGGACCACCGTCAGACCTCCACCGGACCACGCCGGACCGTCGTCGGACCTTTGTCGGACCGTCGCCGGACCGTCGCCGGACCTCCGCCGGACCGTCGCCGGACCTCCGCCGGACCGTCGCCGGACCTCCGCCGGACCGCTTCCAGACATCTACCGGACAACCACTGGTGGTCGCCGGACCACCACAACTACCCCTACTTATAGTGGGGGTAACTAGTTTAATCTAAGTCATTGGATGACATTCAATGGACTAGATTCATTTTTATTTATCTTCATAAGAAATTTTATTATGGGATTTACCCATACATATAAAAATGTACAAAGTTGCAATAAAAACATGTCATAAAATAAACTAAATAACGTCTAAGAAAATGGACAAGTTGACATCAAACATAGTTTGAATACTTAGCGATGGACTGCCTGGAAAAAGTGCAAAACTAAATATCTTCTACAGTAATACTTCATGTCCACCTCACGAATCCGTGCCCACTTGGATTAACACTGCTCGACGACAAGACCATTGAAAACACCCAACTATTAAACTGACCCGTCAAACTGTTCATCCATAACTCTCGTTCCTACCAGTAAAAAATCAGACAGAAGGTAGAGGAAATACAAGCGACGACAAGACCATTGAAAATACCCTTAGCTTCCCGCAACGACTACACACAAATGAATATCCCACAACATAATTTTGAATATAAGCATCAATTAAGTCAACCAAAACAACAATTTTATATAAACATCAAGAAGCAACACCAGACATCTAAAACACGCACAACACCATTATAATGTTAAACTGAAAATAATGTAGATTCAATAGCGTAAGGTGAGATACAAACCTTCAAAAAAACAAGTGAAGAGATTGAACACGTAGCCAAATCCGACACCACAAGAGGATCAATTGCTAACACATGTAGGCGAGAGACAATATAACCATACCCTCCTGAAACCTACAAAGAAAAAATAGAGTCAAATATGTTAGATAAGAGAGCATCAAAACGTGCATAAATAAACAAGGAGAGCTAAATAAAAAACCATTTATACAGATCTGAAGCACGAGAATTATCAAGACCCACGGCAGTGATCCAACGCTCTGAAACTCAACTTTCTTTGGAAATAAAAGAAAAATTGAAACAAAATATAGCATAAGACGAAACAGACGAAGTACTAGAACGTCAACGAAGCAAGATAGAAATTCTTCTTGAGGCATGAAAAGCGACAACGGTTTCGAGGTATAATTACATAGCCTGGCGTCCAACTGAACTCCACAAAACAACTGACTAATTTCTTCACAACTGCAGAAAGAAACACATATTTAATACAAGAACAAGACATCAACGAAAAAAAGTGAAATCAACCCACCAGAAAGGGATACACTCCTGTTGTCGGTAACATATACCATGCACATATCAACATGAATGCGAGTACGCGTTTTCTCATCTACGTACAAGAAAACACGCACGACGACGACCATAAAATTTGAAACAAAAATTCAGATGGGGGAAATGTCATAAACAACAACAAAGAAAACCCTAAATAACAACAGCAAAGACAACATGAAGCTTTGCCCCGTCCACAAGATGGACACCACAACTGAAATGGTTAATTGTTGTGAAAAGGAAAGAAGCGCCTTGACACTATCTACCACAACATACAACGACAAGTGGCAAACATGAAAAATATTTTTGGAAATTTTACTATAAACACTATATTGTACGCGAACCCGTGACAAATCAAGAAGAATACTCTCATGAAGAATATCGATCCCGATGCCGAGCCTTTTATTGATTTTGCTGAGCATTTTCAGTTATTCCTCCAGAGATATTGTTCTAGCCTTTGGTATTTTGCCGTCGCCACTTTCTTTGTCAGATTCGGCTTTCATTTACTCCTTATGTTCCATGCATATGGTGTTGTTTCATCCACCTCTTATGCCCTCTAGGTCATCTTTATCGGTGATATTATCATACTCAAGTATATTTCGATCGTCCAATTTCTTTTGATCTATTTCACATGTATTTATATTTTCATGATTTTTGGAGTTTTTTGGGATAGGAATTTTGTCGTTGCATCAAATTGAGAATCTGTAAAACGAGATTTTTTCGACCTACTTTACGCTGGTTGGGGTTTGTTGCGCGGCGTCGGTTGCTCCTTTTGGTTATCTTCATCCATGGAAGTCGTCTTCTCATTCTGAGAAGTATCAGTTAAGGTTCCTTGCTGATGCTTTCCTCTTTAATTTCTCCAATTTGTTCATTTTCATTCCCATGACAATTGAGATATCCTATTTAATCCTCCCACCATTTTCTCTATTTTTCTTATTTAAATTTTATCATTTTCATATGGTCCAAATATTAAAATCTCTTACTATGCAGGCCAGTTCCACTCAAGTGTCATGCTGAACTGCATATAGGTTATGGTGGGGCCGTTGTTAACGAGGTAATGCTTTTAACATCTGGGTTGTTTAAGACTGGTGAAGTGATCATGCTTCAATTAGTTTCAATACCAAATAATCACACTTATTTACTTTGTGCAGTCCAACAAAATGGACCAGTCAATACCGGTTTAAAGCGGAGCAGAGACACCTACATGTCGTTACGAAAGGAGGCGGCGTCTTGGTCTTCACTTCTAAAGATGCTGTTAGTATGCCTTGAATCTGAATCACACACTGCGACAGGTAGCACGGGGGTCTCGCTGTATGGGCTTTATTGGGTCCATCAGTTTTGTTGTTGGGCTTAGGGTTGTTTAGCGCTATATATAGCGGCTTATGTGTAAACCCTAATTGTACCGAAACTGTAATCCGCCTCCGTATAATCTGATCTCCCTCTCCTGTGGACGTAGCCAAATTTGGTGAACCATGTAAACCTCTGTGTCTTTCTTGCGTTTATTGTTCTCGTTTTGTTTCTGTTACAACAGATGCTAAAACAACTCCTCACTCAAAAAGAATTCTAAATGCACCTCTAAAATTACAAAATGTCTAACTACATGCATCTCTAAAATGGACAACGACTAGGTATGAATGACTTATTGTACGAATGCATGCACATTCTTGAATATTAACATGCAAATTTTATTCACATTTACATATGTGTAGTATTTTTCATATATTGTCAAAGACATTCATATGCACACATCTGCGAATATGCGTGTATTCACATTTATATATGCATGTTAATGTGAAGAATTGTGCACGTGGATATTCCATTCGTACAATAAAACTATTCGTAGTGAATCATTTCCCTCTAAAATTACTAAATAGTATAAAGATCAATTTGATATGTTTATAGATATGTTTATAGATGCTTAGGTAACATAATTAAGACTAGAGAAGGAGCGGGAAAGGCATGGCATCGCAACCTGCCAGCCAAAATGACATGTTTCCTTGCATGTCTCTCTCTTCTCCCCACTCTCAATCTTATTAAATGTAATCACCACCCATGTGTATCTGTCGACACCACCATAACATAACATGTACTACCACCAATTCACCCACACAAATTACCACCCTTCCTAGATCTGCACTTCTGCACTATCAATTCACCATACGCCGCATTAAAATCCAATCAATTTTACAATCACTCATAACGACATGATACATGTCATGTTGAACCAAACTTCCATTTAGAGAGAGGAGAAGCGTCTGCATCATCCAATATCAATCCAATCAAACCAACTATCAAACAAATAAACAAACATTATTGTAAGATGAGATGAAAGAAAGACCCATCTCAGATTATGAAATACCAGATTAGTTAATATTGGCCAGTCTTGCAAACTCCCCTCTCTCTCTCTCCCTCTCCTCTATCTTCCTAATCTTTGTTGTGAAGCAAGTGCGGAATTAAGCTATGACTCTCCTCTTCCGATCCAAATCATATGCACCCAGTTTCAACCCGAATTCTTCGCCACTCTTCTCTGAATCCGAGCATGAGGAAGAAGAGGATGAAGATGAAGGGATTGATTTTGAGCGGCGGCGGCAGGTGGCGGAGCAAAACCAGTTCCCCATTGTTGAAATTATACTGGCGGCATTGAGGAAGTCGCTGGTGACTTGTAGTGTGGAGAGAGATGATGTCGCTGCTTCAATGGAAATTGGATGGCCTACGGAGGTCAGGCATGTCTCGCATGTCACCTTCGACCGCTTCAATGGCTTTCTTGGTCTTCCTCTTGAGCTCCAGCCAGACCTTCCCCGGAGGATTCCTAGTGCAAGGTTCCAATTCTTCATTACAATGCTTCGATTCCATCTCAGACTATGCTGCTTAATCACTTTTTTTTGGGTTTCAATTTCACATTTTATATTGGAGCTTTTGTTGGATCTTTGGTGATGCTACATTTATTTGCTCTTCCAGATATCAGTTGTTTTAGAAAACTGGAGAATCTGTTCCATGATTTGGTTTTTGGTTCCAAAATCATGTGTAAATCTCGATACCCTCTCTTTAATGGATCTGCAAAGATTCAAACAATACTACTTGTACTCTGGTTTCTACTTGTATCATGGAGTACTAATTTGAAGTTGATTTGCTGGATCCAAATTGTAACAATGAATCATGTCTTAGTTCCTCGAAACAGGAATGAATACATACGGAATGTTTAGGATAAATCATTCTTGGTGGAATTCTATTTTCATGAAGGAAATTGAGAGCATGCAGCTCATAGTAAAAGGAGTCTAAAAGCTGGTGCTAAATTTCTTAACATCAAATTGTATTCTGATGGATTATCCTCTTATTGCTGTGGCTTTTGTAGTATAAGAGTATTCGGGGTTTCTCCACAGTCAATGCAGTGTTCCATGGACGAGGGAGGAAACAGCGTGCCTACAATACTCTTGATGATGCAAAAGCGACTTTATGCAGAAGGCGGTCTTCAGGTAAGCTGATTTCCTAAACCCATTTCCTAAACACCACTCGATTCATCCTATAATGCTCTACTCTCTCTCTTTGTTTGTCATGGTACAAGGCTGAAGGAATATTCCGAATTACTGCTGATAATAGCCAAGAGGAGCATGTAAGAAATCAGTTGAATAACGGTCTTATTCCACGTGGAATCCACGTTCATTGCTTAGCAGGGCTAATTAAGGTATCTGATATTGCATTCATGTCCTTTTACCTTTTCTCATTTTTCAAGTGTTAACATTTTCTATATTTTTTCTGATATGGTATCATAGGCTTGGCTTAGAGAGCTACCTATGGGAGTACTCGATTCTTTGATACCAGAAGAGGTGATGCACTGCAACACTCAAGATCAGTGCACCCAACTCGTTCAACAGCTTCCTCCAACTGAGGCTGCTTTGCTCAACTGGGCCGTCAATCTGATGGCAGATGTTGCTCACAATGAGCGTTTAAACAAGATGAATGCACGCAACATTGCCATGGTTTTTGCTCCCAACATGACACAGGTGAGCCCAACTTTTTCTATAACTACCTTCAAATATGACTTTGTGTAAGTTATTTAGCTTGACAACGAAGACGGGAGGCTTGAAATATGCAGATGACAGATCCTCTGACTGCGCTGATCCATGCTGTGCAAGTCATGAACTTACTCAGGACACTGATTGAGAAGACGCTCCAAGAAAGAGAAGAAACGACCCCATTCACCGAAGCCAAGTCATTCACGCTCTCCTCGAGCTTGGGCACACTAAAAACCACTGTTAGTGATAAACCAAGCCATGATGAGAAGCCAAAGGGCGACTCTTGCTCTGAAGAGAGGAAAGGCAACAACCTTCTTGGAGAAATTATCTTAGATAGGATGGAGTTCAACTCCAAGACGGAGCGAAGGAGGAAAGACGGTTCAGAAATCAAGGATGATGGGTGTGAGAATGGTGAAGGTGAGGGTTTACTCGAGAGGCTAAGCATTAGAAAAGGAGTGAAGAAATTGTGCCAACACCCAGTTTTCCAGTTGAGTAAGCCAGCTAAGAAGAGTGGAGACCTTGGTGCTGTAAATGCTTGAATGGAGGAAGATCTAAAATATATGTTTCTGGTGGTCATGCTATGATGGTGATTCAGTTCTGTGTAGATGTCTTTGGTGAGTACAGTTTTAGTTTCATGGGATTGATTTCCTGTGAGTTTTAAGCTTGTGTTTTGTGGGTGATTAGAGCTATAAACATCTCGTTCTAGCTTAGAGTTCTAACATGATAGTGACTTGGTTTAGCCAAATGTTGGTTGTAATGATTCTAGTAGCTTGTAATAAAATAAAAACACCTTTTCGTATTTACATTGTTATACGTTGATGTAGCTAAATAATTTGTTTTCGCGGTCTCGTGATGAAAATCCTTAAACATTTATCTTGTGCGCAATCTAGTTTTTGGTGACGGTTTCAGAGCGCGTCATATAGTGCCTTGTCGGATTTTTCTTGAAATCTACGGTTTACATGTGTTAGGCCTTTTCAGAATTATTTCTTTATCTTCGTAAAATTTGGACGACTCGATTACAATCCACGAGGATATGGCATAGATCTGATGGTTGCCTTTTGATTTGGTATTTTCACATATTGTTGATTTCTTTTTCACACTTGTGCATTATTGTATAACATTTAATCTAGGGCCGCAATGTGTTCCCGCATTTCGAGTAGAATTTTGCTTTATTTACTCTCTCTTAGTTGGACGTCAACTTGCGTGGATTCTTTTCTAGAATGGTTTTTAATCTTCTTAATTGTCGCATGGCTCGATCGTTGTCCACATGTAAATGACCGAGATCAAGATGGTCGTTTTTGTCTTTGGTCTTTTAGCTTCATTTTTTCCTTCTTTTAATGAGCTTCCACTTGTACATTATTGTATAACATTTATTCTCGGGCCACCACGTGCTTCCGCAGTTGAGATTTATTTTTCTTACTTTTTTTCTCGTTCAGTTAAACATCCACCTGCGTGAGGTCTTTTCTGAATTTTTTTTATCTTTGTCATTGTTGGATGGCTCGACTGTTGTCCATCTGTAAATGGAAAGGATTTCACGGTCCCTTTTTTCTTTTGTCCTTTTTCTTCCTTTTCTGCTCATTGACTGCAACTATCCCTTGTAGACATGTGCAAGTTATATGTCACCGAGTCGATGACATACAACGTGCAGTTGTGAAGAGGTTGAAGATTATTTCTTTTTTTGTTCATCGTCATGCGTGTTTTTCCGTGCAAATGAACAATCCCCTATCCGCATTCATGTGGACACTTGCAAATTATATGTTATCGAGGACAAGTGTTTGTTCCTTTTGGGTGTGTTTGCTTTTGTTTTGTCTTTTTATTGTTTTCATTTGTGTTTGTTGTTGTAATGGTGAAGAGGTTGTGATATGACATATATTGGATATCACATCTAGGAGTTATTAGTATTATTAAGATGGTGTGTAGGTATGTTTGGATGGTAATTGTATGTGCCTAAAGATATGTCTGGAAGAGAACGCGTCAAAGAGCTACATGTAGACGATGACGGCTACGAGATTGATCGAGTATGAAGACGTCGTCGAGATCGAGATGAAGTCGGCCGAGTATATTTAAGTGTTTTATTTAATATTCATTATGTATATAGTAAAAGAAGTAGTAAAAAATATTAAAAGAATATCCTTTACCATGTTTTATATCGATCTTAAATAGAAGGAAAATATATTATTCTCTTTCCTTATAAAAAGAACTAGGGTTAGCGTATTTAAAAAGGATTTTACCTTCATTGTAATCAAGTTAGCCTCCACGAGAGTAATATACGAGTTCAAGTTTTAAGCATTAGTTTCCATCGTGGTCTTGAGTGAAGAGATTGTTACCGTCACGTTTGATCATAACCCTACAATTGCTTGAGTACACGTTGATATACTCGCTACAAACAATTGGCGCCCACCGTAGAGCTTGATAAAAAAAGTTCCATCTTTCCACATAAGGAGAGGACCTTTAAACCACAAAAGATGATCAGACGAAGAAGAAGGACCATTAGGTCGAAGCAGAACGTTAAGGAGGAATCAATCGCGATCGAAAGGATCGACGACGAGAGAAATCCAGAAGTAACTCTAAAACACGGTAGAGAAGTTCACAAGTACTAGGAGGACCTTCAACCAACGCCATCTCCAACGCTAAGAGGATTGCGAGGACCATCGAAGGGCAAGACGTAGCGACTCCCGTCTATCACGTCAGATCGACGAGCCAAGATCTCCCAATCACGTTCGAAGACCTAGGCAAAAGAGTCAAACATCACGACGACCTGGTTATCTCCCTAATGATCGGAAACTGTAAAGTCAAGAGGATCCTGATAGACAACAAAAGCTCCACCAACATCATAACTCTCTCCGCCATCATCGAGCTCAGACTCTCCTTCGCCGACGTCATAAAAAAGTGCATACCTTTAAAAGGCTTCAGTGGAGAAGTAGCCGAGATGCTAGGAGAAATCACCCTTATCACGTCGACTCAAGGCGTCAACGTACAAACAAAGTTCGCGGTAATGGAGACTGGTTCACCTTACAACGCCATATTATGAAGACCTTGGATACACAACATGAAAGGGGCCCCATCCACCTATCATCAATCCCTGAAATTCCCTACGCCTCAGGGTATACAAGATGTCAAAGGAGAATCCCATACGGCCAAAGAACGGTACATGATTGGGATGAAAGGAACCGCGATGCCAGTGGAAAAGAAGGACGAGATACGAGAGTTACAAAACCAGAAAGCGCCAATGAAGTACGTAAAGCCTAAGTGTTCTGAAGTAGAGCACGTCGTGATTGACGAGGAGAAAACAGAACGCGTCGTAATGATAGGAACCGACGTCCCCGAAAGCGTAAGAGAAGAGTTGGTAACTTTCTTAAAGTCTAAAGCCATGTGTTTTGCCTGGATTCATGAAGATATGACAGGTATTTCACCAGACGTGATGCTTCATAAGTTGAATGTCGACCCAAAGCCTACTCCAATAAAGCAGAAAATAAGAAAGTTTGCTCCAGAACGTAACAAGGTGGTGGACGAAGAAGTCAAGAACCTCCTCGAGACAAGGAAGATACGAGAAGCTAAGTACCCCGACTGGCTCGCCAATGTTGTCGTAATCCAAAAGAAGAACGGAAAGTGAAGGGTATGCGTAGATTTCACCGATCTAAACAAAGCCTGCCCAAAAGACTCCTTTTCCCTCCCTCATATCGACGCAATGGTCGACGCGAAGGCTGACCATGAGATGTTGACATTCATGGACGCCTTTAGCGGCTACCACCAAATCCAAATGAATCTCGTCGATCAAGAAAAGACAGCGTTCATCACCAACCAAGGGATATATTGCTATAAAGTAATGACCTTTGGCCTCAAGATCGTCGGAGCCACCTATCTGAGACTCGTGAATAAGATGTTCGAGGAGCAGATAGGCGACACGATGGAAGTCTACATCGACGACATGATCGTAAATCTAGAAAGGCCGAAGATCACGTATGCACCTAAAGAAAGCGTTCACGATTTTAGAAGAATACAACGTGAAGCTCAACCAAACCAAGTGTTCCTTTGGCGTTTCGTAAGGAAAATTCTTGGGATACGTGGTGACGCAAGGAGGAATAGAAGCTAGCCCTGAACAAGTCAAAGCAATCCTAGATCTCAAATCTCCGCGTTGCGTGAAAGATATTCAGTAATTAACGGGTAGAGTCACCACGTTGAACAAATTCATCTTCATAACGTCAGATAGGAATCACCTCTTCTACGACACCCTAAGAAAGAACCAGTCTTTCTGTTGGACCGCTCAACACGGAGAAGCGTTCAAAGAACTAAAAAGGTATTTGTCTAACCCATTAGTTTTATCTAAACCTAAATACTTTCAAAAAAGAACAAAAATCAAGAACTTTCAAACAAAAAGTCATTTGTTATGAATCATTGGATAACACTAAGTATTTCAACATAGAGGACATTAAAAGAGTTATTACAATGGACTTACAAAAGCGTTTTCAACCACTTCATTCTATTCATATTAGAGACTTAAAATTTTAATTGCATTCCGAAATTAGTAACAGAGGAAGACAATCAAGACCTTCTACGTTACCTATCAGATACAAAAATTAAACAAGTCACTTTTCAACTACCACATAACAAAACGCCAGGACCTGATGGTTATAATGCAAAATTCTATCAATCACACTGGAATATAGTGGGACCATTAGTCATACAAGCAGTACAATCATTCTTTCACTATGGAGTTATGTTATCAGATTGTGCACAATCCTTCATTGCACTCATTCCTAAAATTGACAATCCCATAACAATTTATAATTTCAGACCAATAAGTCTCTGCTCCACAATCTATAAAATCATTACTAAGCTAATGTCAAATCGACTGCAAAACAGTTTACCAAAGCTAATCCATCCTTGCTAGGGGGAATTTGTTCAAAATAGATCAAGTTTTGATAACATCCTAATCGCCCATGAAATATTTCATTCCTTTCATAAACGCAAAAAAGGAAAGTGAGGATGGATGTCCTTAAAACTAGATATGGAAAAGGCTTACGATAAACTACAATGGCCATTCATCACAAAAGTGTTAGAATCCTTTGGCTTCCATTCTAATTGGATAAAAAAACTAATGACATGCATTCAATCTGCTTCTTTCTCGATTCTGGTTAATAACGAACATGGACCTACTTTTACACCAAAATGTGGGCTAAGACAAGGGGACCCTGTTTGTGCCTAAAAATACGACGAGTAAGGAACGCGTTCAAGGCTACGCGTAGGCTGATCACGTCAACGTGACGAGACGTGGCGAAGATCTCGTTTACATTGATGATGAAGTGGGCCGAATAGATATTATCTTATTTCTTTATTATATTGTTGTAATTGGTGAAAGATATTAGAAAGAATATCTTTTACCTTAATTTTATATCGTCATAGGATAAAAGGAAAATATAAGATCTCGTTTCCTTAAAGATATTATTAGGGCTAGCCTATAAAAAGAGGCTAACGCCAGCTTTGTAATCATTCAGCCACCACACGAGTAATACAGAAGTCTATGTTTCAACCCTAATTTTCCATATCGTTCTTGAGTGTTGAGATTATACCATATTCTTTGATCTTTGCCCTACAATTGCTTAGTTATCATCTCGTTGGTAATTTCGCTACAAACAATTGGCGCCCACCGTGGGGCATGATCAAAAGAGTGTCGTCTCTACATACGAAGAGAACAACCTCCCCCGCAAAGGCTATGGGAGATTCAGGATCGATCAAAAGTTTTAGCAACAAAATCTTCACCGTATTAGGAGGTCCGCCGACCTGTACCATCTCCGATGCAAAGAGGCTCGCTCGGACTATCGAAGGGCAGAACGATTCCACTCCGGTTCACCACGCTAAGGCGAAAAATCGCGATCTACCCATCACGTTCGAAGACCCAGGCGAAAGAACCAAACATCACGATAGCCTGGTGATATCCGTAGTCATCCGGGATTGTAATGTCAAGAGAATCCTGGTAGACAACGGAAGTTCGACCAACATCATAACCCTCTCCGCCATTCTCGAACTCGGACTTTCCGTCGACGACGTCGTCGGAAAGCGTATCCGTTTGAAAGGCTTCAGCGGAGAAGTAGCAGAGATGTTAGGAGAAATCACCCTCGTAACAACAACCCAAGGTGTCGACACCACCACAAGATTTGCCTTGATGGAGGCAGAATCGCCCTACAACGCCATCCTGGGGAGGCCCTGGATCCACGACAAGCGAGCGGTCCCATCTACGTATCACTAATCCTTGAAGTTTCCAACGCCTTGGGGAATACGCGAAATCAAAGGCGAAGCCTACACGGCTAAAGAATGCTATCGAATCGGGATGAAAGGAATCGCGATGCCCGAAACCAAGAAAGATGAAGTAAAACAATTCCAGGTAAAAGCGCCAACCAAATACGTTAAGCCAAAGTGTCCTGAATTAGAAGACGTGATCATTGACGACTCCAAGCCAGAACGAGTCGTGAAGATAGGAGTTGACGTCCCCAAAGAGGTAAGAGAAGAGTTGATAGCATTCTTGAAGTCAAAAGCCAAGTGCTTCGCTTGGAGTCACGAAGACAAGACAGGTATATCCCCAGACGTGATGCTTCATAGGCTAAACGTCGATCCAAGGTTCATCCCAGTCAAGCAGAAGACGTCGAAATTTGCCCCCGAACGCAACAAAGTTGTAGACGAAGAAGTCAAAAATCTCCTCGAAACTTGCAAGATACGAGAGGCAAAGTATCCCGACTGGTTCGCCAACGTCGTGGTGGTCCAAAAGAAAAACGGGAAGTGGAGATTATGCATAGACTTCACGGATCTCAACAAGGCCTGGCCCAAAGACTCATTCCCACCCCACATATTGACGCCATGGTAGACGCGACGACAGGACACGAGATGCTAACATTCATGGACGCGTTCAGCGGGTACCACCAGATCCAGATGAATCCTGCCGACCAAGAAAAAACCGCGTTCGTGACAAACCAGGGGATATACTGCTACAAAGTCATGCCTTTCGGCCTCAAAAACGCCGGAGCTACGTATCAGAGGCTGGTGAACAAGATGTTCGAGGAGCAGATAGGCGACACGATGGAAGTTTATATAGACGACATGCTTGTGAAGTCTAAACGAGCAAAAGATCACGAAACACACCTAAGAGAGGCGTTCGAGATCCTAGTAGAATATAGCATAAAGCTCAACCCTACCAAGTGCTCCTTTGCAGTCTCTTCGGGAAAATTCCTCGGGTACGTGGTAACGCAACGAGGAATAGAAGCCATCCCCGAGCAGATCAAGGCAATACTCGATCTCGAATCTCCGCGTTGCGTAAAGGACATCCGAAAGCTGACAGGAAGAGTTGCCGAGCTAAATAGATTCATCTCCAACGCTTCAGACACAAATCGACTCTTCTACGACACACTCAGGAAAAACGAATCTTTCTCTTGGACGGAACGACACGAAAAGGCCTTCATGGAGCTCAAAGACTACCTGATGAATCCTTTACTCTTGTCTAAACCCAAAGAGGGGGAGCCCTTGTTCGTGTACCTAGCGGTTTCCGAGATAGCCATCAGCGCCGTGCTCGTAAGAGAGGAAGGAGAGGAGCAACAACCCTTCTATTACGTTAGCAAAACGCTATCATCGGCTGAAACAAGATACTCCGCCATGGAAAAGTTAACCGTAGCATTGGTAATGGCGTCGGTGAAGTTGAAGCCCTATTTCGAATCCCATACCATCGTAGTAAGAACCACGTCGCCTCTAAAGAATATCGTAAAAAAGCCAGAATTGTCGGGGAGAATGACAAAGTAGATAGTGCACCTCGGCGGCTACGATGCCATATACGAGGGGAGGAAAGCAATCAAATCTCAAGCGCTAGCGGATTTCGTGGCGGACTTAAACCCAACTTTAGAACAAGAAGCAACGTCACATGTAAATAAGGTAGAATACGCCAAGTGGACGTTACATACAGACGAAGCGATGAATCAAAACAGAGTAAAGCTAGGCATCGTCCTGAAATCACCGCAAGGGGATAGGGTCGTCCAAGCCATAAGATGCGACTTCAAAGAAACAAATAATGAAGCCGATACGAAGCCCTAATTGCCGGTTCACGCTTCGCCATCGACCTGCAAGTTCAAAAATTCGATATCTATTGCGATTCGTTGTTGATAGTTAACCAAGTTCGAGGGGAATACGCCACCAAAGACTCGAAGATGACATTGTACCTCAAAGTAGTGAAAGACTTGTTCGAGAAATTCGAAGGCTATCAAATCAGACAAATCCCCAGAGATGCTAACACGCAAGCCGACGCATTGGCGAAGCTAGGATCATCCATCGATCCGAGTGAGTATCAGAAAATCCCCTTCCTCCATTTGAGTAACGCATCCATCAACAAGGAAGTGAATCCGGAACAAACTCTCACAGTGAGAAGCCAAGACTCGTGGGTGACGCCTTACTACGAATGGTTGCAACACAGACACCTCCCAAGCAACGCATACGAAGCAAGGCTCTTGAAGCAAAAGGCGACCTCCTTCGTAGTAGACAAAGGCCAACTGTTACAATGGTCATCCAACGGCATGTTCTTAACATGACCGATAGAAGAGAAGATCCAGGATATACTACGTGAGTTGCACAACGGGGAATATGGAAACCATTCGGGAGGAAGAAGCCTAGCAGCCAAAGTGCATTCAGCGGGATATTATTGGCCTACAATGAGACAAGACACGATGAATCATGTTAAGAGATGCGACGCTTGCCAGAGACACGCTCCAATCCCACATCAACCGGTGGAAAAGCTCCACTCCGTAACGTCTCCTTAGCCATTCATGCAGTGGGGGATGGATATAGTTAGGGATGGCCAGACCGGACCGGGACTGCCAGTTCGAACCGGAATCGGACCGGGTCAAAACCGGGACCGGACCGGAACCGGTAGGAACCGGTTTGGTCACGGTCCGGTTCAGGTTCACGAAATACGTTTTTCAAAACCGGAGGTTCGAACCGGCGGTTAACCGTCTTTTTTTTATTTTATTTTTAAAATTTTTTAACCCGCGGTTAACCGGAACCGCCGGTTTTGTAAAAATAAAATAAAATAAAGAACCGCCGGTTCCAACGGCTAGAAAACTAGCCGTTTGCCGGTTAACCGGCGGTCCTAACGGCTATTTAGCCAAATTAGCCGTTAGGAAATTAAAAAAAAAAATTAATTTTTTTAATATTAAAATAACTCATATCAAACCCCTATAAATACCATACCATACAATCTTCAAATCACACATCCAACAACAACAATCTCTCTTCTCTTTCTCAAATCTCAATCTTATAATCTCTCAAATTCCATCAACAATCTCTCTTAATCTCTTCCTTTTAATTAGCTTTTGTCTTTCAATATTTTATTGCTTTTACATTTTTAATCACATTATTATATTGTTCTAAGTTTTATTGTTTTATTGTTTTAATTGTTTTAATTTCTTTTAATTATATTATTTAATTGTTTTTAATCATATTATGGCGGAACATTTTGACACCCAAGAGAGTGATAATGTCACTTCTCCCACTCCCACCTCCCAAGTTAGGTCCGGTAGGGGTAGGACCGCTAGGCCTCAAGGGCAAGCTAGCGGTTCGAGGCCGGCTAGGGGTAGGGGGGGGGGAGGTCCGGGTCCTCCGGGAACCAATCCCGGAAACTAACATCTCCTATTTTTGTAAAGTGGTTTACTAAATTAGATCCCGGTCTCGAGGAACTCGAGGCCGAGGATTATGATCCCGATCTAATTATTGTTTCTTGTAACTTTTGCGAGGCGACATTCCAATGGAAGAAAAGTGGAGGATATGGAACCATTCAACGACACATGGAGCACAAACACGTCGCCGAGATGGGAATGCTAGGGGGACAAACACAAATTTCCGGCGGATTTGCATCTTCTACTAGCGGTAACCCTTTATTTCGTTTTGATCATGAAGCTAATAGTGTAGCATTAGCCGAAGCTATTTGTGTTGATCATTTAGCATTTCGATTTAGTGAAAATGTAGGATTTAATGAGTATATTAAAGATCATACACAACCCGCTTTTAAATCCGTATCTAGGAAAGTGATTAAGAAAAACGTAATTAAGGCTTATAAAAGACGCAAGGCCGAATTAGTTTCTTATTTTTCGCAAAATGATATGCATGTTTCTATTTGTAGTGATATATGGAGTGATAATACTCAAACCCATTCTTACATGGGTGTTACATGTCATTTTGTAGATCATCATTTTACAATGCAAAAACGTTTATTGGCATTTAGAGTCTTTGATGATTCACATACCGCACAAAATATTGCTATGATGATTCGTGCAATTTTAGAAGAATATAGACTACTTAATAGAGTTTTTTCAATTGGATTCGACAATGCATCTGCTAACACCGCATCTATTAGAGATTTACAAGAAATGTGTCAACCTATATTTGGTGGGAAATTTTTTCATATTCGATGTGCTTGTCATATTTTAAACTTATGTGTTCAAGATGGTTTACGTGCTATGAGTTTTCATTTTGAGCCAATTAAGAACGTTATTAAGTATATTTGGGGGCATCCTAAAGTTACAAGAGATTGGATGACCTTTTGTAAAACTAACGGGGTGCACCCAAAACGTTTTTCAAAAGATGTGGGTACCCGATGGAACTCTACTTACATATTACTATGTGAATGTATACAATATAAACAAGTTTTAACGTCTTTTGTTTCTCAAAACCTTTCTGGCTCTCCTTTCTATTTTAGCGAATCAGGTTGGGATATATGTCAAAGTATTGCAACGTTTTTAAAATGTTTTAACGTCTTTTGTTTCTCAAAACCTTTCTGGCTCTCCTTTTGTTGATCACTTGCGAAGTCTGAGACCTTAAGATCGATCGGATCTTGTTCACTTAGGTTTATCAGCAAACATCTCTCATAAGATCATGAAGCCGACATGTTTCCATTCTGTTACTTCCTTTTATCCGACTACCTACTTGAACCATGTTCCTACTTACTAGCTCGTTCAAGTATCTCTCGGCAATAGCTTCTTCACATTCATTCCCCTTTTCTTGTATAACGATTCCTTCTGCAACCCACAACTGACATACTTTGGCGGTGGAAATCTCGTAGTCTTCGGGAAAGTTTGCCAAGTGAAGGAAGCAATGCTTCAGATGATATGAAAATTCATCGTAGCTTACTTGCAACACATTATACACTTTCTCAATAGGGTTATTGGATGAAGCTCCACCCCTGATTTGTGCAAAAATGTCGTTTCGAATTTGTTTCCACTCCTCTGCTTGTTCTCTTCTTCTTAAGACTTCACCCAACACGACTATTGCCAATGGAACTCCTTTACAATGCCCCAGCATTTCTCGACCCAGTTTCTCCTTTGTGGAATCTATACACAAAGCCAGTTTAATAAACAAGTGATTAACTAAAACTAGAGACAGTTTCTACCAAGTTTATATAAATAGAGATACATTTGATACCATAAACTACAGTTAGCATTTAGATTGCATCTTAGTATTAATACTCTATCTCTCTTTCCCACTGAGTATGTCATATCTATATATATATATATATATATATATAAATTGTTGGGTTTGATGAACTAATGATAATTGGTACTTGGTTAATGCATTGAATTTTTTTTTGAAAGGTTAATGCATTAATTTTATATATTAAAAAAATATCACATTTAACTAGGCTTCTACAGTAGTCGTCTCACGTCTGTTCGTTTCTGCTAGTTGTTCTTCCTTTCATTTAATCTTCAAATTTGGGTCTTTTAGTTATGTTTTGAGTGTATGTTAGTATGCTCGTTTCTGCATCGTATTTTTCTAATCGATTTCTA
Source organism: Oxyria digyna (assembly GCA_029168935.1). Lineage (NCBI taxonomy): Eukaryota > Viridiplantae > Streptophyta > Magnoliopsida > Caryophyllales > Polygonaceae > Oxyria > Oxyria digyna. Next base: position 26,028,946 of record JAPVLV010000013.1, read on the forward strand.
TATGTTCCATGCGTATGTCTTTTGAGATTCTTCTTGGACATATTGGTTGTATTTTGAGATTCTCTTTCAGTTTGTTGTTATTATGTAGATAATGATTTTAAAATATCACTAATTAGTAATTATACCTTTCAAATTCCGTTACCAATCTATATGTTAATATTTATATATTTAATTAATTTAAAACATTTTTTATTAAAAGTTATTGCATAAATACTTATGTGAAAATAATACGAAATGTATAAATACGATAAAAGTAAATGTGTTAAACTCGCACGAAGCACGGGGAATGAACTAGTTTCCATTAATATGGGTTTAGAGTGGATTGTTTATTGTAAAACTATGTTTTTTAATTAATTTAAATAAAAAATCTTTTCTATTTAATTGAGTGACTAATGTGTACAACTTTAAACACTTTTGTTCTTCTCATTGCTTTGCCTTAATATAGGTGCAAAGTACCAAATGTGTCATACTCAAAGGGGTAGAGGGAATATGAGAACTATTTACCTGTAGAAGTTGTAGTAGGAAAGGCGGTTTTCTAAAGAGGTCCCAACTATTGAATTCATCTAATCCCACCATTGGATGAAGGTGCACCTGATCTAGATCCAAGGCTAATGACAACACATCTTGATTCCGTGTTGTCAATATGATCCTACTCCTCGTCCCATTCTTTCTTGGGAAAGCAGCTTGTAGTTGTTGGAACTGAATTTTCCGGGCACCGTTGGTGTTGGATAATGGGAGCGTTGGCTTCGTCTCCGCGAGCACTAGTTCGTAGTATGCTCATTTGTATAATTTGGGTTCCGTTTGAATGAGAAATAAGGGAGTTACATTTAATGTAACTAAGTTGAATTTTGAGGATTAATGTGTATCCCACATTGATTAGGAGGAGAAAAACTCACTAGTATATAAACTAGGAGTGGATTGTAATGGATGTGATTGGGCCAGAGGAGGCTATCCTGGTGGGCTTGGGCCCTGGAAGACCACACGCGCGCGGTTCGGATCGGCTCGGCTCGTGAGCTCGTGGGCTAATTGGTCTCATTGGATGGGCTGTAGGCCCGAAGAGGAGGTTGTTTTTTTTTGGCCTAGCTCAAGTCTGATATGACTTTTGGGCTTCGTTCAAAGTCAGAGTCAGATCAGCCTATTCATTACACACGGATTGGGTCATTTAATCCACCATTCATGTCACAGATTCTTCCCTGCAGCCTATAAAAAGAGGCTCTGCAGAACTCAAAAATATACACAATACGAACAGCTGAAACAACATTCTTCTTCTCCTTCTCCCACGTTTTTATCAGTCTTCTTCACCTCTTATCTTCTCTTGTTCGAGTCTGAGAGTACACACAGTTCTAGAGTTCGTTGGCTTCTTCTTTTGGGTTGTGCAAAGCAGAAGTGATATCGGTTTTATCCTGGGATTCAAAACGCCGGTAACCGTCACACTATGGGGCGTTTTCAGAATTAAGGAAAGAGATAATATCTCGACTCCATTCAAGTTCTACCGTTCGACTTCGGTAGTGGTTTATTTGTTTCTTACCTTAATTCTTGTTTATTCTTGTATTTTATACAAATTTATAAGTTGTAGAAAATAGGATTCCTACAGTAGTTTGGTCCAATCCTGTGTAGTCCAAATGTCATCTACAACAACCAAACACTTGACTTGTCTCATGAGGTCATAGAGTGCGGCATGGGGCTCGATCGGCCCTAATTTCCTCATCTATTATTCCCCTTTTTTCACGGTCATTCTCAGGGACCAAAGAGTACCAAATGGTTCGAAGTACTCGGTCTGATTGTAACCGTTGAGATGCGGGAGCCCAACCAAAGGCTTTGACAAATCGGAGATGGAAAAACCATTAAATTCTGGACTGACAATTGGCTACCTAATACAGATCTGAAAAACTATCATAATCCGAATCTTTCTGACATCAATGAGACAATACACACATATATCACATATGACAAGAAGTGGAATACTCAACGTTTAAATACTTTGTTACCTAGTCATATTGTATCCCAAATACAATGTATTTATATTCCACAACATTCACAAAATGACTTCCTAATTTGGAAATTAAATACATCGGGTAAATTTTCTACTGCTTCAGCCAGATCATTGTGTGAACATAATAATTTAGACCAATCAAATACCCTCTTTGACTGGCTTTGGAGACAAAACCTACCACCAAGAATTAAAAACTTTCTCTGGAAAGCAACTTCAGACAATTTACCGACCACAGAAAGACTAAATAGATATTATAACAGGGTTCCGCCATACTGTTCAGTTTGTAATCGCATACTCAAGAGGACACTACTCATTTACTCAATCAAATACCCTCTTACAAAGAAAAATTATAAAAGCTTATTCCATTTACTCAATATCCAATTCCATGTACCTAAGGATAAATCCTTCACACAATTCTTAGAAGAATTAATGGCTGATTCTAACTATTAAAATATTATTAAACCTTTTGTCTTCATTTGGTACGAATTATGGATATATAGAAACAATATTGTCTTTTCAAAAAATAATGCGGGTAATCGACTCCCAACAGATATTGCATACTTTAAATTTCAACAATGGGAAAACTTGCAAGCCATGGAAAAAGGTCCTAAGCAACACCAAAAAAGAAACAGAAAGAAGAATAGTAATCGGATCTGGAAATCACCTCCAAACAACTGGATAAAAGTAAATTTTGATGGATCATTAAATGGTAATAATGAAGGATTTATATTCTGCATAGCTAGGAAAAATGACGGCACAATTATTTTTGTTGATAATCAAAAGATTTTACATAATTCTTCGCTTTGTATTGAAGCATTGGCTGCTCTTCACGCCATAAAAACTACTTCTTTGTTTAATCTTAATAATGTCATTTTTGAAGGCGATAACCTTACGGTTATTAATTCCATTAAACAACAATGGAAAATTCCGTGGACTATATACACTATTATCTCTGATTGTCATCAATCACTCCAACACATTCCCTCTTTCCAAATTCAACACTGTTTTAGGAAGGCCAATCAGGCTGCTGATTTTCTTGCTAACAAAGATGTTAATATCCTTGCTCTTAAATTAGCTTTGTTTAACTATAGATCGACTATACCTGATGCCAATATCAGGAATATAATGGCCCATTATCAGGAATATAATGGCCCATTCTCAGGAATGTGGTCTTAACCCATCCTTGAGGTGCTTCTTACGGATCGTCTTTAGGGACTGATGGCAGACGAATCTGCAGGATCGAATATGTGAGGCTGAAAACGTTCTCTTTGGGTGGAAGTTGGGGAAATCGTTGTTGAGGTGACTTCGAGAGATCGTTGTGGAAGACGATCGATCGAACCTTGGCCTTCGAAAAGTGTTATCTACCTTGACTCCTTCGTCGATCTAGGTAGACTAGCTTGGCTTGGACACGATAAGCAAGTGACGTCTTTCTTGACTCCGCCGTCGATCCAGAAAGACTCACTTGACTTGAACTAACCCAAGGAGTCCACCTAGGGTTCTTTGAAGGTTTGGAGATCGAAATATGTGTCAACAACAGATCGATCTCACAGGCAACACTCCGGATTCTCGAATCTTTATCCTTTCTTTTTCCTCAAGGCTCTCTTGCTATCAGTCTTGCAAGTCTCTAAGGCTCTCTTGTTTTCGAAAGAAATGTCTCCAAGTTCCTGCAAAAGCCAAACCCGGAAGTGGGACCCCAGGGAAGGGCACTCCGACGCTCAAGTCAGTAATCATATAAACGATATATTAGTTGAATGAGCAAGTATAAGAGTCGTGAGGGTCTAAACATTAATTCAATTATACACTCAAGCTCGCGAACCATGCGTGGCATACTTAACACTTGCTCCACATGCCCCTAGCGAGGATTAATATTCTCGTATGCTCAAAACGATATGCTTCCACCTTGCGAACAATAATATACTTAACAATACATTTTCTCCTCTTTATCCACTATATGCTCAGCGATATACATGCACATAACATCATTCCCCACTGTTGCAACCATATACTTAAACTCACGTGAACTAGTAATCTCTTCATGGCATGGCAGGATGGTCTAATTATATAATGAAGAGTGAATAGATCCTTCAAACTCTCGAGCATTAAGTCTGGGTCACGAGGGGTCGGGTAATGCCATTAGGTAGCATCGCAAGGAAGACCAAGATGCGGACGCGAGCCAAGGCGTAGCACAGTCGGAGGTAGCACAGTCGGAGGTCGACAATAGTCGTCATGTACATACGAGGGTCACGAGTCCATGAGGAAGACCGAGATGCAGACGCGAGCCAAGACGAAACACAGTCGGAGGTCGACGATAGTCGCCATGTGCACGCGAGGGTCACGAGTCTATGAGGAAGGCCGAGATGCGGACGCGAGCTCTAGACGATGCTCGGTCCGTGATCGACATGGGAAGTAAGGCGTAGGCGCAGGTCGAGCCCCCACGGATTAACCAGGATGACCTCACAAGCTGAGATGTAGCAATCGGTGGTCGACATTGATCCCGCAGCCCCGGCTCGTCTCGATCGGATCGGGAAGGAAGAAAGTCGAAGGCGGGATCAAAGTAGAGGCGAGGAGGTCCGTCTTGACTAGACTCGCACCACCATGAGAATCTAACCGAGCTTCGCCGGAGATGGGGAAGCGGTGATCGGTGCGGGATCTTGTTCAGGCAGCTAGAGCATGTGTGGTGCGAAGGAGATGGAGATGTAGCGTCTATGGTATCTAAGAGGCTTCGTCGATTGTAGACGAAATGATTTCCTAAATGATTTCCTCATGGGAAATCTGGAGCTCATCCCTCCATTAGAATCGGATCTCTCCTCCTTCCCCCACTCTTGCCCCCTTCTCCAAGTATTTTTCCCCTCTCTTTCTATCCCTTATTCTAGCCCTGCTCACTTATATATATACTACCTCTCTTGTAGTCCCATGTCCAAAATAAGGATATTTGGGCTTGTTTCTTAATGGGCTCTAGGCCTCTTTTTACCCGGGTCCAACAGTCAGAGGTGAAGAACACAGTGACACTGAGCGTAGATCGGTTCCAAAATGGCATATTTTGAAAATTTGATGCAAAAATAAGGGCATTTTAGTCGGTTCAAGTTATTTAACTATTTTCAAAATTAAAAATTATAAAACATTTAATTCATCTTTATAATAATGAATATGTCGGTGTTAAAATGGTTATTTTAATTTTTAACAGAGTTTTGACGGAAAATGTGAATGGAGTGGTGAATTGCTAACGGAAGACTTGATACATGTGGTTTTCGGTAATATTTGATTAATGGGGTGATTTTGAGCAATGTACGGTATTTTACGGGTGATTTTCGGTAAAAACCTCTTTACTTTTTAAATACATTGTGAATTTTCAAACTTGCTTGCAGCGGGGTGGGGACAACGAAGAGGTGAATGCATAACCAAATAAAGATGGTTCAGAGGTTATGGAGGTGAATTGTTTGATAATAAAGAGTTGAGGTATGTCAAGATCTATTGAATTAATTTTGAATTGATAAACTTGCTTGCGGGTGGGTGGTGGCAAACGATCCAATGAAGCTCAAAAGGTTAGTGAGTTGTGTGCCAATAAGAATTGGCAAGATGTGAACTCACTTTGAATTGCAATATACATGTATAAAGGAAATGATTTTGTTGTGTATGTCATTATTTAATACCTTGTGACTTTTTGAAATTGCTTGCAATAGGATGGTGGCAAAGAAGAGGTGAATAAAAACCCAAATAAAGATGGTTCAAAGGATATAGAGGTGGGTTGTATGACAATAAAGTGTCTGGGTATGAAAAAATGTATTTAAATTCATTTTGAATTGATACAACTTGCTTATAGGCTAGGTGGCAAGGAAAAGCTGATTTCGGAATCATCTAATGATGCCCAACGGGTTAGTGACTTGTGTGACAATAAGGATTGACAAGATGTATTTTGAACTCACTTTGAATTGCAATATACATGTACAAACGAACTGAGTTTTTTTGTGTATGTCATTATTGAATACCTTGTGAATTTTCGAACTTGCTTACAGTAGGATGGTGACAAAGAAGAGGTGAATCAAGAACCAAATAATGATGGTTTAGAGGATATGGATGTGGGTTGTATGACAATAAACTTTCGGGGTATGATAAGACGTATTTGAATTCATTTTGAATTTATAAAGCTTGCTTGTAGGTGGGTGGTGGCAAGGAAAACATGATTTCAGAATCATCTAATGAAGCTCAGCAGGTTAGTGAGTTGGGTGACAATAAGAAATAAACAAGATTTATTTTTAACTCCTTTTGAATTTTTATATACATGTACAAAGGAAATGATTTTTTTGTGTATGTAATTATTGAATATCTTGTAAATTTTCGTACTTGCTTGCATCAGGATGGTGACAACGAAGAGGTGAATCAAGAACCAAATAATGATGGTTCAAAGGTTATGGAGGTTGGTTGTGCGACAATAAAGTGTTGGGGTATGACAACATGTATTTGAAATTATTTTGAATTGCTAAAGCATGCTTACAAGTGGGTGGTGGCAAGGAAGATTTGATTTCGGAACAATGTAATGAATCTCTGCAAATGATTGAGTTGTGTAACAATAAGAATTCCTGGTGTGAGAAATGTAATTTGGATTCACTATTAACTTCTAAAATTCATTGCAACGGGAAGGTTGTAATGAATGGCCGATTCAGGAAACAACTAAGGATGCTCCACAGTGATGTGACAATAAGGTTGACAAGATGTATACTGATTTCACTTTGAATTGCTAAAACTGCATGCATCTCGATGGTGGAAATGAAGGGCTGATTTGGGAACCAACTAAGTGAGTAGTGTGGCAAAAGGATGATATATTTTTAATTCACTCTGAATTGCTTAAATTGAAGGAAGCTGGATGGTGGCAGGGAAGGGTTGATTCCGAAACCAACTAATGATGCTCTAGAGGTGAGTGAGTTGTAAGACAATAAGGATTGACGAGATGTATTCTGAATTCATTTTAAATTGCTAAAATTGTGTTCAATTGGATGGTGGCAATGAAGGGTTGATTCTGGAACAAACTAATGAAGCTCAAGAGGTGATGAATGAGGTGTGTAACAATAAGAATTCTAGTTGTGACAAGATTATTATGAATTCACTTTTAATTGATAAAATTGTGTGCAACGGGATGGTGGAAAAGAAGGGCTGATTGCGGAAACAACTAAGGATGCTCCATAGGTGAGTGAGTTATGTTACAATAAGGATTAACAAGATGTATTTTGAATTCACTGTTAATTGCTAAAATTGCGTGCAACTTTATGGTGACGATCAAGGGCTTATTCCGGAACCAACTAATGATGCTCCAGACAAGAGAAATCTAGTAAGTAATCTTTGATTATGTGATGTAACAAGGGACTTTAATATGTATTTAATTGATTGTTATTTGCCTCTTTACTTGTAGGATGAAAAGGAAGCTTGTGTAACCATAGGTGAAACGAAAGGAAAACAGTATTTATTTCGTCGTAAGAGCAAAAGAAATACCAAGACAGTTGGTGCTGATCTAAGAGGAATGAGAAAGAAAGCGAAGGTTGAAATGACACCTGCAACCCTCATGGAGAAAAACATGAAGGAATTGGAAAAGTTTTAATGGGCAAAAGGTTAGTATAAAAGGGAGGGTACTAGATTATGTGGCTTTCGATTTTAAAGGGTTGTAACTTGCAGTATTTAGAAAAGGTTAGTAGCAAACATGGTGTATTTACAGAAGGACTTTTTCAACAATTTGATTATTGTAGGTGAATGGATTCAAAATCTGGTACGTTAGTGCACATACAATCTAGTTCCATACAATAGCTTCCTTTTATGTTAATGTACAAGATGAATTTGTTTCACATGAAGCACCTTGATCATGCGCTATGGTTGGTCCGACAAGAACTTCATGCTAGTGAAAATACTCGAGTAGTTGCATTTGATCCTTTTTTTACACATGTTCGAAAGCGATTGGAAAATAAGAGGTACGAGCACATCTGGTTTAGATGCAAAGAATCTGATCTTTGTTGTTAAGGGATCACGACCAGATCATTATTCAGCGGAGTGGAATAATGTGGAGCATCTGCTAATGCCTTTGCTTATTCTCCAAACTAAGCACTGGGTAGCTCCCCACGTTGACTTGGTAAAGTATGAAGTTTGAGTACTGGATTGTAAGACGTGTATAACAAAAGAAAATGTAATGGTGGACTGAATCTTGTCACACATTTTCTGTCGACCATACTAAAAGAATGTGGAGGCATTGCTAAGAGAATGGGTGAAACTTTGAAAAACGTTATTCCATTTGTTCGTTTGAAAGACTTAACTCAGAACAGAGATGGGTAAGTAATCTAAATGGCTAGTAAAAATCATTTCTATACGAATGTATAGGTTAGTATTGGAAAGCATGAAAAATTCACAATAAAGTGTTCAAATTGTGATTAGAGGGGTGATTGTGGTGTGTACCCCATCCGATACATACACATACTATCTCAAAACCCACAAGAAACAGAAAATGGAGAGTTACAGGCGGTGGATGATAACCATATTGTTGTATAACGATAAAATTGGTTACGGCCATTTATGGCCATAGCCGGCGATGTCCTGAATAACTGGTCGAAAAGAGACTATTAGTTTGTAGTGCGTTCATTGTGTAAATTTTTTTCTGTAGTATCCAAACATATATGTTAGGAAGGGATTAAAGAAATATCTACAAACTTTATACATCGAATACATAAATTATGTAACACTCCATAATGTTTAATGAGGGTGACATTTTTATATCATGTTTGGTTGTTTATGTTTAGTGCACATTCAGTCGCAAAAGTTGTGATTATTCAATACAGGTAACAATACGTATTGTATAAAAAATCAACTTATGCAGAGTAAGCCGTTCTTAAAAAATCTAAAATATATAGAACCTGACCCAGTTAGGCCCATGTTTAATTCACAATGTGTTCTATGTGTTTGAATGATACTTGGTTAATCTATTGGGTGTGCTTGCGAGGGTTGTAAACATAAATGTAGATGTAGTGTTAAGTTTTTTAAAACTTTATTATGTTTGCAAATTATTATCACTTCCAGTGCATTTTTTTAGCATCTCATTGCATCTTTAGTTATTGACTTATCAATTTTATCAATCCATAACGACAAAAAAAGTAGGTTACATTCCTTTCCTCTTAACTTGTAATAATAAAGAGATAAACCACAAACAATACATCACCATTAGTTGCAACATTAAGGACTTGTTTGATTATTGAGGTTGAGGGATGAGGGGTTAGGGAATGCCAACCGAAAGGTTAATGTTTGGTATTATTGTTTTTTTAATCAAACCCCAACTCCAACGTCCAAACCCTCATTTTGATACCTCTCCTTTTCTTTGGGCTGAAAAAGGGGTATGAGAATGAGAATTTGGGTTGAAGAGTAAAGTAAAAAGTTAAAACCATATTTTCTAAAATAATAGCCAAACACCCAACTTCACAAAGCCATATCAACCTGAAGCCGATACCGCAACCCAAACCTGATACATCAACCCGAACCCGATACCTCAACCCGAACTCGATACCTATTTTCAACGCAGCACCTAAATAAGGTGCGTGAATGTCTATGTTGCTCGCCATCACAGACTGTAGTTGTTCAATTTTTTAATACTGGATGTTCCGTTTTTGGAACCCTACTATTTGAAAGTTGTTATAAATTCCTCCAAACTCAAATGCTTCGTCTAACTCAACCTCACTGTTGTCGCTCATCTCCATCTTAAAACAAATAGATAAGTTCTTACTAAAACAAATGAGGATGAGAGAACCACAATTTGTTTGAAAAGAAAAAGAACAACAATATTTTCACCAGAAACAACACCATTCAACCGACAATTTAGGGATGTATGGAAAACTTCACACTGTACCACCAAGGCTGGATTATTTTCCACGACATACACACTGCTAACATGTAAAGTATAGAAAGTTGATTTCATTATTAACACGTGAATTGTTTTCAAGTTAACTATGATTATTTCTTGGAATTAGGGATGGCGATGGATCGGGTGAAAGATGAATGGACCACATCCATCATCCGATCCATGGATTGGATAACTCATCCAATCCATCCACATCCGTAATCGGGCATCATCCGCTCCAATCCATCCAATCATCCGCGGGTGATCGGGTGATTTCGGGTGGAAATTATTTAAAAAAATATTGAAGCAAGATGGATATATTTATCTTATAATAAAATAAAAAAGAAATATAATCCAAATTTCAATTATTAGAAAACAATAAACATTGTTTGAATACATCAAAGATCTAGTTTAGTTCATGAAGAAAATTTAAATACAAGGAAATTTAGTTCAAGTAGCAATCATGTAGGGTTATACACATAGCGGGTGAGCGGGTGGATGAGGATCGGGTGGGGTGGTTCGGGTGATCCGGTCGGGTCGGGTGGGTGAGAGTGGTCATCCACATCCGATCCATTCACCCATGCAATCACCCGTCATTCAATTTTCATCCACATTTTTCGGGTTTTCATCCATTTTTTTGGGTCGGGTGATGCGGATATCCGCGGATGCGGGTGAAATTGTCATCCCTACTTGGAATAGAAGCGAAAAAAAATCTACATGTCGGATATGAGGTTTAAGATCATGCGTGGGGATAGGCAATTGGAAAGAGTAAGATTATGTTTTTGAATCCTGATAGCTAGAATTAGTTTGGTGATGATAATGCTTTCCCACATCGTCGAAGATAGGTTAGAACAACTCTGTATTCTTAATCAGATATTTTCCTATAAAAATTGACATAAAATTTTACTTCATCCCTGGTCAATATCCACACACACTCTCCTCTCTTCATGTTGTTGCAGATGCAAACTGAGGTGAAACCCATCACAAAAACAACTGGAATCATGCATGGAGCACCTTAAGTTTGTGCAAAACATTCTTTGATCCAAAACTAGGCCGACGACATGAAACTATCATCGTCTCTTTCATCTTAAGACGGCGGTCGAAAATAGAAATGTAATAATGCATTTATTCCATCCTTAATGATATGTGCTATTGTTATGGTAATTTGATCTGATTGCTACAGGACATGGTGTATCACTTTCAACTAAGGGTTTGTTTGGTGATATGTTTAAACTAGTAGTTTTTGGTATATAAACAGTTTATTTTACATGTCTTTTTACGTCATATGAGTCACGTTTTTTAAAAATAAATTGTTTATAAACCAAAAACTAAATTATAATCACTTTGTCAAACAAACCCTAAGTTGTCCGAACAACAAAACTAACGATTTGTATATCCCGAAGTGTTATAGGCTCGACCCCCTCTCCAGGACTCTCATAAATTCACCAACGGTCCAACACCCACCGAACAGAAGACGCAATATGCGAAAGCAATTTGTATTATATATTATAGATACAAGAGAAATTACATGGATAGTTCACTACACTCTTATTTTGTGGAACACCCTCACACAACTTCACATCACACAGTCGACCGAGCTAGATCCCACACATCCTCTTTGGAGCACTCTTGCTTGATATCCAAAATGCCTAACATATATCTTATTTATACCTGATGTGAAGTTGTCTTACATGCTTAAGAGAAGCATCGGCCTTCACAATTCTCCAAATTGAAGTTGCTAGAATAATCCACACTTATATCACTTAATTAAGTGTCTAAAATATTCTATATTTCTTTACTTATATCTTTCACCATTGGCTTCCTCTAGATCCTTCGTGATTTTACTATAGGCTCTTCATTTGCTCCAAATTGCAGCCCATTATTTGGTCCACTTCCTTATTCAATTTCAAGTCCTTTAAGATATTTTGAAACTATTTATTACCCCAACAGTAAGAAGTCCCTTAATGTTCTTCCCATTCCCTTTTGACACATTTATCGAGACACGTTTTGTAACGTAAATATCTCCAAATATACGTTAATAAAAATTATAAATTTTTGATATTGTTAAAGTTCTCGCTGAAACGAATCAAACAAGATCTCATATTACTATATTTTTTCTTATATATTAGACGATATATCGAAGATTCTCTTGCAATGTGAATAGTGTCAAAAATACCAATGGGAAGAACATTTGGGGACGGAGGGAGTAGTGAGGTACTTCACCAAGATAAGAAAATAAAACAACGAGATATTTTGATAATAAAAATTATATTTCACACATTAATTTTGACACTGAAAACACAATTTTCTCATTATGCTTCCCCATAAACGAGAAGTCGTAGAAAAACAACGCGTTGGGGTTGGGAGGGGATGATGAATGCTAACCCAAAAATTAGCATGTTCTTCGTGGGGCATGTTGTTTTACTGTTGTAAAGGGTTTCTTGATTAGGGTGGAATAGAAAAAGTGTTGTAACAGAAACGAAACGAGAACAATAAACGCAAGAAAGACACAGAAGTTTACGTGGTTCACCAAATTTGGCTACGTCCACAGGAGAGGGAGATCAGATTATACGGAGGCGGATTACAGTTTCGGTACAATTAGGGTTTACACATAAGCCGCTATATATAGCGCTAAACAACCCTAAGCTCAACAACAAAACTAATGGGCCCAATAAAACCCATACAACAGATTCAAGGCATAACAGATAATTGATTCAGATTCAAGGCATATACAGCGAGACCCCCGTGCTACCTGTCGCAGTGTGTGATTCAGATTCAAGGCATACTAACAAATCTCCACCTTGACTTGAATCCTCCAGGTAGACTCTCAGACGCACCATGACAGTGCCAGATAACAGACATCTCCCTCTCCTCAGAATTGCCCCTCAGGGCAACTAATGATCTCTGATGTTGAGCAAGTCGAAGGAGTGTTTGAACTTGCTCTCAGGAACTGGCTTGGTGAACATATCAGCAGGGTTATCAGTTGTCCCTACTTTCTTCACCTGAATTCTCTTCTCATTCCTCAGAAAATGGTACCTGACATCAATGTGCTTCGTCTTCTCATGATGGACCTGATCCTTGGTTAAGCATATTGCACTCAAGCTGTCAAAATATACTAAAGCCTGATCCTGATGTAGGCCTAGATCATTAACCAGCCCCTTTATCCATATTCCCTCCTTAGCAGCTTCTGTCAAAGCCATATACTCTGCATCTGTAGTAGACAAAGTAACTGTAGGCTGTAGAGTTGCCTTCCAGCTTACCACAGAACCTCCTAGAGTGAACACATAACCAGTCATAGATCTCCTACTGTCCACATCCCCAGCATAATCAGAATCTGAGTAGCCAGCAACCAAACACTGAGTGTCATTCCCATAACAAAGACCAACATCAGAGGTACCTTTAAGATACCTGAAAATCCTCTTCACAACTTGCCAATGTTCCTTCCCAGGGCTGACCATGTATCAACTTACCACACTAACAGCGAATGCTAGATCTGGTCGAGTGCAGACCATAGCATACATCAAACTCCCAACTGCAATGGCATATGGGACTCGAGACATGTACTCCTGATCCTCATCAGTCTGAACAGTGTACATTTCCAACTTGCGGTTAGATGCCATTGGAGTATCTATAGGTTTTGCTGAAGACATTCCAAACCTGCTTAATATCTTCTTGATCTACCCTTCCTGTGAGAGGAAGAGTTTTCTCTTCTCCCTTTCCCTATAGATTTCAACTCCCAGAATCTTGCGAGCAGCACCCAAATATTTCATATCAAATTCTGCACTGAGAGAACCCTTCAACTTCTGAATATCAGACTTATTCTTAGCAGCAATCAGCATATCATCAACATACAGAACCAGATAAATGCGTGAACCACCCTGCAGGTCATTGTAGTACACACAAAAATCATAAGGACCTCTGCTGTAACCAAGCTGCTTCATATAAGTGTCAAACCGCTTATACCACTGCCTCGGGGACTACTTTAGCCCATATAAGGACTTCTTCAACTTGCAAACTTGATTTTCCTTTCCTGGAACCTGAAAACCATCTGGCTGAGACATGTATATTTCCTCCTCCAACTCTCCATGTAGGAAAGCTGTTTTCACATCTAGTTGCTCAAGTTCCAGATCCTGATGTGCAACTATCCCTAATAGCACCCTGATTGAGGTATGTCTGACTACTAGTGAGAAGATCTCGTTTTAGTCTACTCCCTCTCTCTAACTGAAACCTCTTGCAACCACTCTTGCTTTGTACTTTATACCCTCTACAACAGACATTCCTTCTTTCTTCCTGAAAACCCACTTGCAAGTGACTACCTTTCTATCAGCAGGCAATCTGACTAGCTCCCAAGTCTGATTCTTATGAAGAGACTCCATATCTTCTCCCATTGCAGCAAGCCACTGCGCTGACTCACTCCCAGATATTGCATCTTTGTAGGTGGACGGTTCATTATCATCCACCTCCTCGGCCACCTGCAATGCATATCCTACCAGATCAGTTAACATGTACCTCGCTGGAGGTCTGACTCCAACCCTTCTGGGTCGGTCTTGAGCAACACTTCGGTGCACAACTTCATCAGAACCTGTTTCTGGAAGTGCACTCTCAGACTGATCTGTATCTTGCTCATCAGTAACTGGTTGTGGTACTGGTGCCTCAATTTGCCCTGGAGTAAATGGCACCTCCACCTCCTCAGCAACAACCTCTTTCTCTGTTATATCACTGGTCTTGGATTTCAGCATAGAACTCTCATCAAAGACTACACTTCTGCTCAGTATAATCTGGTTATCAGACCAGATCCTGTACCCTTTCACACCAACACCATAGCCCATGAAAACTCTCTTCTTAGCTCTCGGCTCTAACTTACCCTCACTTACATGATAATAAGCAGTGCAGCCAAAAACTCTCAGATTTGAGTAGTCAGCAGCTCTTCCATACCACACCTCATAAGGTGTCTTGCAATCAATGCTTGTGTGTGGACTCCGATTTATCAGATAGCAGGCTGTTGTTACTGCTTCAGCCCAGAACCTCCTAGCAAGATCGACATTAGAAAGCATGCATCTTGCTCTCTCTAAAAGTGTCTTATTCATCCGTTCTGCTACACCATTCTGTTGTGGTGTAAACCTGACTGTGTGATGCCGAGCAATACCCTCATCTCTGCAGAACTTATCAAACTCAAATGAACAGAATTCCAGACCATTATCTGTTCGCAACCTTTTGACCTTCTTTCCTGTCTGATTTTCAACTAAGGTCTTCCATTCCTTGAATCTACTGAATGCCTCTCCTTTATGCCTTATCATAAATAACCACGTCATCCTAGAGTAATCATCAATAATAGACAGAAAGTACTTGTAGCCACTCAAAGACTCAACACGGGCAGGACCCCAGCAATCTGAATGGATGTAATCCAGCGAAATGCTCACAGAACTCTAGACTCTTGATCTTGTGACCTCCCAGAAGGTCTTCTTTGGACATAATCTGCATTCCACGTTCACTCATATGAGCAAGTCTCATATGCCACAGTCTGGTCAGATCAACACCATTAACCACTGATGCAACAGCTGCAGAACCTGTTACTGTAGAACCCTGTAAGATATACAAAGTTCCCTGCTTGACGCCTCTCAGAATCACCTCAGAACCCTTGCAGACAACCAGAAATCCATCTTCACCTTCATACCTGAAACCCTTACTATCCAGAAGGCTTAAAGATATCAGATTCTTAGTCATGTGTGGAACATGTCTGACTTCCTTGACTGTGCAGAAATTCCCGTTATGCGTTCTGAACCTGACTGAGCCAATCCCAACCACTTTGCAGACAGAGTCGTTTGCCATAGAGACACTACCTCCATCTATGCAGCTATAAGTTGTGAACAACTCTCTTTTCGGACAAATATGATACGATGCTCCAGAATCAAGAACCCACATATCAGAATGATGAGTGTATTCCTCAGCCATTAGCACAATATCACTTTTAGAATCTGCGTCATCTTCTGCTACTGCAGCAGAACCAGGTTTCTGCTCTTGCCTTCTCTTAGGACAGTCATTCCTCCAATGACCCTTTTCCTTACAGTAGGCACAGACGTCTTTAGGTAATTTTGGGCGCTCCTGCTGCTTCTTCCAATGACCTTTTTTCTTACCCTTCTTACCATCCTTGCTTCCACTGGCCATTAACCCGGAAGCCTGATTTTCTGTACCCGAACCAGATGCCTTATGACGCATCTCTCTGTTGTGAAGCGAAGACCTAACCTCCTCCAGCGACACAGTCTCTTTCCCAACGATAAAAGACTGCACAAAATTCTCAAACGACAAAGGCAGAGATACCAACAAGATCAAAGCAGCATCCTCATCATCAATCTTCTCATCAATATTACGCAAATCTAACAGAATTGTATTCAATTGATCAAGGTGATCTCTAAGAGGTGTACCTTCTTCCATACGCAGGCTGAAAAGACGTTGCTTCAGCATCAACTTGCTGGTCAATGACTTCGTCATGTAGAGGCTCTCCAACTTCGACCACAACTTTGCAGCGGTTTCCTGATCTGCAATCTCTGTAATGACATCGTCAGCGAGGCACAACATAATCATCGAATGAGCCTTTTCCTCCATAGTTTTGAACTCCACGGAGGTTGCATCCATTCCATTCCTGTCTTTCGCTAACGGCGCCCACAGACCGTTTTGCTTCAGCAAAGTCTGCATCTTGATTCGCCACAGACTGAAACTGTTTCTCCCTGTAAACTTGTCGATCTTCGTCATGGATACCGACATCGTTCTCGGCGGAAATTCGAACCTGCTCTGATACTAGTTTGTTGTAACAGAAACGAAACGAGAACAATAAACGCAAGAAAGACACAGAGGTTTTCGTGGTTCACCAAATTTGGCTACGTCCACAGGAGAGTAGATCAGATTATACGGAGGCGGATTACAGTTTCAGTAAAATTAGGGTTTACACATAAGTCGCTATATATAGCGCTAAACAACCCTAAGTCCAACAACAAAACTGATGGGCCCAATAAAGCCCATACAACAGATTCAAGACATAACAGATAATTGATTCAGATTCAAGGCATATACAGCGAGACCCCCGTGCTACCTGTCGCAGTGTGTGATTCAGATTCA
Source organism: Oxyria digyna (assembly GCA_029168935.1). Lineage (NCBI taxonomy): Eukaryota > Viridiplantae > Streptophyta > Magnoliopsida > Caryophyllales > Polygonaceae > Oxyria > Oxyria digyna. The sequence goes on from JAPVLV010000013.1 coordinate 26,045,913, forward strand.
AGGCATACTAACAAAAAGAAGTATCATGGAGTGAGTCTGAAAAACAGACCCCTGCGGAAAGAGTTGCACATAACATATAATTGAACACTCTTCCCAACAGAAAGAAGTTTGAGCACTCTTTCATGATGCTCATCAAGAAGTTCAAGCCCAAATTATAGGAATAGAGGCTACATGATTTGAATTACTCAACTTGTAGAATTTGTATATGACACAAACAAGTGGTTCAGAGTATTGACTTCATCATGCCACTCTTTTGCATTCCTACACTAGGACATCGTGCCACTCTATAACATTCAGATTTTTCATAAAAGTTAGATTTCCTTGACACTTCGTGGGTGATTGATCAAATGGTCCCTCTCTTTCATGCTAAGCAAGTGTGTTGCCTTTTACCAAACTATACTGAACAAAAGGTTATTGCTTTTTAACTCTTTTTTAATTAATACAAGCCACCGATGATTCTTGGTCTAGATTATGATACTACGGCTCTGTTCGGGAAGGTTATAATAAGCTAGTTTATTTTTCCAAAATGCTTGAAATCCTAGCTTATTGTTTTCATAAGCCAGCTTATTTTTCTTTGAAATTAAGGGTAAAAAATAAATTGCCGAACAGGCCCTACGTATATCTTACACACACTCACCAAACAATAAGGGTCGTTTTTCGGTTAGGAATCATATTTATGTCATTGATAATCAATTATAGAGAATTGCCGTGTTACGTTTTACGAGAATGTATGGTCACTATTGTCCATCTTCGTGTTGCATTTCGTGGCAGCGTGCACTGCAAAAAGCCTAATCTTACAACATCAGTCGTTTCAAAGACGTGTGGTTGCAATATTAAATAGTGTAATGAATTACTCCTCCGTCCCTAAATTTGAGTCACATTTGGTACTTTGCACAAATATTAAGACAAGTCTAATCAAGGTAAAAATAATGGGACAAAAAACCATAAAATTCAACCAATAGAAAACTTGTTACAATGTAAAGACAACTTTACCCCTAAAAAGTATTGTTGAGTGTGAATAAAGTAAATTGAATAAGGATATTATGAGAATAAATTAATGGATAAAAATAGAAATTGACTCAAATTAGGGAACACCCGAAAATGAAATGTTACTGAAATTTAGGGACGGAGGGAGTATTTTTCATTATAGTCATGTTTAAATAATAGAATTTGATACCGGAGTAAAATTATAAACTGAATTTGATACCGGAGTAAAATTATAAACTGAATTTGATACCGGAGTAAAATTATAAAATGAATTTGATATTGGAATGGAAAATAAATAGGGAGTACTACTCGTAGGAAAATCTATACGTACACCATATTAATTGAGGAAAATGGAAGGAACAGATACACAGTGGCAGAAGGCTTCTGTGACCTGACTAGAGGTGCAGGAATAAATTCAGTTCAAAAGTTTAATCTTCTGCGGATCAAAATCAGATGAAAGGAGGCTATTTGCACTCCCTTTTTGTTGCACGCTTAAATCCGCGCGGAGTTACGGAACGAGCGGATTTATAATCCGCTCGAATACTTGAAAATTTTGTAAAAAATTAGGCTGAAAAGCTGACAAATCTTAAATTTGTCCGCTTTTTCGCTTTGAAAAAGCTGGCGAAACCTAAATCCGCCCGCTTTAAGCTTTGAAAAGCTGGCAAATCTTAAATCCGCCCGCTTTTTAGCTTTGAAAAGCGAGTGGATAAAGCTGGCGGATTGTAAATCCGCCGGATCGGTCGGAGCGAAGCTCAGATTCGCCGAAAAATCAGAACGGTCATTCGACCTGATTTTCCGTCCCATCTGAGTGCAAATAGGATCCGCCTAAAATATTATGAACACCAATTCCTGGAAAAAATTGGAATTCATTCAATGCATATATTCAATTTCTACAAATATTCAACTCGTGCAAAAAATGGAGAAAACTGAATTTATTATGTAAATCCCGTCAATTAAAAAATACATGAATTCAATTAATAAGATGAATTACAATTCCTCAATTTAACCAAACGAGCATGTAGTATCATATCTTCCACAAGCAAAAAAAAAACTACTTTGTATACTACCTCCGTCCCATTATATAAGCCTCATTTCATTTTCTAACACTATTCACAATCTGAGAGAATCTTCTCTATTTCTTCCAATTTACAAGCGAAAACATAGTCATGTGGGGTCTTGTTTGATTCGTCTTAACAAATAATATAACAATTTCAAAATTTTATATTTTTTACTAATACGTAACTAGAGATATTGACAAAACAAAACGTGTATCGGAATCCGTGCGTTAATGAAATGAGACTTATATTGAGGGACAGAGGGAGTAGTTTAGAAGTTTCATCTTCCAATACTGACCACCTGTTTTTTTGTGAGCAACCTAGTGCAATCAGTTATACGGTTCCAAAAATTCAATCAACCAAGTGATAGATTTCAACCAATTTTGCGATAAGGCTTATTGCACTCGTGTCAGACACAGTCTGACACAAGGTTAACTCCGCACGTTTCTCAGCTCCGCGCGGAGTTTCAAGAAATTTCAAAGTACACGAATTCTGAATTCGTGGACTTATTTTTTTTTTTTGAATTTTTGAAGTTTCAAAGCTCACGAATTGTGAATTCGTGAGCTTTTTGAAGTTTCAAAGCTCAATTCGTGAGCTTTTTGAAGTTTCAAAGCTCACGAATTGTGAATTCGTGAACTTCTAATTAATGTTAAGAAAACCGCACGAATACAGAATTCGTGAGATATGGGACGGTGTTAAGTGTCGCGCGACGCTAAGCTCCGCGCGGCTGTCAGCTCCGCCGGAAAATAAAAATGGTTATTCAAGACGTCCATCAGCCAATTCGAGTGCATTTAGCCTCCCCCAATTTTGGATTGATACACTGACACATCTATCGTGCCACTATACCAGGGTGGGTAATTAGTACAGTAGTTTATTTAAAATAACTTTAGTGTAGTTCTGTAACCGAGTTGCAGTGGAAAAGTTCAATGGAAGTTATATACTCCGTATTCGGCTATTTTTCGTAAGCACAAACTCATCAATTGTCACTATACAAAATAAAAAAATTGATATGCAACGCCATATTTCGACTAGTCCAATGAGATTAGTGAAGACACCCTTTTAAACAAAGTTTGGATGATTAAAGGGATTTATACGCCGCCGTCTATTGTCACAATACAAAAGTATGATAGTATATTATTAAAGAGTGCGATTTCGGTGAAAATAATTTTTAAAATGAGAACGTGAGAATGATAAATGTGTATTAAAATATACTTAAATGTGCATCAAAATATTTGATGCACATCTTTTGAAAAGTGATGTACATATACAATTTTTACATGAATATTTTTCGATTTCTCAATAAATATTATTTAAAAAATATAATATCTTCAAATTTTGGATGTTTTTAAGTTTGTCAACGAATGTGCACCAAATTAGTACTAAATGAGCACCAGTTTACTACTAATGTGGACCATTCTCACGTTCGTATTTTAAAAGTTATTCTCACCCGACACTTTCCCATTATTAAAAGCATAAACCCGTACCCCAAAGTATATGGATATTACATACTCCCTCCGTCCCATAATGTTCTTCCCATTTTTTCTTATATATCAAGACAAAACGAGAAGATTCTCTTCAACCGTGAATAGTGTACACTATTCGAAAAGAGAAGAACAATATGAGACGGAAGGAGTATATGATACAAAGTGTATCCAACCAACTTTACATAGGTCCTTCAACATGTGATAATTAGCCAAAAGTGGAGATTTAAGGAACACAAGACAACGAAATGCATTAGATAATTATCCAAAAAGTGGAGATTCAAGGAACACAAGACAACAAAATGCATTAGTGGAGTTTAATACATCTGAAAATGAGTAGCAAAATTTATGGCTCCATCAAACATCAAGGTAAATTAGGTTCCTACTCATGGTTTGCAAGACTCAAGTTGTAGATGAAAGTGGGAAAAACTAAGATCAGAATTAGGGTTCTTAAAAGATAAGTCTAACCCTAAATAATACCGAAATTAACATAAGGAAAGTCTTCCAAACGAAACAATAAAAACAAAACGTAAAAAGAAAGTCTGAATCTTCAACTCGGAACTCTGGACGCAATCGCCATGAACTGGGACGCGGTCGCCATATGTCTTCAATTCTTCTCTGGCTTCTGTCTTTAGGACGCGATCGCCATGGTGTGGCGGCGATCACGGTTTGATCTTCAAGTCTGTCTTGCTCTCTGTTGAGGGGACACGATCGCTATATCGTAGGACGCGATCATGCCGTCTTCACTTGTGGTCGCCTGATGCTGGACGCGGTTGCCATGGTCCAACATATCATCAATCTTCATTTTGAGGTCTTCTCCTAAGTGTCTTCAAATCTACTCTTCAATCTTCTAATTCTTCACTTATTCACATACAAAGTGAAGTGTATCAAATTGAAATCTTGTTTCATCTAATATCATGTGCATCGACATAATGACTGATTGATGACCTACATGTTGCCTGATTCGGGTCAGATAGTTAAGTAATATCCTTTCTATCTGTAGTATTATGAAAATTCAAACATATTAACATATTCATATGCATCGACATAATAGCTTATTGTGTATTAAAAGAGAAAAAAACACTAATTGAGGGTGTAATGAAAAAGAGAAAGAAAACTTATTGCTCCTTGATTCGTCAATGATTTTGTCCACATTCCTCCATTGTATTTTTATGCTTGAATTCTCTTCTCTAACAAACGAAACCTAGTGAGCATCACAACCATGCCTAAGGGCTATAATATGGGGACAAGATACAAAACAAATGAAAAGGTCCAAGGCAAGATTGAAATGTAGTACTATCTCTTCAAACGAGCGTGTTTCAAAGTTTCATACTATCAATATGAAAATCATGTTGGTGTCTTCTCACACTATCCAAAAACAACCACTTGCAACCATAAGATGCACTCCCAGGACTGTTAAGTGCATGCTAGTCTCCAAAATCACATGTCTACTTAATGCTCCAAAGATAACATATTACATTCTAACTATTTAGCTTACAAAAATGAGAGAAACCTTGTCCACGAATTCTTACATCATTCTTGTTTGGTTTTCCATACCTCTCTTCACTATTTTGCCACTGCATTCCTACATTTCATTTGAAATTGAAACGTGCGACGTGCCTTGCATAGCTTATAGTATTCCTATAAATAAGAAAATTGTTAGATCATCGATAGTATAAGTATTAGTGTTAACCGTATTAGGCACTTACACACCGTAATAGTATTGCATTCTCCATAGTGTTCTGATTTTCTACGAACATTATATTTTTTATTTCATTTATCCTTCTATTGATCCTTGGAATATCTTCTATGACCTTACGAGTGCGTTGATTCCCTTGAAAATAAATTCTTTTATAATCGCCCTCATATGATCATCTAGATAGAAGTGCAACATGACGAACAAACAAAACCAATTAATGAAAAAAAACATTATTATAAACATTGCTTGTTGCAATTTGCAAATAGAGCATTATCGAATCGCAAGATTTCTTGTCCTCGTTGATTACACTATTCCATGGAAAGTAGCCAAACAGAGAAACAAAATAATATATGTAACATTTCGTATTCAAGGATGAGTGGAAAATTCAGACGTATGGTGGGTAACTTACCTTCTTTTAGCGTTCTTGTTTTTGACGCCTCTTGAAAGTCACTCCAGATGGTTATGTATGGACCTATTATTGGAGGCATCCTCTCACATCTTATGCATGACATTTCCTGTTCAAATCAAATAAACATAATACTTCGGATGAGCAAGCTAGCATAATCTAAGTTTGTTGCAGGAGTTCGCGATAAGAGTCGAAACGGCAGGGAAAATATAAACATACATTAAAACCTAACAAGATGACTCGAGAAAGGAAAATATAGACATACAATAAAGCCTAACAGGATAAACGCCTGCAAAACCCTCAGAAATCGGAGAACAACACCGTCTATGTTTAACCATGTTACTAAGACGACAAATTGTGCTTGAAATTAGTAAACCATACCACCAGAAATTGGAAAATATATCTCGAGGGTAAGCACCCGAAAATACGACGTAAACTCGACCAAAAAAACTACAACGATACCAACTATCGAACAAAATGCACGAGAAATTAAATCCCTAATGAAATCAAGAACCAAAGAATGGATAAGAGAGTCTAGAAAGTCAATCAAATAGTAGGCAAAGACCAAACAAACTACATGTGAGAGGCAAGAGCAATCAATCTAACTACCCTAAGTTACAACGATTGGAATAATTTCTACCTCAATCGGCCCAATTTGCCCTAGTTTTTAGTCAAACAAGTACAACTCTTCTTCTTGGACGAGTAAGAGGGGGAATTCCATTCGTCGTTGTTTTTTTATACCCATTAATATCTATATTAAAAAAAGTTGCAATAAATTTTTTATTAGAAATTTAAATTCTTTCTTCCATTCGAAGTGTTTAGACCTGTCAATAAATCTTCTTCAATACGCCACAAGCCATGCTTTCCTTTATTATGTGACGTGTCAGTTTTTTTTTTTTTAAATATAACCGTGGTTATGGTAGATCGATGGTCTAAATCGATATTGGTCTTCTTTTATTCTTGGGCCTCAGGCGGATGCCCTATCCTAGTTACCCTTTGGGTCGACCTTCCATGAGCTGCTGCAAATCCTTCAAATCAAACGTCGCATGACAACAAATTATTGAGCTCTGGTTACTCGTGCATGCGGATCCACCTTCGAGTCCCGCTCGTCCTCCCCGTGTACAAGGCATTCATGCGCTCAACTGCGTTGATTCAAAGTAACTTTTTCCAGTCTGACACATTCATAGTCGTCGACGATGCCACCAGCCACGACCTTCAATCGATGAATCTAACTCGCGGAGATATACACCCAAATAAAAATGCGACAATAACAATAAAGTGTACCAACAAGACGAATATCCAATGACACTTCCTTGCTTGATTAATACATACTTAAATCCATACAAATATTATATTATTTTATTTACGGGTTATTCTACGAAAACTACCTCGTTAATCGATCAAGTAATACCTAACGCATGTGACAATATATTATATTCAAGTGGCACAAAAATACTTGGCACTTGGTTTCTTAAGTGTGAATTTTTTTAGTATTCCTCCCTACGCCGGTTCTGCTTCTACAATATTTATACACAAAATTAAGTATGTAACAAGATATATCTACTAGTAAGACAATAGAGATGAGTGTACTAACAAGACGAATGCTCAATGTCATTTCTTAAAATATATATACTTTTGCAAGACTTTTCCTTAAATCGTCACAAATAATATTATATTTATTAGTAATTTTAAGAAAATGACCTCTTAATCGCAACCTAATACGTTTGTTTTTCTTGTACACGATCTGCGTATCATTATGTATTTTTGTAATTTAAATTTAAGCAAGAGAATTTATTCAAACTTATGTAACACAAGAAGATGATCGTATGACGACCAAATGATGGTGATCCAAACATACAAGACTATCGAAGATTTCAATTTTTAGGGGCCATACTAGGATCCAAATTTATATTATTACATCATGTGAATATTTATTATCTCTTGCCTTGCATGAATGCTTGTTTATTTATATTATTTAGTTTGCCTATGTATAGACAACCATTGCATGTAAGAAGTCTCTTACAAGAATATTGAGATTACGTCTTTCCATGTCATAACCATGAGGCCCTTGGAATTCATTGCATAGTTTTCGCCTTAGCGAGGTGTCCTTACTTGACGTTGGGATAGTGCGGGTATGTAAAGTACGGGCATGTGGTCTTGATATAGTTATACTGAACAAGAGACCAAAAGACTTAGTTTTGGATTTTGATGCATAAGGATGAGTTAACATATGTTGTGGCCATTAACCAAGAATTATGAAGTGTTATAATTAGTAAAGAGTTTACTTACCTTAATTACAATAGATTTGGGGAAGTTCCTTAGTACGCTCAAATTTCATCTAAGATAGGATCTTGGAATTATTTTACTCACAAAGGGACAATACTATATGCAATAACTTGTTATTTAGAACATGCCCAAAATAAAGTCTTTGCATGTGAAGCATATTTTATGTGCATGTTTCAATTTTTGTTAGTTACTATGTCTACTGAACACCTCAAATTCACATTGCACTCAATTGTTGAAAAAAACAAATTGAACGACGCCAATTTTCTTGATTGGGAAAGAAATCTGAGAATTATTCTTAGGTCTAATGACCAAGAGGATTCCCTACAAACACCCATCCCAGAGGTGATTGCCACTTCATTTGATGAGGATAAGGCACGTCACAAAACAATATGTGTGAGTTCAAGGAATGTTACGTTCCTCATGCTGGATGCCATGGAAACTAGTCTTTAATAGAGGTTTGAGGATCAGGATGCATATAACATTATGAGAAATATTAGAGATCTCTTTAAGGAGCGGGCCAAGATTGAGAGTATGTAAACCTCAAGTCCATATTGCAAAGCAAGCTCGAAAAGCGGAAACCAATTGTGCCACATGTTTTCCACATAATAGGCCTATTTGACAAGATGGCTCGACTTGAAAACCCCTACAATGTTGAGATGGCTACGAATATAATCTTGTATTGCTTAAATGATGGAATTGCCAATTTCAGGCAGATTTATCACACGGAGCAATGGGTATAACCCTCAATGAGTTGCATGCTATGCTCAAAACTGCTGAGCAAAATGTCTTGGTTGAACCATCGAAGGATGTTCTTATGGTAAACAAATGGAAAGGGTTTAAGAAAGGGCCACAAAATAAGCAACAATACCAAAGGAAGGGCAAGAAACTTGTTCAACCTAAGAAAAACACACCTAAAGTAAAGGCGGTTGTTGAGCCAGACTTCTTCTATTGCAAGGCTAAGGGGCCTTGGAAGAGGCACTGCCCAAAATATCTTGAAGATAAGAAAAGGGGTGACTTTGCTTTAGGTATTTACGTTATTGAAATCCTATCAACTAACTCCTATTATTATGAAATAGGAGACGGTTGCATAAGGGTGAGATAGATCTTCGAGTCCGAAATGGAGCAAGAGTTGCTGCACTTGCCATTGGATATTATAGTCTACCACTACCTTCTAGCTCGGTTTAAAAAATTATAATTGTTATTTTGTTCCATCTAAGAACTTGATTTCAATTTCAGTTTTGCACGGGTCATAATTTTGTCATTATGGATGGTGCTTCTGTTTTCAAGAATTACATTTTTTACGCTCAAGCCCATATGAATAATAATGGAATATACATATTGGGTCTAAAATATGAAGTTTATAACGTTGATACAAAATGCAAAAAGTCGAATGACATAAGTGAATCCAATCTATGGCATTGTCGCCTAGGCCGCATTAGCATTAAACGCATGAAGGAACTCCAAACAGTTGGTAGACTAAAGTCATTTGATATAGAAAATCATTTGAAACATGTGAGTCATGTCTAATGGGTAAGATAACAAGGTCACCTTTCAAAGGTAAAAGTGAAAGGACTACTAAGCTCTTAGCTCTCATACATACTGATGTGGGTGGACTATGAGCAGAGAAGCTAGGATAGGCTATTGATACTTCATTACATTTACTGATGATTTTAGTAGATACGGGTATATCAACCTAATAAAACATAAACCTAAGTCTTTTGAAAAGTTTAAAGAATTTCAGCATGAAGTTGAGACACAAACATACAAGAAGATAAAGGCCCTCCGATCAGATCAAGGGGGTGAATATCTGAGCCAAGAATTCGACAATCATTTCAAGAATTGTGGTATTCTAACACAACTGACTTTACAAGGTACACCACAACCGGATGGTGTATCTAAGAGAAGAAACATGACATTGTTAGACATGGTCCTTTGATTCCTTTCCATTATGAGATTCGTTGATCTTCGTACATCCTTTTGGGGTTATGCCCTCACTACTGCTGCATTCACACTATCAATTGACAAGACACCACACTAGATATGGTTTGGGAAGCTTCTCGGCTTGTCATTTCTTAAGGTATGGGGATGCGAGGCTTATGTAAAGCGTCTATTATCTAATAAGCTTGCACCAAAATCAGACAAATTCTTCTTTATAGTCTAGGGTTATTATTTCTACAATCTCGTTGAGAAAAAAATGTTTGTTGCTCGGGATAGTGTCTTTTTGGAAAAAGATTTCTTTTTCAAGAAGTCAAGTGAGAGAAATGTTAAGCTTGATGAGATTCAACCTGAGCAACAAACCCTACAACATGAGGACATAGAAGATGTAACAGAGAACTTGATTTTGGAGGCGTATCTTCCCAAAGGGAAACCACCCATATTCATGACGCAATTCCTCAAGTAGATGAAGTACCCAAGGTCCCACATACAAATGTGGTCAATCCTCCTGCTGAAGTCTCTTCAGCTGTTGGCCCATTTTGGAGATCAAACAGACCAAGGCGGCTCCCTAGACGATTTGAGGATTCGTCTTGAATGTTAACATTGACGTTCTACTTTTAGAGAATGATGAGCCTACTACCTATAAACAAGCAATGTCGGGCCCCGACTCCGAAAAATGGCTTGAAGCCATGAAATCCAAAATGGACTCCATTGTGTGAGAATCAAGTATGGGACTTGATAGATTTGCCAAATGGGGTAAACCCCATTGGATTCAAATGGGTCATCAAGATCAAGACAGACAATGATGGAATTGTTTCTATCTAAAAGGCAAGATTAGTTGCCAAAGGATTTAGACAAGTTCATGGTATTAACTATGATGAAACGTTCTCACCGGTCGTTATGATCAACTCCATTAGGATAATCCTAGCAATTGACGCTTATTATGATTATGAGATATGGAAAATGGATGTTCATACCTCTTTTTTAAATGTTTAGAAGAAAATGTATACATGATGCAACTAGAAGGTTTTGAGGATTCGGATAATCCTAGGAATGTATGCAAGTTTAATAAGTCTATCTATGGACTTAAGCAAGCATCCAGGAGTTGAAATCTTCGTTTTGATGAAGTGGTCAAAACGATTTATATTATCATATGCGAAGAAGATCCATGTGTTTACAAGAAGTTTAGTGGGGGCAAAGTGGCCTTTATGGTTCTATATGTGGATGACATATTACTCATTGGAATGATATTCCTATGTTGGAGACAGTCAAGGAATGGCTTAAGAAGAATTTCTCAATGAAGGATCTAGGATAGGCAGAGTACTCTTTGTGCCTAAAAATATGACGAGTAAGGCTAACGCCTGCTTTGTAAATCATTCAACCACCATACGAATAATACTAAGTTCAAGCTTCAAACCCTAAATTCCAATATCGCTCTATATCGTTCTTGAGTGTTGAGATTATACCATATTCTTTGATCTTTGCCCTACAATTGCTTAGTTATCATCTCGTTGGTAATTTCGCTACAAACAAGTGGCGCCCACCGTGGGGCTTGATAAAAAAGGTATCGTCTCTCCATACGAAAAGAACTTCTTTTTTGCAGGAAAACAATGACGAGTCCGACGAACAGCCCGCATAACAGCGAAAAGAGATTCGAGAAAGAAGACCCCGCGACAATTCCTCTCGTTCTAGCGGACGAAGACGCAGAGAAAGATCTCGAGAATACTCCCAGTACTCCAAAAAGCAACGCTCCCGTAGAAAAGCAGGGGGTAGACGGCGAAGTAGCCAACGTAGCTACCGTCCGAGCACAATTCAACTCCTTCGAGAAGGTCCAGGCGGAAGCCAAGTGCACAAGTGAGAAAACGGCGCTAGAGCTTACTAAGGAGAATGAGAGGTTGCATTCCATAATCAGGGAACTCAAGGCGGGATCTGCAGGACCACACACCTATGTCCGTGGTCAGAGCGTCGTTCGACGTCTCGACCTGGACGCCGCCGTCGAGGAAGACGACATATACAAACCCAAGAGCACCATGATTACGTCCCTCTTATAGAAACGGTTCAAAGGAGGAAACCAGAGGAGAATATGACCCCGAGGGCTGTCGCAATGCTCGTAGCACAACAAGTCGGCGCCTTGAGGAAGGAGATGATGCAAATGCCCGGAGCGCCTAAGTCTATTATCCTAGAACATGAATTTGGATATCAAGAGAGTCCCTTTGTCGCCGCCATTGCCGCCCAGAAGATAGCCAAGAAATTCCCCGTCGCGGATCTCCCCGTCTACGACGGATCTGACGACCCAGAAGAGCATATCCTACTCTACAAGGCCAAGCTCTGCACGAGTCCAATCGAGCCGGAAATGAGGGAGGCAATGATGTGCAAATTCTTTAGTTCGAAGTTGAAAGGTCCAGCCTTGACATGGTTTATCCGATCCATTTGCCCAGGGCAAGTATCTCGTCTTATGCCGAACTCTCCAACATATTCCTCCTACAATTCGCCAGCAGTAAGATGTTCGCAAAGCAACCTTCAAACGTCCATAACATGTGCATGAACAAAGGCGAAACCATAAGGGCCTTCTTGAGGCGTTTCAATGACGAGAAGATCACGATCCCGGACTGTAGCGAATCTACTGCTGCTGACGCGTTCTGACGTGCTCTCCCCCGAGATAGTGACCTATACAAGGAATTGACAAAGACTCGCCCTGATGCATTCATCTCAACAAGGGAAAGAGCCATGGAATCTATGCGCCTAGAGGAAGATCTCCTAAGGCATGCCGAAGAAAATTCTCGATCTCCGCGTAGACAGACTCCTCCTCATAGGAATTCTCCTCAGCGTCGACATAACGACCGCCATCAAGAAAGAGGGGAACGCCATGATAGGAGAAATAATTCGTACCAAAGGGAGCCGCAAATGGTACATAATGTGAGCGAAGTTCATAGTGTTTACATGGTCGACAGAGGTATCCCCATGAAGACTGATGCGTTGCGAGTCATGAGCGCGATGGAAGGGCTGCGCGACGTACAATGGCCTATGAAGCCAAATCCACGAGGAATACCCGGAACAGGGAAGGGGTATTGTGAATTTCATAATGATACAGGTCATACTACGAACGGTTGTTACACTCTGAGAAAAGAGGTATTAAGGCTGCTAAAGAGGGGAGATTTGAGGGATTTGCTCTCTAGAGAAGGAAAGAACACGTTCGAAGGAATGAAGAAAGAAAAGAAGTCTCCTACGCCTCCTCCACCTCCATCAAGTCATACCCGAACGATACATACCATCCTCGGAGGCTTTTCCGCGAGCGGCTACACTGCATCCGTCGCCAGAAAGAATATCAAGATCTTACGCGATGATAGTGATATGACGCGAGTCTATCAAATCCGTCCTACCAGAAGAAACTACCCGATCACGTTCGAGGAACCAAACGAGATAGTAAAACATCACGACGGATTAGTCATCTCCCTCACCGTCAGCAATTGCCTGGTCAAGAGAGTCCTCATAGACAACGGGAGTTCCGCCAATATAATCACTACGTCCGCTATAAAAGAACTCGGACTCTCTGACGACGACGTCGTAAAGAAGTACATTCCCTTAATGGGGTTCAGCGGTGAAGTGGCAAACATGTCAGGATAGATTACATTAGCAACCTTGGCCAGGGGTATCAACATACAAGCAAAGTTTGCAGTTATGGAGATCGAATCGCCTTACAATATCATCTTAGGAAGACCTTGGCTGCACGACATGAAAGTTGTACCTTCGACGTACCACCAGTCCCTGAAATTCCCGTCCCCATGGGGGATCCAAGAGATCAAAGGTGAGCTTCAAGTCGCGAGAGAATACTATAGCATCGGAGTAAGAAACGCTACCAAGGCATCATTGCGTAAGAAGAAGGAGGCGTAGCAATCAAGGGATCACAAAGAAAAAGCTAGGGGCGGAAAATCAATCCCTGACGCGACAAGAAAAACAAAATTTGTCAAGCAAGCGGATACCGATCTACCAAGTAAGTACAAGCAAAAAGTCCATGCAAAGGATGACAACTTAAGCTGCATGTTCCTAAAGCACCACCCGCCATAAGTCAAGTCCGAAAAAAGTGATAAGAATTTCCAAATTTTCTAGCATTATTTTCTTTGTGTTTTTTCTCGTGTGATTAGAATTAGTTTCTTTGAAGAGTTTCAATAAGTTAGCATCGTTATCTTAGAGTCGAAGCAACAAGGGGTCGTAAAAACTAGGGGTAAGCGTCAGCGTCAAAGTTTGTTAGTCTATGAAGAATCTTTCTATTAATATATGAGTACACTCTTCTTTTCTCCAACGTGTTAAGTATGTTGAGTTGTTTCGTTTCCAAAATTACTTGCTCTATGTCTATGACGTAACACAAAGCTACAAAAGGCCGCGGCGAAAATCCGCGCCGGGGAGGAATTTCGTTAGTCTACGCGTTCAAGGCTCCATCTACGCGTACACAACGTTAGCTAAAACGCCGACTCCGAGTCGACGCTTCCCATGATTGTTAGCGACGTGTGGCAATGGTCATGGGGAATGAAGCCCGGTACCTCACGAAACCGGCACGGTCCGTTGAGCAAAGAAAGGAAACCTATTGCCACGACCACTCTCCAGGAACGCGTACTCGCGCCTTCCACGGCCCCTCTGAGAGTCATGAATCCACGGGCAAATCGCCAAACCGGCTGGGAGGCGTCCACCGGCATCGTAAGTCCAAACAATCAAGAAATCAGACGCTACACGATGAATAGGCCCGTCGATTAAAAATAGTTCGACGTCGACCTAACGCTAGCGTGTGGCAAAGGATCCACCATAAAGTAAGGGGTAACGTCACAAGCTGATAAAATCACACGCTGACCTACGTCCGCCACTCGCTTCGGGTTCGGAGGAAATGCTGGACCCAACCTTCACATAAGCCGACAAAATAACAAAAACAGCCGCAGTGACCGCAATAATACCAAGGGTAGAAAATTGAACCATAAAGACAAGCAACAAAGTTCAAAGACTGAACCTACGTACTCATAAGCAAACCACACGATTAGAAGTTGCAAGAATTTTACGCGTATACAAGACAAGGCGCTCATACTTAAAGTACACGACGACACAAAACATACAACAGAGGTGGTATGGAAGTATTTGGTAGCTCTAGCCCAGCTAACAAGAAACCCAAGCTAAACCTACCAAAAGGGGTGGGATTATGCCCAAAGAATCAAACCAAAAACAACAACGCCATTGCATAAGAAACGAGGAACTCATACGAGGAGAAACACCGTTGCCAAGAAGAACACGTCTGGATGCACGACATACTCAAAGAGTAAAAGATCCAGGAATCAAAAAGTTATATTATAAACTCCCATCAAGAAGGGCGAGGACAAAAGTATTTACAAGAAAACTCCCCAAAGATCGGCGACGCGTAAACAAAAAGAAGTAAGAACGAACTTTACAAAGATCCAAAGGGGAGAATGATCCCGGAAGATCACGACGATTCACTCTCGTCTTCATAGGAGCTCGACGAAGAACCAACCGCGTCCTCGTATTCATGTTCGTCCCCGTCCTCACCTTCAGAATCCTCCACGACGACTTCCTCATCAACACCCTCGTCATCTTCAACGAGGTCGTTAGGATCACCATAATTAAGGTGAGGAGCATCTTCCTCCATGTCGTCGGGATCCGCTGGAGGATGCATGGGAGAAGGGCCCGCCTCGACGCCTTCGGGAAGCTCCGCGAACGCCGCTTCAAACTCTCACCGCTCTTTTACTGGATCCCAACCAAGATGTTGACCAACACCGTATTGCTCAATAACCTCCATACGAGAAAGCCAAGACCAATAAGTCTTCACTTCCTTGAGCTCTGAGGTGTGCTTCTTCTCTTCCCGGCTATCTCGACCTCCAAAGTATCAATTCTCGCCGAGTCCTCGACCTGTGTAGTAAGCTCGTCGTTAAGTTTAAGCGTCGTCGTGACCTTCTCCCGAGCCTCGCTCTCCGCCTTACGCAACATCTCGATCGTCGCATTAAGCTCTTTGATCTTCACCTCGTCGGCCGATTGCTTGTCTTCCATGGCCTTCATCCGATCAACAAAATCAGAAAAGCGTCCCCAGACGCATAATGAAGACTGAAGCGCCTAAGAAAAGAAAGATAAAGAAGTCAGAGTCAAAGAAAAGGAGAAAAACTCGGCGAAAGAATATAGAAAACATACTTGCCACTGTGCAGCAATAGCTTCTCCCATCACATCCTCCGTCTCCATCGACAAATAGTAGTCAGGCGCTGGAGGAGTTTGGAGCCCCTTCATAGCAAGCATAAACGTTCTCCCAGACGCGACGACACGAGAAATAACTCCCGGAAAGTCATCAACAGTCTCGAAGTCGAACTTCAACTCCTCAGCAACCTTCTCCTTACCTTTTCACAACCTCGTCGCCCTAGTTGAAGAAGGAGATGGAGAAGAGACGAGAGAAATCATGGGCGTAATGCGGATAGGAGCCTTAGAAGCGGATCCTTCCTCAACGCGACTCCTTTTCTTTGACAAGATAAGATCAGACGCAGATTCCCCTCCACTGCGAATGCGGGAGACAGAAGTAGGCACTAAAGAACATCGAAGAAAAATTAGAATTCTCGGAACAACAAAGAAAAAAGAGCAAGATAAAGGAGCATGAACGCGTTACCAGTCAAATCCGTAGAAGCAGTGCGATGACCCTCCCCATCGTGACCATAAAAGGTTCGTTCACTCTCTGGAATCTCGAGGAGTCTATCAATGACCTTCTTGCTCTCTCGCCTCACCACGATAACATATGTGTTAACTGCAAAAGAGTGTAAGACGAGATCCCATATATGTAAAGCATCGAAGACTGAAGACGTATATAATAAAGATTCGGAAGGAAGGCAAACTCACTCGCATGATTCCAACATTCGATAATCCAAGAACACTCTTCACCAAGAGTCGATTTGTTTACAAAGTAGAAGAAGTTGGCCCAGTGACGGTCGGCCTGACTTCCCTCAATAGCGATTTTAGCCGCTTTGGGTCTCGATTTAAGACCCACTCTCCCGACCGTTCTGGTCTGGATCATTAAGGACTGGGCAAGATCATCAACGACAATCTCAACGCCATGCTTCGCCGTCACGTCGTCTAGAGCGCCAAAAATCCTTCAAACACTCGGCAAAAGCTGCCCTACGGCTACTCCCAACGCAAGCATAAACGCCTTCGTCAATGGCGAGAAAGGAAATCGATGACCGGTGAGAAAAGGGTATTCATACACCACTATCCATCTCGGGCGGTATGAGTCGGCAGACACCCCTTGAGGGGGTATCTCGATCTCCACTTCGGGACCAAGATTCGCCAGTGACCTTAACCTTTCGACGCTACGCGCCTCTGAATATTTACAGTCGGAACCCTTCAATATGTTCTTTGGTACGTCGAAAGAAGCCATTTTAAGAATCGAGGAGTAGGTGAAGAAGAAATTTAAGTAAAGAAGGAAGAAGCAAATAATCTGTTGAGCGTGAGTAGATGAGAAAGCAAGGAGTATTCAGAGTGGATAAGTTGTAAAAGAGGTAGTAAGAAAGTAAGAATCTTCTCCTTATATAGCCAAAGGGATCGCGAGAAACATGGAAGAGACTTCAACGACATTATAGCCGTGCGAAAAACTAGCCGTTACGGCTGGACGTTGCCGGCACAGATAACGAAGCTCTCCATCAGATACCCAGAAGTGATTAAGGAAAAGTGATGATCAAAGCTCTGAGACGATATTAAAATATCAAGTGACGTAATCATCAACGCGTTCCAAATGTAATGAAGACGTATTCCTTGAAGAAAGAAGGCGTCTCCCAGCTCTACTAGACATTAAGCCCTGTAAGACGCCTTACGGGTATTTTTTTGTGCCTAAAAATACGACGAGTAAGGAACGCGTGGTAAGCTACGCGTAGGATGATCACATCGACGTGACGAGAAGCAATGAATATGTCGTCGACGCGACGAGACGTGGCAAGGATCTCGTCTACCTTAAAGATAGAGTCGGCCGAGTATACAACATCTTATTTCCCTGTATATTGTTGTAATTGGTAGAATATACGAGAAATAATATCTTTTTACCTTATTATTATATCGTCATTAGATAAAAGGAAGAGATAAGATCTCGTTTCCTAAAAGATATCATTAGGATTAGCCTATAAATAAAGGCTAACGCCTGCTTTGTAAATCATTCAGCCACCATACGAATAATACTAAGTTCAAGCTTCAAACCCTAAATTCCAATATCGCTCTATATCGTTCTTGAGTGTTGAGATTATACCATATTCTTTGATCTTTGCCCTAAAATTTCTTAGTTATCATCTCGTTGGTAATTTCGCTACAAACAAGTACATATTAGACATTAAAATCTATATAGATAGGTCTAAGATGCTTATTGGTCTAAGTCAAGAAACAAATATTGATAAGGTCCTTGGTAGATTTAATATGGTGAATTCTAAGAAACGATTCCTTCATATGCAACACGGCTTACGTCTCAATAAAACCTAGTATCCTAAGGCACCTGATGAAACTGAGAAAATGAATAGGATTCCTTATGCCTCATTCATAGGATCCATCATGTATGCTATGACTTTTACTCGCCCAGATGTTGCACACACTTTGAGTGTGTGCAGAAGATACCAATCAAACCCTGGAGAGGCACACTGGAGTGTAGCCAAGAACATTCTAAACTACTTGAGAAGGACTAAGGATGTTGTCTTGGTGTATGGAGGTGATGACAATCTGAATATGTCTTCATTGTGAATAGAGGAATCGTCAGTTGGAAGAGCTCAAAGCAAGGGACAATAGCATATTCTACATTAGAAGCAGAGTGCATTGCTGCAAGTGAAGCAGCTAAGGAGGCGATCTAGATTAGACTATTCATAGTTGAGCTCGGCGTTATTTCTAACACTTCTAGAGAAATTGACGTCTATTGTGACAACTATGGTGCCATTTCTCAACCCAAGGAACCTAGCTCTAGCTCTAGCTCTAGATCCAGTCATGTCCAATGGAAGTACCACTTGATCAAACACTATAATGATAGAGGAAATGTGAGGATGTGCAGAGTGCACACTAACGTTAACATTGCAGATCCTTTGACCAAGCTCATGCCTAGGCCCAAGCCTGATAGTTACACTCGGTCCAAAGGGCTCAAACACATTAGAGAATAAATTAATAATTATGGTTGATTTATGATAAAACTTGTGTATTGTTATTGCAAACATTTATGGTTGATTTATATATGAGCATCATATTATTATTTAATCACTACCTCACATTAGATAAAGTATCTGAATAAATTAATAATTATTAAATGGGCTCATCAAAACTATTTTGAAAATGAAACCCCATTAAGTGAACTGATATTATAAAATTATTATTTGTTCATTGCCTGAGTCATTAACTAGGATACACATGACTTCATTCAAGTCTATATTGTGAGATTGATTGATAACACAAGGTTTCATGTGCTATAGGGAATCATAAAGATGTCTAAGTAATTACATAGGTATGTATGGTGATACATATTGGACATACATATCATAAAAATCTTCGGGTTTATTCTGCAGAGTTCTAAGATTATTCATGATTACAAAGTTCCTTGGACATGAGTATGATATAGTCATCATTTGACTACTTTGGCATTGCCAAACGCTGACCCTAACAGGTAGTTATAAAAGTAGTGATTGAAATTGCCAACAGTTGAGTGGGAGATATAGTTACAAGATTGAGCATGTCCTATTTCATGTATACCATGATACATTTGGAAAGGAATGGTGTCTCAGCCACTTGAACAGTGAGAACTGTGAAAAACCCATGAACATGCTCAAATTGATTCGTATTAATCATTTGTACGGATAGTTTAATCTCGGGAGTTCAAGAAATATATTTGGCGGTAAAGTTGAGTTTCATCATATAGTCAGATAAGACATTAAGTGACAAATTAATTTTAACATTGAACACTTGTTTGAAGGACAAGTGGGAGATTGAAGAAATTGTGTTCTGTATCTGATGTACAAGTACTAATTATGAAATGGGACATTTAGTGGAGATTTTTGACAAAGCTAAAATCGTTGATGCCTATCAAAGAATACCTAACTAACCAACTTAGTATAGCAGGAAAGTAAGGGTTGAATCCCAGGAGAATCAAGTAGTCTATTCCTAAGCAAGTAATCACTACCAACGAACGAACCAAATGGGGGGGGGGGGGGTGTTGTTGCTTTAAAACTAAAGATAAATAAAAGTAACAAGTAGCAAGAGTTGTGGTAAATATGATTGGCAAAATGTTCCACCTAACAAATATCCACACAATGACCTGCAAGGTTAATCATAGATATCTCAAATTCAGACAATATTATTGTTGCTCCTATTCCTGTTCAGACATAGATATCAGCGCAACCCACCTTGATATAACTTCCTATTAAAATAACCCGAAGACATTCCAATCCAATTCAATAGAAGCATTAAGCAAAGGAATATAGCAGTATACATGCAACACAGACAACCCCTCAGATAAGCATGCAATCAATTCTCATTGACATGTAAACACTGCCACCCGCTCAAGTAAACTTGTGTTTTCCATTAGATAAAGAATTTCAGCTCAGAATTTCCAAATCCTAGCACTACGAACAATACCAATAAACCTAGATGGTCAGACTAGATAAATCAATAAGATTAAGAGCATGCGAATCAATGCAATCAATAGAAAACGAGCTAGAGTTTAGAATCTCACAACCATACAGTCT
Source organism: Oxyria digyna (assembly GCA_029168935.1). NCBI lineage: Eukaryota > Viridiplantae > Streptophyta > Magnoliopsida > Caryophyllales > Polygonaceae > Oxyria > Oxyria digyna. The sequence continues at coordinate 26,066,489 of JAPVLV010000013.1, forward strand.
AATGCTTCAATCGTCAGGCTAAACAAAGGAAATTAGTTCTTCATCGACATGGAGGCAAAAACTAGGGTTCTTCAGGAAATAATCTCAAAACAAAACTTAACCTAAAACTAAAGTGTTTTAGGCTTAAATACCAACTAGGAATAATAAATCCGAAATATAGAATAAAAGGAAATAAAACATAAAAAAACAAAATATATAAACTCGGACACAAATCCAGCCTTCAACACATTACCCGCGGGCGTGGATATCTAGGCCATCCGCGGATCACCCGCGGGTCTTCAACACTTAGAGATTTCTTCAGCTTGTCCACATGCTATCCGCAGGTGCAGACCTTCTCCCTATTGCATATCCGCGGCCGCAGGACACCCGCGTGTCTTTATCTGTAGCTTTGTCTTGTTGTCGTCTTCGAATCTTCAAGTCTTCTAAACTCGGTTTCTTCAGTTCTTCGAACAACGTCTTCAATCTTCACAAATCTTCATACTTCTTTTCTTCAACTCCGTATCACGTAATTACATATGAAATGACCCAAAAACAATGCTAATAATCACTAGATAACACATACGAAATAGTACCTCTCAAATTCTCCCATACTTAGACCTTGCTCGTCCCGAGTAAGCTAAGAAAAACATAATCTTAATCCAATTCACAAAGGTCTCAGGAAGTACAAAGAAACGTTCCTAGTGATTACAACTCCAACAAAAACATCCAAATCCTTAAAACAAACAACTATAGCAACATCCAAACAATAACAAGAATGATATGATCAACAAAGCACAACCCAAACTAATACTTATGACTCCCAAGGGGTCCTGTCAACTACTCCCTCCGTCCCATAATATAATTCCTCTTTCACTTTTCACATTTGCCGAGAAACGTTTTGTATCGTTAATATCTCTAACTATATGTTAATAAAAAATTCTAAAATTTTGATATGTTAAAGTACTCATCAAGACGAATCAAACAAGACCCCATATAACTATGTTTGTTCTTACATATTAAAAGTTATACGACAAAATGTATTAAAAGGTGAATAGTGTCAAAAATGAAACAAGAATTATATACCGGGACAGAGGGAGTATGATTTATGGAGTTTATGTTATAAAGTTCATTGCTATTATAACTGGGTCCTACGAGGTCGCGTCCTAATAGTTTATGGACTGAATATATTGAGAGAATTAGTATATACAATTTATAATATAAAGTTATATAAGATATAGCTTCAAAATAGAGTTTAGTAATAATAAGAAGTTATTATTATATAAGGGAAAAGTTCTGGTGAGAACAAAGCTTAACCTAGAAAAAATAACGTTTTTCGTGTTCTCACATAATTTTAGAGGTCATGTTCATAATTTGGGTGATAAAAAATTTTGAGGTCATTTTGAGAAGAAAAAAAATAAAGTTCGCAGTAATTACAAGTATGTCACCGCTTCCCTCATTGAAAACATTCAAAAAAAATATGGCCCACATTATGAACATTATCATCTAGAATATGAACATTGACATGTAATCTGTGAACGCGGTCCGTTCGTTTTCCTACGTTAAGAGTTATTTTCACTAGAACTTTCCACATTTATAAGTAAAGGATAATTTTTTTAAATTTTTTTATAAAAGATAATATTTATTTATAAAATTAAATAGAATCTTAATTAGTGGATTATAAATAGGAGTGGGTTTTCTCTGAGAAACCCTAATCCTTTTTTTACTGTCTCTACAAACGAAGAAAATATTTCTTTCTCTCCCAAAAACTTTACATCTTTAACCTAGTAGTTGATTTCTAAGAATTCAAATCTTTACTCGTGTGGATCAACTAGAGGAGTTTTCAAGTGAGACTCTCAAACTCTCCATTAGAGAAAACTTCAAACACGTATTAAGAGGTAATTATTTTTTCTTGTACTTATCCAATTGATTTATACAATAAATATATTGTTTAAATGTTAGAAAAAATTTACTGCAATTTCCGTGAGAGCATCTAAAACCCTACATTTCTAATGTTAAAACAACAAAGGCTTGACAGAAAATCTGACACCATATAACATCCAAAGTTTTCGACTCATATATATTTTTTAGCACGATAAATTGTATAGCCAACAATAATAATTATTAGCTCATATATATTTTGAAAAACAACAATTATAATGATGTATCGTGTTGGTTCTAGCTGTCTCTTCGGATGGAAGGTTAGGATGTCTCTTGCGTGGATATCTCATTTAACAGTGTTCGTAAATACCCGTTCTGCGCTTCAGATAAATTGCGTCTCCTGGCATTCGATGGCGTGGCATCATTACTGTTCTCCAAGACTTTTTATGCCTCTGGCCGAAAAAGTGTAAATTTAGGAAAGTACAAGCGGAGGCGATCTCAACTGTCCAAAACACCTTGGAGGCCACAGAAACACGATCGTCAGTCTATATAAAAAAAAATTTAACATCTGATCGGTGGTGTTGTATTTTAGGGTAATACTCCATAATTGAGATGTTATCCTTATCTCCACGCCTATATTCAAATCCATATTTAATTAATCGCTCTGTTCATGTGTAGTTATATAAATCTTTCTTACAGTATTATATTGAATTGTGAATATGTGACAACAAAAGCATCACTATATTTTTCTTTAAATATTGAAAGAAATATGTAAAAAGTATATTGAATTGTGAATATGTGTCAAAAAACGAGATGTAATCTATAATTTGGACGAATAAAATATTTATCTTATTTGCATTCATAGTTACGATACGGTTGCATGACTAATTAGTCGTACTTGGTGGTGTCAAATCGGGCAATCGGGCCGGACAATTTTAGGTTTCGGTTAAATTCGAGTCGGGCACTATAGGGAATTATAACAAGTCGAAATAAGTCTAGTCAGGCCAGATTCAGACTGGACACTTACTTATCATATGAGATGCGGGTTCCAAGCTAATTTTGGTCGGTCCGTTTTCTGGTCAAACAACTGCGAGTCCGGTCATTTTTTGGTTCGGGCTGTGTTCGGATCGGGTCCGGTCGTGTTTCCGGTCGGGTCGATTTCGTTCGGCTCGTATTCAGACCGGGCAATTTAGTTTTTAATCGAAAAAGAGAAGATTAATTTAAAAATAATATTTTAAACTAATTAATATAGGCTTGGTCTATATGCACACGTTTTTTGGGCTAAATGCACACTATTCTGTGCGGTAACATTAGAAGCACACTTCTGTGCGGTAACTGTTAACGCACCAATTGGTTCCAGGGCATTGTTGGAAATTTGTCTGAAACCTACACGAAGCGTGTGCGGTAATAATTACCGCACGGATATGTGCATTAACAATTACTGCACCGGATTAATACGAGATTAAGCAAACAAAAATTTAACTTCTGATTTAATTAAAACTTGTGCGGTAATTGTTACCGCACATGATTTGTTTTTTTAAAAAAACAAATAAATTTAAAAAATAATAATTAAATAATGAATAAACCTGTGCGGTAAATGTTACCGCATAAGTTTTATATATTAAAAAAACAACCATATTTTACGTATTAAAAAAATATAAAATAGTGCGGTAACTCTTACCGCACCAAGTTACATATTTTTAAAAAAAAACTTTCCCTCTCCCGACCTTCTTCCTCCTTCCTCTGTCAAAATTCGCCGCCGCCAAACCCTAAAAGTCACCGGCCGTCTTCTCTTCCTTTTCCCGCCGATTAACCCATCAAAACCTTCAATAGAGCATGGATTCGAGTTGCCCCGACCATGGCGGTTCTTCTGGCCCCCAAAATTCGCCCGAAGCCCCCCCCCCCCCCCCCCCGCAGCAGCTCCAACAATGGAGGTTCCGTCGGCTATGGAGGTTTCGTCGACGACGACGCCATGGCTGGCTGTGGAGGAAGAAGAAGAGGAGGAAGTGGAAGTGCCACTGAGGTACAAAGGTGGTGCCCGGAGCCAGCCCGATTCCCGACGAAGACCCGATCCGGTTTCGTTTGGATCCGATCCGGTTCTGCCTCAGCCCGCCCCGTTACCCGAAGCCCAACCCGCCCCGATACCCGCAGCCCAACCCGCCCTGATACCCGCAACCCAACCCGCCTCGAGGCGAAGAAACCGAAAGCGACCCCCCCAAAACCTCGGTCCCCGGCCCGCTACTCGAGCAAATAGAAGGTTGAATACACAAACCGAGGCTCAAACCGCGGCGCAACCGGAAGCTTTTGAGACTCCCGTATGAATTTAATTATTTTTAACGTTTTTAAATAATTTAATTATTTTATTTCCTAACGTTATGAGATTAATTATTTAATTTCATAACGTTATGAATTTAATTATATTTGATAACGTTATGAAATTTTTTAATAAATTTCGTAACGTTATGAAATTAATTAATTTATTTCGTAACATTATGAAATTATTTTATTTGGTAACGTTATGAAATTAAGTAATTTATTTCGTAACGTTATAAAATTATTTTATTTGGTAACATTATGAAATTAATTAATTTATTCATAACGTTATGAAATTAATTTATTCGTAACGTTATGAAATTAATTAAATTTCGTAACGTTATGAAATATAATAATTTCATAATGTTATGAAATATGACATTCTATATTGTAACATTAATGAATTAATTATTTTATGAAATATGACATTCTTCTTCTCTTATTTTGTAACGTTATGAAATTATTTTATTTCGTAACGTTATGAAATAAAATAATTTCATAACGTTATGAATTATAAGTATATAAAATATTGAAATTAGGTGAATTATAATGTTAATTTCGTAATGTTATGACCAGAATGTTTAGAAATTAGAGATGATTTTGATTAGGATTGACGTTACGACAACTGTCTGTAACGTTACGACGTCATGAAAAAGACGTTTTGGAATTTGTCGTTATTTTTGTGACGCTGTGAAAATAACGTTACGCTATAACAACAATTAGGGTGTGCGAGATACGATGGCTTCTAGTGGGTTTGTCCCGGGGGCTCCTGTTGCTGCAAAGCGTGTTAGGAGGACGAAGATTACAGCGTCCATACGTAAGAGTTTTGCTACTGCGCGAGACCAGCTGATAGCTTCTAGTTCGACACCCACTGTTGTTACTGGGGCAGTTACAGATACTGGGGAAGTTAGGGATTCTGGTGCAGCTGTTGATCCGTCTGCTGATGATGAGGGTTACAGTGAGAGTGAGGAGGAGGATATGGACGTCGATGATACAGCTGTTGATTTGGATGATGATATGCTGGGAGACGGTGAGGGTTTAGGTACAAATTATATTGTATCATTTCCCGAGATACCGACAAATCAGCTTAGGAGAGACGACCCTCCTATTATTTCGGATGACCATGCTGGTATGGGCCCTTCATCGCCAGTTGTTACTGATTTAGCTCCTTCGTCTCCTACGCCAGATGTACCACCTCCCCCGACTGATGATGTACTGCATCTGGCTCCTACTGTTGCACCTCATGTACCACCTCCCGCTGCAGATCCTGTACCACCTCCCGATGCACCTTGGATGAGAGGAGGTCCTGTTACAAATGAGTTGCTGAGGAGTTACGAGACGCACATCGCCCTTGCTATTTATGAGCTTACAGTTGTTGATCCTCCCGCACCCGTGATTCCAGCTGCAGAGCCTGCTGATGAGTTATGGACGCGCTCCACGCGAGGACGAGGACGTGGACGTGCTGCAGAGCCTGCTGATCTTCCAGAGCCTGCTGATCTTCTAGAGGCCCCTGATCTTCCAGAGGGCGAGGCTCCTCTTGATTTGGTATGTATTTGAACTATAATGTTCATATGTGAAATATTTTGGCATTCTGTAGAAGTAACTATGTTATTTTTTTACTTTTTTTTCAGACACGAAAGGTCGTCAAGGTTCACTTCCACACCGCCTACTGCACTCCACTAGAGGATTTTAGGAGACCTGGTCCAGATTTGTGGTTTCAGCTTGCAGAGCGATCTGGATTGACTGATCTACGATATTTCGGGTCCGGTCCTGTCGATCATGTCTTGGTTTCTGCTTTCGTCGAGAGATGGCACCCAGAAACCAACACATTTCATTTGCCATTTGGAGAGATTGGTCCTACACTTCACGATGTGCTTGAGATCCTGTCGCTGCCTATACATGGGAGGAGTTGTAGTTCAGGTTTGAGTAAGGACGAGATCTTCACTTTTGTTGCTGGGATGCTTCACGTAGAGGAGGCACTGGTAAAGTCTTGGTATAGGGCTGGAGGCATTCCTTTGGATTATCTTCAAGACAGATTGAAGCTTATGATGCAGATGGAGGATGGACAGAGAGATGAGAGCCTCATTGCGTCTATGTATTTACTGTTGCTTCTCGGCACTACAGTTCTAGTGGACAATTCGACTACAGCAGTCAAGCACTGGTGGTTAGTTCTTTTGGCCGACCACAACAGCACTGGCCGATATGCTTGGGGAGCTGGAGTGTTAGTTCATCTGTATCGCAACCTTGGACAGGCGTCGAGGCGATTGGCTATGGGGATGGGGGAGTTCTGGCATTCTTTTGCGGGTTAGTACGCAAATAACTATACGATTGGCTATGTTTAGGAAGTCGAGTTCTAATTATCTTTTTTTGCAGTCGTGGATCTGGGCTTATTTTCCACATTTTCGTGGACATTTTGTGACAGATCCACTTTCTATGGACCACGCCGCAGCTGCTATGAGGGAGGGCGGAGAGGTGCCACAAGGTAAGAGCACAGATCGTTTGGTTGCCATTCGTGGCATGCTTGACCGTGTTCGTTATGAGGAGGTCAGATTTTAAGAATGTGTTCTTTCGTTATATTATGTGAATGTAAACTATACTAATTGTGTTGTAATGTTTTGTTGCAGGTTAACTGGTTTCCCTTTTCAAATGTGGATTTCAGACTTCCACAGTACGCCCCGTCTTTGTTTGAGGGCATTCTCCATTGTATGGACATCGAGGAGCTCTATCAGCCAGGACGCCTGCTGCGACAGTTTGGACATGTGCAGGGTATCCCAGATCCTCCCCCGGAGCCCATCCAGGTGACACGTAACAACAGGCTGACACATTATTCAGTTCACTTTGCCAAGGATCTGATTAGTGTGTGGGATCAGGACCCCATGCCTTTGTTACAGATTCGGGAGCCACGAGCGACCTACTATTGGGCAGTCACAGATGATTATCTCGATTGGTATGATCGAGTTTCTCATCCTCTGGTGGATCCCAGATCACGTAGACTCGATCGTCCACTTGGCCCGCTGCGTATCCCACCTTCGGTTGACAGTTTTGCGGTACGATTATAACTTTGATTAGTCATATTCATTCTTAAATTAGTATATTTCATTGTAATCTTTTGATATGTTGTTAATATAGCGGAGCCAGCTCGTGACTTGCGAGATCCGATCTTTCTTGGAGACACCACCAGAGAGGAGGCCTGCAAATATCGATAAGTTCATGAGGCGATCCGATCTTTCTTCGAGACACCACCAGAGAGGAGGCCTGCAAATATCGATGAGTTCATGAGGTGTCTCCTTGAAGTTTTGACTGACGAGGCTCCACCGATGGCTCCAGCTCCGGTTCGTCAATCTCAGCTTTTTCGGCATTCAATCCACGAGGAAGGGCAAGGTAGTGGGAATGAGGGTCGTGACTTGGAGTGATGTATAGTTTGTTTGGATACTATGTTTGGGTAATGTTTGGTTCACTTTTGCTTATTTATTTTGGGCTTTTCTTAAAAACGCGAGAAAATGGTCACAATCGCAAAAAATAATTAAAAACTACGAAACGTGACTAATAACGACAAATAACAACTCAAAACAAAAAAAACCACCAACTACGAATCGAAATGACTAAAAACGACCAAGTACGTCAAATATTGATAAATGGTTCAAAACGTCTCGAAACGACTCGAAAACGAAAAAAACCGACTCAAAACGATATAAAACAAGCCAAAATGTAATTTGAAGCAATTCTAAAAAAGTTGTAAAAATGTGGCCAAAATGATGCCATAATATGTCCAAAATGAGCAAAACTTAGCAAAACTTGAGTTTTTTGAAAACGACGAAAAACGACCAAGAACGTCAAATATTGATAAAAATGGTTCAAAACGTCTCGAAACGACTAAGAAACTTTAAAAACCGACTCAAAACGATATAAAACAAGACAAAAAGTATTTTGAAACAATTCTGGAAAAGTTGTAAAAATGTGTCAAAATGTGGCCAAAATGATGCCATAATATGACCAAAATGAGCAAAACTTAGCAAAACTTGAGTTTTTTGAAAACGACGAAAAGCGACCAAGTACGTCAAATATAGATAAAAATGGTTCAAAACGTCTTGAAACGACTCAGAAACGAAAAAACCCGACTCAAAACGATATAAAACAAGCCAAATCGAAATGTGGATAATGGATAATGGATAATGGATAATGGATAATGGATAGTGGATAGTGGATAATGGATAATGGATAGTGGATAGTGGATAATGGAAAATGGATAATGGATGTCATATGTGGATCGTTTGGGCCCATATCGTTTTAATGCCTTGAAACGATAAAAATCGAAAATTTGAAATTGTAACATGACAGCAAATAGGGCCAATAGTTGTTTTCATTTGTCGGAATCGAAAAATGATTATCGAAAACGTCAACGGGCCTAATAAGGCCTAATGAATTTTGAATGAGGCCCAAACACAAAAAACGACATAAAACGGCTTAATAAGACCTTAAAACGTAAAAGTCAAGAAATGTAACATTAATATTTGAGCATTACCAATCAAACGCTATCGTTTTTATAAGAAATTAACAACATTAACACTTAGAAGTATGTAAACGAAGACTTTCACCTATATGCTATTAGTCTCAAGTATATAAGTTGTATAGTTATACTCATATGTGTGTGATACCACTTCGTTACTAAAATGAAGTTCATATAATGTTATTATTTCATCATATAACAATAGTTTAACACTTAATTGTTATCGTTTAACTCAACTTACCTCGTATTTCATTAGTATAATATGATTTTTTATCATATAATTCTTCGTAATCTCATATTACATTAGAAAAACTTGATAAAATCATTCACAAAACTCTCAATAACGACATATTTCAGTAGTATAACATTACTTTGGCTCATAAAACTTTTAATAATATCAAATTGTATAAGAAAACAACATAAAAAATGAATTTTTATGTAATTAGGGTTGGTACTACAACATTTACCGCACCAGCCCTAATACCCTAAACCCTACAAACACCATAAACCCAGATTCTGGGTAAAAGGGTTGGTGCGTTAACAATTAACGCACACATTCTGTGCGTTAATTGTTAACGCACAGATTCTGGTGCGTTAACCATGTGCGTTAATTGTTAACGCACCAGAATGTTGGGTTGGGCTGAATTGTTGGGCTGGGCTTTTTGTGCTGGATCTTGACGAAGCTATGTTATCAGTTGTGCGTTTATTGCTAACGTGCCACCACATTTTATGACGTTTATACAGCTAGCACACAGCTGTAAATCACTTATTTGCCTTATGTGTGTTACAGCTACTACACAGCTGTAAGTCACTTTTGGATGGCCGAATTACGTTATTGGGCCTTTGCTGTTGTGGACCTTTTGTCTACATCAGCCCAAATCTATGTTACCCTAGTAAAACCTCGTCTATAAATTCACTGCCTCAGTGAACCCTATTATCTCATTCTCACTGCACCATAAAATAATTAGGTTTGAAGTTCTTACTCTGTATTTTAATTAAAAGTCTCATTTTTACTGATTTTGTTAGATATCTTCATAGTTTCTAACATGTTTTCTTACTTTGTATTACAGATTCAAACAACCATGGCATCATCTTCATCCTCCCCAGTTCCAGCAGAAGGCAGTGAGATCCAGTGCCCGAGTAGAATGTGCTCAAAGACAATCAAGGTGTTCACTGCTAATGACAAGAAAAATCCCCATACGTATGGACGAAGGTTTGTTACATGCGACTGTAACTATAGGATCGTGTATCTTGAGCCAGAATACGACCGTCATCATCTTCGAGTCATGGCCAAACTGTTGAAGGAACACGCTGACATGGAGCTTAAACTACATATTTTTCACAGGTTCAAGGATAGAGAATCAGCCTTATTCCACCTTGGAGTGAACTTTCCCAATGAATATGGCCGTGGTCCTCCTTCCCATGATTCCGATTAGGATGTAATGTTGTTATGTGTCTTAAAAGCTGTTTAGTCTTTGTTAAGTCTGTGTTTAGGTTCAATTTCAAGAATGGGTCTGTTTTATTTTCTAATGAGTCTGTTTCAATTTATGTTGAGTCTGTTGAAGTTTCTTGAGTGTCTGTTTTAATTTAAGCTAAGTCTGTTGTAGTGTCTGGATTGTCTGTTTTAATTTAACAAGTAATCCCTTGTAGTTTATTAGAATCTGTTTCATTTAACCCATCTAAAACATTAAAAAATAACAGACAAGACAATACCTCTGTCGAAAGGAGTCAAGTCATTAAAAGCAGAACATACATACAACAGAAGTCATCAACTACAATCTCAAAAGGATACAAGACAAGTCCTTACATATTATAAAGCAATTCCAATTGAAGTATTAAAGATCAAGTCTACTAAACTATTACAAATCAAGTCATGTAGTCCATACGCTTTCCAGCTGTAAAGCGGTATTGTCGAAACAAGTCCAATTGGCCAACATATATCCCTTCCCACCACTTGATGTTGTTATCTGCAAATCTTCTCCACGAACTGGAACAATGTGGCAATGGGGCCCCGTCACGGAGCCAAACCTAGATATAGAAAGACAAATAATCAATAAGTATAAATGATTTCGACGTTTCATGACGTTTGTTTAGATTACCACATAGTCTTACCGGTATCCAATGATTGTTGCGTCCAACAAGAGCTATCACAAAAATCTTCTGTGGAGGACCAGGGCTCACTGTAGACTGCCTTATTGGCAAGCATAAACACGGCGCATCCCAGGATAGTTGCACTAAACCAACATTATACACTGTGGAAAACACCAAACCCATAAATGGCATGTCCAGCAAAAATGGTCTCTCACAAGGAGTTCTCATGTAGTTAACTTGAGAAATAAGATCATCCCATGTTCCTTCCCGTAGTCCACGTCGTATGGGCTCCCATGTCTCTTTGTTTCCAAGAAGCTCCACTGCCAACGCAGCACGGATCATACGATAATGACTCTGTTGCATACCCGTAAGTAGAGCCATAGACCGATACCCACAATGTCCGCCTGAACGCACATCTTTCACAGAAGTCATGTATGAAAGCCAAAAGTAGTCAATATTTTTCACCCCCAAGTTCACCCCCATATAAATGATGGCTTCTTCAATCTCTTCTTCATCTTCTTCTTCCTCTGTTTCGTTTTGATCTGGATAACAAGCTCTCAGGGGCACAACATTCATCTCTTCGTCTTCTAAATCGATGGTCTCTGAAAACAATGGTTCAGGTTGGGATTGTGATCCGAAGTTGAACGACACTTGACTTGCTTGCTTTTTAGGACAAGTTGGTCGTTTACTTTGCCTATTTGCCTTCTCCTTTGCGACTTTTTGCGCATTCTCGGTATTTGTTAAGTCTTCTCTAACGTACTCGTGGTAACTCTTTTCCCTCTTTTCTCTCGGAGGAGAATTCCCATTTGGCTGCTTCTCCTTGTTCTTTGATCCCGGCGGCCTTCCTTTTCCTTTCCTAAACAAGTTTGTTGGCTCTACCAAAGAACTTTCTTCCGGATGCTCCAAGTCAATGTACAACCCACTTAATCTGAATAGAGTTCCATCCCTCAAATCTCCACTTTGCAGTTTCGCCCACATTTCACGCATTCTGATCTCCGGAATAGACATTGAACGATTGTCGTCGGGTAAGGACAAATTTATTGCATCATCTTCCCATGTCAGTTCCTTCCATAAGTCATGAAAATCATCCGAAATAAGAGGTGTCTTTGAAATGATTTCCCTAGCAAGATCGTGTACGCATGGCATCCCAAGACAATCTCGAACCCAATTATCATCACAAACATTTGAATACTCCTCCTTCAATATTTTCTGGTACATTTCCAACAACAGAAAACACCTATCCGACACTCTGTAAAATAGCCTTGAAAACAACATTCGAATGCCAGGAGCAAAGGTGGGTCATCAAAGACCATTTGCCGAGTGATAAGTGCTTGGTTCATCGTCACCCTAATCAGGTACATCTGAACTATGACCGCATGGTGGATCCTCACGATCACTCTGTTGAAGCCGCCTCTATTAGAACCCACAATTTCTTTCAACACCTTATGTATCCCCTCGACCCTAAATAAACACAATTTCTACACGTTAGCAGAAATAATATGGTGGTCCAAACTAACAACTAAACAAACAAAGATACCTGTTTGTAGTCCTTGTGTGAAAGTGAAGAGTGTAGTCCGTCCACGCTCTAACTATGAACTTCTTGTACGGAGTAAACCAGTACTTTTCAACGTAACCAACAATGCCCTTCTTCCATGAATCTCTCAGCTTACTCAGCCTCTCTTCGTAGATTTGTTCAGTGCTCGAGCAAAATATCCCCCAACATTGCGTAACAAAGTTCTCCGCCCTTTTAGTATTTTTAATCACTTTTTCTGCGTGTGACTGGATGTTGTGCTTAATGTGCACCCAACACAATAGTTTCTTGACTTCAGTGTCTTTGAACACAAGTTTGATTGCTCTCAACAAAGCCTTCTCACAGTCGGTCATTATAGCCTTCGGCATCACTCCCAAATTTCGACACAACTCATGAACGCACATCATCACAAACTTATAATGCATTACTGTTTCCTGAACCATGAATGCATATGCGATGTTGAACGTCTTGTGCGTGCATGTGAAACCAACCATCTCCACTAAAGCCATATCATACCTATTTGTCTTGTATGTGGCGTCCATGATAATCACATGAGGAAACTTCCTGAACAAACGCATCGACTCCGGGTGAGCAAAAAAAAGGACTTCAACCTCATTCGTCTTCGTGTTCCTCAAAGGTTGACAAAAAATACTTGTTCTCTTTCAGAAAATTTAGAGACCACTGAGTAACTGAGAATTCACCACGATCTTCAAAATTGATCTTCTGCAAAAAATTGGCAATCTGCTTCATGGATGTCACATTTTGCGGGTCTCTTTTCCTAAGCTGAATAAGTATGTTTTTTGGCGTCTTGCGATCATCCCCCACTTCCCTTGCTATTTTCTCCTCCTCTTTGCTCATTCTACCCATGAATGAATTCCTATGAAAACTAGTAGGAAGGGTGTGGTTGTGACGACCTTGTACAACATTCACGATCCATTTATAACTATATGGCCCTTCTTTGATACGAACCCCATATAACTCGAATGTACAACCACATTTCTTCGATTTTCGGTCACGAATCCTCGGAACCGGCAATTCTGGATTTTTAAATTCCCGATCTAGGTTTTCCAAACCTATCGCATACTAAATCAACGCAGTATTTGCAAGATGTACGATGTACCAAAACTATCATCAAATCCCTTGCTCTCTGTTTTGTCCATTCCATAAACTACATTACTTAGATACGAAATTTTAACTAATTAACCTAAATATCATGCAATTAAATACAAAATTTTAATTCATAATATATTAACCAAAATCGGTAACGGAGTCCAATCGTCTAATGCAATTGATACATTTGCTTCGCCTTCTTCCTCTCCTTCGACTTCTCCTTCGTCCACTTCCTCATCGACTTCTTCGTCTTCTTCGTCCACTTCCTCTTCTTCATCCACTTCGTATTCTTCTTCCACGACCCCTGATATCCAATTGTCGTTACCATCATCCTCACTACTCTCATAATTATAAGACATTATGGTGTGCATTGCAAAACTTCAACAAGAGAGCCCTTGTTTATATACAAGCAAAAAAATGCCCGTTTACATTTTTAGACCGTTGGTGCGGTAATAGTTAACGCATCAACGGGCATAAAATTCCAACGGGCATTTTTTCAAAAAAAATCTTGTGCGGTAACTATTACCGCACAAATATAATAATATTTATTAAAATTTTTAAAATTTTATTTGTCTTTTCAAATAATTATTAAAAAAATAATATCCTGTGCGGTAACAATTACCGCACAAGTTTATTCATATTTTAATTATTATTTTTTAAATTTATTTGTTTTTTTAAAAAAAAAATCTTGTGCGGTAACAATTACCGCACAGGTTTTAAGTAAATCAGAAGTTAAACTTTTGTTTGCTTAATCTTGTATTAATCTGGTGCGGTAATTGTTAACGCACAGATCTGTGCGGTAATTATTACTGCACCAGCTTCGTGTAGGTTTCAGAAAATTTTCCAACAATGCCCCGGAACCAATTGGTGCGTTAACAGTTACCGCACAGAAGTGTGCTGCTAATGTTACCGCACAGAATAATGTGCATTTAGCCCAAAAAACGTGTGCATATAGACGAAGCCTTAATATATATATATATATATGAATTACTAATTGTCTATAATTAAATAGGAACTGGTCGAATAATATCTAGTTTCGAACAATTTCGGGTTTCAAACAAGTTCGGATGAGAGAAATTCGGGTTTCGGACGATTTTGGATTTCAGGGAATTTTGGATTTCAAACGAGTTCGCGTCGGACAATTTCGAATCTTACAAGTTTGGGTTTCGGATAGAAAACGAGGTAAACCATTCTGATTTTTTCAGATTTCAGAACTAGTCTGTTAGATCAAATTCTTCTAAAACATACACATTTTCAGACATACACATTTTCATTCTTTTGGGATTTAATCATACTGTTTTTAGATTAGACCGATCGTGTCAAATTTCCATAGTCGTATGGTTCATGCACCTTTTTGTCAAAGTCGATAACTATAGCTTTGTCTTGTCATGCAAACATGTATTTACCCACATGGTTCATGAACACAGCCAAATCAGGTCAATTAAACGTTGTGTCTCAATTGCTTTTGTTTCTACAATATTCTCTTACCCATAACCAATACTATCACGTGTGTTTATTCCGTACATGGCTGTTACGATGGCTCTATCTTTATTCGGGCAGAGAGTGACGAACCAAAAACTTGTGTCAATAGCAGTGTTCTGAAATACGCTAGGCGAGAGCTAGGCGGTGGGTGGGGGACTAGTGCCTAGGCTGCTAGGCGGAGATTAGTCGGGAATTAATCGTATTAAAATTAATTCTCGGTCCATGATATTAAATGACCAATTTGTCACCGTAATCATCAATTTTTATTAAATTATGTAAGAATGAGGTTTGAGATCCTAATATAAGTATTAATATGATAAAATAAACTCAAAACTTGCTATAATTCCTTAGTTTTCTACTTTTGTAAAAATGATTCAAACCGTTTTTTTTCTAGGCGCCCTAGGCGGTGAGGGAGAGCCTAGAGATTAATTGGGAATTAATCGAACAATGGAGATTTTAGAACACGCTCAATAGGACTTGTTTTGAAGAAGAAAAAATTGATGATATATTTTTTTATGAGAAGTTGCACATAGGACTTGTTTTGAAGAAGAAGAAAAAATTGATGATATGTTTTTGATGATAAAAGTAATAATAAAAGATATATACGTTTAATTTTTTTTTTTTTGGATTGTTGAATTTCAAAGATATTGACTACTTTGTATATTTGTATGAGAAAAACTAACATGTCAAACATCTAGAAAAAATTCTCGTACAAAATTTATTAACTAACAAGCCACACTTACAAAAACTCAAAACTAAATAAAATTAACTAAATCAGAAAAATACATTTGCTAGATAGAAAAAACAAGGAAAGGAGAAGAACACATACAAAAAACTAGGGTCAATGAGACCCCACTGACTAGTGACTAGGGCTGAGCAATCGGATTATTCGATCCGATCCGATCCGGTAAGCCGGATATCCGCTAAAAAATTTCCACAAAATCCTGATCCGTAACCGGTCCGTTTTGAAGCGGATATCCGGTAAATATTGTCCGGATCGGATCGGATATTTGACTCGGATATCCGAGTTACCCGATTTCTAGAAGGTATATGAAAATTAAATTAAACTTTTTATTTCTATCAAAATTAAAATTCACAAAATATAAAATAAATGTTAAATATATAATTATATATATTATATAGAGGAATTAAGATGTGAAAATTAATATATTTGATTCATCTAACGAATCAACAATTTAAATAAGCAATTAAAATTTAAATTTTTGAGAACAACAATAAAAGTTAAGTTATGTTATATACAAGAGAATTTTTGTGTTGAGAGAATATATCCTATTGTTTAAAAATGTATAAAAATAATTATTGAATCATCTACGCTTATAAAATTATATTTTAGCTCTATAAAAATACATTTATATATTATAATAATAGTACCAGATATTTTCGGATATCCGTAAGCTAAATACCCGATCCGTATCCGGTCCAAATATCCGGAAAATTTGCCCGGATCGGACCGGATTCGGATAAAACTTAATCGGATAATTTCGGATGCAGATTTTTAAGGATCGGATCGGCGGATTATCGGATCGGATCGTCCGGATCAGATATTTTTGCTCACCCCTACCATTAACCCCTATATAGGTCCGGTCCTGCATACCGGCCACTAAATTCAACAAATAAAAGTTCTCATAAAAAAATTGAAGTTGTAAGATCAATAAAATTAACCAGAAATTTTGATTCGATATATATTTCGCAAATTTTGCAAATTTAATCATGTAAAAACATGTTCGAAGGCAAACGAAAACGTATTTGTAAGCATTTTAAATTATTAATATAATCTTGTGTGTAAATCACTGTCTATGAAAATATTGTCGCAATTAAGATTGGTTTCTACCTTTGTTTTTTTTGGGTTAGAAAGACTAGGTAAAAGATCCCGTAAAAAATTAGAATAGGGTGTAAAATGCGAAGCGTTTTAAATCGGGTTGCAACCGGGCAGCACCCTTTTTGCGCCCGGCAGCACCCCCTCGTTCGGAACCCCATTCCGAACGAGAAACGGTTCATTTAAATAATTTGTATTAAATAATGCCAAACCGGTTCGCATATTGCGAACCGGTTTAATCCTCGTTCGGAACCCCATTCCGAACGAGGAATATTTTTTTTTTTTTATTATGACGTCACACCTCGTTCGGAATGGGGTTCCGAACGAGGTGTAAATTTTTTTTTTTAATATGACGTCAGCATCTCGTTCGGAACCCCATTCCGAACGAGGTGTGACGTCATTTTTTTTTTAATATGACATCATATCGATGCTGACGTCATATTTAAAAAAAAAAATTTACACCTCGTTCGGAACCCCATTCCGAACGAGATTCGGCAAAATTTTTTGAAAATGCGAACGGCTATATTTTGACGGAGTCTATAAAATCGGAGTTGTATGACCAAATTATCAAACCCAATCGGAAGAAACACAAAAAATGACGTCTGAAAGCGATTCAACTAATTCTTCAAGGGCATGTAGTTGGAAAGAAGGACGGGAGTGTTCTTCTAGTGAGACGTCGGTGGAGGAGGAGGTTGATTTGTCTGCGCCGGTAGATGATACATATTTCCAAGTAAGTATTTCTAAACCTTTTTTTTATAGCGTTTCATTATAATTTATTTTATTGGTATAGTAGTATTGAAATTTGAGTAATTTTAAATAGGGATACTGTAGTGATGAGGAATATTTAAAAATCGACTATAGTGCCCATTTTACGACTAGTGAGAGATTTCCTACTATGGATCTTCTGAGAGAGTGGGTTAGAAAGGTCGGTTATGAGTTTTGTATGGTTATCACCACGAAATCATCAATGGCCAACAAGAGGATATTTCTGCACTGTGAGCAATCCGGTAGTTATAGAAAACATGGAAAGAACATTAATCTTGAAGGAGATGTAGCAGAACCATCGTCGCAGCGTAGCAACCTTAGTAGGTTAAGGAAGTACAATTGTCCTTTTATGTTAAGAGGATATTATCGACGAGCAACTCTTGTTGAGCCGCCTGGGTGGATACTAAAAGTTGAGAAGGCATGTCACAACCACTGTCTTTCCAGCAGCTTGATTGGCCATGCATTTGCTTCGAGGATGACGGGAGAGCAGAGACGAAAAATAATGATTGCATCAGCGGCCGGGGCAATGCCGAAGGTTATTTATACACAGCTGCTTCAGGAAAATCCGACTTCCACAATATCAAGAAGGCAAGTGTACACTGTGAGGGAAAAGGAGAGGAAGAAAGCATTGGCAAATCTAACCGTGACCCAGTGGTCATTAGATTTCCTCCATCATAGAGGTTATCGTAAAGACATTTACCACGAGACGAATCCGGAGACGGGGGAGAAAAAGTTGGCAGCGTTTTTCATATCTCATCCGGATTGTCAACATTTGTTGAGAATGTTCCCTCGGGTGGTGATCATGGACGCGACGTACAAGACTAATAGGTACACTAAAATTCATTATTATGAATTCAAATACCGTTATAGAATTATAATTATTAATATACCCTCGTTGATAGGTATGGTTGGCCGTTACTTCAGTTTGTTGGATTCAATTGCACCAACTATACATATTGTATTGCGCTAGCGTTCATCTGTTGTGAGACAGCCCCATACTATGCATGGGCATTGCAACAGGTCAAGTATTTGTTTCGTGCACTCGAAGAACCGGATTGCATCATGTCTGATCGAGAGCTGGCAACAATTAAGGCGGTTGACCATGTATTTCCTAGTGTGCGTCATATGCTTTGCCATGTCCACGTTGATCGGAATGTTAAGGCATTTGCTAAATTGAACAACCTGGACGAAAAAAGTGCATCTGCTAGCGTTCGACGGGTGATGCGGTCTCACACGGAGAAGCAGTATGAGGAGAGACTTGATCACTTCCGGAAAACATGGAGGAATGGTCATCTTGTACAATATGCTGAGAGCACATGGTTTACTCCCCATAAAGAAAAACTTATAGCTGCGTATTGCGATGATATACGCCATTTTAGCACAAGAACGTCTAACAGGTAAGATATTTGAATTTGTTTTTAACGAGAATGATCATGACACTCGATGTTTAACATGTACAATGTTGTTGTCAGGGTTGAAGGTCAACACTCGATGTTGAAGCATATGTTTGATTCAGCTGTTGGAGGGTTCGACACTTTAGTGCAACACATTGACAATATGTTTGTCGATCAGCACCGTCGAATACGGGCCGAGATGGAAATGTCCAACCATACTAGCCCGAAGGAGATACAAGACGGGCCTCGGTGGATCAAGACTATTTTCATGCGCATATTGAGGAAGTGCTCCGACAAGTGTTTGAGAATGCTACTGAAAGAAGTCCTTAAGGCAAAGGAGGGAAAGATATGTGGCCCATGTGAGGATCCTTGGTGGGAATCAACACTCGGATTGCCTTGCCCACACAGGATTAAGGTGTTTGTAGAAGAAGGAACGCCATTGTTGCCGAGCGACATTGATATCTTCTGGAAGCAGATCAAGTGGGAAGGAGTGGAATTGAAAGACTTCGACTCTGACGACGACGTGCAATTGACTGCAGATAAGGTTCTTATGGATGATTTCTTTGAAGGGGTGTTTACCGGTAATGTTGATGATTTCGATATGAAGAGGATGGCTGATAAGTGGCGTGAGTGCAAGGATCCTTCTTCAGTTGATGTCCAGGACCCCCCTCGGGGAGAGACGAAGAGAGGAAGGCCTAAGATTCATGCGAAGAAGACGGGTACAAAGCGAGATCCGGGTTGGGATGAGAGGGCTCAAGCTAAGAAGGATAAGGAGAAGGCAGAAGCAAGGAAAAAGGGGATGAAAGAGGAAGAGGGTGCAACTGTGCCACCGAAAGCCGATTCACAAAAGAAATCGTCGGTTGCATCCAACAGAGCTTCAAGCGGGGCCACGACCGTAAAAGGGAGTGCAACTAAACCACCGAGGGCAAGAGGAAATGCTAGATCGAAATGTAGCGGTGGCAATTCAATCATTTATCTCGACTTCGACTGGGGGATAGATAATATAGACCTTTTCATGCTCGCATACATAGCTGCTGTGGAGAAAGTAGGTGATGACGGTCATTGTGGTTATCGATCCCTCGCTCGCTTACTAGGTAAACCAGAGCAACAGTTCGTTGAAATCCGATTTGATCTTTCGAAGCACCTCCAACAAAACGGGCATATGTATCATGAGATGCTAGAGGGTTTCAAGACTATCCCGCAACTCATTCGAGAAGTGAATCACATTCGATCGCCATGCTCTCCTGAATTCTGGATGTGCACACCTACAATGGGATTGGTATTTGCCACGAGGTATCAAGTTGCACTAGTGGTGTTATCATGGTTTGGTCCTTGTACATGTCTTCCGATGTTTGCTCCTCCCGGTTCAGAGCCTCCTACCACGGTGTTCGCCATTGCACATGTAGGCAGACGCAACCATTACGTACCGGTACGCATCGATATTTTCCGCTCTTGTACCTTATTTCACATATGTTTTTTAGCATACAATAACAATTTTGTTTTGACAGATTTGGTTGGTTGATGACAATTGTCCAATTCCACCCCCTCCAAGGCAGTGGAGTATCTACAAACAGCCATCGGTGGACGGATGGGAACAGCGCTTTCAGAGTAGATTCGACAACTACGTATCCGAGAGAGAGTTTCATGGTGGCGGTCCCATAATGACCTAAATCTTGTATTTGTTTGATTAATGTTCGTATTAAGTATGTTGTTTGTTGACTTGATTAATGTTTGTTGAATTATATATGTTTGTTTAATGTTTTGGTGGACAATTTATAAATGTTTGAGTAATTTTTTTTCCAGAATGATGTCAACATAATCATAGAAGCATTAATATTGAAACAACAACACAATTGAAAAAGAACAGCACGAGTACAACGCAGACGGTGAACAACTAACGATACAGGAAATTAAAAATACTTAATTCTCTATTTGTTACGTGTTGCTGCCAATTCTGCAGCAAGTGCAGCGTTTTCCTCCATGAGCTCGGTGTTTTTGGCTTTCAGTTCATCTATTTCGTTGGCCCATTCTTTTGTTCCAATCCTCAGCAGCTCCATCCCTTCCTCAATTCCTTCAGCCTTTGACCAGTTGCATAAGTTGTCTGCATTTAGTTCTTCAATAACGACCCTTGCACGACCTGTGTATGGTGGATCGATCCAATGTTTGTATTTGCACCCTTTCTCTTCCTCTTCTTCAGTAAGAGCATCCCAACATGCATCCGGACATCCCCAAAATCTTCTCCCATAGTTGACCTTGTCCCACTCTATTTGTTCGGTACACATATGCACCGTGGGCTTTTTCTGACACCAACACAATTTCGGACCAGGATCCATTGTCGAGGAAGAGGCGGGAAATAGAGTTGGACGATTTGGATACATATCGAAATTTGAGAGAAAATAAATATAATGGAATGATAGTGAATGTGTGTTTGAAATGGTTTGTTTTGGAGGTATTTATAGACGAAAAGATAAGATCTGTGACGGAAATATTTGACCGGGTCCCACACCATCTCGTTCGGAACCCCATTCCGAACGAGATGGTGACGTCAGCATCTCGTTCGGAACCCCATTCCGAACGAGATGCTGACGTCACCATCTCGTTCGGAATGGGGTTCCGAACGAGATGGTGTGGGACCCGGTCAAATATTTCCGTCACATCTTATCCCAAACAGATCTTATATTTTCGTCTATAAATGGCAGCCATGCGGTGAGTCCCGGATTTGCATCTATATCTATGTCCCGAATTTCTTTAACGTCATAACCGTGCAAACCAATGCCGCCTCTAAATATTAACCCGATACCCCAAGATGACGATGATGACGATCATGTAGTTGAAGATGGTGGTGAAGACGATGAAGACAACGAAGGTGACGACGAAGGTGAAGTCGAAGGTGAAGTCGAAGGTGAAGACGAAGGTGAAGACGAAGGTGAAGACGAAGGTGAAGACGAAGGTGAAGACGAAGATGAAGACGAAGGTGAAGACGAAGGTGAAGACGAATCGGAAGAAGAACATGAAGATGATTATGATGACGTTGAAGAAGATGGTGGGGAAGAAGATGATGATGATGATTAGAAATGGTCACGTTTATATACTTTGTAATGCTCAGTTGTGTTGTCGTCTTGTTACAACAAAGGACATCAATAAAGAAATTTGCAACAAAGAAGTTTTCGAAAATTGCTAAGTTGTGTTTAAGGCTTATATATTGATGGTGAAGATATCATGTTGGTAGAACACTTGAAAACCACATCAAAAGACATACTAAATTGCAACAAAGAAGTATCTCGAGCTGAGAAGCAAAAAATTGAAGTGAAATTGGAATTGGGAACCAACAAGGAAGATGACTGCGCGTCAGGCAAACAGTGCAAAGTTATTTTTACCTCTTTTTTTTGATGCTCTTTCAATTGAAAATCAGTTTTTGGATACTAGTACTGTATTAAATTTGAGACTGACCATGCATGCAATCAATTCAAATGGCAGACAAACCAGTGCAAAATCATTTCCTATATCTGTATTTGGAGGAAATACTAAATTAAATTGATTGAAACGTAAGGAAACCAAATAATATTCATTATAACTTAAGGAAACCAAATAATATTCATTATAACTTAAACAACAAATACAACGATTCAAATCCCCCAATAAGGTTCCGACCCGTGACCCACATTATCTTCCCATTCATTACGCCCTGCTTCTTGTTCCGGATGGCCTTGTCCCGCACCCATCCTTGCCCGCTCCCATATAGAAGGTGTGGCTCTCTCTTCTGCACTCCTGGACGACTCTGCTTGTGACATCCGTTGAGTTTGAGTGACCTCCTCAGCTGTAGGCGGATCGTCGATACTGAGCATCCGAATGTAGGCACCCAAATTCTCCATGGATAATATCCCCTGTTGGTGATGTGTCCGCATAATAGCGAGTGTCGTCGATACACGCTGCAATACCAAAAAATAATTAGGAGATGGGTCATATAGAAAACACAATACCAACAAATAAAATAATATAAGAATTACCCGGTTGAAATCGAGGGTAAGGATCGGGTTCGGGTTATGTGGCGGTCGAGGTCTTGCCGGGGCGTTTGGGCTCACATATGGATGTGAGACTTGAGCAAACCAATCAAGGTAAGCATCCTCAGCATCCCAAGGGATAAGAGCTGGCGGGCTGGACATGATGTACTGACACAGGTTGTCATAACGCTGGTCCCATCTATCCCATTCCGGGCCATACCGTACAGTGTATTCCCGGCCACCTCGCATTGATTTTGGCGGACAATAATACTCCACTGGCTCGGGGACATCCAAAGGCCGGGACTGACGGCGACCGAACTGTCTGCAAAACCGATCAGGGTTGTACATCTCCATAATGTCAAAGCACCGGATCCCACCACGATAAGTGGCCACTCTATGACGCCCTTGCGGTCCCACGTCCAAATCCGGATACGGCATCCAACACACCTACAAAATTAGCTTATAACAATTAATAACAATATTAATAACAACTTGGAATGACATTTAGACGATTCACTTACATCTTCCGGTGCATACTCATCCAAGATGCGTCTGTACTGTTAGTGTCCTTTTTTGCCTCAGCGGGGCTCGTCCAGTGGAATAACGGGACACACGAGCAGTAGCTTCTTGGGAGTTGACATCCAGGTTTGGGTTCCCAGGAAAATACGGGAAATGTAACCAAATCCAAATCTCAAGAAGCCTGACGCAACCAGAAAATTGCACGCATCTCGCCCTAGATGCTATACCCAGCTGCCTGTACAGCAATGCCAAACAACCTGTACCCCATGCGTATTCATGTATCCTGCTCGGATCCTCTAGTAGCGGCAGGAAGCATGTGTCTAGCAGGTTGGAGGTCTTGTTCACGAACAAAGACTGCTGAATTAGGTGCCACAAAAAGCCGGTTGCAATGGAGCCCGGATCGGATCTTCTTCGAGAGTTGATCATCGAGACAACGTGGCAAAAGAATTCCCGCTCGCCGACTTTCCCCCTACCTATGAACTTGACCATAAATGCCTCCTCAGCGTCAAACGGGTTGTCCAGGTCAACGCCAAACAAATAGGAAAACAATTGGGCACAATGCGCTGAATCTGCATCTAGACCCAAATGTGTCCATGGCGTGGTGACAGCACCCCCGTCAATAGGCAGCTCCAGAATCTCCAAAACGTCATGGAGACCGATTCCAAGCTCCCCAAAGTTCAGATGAAATGTGTTCGTCTCAGGGTGCCACCTTTCCACGAATGCAGAAAGGAGGTTGTGGTCCACATTCCAAAATTGACCCTTCAGGATGTGAAGCAGCCCCGACTCCTGGGCAAGAGCAAACCATGATTCTGGCTCCGGGTCGGTAGGAATTCTAGGAAACCATAGCTCGAAACACTTTTGCCTTGTCTGCGCCTTTAGCTGACGGGGGACACTTTCATCGGGATTCGTATCTATCCAAATCTGATGAGCAATGTGTTGCTCATAACGAGTCAATATAGACCCCTCGTTGAGTCCTGGAAGAGGAGGAGCCGCAGCAGCTTCTGACTGCATCGGAGCAGGACCTGACTGCCGAGTCTGTCGGGATCTACCCCGCGAAGAACCTGACCCACTCGGAACATCTGGGTTAGGTGGGTTCCTAACCCCCGCAGCACTTGACCCCCGGGAACCTGACTGTTGCGGTCTATCACCACGCGATCTTCTATCCCCCCTCCTCTCAGAAGCAGTGATTCGCCTATCACCCAAATTTCTGTCCTCTCCAACTCTGGATCGGATATTTCTAACTACCTCCTAGTTTTAACGAAATACATACAAATTTACCATCGATTATTATAACTAAAGTCCATATATGCGATTTTAAGTAGTTTTCAACCTTTTTGGTATTTTCTACAAAGTGTTGATACGCTTTCCACATGCATTAAACTATTTTTTTTTACCATGCATTGCAGTTAATATTGAAATGAAGCGTTTTCCACTATAAACTAATTTTACCTCCTAGTTTTAGCGAAATACATACAAATTTACCATCGATTATTATAACTAAAGTCCATATATGCGATTTTAAGTAGTTTTCAACCTTTTTGGTATTTTCTAAAAAGTGTTGATACGCTTTCCACATGCATTAAACTAATTTTTTTTACCATGCATTGCAGTTAATATTGAAATGAAGCGTTTTCCACTATAAACTAATTTTAGCATGCATTTGAAATACAATTGAGCATTTTCCACTATTTCTACAAAATTAAGCGTATTTCAGGTTTTTAGAAATACTAACCGACTCCGTGTTCTGTCTCCGACGTGCTGCTCGGACATCCTCCTCCGCTTGCTCCGGCTCTTCTTGAGGCGTTGCTCCGCCTGTAACAGTTGCATCCCAGAACATGTGTTGTTGATGCCTTTGGAGATCACTGAAACTGGGGGTGGGGAGGTTGTAACTACTACTAGTTGCTCCGTCCATGTTGAAAAAACCACTACCAGAAGGACCAGCGTAGCTTGCATTCGGAACACCATAACCCGACCACCATTCGTTTCCTACGTAAATTTCTTCATCTGCAGCCGTCGGATCAGAAAAAAAAGGATTAGGAGGAGTTCCGGCCATTATCGAGACGAGGGAAAGCGTTTTTTGAAAGATTTAGAAGGGAGCGTTTTTTTGTAAGATTGAGAAGAGAGCGAATTCGAGTGTGGTTCGGAATGGCATCCCGAACGAACTATATATAGGCAAAAGCTGGTGAGAATGATGACGTCAGCTAGCCGTTACACAACGGCTAGCTGACGTCAGCTTTTTTTAAAAAAAATCATTCTCGTTCGGAATACCATTCCGAACGAGAATGATGACGTCACCAAAAAACTATTCTCGTTCGGAATGGGGTTCCGAACGAGAATAATTTTTTAAACCGGATTATTTTATGTATTAAATAAAACCCGGTTCATGAACCGGGTTCACAAATTTTCTCGTTCGGAACGGTGTTCCGAACGAGAATATTTTAATAAAAAAAAAATACAAAACTCGTTCGGAACGGGGTTCCGAACGAGGGGGGGTGCCGAGTGTAAAATGGGTGCGGCCCGGTTTAATCGCCATTTTAAATAGTCGGATCCGAGCTCTAAGAGCTGAGATTCACACGCTCCTTATAAGCCTTTTATTTCATTAGAGTAAAATGTCATTTTCCTTCTATTCTTTCATACCGATTCTATTGTTCATCATCTTTGCCAACCCTACCCCACCCCGCCCCCAGAAATCATGCTTCTTCTCCTCCTTTGTTGCTTCAATTCGTCCATTGATTTTGCATTTTCGTGATCAAATTTCTCGGTTACCCTTGATTCTTTGGTTGTTGAATCAAATCTCTTCTGTTTTTCTCGTTCAAAAAAGTTTGACCTCCATGGCTTTCAATAAAGGTTTTCCTTCGATTTTCACGTTTTAGGTTATAATGTTCATTATTAACAACATTATGTTCATGAATGTAATGGTATAAGTAGTAAACATCATAACCTAAAACGTGAACATGTTTTTTTTTATTTCATCATCAAGATATATGATTTGTTCAAGGAAGAGCTATACGGATTTGTTATGAGACGAACGTTAGATCTATTCTTATATGTTGTTAAAAACATACTGATTTTTGTGTAGTGATCTTTAATAAAAAAAAAATCTTCTATATTAAAGTTATTCTTGTGAACTTTAGGAATTAAATTCTGAACATTATCAACTTAAATGTTAACCTGGCTGGAATATACAGGAACCTGAACAAACTTTCGTTTAGCATGAACATGAACAATCTATTTGTTTATGAGAACTAAGTATGAACATGAAAATTATTCCAAACAATACAACTTGTTGAGTACATATAACTATATAAAATGAGAACTTGGCCAATAAGCACCAAAAATTCATACTTATTATCAAAATAAAACAACATTTGTGTTTCATAATTAGATCTTCTTGTTTTTACCTACAACCAAAAGTCTTCCATATTGCCTCCATCCTTTTCAACTTTTCATTTTTGCTTTCAACTCTTCGTTTTTCTTGAATGATCTCATCTGCAATGTCTCTATCCTTATCCTCCTCATTTTTACTTTCATTCTCACCCTAAGAACCTGCATGTTCCTTGCTCCATCCTTTTGGTTTTCTTCATCACTTACACATTCATCAAAACAGAACAATACTTATGAACATACTGACTTACTTGTACATAATGACTTTAAATAAGAACCTATTGCATTATTTGTGAACGTAACCAGTTTTACACTCACACTCTGTAACATATTATATACAATCAGGAAAGAAGCCGTGTAAACTCAAATTTATGGTTTGGTTTCCTCTTTACTAGCATCGAACTAGGATTTCAAACTAAATCAACAAACATTAAGAATCAAATCCGCTAGAAACTAAGGAAATCTATAAAATTAGCACTCAAATCGACAAAAACACTCAAACAGATGAATGAAGAATCGAAAATAAAAAAAATAAAAAATGAATCCACTTAGAACATCCCAGTTTCATGTTCGATATTTATGAATCCTAGATCTTGAATCTCAAACAACAACTGTTGGAACTCGGATTTATTGGAACCTCGTTCCAACGGAAGGGAAACCGGCAACACTCCGGATTTCCGACCCGTGAATGGAACCGCGAGGGCATCATCGGCCCGTGACGGATGAGGACGAGCAAGGGGAGGGTGCAACGAGATCCGATCGAACAGGAATCGGGGCGGCGATCAAGGCCCGACAGTGCTTCGTTAAAGACGAGAGATCGAAAGGCGAAATCGGATCCCCCATGCCTTGTACTGCCATTTCCCCTTCACGATGAGTATGGTGAAAGAAGAGGTGATCCCATCCCTTTCTTCCCTGATGTAGCCTCAGTTGCGCAACTCCCCTTTCTCCATTTTGCTTCCCCACACCATCCCGATTGGGTTTTTTGCTCAGCCCCCCTTTTCTCCATTTTGTTGTTCATCTTATATATATGACCTAAGGGAAGGATATTGGGCCTTTTCGTTATGGGCCTAGGCCCCTTTTTAGCCGGGTCCAACACAGCTCCCCAAGCTCTTCGTTGTCTCGACGAAGGCTTGGTTCATTGGACCTGTAGTAGGTCTTACACTCGTTTAGTGACCTCGCGAGTATATATTATCGGTCGTTCGCGTGACTACTTCATACATATAACTAACTTGTATAAAGTCACAAAAGTACTCGAGTTTCGCGTACCCGAGACCTTAAGTCTTAGAAACTACTTTAGAGTTTTGAAAATGAATTTAATGAATGGGTGCGAAAGCCCCAAAATCTATCTTTCTGAATTTCGAGTATGAACTCGAAGAACAAGAATAAACTTATTAGATAGTCGTTTGTATGCTCTTTATACTTTTGCTCTCAACCTTGCATCTCATGCATCATTAGTTATACTCTAGTTCACTTATAGTCCTAATTTCAACTCTTTACAACTTGTGAAAGATTTTCACAAGGGAGTGAATCCCAAGAATGAAGAAGAAGGGATATGGCCTTCATTCCTAGCATTCGTGGATAAACCATCTAAAATATACATCATCCACGAATGAACACAGGCTTACGGGATAGAGCTCCAGCGTTTTAGATTTTTCAAGGCTCGCGAGAGAGCTTTCTGAAGAATTCAAAGTGCCTTTAAACTTCTTTAGAATAATGATTTCATTATCTGAGCTTGGTTGCGGTAGTGCGAGATGGTGATCTTGAGGATGAATCGCGTCCAACCTCCCCTCGATTTTCCTCTTTCACACCTAATTGCCTCTTTATTTATTTATTTTATTCTAAGATGAGACTCGAGAAGAGAACTCTCTTGGCTCTCTGACCTTCAATCCCACGAGCTCTCTTGGGAATAAAAGAAGCTAAGGGAAGCTCTTAGCCTAATGCGATAAGAAAAGGCTAAGGGAAGAGACACCCTAGACTTGCTAGCCTCGCGAGCGATCTTGCGAGTAAACAAAGCTAAGGGAAGCTCCAAGCCTAATGCAAATAAGCAAAGGCTAAAGGAAGTTGCCGAGCTCAAGCGACGAATCAACTTAGTTTTGCTAAGTTTTACCGCTCGCGAACACTCTAGCGAGTGAACAACTTTAAGAAGAGCTCCCAACCTAAGGTGAATGAACAAAGGCTAAGGGAAGCTCCCGAGCTTAAGCGAGGAATCAACTTAGTTTTGCTAAGTTTTACCGCTCACGAACACTCTAGCGAGTGAACAACGCTAAGAAGAGCTCCCGACCTAAGGTGAATGAACAAACGCTAAGGGAAGCTCCCGAGCTTAAGCGAGGAATCAACTTAGTTTTGCTAAGTTTTACCGCTCGCGAACACTCTAGCGTATTAATAAAAGGACTTCGCGACCTGAGCGAGAATACTTGGCTCTCGAGCTCCAGCGTCACGGCTTCGCGACCTAGGTGAGTGTATACTCACTCTAGTGACACGGATTCATGGTCCGGGTGAGGATACTTGTCACTCAACCTCGGTCTCATGGCTTCGCGACGGGAGTGAGAATACTTGCCTCTCGAGCTCCGGCGTCACGGCTTCGCGACCTAGGTGAGCGTATACTCATCCTAGTGACACAGCTTCATGACCCAGGAGGGCTTATAGCCCAGCCTGGTGACACGGCTTCGCGACCTGAGCGAGAATACTTGTCTCTCGACTCCAGCGTCACCGCTTCGCGCCTAGGTGTGTGTACACTCACTCTAGTGACAGAGATTCATGGTCCGGGTGAGGATACTTGTCACTCAACCTCGCGAGCTTTCTAGATTCTTTGGCTCGTTACAAACTCTTTGAGTGTTATTTTTCCCATGCATCATACCGATGATCTTGCATCTCGTGTTATCACGTGCATAGGTTCTAAATTCTTTTCAAGCCCATAATGTTGGTTTCATGTGTCCTAGCCACAAGCCATGAGGCATGAAGCCCTAAGTGTCACCTTAGAGTTCGAGAGTAAACTCAACCTCGCGAGCTTGTCAAGGGGAAAACCCAATGACAAGAAAACATAAAGGTAGTCTTTGCCTTAAACGCTCGCGAAGAGACGATGAACAAGTTTGACTCTCGCGAGTGAAAAAAGGTCATAGGAGAGGTGGGGAGCCTCAACACTTAGCACTCCCGGATCTCGTGAAAAGACTTCGCGAGTATTTTCAAATCTCTTAATGAGTGTTGCTTTCACTTTGCTCAATACGTCTTTCTTAAATGTGTATGGAAGCTAAATTCTATATAGGCTTCATACTATTATTTTCACGATCTCGTTCTTCTTTTGTGTCGTTCATCACACAAAAGGCTTTATGTATGTTCTTGCTCTCAACTTGATTCAACTCAAGGCTTAAAAGATCGGATGCAAAGAGAGAGAGAAGACTAGTCAGAATATTAATAACGAGGTCATAAAACCCCGATAGAGTCGACACCACATCTCTCCCCTTGTATCTTTCAATTCAAACTAACATAAATTATGTGAGGTGAATAGGAAGATATATGATGGTGGTGTCTCTATTTTGTTGGTTCTAACACCTTCGTGAAGTGCAGTATATAAGTTGTAATCCTTGCTAAAACATTACTCATGAGTGAGGTTTGGGAGAGGTACTCGAAGGAATATCTACATAATAGAAGATGATGTGTGAAACTTTAAGGGCCTCGCGACCAAACAGGGTCGGACACTTGCCTTAAAGGTAGGTTTCTACTACAAGGGTATTTCCTTCAACGAAAGAGTAGTATAAAGCTTAGCAAGGAAATGCCTTAGTGTGAGGATTCACATGAAAACATTATTTTCTAAGCGACAAATCCTTACGATGTTTCTCATTAGTGAATATGTTTAACACTCGAATTGATAAGTGTTGAGAACAATACATTTTTCAACAACGCAGCCTGTTTTTAGGTGATTTAAGTTTGTGACCTTTCACGGAACAAGGGATTCTCATTGCACAACGGTAGCTTAAGAAAACAAGCTAATTGAAATGAGGTAAAAGTGAGTGAAACAAGTGAAGTCAATGCTTCTTGAGCAAGATGCTTCACAAAGACGGGCAAAGCAATTAACACTGGTACTTCACAACACTAAGCAAGTAAATACTTCATGACGCGACTCGAGACCTCACGACACAAGTCGAGTGAGTTCAAGGCTTCAAGAAATCAAGCAACATGAGTGAAGGCAAAGCTTTGCACATGAAAATGAAGCGAGAGAGAGAGTAAAGTCTTACTAAAGTGGTTAATAAGAGTGAAGACAAAGCTTAACGAAAGTAAGCAACTCTCGCCACACAAATGACATTCATGTGTATGGGTGTTAATACTTGTTAAACCTCATATACCTGATCTCGCGTGCGGGTAGCACAACTTCGCGCCTAGGTGAGCGCGATACTCATCCTAGCGTCACGACATCATGATCCGGGTGAGAATATTTGCCACTCAGCCTCGGTCTCTTGGCTTCGCGACGGGAGTGAGAATACTTGCCTCTCGAGCTCCAGCGTCACGGCTTCGCGACCTAGGTGAGCGTATACTCATCCTAGTGACACGGCTTCATGACCCAAAAGGGCTTATAGCCCAGCCTGGTGACACGGCTTCGCGACCTGAGCGAGAATCCTTGCCTCTCGAGCTCTAGCGTCCCGGCTTCGCGCCTAGGTGAGTGTACACTCATCCTAGTGTCACGGCTCCGCGACCCAGGAGGGCTTATAGCCCAGCCTGGTGACACGGCTTCGCGACCTGAGCGAGAATACTTGCCTCTCGAGCTCCAGCGTCCCGGCTTCGCGCCTAGGTGAGTGTACACTCATCCTAGTGTCACGGCTTCGCGACCCAGGAGGGCTTATAGCCCAGCCTGGTGACACGGCTTCGCGACCTGAGCGAGAATACTTGCCTCTCGAGCTCCAGCGTCCCGGCTTCGCGCCTAGGTGAGTATATACTCATCCTAGTGACACGACTTTGCGACCCAAGAGGGCTTATAGCCCAGCCTGGTGACACGGCTTCGCGACCTGAGCGAGAATACTTGCCTCTCGAGCTCCAGCGTCCCGACTTCGTGCCTAGGTGAGTGTATACTCATCCTAGTGACACGACTTTGCGACCCAGGAGGGCTTATAGCCAAGCCTGGTGACACGGCTTCGCGACCTGAGCGAGAATACTTGCCTCTCGAGCTCCAGCGTCCCGGCTTCGCGCTTAGGTAAGTGTACACTCATCCTAGTGTCACGACATCATGGTCCGGGTGAGAATACTTGTCACTCAGCCTCGGTCTCATGGCTTCGCGACGGGAGTGAGAATACTTGCCTCTCGGGCTCCAGCGTCACGGCTTCGCGACCTAGGTGAGCGTATACTCATCCTAGTGACACGGCTTCATGACCCAGGAGGGCTTATAGCCCAACCTGGTGACACGGCTTCGCGACCTGAGCGAGAATACTTGCCTCTCGAGCTCCAGCGTCCCGGCTTCGCGCCTAGGTGAGTGTACACTCATCCTAGTGTCACGGCTCCGCGACCCAGGAGGGCTTATAGCCCAGCCTGGTGACACGGCTTCGCGACCTGAGCAAGAATACTTGCCTCTCGAGCTCCAGCGTCCCGGCTTTGCGCCTAGGTGAGTGTACACTCATCCTAGTGTCACGACATCATGGTCCGGGTGAGAATACTTGTCACTCAGCCTCGGTCTCATGGCTTCGCGACGGGAGTGAGAATACTTGCCTCTCGAGCTCCAGCGTCACGGCTTCGCGACCTAGGTGAGCGTATACTCATCCTAGTGACACGGCTTCATGACCCAGGAGGGCTTATAGCCCAGCCTGGTGACACGGCTTCGCGTCCTGAGCGAGAATACTTGCCTCTCGAGCTCCAGCTTCCCGGCTTCGCGCCTAGGTGAGTGTACACTCATCCTAGTGTCACGGCATCATGGTCCGGGTGAGAATACTTGTCACTCAGCCTCGGTCTCACGGCTTCGCGACCTGGGCGAGAATAATTGCCACTTGACTCCAGCGTCACGGCTTCGCGGCCTAGGTGAGTGTACAACTCACCTAGGTCACGGTATATTTAGCGTGCCCGGTGACTAGCCTGATGCCGCTAATTGCAAGCAAAACAAATAAATAGAAGAATGTCTAAGCAAGGTGAAAGTCACCCAATGTGCAATGTAAAGACTTTCTGGAAAGCAAAGCGAAGCATGATCCACCAATTAGGTAATAGCATTCATGCAAGACTAAAAAGGTTGGACTCTCCGTAAAACAAAGTAGGAGTCCAGCGGGACTCACCTGGACCTTGCCTTTTATTTTTGTTAATCTAGTGATTGGTCTTCCGTAAGGCGAGAATAGAAGTCTCTCGTCGCGACGGATGTTAAACTGGTTGCGTGAGGAAATTCTCACAGACGGCTTATGGGCCTAGGCCCCTTTTTAGCCGGGTCCAACAACAACAAAACAAAAGGTTGAGCTATGAACCCTACATCTCTCATAAGCCGAAATAGCAAAGAAATCAACTTAATTCAATCAAAAAACCTAATCGAAGAAGGATTTTTCGGGTTTCCTGTTCGTCCTTAACAATCGCTTTTTCATTCATCAAATTATATTTGTCTTCATTCAAGGAAGAATCTAAGGAATAAAAGGTAGAAGGAAGCTGATACGAATCCACTTGAATGGCTTAGTCGTGATGTGTGGATCGTGTCTTATGATGAATCATTGGCTTCTAGAACTCTTCGTTGGAATAAGTGTTGATGGAATGAACAAGAGATCGATGGCTTTCTATGAAACAGATGGAAGATCTCAGTCAGTATGCTTGATGATTAGTTCGCTAACGAGAACAACTCGGGATCCAATCGATGACGCTGAAGTAAAGGAAAGAGATTTTCTCAACTTTAGGCTTTGCGTGAATTTTCAACTTTAAAAGTAAACAATGATGGTTGTTTGACCTAATTCATGTCAGCCTTACTAAATCCCATATGGGCCTAAACAATATATATGGCTAACCTCCTCCACATAAGGAAAGTCCAGCCATAAAAGAAAAGTGTGATAAAAGGTAATGCTAAGTTGAATTATAAACTGAAAAGGAAACTAACCTAAATTTGATAAAGCATTCGTAAATTATAAATTCATAAGAAATATCATAAACATGGAAAAAAAAGCCTTCAAATCAAATCCTGAAAAACGCTGAAGCCCGTCAGCGCAGGAACGACAAGTCCACCATGGGTTGTGGTAAAATATCTTCAACTCTTTAGAGTGCCACCAACGACCACCGCGGGTGAGGTGGTGCTGGCCAGTGCGGTGGTTCTTTTAGCTCCAGGACACTTCCGCAGAAACGTCATATAACGTTTGATTCCCAACTCTAAACGAGCTCATATTTGACGACTTGCAGTAGACGTCAAGATCTAACTACTCGAACTGGAATCAATCTATTTGGACCTTTGAGCAAGGTTATTAAAATCGAGATTTTAAGATCGGGTCACGGAAGACCTCTTGATCGTATCGTAAAATCGTAGTATTTTACAAACACGATAAAATATTATACCTATAATTGGAAAATGCAACCAACTTACCACTCACGATGTTCGCACTACTCTTGTTATAGATTGTTAGATTTTATGTCTAACTTTTCGGTTCATTTTTAATTTCTAGTCATGCGGAACATGTCGTTTACTTGTTAAGAACTACTTTATTAGTTTTATGAACCTCTTTTAAGTTTCATAAACCTACATGTGGTTATTGATGAACCAAAGTACTAGTTATGTTCAACATGTTGTTCAGTTGGTATGAACCAATTTATCAGTTTGATGAACCTCTTTTTGTTACTTTTATGAACCTACTTTGTGTTTATGCACGAACCTCTTACTGTTTTATTTTTGATACATGTGTGTTTTTCTTCATGATGTGTTTATTCTTTGTGTCTAAAAACTTCTATTAGTGTCCTTTTTTAGTAGTATTATTCTTGTAATATATAATTTTTTAATCTCTATGCTACGTTTTATGAACATATTTGGGTTTTTTTTCATGAATCACTTGTTTCTTTTAAATTAATTCTTGTTTATATATTCAAAATTTCATCAAATTTATGAACTTGCAGCAAAAATCATATGTACCTTCATGTAAAAAATATATGAACATCTGTTTACCAACAACAAATGCGTTTTTAAGTTAAGAGTTGAACAGGTTTTCTCTGCCTCACGCCTAAAAAGCTCTCCGTACAGCCCCTCCCTTCCTCCCCCGTTTCTGTGCTTTCGCCAGTCGGCGGCCGTGCGATGGCCAACAGGAAATCCAAAGGTAAGGCCAAAAAGAAATCCCCCCCGCCACCCTCCCCTACTACCCCTGCTGCACCCTCCCCTACTACCCCTGCTGCACCCTCCCTCAAAACCATTATGCTCTCCACTATCACCCCCCTCAAAAAAGGCTTCTCTTGTTATGCAGTGTAACCTTGTGTTGTTGCAAATCGGTTAGAGAACCGGATTAGTTTGTTTTGGCGGGAAAATTGTTATTTCCTTGCTTCTTTATTTTTTCACTGCTATATAAGAGCTTTATGTGTTGTAATAAGAAGCTAATGCTTCATTCACAATAATCAATATGAAGCTCCAAATAAAGAAGTCCTCCATGGATTCCCCCAAAACCTGATTTCCTCTCATTCTCATTACAATCAATCTTCATCTCCTTGATTCGATTGATTGTTCTTGTTTTCAGTTTACACAGATTCATCAATTCTGTTATGGTATCAGAGCTTCTGTAGCAGAATTGATTGATCATTTTATTCTTGCGCTAGATCTAGCATTTGTGCTTCTGAGATGCGGACAGTAGACGAATCTCAAACCTCCTCCCAATCCAATTCTCTGGATCCAAGTCATGTGCTATACTTGCATCATTCCGATCATCCTCATCATATCTTAACAATGCAGAAGCTCACAGATAGGAATTAATTTCATTGGAAGAGATCTGTAGAGGTTTCTCTTGGAGCTAAGAACAAATTGAATTTTGTCAGAGGAAGATATGAGAAGCCGAGTCCATCTTCTCCTTTGTACTCGCAGTGGGAGCGATGTAACAATATGGTGATGGCCTGGCTATTTCACTCAGTGGATAAGGACATTGAGGAAACCTTGGTGTACTGTGATAATGCAGATCAGGTATGGAGCGATCTGCAAATGCGTTTTGGTACTCCAAGCCGCGCTAGGATTTTTCAGGTACAAAAGGAATTATTCACTGTTTCACAGGGAAATCTTAGTGTTAGTGCTTATTTCACGAGTTTTAAGAAGTTGTGGGATGAGTACATTGTGCTTGTTGAAATGCCTAGCTGTACTACTTGTGGAACTGTTGGATCTACACCACAATTTCTCTATAATCAACAGGTTGTGCAGTTTCTGGTTGGTTTGAATGATGCTTATAGTCTTGTTAGATGTAACATCTTGATGATGAAACCTACTCCTCACATAAATGAGACTTATCAACTTGTCTTGCAAGATGAGAAGCAGAAGGAACTCAAATCATCTTCCAATATTGGAAGTGATTCTACTGCTTTGAATAGTTATCAGAGAACTAGTTCAGGCAATGGTAGAGGTGGATCTAATTCATCTAGAGGAGGACGGTCTAATTCTAGAGGAGGAGGTAGAGGAAATGACAGGAGATCCATGTATATTTGTGACAATTGTAAGATTCCAGGACACAGTATTGACAGATGCTTCAAAATTCATGGATATCCTCCTAGGAATGACAGGGAAAGATCTAATACAGGACAGAAAGATCAACAGAGAGGTTCTGCTTTCAATGTCAATGGATCCACAGGGAGAGATGAATCACAATGTGATTCTCCTGGTTCCTCTTCAACTTCTGAACCTGTTCTTACAAGAGATGAGTATAACAGGTTGATTGCTCTTCTTAGCAAGACTGATATCTCAGAAGCTATGGCCAATAAGGCTAGTGTGATGGCAGGTATGAACTTCAGTTTTGTTGCAAGTATCAATTCATATAGCTGGGTGATTGATACTGGAGCCACTCATCATATTACTCCACACCTGTCATTATTTCATAGTTATGAGGCTCTTCTTAATCCAGAATTTATCACTATGCCTGATGGAAGCCAGAGAGAAATTAAACATGTAGGGAAAGTGTGTTTACATGACAAATTTGTCATTCAAAATGTACTACATGTTCCTGAGTTTGCCTTTAACTTGCTTTCTGCTTCACACCTCACAAAAGACCTTAGTATCAACCTTCTTTTCACACCCTCTCATTGTTTTATTGTTCAGGACTTTTCAATGAACACATCTCAGGTTCTTGGTGAGCAACAAAAGGGGCTTTATCTCACCACCTTTCACATAAACACGGGAGTAAACACGGGACATACAAGAGATGTGGTTCAACCTATTTCTAACTTTTGTAATAAGGACTTAGAGCTTTGGCACCTAAGACTAGGACACATACCTTATAGCCAGATGCATAGGCTATCCTTTGTAAAGAGCTTTGACTCTTCTAAAATTCATGTCTGTAGTATTTGCCCTCAAGCTAGACATCAAAGGGGACCTTTTCCTGTAAGCTCTATTAAGAGCACATATGCTTTTCAAATGATTCATGTTGATATTTGGGGTCCTTACTCTATTACTACATATAATGGCTATAGATTTTTCTTGACTGTGGTGGATGATTATACCAGAACTACCTGGACACATTTGTTGTCACATAAGAGTAATGCCTTTCCAGTTCTGCAAGCTTTTGTTGCTTATGTTGAGAAGCAATTTGATGTAGTTGTTAAGGTCATAAGAACAGATAATGGGGGAGAATTCTGCAGTCATTCAGCTAGAGAGTTTTATGACAAAAAAGGTATACTTCACCAACTTACTTGTGTGGCCACACCACAACAGAATGGTGTTGTAGAGAGAAAACATCAACATTTGTTAGAGACAACCAGAGCTTTGCTTTTTCAATCTAGACTTCCACATACCTATTGGAGAGAGTCTTTTTTACATGCTACTTATTTGATCAACAGATATCCTTTATCCTCTCTGAATTTCAAGACACCTTTTGAGCTGTTATACAACATCATACCAGTTTATGACAATCTGAAACCCTTTGGGTGTCTTTGCTTTGCTAGAACTTTGCACGCACATAGGAAGAAATTTGATCCAAGAAGTCAACCTTGTTTATTTCTTGGTTATCCATCTGGTGTCAAAGGATACAAGGTTCTTATTCTAGAGACAAGCAAAGTTATCATTACAAGAGATATCATTTTCCATGAAATGATTTTTCCTTTACAACTACAAAAATTGCATGAAACTTCAGGACCTCCTCTTCCTGTTGTGTATCCACATACTCAAGATGGGGAGAGTAATGTGAATAGTACATCTGAGAGTGTTTCAGGGCCCACACTAACACCTCCTGAGATTGTTTCACCAACTCTTAATGATATTGATGTCTCATCTCCTCCAGCTGCACCAATTAGACAGTCCACAAGGACACGTCAAGCACCATCTTATTTGCAGGATTTTGTGTGCAATTGTTCCTTACCAGTTGATCAATTCCCACTGATTTCTGGTTTTGTCTCCTCTCTTGCAAGTTCTTCTGCTAACATTGCTTTTGATCAGTTATCTGTTGTTGAGCCCATAACTTATTTGGAAGCCCTCCAAGCATCCACAGTGGGTAGAGGCTATGCAGAAAGAAATACAAGCCTTACAGAATAATAACACTTGGGAATCTGTTCCTTTGCCAGCAGCCAAAAAGACCATTGGTTGCCGATGGGTTTATAAGGGTAAGTTCAAGTCTGATGGGACTATTGAGAGGTTCAAAGCACGCCTGGTGGCTAAGGGATATACACAGAAATATGGTGTGGATTATGAGGAGACGTTTTCACCAGTTGTGCGCATGACCACCATTAGAACTTTGTTAGCTTTGATTGTCACAAAAGGCTGGAATGTATTTCAGTTGGATGTGAACAATGCCTTCCTCCATGGTGATTTAGTAGAGGAGGTATATATGACCATGCCTGAGGGTATCTCCAATCCCTTACATCATGTTTGTCGCCTTCGCAAGTCCTTATATGGCCTTAAGCAAGCCTCTAGGCAATGGTATCATAAGTTGACTTCAACTCTTAAGGGTATTGATTTTGTGCAGTCGAAGTTTGATTCTTCCCTGTTTCTTCAGACATCTGGCAATGATGTGGTGCTTGTTGCAGTCTATGTGGATGATATTTTAGTGACAGTGACTAATGAGCATATGATACAACACCTCAAGACCACCCTCCATTCCTTATTCAGTATCAAGGACTTAGGGCGGCTCAACTATTTTCTGGGTATGGAAGTGATCTATCTCAAAGATAGCTTGTTATTAACTCAGAGAAAGTTTGCATCTGAGTTGTTGCAAGATGCTAACATAGGGGTTGTTTCTTCTTGTGTCACACCTCTTCCCTTAAACTACAAGCTATCAGATGAAGACTCCAGTGATCTTCTTAAGGATCCTGTTCATTATAGGAGTCTTGTAGGCAAATTAAACTACTTGACTAACACACGACCAGATCTCTCTTTTGTGGTCCAGACTTTGAGTCAATTTCTCCAAGCTCCTAGGGAGTCTCATCTTCACGCCCTCACTCATGTCCTGCGCTATATTCAAGGAACCATCTCTTATGGGATACTCTTTCAAGCTGGTGATGCTCTCACTTTACAAGCTTTCTCTGATTCAGATTGGGCCTCTTGCCCAATGACAAGGCGATCAGTGACTGGATATGTCCTCTTATTTGGTCCCAATCCCATTTGTTGGCGCTCTAAAAAGCAGGCCACTGTTTCAAGGAGTTCCTCTGAGGCAGAGTACAGAGCCATGTCCCATGCTGCCTCTGAAGTGACATGGCTCGTGGGTTTGCTTGGTGAACTGGGTGTTTCTTCCCTCACACCAGTCACTCTACATTGTGATAACAAATCCGCAATTCATATTGCTAAAAATCCTGTATTTCACGAGAGGACAAAGGATATAGAGATCGATTGTCACTTTACTCGTGAAAAGGTTATGGATGGGCTTCTGCAGCTATCTTATCTTCCTACACGCCATCAACTTGTTGATGTCTTGACCAAGGTCTTCCCCTCTGATCAGCTTCGCCAATTGTTGTCCAAGTTGGGCATGTTTCTTCATTCACCTGCTCCAGCTTGCGGGGGGGTGTTATGCAGTGTAACCTTGTGTTGGTGCAAATCGGTTAGAGAACCGGATTAGTTTGTTTTGGCGGGAAAATTGTTATTTCCTTGCTTCTTTATTTTTGCACTGCTATATAAGAGTTTTATGTGTTGTAATAAGAAGCTAATGCTTCATTCACAATAGTCAATATGAAGCTCCAAATAAAGGAGTCCTTCATGGATTCCCCTAAAACCTGATTTCCTCTCATTCTCATTACAATCAATCTTCATCTCCTTGATTCGATTGATTGTTCTTGTTTTCAGTTTACACAGATTCATCAATTCTGTTATCTCTCCCCCGCTAGTCCTGATGGGTCGCTCTCTCCAGGGGCCCTCTCCGACGACTCTGTCTCGCACTGTAACCAACGTTTCTGGTGTCTGGACTTTCCGGTTCAATGGTCCTCCCTCCCCTCTACCAGCGTTGGTCCCTCGGCTGCAGCTGAGCCTCCTTCTGCAGAGCCCGCTGTCCCGGATTTCCCGCCTCTCCCGAGTGACCCATTCACTCCCGCCTCGGGCCAAGCTGGTCCGCCCCAGGTAAGGCCCCCTGTTATGC
The DNA here is from genome assembly GCA_029168935.1 of Oxyria digyna. Lineage (NCBI taxonomy): Eukaryota > Viridiplantae > Streptophyta > Magnoliopsida > Caryophyllales > Polygonaceae > Oxyria > Oxyria digyna. The sequence continues at coordinate 26,106,944 of JAPVLV010000013.1, forward strand.
CTGCTAGCAGGCCCTCGTTCTCTGAAGCTGTTGCCGGGAACAAGATCCCCTCTTCCCTCACCCCTCTCTACTTTGAATTTGGGTACGAGGATGGCATTATTGATTTTAGTGAAATGGATATTGCTCCCCAAGTTGAAAAATGGAGTCTATGTTTCGTGGGTGCAACCATGGGGGAGTCCGGGAAAAATAAATAAATACTACAAATAGATTTACTAAAATAGAGTAATTAACATTCTATATGAAGTGTAAATATGCTTTTATGCCACTTAATAATTGACATTACATGAGAAAAAAAGCAGATTTAGTCACTTTGACATAAAAAATACAAATAATGTCACGTTAAGTAAATTTTTACTCGATCTTATGTTTTTATACTATTTTAACCGATTTTTCACGATTTAGGTATGATTTTAATCCGACTTAAATTATTTACGATTTTGGTGTACGATACGGATCAGACATGTACTTTGGATCTTAAAATCTTACGATTTTACGACTTGAATCTCAATTTTAATAACCATGCCTCTCACTAAAGAGAGTGAACCATTTGAATTTAGCAATGGTGATATCCTCGCTCCATGGGGAACGCTAAGGCCTCAGATGCAAGGGTGCTGCCGTTTCTGGATCGTCATATCAGTCTTGTAACGAAAGCAATGGGATGGATTTGTGGATCCCAAGGGAACAAGTTGATTGGATATGGGGATTCGAAGGAAGGAAGAAGGAAAGCAAGAAGGAGCTCTGCAAAAATTAGGGTTGTTTCTCTATTCTCTCTCCTATTTTGTTCCAAGCATTTATTTTTTAAATGGGTGGATTCTTCTCCACGTATTTAATTACCAGTGCCAGACTCTTTCTTCCTTGTTTTAACCCGAACCTTCTTCCTTGTTAAAACCCAGGCCGTATATCCTTCAGATCTAACAATACTCTATGAAAATTTGTAACTAAAACTCCCTAAAAAATTATAACTTTTTTAAATATCTAACATAATTTTTTTTCTTTCTCCTTCGGTCACCATTATCGTTCATATATCTTTTCCTTCCCCTCTCCCACCTTTGCCGTCGTCAATTATTCCACCCTCTTCATCAATCTCTATCTTTGTCTACCCACGCCTCGTGCTCCTCTTCCACCGCCAACGCGACTCGCAGTCGCAGATCTGTAGGATCGGGCTGCGACCGCTAGCTTCTCTACCTGAACGTTGTGAACCAGTGCGCTTGGAGTCCAAGAGGATAGGATTGATGAGAGACAACGAAATGATATAGAGAAGTGAGAAGTAGAGGACGGAGATTTGGTGGGAGGACGAGGAGAGGGATAGGGCGATGACGATGTCGGAGGAGAGGACGAAAGGTGAAAACTGGTAGATTTGGTCGATGAAACAAACTGTCATCATTGATGCCGTTTTTCATTCAGTGGGAGATTAGTAAATGATTATCTAGATTTTATAGTCAAGTTGGGTGAACTCATGGCATTCTAGTGTTTGAATGCGGCTCAGTGTCTCAATGTCATTTCTTAATGCTTTTATGATTCCATGATCTTCTATGGGAAGTAAGCTTACAAACATGTGCTGAAGATTGATACTTTGCAGTGTTGAAGTAGCATCAGTATTAAGGAGGGGTCGGATTAGTCTACTGAAGATTATTCTCACCCTATACTTTCCCATAGTTTATGTTTAGGTATAATTGCTCTATTATCCGACTAGTCAAGTCAGATTTAGAGCTATCAATCGACCTAGTCAAGTCAGGTTCAATCATTTTTCAGGTTCAAGCTTAGGACAATCTCTTCTAATGGACATGTTCCTCCGAAAGCTCGGCTAGTTTATCTATGGCATGCATCTTCTTTGAGCAAAGTTGCGAACTGAAGCTGAAAGTGCTGTTTTTCGTGGGATATTACTTCGGCACCCACATTATACGTTACTCAAGAAAATCCATAAACAAAAAGAAACTAAGAATGAACTAGATATTTTAGGAGCATCTTCTTTGAAGGTTTCACTCAATTAATGAATGGTATAGTTGTTTGTGTTGATGGTGGAGGAAGACGTGGATATGATTAGTGTCAAGAGGGAGCCTTCACAAACTGGTTTAATGAGATGCGTCAAGGGAATTCGCGCCTACGACCGGCTATGGTGATCAAGTGAGGGCTTGAACAAGGAAATTGCTTTGGGATTAATCCGAAAGGGTTTTTTCAAAGAGGAACAGGGGATTCGAAGATATGTGAACAGTTTGTTAACGCATTGGTTAAGCTCAACTGCCCAACTAACTTATATAGACCTGACCTAGCTAGCTTGACCCTACTCATTCTCAACTATAAAGCTACTCTATACAAAGACGATAAAAGAGAAATACAGAGTGTGTCCCTTGGCAAAAGAGAAAAAGTCAGGTAGGCGAGACAAATGTGTTCCTGAAAAGATCGTTTCAATAGATAATAACCACTATGAATTAAACTACGTTTTCAAAGATATATAATCCATGGGAGTGGCCTAGGAAAGAACCGTGAGAACGGATCTAAGCCACCCAACGTTAAGAAGAAACAGAGGGATGTGGTTAACTGATGAGCGCCCCTGTTAGAACAAAATATGAAGCGAATTTGGGCGTCTCTCAAACAAGGAAATGTGATATCAAAGGCGTTCCGATTTCCTGGTAAACTCATCATACATGATCGAAAAATTGAAAAAGAAGGAAGCTTTTTGGAGACGAAGAACACAACGAAGGAAGTAATTCGAGCGATTTAGAAGATTTATAACCAAACATGATATCAACATCAACTGTCAAACTCAAACCCGAGAAAACTATTTTTAGGGTGAGAACAAGAGAATGATTGATGTTCATCAAAATATACATAAATGTTTATCAAAATGTACTCAAACATTCATCAGAAATTTTATTACACATCTTTGAAAAATGATGCATATATAAAATTATTTTCGGAATGTTCTTTAGTTTCTCAATAATCGTTTTCTTATAAATGTATGTTCTTTAAGTTTTTGGATGTTTTTAAGTTTGTTAACAAATGTTCACCACTAGTACTAAATGTTCACCATTTTTCACATTCAAGTCGAGAACGGATAGGATTGAGAAAAGTCATATAATACAACATCAATTGAAGTACGTTTGCTTACGTAATAGGAATATACTCCCTCCGTTAAAATTTACTTGTCCCTGAAGTCCAAATCATTTGTTAAAAATTACTTGTCTTTTTAACATAATTTTACACCATTTTTTCCAAATTTGCCCTACTGTTATTGATTCTTTCTTTTATTCTCTCACTATTCTTTCTTTTATTCTCTATGTCATTACTTAAATTATCAAGGGTATACTTCTCTAAAATTTTAATAAATAAATTTTCCCTAAAATTGCTCCAGGGACAAGTAATTTTTAACGGAGGGAGTACATAAGGATTTAAGGGGGATTGAAAAAGAAAAATTAAAGGATTGGATGTTGAAGCAAAATGAAAGCGGAGCATAAAATCTATGAGATAATCATGATGAAATGACTTATTTGGGAAGGAATGTTGAAGAGGATAGAGAATAATGATATTCTGGCGATGATTCCGGCTCGGAGGAGTGTTTGATCGCGGAGTTGGGGAGGAACCCTAATGACCAAATCCTGAAGCATGAGGTGATTAATGGTTGATATAGTGGCATGACGGACTTGAAGTCCCATCTCCCTCGTCGTGTCCATCAACCTCGCAGGTGGGAAGTCGACGTCAGGTGACTGCACAGTTATAACCGCCTCTGTGCCCATGAGCTTCACTTCCACCACCGTAGGCCCAGTGCCAATTCGGGCCTCCAAGTCGACGTCAGGTGGAAAATAACTAGGCTCAATAACCTGAATTTGACATTAAAAAGGGTTTATAACCCTCGTTTTTTTGGACTAAATAAACTAACTCAATCTATATCACAATCCATCGTCAAACTAAAATTGTCATCAACATAATACGTCATGTCATCATACAATCCGTCATCAACTGAAACCGCAACTGTCATCAACACAAATTGTCATCATGTGTAAAAGGATTACTTACCCTTGGGAGGGGGTCAGGTGGTGCATTAATTCGGGCCTCCAAGTCCATCACACGGGCCCGTAGCTCGTTGATGTAGGAAACGACATCAGATAGCAGAGAGGCCTTGTCCATCCTCGATAGCTTGGGGACCACTGAACGCAGCTCGTAGAACCGCGCGTTCATCTTCTCCCTCCGCTTCCACATGATTAGGAGGAGGGTCGGACGAGTTCCTTCTATCGGGCCCGGACTCGGGCTTGGAAGGCTCGGGTCTGGGCCCGATAGAAGGTGGAAATGAAAAGGGAGAAAGAGAGCCGAAGAGGGAGTTCGCTTGTTGGACGAGGCTCCAGTACTCGTTGTTGAGATGAAGAGCCGAGCTCAAGAACGCCCTCGGAGGCGGGGATACAGAGGAGAGTGTTGAGGCTGTGGGAGTTGGCGTCACGAGAGCGGTCGCAGCTGTAGGGTCCGCCAGCCAGCCACACCAGCGACCCCGTGCTGAACGTCCTCCCGAGGACGCCATCTCGAAGAGTGAACTTCTTGGTGGAGGAGGTCACGTAGAACCACTCCACATCACTCACATCACCCGACGGTCGCTAGAAGTACCCGTCTTTCCACGAGAGGGTAACTTCCGCGCCTGAGAGCGCTTCCCACAAATTTTGTACTCACTCTCTTTTTTTCCCTATGTAATCACTTTTTTACAACTAATTCCTAATGTAAGCTCGTTCTTAACTTAATTTTCGGAATAGGCGTAATTCTGAGATTTGGAAAAATTTAAAGGTGGATCCGTTGTTCGAATCATACCTGTTGGAATAGGGACCTAAGGAAGTTTGGTTCCTACATGGTACCTTTCCACTATTCTTCTGTGTTTTGAAGATGACAATCTTAGCATATGCTATGACATAATTTATCTTAATATTTCAGATGAAAATATTGAAAACTTAAAGCTGATGAAGTATTAAGGGAAGCGGAAGGGGAACTTTGTTGCCTCTACGTTACATCTAACCCTAGCGTGGGCGGCAAGAAGAGAAGATCTTCAAGAAGATCTTTCCCTTGTTAGGATATTTCTTTGTTAGTTGTAATCGTTCAATGTAACACATTAAATATCTCGAGTTGATTATGTCAACTTGACAACCGTAGAGATCCTCATATATTAGGAAATAAGTTTTACGTAAAATATTTTCTTGGAATATCTTTATACGGGAGACTTCCCCCTATATATATGATGATCTTTACGTTCTTAGTCCTGATGTATTTTGACAGAGCTTGAAGTGCATCAGACTCAGAAGAGAAAGAGTTGTTCTTGAGAAAGAACATCAAGTAAGTTCATTTATGTTTCATCTAAGGGTTTCTGATAGGAACTAGGTTAGTACTTAGCAATAAGTTTGTAATCTCATTCGTGCCTAAATTCATTGATTGAATATACAAGTAGACTTTTCAATCCTCGAAAGAGAGGTGATTTTCATCCAAAGATAACTAGTTGGTTATCTAGGGTTTCCACCTTAAGTAATTGTGTTGATAACTTGTTTCATTACTTCCGCTGTGCCTAGGAACTGGACAACTCTTTGTTACAGTTCCATTGATACTAACAAACAGATAATACAATTCGTATCAGAGCTAGAGCTCTAGATTGTGTGTTACTCGCAGGTTATCAATCTCGTCCAAGTTAAGTGAACCAGAACTAGGTATTTCAACAAACAAACCATACCTATTGAAACCTGGTCAATTTCAATGGTGGGAGGAACAAAAGATAGGGTTCTTCCAAACAAATGACATGATATGTTGGAAGATCGTTGAGCATGGGAACTACGATGTTCCGAAGGATCCTGCTGATCCTAAGAAAGAACTCAACTCCCAATGATGGGCTACTGAATAATTCTCTCAACAAGAGAAAAATGAAAAAGCAAGACAATAAATTCTGAATGCCCTCTCCAAATCGGATCAGGTTAAGGTCATGAGCATTGACAATGCAAGAGACATGTGGAAAGCTCTTGAAACCTTCAATCTGGGAAGTGAAGATCTCCAGAACAACAGGAAATTTGATCTACAAGGAGAATATCACAGGTTCAAGATGCTTGAAACTGAAAATGTATCTGCTTATCATGGCCGACTTGAGATTCTTTGCAGTAAACTCAGAGCTTGCGGTGTGAAGCTTGAAGAATGGTCCAAATCCATGGTCTTTTTAAATGGTTTAAACTCAAAGTTTGTCGTGAAGCTCGACATCATGAAGATAAAATGAAGGGAAATGAGAAGAATTCCACTGAAGCAGTTATAGCTTTAGCTCTGACTAAAGTCCTGGAAAGACACTCTACTGAAGCTGACTCAGATGAAGATGACGATGAAATGACTGCCTTACTGACAAGCAAAGTAAGAAAATTCCATAGGGACAAGTTCCCTAGAAATGATAATCGAAAACAACGAAGGTAACTCAGATGCCAATGTGATCAGGTCGGACATTGTTTGTGCCTATAAATACCACTACGGTTGCGACGTGTTCGTAGGGTCAACGCGTTGGAATGTACATGAAGACGGGGTGAGCAATAGAAGATGTCCAAGCAAGTAACATGATCGTAGACATCATGAAGGTCAACACGGAGTACTCTTTTTACTCTTCTCATGGTTTTTCCCACGAGGTTTTCCTAAGAAGAGGTTTTAACGAGGCTCCCAAGGTCATTCATCACCGTGACACCATCAACATGGTCCATGAAGCCATCTACGAGATAGATGAAGCCATCTACGAGATAGACAAGGTCATCTACGAGATAGATAAGGCCATCTACGAGATAGATAAGGTCATCTACGAGATAGATGAACTCATTTACGAGATCATCTACGAGATCACCTACGAGATCAACTACGGGTTCCCTTGATCATCTACGAGTTCCCAAGGTCACCTACGTAAAGATGAAGTACGTTGACGAGAAGAGCTACGTGTAGACGATGACGAGTACGAGAAAGAACAAGTATGAAGGCGTCTTCGAGATCAAGATAAAGTCGGCTGAGTATATTTATGTCTTTTATTTAATATTCATTATGTAAATAGTAAAAGATATTAGAAAGAATATGATGCGGGGATAAGCCGCTGTTGTCCGATCTAGACACCAAACCTCGAACAGAAACTCGAACAGAGAAGAAAGGCGGAATTAGAATGAGATGAAAGAAGGATAAGTCGAATGATAGGTCAATTGGAACCAAATCAAACAACGATAAAACCCCTGAACTTAAACGCTGTATTCAATATCAAAGTCTGGGTGACCTAAAACAATAACTAAGGCAAACCTTATATAGGGTTCATAAGGATGCCAATTAAAAGAAATAAAGAAATAAAAGTGTTTCCCAAAATAACAAACCAATAAAAGGCATTAAATCCCGAAAACGAAATAAAACAAGAATTCTCGGCGAAATCAACAGGCCGCGATCCGCAGTCGCGGAAACGTCCGCGGTCGCGGGTGGCATGGCCGCGGTCGGGGATTTTCCACTGTCTCCGCCGCCTTTGTCATTTGGCTCCGAGTGCTCTCGAACCTCAATTATCATAACCGTCTTCAATGGTGGTTCCTCTTCAACACTTAGCTCTTTAGACATGAAGAAAGCTACTAACTTGTCTAGTTCTTGTTGGACTTCCTTAGCTCTCGAACGAGTCAATGCACCTTCAAACTCGGGAACCGTTGGTGTCGGTTGATGTCCAGATGATCCTTCATCATCCTCCGCTTCTTGAAAAGGATTCGACCTCGAATCATCCAGCTCCTCCTCTTCTTCGCCTTTAAACAATGTTAGATCTTGCACATTGAAGATGGCACTCACTTGATATTCACCGGGAAGCTCCAAGACATAAGCATTATCTCCAATCTTCTTAAGCACCTTGAATGGTCCATCACCTCTTGGGGACAGCTTTGAGTGGCGTTTGCTGGGGAAACGCTCTCTCCTAAAGTGGACCCACACTAGGTTTCCCTCCTTGAAGACGACCTTCTTCCTCTTCCTATTTGCCTTGCTAGCATTTGTAGCAGCTACTTCTAGCAATTTAGCTCTTGTCCTCTCATGAATTTCCTTGATGTGATCAACCTGTTTTCCTGCATTGAAATCCACTCGCTCCTTCGTAGGTAACGGCATAAGATCAAAAGGGGTTAGTGGATTCAAACCATACACACATTCAAAGGGACTCAGCGAGGTTGAAGAATGGATGGCTCTATTGTAGGCAAACTCAACATGGAGTGAGGCTTCTTCCCAGGCTTTCAAATTCTTCTTAAGAATGGTTCTCAAAAGGGTTCCTAAGGTCCTATTGGTTACTTCAGTTTGACCATCAGTTTGAGGATGACTAGATGTAGAGAATAGTAGTTTAGTCCCTAGTTTTCCCCAAAGAGTTTTCCAAAAGTAACTTAGAAATTTCACATCCCTATCACTCACAATAGTCTTTGGTACTCCATGTAACCTAACAACTCCGGTAAAGAACAAGTCAGCCACATGATGAGCATCATTAGTCTTGTTGCAAGCAATAAAATGAGCCATTTTAGAAAATCTATCAACAACCACAAAAATAGAATCTCTCCCCTTCGTAGTCCTAGGCAACCCTACAATAAAATCCATACTAATGTCTACCCATGGGGTCGTAGGAATAGGCAAAGGAGTATACAATCCATGTGGTTTAACTCTAGACTTAGCCTTAAGACACTCCAAGCATCTTTTCAAACAATGCTCAACATCCCTAAGCATATGGGGCCAATAAAAATGAGTATGCAACATATGATATGTCTTATCTCTACCAAAGTGTCCCATTAATCCACCCTTACGGGCTTCTTCAACAAGCAATAATCTCAAAGAACACTTAGGTATGCATACTTTACTAGCCCTAAACAAGAAACCATCAAACAAGTAAAACTTATCCAAAGTTCCTTTATCTAAACATTGCTTATAAATAGCACCAAAATCAGCATCATTACGATATAACTCCTTGATGTAAACAAAGCCTAACACCTTAGAGTCAAGTTGAACAATTAAAGCATGCCTCCTAGATAGTGCATCAGCAAAAACATTGTCCTTTCCCTTCTTGTATTTGATAATATAAGGGAAAGTCTCAATAAATTCCATCCATCTACCATGCCTCCTATCAAGTTTGTCTTGGCTCCTAAAATGTTTCAAAGATTCATGATCGGTATGCAAAACAAACTCTCTAGGCCATAGGTAGTGTTTCCAAGTCTTAAGTACTCTATATAGTGCATACAATTCCTTATCATAAGTAGAGTAATTTAGACTTGCATCTTTCAACTTTTCAGAAAAGAAGGCAATAGGCTTACCTTCTTGCATGAGTACTCCTCCTATGCCAACTCCTGAGGCATCACATTCCACTTCAAAGGGCCTAGTGAAGTCGGGAAGCACAAGCAATGGCGCTTCGGTCAATCTGCGTTTTAGCTCTTCAAACGCCCTTTCTTGAGCCTCCTTCCAAACAAAGGCCGAATGCTTCTTTGTTACCTCAGTTAGGGGTGCAGCAATGGTGCTGAAATCCTTCACAAAACGCCGATAGAAGCTAGCCAATCCATGGAAACTTCTGACTTGGCTGCTAGTCGTGGGGGTTGGCCAATCCTGAATGGCCTTAATCTTCTCCTCATCAACCTGTAATCCCTGGGAGCTCACTACAAAGCCAATAAATATAACTTTATTAGTGCAAAAATCAGACTTCTTCAAATTAGCATATAGTCGCTGTATACTAAGAGTAACGAGTACTTCCCTGAGATGTTGCTCATGCTCCCCTAGGGACCTGCTGTAAATCAAGATAACATCGAATTAAACTATAACAAACTTCCCTATAAACTTCCTCAAGACATGATTCATTAGGGTCATAAAAATAGAGGGAGCATTAGTAAGTCCAAATGGCATAACAAGCCACTCATATAGACCAAATTTGGTCTTGAAGGCAGTCTTCCACTCATCGCCTTACCTCATTCGGATTTGATGGTAGCCACTCCTAAGATCAATCTTGGTGAAGTTTGTGGCACCATGAAGCTCATCCAACATGTCATCCAACCTTGGTATAGGATGACGATACTTGACAGTTATGTTGTTGATAGCTCGGCAATCAACACACATCCGCCAAGAATTGTCTTTCTTAGGCACAAGTAAGACCGGAACTGCACAAGGACTAAGACTTTCTCGAACATACCCCTTATCTACAAGCTCCTGCACCTGCTTCTGAATCTCTTGACACTCCTGAGGGTTCATTCTGTAAGTTGGCCTGTTAGGTAAAGAAGCTCCTGGAATAAGATCAATTTGATGCTCAATGCCCCTAAAGGGTGGTAAGCCCGCTGGAATCTCATCCGGAAACACCTCAACAAACTCATCAAGAATAGCTTGAATGCTAGGGGGTAGATCAACTCGAGAATCGATACGTGTCAACACAAATCTCTTGCAAAGCATCATTAAGGTAGTGTCCAATGGCAAGTACTCACCTTACAATTCGGATTTGGAGGACAAAAGAGCGCGAGGAGGGGTAGTCGAAACAACAAGGGCTCCTGCACCAACTTCCGCAGTCGCGGGTTTCGAGCCGCGGTCGCGGTTTAGACTCTGTCGAGTCCCGTCGCGATCCGCGATCGCGGATTTCGAGCCGCGGTCGCGGTTTTGGCTCTGTCGAGACCCGCCAACTTCCGCGGTCGCGGATTTGGAGCCGCGGTCGCGGTTTTGGCTCTGTTGCGCCAGCACCTCAGTTTCGTCGGTGGCTCTTTCTTTGCCTTTGCTCTTCTCATATGCATCTTCTATCTGTGCTGGAGTCATAGGTTTAAGAGTAATAGGCTTATTATTGAAATAAATGAGTGACGGTTAGTGTGACCATCATGAACAACTTTTCTATCATATTGCCATGGTCTACCTAACAATATATGACAAGCCTGCATAGGAACGACATCACACAGGACTGTATCCTCATATTTCCCTAAGGAGAAAGTTATCCTAGCTTGCTTTTGAACTCTTAATTCACCACATTCATTCATCCAATGCAATTTATAGGGCCTAGGGTGGAAAATAGTAGCAATATGCAATTTAGAGATTAATTCAGTGCTAGCAATATTGCAACAACTTCTTCCATCAATAATCATATTACAAACCTTCCCTTGAACCAAACATCTAGTATGAAACAAATTTTCTCTTTGGTTATCCTCACAAAGGGCGGGTTGTACATGCAAATTTCTCTTACAAATCAAAGAATCACCATGCTCATAACCAATTTCATCACTAAGATCATCCTCATCATGCATTTCATCTAGGTTTTCCTCCTTTTCACTTTCACTTTCATATTAACCTAGTTGATTAACAATTAATACTCTAGAATTAGGACAATCCTTCATCATATGACCCTTTCCTCTACATTTAAAACATTCAATATCCCTAGCTCTAGAAGTAGGGTTAGAAGTACTCCCTCGGGGTCCATTGGAAGGGCCAAGTGTAGTTTTTGAAGGCACTTGGGCAGCAGGTGGTGGGTTCCTTTGGGGACCGCTATCTTCCTTAGCAAGGGGCTCTCAGGCTGAAGGGTAGGAAGTTCTTCCTGGTGGGTTCCTTTCGAGAGCGTTTCCGACGTCGCCAGAGACGACGATCCCGCAACCAAAAAGAAAGCCGACGATGATGTCACCAACATGGCCTCCGTCAAGAATCAATTCTACAGCGTCCAAAAATCCTGGGAAGAGGCCAAGAGCGCCAGTGAAGAAAAAACGATGGGACTCGCCAAAGAAAACGAGCGACTACGCTCTGTTATAAAGGACTCAGGACAGAGTCCGCTAGGCCTCCCACTTACGTTCGCGATCAGAGTGTCGTTCGTCGTCTTGACATGGATGCCGTAGCCGAAGAGGAAGAAGACCTTGAGCTCTCAAGACGCCCAAGACCGATCACATCGACGAGAGCGGGCCGAGGAGAGCCATCCAAAAAGAAAGCCCTAACTCCTAACGCGGTCGCGAGTATCGTAGCCCAACAAGTCGGAGCCTTAAGAAAGGTGATGATGCTTAGGCCAGGAGCTCCAAATTCCATAATACCCGAAGAAGAGCATGCGTTCGAGGAAAGCCCTTTTATTAGGAGTATCGCCATCCAGAAGATCGCAAAGAAATTCACCGTTGCGGATCTCCCCGTCTACGATGGGTCAAGCGACCCCGTAGAACATATCTTACTGTACAAAGCCAAGCTCTCCACAAGTCCTATCGACCCAAGATTTAAAGAAGCAATGATGTGCAAATTCTTTAGCTCGACATTGAAAGGTCCCTCCTTGACATGGTTCATCCACTTGCCTCAAGAAAGCATCTCGTCCTACGCGGAACTATCCAACCGATTCAGGCTACAATTCGCCAGTAGCAAGCTCTTTGCGAAACAACCGTCAGATCTCCACAACATGCGTATGAACAGGGGTGAAACCATAAGGGAGTTTCTTAAGCGTTTCAACGACGAGAAAGTCAGGATCCCATGTTGCACGGAAGGTACCGCCACCGACGCGTTCAGACGCGCCCTCCCCAAAGATAGAGATTTATATAAAGAACTGACAAGGACATGTACTGAGTCGTTCGAGATAACGAGAGCAAGAGCAATGGAAGCAATACGCTTAGAGGAAGATCTTCGAAATCACCTCGAAGAAAGGCGTCGATCTCCACGAAGGCACTCTCCATCGCGAAAAGACTCTCCTCAGAGACGAGAGGGGGATCGCCATGATAGGAGGACTAAGCCTTTCCATAGAGAACTCCCCATGGTTCATAACGTCAGAAAGATCAATAACGTCTACGCGATCGAGAGAGGGATATGCATGAAGGTCGACGCGTTAAGAGTCATAGGATCAATGAGAAGTTACACGACGTAAGGTGGCCCAGAAAACCCAACCCCGAAAAGAAGCCAGGATCAGGAAGAGGATATTGTGAGTTCCATAACGACTTGGGGCACCCAACAGACGATTCCTATACCTTAAGAAAAGAAGTTCTCCATCTTTTGAAAAGAGGCGACCTGCTAGACCTACTCTCCAAAGAAGGTCGTGACGCGTTCAAAAGAGGTAGAGAAAGAAATAGATCCGCCTCGCCACCGCCTCCATCAAGCCGGTCAAGGGCAATTAACACAATCTTTGGAGGATCTCCGGTTAGCGGCTATACGGTCTCAGCCGCCAAGAGGAACGCCAAAACACTACGCGGAGAACGAAGCGTCTTACCGGTGTATCACGTGAGGACCATCAAGAAGGGCTATCCCATCACGTTCGATGAGCCAAACGGGTCGGTGGATCATCACGACGGCTTAGTTATTTCCCTAACCATTAGCAACTGCAGGGTGAAGAGGATCCTTATAGATAACGGAAGTTCAGCAAACATCGTCACCTTATCTGCAATCAAGGAACTCGGGCTCTCCAGTGACGACGTAGTGAAGAAATACATCCCTCTAGTAGGATTCAGTGGCGAAGTGGCCGACATGCTTGGAGAAATCACTCTAACCACCCTAGCGGAAGGGGTAAACATGCAAACCAAGTTCGTAGTAATGGAAGCCGAGTCACCCTATAACATGATACTGGGAAGGCCATGGTTACATGACATGAAAGCCATCCCATCCACGTATCATCAGTCCCTGAAGTTTCCATCCCCCTGGGGAATACAAGAAATTAAAGGCGAACAACAAGTAACGAGAGAGTGCTATAGCGTAGGGATGAAGAAAACCAGCAACGCATCAATAGTAAGGAAGATCAAAGCATAGCAACGAAAGGACCACAGAGAACGCCTAAGATACGCCCGACGGAAGATTTGCGACATGAAAGAAGAAGTCGGCAAGATAGGCGATGAAGTATACGTTCTAGAAGTAAAGTTGCATACTATCCGAAAGATAAAGAAGAGAAAAGCTTCCTCATGGTCAGAACGCCCAAACAACAAGAAACTCAAGAAGAACAAGAAATTAGAGAGGAAAGCCAAAAAGAAAAAGACGCATCCCAAAAGATTAAGAAAAGATTCATCCCCTACGCTGAGCAAAGACGTCGATAAGAACAACGTATCCCTAAGGAAGTACAAGCAGAGTCTCTGAGTCCAAAGATGAAAAACATTTATGGCGGAGAACCCCGATCTAAGCTACATGTTCCTGAAACAACATCCGCCGTGATAAGTCATGGTCGAGAGAGTAATCAAGATGCTTTTTATGCGTCCATTAAATGACCCTTCTATTTCCTTTGCATGAGTAGTTTTTAAGTTTTCAATAAAGACATGTCGTTCTCGATTAGGTCAATATGACAGGGGGTCGTAGAGACTAGGGGTAGGCGTCAGTGTCACGTTTAGTTCAAGTATGATGCATCTTCTATTTTATATACAAGTAGACCTTTCTTTCTGACTTGTCAAGCATGCTGAGATGTTTCGTTTCCAATTACTTGCTCCATGACTATTAAGAGAACGTGCCTCTCGAGTACGGTATACCAAATAAGAAGCAAGAAGGCCGCGGTGAAAATCCGCGCCGGGGGAGAATTTCGTTAGTTTACGCGTTCAAGGCCACATCTACGCGTAGGCAACGTTAGCCGAACTGCCGACCCCGATTCGATGCTTCCCATGATTGTTAGCGACGTGTGGAAATGGTCATGAGGGAATGAAGCCCGGTACCTCACGAAGCCGGCCGGATCCTCTGAGCAAACAAGGGAAACCTATTTGACACGATCATTCTTCAGGAACGCGTCTTAACGCCTTCCAGCCCCTCTGAGAGTCATGAATCCACGGGCAATTCGCCAAACCGGCAGGGACGCGTCCACCGGCATCGTAAGTCCTAAGAATCAAGAAATCGGACGCCATACACGATGAATAGGCCCGTCGATTAAAAGATTTCGACGTCGACCTAAACGCTAGCGTGAGGCAAAGGATCCACCTTTAAAGTAAGGGGTAACGTCATAAGCTGATCAAAATCACACGCTGACCTACGTCCGCCAGTCGCTTCTGGGTTCGTAGGAAATGCTGGACCCAAACCTCATGTAAGTCGGCAAATAAGCTAAAGTAAGTCGCATTGACCACACTCCTTGATCAAGTCAACAAAGCACACCTCGAGCACATGAGTTACGAACAAAAGAGTATCGAACTAAGGGGTTAAAAAGTCACAAGCCATAAAGAAAAGCGAATCCTACGCATTAATACGATAAAGACGCGAAAGACCAAAAGAACATTAGCACAAATTTCTTTGGTAGCTTCAAACCAAGCGCATGAAAAAGGCTTGGATCAAACCTACCAAAAGGGGTAGAGATAGAGATATAAGAAAGCACGAGTCTGCAGACAAAAAAAAATGCAAGAAGAAAGACGGCGAAGGAACAAATACGATTGAAGTTTCATTCAAAGAAAGCAAAAGGAAAGATAATAAAACCAAGAAAAAGAGGGGTAACAACGTCTACACGTAGATATACGCGTCACCAAAAGAAAAACAAATACATAAAGTTACAAAGATCTGGATTCTCCTTCGGACGACCCGGAAGCACCATTCGCATCCTCCTCTCCTTCCTCCGAATGATCTTCTCCATCGACATCCATATCTTCAGGACGAGACTCCGGACGCGTAGGACAAGAACCAGCTTCAACACCTGCAGGGGGCTCAGGATAAACGCTATGGAACTCAGCACGTTCGCCAACAGGATCCCAGTCTTTATGTTTGCCAGCAGCATACTCCTCATAGACCTAAACCCGAGACATCCAAGACCAATAAATCCTCGCCTCAGACAAATCCCTCTCGTGTTGCATCGTCTTCGCCGTTACATCCATCTCCAAAGTACGAAGCTCCTGCTCCAACCTTTGGACGCGTTCAGTAAACTTCTCATTAAGGGAAACGGTGTCGTCCGCCTTCTTCTTCGCCGCCGCTTCCGCATTACGAGACTCGTCCAAAGCACTCTGTAAACGAGCAATCTTAGAAGTAGCGTTAGCCATCTTCTTCTCCAACGCCTCCAACTGCTCTGGATACTTCGATAGCAACGTCCAAGCACACAGAGACGCTTGAATCCTCTAGAGAGAAGAACAAAAGAAAGATAAAGGACACGTACTAAAACTACAAAGTCAAAAGTAAAGCAAACAAGCATAGTCGTAACCCTACCTGCCACTGAGCAGCGAAAGCCTCCCCCATAACGTCAGTAGGATCCTTCGATGTATAATGTTCGAGAGAAGAAGAAGAACGAAGACCCATTAAAGCCTTCAAAAGGTCTCGTCCAGGAGCAAAAGCAGCTGAAAC
Source organism: Oxyria digyna (assembly GCA_029168935.1). Taxonomy (NCBI): domain Eukaryota; kingdom Viridiplantae; phylum Streptophyta; class Magnoliopsida; order Caryophyllales; family Polygonaceae; genus Oxyria; species Oxyria digyna. The sequence goes on from JAPVLV010000013.1 coordinate 26,123,099, forward strand.
TACATCAGGAAAGTCGTCAACCGAGACGAACGGCTCCCCAGAAACATCATCTACCTTCTCCTTCCCCTTTGTGGAACGCATCGCCCTGACGAGTGGTGGAGACGGAGAAGACTCCAAACTCGTCATAAGCTCCACGTTCACAGGAGCACCGAACGAACACCCCTGCAAAGCCAGACGCTTCTTCTTCGACATCACAAGTTCAGTAGCAGAGACAGAAAGCGAACGAATACGAGAGATCGACGCTGCAAAGAAAGAAACGAGAAAAATCCTTAAGCACAGAACAAGAAGAAGTACAAAAAGAAAAAAAAGAACGAACAAGAAGAAGCCAAAGTTACCAGACGGCGTAGCAGGCCCACATTGATGACCCTCTCCGTCATGACCAAAGAAGGTTCGGTCGGCTTCAGGAATCACCAAAAGTGCAGCCACAGCCTTCTTAGACTCCTTACGAGCCTTAAGAGCTTTCTCATCAACTATAAAGCACAAAGACGTAAGGCTACGCTACATAAACGAAAGAAAAACATTCCAGGCAAGGGAAGCAAAGCTTACTCTTTGAGTTCCACTCCTCGATGAGCCAAGAAGATTCCTCTCCAAGAGAAGATTTCTCCACAAAATAAAAGACCTCGGCCCAACCACGGTCGGCCGTACTCTTCTCAAAAGCTATCTTGGCCTTCTTTTGCCTAAGTTTGAAGTAAACGCAACCCGCAGAATTGAGCGCCACCGCCATAGACTCGGCAAGATCCTCCGTGACGAAGCTTAATCCATGTTTCTCGATAGCGTCGTCTAGAGCCCCAAAAATCCTCCAGACGCTAGGCAAAAGCTTCCCTACAGCTACCCCCAAAGCAAGCATGAAAGCCTGAGTAAGGGGTGAGAAAGGGAATCGATGTCCCGCAAAAAATAGATATTCATAAACTGCTATCCATCCCGGGCAATAGGCATCCGCACTGACTCCCTCCGGAGGAATCTCGATCTTGACCTCCGGCCCTAGATCGGCAATAACCCTCAAGCGATTGGGGTCGCGAGCAAGCGAAGAGTAGCGATCAGAGTCGCGGATTATTTGTCGAGGCTCGTAGATCATTGGAGTTGCCATCGAGAGAAGAGAAATAGAAGAAAAGAGTGAATGAGAAGAATGACCGAGAGAAAACGGAGGAAATGACAAGAACAAAGATTGCCAGAGAAGGTAAGAGTTCAGAATAAGGGCGTGTAAAAGAAGATACGTTCGCCACTCATTTATAGGAGAAAATCGCGAGGATCTCAGGAAGAGATACTCTCTCCAACGGCATTATCTTCTACCAAGAAGTAGCCGTTACGATATAGACGTTGTCGGCGCGAGAAACGAAGTCTTCCTCCCGGCACGTGTAAATAATTGAAGAAAAATCCTGATCGAAGCTTAACGACGATGTCGAGAATTTTGGTGACGTTATCATCAACGCGTTCCAGTAATTTTGAAGACGTATTCTGCAAAGAAAGAAGGCGTCTCCCAACTCTTCTTAATATCACGCCCTGTAAGACGCCTTAGGGGTATTGTTTGTGCCTAAAAATACGACGACTATGGAACGCTATGGAGCTACGCGTAGAAGCATAGAAGCGACGCGACGTGAAGAACGAAGGATGGCGTCGACGTGACGTTATAAGGAAGAGCACGTCGTTCAGCTATGAGAATTAGGTCAGCCGCCACTTAGTTACCTTGTTCTGTATTATATTCTTGTAAATGGTAAAAGGTAAGATAAAAGAATATCTTTTACCATATTTGTTATATCCTTAGAAGATAGAAGGAAAAGAAAAAGATCTTATTTCCTTAGTAGGATCCTAGGGTTAACCTATATAAAGGTTAACGCCAACCTTTTGTAATTATCTGACGCTACGCCGTAATATCAATACCACAAGAAAGTTCAAGTTTCAACCTTATTCTCTCGTCTCGTTCTCTTAGTGTTAAGATTATACCGTTCTCTTTGATCTTTGCCCTATAATTGCTTAGTTATCATCTCGTTGATAATTTCGCTACAAACAATGACTACGTTGTATCTCGTTTATAAACTATGAGAGAATCGTTAAGAGTCAATAAGAGACCAAGGAAATCAGCGAAGGACTAAAAAGATCATGTAAGACCCTCCAAGAAGATGATCAAGGCGCTAAGACGTCATGAACAACACGTTCCTGAGACGTCAAAGACAACGTCAGACGATCTCCAAAGACAAGAAACACCGCGTTGCTTTATTCGCATCTCCACGACAAGGGGTAATATCTCCACAAGTTTGGTACGACCATGACGGTGTCTAAGGAACAGGACGCCCAAGAAGCCAATTACAAAGGCTAAGGATAGATGATGCATCTCGATCTAATCACGAGCAAATAAGATCTCATAAGCTAAGTTCTCTACTCCTTTATCTCTTATCTTTATTCAAGCTAAGTTCTCTACTCCTTTATCTCACCTGAACGTGCATGATAAATAAAATTCAATTAGCATAAAGATGCATGCTACCTTTATATACGCTCATAGATTGAGAAGTAAAAGCATTGCATGTCAAATATGAGATAACCTCCTAAGTCTTTCGTTAAGCTCTCTCCTTAAAGTCTGTATGATCTAAATCGGACTTGATTGGATAGGCTTTTCAGAATTGTTATTGTTCAAGCTAAATAAAAGAACAACAAAGAGAGTGACGACGTCAGGCAAGATGAAGACTTTGGATTACTATGTGATAATCTCACTCTGAACACCATCCTAAAATCATCACAAGGGGGGATAGGATACCCAAGTCATCATTAAGAAACAAGGCGACATAAGCTCTCTAGTTTTCAAGATAAAGAGCAAAGCATGATGCAAAAGATAAAAAGTCAATAGAAGTCAGTCGGCCACAGTGTAAGCAAGTTTTCAACGTCACCCTTCAGCGCGACGCCTTCTCCTAAACGCGCCTGACGGACACAACGTCCTAAACGACATCCTTCTCCAACGTTTCTAGACGCGAAATCAAGAACTCCATGATTATATGATCTCCAAAGCTACTATTCAAAATACGAACTAAGTGGAATACTAGAATGCGATGGATCAAGAAAGTCTCAAACTCGGACACGACGCTAAGAGTCGCCTAAAGAAGTACAAAGTGCAGCAAAACCAAGTAAGTTCTCTATGGAACCGAAGCCTTTGGGATCTTACTTTAATCTGAGGAAAAGAAAAAGATACTTCATCAAGTTGAAAGAAAAAAACAAAGATCGTGTCTCAAGACGCTAGCTAAAGACCACGCCAAAGAGAACGTAAGATCGAAGTAATCCTCCACAAGTTCGCAAAGAAAAAGCAATTCTCCAAAAGGAGCTACACAAGAAGTTACAATCGAAACACCAAAAGAAAAAATGTTCCAAGTAAGATAGTTGGGAAAAGAATCTTCCAACACCGAAATGAAAAACTCCTAAGGATAAGAGCGTTGGGAAACTCGACGCGTCCTGGGAAGGCCCATAAGAACTTCATTGATTGTTAGCTAAGTTGAAGTGCATATTTACCAAGTTACGCATGTCTAAGTAAGTTTACTTTCTGCATAATCACGTCATCGTCATAGCGTCGAGGCGGCAAGGGGTCACGTTGACTAGGGGTAGCTTTAGAATGTCATCGTGTCGAGTCATCATGAATATTTAAGTGTATAAGTATATCTTTTCTCTCCAATGTGTTAAAGTATGCTGAGTTGTTTCGTTTCCAAACTACTTGCTCTATGTCTATGACGTAACACAGAGCTACAAAAGGCCGCGGCGAAATCCGCGCCGGGGAGGAATTTCGTTAGTCTACGAGTTCAAGGCTTCATCTACGTGTATACATAGTTAGCCAAACCTCCGAATCCGAGTCGACTCTTCCCATTATTGCTAGCGACGTGTGGCAATGGTCATGGGGAATGAAGCCCGGAACCTCACGAAACCGGCACGATCCGCTGAGCAAAGAAGCGAAACCTATTACCATGACCACTCTCCAGGAATGCGTACTCGCGCCTTCCACGGCCCCTCTGAGAGTCATGAATCGACCGGCAAAACGCCAAACCGGCTAAGAGGCGTCCACCGACATCGTAAGTCCAAACAATCAAGAATCAGACGCTACACGATGAATAGGCCCGTCGATTAAAAGAGTTCGACGTCGACCTAACGCTAGCGTGTGGCAAAGGATCCACCATAAAGTAAGGGGTAACGTCACAAGCTGGTAAAAGCACACGTTGACCTACGTCCGCTACTCGCTTCGGGTTCGGAGGAAATGCTGGACCCAACCTTCATGTAAGCCGGCAATATAACAAAAGCCGCCGCAATGACCGTACCACCCTATCAAGTAAGTAAAACTCTCTAACGCGTTCACTACGAACAAAGTGTCGTACCATGGGTAGAAAACCACACCCTAAAGATAAAGTAGCAAAAGCGAAAGCCAAGGACCAAACCTACGCACTCACAAACGAGCTACGCGTAAGGGGTCACGGAAGTTAAAGTCAAAAAGAAAAAAGTTCTACACGTACGCAGAGCAAGATACGCGTACCAAAGCATAGCACATAAAACATCAAAATCAAAGAAAGAGCAAGCTTCCAAGACGTCTCCGACGCGAAGAATAACGCGCACGACGCAAGAAACAATGTGCAGATATAACAAGTAAAGCAAGCCCAAGGGTCTTTGGTAGCTCTAACCTAGTCTACGGGGAGCCTAAGTCAAACCTACCAAAAGGGGTAGGACCAATCAAGGATCAAGAAAGATAGAAGTATTGTCAAGACGATCCAAAGAGAAAAGTTACTCGTCCAACCCATAGACGAATACGCTATCGCCAAAGAAGATCATGTGAAGTCGAAAACGTCAGGCAAGATAAAAGGAAGAGTTTGCAACAAAGAAAGACGAGACAAAGGAATCTCGATCGAAAGCAAGAGTTCAGAAAAAATCCAAGAGCTAGAATATGAACGAGAACGACAATCACGAGTTGGCCAAGATCAACCAAATTCTACGCATAGAGAACGCCTAAAACGCCCAGAAGAGGAAGAACACGGTCAAAAGCATCGCAACGAATATAATAAAATTTCATCTCCGTAAGAAAATAAAAGCATCTGAAAGAACCCTCCTGAGAGAACCAAGCATGATCTAGTCACGAGAAGCATTAGTACGACTGCAAGCACGACGAGGTTGAAGTTATCGCCGAACAAGTCTAAGAAAGACATTCAAGAGAAGCAGTGCTACCAAAAGTATAAAGTAAATGTCAGTGTAGTCGACACAAGGTGTCATCGCCAACGCGTTCCCAAATGTGCAACGTGTTCTCCAAAGACGTCTCCCGACGCGTTCTCCAGAACATTCTCATTACATCTCCTTAACACTCGAAGCAATATAAGAGAATCGCATGAAGATCAAGTTGTGCCGCCATGAAAACGCCACCAGGGGTCGAACCTATGATATAATCGCCATCAGAGCAAGAAAGTATGCGTACGACTTCATCTCCAAACTAAACCTCAAGGGTCTAGTCTCTACGCCATATAAGCGATGCGTCCTCTAAGTTATCTCCACAATCTAAGACATCCTCGATCCTTAACAAGACAGTTTACGACATCCTTGAGTCATTAGAGCAAGAATGATTCCACTTTCCTAAACTGCCAAGCACAATCTATTCATTCTCGGGTACGTTGCTCAAGACCTCCTTCTACTTAGTTATTCCTCTTCACGTATCTCTACTGCTCGTCTACAAGCTTCACCTCGAGCAATTCTATCTCTCTCTCCAACTTCTAGTAAGAGTCCAGGCAATAGAAGCCAACACCCATCTGCAAGGGGTGACGTAATTATAAGAGACACGCTGAAAGTAAGAACACACCGAGTTGCTATAACATACGCGTTGAAAGTGAGAACGTGTAGAATCGCCAAAGAGAAAAAAGAGTACCTCGACGCTAAGCAAATGTGTAAGGAGAGAAGTCAAGAAAGCTGAAAAGTTCCCCACCACCCAAACTAGGGGTGATGAGTAGAGTCTCCACAAAGTCTAAGAACGAGCGACAAAATGTCCCCATGAAACTTACTTGAGTAAAAGCATCGATTGGTCGAGAACAAGCGTAAGAGAAAAAGATTTGAGTATGGAGTAGCAAAGAGAGAAAGAAGTTGAAAGAGTCGATTGTTTCTCTTGTCCGTGACGAAGTAGTAGTTTCCTCCAAAAGCTATATCCTTAAAAAAAAGGAGAAGAAGATGCTAGAAGTACCACGTTGAGAATCCAAACGTGCGGCAAAGGTCCGATAAGGAGATATGTTACAAGAAAGAAGTAGATCGCCATCTAAAAATTTGCCTGAAGGCAGGATGATCCAAATAACCCAACTGAGGATTATGGTGAAGCAACGACTTCACTTACGAAGTCCTCATTATCCATGATTTCAGATTCGGCCCGCGAACATTTCAGAATCGATTAAGCACGAAGTTGATTCTCTCCAAAGAAGGCGTAAAAAGCCCAAGATCCAGATCGCCTATCGCCAGTTGAAAGAAAAGACATGTTCAAACGTAGAACACGAGTTGAGGGAACTGATTATGAAGCAATAGAGTTTCAAGCATCAAGTTATAGCAGCAACGCGTTGAGATTAAGAGAAGGCATTGAAGAAGATGAAGACGTTTCCCATATCTGCATGGCAATAAGATCCGTAAGACGCGTTAGGGGTATTGTTTGTGCCTATAAATACCACTACGGTTGCGACGTGTTTGTAGGGTCAACGCGTTGGAATGTACATGAAGACGGGATGAGCAATAGAAGACGTCCAAGCATGTAACATGATCGTCGACATCATGAAGGTCAGCACAAAGTACTCTTTTTACTCTTCTCATGGTTTTTCCCACGGGGTTTTCCTAAGAAGAGGTTTTAACGAGGCTCCCAAGGTCATTCATCATCGTGACACCATCAACATGGTCCATGAAGCCATATACGAGATAGATGAAGCCATCTACGAGATAGATGAAGCCATCTACGAGATAGATGAAGCCATCTACGAGATAGATGAAGCCATCTATGAGATAGATGAAGCCATCTACGAGATAGATAATGATGCGTTCCTGGCCTCGAAAAGGTCAAGAATGACTTGCTGGAGCGATCTAGTTCTCGTAGGGAGTCGGCCTTCTCAAGAACTGACCGAATTTGGGAACTCGGAGGGCGGCGGAAGACTTGACAGTAACTGGGGAACTGAATGATAGTGATGTTGTTACTTGTGGAGACAAGCAACAACGATGGAGCGGATGAATTGTAGGCATGAAGTGGATGTAAGGTGTAGGTTTACGTAGGGTTTGGTAGATAAATCCACCAGGGAAGAAGATTAGAAGTAAGACGAAGGGATAAAGAAGTTACACTTTGTTTGGTGACGCCTAGGGGATTAACAAGGAGATGCACTCGACTTTATCAATTAATCCAAAAGCTAAACGTGATATTAATGAAGAAGGCAAGCCATATATATAGGCGAGCCTTTACAAAAGAGTATCTTGCAAAATAAGCAAAGAAAGTAATAAAGAAGGTAATAAAAGGGAAACTAGGGCCGGCCTCTCAAGCATGTGAGTAGACACGCCCTAAACCTAATAACATATGATGAAAATAGGAAATAATAATAATAACTAAGAAGATAGTCGGCCTTCACAGCTCGGAGGAACTGGTACCAAGGGAACTGGCTTCAGGAACTGAAGTCGGACTCTGGTACTGAGAATTGGAGCTGGAATAAGAGGCATCCATGCTAGTGAGCGAAGACATTAAGGAACTGGAGGTTAGGAACCTCAAAGAGTGCTGGAGAGGAACTGAAGTTGGCCACGATGCGAAGGACCAGAGATTGCGTGGCTTGACTGATTAGCTTGGCTCGGGATCGAGTCACCGGTCCAAGTGAGCGAAGATTCATGGCTTCCTCTTCCTCTACAGCTGTCAACGATGGAAGGGTCGCATCACCCTCCCCTTCTTGGCTGAGAAGCGTCCCCGCTTCCAAATCTTCAAACTCAGGAGGGAAGTAAGGGGAGAGATCAGCGACATTAAAAGTAGAGCTCACATTGTATTCGCCGGGAATGTCAACCTTGTAGGCGTTTTCTCCATATGCCTCAAGAACTTCGAAAGGACCATCACCGAGTTGATGCAACTTGGTCTTGCGATGTCCAGGGAACCGTTCCTTTCGCAACTGTACCCAGACAAGGTCGCCTGGGGAAAATATCATGCGGCGTCGGCCTTTGTTATGTTGCTTGGCGTATTGCTCAGCACGGCGCAGCAGCTGTTCCCTCGTTCTGCGGTGGAGTTCCTGTACAAATTCAGCGCGCTTTGTGCCGGACACACTTTCTTGATCACGCAGCGGTTGAGGCATCAAATCCAATGGAGTGACTGGGTTGCGACCATAGACAACTTCGAACGGCGTGAGCTTGGTTGCGCTGTGCCTGGACCTGTTATAAGCAAACTCCACAAAAGATAGTAAGTCCTCCCACCTGCGTGGGGTTGACCTAAGGACGGTTCTAAGGAGTTGACCTAATGTCCTATTGGTGACCTCAGTTTGGGGGTGGTAGCTCGTGCAAAATAGAAATTTGGTTCCTAGCTTACCCCATAGAGTCCTCCAGAACTGACTAAGGAACTTGGCATCTCGGTCACTCACAATGGTCCTTGGGATCCCATGTAATCTCACCACATTATCAAAGAATAAGTTGGCTATGCATGATGTGTGGGGATGGAGTCTTTTAGGGCAATATGTAGGTTATCACCCGGGTCATTTCATGATTAACACCATGGTTAGGGCGTGGGGGGTTAAGGCGACTTATAAGGAAGAGGGCGGGTGGATGATATTTTATTTTCAAACCGAAGAAGATAAAGATAACGTACTTAAAAATGGACCTTATTTTATTCATGATCGACCTATGATTCTAAAAAACATACCGGATAAATTTGCTTTCAACCGTAAGGATATAGCCACCATACCCCTTTGGGTTCGTATTAATGGCCTAGCTAGGAATTTTTGGACGTCCGATATATTGAGTCGCATTAGTTCTTACATTGGTACCCCCCTATTCATGGATCCGGTAACGGACTCTAGGAAAAGGGGCGCTTATGCGTGTGTTCTTGTTGAATTAAATTTTGCTATGCCATTCCCGAGGGAATTATGTGTGACTTTTGACGACGGTGACAAGGTCAACTTATCGTTCGTTATTGAGAACGAACCTAAGTTTTGTCATGGATGTTGCTCTTTCGGTCACAATGTGGAGGAGTGCAAGTTTAGGGAGAAGAAAGAGGGCGTCGGGGTGAAGGCGGTTAGGACTAAGAGGGTGAGTGTAGCCGGTGTTAAGGACGGTGGAATCAATACCATTGGGGAGGTCGTTCGACCTAGGGTGGCTGAGGGTGGTGGAGTCTCGGGAGCCCGAGGGTCTAAGGAGCAACCAATGGTGGGTGTTGAGGGAGTGGTAGGTGAGGGGAAGGAGGGATTAGGGGCTGGTTCCGGGAATGGTGGGATTAGCTCGGAGGGTGAGGGAGTGGACGGTGATGATGAGGTTGGGCTTGGGGGTGACCCCGGGGTTGGTGAGGAGAGTTCCGAGGGTGGTGCTGAGGAGGTGGGTTCTGATGAGAGTGAGCGGAAGGAGTCAGAGGGTGAGGGTTCGGTTGGGGATGGGGAGGCTAGTGAGGACTCCTTAGATGGTGGGGAGATGGAAGAGGGAGAGATAGAAACCAAGGATCATTTGAGTGCTACCGAGGAGGACGTGGGTGTGGAAGAGGATTTTGTGGAGTTCCACTCTAGATCCCAATTGAGGAAGGCGAAGGCTCTCGCTAAGGTAAGCAACCAGCTTCGTAGACACGTGGTGTGTGCTATACAAGCGAAGAAGAAGTGGAGTAAGACGACTGCTCCTTCCCGCTACTCTGAGAGGACCCGGGGACACAAGCCCAAGGTGTCCCAATGATTGTCGTCTCCTGGAATGTGCGAGGGCTTTGCCAAGCCCTGAAACAAAATGGCGTTGGAAGTGTCATTCGTGAGGTTGATGCTAAGGTGTGTGGGCTTTTTGAGACCAAGTGTGGGGGTGTCCGCATTGAGAGTGTGGCTAGCCGGGTTGCTCCGGGATGGGACTTTGTGGACAATTTTGCCCTGGACCCACGGGCTCGTATCTTGGTTATGTGGGATCCGTTGTGTGTTGATTTGAGTGTCATTACCATGTCTGTTCAGCACATTGGGTGTGCTATGACATGCAAGACGACTGGTGAGAAGTTTGGGGTCTGCTTTGTCTACGGGCTTCATAGTGTGGTGGCGCGCCGGGGCATTTGGGACAGTGTTGCTGAGTTGGTTGAGCTGCATGATTTACCGTGGCTGATTATGGGGGACTTCAATTGTGTCATGGCTGAGCATGAGAGGGTTAACGGGCGTCCGGTTTCGCACTATGAGTGCAAGGATATGATTGATGCGTGTAGGAGACATGGGCTTGTGGACGCGCCGAGCACTAGTTCTAGTCCTTTCACTTGGACAAAAAACACAGTGTGGAGCCGTATTGATCGTGTTCTGACTAGCTCGTCTTGGGTTAACTCTGGATTTCATTGCCGCTCCAGCTTCCTTGAGAAGTGGCACATCTCGGACCACAAGGTGGGTGTTGTGTCTTTGTTGAGGGATTTGGGGAAAGGGAAGAAATACTTCAAGTTCTTCAATATGTGGGCTGATCACCCTAGGTTTTCTGAGGTGGTTGAGGAGGGTTGGACTACGGTTGAGAGAGGCACTTTCCAGTTCAGGTTGTCCAAGCTTCTGCAGGGGTTGAAGAGACCTCTAAAGGGGCTCAACAACAAGGAGTTTGGCCACATTTCCAGGCAGGCTGCTGATGCCAATAGGGAGCTTGCTCGGGTCATTGCTTGTTTGAGTGAGTCTCCGGATTCTGTGGATGGCAGGAGAGAGGTTGAGGAGGCCAAGGCCAAAGCCAAAAGGCTTAACAAGGCTGAGGCTTTCTTCCTTGGCCAGCAGGCCAAGGCCAAGTATACCCTCCATGGGGATCGGTGTACTAGGTACTTCCACTCGCTTATGAAAGCGAATGGCAAGAGGAACCACATTGCTTCTATTTGCAAGGCTGATAGGACCAGAACCAAGTCCTCTAAGGAAGTTCATGACGAGTTCATTGGCTTCTTCAAGAGTCTTTTTGGTTCTGAGATTGGGGTGGTGCTTCCCAGTGCCACTGATTTTGCCCAGGGACCGTTGGTCAGTGCTGAGGAGGCTTCTATGCTGGTTGGGGCTGTGTCCAATGCTGAGATCAAGGAGGCTATTTGGGCTATTGGGGTGGACAAGGCACCGGGGCCCGATGGCTTCAATGCCAAGTTCTTCAAGACCACTTGGGACATCACTGGGGCTGAGGTCTGTGCGGCGATCAAGGAGTTCTTTGCTTCGGGGAAGCTTCTGAAGTCGTTCAATCACACCATCGTTTCTTTGATTCCTAAGGTGGAGGAGCCGGATCGTGTGGAGAATTTTAGGCCCATTTCCTGCTGTAATGTGGTCTATAAGATCATCTCCAAGATTATGACTTCCCGCCTTAGTATGATTTTAGGGACTTTGGTGGATCAGGCTCAGAGTGCTTTTGTTGGGGGAAGACTCATGTCAGACAACATCTTTCTGGTTCAGGAGCTGCTCAGACGCTACAATGTGACTAGGGACACCCCGTGGTGCTTCCTTAATGTGGACCTCGCCAAGGCTTATGATTCGGTTTCTTGGGACTTCCTGCGCTTCACGCTTGGCCATCTTGGTTTCCCGCCCAAGTTTATTTCTTGGGTGATGGAATGTGTTAGCTCTCCCACCTACTCCATCAAGGTTAATAAGGGCATTCATGGTTTCTTCCTGGGTAAAAGGGGCCTTAGGCAAGGGGATCCCTTATCCCCTCTCCTCTTTGTCCTATGCATGGAGATGTTCTCCCGCTTAGTCAAGAAGGAGACCTCCTGTAGTTCTTTCCACTTCCATCAGCACTGTGAGAGCACCAGGCTCACTCATTTGACTTTCGCTGATGATGTGGTCATGTTCTGTAGGGGAGATAGGGGGTCTACTGATGTGCTTCTGGGCTGCCTCCGGAAGTTTGAGGTTATGGCTGGGCTGAGTGTGAATGTGGGAAAGTCGTCTATGTTCTTGGCTTCGGTTGAGGATCCTGTGAGCTCTTCCCTGATTGAGGCTTCTTGTTTCAGAGTTGGTACCTTCCCGTTCAGGTATCTGGGGATCCCTATCAACCCCCATGGTCTCAGGAGTTTGGACTTCAAGCCTCTGCTTGACAAGATCAGTAACTACCTCATTGCGTGGACTAAAAAGTCTATCTCTTTTGCTGGGAGGCGGGAGCTGATTGCGTCGGTATTACAGGGGGTCGAGGGATTCTGGTTGTCTATCTTGCCCATTCCTGTGGGTGTTCGGAAGAGTCTGATTAGCATGTGCCGAGGCTTCATGTGGAGGAGGCCTAAGGTGAGATGGGATGAGGTGTGCAAGCCTAAGAAGGAAGGGGGCCTCGGTCTCCTTGATATTGGTATTTGGAACCAGTGTTTCATGATCAAGCACTTTTGGCACATCCTTAGCCAGAGGGATAGTATGAGGACTCGCTGGATTTATCATAGGTACCTAGGGGTTGTTGGGCCGCTTGAGTGGACTGTGCACAAGCGTGACTCTCCGTTGATCAAGGGTATTCTGCATGCTCGGGACATGGTTGTTCAGCTTGATAGTAGAGTTCTCAATGTCGAGGAGTCTCTCTTAGAGTGGTGCAAGCTCGGCCACTTTAAGGTTTCCTTGGCGTATGAGGCTCTACGCACGAAGCGGCCTACTATCAGATGGTATAGAGAGGTGTGGGCTAGACACAACACGCCCAAGCATATGCTCCTTCTTTGGTTGGCTAACCTCGGGAAGCTGTCTACGTATGATCGCCTGTCGTTCCTGGACGTTCACCCGGGGTGTCGGATGTGTGGGGCTGCTCTGGAGGACCATAAGCACTTGTTCTTCGACTGCCCTTACTCAGCTACCATTTGGAGAGAGGTCAGAGTCAGATTTGGGATCCCGGCTACTGCTTCGTCGATCAAGTCTTCTCTTCGCTGGCTTCGGAGGCGCGCTTCTACTCGTGACTGTCTCGCCCATGCTCAGGTATGTTCCCTTTCCTCTACTGTTTATTACTTATGGCATGCTCGGAATTCTCTTATTTTTCAGGGCAACCAGATTCCTCGGGAGGACATTGTGCGCTTGATTTTTGTTAGTGTTTTTAGACTTTTGCATGAACGTTTCCCGCCTTGCATGGTTATGGGTTTGTAGTTTGTTTATTTGGTTGTTTGTTCGTTTTTGTTTGTTTGTTTGTTTGTGTTTGTTTGGACTTTGTTTACTTTGATATTTTGTGTGCTTTTGTTTTGTGTAGTTTGGAGGGTCTGTGTACCCTTCCATATACACCTGGTTTGGTTTTTGTGTAGCTTGGACGGCTTGTTTGCCTCTCTATATGCACTTTATCTTGGTTTGTGTAGATTGGATGGCTTGTTTGCCTACCCATATGCACCTTGCACACAGTTTGGAAGGCCTACGTGTCTCTCCAAGTGTGTTTTGTTTATTGCTTTGAACTGATTTGTGTACTGTTTCGTTACCCTCTTTTGTAGGGTCATATTTATAAAATTTAACCGAGGGTACCGTCCCTCTTTAAACCAAAAAAAAAAGTTGGCTATATCAGTAGCATTATTGGTGGTCTTACAAGCTATAAAGTGGGCCATTTTGGAGAATCTATCAACAACCACAAAAATCGAGTCATTTCCCTTCTTTGAGTTAGGCAGACCTGTGATAAAGTCCATAGACAGATCATCCCAGGGAACTAAGGGAACTGGCAGGGGAGTGTATAAACCATGGGAACTCGATCTAGACTTGGCTCTATGACAATTCACACAACTTCTACAAAAGCGAGTAACATGTCGAATCATTTTTGGCCAGAAAAAGTACTCTCTTAAGGCAGCTAAGGTCTTATTAATCCCAAAGTGGCCACGACCTTCGTGGGCCTCTTTAATGAGCAGGTTCCTAAGAGAGGAACTAGGGATACACAGTTTCCCTGCTTTAAACAAATAACCCTCATCAAGAAAGAAGGTTGCACTCTCCCCTTTGGCTAAGCATTCCTCGAAAATAGGCTTGAAATAGTCATCAACTAAATACAAGTCTTTAATGATAGAAATACCAAGAATCTTAGCATCGGCTTGCGGTCTTGTAGTAGCACGCCGCCAATGCCAAAATTAGAAGCATCACATTCGACTTCAAAAGTTTTAGAGAAGTCAGGCAGCTGGAGCAAAGGAGCATGGCAGAGAGCGTCTTTCAGCGCTTGAAAAGTTGTTTCATGGGAGGGAACCCAGTCGATCACAGTATCCTTCTTGGTCAGCTCATGAAGGGGCGCCGCAAGGCTGCTGAAATCCTTCACAAATCTGCGATAGAAACCAGCCAAACCAAGGAAAGATCTTACCATTGTGGCCGTTGTAGGGGTGGGCCACTCTTTGATTGCTCGAATCTTCTCTTCATCTACACGAAGACCATCTTTGGAGACGACAAAGTCGAGGAAGATGGTGGAGTCGGTGCAGAATGTGCATTTCCCAAGATTAGCAAACAGTTTCCCTTTGCGAAGGCACTCAAGAACAAGGCGTAAGTGCTTCGTGTGATCCTCTATGCTTCGAGAGTAAACAAGAATGTCATCAAAGTAGACAACAACAAACTTGCCCAAGAAGTGTCTTAGAACATGGTTCATGAGACACATGAATGTGCTTGGGGCATTGGTGAGACCAAATGGCATGACTAGCCACTCGTAAAGGCCATACTTGGTCTTGAACGCTGTTTTCCACTCGTCGCCTTCTTTCATTCTGATTTGATGGTAGCCACTCTTCAAATCGATCTTCGAAAAAATTGTGGCACCATGGAGCTCATCAAGCATGTCATCAAGGCGAGGAATGGGGTGCCTATACTTGACGGTGATTTGGTTGATGGCGCGACAATCTACACACATCCTCCAAGAGTCGTCTTTCTTTGGCACAAGGATAACCGGAACTGCGCAAGGGCTTAAGGATTCCCTTACGTAGCCTCAGTCAAGAAGCTCTTGAACTTGGCGCTGGAGTTCCCTTGTTTCTTCCGGACTGGCTCTATAAGCGGCGCGGTTAGGCAAGGATGCTCCTGGAACAAGGTCAATTTGATGCTCAATTCCACGGATTAGAGGAAGTCCTGGTGGTAACTCATCTGGCATGAGATCCTCAAATTCCTGCAAAAGAGAGGAAACACTAGGGGGTAGATTATCTAGTTCCTGAGAATTATGAACGCACAGTTTGGGAACTAATAAAAAACAAGGAGAACGTCCGTGAAGTGTTGGAGTGATATCCCTGTGACGTTCCAGAAGTATCCGTGTTTTACATTTTCCCTGAATAGGAACCCTATCAGCAGTGGTGCTTCTACTTCCTGTCGGGGTTGATGGGAACTCAGAGGTGCCAGTTGGATCATTGTGCCTCTGCTGAATTGGGGTCCTGTCTTTCTGGGGATCCTTCTTTGGAACGGCCGTGTTGTTGGGAACTGGGTCAGTTCCTTTCTTTGCAGCGGCGTTCTCTATAGCCTTTTGGCGACTCCTTTCTGTGTGATCCTGCATTATCTCATGTGGAGTCATAGGTAAAAGGGTGACACGTTTCCCATGGTAATTAAACACATAAGTCTTCAAATACCCATCATGGATAACGCGTCGATCAAACTGCCATGGACGGCCTAATAGAATATGTGTGGCATCCATGGGAGTTACATCACATTAAACAAAATCTTTATAATGACCAATGGAAAAGGATACAATGCATTGTTTTGTGATGGGATCGCCTTCGGATTCTGAAATCCATTGGAGACCGTATGGTTGTGGATGAGGTGTCGTTGGAAGGTTGAAGTATTTGACCACCTTTTCATTGATGATGTTGCAGAAGCTGTCACCATCTATTATGACACTCAAAGAGGCGGTTTGGACTTTGCATTTGGTCTGAAATAGATTCTCTCTTTGATCCACCAAATCTACTTCCTTGACAGTGAGCACACGCCTAGTAACAAGACTTAGTGGGGCATAGGCATTGCTCTAATGTGGGGCACAAGCATAAGCATCCACGTCTTCCTGTCTAGGGAACTCATCACTTGGGTCCTCTTCTGGTTCCTCGTCTACTCAGGACTCATAGCCGGTGGCTTGGTTGAAGAATACTTTCTTGGTGTTTGGACAATCACGCTTCAAGTGACCATGTCCACCACACTTGTAGCATTCTATGTCACTGGTGTGGCCAGGTTGCTGAGTTGAGGGCTTAGGCGCTGAGGGGCGCTGAGGGAGTGTTGCAACCGGGCGGGAACTAGTTCCTGCCTTTCCCTGCGAAGAGGAGTTTTGCACTTTAGTAGAAAGGGAACTGGAAGAGTTAGAATTGTACCTGGATTGACCCGAAGTTGGCCAAGTGTTCTTCTTGCGAAGAAGCTGGTAGTGAAGTTGCATAGCCGTGTGTACCAAAGTGTTAAGATCTTTGATTGGCAAAATTTCAAGTTGATCTCGAATGGGAGCATTGAGACCACTCAAAAACTTGGTACGTAGGGCTGTGGGAGCGGCACTGACATTAGCTTTAAAGTAGAGATCCTCAATCTTGGTGAAGAAGTCTAGAGGTGTCAGGGTGCCTTGGCGGAGCATAGCTATCTCCATTCGGACCGGGTTCCTATAACCAGTGGGAACATACTTTCTAGTCATGACAAAGACTAGCTGATCCCAAGTAGAAATGGGTTCAAGATTGTGACGAACGCGGTCTGAAGTGAAGCGGTGCCACCAAGTTTGAGCAGCGTCTTTGAAGTGGAGAGTGGATATCTCAACTTTTTCGGCTTCCTCATAGTGACAATGCTTCAAGACATGATCTGTAGCCTGCATCCAATCAAGAAAAGCAGAGGGATCATATAAGCCATAGAAAAATTCAATCTTTACCTTGATATCGCGGCGAGCGGTGTGACCGGGCACGGCTGGACGACGTGCTTCATAGCGGCGATGGTCAGGTAATGGCTCATCATATCTAGGTGCATGACGATGAAAACCACGGTTGTCATGGTCATAATCGTCATCATCCTCATAGACTTGGCGCCTTGGATGGCGCGGTGCAGGGAACTGTTGGCGCTCTCGGCGTTGTGCAGGGAACTGATGTTGTTCCCTACGTCTATAGCGGGCTGCATACTTGCCTGTTTCACGATGTCCCTCATAACGGTCGACTGGAAGAGCAGCCGGCGGAATATAATCTGGAGGGACCTCCATGTCTTCAATAGGAACTCCCAGAGGAGCGTGAAGGTTACCAGGATTGGGAACTCCAGCATGGGCGAAGTCCTCATCATCAAATTCTTCAAAACCATCTCGATTAGACTCAGGGGCTGAGCTACAACCATGATGTGGTCGTGATCTGGGACTTTGGTGATAAAGGTGATCGTCAATGTTGAAGGGAACTCTCGAAGCAGTGTTGTGACGACGCGAGTGATACCTACCTGTGGGATGGGAACTGTGATCTCGGTTCCTGTTGTCACTGGGTGAGGGCAAACTTGTGTCGTGCTTCTTGTGGCGGTTGTGACGCTTGTGATGGTAGAGAGTTCCCTTGCCATGTGAAGAATGGCTCAAAAACTCAACGTCGTAGTCGTTATCACGGTCGCTGGAGTCGGTGTCGTTGTGCTCGACATGGGTGCGACGTTCCTTTAGCTTTGTTGCATCTTGATGATATTCAATTACAGAGGCAAGTCGTTGGGGTGGTTGAACTTGTGAAGTT
The DNA here is from genome assembly GCA_029168935.1 of Oxyria digyna. Taxonomy (NCBI): domain Eukaryota; kingdom Viridiplantae; phylum Streptophyta; class Magnoliopsida; order Caryophyllales; family Polygonaceae; genus Oxyria; species Oxyria digyna. The sequence continues at coordinate 26,140,791 of JAPVLV010000013.1, forward strand.
GAGGCCACAACTTGCTTGCCTTTGTCACGGCTAGGGAACTTGGCACCAGTGTCTAACTTTGGGAACTGGACACCATCATCAACGTGCACTTCCGGGGTCGGCCCTGATGGATTATGTTGGCTTGTAGAGTCAACTTTAGCCCTTAGTGCCGTCCATTCTTGGAGCAAAAGTTGTATTGTCTGCCCTTGTTGCTCCACGACTTGATTCAAGGGAGGATCTTCAAGCAATGGACGTTGCTGGAATGGTGGAACTTGAGTCTTAGTTCCTGTTTGGTCTCCCTCTTTACCCTCTAGAGTCACGTTACCTACAACAAGATCATTCACCATTGCGAGTATCAAGTAGCACAAGCAATATCAAATGCACAACAATCTAGTAAAGCACGTACAACTCAAGCAAGTGACAGTACTCTCGGGTTACTATGAATAGCAAGGCCGTGAGGGCGGTCAGGGGGAACTGAAGGCAATCAAGCAATCACGACGAACAATTCAATGAATAGCAATAGAGATTCGAATAAGAAAACACAAGGAGAAGAAGCAAAAAGATTCAAACTTTCTAGTATGCAAACCTAGACGATGGAGAGGCAAGAAGATGGAAACTTTGACTAGTGATATCTCAGATTTACCTTATTTTGGCTTTGGATGAGATTGTTTTCGAACTCGTTTTTTTTTTTTTTTTTTTTTGATTTCGGATCTCCCTTTTCTGTTAGGATCCGAAAATAACTAATATGCAAAAAATTCTGCAACGAAAGTCAAAGCTTTTACACAAGGAAAGAAATTAGAGTAGGGTGCAAGCAAGATCTTTTGAGCACAAGAGAGAATATTTCGGCCAACAAACAAGGAAAGAGCAAATCTTTTAGATACTATATTTTTCCTTAGATATGCAAATCAAATAATCTCTATACTTATCAATTAAATTGCAAGCAATCGAAATTAACAAGATATTGCAGCATAAGGGAAGCGGCTAGCAAGATAAGGAAAAAAAAAAATTCTCCTAGGGTTTCGAACAAGATATGATCTTTCTGGGTTCTTAGGTGAATGAAGGTCGAATATGGAGTATTTCTAAGGCTCTCAAATGATGGGGGAATGGGATTACGTAGTGGAAGAGTGACAATCACAAACAAGAGAAGAACGTGACTTACAAGATCCCTGGCGCTCTGATACGAGTTGATGCGTTCCTGGCCTTGAAAAGGTCAAGAATGACTTTCTGGAGCGATCTAGATCTTGTAGGGGGTCGACCTTCTCAAGAACTGACCGAATTTGGGAACTCGGAGGGCGGCGGAAGACTTGACAGTAACTGGGGAACTGAATGATAGTGATGTTGTTACTTGTGGAGACAAGCAACAACGATGGAGCGGATGAATTGTAGGGATGAAGTGGATGTAAGGTGTAGGTTTACGTAGGGTTTGGTAGATCAATCCACCAGGGAAGAAGATTAGAAGTAAGACGAAGGGATAAAGAAGTTACACTTTGTTTGGTGACGCCTAGGGGATTAACAAGGAGATGCACTCGACTTTATCAATTAATCCAAAAGCTAAACGTGATATTAATGAAGAAGGCAAGCCATATATATAGGCGAGCCTTTACAAAAGAGTATCTTGCAAAATAAGTAAAGAAAGTAATAAAGAAGGTAATAAAAGGGAAACTAGGGTCGGTCTCTCAAGCATGAGAGTAGACACGCCCTAAACCTAATAACATATGCTGAAAATAGGAAATAATAATAATAACTAAGAAGATAGTCGGCCTTCACAGCTCGGAGGAACTGGTACCAAGGGAACTGGCTTCAGGAACTGAAGTTGGACTGTGGTACTGAGAACTCGAGCTGGAATAAGAGGCATCCATGCTAGTGAGCGAAGGCATTAAGGAACTGGAGGTTAGGAACCTCAAAGAGTGCTCTGCTGGAGAGGAACTGAAGTTGGCCACGGTGCGAAGGACCAGAGATTGTGTGGCTTGAATGATTAGCTTGGCTTGGGATCGAGTCACGGGTCCAAGTGAGCGAAGACTCATGGCTTCCTCTTCCTCTACAGCTGTCAACGATGGCAGGGTCGCATCAGATAAGGTCATCTACGAGATAGATAAGGTCATCTATGAGATAGATGAGGTCATCTACGAGATAGATGAACTCCTCTACGAGATCATCTACGAGATCACTTACAAGATCAACTACGAGTTACCTTGATCATCTACGAGCTCCCAAGGTCACCTACGTGAAGATTAACTACGCTGACGAGAAGAGCTACGCGTAGACGACGACGAGTACGAGAAAGAACGAGTATGAAGGCGTCTTCGAGATCAAGATAAATTCGGTTGAGTATATTTATGTCTTTTATTTAATATTCATTATGTAAATAGTAAAAGTTATTCGAAAGAATATATTTTACCATGTTTTATATTAGGTTAAAGATATAAGAAAAAAGATAATATTTTTTCCTTAAAGATAGAACTAGGGTTTGCCTATGAATAAAAGGGTTCCCTCATCATTGTAAGACATCCTTTTTTTCCCAAGTAATGCGCAAGTATCTCGAGTTTTCTCTCTTTTATCAATGGTGTTTTCTAGATGAAGTGTTGGCACCGTAAAGTTTGATCTTTGCCCTACAATTGCTTAGTTATCATCTCGTTGATAATTTCGCTACAAACATACATCGTGCTAGAGATTGTCCTAAGAATGAAGAAAAACCCAAAGAGGAGGAGGTCCCTGGCAAGAAGAAAGCCGTAGCTGCTACAACCACTTGGGGTGATAGTGACTTTGACAAGGAAGTCGACCTAAATCCTTCACAATTATGCCTCATGACCCTTACGCAGTCCAAGGCGATATGGGGAGAAAGTGACTCGGAAGACGACATGAGTGAAATGTATCTCATGGTTGAACCAGAAAAAGAGTCATCCATAGCAGAGGTATCTTCCTTCTCTGAACTCTCTGAAATCCTTCTAAAGTATGACAAGAAACAACTAATTAAACTCATCAAATCTTTGAGTAAAGAAAATAGTGGTCTTCAAGAAAAACTTGCTGAAAATGAGGAAGAGATATCAATTTTGTCTGATGAAAGTGTTGCCTGGTGTAAGAAATAAGAAAATGCTATCACCACTGATAATAGTAAAACCACTGTGTGTTTCACTTGTGATTTGCATGAAAAATTAAAGTTAGGTGATAGTTCCTCTCTCAGTTCCTCTGAGTCAATGCTTCATTCCATTATCGAGAAACTTCACTCTCTTTCTGAATGCATTCATGAGAAAACTACTACTCAGACTCTCTTTGTTAAGCCCAGCAGGGGCCTAGGATTTAAGCCTCATAATTCCTCTCATCCTCCATGAAATTCTCATGCTAATCTAGATCAAATCACTAATAGTCTTGAGGCCAAAAATGAAAGACTCGATCTAGCTCTCCAAACATCCAACAACAAAAATGAATATCTGGAACATAGAATTAAAGTGCTTGAAAGCCTCGCATCAAAGGAACCACCCTGTGCCCCTTACTTTAGTCCTCACATTCATAATATGTACAAAAAAATGGGACAGGGCAAACCTAGAAATTCTCCTAGGAAAAAGGTTGATCTAGGCAAAAATAAATCTCACTACAAAACCAAAGACAGGTACCAATGGATTCCCGCAAATCGCATATGCTGGCACTGTGGGAACCAATGGATTCCCGCAAATCGCATATGCTGGCACTGTAGGCAGGGAAAGACTCAGGTTAATGATATCAATGAACCTCAATACTATGCCTCAAATGAAAATGCTGGTTCAAAACTGCCCAACAAGGGAACTACAAGACTAACTTACCTAGAAAAGCTTGGCTGGACTGGGTTCGTAAAAAATATTTTTTTCCTTTGCAGGCTGAAGTGAACAATGTTGCTAGGTGGTACATAGACAGTGGTGCTTCGTGCCACATGACAGAAAATAAAGAGCAACTTCATTCACTTCAGAGATACAACGGAGGAAATATTTCCTTCGGTGATAAGAAGAAAGGAGCTATATTGGGAACAAGAAGTGTTGATCTATCTGAAAACATTAAGGTAAGTGTCGTCCACCTTGCCGGTAATCTTGGTTTTGATCTAATAAGTGTGTCACAGCTGTGTGATCAAGGAGGGCACAATGTCCTATTTACTCCCTCTGAATGTTTTGTGATTCATCCCAAGTCTCAAAAGACTCTCCTCAAAGGTAAACGATTCAACAATGTGTATATTGTCGATCATAGTTTTTCTCCCCAGGAAAAGCTTTGCCTCGCTTCCATGGCAAACAAATCTACCTTGTGGCATCAAAGACTTGGTCATGCGAGTCTCAACCTCATTCACAAACTTCAAAGAAAGGAACTAGTTCACGGACTTCCCTCCATCAATGTAAATGAATCAGAGTTTTGTTCTTAATGTGTTCAAGGTAAACAGGTGTGTAGTTCTTTCAAACCTAAATCCATCATTAGTACTTCAAAACCCTTGGAATTCATCCACATGGATCTTTGTGGTCCCATGCGCACTCAGAGTATTAGAGGTAACACATAAATTCTGGTCATTATTGATGATTTTTCGAGATACACTTGGACTATTTTCATAAAATCTAAGGACGTAGTGTTCGACAGATTTTATGACTTAGTTCCCACTCTCGAAATGTCTCTGAATCACAAAATCAAGGCTATACGTTCCGATCATGGGACTGAATTCCATAATGCAAAGTTTCTAACCTTTTGCATGGAAAAAGGAATCACTCACAACTTCTCTGCCCCCAGAACTCCTCAACAAAATGGCGTTGTTGAAAGAAAGAACAAGACAATAGAAGATATGGCTCGCACTATGCTCATCTCAGCAGGTCTCTCTCAAAAAATTTGGGCTGAGGCAGTCAACATTGCATGCTATTCTCAACCGAGCTATGCTCCGTCCTCAAATTGAGAAGAATTCTTATGAGCTCCTTCATGGACGAGTTCCCAATATCTCTCATCTTAAAGTGTCCGGGTGCAAGTGCTTTATCCACAACAACGACAAGACTCTTATAGGGAAGTTTGACCCCAGGAGTGATGAAGGGATCTTTTGGGATATGTCCCAAACAACAAAGCGTTCAAAGTGTTCAACACTAGGACCTTGAAATTTGAAGAGTCAATTCATGTTGTATTCAATGAATCTGCTTTTCATGTATCCTCACAGGTACCTCCTTCTGGTGAAAATGATGTTGATGATAAAGAAGAATCAAGTCCCTTGATCTCTTCTCCTCACCCTTTGCCTGAGTTCTGTCTGGAAGTCACGAAGGATTTGAATGAGAACTCTGAGGAAGTTGCTATCCCTATTAACCCAGAATCCAGTTCCCCTGTGCAAAATGACGACTTAAATCCGTCCGTTGTTGTTCCATTGGATCTTGACCCTGCCTCTCCTTCCCCCACAGGAAACTCGAACTCTTCAGAGGTTGTCATTAGTAATGATATCCAAGTCGAACCCTCTTCATCATCCATTCTTGTGGCCAGCTACAGATATAAAGGGTCTCACCCAAATGATCAGATCATAACTCCGTTCGATAAGTCTGGACAATCCACTAGATCCTCTCTGAAAAACTTTTGTGCCTTCACTGCGTTCCTTTCGGTCCTTGAACCCAAGAACTACAAAGAGGCCCTAAATGATGTTGACTGGGTCCATGCCATGCATGAGGAACTCCATCAATTTGAAAGGAACAAAGTCTGGCGGCTGGTTCCTCGTCCTTCTGATAGATCAATCATTGGTACTAAATGGATCTTTCGGAACAAACTTGTCGACTCAGGGATAGTTACAAGAAACAAAGCCAGACTCGTTTCCCAAGGTTACTGTCAGCAAGAAGGTATTGACAATGATGAGACTTTTTCCCCTGTAGCTCACATGGAAGCCATTCGCCTCATGATCGCCTTTGCCACTAACAAGGGCTTCAAATTGTTCCAAATGGATGTTAAGACAACGTTCCTAAACGGCTATCTTCAAAAAGAAGTCTATGTCAAGCAACCCCCTGGTTTCGAAGGCAAGAGTAGACCTGACCACGTGTACTTCCTCGACAAAGCACTTTATGGGCTTAAACAAGCATCTCGAGCATGGTATGACAGGTTATCTCAGTTCCTTGATATCCAATGGATACAGAAGAGGTTTGATTGACAAAACTCTTTTTCTCCTTGAATAGAATGAAGACATCCTGGTTGTCCAGGTCTATGTTGATGACATTATTTTTGGATCCACTAACTTGTTCCTTGTAGAGAAATTCAAGGAACTCATGAGCAGTGAATTTGAAATGAGCATGATAGGGGAGCTCACATTCTTTCTCGGAATTCAGATAAACCAACTTCCTACAGGAACTCAAATTCATCAACAAAAGTATGTCAAGGAACTAGTGGAAAGATTTCAAATGAGCTCTTCCAAGTCGTTTGCAACTCCTATTTCCCCCACCACCAAATTTTCATTGGTGGCAACGGATATCAAGGCAGATCAATCTCTTTACAGGAAAATAATTGGTTCCCTTCTCTACTTGACTGCCAGTCGACCAGATATTATGTATTTCGTGTGCCTGTGTTCTCGGTTTCAGGCTGATCCAAGACTCAAACATTTGGCGGCAGTCAAACGAATTATTCGCTATCTAAAAGGAACTGAGAACTTGTGCCTATGGTATCCTAAGAGTGACGACTTTGAAATAATATCATATACTGATGCCGACTATGCAGGCTACCTCAAAAATAGGAAGAGCACCTCAGGAATGGCTCAGTTCCTTGGTCCATGACTGGTGTCGTGGGCTTCCAAAAGCAAACCTCCATTTCCCTCCCCACCATTGAGTCAGAACTGGCTGAAGTAGACCAGTTCCGCGCTCTCCTCACCACACAGGGTTGGGAATACCTGTTCTCTGCTCCCCAGAAACTAAGGGAAGAGTTAATTCACTCTTTTTACTCTTCAATGTCTTTCGTTTATGTGATGGAAGTGGAAGATCCTCAAGACATAGTTGTCACATCCGGGGGAAACTGTACAAGGTGACTACAGAGATGATCTCCTCGGTACTGGGAATCCCTACGGGAACTGGGTTCATTGCTATTCACAAATAGAATTGGCCCACAAAGAAGAGCGATTATTCTAAATCAGTATTCGGGAACCCCAACCTCAGGGAACTCAACATGAGGTTCCTCTCTTTGTCCATGAATTTGTTCTACGCCTTCCTCATCAACAACGTGGTACCCCGCCAGGAGAAGAGGAGCACTGTTCTGATTGTTGATGCGGTCTACATGGATAAGATCATCTCTTGGGAGATCCTTGACCTGCCCAAGATCATAATGCACCACATGCAGGCATAACATAGTCATCCATCACACTCTCTGTCGTTCCCCACTATAATCAAGGCTCTTTTGGAGAGACTTGAGGTCTATTCAGATGCAGAGGAAGAGAACTTGTTCTCGCACACAATGGATGGCTCCTACATCAACAACCTCAAGGTTGAAGAGACTGTCCCCTAGAAGTCCAAGCCCTCTAGAAATATATCTGCTCGACCTGCTCTTGCATATGATCAAGAGGAGGCTACCTCTGAGATTGTTGGGGAACTGCGAGAGATCTCGGTCGCAGTTCTTGACCTTAGTTCTGCTTTCCTCAAGGTCGCTGAGGCTCTCACTGCCACGAGAGGATAGGGTTCCTCCATCAGTTTCTCTGATGTAGTTGGCATAGATCTTCCCTAGGGTTCCCCAACTTATCAAGGCTTCTGTTCTTTTGTTTTATCTGCTTCATAATTTTGTCTTCTTTTTGTGGTTGCTTGTCTGAGTCGCGTTGTCTTTGGCTCACTGAATAGGACTGGCATCATGTTTAGGGGGAACTTTGTATCTCATTCAAAGGTTAAGGGGGAACTTTGAAGCTCTTATATTCAATATCTTTGTCAATAATCTTAAATCTCCATGAATGCCTATTATCTTTGTGATTTTACTGATATGAGTTTGTCATCATCAAAAAGGGAGAAATTGTTGGAATAGGGACATAAGGAACTCTGGTTCCTACATGGTACCTTTCCACTATTCTTCTCTGTTTTGAAGATGACAATCTCAGCATATACTATGGCATAATTTATCTTAATATTTCAGATGAAAAGATTGAAGACTTAAAGGTGATGAAGTATTAAGGGAAGCAGAAGGGGAACTGTGTTGCTTCTACGTTACATTTAACCCTAGCGTTGGCGGCAAGAAGATAAGATCTTCAAGAAGATCTTTCCCTTGTTAGGATATTGCTTTGTTAGTTGTAATCGTTCAATGTAACACATTAAATATCTTGAGTTGATTATGTCAACTTGACAACCGTTGAGATCCTCATATATTAGGAAAGAAGTTTTACGTATAATATATTTTTGGAATATCTTTATACGAGAGACTTCCCCTATATATATGATGATATTTACGTTCTTAGTCCTGATTTATTTTGATAGAGCTTGAAGTGCATCAGACTAAGAAGAGAAAAAGTTGTTCTTGAGAAGAACATCAAGTAAGTTCATTTGTGTTTCATCTAAGAGTTTCTGATAGGAACTAGGTTCGTACTTAGCAATAAGTTTGTAATCTCGTTTGTGCCTAAACTCATTGATTGAATACGTCTAAGATTGGTGATATGTTATTTGCTAGTCCAGAATCAATGAAGCTCTTAAAGGCGTTTCCGTATGTACTTCTAATGGACTCCACATATGCCACAATCAAGTAAGTTTTGCGTGATTATTGACCATCAAGTATGATTTTCCATAACATTGCAATAATATTATTTCAAATTATCTCTTTACAGGTACAAAATGTCATTTTTTGATATTGTTGGAATCACTTCTACATGGAGGAACTTTGTAGTTTGTGGGGCATTTCTTGAGGGCGAGACTAAAGAGCATTAGTTGTGGGCTATGCAACAACTTCAAGAGATGTATAGAGAATTGGAGGAACACCGACTTGCATTGTTACGGACCGTGAACAAGCTTTGATGAATGCAACAGATCTTCTATGGCCAAATGCAAAGTTTCTTCTATGTAAACGGCATATTAGGAAAAACATAGAGGCCAAAGCTTCAAACAATATGGGATCGAAAGTCAAGGGACAAAACTTATCCAACGACTATTTCCTGCATTCAACAGTTTCTCAATAATTTCATTAAAACATATCAAATTTCAACACCCTAATTCACAACCTTAATTCACAAAACCCTAATTCAATATCAAAAAAACCTAATTAGACTATCTACACATAAAAATATCAAATTCAACAACAAATTTTCAACAAAGTTTACAATCGATCCATACCGTGTTGGATTGATAACTATATAAGAACAAGATTCAGACAGTCATGAGTATTGAGGACTAGGAATAATCAATGATCGATTTATCAATCTGAAGTGTGGATATTTGTTTGGATATGCATATCTCTCTATCATCTGTTTATTTGCTTTCTTAAAGTAGAAATTATACACCCCCCCTCCTCTGGTTACTTGTTGGTATTCAATTGCATTATTGGAATAGTATTTGATTCTCTATGGGATTCGACCTCTACTTGCTTACTATACTCTAGTTAGTATTTTCAGGGTTTCTTTGATTTAGCAACCATGACATTTGCTCCATCAAATTTGGCGATGTTGTCGGGGAATCTAAATTGCTAGTCTGATTGCGTGTTTGTTTCCGATTGTTGTGTGGACCTATCTTATGGTTCACACTTGTGTTACTAATTTTTTTTATTTAGATCTTAATCCAGAAAGATGACATCATTTGAGAATTATTACTTTCAACAACAAGGTTGGCCCCATTACTATCCTGAACCTCAGGAGCCAAGTGTTGAAGATTTGATTAAATCTCTTGCCCGACAAACGGGCAATAAGATCAAACCAAGTTCATCTATGTCAATGGAGGACATCATCAAATCACTTGTGCATAGCATGATGAATATTCATAAGGAGATAGACTCCAACATCCAACTCTTAACAACTCGGGTTGGAAACTTGGCAACTCATGTTGGAAGGTTGATTCAAGTTGTGGAAAAGATGCATGATAACATTGAAAGGTCACCACTTGCACCGAAACCAATTCTTGTGGCTAAGGTGAGTATCATATCACCGATGATGGAAGAGAAGCAAGACGAAAACCAGTTCCCGCAGGTTTGGACAAAATTTTGCTGGTCAATTTTTGGTGAATACCCTCTGGAGTCAATTCATGTAGATTACACTCCTCCACCTCATGATCTTAAAAAGTCACCCCCTCACATTCCTAAGAATCTAAAGGCAAAGAAGATGTTGGAGCCCAATATGGAGCCGCGCAACTCCATAGGTGAGCATAAGGTAAATCTTTCTTTACTTAATCTAATGCATGAAGTGCCTAAATTTGCTATATATATGAAATGTTTATGCTGGACTAGGAAGAGGAAGAAATTGAAAGGAAAATTGTTTTGAATGAAGATGTGTATGATGTATTCGAAAGGCCCTTGCCTGAAAAAGTGTAGTGACCCTGACTTGTTTAGTATTTCATGTGAAATAGGTAGCTCTAAGTTTGATCACTGCATGATACACTTAGGCTCATCTATTAATGTTTTACCCTACTCTGTGTATCAATTGCTAGATCTTGGACCTTTACTTGAAACTGATTTAGTTATTCAATTTTTTGATGGATTCAAAGCTTATCCGAAAGGAGTAGTTGAGGACCTTCTTGTGAAGGTTGATAAGATGATTTGTCCTGCTGATTGTCTGGTGTTAGACATTGGTTGCGATATGCATGAGCCCCCTATACTGTTAGGTAGACCTTTTCTTAAAACTGATAACATTCGAATAATTGAGAGTAGAGGTATTGTATTTGTGAAATTTGGTGGTGATAAGGTGATATTTAAAATGTTTGATCATAAGAGACACCCTCCTGATAATAAGTCGTTATGGATTAAGTGGTATTACATGAGTATAGTAGCACAATGTCGAGCTAAGGACATTAACCAAGGCGCTGTACAGGAGGAACCTCGAGGTATGTAATTTCTTTCCTTTATCTTTAAAAAAAATTTGAAAAAAAGAGAGAAAATTTGAAAAAAAAAGAAAAAAAATCAGATTTAAAAAAAGAGGAAAAAAATCAATTTTTTTTGAGAAAATAGAAAGTGAGGAAATTGTTCGTATTCGAGTTCGTATTCTAGCAAGTGTTCCATCAGCAAAAACCACAATCTCGGATTGCAAACCGTGGTTATGGGTATGTGCGTAGAAACTTTTCTAGAAAGTTGGTGATTTGTTGTATTCGTCATTATTATCATATTCTTCTATGGATCTACTTTGTTGGAGTTCAGGTATATTGGTGACCATGTTCTTTACTTGGAGTTAGAGGTATTTCTTCGTTCTTTTGTCTCGGATGAGCTATGCATCCTTGGATCATCTTTGGTGCTCATCTAGTTTACCACACCTTGTGTTTTATTGGAGGAAGGTCATCAGGCCTTATCTGTGAGTCTTTTGTGTTCTTCCCTGGATTCAAAATTATGTCTTTCATTTCATTGAGGATAATGCATTGTTTAAGTATGGGGAAGGAGATTGTATTCACAAGTCTTTATTTGGCATTGGTTATATTTGCATGAATTTAAATGTTTTTTTGAAAAAGCCACAAAAATAGAAAAAAAGGCATATAAGATCCTTGGATAGCTAGAAGGTGGCTTGGACTAACACTAGGGTGGGGTAATAAGAAGTTTTGAGTGATTTGAGCATTTGGCAAGTTCATCTATTGGAAAATTTAATGAGTGGTTTAGGTTAAAACCTGAAAGGGTGCATATGGAAAAATGAGTGGATAAAAAAAATTGAGTGATTTCTAGGATCCATCATTTGGCGTTTTGGAGACATAAAAAGTGGTACATAGGAGGATTTCGGGTAGGTTACTCATGGAGGAATAAGGAGTTAGATGAATGTTTTTATGTGATTAGTTTCATGTCACTTATTTTGATTGTCTTGAGCATATTGTTGAGTTGTTGGTATTCTTAGGTCATGTTTTTCATATAAATATAAGTTTGTACAGTACTCCAATTAAATTTAAGTAAAATACACCACTCCCTCAAATGCATCAACGCGCTCTTCTAATCTCCCTCCTCACTTCACCCCTCCAATTCATCCTATCATCTTCTTCTTGTCCAGATAACTTCATCCCCGACGTCGAGCAAACCGCTGCCCCTACCTCGCCGAAAAAGTACTCCGCAGCCCGCTGACATCCTGCACAACAAGTCCGCCTTCGTGAGCGTCCTCTCCACGTCCCTTTCTCCAAAGTACTCCACACCCCGCGTCGGCGCCGCTCTCGCCGGTAGATCCACCATCACCTCCACCGTCCCCGCAATTATCGACAGAGATAACTCTGTTAGGTTCGAGTTGAGATATGAGGGTTCCAATAGGAGGCTTCAATGGGGGAGGGCACTAAGTTTTACTGTTGGAGAGCCTTGTCGGTCAATTTCGAGATAACAGAGCTTTGGTCGATAACAATGTAGAAGACGAGTATAAAATATTATTTTTTCTTATACTAACTGTGTTATTTGTAATTAATAAATGTCTAGATATTTGTGTTTACAATTTGGATTGCAAGTTTGAAGTGCACGAATCTTAGTGATTAGCTAAAATTTGACATGATCTTATCACTATGATTTAATAAGTTATTATTCGTTAGATTTTTCATAAAATATTTTGTCATAATTAATTATTAAGTATACCATACTTATTATTTTTGTTATATAATTCATAGATTAAGACGCTTATTATAATGGAAACATTTAAAAAAATAATTAAAAACACACTTTTTTCCTTTGAGAAATTTCTATATTATGTCGAAATGATATGGTTCATTTGTTATTTTCTTAGTGATGTCTTGATTACTATTTCTTATATGAAGTATATATGGTCATAATTTTATATATAATTTTATTAGAAATATACGAGAATTAAGTTTATATTATACTAGAAGACCCAATTAAAATTACATAAAACTATTGAAATCTTGTATATATTTTTATTTGAATGCATATCCGTGTATGGCACGGGAATTACGTTAGTTAGTATATTACTAGTACAAAAGAGATGGGATGAGAAAATTGATTAAGGACAACTACAACTATTGGCCATTTAACAATATTAGTTCTCTTTTTGCAAAAATACAAACACTTTGTGGGCATTCTCTAAACACACCTATCTTAGAAACTCCATATACTGCACATTTAATTTCAAAAAAAAAAAAAACCATCAAGCAATTTACCTATCTTGAAATAAGATTCCTTCGTATACTGCAAATTTCAAAATAAAATTAAACCATCGCCCAATTCCAAACACACCAATTCGAGTAGTTCTTGGAAAGCAAACAAATCCAAAATCCTCATTAACCAAGTGGAAGCTCAAGATCTGAACACATTCCAGATTGTAACTAGGGCGAGCCGGCGAGGTCGTAGGAGATCCGAGCATAAAACGATGTTTCCGTTGACGGACGGGTTATTGAAGCGTTTGGATGATTTGATTGTGAGATTATTTCTTTACTCTTTCTATAATTGTATTAATTCTCTCTCGTGCTTAATCTCATTGATGATATACCAATTCTCCTTGATTTGTTGGTTAGGATATCATATAGATCGTTAATATTGGTTCCCTCTAGTCTGACAAACTAGAGAAGATTAATATTATGCTATTGGTTCTCTTATCTATAAAACTTGTTAGAGATTGTTATTGATCATACAACTAATGATTGGAGGAGACTGGTTGAGAATCTAAATCTCTTAGTTTGTGTAGAGAATTGATTGTATGTTAAATGCTGACGGGTTGTTAGAATTGTATACACCTATTTATTCTTGAACTCATTGTTGTTGTTAGATTCAATCTAGAAGGTCTTCTAGGTTATCTGATAGTTAGGGTTATCAGGCCGGGTTGGACTGATAACTATATAAGAACAGGATTCAAACATTCATGAGTATTGAGGACTAGGAATAATCAATGATCGATCTATCAATCTGAAGTGTGGATATTTGTTTGCTTATGCATCTCTCTCTATCATCTATTTATTTGTTTTCTTAGAGTAGAAATTATCCAACGCCCACCCTCTGGTTACTTGTTGGTATTCAGTTGCATTATTGGAATAGTATTGATTCTCCGTGGGATTCAACCTCTACTTATTTGCTATAGTGTAGTTAGTATTTTAGGGTTTTTTTGATTTCGCAACCACGAAATTTGCTCCATCAATAAGTTACCCTTCTTTATTTTTATAAATGTCTGAGCCTCCGTATACTCATTTTCGAATGGGAATTTCACAAGTTACATTTTTTTGTAAGTTTAGTTATGTATTAAAAAGCAATAAAAACCACGCATTTGGGATTCTGGACAACCATCTAAACAAATTCTGGTTGTTGATCATCCGGATGTAGATCTGAAAGATAATGATGATGAGATTTACTATATTTGGGGCGATCAAGATGATGAAGAGTCATGGAATAAAGATGAATTTGAGTGCAACTTTGATTGCAGCTCATCCAGCAAAATAAACAATTTCCTGGAGGCCATGGAGAGAGGTTTATTACTAGAGCAATTAATTTGACTACCGGAGAGATCAATGATAGTCGAAGAACGTGGAAATGTGTTATTTGTCGAGGCATGTCGGGAGAAACCTATGAGTATAGAGGTATGTATTCGCTTGCTCAACATGCGTGCACAACGACAAAAGGAAGGTATAAGTTTCACCGAAAATTTCGACAGGATATAAACAAACAGTTGGGAAGAGAAATGTTACCAACTAAAAAGTGTCATGACATAATCATCTGGCCTCTAATAGTTTTGATAAAGAATACAAGGGACCTGCACAGAGACAAAAACACCGAAACGGTAAATTGGACAAACTATGCTTATTTTGAACCATTCGAAGTTGGACAAACATAATTAGTCCATATAATCAAAATACTGTAAGATTATATGGACTCATTTACATAGGAAAAACTGACAAACACTTTCTTGAATAAAATTTGCAATATATTGAACCATTCGAAGTTTATACTCCGTATTGACTCATTATGTTTGTACCTAGTGGCACTACAAGAAAAAACGTTTTTGGCAACGACCTTTCGCAACGACAAAAAATTGTCGTTGCGAAATCACCTTTTTAGCAACGACAATCTTGTATCGTTGTTAATACTGTTGCGATAAATAAAAATTTCATTTCCCTCCGACGATATGTAGCGCGCGCCTTGTATAAAATTTTGCGTTTAATTTTGGCAACGGGTTTGTCGTTGCGAAAAATAATGAATAGGAATGACAACGAAAGTTGTCGTTGCAAAAGCTTTTTCATAAGAATTGCAACGAGCGGGTCGTTGCTAAAGAATAGGTATAAAGGAACCAAATTTGTGAAGTCATATCTTCTCCCTCGATTTTCCTGGAACCCCACCCTACCAGCTCGCGCCTCTCCCTCCAGCTCTCGCCTCTCCCTCCAGCTCGTGCCTCTCCCTACCAACTCGCGCCTCTCCCTACCAGCTCGCGCCTCTCCAGCTCACGCCTCTCCCTCCAGCTCTCGCCTCTCCCTCCAGCTCGCGCCTCTCCCTCCGACGACTTTCTCTTCCCCCACCTTCATCTCCGACGACCTTCTACTTCGGTCCGGGGTCCCGACGACTTCGCCTCTGCAACCGCTACTCCCTCAATTCCCCATCAGGTAGCTCGTTTCCGTACCAATTTTTAGGGTTCTTATTCACCTCGATTTTATCTGCAATCTCCTACCGATTTTCGTTCCTGTTTCATCTGCAATCTTCTTCATTCCGTATAAATTAGCAATTGAAAAACCTAACCCTACCGGACATTTGCAATCTTCCGATTTTTTTAGGGCTCTTCATCCCGATTTTTTTGGGCTCTTCATCTACTTTTCTACCTGGATCGCAGATTTCATCTTCAAAATATTAGATTGTAGAGAATTAAGTATAAAAGAGGATGAGGAAGGAGATATTAAGGGTTAGACATACCGCTATGGAATATAGTGTCGGTTAACTTTTGAATAACAGACTGATAGGAAAAAATATTAGGTGTTAGTTGGATTTACTGTCACTAATTTATAATTCATAGTGGTCAGTTAATTGATTCATTAGCACTTATTAGTTTCCCTATTTAAGTCGTAGTCTCCTTTGGGTAAGATCCTTGCTCAAAGTGGTTTCCTTAGAATGAGATTCTTGCTCTAAGTGATTTATATCACATACACTCTCTAAGTTTGCTGGAATCCAAAAACGTTCAATACAAATAGGAACGCTAATGTATGTACAGTCGATTTGTTCTTCACTGACTTAAAACACTAAATGCAAGTCACATACTTGATTTATAAGTAAATGTTTATACAATATGTATGAAGTTTTCTTCGATAGTAATGGTTCCTGTGAATGCACATATATAGTCCTTATTATCATTTAGTGATTGAACTTCTGATTATCAAAAAAAAGAAAAATCATATGATCAGAGAGATGATACCAAGTAGAAAAATTCAGATAAAATAAACTGGAGGAAAGGAACTAAAACATCAAGTTGTCTTTTTTTTTTGAAGGACAAATATTTGAAGTCAATGCTGTAACCACATCCAGGAGAAGCCATCTGACAATTGTTGTGATCAGCAATCAAGAAGTAAGTACTATTACCTAGTTCATGCACATGTCAATATAAATAGTACCTTGTGAAATGCAAGAACCATCTTTCTCTGATTGAGAAACTTTTTGTAGAACTTTCTCCTATCCTTTACATTTACTGATTGATTGCGTCTCCTCAGCAAGCAATTTAGTTGGACCTGGATTAAAAAATTGTAAAGCAGGTCACACTTACAGCGTGTATCCATGTCAAAACATGACTATACCTGAAAATTTTGCATTCAAGCATAGTTGTTTTTTACAGTATAGTCTCTTAAAAATTATAAATCAGTCTTCACAATTGATGTGTTTACTTATATATGCTGGAAAATTTCTGTTTGTGCTGTATAATCTCGAATTCGCTTAATACTATCACCATACATTTTTTATAGATCAAGTGTTAATACATTCGAAGGAATAACGTTTAAGAAGCGAGCACATATAATGCTAGAATGAAAGGGTTGAGGATTTTCTTGCTGCAAGAAGTGTCAGATTGTATTGTTTACTTCTTTCATTAACTTATGTTTTCTTCCACCCAGGTTCCATTTTGCACTATAGTAGGGACATTGTAGTTATGAACTCCAGAGCTACAGTCTTTTACTTGCTTCTCCTAGTCCTCTGATCTTCTGTAAACCATTCTTTAGAAAAACGTTATAGCCCATGCAATTTGGAATGCTCAGGGATCTCTATTCTTTGCACTTGCTGACACATCTGTATTTTGCTGATTATAATCATTATTCTTGTTATTATAGTTTCATATAATATTTTATATATGATACAGTTGAGTTATTTATGAAATCTTCATTAGAATATGTATCTTAGTGGACGATGTTTTCTTTTCGCAGGTTTTGTTTGATGTTGTTCCCAACATCAAATTTGATGATGCTATTAAGTTAATTAGCATGCAGCCAATTTCTTCCACTGCAGCAACACATAAAAGGTGAGCTTTCTGGATAAATGGTGTATGAACTTATGGATAATATCTATTCACGTTCTAGTGATTAGAGATTGTACTATAGAAATATATGAAAATGAGAGAACTGTGCTATCTTTATTTTAAACAATTTAGAGCCTTCATAGGATGGGAGAAAGAGCATCATGATGTGGATTAAGTTCTTTGAGAAATGAATTAAAATTTAATTTCATAATGTTTGTTCACTATTATCTTCCGTCATATCACTAAAATCCACTCCATCTAACGCAATATCCGTGAGTCGATGAAACAGACAAGGAATAGTTATTAGAGTTATTTAGTAACTCTTATGTTACAAACAGTCTCAGTCAATTTGATCCATGGCATGATACAATATACAAGGAAGGTGGCTGCTGCTTTATCTTAAGTTTCTTATGCATCATCTTAGTACAATGGCATTAGCTTTTTGTTTCAGTTTCTTGAGTTGTAACAAAGGAAGTTTACTGGATTTGTTTTCTATTATCAGCTTTTCAATTGACAGTGATATTGCAATTTCATTTTCGTTTATGATATGCTGAGTAGAATCTGTCTGCTACAAAACATAGGTAAATCAAAGTGAAGTCTATTAGCGTGCTCAAGGAGATTTTTGTAGGAGCTTTTTCACAAGGAAGAATTTGCTAAGGACACCTGGTATACTCACCTATCTCACTCTCTTTCACTTTAAATTTACCATTTTCGAGCTTAACTTAGACTATTGTGAACAAATTGTTATTACTTATGTAATTATGCACTAATTTGATGTGGGAGACTGATGAGTTTTATTATTATTTGATTGTGGTGTCAATTTTAGTTACTTAGGTGAGTAGGTATTGGTTGTTGAATAGAAAGTTAAAATATTTTTAATATAATTGTTTCTGTTTTTTAAAATTAGGAGATGGACTTGAATAAGGCATGGGTCAAAATAAGAAATCGTTCATCCCCTGATTATGTAAATGGTGTTGATAGCTTCCTTGATTTTGCTCTTTCAAGTGTCAAGGAAGAGGAAAGAGAAACAACAACTATTAGATGTCCTTGTAATAGTTTTCGTAATATATTTTTTAAAAGAAAATCTGATGTGCGATTTGACTTGCTTAAGTGGGGAATGTATGATAAGTACACTTTATGGGAATTTCATGGAGAAAAATCAGATCATATAAGTGTAGAGGGACACGACAACAACTCAGATAATGATGATGCTGGGTTTATTATGCTACAAGATGCATGTGGCATGGCTGGTATGAATATAGGTGGAGATGAGCAGACAATCAGTGGCAGCGAGATGGCTCAAGAACCTAATGAAGATGCACAAAAATTTTACCGGCTCTTAAAAGAGTATGAAGAGCCATTGACAGTAGAAGGCAAAGCCATGTCTAAGCTGTCATATATTGTAAGATTACTGCATTTGAAGGTCCTCAATAAGTGGAGTGACAGTTCGTTTACCAGTTTACTGAAGCTACAACGTGAGGCTTATGGAACCTCACTTCCATATTCTTATTATGAGGCAAAAAAGCTCATTAAGGACTTGGGTCTTGATTATATAAAGATTCATGCTTGTGAAAATGATTGTGTTCTTTATTGGAAGGAGTATGAGAATTTGAATGAGTGTCCCACTTGTGGTTTATCAAGATGGAAAAGTGTTAACAAAGGGTCTGGTAAGGGTGTGAAGGTGCCTCACAAGGTTTTACGATATTTTCCGTTGAAGCATAGGTTGCAAAGGTTATACATGTCAAGAAAAACGGCGGAAGATATGCAATGGCACAAAAATCATGAGTTCGGAGATAACGTAATGAGGCATCCTCGTGACTCATTATCTTGGAAGTCATTTGATGTGGAGTACAGTGCATTTGCCGAAGAATCACGTAATGTAAGGCTTGGACTAGCTTGTGATGGATTTCAAGCTTTTGACAATTCACAACATAGTGTCTGGCCTGTTGTTCTTATCCCGTACAATTTGCCTCCATGGATATGCATGAAACCTCAGTCATTCATGTTAACCTTACTTATACCTGGACCTAGCAGCCCTGGGAGAAACATAGATGTATACCTCCAGCCCCTAATTGAAGAACTGAAAGAGCTATGGGAGGTAGGGGCTGAAACATATGATGCTTATTCCAAGGAAAATTTTAAAATGCATGCAGCAGTTTTGTGGACTATCAACGATTTTCCCGCTTATGGAGACTTGGCTGGATGGTCACCTAAAGGTAATTTTGCATGCCCAAGCTGCCATAAGGAGACGAAACGTACATCTTTGATGAGTAAGGGTGGCTATTTACATCATCGTCGTTGGTTTCCACTTAGCCATAACTGGAGAAAAGAGGCCCGTTCCTTTAACAATAAAAAGGAGAAAGGGCGTGCACCAATCCCTTTGAGTGGGGATCAAGTGCTAGAACACTTGTCTCGTTTAGTACCTGATAAGTTTGGAAAGGCTTCTAAGAAAAGAAAAGGGAATGAAAGGGATGTCTTAAACAAGTTATATGGGTGGAATAAAAAAAGCATTTTCTTTGAGCTGCCTTATAGGAGTAAGTTGAAGATCCGCCACAACTTAGATGTGATGCACATCGAGAAAAATGTCTCTGAGAATATTTTGGGCACCTTGATGAGAATTAAAGGCAAGAACAAAGATACCATAAAGGCTCGGATAGATTTGATGAGGATGAAAGTTAGGGATGAGTTGCACCCTGTATTAGATGGTGATAAATTGCGTGTGCTTGTTGCATGCTACTCTCTAAGTTCAGATGCCAAAGCTACCATATGTGAAATGTTTTCTAAAATTAAATCCCCAGATGGATATTTATCGAAAATTTCTCGTTGTGTCAAAGATAACGGAAAGAAGATTTCATCAATGAAGAGTCATGATCATCATGTTTTTCTTGAGCAGCTGCTTCCCCTTGCAATTCGTGGTTTCTTGCCGAAACAAGTGTACGAGCCTCTAGTTGAGCTAAGTTCATTCTTTAGGAACTTGTGCGCAAAGAGCATAACTATTGAAGAACTAGAAGCCCTTGAGAAAAAAATTCCATACACATTGTGCAAGTTAGAGATGGTCTTTCCACCGACTTTTTTTGATGTAATGGTGCATTTAGTTGTACACTTGGCAAGTGAGGCAAAAATTGGTGGACCAGTGATCGCTCGGAAAATAGAAAAACTCAATGATTCTTCATACATGTATTCTGCATACAGAAAATACAGATTCTGCATACAGAAAATACAGATTCTGCCTACTGATTCTGCATACATGATTTTGCTCTTTCAACTTTTTCAGGAACAACAATGACAAAGTCTGCCCTTACTAAAAGGGTGCAAAATGTTCCATCTGACATGGATGTTGAAATTGTTACAAAAAGTAATGATATTATATGTTTCACTTCTGTTATTTTTATTAAGCTTTATTTTGATTCTTGTCGTTGATATGGTTGGATTGTCACTCAATGCTCGTGTAGATTTAGAAAGACAACGAGCAACATTAAGAGAAACACAAAGAGAGCAACAAATGTTGAGTCATACCAATCTTGAGCAAGTTCAAGAAGAGCAAGTTCAAGAACTTGATGTTCAAGAAGAGCCAAACATGGATTGTCAATCTGAAGGTTTTGTGAAGGAGAGGACTGAAGGTATAGTATTACCATTGAATATATGTTGCTCAATTTGCCACATTGCCTCCTATGCTTTAATAAAACAGAATATCGTTATTTCCAAATTCATTTTTTTGGCTACTAATGTGTGCATATATATATGGTTGTAGATATAGTTGGCAAAAGAAAAAGGATGACTAACCTAGCTAGCAGAGTTCCTATGTCATTGCAAGGGAATGAAGCTGTAGTTCCTCGTCCTAGGAAAGTAAACATTAATCGTGTTGTGGAGAAGCAAAGAGAAACCACAAATCTGGACGCAAGTGTAAATGAAGGTAAAATCAATGTTTTTGATACTAAGTTTAAAAATTTGGATTGGGGTTATAGAAACAACTAACATTTCATTTCACTCATTGCATGTTATTAGCTACAAGTAACACAACCCCAAGAGGTAATAGAGGGAAGTATAAAAGTTTTGTGATTGATTCGAAAATCAAAGGAAAAGGCAAACTAACTGTCCAGATTCCTGATGAAATCGATCGAGCAATTGGAGAAAATGCACGACATTTGGTGAATGAGTGTGGTCGTGTGGTAAGAACCAAAGCGCCATTAAATGTTAAGAATTGGAAAGAAGTTTTATCTATTGCAGGTGACAGCATGTGGAAGGAGATTCAGGTACTTTTTATTTACTTTTCTTTTTATTTGCTGAAGTGTGGTATATATTTACAGGTTTTCTTCGCTGATTTTCTAGTTTCATATATGGGGAAAGAAGTAGACTACTAGAATGGATGAAAATCAATTTCGTATGAAAAATGAGGAGTATGAAGTGAGATAAAAATATGAGTTATGACATTACAGTGGACTAGTTTCTTCCAATTTGTGGTTCATTTTTATGATTTTGAACCAAATAAGGCATTAATGTGTATGTTGCTGAATGCTGATGGTAATTGTTTTTGATTGGCTGGATTGAAGTCGAATATAGTTTGCATGCAATAGCTTAAAGAATGTGTATTTACGAAACTGCAGATGAATTGCGTTATGGAATATTTTTGTCCTAATCATTATTTTGGAAAAACATTATTTTGGCCTTGCAGGAAAAGTTTCAAGTTAGTGATTCTAGTTGCGATCTGAAGATGTATATTTTTGTTTTAGATACAATGCAACGTTTGTATAGGCTATGGAAAAGTCGATTGCACTATTACTACAAGAGTCCTGAATGTGGAAAAACTGATATTGAACGCTTACAAAATCCCCCACCTGATTTGCCTCAAGAGCAATGGGAATGGTGTGTGAATTATTATGGTTCAAATGAATTCAAGGTATTCACTCTTTTAACATTCATTTATCTAGCTTCATAGTTGTTCCTTTATAAAAATATGTTTTAATTTATCTTACAGATTGTAAGCAAAAGGAACTCCCGAAACAGATTGTCTGAGAACAGATGTGCTCATACTACTGGAAATTTAGCCATTGCTGAAGTTGAGGAAATGATGGTAAGACTTAATATAGTAGTTAATTAAGTATTATTTGCACATGTTATTCATTGTATTTAAGGTAAATTTACTAATAAATATTTAATGATGTGCTAGATAAAAGAGAATGGCAGGGTGAAGCCTTCTGCTGATGTGATATGGCTTATGGAGCACACTCGTACAAATAAAGAAGACAAACTTGAATGGGCTGATGGAACTCGTTCTAAAATAATTCATGTATGTATCATAGATTCTAATAGAGCAACTTTTACATTATTTTCTCTGATTCTAATCTTCTTTTGAATTTTGTTGAAGGAAAAATTGAAAAATGTAGTTTCTACAGCTGGTGAATCAATGACACAAGAAGAAATATTGACACAAGTTCTGAAGCCAAGGTCTGGATATGTTCGTGGAAAAGGGACAACTTTACATGGTTATACCAAAGGAAAAAACCAGTTGGAACAACAAAGACTTATGGAACAACAACAAGGGAAAATACAAGAACAAGACGAAAGGATAAAGGAACAAGACCAAAGGATAAAGGAATTAGAAGAGAACCAAAAAAAACAACAACAAGCAATGGAAGATTTCAAGCGTGAAATGTTGCAGCAGCTTGCAAACACGAGTGTTCGGTAATTATGTCAAAAGGTACGTTTTTAAACAAACTTTCTAATCAACCCTTTCCCACTAGAGATGCATGACCCTAAACCAACCTTCTAATCAACAAAAGAGTTATTATCTGGAATCATTAGTTGTTGGGAATTTAAGGATATGAAAACTGAATTAATTTTGTTCTGCAAACTGCATTTTCTGGAATCTTAAACTGTTGGGAATCAAAGGATCTGCAAACTGAATTCTCTGGAATCATTAAAACATAAATAATTTTATTCTTCTGGTTTGATAATAGACAGAGGATCTGCAAACTGTTTACTTCGTTTACAGAAGTGATCTGCAAACTGTTTACTCCGTTTACAGAAGTGATATGCAAACTCTAGGAATCTTCTATAAAGTCAACTCAAGATGATGACTATCTCCTTTGTTTATAGAAGTGATTTGCAAACTGAATTTTGCTCTTGTATGATAATAGATAAATTGTAAGTTTTTAGCCTTGTTTATATGAATTTTTTTATTCAATGGTGCAGGGAAACAAGTAGATGTCGAAGGATGATTTTGGGATATTGTGGATGACACAAATATTATGAAATGATTTTGGTTTTATGATTCGGGATGTAGCTAAGTTGGCAAATTAAATACTTGAATGTTAGACATGTTTTTGGTATAGGTTGTAATTTGAACAAGTTTTTGAAGGTTATATAGTTGAAGTTATTGTGTTTATGATTTTGGATACAGGTTGGTTGAATGTGAATTATAAGGGTAGAAACAGGTATTGACAAGAGGATACTGTAATGTCGTTGCAAAGCAATGATCTATCGCAACGACGACAATAGCTGTTGTCAAAACATCAGATATGTATTGCAACGACAAAATGTCGTTGCAATACGTTAATATGTATTGCAACGAAAAATAACGTTGCCATACGTTGATATGTATTGCAACGACAAATGACGTTGCAATACGTTGATATGTATTGCAATGACAAATGACGTTGCAATACGTTGATATGTATTGCAACGACAAATGACGTTACAATACGTTGACATGTATTGCAACGACATTAGCGTTGCAAAAGATGTGACGAGTTCGGACTGTTATTAGCAACAACAACTAATTAGCAACGAACAAAGTCGTTGCGAAAAATGTTTGTTTTGGCAACGAAAAAAGTGGTTGCAATAGCCATTCACTACGGCGTTACCGGCAACGACCTAGCAACGACAATTGTCGTTGCCAAAACCTGTTTTTGCAACGACTTGATATGTATCGCAACGACAAAAGTCGTTGCTAAAAACGGTTTTTCTTGTAGTGTGGGAGGTCATCCAGAATTCGGAATTGATTTCCTGTTTCGAAAACTATGCTTATTTTAAACCTAAAAGTTCATACGGTCC
Source organism: Oxyria digyna (assembly GCA_029168935.1). Classification (NCBI taxonomy): domain Eukaryota; kingdom Viridiplantae; phylum Streptophyta; class Magnoliopsida; order Caryophyllales; family Polygonaceae; genus Oxyria; species Oxyria digyna. The sequence continues at coordinate 26,165,317 of JAPVLV010000013.1, forward strand.
TAAGGGCCACCAAGGTGTTAGTGTCGTCATCTTCCAGAACTCTATTGCTGGATTACTAGAGGCATGCCGAATGCATCCAGATTTTTTGAAGCAATGAAGGGGGAGAAAAGGTTGGGAAAAAACAAGACTTTTGACTGTAATGAAGGAAGGAAAGTCCTTTATGGTTTAATGTCATCCAAAGTGGAGCTCGAACGTTTTGATAAGCATCACTAAGGTCTTTCCCTCTTCATTTATAAGCACATACGTTATTATAAGCATATTATATATGATTGCTCCTATATTATGGCTAAATGTTGTTTGTGAACTACTTCTTGCTATCATCGGGAAAAAACAAGCTTACTTATGAAGTTGTATCATACAAAGAAAAGGTTACTTCCCTCCTGAAAAATGTTTAACCAATCTTTAGAAAGTTGTTCGAATGATGTAGTAGCAGGTGGTTTAAATAAGGTTATGTAAAAGTGTTCAGAATTTTATTTTAGCGGGTTTTTAGAATGTTTCTCTCCTGACATTAAACATTGAACATTCTTCTTTTGGAATTAGTGATTGTATTATACTCCTACAATATTGCTTATCGGGGTATAAGCAATTACCCGTTTTTAGCTAAAAACCCCTAAGTCCCAGATTATAACTCAATCGATTAGTATAGTTGGGAGAAACAAGAATTGCATCCGACAATTTCCAAATTCAGAATTCATATCCGTCATGAAGTATCTTTCTCCTTAACAAAATGTTAGTTTTTACTTGTCTGACTCATAATGCATGTACCCTTTCATGATTAAACCATTAACATAAACCAAAGTCAGAATCACAAAGGGTTAGAAAGCTGTAAGCCTACAACGAAAACACAAGTTTGAAAACGAAAAACGTCAGATAAGGCTCTGGAATCCACCTGAAACAGAAAAAGTCTCTAATTCAATTAAGATAAAAGATAATTGTTTGTAGCGAAATTACCAACGAGATGATAACTAAGCAATTGTAGGGCAAAGATCAAAGAACACGGTATAATCTCAACACTCAAGAACAATATAGGGAATTAGGGTTGAAGCTTGAACTTAGGTATTATTCGAGTGGTGGCTGAATGATTACAAAGCTGGCGTTAAACTCTTTTTATAGGCTAACCCTAATAATATCTTTAAGGAAATGAGATCTTATCTTTTCCTTTTACCCTATGACGATATAAAAATAAGGTAAAAGATATTATTTCTAGTATCTTTTACCAATTAGAATAATATAATAAAGAAATAAGATTACAATCACTCGTCCGACTTCATCATCAATGTGAACGAGATCTTCGCCACGTCCCGTCACGTCGACGTGATCAGCCTACGCGTAGCATTGGACGCGTTCCATACTCGTCGTATTTTTAGGCACAAACATACCCCTAAGGCGTCTTACAGGGATTAATGTCTAGTAGAGCTGGGAGACACCTGAAGAAGGCGATAGCCGCGCTTCTGGTGATCCCAGAAGTCGATCGGACCTTCCATGGACATGACGGAGAAGGTCATCGTAGTGCTCATGCGACTCCATCTGGTAAACTAGCTCCCCTTCACTTGCTTATTTAAATCTTCTTGTCGTACACGTTCCTTACCCGTTGCACTTTGTCGTTGGTTATAGCCTTAGTTTCTAGCGTTCGTGCCCGTGACGAATCTGCTACTGATCTTGTGACGTCGAGGAAGAGACAACTTGCCATAAAGGGGTGCTCGTCTACTGCCCCCATAGACATTGATCTTATGGCTACTTTGGAATCTTCGTCGTCTCCTTCTCCGGCCAAGGCGACGCGGTCAAAGAAGGGAAAAGAGAAAGTGGTCGAGGCCTCTGACGATAAGTATTTGTCGGTGGATGACTTTCCTGGTGTGATTTTGCACGCTTTCGCTCCGGGGAGGGAGCTTCTAAAGGCTTTTATCGGACTTCGTTCCTCGTCGTCGCTTGATCATTACGCGTCGATGGACCCGGCCGACATTATGGGAGAAGCCTATGTTGCTCAGTGGCAGGTAAGATTGTAGGTCCTTATTTTACTCTGACCTTTCTCGAGCTCTTTTTCTAACTCTTCTTTTTTTTCTTCTTTTTTTCAGGGAATTCAGGCGTCGCTGTGTGCCTGGACACTTTTATCGAAGTATTCGGAGCGCATGGAGGCATTGGAGAAAAGGGTGTCTGACACGGAGTCGGAGAACAAACACCTCAATAGCTTGTTAAAGAAATCTCGCGACGCGGAGAAAGCGGCCAAGGACAAAGCCACCGAGGTTCTCAATCTTCACAGCGAGGTTGTCAAGCAGGTCGAGGATTTAGAGGAGAACCTTGCCACTTTGAGGACGGATGTGGAGAAGAAGAAGGCGCACCATGACTCCGATTTGCACGAGGCGAAGATCTATTGGTCTTGGTTTTCCAGAGTGGAGGTCTTGGAAGAGTATGGCACTGGCAAGCATAAACATTGGGATCCGGTGGATGAACGTAGGGAATTCGAGGAGGCTTACCTGGAACTTCTCGAAGGTGTCCTGGGCGTTCATTCCTCTTCGCGTCTCAACGCAGATCTCGACGTTATGGAGGAGGATAGCCCCGATCTTGCCGTTGCAGACGTTGGTGGTGGTGGATGTGTCGACGAGGAGGAACCTGCGACTGATGACGAGGAAAGCGATGGTCACGTGTCCGGCTCTGGGTCGTCTGAGGGCGAGTCTAAATCTTTGTAATTTTTTTCTCTCGGCGTAGGATTTTTGTATGCGCTGTCCATATTTGGGGTGCTTCTCTTTTGAACGTTATTACCTTGTTCTCCTTGGTCGTCGTATTTCTTTTAATACACATGATTTTTATTCCTTGAGCTTTCTACGCTTCTTTGGCGATAGCGTTTTATTGTCTTCAAATTTCTTGTTCTTGATCTTTCTTATGTTGTCACTATTCTTAGGCGTCTGTCTTCGAGTTATTGTAACGATACTTCGTATTCTCTTGGTCTCTTGGGTGTGGTCTTACCCCTTTTGGTAGGTTTAGCTCAGGTTTCTCGTTGGCTGGGCTGAAGCTACCAAAGATTTTATGCTTTCCTTTGATGCTTTGTGATGCTTGTGCGTTTTCCGTGGGCTTTTTCATGGTTTCTTACGTGTATCTTGCTTATGAGCGCGTCGGTTCGCTCTTTGTGATCTTAGTTGCTTTATCTTTGAGGTGTAGTTTTTCTACCCCTAGTTTATTGCTTTGTTCGCTTCTCGAACGTGTATGAAGAACTTTTCTCTTTCTTGTTAGTGTTGTAAGGTCATTGCGGCTGCTTTTGTTATTTTGCCTGCTTACATGAAGGTTGGGTCCAGCATTTCCTCTGAACCCAGAGCGAGTGGCGGATGTAGATCAGCGTGTGATTTTATCAGCTTGTGACGTTATCCCTTACTTATGGTCGATCCTTTGCCACACGCTAGCCTTAGGTCGACGTCGAACTCTTTTAATCGACGGGCCTATTCATCGTGTAGTGTCCGGTTCTTCATATTTTGGACTTACGATGCCGGTGGACGCCTCCATGCCGGTTTTGCGATATGCCCGTGGATTCATGACTCTCAGAGGAGCTGGAAGGCGTGAAGACGCGTTCCTGGAGAATGATCGTGTCAAATAGGCGTAACCTTGTTTGCTCAGAGGATCCGGCCGGTTTCGTGAGGTTCTGGGCTTCATTCCCCATGACCATTGCCACACGTCGCTAACAATCATGGGAAGCGTCGACTCGGGGTCGGCGGTTTGGCTAACGTTGCGTACGAGTAGATGGAGCCTTAAACGCGTAGGCTAACGAAATTCGCCCCCAGCGCGGATTTTCGCCGCGGCCTTCTTGCTTCTTATTTGGTGTACCGTACTCAAGAGGTACGTTCTCTTAATAGACATAGAGCAAGTCTTTAAAAATGAAACAACTCGGCATGCTTAACACGTTGGAGAGAAAAGGTCTACTTATATATTAATAAAGGATGCATCACGGAACAGTAAATAATGACGTTGACGCCTACCCCTAGTCGCCACGACCCCTCGTCGCTTTGACCCTAAGATGACGGCATGTTCTTATTGAATAACTTAATCCTATTCATGCAAAGGAAAACAGAATGGAATCACAAACAGAAAGGAAAAACTTAATTTCTGGCGGACTTTTATGGTGGATGGTGTTTCAAGAACATGTAGCTCAGGTCAGTGTTCTTCGTCATAAACTATCGCCATCTTTGAACTCGGAGTTTTTGCTTAAGCTTGCGAAGAGTCGCGCCACTCTTGTTGGCGCCCTTATCTTGTTTCTTAGATGATTCTTTCTTCGACGCGTCGAGGGTCACGTTTCTGCCCCTACCTTTTTTCTTAGACTTTCTATGGTCTTCTCGTCCTTTATGGCGCTTTGATTCCTTGTTACTTGGCAATTCAAACCATGAAGATGCTTTTCTTTTCTCAAATTTCCGAACGGCGTAAGACTTGACCTCCAATATGTATATCTCATCACCTACCTGGCCAATTTCTTCCTTTGTTTCCTAGAGCTTTCTCTTAACATACCTTATTTGCTCTTCATGGTCTTTTAATTGCTATGCCGCCTTACCCCTTTTCACTTGAGACGCAGTGGTTGTGCTCCTCATTTCTATGTTGTAGCATTCCCTCGCTATTTGTGGCTCGCCCTTGATTTCTTGAATCCCCCATGGGGATGGAAACTTCAGGGATTGGTGGTATGTCGAGGGTATGGCTTTCATATCATGCAACCACGGTCTTCCCAAGATCATGTTATAGGGCGACTCTGCTTCCATTACCACGAATTTGGTCTGCATAGTGACCCCTTCTGCTAGAGTGGTTATGGTAATCTCTCCCAGCATGTCTGCGACTTCGCCACTGAAACCTACTAGGGGGGTGTACTTCTTTACCACGTCATCGCTAGATAACCCAAGCTCTTTGATCGCGGACAAGGTGACGATGATGGCCGAGCTCCCGTTATCGATGAGGATCCTCTTAACCTTGCAATTACTGATGGAGAGGGAAATAACTAACCCGTCATGATGATCTACGATTCCGTTAGGTTCTTCGAACGTGATCGGGCAATCCTTTCTAACAGTTCTAACGTGGTAGACGGGTAGAGTGCTTCGTCCGTCACGCAACGCCCTGGCGTTCCTTTTGGCGGCGGACGCGGTGTAGCCGCTTATGGGAGAGCCTCCAAAGATTGTATTGACTGTTCTCGAACGATTTGATGGGGGAGGCGGCGGCGTTGGAGATCTTTTTCCTTTCCTTGCTCCTTCAAACGCGTCTCTTCCCTCCTTGGAGAGTAGGTCCAGCAGGTCGCCCCTTTTCAAGAGGCGTAACACTTCTTTTCTTAAGGTGTAACAATCATCTGTGGAATGGCCTGAGTCGTTGTGGAACTCGCAATATCCTCTCCCTGACCCTGGCTTCTTCTCTGGATTCGGTTTTTTGGGCCACTTCACGTCGCAGAGTTTTTCCATCGCGTTGATAACTCGCAACGCGTCGGTTTTCATATGTACACCTCTTTCGACCGCATAAACGTTATTGATCTCGCTCACGTTATGCACCATGGGAGGTTCTCTTTGGAATAGTTTGTTTCTCCTGTCGTAACGTTCATTACTTCTTCGCTGAGGATAATCTCTACGCGGAGGGGTTCGTCTGCGTGGAGACCGGGATTTCTCTTTAGCATGTCTTAGGAGATCTTCTTCGAGGCGCATAGCTTCCATAGCTCTTTCCCTTGTCGCGACGAATGAATTAGGACGAGTCTTTGTCAATTCTTTGTATAGGTCACTATCTCGGGGGAGAGCACGCCTGAACGCGTCGGCAGCAGTAGATTCGCTACAGTCTGGGATCATAATCTTCTCGTCGTTGAAACACTTCATGAAGGCTCTTATGGTTTCGCCTTTATTCATGCGCATGTTATGGAGGTATGAAGGCTGTTTTGCAAACATCTTACTGCTGGCGAATTGTAGGCGGAGTATGTTGGAGAGTTCGGCGTAGGTCGAGATACTTCCTTTGGGTAGGTGGATGAACCATGTCAAGGCCGAACCCTTCAATGTTGAACTAAAGAATTTGCACATCATTGCCTCTCTCAGCTCTGGCTCGATCGGACTTGTGGACAGCTTGGATTTATAAAGTAAGATATGTTCTTTCGGGTCATCAGATCCATCATATACGAGAAGATCCGCGACGGTGAACTTTTTGGCTATCTTCTGGGCGGCGATGGCGGCGACAAAGGGACTCTCTTGATATCCAAACTCGTCCTCAGGGATTTATGGATTTGGGTGCTTCGGGCATCAGCATCATCTCCTTCCTCAAGGCACCGCCCTGTTGTGCTATGAGCATCGCGATGACACTTGGCGTCATGTCTTCTTCGTATTTCCTTCTCGGGACCCTCTTTCTCGACGGGATGAGGTATTGGCGTTCCTGAGAGCCATAAATTTCTCCATCCTCGGCGTCGGTGTCCATGTCTAGGTGTCGAACGACACTCTGACTACGAACATAGGTGAGTGGTCTCGCGGATTCATCCTTAAGTTCTTTGATTATGGAACGAAGTCGTTCGTTCTCTTTGGTGAGTCCTAATGTATTTTCCTCGCTGGCGCTTTTGGTCTCTGCCCACGCTTTTTGGAGGGTGTCGAATTGAACTCGGACGGCGGCCACCTAGGTCACCTCATCGTATGGTCTTTGGAATGACGGAATCTCCTTCGTGAGTCTTTCTTGTCTCTTCGCTACTTCGATCAAGAGATGTCGTCGTGGGATCTTCTTCCTCGAATCTCTTCTCGTTATTACGCGGGCTGTTCATCGGGCTAGTCATGATTTTCCTGCAAAAAAGAAGCTCTTTCCGTATGGAGAGATGATACCTTTTTGATCTAGCCGCACGGTGGGCGCCAATAGTTTGTAGCGAAACTACCAACGAGATGATAAGTAAGCAATTGTAGGGCAAAGATCAAAGAACACGGTATAATCTCAACACTCAAGAACAATATAGGGAATTAGGGTTGAAGCTTGAACTTAGGTATTATTCGAGTGGTCGCTGAATGGTTACAAAGCTGGCGTTAGCCTTTTTTCATAGGCTAACCCTAACCATATCTTTAAGGAAACGAGATCTTATCTTTTCCTTTTACCCTATGACGACATAAAAATAAAGTAAAAGATATTATTTCTAGTATCTTTTACCAATTACAACAATATAATATAGAAATAAGATTACAATCACTCGACCGACTTCATCATCAATGCGAACGATAACTTCACCACGTCCTTGGACGCGTTCCATACTCGTCGTATTTTTAGGCACAAAAAATAATTATGAAAGAAGTAAAACAAAAAATTGCTTAAAATATTAAAATGTTGTCTTCCAGCCGGAAACGAACTCGAATGGCTTAAAAAGCTCATATGTCACGGTATATTAATGTTAAAATGTAGATTCATGTGTATGGACATGCAAGTTCATCCGTAAAAGTGAGCAAGTTCATCTGTAGAACGAGCTTGTTCATCCATTTCTTAAAATCTAAAGTATAATTTTGATGAACCCCAGAGGTCATGAACCTCTGTTTTGAAGATTTACGAAAATTTATATCAAAGGTTCACAAGGTTTATAAATTTAGTTCACAAACATATATTGGGCATTAACGGTAAACTAGAGGTTTAGCGAATCACCTAACATCATCCAAAATGCATAAATATATTATTTCAGGTCCACGGCTAGTATCTTGTATGTTCTTGATTTTTCTATTTGAGGTTCACGATTTTTCTAATGTAAGTTCGTGAGTTTTCTCTTTCATGTTCAAAGAGTTTTATCTTGTAGGTTTATGATTTTTATGAAACAATTTAGAATTAAAAATGGAAGGATCATGAACCTATAAGTCAAACTAATGAACCTGTAAACTAATCTTGATGAACCGACATAAAAAATCCCACGAACACATAGGCTAACAACGGGAGGTTATGGCTCATGAAGCCCTGATTTTCAATCTTACACAGGCTCTGAATGAAAAAGAAAAATATAAACATAAATATAGGTTCATGTGTATAACATCAAAGTTCATCTATAAGAAGCGGCATGTTCATCAAGATGTTGTTTTAAAAACTTATGATATAATTTTCATGAACTCAGAGTCTATGAACCTTTGTTTCAAGATTTACAATAATATTCATATTAAAAGTTCATAAGCTTACATTAGAAGGTTCATAATTTATTTGACTTATATGCGTATAAATCTGCGAACCTGTGAACCTATGAACATGTGCACTTAAAGTATAAATTTGTTGAACCTGTATTACAATTTTCTGTTTTACGGTTACAAATTTACTTTTGTGGGTTCTTGAGTTTTCTCTTTTTAGTTCACTATTATTTTTAGGTTCGTGACTTTTGTCTTTTAAGTTCGCAAAAATTTTCTTATGTTTCATAACTTCGTGATTGTTTTTCCAAACAACGCATGGATATGAACGTATAAAGATCCTACACACATATATCATTGAACCTGAACAACTGAAGTGGTGAACTTGTAGTGTAAATCAATGAACATGTATAAATAAATCAATGAACCCGGACGAGTGAATTAATGAACTTGCAAGTGTAAATCAATGAATGTGATATAAATCAATCAATGATCTTGATATATTTATTACAAGGCAACCACCCTCTACTTTCAGCATCCGGATATTGTTTGCAGCTACCATTGGTCAAAGTCTAACATTTTGAACCTACAAGTATAACTTGTTGAACCTAGAAGTCTAACGTGTTGAACCTACAAGTCTAACCTATTGAACCTACAAGTATAACATGTTGAACCTACAAGTCTAATCTGTTGAACCTACAAGCTAGTCTAACCTTTTGAACCTACAAGTCTAACTTGTTGAACCTACAGGTCTAACCTGTTGAACCTTCAAGATTTACAAAAATTAGATTAAAGGTTCATAAGATTTTGAAAATAGGTTCACAAACTCATAATAGACAATCAATAATTTTATAATATAGGTTCACAAACATATAAATGCAGGCTCACAAGCTATACACTAGAGGTTCACCAATTTTATACTAGAGGTTCACATTCTGTACTATTGATCCGTATATTTTCACTTTTCTAGTCTATGTAAGATTCAGACTCTAGGTTCGTAAAACATTTGCAATTTATTCATAAAAAAAATGAATGAACTTGCACGTGGATACACATGAACCTACCCATTAATTCAATGAACCTCTCGTTGAAAGATATGAATTTGTACTTAGGTTCATATTTTTATCTTCCGTGGCCTTCATAAGATTCAAAGTTTCAAACCTCGGGTGCATACAAAAAAATACAATGGTTTCATAAAAAAGCGGTATGAACCAACACGTTAATACGCATGAACCTACCCGTTAATACACACGAACTTGTACTTGTGTTCATAAACTAAGTTTAAATAACCATGAACCTAAGGCAACCAATATATACAATCATCACTTGCAGGTTCATGAGTTTCAATGTCAGGTTTATTGATTTTTAATAAACCATTCTTTAGTTTTCCGAACATGCTTGTATACAGGAGGATATTCATAAACACTATACACGACATTCATAAAAGCGAGGTATGTGTTGGATCACGAAATATTAGCGGGTGGTTCATAAAATTTTGTGCTAACTTTATACTAATTAAAAGTTCATAAACAAGAAATGTAAGTTCATAAAACCTATTCTATGGGTCATATATGTAGCCTCGCTAGTTCATGTCGATATATTTGCAGGTTCATAAAGTGTGAAGGTCTCAGGTTCGAGTCCCACCAACAACCTTTTGAGAAATAGCTGCCTTTAATTGGCGGAGCTACCAAGGATGGGTTGGAGTGTATGGGCTTGCTCTTTCTTTGGTTTTGATGTTTTATGTGCTATACTTTGGTACGCGTAATGAATGCGTTAGGGAGCTTTACTTACTCGATAAGGTGGTACGGTCATTGCGGCTGCTTTTGTTATGTTGTCGGCTTATATGAAGGTTGGGTCCAGCATTTCCTCCGAACCCGAAGCGAGTGGCGGACGTAGGTCAACAAGTGATTTCATCAGCTTCTGACGTTACCCCTTACTTTATGGTGGATCCTTCGCCACACGCTAGCGTTAGGTCAACGTCGAACTCTTTTCATCGACGGGCCTCTTCATCATGTAGCGTCCGATTTCTTGATTGTTTGGACTTACGATGCCGGTGGACGCTTCCCTGCCGGTTTGGCGATATGCCCGTGGATTCATGACTTTCAGAGGGGCTGGAAGGCGTGAAGACGCGTTCCTGGAGAATGACCGTGTCAAATAGGTTTAATCTTGTTTGCTCAGAGGAATCCGACCGGCTTTGTGAGGTACCGGGCTTCATTCCCCATGATCATTGCCACATGTCGCTAACAATCATGAGAAGCGTCGACTCGGAGTCGGCGGTTCGGCTAACGTTGCGTACGCGTAGATGGTGCCTTAAACGCGTAGACTAACGAAATTCGCCCCCGGCGCGGATTTTCACCGCGGCCTTCTTGCTTGTTATTTGGTGCACCGTACTCAAGAGGCACGTTCTCTTAATAGACATATAGCAAGTCATAAAAATGAAACAACTCGGCATGCTTAACACGTTGGAGAGAAAAGGTCTACTTGTATATTAATAAAAGATGCATCATGCAACAACAAATACTGACATCAACGCCTACCCCTGGTCGATGCGACCCCTTGTCGCTTTGACCTAAAGATAACGACACGTTCTTATTAAAAACTTAATCCTACTCATGCAAAGGGAAATAGAAGGGAATCAAAAGATGCATAAAAATCTTTCAAACTTTTTCCGGTGGTGTTTTTACGGTGGGTGATGTTTCAAGAACATGTAGCTTAGGTCGGGGTTCTCCGCCATAAATTTTCGCCACTTTTGAACTGGAGATTTTGCTTATGATTCCGTAGGGACGCGTCGTGCTTATCGACGCTCTTATCTCGTTTCTTGGACGAATCTTTCTTCGACGCGTCGAGGGTTACTTTTCTACCCCTAGCTTTTTTCTTAGGCTTTCCATGATTCTTCTGCATTCTTTGGCGTTTCGATCCTTTGTTACTCGGTGATTCAGACCAAGAAGAGGCTTTTCTTTTCTCTACTTTTGGGACGGCGTAGGACTTGATTTTCAGGATGTATGTCTCGTCGCCTACCCGGCCAATTTCTTCTTTTACCTTATAGAGTCTTTGTTTGTGCCTAAAAATACGACGAGTAAGGAAAGCGTGATGAGCTACGCGAAGGATGACCACGTCGACGCGACGAGAAGAAAGGAGGATGTCGTCGACGTAACGAGACGTGGCGAAGATCTCGTTCTCCTTGAAGATTAGGTCGGCCGAGTGTATTTTATCTTATTCCTTATTATATTCTTCTAATTGGTAAAAGATACGATAAAGAATATCTTTTACCTTATTTATTAGATCGTTATTAGATAGAAGGAAGAGATAAGATCTCGTTTCCTTAAAGATATTATTAGGGTTAGCCTATAAAAAGAGGCTAACGCCTGCTTTGTAAGTATTCATCCACTATTCGAGTAATAACAAGTTCAAGCTTCAAACCCTAAATTCCTGTTTCATCTTGCATCGTTCTTGAGTGTTGAGATTATACTGTAATCTTTGATCTTTTCCCTACAATTGCTTAGTTATCATCTCATTGGTAATTTCGCTACAAATAATTGGCGCCCACCGTGGGGCAAGATCAAAAGAGTACCGTCTCTTCATACGAATAGAACAGCCTCTCCCGGAAGCCATGAAAGATTCTAGATCGATCAAAAGTCTTCAAAACGGAGCCTTCACTGTGTTAGGAGGTCCGCCATCCTATACAACCTCCGACACTAAAAGGCTCGCGAGAACTGTGGAAGGACAAGATGACTCCATTCCAACTCACCACGCCAGAGCAACGAGCCGTGATCTACCTATCACGTTCGAAGATCCAGACGAAAGAATCAAACATCACGATAGCTTGGTGATCTCCGTGGTGATTCGGAATTGCAACGTGAAGAGAATCCTGGTAGATAACGGAAGTTCGACCAACATCATCACCCTCTCTGCTATTCTTGAACTCGGACTTTCGGTCGACAATGTCGTCGGAAAGCGTATCCGTTTGAAAGGCTTTAGCGGAGAAATTGCCGAGATGTTGGGGGAAGTCACCCTCGAGACAACAACCCAAGGCGTCGATCTCCCAACCAGATTCGCCGTGATGAAGGCGGAATCCCCCTATAACGCCATCCTAGGAAGACCCTGGATCCATGATATGCGAGCGGTTCCGTCCACGTACCACCAGTCGTTGAAGTTCCCAACACCCTGGGGGGTACGCGATGTTAGAGGCGAACCCTACACAGCCAAAGAGTGCTACCGAATCAGGATGAAGGGGATCACGGCGCCAGAAATCAAAAAAGATAAAGTAAAAGAATTTCAAGTCAAGATGCCAACCAAGTATGTCAAGCCAAAGTGTCCCGAATTAGAAGACGTGATTATCGACAACTCCAGACCAGAACGAGTCGTTAACATAGGGATCGACGTCCCTAGAGAAATTAGAGAAGAATTGATTCTCTACAAGCTAAAGGTTGATCCAAAGTTCACCCCAGTCAAGCAGAAGAGGAGAAAATTCGCACCCGAACGCAACAAAGTTGTAGACGAAGAAGTAATAAATCTCCTCGAAACAGGCAAAATACGAGAAGCAAAGTCTCCCGACTGGCTCACCAACGTCGTGGTCGTCCAGAAGAAGAACGGGAAGTGGAGAGTGTGCGTCGATTTCACGGATCTTAACAAAGCTTGTCCCAAAGATTCCTTCCCACTCCCTCATATCGACGCCATGGTAGACGCGACGGCAGGACACGAGATGCTAACATTCATGGACGTTGTTTGTGCCTAAAAATACGATGAGTAAGGAACACGTGGTAAGCTACGCGTAGAAGGACTACGTCGACGCGACGAGAAGAAAGGAAGATGTCGTCGACGTGACGAGACGTGGCATAAATCTCGTTCTCCTTGAAGATTAGGTCGGCCGAGTGTATTTTATCTTATTCCTTATTATATTCTTGGAATTGGTAAAAGATACGATAAAGAATATCTTTTACCTTGTTTGTTATATCGTTATTTAGATAGAAGGAAGAGATAAGATCTCGTTTCCTTAAAGATATAATTAGGGTTAGCCTATATATATAGAGGCTAACGCCTGCTTTGTAAGTATTCAGCCACCATTTGAGTAATACCAAGTTCAAGCGTCAAACCCTAAATTCTTATATCGTCTTATATTGTTTCTGAGTGTTGAGATTATACCGTATTCTTTGATCTTTGCCCTACAATTTCTTAGTTATCATCTCGTTGATAATTTCGCTACAAACAATTGGCGCCCACCGTGGGGCAAAATCAAAAGAGTGTCATCTCTCCATACGAAAAGAACTTCTTTTTTGCAGGAAATCATGACGAATCCGACCAACAGTCCCCGTGATGGAGAAACGAAGTCCGAGGAAGAAGACCCTGTGACGTTTCCTCTCGTTCCAGTGGACGAAGATGCGGGGAAAGATCTCGAGAACACTCCCAATACTCCAAAGAGAAATGCTACCGTAGAAAAGCAGGGGGTAGATGGCCAAGTAACTGACGTAGCCGCCGTCAAAGCACAGTTCAACTCCTTCGAAAAGGTCTAGGCAGAAGCTCTGCACGCAGGCGAAAAGACGGCGCTAGAGCTTACTATAGAGAACGAGAGGCTGAATTCAATAATCAAGGAACTCAAGGCGGGATTAGCAGGACCACGCACCTATGTCCGTGGTCAGAACGTCATTCGACGCCTTGATCTAGACGCCTCTGTCGAAGAGGATGGCGTATACCAACCCCAAGAACACCATGATTACGCCCCCCTAAAGAAACGGCTCAGAAAAAGAAATCCGAGGTAAATTTGACTTCGAACGCCGTCCCTGCACTCATAGCACAACAGGTCGGAGCCCTAAGCAAAGAGATGATGCTAATGCTCGAAGCCCCGAAATCCATAGTCCCTGAACATGAGTTCGGATTTCAAGAGAGTCCTTTTGTCGCCGCTATCGCCGCCCAGAAGATAGCCAAGAAGTTCACCGTCGCCGATCTCCCCGTCTATGACGGATCCCACGAGCCGGAAGAACATGTCTTACTCTACAAAGCCAAGCTCTCCAAAAGTCTGATCGAGCCAGAACTAAAGGAGGCGATGATGTGCAAGTTCTTTAGCTCAACATTGAAAGGTCCAGCCTTGACGTGGTTTATCCACTTACCCAAGGGAAGTATCTCCTCCTACGCCGAACTCTCCAATTTGTTCCGATTACAATTCGCCAGCAGTAAGTTGTTTGCAAAACAGCCTTCAGATCTCCATAACATGCGTATGAACAAAGGAGAAACAATAAGAGCCTTCATGAAGCGTTTCAATGACGAGAAAATTACAATCCCAGATTGTAGCGAGGCTACCGCTGCCGACGCGTTCAGGCGTGCTCTCCCCCGAGATAGTGACCTATACAAGGAATTAACAAAGACTCGCCCTGAATCATTCTTCTCAACAAGGGAAAGAGCCATGGAAGCCATACGCTTAGAGGAAGATCTCCTAAGGCACGCCGAAGAAAGCTCTCGATCTCCACGTAGGCAAACTCCTCCGCGTAGAAACTCTCCTCCACGTCAACACAACGACCGACATCAAGAGCGAGGAGAACGCCATGACAGGAGAAAGAAGTCGTTCCAGAGAGAGCCGCAAACGGTGCATGCTGTGAGCGAAGTTGATAGCGTCTATATGGTGGACAGAGGTATAACTATGAAGACCGATGCATTGCGAGTCATGAGCGCGATGGAAGGGCTACGCGACGTGCAATGGCCTAAAAAGCCGAATCTAGGGAGAAGACCCGGAACGGGGAAGGGGTATTGCGAGTTTCACAATGACACAGCTCACACGACGGATGGCTGTTACACTCTGAGAAAAGAGGTATTAAGGTTGCAAAAGAGGGGAGATTTGAAGGATCTGCTCTCTAGAGAAGGAAGGAACGCGTTCGAAGGAGTGAAAAAAGAAAGGAAGTCTCCCACCCCTCCTCCACCTCCATCAAATCATACCCGAACTATACACACCATCCTCGGAGGCTCCTCCGCGAGTGGCTACACTGCGTTCGCCTCTAGAAGGAATATCAAGATCCTACGCGACGATAGTGATATGATGCGAGTCTATCAAGTCTGTCCTACCAGAAGAAACTACCCGATTACGTTCGAGGAACCAAACGAGATGGTGGAGCATCACGATGGGTTAGTTATCTCCCTCACCGTCAGCAATTGCGTGGTCAAGAGAATCCTCATAGACAACGGGAGTTCTGCCAATATAATTACTACATCTGCTATAAAAGAACTCGGATTATCCAACGACGACGTCGTGAGGAAGTACGTTCCCTTGGTGGGATTCAGTGGCGAAGTAGCAAACATGTTGGGAGAGATCACGTTGGCAACCTATGCAAGGGGTATCAATATACAAGCAACGTTTGCAGTGATGAAGATCGAATCGCCTTATAATATCATCCTGGGAAGACCTTGGCTACACGACATGAAAGTCGTATCCTCGACATACCATCAGTACCTGAAATTCCCGTCTCCATGGGGAATTCAAGAGATCAAAGGCGAGCTCCAAGTCGCGAGAGAATGTTATAACATCGGAATGAGGAACGCCACTAAGGCATCATTAGGTAAAGAAAAGAAGGCGTAGCAATCAAGGGATCACGAAGAAAAGGCTAGGGGTGGAAAGTCAATTCCCGACGCGACAAGAAAAGCAAAATTAGACATGCAAAAGGATGTCAATCTACCAAGTAAGTACGAGCAAAAAGTCCAAGCAAAGAGCAACAACTTAAGCTACATGTTCCTAAAGCACCACCCGCCATAAGTGATAAGAATTTCCAAATTTCCTAGCATTATTCTCTGTGTTCTTTCTCGCATGAGTAGGTTTAGTTTCTTTATAGAATTTCAATAAAGTTAGCGTCGTTATCTTAGCGTCGAAGCGACAAGGGGTCGTGACGACTAGGGGTAAGCGTCAGCGTCGAAGTTTGTTAGTTCATGATGCATCTTTCTATTAATATAGGAGTACGCTCTTTTTTCTCCGACGTGTTGAAGTATGCCGGTTGTTCTATTTCCAAATTACTTGCTCTGTGTCTATGACGTAACACCAAGCTTAATAAGGCCGCGGCGAAAATCCGCGTCGGGGAGGAATTTCGTTAGCTTACGCGTTCAAGGCCCCATCTACGCGTATGCAACGTTAGCCAAACCGCCGACTCCGAGTCGACGCTTCCCGTGATTGTTAGCGACGTGCGGCAATGGTCATGGGGAATGAATCCCAGCACCTCACGAAACCGGCACGGTCCTCTGAGCAAAGAAGGGAAACCTATTGCCACGACCACTCTCTAGGAACGCGTACTCGCGCCTTTCGCGGTCCCTCTGAGAGTCATGAATCCACGGGCAAAACGCCAAACCGGCAGGGATGCGTCCACTGGCATCGTAAGTCCTAACAATCGAGAAATCGGACGCTACACGATGAATAGGCCCGTTGATTAAAAGAGTTCGACGTCGACCTAACGCTAGCGTGAGGCAGCGGACGCACCTTAAAAGTAAGGGGTAACGTCACAAGCTGATAAAATCACACGCTGACCTATGTCCTCCACTCGCTTCGGGTTCGGAGGAAATGCTGGACCCAACCTTCATGTAAGCCGGCAACGTAACAAAAGCAGTTGAAATGACCATATTAGTTTATCAAGTAAAACTTTCTAACGCGTTCATTACGAACAAAGTACCATACCAGGGGTAGAAGACTATGCCCTAAAGATAAAGTAGCATGAGCAAAAAGCCAAAGACAAAGCCTACGAGATACGAGTAAGAGGTCACGGAAATTCAAGCCAAAAAGAAATAATTTCTGCACCTACGCGAAGCAAGATACGCGCACCGAAGCAGGGCACATAAGACATGAAAACTAGATAAAGGGCAAGCTCCCAAGATGTCTCCGACGTGAAGAACGACGCAAGAAATTACAAGACGTGACAAGTAAAACAAGCACAAGAGTCTTTTGTAGCTCTAACCTAGTCTACGGGGAGCCTAAGCCAAACCTACCAAAAGGGGTAGGACCACTCAAGGAAACATTCAAGCACACCTAAAGCCGAGGAACGTATAGAATACACGTCAAACAAGGCCGAGATCACCTACCCGTAAGAAAAGCACCTCCGAAGTAAAGAAATTAGAAAGACAAAAATATTGTCAAGACGATCCAAAGTGAAAAATTACTCGTTCGACCCATAGACGTATACGCCATCGCCAAGAAGAATATGTCTAGACGCAACGACATACTCAACGCGTAAAAGATCCACGAATCAAAAAGTTATATTATAGAAGCCCATCAAGAAGGGCAAGAACAAAATTACTTACAAGAAAACGCCCCGAAGACCGGCAACGCGTAAACAAAAAGAAATTTACAGAAAGCCCAAGGGAAGAATGACCCCGGAAAATCATAAAGATTCACTCTCAGACTCAGAAGAGCTCGACGAAGAACCATCCGCGTCCTCGTATTCGTGCTCGTCGTCGTTCTCATCTTCAGAATCCTTTACAACGGCTTCTTCATCAACATCCTCGTCATCTTCGACGCCTTCGTTAGGATCGACTTCGTTAAGATGAGGAGCATCCTCCTCCATTACGTGAGGATTCGCTGGACGATTCAGGGGTGAAGGCCCTTCCTCGACGCCTTCAGGAAGCTCCGCGAACGCTTCCTGGAACTCTCTCCGCTCCTTTACCGGGTCCCAACCATGATGTTGAACGGAACCATATTGCTCAATAACTTCCACGCGAGAAAGCCAAGACCAATAAAGTTTCACCTCCTTGAGCTCTGAGGCATGCTTCTCCTCCGCCTTAGCTATCTCGTCCTCCAATGCAGCAATTCTTGCCTTCGAGTCCTCGACTTGTTTGGCAAGTTCAGCGTGAAGTTTGAGCGTCACCGCGACCTTTTCTCGAGCTTCACTCTTCACTTTACGCGACGTCTCGACCGTCGCATTAAGATCTTGGATCTTCACCTCGTCGGCCGACTGCTTGGCCTCCATTGCCTCCATCCGATCAACGAAATCGGAGAAACGTCCCCAGATGCATAACGAAGACTGAAAAGCCTAAAACCCTGACAAAAACATTGTACATGTTAAACAACTAAGTTGAGACATTATTACTCTCTTTTGTTGGGCGAATTGGAGGCGATTTCCGGCGAGGGCACTCCCTCCTCTCCGGCTGCATTCCGGCCTCCTTTCTCTCCCTTTTCTCTTCTCTCTTCCTCCAAGCTACCTCCTCACGAGTATCTTGGTCATATGCGGGTGGTATCCTCAAGAACCAACTGAAAATTTCGAAGCTTTTCTTCCCATATCAATGGGGAAGAAGAAGAAGACATCATCTCCTTCTAATCTCAATCCAAGCAAGTATAAAACTGATTTGAAGGAGGTTTCTTTGTCCGATGCTTCTTTGGCTAAAGGTATTGTCAAGATGAAGAAGATGAAGGCTGGTTCCATGGCTGGAGTGGTTGAAGATTTGAGCAAGAATGGTGAGTTTGTTGATGTTGAAAGTGAAGAGATGTCGGTTCTTAATGGCAAGGACTTGTCCGATGTTAGCTCCGATGAGGGAGTGGGTTTTCCGGCGACTTCCCACCTTGCTCCGACTCCCATGGCTGGTGTTGTTGGTGGTGGTCTGGTCAAAGATCCATTGGCTGGTTCACGCAAGCAAAAATGCAGCAATGGTGCGGTGAGTTCCAAGGTGGATGCATTAAATGCTTCTTTGGCCAAGTGCAATGTTCACGTTAATGCAGCCTTGGAATCAGCTTTGGATTCAAATAATAACGGCTCTAAGGTATGTATCCAGCCACACTCCACTAAGACTATATACATTGCTCCTATTTTAAATGAACCGGCATCAAAGGCCTCGGTTATTCCCGAGAACGGCGAGCCCGGAGTTATCCCCGCTCGCCCCGGTAATTCCGAGGCAATTTTGAAAGGCAAAGAACATATTGGGACGAGTGCCTCGGCTCCTAAACAACATGCTAACGAGCCATCTAGGCCTAATGCTTGGGCGTCTAAATCCAAGAAAATTTTTATGAACGCCGGGATTGGAGGTAAGCTTTCGTTTTCTCCTCCTTCTTCCGATAATCTTACTATTAAAGTTTCCGAAGGTTATTCTACTCATGATGTTTGGGGATGGAGTCTTCTTGGTCAATATGTCGGATTTCATCCCGGTCATTTTATGATTAATACTATGGTTAAGTCGTGGGGGGTTAAGGCTAGTTATAAGGAAGAAGAGGGTTGGCTCATCTTTTACTTCCAATCCGAAGAAGACAAAGACAATGTCCTTATGAATGGCCCTTATTTTATCCATAACCGACCCATGATCCTTAAGAATATTCCCGACAAGTTTGCTTTTAATAGACGGGATATAGCGACCATACCCCTTTGGGTCCGTATACATGGTTTAGCTCGTAATTTTTGGACCCCGGATATCCTTAGTCGTATTGCGTCCTATGTTGGAAAGCCCCTCTTTATGGACCCGGTCACGGACAGCCGGAAGAGAGGAGCTTATGCTCGCGTTTTAGTTGAGATCAATTTTGCTTTGCCCTTCCCGAGAGAGGTGAGTGTGAATTTTGATGATGGAGACTCGATTAACTTGTCTTTCCTTGTTGAGAATGAGCCTAAGTATTGTAATGCTTGCTGCACATTTGGACACAATATGAATGAGTGCAAGTTTAAAGAGAAGAAGGATGGAGTGGGAGTTAAGGCTAAGAGAACACCGAGGGTGTTCAAAGTGGACGAGAAAAGGAAAGAAAAGGAGATGGACAAAGGGGAGACCTTGGTAAATAAGGCGGCTGAGGGTGGTGAAGTCTCGGGAGCTTTAAGGACTAAGGAACAACCTTTGTTTGTGGGTGAAAACAAGAAAAAAAGTTACTTAGCCGGTACAGATGTTGATGGCTCGATCTCGGGTGGTGATTCCGGGAACGAAGAGAGTGATGAGGACGATGTGAGTGAGTCCGAGGGTGAGATGAGTGATGAGGAAGTGGCTCAAAGTGAGCCTACCTCAGGTGGGGAGTCCGTTCATGAGATGGAAGAAGGGGAACTTGAGGCCTCTAGGCAATCCGGGGAGCAAGAGATTGAAACCCGGAAAAAAGAGGGCTCGGATGAACCTTTTGTTGAGGTGCTGTCCAAGTATCAATTAAGGAAGTCTAAGGCTCAAACTAAGGGCAAGAATCAGGTGCAAAAACCTGTGGTCATGGCCCTCAAAGCTCAGCAAAAATGGAACAAGAATGCTACACCCTCACGCAACTCTGAGCGGATCCGGGGACACAAATCAAGGGTGTCCCAATGATTGTTCTTTCTTGGAATGTGAGAGGGCTTAGCCAAGCCCTGAAACAAAATGGCGTGGGGGGTGTCATTCGTGAGTTTGATGCCAAGGTTTGTGGTTTGTATGAGACTAAGTGTGGTGGTGTTAGGATTGAGAGTGTGGCGCACCGGGTTGCGCCCGGATGGGAGTTTGTCAACAACTTTGATCATGATCCGAGGGCTCGTATTCTTGTGATGTGGGACCCTTTGTGTGTTGAGGTGGATGTGATGAGTAGGTCTATTCAGCACATTGGTTGTGCTCTTAAGTGCAAGACGACGGGTGAGAAGATTGGTATTTGTTTCGTCTATGGGCTTCATAGCGTTGTGGATCGCCGGGCGATTTGGGACCATGTGGATGGGTTGTTTGAGCTTAATGACCTCCCTTGGCTGATCATGGGGGACTTTAATAGTGTTATGGCTGAGGGTGAAAGGCTTAATGGGAGGCCGGTCTCGGGGTACGAGTGCAAGGACATGATTGAGGCGTGTAGGCTCCATGGGCTCTCGGATGCTCCTTGCTCTAGCTCGAGTCCGTTCACTTGGACCAACAACACGGTGTGGAGCAAGATCGACCGTGTCTTTGTTAGTGCTTCTTGGATTACCTCTGGTTTTCATTGTCATTCTAGCTTCCCGGATAAATGGCATATCTCGGATCACAAGCCCGGGGTTGTTTCTTTACTTAGAGATTGTGGTAAGGGCAAGAAGTACTTTAAGTTCTTTAATATGTGGGCCGACCATCCTCGGTTTAAGGAGGTGATAAAGGAGGGGTGGAGGACTCATGAGAGGGGTACTTTTCAGTTTAAGCTTGCCAAGCTTCTCCATGGTTTGAAGAAGCCTTTGAAGAGGCTCAACAACAAGGAATTTGGCCACATTTCTAGTAAGGCGGCTGAGGCTAACCTCGCCCTTTCCCGGGCTGTTGATAACCTTTGCGCTTCTCCGGAGTCTTTGGATGCCAAGCGTGAGGTTGAGGATGCTAAGCTCAAGGCTAAGAGGTTGAACAAGGCCGAGGCTTCGTTTCTTGGTCAACAAGCCAAGGCTAAATATGTGCTCAAAGGAGACCAATGTTCCAAGTATTTCCACTCCTTGATGAAATCTAATGGGAAGAGGAATCAAGTCTTCTAAGGAGGTGAATGATGAGTTCTTGGGATTCTTTAAGGGGCTCTTTGGCTCGGAGATTGATGTGGAGTTGCCTAATGCTAGTGCTTTTGCGCAGTGGCCCTTTAGTGAGTCCGGAGGAGTGTGCTTTACTTGAGGGGGCTGTTTCTAATGCCGAGATTAAGGAGGCTATTTGGGCCATGGGTGATGATAAGGCTTCGGGGCCAGATGGGTTCAATGCCAAGTTCTTCAAGGCTACTTGGGATCTCACCGGGGCTGAAATTTGTGTTGCAATCAAGGAATTATTTGATTCCGGTAAGTTGCTCAAGGCTTTTAATCATACCATTGTTTCCCTTATACCCAAGGTGGAATCTCCTGATCGTGTGGAGCATTATAGACCCATTTCCTGCTGTAATGTGGTCTACAAGATCGTCTCCAAGATTATGACTTCTCGCCTTAGCAAGATCTTGGGCACGCTTGTTGATCCGGCCCAAAATGCTTTTGTTGAGGGAAGGCTTATGTTCGACAACATATTTCTGGTTCAAGAGCTTCTTAGGAGATATAACGTGAAGAGGGACACTCCAAGGTGCTTTCTCAATATTGACTTAGCCAAAGCTTATGACTCGGTGTCTTGGGACTTCTTGAGGTTTGCTCTTGTTCATCTTGGTTTTCCTCCCAAGTTTATTTCTTGGATTATGGAATGCGTTTGTTCTGCCACTTACTCCATCAAGATCAACAAGGGTATTCATGGATTCTTCCCGGGCAAGAGAGGCTTAAGACAAGGTGATCCTCTTTCCCCTCTCCTTTTTGTCTTATGCATGGAGTTGTTTTCTCGCCTTGTTAAGAAGGAGACATCTAGGAGTTCTTTCCATTTCCATCAGCATTGTGAGAGCTTGAGGCTCACCCATTTGATCTTTGCTGATGATGTGGTCATGTTCTGCCGGGGTGACAAGAGTTCTGTTGATGTGCTTCTGGGTTGCTTAAGGAAATTTGAGGCCATGGCCGGTCTTAGTGTGAATGTGGGGAAGTCCTCTATGTTTCTTGCTTCCGTTGGGGAACTTGAGGGAGCTTCCTTGGTTGCTTCTTCTGGTTTCAAGGTCGGTGAGTTTCCCTTCAGATACCTTGGCTCTCCCATTAGCCCCCATGGCCTCCGGATTATGAACTACAAGCCCCTCCTGGACAAGGTTAGCAACTATCTCAATGCTTGGACCAAAAAGTCTATATCTTTTGCTGGGAGGAGAGAGTTAATTGCCTCGGTCTTACAAGGGGTTGAGGGGTTTTGGCTCTCTATCTTGCCCATGCCTGTGGGTGTCCTTAAGGGATTGACTAGCATTTGTCGTGGCTTCTTATGGAGACGGCCCAAAGTGAAATGGGAGGAGGTGTGTGTTCCTAGGAAGGAAGGTGGCCTTGGCCTCCTTAGTATTGGCTTATGGAATAAGTGTTTCATGCTCAAGCAGTTTTGGCATATCTTTAGCCGGCGTGATAGCATGTGGGTTAGATGGGTCTATCATAGATTCCTTGGGGTTGTGGAACCTCTTGATTGGAATGTGCATAGACGTGACTCTCCCCTGATCAAAGGCATCCTTTCGGCTCGTGATATGATTGTGCAGTTTAATGTTAGAGTGCTAAGTGTTGAGGAGTCTCTCTTGGAGTGGTGCAAGCTTGGCCACTTCAAGGTTTCCTTAGCTTACGAGGCGCTGCGTGTGAAGAGACCTATTGTCAGCTGGCATAGAGAGGTGTGGTCTGCCCATAACACCCCTAAGCATATGTTTATTCTTTGGCTTGCTAACCTCGGCAAGCTCTCTACGTATGATCGCTTGTCCTTTCTTGAGGTTGAGCCGGGTTGTAGGATGTGTGGGGCTGAGTTGGAGAACCACAAGCACATCTTCTTCGAGTGTCCCTATTCGGCTGATATATGGAGAGAGATTAGAGTTAGATTCATGATTCCGACTGAAGCCACTTCGATCAAGTCCACCTTGCGCTGGCTTCGGAGGCGCGCATCCAGGCGCGGCTGTCTCGCCCATGCCCAGGTATGTTCCTTATCCTCTACTGTTTATTACTTATGGCATGCTATAAATGCTCTTGTTTTTCAGGGTAACAGGATTCCTAATGAAGACATGGTTCGTTTAATTTTAGTTCATGTTTTTAGACTTTTATATGAACGATTCCCGCCTGAAATGGTTGGGGCCTTGTAATGTGTTTCTCTTGTTTGGATTGTGTTTGTGTTTGTGTTTGGCTTGTTTGGTTTGTTTGCTTGGTTTGTTTTTGTGTAGCTTGGACGGCTTGTTTGCCTTTCCATATACACTTTCTTTTGGTTTGTGTAGCTTGGATGGCTTGTTTGCCTTTCCATATACACCTTGTTGCGCAGTTTGGCTGGCCTACGTGCCTCTCCAAGTGTGCTTTGATTATTTGATTGAACTGAATTTGTAATGCTTCTTTACCCTCTTTAGTAGGGTCACATTAATACAAAATTAACCGAGGGTGCCGTCCCTCTTTAAACCAAAAAAAAAAAGACTGAAAAGCCTAAGAAAAAAGATAAAGAGGTCAGAATCGAATCAAAGATAAAGAGACTTGGCGCAAAAAGCGAGAACAACCTACCTGCCATTGCGTAGCAAGAGCCTCTCCAATCACATCCTCTGTCTCTATCGGCAAGTAGTAATCGAGCGATGGAGGATTTTGAAGCCCCTTCATGGCAGGCAAGAACGATCTCCCGGACGCGACGAAACGAGAGATAACTCCCGGAAAGTCGTCAACAGTCTCGAAGTCAAAATCCAATTTCCCAGCAACCTTCTCCTTGCCCTTGCGCGACTTCTTCGCTGGAATTGAAGAAGGAGATCGAGACGAGACGAGAGAAATCATAGGCGTAATGTGGATGGGAGCCTCAGAAGCAGTTCCCTCTCCGATACGACTCCTTTTCCGCGACGCGATGAGAGCGGAGGCAGATTTTTCCCCCGCTACGAACACGAGAAATATCCGCAGATACAAAAAAAAAAACAAAGAAAATGGAGTTAAGACCCTTAAAGCAAAAGAGAAGAGAAAACATGATAGAGGAACATGAACGCGTTACCTGTCAGGGCCGTAGAAGCCATGCGATGGCCTTCCCCGTCCTGCCCATGGAAAGTTCGATCACTCTTAGGGATCTCGAGAAGCCTGTCAATAACCTTCTTGGTTTCTCGCCTCGCCACGATCGCATCCGCGTTGACTGCAAAAAAGTATAAGCCAAAGTAAAACATCGACGACTGATGCCAGATATAGTAAAGATTCGAAAGAAAGAAAGGGTGAACTCACTCGTAGGATTCCAACACTCGACGAGCCAAGAGCATTCTTCGCCAAGAGTCGACTTGTTGATGAAGTAGAAGAAGTTGGCCAAGTAACGATCAGCTTGACTCCCCTCAATGGAAATTTTGGCCGCCTTAGGTCTTGATTTATGACCTACTCTCCCGACCGTTCTAGTCTGAATGTTTAAACAATAGGCGAGTTCGTCGACGGAAATCTCGACGCCGTGCTTCTCCGTCACATCGTCTAGAGCACCAAAGATCCTCCAGACGCTCGGTGGGAGCTGTCCTACAGCCACTCCTAGCGTAAGCATGAACGCTTTCATCAACGGCGAGAAGGGAAACCGATGACCAGTGAGAAAAGGGTATTCGTACACCGCTATCCATCACGGGCGGTGTGCGTCGGTAGACACCCCTTGAGGGTTATCTCAATATCCACCTCGGGACCAAGATTCGCTAAGGATCTTAGTCTCTCGACACTACGCGCCTCTGAAGATTTGCAATCAGAGCCCTTCAAGTTGTACTTTTGCACGTAGAAAGAAGCCATTTCGGGAACTAAAGAATAAGTGAATAAGAGATCTGAAGAAAGAAGAGCAAATGATCTTTTGAGAGAAAGTGAACGAGAAAGCAAGGAGCGTTCAGAATATATGGGTTGTAAAAGAAGTAGGAGGAAAGTGAAAATCCTCTCCTTATATAGCCGAAGAGATCACGAGAAACACGGAGGAGTTTCCAACGGCATTATAGCCGTTGAAGAAACTAGCCGTTATGACTGAGCGTTGCCGGCACAGATAGCGAAGCTCCTCGCCTGTCACATGGAAATGATTGAAGAAAGGCGATGATCAAAGTTTTGTGACGATATTAAAAATTCAAGTGACGTAATCCTCAACGCGTTCCTAGTGTAATGAAGACGTATTCCATGAAGAAAGAAGGCGTCTCCCAGCTCTACTAGACGGTAAGCCCTGTAAGACGCCTTAGGGGTATTTTTTCTGCCTAAAAATACGACGAGTAAGGAACGCGTGGTATGCTACGCGTAGAAGGACTACGTCGACGCGGCGAGAAGAAAGGAAGATGTCGTCGACGTGACGAGACGTGGAATAAATCTCGTTCTCCTTGAAGATTAGGTCGGCCGAGTGTATTTTAGCTTATTCCTTATTATATTCTTGTAATTGGTAAAAGATACGATAAAGAATATCTTTTACCTTGTTTGTTATATCGTTATTTAGATAGAAGGAAGAGATAAGATCTCGTTTCCTTAAAGATATTATTAGGGTTAGCCTATATATAGAGGCTAACGCCTGCTTTGTAAGTATTCAGCCACCATTTGAGTAATACCAAGTTCAAGCTTCAAACCCTAAATTCTTATCTCGTCTTATATTGTTCTTGAGTGTTGAGATTATACCGTATTCTTTGATTTTTGCCCTACAATTGCTTGGTTATCATCTCGTTGATAATTTCGCTACAAACAGACGCGTTTAGCGGATATCACTAAATACAGATGAACCCCGCCGATCAAGAAAAGACAGTGTTCGTGACAAACCAGGGGATATACTGCTACAAGGTCATGCCTTTCGGCCTCAAGAACGTCGGAGCTACATATCAAAGGCTGGTAAACCAGATGTTCGAAGAACAGATAGGGGATGTTTGTAGCGAAATTACCTACGAGAAGATAACTAAGCAATTGTAGGGCAAAGATCAAAGAGAACGGTATAATCTCAACACTCAAGAACAAAGTAGGAAATTAGGGTTGAAGCTTTAACTTGATATTACTCGAATGGAGGTTGGGCCTTACAAAGAAGGCGTTAGCCTTTATTTATAGGCTAACCCTAATAATATCTTTAAGGAAAACGAGATCTTATCTCTTCCTTCTATATAAATAACGATATAACAAACAAGGTAAAAGATATTCTTCACCGTATCTTTTACCAATTACAAGAATATAATAAAGAATAAGATAAAATCCACTCGGCCGACCTAATCTTTAAGATAAACGAGACCTTTGCTACGTCTCGTCCCGTCGACGAAATCCTCTATTCCTCTCGTCGCGTCGAGACAATTCTTCTACGCGTAGCTTGCCACGCGTTCCTTACTCGTCGTATTTTTAGGCCCAAACAGGGGACACGATGGAAGTTTACATAGACGACAAGCTTGTGAAGTCTAAGCGAGAAAAAGATCATGTAACACACCTGAAAGAAGCGTACGAGATCTGAGAAGAATATAGCATGAAGCTCAACCCTACCAACTGTTCCTTCGGGGTCTCTTCCGGGAAATTCCTCGGATATGTGATAACACAAAGAGGAATAGAAGCAAGTCCCGAGTAGATCAAAGCCATACTTGACCTCGAATCTCCGCGTTGCGTGAAAGACATCCAAAAGCTAACCGGAAGAGTCGCCGCGTTAAACAGGTTCATCTCTAAAGCCTCCGACAGAAACCGACTCTTCTACGATACTCTCAGGAATAACGAGTCTTTCTCTTCGACGGAACGCCACGAAGAAGCCTCCACGGAGCTCAAGAATTATTTGACGAATCCCTTATTCCTATAGTTTGTAGCGTAATTATCAACGAGATGATAACTAAGCAATTGTAGGGCAAAGATCAAAGAGAACGGTATAATCTTAACACTAAGAGAACAAGACGAGAGAATAAGGTTGAGACTTGAACTTTCTTGTGGTATTGATATTACGGCGTAGTACGATGTCTCTACAAAAGGCTGGCGTTAACCTTTATATAGGTTAACCCTAGGATCTTACTAAGGAAATAATATCTTTTCCCTTTCCTTCTAACGATATAATAAATATGGTAAAAGATATTTGTTTCATCTTATCCTTTACCATTTACACGAATATAATATAGAACAAGGTAACTAAGTGGCGGCTGACCTAATTCCCATAGCTTAACGACACGTTCTTCTTTATAACGTCACGTCGACGCCATCTTCCGTTTCATATGTCGCGTCGCCTCTATCCTTCTACGCGTAGCTTTCACGCGTTCCATAGTCGTCATATTTTTAGGCACAAACAATACCCCTAAGGCGTCTTACAGGGCTTAATGTCAAGTAGAGCTGGGAGACGCCTTCTTTCTTTGTAGAATACGTCTTCAAAATGACTGGAACGCGTTTTTTTCAAAGGAAGAGACTCAAGCAATTACGTTAATGTCTTTCTTCGAGGATCTTCATTTATTGTGACTGCTTGATTGGTATTTTACCGTAATGGCTATATTCCCAACGTCCGGATTTTCTTCCAACGGTAACAAGGTGATTCTTGAAAATCTCGGATGCGGTCTTCCCTTATTTAAACACGCTCTGGTCTCGCCTTCTTGCCTTCACAGTTTTTCTTTGAAAGAAAAACCCTAACTTTCATTCTTCCGCCATGACTTCAAATACTTATGACCCCAAGATGATCCTTAGCGACGCTAACCGTCGTTCTTCTCAAGCTCGCGATCCTGAATTCCTTCGATCCGTGGCGGGGCTTTCTTCCCTCGTTTAAATTGCTATTCCACCTTCCGGCATGTTCGCGGATGCTCTTCGTCCGGGGTGGATTTGTGTCTACGAGTACCCCTTCACGATCGGTCATCGTTTTCCTTTTTCTCCCTTGGTTCGTTCCCTCTTGTCTTCCCTGAGTATTGCGATTGGGCAGATTCTTCCTAGTACCTGGAGAAGTCTGGTCGTGCTGGATCACGTCCTGGCTTACTTTAATATCGCGTTCACTATCACCGACGTCATGCATTCTTGCATTCTCTCTACCCCTTCACCGGGTACGGTTAATATCAAGTCTCGTGTTGGAGCCTTGCCTTTCATGAATGAGGGAGCTTCGTCCGATCGAGGCTGGGCGGACAAGTTCTATTTCATCAGGAAATCGACTTTGGGAAAGGATTGTGCTTTCTTGCTTGAAGAATGGACTCCTTCGAGTACGTCTTCTTCTTCTGGTGCTTACTTCTTTCTTTGATTTCTTGAGATTTCGATGCTTACTTTAGGCGTGTAATTTTCTTCAGTTAATATTCATGCGATCGAGGCGCGTGAAGAATCGGAGGCGATAGTTAAGAAGATTTTGGCGATTCCTTTGGTGGAGCGTACCTTTACTGGTCGAGACGGGAAGGGATATCGTCTGGCGACCCCTGTTTTCTCTAAGGGTAGGTTCTTTCATGGGATTCTGCATACTGCTCTTTACTATGTTCTTTCTAAGTGTGCTTTTTTCTTTTAGGCGTTGCGTCTCGTACTCGTCAAGAGTCTGCTCAGGACTTGATTTCCGCGAAGAAGAGACGCGTTGCCGAGGAGAAATTGAAAGCGGAGAGGGACGAGGCAGCCCTTGCTTCGTCTTTTATGGGGGAAGCGATACATTTAGGAATGACGTTGCAAACTCCCTTAATTGTAGAGGAGTCGGACGCACCTGTAGATCCGTCGGAGAATGTCAAGGAGGAGAGGGTAGCGGAACCTAACGTAGATTCCGTTACGTACGTCGAGGCGAGTGACTTTCCTGCAATCATTTCTCGTCCCGTAGCGCCTACGCGTAGGTTCATTCCATCTATGCAATTTTTAAGTTCTACGTCGTCCTGGAATCATTATTCGTCTATGCAGGCCGTAGACGTTTTAGGAGAATCTCTCATATCGCAGTGGAAGGTATGTATCTTTCTTTCTCCGTGGTTTCTCTTGATTTTCTTTTCTTTAGGCTTTTCAAGTGTCGTTGTGTTCCTGGGAGCGTCTTCAGAAAGAATCTAGCTTGGATGCTTCTTTAAAGGATCAGATCGAGGTTCTTGAAGAAAAGGTTCAAGATCTTACTACGGAGGTTGCTAAACTGCGTTCGTCGGAGAAGGCTGCTCATATGGAAACTTTGGAGACGGCGAAGCAGAGAGGCATATTGGCACGGCGTATAGTGGTGCTAGATGGGAAGGTTGCGTCTCTTACTGCTGACGCCGAGGAGAAGGCGAAGTTATATGAGAAGAACTTACGGGAAGTCGGCACTTATTACTCATGGTCATCTCGTATTGAGGTGATGGAGGAGTTCCGGGCAGGTCGTCACGTAGATTGGGATGTGGAACGTGAACGTGGCGAATTTCTTGTACTTTACCCTGTTCCGCCTGAGGGAGCTTCTTCTTTGCATGCTTCTTCGAATTCTTCTTCTTTAGCATTTGCTTTAGATGGTGATGCTTCTGAGGGTGGTGTTTTGCCTCCTTCTCTTTATATACTTCTTTGTTTGCAACTTTGTTTTTGTTTAGTAGGACTATTATCCCCTTTTGACGAATCTAACTTTGGGAGAATTGGGTTCGTCAAACATGAATCTTTTTGTAGACTTGATGTCGTTGCTTACCTTTTGTGTGTTTCGGTCAATGCGACTTACTTTAGGTTATTTGCCGTCTTATATGAATGTTGGGTCCAGCATTTCCTCTGAACCCAGAAGCGAGTGGCGGACGTAGGTCAGCGTGTGATTTTTATCAGCTTGTGACGTTACCCCTTACTTTAAAGGTGGATCCGTTGCCTCACGCTAGCGTTTAGGTCGACGTCGAACTCTTTTAATCGACGGGCCTATTCATCGTTTATGTCGTCCATTTTCTTTAGTATTAGGACATACAATGCCGGTGGACGCGTCCCTGCCGGTATGGCGAATTGCCCGTGGATTCATGACTCTCAGAGGGGTCGTGGAAGGCGTGAATACGCGTTCCTGGAGATGGGTGGTGGCGATAGGTTTCCCTTCTTCCCCAGAGAACCATGCCGGTTTCGTGAGGTGCCGGGCTTCAATCCCTATGACCATTGCCACACGTCGCTAATGATCATAGGAAGCTTCGACTCGGGGTCGGCGGTTCGGCTAACGTCGCCTACGTGTAGATGTAGCCTTGAACGCGTAGAATGACGAAATTCGCCCCCGGCGCGGATTTTCGCCGCGGCCTTATTAAGCGTGGGTGTTCTACCAGAGACAGAGAGCAAGTATTTTAAAAAGAAACAACTCAGCATGCTTGACACGTTTGGAGAGAAAATATGCTTATGCTTTTAAATAATCATGATGACTTGACACGAAGACGTTATAAAACTACCCCTAATCTACGCGACCCCCTGGTCGTTTCGATGCTAAGACGTACTTGATAAGAAAATAGTAAAGAGGGGGAGAGAGCATCTTAAGAATTTATCATGCGAAATGGCAAAGAATCATCACATCGACTATCTTTTAATGATAGTACTTTTTAAGGTGAGTAGCGTTCCAAGAGCGCATCAATGGTGTTCCTTCCGGTGTTGTGAGTTCATAGGCTCCTCTCCCTACGACTTGTGCTATTTGATATGGACCTTCCCAGGACGCGGCGAGTTTCCCGACGCTCTTATCCTCGGTGTTTGGGAATACTTTTCTTAAGACCCAATCTCCTACTTGAAAAGTTCTGTCTTTTACTCGTCGATTGTAGCTTCGGGCGGCGATTTGCTTTTGTGATGCGATCCTTAGTACCGCTTTGCTTCTTAGTTCATCGATCGTGTCTATAATGAACGTCATCATGGGGGAGTTTCTTTCTTCGGGGAGAGATCGATATCTTTCGGTTGGTACTGCCACTTCGATCAGTAGTACGGCTTCACATCCATATACGAGTGAGAAAGGTGTTCTTCCTGTTGCTCTTTTGGACATCGTTCTGTCGGCCCATACTATAGCTTGGAGTTGGTCTGCCCAATTACCTCGGCATTCTTCTATTCTTTTCTTAAGGTTACTTACGATTACCTTGTTTCTTGATTCTGCTTGGCCGTTTGCTTGAGGGTATCTGGGCGTCGAGTATACTAGACGTATCCCCTTATTCTCGCAGAACGACACGATGTTCTTGCTGATGAATTGCGATCTGTTGTTGCACACGATAGTATGTGGGATTCCGAATCTTGTAAGGACATTTCTCTCGAGGAAGGATATGACGTGGGAATCTTTGATACTTTTGAATGCTTCAGCTTCTACCCATTTAGAGAAATAGTCCGTGATGGCGAGCATCAACGTCTTCGGCCCTAACGTTAAGGGCATGGGGCCTACTATATCCATCCCCCATTGCATGAAGGGCCAGGGAGAGGTTATAGAGTGGAGCTTTTCTGCTGGTTGATGTGGGATTGGAGCGTGTCTTTGGCAAGCGTCGCACTTCTTGACGTAATTTGACGCGTCCTGCTTCATTGTGGGCCAGTAATATCCGGCTGAGTGTGCTTTGGCTGCTAGACTTCTTCCTCCGGAGTGATTTCGATACTCTCCGTTGTGTAGTTCGCGTAGGATATCTTGGATCTTTTCTTCCGAAGGGCACGTTAGGAATACGCCGTTCGACGACCATTTCAGCAATTGCCCTTTATCTACAACGAAAGTAGTTGCTTTCCGCCGCAACAACCTTGCGTCGTACGCGTTGATTGGTAGTCGTCCGTGTTGTAACCATTCAAAGTAAGGCGTCACCCATGATTCTTGGCTTCTTACGGCGACAGTTTGCTCTGGGACGGCTTCTTTGTTGATTGACGCGTTACTTAAATGGAGGAACGGGATCTTCTGATACTCGCGGGGATCTATCAAAGATCCGAGTTTAGCTAACGCTTCTGCCTGCGCGTAGGCGTCTCTGGGGATTTGCCTAATTTGACAATCTTCTATCTTTTCGAACAACTCCTTCACTACCTTAACGTATAGTGTCATTTTTGAATCCCTGGTTGAATACTCGCCTCGAACTTGATTGACTACTAATAGCGAGTCACAGTAGATGTCTAGCTTTTGAATTTTTAGGTCGATGGCGATACGTAAGCCGGCGATCAGCGCTTCATATTCGGCTTCGTTGTTTGTTGCTTTGAAATCGCACCTTATTGCTTGAACTACTCTATCCCCTTGTGGCGACTTGAGAACGACGCCCAGACCTACTCCATTCTGGTTCGTTGCTCCGTCTGTGTGTAGAGTCCATTTTGCGATTTCCACTTTGTTGACTTGAGAGGCGGCTTCTTGTTCTAGCGTCGGACTGAAGTCTGCTATAAAATCTGCAAGTGCTTGGGATTTTATCGCTCTTCTTCCTTCATAAATGATGTCATAGCCGCCTAGATGGATCGTCCACTTCGTCATTCTTCCAGAAAGCTCTGGCTTTTTCACTATGTTTTTCAATGGAGATGTCGTTCGTACTACGATGGTATGCGACTCAAAATAGGGTTTCAACTTTATCGACACCATGACCAAAGCCAACGTTAGATTTTCCATCGCCGAGTATCTCGTTTACGCTGAGGACAGCGTTTTGCTCACGTAATAAACGGGTTGTTGCTCGTCTCCTTCTTCTCTGACGAGGACGGTGCTAACAGCTATTTCGGACACTGCTAGGTATACGAATAATGGTTCTCCGTCTCTTGGCTTTGCTAGGAGTAATGGACTTGTCAGGTAATGCTTGAGTTATATGAACGCTTCTTCATGGCGTTCCGTCCAAGAGAAGGATTCGTTCTTCCTCAAGGTGTCGTAGAAGAGGCGATTCCTATCGGAGGCTTTGGAGATGAACCTATTCAAGGCGGCGACCCTTGCGGTTAACTTTTGTATGTCTTTTACGCATCGTGGAGACTCGAGATCGAGTATGGCTTTTATTTGCTCGGGATTGGCTTCTATCCCTCTTTGGGTCACGACGTATCTGAGGACCTTCCCCGAGGAGACTCCGAAAGAACATTTGGTAGGGTTGAGCTTCATGCTGTACTCTTCCAGGATTGCGAACGCCTCTTTCAAGTGTGTTACGTGATCTTCGCCTTTCCTGGACTTTACCAACATGTCGTCGATATAGACCTCCATGGTATCTCCTATTTGCTCCTTGAACATTTTGTTAACCAAGCGTTGGTATGTTGCTCCAGCGTGCTTGAGGCCGAAAGGCATGACTTTGTAGCAGTAAATGCCTTGATTGGTGATGAACGCCGTCTTCTCTTGATCTTTGGAGTCCAATTGAATCTGATGATATCCGTTGAATGCGTCCATGAATGTCAACATCTCGTGACCTGTTGTGGCGTCTATATGGGGGAGGGGGACGAATCTTTGGGGCATGCTTTGTTTAGATCCGTGAAGTCGACGCATACCCTCCATTTCCCATTTTTCTTCTGAACTACTACGACGCTGGCTAGCCAATCGGGGTACTTTGCTTCTCGTATTTTACCTGTTTAGAGGAGATTCTTAATTTCTTCATCCACCACTTTGTTGCGTTCAGGGGCGAACTTTCTTTTTTTTGCTTTACCGGAACGAACTTAGGATCGACGTTTAACCTATGGAGCATTACGTCAGGGGATATTCCTGTCATGTCTTCATGGCTCCAGGCGAAACAGTGACTCTTTGACTTTAGGAACGCCGTTAGTTCCCCTCTGATTTTCTCAGGAACGTCAGTACCTATTTTTACGATCCTTTCTGGCTTTATACCGTCTACGGAAACGTCTTACAATTCTGGACACTTTGGTTTTACGTATTTGTTGGACGCTTTTACTTGGAACTCTTTTACTTCGTCTTTTTGGATCTTTGGCGTCGTGATTCCCTCCATACGGATTCTGTAGCACTCTTTGGCCATAAAGGGGTCGCCTTTGACTTCGCGTATTCCCCAAGGCATTGGAAACTTGAGGGATTGGTGATATGTGGACGGGACCACTTTCATTCTGTGAATCCATGGTCTTCCTAGGATGGCGTTGTATGGGGATCTTGCTTCCATTACTGCGAATTGGGTTGGGAGGCTGACTCCTTGGACGGACGTTTCGAGGCTGATCTCTCCTAACATCTCTGAAATATCTCCGCTAAATCCTTTCAGACGGATACGCTCTCCATAAATATCTTTAATGGAGAGTCTGAGTTCAAGGATAACGGAGAGGGCGATGATATTGGTCGAACTTCCGTTGTCTACCAGGATTCTCTTGACTTTACAATCTTTGATTATCACGGAGATCGCCAGGCTGTCATGGTGCTTGACTTCTTCGTCTGGCTCTTCGAACATGATGGGTGAGTTCTTGTTGGAGGCTCTGGAGAGATGGACTGGGACTGAGTTGCCTTGGTCTTCAATGGTCCTTGCGAGTCTCTTCGTACTGGAGCTTGCGTGAGACGGCGGTCCTCCTAAGACGGTGAGAGATTCTCCTTGGGGCGGCATCGAAGACTTCATGGCTTCCTGCGAAAAAGAGGTTCCCTTTATGTGGAAAGACGACACCTTTTTTGATCTAGCCCCACGGTGGGCGCCAATTGTAGAGAAATTATCAACGAGATGATAACTAGGCAATTGTAGGGCAAAGATCAAAGAGAACGGTATAATCTTAACACTAAGAGAACAAGACGAGAGAATAAGGTTGAGACTTGAATTTTCTTTGGTATTGATATTACGGCGTAGTACGATGTCTCTACAAAAGGCTGGCGTTAACCTTTATATAGGTTAACCCTAGGATCTTACTAAGGAAATAATATATTTTCCTTTTCCTTCTAACGATATAATAAATATGGTAAAAGATATTTGTTTCATCTTATCCTTTACCATTTACACGAATATAATATAGAACAAGGTAACTAAGTGGCGGCTGACTAATTCTCATAGCTTAACGACATGTTCTTCTTTATAACGTCACATCGACGCCATCTTCCGTTTCATACGTCGCTTCGCCTCTATCCTTCTACGCGTAGCTTTCACGCGTTCCATAGTCGTCGTATTTTTAGGCACAAACACCTATCAAAGCCTAAGGAGGGAGAGCCTTTGTTTATATACCTAGCAGTCTTTGAGATAGCTATCAGCGTCGTGCTCGCAAGAGAAGAAGGGGAAGAACAACAACCTGTCTACTACGTGAGCAAAACGTTGTCGTCAGCAGAAACGAGGTACTCCGCCATGGAAAAGCTAACTTTAGCACTAGTAATGGCGTCGGTGAAGTTGAAACCCTATTTCGAATCCCACACCATCGTAGTAAGAACCACGTCGCCTTTGAAGAACATAGTAAAGAAGCCAAAATTGTCGGGAAGAATGACGAAGTGAACAGTTCATCTCGGCGGCCATGATATCGTCTACGAAGGAAGGAAAGCAATCGAACCCAAGCATTGGCAGACTCTGTGGCGGATTTCAGTCCAACTCTAGAGCAAGAAGCAATCTCACAAGTAAACAAAGTAGAATTCGCAAAGTGGAACTTGCACACGGACGGAGAAATGAACCAGAACGGGGTAGGATTAGGTATCGTCCTAAAATCGCCACAAGGGGATAGTGTCGTCCAATCCATAAGGTGCGACTTCACAGCAACGATCAACGAAGCCGAGTACGAAGCCCTAATCGCCGGTCTACGCGTCGCCATCGACTTACAGTTCAGAAACATGATATTTACTGTGATTCATTGCTGGTGGTCAACCAAGTTCGAGGTGAATACGCCACTAAAGACTCAAAGATGACCTTGTATCTCAAGGTAGTAAAAGACTTGTTCGAGAAATTCGAAAGCTGCCAAATAAGACAAATCCCAGAGACGCTAACGCGCAAGCCGACGCGTTGGCAAAGTTAGGTTCATCCATCGACCCGAGAGAATATCAAAAGATCTTGTTCCTTCACCTTAGCAATGCGTCCATCAACAAGGAGGTAATTCCGGAACAAACGCTCACAATAAGAAGTCAAGACTCATGGGTAATGCCTTACTACGAGTGGTTGCAGCACGGACGCCTCCCGGGTAACGCGTATGAAGCAAGGTTGTTGAAGCAAAAGGCAACTACCTTCATAGTAGACAAAGGCCAACTACTGAAATGGTCATCGAACGGTATGTTTTTAACGTGCCCACCAGAGGAAAAAATCCAAGATATTCTACACGAGCTACACAACGGAGAATATGGGAATCATTTAGGAGGGAGAAGCCTGGCCGCCAAAGCACACTCAGCGGGATATTATTGGCCCACAATGAGACAAGACGCGATGAATCACGTCAAAAGGTGTGACGCTTGCCAAAGACACGCCCCTATCCCACAGACTACTTCTCCAAGTGGATAGAGGCCGAAACATTCAAGAGTATCAAAGATTCCCATGTCATCTCCTTCATCGAGAGAAACATCAACATGAGATTCGGAATCCCTCATACCATTGTATGCAACAACGGATCATAATTCATTAGCAAGAACATTGTATCATTCTGCGAAGACAAAGGTATACGCCTTGTCTACTCGACGACAAGATACCCTCAAGCGAACGAACAGCACAATCAAGTAACAAGGTCATCAAGAGTAATCTCAAGAAAAGGATAGAAGAATGCAAGGGGAATTGGGCGGATCAACTCCATGCTATATTATGGGCCGACAGAACGACGCCTAAGAGAGCGACGGGAAGAACACCATTTTCTCTCGTGTATGGTTGCGAAGCCATTTTGCCAATCGAGGTAGAGGTACCAACAGAAAGATATCGATCCCTCCCCGAGGAAAGAAATACTCCAATGATGGCGTTCATGATAGATACCATAGACGAATTAAGAGATAGCGCGGCAATGAGAATGGCGGCACAGAAGCAAATCGCCGCCCGAAGCTATAATCGACGAGTAAAAGAAAGAACTTTCCAAGTATGAGACTGGGTCTTAAGAAAAGTATTTCCAAACACCGAGGATAAGAGCGTCGGTAAACTCGCCACGTCCTGGGAAGGTCCATACCAAGTAGCACAAGTCGTAGGGCGAGGAGCCTACGAACTCGTTACGCCAGAAGGAGTACCACTGATGCTTACATGGAATGCACCACATCTTAAGAAATATTACCATTAGAGAACGTGATAGTTGATTTGATTTATGCCTGTTCTTATGCATATTTTAGATTCCTTATTATGACCAAGCATGTTTTAGCGTCAAGACGACAAGGGGTCGTCGAGACTACGGGTAGATGTCCTAGCTCGTCAAAATTCATGAGGTCTTCGTTAATGCATGAGTATGCACTTTCTTGTCCGATATGCAATACATGCCGAGTTGTTTCATTCCAAAGTACTTGATCTGTGTCTATGACGTAACACCAAGCTTAATAAGGCCGCGGCGAAAATCCGCGCCGGGGGCGAATTTCGTTAGCCTACGCGTTTAAGGCTTCATCTACGCGTACGCAACGTTAGCCGAACCGCTGACTCTGAGTTGACGCTTCCCATGATTGTTAGCGACGTGGGGCAATGGTGATGGGGAATGAAGCCCGGTACCTCACGAAACCGGCACGGTCCGCTGAGCAAAGAAGGGAAACCTATTGCCACGACCACTCTCCAGGAATGCGTACTCACGCCTTCCACGGCCCCTCTGAGAGTCATGAATCCACGGAAAAAACGCCAAACCGGCTGGTAGGCGTCCACCGGCATCGTAAGTCCTAACAATCGAGAAATCGGACGCTACACGATGAATAGACTCGTCAATTAAAAGAGTTTGACGTCGACCTAACGCTAGCGTGAGACAAAGGATCCACCTTAAAGTAAGGAGTAACGTCACAAGCTGATGAAATCACACGCTGACCTACGTCCGCCGCTCGGTTCAGGGTTCGGAGGAAATGTTGGACCCAACCATCATGTAAGCCGGAAACATAACAAAAGCAGCCGCCATGACCACAACAATACCAGGGGTAGAAAAATCAATACCTCAAGGATGAGACAAAGTCAAAGATCGACCGACGCGTCGCAAGTAAGAAATGTTTGGCGAACCCGACTCCATAGAGGATCTGAAGCCAAATTCGCCGAAAGGGGATAGTACTCCCACCAAAGGTTAAAGATAAGCAAAAGCCTTACGTAAAGAAAGAAGCAATAAGTATCCAATACGTATTCAAAAAAGAAATCGCCACACAGGAACGTGACGAAAAGCTAAAATCCATGATCCACAAAAGCAAAGGTGCAACAAGCAAAAAGAAAAAATCCTAAGAACTAAGAAGAAGGAGAGACATCCTTATCCGCAAGAACAACGTCACCATCTAAAGCTACATCCGCGTCAGTAGGAGCTAAGACTGGCGAGCTCGAGGGAACGTGTATAAGAGAGACCCCCTCGGGTGGAACAGGATAAAGAACAGAAAATTCGTTGCGCTCACGCTCCACATCCCAATCTACGTGGCGACCTGCACGAAATTCCTCCATAGCCTCAATACGAGATGACCACGAATAGTAAGTACTAGTCTCTCGCAAGTTCTACTCGTACACTTTTTCTTTCTCCTCGGCGTCGGCCTCAAGGGACGCGACCTTCCCAGTCAACACCTCGACGCGTCGCGCCAGCACGCCCCTCTGCTTCGCCGTCTCTAAAGTTTCCATACGAGCATCCTTCTGAGACGCCGTAAGGCGAGCAATGTTCTTGTTAAGATCCTTGATTTTCTTACTAAGATCGTTCACCTGACCCTTCAAGGCCTCCTCGGACTCGAAGTACTTATGGAGGTGTTCCCAGATACACAACGAAGCTTGGAGAGCCTGAAAGACCCCAACAGATAAGAAACAACATAATGCCAAAAAGAAAAACAAAAAGACAGGAAAAAGTACGCACCTGCCACTGTGCCACGAGAGAATCCCCCAAAACGTCTACAACTTGCATAGACAGATAGTGGTTCCAAGAAGAATTAGAAGCCAAATCTTGCATCGCCGGGACGAAGTTACGCGTAGGTGCTACGGAACGAGACACCACCGCGGGAAAGTCGCTCACTTCAACATATGTAACAGAAGTCGCACCAGGATCATTTGTTTTGTTCTTCTCGCTCTTCTTCGAAGGGTCTACGAGAGGTTCTTCCATCCCTACGCTTAAAGGCACGTCTGAAGACACTTGCACCCCCGTAGCTGATGGAATCGTCTCCTCTACGCACGCTGGAGTTGGAGCAGCCTCCTCCTTCACAGCCTTCAACTTTTCCTCCAAGATACACCTCCTCTTAGCAGTAATCAAGTCGTTAGCAGACTCTTGATGAGTACGAGACGCGACACCTGAAATAAAACTACGCTCAATAGAAGATAAAAAAGAAAAGCGACACGTAACTTGTACGAGAAGATTCACCTCGAGAAGGAGTAGGGGTGGCAAGACGATACCCCTTCCCATCACGGTCGGTAAAGGTACGTTCTGCCAATGGAATCGCCATGATTTTCTTGGTAATCTCCTCTGATTCCTCCCGCGTCACAATAGCTTGGATATCAACTACACACGAAGTCACACGTAAGAATAAGCATCAAGATGCACAAGTCCAAAGAAAATCATAAAAAGTAAAGAAGCATACTGGAAGGAGTCCATTCTTCAAGCAAGAAAGCCCAATCTTTCCCCAAGGTAGACTTCCTGATGAAATAGAATTTGTCTGCCCAACCACGGTCGGACGAAGTTCCTTCATTCACCAAAGGGGGAACCCCGATGCGAGATTTGATGTTAATTCTGTCCGCCGAAGGAGTAGAAAGTATGCAAGAATGCATGACGTCGGCGATCGTGAACGCAATATCAAAGTTAGCCAGAATATGGTCCAACACCGCCAAACCTCTCCAAGCGCTCGGAAGGACTTGTCCGACCGCGATGCCCAGAGTAGTCAAGAAGGATTGAACTAAAGGAGAAAAGGGAAAACGATGTCCAACCAAGAAAGGGTACTCGTAGACGCAAACCCATCCTGGGTGTAAGGTGTCAGAGAACACGTCCGGAGGAGGAATAGCAATTTCCACGTGAGCAGAAAGCCCGGCTATGGAACGAAAGAACTCAATGTTGTGAGCCGAAGAAGAGCGGCAGTTGACGTCGCTGGGAATCATCTTAGGATCGTAGACAATCGGAGCCATTAAGAAGATAGAAGGTAAAGATTAGGGTTTGCAAGAAGATCGCGGATGAGAAGAAGAAAGCCCGAACGGATTTAAATAGGGAAGGAGAAAAGATCTCGCTCGAGATTTTCCAAGAATTGGTTTGTTACCGTTAGAGATAAATCCGAACGTTGGGGAAGTAGCCGTTGGAGCGAATACGAGTTGGTTAGCCGCATTTAATGAGAATCGAAGAGAAAATATTATTACAAAATCAGGGTTTCGGTTCGAGTAAATATCCTACGCGTTCCGATTCTGATGAAGACGTATTCCTTGAAGAAAGAAGGCGTCTCCCAGCTCTATTAGAGTTAAGCCCTGTAAGATGCCTTATGGGTATTGTTTGTACCTAAAAATACGACGAGTAAGGAACGCGTGATGAGCTACGCGAAGGATGACCACGTCGACGCAACAAGAAGAAAAGAGGATGTCGTCGACGTAACAAGACGTGGTGAAGATCTCGTTCTCCTTGAAGATTAGGTCGGCCGAGTGTATTTTATCTTATTCCTTATTATATTCTTGTAATTGGTAAAAGATACGATAAAGAATATCTTTTACCTTATTTATTAGATCGTTATTAGATAGAAGGAAGAGATAAGATCTTGTTTCCTTAAAGATATTATTAGGGTTAGCCTATAAAAAGAGGCTAACGCCTGCTTTGTAAGTATTCAGCCACCATTCGAGGAATACCAAGTTCAAGCTTCAAACCCTAAATTTTTGTTTCATCTTGCATCGTTCTTGAGTGTTGAGATTATAACGTAGTCTTTGATCTTTGCCCTACAATTGCTTAGTTATCATCTCGTTGGTAATTTCGCTACAAACAGTCTTTGTTGAGCATATCTTACTTGTTCTCCATGGTCTTTTAATTGCTATGCCTTACTCTTTTTCTCTAGGGACGCGTTGGTTGTATTCTTCATTCCAATGTTGTAGCATTCCCTTGCTATCTGTGGTTCACCTTTGATCTCTTGGATTCCCCATGGAGATGGAAACTTCATGGATTGATGGTATGTCGAGGGTATGGCTTTCATATCGTGCAACCACGGCCTTCCCAAGATCATGTTATGGGGCGACTCTGCTTCCATCACCACGAACTTAGTTTGCATATTGACCCCTTCCGCCAGAGTGGTCAGGGTGATCTCTCCCAGCATGTCGGCAACTTCGCCACTGAAACCTACTAAGGGGATGTATTTCTTCACCACGTCGTCGCTAGATAGTCCGAGCTCTTTGATCGCAGATAAGGTGATGATGTTGGCCGAGCTTCCATTATCGATAAGGATCCTTTTAACCTTGCAATTACTAATGGTGAGGGAAATAACTAACCCTTCATGATGATCTAAGCTTCCGTTGGGTTCTTCGAACGTGATTGGACAATCCTTTCTAACAGTTCCGACGTGATAGATAGGCAAAGTACTTCCTTCACCGTGCAACGCTTTGACGTTCCTCTTGGCGGCGGAGGCGGTGTAGCCGCTTATGGGGGAGCCTCCAAAGATTGTATTGACCGTCTTTGAACGATTCGATGGGGGAGGCGGTGGCGTTGGAGATCTTTTCCCTCTTCTTCCTCCTTCGAACACGTCTCTTCCCTCTTTGGAAAGTAGATCTAGTAGGTCGCCTCTTTTCAGGAGGCACATCACTTCTTTTCTCAGGGTATAGCAATCATCTGTGGAATGCCCTGAATCGTTGTGGAACTCACAATATCCTCTCCCTGATCCTGATCTCTTTTCTGGATTTGGCTTTTTAGACCACTTTACATCGTGGAGTTTCTCCATCGCGTTCATGACGCGCAACGCGTTATTTTTCATGTGTACGCCTCTTTCGACTGCGTAAACGTTATCGATTTCACTCACATTGTGCACCATGGGAGGTTCGCTCTGAAACGGCTTGTTTCTCCTATCGTAACGCTCGCTACTTTTCTGTTGAGGAGAGTCTCTGTGCGGAGGGGTTTGTCTACGCGGAGATCGAGACTTCTCTTCAGCATGCCTTAGGAGATCTTCTTCAAGACGTGTGGCTTCCATGGCTCTTTCTCTCGTCGAGACGAATGAATCAGGACGAGTCTTTGTCAATTCCTTGTACAGATCACTGTTTGTAGAGAAATTATCAACGAGATGATAACTAAGCAATTGTAGGGCAAAGATCAAAGAGAACGGTATAATCTTAACACTAAGAGAACGAGACGAGAGAATAAGGTTGAAACTTGAACTTTCTTGTGGTATTGATATTACGGCGTAGTACCATGTCTCTACAAAAGGTTGGCGTTAACCTTTATATAGGTTAACCCTAGGATCTTACTAAGGAAATAATATCTTTTCCTTTTCCTTCTAACGATATAATAAATATGGTAAAAGATATTTGTTTCATCTTATCCTTTACCATTTACACGAATATAATATAGAACAAGGTAACTAAGTGGCGGCTGACCTAATTCCCATAGCTTAACGACACGTTCTTCTTTATAACGTCACGTCGATGCCATCTTCCGTTTCATACGTCGCGTCGCCTCTATCCTTCTACGCGTAGCTTTCACGCGTTCCATAGTCGTCGTATTTTTAGGCACAAACAATACCCCTAAGGCGTCTTACAGGGCTTAATGTCAAGTAGAGATGGGAGACGCCTTCTTTCTTTGTAGAATACGTCTTCAAAATAACTGGAACTCGTTTGTTTCAAAGAAAGAGACTCAAGCAATTACGTTAATGTCTTTCTTCGATGATCTTCATTTATTGTGACTGCTTGATTGGTATTTTACCGTAATGGCTATATTCCCAACGTCCGCATTTTCTTCCAACGGTAACAAGGTGATTCTTGAAAACCCCGGATGCGGTCTTCCCTTATTTAAACACGCTCTGGTCTCGCCTTCTTGCCTTCACAGTTTTTCTTTGAAAGAAAAACCCTAACTTTCATTCTTCCGCCATGACTTCAAATACTTACGACCCCAAGATGATCCTTAGCGACGCTAACCGTCGTTCTTCTCAAGCTCGCGATCCTGAATTCCTTCGATCCGTGGCGGGGCTTTCTTCCCTCGTTGAAATTGTTATTCCTCCTTCCGGCGTGTTCGCGGATGCTCTTCTTCCGGGGTGGAATTGTTTCTACGAGTACCCCTTCACGATCGGTCATCGTTTTCCTTTTTCTCCCTTGGTTCGTTCCCTCTTGTCTTCCCTGGGTATTGCGATTGTGCAGATTCTTCCTAGTACCTGGAGAAGTTTGGCCGTGCTGGATGAAGTCTGGTCGTGCTGGATGAAGTTTGGCCGTGCTGGATGACGTCCATGCATTCTTGCATTCTCTCTACCCCTTCACCGGGTAGGATTAATATCAAGTCTCGTGTTGGAGCCTTGCCTTTGATGAATGAGGGAGCTTCGTCCGATCGAGGCTGGGCGGACAAGTTCTATTTCATCAGGAAATCGACTTTGGGGAAGGATTGTGCTTTCTTGCTTGAAGAATGGACTCCTTCGAGTACGTCTTCTTCTTCTGGTGCTTACTTCTTTCTTTGATTTCTTGAGATTTCGATGCTTACTTTAGGCGTGTAATTTTCTTCAGTTAATATTCATGCGATCGAGGCGCGTGAAGAATCGGAGGCGATAGTTAAGAAGATTTTGGCGATTCCTTTGGTGGAGCGTACCTTTACTGGTCGAGACGGGAAGGGATATCGTCTGGCGACCCCTGTTTTCTCTAAGGGTAGGTTCTTTCATGGGATTCTGCATACTGCTCTTTACTATGTTCTTTCTAAGTGTGCTTTTTTCTTTTAGGCGTTGCGTCTCGTACTCGTCAAGAGTCTGCTCAGGACTTGATTTCCGCGAAGAAGAGACGCGTTGCCGAGGAGAAATTGAAAGCGGAGAGGGACGAGGCAGTCGTTGCTTCGTCTTTTATGGGGGAAGCGATACTTTTAGGAATGACGTTGCAAACGCCCTTAATTTTAGAGGAGTCGGACGCACCTGTAGATCCGTCGGAGAATGTCAAGGAGGAGAGGGTAGCGGAAGGCGTGAATATGCGTCCGTTTTCTTTAGTATTAGGACTTACAATGCCAGTGGACGCGTCCCTGCCGGTTTGGTGAATTGCCCGTGGATTCATGACTCTCAGAGGGGTCGTGGAAGGCGTGAATACGCGTTCCTGGAGATGGGTGGTGGCGATAGGTTTCCCTTCTTCCCCAGAGAACCATGCCGGTTTCGTGAGCTGTCGGGCTTCAATCCCTATGACCATTGACACACGTCGCTAATGATCATAGGAAGCTTCGACTCGGGGTCGGCGGTTCGGGTAACGTCGCCTACGTGTAGATGTAGCCTTGAACGCGTAGACTGACGAAATTCGCCCCCGGTGCGGATTTTCGCCGCGGCCTTATTAAGCTTGGGTGTTCTACCAGAGACAGAGAGCAAGTATTTTAAAAAGAAACAACTCAGCATGCTTGACACGTTTGGAGAGAAAATATGCTTATGCTTTTAAATAATCATGATGACTTGACACGAAGACGTTATAAAACTACCCCTAATCTACGCGACCCCCTGGTCGTTTCGATGCTAAGACG
This sequence comes from Oxyria digyna, assembly GCA_029168935.1. NCBI lineage: Eukaryota > Viridiplantae > Streptophyta > Magnoliopsida > Caryophyllales > Polygonaceae > Oxyria > Oxyria digyna. The sequence continues at coordinate 26,210,129 of JAPVLV010000013.1, forward strand.
TACTTGATAAGAAAATAGTAAAGAGGGGGAGAGAGCATCTTAAGAATTTATCATGCGAAATGGCAAAGAATCATCACAAATACTATCTTTTAATGATAGTACTTTTTAAGGTGAGTAGAGTTCCAAGAGCGCATCAATGGTGTTCCTTCCGGTGTTGTGAGTTCATAGGCTCCTCTCCCTACGACTTGTGCTATTTGATATGGACCTTCCCAGGACGCGGCGAGTTTCCCGACGCTCTTATCCTCGGTGTTTGGGAATACTTTTCTTAAGACCCAATCTCCTACTTGAAAAGTTCTGTCTTTTACTCGTCGATTATAGCTTCGGGCGGCGATTTGCTTTTGTGATGCGATCCTTAGTTCCGCGTTGCTTCTTAGTTCATCGATCGTGTCTATAATGAACGTCATCATGGGGGAGTTTCTTTCTTCGGGGAGAGATCGATATCTTTCGGTTGGTACTGCCACTTCGATCGGTAGTACGGCTTCACATCCATATACGAGTGAGAAAGGTGTTCTTCCTGTTGCTCTTTTGGGCATCGTTCTGTCGGCCCATACTATAGCTTGGAGTTGGTCTGCCCAATTACCCCGGCATTCTTCTATTCTTTTCTTAAGGTTACTTACGATTACCTTGTTGCTTGATTCTGCTTGGCCGTTTGCTTGAGGGTATCTGGGCGTCGAGTATACTAGACGTATCCCCTTATTCTCGCAGAACGACATGATGTTCTTGCTGATGAATTGCGATCCGTTGTTGCACACGATAGTATGTGGGATTCCGAATCTTGTAAGGACGTTTCTCTCGAGGAAGGATATGACGTGGGAATCTTTGATACTTTTGAATGCTTCGGCTTCTACCCATTTAGAGAAATAGTCCATGACGGCGAGCATCAACGTCTTCGGCCCTAACGTTAAGGGCATGGGGCCTACTATATCCATCCCCCATTGCATGAAGGGCCAGGGAGAGGTTATAGAGTGGAGCTTTTCTGCTGGTTGATGTGGGATTGGAGCGTGTCTTTAGCCAGCGTCGCACTTCTGGACGTAATTTGACGCGTCCTGCTTCATTGTGTGCCAGTAATATCCGGCTGAGTGTGCTTTGGCTGCTAGACTTCTTCCTCCGGAGTGATTTCCATACTCTCCGTTGTGTAGTTCGCGTAGGATATCTTGGATCTTTTCTTCCGAAGGGCACGTTAGGAATACGCCGTTCGACGACCATTTCAGCAATTGCCCTTTATCTACAACGAAAGTAGTTGCTTTCCGCCGCAACAACCTTGCGTCGTACGCGTTGATTGGTAGTCGTCCGTGTTGTAACCATTCATAGTAAGGCGTCACCCATGATTCTTGGCTTCTTACGGTGAGAGTTTGCTCCGGGACGGTTTCTTTGTTGATCGACGCGCTACTTAAATGGAGGAACGGGATCTTCTGATACTCGCGGGGATCTATCGAAGATCCGAGTTTAGCTAACGCGTCTGCCTGCGCGTTAGCGTCTCTGGCGATTTGCCTAATTTGACAATCTTCTATCTTTTCGAAACGCTCCTTCACTACCTTCACGTATAGTGTCATCTTTGAATCCCTGGTTGAACACTCGCCTCGAACTTGATTGACTACTAATAGTGAGTCACAGTAGATGTCTAGCTTTTGAATTTTTAGGTCGATGGCGATACGTAAGCTGGCGATCAGCGCTTCATATTCGGCTTCGTTGTTTGTTGTTTTGAAATCGCACCTTATTGCTTGCACTACTCTATCCCCTTGTAGAGTCCATTTTGCGATTTCCACTTTGTTGACTTGAGAGGCGGCTTCTTGTTCTAGCGTCGGACTGAAGTCTGCTATAAAATCTGCAAGTGCTTGGGATTTTATCGCTCTTCTTCCTTCATAAATGATGTCATAGCCGCCTAGATGGATCGTCCACTTCGTCATTCTTCCAGAAAACTCTGGCTTTTTCACTATGTTTTTCAATGGAGATGCCGTTCGTACTACAATGGTATGCGACTCAAAATAAGGTTTCAACTTTATCGACGTCATGACCAAAGCCAACGTTAGCTTTTCCATCGCCGAGTATCTCGTTTCCGCTGAGGACAGCATTTTGCTCACGTAATAAACGGGTTGTTGCTCGTCTCCTTCTTCTCTGACGAGGACAGCGCTATCAGCTATTTCGGACATTGCTAGGTATACGAATAATGGTTCTCCGTCTCTTGGCTTTGCTAGGAGTAATGGACTTGTCAGGTAACGCTTGAGTTCTATGAACGCTTCTTCATGGCGTTTCGTCCAAGAGAAGGATTCGTTCTTCCTCAAGGTGTCATAGAAGAGGCGATTCCTATCGGAGGCTTTGGAGATGAACCTATTCAAGGCGACGACCCTTCCGGTTAACTTTTGTATGTCTTTTACGCATCGTGGAGACTCGAGATCGAGTATGGCTTTTATTTGCTCGGGAATGGCTTCTATCCCTCTTTGGGTCACGACGTATCCGAGGAACTTCCCCGAGGAGACTCCGAAAGAACATTTGGTAGGGTTGAGCTTCATATTGTACTCTTCCAGGATTGCGAACCCCTCTTTCAAGTGTGTTACGTGATCTTCGGCTTTTCTGGACTTTACCAACATGTCGTCGATATAGACCTCCATGGTATCTCCTATTTGCTCCTTGAACATTTTATTAACCAAGCCTTGGTATGTTGCTTCAGCGTTCTTGAGGCCGAAAGGCATGACTTTGTAGCAGTAAATGCCTTGATTGGTGATGAACGTCGTCTTCTCTTGATCTTTGGAGTCCAATTGAATCTGATGATATCCGCTGAACGCGTCCATGAACGTCAACATCTCGTGACCTGCTGTGGCGTCTACCATGGCGTCTATATGGGGGAGGGGGAAAGAATCTTTGGGGCATGCTTTGTTGAGATCCGTGAAGTCGACGCATACCCTCCATTTCCCGTTTTTCTTCTGAACTACTACGACGTTGGCTAGCCAATCGGGGTACTTTGCTTCTCGTATTTTACCTATTTCGAGGAGATTCTTAACTTCTTCATCCACCACTTTGTTGCGTTCAGGGGCGAACTTTCTTCTTTTTTGCTTTACCGGAACGAACTTAGGGTCGACGTTTAACCTATGGAGCATTACGTCAGGGGATATTCCTGTCATGTCTTCATGGCTCCAGGCGAAACACTGACTCTTTGACTTTAGGAACGCCGTTAGTTCCCCTCTGATTTTCTCGGGAACGTCAGTACCTATTTTTACGATCCTTTCTGGCTTTATACCGTCTACGGAAACGTCTTACAATTCTGGACACTTTGGTTTTACGTATTTGTTGGACGCTTTTACTTGGAACTCTTTTACTTCGTCTTTTTGGATCTTTGGCGTCGTGATTCCCTCCATACGGATTCTGTAGCACTCTTTGGCCGTAAAGGGGTCGCCTTTGACTTCGCGTATTCCCCAAGGCGTTGGAAACTTGAGGGATTGGTGATATGTGCACGGGACCACTTTCATTCTGTGAATCCATGGTCTTCCTAGGATGGCGTTGTATGGGGATCTTGCTTCCATTACTGCGAATTGGGTTGGGAGGCTGACTCCTTGGACGGATGTTTCGAGGTTGATATCTCCTAACATCTCTGAAATCTCTCCTCTAAATCCTTTCAGACGGATACGCTCTCCATAGATATCTTTAATGGAGAGTCCGAGTTCAAGGATAACGGAGAGGGCGATGATATTGGTCGAACTTCCGTTGTCTACCAGGATTCTCTTGACTTTACAATCTTTGATTATCACGGAGATCACCAGGCTGTCATGGTGCTTCACTTCTTCGTCTGGCTCTTCGAACGTGATGGGTGAGTTCTTGTTGGAGGCTCTGGAGAGATGGACTGGGACTGAGTTGCCTTGGTCTTCGATGGTCCTTGCGAGTCTCTTCGTACTAGAGCTTGCGTGAGACGGCGGTCCTCCTAAGACGGTGAGAGATTCTCCTTGGGGCGGCATCGAGGACGTCATGGCTTCCTGCGAAAAAGAGGTTCCCTTTATGTGGAAAGACGACACCTTTTTTGATCTAGCCCCACGGTGGGCGCCAATTGTTTGTAGCGAAATTATCAACGAGATGATAACTAAGCAATTGTAGGGCAAAGATCAAAGAGAACGGTATAATCTTAACACTAAGAGAACGAGACGAGAGAATAAGGTTGAAACTTGAACTTTCTTGTGGTATTGATATTACGGCGTAGTACCATGTCTCTACAAAAGGCTGGCGTTAACCTTTATATAGGTTAACCCTAGGATCTTACTAAGGAAATAATATCTTTTCCTTTTCCTTCTAACGATATAATAAATATGGTAAAAGATATTTGTTTCATCTTATCCTTTACCATTTACACGAATATAATATAGAACAAGGTAACTAAGTGGCGGCTGACCTAATTCCCATAGCTTAACGACACGTTCTTCTGTATAACGTCACGTCGACGCCATCTTCCGTTTCATACGTCGCGTCGCCTCTATCCTTCTACGCGTAGCTTTCACGCGTTCCATAGTCGTCGTATTTTTAGGCACAAACAATCACTATCTCGGGAAAGAGCGCGCCTAAACGCGTCGGCAGCAGTAGACTCGCTACAGTCCGGGATCGTAATCTTCTCGTCGTTGAAGCCCTTCATGAAGGCTCTAATGGTTTCGCCTTTGTTCATCCGCATGTTATGGAGGTCTGAGGGTTGCTTTGCGAACATCTTACTGCTGGTGAATTGTAGGCGGATTATGTTGGAGAGTTCGGCATAAGACGAGATACTTCCCCTGGGCAAATGGATAAACCACGTCAAGGCTGGACCCTTCAACGTCGAGCTAAAGAACTTGCACATCATTGCTTCCCTCAGTTCTTGTTCGATTGGACTCATGGAGAGCTTGGCTTTGTAGAGTAGGATGTGCTCTTCTGGGTCGTCGGATCCGTCGTAGACGGGGAGATCCGCAACGGTGAATTTCTTGGCTATCTTCTGGGCGGCGATGGAGGCGACAAAGGGACTGTCTTGATATCCGAGCTCATGCTCAGGGACGATGGACTTAGGTGCTCCGGGCATCAGCATCATCTCTTTCCTCAAGGCGCCGACTTGTTGCGCTACGAGTGTTGCGATAGCGCTCGGCGTCATGGCTTCTTCAGCTTTCTTTCTTGGAATCGTCTCTCTCGACGGGAAGATTCTTTGATGTTCCTGGGACTCGTAGATCTCTTCTTCCACAGCGATGGCATCCATGTCTAGGCGTCGAACAACGCTTTGACTACGAACATAGGTGTGCGGTCTCGCCGCTTCTGCCTTAAGTTCCTTTATTACGGAACGCAGACGCTCGTTCTCTTTAATGAGTCCTAACGTGTTTTCCTCGCTGGCGTTTTTGGTCTCTGCCCAAGCTTTCTGGAGGGTGTCGAATTGAACTCTGACGGCGGCCACGCCAGTTATCCCGTCGTTCGTTCCCTGTTCTTCTATGGGAGCGTTGCTTTTCGGAGTGTTGGGAGTATTCTCGAGATCTTTTTATGTGTCTTCGCCCGCTGGAACGAGAGGAATTGTCGTAGGGTCTTCTTCCTCGGATCTCTTTTTGCTGTTACGTGGGCTGTTCGTCGTACTCGTCATGATTTTTCCTGCAAAAAATAAGTTCTTTTCGTATGGAGAGACGATATCTTTTTTATCCAACCCCACGGTGGGCGCCAATTGTTTGTAGCGAAATTACCAACAAGATGATAACTAAGCAATTGTAGGGCAACAATCAAAGAATATGGTATAATCTCAACACTCAAGAACGATATAGGATGATATAAGAATTTAGGGTTTGAAGCTTGAACTTAGTATTACTCGTATGGTGGCTGAATGATTACAAAGCACGCGTTAGCCTCCTTTTATAGGCTAACCCTAATGATATATTTTAGGAAACGAGATCTTATCTCTTCCTTTTATCTAATAACGATATAATAATAAGGTAAAAAGATATTCTATCTCGTATCTTTTACCAATTACAACAATATAATAAAGAAATAACATAATATCTACTTGGCCGACTTCATCTTCAAGGTAGATGAGATCTTTGCCACGTCTCGTTATGTCGTCGACGTCTTCATACCTTCTCGTCACGTCAACATGATCACTCTACGCGTAGCTTATCACGCGTTCCTTACTCGTCGTATTTTTAGGCACAAACAGAACCCATTCTAAGCAACACTCATTGTTGGTAGCCTTAGCGTTCTAAACTGGAAATCTCGAGTAATAAGACAAATAGTGAGCAATTTGACAATATAGAATCTTGTTGTAACACGACAATACTTGATATTTAAGGGTGAACGGATAAATATGTTTAAATATGTTTAGTACTCCATAAATAACCATTTTGTCTATATTTTCATTGACCTCTGAAATATTCATGTTTTATACAGAAATGCTAGTCGACACAAGGTAGAGATGGTGGAATTAAAATGCTTCATTTAATCTATTATAAAATGGAATTTGGTTTCATGCTGTATAATCTTAAAGGATAATACGAGTAAATTTCATGGTTATAAATGATAGAGTCGTGATTGCGTAATCAAAGAAACCCTAAAATACTTATTAGAGTCTAGCAAGTAAGTAGAGGTTGAACCCAAAGGAATCAAAACACCAATTCTATGCAACGAGTGAAATACCAACTCAAGAACAAGTAACAGGGCAGTTGATTGTATCGAACTAACAAAGTAATAAGAAGCAAGTAAAGCAACAATGGTTGAGAATATGAAAGTAAAGGGGTTCCACCTATCAAGTATCCACACAACAGTCAATCAAGTTGATCATAGATTATCTCAAGTTCTTATCAATCCTGAGGAATGTTCCTATTCCGAATCTTTAGTATATCAACAAGCTAACCGGTCCTGATAATACTTACTGCTCAATAACCTAGGAGACCTCCTCAGTTGAATCAAATAGCAGCAAAGAGCATAGGAATCACAAGGATGCATGCATAATTTACAACCCTTAAGTATTGACCATGCAATCAATTCTCTTTCATAAAAGAAATCAACTACCAGATCATGCAATTACGGATGCTACTCCGACAAGGAATTCCACCGTCTATTCCTAGTCTAGCAATAGAAGACTATCAATCAAACTAGGTGGTCAGTCTAGCAAAACCAATAGAAATCTTATGAATAGAAACAAGAAAATCAATACAAACCCAAAGGAAAAGAACAAGAGTGATAAATCTTACAACTGAATCAACTGATGTTTATAACCGCTAGGCAAAACAATGGAATTAGTTCCTGCTCATGGTTTGCAAGACTAAAGTTCTAGATGAAAGTGGTAAAGCGTAAGATGAGAATTAGGGTTCTTAAAGATAAGTCTAACCCTAAAACAATACTGAAATTAACAAACGGAAAGTCTTCCAAATGAAATAATAAAACAAAACGTAAAAGGAAAGTCTGAAACTTCAACCCAGAACAAATAAAGTGATCGCCATGTGTTGTGACGATCGCCATGTGTCTTCATATCTTCTTTGGCTTCTGTCTTCAGGACGCGATCACCATGGTGTGGCGGCGACCGCGGTTTATCTCCTACTCGAAAGTTCTTTCTCAAAATATTCTTGTCATGCCATGCCTTCATCTTTTCCTTGTATAGGACTGCATTGTCATAGGAATCGAGTCTAAATTCCTCCAACTCATGCAATTGCAACTTTCGAAATTCTCCAACTTCATCAATTTGCATGTTGCACTTCTTCACAGCCCACAACGCCTTATGCTCAAGCTCCACTGGAAGATGGCAACCCATGCCAAAAACCAATCTATACGGTGACATCCCAATAGGAGTTTTGTAAGTTGTACGGTAAGCCCACAATACATCATCAAATCTCAAACTCCAATCCTTCCTATTTGGAGTTACAGTCTTTTGCAGGATGGTCTTGATCTCCCTATTTGACAATTTAGCTTGCCCATTTGTCTGTGGATGATAAGCAGTAGAGACTCTCTGAGTAACATGGTACTTCCTCAACAATGCACTCACCGTCTTGTTACAGAAGTGAGTTCTCCTGCACTTATAAGAACCTTAGGAATACCAAAACGAGCAAAGATGTTTTCTTTTAAGAATCCTTCCACAACTCGAGAATCATCAGTCTTGTAGGCCTTCGCTTCCACCCATTTGGAAACGTAGTCCACCGCAAGCAAAATATATAAATCCCCGAATGAGCTACGAAAAGGTCCCATAAAGTCAATCCCCCAAACATAAAAGATCTAACAAAAGATAATTGGTGCTTGAGGCATCTCATTCCTTTGAGACATATTCCCAACTCGTTTACATTGATCACAGGTTTTACAATAGGCGTAAGCATCCCGAAAGATGTGTGGCCAATACAAACTTGCATCCAACACTTTCGTATCTGTTCTGTTAGCCCAAAATGTCCTCCACATGCATAAGAATAACAGAAAGATAAAACAGATTGTACCTCATTATCAGGAAGGCATCGACGAATTACCTGGTCATTGTAGTGCCTCCAAAGATAAGGATCATCCCACACATAGAGTCTAGATTCACATCTTATCCCTTTGAGCCTTGGAATAATTTGGGCGAAACTCTCCTATGACCAGAAAGTTCACCATATGAGTGTACCAGAGCTTGAAAGTTTTCAGAGTAAGGAGTGACACTTCAAGATTAAGTTTGAGATATCTGTCGGAGAGGAACCCGTGATCGTGGTCAACATCAGGCGATCACGTTATGGCTTCTGGCGGTCGCGTTCTAGCCATCGAGAATACTTGTTCTTCTGTAAAGAAATTGCGATCACGTTGAACAGATATCGATCATGTTTTCTTCTCTGTGGTCTCTAGACTCTCTGGAATGGAACCGCAATCTCCATCTGGATAAAGCGATCGGGTTATTGCAACAGTAGCTACTCCGAACAATGTATCGCCAGGGAAAATTCCCTGAATTTGCTTCTTCATCTCTGCTAACCAATCTACTCAAGTGATCAGCCACCAAATTCTCAGAACCTTTCTTATCTCTAATCTCCACATCAAACTCACTCAACAATAAGATCCATCTAATCAACCTTTGTTTGGAATCCTTCTCTGTCAAAAGAAAACAAAGTGTTGTGTGGTCTGTGTAAACAATCACCTTGGTGCCAAGAAGATATTGCCTGAATTTCTCCAAGGGAAAAAACATTGCTAGCATCTCCTTCTCAGTGGTGGAGTAGTTCCTATGTGCATCATTCAAGGTCATAAAAGCATAATGAATAGCATGAGAAGTTCTTGCTTCTTTCTGCCCAAGAACTGCTCCAACAGCATAATCACTAGCATCAGACATAATCGAAAAAGGACGAGACCAATCCGATGCCTGAATAATTGGTGCACTCGTCAAACGAGCTTTCAACTCATCAAACTTATTTTTGCACTCGTCATTGAGTTCAAAATCACCCTTCTTTTTCAGCACCTCATATAGGGGTGATGAGGTCTTTGAAAAGTCCTTAATAAATCTGTGATAGAAACTTGCATGGCCTAGAAAAGAACGCACTTCACGCACATTAGTAGGATAAGGCAAAGACTGAATTACATCAATCTTCGCCTTATCGACCTCAATACCTCTAGATGACAAAATATGATCTAACACAATGCCCTATTCAACAATAAAATGACACTTTAATGAGTTAAGAATCAAGTTGGTTTCTACACATCTTTTAAGAACTAGTGACAAATGGTCTAAACATGCATCAAAACTATCGCCATGAACCGTGAAATCATCCATAAACACTTCAATGAAATTCTCCACATACTCAAAAAAATACTTACCATACACCTTTGGAATGTTCCGGATGCGTTACACAACCCAAATGGCATCCCGCGGTATGCAAAAGTACCAAAAGGACATGTTAAGGTTGTCTTTTCTTGGTCCTTCGGTGTTATGGCAATCTGAAAATAACCCGAGTATCCATCCAAAAAGCAATAGAAAGGGCGACCAGCAAGTCGCTCAAGCATTGGATCAATAAATGGAAAAGGAAAGTGATCCTTTCTAGTTACCGCGTTCAGCTCAATCAGTGGTGGATTAAGTCGCCTCTGGGGTTGTCTAGATGGCTTGGGATCTCCTTCTAGCAAAATCGTGTCCATACATGTAGAGAAACTAATCCCTTTAATGTCTGCAATGGTCCATCCCAAAGCTACCTTGTGCTCCTTAAACACTGCCACTAATATCTCCTCTTGTTCCTTGGAAAGATTTTCTAGAGATAATGACTGGTAATGTGTCATCTTTCCCAAGGATAAAACACTTCAAATGGTTGGGAAACTACTTCAACTCAACTTCTGGTTCCTGCACAATAGAGGGTAGGAGCTTCTCGCTTGGTACTATTAGTTCCATGGGGACATTGCCCAAATGAGTGTAGGGAGGCTTACCTTCAACATTCAATTGTGCCAACACTACCTGCATGTTAGTGGATAGAGCCATATATGCATGTGGATCCACTAGATCACTTCCTATGATAGATCTCAACTCATCACAACAAGTAATATCAAACACATCTTGCACAATGGGCTCAATCACATAAATGGAACACAAAGAGTGGTCATCAATGTGGTGTTTCATAGCATCATAAATGTTGTACTCAACCTTCTCCCCCATCGAATTCCATAGTAAGTGTCCAACTATTCACATTAATTTTCGTTTGTGCAGTTTTCATGAAAGGTCTACCTAACAAAATAGGTGTTGCATGCTTGTCATGCTCCATATCCAACACAAAGAAATCAGCAGAAAAGATCAAGTCACCAACCATAACAAGAACATCTTCAACTACCCCTTTCTGGTACACATTAGATCTATCAACAAGTTGAACAACAATTCTTGTTTCATGCAAAGGTCCTAATCCTAGTGATTCATACAAGGAATAGGGCAAAACATTGATCGATGCACCTAAATCTAGCACGGGTTTCTCAAATTTCGTTTCACCTATCACACATGGAATGCTAAACATGCCTAGATCACAACACTTTTTAGGCATACACCTTTGGAACACAACAGAAACATGCTCTTTAACTTTCACCTTCTGTTTCCCTTTCAGTTTTTGATTTCTTTTAATAATGCAAACTTCTTTCAAAAACATAGCAAATCTAGGAATACTCTTAACAAGTTTTAACCATGGAGACAATACAAATGTGGTGTCCAGTTTTTCAAATCATGTTAAACCTTACAATTCACTCGTACATAAAAGTAGTACCTAAAATTTACAGCATCAAAATCTCACACCAAATAATGTTCTACCTCTGTCCAACACGTTTGCCAATTCGTGCCCCCACTAGGTCAATTGTCCATCTCAAAAAATGTGGTGTCCAGTTTTTCAAACACCTACGAAAATACATATATGAATTGGAACAGCGAGGTTTTCAACTACAACATCAAAAATCACATTTGATACATAGCCGATACCTGTAATATTGCGTTTAAATCATCTTTTAATTTTGCAAGATTAGCTTTGGTTCTTTCATCTAACTAAACAATATCCATGATCAACCTATCTCAGACTCTTTGGTGAAGCCTTCAATATGTCGACGGCATATCCTCATCCTTAGCAATTGTAGTTGATCGTAGTTGAAGTTTACACCACATGTTCATAGAATCATGTTGATAAGATAAAAATCTATTAACGTGTAAGTTCATAGGTTCACAAGTTCATAGGTTCACATGTTCATAGGTTCATAGGTTCACATGTTTTTAGGTTCACAGGTTCATAGGTTTAGACACATACAAGTCAAATGTTTTTTTATTGAAAGTTTACAGGTTCACATGTTTATTATGGTTCATAGGTTTATACGAATACAAGTGAAATTATTTTTTTGTTGCAAGGAAAAAATCTATTAACGTGTAAGTTCACAGGTTCACAACTTCAACTCAAACATTAACGTGTAAGTACAAAATGAAGTTCATACATTTAGTATCTCCGGTTCAAGTGATTTTAAGTATAGGTTCAAGTGATTGTAAGCATAGGTTCAAGTGATTATAAGTTACACTTAACACAATGAAGTTCAACTTGAGCTAGTAGACTACCAATGAAAGAAAAAAATGTAAACATAAATAAAATTTCATGTTATTTTTCAATGAACTTAACACAATTTTCATTGAACTTATAGAATATTTTTAATTGAACTTATAGCATATTTTTAATTGAACTTATAACACACTTTTCAGTAAACATGTATAAGTTTCAATAAAATATATGTTGGTAGGGATGAATGCTTGACAGATAACAATATTCAAAAATTAAGGTTGTTTGAAGTTAAGAGGATATTGAACTCTAGAGCTTTAGTCACTTCGTTAGTTTTTTTTCCTTCTTTATCTATTTAATAATAAAAAGCAATTTTAATAGACTTGTATGTATGAGAAGTTCAATTTATTCAAACATCAAGCGACTCACAATAAGCAACCAAGTGAACTTCTGTATTTTACATGGCATTCCTTATATAATGTAAACATCATACTAAGGATGTCATTTCTAGAACATATCTTGGCCAAGATTCTGCATCATAACATCAGCAAGAGAAACAATAGAAGCATAAGCTAAATTGGGCAACAACTACACACACAACTTTTCCAACACCAGGAATTCCTTCTATCACCTTTTTTGTTGCTAATGCAATGGTTGGAGCTAAAACCAAAGTGATGATCAGACCAGAATGTGTCTACTGTTAGTTTCCCAATGTACTTAATGAACTCGTCATGGTCAAGCTCTCCATCCAGATTCATATCACAATCCTACAAATTACGTAGAGGAGAAGGTCATATAGATTATTCACTAAATTGAATTAGGCTAACAATACTGTTATTGAAACGGTAACTCCCTCCATCATAACTCTGACCAACTCTTACGATGAAGGATCAAAATGTGGAACAGGAAGATATTTGTTAATATCACTGCAAAACAAAGTATACTTTAGCGTTTGGACTTAGAGGATACAATAACCTAAATATTCAAACTATATCATACTTTTCATCATCAATAACATTGAAAATCTTAACCCTTTAGTCGCTTAATTCACGTTTCTCGGGCATTTAGTTGCTTAATCCCTCAAATCCCTCAAATTATTAATTGAAATTACTGCATAATATCACTGCAAAACAAAGTATACTTTAGTTTTTGGACTTAGAGAATACAATAGCCTAAATATTCAAACTATATCACACTTCTCAAGTTCGTTAGCGAGTTCAGAAGTTGAACCTCTAATTGGTGAGTAAGCCTAAGATAAATTTTGAACCTATTAATACATAGTTTTGAACCTCTAATACAAAAATTGGTGAACGTTTAATATAAAAATCTTCTGGTAGAAAAAAGTATCCAACTACCCTTGTGGAAAAAAAATCCTATTTTGTATCTTGTAGGTTCATGAGATTACACTTGTAGATGGAAAATACACAACAATATCACATTCAACTGATGATCAAAACCCATTTATCAAGTACAACTATAAGGACTACCATTCACAAGTTTTGAGGAAAAAAAGATGATGTACCTGGGTAGCTTAATTGCTGAACCAACAATAGGATAGCTCAACCCCTGATCTTTTTCCACCGTCTCCCATTTTTCAAGTCCAAATTTATGTTTTGTTTTGTCAAAACAGGGCCTAAATTTATACAAGAACGTGCAGGAGCAAACTATTTCAGATCAATTCAGACAGAAAGTAGCAAGCATAAGGAAACCCTTTGTAATATCCTTGAACGTGTAAACCAAATTATTACTACAAAATTAGAGTTCCACAAACCCCTAAAAAACAAAAACATATGATAGATTGAGTGAGACATAAAGGTATTAGGTTGAGTCTACACTGAGAACAACATATATATCTCATAGAGATTTCAAGAATTAAAAATGTAAAAGCAAGTGACCATGAAGCATTCTTCATCACAGATAGGGCAAGTGAAAATGCTTCTAAAGGAGTGTCATTTTTGAACATTGATATAACTACTTATAAGCATGAGGAATAGTAGATGATGTAGAGAAACAACTACTTATAAGCATGACAAGACTTCTTAGTTCTCTTTAGCTTTCCCTAGTGCATGAGTGCAACATAGATGATCAACAATCTGAAAAATTGTATTACTGGTTGCTCAATCCACTCATACTTTCATCCACACCAGACTTTCATCAAACAACTGGCATTCAAAAACTGAATCAAATATGAACTTGCTAAAATTAATCTAGGCCTAGCATCAGAATTCGAATAAGAAATCAAAACTTGAATACATGCAAACTAAAATTACCTAAGTGGTCCGCTTGAAATCATCCTTGATTGAGGTTCTTTCTGGCAGCGTGCATCCCTGCTTCTTGACAAATTGCAGCAATCTACATAGAGATGGTGAGAGAAATTTAATTTCTATGTATAAGAAAATCTCTACAAATAAATCAATATAATGTATTTATCTAACCTCAACAACATTGATCTTATCTGGCCTTGAAAGATAATTCTCCAGCTCGACTTCATCAATTGAGACCTCCTCAACCATACCTGGAAGCGACTTAACCTTACAAATGCTCATTTTCTTGAGTACAAACTACTGGATAGGTATAAAATAACCTTACAATCTGAAATCAGGGCAAACCTAATGACCTATTGCACTAGTATGAGTTTGTAATACTTCAAACAAGCCATATGCAATTCCACGAGCACTAATAAAAATTAATCCAACGATGTATCGTGAACCTTAATGAAGTAATGCTAACCCTCAACGTGTTTAGTCATGAACTTCATTGTTATAGTCAACTCATGATAATATAAAATTTTCCATGAACCTTAAGTCACCAACCAAGTGTACGACACTCACCAACCAAGATGCACTTGAATCTCCATCTTCCGCATCTTTTGTCAATCTCCCCATGTCACATGCATCTCACTCAACCCAAATTCTTCCCTGAATTCGCCATGCCAGCTCCCGAGGAGGAAAGCAACCAGAAAGGAAGAGGACGAGGAAGTAAGGAAGAGGACGAGGTCGCAGAGGCATAGAGAAATCGAGGAGGAGATCGATCGGAAAGGAAAGAAGAGAAGGAGAGGAACGATAGGCGGCAAATCGTCGTTGTTAGGTTGAATAAGGAGATGACAAGCTACAGAGGGTACAAAGTACAAACGTCTTCAAAATCACCCGTACTTTGGAAATCACCATAGCTCCAATGGAATGGGGTTGTAGATGAAGGGTAATTGCGTCTTTTTTTCTTTTTTTCCTCTTTTTCTAAATTATCACCTCTTATTTACATAATACCGGTTGCTCAAATTTCTATTTACTGCTTAGTCTCGTGCGTCACACATGGATTAAAAACATACGTCGCGTGTCGATTGCAACATTTCAAAAAAAAAGTCAACATGTCACGTATGGAATATGCACATACGTATTGACTCTGTCCATACGTGACGTATGAATGTGGTACGTACGTCACGTATGGACCTACATATGTTAATTGAGATATATGTAATTATATTCAATGTATTTGTAGTTATGTGTGCAAAATAACTCATTTTAGTGTCGTTTTTAAGGCGAAAAATTAAAGCCCAATTCGGCAAAAACGTCGTCGAAACTTTATTGGAATGGAATGAAACTTTGTTTCAATACTTATAATACCTATTTGATCATGTGTGTAAATTCAAATCAAGATTTCTTCATTTTTAAGTGAAACCTAGTTTCAAAACCGAACGAGGTCGCAATATGTATGACGCACTATATAATATAGAAATATAATAAGGTTCAACATTTTTCAACATAACAAGAAAATAGACATTCTATAGAAAACAACTAATTCTTGCAACATAATAAGGTTCAACACTTTCCAAGTAGTTCTAAACAAACATTCAAAGAAACAAGCAAACAAAGAAGGTCGATAAATTCTCAAAAGAAAGATCTAACGACGTGGGTTGAACGGCTTGAAGAGGTTCCCGTATTGTTGTGAGGTATATCCTGAGATTCTTGG
Source organism: Oxyria digyna (assembly GCA_029168935.1). Classification (NCBI taxonomy): domain Eukaryota; kingdom Viridiplantae; phylum Streptophyta; class Magnoliopsida; order Caryophyllales; family Polygonaceae; genus Oxyria; species Oxyria digyna. The sequence goes on from JAPVLV010000013.1 coordinate 26,226,004, forward strand.
TTTAGTGGATGATTCCTCTCTCTCCCTTTTACGTTATTGTTGCTCCCGTTCACATCGCTCTTGAAACTTCCGCTCCCGTTCACATCGCTCTTGAAACTTCCGCTCTCGTTCACATCGCTCTTGAAACTTCCGCTCTCGTTCGCGATCCTCCTTCTTGCGCTGCATCTTCATATCTAGAACCTCATCAAGACTTTTCACCATGGTCGTTTGGATTCCTTCAAGCATATCAGTCAAATGGCCAAAGTTGTCTGCCATGCTAGACATCGTACTATTATCAGATTCTTGATCAGAATAGCACATCTCTATAATCAAAAACATAACCAAATCATAGTTACATACTCAATCAAATTCATAATCTATCCAAACAACAACAATTCTTTTAATCATAATATTCTGAAAATAAAAAATAAATTTCAATCTGTATATCATCAAATAAATCAGAAACTGCAGAAAACTGCATCTGAAATGTGCAATTCCATACGTGGCGTGTGGATACCATCCATACGTCACGTATGGTTACAATCCACACGTCATGTGTGGAATTGCACATTCCAGAACCCTGATTCTGCATTCCAGAACCCTAATATATTCTCAATAATTTCATTAAAACCATATCAAATTTCAACACCCTAATTCATAACCCTAATTCACAAAACCCTAATTCAATATCAAAACCCTAATTACACTATCTACACATAAAAATATCAAATTCAACAAGAAATACTCAACAAAGTTTACAATCCATTCATACAATACAAGTTTAATCATTTCTAATCAACTAATTAACATACACATTGGATTTCGAAGTAAATATCATCAAAACAACATCAAAACTTCATATATACATCAATATCATACCATAACAATGAAATCTTAATGTTTACATACCTTATATGCAAAGACTTGTTGAAAATGATTGATTTTGGAGCAAATCGGTGCGTTTGGGGTGCTGCTCCGTTGTGGGAAAGAAGGAGGAAGAGAACAAAATGGTAGGGTTTCATTGTTGGGCCTTATATAGGTTAAACAATCCATACGTTGCGTATGGATTTTACAATGTTTTTTGCTTATGTGATCTATTTCAATGTATTTGTAGTTATGTGTGCAAAATAATTCATTTTCAGTGTTGTTTTTAAAGGCTTTAAAACCACAATTCAACATAACGTCGTCGAAACTTTGTCGGAATGGAATGAAACTTGTTTTCAATGCCTATTAGAGATATTTAACCATGTTGGTAGCTCTCAATCAAAACCTTTTAATTTTCAAGTAACACCTTCTTTGTAAACATCAAACTACTCATCACAAGCTTGACTTGTTGCAATATATATGGTCAACAACATTGATGTTTTCTTATGTTTGAAAAATTTATACACAATAGTGTTATTAGGCATATAAAGTACCAATAAGGTCTCACCCACACAAAACGGGACTCGAAACTATGCGTAAACGCTAAAAGGCCTTAAAAGGGCTTAAGACCCAATTTAGCCCAACGACCCCCGAACGATGCCCCAATGGAATGAAACTTGTTTTCAATGACTATTAGGGATATTTAACCATGTGGGTAACTCTCAATCACAACTTCTAACTTTTCAAGTAGCGCCTCCTTTGTAAAAAACATATTAGTCGTAAGTCTCTAACTTGTCGCAATATGTATAGTCTACAATATCGACGTTGATTATTGTTGAAAAAATTATACAACTTACTCTTATTATAGATATTAAGTAGCAACAAGGTCTCGCTCACATAAAATGGGGCACGTAAATGCTAAAATGCCAAAAAAGGCCTTAAATGGGCTTAAGGCCCAATTTGGCGAAACGACACTCAAACGAGGTCCGAATGGAATGAAACTTGTTTTCAATGCCTATTAGGGATATTTAACCATGTGGTTAACTCCCAATAACAACTATGAACTTGTAAAGTAGCATATCCTTTGTTTGGACTTCTTATCTGACGTAACTCTCTAACTTGTGGCAATATGTAGTTTGATTTTGTTTGAAAATACTATACACATAAGTATTACTAAGCATCCAAGGGATCATATCCCATTCTTCACGTCACGCATGGAACACAACCACACGTCACGTATGGATACAAACCATGCGTGGCGTGTGGAATTTCTTTTCAAAACTCAAGCCTGCAGGAACGTTTTGTCTCACCAAACTGTAATAACTCTATTAATATTTTAAACATTTCTGTAACACCTACTAATACCCCTATTATCTTTATTTCTTTCCATATTAAAAATCCAAAACCCATTTAACTCCATTGTTGAACAAACTTGAGGTCTAAATACACCATTTTATCCCAAGAAGCTCATTCCATATGGAGAATTATGAGGATTGCACCAATGAAAGGGGTGGAGAAGAAGCTTTTTCAAGTTATAATCTTAATGAGGTTACATTCTTTCTACAATGATAAATTTTAAAGTGTTATTTTGTTTTAGGGTTTGATTTAGTTAGGTTTTATAGGATTCACATGTTAAATGTATTAGTTTGTATGACAAAAGATGTTGATTTGTGGATTTATGTTAACTTTAGTGATTATGATGTTTGAAATGTATTAGAATATTAATTTTTAAAGTGTTATTTTGTTTTAGGGTTTGATTTAGTTAGGTTTTATGAGATTCACATGTTAAATGTATTAGTTGTATGACAAAAGATGTTGATTTAGTGATTGTGATGTTTGAAATGTTAATGAAACTCAGATTTAGTATCAGAAACATACGTACAATCCAGTATTTTTTGTGTGATTTAGTTGTATTTCCGCACGTCACTTATGGATAGTATGGACACGTCACGTGTGGAAAGTGGCCATACGCCACGTGTGGAAAGTGGCCATACGCCACGTGTGGATTTCATACATGCGTGACATATGGAACTTCCATACAAAAGCTTAACTAGTTTGTTATCTTTGTGTTTGTGCATAGATGAACTTCTCTGTGTTTACTGGATTAAACAACATAACTCTTAATGACTACTCACAACCTCCGTCATACATCAACGACATACCTTCGTTTGATTTGGGTATTGAAGATATATTTCAACCTCAATATGGGACCGAAAATGCAACAACATGGCACAGTTTGGTGATGTCAACACTGGATCTTTTGGAACCGATTACGAATACACGCAATGGCCTTCACATTGGTGAGGCCAGTTTCAGACACAAGTAGCTTAGACGAGTTTCATCCTTTGCGTACTGCACCACAACTCGATATTCCAGTAGAAGAAGAACACTCCGTCTCTGTGGATTACTCAGAGGCGTTTACAAATTATTTGGTATTCACCTCTAGACAAGAGGGAGTAAGCTGGGTAGTAAAGATTGCAGAAGCCAATAACTTCCGCATAGTCCATGGAAGGAGTAGAGCACCTGATGCAACACATTCTGGAAAACTCCAGCTTATCTGTGATAGAGGATGAGTGAATTACTCAAAACCTAAGAGAGAGAGGAAAAACATCAACACGGAGAAATGTAGATGTTGGTTCACATTAAAGCTTCTACAGAAGCCTAGAGGGGCTTGGAGACTTACTGTAATGAGTGGTACCCACAACCATCCTCTTAGCAGTTCGGGAATGCGTTTACTAGGAGAATGACGCCTGATGAAGTGTGTACTGTAGTTGAAATGACAGCGGCTCATTGTAAACCAAATGAGATATTCACTATGCTTAACAAGTCTCCCAAGAACCGTACAAAAAAAACAAGTTTACAATTGATGGGCAAGACGAGGATCGAAGACAGGGAAGGAAGAACTGTTGTCCAAGAGTTTTTCCACAAATGCAAACAGAACGACTATTTCATGGAGTATAGGCCAAGCAAGGATGATGCGTCTAAGATTGGTGATATGTTTTTTGTTAGTCCAGAATCAATGAAGCTCCTAAAGGCATTTCCGTATGTACTTCTAATTGACTCCACATATGCCACAGTCAAGTAAGTTTTGTGTGATTATTGACCTTCACGTATGATTTTCCATATCATTGCAATAATATTATTTCAAATTATCTCTTTATAGGTACAAAATCCCATTTTTCGAGATTGTTGGAATCACTTCTACATGGAGGAACTTTGTAGTTTGTGGGGCATTTCTTGAGGGCGAGACTAAAGAGCATTATTTGTGGGCTATGCAACAACTTCAAGAGATGTATAGAAGAATTGGAGCAACGCCGACTTGCATTGTTACGGACCGTGAACAAGCTTTGATAAATGCAACAGATCTTCTATTTCCAAATGAAAAGTTTCTTCTATGTAGACGACATATTAGGAAAAACATAGAGGCCAAAGCTTAAAGCGATATGGGATCGAAAGAAAAGGGAAAAAACTTATCCAACGACTATTACAACTTGTTCGAGAAAACCACCGTAGAAGGATATGAAAGAAAGTTGCGTACTATAGAGAGAGATTGGAACAGGCATATTCCCATACTACAATATGTTAGAGACAATTGGCTTGGTCCTTTCAAAGAAAGATGTGTTTTGGCATGGACGGGTGACGTGTTTAATCTTGGAAGCAACACGACAAACATGTAATTTATCTATACTTGCACTTATTCAACTTTATTCACTAAACCACGTTCAACTTATAGTTTCTGTAAAATGCACATTCACACGTCATGTATGGAATGAATCCACGCGTGACACATGGAATTAAGTACACAGAAATTGCAGTCTTACTCGTTAAGCTGTAGTTCTGTATGAATGTGCATTCTACAAAACATGTAAATTCTTAGTTCCCATTTGTGCTAGATTTTGAACACTTTAAGAAAATTCCAGAGTGGAAGGAGCACATTCCTGTTTGAAGTCATATTTGAGTGGAGGACAAGGTAGGCTCGACACAGTGTTCAAGGAATACAGTGACATGGCAGGAAACCAGTTAAAAAAGATAATGGATTCATTTAACGAGAGTCTAAGAAAGACGTTTACACTTGTCCACCAAACATCTTTATTTGTACATGTGAAGTGCAAAGTTTCGTACAAGACATTGGAGATCTTAATTAAAGAATACGATAGCGTACTCCAAAACGATATGCCATTCTTCACTTAATTAAAGAACACTTGTCCACCAAACACTTTAGCTATCTTTCTGTCAGAAAGATAGCTAAAGTGGATACGCCTCTCAAAGAGTCGCCTATTTCGAAACACATCGGTGGTCGTCCTCAAGGAGCTCCTAACAAATTGCCTAAATCTACACAAAGAAACATGTCTGCATGGGAATACACCGACCAAGAGATGAAGTCTAGAGCTTTGGAAGAAGCACCTCCCCAGAAGCAAAGGGTAGCTAAAACGTTTGGTGCACCTCCCGTTCCACAAAAAATGAGGGCGCCTTCTAAGTACAAGGCTAAGCTACCAATGTGCATGCGCAAATATATGCAGGGTTTTTTTGACATCAAAGCCGATGTAAACTACAAATTTAGATCTATTGCTATGTAAACAGGTGACCGAAATTAATAATATGCTAATGTATAGTTTGCCTTATATTTTGCCACTCAAACTGTTTTTTGTTCTCATGAAACAGGTGGGAGCCAAAACCAATGGAAGTTCATACGCGAAGAGATGATAGGCAAAGCTAAAGAGATTTGGCATTTACTTGAAGGCACGTGGATTGGTAGCCAAGAAAAACCGACATTGGAGTCCGCCATACATCAACTTACATGGGAAAGCGATTACCACCCAGCCCCAAGGGATCATTGGCTTACCGTACCGGAAATGGGATGTCTGGTGGCTTCGACATGTAATTGTGTCTTTGTGTGTCTAAGAGACCAAATTAAACAGACATTCTTGCCTCTTAGACTTCCGACTTGGTATGCTCAATCTGGATCCAAGATGGCAACTGTTTCTGCATTATGGACAGAAACACCCCTAACCAAATTTTCAACACATCTACAAATATTTCAACAAATAATCCAGCAATTTAACTAAATCAATCCATACATTAACAAATTCAATATCACAACACAAAGTGGTCATACATAAATAAATAAAAACCATACTTATAAGAACACATGCTTCATATAATCAAGTAATGAACTAAATGTATTTTTTTCATTTATTTCAACCATATATCCTAACATTAAATTCATATCAATTTAGTTATGATAAGTATTCAATCTAAAAACCAAAAACTAATTACATACCTTTCCTTTTTGCACGTAGAAGGTTGTATGAGCATGAAAGCTTATGAGCAGCTCCAGACTGTGTGGACCTCCGGTAACACTGTACTGTAAGTGAGGGTCATATATAACTTTGACCGGAGGTGGTCGTCGTCGTCTGGGTTGTTCCTCTTCCTCTTCTTGTTCTTCTTCCTCTTCCTCTTCCTGATGTTCTTCCTGAACATTCTCTTGTTGCTGAACCTCTTCCTCACTCTCATCCTCTTCCTCATCCTCACCCTCTTCCTCATCCTCACCCTCTTCCTCTTCCTCTCTATCAGAATCAGCATTTGCACCCCCTGCTGATGGTCTTGCACTGCCAGAAGGTGCAGTTACGAAGTAGTAGTCGCCGCCCCACTGATGGTTATGATCTTCGTTAGCCAACCTCATCATCTCTACAAATGATTGATCTGGTTGTGATTGCACAAGAGGATAGCTGGGGAACTGTGTTTGTTGTGGATGAATAAGAGGATAGCCCGGAATCTGTGGGAACACAATGGGGGGGGGGAAATAATGAGGGGAGCCCTGGGGCATGAAGCTTCCAGCAGACATATCTGGACCTTGTTGTTGTTGTTGTTGTTGTTGTTGCTGCCTCTCATCAGAAAACTCTAAACAGCGAGGAGGGGAGTCTTGTCTCTTTTTCTTCCCCTTTCTCTTTGGAACTACATGATCTTTTTTCTTCTCTTCTCTAATTCTAAGACGAGTAGAGCGGCCAGGTCAAGGATCCATATCTGCATTACAAAATTAATCATTGAGGAACATGATCATTATAAAAAAATGTGCAATTCCACAAAATTAATCAGTTCATCGTATTTAATCAATATATCATCAAAATTTCAATCTGTATATCATGAAATAAATCAGAAATTGCAGAAAACTGCATCTGGAATGTGGAATTCCATATGTGGCGTGTGGATACCATCCATCCGTCACGTATGGTTACAATCCACATGTCACGTGTGAAATTGCACATTCCAGAACCCTAATTCTGCATTCCACAGATTGCAAATCCCTAAAAACAACATTTTTTCCTGCATTCAACAGTTTATGAATAAAAAAACCATATCAAATTTCAACACCCAAATTCAACACCCTAATTCACCAAACCCTAATTCAATATCAAAACCCTAATTACACTATCTACACAAAAAATATCAAATTCAACAAGAAATTCTCAACAAAGTTTACAGTCCATTCATACAATACAAGTTTAATCCTTTCTAATCAACTAATTAACATACACATTGGATTTCGAAGTAAATATCATCAAAACCTCATATATACATCAGTATCATACCATAACAATAAAATTTTAATGTTTACATACCTTATGTGCAAAGACTTGTTGAAAATGGTTGAAATATGAGCAAATCGGTGCGTTTGTGGTGCTGTTGCGCCGTGGGAGAGAAGGGAAATAGATTATGAATTCAATATATCCAGGTCTTTTGCAATGCCCTTTTATGTACATGATAACTATAAACCTATCAAAAATCCACCAAACTAAAGATAAAAAAAAACTAAGGAGAATGATGCAATTTCACAAGACAAAAAAGATTGCATTTTTTTCATCTGGATAAGCTACTATTAATAACGTATTGGCATAAAATATAAAACTACATAATCTAATGTGGATTAGATATATCATCTTCCTCGTGCCTAGAACCGCTACCCTCACCACGTAGATGTTATGAGTTTTGAAAAAGAGATGCACGTTGAGGTGGATCCGAAACGGGGTAAGGTTCCTCGGTCATAAGCCCGAAGAGAGAGGTAAGGTACCCCTCTTGCCATTACTAATACATGGACTCTAGAGACGCTCCCGTACCGATCCAAATGATAACTGGAGGCGCTGTGTAATTAAGATATATGTAAATATCACGTAATATAATAACCTTGTATAAACGAAGGGAAATTACTCACCACGGTAGCATCAAAGGTTGAAGGCCGAGGTACTTGTTGTGGCTGTGAGGTAGGATCCACATAAGGGTGAATGATGTCGAGAAAATAGTCTATATAGTGCTCGTCACACTCCCACGACCACCTACATCGTTGATCCGCATCAATGTCAAACAACCTTCTCGCGCTCTCTCCCTATGTAGGATACTTGTCTTCTTTAAACTCCACCTCTTCTTCTTCTTCTTCCTCTTCTTCTTCTTCTTCCTCTTCTTCCTCTTCTTCTTGCTCCTCTTCCTCCTCATGAGTTTAATGAGTTGTAGTACTATAGCTACAATGTTGTTATGGGTGATTACAAGTACAAACCTTCTTCAATCTAGCACCAGCTATTGCTAAATAGGTTGTTTTTGGACCATCTTGATGCTAAAATCTCGTGCATAGGCATACACACATCCGTATTTAGGAAATGGAAACTTATTATTCTGGTGCATGAGAAATAAGTAAGACATCATAAAACCAACATTGTTTGGAAGATATAACATTTCCTGGAAACCGATCTCTAAGCTCAACAATGATCTAACTTGCCTCGTTTTCCATCTCTGTCTACCTCCTAACCAGTCTCTCTTGTTCTGGAGTCATTATGCCTACATACGCATGCCCAAGGAAACTTGTAAGAAGGGCATGGTTGTGGTATCCGAAAGCAACTTCAAGCCCCCCCCATGTTTCTGCTTTCGTTACCTTGTCTACGGTCAACCTATATCCAATCACCATGAATCGACAATTGCACTTTTTTGTTGGAGTTCTCCTCCCTTCCACATTCCCGAGCTTATACACACCATCATTCTCACAAACCATTATCACTCTATTAGGATTTGGGTTTTTAGTAACGATAACCATCACCAACTCTTTTCCATATTCTCTAACCCAATTGAACATTTTCCTTGGCCAATCCCACACATAGTCCACAGTAAAGTCATCTGAGTAGTCTCTTGTGCATATCTATTTAAAGTATCATTATTTAGATAAAGTAGCATTATTATTCGAAAACAGACACATCATTATTAGATTTCAAAACTAAGTACATGCATACAATAAATACAAATACTACAGTTTCAAGCAATTTTACCTTTTGGGATCAATATAGTTTGATCAATTCCCCTTGCACCGATGACTCCCATCTTGATTTGACATGGTTTTTCTTATGAAGTGTTCAAAGTGAGATAGAAGAAAAGAATAGTATAGATTTATGTTTTATGTTTGCAAAACTAATTTTTTTCTCTCCAAATTTCGTTGAAAATAATCTTTTGAAAATCGTCCCTATGTATTTTATTACCTTTATAAGTTTGCGTGGTTGGGTAAAAAAATTCCGGAAAAAACGCGAAATCCACGCCTACGCGCGCGTGGTTCATAAAAACAAAAAATTGTTTATAGGCTTACGCATGCTATGTGCGCGAGTGTTGTTTTTACTTATTTTTGTTATTCCATTTATGCCCTACACTAGAACCAAGCGTGTGTACAATAATTTTTTTTACTCACCGCGATATATATTATTCGGATATCCATAAAATTGTCAAACTCACTATACTTATTCGCGTGGCCTCTACCCCCACGTTTCTCGTTTGCGTAGATATTCGCATGGCCTCTACCCAACGTTTCTCGTTTGCGTAGATATATGAGTGTACATCAAACAAAAAAACAAGTATATAGTCGTCACCTAAAAAATTGTTTGACACTCGTTATATGGCAGCCTGTTTGCATCAAACTTCACCGGCCTTGCCTAATCCCCTCTCATGACACCTGGCATTTTCCATGCGCAACAAATTTCTAATCCCTTCCATATTTTGGTTTGGTGAGATTAATGACTTCCATTTTGATGTTGTTTGTAGGAGCAACAAACAATCACTAAACGATCGAGTTACTACAAAATAAAAAAGGGAAGGTATGAGCAGGTGGGCAGATTCATCCATTTGCATTTATTCTCTATACAGAAGCCTACATTTGTTAGTGTAGACCTCACCGCGCCCGATAAATTCCCCTTCTTCTTCTTCTTCTCCTACCTTTTTGTCACACTCGCTTCCGTTTCTTGACAGGGAGCGTGCTCATTTCTCTCTCCTTCTCGCTTTCTCTCTGACAGTTGAATTCACACATTCCATTCCAACATTTTAACGTTTTCGCAGATCTCTCCAACCTTGATCTCCTCCTTCCCACTTCTTCCGCCGATTGCTACCTCCCCTAATTTTCAAGATCCCTTCTGCTTAAACCCTAATTCAATTTGTCAGATCTCTTGATCTGGAGTTAGTTCATCTCTCTCCTCGCGGCGGCGGTTCTGATTTGAGTGAGCTGCTACGGGGAGTTTGTTGACCAAGTCGTCGTCCTCGGTGGGGGACCGTAGCTGCTTCTAGTATGGGGCAGTGCTATGGTAAGCCCGGCGGCGGCCGCGATGCCGATGGAATGGGCACAGTCATCGCCTCCGACGGAGTCTATCCACAGTCACCTCTTCCGGCCTCGACTGCAGGGGGCCAAACTCCTTCGAGGAAGAACACGCCGGGGAGGTCTGGGGCTCCGAGTATGTGGCCTAGTCCTTATCCTCAGGGTGCACCGAGTCCGTACCCGCAAGGAGGAGGGACGAGTCCGCTTCCAGGTGGAGTATCGCCTTCCCCTGGGAGGTCCACTCCGAGGAGGTTCTTCCGAAGGCCATTTCCACCCCCATCGCCGGCCAAGCACATTAAGGCTTCGCTTGCTAAGCGCTTTGGGACTTCCAAGCCAAAAGAAGGTCCAATTCCCGAGGATGGAGCCGAGGCTGCCCAGCAATTGGACAAGAGCTTCGGCTACGCCAAGAATTTCGGGGCCAAGTATGAGCTCGAGAAGGAGGTTGGCAAGGGCCATTTTGGCCATACTTGCTCCGCCAGGGTCAAGAAGGGGGAGCTCAAAGATCAACTCGTTGCTGTCAAAATCATTTCCAAAGCAAAGGTACCTATTTACAGCTACATGTACAACATTTTACTTAGTTGTGAGCTCTTTGCTTCGCTAATCAAATGCAATTTCCCTTTAATTTAGAGGCTGGTATCGAGAGTTATTTTTATGCTTTTTGCCGGATTGTGTCATGCTGTTAGTCAAGCTCACAAAAAATAAGTGATTGTCATCCCGGTATGCCCCTGTGGAAACCAGGATCAGTTTCTATTTTTGTTGGAAGAAGCTAGGTGTGATGAAGAAAGATTATGAGTTCAGTGAGTCAATAATAGGGGCCAATCTGATTAAAGTGAGGAAGGGTTGATATTCAAGTGCATTGGGAACAAAAGGTAGCAGAAGGTTTTGTGATAGATACTGAACTCCACATTGCTATAGTAATGCAGAAGGGTTAAATCTAAAATTCCCAAGTTGCGAAAGGTAGGAGGACGCATTTCAGGATATAATATAATACTCAAGGTTGCTAGATTGAGAGTTGATTGATGAAACTTTAAAATTGATACGACCAATTGTTTCATCGTCCATGAGAATAAAATATCAGGGTTGCTTATTAAACACCTTGGGTTTGATATGTAACATTTTCACAGCAGGGTTTCTTTGGCTTGATATTCCGATGCAATACATCTGTGTGATGTCTCAGTACTTAAGCTGTGCAGTGAAGGTTGTTATATTGTAGCGAGTTTAGAGCAAGTGCTGTAGTTTTCTATTCTCATGCTAATATCTATGGGTTTGCTTGGCGAGTTGTGCCTATACAATACATAATTGTGCTGTTTAAAAGTACTTATAGTTGCGCAGATACAGTATTTATGATATTGTGAGTTGAGAGCGGTGTTGAAGTGGCTGTTTTCAGGCTAACATCTATGATTTGTTTGGCATGACGTGACCATAATACATATTTGTCCTGTGTAAATGCAGATAAGATCGTTACAAACATAGCATGTTAGGACCAGTATTTTTAGTTATCTGTTCTCATGCTAACTTTTTTTTTTTTTGGCATGATGTGAGATATATCTTGATGAGAGGAGTGTTAAAATTGTCCACTCTCATGATACCTTCTAATTGTTCGTTTGGCTTGATGTGCCAGTAAGATACATATTTGTTTTGTTGTAAGTACTTGCCTGTTGTCCCGGGATGGTTTTTACTATATACGGCTCACCTTGCAGCAAATCAAATCTTATTTGGAAAGGAAAAACATTTACATGGTTACAGGTTGTAGCATTTATATCCCCCTGGCTGCATTGAACAAAATCAACCCATCTTATTCATTTCGTATGTAGTGCTGTGCATGAACAAAATAATTTTAAGAATTACCAGTTGGGGCATTATAGGAGCCGGGTACATTGAACAGATTTTATTACCCTTGTCATTTAAATCACAATATATTCTTTAATAACTTTAACAAGATTTTCTTGTAAAATTTAATTCAATTCATCAAACCAATAGACAATATTCATTTTCCTCTACTTTATCTAGCTGCAATATACTCGATATATGTTACCAATTAGCAGATAGCTTACTATTTCTGCAATGAGGAGGATGAAGAACCAGGATGGTGCTACTGGATTCTGGGCCTTGTATATGTTTTTTCGTGCAGTCATTATATTTGACATTTTAGAATCATGGAGTACTAGGGATTAATAGAGTCACTGACTAGAAGTGTTCATTCCCCAGAATGTTATTATACTCTATTTGACATTTGACACATGGTAATGTATTTGTGCAAGGATGCATGAATATGACATCCACCATCTAACTATTTTTGTATCGCATGCATATGCCATCACCTCTGATTGATGATAAAAAATGCAAGTTCTGCTATTGACCTTAAGGGTTATAATAATAAATGTCAAAATATTGAGGTTACATTTTCACAGAATAGTTATTGATCACCTTACAATTGTTTTTTTTCTCTTGTAATGGAACTTTCTTACGCAAACTGGAATATATCATGCATTAATCATTGTCATGAGAGTCGAAATTCTATCTCTACTTAAATCTTGCTCTACATGGTTATGGTAATTGTCTCACTTGATATTTACATTTGTCTTTCCATTGCCCTTGACAGCCAACAGGTTGGAACTGTATATATGTTATGGTTTCAGAAAATGCTCCATAATTTTGATTAACATGTTATTGTTTTTACAATGTTTCCCTCCATTAGTCCTGTATATTATTTGATATTATGGTTGTATCTAATAAGTTTAACCCGCTCTTTGTTCTATATGGCCAGATGACAACAGCTATATCAATTGAAGATGTTCGCAGGGAGGTTAAGATACTGAAAGCACTGTCAGGTCATAAACATCTGATCAGATTTTATGATGCTTGTGAAGATACAAACAATGTATACATAGTTATGGAGTATGTCTTCTATGCTTCTGGTTCTATCTATTTATCTTTCCTAAGATAACTTTGTTGTGGATGTGTGAATATGCTGCAAAGGTTGTAATGCCTTTGAGATCAATGACCTTTTTTTTCCAGATTATGTGAAGGTGGAGAGTTACTTGACAGAATCTTATCGAGGTAGTATCTTTTCCTAATTGACATAAACAATGTCCTCTCTTTTGGCATGATCTTGTTTTCATGTAGATGGTGTGCTATTTTTGCAGAGGTGGAAAATACACAGAGAGTGATGCAAAGGCTATAATTGTGCAAATTCTGAGCGTTGTTGCATTTTGTCATCTACAAGGCGTTGTGCATCGAGACTTGAAGCCTGAGGTTCCTCTTTCAACTTCCATATCTTATTCTTTTCAATTTCTCACCTGCCATGTCCGATATATACTTTCAGTTCTCATAATGAAGTCTATAATCTTACTCTTTCTTCTTGACAGAATTTCCTTTTCCTCTCTAGAGATGAAAATGCAGACATGAAGCTCATTGATTTTGGTCTCTCTGACTTCATTAGGCCAGGTAACATACAGTCATACACACAGTCATTCCGACTGTATGCTCAGTCTCTTATCTGTTTTTTACCATTCCTGTAATAAAGTGAGGGCCCCTCCTAACGGTTCACCTGATATTAAGATTGCATCTCCCCTTAGAACTCAAGGAATGTTGGGAATGAGGTATATTGTGCAGTCACATAATTGTTATCTTGGCTCCTTTATTATTAAAGAAAAATTGACTGAGACTTCTACTAGACCACTACACCAATTTAATATGTTGGTTAGTGTTACTCTCAAGAGGACTTATCAGTTTAAGCCTTTCAGCTACATGTGCGCAGTCCTTGTATTAGCAAATATTATGCTTAAAAATCAGCACCGAAAGGATTGTTTGGAGAAGAATTGACTAGGGATAATTGAACGGTCTTGGTTAAAATATTTTTGTCTGTACATTTTATACATTGTTGTGTGAGCATATAATAAAATGTGGCCAAAGGAAGCTTTCAGTTGCATAACATTTCCTTCAACCTCATATTAATCCTTCTCTAATTTACTTAATCCATCATTACCTTGTCCTTTTGAAGAAGTTATGATGAGTTAATATCTTGTTTATCAATAATAAGTATGTATACTCCCTTTTGTTCTGAATCCAGATGTCTAGTAAGCTGTGTTGTTCTTGATTTATTCTAATACCTGGCCATGGTGATTCTCTGTTGACCGTGAAATTCTTTAATCTTTGTGCCTTTTTGCAGATGACAGACTCAATGATATTGTTGGAAGTGCTTACTATGTTGCACCTGAAGTCCTTCATAGATCATATAGCCTGGAAGCAGATATATGGAGCATTGGAGTTATAACCTATATATTGTTGTGTGGAAGTCGTCCATTTTGGGCACGGACGGAATCAGGGATTTTCCGTGCAGTACTAAGAGCTGACCCCAACTTCGACGACTTGCCATGGCCTGCAGTTTCTTCAGAAGCCAAGGATTTTGTAAAAAGATTATTGAATAAGGATTATAGAAAAAGGATGACGGCGGTTCAAGCTTTAAGTAAGCTATCTGCTTTCATTTGGTTTCTCTTTTCTCAGGATTTGATTTTGAGACTGTGGCCCTGCTTCGTTCTAGAATCTGTTAAAGCATAGATTAACGTCACTCTAATACTTCTGACTTGCATTGTTTTTCTTGGTATGTCAATTTGCATATTGATATGCCAATTTATACCTTCCAAAATGACACGTGAAGGCCTATTGAATCATTTGTATCTTGTTTACCCAGATATTGGAGTTTCCTCCACTACAAATTTGTATTGCTGTTTTCTACTCTTGAGTTTGTATCTGAATGTGAAGTAAACACTGATTTACTATACTGATGTCTCTCCTATTTCTTGTGCCTACTCTCTTCTTGCACATTGTTATTATTATTATTTTGATTATTTATGTCTAAGAGCGGATACGTTTGACTTCTTCTGCAGCTCATCCTTGGTTGCGGGATGCAAATAATTCTATTCCGTTGGATATACTGATCTTTAAATTAGTCAAGTCCTATGTTCATGCAACTCCCTTCAAACGTGCTGCCTTGAAGGTAAGACTTTGCACATTTTAGGAATACGTTTGGTTAATTATTTTCATGTCATTCTTAGTTCCTCCCTTCCACGGTACCTTTTTTATTAGTGTTCGTTGGAAGTTGGGTGTTCTTAAGCAGCCAAGCAACAGTTCTTATGCTTAATGTTATAATACTAGAATACAAGGATTGTGTAATAAATAAAAACAAGTTTCTATTTCAAAATGCACAAATTTGGCTGTATTTTTACTTTTTTATTATTAACATTTTTTTTTTCATGCAATAGGCCCTCTCAAAAGCGTTAACAGAGGATGAGCTTGTGTACCTAAGACAGCAGTTTCTGTTGTTGGAACCTAGAGATGGCTATATTACGCTTGAGAACTTCCGAACGGTCATCTCCTCTTCCTTTACTTTTTCATTTTGTGATTTAAGCCTTGACACTCCAATTTGTTTTTTTCTTCTTCTTGGAAATGACATGCCAAACCTTTTCTAAATGAGACTTCTTGTGCAGGCTCTCCAGCATAATGCTACAGATGCTATGAAGGAATCAAGAGTTAATGAAATTTTGAATGCGGTAATGACCTCTTAAGAAATTGAGAATTACTTCTTCTTGTTAAATTAATGCTGCCTGCTCTTTTAATAGAGTTAAAATGTCCTTGTCGATAGACCAGCCTATTGTGGAACTTAGAATTTTTTTCTCAATCTTCTATTGGCATAGTAACTGAAAGTGAATTTGTTAGCTGAAGCTAAGCTTTGTGTTTGATCTATTTTATTATCGGATATATCTGTAACATGTTCATATGATGTCATGCCAGATGACACCACTCTCCTACCGCAAAATGGACTTTGAAGAGTTCTGTGCAGCAGCAATCAGTACTCACCAACTTGAGGCTCTGGGATGCTGGGAGCACATTGCCTCTACTGCCTTTGAGCATTTTGAGCATGAAGGAAATAGAGTGATCAGCGTAGAGGAGATTGCAAGAGTAAATTCTTTACCTACTCCTCAAATATATGTTTTTTCTAATCAGTTTCTGACTGCAGTTTTAGAATAAATGTACTGTGACATCTTGCTATTGCAAGCTGACCATACTGATGTATGCAGGAGTTGAATCTTGGGCCAAGTGCTTATGCGATTCTCAAGGACTGGATTAGGAGCTCTGACGGGAAACTGAGTTTACTTGGCTACACCAAATTTTTGCACGGTGTTACAATCCGTAGTGCAAATACAAGACATCGGTAGATTGCTAATTATGTTATTTAAGATGATTGTGTTAAAATTGCAAGATGGGCGACAAAGAAAGGATATTACCTTTTTGTATGTCATGTTGGGGTTATTACCTTTTATGTCATGTCGGGGGAGAAGAATGAGGGCGTGCATAGTCACGCTAACGTATGTTGGTTGAGGCGTCTTTTGAGGCAAGTCTGTGGTGAAAAGTTGACGGCACTATTTGTGCTTTGCTCATATTTGCTGCTGGGTGCAAATTAGTTCATCTGGGTGATGATCTCAACTTATCATATTCTATTCTTTCCTTGAATACCTACCTGGCTTTTGAAATGGGAAAACCATTGTGTTACCCTGTGAAAAAACGATTTGCCCATATGATAGATCCATTGTTAATTGCACCAGGAGCTGGCTGGCTGTATGATTGTAAATGCTACTATTGGATCTTGTGACAATAGCCTCAATACCATTTTTTATATTTGGTGGTGTTTCTGTACCAGACTTGCTTTAATTTCATTTTTTGTCTTGTTGTAGTAGCCTTTCAGCATAAATACAACTCAAATATACTCCCTCTATCATCGGTCTCCTTTAATGTTCTTTCCATCTCTATTTTTTACACTATTTACAATTCAATACAATTCGCTAGATTATTCTCAATCTATAAGAACAAACATGATCATGTGGAATCTTGTTTTGTTCGTCTCGTTGAGTACTTTAACAATATCAAAATTTTATAATTTTTAGAAATATATAATAATAGATATTAACGACGCAAAACCTGTTTTGACAAATTTGTCAAAATGAAATGGAATGAACATTAAGGGACAGAAGGAGTAGAAAATTAACCGTTGATTGGAGGAACTCTAATGACCATTCAATAAAATAGTCCCCAAGTCACCATCTCTGGTTGTGTCCTATGTGAAGCAAATTCTTAAGACCATCTACATTGGTGTTAACATAACTTTTTTCTGTACTGGTGCTACTCTTACTTTACAATGTTAATCCACATGAGTATTAAATTTGTGTTACTTCTCTCCACTTTTGGTTCTTCTCCAAATTATGACATGTAATGCTTTTTTTAGGTGTTCTTTGTTTAGATTATCCGAAATTGGGAAAGGAAATGAACCTAGTCCATTTTAATGGAAATGTTCATCGTTCAAAATAGTTATTTTATTTCTTTTCCCACTCTTCTAGTAATAGCATTGAGGTATTTGTTATATAATTTTAGGGTGAGTTTCAAAATCTCCCCGCCAACTCACCACCCCCTCTTCGCCAACTCACTTCCCTCTTCTCTCCCCCTCTTTTCTCCTCTCTTGACATACAAACTTTAGAATCCATAATCAAGTTGTTCAATGTATCATCAATTAATAATTGTCTAGATTCATTTACATTTCCTTTTCGTTTCCGAAGACTACAAACAAACGCCACCTTATTTATTTAAATACATATGTTGCTCTAAATAACACTAATATAGATGCTCTAAATCGTCTCAATTTTTTTGTCCGGAAACCGTTTCATCTTTTATCCTTCTGGCAATTTCCATCGGTGACGATTCCACGTTTAAAAAATAGAATAAAAGAAAAGATTGAGAACAAGGATTATAAACGCGTTGTTATGGATTGGAACGAAAGATACAATTTGATTTTCCTTCTTTGTACCTCTCTTTATGCCTCTCTCTATACTGAATCGTCTACAGATCGACTTTCTCTCTCCATATTTTCGATCCTTTATTTGGGAGGGTGAGGTTTCTATTTATAGGGCTCGAGTGTAAAACGTGTCACTTGTCCCACCACTTGGGAGTTTTTAATTGGTGCTCGTAAGTAGGAGTTGGATGTGCTCATGCTCGCAGGTGGTTTTTAAAAGAAGAGAGCGTTGCAGAGTCAGGATAGTGGAGGTCAATCTCGTGGAGCGTGTCGGCAACGCGTCATCAAGAATAGACCGATCTTCTGGAGCGTCTTAGGTTTATGTCGCGTTGCATGCATGAACAATGCGTGGTACCCGAGGTATGCAAATGATGGTTCCATCAATTGGTACCAAAAAGAAAATCCCTAATGAGACAATCATCACGTCCTAACTCTTTTATGTAAAGAAATTAATGATAATTGCAAATTTATTCTTCAAATTTATAATTGATAAAAATAAAATGTAGTTGTACAAAAAGGTTAATGATATTATTAATGAATTTTTCAAATTTATTTTTCAAATTTATTTTTCAAATTTATAATTATTAAAAATAACATGTAATTTCTTAAAAGGTTGTATAGACAAATTTTTGTCTATAAAATCAATATTATTTTAGGATAAAATAATTAACGAACAACATAAAGGTCAAATGACTTATGCATAACATTGGCCATAAATATACGAGTGTATGTTTTTGTCATAAATATTCATCATTGCCTCCGCGCGTAGCACGATTATCGATTTTAGTTCTTTAAATAGGAGAAAACAATCACCATATATCACGTATGGTAATTGTTTCCGTCACAAATATACAAGTATATGTTTCAGTCACAAGTGCTCATTGTTCTCCTAGTATGATCTGCACTGCCTCAGCAAGCCTCCCACGAAATTCACCGGAATAAAAACAGGTGTACAATAAGTTAGACCAGCTAAGGAAGAAAAAAATGGAAGGAATGACCGTTACTCAAGAGTTCTTCCACATATGCGCAGAGAACAACTACTTCATTAAGTATAGGAAAAGCAAGAAAGAGTCGTCCAAGATCGGTGATATGTGTTTTGCTAGTCCGGAATCATTGAAGCTCCGTATGTACTTCTAATGCACTCCACATATAGCTCAATCAAGTAAGTTTTATGGTTACTGAATATTTTTTTGTGTAATTATTGACAATCAGTTTCCCCGGAGAGATTGATACAGTTCATTTCCATGCGTCATGCATGAAGCACAACCATGCGTCACCCATAAATTTCCATCAATCCGCATCAAATATGTACTTCGTTACTGTTATTTATGTTTTGCCTTTTACATGTACAAAGTGCATTATTTGAGATCGTTGAGATCACTTCTACATGGAGGAACTTTGTTGTTGCCGGAACATTTATTGAGGCTCAGAGTGAAGTAAATTATTTGTGGGTCATGCAACATTTGTATACTATATATTTGAGAATAGGGGCATCATCAAATTGCATTGTTACAAACCGTGATAAAGCTTGTGAGAAAGTTTTGATGGATGCAATAGATCGTCTATGGCCAAATGCAAAGTTTCTGTTATGTGGACGACATATTAGGAAACACATAGAAGACATAGGTAATAGAGATATGTGATCAGAAGTGTTGGGGAACAACATACACAATTACTATTACACCTTACTGGAGGAAATCACAGAAGAAGGCTTTTACACAAAATTGTCTATACTTCAGAATAATTAGAGGGCGCATCGATCCGTACTTCAATATGTTAGAGACAATTAGATTGGTCCTTACAAGAAAAGATGTGTATAAGCATGGACGGATACCGTGTTCACTCTTGGAAATAACACGACAAACAAATACTTTAACTCTACTTTCACCTTTTAAATGCAATGAACTAGCAGAATAGAATTCGGCCTAAAAAACGACCGAGTTTTTTAAAAGACAACTAATTGAAATAGATTATGAATTTCAAAATTGAAAACTATCAAATCTAAACTAATTCAACATTATACGACAATGATGAAATAATGGTGTTAAGAGGTTGAATATACTAATCTTGAAGAGAAAATTGAGTTAAAAATGAATGCAAAGAGCGGTAATATGTTGCGTTTACAATGGAGGAGAAAATTAGTAGCGGCGATGGGGATGAAAATGGGGCTAGGGTTATCGAAAATGGGATTTATAGCATTTGTTCTCCATACGTCGCATATGAAGGCCCTTAATACGAAGTATGAAATGTCATCATACATGACATTTGAGGGTTCTCCGTGTGTAATATATCGAGGGTGGGCGATGAATAGAAAAATGGGTGAAGAACCCTTATGTTCACCATTTACCAATTGAAAAATCTGAACAGAAGGAGTATGATATATATTTGACCAATTCGAGAAGGCTTAGCTTACCCAATATATTTTTGAGATTTTTGTGCCAAACCACCCCTTATTTTATCGTATTTTCGCTGAACCACCCCTTATTTCACTTTTTGCAAGGAACTACCCTTTATCCTATTCCGTTAACATGGAACCACCCCTCCCTCCAATTCGTTAACACATCCGTTAGTTTTTGTGAAATTACTCTTTTACCCCTACTTATTTCTAATTTTAAAGGGTAAAAATGGCATTGTCCAAACTGATGAGATTTTGATTAATATCACGAGATTTAAACGAGAAATTGAAACTTAACCCACTCGATCTCAAATATGCAAGAGGCGCCGACAAAGGAGATTTTAGAGAGGGGGGCGGTTCACGATGTCGAAGGACCCCAATAATAGAAGTGGTCAGGTGAAAAATGTTGGTGATTTTAGTGAAATCATTACCATTTAGTGTAATCGGGGTTCATGCGACATCATGAGAACATACTTCATTAGAACACAAGTCCGGGTGTGTGGAGTACACGCTTGTGTAAGTGAATTTAGTTCCAGAGGAACCAAGGACATATGTTACATGTAAAAGTCAAGCTCCTTTGAAACATCTTTTGAGTTTCTGTAAAGAGAACTGACGGTATTCGGCCATGGGAACTGGATCTCAGTTCCCTTGGGACTGGAGCGGTTATTTGACGGTTATTTTATTTTAACACGTGTTAATTAAGTAAATGACCGCCATTTCCGGCATAATTAATTTGTAACAGCCGATTAAAGCGGACAACCATGTGTACATGGTGGTAACCTCCATAACCGTCGGGAACTGCCCAACTGCAACAGTTATTTTTTGGTAACCGTTTTGTTTTCTCTCTCTAAAGCCTATATAAAGGATTGCAGAGAGTTGGTGTCGGTAATGGATGAAAGAACTGAACTTCTTACTCATCTTTAACACAAGCAATAATCCAAAACACTCAATTTCTTTAGTTTAGTTCTTGTCGGAAGCTTCGATAAGAACTAGAAGATTTGTCTTATCTTACTTCAGATTTTGTGGAATCCCTTAGGCTTAATAGGGGCAAAATAATGATTTCGGAAAGTGTTCATCACGATTCAAATCTTATCCGAATCAAGTAACCGTTGATCAAGCCCTTGAAGAGGAGTCGTTCTACTGCAGTTCCTGTTCAGACGACCCGGTTCCTAACAATCAAAATCAGTAATTTCTTTTGATTAATGGCTACCGTACGTGAGATGACTTCCAAGTTTCAAAAGCTTGATAAGTTTGAAGGCATGGACTTCCGTCGTTGGCAGAAGAAGATGCACTTTCTCTTGACCACTCTAAAGGTGGTGTATGTCCTATCCACTCCAATGCCCGAAGTTGGAGATGACGAACCGTTGGATGCTGTAAGGAAGAGGAGCAAGTGGGAGAATGATGTCTACATATGTCGTGGCCACATCTTAAATGGTATGTCTGATTCTTTATTTGATGTGTACCAAAACGCTGAATCCGCAAAGGAACTGTGGGACTCTCTAGAGTCCAAATACATGGCTGAGGATGCTTCAAGTGTGAAGTTCCTTATGAGCAACTTTAATACCTATAAAATGGTTGATGCTCGTCCAGTGATGGAGCAATTTATTGAGATACTACGTATCTTGGGGCAATTCGCTCAACACAAGTTGAAGATGGATGAATCCATCTCGGTGTCAAGTGTAATTGACAAGTTGCCTCCATCTTGGAAAGAATTCAAGCACATGCTGAAGCACAAGAAGGAAGAAATTTCCCTTGTGGAGTTGGGTAGCCATTTGCGCATCGAAGAAGGTCTTCGTTCGCAAGAAAAAGGAAAGGAGATAGAGACTCAAGGTTCTTCCATTGTGAATATGATGGAAGAAGGTTCTCACAAAGGGAACAAGAACAAAGGCAAGAAAAGGCCGTTTAACAACACAAACAACGGTTCTAACAAGAAACCCACGGGAACTGGGTGTTGGAATTGTGGTAAGGCTGGACATTTCAAGAAGGACTGTCGTGCAACAAAGGGGAAGAAGGGAAACACTCCCAACCAACTTGCTCAAGGGTCTAAGGACCACGGGCAGAAATCTCATCAAGGTATGATAGGAGCTGAGGGATCAATTCCCTCTGCAGAAACATTTCCTAGTTTGGATTTTGTTCCTAATATTGACGAAGCTTGCTTTGTGCAGGATGATGAGATTGCATGGTGGGTAGACTCAGGTGCAACCGCACACGTGAGTAGGGACAAGTCGGTGTTCAAATCTTTTGTTGCTTTGGATGATGGACGAGTCCTTTACATGGGAAACGAGTCTACCGCCCCTATCCTAGGAAAAGGAGAAGTAGAATTAGAGTTCTCGTCTGGGAAGACTTTGATTCTGAAAAATGTGTTGTATGTACCCAGAATAAGGAAAAATCTAGTCTCTAGTACTATCCTAAATAAGTTAGGCTATCGGCAAGTGTTTGAAGCCGATAAATATATTTTTATCTAAAGGCGGTGTGTTTGTAGGTCGTGGTTATTTATGTAATGCAATGTTTAAACTTAGTATTAATAAAGTTCTGAATTCCGTTTACATGACTCTTGCTAAAGAAACTGGTTCCTCGAAGGGAACTGATTGTTCAAATTCTTCTCTTTGGCATGCTAGATTAGGACATGTTCATTATAAACGCATGCAGTGTATGTCTAAAGATGGTTTGATTCCTTTCTTTGATATGAATATTGAAAGATGTAGAACTTGCATGCTAACTAAGATCACTAGACAACCGTTTCCTGATGTTCATAGGAACTGTGAAGTGCTTGACTTAATTCATAGTGATTTATGTGATTTTCATGCTTCTCCATCCTTTGGAAATAAGAAATATGTTGTTACATACATTGATGACTTTTCTAGATATTGTTATGTATTCTTTTTGCATTCAAAGGATGAAGCCCTTGGTAAATTAAAAATTTACAAAACTGAAGTGGAACTTCGGAAGGGAACTTTGATAAAAAGGTTGCGCACTAATAGAGGTGGCACGTATTTTGACCCGACGTATTTCCAATCTGTGGGAATTATTCATGAAACCACAACTCCCTATACACCACAACAAAATGGTGTGTCGGAGAGAAAGAACTGAGTTCTTAAGGAAATGGTCAATTCCATGTTATCCTACTCAGGTTTGAATGATGGATTTTGGGGGGATGCCATGCTTACGGCTTGCTATCTATTGAATAGAGTTCCTAACAAAAGGAACAAGACTACCCCATATGAACTTTGGTTCCAAAGGAAACCCAACTTGAATTACCTTCGAGTTTGGGGATGTAGGGCTGTTGTAAGACTACCTGAACCCAAGAAGAAAACTTTGGGTGAAAGAGGTGTTGAATGTATCTTTATTGGATATGCGGAGCATTCCAAGGCATATAGGTTCTATGTTATTGAACCTAACAAGTATATTTCGGTTCATTCCGTAATTGAATCAAGAGATGCAATTTTTGATGAAAAACGATTTTCATTGACACCTATACCAAAGGAAACTGAAACTAGTTTCAGTGGGAATCAAGAGTTGGACATTCCAACATGATCACACGGGAACTCAGATGGTTCAAGAACCCTTCAAAGGTACTATGAACCTGAGATCCGGAAAAGCATACGAGCAAGGAAAGAAAAGTATTTTGGTCCTGATTTCCTTATCTATCTGGTTGAGGGAACTAGGGACGAGGTTGGTTCCCAATAATTGTATTGTTATAGTATTGAGAATGATCCAAGGACTTTTGATGAGGTAATGAAGTCACAAGATGTGTCTTTTTGGAAAGAGGCCATTAATGATGAGATGGATTCCATCATGGGAAATAATGCATGGGTTTTGGCTGATCTTCCCCCTGGTTGTAAACCATTGGGAACTTAGTGGATCTTCAAAAAGAAGATGAAAGTGGATGGAACCATTGATAAGTTTAAGGCTCGATTGGTTGTTCAAGGCTTTAGACAAAAGTATGGAACTGACTACTTTGATACTTATGCCCCGGTTGCTCGAATAACCACCATTAGGTTATTGATTGCTCTAGCGACTATTCATAATTTGGTTATTCACCAAATGGATGTGAAAACAGCGTTCCTTAATGGGGAACTAGAGGAGGAAGTTTATATTAAACAACCTGAAGGGTTTATAATACCCAGGCAAGAGCATAAGGTGTGCAAGTTGATCAAGTCCTTGTATGGGCTTAAGCAAGCACCAAAACAATGACATCAAAAGTTTGATGAGGTTGTGTTGTCCAATGGATTTTATATAAATCAAGCGGACAAGTGTGTTTATAGCAAATTTGATAATTCCGGAAATGGAGTTATAATTAGCCTATATGTTGATGACATGTTGATCTTTGGAACTGATCAAGAACAAGTGGACCTTACAAAGGAATTTTTGTCATCAAAATTCTCCATGAAGGACATGGAGCAGGCCGATGTTATCCTTGGGATTAGGATAAGAAGGGAACCAGATGGTTTATCATTGTCACAGTCTCATTACATTCAAAAAGTGTTGGAGAAGTTCAAATGTGACAAGAGTTCACCTCTGAAAACTCCATATGATCCGAGTACGAAATTGTCTCCTAACAAGGGAACTGCAGTGTCGCAGCTTGAGTATTCAAGGGTAATTGGATGCTTGATGTATGCTATGACAAGCACTCGACCGGATATTGCTTTTGCAGTAGGGAAAATCAACAGATTCACTAGTTCCCCTAGTGCTTCTCATTAGCAAGCTATTTATAGGGTATTACGGTACCTGAAGGGAACTCAAGACTTTTGTCTTAAGTATGTTGGATCACCTTCAGTTTTAGAAGGTTATTCTGATTCAAGTTGGATCACTATTGAAGAAGATCACTCTTCTACTAGCGGATGGGTGTTCCTTCTTGGAGGAGGAGCTATCTCATGGGCTTCGAAGAAACAAACTTGCATCACGGGTTCCACTATGGAATCTGAGTTTGTTGCATTAGCCACAGCTAGTAAAGAGGCGGAATGGCTAAGGAACTTGGTTTATGAGATTCCATTATGGGAGAAACCGGTTTCACCTATTTCAATGCATTGTGATAGCGCTGCAACTTTGGCTAAGGCATATATTCATGTATACAATGGGAAATCACGTCACATAGGCGTGAGACATAGTGCGATAAGAGAGCTCATTTCGCATGGGGTGATTTCCGTGGATTTTTTTAGGTCACAACAAAATTTGGCTGATCACTTGACGAAGGGATTGCCAAGGGACTTGCTCTCTAAGTCCGCTAAGGGGATGAGATTAAGACCCGTATAAGCTTGCCAAGGGACTTGATCACTTGAGAGCACATAGGAACTATCCCCAGGTTGTGCTCAGTTCCTACAAGTATGAGGTTGAAACTATTTCTTAATAGTTCCTTTGAAAAAGTGCATATTGTAGGTGCACGATTGAGGACGTATGTTCCTAAATGATCTACCTATATGAGCGTGGAGTTTGGCCGCTTCATAAAGCTTGGGTTGGATTCACATAAGCTTATGAATGGATAAGGACTCAAGGCCCTTAAGAGAGTCAAGTAGACTATAGAGTTGAAAGTAAATTCGTGTGTGTGCTATCTTCATGTACCCAAAGAGGTTAATTGGTTCAATCCTTAGGACACCATGATTCCTGGGTGCTTGGAATGTGTAGTTACACTAAGTGGAAATTCAATCTTCGTGATATTTTCATTTATGCATGAGTTTGAGGAAAAAGGCTTACTTATTTTGTGAATCAACGATTGTACTAAAATGGGGGAGGATTGTTGGTGATTTTAGTGAAATCAGTGCCATTTAGTGTAGTCGGGGTTCATGCGACATCATGAGAACTCACTTCATTAGAACACAAGTCCGGGTGTGTGGAGTACACGCTTGTGTAAGTGAATTTAGTTCCAGAGGAACCAAGGATATATGTTACATGTATAAGTCAAGCTCCTTTTAAACATCTTTTGAGTTTCTGTAAAGGGAACTGACGGTATTCGACCATGGGAACTGGATCTCAGTTCCCTTGGGGTTGGAGCGCGTATTTGACGGTTATTTTATTTTAACACGTGTTAATTAAGTAAATGACCGCCATTTCCGGCGTAATTAATTTGTAACAGCCGATAAAAGCGGACAACCATGTGTACATGGTAGTAACCGCCATAACCGTCGGGAACTGCCCAACTGCAGCAGTTATTTTTTGGTAACTGTTTTGTTTTCTCTCTCTAAAGCCTATATAAAGGATTGCAGAGAGTTGGTGTCGGTAATGGATGAAAGAACTGAACTTCTTACTCATCTTTAACACAAGCAATAATCCAAAACACTCGATTTCTTTAGTTTAGTTATTGTCGGAAGCCTCGATAAGAACTAGAAGATTTGTCTTATCTCACTTCAGATTTTGTGGAATCCCTTAGGCTTAATAGGGGCAAAATATTGATTTCGGAAAGTGTTCATCACGATTCAAATCTTATCCGAATCAAGTAACCGTTGATCAAGCCCTTGAAGAAGAGTCGTTCTACTGCAGTTCCTGTTCAGACGACCCAGTTCCTAACAGTTGGTACCCACTGTACTAGCAGAAATCTCGAAACAAGGGACTGAGAAAAATGCGAATTAGTGTTGGGCTGTGGATCAATCCGTGTAGGTAATCTGTAGATGGATTTGGAGGGATGAAGAGATGATCTGAAGAAGAGGAGCAATACGAAAAGAAATTGAAGAGGAGGAATAATAAAAACTTAACCCACTCGATTTCAAGCAATGTGACCTAAATCAAATTGAAACTAAACCCTCTCGATCTCAAATTGAAACTTAGCCCACTCAATTTCTCATTAAAATCTCGGGATATTAATCAAAATCTCATCAGTTTAATCAAAATCTCATCAGTTTGGATAATGCCATTTTCCCATTAAAATTAGAAATAAGTGGGGTAAATGAGTAATTTCCCAGAAACTAACGAATGAATTAACAGATTGGAGAGAGGGGTGGTTCCATGTTAACGGAATACAAGGTTCCTTGCAAAAAGTGAAATAAGAGGTGGTTCGGCGCAAATTCGGTTAAATAAAGAGTGGGTTTACGCAAAAACCACAATATTTTTTAGGTAAAGGGTCAGAATTTTACTTGTCCAAGTCCAAGCCATATGTGATAGGATCGTCCTAGGCTGCGTCACGGTGCAAGGAATGGCTCCAACTTTCAGTCCGGCGGTAACCGGGTGACTTGCGGCAGATCTGGAAACATGGCGATGGTTTGAGAGGCACAAGTAACCTTTTGTGGGCGTTCTTATGATGAAAATGAAGAGGATGAAGTGTAGTTTATGGTGGTGAAGACGGATTGGGAGTTGGATGAAAATCGAGAGAGATATGGACTCTCAAAGTCGGATATGACTCACCGACGAAGAGAGAACTATGGAGCTTGGATGCTACACACCAAGCGACGATGATGGGATCTTGAAGGGTTGATATGACACACAAACAATCAAGATCAAGATCAAGACCTTCAAAGCTGCAGATTTTCTCTAGCAAAGAGAGCTTTTGTTTTTAGCAAATTCAAAGGTCAAAATTACAAAGCTTAAGGATGGCTTAAATAGGCTAGTGAAGCTGACCTCTCCTTTCCATCCAAGGTAAGTCTTTAAGCCTCCTAATGAGTCATAAAAATGTTGAAAAACAAAGCAAAACCGCCTGCATAAAGGCTGGTGTTCAATGGCCATTGAATGTGCCAAATAAGGTAAAAATGCAAGAAAGGAAAAACAAGATAAATGTGCCTAGGATGCTCTATGTGGCCGGCGCCTAAGCTGCTCCTTCCTTGATGTCCAAGATGTGAAATGGACCTCCAGTCTTGGACTCTTCAAGCCCAAAAGTGAGCAAGCCTTGGGAGACGTCTTCTTGGAGTGCCTTTGCCTTGGCGCGGGTAATGCGCATAGGCACCGACATAGTGTCTTCCTTGGACTTGTCTTCTTCAAGATGGGATGAAATCACATCATCCTCCCCCCCCTTAAGAGGATTCGAACTCGAATCAAGACCTTCTAGCTCTGTGTCTTCATTCACTATGTAGTGCTTGAGGTCTGCCACATTGAAGACATCATGAACTCCCATGGTTGGCGGTAGCTCTAGCCCATAGGCGTTGTTGTTCACCCTTTCTAGCACTTGAAATGGTCCAGCAGCTCGTGGCTTCAACTTGGAGTTTCGTTGTGAGGGAAACCTTTCCTTGCGGAGGTGCACCCACACCAAGTCGCCGAGCTCGAAAATGAGTTCTTTCCGCCCTTTGTTGTGCTTCTTCTCATACTGAGCTGTGTGCTTCTCTAGTTGCTTCCTTGCGTCGTTATGTAGTGTCTTGACATGCTCAGCGTAGACCTGTCCTTCCTTGCTAAGATTCACAACAATTGGGTTAGCTATAAGGTCTGATGGGGTGATAGGATTCTTACCACAGGCCACGTCAAATGGAGATTTCTTGGTGGCCGAGTGTGTGGCCCGATTGTAAGCAAACTCTATGAAAGGAAGACATTCTTCCCACCTGTGCAAGTTAGATTTCAACACAACACGTAACAAGGCACCTAGTGTTCTATTCACCACCTCAGTTTGGCCGTCGGTTTGTGGAATACAAGTGGTAGAATAGAGCAACTTAGTTCCTAACTTAGCCCATAAGGTCCTCCAAAAGTGACTTAGGAACTTAACGTCCCGATCCGACACTATGGACTTAGGAAGACCATGTGGGCGCACAACATTATCAAAGAATAAATTTGCCACATTGGTTGCATCATCGGTCTTGTGGCATGCAATAAAATGTGCCATCATGCTAAACCGATCCACAACCACAGATATGGAATCCCTACCTCTTTTAGTCCTAGGAAGACTGTTTGTGCCTAAAAATACGACGAGTAAGGAACGCGTTCTAAGCTATGCGTAGGGGCGACCACATCGACGTGACGACATGGAGCGAAGGTCCCGTTTGCATCAAGGATAGGGTCGGCCAAGTAAATATAATCCCGTTTCTTTATGTTATTATTGTGATTAGTAAAAGATACTAGAAATAATATCTTTTACCTTATTTTTATGTTGTTATAGGATAAAAGGAAAAGATAAGATCTCGTTTCCTTAAAGAGAAAACTAGGGTTAGCCTATAAATAAAGGCTAACGCCTGCTTTGTAATCATTCAACCACCTCTCGAGTAATATACAAGTTCAAGCTTCAACCCTAATTTTCCATCTTGTTCTTGAGTGTTGAGATTATACCGTAATATTTGATCTTTGCCCTACAATTGCTTAGTTATCATCTCATTGGTAATTTCGCTACAAACAATTGGCGCCCACCGTGGGGCTAGATCAAAAAAGTATCGTCTCTCCACACAAAAAGAACTTCTTTTTTGCAGGAAAGTCGTGACAAGCCCGACGAACAGCGCACGTGACAATGAGAAGAGATATGAGGAAGAGGATCTCGCGACGACGTCTCTCATTCCCGGTAACGAAGAAGTGGAAAGAGCTCTCGAAAAGACTCCTAATACTCCAAAGACCAAGGTTCCCGGTGAAAAACCAGGAGTAGACGGCGAAGTAACCGATGTAGTCGCCCTCCGAGCGCAATTTGTCGCCTTCGAAAAAACCTGGACGGAAGCTAAGTGCGCCAGTGAGAAGACGACGTCGGAGCTCGCTAAGGAGAACGAAAGATTGCGTTCGGTAATCAGGGAACTCAAGGCGGGATCTGCAGGGCCACATACCTATGTTCGCGGTCAAAGTGTCGCCCGACGCCTTGATATGGACGCCGTCGCTGAAGAAGATGACGTTTACAGATTCCAAGGGTATCGTGACGATATCCCCCTCAGAGAGACGGCTCCGAAGAGGAAGCTCGAGGAAGATATGACCCCAAGCGCCGTCGCCGCTTTTGTAGCGCAACAAGTCGGTGCCTTAAGGAGGGAGATGATGTTGATGCCCGGAGCACCTAAGTCCATTATCCCTGAACACGAGTTCGGATACCAAGAAAGCCCCTTTGTGAGCGCCATCGCCGCCCAGAAGATAGCTAAGAAATTCACCGTCGCTGATCTCCCCGTCTACGACGGATCCGATGACCTGAAAGAGCATATCTTACTCTATAAAGCCAAGCTCTCCACGAGTCCAATCGAGCCGGAGCTGAGAGAGACAATGATGTGAAAATTTTTTAGTTCGACACTAAAAGGTCCTGCCTTGACATGGTTCATCCACCTCCCCAAAGGAAGCATCTCGTCTTATGCCGAACTCTCCAACATGTTTCGCTTACAATTCGCCAGCATTAAGATGTTCGCAAAGCAACCCTCAGATCTCCACAATATGCGCATGAACAAAGGCAAAACCATAAGGGCCTTTATGAAACGTTTCAACAACGAGAAGATCTCCATCCCGGATTGTAGCGAGTCTACTGCTGCCGACGCGTTCAGGCGTGCTCTCCCTCGAGATAGCGACCTATACAAAGAATTGACGAAGACCCGTCCCGATTCGTTAAGGGAAAGAGCTATGGAAGCTATGCGCTTAGAAGGAGGCATGCCGAGGAAAATCCCCGATCTCCGCGTAGACTGATGTGACCTTGTATGCGAAGAGTCACAACGTCTTGATGGAGGATCGAATTGAACCTGTAGTGGGGCGTTCCTCCTTGTAATTATCGAACTAAAGATGCGGAATTTGGTGGTGATTGTGATTGTGGGATTGATGAAGACGAAGCGGAATGCAATCTTAAGGAGCAAGCTCGACAGAAGATCACCTGAATGGAGTTGATGTTGAATCAAGGAGCAAGCTCTACAAGATTCAAGATGGTGTCTGTTTCATAGAGAAGGAGTTTTACTTCAACTAATTCTGAATAATAATTAACGTAACCCTAAAAGGAGTACATAAGGTTATTTATATATGAGAGCTTTAGGAAAAGCTATCATACTAGAAATATAAAGATTGGGCCGACCCTCTCTATGCAAAGAAGAGAGCCCAACCAAAATAGAATGCAATAATATAAAATAGTTGTAAATGTAAGGAAATATAATAAGTCTATGGAAAATATAATAAACTAGAAATAATGATAACTAGATGATAGAAATCAATATAACTAGTCTATATACCAACTGTAGAGAGACAAACAATGGATGTTGCCTCTGAAGTGATATGGCCTTGACCAGCTACGAGTCTGGTCACTAATGATTGAGTTGCTGCTTGAATAGCCTTCGCCCTGGAGCGCGTAATAGGACCAGTATGTCTGAAACTCATAGCCTCTTCCTCCTCTATAGCTGTCATGGGAGACAAGGTCACATCACCCTCCCCCACTTGAGTGTGAAGCGTCCCCGCTTCACCCTCGTCAAACTCTGGCTCCACGTACGGTGACAAGTCAGCTACATTGAATATCGAGTGGACTCCGTACTGACAACTGTGAAAGGTCCGTCTCCCCATTGATCGAGCTTTGACTTGCGGGCAGAAGGAAAGCGCTCTTTCCGCAAGTGCAACCAAACCAAGTCGCCTGGGGCGAAGACAATCTTGCGTCTTCCTTTGTTCTTCTGGGCCGCGTATTGAGCTGCTCTTCGCTCCAGCTGGATGTGTGTTCTTGTGTGCAACTCCTTGATGTGATCGACCATCCGGTCAGCTGTGACGTTTTCTGCATCCTTTCAAGGGTATGGTACTAGATCCAACGGCGTCAGCGGGTTACGGCCATAGACGACCTCAAACGGTGTTAGCTGCGTTGCAGAGTGCCTGGACCTGTTATAAGAAAACTCCACAGTAGACAATAAGTCCTCCCACCTGCGTGGGTTACTCTTCAGCACCGTCCGAAGAAGGGCGCCTAGAGTACGGTTGGTCACCTCTGTCTGACCATCCGTCTGAGGGTGATAGCTCGTGGAGAATAGTAGTCGAGTACCGAGCTTCCCCCAAAGGGTTCTCCAAAAATGACCTACAAACTTGGTATCCCTATCGCTTACTATAGTTTTAGGGATACCATGCAATCGCACAACATGGTCAAAGAACAAGTTAGCAACGTCAGTAGCGTTGCTAGTGTTCTTACACGCAATGAAGTGAGCCATCTTAGAGAACTTGTCCACAACAACAAATATAGAGTCTCTTCCACGCCGAGACATTGGCAACCCATTGACAAAATCCATGGAAAGATCTTCCCAAGGAGCCGCGAGAATTGGCAGAGGAGTGTAGAGACCATGTGCACCTGTCAGCTTCACTGAAAAATAGGCAATCGGTCTCTTCTCCTGCAACAAGACGCCTCCGATGCCGAAATCAGAAGCGTCACATTCCACCTCAAATCGACGGGTGAAGTCAGGAAGCTGCAGAAGCGGTGCGTTACAGAGGGTGTCCTTGAGTACAGCAAAGGCCGCATCATGTCGAGGAAGCCATGTGATCGACGTTGCCTTTTTGGTCAATTCATGTAGAGGTGCGGCTATGCTGCTGAAATCACGAACAAATCGTCGATAAAATCTAGCAAGACCTAAGAAAGAACGTACCTGAGTAGGAGTGGTTGGCTTAGGCCACTCCTGAATGGCGCGGATCTTCTCTGCGTCCACCCGCAAACCATCTTTGGAGACGATGTAACCTAGAAAGTTCGTAGAGGAAGAGCAAAACACACATTTGCCAAAGTTGGTGTATAATTTCTCTACTCTCAAACTTTCTAGAACAGTTCTAAGATGCTCAAAATGCTCATCTAAAGTCCTAGAATATATGAGAATATCATCAAAATATACAACTACAAACTTACCTAGATACGACCGCAGGACATGGTTCATCAACCTCATGAACGTTGACGGAGCATTGGTCAGTCCGAAGGGCATCACTAACCACTCGTACAGACCATACTTGGTCTTGAAAGCCGTCTTCCACTCGTCCCCTTCCTTCATGCGGATCTGATGGTAGCCGCTCTTCAGATCAACTTTGCTGAAGAACTGTGCACCATGAAGCTCATCAAGCATGTCGTCAAGGCGAGGAATGGGATGTCTATACATGATGGTTATCTGGTTGATGGCGCGACAGTCCACACACATCCTCCATGTACCATCTTTCTTGGGCACAAGAATGACATGCACCGCGCAGGGGCTCATGGATTCGCGAACGTACCCCTTCTCAAGCAAGTCTTGCACCTACTTCTGCAACTCCTTCATTTCCTCTGGAGAAGATCTGTAGGCTGCATGATTTGGAAGAGAAGCCCCTGGAATCAAGTCGATCTGGTGTTCAATGCCTCTCAATGGTGGTAAACCGTCAGGAAGTTCGTCCGGCATCACGTCCTTGTATTCCTGCAAAACAGACAATATGGAGGGAGGTAGTGCGGACTCTATAATAGGCAGTGGAAAGGGTCTAGAAATGAGTAGGAAACAAGGAGACTTGCCTTTGATGACACTCGAAACCGTCCGATGGCGCGCCAAAAGAATTCGTTGTTCGCAAGAGCCTTTTATTGTTGTGTTACTTGTAGGTCGCACAAAAGCGTCTTTTGGAACGCCACGACCATATGCAGACTTAGCTTGCTGATCTGGAGTCTTCTGATGACCCGAAGTGATAGGCGCAGAGAGTTAAAAGGAACTCGACGGAGAGGCTGCAGGGGACGTTGCAGAGTGAATTCCTGCGTCCTTTGCAGCCTGACTTGCTTTGTTCCTTTGTCTCTCTGCATGATCCTGCAAAATCTCATGAGGGTCATAGGCATAAGCGTCACGCGCTTCCCATGGTAATTGAACATGTAACTGTTCAAATACCCATCATGGAAGACGCGACGATCAAAGAGCCAAGGGCGTCCCAACAGTATATGGGTGGCGTCCATGGGGGTAACATCACACATCACAGTATCTGAATAAGGACCAATCGAAAAAGATACAAGACACTGTCGTGATACAGAGTTACCTGAACCGTCAGAGATCCATTGTAGACCGTAGGGTTGTGGATGTGGTTGTATAGGGAGGTTGAAATCCCGAACCACCCGCTCATTGATGATATTGCAGCATGATCCACCATCTATAATCACGCTCAAAGACGCAGTTTGCATGCGGCAACGTGCGTGAAAGAGATTTTCTCTTTGCTCTTGGGGACCTCCATCCTTGACGCTAAGAACGCGTCGGGTGACTAAGGCATACTTGTTCTCCTCGAACTCGTGATCAAATAGCCTTATCACCTCATCTTCTAACTCTGTAGGCTCCTCCTGGATGTCATCACCATCCGGTTTGTCGGAGAAGCTCTCGTAACCTGCCGTTTGGGAGGCGTAGAGGACACGTTTTGGATTCGGACAGTCCCTCTTGTAGTGTCCCCTACCACCACATTTGTAGCACTCTTGATCACTAATATGATCAGTACGTCCTTTATCAACTGATGGTGGTTGCGAACGGCGCGCAAATGATGGAGGGTTGGGTGCCGAACGTTGCGTCTGGCTAGTTGACGCTACACCTGTACGGTCATGTCGAGACACCGAAGCAGAATAGTTAGTACCTAAAGAATTGACAGGGGTATGAGAATACCTTGAAGGAGTAGATGACGAAGACTGCCAGGGCTATTGTCTACGTCGCTGCGCTTGGAGATAGAACTTTTGCGCAGTATGGACGACGTAGTTGAGGTCCCTGATTGGCAGAACATCGACTTGATCTCTGTATGGCTGTGACAAGCCGGTTATAAAACGTGTCCAAAGAGTAGAAGGAGAAACACTTACCCCTGCCTTGAAGTACATATCTTCAAGGCGAGCAAAGAACTCCTGGGGGGAATCTCGACCTTGAGTTGCAAGCGCAATTGCCGTCTTCATATCCTCTCGGTATGTCATCGGGACGTTCTTGCGTGTCATAATTGTCACTAATTGTTGCCACTCTGTAACAGCTGGCCACCCCATACGCGCCTGTTGTTGAACCAATCGGTTCCACCAAGTGCGCGCTGCACCCTGGAAGTGCAAGGTGACTATCTCTACCTTCTCATGTTGCTCATAGTGACAATGTTGAAGCACGTGGCTGGTACTCTGCAACCATTCAATAAACACAGACGGATCATAAGTACCAAGGAAGGGTTCGATTTTTACCTTGATCTCTCGTCGGGCCTGTGGAGCAGGAGGTTGTAGACGCTGTTGGGCCGGATGTACATAGGCAGCATAGAGATTGCATTGCCCTCTTTGCTGTTGTGGAGGACCGACAAACTGTTGCTGTTGTTGATGTCTAGGCCGGTGTCTGTGGCCCTGGGGAACTGCATTGTGGTATGCAACCTGATTTTGAGGCAGTCGTGGAGGAGGAACCCAACTTGTCGGGTAATATTGTAATTCTGGAGGGTCCTCTAAGGGCGGATGAAATCCATCTATATTCATGTAGGCCCCCTCCTCCTCATCCTCTAAGTCAAACTCCTTGAACTCGTCATCTGTATCTGACCCAGCAGGAGTACGAATACTCTGATAGTCAGCATAATCATTAATATTAAAGGAGCTAGAAGTTACCTCTCTTTGACGATGTGTAGGAGTGTGATGTTCCAGACGTCGGCCACTTGTAGGGTCATGCACATGATGTTGGGACCGTCCCCAACGTTTGTGCCCGTTGCTGAATGCATTGGCATCGCCGCCAACATACTCTGCAGGGGAGTGTTCCCCATCAGAATAGTCAGCATCGTCGTTCTCCTCAAGAATAGGCGCATGCGCAGGAGTTTTCGTCCTTTTCCGACGCTTAGGAACGACGTTACTTTCTTTTTGGGACCCCAAGCGTATCGTCTTGCCTGGATTCGTTGACTGATCCACATGCATGAGGGTCTTACCCTTGGCTTGCACCTTGTCTAAGGCACTCTGATCGTCTGGACTTAGCTTTAGGGGATCGGAGCCCCTTGTAGTCGATTGTTGTTCAACCAATTGTGCTAGCATATCTTGTATGGCAGAAATGGATGCTTTCGTCTCGGCCATTGCTGCGTTCGTCTCAGCTTCTTGTTGTTGCAACTTCTCCATCTCTGTCCTCGTATCATGTCCTTCTACAGATCCAGTCATGACCCTGTAATCCTGTATAGACAACAGAAAACCCAAGCAGAACAAGAGAAACAACAAAAACAACAGAAGTACGAGCAACAGTCGAACCGACTCCAAGATAATCACAACAAAAATCTAGGTCGTAGAGTTGCCGTAAGGGCGGGAATGGCTGATAGGTAAGTCACACAATAATTAAGGAGACGGTAAATGAATCAATCAACGGTAGGGATACGATTACCTTATTTTGGTTGTGCGCACCCTACGTCTCTCAATGCCAATTTTTTTAAGGCTTTTTTCACTCAAAATTCAACACTAATACCTTAAAAAAGAACACCTGCAGCTGCGTCGTTAGGAAAAACGGATTGCCAAAATTTAATTCGGCTTTGTCCTAGGCGTCCCAACTAATCAGCTGTCAACTATTGGTGAGTGGATAACTCACGGCAAACCAAATAGACAGATGTGCAAAATTAAAGCGCGCGATGAAAATTACAAAGATAATAGAACCCAAACCTTATAACCCGGACCTGAGAAACAGAATAAATATGTGTGCTCTGGAGCTTATAACCCGGACTGAGACGGAACAGAGTAATTATACTGCGGAACATTATAACTCGAGACTTATACCCCGGACCTGAAGCGGAACTGAATAATTCTTCTTGCTGGAGAGGCTTTTTGTCCCGGGTCTGAGAAGAACCGTAGTAATTACTTATACTAGAAATATAAAGATTGGGCCGACCCTCTCTATGCAAAGAAGAGAGCCCAACCAAAATAGAATGCAATAATATAAAATAGTTGTAAATGTAAGAAAATATAATAAGTCTATGGAAAATATAATAAACTAGAAATAATGAAAACTAGATGATAGAAATCAATATAACTAGTCTATATACCAACTGTAGAGAGACAAACAATGGATGTTGCCTCTGAAGTGATATGGCCTTGACCTGCTACGAGTTTGGTCACTAATGATTGAATCGTCTTCATCTCCTCTCAAGATCAAAAGGTTGATATTGCTCTTACAGCCTCTCGCTCTCCCTGCACATCGATTACGCTTGCTACGTTCCGCTCTGTACTTGGTCCAAGCTCGGAAAGAGGGAGATAGTAGAGTTCATAAGAACCCAGTCCAGGATTCAAGGCTAGAGTCCATCTAAGGAGGCCCACATATAATTGTAATCGTGAGCGTTTGAATCTAGAAACTTCATTGCAAATATTTTCATGTTTGTCCTTATGGGCACTTGTCATATTAGATCCAGCACCTATCGGTTATATATTGTAATGGTTTCATCAAAGATAACCTAAGGAAAATCGCAAAACGGGGCCCTTTGCCCTTTATTACACTCTTTGAGTGTAATATAACATCCCTTCTAATCTAAAGTGGTAACTAACCCTCTCCCTTTTTTAATTAATTTTTTTATAGAAAATTATATATACCCGTCCTAATTAAACTCCCACCCCTTTTCCATTCATTTTTTTCGAGCCCGTTACTTTCCTCTTTCTCTCCTTTCACTCCACCTTCCTCTTCCAAGCATTCCGGAGGATTTCGCCGCGATTTCTCCTCGTTTCTCGTCGATTTCGAGCTTCCTTACTCTCGCGCGATCTCCAGGTACGTTTTTTCTTCGTTTTTGGTTGATTTCTGTAGACATTAGGGTTGCCATCGTTGATTTGTTGTTTTTCTGTAATGCAGTTGTTCGAATCTGGTTTCTGTGTGAATTTCGACCAAATTTCATCTATAATCACTCACAGGTATGCAGTTTTTGCTTCTGTTTTGTGTTTTTAGGTTTTACGGTTTGATTTGGAGTTCGATTTTGCTTTTTTCTACTTGATTACAGTGTTGTTTTTGTGTGTTTTCCTTGCTAATTGCACTTTTTTTACTGTATCTCTTTGATTTTTACTTGTCTGTCCCTTTGCATGTGTTGATTACAGATTTGTTTGTTTAATTTTCGTATTTGTCATCATATGTATGGTATTTAGTTTTATTTGTTCTTTCTCATTGTTGTTTTCGTGTAATTTATGTTAGTTTTGTAGTTTCGATGACAGTTAGTTTGGTTATAAATCTGGTTTTTGTTTTGATGACAATGTGTGTGTGTGTGTTTTATGTTGAGGACAGTTTGTTTAGTGAAATCTTAGTAATATACTATTTGCGATGAATTTTTTTTTGTTTTGATGACAATGTGTTTGTTTGTGTTTTATGTCGAGGACAACTTGTTTAGTGAGATCTCAACATTATACTATTTGTTGATGACAATGTGTTTGTCATCGATATCCAGATTTCCCCTTGATTACAGTGTTCTTTGCTCTATTTTATTTTTTGTGCATTACAATATTTGATGACAAACACATTTTGTTCAAATGCGGATGACAATGTGGATGTCAATGTGGATGACAATTTGTTTTGATAAAATACAGTTTTTAGTACTCTTGATGACAGTATTTTTCTCTATTTGATGACAGTAATTATTTAAAAGTTTTTAGATTTGATTTCAAAATCTTCTATATTAGGATTTGATTGTCTATTTCTTCTTGTTGATGACAGTAATTTTTGTTTTTGTTCTAATAATTTATATTAGTTCTCTTTGATGACAGTTTAGTGCTTTATATTTTGTTTTATTGTTGAATTTTATGACAGTAGTTATTTATGGTTTTTGAGATTATGATTACAGTTTCTTGTATGCTGTATTAAAGTTTTTTTTCTTTTGTTTTCCTTTCTTAGTCTAAGATGGATATATCGAAAGTGAAATATGTTTGCCCCCCATCCATGCATATGTCAGCACAAGTTAATACGTTTGCAAATTGGGATGTCTTTCAAATTATTGATGAACATCTTGATGTTGATGGACTGTATGAAATAAGGAACGGAATTTTTGCCCCTATTGTTACTTGGGCAGACCAATTGAAGGTGTCGTCTCAGCTGCTCTACTACTTTATCCTTCATCAAGTGAAGACAAAAAAACTTCATGAAATGTGGTTCAACGTCAAAGGCCATGTTTGCCGGTTTGGTCTCCCTGAGTTTGCGGCTGTTACTGGGCTGGATTGTCGTGATTGTACCGACTATGAAATCCCAAATGCAAATATGATTGATGAATTTGGGGTCAGAAGCTTAAAATTTAAAGAGTTGTTAGCACTGTTTGTTATAGAGGCCAATCCAGCTAGGAAGCTGAGTTTGGCATATCTTCTTATTGTTGAGGGCGTTCTACTTCCTCAACGACCGAATCAGCCTATTCGTTCTGAATTCTACAAGTTGTCAACAAATTTGGATGAGTTTAGGAAGTATCCATGGGGGAGGTTAGTGTACTCTACAACTATTGAGTATTTGATGAAGGCAGCTACCGTAGGGAAGCCAGAGAAAGGTGAGCGTGCTCATGACACAAGAGTAACAATTTACTTGCATGGATATCCCATAGCTTTAAAGGTATTTTATCCATTAGATAATTTTGTCATCATTTCTTTCAATTACCCTCTTTATATTTTTTGCTCACATGTTTTCTTTACTATATGTTGTATTACTGAGTTAATTATTCAAGTTTTATCAAGTATGCTTTTTAAGTATGTCATGACATGTTTGTTTATACTTTTCATACATTTTGTCATCGCTACCTCTTTTGTTCTTCATGTTATGGTCGTATGAATACTATCATCTTAATTTAATGATTCATACTTATTATCCTCTTAATTTCTTATGAATTCATTTCACATTCATTCCTTTTCTCGTCTGTCATATTATTTTTTTAAATCTTTTCTATAGCATTCTGTCATCATCTATTGTATCTGCATCTAATTTTCCTTTTAATTAGTTTTTCTTCTTTTAACTATGGTATATGCCATCAACTATTGTATATGTCATCAATTATTTGTATATGTCATCAACTATGATATATGTCATCATCTATTGTATATGTCATCAATTATTGTATATGTCAATAACTATGGTATCTATCTTCATCATGCTTATCCTTTTTTTCTGTCTATCTGTTTAGGTTTGGATTCTTGAAACATTCCCTCAATTTCGGGATATTTTAAACTGTACTACAGCTGGTTCAAGAGAGATCCCTTACTGCCTTCGTTGGTTCAACAAGGATGTCGGTAATATTTGGTTTAGCGCAATTTCGAGACAAGTTAAAGAAACTAATCCGGTATTTATTTCTTCCTTCATCTTTTTCAGTTTGGTTTTATATATTGTCTTGTAATACTTTTTATTTATATCTATTTTTTGTCTTCTTTTATGTTCAGTATTGTAGATATCCTCCATATTCTGAGCATGAAAGATTTAAGGATCTGAATTTTCTGGATGAAAGGGATGACGCACTGTTTGATGGATTTGCCGAGCATATTCTGAATGTGGCAAAAGAGAAGGCTGACAAATAAGCATCCTTCAACACTGAGATTGCAGCTACTATTCCAATGGCTAGAGTCTATACGCGCAAAAGGAAAATCGACACTGTCAATCAGGCTCCAGCCCTAAGGATTACTAGGGCTCGCAACGTGGAGCCTAACCCAACTTTGAAGATAAAGTTGAAGGTTGCTGAGCCTAATAAACAATCTCCCCGGTTATTGAAGACTGTCGCAACAAAGAAAGCCTCTCCCAAAAAGACCCTTCTCTTAGAACAACCTCCAAAGGGCAAGAAGGTTTGCAATACAAAATCTGCATTGGTGTTGAGAAGTTCCCCTAGGAAGAGATCTGTTCTTCTAACAACTAAGCCAATTCCCACTAGTGCGCTCCCTATGAGGGACCCGGTGCCAAATGTAGAAGCTGCGGTTGACAGTGTGCTTCGGAGTTTGAATTCAAGGTTGTCTGGAGGCAGTTCATCCAAGAGTTTGCCCTCAAATGCAAAAGCACCAGCTTCGTCATCATCTAGTGCCAAAACAAAGACAGATTCAAGAAGGTTTGATCCCAAGAGTGCTCCTTTTGAACCAAACTCCCAACCATTTCAAGGCCACTCAACCATTCCTCAAGGTTCGAACAATGACTCCTCTGAGAAGATTTCAGATCTGAGCAAGAAGGTGGATCACATGTGCACTGTGATGGCTGATGTTCAAGGGACAGTTACTGGCCACACCTTGAAGCTAGAGGATGTGTTCAAAAAGCTAGTGGACATTGGGAGCCTCATTGAGACTTTCATTTCGTCAGTAAGAGCCAACAAAGCCGAAACAACTCCTCTTCCAACCGATCCAATCCACAACAATTTTAAGGTGTTGGAGGAAGCTTGTGGACTTGTTGATGATTCTGCTGCTTCTGCGAGGATAATTGGTGTAAAAAATTTGGTTGACAGTGTTGGAAAGTCTGTGCTTCCCTCTGCCACTGTTGAGCTTAATCTTGAGGGCAGTATTGGTGGGCCATCTTCTCTCCCTGTTCAGCGTAGTCACTCAAATAAATCTGTAGACAGTCATGCTGGAGGTACTGAAAAACTTGTGTTTTCGTCATCTGAGAAGTCAAAATCCAATTGCAAGCCTAGGTCTGATAATATTTCCAAGGAAGACAGTGTGGGTGAGTCTAATATTCCACAATCCCTTGGTATAACCCTGAGGCAGTCTCTGGATATCCCTAAGGAATCAAAGGATCAAGAGGTAGCTGTTGTAGATGATGACGGTAAATCAGATTGCAACAATGTTGACTTGTTTGTTGGTGAAAGTGATTCTGGATTTCTAGTGATTCCATCTGGGTCCCAAAATGCATTCCTTACATCTCCTATTGTATTTGAACCAGAAAGTGGTGATGCAATGTTTGTGGATGACAAATTGGTCAACTTAGAGGATGACAAGGTAGATATGGTTGATGATGACAAGGTTGTCATCCCAGATGAACACAAGATAGATATGATTGCTGATGACATGGTTGATATGGTTGATGATGACAAGGTTGTCATCCATGAGGAGGTGTTGGAAGTTGTAGATTATGTGGTAGATCTTCCAGTCAATCCTGTTGATAAAGGGGAATGTCTTGATATTGATAACATGGAATCTCAAGACAATGTTGAATCCGATGACAATGAGGCACCTGAAGACAATGTGGCTCCTGATGACAATGTGGCTCCCGATGACAAGTTGCTTAGGAAGTCTTCTAGGGTAGGTCATCCTAGCCCTGTCCTTCTAAGCCCCTTCGCAGTGCCAACTAAAGCCATTGGTATGACTCCCAGACCAGCGTACTCTTTCTATGAATACGACGATCGCTTGGTCTTCTATTCATGGCTAAAAGATGGGTATGTTGTATTTGTTTTTAGCTTTAATTTTCTAATCATTATTTTGTCATCAAATCATTATTCTGTCATATCTATTATATTATTTTAATTCTTAGCTTAAATTTGTCATCAAATCTTTTTATTTCATGGCTTAATTGCACTTTTATGTTTATATCTCATGAAGCGTGCTACGCACGCTTCATTTTGTCTCCAAGTGTGATTGATGCAATCCTGTCATCAAACACTTATAAGTTTTGATGACAATCCTGTCATCAATCCTGGCATCAAACACTTTTAGGTTTTGATGACATTTGTGTCATCAATCTTGTCATCCAGCACTTTATTATCTAAACTATCAAGACATTATCATCATCTTTTCTATGTTCAGTTATCATAATTTTTTGTATGACCTATTATACATTTGTCATCAAGCACCTTATCATGATATTTTGGTATCGTTTATTTTCAGTTTTTGAATGATGACATATATTGTCTGATGACATTTTTTTTCTCCTCTTCATTTTTTGCAGCAAGGAAGAAGCCACTATAAAAGGGAATGATATTAGCCTCTCTAAGCCTTTTTTCCAGAAGTTGATTAGGAAGAATGCTTGGTTCGACGACGTTGTAAGTGTTTTTATCATTGAAACCAGTTTTTTTATATTTTTATTATTTATGTATTTGTGTATAAATGCTAGAATTCTTTTCTGTTTTCCAGCATTTATCTGAAGCCCTATATTTCATGAGGAAAAGAATATTTGATGAGGGAGAAGAATTCAAGGATGTAGTTATTGTGGACTGGGTTTGGTTTAGTAGGATGAACCCCCAGTGTCTTGAGAAGGTGTTGTCTGGTATAGATTACAACCTTAATTTCCATCATGATTACTTTTCTGGTGCTCATCCACCAGCCTATGGGAAATCGTGGGCTAATGGCGTCTCATGGGTTTACTCACCATTTAATATCAATGACGAACATTGGGTTGCCCTAGAGATAAACTTGGTTAAGAAGCATATTACTGTTATGGATTGTTTATATACCCCAGATTCGAGAGCTAGTTTCTACAAGGATGAATTCATTATTGAATGTTTTGAGCCTCTTTGCAAAT
This sequence comes from Oxyria digyna, assembly GCA_029168935.1. NCBI lineage: Eukaryota > Viridiplantae > Streptophyta > Magnoliopsida > Caryophyllales > Polygonaceae > Oxyria > Oxyria digyna. The sequence goes on from JAPVLV010000013.1 coordinate 26,269,815, forward strand.
TACTCCCTGTTTTGTTAAACAGAAGTGGGATGTTCAATCACCTTGGGAACCTAGACAATGATTTCACTCTCACTAGGCATCGTACTCTCCCCCAAGACAAAGGGTATGTATTCATTATTTCTTTTTGAAGCATTTTATTCTTAACTTATTCTAATTTCTGATGTATTTTTGTTTTTTCAATGTTACACTGCATAACCATTTTTATTTTTATGTTTCTTTTGGTTTTCAGTGGTAATTGTGGTCTCTTTACATTAAAGTACATTGAAGCTTTTGCATTTGGGAGTTCCTTGGATGAGCTGGATGACGATCATGTGAGGGCACTTAGGGAGAAGATGGCAATTGAGCTATTTCACCAAGAGATTGTGTGGAAGCCTCTACCTCTTAATCGTAAAAACCTATAGAATTGATTCAGCTTTGTGTTTTCACTTTCAGTAAAAACTTGTTAATAGTGATATACTGGACGACAGTGTTTGTTTCACTTGTGTAAGACAATTTGGGATAATGTGTGCCTTTTTGTACTCCAGTGTTTGTAATGATGACAGTTTGTTTTGCAATCTTATTTTAGTGATGACAAATTATTTAAAGTGTTTTATGGTTGTCCCTATTAATGATTGTGATTCTATCATACTGTCATCCAGATGACATAAAAGTTTTATTACACTATCATACTTTATGTACCTATTTTACTTTTAGATCATCGTCATCACTGATTGTTGATCACAATGATCTAAAGCATCATTCTATCTCACTCATTGTGTCAATTTTTGATGACAGTTCTATGTTCATTTAAAAATTGTCATCAACTGTCATCTTTCATTAAGTATGTCAATGTTTGATGACAGTTCTATCTTCACTTAATATATTGTCATCAAGTGTCATCTTATAAATTATATTTTTTATCATTATTAAATTTGTTCTCCTCCTCATACAATTTCTTATAATTCTTTGATGACTGTTATATACACTCGAAAATATATCTGAGTGTTGTGTTCTGAGTGTGGTTGTGTTCTTTATTGTGTTGAATTTATGCAATAAAAGAATGAATTCCTGCTTTGCTTCCGATGACAGATATTGATGTTTTCATTTATTTTTTCATCTGTAATCTAATGTTCTAAAATTTTCAATCTTTTAAATCCATGTGTTTATTAATATGTTATGATATCATATACTTTGTCATCACGGATGACAGAGTTATCATTTTGTCTTATAGGCCAATTATTTAAATTTTCATCAACTTTTTAATCAGATATCTCTTTCTATTCTGTCATCTGTCATCATTTGAATTTTAAATTTTGTATTTATCTTATGAAGCACGCTACGCGTGCTTCATTTCTCTTCTCATAATTTTTTGTTAAACCTTGATGACAATTTTATGCGTTGATGATTATTCAACTGTCATCAACTCTTATCTGTCATCTACCTCCATCTGTGAGCTTTTCTGATGCAAAACATCTAAGTATTTAATATATTCATCCAATTGTTCAACAATTTTTATATATTGCAATGACCATGTGCTATGTCATCCAAAATACTTGTTCAAATCAATTCAAAAAGGACAGTAATGCAAACGATATATGTGTAATAGTATTTTTTATCAATGTAATTAAACTATTCTAGAACAAAAGGTGAACTTCTGGCTTCTGGGGTTTTGTTCATGCATGATGTTCTGTTGTGTCTAGTGGATCCGCATAGACTTCATCTTGCGGGTCTTCTTGGTCCACACCTCCTCTTGCTATGATTTGGGAACTCACCTTCAGACGGTATTCTCTTCTTCTTAAGTTTCCCTGTTCTTTTATCTGGCTTGGGAGGTAGGCATTGTATGTTCATTATCTCCTCTGGAATCATTTCTTTAGTTTGCCTAGGCACAGGATATATGGTCTCCTTGTAAGAATTCATCCAATTCTCAAATCTATAGTAGTCACTCACAAATCCTATCACTTTCACCTTTTCTTTCTGCATTGCCGCCATTCCATGTACACAGGGAATATGATCTAGATCAAACACTCTGCAAGTGCAGCTTCTTTTTGCCAAATCGACAACTCCATAGAAATCTCCTCCAATCACCTGGTATTGGAACCCATTCAATGCCCTCACTTCATATTTCTTGGACAGTTTATGCCTTTTTTGAAGAATTTCCTCTATGTTTGGTGGCACCACTTTGCTCAGCGCTTCTTCTGTTTTGTTGCGCCTTTCAACAAACCATCTTATCAGCATTTCTAAAACACAATCCAATAGGGCAACAACCTGAAATGACCTAGCCTCTAGTAGGACCTTATTGATGGTCTCTAAATTGTTTGTAGTCATTATGTTGTATCGGTCTCCTTTGCAGTGTGATCTTGCCCACTTCTCAAATTTGGAAATAACCAAGTAATCCCCCATTTCCTGATTAATTGCACATATCTTCTTGAAGTTCTCCTCAAATTCCCTTTTTGTATAGCTGTTTGCAGCCAAAGTGAAGAGCTTGTGCACACCCCTGTCCTTATACCTTGTCTTGAGGTTTTGATGAACATGTCTTCTACACACACAATGCTTTGATGATGTATAAATGCTCTGCACTGCCTTTATAATACTTAGATGCCTATCAGACACAATAACCAATTCCTGTGAACTAGGGATCACTGTGATAAGCTGTTGGAAGAAAAATGTCCAAGATTCATCATTTTCTGAATCAACAATTGCATACGCCAATGGATAAATTTGTTGGTTCGCATCCTGCGCAGTTGCAATCAATAGGTGTCCTTTGTACTTTGTATGCAAATGTGTTCCATCCACCATGATTCCTTCAAATCAGAAGTATTCTGTCATCAACGGTCATTTTTTATATATTTTTGTTACAAACCCTTTGAAATATAGTACTATTTATTGTATTTTTTATATTTTCTTTTCATTCACTGTTATCATGCATCCTTTAAGAATTCTGTCATCAAACATTGTCGTCAAATAAAAATGTCATCAAAATCTGTCATCCTGCATCCTTCAACACATATTCTGAGCAATACACATTTTGAGATTTTTTTTGTAATAATACACTCATCAAATACTGTAATCATTAATGTTTTTAATATATTTTCAAACACTGTCCTCATTCATCATGTCATGCTTTTACCTTATTTTAAAATTCTGTCATCAACACATATTCTCAACACATATTGTCATCCTTAGTCCATCTATTGTAAGATTCAAGTATAGCAAGGTATGTCTAAATACCTTTCTCATTTGATCAAATCCTCTTATTGTTGCTCCTAGTGCTATGAACACATACTTGAAGCGATTTTCGTCATCAACCTCTAGCTTTGTGTATGTGCCTATGTTGACTTGTTTGATCATGTGGCAATATATAGGCAACATTCCATAGTTTTCTTCTGGTGTTCCTCTAATCAAATTTTGTGCCCATTCCTTTGCCTTCAAAGCCTTCCAATAGCTCACATCCATACAATGTTCTTTCCTCATGTCGTTCCGGATACTTTTAGGGTTCGGTCCAGTTTTCACCCCTTCATACCTACACACACAATAAATCATCCAAACTGTCATCTTTCAATATTAATGTGTTTGTATAAGACCATAACTATTTTGCAAATATGTTTTGTTACCTTGTTTTAATCTGCTCTCCAACCATCTTGTATGTTGGCTTGCACTAGTTTTCACACCTAAAGTCAAAAGAGCATGTGTGTTCTTCTCTATACTTTCTTATCTCAAAGAAATGTGTGTCTTTCAACACCATTGCCCTCAGCCCCCAGTTGCAGTTCTCATCTGCACACTTAACAGTAAACAAATCAGGGGTTGACTTGTATACCTTGTACACAAAGTTCTCCCTCATAACGACTTTCCTAATGGCAACTTTGAGCATCTCCTTTGAGTCAAAAATCTGTCCAATATGGATGAACCCTGTGTAGTCTTCATAAGTAGACTATCACCCTCCATAATTTCTCTCCATTCAGTAATTTTGTCCCTTGATTCACAACTAATTACCTCACTCCCACCTTCCATCTCATAATCATTCTGAAATGGAACAAGGCTGTTTTTTTCACTCACTACTGTCGTTTTAGTTGTCTTCTTCTTCTTTCTCTCTGTCACATACAAAGGCACACTCCATTGCACCTTCTCTGATTTGTTGATTTCAATGAAACAATTGAAGTCCTCGTCCGTCTCTACAATATATGGTACCTGAATTTTCTGGAAAGGATTCAAGTGCGACAACTCAATTTCATGTGCTTGTGTCTTCAAATTAAACCTTTGAATAATGGTATCCTTTGCACCATCCAACCCTATGTTGATGTCGATTACAAATGCTTTTGAAATCAATGTCCCAACATAAGCATTCGAACCATCTTTCATCTTCCAGTCTCCTCCCCAACATACAGTTAGAATATTCATTTTGTACCTGTATAGCACATGTTATTGTCTTCATAAACATTCTGTCATCACTCTACAATTCCTGAATTGTAATGAATCCAATTTTCAATCTGTCATCATACCTAATATTATAAATTTAAATTCTAAATCCTGTCATCAACTCCTTTTCTTAAACAACAATACTGTGATCTCATTTCTGTCATCCAACACACATCATGTAATCCATCAACATTCTGTCATCACTGTTTAAATTCCTGAATTGTTATATTATGTCATCTAATCCATCAACATTCTGTCATTACTGTCATCCAACACACATCATCTATTTATCAAACCGTCATCACATTTACATTTTTAAATCTAAGTTCAATATTATGTCATCAACTTTCTATATGAGCATCATATTGTCATCATGATCAACATTCATCAGTTTCATCTATATTCATCAACACTCTGTCATCCAGTTTTCATTATTTTATTCAATCATTGTTCTTCATGTTATTCGTCCACCAAAATCCTTTTTTTAACAACATTTTGTCATCAAAAATACAGAAAGTCTTTAAAATCACAGTTTATTTAATTATTTCGTGTGTTTTAGCATTCACATTCATGTAATTATATGATGACAGTTTGAATTTTACCTCGATTTCGATTTGCAGTAGGAAGTTTCTTATATCGAGACGACAGATTGATGCTTTATTAGTTTGATGATGTCAAACCTTGAATTTCATTCCAGAATCTACCCCGAGAGAGATCTTATGAAGCGCACGAAGCGTGCTTCATTTCACTTACCAGAAAATTTGATTCGAACCACCAAATTCAGTCGATGCGAGCCGAGATTATGCCTGGCTTCGAGTTTCCTGGTGGAGGCGTTTGCTGCAGTGGGAAGGAACGAGCTTTTTTGCTCCAAATGAAGAGGAAGTGCGAGGATGACAACACTTGCAAGGAGGACGAAGGAAATCCGTGTGGAGAAGGAGAAGGTAGAAGATCCGTGAAGGGAGAAGAAGCTGGAGGAAGAAAAAAATCGGCAGGGAAGGGAAGGAGAGGAAGTCACGCGCGTGTAACAGATTGGAAAAGGAAAAGGTTAGATTGCTTTCCTTGTATAAAAAGGGTTAGTTTCTTCACAAAACATAGTAAAAAGGGTTACTTAACCCGTTTTTGGAAGGAAAATCTTTCTACATTTTTGTGCCTCTCTTCGTATGGAGGCTTAAGTAGGGCTGAGGTTGGTTGTTTCGTGGGGTTTGCAGTAGTGGGTACGGGTGTAAAAGTTGATACATGTGCGGAGATTTGTGGAGGTATGGGATTGGCAGTGGTTGGTACGGTTGTATGGTTTTTTAAAGGCAACGTATCATCCCAAAACATAGATGGAGTTGTAAAATTCGAAAGAGGTAAATCCGTATGATTTTGAGAAATGTTGGAATTTTTTAGAAAAGGAAATTTTGTTTCATGAAAAATTACATCACGTGAAATGATGGTTTTCTTATGAGTAAAATCATGGAGTTTGTAACCTTTGATTCCGGGTGGATAGCCAATAAAAACACACTCCATTGAACGAGGTTCAAATTTGGTAGGACGAAGAGGATGTGTAGAAGCAAAGCAACGACAACCAAAAACACGTAAATGTGAGTAAGTAGGAGATTTGCAAAAGAGTATTTCAAAAGGAGTTTTATTTTTCAAGGTACGACTTGGCATACGGTTGATTAAATAGTGGCGGTAACGATGGCATCGCCCCAAAAATGTTTCGGTAAATGAGATTGAAAAAGTAGTGCATGAGCAACGTTCAACATGGCGGTGTTTGCGTTCAACCACACCATTTTGTTGTGGGGTATTGACACAACTAGTTTGATGTAAAATCCATTTGGATGAGTAAAAATCAAAACATTTGAATTTTGGTCCATTATCGCTACGGACAATTTTTACACGTTTATGGAATTGATATTCGATGAGTCGGGCCTCGACTTTGCTTTTCATAAGATAAATTCATGTAAATTTTGAAAAGTCGTCTACAATAGTTAAGAAATATTGTGCCCCTATTAAAGAAGGAACATGGTAACCTCCCCAAATATCCATATGAATAAGATCGAAACATGAATAACTAGTGGAAGTATTTAATGGAAAAGGTAGTCGAGTTTGTTTGGGCAAAGGGAAAATTAAACAAGAATTTTCAAGTGAACTATTGTGTTGAAAAACTGGAATGAGACATGATACTTGTTGTGATGGATGTCCAATGCGTTGGTGCCATAGGGAGGTTGAGATGGTGACATTACATGAAGTGATTTGTGGCTGAGATCTGAGGCAGTATAGGCCATCTCGTTCATATCCATTAACAATCATCTTCCCCGTGAGGAGGTCCTGAATCACACAAATTCTTCTTAGAAATATAGTAGCATAGAAATAATCATAGGCCAGTTTACTAATTGAAACAAGGTTAACAGAAAATCCAAGAACACAAAGGACATGCAATTTGTTAATTGAGATGTAAAAGTTACGGTTCATATATGTGAAACGGTATAAGATTTTCCATCCGGTTAACGAACAAAACCATTTTTAGTTGGTTCATAAGAGTCTAAAAATGAGTATGATAGGTAACGCGGTCACTCGCTCCACTATCCAAAATCCATGAATCTGAAGGGTAAGAAGAATGAGGTTGGATATTACGTGAGAAGTGCCGATTTTGAGAGAATTTACCGACATGGTTTTCGTAAGCGAATTGGATGGAAGGAGTCAAAGTTGGGGGCGTTGTGAGGCCATGAATAGTTGAGCTATTCACCTGAGAAGGGACATCAATTGTTGATGGTTGAAAGGTGGCGATTGATCGGTTGTTGAAATGCCGGATTAATTCGAACTGGGTTATGTAGAAGTACTTGACGATTGCCCACCGTGGAGCCATTTGGTGAATCCATGTGTTGGATTTCATGTGTCGATTGAGTGAGTTTCTCCCATGGCTTGGATCGTGTACAATCGTTTTCTGTAGATGGGTTGATCGACATGAGGAGCAAGTGTGAGGATCGATTGATAAACCTAAGAAGTTGATACCATATAGAAACAGAGAATGTATGAAACTAGTGTTGTATGTAATATTTTATTGACGAGAAGATCGACGTCACCGAGTATCAGAAGGATGTCAATCTCTCTCAGAATGAGATTGTCGAGCGGAATTAGGGTTTCTGCTGCCGATACGGCAAGCAAAAAGTAGTAGCTCTAAATTGAAGATTGTGCTCTTGCGCACTCAGGTATGTATAACCTAAATTTGTTCGAATGAGGCTTTTCTGTGATGCCAACCTTAGAACTTGTTTATCAATTGGTTCTCGATTTTATGGATAAATTGTAGAATTGAGTAGTCTTGTTCAGGATTGGTATGCGGTAGTTAATGTTAATTGGATAAATTGAATTGCAATACAGTGATTCAATGTGACTAACATTGTTTTAAATTAGTATGCAGTAGTTGATGCTCAGTAAAATATTTAAATTGTGTTGCCTGTGATTAAATGTTTGTCTACATCAGGAAGCTATGTAAAGAAATGCTACCGCTGCAGCTCACGCCTTAGAAGAATCCCGGTGCTTACAAATTGCTACAGAAGAAGCCGTTGATTTAACAAACCTAATACAGAATGTTGTAAGTTTTATTGACAGTAATCGTTCTTCTTCTTATTTCCTTGTATTGAGTTGTCTTCACTACAATCTCATTACTGCATTCCTTTTGCTTTTGTTATTATATTTTTCGGAGGTTACGCTTTATGATTTATTTCATGTCGTCTATGCTTTTTTTAGACATTGTAATTAAATTATTTGAAATCTGGCGAATGGTAATGAGGCATTACGGCTTAGCTGCAGAAAAGGTTGTACATACAACAAATTTGATTCATGTTGATTGGGATAATAAAACTCAAGGCTTATGGATGCAAGATTTTCCTTGGAAACATCAATGTAACTTGAATGAAGTCTCTAACTTTGAATCTGACCTCATTGATTATCTCAGTGTGTTAAAGGTATCAGTGTGTTGCTTTCCCGTTTTCTTTCCTCTTGTGTGTGTATTGGGAGTATGGTTGTGGCTGGAACTTCTTTGCCAACTTTTTGTGAAGTAATTCTCCTCGAAAGAGGTTGATTGGCTACTGGATATCAACTAAACTCTTATTGGTTTGTTCTTCACAGCTTCCTGAATTTATAGCTAACATCCCAAGTCTCGGCAGCTTGAAGATTAATTCATCCTTCTTCAAGAAGTTTGATTATGGAGATGCATTGGTATTAATTTTCTCCTTGCAGGTGTTACCATTTAGTTTCTTGTGACATTTACTTCATAGTATATTGCTCTGCCAGCTAAGAAACCTATGAGGGCATATAGTTTGTTCTGTACAAGCATTTTACTGGTCGTAATAGTAACTTTTCTCAAACTGATGAGTTCATATAAGTGAGCCATGATAGACACTACAGCTCATTATTTGAGAAGGCTTTTTAGTAAATGATGTGGGGGGAATTTTTTGATAAACAAAGTGATGTATAACCCAAGGAAGTTACTCCTCAGTTCATATTAGTGAGCCATGGTTTTTTCCTGAATTAATTGTCTGTTGATTTTGGAATTCATGACATCTCTACCTGATTTACTTTTAATACAACTATTTTTTATATTTTAGGTCAGATTGGTTGGGTCTGTTCCTGGTTACCACACAGGGTCTAACCTAAGGAAGTGGGGTCATATGAAGTTACGCTCTATTCTAGAGAAATGTAGTTTCGACAAACAATTTCGAAATTCTCCATTAGTTTATCAGGTAAGTATATCCTTGGATGACTTTTATTTTGCACCTATCCAGTTTAGCTTTAGACATGCATCTCGCTGCTGAATGTGCAAAGATTTTGAAATTTGTTGCTGAATGGAATTGTACAAGTAGCAGTAACTAAGTTAGTATATCTAAATGTGGAAATTTCATGCTTCAGTTTTCTTCTCTTGGTTCTCTTGACGAGAAGTGGATGTCTGAGCTCAAATTTTCAATGTCTTCTGGGACTTCAGATGATAAAACACCGCTAGGGTTGGGTGAACCACTAATAATCAAAAAAGCGGCGGGGACAAGATTTTATGTTGAATTATATCTTGTATACGTTATCTAAAATTTTATCAATTTAAAGATTTTTAATCCCCGGGCAATAACATGTGTGCTCAGATATTTAGATTTCTTCTGACTCTTAATTTGCCCAATTTGCATAGCACCACTCTTTATAACTTTATAAGCAAATAGTAGTTAAAATAGTTGATACATACATTTTGATAGTACTTCAACAACCGTACAATACTTATTTTGCATTATAATGATGCTTCTGAAAATCATGAAATGTCCAAAATAGTACTCCCGTTCATTTTTGCAATAGCAAGCCCAATTTATTCCCATATGTTGCTATTTTGGACATTATTTTTTCAACCTGCCTGGTTTGTCAGAAGATGTGATGACTGAGCCTTATCTTTGCAATTTACAGTCCTCGTCTGCACAGACCTGTTTGTTACCGTTTTGATGATTTGATTAGCATATTTTCAGCTGCTAGTATGTCTGGTCTCATTCCTAAGGACACAGCATAACTCTACTGTTCAGATTAAAGATGATAGCCTAAAGATCATAATCATTGTTTTTTTAGTCGAAGATTGTAATATTGTTACTCTACTGTTTATGTGACTTGATCAGGAAATAAGAGCCAGATAAGATTAATTCATCCTTCTTCAAGAAGTTTGATTATGGATATTGCACACATCATCACCTTGTCGGCCATGTTGTTACGGATATTGTTCCTTTTGCCCTTAAATGTTGTTATTTTTCATTGTAATTCCCTTAATATATTACCCCTTTTGTCATAGACCAAGGTAGCTGCATTGCGTGTTCAGCATGAGAATGTCGTGAGTAGTGTGAATCAGGAAATTCAAAAATTGACCAGATCCGAGGTTGTTGGACGAAGAGTCTTGCCAGACTCTGTCACGGTAAACAAAGGGCCTTTCTTGGGTCTCAAGTCAAACATCGAGCAAACTGCCAATATACTATCCAGATCTCAAGTTTGGAGGAGAAGCCACTCAGTTCACCATTGAGCAACTTCAATCTGGAGGAGAAGCCAATTTTAACCAGGTAAAAATAACAAGTAAAAAATGGTATATTGTTTTACGTTGATCTAAGAGTAGACAGTTGCATTAACTTACCGTCTAGTGATGACTAGTGCCAAATGATTCTAGTGTAATTATTTTATTGTTGTTTCTTAATTCAGTGTTAAAGCTTGTAGTTGGCTAACTACTATTATATGAATTTGTGTAATTATTGATGCTAATGACTTTTTTTTACCCCTGATAATGTTTCTCGGGGGTTTTTAAAACCGCCGAGACACTTTTTAAGGGAGGTTTTTAAAACCGCCGAGAAATATTTTAAGGGAGTTTTCTTAAATTGGCGCCCGTTCCTATATTTTTCGCGGGGGTTTATAAAACTCCCTTAAGACGTTTAACGGCCAAGCGTTACAAGGGGGTTGATTAACCCCCTTGCACTTCATTAAAAAACCCCCGTAAAAGCTACTTTCTGTACTAGTGTGTGCGTCGTGATCGGTCCAATTCTGTAGATTGAAAAGCAATCCTTGCCCCACAAGATTTCTTTTCAAAACCTCAAGACATACTTATCCAACCCACAATTGCTGGCCAAACCAAAAAATGACGAAGCTCTACCACTCTACCTAGCCGTGTCAGAATAGTCGGCCAATGTAGTTGTGGTAAGGGAGGTGGATGACACACAGTTTTTGATCTACTAGGGGAGCAGAGCTCTACTTCCAGTCGAGACAAGGTATTCGACATTGGAGAAAATTATCCTTGCACTAGTCATGGCATCTTACAAATTGAAGCCATATTTGAGGCACATACAATAGTTGTTTGGACCAATCACCCATTGAAGGTTGTAATGAGGAAGACAAAGTTCATAGGGAGCATGGCTAAATGGGCGATACATCTGAGCATATACAAAGTCGAGTTCGAGCCTAGGACGTCGATAAAGACTCAGGCCTTCGTGGTCGATTTCAGTCCGACAATGGAAGAAGAGGCCATAAAGGAAGCATCAGAATTGTTGTCGACCGAGGGGCAAGGAACTTGGGAACTCCACACCGATGGCGCAACAAATTCACGAGGAACAGGGCTAGGCGTCGTTCTTAAATCACCACAAGGGGACTGGATAGCCCATGCGGATGTGAGTGGGATGCAACAAATAACGAAGCTGAATACGAGACGCTTATCTTCGGGCTCACTCTAGCTCACGACTTGACGGTCGACGACATCAGGGTAACATGCGTTTCCTTGTTGATAGTGAACCAAATACAATGGTTATACACGACAAAGACGACATAATGATCCCGTACTTAAGCATAGTCCAGGAAGGATCAAGAAATTTTCCAAGTTTGAAATCAACCAGGTTCCTAGAGAACAGAATGCGCATGTTGACGCATTGGCTAATCTGGGATCAACTCTGGACCCAAGAGAATTTCCCAGCGTCCCTATTGTCCACGTAGAGACATCGGCATTGGCAAAGATGAACGGCCGTCCAGGAGAAGTAACAGTGATGGAAGAAGGTACGAAGACGACATCCACCACTAACGATTGGACTAAACCACTTCTCGACCAGGTGATAATGGGAGTACTACCAGACGACAAGGGCACGGCTAAACGCTTCAAGGTACAAGCACTATCTTTTGAAATAATAGATTCTTCTCTCTGTAAAAGTTCTGTTACGGGACTCAAGTTGGGATGTCTTAATCCGGACAAAGCACATAAAAGGTTGCAATCTGTGCACGGCAGAGAATGTGGAAATCACACAGGTGGACGAAGTTTGGTTTGCAAACTACAACGCATGGGATACTTTTAGCCGACTATGAACGTTGACGACTTGATCTATGCCAATAAGTGTGATGCATGTCAACGACATGCACCGATCAAACACCAACCATTGGAATTATTACATCCAACACTCGTTCGATGGCCTTTCATGCGGTGGGGCATGGACATCATCGGTAAATTGCCCTCGACACCGAGGAAACATGTATTTTTCTTGTCTATGACCGATTATTTCTCTAAATGGATAGAGGCAGAGGCATACACTGAGATAAAAGAGGCTCAAGTCATTTCATTTATCAAAAGAAACATCTTGTGCAGATTCGGCGTGTCGTAAAAAATTATGTGCGACAATGGCTCCCAATTCATTGCGAAGAAGACTAGAGCGTTCTGTGAGTGATGGAACATCGACCTAATTACCTCCACACCAAGATATTTGCAGTCGAATGGGCAAGCATAGTCTAGCAAAAAATCTTAATCAACAACCTTAAGAGAAGGCTCGACGTCTCGAAAGGCTAATGGGCAAAAGAACTTTCTTACGTATTGTGGGCAGATAGGACAACCCCGAAGAATGCAACGGGGCAATCCCCATTCTCCATGGTATATGGGTGTGAAGATGTCATTCCACGAGAAATCCTCGTTCCCACTTCTAGATATGGCTTACTAACCTTCGACATAAATGACGATGATTTAGCCCAAAACCTTGACACCATTGGAGAATTAAGAGAAAAGGCAAGAATCAGAATGGTCCAGTATCAACAACAAGTCGCTCGAAGTTACAACAAGATTGTAGGAGTCAAAGTCTTCAAAGAAGGAGATTGGGTCTTAAGGAATACATTGCAGAATACCAAGGACCCAAGGGAAAGAAAATTTGCCCCGCAATGGGAAGGACCCTACCTATTCACTAAGGTATTGGGGCAAGGAGCATACCGCCTACAAGACGTCGAGGAGAGAGCGATCCCTCGAAGTTGCAATGTGACACACTTGAAACAATATCATTTCTAAATAAACTTCGCATTCTTACTTCATTTTTGTGTCCGTTAATTACTTGTTCAAAATCGCTGACTTAGGCATCGAAGGGTCGTTGGGATAAAACTCATCGACCAGACCTATAGAAACCTTACTTGTGCATATTTTTTAAGAAAATCGGGACAAGGACATGTGGATCCACTCAAGAAACATCAAGCGCTAACACACACGGTCGACTGTCATAGGGTATAGAACAAAACGGCACGTTGGCACACATCCCGCCTTACAAAATACATAAGGTATGGGATCACCCAACCTAAGACAATGACTACAAAAAACAAATTGCTTTCTCCCTTGGAAGAACGATATTCATGTCATGACTAACTAAACTATTCACATTGACGGGCCACACCAACATTTCGATTGATCATGGGAGAAACAATTAGGGACGTCGCCAAACCGTCTGCCTTGACACAAAAAGACATAGAAAGAAAAGAATAAGACGACTTAAAAATTTATGTCAACACCATTCTAACGCAGTAAAACGTACAAGCACTCACGGTGAACCAAGATGTTCCAAGAGTCAAAATGCATCAAAAGAAAGATGACCAAACGACCAAACCCCGAAAAGAGTCAGAATTACAAGACCCGCGATGGTGGAAGGGTCGACAAAACAGTGTACTTACAAATTCTGCGACCCAGGATGGAGGACGGGTCGCCGAAATAACAATGTTTGCCTTTAACAAAGGACTTTCTATTGACAAAGAGAAAGAAAAACAATGGAATCAATAGTCGACAAGTTGATCGACAACATTCTCAATAGAGTTCTCATGGGCAGTCTCTAGCACGACTTCAATGCGCCCACTACTGTCTTTGCCATCAAAGGGAGCATTATTCTCTCCATCTATGCCACAGGGTTTCTGAAACTCAACACCGGGGCACCCCTCGGGGTAATCCTTAGCTAGACTAGCCTTCTCAACCTTCAGATCCCAAGATTTTGTCTTCCCAACTTGGAACTCCTCGGTCATGTCGACCTTGCATTGGATAGTGATGAACATACCGACGTCTAGAATGACCTCACCACATTTATTCTTGACCCTCGACATTTCTGACTCGAGCTCAGCCATCATCTCCCTTGACTCTTGCACTTCTGACTCCAGCCTCCGTCGTTTAGTCTCACTCGACTTAAGAAGGGTCTTCATTTCTGCCCTCACCTCTTCATACTTGGATTCAGAAAGATCAATCTTGGCCTTGGCATCAGAAAGCATGCAATCGATCTTAGCATGAGTAGAGAGAAGATGACTGAGAATCTGCAAGTGAGAGAACATACGAAAATTAATTTTAAAACTTGACGAAGACTCTCAAAAACAAAAAGACCGACATACCTCCCAAGCACCATTGGTCGCTAAGTTCAAATTCTCCATAGTCGGTAGTTTCTGGACATCATCAACAATGGGAAGGATTGCCAAATCGGTTGAGTCGGAGGTTCTTTTACTTTTCTTCCTCAACACATCCTTAATGGCCAAAGGAGCTTTCCTCTTGACGATCGGTGATGGCTTAGGAGGAAGAGCGGATGAGGATGCCTGACCAGAAGCTTAAAGTCCATAAAATCCTTGGTAGGGACACGAGTGGAGGCTCTTCACTTCAAGCCGACACAACTTCCATAACAACATGACCTCATAGTTAACAATTATTGATAAAAAAAAGTCGCTTTTTGCAAAAAGACGTAATAAATCAAGTACAACGCTTACATGTATCGGGGGAGGCAGTTGGAGTTACCATGACTAGCACTTGAGGAATGATCAATTTACAGATGGTCTTGTTATTATATGTTTGGTCGCACTCCGAGGTCTCGGGAAGCTTCTCAATCTTCTCTTCCAACAAAGTATTCAACTTGCGATGAATAATGGTAGGCGCTAAAGAAACAAGCATGGAAAAACAAATATGACATCGAAAGAAGAAACAAAACTTCCCAAAGCCATTTTGTCCTCAAGAAGGGACAATCACCCCCAAACCGTAGGGACGTCATCCTGACAAAAAAACCGCTTCTTCCAACCACGGTCGTTGACATTAAGCTTCAGATAAAGAGGTTCTTCGTCGGGACGAGGGCGTAAGCTATACTCACAGGACTTGGCTCGAAAGTGACTATGGTGGTGGTCAAAAACTTCAAAATCAATGCCTAGGCCATAACACTCGACTAAACGGTCTATGATCCTAAGGAGGCGCCACTCACTAGGCATGATTTGACATACTACAAGACCGTAATTTGACAAGACATCACGAGTGAATGAGAGAAAGGGAAGGTTTGACCTATTTTGAAAGGGTTTCATAGAAGCAAATCCAACCTTCATGACAAGTGTCAGCCTTTTCATCGGGGTAAGGGAGTCGTGCGTCGGTGGACGAGGTAAAGCTACCTTATTTCAACGTTCTTGAAAGGACGTAGGTGTCCATATCACCAGACGGCGCATCCTCGCCTTCCAGGAAGAAGTTTGGGGGGCGATTGTCTTCACCTGTTGAGAAGGAAAAACTTGACGACACCATTAAAGGAGGTAGAAGAAGAAGAAGATGGACATGGCGATAAGAGACGTTTTTACCTTGGGAAGAAAAGAAATCGCCCAAGAATGGTAATGATGAAGATCGACAAAGGTTACTTATGGAAGTTAAGTAGCTTTACTCATTCAAAATACTTGGCTAAGGAGGGCCCACGTATGACAAAGTGAGAGGATGAAGAAACAACCCAACTTCACTGGTTTACTTGGCCCATTTCTTGTGGCAATTGTTTGGCCCGAGTTTTTACAGTCCAATTCATGTAGGAGGCCCATAAAGCACAATGCAAGGTTAAGGTGTTACAAAAAGTGTCGTTGAGAACAGAACCGAGTCGAGGAGAATCAATCGGAATGGATTCGGATAGGGGGCGTTGACAACCTTTGTCCATTAAATGATTGAATCCCATGACGTTCGCCGGAGATTTCGCCGAATATCTCTCCATTAATTGTGAAACATTCAATGACAGATACGAGTGAGGCTTGGATGATATAAAAAGAGGAATATATGAAGAAGAAGACACACACAAACGGCCAGAGTAAGGACACAACAAACTTCAATCTTAGTCTATTTTGTCACAGTTTCGATTCTAATTTAATTTGTTCAGAGCCATAAGCAATACAATCAATTTCCTTCATTTATCCTTTAGATTTTTGTCTCTTAGTCCCATCAAAAGTCTTGTCCACCAAAGATTAGTGCTAATATTTTTGACGATATTCTGATCGATCGATTTGTCACCCTACTAAAGAAATCGCCCAAGATTCGTGCCAATTTCCTATCGTTGCAAAACCCATAGCCGATACGGTTAGGAGTCATTGCACCCCAAACAAGTGTACGATTTTTCAAAGACACATGTGTTTGCAAATGAATGAATACATACATGGTTGTCAGGATCGGGATCCTACTTTGGATCGGATGGGGGGGGGGGGAGGTAGGATCGGATCGGTAGGATCGTAAGATCGTACAGTTTCAGAAAATGAGCGATGGAAATGATAAAATATGACTATGACATGACTTTCTAGTAAAAGTACTACAAAAAACACACTTTTGCTCACATACGACCGATATTAGTGTCATACATATTTACAATGATTGTACGAGGGTTAATTAAAGTTTACAATTTTTCAAAATCAGAAAGATATTTTTTCTAAGTATTACAACTTCCAGTCATAAATCTAAAAAATAAATAAACCAACAAAATTAATCTTCGTCAAAGTTCTCGTCATTAACAAGCACATCATAGTATTCGTGACGTGAATGATCACCGTCAAGTAAATCCATTTCCATTACCTTCTACAAGCTATGTTTCTATGTTTCGAGAATCATTAAGCTCACTAGAAGTAGCAAAAACTGTTATACCAATCTTTTCGTCGTCATTGATTACAAGTTGCTCGTCATTCTCGAAAAACTGAGAGAGAATGTCATTGAAAAATAAATTTGTGTTTTTTGGTTCAGTTTAAGGTTTACATTGCAAATCATTCATCTTTTGTGCGTTTAAAATATTTCTCTTCTTTGAATGCACCTAAACAGCATTGAAAAATAAATTTAGTTCAAGAAAAACTCAATTACACAAGCAGTTCAGTCAAAAAAATCATTAAAAAGGAGGTGGTGGATCTTGCATTTGCGATCCTGATCATAGGATCTTACGATCCTATACGATCCTACTTTCGATCCTGACATGGGTCCGATACTACATGGGATCGGGATCGTTTTGTAAATTTAGGATCGTAGGACCATAAGATCCTACGATCCGGATCGCGATCCTACAACCATGATACATAGCTCATACAATATGATTTAGCACTTAACCAAGTTACCTATTATGATGCATGTCTCAGTCCCTAATATATGTCGCTGGATTAGAATGTTCTACGTACATGCTAGACGAACTGAACAATTTTTACCGTATGACCTGCGTCACACAAGGTGTTGAGATGTAATGGGTTTTGATTAAATGACAAACATCCACTAATGATGTACTTGAGTGCATAGGTATTGTTACTAGTGTGTGTGCAGGAACAAAAGACGTCTTGCTGGAATCCATGAGACGTAAGGTTACGTCAAATGGAAGCCAACTGTGCAGAATAGTCCATCCCAGGAAGAATATTGGTCAAGATATCTTGGAGGATGACCTTGAAGAAATATGGAAGAGTTGCCTCGCAAATAAGGAAAGAAGATTTCTCAAAAGAAGGAAAGTCGCAACTCGGGAAGGAATTAGGTCTTGGACGGGCGTGTTTGAATCACCAAAGATATAAGGAAATATTGTGTGTAAGGAATATTTCCTTATTGACATTGTTTCGTTATATGAACAAGACGGCGCGCTGAAGTGGAAGACCTAATGTTGACGACTTGGAGAGCAAGTTGGAAGATCGCACGGAAGAAAAATTATTTTAGGAAGATAATTCCTTAGGAAAGATATTGTGAGATTTATGGAAATTAGGGAAGGGCTAGATAATTGTGTTAGGTTAGAGCTATTTAGTTTCCTATATATAGTATGGGATTTACATAGCTTAGAAAAACTTTGAAGAGCGAAAACCTAGTGCTTTGCTTAGAGTTGTTCTACGTGTGTTAGATTGAGATTCAAGTGAGAAGAGTGATCCGAGATCTAGGTAGGAAGTCTAGAAGAGTGATTTTTCGTTCAAACTCTCTCTAGTGAAAGCTAGAGAGGAGTGGTTTTTCGTCTCAAGGACTTATTGGTACTTGAGGTGTTTCCACTATACATCATCGTGTTCAGATTTGGTTTTCTATGGTTTTTGTCTCTTTACTTAATCTACGTATCACGGAAAAATTGCCTTTGTTCCTTGAGATTTATATGCTAATCGATCGAACAGAAGGTCTAAGTAGGTTCATTTTATGACTTGGATCACCATGCTTATTACCGAACGCCATTACATACATTGTGCAATCCCTTGGATTAGAAAACAAAAAATATTAAATATTCCCCTTTTCAGTATGATAGGCCTATCCAGTCTCCACGGAGGGAAATTATATAAACAACTATTTTTCAACATGTGACATGTTGATACATGGTAGTTTTATCCTCTCTAGAAAATCTTATGTTGGTTGTTCTTATGCAGCCTGGCCGACAAAGGCAATGTCTAGAAAATCTACGTATCAAGGAACATTTGCCTTTGTTCCTTGAGATTTAGACTCTAATCGATCCAACAATTGGTATCAGAGTCTGGTCTCTAGATTGTTTCAATTAGCTTTGCAGGAAAAGATGACATCCAACAATGCAATCAACGACTCGTTCTGGAAACCCGAATGCTGAAACCAGGAGAGTATGATTGGTGGGATATTCAATTTGAGTCACATACTCAATCCCTTGACGCCCAAATCTAGAAAGTAATTGAATTTGTTGATGTCATCATCCTCGACTTGAATGATGATTGTTGAGATATGATGAGGTTTTGATTAAATGACAAACATCCACTAATGGTTTACTTGAGTGCGTAGGTATTGTTACTAGTTTGTGTGTAGGAAGGAAGGAAGTCTACTTGTGTGTAGGAAGGAACAAAGGAAGGACAAGAAGGTACGGAGGAGGTCTTGCTGGAATCCATGAGACGTAAGGTTACGTCGAATGGAAGACAGTTGTGAAGAATAAGTTCATCTGAAGAAGATTATTGGTCGAAGATATCTTGGAGGATGGCCTTGAAGAATTATGGAAGAGTTGCATTTCAAAGAAGGAAAGAAGATATTGTCAAAGAAGGAAAAGAAGATCTCGCCAAATAAGGAAAGTGGCAACTCGGCTAGGATGGGCATTGGACGTGCGTGTGAGTGTTGCCAAAGGAATAAGGAAATATTACGCGCAAGGAATATTTCCTTATGCACTTTGTTTCCTTATTTGGTCAAGGCGGCGCGCCAAAGTGTAAGGCCCAAGGTGACTACTTGGAGAACAAGTTGGAAGGTCACACGGAAGGAAAGATTTCTTAGGAAGAGATTTCCTTGTGAAAGATTTCTTAGGAAGAGATTTCCTTGTGAATGAAATATTAGGAAGCGATTTCCTTTTAGAAAGATATTGTGAGATTTATTGTAATATTAGAACGGCTAGATTGGTAGTTAGGTTTGAGATCATCTCCGTTGTGATCTTGTACAGCTTATCGCGGATGGTGACCACAATGTCCCGAGGGTGTTCAACTTCCGAAACAGAGACGAAAGACATGGAGGAGTAAAAGGATATGATTACCTCCTCATTTACACTCTGAGGCACAGTGAACAGAGATTCCCATCCTTGGGAAGCTAGCAGGGTCCGGAAGGTGTCGACTTCACTCAGGTCCGAGTTCCATAGATCGGGGTCCACAAAGAGAGGACCGAGGATGCGCCTCTCTGCAAATTCTGGTTTGAGGGAGGTTGTAGCAGTGGCGAGAGAGCTGGAGGAGGAGACAGTCGGCTTGGCAGACCGGGTTCGAGTGGCGACAGAGTTAGGCTTGGACTTCTTAGCTTGACGACCACCATGAGTGGTGGTCTTGGTGATGAGAGGCTCATCGTCGTCGGCCTCGTCCCTGAGGCGCTTCAGGAAAGCGTTCCCAACATTCTCTGGTTCAGGGATGGAGGGATTTGAGGGGTTCTCTGGTGAGTGAGGGGAGGAGTGTTGTTGGGATTTTGAGGGGGAGTGGATGGAGTGGTCGCTTTTGGTAGGGGAGGGTGGTGCGGTTTGTGGAGAGACTGGATGAGCGGTGTAGAGGATGATGGCTTTGGATGTGTCTCGGGATGGTGATTTGGGAGGGAGAGTGAGATAGGGGGAGAGGGAGGTTTGGTGTTTGGAGTGGGGTTGGACGAGGAGGGGATGGCAGTTTCCTTGGCTGCCTTGGAGGGGGTCGCCTTTTCGACCGTGAGCATGAACAGTTTGAAGAGTTCCATTTGCTCATCAGTGAGGGTTGAGGGGGTGTTCTTGCCATCCATTTGAGAGAGTGTTTGAGAGATGGGAGAGTATTGGGGATTGAGAGAAAGCACAAAGTTTGAAGATGGCGGAGGAAGGAATTTTAGGGTTGAGGCTCTCCTTAAATAGGTCGTCCCATCAAGATCACAATAAAATCTTTCAAACAGTCACAAGATAGTTTTCCCCAATTACCGCAGATCCAAACGGCCATAAAATCCCGAGTTACTTGGCCATAGTTTCCATAAGAATAAATGCTCCAACGTTCATATTTTCACCATCAAAATTTACCACAAATAAATCATCATTACCCTGCAAGAATTCGGCACAAGGAACTGAGCAGAAAAGGTGATTTGACAGACGGTTCGCGTGTTTCCGAGGCAGTGACTAGTGCAACAGAGGAGAAATAAGAGTTCCTTTTTTCAGTTCCCTTTTTGTAGTTGGCAGGGGAGGGTTTGGATGCATATATGTGATAGGTAATAGAAAATAACAAAAGTACACATCCAAACAATAGAAATCAGGGAGGGCCAATTTGACACAAGCATAAATGCGTTCCAGAGTGGTGTATATTAAAAATAAGATCATAGGAACACTTTATGTAAGTCAGGCAAGGGAGGGTCTATAATCAATCTTCATTTCGGCTTATATTGCGGGTTCAAATAGATCCGATTGATTATTTTGAGATCAAAGAAGTACGATTTTGTCAAATTTTCATGAATGAAAGAAGAGTCCGTATATTATGCACGTCACAAAGAAGATAACATATTTTGAATGACTATGACTATAGAATCAGGGAACATGTAAGCAAACAAGGAACTATAAAATCAAGCAATCATTTACTAGTCAAGACAGGGAAATATACAAGGGAACTCACAACCTCTAATCGATAGCAATCATGCCCAGAAGTAATCGAAAGTATTCAAAAGGTTCTCTATTTAGAGCTTTTGTAAAGATGTCAGCTATTTGATCTTCAGTACCACGGTGCTCCATGAGAATAATACCTTTTTCCACATTATCTCTAAGAAAGTGGTGCCTTATGTCAATGTGTTTAGACTTAGAGTGAAACACATGATTCTTAGATATACTGATGGTACTAGTGTTATCACAAAGAATTTTTAAGGGACCATAGGACTTACCAAAATCGGCAAGTTGTTGCTTGAGCCATAGGAGATTTGCACAACATGCAGCGGCTGCAATGTATTCTGACTCGGTGGTTGAGAGAGAGATTGAGGATTGCTTCTTAGATGCCCATGCGACAAGACAAGGACCAAGGAACTGAGCCATTCCAGAGGTGCTCTTCCTGTTCTTAAGATAACCTGCATAGTCAGCATCAGTGTATGACAAAATTTCAAAATCATCACTCTTTGGGTACCACATGCATAAATTCTCAGTTCCCTTGAGATATCTAAGGATACGTTTGACTGCGGCCAGATGTTTGACTCTTGGGTCTGCTTGAAATCTAGCACATAGACATACGGAGTACATGATGTCTGGACGACTTGCAGTCAAGTAGAGAAGAGAGCCAATCATTTTCCAGTAAAGAGATTGACCGGCCTTGATGTCTGTGGGAACTAGAGTCAGCTTGGTTGTGGGGGATATAGGAGTTGCAAAAGGCTTGGAGGAGCTCATCTGAAATCTGTCGAGGAGTTCCTTGACATATTTTTGCTGATGGATTTGAGTTCCTGTAGGAAGTTGATTTATTTGCAATCCCAGAAAGAAGGTCAGTTCCCCAATCATACTCATTTCGAATTCGTTGCTCATGAGATCTTTGAACTTTTCTACAAGAGACGGGTTAGTTGATCCAAAAATAATATCATCGACATACACCTGAACAACCAGGATGTCTTCATTTTGCTCAAGAAGAAATAAAGTTTTGTCAATCAAACCTCTTCTGTATCCATTTGATATCAGGAAGTGAGCTAGTCTGTCATACCAAGCTCGAGGGGCTTGCTTGAGTCCATATAAGGCTTTGTCTAGGAAGTAGACATGATCTGGTTTGCTTTTGTCCTCAAATCAAGGGGGTTGCTTAACATATACCTCTTCTTGAAGGAACCCATTTAAGAACGCAGTCTTGACGTCCATTTGAAATAATTTGAAGCCTTTGTGAGTGGCAAATGCAATCATGAGACGAATGGCCTCCATTCGAGCAACAGGGGCAAAGGTCTCATCATAGTCAATTCCTTCTTGTTGACAATAGCCTTGTGCAACAAGTCGTGCCTTGTTTCTGGTGATCATGCCAGAGTCATCAAGTTTGTTTCTGAAGATCCACTTCGTGCCAATGATGGTTCTGTCTGAAGGACGGGGAAATAGACGCCATACCTTGTTCCTCTAAAATTGGTGAAGTTCCTCATGCATGGCATGTACACAGTCGGCATCATTGAGAGCTTCTTTGTAGTTCTTGGGTTCCAGAACCGACAAGAAGGCAGTGAAGGCACGGAAGTTGTTCAATGAGGAGCGAGTTGAGGGACCTGTCTTATCAAAGGGAGAGATAATCTGCTCAACTGGATGAGATCCCTTATACTTGTAGTTGACATTAGGAATTGACGATGAAGAGGGCTCATCCAGAGGAGTGGAGTGAACTTCAGTCTCGTTGGGAGATGGGTCCTCAGTGGAAGGATCAGGAATGGGGACATCACTATTCTAAGCAAAGGAACTAGGATCAGGAATGAGAGTTTGAACTTCCTCAGATTGAGTTTCATCAACACCAGTAGGTTCTAGTGAAAATCTGGACATTGTAGAGGAGATGGGATCTGAAGGATCCTCTCCTTCATCATCATTGATGTCGTCATTGTGGGGAACCTGTGAAGACACATGAAAGGCAGATTCATTGAAGACAACATGAATAGATTCCTCAAATTTTGAAGTCCTTGTGTTGTAAACATTGAAGGCCTTGTTGTTAGGAACGTATCCCAGAAATATGCCCTCATCACTTCTTGGATCGAACTTTCCTATGGGAGATTTCCCATTGTTGTGAATGAAGCATTTGCAACTGAAGACTTTAAGATGGGAAATGTTGGGAACTCTTCCATGAAGAAGTTCATATGCAGTCTTCTCAATTTGAGGTCGAAGCATGGCTCTGTTTAGAATATAACATGTTGTGTTGACAGCCTCCGCCCAAAACCTTTGAGAGAGACCGGCGGAAATCAGCATTGTGCGAGCCATATCTTCGAGAGTTCGATTCTTTCTTTCAACTACTCCATTTTGTTGAGGAGTTCTGGGAGCTGAGAAATTATGAGTGATCCCCTTTTCCCTGCAAAAGGTTAGGAAATTTGCATTCTGGAATTCGGTTCCATGATCGGAACGAATTGCTTTAATTTTGTTTCCCAGAGACATTTCAAGAGTGGGAACTATTTCACAAAATCGGTCAAACACCACGTCTTTAGATTTTATGAAGATAGTTCATGTGTATCTCGAGAAATCATCAACAATCACAAGAATGTATCTACTACCTCCGATACTTTGAGTACGCATGGGACCACAGAGATCCATGTGTATAAGTTCCAGAGGTTTAGAGGTGCTTATGAAAGTTTTTGGTTTAAAAGAACTGCGTACCTGTTTACCTCTAACACATTCTGAGCAGAATTCAGTTTCATCTACCTTTATAGAGGGTAGACCATGGACAAGTTCCTTTCTCTGGAGTTTGTGAATGAGATTAAGACTTGCATGACCAATTCGTTGATGCCACAGGGTGGATTTGTTCATCATGGTGGCAAGGCAGAGTTTTTCTTGAGGAGAGTAGTCATGGTCCACAATGTACACATTATTGAACCTCTTACCTTTCAGGAGAGTTTTCTGGGATTCAGGGTGAATCACAAAGCACTCTGAGGGAGTAAATAGGACATTGTCCCCTCCTTGGTCACACAGCTGTGACACACTTATTAGATCAAAACCAAGATTATCTACGAGATGAACATCACTTACCTTAATGTTTTCTGAGAGGTCTACGGTTCCAGTTCCCAAGACTGCACCTTTCTTTTTGTCACCGAAGGAAATCTTTCCTCCGTTGTATCTCTGAAGTGAATGAAGTTGCTCTTTATTACCTGTCATATGGCAAGACGCACCACTGTCTATGTACCATTTAGCATCATTCTTCACTTCAGCCTGCAAGGGAAAATTAATTCTTACGAACCCAGGCCAACCAAGCTTTTCTGGGTAAGTTAGTGTTCAAGTTCCTGTGTGAGATATTTTTGATGACATTCTAAACTTTGGACTTTGATTCATTGGTCGTTTCATAGTATTGAGGGTGGTTGATGTCATTGATTTGAGTGTGTCCATTTTTGAATTTTCTATAGGCTTTTTCTTCTTGTTTCCTCTTTTTTTCACAGTCATAAATAAGATGTCCTTGGTTCCCACAGTGCCAGCAAACACGATTTGCGGGAATCCATTGATACTTATCCTGAGTCTTGTAATGGGATTTCTTTTTACCTAAGTCAACCTTTTTCCTGGGAGAGCTTCTAGGTTTACCCCTGGCCATGTTTCTGTACATATCATGAATGTGAGGACTGAAGAAAGGGGCACAAGGTGTTTCTTGAGTGGGAGAATTTTCCATGACCTTTATTTTTTTGTTCTAGGAACTCATTCTTACTATTAGAGGTTTGAAGAGCAAGGTCAAGTCTTTCATTTTTGGCCTCAAGAGTTTTGGTGAGTTCATCAAGGTTGGAGTGAGAATCACAAGGGAGTTTTGACTCGTCATAAGGCTTATACCCTAGACCTCTAATAGGTTTAACAAAGACAGTCTGATTAACAGTTTTCTCATGGATGCATTCAGTAAGACAATCAAGTTTCTCAATGATAATTTGCAAGGTAGATTCCGAGTTATGAGAAGAGGAACTGTTTCCTAGATTTAATTTTTCATGCAAGTCACATGTGGGACATTTAGTGATTTAATTTGTTGGAATTTTCATATTTCTTGCACCAAGCCTCACTCTCTTCAGAAAAAATAGAGTTTTCTTCTTCACTTTCAGCAAGTTTTTCCAAGCGGTTGCTATTTTCTTTACTCATAGATTTGATAAATTTAATCAATTGTTTCTTATCATATTTGAGAAGAGTTTCTGAGAGTTCAGTAAAGGATGATACCTCAGCTTTTGGTGACTCATTTTCAGATTGAGCCATTAGGCAGACTTTGGAAGAGTCTTCCTCAGAGTCACTGTCTCCCCATAAGGCATTTTGCTCAGAGACGGACATGAAGCATACCTTAGATGGGTTTAGGTCCAGTTCCCTATCAGTGTCGTTGTCACCCCAAGTGGTGGTAGCATCAAGAGCCCTTTTCTTGGGAACCTCTCCCTCTTTGGTCTTGTCTTCATTTTTGGGACAATCTCTAGCACGATGCTCTGGTTGATCACATTGATAGCATCTCAGTTCCCTTTCTCCTTACGAATTTCATTTCTGGGGAACTTTCCTTTATGAAATTTTCTCACGATGCTAGTGAGCAGTGCAATCATCTCATCATCATCATCATCATCATCATTTTCAGAATCAGCACCAGTGGTGAGTCTTTCCATGACTTTGGTAATGGTAATAGCAATTCCAGCTTCAGTGGAACTTTTCTCATTTCCCTTCATCTTGTCTTCATGACGTTGAGCTTTCCCAACGAGTTCTTCTAAAGGGAGTTCCCTAATGGCAGGGGTCTGAAGCATGATATCTTGAGTAACAGCAAATTTTGAGTTCAGTCCATTGATAAAAACCAGTGATTTTGACCATTCTTCAAGTTTGACTCCACATGCGCGAAGCTTGTTGCACAGGATCTCTAATCGACCATGATATGCATATATATTCTCTGTTTCCAGCATCTTGAACCTGTGATATTCACCTTGAAGATCAAACTTTCTGTTGTTTTGGAGATCTTCACTTCCTAAGTTGAAAGTCTCAAGTGCTTTCCACATATCCTTAGCGTTATCAATTCCCATGACTTTGTCTTGATCAGATTTAGTAAGAGCATTCTGGATGTATTGTCTAGCTTTGGCATTTTTCTCTTGTTGGGAGAAGTGTTCAGTGATCCAGCGTTTGAAATCAAGCTCGGTCTTTTTGTCGGCTGGATCCAGGGGAACTTTGAAGTTTCCATGCTCAACTATTTTCCATCATAACATGTCATTGGTTTGGAAGAATCCAATCATTTGTTCCTTCCACCATTGGAATTGATCAGGTTTCAATAGGTATGGCTTGTTCGTAGAGATACCTAATTCTTGTTCGTTTGGACGAGACATGTTGACAACCTGCAAGTAACACACAATCTAGAGCACCTGCTCTGATACCAATTGTAGGATCTGTATGTTAGTATCAAGGGAACTGTGACAAAGAGTTGTCCAGTTCCTAGGCACAACGGAAGTAATATGACAAGTTATCAACACGATTACTTTAGGTGGAAACCCTAGATAACCAAATAGTTATCTTTGGATGAAAACCACCCCTCTTCGGAGGATTTGAAATGTCTACTTGTATATTCAATCAGTAAGTTTAGAGATGAACAAGATTACAAACTTATTGCTAAGTACTAACCTAGTTCCTTTCAGAAACTCTCGGATGAGAATACCAGTGAACTTACTTTATGTTCTTTATACAAGAACAAACTCAGGAAGCAATGATGTCAAAAGGAACGAACTCCTTGCTGCTCAAAAGGACTACGAACATGCTGTTCAGGAGAAAGGTGAATCCTTGGAAGACTTTCATGCAAGGTTTGAAGGATATGTTAGTCAAATTGAATTTCTAGGTGAAGAGCTTCCTCAATTAAAGGCACCTATCAATTCATGCAAGCACTAAACGCCCAATGGGACAAGTTCATTAATTCCCTTCAAGCTTAGAGCAATGTCAAGGAAATTTCCTTGGAAGACCTAGTGTGTCGTCTCAAGAGTCATTCAGGAATTCTTGAGAGGAAACTCTTGGCAAGGAAAGGTATTGACAAATGAAAATCAATTGCTTTAAAGGTGGAAAAAGCTTTTGATCTATCTCAGATGGAAGACACTGGATTTGAAGAAGATGATACAGTTGCTCTCATTACAAGAGCCTTCAGAAAAGCATGGAGGGGAGGGGGAGAGACACAACGTCTCACCGAAGTTAACCAAGGTTCAAAAGAAATTATCTGTTATCACTGTCAAAAAGCAAGACACTTTGCCAGAAATTCCTACAAGAAAAGAGCAGGAGAACCACCGGCCCCTGAGGAGAAAAATGAAATGATGGAAACCTGGGAAGGAACAGAAGACAACACGTGCCTCATGGCAACCGGGAGTGATCAAGATGACATCAACCAGGTACCAATCCACTCATGGTACATAGACAGTGCATGCTCATGCCACAAAACAGGGAACAAAGAATGGTTTCAAACGCTAAACTTCCAAAATGGAGGCTCCATCACCTTCGGAAACAAAAGCAAAGGAGAAGTTCAAGGAACAGGCAAGGTAAGTATATCCGACAAACTCTCTGTCAATAATGTGAATCTAGTAGACAATCTTGGTTTTGACTTGTTGAGCATAGCTCAACTGTGTCAAAAAGGGGAGAATAGAGTTATCTTTACGACTAATGATTGTTAAGTTGAGAGCTTGAGTTCAGGGAAGATTCTTCTCAAAGGAATATGTGTTGTTGGATCGATTAGCGTATAAAAACTCAAGGAACAAAAGCTATTGTTCCTTGATAAGTAAATAATGCAGAAAGACAAACAATAATGTAAATCAAACCTGGACACGATGATATATAGTGGAAACACCCCAAGTACCAAAAAGTCCTCGAGTCGAAAAACCACTCCTCTCTAGCTTTCACTAGAGAGTGTTTGAACGAGTCTACTTGTTGTATTGATATCATGATTACAATAGAACTTGGATCACTCACCTAGACGTCCTAGCTAGATCTCGGATCACTCTTCTCACTTGAATCTCAATCTCACGCACGTAGAACAACTCTAAACCGAGTATTAGGTTTTCGCTCTTCAGAGTCTTACTAAGCTATGCAATTCCCATGCAATATATAGCACACTAAATAGCTCAAACCTAACTACCAATCTAGCCGTTCTAATATTACCATAAATCTCACAATATCTTTCTAAAAGGAAATCGCTTCCTAATATTTCATTCACAAGGAAATCTCTTCCTAAGAAATTTTTCACAAGAAAATCTCTTCCTAAGAAAACTTGGATCACTCACCTAGACGTCCTAGCTAGATCTCGGATCACTCTTCTCACTTGAATCTCAATCTCACGCACGTAGAACAACTCTAAACCGAGTATTAGGTTTTCGCTCTTCAGAGTCTTACTAAGCTATGCAATTCCCATGCAATATATAGCACACTAAATAGCTCAAACCTAACTACCAATCTAGCCGTTCTAATATTACCATAAATCTCACAATATCTTTCTAAAAGGAAATCGCTTCCTAATATTTCATTCACAAGGAAATCTCTTCCTAAGAAATTTTTCACAAGAAAATCTCTTCCTAAGAAATCTTTCCTTCCGTGTGACATTCCAACTTGTTCTCCAAGTAGTCACCTTGGGCCTTACACTTCGGCGCGCCGCCTTGAACAAATAAGGACACAATAGCGTATAAGGAAATATTCCTTGCGCGTAATATTTCCTTATTCCTTTGGCGCTTCTTCACACGCGCGTCCAATGCCCATCCTTGCCGAGTTGCCACTTTCCTTATTTGACGAGATATTCTTTTCCTTCTTTGACAAGATCTTATTTCCTTCTTTGAAATGCAACTCTTCCATAATTCTTCAAGTCCATTCTCCAATATATCTTCGACCAATAATATTCATCAGATGAACTTTAATCTTCACAACTGTCTTCCATTCGTCGTAACCTTACGCCTCATGGATTCCAGCAAGACTTCCTTCGTACCTGCTTGTACTTCCTTTGTTCCTGTCTACGCACAAGTAGACTTCCTTCGTTCCTGTCTACACACAAGTAGACTTCCTTCGTTCCTGCACATACTAGTAACAACACCTACGCACTCAAGTAAACCATTAGTGGATGTTTGTCATTTAATCAAAACCTCATCATATCTCAACATGTGTCAACAACATCTACAAGGTAGACTCCACCTTCATTCCTGAGGAGGATCTATGCTTCACCAATGTTAAGGAAGACCCTCTCCTATGGCACAAAAGATTATGTCATGCTGGTCTATCACATCTCCAAAAGCTATACCAAAAAGACCTGGTAAGTGGACTTCCTAAGGTCGAAGCCATCCAAGACATGGTGTGCTCCTCATGCATACGGGGGAAACAAGTAAGGTCCTCCTTCAAATCCAAGAAAGAGGTAAGCACTTCTCGTCCCTTAGAAATGATCCACATGGACCTATGTGGACCTATTCTAGGTACACTTGCCTATTCCTATCTTCAAAGGACGAAGTCTTTGAGGAGTTTGAAGCATGGCTAAAATCAGTGGAAAATCAACTGGGAGTCTCCCTAGTTTCTATACGCACTGACCATGGAAGTGAGTTTGAAAACTCTCAGTTTCATTCCCTATGTAGGAACAAAGGAATAAACCACAACTTTCTAGCATCAAGGACTCCTCAGCAGAACGGAGTTGTGGAAAGGAAGAACAGAATTCTAGAGGATATGACAAGAACTCTTTTAATCTCTTGTAATCTTCCTAAGAAATTTTGGGCCGAAGCACTCAACTCCTCATGTTATGTGCTAAACAAATCCACTCTCAGACCGTTCATCAACAAGACAGCCTATGAGCTTCTTAATGGAAGAAAGCCAAACGTATCTCATCTCAAAGTCTTTGGATGCAGATGCTTTGTTCACAACAATGGAAAAGAAAACTCCGGAAAATTCGATCCAAGAAGCGATGAAGGTACATTCGTTGGATACTCTCTCCAAAGAAAAGCTTACAAAGTCTTCAACAGGCGAACAAGAAAAATCGAAGAAAGCATTCATGTGATCTTTGATGAGTCCACCATGGCTGGCGAATCCGTACAAGAAGGAGACAGTACACCCTACACTCAAGAAGATAACTTCGATCTAGTCAAAGTTGCCAATCTTGGAGAGCAGAACTCGAATGGAGTTGATTTAACTCAAAATCCAGAATCAGAAAACTCGGCTGAAAGAAACTCAGAAGAAACAGAGGAAGGAAGTGATGAGGAAAACAACAACTCTCCTGACAATCCGGACGTCAGTTCCACACCAGAGGAGAACACAAGCGAAGAACCTACCACTGAAATCAGACGCACATCTCGAAGCACCGGACCACCAGGATGGTTGTATGACTACATATGCAATGCAGTCATACAAGATCCATTACCCTCAGTTACAACCACGGACAATCCAAATGAAGGTATGCCATCTTCCCTACCCTCTAATGAATTTTGTGCTTTCACTTCCTCTGTCTCTTTAGCAGAACCAAAAACAATAGATGAAGCCCTCAAGGATCCTTAGTGGGTCAAAGTCATGCAAGACGAGCTTCATCAGTTCGAAAGAAACAAGGTGTGGAGACTTGTTCCCAATCCCGGGAATAGGACCATAATAGGAACAAAATGGGTCTTCAGAAACAAGCTAGATGACAAACGTCATGTCACAAGAAACAAAGCTAGACTGGTTGTCAAAGGGTACAACCAACAGGACGGGATAGACTATAATGAAACCTTTGCTCCCGTGGCCAGATTGGAGGCCATAAGACTACTGATTGCATACTCAACACATCATGGCTTCAAACTTCAACAGATGGATGTAAAGACTGCATTTCTCAATAGGGAACTAAAGAAAGAAGTCTTTGTGGAGAAAACACTCGGGTTTGTCGACTCGGCTCATCCAGACCATGTTTATGTACTAGACAAGGCTCTCTACGGCCTCAAACAAGCTCCTCGAGCGTGGTATGAAAGACTATCTCGCCACCTACTATCCAACGGATATGTTCGTGGAGAGGTGGACGAAACACTATTCTTACTAAGGGAAGGAAAAGACACTCTAGTCGTGCAAGTTTGCGTAGACGATATCATCTTTGGGTCTACAAACAACAATCTGGTTGAAAGGTTTGTCAAACTTGTGGAAGGTGAATTCGAGATGAGCATGGTTGGAGAACTCAAGTTCTTTCTCGGACTACAAGTCATACAAGGAGATGATGGCACAAGGGTCCATCAACAGAAATATCTCAGGGAAGTAGTCAAGAAATTTGGAATCGCGAATTCCAAACCTTATGCAACCCCAATATCTCCAAATGACTCCCTTGGCAAGGACGAAAACAGCAACAAAGAAGATCAATCTCTTTACAGAGGAATGATTGGGTCTTTACTTTATCTAACTTCTAGTCGACTTGACATAATGTACAATGTGTGTCTATGTGCAAGATTTCAAGCTGATCCAAGAGAAATACACACCATAGTAGTCAAGAGAATTCTAAGGTACCTAAAGGGAACAGATGATCTGTGTCTGTAGTATCCCATGGGAGGAAGTTTGAGCCTTGTTGGGTATACAGATGCTGACTTCGCTGAGAACAGAGTCGATCGCAAGTCTACATCCGGTATAGCTCAATTCTTAGGACCATGCCTCGTCTCATGGGGATCAAAGAAGCAAACTACTGTAGCCCTTTCCACCGCTGATGTTGAATGCATCACGGTCGCAGCCTGTTGCTCACAACTCTTATGGCTCAAACAACAGGTAAGTGATTTTGGTATTAATCTCAATTTTGTTCCTATTCTTTGTGATAATACTAGTGCTATAAATATTGCTAAGAATCATGTGCAGCACTCTAGAACCAAACACATTGAGATAAGACATCACTTTCTACGAGATTGTGTTGAAAAGGGGCTAGTAACAATGTAGTTCGTTCGAACTGAGGAACAAATTGTAGACATCTGCACCAAGGCACTAAACAAGGAACCCCTCGAAAGGCTTCGTCTGGAACTTGGTATGATTTCTCTCGAATAATTCTGTCTTGTCCTAACCCCCCCCCCCCCCCCCAAATGACTGGTTGAAGTCTGAATGATAATTGGTTGTCATTTGTAGGATTATACGAACACGTTATTGTATCTCGTTGGTTTGAGTTATTTGCTTCTTCTTGTCTCGATTAGTCTCAATATTCTTGCAAACTCTTTGAACTCGAAATGCTAGCACCTTGGTTTCATTGCATGAGAAGGTCTTATTTGTTGCCCAAAAAAGTCCTCTTGATGATTTGAACCCTCATTATAAGCCCAACGGATAGAGGATCTCTACAGCCGTCCCTAAAGCCTTGTCATGATTGCACATTCCTATGATCCCATTGTATTCATCTACATCTGGAGTCTCTCATCATGACTTAAAAATTCACTTTATCCATATATGTTATTTTAAGTATAATGTTTTGTTGTACCACTTTGGTAACTATACCTCCACATTATACTATTCTATTCTTGGAAAATTGTGAAAGTGGAATGAATGTTCTGGTCCTCAAGAAGAAAAAGACTAGCTCTCAAGATTGCGTGAAAAGGATTTCTCATGTGTTTTTGGTAAGTTACTCAAGAGGTGATTTTGTTTTGGGAAAAAGTGGACCTCGTCAATTTTGGAAAAAGATCTTTCTTCCTCCACCTTGAATCGGTCCCCACCCATTATATATATAACCCTTCCTCAAAAAACCCCAAAATCCCTTCCCTCATTAACAGAAAATCTTCTCAAAACTCTAGACTCTCTCCTCCTCCTACTCAACTCCGCGGGTGTCATCCATTCATCTCCTCCTTCTTCCATCTTCAACCCTATGACCGCCTTCATCACTCACTCTCCAACACACCCATCAATCCCTTCCGCTGCAGTCACTAACCCGATGATTAAGGATGCTAAAGAACCACTAAATGACATCTCTGAGACGGTGGTGACTGAGGCTGTATATTTAAAGAGGTTTGACAGAATACTTGATGAAGAGGAAGCCTCCAGAGTACAGAAAAAGTGGGCAAGTTTAGCACCCTCAATTAGCAAAAGAAAGACTCGATTATTAAAGAAGGCCGTGTACAATGAAAAGTTGGGCTGGCTCAGGGCTCCAGCTACGGAACAGTCTAATAAACCACATGAAGAAGAAGTTGAAAAATTTCACAACTCAGGAGGGATTCGATGTTTTGTCTCTGGAAATTGGAAAAGTCTTTGCTCTAGATTGATCTCAGTTCATCTCTTCAAAGGGAACAGAACATCTCTGACTACTTGTTACAATTGCTCCGACCCCACTTTTCTTTCCCAGTCGCATTATTCTTCTTCTCTTTGTGCTTATTGTACACTTTCTCATGGCTTGTCATTCTTGGTTGCTAGCATGCCGATTCTCTTGTTTTATCTTAATATTGTGATTCTTTGAGTATTGAAGTTCTTATGAGTCATTACCTCGATTGCTTTCTCGTGTTTTGTATACTTTCTTATTTATAACTTCTTAGTTCATTCTTTTTGAAGATGCCAAAAGGGGGAAATTAGAGGATAGCAGGACTTAAGGGGGAATTCATGACTTAGTTTTAGTTTGTTGCTCTTCTAAGGGGGAATTGTTAGTGTTTCCATGGTCTTTGTTCCTAGGCTAGTATATATGTCTCGAGTTTATGATCTTATTGTTTAGGATGTTTGTCATCATCAAAAAGGGGAAATTATTGAGATGTAATGGGTTTTGATTAAATGACAAACATCCAATAATGATGTACTTGAGTGCATAGGTATTGTTACTAGTGTGTGTGCAGGAACGAAAGACATCTTGTTGGAATCCATGATCGAGACGTAAGGTTACGTCGAATGGAAGCCAGGTGCGCAGAATAGTCCATCTGAGGAAGAATATTGGTCAAGATATCTTGGAGGATGACCTTGAAGAAATATGGAAGGGTTAATTGCCTCGCAAATAAGGAAAGAAGATTTCTCAAAAGAAGGAAAGTGGCAACTCGGCAAGGAATTAGGTCTTGGACGTGCGTGTTTGAATCACCAAAGAAATAAGGAAATATTGTGTGTAAGGAATATTTCCTTATAGACATTGTTTCCTTATATGAACAAGACGGCACGCTGAAGTGGAAGACCTAATGTTGACGACTTGGAGAGCAAGTTGGAAGATCACACAGAAGGAAAGTTATTTTGGGAAAAGTCCTTAGGAAAGATATTGTGAGATTTATGGAAATTAGGGAACGACTAG
This sequence comes from Oxyria digyna, assembly GCA_029168935.1. NCBI lineage: Eukaryota > Viridiplantae > Streptophyta > Magnoliopsida > Caryophyllales > Polygonaceae > Oxyria > Oxyria digyna. The sequence continues at coordinate 26,304,435 of JAPVLV010000013.1, forward strand.
ATAATTGTGTTAGGTTAGAGCTATTTAGTTTGCTATATATTGTATGGGATTTACATAGATTAACAAGACTTTGAAGAGCGAAAACCTAGTGCTTTGTTTAGAGTTGTTCTACGTGTGTTAGATTGAGATTCAAGTTCTATTGTAATTAAGAAATCAATACACAAGTAGACTCGTTCAAACTCTCTCTAGTGAAAGCTAGGGAGGAGTGGTTTGTCGTCTCAGGGACTTATTGGTACTTGAGGTGTTTCCACTATACATCATCGTGTTCAGGTTTGGTTTTCTTTGTTGTTTGTCTCTTTACTTAATCTACGTATGAAGGAACAATTGTCTTTGTTCCTTGAGATTTAGACGCTAATCGATCCAACACAAGGTCTAAGTAGGTTCATTTTATGACTTGGATCACCATGCTTATTACCGAACACCATTACATACATTGCGCAATCCCTTGGATTAGAAAACAAAAATGTTAAATATTCCCCTTTTCAGTATGATAGGCCTATCTAGTCTCCACGGAGGGAAATTATATAAACAACTATTTTTCAACACGTGACATGTTGATACATGGTAGTTTTATCTTCTCTAGAAAATCTTATGTTGGTTGTTCTTATGCAGCCTGGCAGACAAAGCCAATGTGTAGTAAGTGTTTACTATTTGGTGGCGCCGGTGTTAATCGTTGTATTAACCTTTCAATAATATCCCATTGCTTTCTTGATGAAATGTTAATATCATATGTTTTCCTACAAGCGCAAAGGGTGGCACAATCTTTAAATAATAGAGCAGTCCTCGAAAGCGGCGAAAACAGGGTAGTGCCCAATCTAACGGCGCGGGGGAATCTGGAGGAGCACATAAGCCTCGCAGAGTGTCAAAAAAATTCTGCTCTTCTTGAAATCGATCAACTAGAGAAACGGATTGTTGTCCTTCAAAGTGAAAAAGAGGACGCTGGTTTGCCGGTAATGAACGAGTCATACAGTTGGGGATTCTGGCACAAGAGTTCACAACCGCCGAATGAATAACTTTCCAAAAGGAAAAGCAGACGCAACACCTTTCTGTGCGGGACCAGCCGATATCAAAGCCAGCCGCATTGTCCTCAAGGATTTGAAGGACACTTTTTATGTGCGTTGTTAGAGTGTTTCACAAACATATCTAAATCATCCAAACAGAACCAGAGCACTCGAAGAACATTACGCAGAAATGCAACCAATTTTCCCTTTATAGGAGATGTCGATTAAGGTAAAACCTTACTTCTAGATTGTTTATGTGGATGATATTCGATTTTTTTTTTCGGAAATGGGCTTTTTTTCAAAACAAATTCCGTTATGGCTCGATTTGTAAAATATTCCCAACATAAGAACAATTTTTTGGTTCGGAAAATATACACGTTGGAGAGACGCTGGTTTTGACAGCGTCTCTTACACGTAATTTTTTTTAAAAAAACAATTTGTTTGCATAAGACTTTGGTTTTACCAGCGCCTTATACAAAGAGGTCCTTGCAATTTATTATTGCATTAGACTTACGCGAGTTCAGATGGCTCGTATGGGCTCGTTCGAAATCGGAATCTTGTGTCTTCGAGAATTCCAAGAGCATATTTTCTTTGGCAAAGAACAATCCCTTGTTTAGAACAAGCAACTTCGATGTTGAGGAAGTATTTGAGTGGTCCCATGTCTTTGAGCTTGAATCGAGTGGCAAGGAAGAGCATGGTGTCCTCAATGTCCTGCAAGTTAGTTCTAGTGATAATACCATCATCGACATATACGAGAATGAATGGAGAATTTACCATTTTGATTTCGAATGAAAATAGAGTAGTCAGCATGAAATCCCAGGGGAAGACGCATGTAGACATCCTCCGTGAGCTCTACATTTAGAAAAGCGTTATTAACATCTAGTTGATGTAATCGCCATTTGTTGGTGGCAGCAAGGCTAATGATGACGCGGAGCGTAGTGAGTTTTGTGACGGGTGCAAAAGTCTCACGGTAGTCAATTCCTTCGACTTGATTGTAACCCTTCACAATAAGTCGTACTTTATGTCGTTCGACTATGTCTTCGGGATTATGCTTGACTTATTACACTCATTTAGATCCAATAGGGCGCTTGTTTGGAGGTAGTGGTACAAGACTCCAAGTGTGGTTATCCTCAAGGGCAGGGCTTGGAGTTCCTTCGCCATAGCCTCCCTCCATTTGCGGGAATTGAGCAGCCTTCGAAAACGTTCTAGGTTCTATCTCAAGCATAATGTTATAATAACATATTTATATATTAAAATAATAGTATCAGATATTTTCGGATATCCGTTAGCTAAATATCTCGATCCGTATCCGATCCAAATATCCGGAAAAATCGTCCGGATCGGACCGGATTCGGATAAAACTTAATCGAATATTTTCGGATACGGATTTTTCAAGATCGGATCGGCGGATTATCGGTAGGGATGACAATGGGGCGGGGACTAGTCTTACCATCCCCATCCCTGTTTAGCATTATGATCCCCATCCTCATCCCTGTTTTTCTCTAAAATTTCGCCCCGTCCCCGCCCTATCCCCATTGGGGAATCCCCATCCCCGTTCATTTTCCTCATTTAAATTCTCCAATGAGGATTTTTCATCCCCGTTAAATTTTATCATTCGTATGTATGAATAAAAAAAAGTACGTGACCTAAAAATAGAACCGAAGTCTAAGAACTTTTTATTCAGAACTTAATTTTAGCGTAGAATACAAATAATTGCTAAATAGTATAGAAGTATTTTTAAAAAATTACATATTAATTTTTCTTTTGGGATTCCCCAATAGGCAAGTTTGCGGGGATCCCCGTTGGGGGTGGATATGGAGATCCGCGATGGAAATGAGAGCATCCCCATCCTCATCCCCACAATGGAGAAATAATTTTCCCCATCCCCATCCCCATCCCCGTCCCGTATAAAATTCCCATGCCCGTGCCCGTAGAGGGGATTGGAATCTCCGCCCCCATTGTCATCCCTAATTATCGGACTGAATCGGATAATTTTGGTCACCCCTAGGCTTAAGTGTGGCAATAATCGTGCGGTTATGGCCGAACCCCTAGCTCTCTAAGAAAGAATTCGTAAAGTTAAAATCTTTGGTCTTAGAATAATTGTTGTTGAAGGAGAGAAATGGTTATCTTGTTTACTTGTGTGAAATTCCCTTTGATAATCCAGTTACGAACAGAATCGAGAGACTGTACATTCAAAATTATATATATAATTAGTGTGAATGAAATGCAGAAATCAATGGAAAACACACCAGAGGCCAGATCCATATGATACAATAATAAATAATGAGAGGTTAGCAAGAGCAGGAAGACAATTGCTTGATCTCACTGATTTCCAAATCGGCGTTTACATCAATAATATTCCCCTTAAGAGAATGAGAATGAGAATGAGAATGAGAATGATTCAAGGTGAATCCAGTATCCTGCGGGTGCAGGGACTTCTTCCTGGAGACGAGCTTAGCATAGATCTCCTCTAGAACTGTTGAGAAGGCGGAATCGACATTGTCGCCAGTGAGAGCAGAGGACTCAGAGAAGAAGAGGCCGTGATCGCGTGCGAATTGGAGAGCATCTTCAGTGGGGACTTGACGCTGGGCCGTTAGATCTGCCTTGTTTCCTATCAACATGATGACGATGGAAGAATCAGCGTGGTTCCGAAGCTCCTCTACCCATCTCGCAACATGATCGAACGACTGTTGTTTCGTGATATCGTACACCATCATTGCTCCCAGTGCCCCCCTATAGTACGCACTCGTTACTGCTCTGTACCTGCCCACCGAATCACGTGTTAAAAGGTTAACTAGACCGGTCAAAACCGGATTCGGATGATGTGGATGATGACATGGTGAATGATGTAGCATAGCTTAGAGGTCGACACATAGGCGAATTGAATATAAGGGCGACATGTGTCAAAACAACGTTCTGTTTTAGTATATGTATAGATATTTACGCTAATTAAAAAAATATAGTAAAATCTTAAAATATAAATTTCAGATATATTTTTTATGTTTTTGAAAATTATTTCGATTTAGGGTCGAACCGGAACCGGTTAAAAAACCGGCGGTTTTCCGGTCAAAATCGAAACCTGCCTAGTAGAACGTAAGGCCCAATACACTGCGGTCCATGTAATGTCCAAGGCTATAAGCCCAATCAAATTGTAACCTAGTCTAGAACCTTCATATGTACTAGGAATGGACAATCTGTAATATTAGGAGCTCCTATATGTACCCTGCATTGTATCCGTTATGAAATCAAGGAAGAAACAAATTATGGCAGATATTGCCGCCAGAAACCGAAACCGGCCTGGTTGAACTGTCCCTTTCCGATTTAAGTTCATATGTTAAACCTCTATGCCCACTTCATCAATTTCTTACTTTTTCATGTTTACTTGCTAGGTGCTACAATAATTGAAGTTTTATATTAAACTAATTATTGCAAGGACAGGTAATCTTAGTTCTTCTTCTTCTTCGGTAAAAAAAACATTACTACTGGAGTAGTAATAATAATGAGAAGCAGCCGAAAAGAAAAGCAGGGGATAGAGAAAATGAACAAGGAAGAGAATTGAGTTGTGAGTTTGGATGAATATTGAAGATGGAGAAAAGCTAAAGAAGAAATGAACCTTTCTTGGCCAGCAGTGTCCCAGATCTGAGCCTTGATGACTTTGGAGTGGATGGTGAGAGTGCGAGTCTGAAACTCAACTCCTATGGTTGACTTTGAGTCAAAGCAGAACTCGTTCTTGGCGAACCTGCTAAGAATCTGCGTCTTCCCCACTGCTGAATCCCCAACCACAACCACCTTAAATACATAATCCACCCGCATCTCCTCCCCTGCTCCGCTCATCTCCCCCACCCTTAATTCAATTCCAAACAACCTTCCGCCCACCTGCTACATATATATATATTTATGATTGTGGCACTGCAGCTGGAATAATAATAGTTCAAGCTACTTTCTGCTCTTCTTCCACCTTTCCTTTGTGGTAATTCTTGTCTTACCTGCTTCCCTCCTTTAACCAAATTAGGTCTATATATGTCTTCATTTATGTCAATTTACTCCAATAATAATGATACCTCGCACAAGCAGTGGCGGAGCCAGGAATATTTGAAAGGAGGTGTCGAACTTTTTTTTCTCGCGTGATTCGAAATAAAATATAGTATATTATATATATATTTTTTATTATTAGTAATTATAAAAATTTCGATAACAATAATAATAATAAAGTCAGTAAATTACATTACTTTAAACGGGGTAAATCCATCTTGCGAGGCTTCATACTGAAAATATTAATAAGTAGACAACTAAATTAACAAGTAACCATATACATAACAAATCCAAATTAAATTCAACAAATAAATCAATGATCCACACAAAAACCTAACAAACCCTATATAGAAACAAAAATCTAACAAACCCTAAATTCTATATGTATTTGATTAAAATTGAAAACTTACAAAGTTAACTTGCTTGCCGGCTTGGAGGCGGGCGAACGAATGAAGTCGAAGTTGAGAGTCTTGTCAACGAACTCGATCTTCAAGAATCTCGATCCAATTGCGATACCCAAATCACAAAAATAAATTATAATTAATAATTTATTCGATATAACTTTCTCACTAAATTATACCGCTTAAAATATGAATCGGGTTGGGTTAAATAAATAATACTTTAGGGAATAGCATGTATGTATACATACGTAACGTACGTTTATATGCATACGTACGTACATAAAACAAAAATCTGTATCGGGCTTAACAAAGCCACGTAAACCTATTCAAATAAATGAATTTGGGCTTTAATTTATCAAATGAGTAGAAATGGGCAGAATGGCCCATTCTCACTCACTTAAATGAGTAGCAAATGACCCACTTTCCAAACGTAATTGAAATCAAACCCGTCTCCTACCTTTAATCTGTTCGAACGAAGCTTTTGTATCGGCTTCAATGGAGGACGACTTCAAGGTGACGGCGAAGGGGGTGCTCCGCTCCGATTTCGGCCCTCATCGCCAGTGCTCCCGGGAATTCCTAGAGGCGAAGGGGGTGCTTCAGCACTCCCAAGCCCCCCCCCCAGCTCCGCCAGTGCGCACAAGTAGTTTGTTTTTAGAAACAAGGACAACCAGATAATAAATTCCTTCGTACTCCTTCATACTCCATTCATTAAAAAAATACTTCTCCCTCAAGCAATTTTAGGGAGAATTTATTGAGACAGAGTACGACATAAGACTAGGAGGGTATTTTTGAAGGGTTACTATGAAGAGTAAACTAGTGTAATGACTAGTGTCATGCACGGGTATTCCAGATTATTCGTCATAAAAATTCATTCAGTTCAAATCAAATTTTTCTAAAAATTAAGTTTAACTCTCACCAACTAAGCGAAATAAATTTAACTTTTTCTTTGTGAATACTAATTAATACATATTTATTTCATGACTGATATATAATTTAATTACATATATATATATATATATATCATAATTAAATTTAAAATTTATTCTTAATAGGATAGGATAATTTGTATTGTTTTTATATTGAATGAAATGATTGTTTTATAAGATTTATTTGTTGAGTTAATTATTCAATATATTTTTAATTAAAATTAAATATTAAAAATAAAATAGCTTAACAACCTAGTCTAGAATCACTCTAGAGGCTCTAAAAGTCTCAGCTTTAATATATAAGATAGATTTCCGGTGAGAACAAGACTTAACGTAGGAAAAACGAAGTTTTCGCGTTCACAAATTACATAAGCGATAATATTCATATTTGAGCGATAAAATTTTTTGAGGTCATTTTGAGAAAAAAAACAAAAACAAAGTTTGCAGTAATTACATGTCACTCGTCCCAAGCTCACTGAAAACGTTTTAAAAAATTTATGGCCCGGATTGTGAACGCGATCTCTTCGTTTTTACTACATTAAGAGTTATTTACACCTGAACTAAACATAATTCTTTTGTATTTCTTTAGAAGGTTTGTCTTTGTTCTTGTGATATGTTCGCAGAAGTTTGGAAATAACTCTTATGATAGTTTATTGCTAATCCCGACAGATTAGTATATTTTTGAAGTAGATCTTTAATATAGATCATATTCTTCATATTCGCATTAGCTAAAATTATCGTATCATCAAATAAGCATAGAAATGGTAGACGCATACCACTACGAGTGAGTTGAATACCAACTTTATGATTTGTTTTTTCCGTTTCTTTTGTAGTGCTCTTGCCAAATCTTCCATAGCTAGTATGAAAAATGAAAGGAGGCGGATTTTGGTTTGATTGTGGGTCCTGGTTCATTATTAACCAAAACTGAAAAGGAAGCGGATTTTATACATGTCATTACTAGATTTATCCATCTTGAGTTAAATCCAAAGGTTTCTAAAACTTTGATAATGAAAGGTCATTATAACTTATCATAAGCTATTTCCATATCAAGTTTTAGTGTCATCCATCATCTTTTTCCTTTTTTCTATTATGAAAAGAATGAAAAACTTCACGTGCTTTTAAGATGTTGTCAAATATAGATCTATTTTGAACAAAAGCTCCTTGACAATGATGAATTAATTTAGGAAGCAAGTTTTGTAATCTATTTGCTAATACTTTGGTTATAATTTTATAAAGTGTAGTACACGGACTAATGAGAGGCTAAACTGGTTGATTGTTATTAGGTTATCTAATTTAGGGATGAGAGCAGTGAAAGATTGAGACCAATCAGATAACATAATTCCCGAATTAAAGAAGGACTAGACAGATTATATTACGGATGGTCCCACAATATGTCAATAAGATTTATAAAATTCTGCATTATAACCATCTGATCCAGGTATTTTGTTATGTGGGAGTTGGAATACCACTTTTTTAATTTCTAAATTAGACGGATTTAATCAGTTTTGGAATAATTTTAAGATCTTGATTTCATATTTAAGTTGTGTGATGGTTGATATCTGGTTTGTAAATCTGTTTTAATAATGTTTTTAATTTCTTCTTGTTTATAATATTTAATGTTTTGTAATGATTCATAACATATAATTTTCGGTTTGAAAGTTCTGATTTTAACCATTGTTTGAAATTTTTTATTATTTTTGTCCATGTCATTTATATGCTTGTTTTTAGCTCTTTGTTTCCAATATGTATGCTGAAATTCAATTAACTTATTGTATTTAGTAAGAAGCCTTTTATAATGTTCAAAATTTACTAAATAATTGTTTTCATAGCACTTAGATTGTAATTTAATCAGATTTCATTTGTTTTCTTCAATTGTTCAAATATATTGTTGTCATTTTAATTTAGCTAGTGTTTAGTTTCACTTTTTAATTGTTTTTGTTTCAAAAATAATTTGAAAGTGTGGGATCCATTATAGTCATAATTCCATATCTTATCAACAAGTTTTCTATACTCCTCATTTTGAATCCAAGTATTTTCAAATCTAAAAGCGTAATTTTTCGTATAAATTTTCTTGCCTAGTTGCAAAGTAATATAGCAGTGGTTTGAAGTTATAAACTGTAGATGTTGTAGAAAAATATTATCATAGAAATTTAAAAGGTTTAGCTCAATAAAAACCAAACATAGTAAATCTTACAACCACTAAGCAAACACAATGTACAAATAGAAATTAGTTACTGTAAAAAGCCCACAAAGGATAGAAATGAATTGTAAAATTTATTGTAAACTTGGATGTAAACTTTGTTGTGAACTTGTTTGCAATCTTGGTTGTAGCAATAGACTTAATAAAAATAATATAGATAAATAAAGTAAAGCTTCACAAACAAAGGAATGGTTTCTCTATCCGTTGGAGCAAGGTTGAATATGAATTTAATGAAGAATCTGAAGAAGCAGGAATCAAGATGAACAACTCTTGAATCAGATCCGGGCACCAGCAATCACCGAAGACGAGACAAATGACAATATGGCCGAAGTCAGAATAGGGTTTGCAAATCGAGCGATCTCTGCACGCCTGGATGACGGAGTAGGGTTGAAGGAGTTGCTGAGGATGAAACATAGACGAGGGAGATGGACCAAGACCAAAAGTATTCCAGATCCGAGTAAGGAGGTAACGAAGAGTCCCCACTTCCAAATACAATTTTATGCCATCATAGTAATAGAGATTGTGATAAAAGAATTTGAAAACCTTTTGAACTGGGGTTTGATATGGGTTTTGCAATATAGAGTAATCAAAACAAGGCAAAAAAGAAAGGAAAAGAGACTTACCTTGCACACCTTCAACTAGGCAGGCATGAGGCCAAAAATCAGTAAGAGGACAAACACTAGAGTGGATATTATAGATACTAAAATTATGAGAATTGTTGTAAACTTTGTTTTTGGACATAGTTTTGATATGGGTTGTAGTCTTGGATGTTGATATTAAGGAAGAAGAACTTACCCAGGCCATGGTGGTGTCCAGAGTCCCTGACGGGGTAGCCGATTAGAGGAGGGCGAATATGTACATGGTGATGGAAGTAGAAGAAAGTGGAAGGTTTCATATTGTAGGATTTTAGAGGGGGATAAGCTTTTGAGCCGGTAAAATTGAGTTTTACACCGATTTAAAACGCCACGATGTGGAGTTTAAAATTTGACTTTATATCACGGTTCTGTGAAATCTGGGTTATAAGGTATATTCTTTACCTCAGTTCTGAAAAACTCCGGGATATAAAGTCCCTGAACTGTTTGAAATCCGGATTATAAAGTTGATTTTAAAACGTCACGACGTGGCGTTTTAATACATTATATTCCAGATTTTTCAAAACCGTTGTATAAAATCAATTTTTAAAAAATCAAAAGTTATATACCACATGATAACGTTTTTATTTCGATGTAAAACCAAAAAAACTGGTTCAAACAAAACTCCCGGTTTAGAGAGAAGAGAAGTGAGAGTTTTTAGAGACCTAGCATGGTTGTATATAGACCTGGCCAAACTAGGGCTTGGGCCGGGCCAGGGCCGGGCCAAATTCCAAATTCTACCCATTTACCAGGGCCGGGCCAAGCCCTCCCATTTAAAATGGGACAATTCCGCTACCCATATCCTCCCATAAAGGCTCTCAGGACGGCCCTCAGGGCGGCCCTCGACTACTTACACAGAGAAATTAAATATCAGAAACCGGGCTAAACCGTGTTACTAAAACATTCAAAACCTGTTTAGTGCTTACAAGCAATTCACCATCCCAAAACGCATGCTAAAAAGGTCCAAAATGCATGCTTAAATAACAATCCTCATAACCGAATTCAACAAAAAAAATCCAAAAACACAATAAAAAAACTATGTCGTGGTAATAGTACTCGCATCTGAATCCTCATAACCTTAATATTATATTATATATATAATATGGGTCGGGTAGGGTCGGCCCTCAGGGCCCTACTCCGATTTCATATCCTCCCACTTTAAAAAAGGGCCGGGCAGGACCGGCCCTTATGGGTTAAATCTCCTACCCAGATCCTCCCATATTTTAGGGCGGGCTGGGAGGGCCGGGCGGGCCGACCCTAGTTTGGCCAGGTCTAGTTGTATAGGTCCTTCGAGAGATTCTCTATCCACATTTGTAAATCTTCCAAAAATTTTGACTTTGATACAACGTAAATGTTTCAAAAATATAAAATAAAATAACCTTTAGTATTACAGGAGTAATGAACCTACCTAGATAACTTTTTGCATTCAAAAATATAAAATAAAATGACCACCCTAATTGCTATTTACCGCCCAGTCTCGTGCGTCACGTATGAAATAAATTCATACGTCGCGTAATAAATAAAGTATTATAGGAGTAATAAATATACATGGTTCTATTTACCGCCCACCCTAATTGCTATTTACCGCCCAGTCTCGTGCGTCACGTATGAAATAAATTCATACGTCGCGTATGGACTGCAACATTTAAAAAAAAAATTCATACGTCACGTATGGACATGATCCATACACGACGTATGGATTATGTCTATACGTGACGTATGAGTTCTTTTAAGGAATATACCGTGACATGGCAGGAAACCAGCTCAAAAAGATATTGGGTTCTTTTAACGAGACTCTAACAAAGAGCTTTACACTTGTCCACCATACATGTTTGTTTGTACATGTGAAGTGGATAGTTTTGTACAAGGGATTGAAGCTCTTAATTAACGAATACGAGAAAGGTGTACAAGGCATGTACAATTCACATTATTGCGATTGTGCAATCAAAGGTCAGAGACGAGATGTGTGTGTCCATGACATTGAGAGTTGTATGAGGAAACAAATGCCAATTCAATCTGTGTCTTTGCATTCTTTTTGGAGTACGCTGTCTTTGGAAGAAGTGGATACACCGTGTCATCTTGAAACTAAGAGAAACAATGCAAGACATTTATTTAACGAATTTTATGAAGAAACATTCCCCACCTTGTCACCACATGATCAAGAGAAGTGTGCACTATCTGTCAGAAAGATAGGTAAAGTGGATACGCCTCTCAAAGAGCCGCCTGTTTCGAAACACACCGGTGGTCGTCCCCAAGGAGTTCCTAACAAAGTGACAAGATCTACTCAAAGAAACATGTATGCATGGGAATACATTGATCAAGAGATGAAGTCTGGAGCTTTGGAAGAAACACCTCCGAAGAAGCAAAGGGTTGCTAAACCATTTGGTGCACCTCCCTTTAAAGAAAAAATGAAGGGGCCTTCTAAGTACAAGTCTAAGCTACCTTCATGCATGCAAGATTATATGCAAGGTTATTTTGACATTAACACCGATGGAAATGCGGATTTAGATCAATTGCTATGGAAACAAGTGACTGAAATGATGCGAAATCTGTTCCTAATTTACAGTTTTCCAAAATATTTTTCCACTCAAACTGTTTTTGGTTCTCATGAAACAGGTGGGAGCCAAAACCACTGGAAGTTCATACGCGAACAGATGATAGGCAAAGCTAAAGAGATTTGACATTTACTTGAAGGCACGTAGATTGGTATGATAGAAAAACCGACATTGGAGTCCGCCATACATCAACTTACATGGGAAAGTGATACCATATCAGCCCTAAGGGATCATTGGCTTACCGTACCGGAAATGGGATATCTAGTGGCTTCGGCATGTAATTGTGTCTTTGTGTGTATAGGCAACCAAAGACATTCTTGCCTCTTAGACTTCCGACTTGGTATGGTCAACCTGGATCCAAGATGCATGACAATTTTTTGCCTATTACTAATTTAAAGGAGGAACATTTCATCCTGGTATGTTTTTTTCTCAACTTTAATCACTTAGTGCATTTGTACTGTGCATTACATGTAAATTTAATTAAGCAAAATGTGTATTATCTCAGATCCGCCTTCACAATGAATGTCCATTACCACCTATTTATGATATATGGGAGCGTAATTGTGAAGAATCTTCCGCGGATTTGTATCACGAAGTGGTTTAAATATGTTTTTCCTAGATACCCCCGAAAAGAAGAGGAAGGCCATCAACCAAAAATACCGTCACAATCCAAGACGGGGATGAAAACGATGAGTAGTTCAAGAGTTCTTGTCATTCCTAACAATGTTTAATTGTAATGTTGTTGATGCGGGAGCATCTGAGCTATCATCGAGGACACTTCGTCCTAAATATAGAGATGTGCTAACCACAGGAGCAAGGGCTATGAGCCATCATTGGAGTCATTGATAGCAGCCCGAGCTCGTATTGTAACCATTCAAGCTCGTAGAGATACGGTTCGAGTCAAGATGAGAAGTCAAGTATTGAAGATGAAATAAACTAGTCTTCAAGACGAAACTCTGGGATTTAGAATCGCTCAATTCCGATCTCGGACGAGAGAGAACGAGCCGTTTCAAAAAGAGTTGTCGGCGACATGGCTCCAAATCCGCGACCGCGGATCCCAATCCGCGCACGCGGATCTCGGATTAATTCATTTAATTCTCCATTTCGAGAGCAATGCACGGGCTGTGAATTTTCCGCACAGACCGCGCCCGCGGATCGTGATGCAAGTCTACCGAGACTTCTTTGTTTTAAGTCGAATGATAGGCCAATTGGAACCAAATCAAACAACGATAAAACCCTTGAACTTAAGAACAAGAACCTTACCGAATGATGAAGAAACTCTAATGGATTACAACCAAACACAATGGCTATGGTAGACCAAGGCACCTGGAGGATGCTCTATGGAGTCCCGATAGCACCAACCTTATGGAAGAGATTGACACACACAAGTCCCGATATAGCAATAATGATAAACGATGTATTCAATATCAAAGTCTGGGTACCTAAAACAATAATTAGGGGAAACCTTATATAGAGTCAATAAGGTGGTCAATTAAAAGAAATAAAGTAATTAAAAGTATTTCCTAAAATAACAAAACCAATGGAAAGAAATAAATCCCGAAAACGAATTAAAACAAAGAAGTCTCGGTAGACTTGCATCACGATCCGCGGGCGCAGCCTGTGCGGAAACTGCACAGCCCGTGCATTGCTCTCGAAATGGAGAATTAAATGAATTAATCCGAGATCCGTGGGCGCGGATTGGGATCCGCGGTCGCGGATTTGGAGCCATGTCGCCGACAACTCTTTTTGAAACGGCTCGTTCTCTCTCGTCCGAGATCGGAATTGAGCGATTCGAAATCCCAGAGTTTCGTCTTGAAGTCTAGTTTATTTCATCTTCAATACTTGACTTCTCATCTTGACTCGAACCGGATCTCTACGAGCTTTAATGGATACAATATGAGCTCGGGCTGCTATCAATGACTCCAATGATGGCTCATAGCCCTTGCTCCAGTGGTTAGCACATCTCTAGATTTAGGAAGAAGTTTCCTCGATGATAGCCCAGATGCTCCCGCATCAGTTGTAATGTTTGTTTTATTTCGAGTTTCAAATGATCTTCTAATGTTGTAAGGTTGTATGGTTAAATTTGTTTCACTCCAAACATCAAGAACGTATGGAATAAGTCCTCAACTGCATTCTGTATGGAAATGGTAAATTCATATGTCACGTGTGGATTGGAACCATACGTGACATATGCTATCAATCCATACGTCACATATGGATTGCAACCATACGTGATGTATGCTCTTGTCTTGTCAAAAGGAGACATCTGAATTGTCTTGTCAAAAGGAGACATCTGAATTGTCTTGTCAAAAGGATACATCTGAATTGTCTTGTCAAAAGCAGACAAATGTATTGTCTTGTCAAAAGCAGACAAATGTATTGTCTTGTCAAAACATATTCATTACAACATAAAACAGACTCAGAAGCAGAAACTTTCTTCTCCTCCTCATAGATCTCCTTGACAAAAAATTTGGTCGTTTCCAAATCTCTCTCGGTTTAAAATTCACAGTTTCCCTTTCATATTCTGGCTTTCCTTCAGAAATTTTGCCATGACACGGAGATGATGAGGGTCATATTCTGGTCAAGAAACATGAACCTGAAGTTACATTGGCATTGAACAAACCTCTGACCATACTGGTCGGGTTTCGTCTTGTCATCACCACTGAAAACCTTGACACGTTCGTAACACATCTTCATCGGACACTGAATCCAGCTGCCTTCTGGTGGTACTGAGGATGATGATGATGATGCCATGTTAGTTTACAATCTGTAATACGAAGTAAGAAAACAAGTCAGAAAGTAAGAAAAATGAGTGAAAAAGGGAGCTTCAAATACAAATTTAAGAACTTCAAACCTAATTTGGTTACGACGCAGTGAAAATGAGAGCTGAATGAGTGGAAAGGGTATGCTTAGGCAGTGAATTTATAGACGATGTTTTACTAGGTTTGGTATTCCATACGTTTTATATGAAAATATTCCATACGTCACGTATGAAATAGATCCATACGTGACATGTGATTTGGATCCCATAGAAAACCCATGAATAGGAAGCCTCAATAGCTTATGAATGTCTAGCAACGTCACTGTCATCTCAGAGAAGGGTATATTGAAGGAGTTCGATCTGGATGCCACCCTTCTATAAAGGCGCAGATGAGAGGATAGTCAATCTCTTCGAACATCAATATCTTGAGATGAGTCAGCTGGGTTGCAATTGCATGTGTGCTCCAAGCCTTCCCTTCCACAAGATTCCAATTACGAAGCTTTTGAGCTCTGGTATGATGATCTAAAACCCCTCTCTCTTGTAAACTGATTATGTAACATAAATCATTTCACTTTCTCTACAAGTTATTTCCATAACTTAAAAACCATTATCAACAAATTAACAAATTTCCATAAACTACATATTACATATTCTGTCCAACAGAATGCAAAAACTGGACATTTTGTGAAATGCAATTCCACATGTCACGTGTGGAATGCATCCATACATCGTGTATGGATTGCATCCATACGTGTAAATTTTCATTTCACAGAACACAGAAACCAACTTCTGCATTCTTGACAGAAACATCCCTAACCAAATTTTCAACCCATCTACAAATATTTCAACAAACAATCCACCAATTTAACTAAATTAATCTATACATTACCAAATTCAATATCACAACACAAAGTGGTGATACATAAATCAAAAAAATCCATACTTATAAGAACGCATGCTTCATATAATCAAGTAATGGACTAAATGTATTTTTTTCATTTTTTCAACCAAATATCCTAACATTAAATTCATATCAATTTAGTCATGATAAGTATTCAATCTGAATATCAAATTCTAATTACATACCTTTCATTCTTGCACGTAGAAGGATGTATGAGGATGAAAGCTTTTTAGCAGCTCCGAATTTTGTGGACCTCCGGGAACACCGTGCTCTAAGTTAGGGTCGTATATAATTTTGACCGGAGGTGGTCGACGTCGTCGTATGGGTTGTTCCTCTTCCTCTTGTTGTTCCTCTTACTCTTCCTGATGTTCTTCTTGAACATTCCCTTGTTGCTCACCTTCTTGTTGGTGAACCTCTTCCTCTTCCTCTTCCTCACTCTCATCCTCTTCCTCGTCCTCATCCTCATCCTCTTCCTCTTCCGCTTCATCACAATCATCATTTGCACCCTCTGCTTGATTTTCTGATAGCCCTGCACTGCCGGAAGGTGGAGGTACGGAGTAGTAGTCGCCCCACTGACGGTTATGAGGTTCGTTAGCCAACCTCATCATCTCTAGAAATGATGGATCTGGTTGTGGCTGCACAGGAGGATAGCCAGGGAACTGTGGGAACGAGAACTGTGGGAACACAATGGGGGTGCCCGGGAAAAAATGAGGGGATCCCTGGGGCATGAAACTTTCATCAGACATATGTGAACCTTGCTGCTGTTGCCGCTGCCTCTCATCAGAGAATTCTAAACGGCGAGGAGGAGATTCTTATCTCTTCTTCTTCCCCTTTCCCTTTTGAACTGGGGGTTCTTTTCTCTTCTCGTCTCTATTTCTAGCACAAGAAGGGTGTCCAGGATGACAATCCATATCTGCATCAAGAAATTAATCATTGAGGAACATGATCATTATAAACAAAATGTGCAATTCCACAAAATTAATCAGTTCATCGAATTTAATCAGTATGTCACAAAAAATTCAATATGTATATCATCAAATTTAATCAGAAACTGCAGAAAACAAGGTCATGAATGTGCAATTCCATACGTGGCGTGTTGATACCATCCATACGTGACGTATGGACACAATCCACACGTCACGTGTGGAATTGCACATTCCTGATTTTGTTTTCTGCAGTTCTGCAGATTTCAAAACCCTAAAAAAAACAATTTTTACAGCATTCAGCAACTTCTCAATAATTTCAATAAAACCATATTAAATTTCAAAACCCTAATTCACAACCCTAATTCACAAAACCCTAATTCAATATCAAAACCCTAATTACACTATCTACACATACAAATATCAAATTCTACAAGAAATTCTAAATAAAGTTTACAATCCATCCACACAATATAAATTTAACCCTTTCTAATCAACTAATTAACATATACATTCAATTTGGAAGTAAATATCATCAAAAGAAACATCAAAACCTCATATATATACATCAATATCATACCATAACAATGAAATCTTAATGTTTACATACCTTATAGGCAAATGGCTGTTGAAAATGCTTGATTTTGGAGAAAATTTGTGCGTTGTGGAGGATGCAACGCCGTGGGAGAGAAGAGAGGAAGAAAACAAATGGTAGAGTTTTGATGTTTGGGCCTTATATAGGCAAATAATTCACACGACGCGTATGAATTATTTCCATACGTCGCGTGTGGATTTGTTCCATGCGTCACGTATGGTTTTAATCTATGCATCACGTATGGATTGTTTTGACACACAACATATGAATTTATTCCATATATAACGCACAAGATTGGATGGTAAATAGCAATTTGAAGAGATGGTGAATAACAACGGCCTAAATATACCTCGATTATATTTTTGCATCGCATGTTTACTTGTTTCCCATTAGTTTCTCTTTCTTATTTACTCTAATGTCACATTCAAATTCAGACCCCGCAAAAAAAAAAAACACATTCAAATTGGCTGCTTCATATGCTAATGTTTGTATTAATACAAGTGGTCCAAGATCCAAATCCTATCGGCAAACTGATTTTCTGCACCGACACCAATTTCTGCCCCCATATGAATGTCTGATGGGAAGCAGGTGTCAACCCTGTGTTTTCCAACGGTTAATTCCATTACTAAATCGATACGAGTTGTTTTGGGCAAATGATTACTATAGATCAATTGTTTTAAAGTGAGGTTAGTCAAATAGAAAAAATACTACGACGTCTAACAAATATAGAATGAAAACGAGATAATGAATAATCGATAAGCTTAGCTAGATAGGAAGAGTGAATTGAATGCGAATAATTGGAGAAGTAACACGAATACTTGATTGATAATTGAGATCTTCAATACAAAGTCACCGTTTTTGAGCGAATGATAAGAAGAGAGTTTCTTATCAATGATTACGGCGTGAGTTCTATGAAAGAAACACACATAAGTATTTATACTATAAAACAAACCCTAGACTATTCCCGAAAAAGGATTGTTGATGTTGTTCTGAGAATCTCGGAGGTCTTTGATGTCCTCCTCGTCCACGTCACCCATCCGAATATCCTTCTATAACGGCTCGATCGATCAACAGAGAAAGAATAAATGGGCCTTGGGCCTATCCATGGATCGTGGGCTGAATTCCGGCCAACACCCTACAATAACAACATTATTCCAATGTCTTAAAATGCTCCCGCTTATAGCAGAGTGATTGAAGATCCGATGTACGCAACCAAACCTTATGTTAAGTGAACAAATATGTTGTTTTCAATTACCCAAAATGAAGTTTGCGTCAAAAGTTGCATAATTTGAGTATTATTTCACAAAATAAGAAGCTTAAACATGAGTCATTTTACTGCATTATGAGCCAGAAATTTGCAAAAAGAACAAACAAACTGACTTCTAGCAGATTGTTGGTCTTCATCTTGCTCAAGCCCTGAAGGTGTTCGACGACCTTATACCTCACTCAACTTTCTTTTCCCTTTGTTTCCTGCTCTAAATCTTAAAATGCATGGAAGTAAAAAAAAAATCATAATTGCTGCATACAGTATGTAGAAGACCCACAAATGAAATGACGGTTTTCTGCAATTACTACGTACCTATTGAGGCATGGAGCAGAATGGTATATTGTAGTGCTATCTACAATTCTGGTAAACTGGCAACATTTAGCAAGCCCATAATTAAGTGCTTAGGCAATCCATAGTGGTAGTTTTCTTTTTTGGTGCAAATCCATAGTGGTAGTTACATAGCATTATTATATAATGAGTTAAAGAGAAAAAGAGTTACATTTTATGTAATTCAAACGAGAGTTAAAGAGAAAAAGAGAAATTAGGGCTTGCTTGTTTGTATACTTTGGGTATAGGGAATCGGTATGAGAATGAGTTAAACCTGTTTTTGTGTTTAGTAGAAGATCTAAAACTCAAATAAAAATTAAGGTATGACTTATACCTAAGTTTATAAATCACTCATTCCTCTACCAAAAACTAAAGGCTAAGAATCACTCAAACTCATTTCTCATATCCAACCCGATTCCTATCTCGATACCAAACGAACCCTATTGTATGTAACCCAAATCATATAACTCTTATAGCTTAATGCAACTCATCTTTTTCTCTATTTATTTATAAAATGCAAAAGACTTTGGAGGGAAATGTCCACATTCTTGAGGAGATTAGATACTAAGTTTAGACCCAAAAGAAGATACTTTCTCATCCTTTGATAAATGCTAACTGAAAATCTATTAGCCACTGTTTCACATGGTAAGGAAGACTTTCATTGATTCATTCCAGACTACACCAGGTGCTCCATCTTAATTTCTATTTAGTGATAAGAAATTCAGCAGCACAAGAAAAAAAAAAAGCATCCTCAAAGATATGTTTTTTTAAAGTTCATCATGGAAACGAAGTAAAGAACATGCCATTGAAAGGTTTCACATAATAACATTTTTCCTTGCATGATTGACGCTAAAAAGTTCTCCAATAGGGGATTTCATTATTGCCATGTATTGAATTTACTCAGCTTATAGGATTAAAAAAATATTAAATTATTATTCAATTTACTCTGCTTTACAGGATTAAAAATTAATACTTTTTATTTTTCTAGATAACACCAGTTCGGTAAACTTAACAGTTTTGTTCTTAAATCAGCTAGAATGTGAAGTGTGACCAGGCTAAGGGTTGAGCATAGAGGGTCACATGCGGTGCCAGCTGTTGTGGTCGAGTAATAAAGATATGATTGAAAATAGTACATTGAGGTGATGTTTGTTATACCACTCCGGAAAGAGAAAGAGAATCGAAATGTATCTAGATAATTTTTTAGTATCATGGTTAGAAAATAAAATAATAATATATTATTAAGAAAAATGACATTTGCATGTTAAAGGAGGAGGAAGGGAAGAGTGAAAAGAGTGAATCACCCCTCTTGACTCCTCAATTATGGGGTGGGTTTCAAAAACCATGAAATATCTCTCTCCCTCTTGTATTTATAGACTCTTTTTTTAAACAACCATCTCCACTCTTGCAAACATTAATATTTTCCTTAATGAACCACAATACTAAATGTTGTCTACATTCATTTTGATTCCCTTTCCGAAGTTGTGTAACAAACGCCACCTGAAAAGATACAGTCAATTACATGTACGGAGTATGTAACATTCACTAACCCACAGCGTGGCACTTATCCTTCTTGTGGTCCTGAAACTAAAGTAGATATTCCTATGATTAGGCCCTAACTAAATACAACCCGGGTCTTTTCCCAAATACCGCCTGGTCTCTCGTGTTACGCGAGGGATTTCTATAAATACATGAAAACCCTACTTCGACCCATTTTTACAATTTTCACCGCCGCGTTTTTACTCTCTCTCGCAAAAACCCCTACTTCATCTTGCTCTTTTCAACACAAATCTTCCATTAAAGTATGTTTCTTATTCCCTTATGCTTTGTAATGTTGATTCTAGATGAATATATGTTGTTAGTATATGAAATTGCATGTTATATGATGTTTTGATATTGAATGTTGATCTAGAAATTGTTTTATATCGTATAAGGTTGTTTTGAATGGATGAAGGATGATAGTTTTTTATTATGGTTGATGAGTGAATGTTTTCTTTATATTGAATAGATACAAATGCATTAGGGTTATGGTTTTTTATTAGTGTTTTGATTTTATTTAGGGTTTTGATGTTGATTTGGTAATTTACTTAAATTGATAGGCTTTTGTGTTAAAATATTGAATTTATGTTGAAATGTCGGCGGAAACTGGTCGAAGTGAATGAGATGACCAGAGAAGAAAGTGTGACGTAGAAGAAGAAGAAGAAATAAAAAAAGAACGAGCCAATATATGATTCTGAGCTCACTGAAAGCGTAGGTGGAGGTCCAGAAAATCCCGAGTTGCTTAAGGGATTTTTTTTATTCACTGAAACAGTTTCTGCAAACAGGAAAAAAATGCAGAACATGTGCATTTTCATGCGTAACGCAAGAAGTGCCACCTCGCATAATGCGAGATTTTGCACATGTTCTGCATTTTTCAACATTACATTACAAAGTCAGTAAATAAAACATAAATTCAACTACGTTAAACTAAAGGCGGCACATCGATCTGCCACAAGATCGTGCAAACAATGAGCAGCATGTTCTGCGTTTCGCCACCAAGGAGTAAACACAGGAGGTAATGAGTTGTTATCTTAAAGACGCAGCTACAATAAAACAACAACATTAGGAAGTTGCATATTAGAGGATAAGTATAATAGTAAGTAATTCAAAAAAGATTAGAAACTTACCGGAAAAAAATGTTTCTCCCTCTCAATATATAATAAGCTGATCGTGCTAAGTGTGCATCCTGGTTGATACCAAGTAGGAAGTTGTAGAGGAAGGAAAATGTAGTTAGCGTTTTTTTTCACCGTTACGAACACTGCGTTGAATGTGGATGCCACAAAACATCCCATTTCCGGGGTTGCTAGCCAATGATCTTCTTGAGCCATTCATATTCCTTCCCATGTAAGTTGGTGTACGACACTCTCCAAAGTTGGTTGTTCTTGAGGTCCAATCCAAGTTCCTTCTACTAGCTGTCAAATATCCTTGACCTTAGCTATCATCAAATCTCTTACTTCCCTTCATAAGTGTTGGTTCTTCTCCTTCTCATACACTATTGATCTATATCCACAATTTTCATCTCTATTTACTTCAAACCAACCATTCACATAGGTGCGCATTGACATAGGTACCTGAGCCTTGTACTTGCCAATCACTTTAATTTTTGGTTTCTTGAATGTTGTAGAAGTAGAAGCATTTCTTTGGAGGTGTTTCTTCCAAATCTCTAGGATCCATCTCGGCATTAGTGTGCTCCCATGCAGATTGTCTTCTTTCGATTGACCTTGGCTCTTTGTTAGGAGCTCCAACTGCACGACCCCCTGTGTGCTTTGAAATAGCCGGCTCTTTTAGAGGAGTGTTTACTCTTCCAATGTCTAAAATGTTTATGCACACTTCTCTTGATCATAGGCGGACAAGTTCAGAAACGTTTCCTCATAGAAACTCTAAAAAAGACTTCTTGCCACCTTACTCTTAACTTCGAGTATTCCGGGAACTTCAACCTCTTCCAAACTCAATGTACTCCAGAAAAGGTGCAACTCTGATGGTAAAAGAGGTTTTTGCTCCTTCCAGTATTTGCCAATCTGATGGAGACACATCAACTCGTCTCTAATCTTGATCTCACAGCTACAAAACATAGGCGTGTACATACCATATCTCTCGCCTTTCGTGTATTCAATAAGCAATTCCTCTATGCATTTGTAAGAAACTTTGAACTTCAAGACTTTAAACAAGTTGGCCCCCTTCAACAACAGTGAAGCTCTTATTCAAACTCTCGGAGAAAGACACATTAATCTCCTTAACTTGGTTCGCTTCCATTGTTTTGTATTCACCGAACATTGTGTCTAGCCTACCCTTTCCACTTGTCAAGTGCGACTTAAGACACGAATGTGCTCCTTCAACTCTAAAATGTTCGAAAAAACAATGTAAACTGACATAATATCAAAAACAGTGAATCTGCAATTGTTCTTCTGTAATTTGCAAATTCACGCATAACGCGAGGCACCCTTTCTCGCGTGACGCGACCGGAGGTGTACTCGTGTTACGCGTGAATGTGCATTACAAAAGCTGTAATGCAGATTTACATTTAAATAGAAAGTAGATATAAAAATTAGTGAACATACCTGTTTGCCGTGTTATTCCCGAGAGTAAAGACGTTATCCGTCCATGCTGAAACAAGTCTTTTCTTGTAAGGGTTTAGCCAATTCTCTCTCACGTAGTTCAATACGGTTGCATAGGCGACTCATTCTCTCTCAAGTGATGCGGGACAACCCTTGACATTGGCTGAGATCCAAGAGGAAGAGATATTGAGTCATATGCAAGAAATTGAGCGTCCTCCACTCACACACCATCCTCCGTCATATGGAATGGCTACTTGCAGTGAAGAGACGTCCTAAGATCCAACATGATATCAAGGACTACTTGCACTGAAGGGACGTCCTAGACTTAGGCGTCCGTCCTAGAACTATTTTCTATTGTTTTTAAAGTCTTTCTCATTACTTACTATCTTTAGCATTAGCAAGTTACTATATTTGGTAACCCTAGTTATGAGTCCTATATATATGGACTTAGAACAAGAATTGTTTTCAGGTTGAATTTTATAGCAAGCCTAGTTGTTGAGATTTTCTCCACCCCTTGCTTTCAACGCCAAACCCTAGTTCGGGCTCGAACCTCCACGATCCAGTTATCCAGTCCTTGTCCTCAGTTCAGTTCGTCACCACCGTCACAGTCCGAAACCCTAGCCGCCGCCGCCACCCTTGCAAACCCTAGTTTGCCGTCATCTTCTTCCAGCCTCCATTCCATTCACTACAAGAAAAACCGTTTTTGGCAACGACAAAAGTCGTTGCGTTACATGACAAGTCGTTGCAAAAACAGGTTTTGGCAACGACAATTGTCGTTGCTAGGTCGTTGCCGGTAACGCCGTAGGCAAAGGTTTTTGCAACGACTTTTATCGTTGCCAAAACGAATGTGTTTCGCAACGACTTTGTTCGTTGCTAATTATTTGTCGTTGCCAAAACGAATGTTTTTCGCAACATCTTTTGCAACGACATTTGTCGTTGCAATACATGTCAACGTATTGCAACGACATTTGTCGTTGCAATACATTTCTGATGTTTTGACAACAAACCTTTTACAACAGCTATTGTTGTTGCGATAGATAATTGTTTTGCAACGACATGGTGTTGTATCCTCTTGTCAATATACCTGTTTCTACCCTTATAATTGACATTCAACATGTATCCAAGATCATACGCACAATAACTTCGACTATATAACCTTCAAAAACTTGTTCAAATTACAACTTGTACCAAAAACATGTCTAACATTCAAATATTTAATTTGCCAACTTAGCTACATCCCAAATCATAAAACCAAAATCATTTCATAATATTTGTGTCATCCACAATATCCCAAAATCATCCTTCAACGCTTCGACATCTACTTGTTTCCCTGCACCATTGAATAAAACATTTCATATAAACAAGGTTAAAAACTTACAATTTATCTATTATCATACTAGAGCAAAATTCAGTTTGCAAATCACTTCTATAAACAGAGGAGACATACATCATCTTGAGTTGACTTTATAGAGGATTCCTAGAGTTTGCAGATCCTCTATAAACGGAGTAAACAGTTTGCATATCCTCTGTCTATTATCAAACTAGAACAAAATTATCAGTGAGATCACCTTGTTGTTGGTGAAGTGTTGTTCTCAAATCTTGAAATTCCTAAAGCAATTTATAGAATTTTAAGAATAAACATTTTTCAGAGGAGGGAGGGAAGAAATCATGAAGAACTACTCACTGTTTGGAGTTGCTCCACTTCTATGTTTAAGGATTTCTTAAGATCTGCAAGCTCCTGGACACAACCAAGGACTGTTGTAAGTCACTCTCCGTATGAAACAAAATTGAATGACAATCCTAGCAACTCATTACTAATTTAATAATGTCAACTATAGAAAAATATTATCTGAAAAAACTAAAACAACAAGTATATTCTCAAAAAAATTAAACGTAAAATGACAAGTATTTTTGAGACCAGAAGGATACATGGCTGCAGGTATACCAGGCTTTACCTAGCTAATAGTCAAAACCCACTCCATTTATAAACCTATATTACTCTACTATAATAATTTCTACTCACTTACCTTCTTGTTTCACTAACTTGATAGCAACTTGGTTAAAACAGATGTATAACAGTTCATATTTTTGCTTTCCATGATGAATGGAAGTTGCAGTAATAAACTGTTTGACCATTCCTGACATTTAAAAAAAAAAGGATTTAATTCACTCTTCAAAAAACAAAGAGAAATAGGACTCAAAGGAATCCACAAGTGCAAGACATATTTAATGAACTAGTAAGAAAAATCCCAAGAACCTTAAAACTAAAAGCATTTGTTTTGATAACTGAATAAAATCACAGCATAAGTATAATTCTTAATTGGAGGTTTGCAAGTCTTATACTTAATCTAAAACTCAATTATGAGGAAAGAAACACAAACTGAGCATACATTACATGAACCAGTTCGATCAGTTCAGCTTATCAAAACATCAGTTCGAAAAAAAACATCAGATTATCAATTCAGAAACATCCAAAAACAGAACCTGTTTAGCTTATCAATCCAGAAACAGAAGTTCAAAAAAAGTTCAATTCAGCTTATCAGCTGTCTGTAAATGGATTCAGTTCATTTCAGCTAAGTTTCTGAACATAACCAGTTCAGCAAAATGTCTAAACAGAACCAGTTCAGCAAATTTCTGAACAGAACCAGTTCAGTCCAGAAAAAACCCATTTACAGACGGCTCAAATTACAAAAATAATTCAGAAACAGAAGTTCAGTTCAGAATTAGTGAGTTGGCTAGACTCGAAACAAAAATCAGGACGTAAACAGTTTTTAGAAGCTAGTAATGTTCCCAATAAAAAAAATATTCAGAATTGGCTAGACTCACTCAATAGATGTATTGACAATTTAACCGCCTGAACAAGATTAAATTTGGTTGGGCCTTAACCTATCCAAAATTTGCACAAACCAGAAAGCTTATGTACCTCAACAAAGTACATTGAAAAGACTTCTAATGATGAGGGGTCCATAATAGGCAAGCATGCACAATAACCAAATCTTTTAATGATGCTAAACTAAGAACAAGTACATTGAAAAGACTTCTCAAAGCATACTCATGTATTTGTTCTTAATTCTTAAATAGATATCACAAAATATTTTAATAATATCCGTTAGTTGCGCATTGTTTTACAAAATTAGCGAAATCGTGAATGTCTTCCACATAAGTTTCCTTCTCTCTCACTTTCACTCAGCACTAAAAGAGTAAGCTTCTGCTGCCCTCAATAAAAAATTGTTACTAGTCACAACAACATATATAACAACGAAAAGAGTAAAGGAAGACATACATGTCGGAAAGTCTGAACAAATTTTTCCCCATTTCCAATCTTCACTAATTCCATTATAGAGTATCCAATACAGCCTCCTAACAAATAAAAATAGGAAAATTAAATATTTTGACAGAATTTAAAGAAAATGTGGAAATAGCATCAACATTAACAACTAACTCCATTATAAAGAATGACAATCACTAACTCCATTATAAAGAATGGCATAACCCATAAAGTTCCATAGAAAAGATGGAAGTTTATCATTGGTAAAACATAAGCAATAGAATCAATAAAACTAGATTGCATCAACTATGATTTCACACTTGAAATGAATCATGATTGCACAGATTTAAAATAAAATAAAGGCTTGGCCTTCAACCTGCACCTAAGATGTCTCAGACTTCATATGTAAAAGATAAACTTATCTCCTAGACTTCAATACAATTAAAAAGACATCATTCATAGAATATATTTTAGCCTATAACACAAAAACGATCGTGAAATCTTGTTGTGTCATCCACTCATCCACAAAGCGCATTACATAACATCAAGAAACCGTTTTCATAGTCTATGTGCAAGAAATGGAAGAAACTTACGTGTAACTTGGGCAACCGGATAGTACCTCCTATTAACTCTATGCACCTTAAATTATGACTGCTTAAGCACCTCTTACGAAAGGGATGAGTAATTTCCGCCACAGATCTTCACAAACTTCTTCAAACTTCTTATGAGTTATGGTGCTCCTAAAGTATTACAAAGTATACTGGATCGTTAAGAAAATAGCACACATCCTTAAAATAAAATGGAAACAAGAAATTGATTGCATTCCGGTAAACCATATATCCCTCTCTCCACCTATGGAATATCATTTGAACCCCAATTCCTTGTTGCAATCTATCTAACAAATACAACAATTTATATATGAAAAATGGATTTGAAATGAGATCTGACCTAAACTTGGCATGAAGAAGCAGCAGCGTGCAAACAGTTGAGCCAAAAGAGTCTGTTTAACTCAAAACCCCTTCTAAATCTGCACCGCTAAGGAACTCCATCAAAACCGCCAGGCTCCCACCTCTAGAGGCGACCCCAACAGATATCAGCGATTCCAATTTCTAGAACAAACAAGAATGCATGCATATTGATTACTCATATGCTAAAATCAGAATTTCAGCAACGGAACACGCAAACATAAGATAAAATCACAAGTAACAACACTCAATTGTAGAAAATATACAGTTTGAACTACTACTTAGTGCATCTACTTAGTGAAATGCGAGAGAAGAATTCGCGATTCTCCCAGTCAGCCCAATCAACCCCGTGACGGCCATGATAAGGCGAATCAGCACCATGAGAAGGCGAATCAACACCATGAGAAGGCGAATCAGCGACGAGCGGAGGAGACAGGGATTTGGGTTGAGGAGGAAATAAAAGGCTCATAGGGAGAAGAGTGAAGCGGCGTCTTTGCGAGCCTCTTCAGGGATGTTTAGGGATTCGGTTTGAATGGAGGTGTGGATGAGAAGACGGAGAGGGAGGAGAGAGCGAGGGAGGGCGAATAGGAGGAAGACGGAGACGAAGGAAATGTTGAGCGGCTAGGGTTTGTACAGAGATTCATCACGTTTTCAGATTTTGTCCCCTGGTTTTTGCAACGACAAAATATTTACCCAGTCTTTCGCAACGACAAAAGTTGTTGCTTAACTTATGTAACTTTTATTGCAACGACAAATTGCGTTGCTTTTTTGGTGTAATCTTTATGGTAACGACCTTTTTGTTGCAAAAAATATAGACCATTTTTCGCCCTACTCCCGCCCAAATTTCAGAGGGAGGGAAATGAAATTTTCATGTATTGCAACAGCTATAGCAATGATAAATATAAGTCGTTGCTAATAGAATATGTTGCAACGACAAAAGTTTAGTCGTTGCCAAAAGTTGTTGCAATAAATAGTTTTTCTTGTAGTGATTGTTCCAACACCTCATTCCACTTCTCAAACCCTCATTCATCATTCCTTCATCAAATCGTTTCCACCGCCACACTTTCTAACCCTGCCCGTCGAAGCAGGTCCGTCCTAGGACGACGTCAACGTCCTACCCAGATTCACATCCGCCCATCTTGTTCATTCTTTGACCTAGTTCTAGCAAGTACTGCGTCTCCAAGGATTCTCCAGCCACGCGTCCTGCCTAGATCAGTCCCCCGAGAGCCTTGTAAGAGGTTTTCACATCAACTGGTATCAGAGCCCAAGGGTACGACGTGTGATCCAGTCGTCATGTCTGCAGCCATTTACGATGAGTATGATGACGACTATGCATTGGTCACGCCAAACCTCATCACGCCTTTGGCGCCAGTACTGTCTATATTTTTTATTCCACAACCGTTATTCGTTCTTGTAGGATCATGCTCAATGAATTCACCTTTGATCCAAAGCCAAGAAGGGGTGAATGGTACATATATGGGTGGAATCTTATTCGATGAGAAACACAAGCTTAAAGATGTCATGTCCGATGACATACCCGACGGGCTACCTTCTATGCCCGGGATTGAGCACCGGATCAAGTTGTTGCCTGGTGCATCCTTGTCTTGCCGACATCGCATCACTTTCGACCCCGGGGACCTTGTCTTGCTGCATTTGAAGAAGGATATGTTTCAAGCTACACAACGGTCCAAGATGAGCCCAAGAGGCGATGGTCCATTCAAGATTTTGGAAGCTTATGACCCTGATGCATACAAACTCAAGCTGCCACGCGACTATGGTGTCCACGCAACATTCAACATCAACGACATATCGACTTACACCCTGCCAGTCCCACACATAGTCGAATCTGGGACGATTCGAGGGCAAGAAGGGGAGAATGATGCGGGACAACCCTTGACATTGGCTGAGACCCAAGAGGAAGAGATATTGAGTCATATGCAAGAAATGGAGCGTCCTCCACTCACACACCATCCTCCGTCATATAAAATGGCTACTTGCAGTGAAGAGACGTCCTAAGATCCAACATGATATCAAAGACTACTTGCACTGAAGGGACGTCCTAGAACTATTTTCTATTGTTTTTAAAGTCTTTCTCATTACTTACTATCTTTAGCATTAGCAAGTTACTATATTTGGTAACCCTAGTTATGAGTCCTATATATATGGACTTAGAACAAGAATTGTTTTCACGTTGAATTTTATAGCAAGCCTAGTTGTTGAGATTTTCTCCACTCTTGCTTTCAACGCCAAACCCTAGTTCGGGCTCGAACCTCCACGAGCCAGTTATCCAGTCCTTGTCCTCAGTTCAGTTCGTCACCACCGTCACAGTGTCAAACCCTAGCCGCCGCTGTCATCGCCATCAAACCCTAGCCGCCGCCGCCACCCTTGCAAACCCTAGTTTGCCGTCATCTTCTTCCAGCCCCCATTCCATTGTTCCAACACCTCATTCCACTTCTCAAACCCTCATTCATCATTCGTTCATCAAATCGTTTCCACCACCACACTTTCTAACCCTGCCCGTCGAAGCAGGTCCGTCCTAGGACGGCGTCGACGTCCAACCCAGATTCACATCCGCCCATCTTGTGAGTTCATTCTTTGACCTAGTTCAAGCAAGTACTGCGTCTCCAAGGATTCTCCAGCCATGCGTCCTGCCTAGATCCGTCCCCTGAGAGCCTTGCAAGAGGTTTTCACATCATCAAGTGTCTTCAACTTTTTGATGTAGTCTTCTACAATGGTTTATTTGAACACCTCATAATATTCAACAGAAATCTTAGTCCACAATGTGTGTGTGCCCATATCTTTCTTGGCTTTGGCCTCTATGTTCTTCCTTACATGTCCTCTACATAAGAGAAACTTTGCATTTGGAAATAACATGTATGTGGCATTCATAAGTGCCATCTCACGGTCTGTGACGAAGCAAGTAGGCAAGGCTCCTATTCTCAAATACATCGTCTGCAGCTGCTGCAACGCCCACAAATAATTATCCTTACTCTCCGCCTCTAACCATTCCCCGCAAACGACAAAATTCTTCCATGTAGAAGTCAAACCGACTATCTCCAAAAAGGGAACATTGTACCTGGGACCAAAATACATTAACATTCAATCCAGTACATCTGTAATGTATTTTGCATCTGTAATGCATTTTCTCGCGTTACGCGAGAGCGTCATACCCCGCGGAACGCAAGAATATACTATATTCCACAATTTGTGTTTTCCAAAATGCAGAAACATTCAATCAAGTACATTTCCCGTGTTACGCGAGGAATGGTGTGCTTGCGTCACACGTGAGTATTTTTTATCATATATATTAAATTTACATGAATTAAAAAACAGATTGATAAAAAAACATAATGATAAATACTTACTTGTCCGTGCTATAAGTCGAATCCAACAAAAGGACATATGGAAACGCCTTTAAGAGCTTCATTGATTCGGGGCTAGCAATGAACAAGTCGTCTATTATCGAATGATTTTTTGCACTTGGCCTATACTCCGTGAAGTTATTCTCTTTTCATTTGTGGAAGAATTCTTGAACCACGGTTCTACCTTCCATTTCTTCTTCCCTTATATCTTTTACCAAATTGTACACTTGTCTCTTTTTTGTGCAGCTTCTGGGATCCTTGTTTAGCTCAATGTAAATCTGATTTGGAGAACAGTGAGAAAGTGCCATCTCACGAACAGTTTTCTTCTGATCAGGGTGGGCCTCCCAGAAAATGAATTCCCGACCAAAGTATCTCCAATAGGATGGTTGTACAAACCACAAACAACAGGTACTCTCCAATTGTCTTCAATACGGTTCTCCATAAGCTTCAACTGAAATGGACACCCTGTTTTCTTGCTCTTTTGTTCCTCACACCGAGGCCTTTAGTCTTACAATTTCCCCCTTTCTCACAAAGGATTTGAACCTTTTCACTTTGCCCCGGTAAAGATGGTTTACTCCTTCCAATAGAGATCATAAACTTATGTTGCTTTGCAACATTCAACGCCCACAAATGACCAATCTCCTTAGAGGCAAACACTTGGTCCGTGGTAAAATATTACGAATAATCCGTAGAAACAACATTTTCCTCACATACGGGACCATCAAACTTTGGTGCAGTGCGTAAAGCAGGAAGAAACCACATCTCCTCTCCTACGTTTGTAGGTGGGTTAGCAAACTGTGAATGAAACGCATCATAGCTTGATGACACTTCATATGTACATGGCAATTCATAAGTAGATGACACGGATAATTCATATGTAGATGTCACGGGCACTTGATAAGTAGATGGCGCAGACACTTCATACGTAGATGGTTGATGATAATCACCAAACTCAATCCCTAAATCAAATGAAGGTGGCGAACATGGCACCGTGGACGTTGGGTAGGTGTAGTCATTCAACTGAATTGCATTCAATCCAGTGAACAAAGAAAATTTCACATATACACAACAAACATACAAAAATAGAGTTAAACTTTGTAATGTGCAAATTTTCGCGTTCTGCGAGAGAGGAGATTCCCGTGTTACGCGAGGGTGCCCTATCTCGTAGAACGCGGGAAATTGCATAATTGTGTGCAAACACAATTCTACGGGGTCATTTAAACCTAAACTCAATATTTCAGAAAAATAACTTGAAAATCCTCAAAAATCTCATTCAACACATCATTTCTCATCATACACTTTAACATTTCACTAATATAATCTATAATCACTAACATTCTACCCAAAATAGCATAAACATGAACAAAACTAAATTTTGTAAATTAAAAACCTAAAAGCCTAAACCCTAAACAAAATAAGGTTCAAGAACAAATCTTTTGGACATTTATATGCAAAAGTCACCTCTTCAACACTTACTCCTACTGCATTTAATATGAAATACAACATAATAACTTCATTGTAGCTCTTAATGGTGCAAAACAAATTTAAATTCAAAATTTAAGTAAGAACATTACCTCATTTGCATGGTAACTTGATGAACCACCATCTCCACTCCTTCCTTTGTTGAATTCATCTTCATCTTCCATTGTTTTTAGTGTGTTTAAAAGTGTTTTGAGGTTTGAAGGTTTTGAAAATGAGTTTTAATTGAGGTAAAAGAGGTGAAAGATGATAAAAAGAGGTGTTAGGGTAGGGTTAATAGGTGTTACGGTTTACTTAAAATAAAAAGGTAGTTATTATAGTTAGTTGGGGCAAGACATCTATTGATGATGCACAATATCTCGCGGGATTAGCATTTTAAAATTATGTTAATTTTTTCTATTCTCGCGT
Source organism: Oxyria digyna (assembly GCA_029168935.1). Classification (NCBI taxonomy): domain Eukaryota; kingdom Viridiplantae; phylum Streptophyta; class Magnoliopsida; order Caryophyllales; family Polygonaceae; genus Oxyria; species Oxyria digyna. The sequence continues at coordinate 26,336,529 of JAPVLV010000013.1, forward strand.
TACGCCAGAGACGTGCTTGTCGCGTTCCGCGAGAGACCGGACGGTGTTTAGTAATTTCGGGGCTGTATATAGAAACCGTGTATGATTATTATCATGATCAGTTCATAATCCTAAGCATGAGAAACCTAGTTGAAAACGGTAGAGAAGCCAGAGATTTCCAGATTAATTCTCAAGCTAATGAACTTTCAACTGGTCATAGTTCATTCTAATAAGCTTATAGCACTATAGCCTCAGGTTCGGTCACAAAACAGACCCACATCAGAAAGCTGACAGCACTACGAAAAAGAAGAAGAATACTCACATGGTCAGAAGAACCTTAGTACCTTGGAATAAAGACCAATAGGATCTTGGCCCAACCATTTTTTAACCAAATATATACAATCATAACATTCTGTACAGAGTCAGTTACATTACATCTTTTCATAAAAATCCTTCACATGGAGAAAACCTAAATTTCTAGAAAACATTTACTTACTTTGAAATATCAGACAGGAATTCTACCCACTTCCCCTTCCCTTTCTCTTCATCAACCAGCATCAGCAAACAATTAACCCTGTTAATATACTAGATTGCCGGAAACAACCACCCAATCGTCCAACCTAAAAGCAAGCCTGCCCCAACAAGACTTAGCCCTAGAGCAAAAGCAACAGCATACTTGCATAAGTCACATCTTGGTAGACCTCGTTTGCGCCTCTTAGCTTTGGATGTCTTCTTCGAAATTCTATGAGGCTTGCAAGGGCTCCATGGAGTAAGAACATCCGGGAGCACTGCGTTATGTGGTTGCTGGTTTGAGTTGTTATGCATATAGGCTTCAAGCTGAAGCAGTCTGAACCATTGCTTGTACGCAAATAACTGGGATGCTTGCTTGAAGAAGAGCTTGACAATATGTTCTTTCTCGTTGTATGCTTGCTTTGCAGCCTTTTCTGCTTTTCGGGCACGAGTCTGAGAATGACACAGGGCTTCAAGAAGCTGAGCCCTGTCAGCATCTTCACCAGAATGTTTTAGTTTATCAATCATGTCATTGTAGTTCACACTGCAGAAGTCCAATGGATATATATGGTTAATCAAACCATGTAGGAGCAGAGTACCAGCTCATAAATCTACACCTCAGTGCCCAAACAATATAATGAAATAAACTCCATTTAGCAATTTTTCACCACAGAGCTGTATTACCCTACAAATATATATTCTAAATTAAGCAGAGGACATTTTGTTTAGTTTAACCAACTCGCTTAAATACTATTTCTATGTGAGTAGTTTTAAACCAAGACAGAGAGAACAACTTGTGTATTTAAGCTATATATATCATCCAACTATATGTTGCTGGAAAGATCAGGATGAATTTTCGATGAGAGCCTGTCAGCACTAGAGTGTAGAGCACTTAACCCTCAATTGTTTAAAACATGTTTGACCTTGGTATTTTTGGTAACTTTCTTTACGTCCAGAGGCTTAAGCTTTTGTTTCCATGGAGATGGACATCCTTGGTATCATGCTAGGGTCTTTGTTCTGGTTTCTCTGTGTTTTTCTTGGGGTTGATGTTTGCGTGGTTATGGCCATTTTTATGTTTGGTGTGTTAGGTCGTTTGTAAGCTCATATGCTTTGAATCATATCGGTTATTTCCTCCCAACATGTTCGGGAAAGGAAATACCTAATCCCGACCCGCTCAAACCCCGTTTATTGGGATATAATGAGGCATGTTGTTGTTGTCTTTAGGTCCAGTGGAAAAGATAGGTGGAGCAAACCTCAGGAGTTGAAGGTTAAAGTGTAAAGCTACACCATATTTCCCCATTAGCATTATCAACAATGATCAAGAAAAAGGTTTTTGTTCAAGACTATGTAGAAAAGACTATCAGCACGAAAAAAAGAGGATTTTCCTTTAGTCCCCCAACAATGAAAATGAATATAGTAAAGTTGTACCTCATGGGTTCACTTCGTACACTTCCCGGTAAGCCCCTGTCAACGGAATCCCATTCACTCCTCTTATTCCCGGCATCACGATTTTCTCCGGATAATAGACTAGGGGTAACATTGCTTTCATCCCAGTCTTGCAAAGAAAGAAACATTTCATCCGGATAAAAACCTGCAGATTTCTCAGACGCTTCTCTCTTAACGTGCATCTTATGAATCGGAGGCAGATCACAATTCTCAATATGGTGTAGTGATTTTTGTGCCACAAACGAGGCAAGATCATCCTTATCTGTCTTTCTCCACCAAGGTACTTTCTCACCTTCAATCCAAGAATCATCATCATAAGAAAGGTTAGTAGATTGCTTGGAAGCTGATCCTCTAACTAATTCCATCTCCATAAAATCGTAGTAGTCTGTCAAGTCCTTAACATCAAGTACATCTTGCTCACTTTTACATTTCTGCACATGTATTTCTTCCACTTTTACTTCACCAAGTCCCTCTGAAACAGCTGTATTCAGAATATCAGAAAACCCCATGTCTATATCCTGGCTCTTAGAACGACCAACTGCAGGCACAGATTTCTCATTGCCAACTCCAGTAGTCTCAGTATCAGCTTTGACTGCCTTGTTCTGTCCACAATTGAAACCCTTTTGGAGGTCATAATTGTGATCCAGATGAAGCCACCATCTTGCTTCAGGTGGAAGATTAAAGTAGGAAGGATTCATGCTAAAAGGCATGAAACCTAAGCCAGGGTTATCTGATACATTGACTGCACTAGCAGGACCAACATCTACTTGCTTGCACCGCGTAGTAGATGACTGGCTACATGCTAACTTTGGAGCTCTTTTTGCATCTTCTTGAACAAAGTAACGGTTAGCAGCTCGTTGCCAGGCAGCTCTTGCTTCTGCTGCCGCCATCACACATTTTACTACACACAAGATTATAGTCAATTCAATAAATAAATAAATAAAAGAACAAGATCTGTAGCACTTCCACAACAAAAGGTAACAATTTCAGACGAATTTCATCGAATTAGAGGACTTCCCTAGCTGGATATACACATGGATCTGTAATTATTGCCAATTCGACAGAAGACACAATATAGAAGTCTCTAAGCAAGCTTCATCAAAATTTGATCAGAAATCAGCATCATATAGGGTTCTCCAGCCAAAATCATTAGATCAGATTCAAAATAAGCAAAATTAAGCAACGAAAGAAATGAATTCACCGAATTAAAGTGAAACAAACAAGTATCAAAGTAAAATAATTCCTTCACTCAGAAGCAAAACCAGCAGGTAGATTGGATCATCTAGGAACTGAAAAATGTCATGCCAGAAGTATAATCCAAACAAGCAATAAAAAGAGAGAGCTGATTATCAAATACAACCGACAGATGAAATCGAAAAGTAGAAAAAAAGAAAAGAAAAAGGGGAACAGGAATAAGCGCGGCAATTAGTATTGAGCTAAGAAGAAGAGAAATACCAAATTGCAGAGAAGAGGAACAGTATCTGGAAGTAAGGGAAGATGCGAAAGTGTAAGAGCGATTATAGAAACAAAAGAAGAGTGAAAGACAAGTCGCGGTTACAAGATTAGGGCTTGTTCATGAGTCATTGACAATCCACTGAATAATATCATGTCGTAGTAGTTGAAGAAAAGGAGGAAGGTGAAACAGAATGAGAAGGAAAGAGGAAAAAAGGGGAAAGAGAAATCGGAATGAGGATAAGTTTTTAGGAGGCGTCGTTTTGGGGTCCAAGCGACGTTGATTGAGCGTCTGCGAGTTGCGTGAACGGTGTCGTTTCATGAGGATGAGTAGACACGAGGATTGTGGGATCATGACACGTACTTAACGTTTTGGGAATCATAATAATCACAAGCTAGCGTATCCGTTGATTACATAGTATATGTTTATTTTCCAGTCCACTTCTGCTTTGGTGGGTTGGAGACTGGACTGATCAGCTGCTTCGCATATGATATCCGAGAACTGAATGTTCATCAAATTATATTTAAATGTTCACCAAGTTTATTACACTTAAATGTTTATGTTATTTGGACAAACGGCGAACCACCACCGAACCACCACTGCACCACCACTGACCCACCATTAACCAACCACCGGACCACCACTTATGTGGAACACCATTTTAATATAATTTCTTTTAAAAACACATATAATTTTCAACAAAAACCACCTAAATGTTCATCATCTCATACTTAAATGTTCATCATCTCATACTTCAATGCTCACAAGAATTTAATAAAATGTTCATTACTCAAAGATCATTACAATTGGCTTAAATGTTCATCACGTACGTTGTTCATAAATGTTCATCAAAATGTTGATAAATGTTCATCGAAATGTTGATAAATGTTCATTTGATATACTATATTGAATGTTCATCACATTATACTTAAATGATCACCAACTGAATGTTCATCACATTATACTTAAATGTTCATCAACTGAATGTTCATCAAATTATTTTTAAATGTTCACCAAGTTTATTACACTTAAATAGTTATGTTATTTGGACAAACGGCGGACCACCGTCGAACCACCACCAGACCAACACGACCGAACCACCACTAACCCACCATCAAGCCACCGTCGGACCACCGGACCACCACTTATGTGGAACACCACTTTAATATAATTTTGAGTAAAAAAACACTTGATCTTCATCAAAAATTACCTGAATGTTCATCATCTCATACTGAAATGTTCATCAAACATCCTTAAATGTTCACAAGCATTTAATAAAATGTTCATTACTCAAAAGTTCATTACAATTAGCTTAAATGTTCATCGCGTTGTTCATAAATGTTCATCAAAATGTTGATAAACGTTCATTTTGATATACTCTACTGAATGTTCATCACATTTTATCACCAACAGAATGTTCATCACATTATAATTAAATGTTCATCACATTATATTTAAATGTTCACCAATTTGAATTAGACTTAAATTTTCATTTATTTTTATACTTTAACTTTTTCATTTATTATTGGACCACCGCCGGACCTCCACCGGACCACGCCGGACCTCTACCGGACAACCACCGGGTGGTCGCCGGGAGATCGTCGGAAGCTCGCCGGACCACCACAACTACCCCCACTACAAGTGGAGGTAGCTAGTTTAATATAAGTCATTGGATGTCATCCAATGACTTAGATTCATTCTTATTTATCTCTATAAGAGTGTTTATTATGTGATTCACACCCTTATTTAATAATAATTTTATAATCGATTTTGACATACGTTTTATATAATTTATAGTATTTTATATTGCTACAACATCAAAAAAGATCTATAATAAATAAAATATATTTATGAGTTTTTTCATTGGTTAACTATCAAATTTTTAGTGGATGATTAAAAATATAATTAATATTGAGTTTTATTAAATTCTTGTTATTCTTTAACATGATTAGATATTTATAGTTTTATATCTACTTCAAATTTCATTATATATCAAAAGTAAAATAGATGAATAATAATTAGATAGATTAAGACGAATGTTTTTATTTGCTCCAAATAATTTGCTCCAAATTAATGTTTTTATTTTTCATAATATAATTTGTTAATATGTTAATAAATAAATAAATAGCCTAACAACTTTCCTAAACTCACTCTAAGAGCTCAAAAGGGCTCAACTTTAATATATAAGATATATATGGGAAAAGATCTCGTAAGGGTAAGGATGAATCTTTAGATAACATGCTAGTTAAGAGTAGTTTGGTATTACAAAGGAGATGTGACTTGAAAAGTAAGAAGTGGTGATTTTTTTTGGGTAAAAGAAAGACGACACTCTCCGTCAGATATATTGCAAATGTGGCCAAATTAAAATGGGGTGACCACTCCTCTTACATCCCCCGAGAGAAGGTTCAAAATACAATCCGGCAGATCGCCTAACACATGGACCCCTAGCGGGTAATTAAAACCAATGGAAGCAATGCGATCCGCAACATAACAAAGTTGTTAAGACCAACTTCTACAAAAAAATCCACGACAACGCGAGACGAGACTAGAAAAAGGATGGAAAGGCTGATCACGACCATTGATCAGTTCCACAGTAAGGCGAGAATCTGACTCCAGAAGCACAAACTTGTAACCCTTGGTCCAAGCAAGGGTAAGCCCATGAAGAACTCCCCAGATCTCCGAAGCCAGAACCGGGCAGGGACAAAGCGATGACGTAAAACCAGTAACCCACTGACGTGCATGATCACGACAGACTCCACCCGCAGCAGCAGAGTTGATAAAGTTTCGGAAAGAGCCGTCAACGTTCATCTTCAAATAGTTAAAAGGCGGAGGAGTCCAAGTGAAGTATCTAGGCAGAGCGAGACTGAGGATGACCAGGCTTAATAAGGACATTCGCCCTCTGAAACTGCTCAACTTGATTAAGAATGAAGCCTTTCCTGTCTGGGCACATATTGTCGGGGTCGAAAATGCGGTTGTTCCTCCATCTCCAAAGCCACCAAATGGTGGTAGCAAACAGTATGTTATCATGGCAGTCCGGGCACAGGTCTGTTTGTGCCTAAAAATACGACGAGTAAGGAACGCGTGGTAAGCTACACGTAGAAGGATGTCGTCGACGTGACGAGACGAAAGGAAGATGTCGTCGGCGTGACGAGATGTGGCAAAGATCTCGTTCTCCTTAAGGGTTAGGTCGGCCGATCATATTTTATCTTATTCCCTTGAATATTATTGTAATTGGTAAAAGATACGAGAAAGAATATCTTTTACCTTATTTATTATATCGTTATTAGATAGAAGGAAAAGATAAGATCTGATTTTCCTTAAAGATATCGTTAGGGTTAGCCTATAAAATAGGGCTAACGCCTGCTTTGTAATCATTCAGCCACCGTACGAGTAATACCAAGTTCAAGTTTCAACCCTAAATTCTTCTCTCGTCTTATATAGTTCTTGAGTGTTGAGATTATACCGTATTCTTTTATCTTTGCCCTACAATTGCTTATTTATCATCTCGTTGATAATTTCGCTACAAACAATTGGCGTCCACCGTGGGGCTAGATCAAAAAGGTATCGTCTCTCCATACGAAAAGAGCTTCTTTTTTGCAAGGAATCATGACAAACCCGACGAATAGCCCGCGTGACGGCGAAAGGAGGTCTAAAGAAGAGGATCACACGACGATTCCTCTCGTTCCGGTAGAGGAAGACGTAGGGAAAGATCTCGAGAATACTCCAAAAGACAACGCCCCCATAGAAGAACAGGGAACGAACGGCGAGGTAACTGGTGTGGCCGCAGTCAGAGCACGATAGGGCTCACCAAAGAGAACGAGCGACTTCGTTCCGTGATAAAGGAGCTTAAAGCAGAAGCGGCGAAACCACACACCTATGTTCGTAGACAAAGCATTGTGCGACACCTAGATATGGACGTCGTCGCTGAGGAGGAAGGGATCTACGAGTACCAAGAACACCCAAGTATCATCCCGTCGAGAGAGACGATCCCAAGGAGGAAAACCGAAGAAGCCATGACGTCGAATGTTGTTGCAACGCTCGTAGCACAGCAAGTCGGCGCCTTGAGGAAGGAGATGATGCTGATGCCCGGAGCCCCAAAATCCATAATCCCTGAGCACGAGTTCGTATTTCAAGAGAGTCCTTTCATCGCCGCTATCGCCGCCCAGAAGATAGCCAAGAAGTTCACCGTCGTTGACCTCCTCGTCTATGACGGATCCGACGACCCAGAAAAACATGTCTTACTTTACAAAGCCAAGCTCTCCACAAGTCCAATCGAGCCAGAACTAAAGGAGGCAATGATGTGCAAGTTCTTTAGCTCGACATTGAAAGGTCCAGCCTTGACGTGGTTTATCCACTTACCCAAAGCAAGCATCTCCTCCTACGCTGAACTCTCCAACCTGTTCCGATTACAATTCGCCAACAGTAAGTTGTTTGCAAAGCGACCTTCGGATCTCCATAACATGCGCATGAACAAAGGCGAAACCATAAGAGCCTTCATGAAGCGTTTTAATGACGAGAAGATTACAATCCCAGATTGTAGCGAGGCTACCCCTGCCGACGCGTTCAGACGTGCACTCCCCCGAGATAGTGATCTGTACAAGGAATTGACAAAGACTCGCCCTGAATCATTCGTCTCAACGAGGGAAAGAGACATGGAGGCCATACGCCTCGAAGAAGATCTCCTAAGGCATGCTGAAGAAAAGTCTCGATCTCCACGTAGACAAACCCCTCCGCGTAGAGATTCTCCTCAGCAGAAAGGTGGCGAACGTTATGATAGAAGAAACAAGCCGTTCCAGAGGGAACCTCCCATGGTGCATAACGTGAGTGAGATCAACAACGTCTACGCGGTCGAAAGGGGTGTGTACATGAAGACCGACGCGTTGCGAGTCATGAACGTGATGGAAAAGCTCCACGACGTGAAGTGGCCTAAACAGCCAAATCCGGAAAAAAAGTCAGGATTGGGAAGAGGGTATTGCGAGTTCCACAACGACTCGGGACATCCAACAGATGATTGTTATACTCTGAGGAAAGAAGTGCTACGCCTTTTGAAAAGAGTCGACCTGTTAGATCTTCTCTCCAAAGAGGGAAGGGACGTGTTCGAAGGAGCAAGGAAAGGGAAAAGATCTCCAACTCCACAACCTCCCTCGTCGAGTCGTTCAAGGACAATCAACACAATCTTTGGAGGCTCTCCCATAAGTGGCTATACCGCCTCCGCCGCCAAAAGGAGTGTCCAGGCATTACGCGGCGAAGGAAGTACTTTGCCTATCTACCACGTCAGGTCTGTTAGGAAAGATTGTCCAATCATGTTCGAAGAACCCAATGGGAGTGTAGATCATCACGACGGGTTAGTTATCTCCTTAACCATTAGTAATTGCAAGGTTAAAAGGATCCTCATCGATAATGGAAGCTCGGCCAACATCATCACCCTATCTGCAATAAAAGAACTCGGACTTTCTAGCGACGACGTGATGAAAAAGTACATCCCCCTAGTAGGTTTCAGCGGCGAAGTCGCCGATATACTGGGAGAGATCACCCTAACCACTCTTGCGGAAGGGGTCAACATGCAGACTAAATTCGTGGTGATGGAGGCAGAATCGCCCTACAACATAATCTTGGGAAGGCCATGGTTACACGATTTGAGGGCTATACCCTCAACATACCATCAATCCCTGAAGTTTCCATCTCCATGAGGAATCCAAGAGATCAAAGGTGAACCGCATATAGCAAGGGAATGCTACAACATAGGAATGAAAAGTACAACCAACGCGTCCCTTGAGAAAAAGAGTAAGGCGTAGCAATCAAAAGACCATGGAGAACAAGTAAGATATGCTCAACGAAGGTTGTACGAGGTAAAAGAAGAAATTGGCCGAGTAGGCGATGAGACATATATCTTAGAAATCAAGTCCTACGCCGTCCGAAAAGTTGAGAAGAGGAAAGCATCTTCATGGTCTGAATCACCGAGTAACAAGGGATCGAAACGTCCAAAAATGCAGAAGAGTGATGGAAAGTGAAAGAAAAAAGCTAGGGGTAAAAGAGTAACCCCCGACGCGTCGAAGAAAGAATCATCTAAGAAGCGAGATAAGAGCATCAATAAGCACGACGCGTCTCTACAGAAACAGAAGCAAAATCTCCGAGTTCAGAAATGGAGGAAATTCATGACGGAGAACCCTAACCTAAGTTACATGTTCTTGAAACATCATCCACCATAAAGACACCATCATGAAAGAATTTGAGAAATTTCTATGCGTCCTTTGATTCCCTTTTGTTTCCCTTTGCATGAGTAGGATTAAGTTTTTAATAAGAACATGTCGTTATCTTTAGGTCAAAGCGACAAGGGGTCGCAGCGACTAGGGGTAGGCGTAAAAGTCAGCGTTTGTTATTGCATGATACATCTTTTATTAATATACAAGTAGACCTTTTCTCTCCAACGTGTTAAGCATGCCGAGTTGTTTCATTTTCATGACTTGCTCTATGTCTATTAAGAGAACGTGCCTCTTGAGTACGGTGTACCAAATAAGAAGCAAGAAGGCTGTTTGTGCCTAAAAATACGACGAGTGTGAAACGCGTGAAGAGCTACACGTAGGAAGACTGTGTCGACGCGACGAGAGAAAAGGAGGACGTCGTCGACGTGACGAGACGTGGCAAAGGTCTCGTTTATCTTGAAGATTAGGTCGGCCGAGTATATTTTATCTTATTCCTTATTATATTATTGTAATTGGTAAAAAATACGGTAAAGAATATATTTTACCTTGTTTGTTATGTCGTTATTTAGATAAAAGGAAGAGATAAGATCTCGTTTCATTAAAGATATTATAAGGGTTAGCCTATAAATAAAGGCAAACGCCTGCTTTGTAAGTATTCAACCACCATTACGAGTAATACCAAGTTCAAGCTTCAAACCCTAAATTCTTCTCTCGTTCTATACTGTCCTTGAGTGTTGAGATTATACCGTATTCTTTGATCTTTGCCCTACAATTGCTTAGTTATCTTCTCGTAGGTAATTTCGCTACAAACAATTGGCTCCCACCGTGGGAAACAACCTCGCCCGCAGAAACCATGAAAGGCTCTAGATCGATCAAAATCTCCGAAACGAAGCCTTCACTGTGTTAGGAGGTCCGCCGTCCTACACAACTTCCGACGCTAAAAGGTTCGCAAGAAATATCGAAGGACAAAACGATTTCGTTCCAACTCGCCGCTCCAGAGCAGCCAATGGCGACTTACCTATCACGTTTGAAGACCTAGACGAAAGAATCAAGCATCACGATAGCCTGGTAATCTCCGTGGTAATCTAGAATTGCAACGTGAAAAGAATCCTAGTAGATAACGGAAGTTCGACCAACATCATCACTCTCTCCGTTGTTCTTGAACTCGGACTTTCAGTCGACAATGTCGTCGGAAAGCGTATCCGTTTGAAAGGCTTCGGTGGAGAAATCTCCGAGATATTAGGGGAAATCACCCTCGAGACGATGGCCCAAGGCGTCAATCTCCCAACCAGATTCGTCGTGATGGAGGCGGAGTCACCTTATAACGCCATCCTAGGAAGACCCTGGATCCATGATATGCGAGCAGTTCCATCTACGTATCACCGATCCCTAAAGTTCCCAACGCCCTGGGGAGTACGCGAAGTCAAAGGCGAACCCTATACGGCCAAAGAATGCTACAGAATCGGGATGAAAGGGACCACGACGCCGGAAATAAAAAAAGACGAAGTAAAAGAATTTCAAGTCAAGACGCCTACTAAGTACGTTAAGCCAAAGTGTCCCGAATTAGAAGACGTGGTCATCGACGACTCCAAACCAGAAAGAGTCGTGAAGATAGGAACCGACGTCCCTAAAGAAATTAGAGGAGAATTGATAACATTCTTGAAATCAAAGGCTAAATGCTTCGCGTGGAGCCACGAGGACATGACGGGCATACAACTGTACTTTGTAATACAACTAGCGTTCTTAAATAGAGAACTAACCATAAAATATATGGTAAAAGATATATCCTAAACGAAATAATAAAAGAAAAAGGAAAATAAACCAAACTAAAGCAAAAGGAAAATAAGAACGAGACATCTCTCGTAGAGGGTACGACGACTGCCCATAAATATCAAGCAACTTGCTTGATTTAATTAATTGCAATCCATCGGCCCATCTCTGTTCAGCCCAACTCGATCATGCCCAACCCACTTCATGCTTGCATCACCCGCTCGCCTCACGTGGCTTCTCTTCCTTCGTGGCCCAAATGATTCAGGCCCAGCTACTTGCTTCTCTTCAAGCGGGCAAACAAGCAGCACTTCAGCAATACATCCGCGATCGCCGCTATTAATCCGCGGTCGCGGATTTAATTAAATCCTTCGGCTCCTCTCTGTTGCTCCATCGCGATCGCCGTTGATCCCTGGCGATCGCCGTCGGTGATTTCTTCAAGTCTTCAATCTTCTTCGGTTCTGATTTCAATTTCTTCACTTCTTAATAAATATCTCAGAACATAATAATGACTTGAAACACATATGATAATACTCCTAAACTAATGTAATAATCCCTAGTTACGCTATACAAAGTGCATCGTATCAAATACCCCCATACTTAGACTTTTACTCGTCCCGAGTAACTTACAGAAAAGCTACCCATACAATAAAATACTCAAAGCCTCAGGAAGTACAAGAATATCTCCTAGTGATTACATAACCAATAAGCTCCTCCAAAACACACAAAACAACAACATCAAGAATAATGTGATAAAATAAGCACATAGCCAGAACTACACCTTATTCCTCCAAGTGACCTACCCGAATCTAACACAATTAACATCAAACTCCATAGAGAGAGTCCCACTATTAACATCAATTTTCGTTTGTGCAGTTTTCATGAAAGGTCTACCTAACAGTATAGGTGTGACATTATTAGCATGCTCCATATCTAACACAAAGAAATCAGCAGGAAAAATCAGATCACCAACCATAACAAGAACATCCTCAACAACCCCTTTCGGATACACAGTAGACCTATCAGCAAGTTGAATAACAGTTCCTGTTTTATGCAAGGGTCCTAAGCCTAGTGATTCATACAAAGAGTAAGGCAAAACATTGATTGATGCACCTAAATCTAGCATGGCTTTGTCAAATTTAGTTTCACCAATCACACATGGAATGCTAAATATGCCTGGATCACCACATTTCTTAGGCATGCGTTTTTGAAACACTGCAGAAACTTGTTCACTTATTTCAACTTTCTTCTTTCCTTCCAGTTTTTGATTTCTTTTGATAGTGCAAACTTCTTTCAAAAACTTAGCAAATCTAGGAATACTCTTAACAAGTTTGAGCAAAGGAATGTTTACCTCACACCTACTAAAGGTTTTGAAGATTTCGTTGTCGTTCTCCAGCCTTCGAGTGTCCTTCAATGCCTCAGGAAAGGGAGCAACAGGCTTCTGAGAGAATAGAGGTGGAAAATTCGGGCGAACATAATCGTCAATGTACTCAAGGGGCTCCTGGCGATCGCCATCAATAACTGGCGATCGCGGTCACGGATGATTTTGCACCTCAGCTTCTGGAATGTCATGGCGATCGCGGTCGGGATGCATATCCTGTTTTGCTCTCTGTAATCTCTTGGCGATCGCCACTCAGATCTGGCGATCGCGGTTTCGGCATAGAATAGTCATTTAAAGTTTTTTTGCTCCTCAAGAACACTGCACTGACGTTCTCTCTCGGGTTTCTTACCGGTTCCCTGGCCTCTAATTTACTCACAGCTTGAGCAATCTGTCCTAACTGATTTTCAAGATTTTGGATGCTTGATTCCGTCTTAGCGTTTTGTTGCATCACATTCTGAGCTAAGGACTTGATCATATCTTCAGCAGTCATAGAATTCTGAGGTCTAGGTTGTTGATAATTAATATTAGAAGAGTCATACCTTGGCCTTGGTTGCCATCCACCAACAACGTTTACCTCAGCATTGGGATCATGAAGGGAAGCATTTTTCAGCATCAAAGCCTTTACCATCTCTTTCAATTCATTCATGTCAGTCTGTAATTGATCTGAATTAATTGCTTTGACTGAGTGGGATCCCTGTCTACTGCTAAACTGCCTTGAACTTTCAGCCAACTCTTCAAACATTTCAGTGGCCTGAGGTATAGTTAGTTTCAGAAAATTACCTCCATAAGATGCGTTTACCATTCGACGATCCTCATCAATCAGCCCACTGAATAAGTACATAAGAAGATCATGGTCAATATAACTATGGAATGGGCAGCTTAACTTATTTTCCTTATTTTATTTTATTTCTTTTACCTTATTTTATTATTTCGTTTTGGATCTTTCTTTTACCATATATTTTGGGGTTAGTTCTATATTTAAGGACCCTAGTTTCTTTCTTTCTATCATGATCTTTTCCATCATCTTTTCCATCAGACAATTTAGTTCTGCAACCATGAGCAGGAACTAATCTCCATTGTTTTACTTAGCGGTTGAAACCTTCAGTTATTAAGTTGTGAGATTTCTAAACTCTTGTTCTTTTCCTATGGGTTTGTATTAATTCTCTTGTTCTTCATCTATTGATTTCTATTAGTTTTGCTAGCTTGATCACCTAGTTTGATTGATAGTTTTCTATTGCTAGACTAGGAATATACGGTGGAATTTCTTGTCATTGTAGCGCTCATATCTGCATGATCTGGTAGTTGATTGCTTTTATGAAAGAGAATTGATTGCATGTTAATACTTGACGGTTGTAAGTTATTGCATGCATCCTTATGATTCTTGTGCCCTTTGCTGCTATTTCATCTAATCTTGAGAGGTTTCCCTGATTGTTGAATAGTAAGTATTATCAGGACCGGTTGGCATGCTGATATATTAAAGATTGGAATAGGAACATTCCCTAGGATTGAATAGAACTTGAGATAAATCTATGATCAACTTGATTGACTGTTGTGTGGATACTTGCTAGGTGAAACCCCTTCGCATAATATTCTCACCCAAAACTTCCTCTGCTTGTTACTCGTTACTTGTGTGTTCTTGCAATCAACCCCCCCCCCCCTTTTGGTTACTTGTTACTAGTTGATATTTCACTTGACTTCATTGATTTGGTGTTTTGATTCCCTTGGGTTCGACCTCTACTTACTTGCTATACTCTAGTTAGTGTTTAGGGTTTTCTTTGATTTGGCACTACGACTTTAGCCACATCAAACTGAGCAGCTTGAATATTATGAGAGATTCAAGAAGCTCTATTCAAGTTGCCCATTCCATAGTTATACTGACCAAGATCTCCTTATGTACTTATTTAGTGGCCTGATTGATGAGGATCGTCGAATGGTGAATGCATCCTGTGGAGGTAACTTTTTAAGATTGACTATACCTCAGGCTACTGAAATGTTTGAGAAATTAGCTGAGATCTCAAGGCAGTTTGGTAGCAGGCAAAGAACACAGTCAGTAAGTTCACTTGATCCCGCTAAAATTCAAAGTGATATGAATGAACTGAAAGATATGATGAAGTCTTTTATGCTGCAAAGTGGTGGTCAACAACTCCAAGAGCCGAATGCTGAGGTAAACGCTGTTGGTGGATGGCAACCAAGGCCAAGGTATGATTCTCATAATATTAATTATCAACAACCTAGACCTCAGAATTCTATGATTGTTGAAGATATGATCAAGTCCTTAGCTCAAACTGTGATGCAACAAAATGCTAGAACGGAATCGAGTATCCAAAATCTTGAAAATCAGTTAGGACAGATTGCTCAAGCTTTGAGTAAATTAGAGGCCAGAGAACCGGTAAGAAACCCGAGAGAGAACGTCAGTGCAGTGTTCTTGAGGAGCGGAAAAACTTATGACGACTGTTCTGTGCCAAAACCGCGATCGCCAGATCTGAGTGGTGATCGCCATGAGATTACAGAGAGCAAAACAGGATCTGCATCCCGACTGCGATCGCCATGACATTCCAGAAGCTGAGGTGCAAAATCATCTGCGACCGCGATCGCCAGTTGTTGATGGCGATCGCCAGGAGACCCCTGAGTATATTGATAATTATGTTCGCCCGAATTTTCCACCTCTATTCTCTCAGAAGCGTGTTGCTCCCTTTCCTGAGGCATTGAAGGACACTCGAAGGACACTCAGGAACAAATTGCAAGGATTTATCGATACATTTTTGTTTCACACCCCAGTTTACATTGATTGAGAACAATATAAATATTCGGCAATAGAAGTAGTTTGCAAAGACTTAGATAGAGCATCAAAAACATTCTAGTGACACAGTAGCAAAACAGAACAATCTTTATCTTCTACCAATTTTGCAATAAGTACAACCTGTGGTCCTATGTAAGGTGATCCTCAATAGCTCTTGTCTTAACAAAATCAGAATTCCACCCTGTACATAACAACCTAGACAATAAAGCATTGAGACTGAATAAATTATAGACAACAACCACAATCACAATTCAGATGCATATCATCAAAATTCAAACAAAGATCATATTCATATCTCAGAAGCCATAAAAAACAATGACAACACATATGTTAATTGGATCCAATTCCAGTATTGGCACCAGTCAATGGATCAGAAATTCATATGATCATACATTTCACTCCCTGTATTGACTTCATCTTAATTTATAAATTTATAAGTTTATCTTTGAATTTCTTGCTCCAAGAAAATACTTTCTAAATCCTGGCAAAAATTCCTAATGTCACATCTATTATGCTCACAGAACCTGGTTCATCAGTAACTAAAGTTTAGGGCAAAATAACATGATACAGAAGGTAATAAACAAACATATGATTATATGATCTAATTCTGTTTTGATTCCTCCACTCCCACCTCAAACAAAAGTAATATGCATTCTAACTGAAGATCAATACTGACAGTAAAGATGCCCAAGTTTATCTTTGACAGTAATGAAATGGTCGTAGCCCTTATTTATTTTTAGGCCAAGTTTATCTCTGAATGCTACATGTAGTTCTTCATAACAGAATTGCTAAGAAAGATAATCAAGCAATAGAGTCTTAGTAAATGAAAATAAATACATACCTGAGAATTAGGCCTAGATAATGCTGCTTGAAGAGTATTAAAAACCTCATCAGAGATCTTTCCGCTACGGAATGCTTGAAGTGTTTGAAGCAATACTTGATTACTTTGATCAACTCTGTAGAAAGAGAAAGGAATGTAAGACAAAAAGAAAGAAAATGCATGAGCAAAGAATGTGAGACAAAAAGAAAGAAAAGAGAAAGAAAAAGTAGAAAGAGAAAGGTTAAAGGAATATGCATGAGCAGCTCGGTAGCACACAGTTCCCAACTCCCAACAATAATCTGCAGTATTACACTCACAATTCCTTTCTCAGTTTTTGACTCTCATCCTCACAAATAATATTCTACACCCTCATTTGCTAGGGCCAGTCAGCTGCTGTTTGAAGCTAGCTCGGTCCATTTTCATGTTATACATGCAGAATTAATCTTAATTTCTCCTATATTTTTTCACATACATGCATTCACTCAGCTGCAATTTCAAAAGAATAAAACTGATAGAGCATTATGAACGGTAATCCAAACAAGTAAAACTGATAGACCATGGTCAGCTTTCTTACTTGGTCCTGGAAACTCTGCAAGATCTGCTCGGTAGGTGTCTTCTTGGTCCGACCTTTAATTTTTTCGGCCTCTAATAGAATAGAGAAATCATCAACCAGTTGATTTTTTAATAGCCTAAATTTTTCATCAGGGCATGTACTAATAATAGTTCAATCCCCAACAATCCAGGGATCTTTCCATCCTTGTTTGCCCAATAGTTTCCAAGTGAAAAGTCCAATTCTCTTAATCACATCCCTTTTATTTTGTGTTGTCTGCATAACTTGTTCCATCTACTCATTGTATTTATCTTTCATTCTTTTTCTGCCCCCACCAGAACTTTCTTATAAGAGATTGAATTTTTCTGCCCCCACCAGAACTTTATTCATTGACAGGTAAAAAATGAAGGAAACAAGGGACGTGACCTACCACTCCTGCAGAGCCAAGCCAGCAGAGGAGGGCTCAGTTGAGGTTTGAAGCCGATTCCTTTTTATCCTGTGAAACTTGTGGTTAAACTTGAACTGTGTGTTATTTAACGCCAAGTTCATGGCAATTCATATTAGTAGCACTACAAAGAAGAGGATCTAGTGATCCAAGACAGCCATAAATGAAGCAACACATTATGTAAAAATGTAAACTGATAGACCATGCAGAATTAATCTTATTCCCTTTATTAATCCACTTGGCTCTAGAAACGAAGCAGCACATTATGAACAGTAATCCAAACAAGTAAAGCTGAGAAAACTCAGGAACAAATTGCAAGGATTTATTGATACATTTTTGTTTCACACCCCAGTTTACATTGATTGAGAACAATATAAATATTCAGCAATAGAAGTAGTTTGCAAAGACTTAGATAGAGCATCAAAAACATTCTAGTGACACAGTAGCAAAACAGAACAATCTTTATCTTCTACCAATTTTGCAATAAGTACAACCCGTGGTCCTATGTAAGGTGATCCTCAATAGCTCTTGTCTTAACAAATCAGAATTCCACCCTGTACATAACAACCTAGACAATAAATCATTGAGACTGAAAAAATTATAGACAACAACCACAATCACAATTCAGATGCATATCATCAAAATTCAAACAAAGATCATATTCATATCTCAGAAGCCATAAAAAACAATGACAACACATATGTTAATGGGATCCAATTCCAGTATTGGCACCAGTCAATGGATCAGAAATTCATATGATCATACATTTCACTCAACCTCGTTTCCAGCAAGACTGGAATTTCCTGATCGATATATACCTAAAAAAGGTGAACTGAAAAAGTGAGCATTGTGGGCATAAAACAATCAGATATGCCACTAATTTCAAGTCTAGGCTTCGTGAGTATTTGGTAGTTCAATCCAACTTGTATCCATACCTACATATGATCAAGGCTAGGCTTATTATATCATGCTACACTTCAACTAAAAACTCAGAAGGAAAAAATAGAACTTCAGCCTTTAAACTCCTGAAAAAATTATCTTAAGCCTACTTATTTACATGGAAAGATCATTAGGGTCATTCATAGGAAAGAAGCCAAATTCAAGCCAATGATCCAAACATGCCATGATATTCAAATACATAGCAACAGTAGTAATCTATTGACTATTAGCTCCCACTAGTTGGTATTTTCGGTAAACTTGCACCTAAAGTGTAATTTAAAAAAAACTGTATAGAAAACTTGCACCTAAAGTGTAATTTAAAAAAACTGTATAGAAAACTTGCACCTAAAGTGTAATTTCAAAAAAATTTGCAAACCTTCATAACGAAAGAATCTCTTAAGAGACCAAGACCAAGACAGCAATTCAAAAAAAGAAGCAGCATGGAAGGCCATAATGCAAACAATAAGAGATTTGCTGCTAGAACATTCAAAAAAAAAAGCAATAGAGGAGAAAGCATAATTTATTTTGGACATTATGCAACCATCAGTATTTATTGTTCAGTTGAAACTGAAATTAATAATTGACGATTAAGCATCACATTCACACCTGGATCATTCCCTTGCCCTTGATGTTATTAGAGCAGAGGTTTGACGACACAGAACTTGACTCATCCAGGAAACAAGTGCACCATTGAAGAAGTAAGAAGTGACCAATGAATGCAGTAACTTAGAATCTCTTAAGAGACAGCAATTCAGTAATTCAGTAATAATGAAATTCTATACCTTATTTTCAAACAGCGATTCAGTAATAATGAATCTCTTAAACTCATCATATACCAAACAGCAATCCAGTAATAATGAATATCTAAATCTTATTTTCAACTAAGTACTAGAATCATCAAATACCAAACAACAATTCAACAATTCAGTGATGTAGCAAACAACAATTCAACAATTTATCATCATGTATGTAGGTAGTAAATTCTGTAACAACAGCAGTTTACAACAGCTGCAAACTAGTCCCGTAACACTAAGAATCTCTTAAGAGACAGCAATTCAGGAAAACAGTACCTTTGCGAAGTCCGGTTGGGCAACACTGGCAGAGACGATACCGGAGATGAATTCGATGAAGCAGCAGAGATGGAAGAGAGGAAAGAGCCGGTGACGCAGCTCTGCTTTTCGAGCGTTTCCTGCAACGAATGAATTGCAAATTGCAATGGAGGTTAGGGCAAAACACGTTGAAAAATTGAAGGTGCAGAAATTGACATGGAGGGAGAGTTATTGAATTCGGAGGTATAGAAGGAGTACTAGGAAAGTTGCGTGAGAGATTACTTGTATCGTTCGCGGCGATGGAGTTTGGGACAGAGCGAGATAACTAACTTGTTTTGGGAGAGGAGGAAGAGCTTCGTCGTCGCTGGAGAGGAGGGACAGAGGGAGAGGAGATGGACATAGCGAGGAAGAGGGAAAGGAGATGAAAGGGTTTCAGCCATTATAATTAATAGTTTCTTTTTAAAATTAATAACATCTGATAAGTACCGACGCTTTTTTATCCATATCGACATATTTAAGCGTCAACAAGAGCGACACTAAAAAGCGTCGAGGAAAAATGTCGAAAATTGAGATGCGGGGCTAAATTCTCTCGACGCTTTTACAAAGCGTCGAGCCTAAAGCGTCGGAAACTGACGCCTTTTCTAGTAGTGAATCTTTAATATATCAGTAGGCCAACCGGTCCTGATAATACTTACTATTCATCAATCAGGGAAACCTCTCAAGATTAGATGAAATAGCAGCAAAGGGCACAGGAATCATAAGGATGAATGCAAGAACTTACAACCGTCAAGTATTAACATGCAATCAATTCTCTTTCATAAAAGCAATCAACTACCAGATCATGCAGATATGAGCGCTACAATGACAAGGAATTCCACCGTATATTCCTAGTCTAGCAATAGAAAACTATCAATCAAACTAGGTGATCAAGCTAGCAAAACTAATAAAAATCAATAGATGAAGAACAAGAGAATTAATACAAACCCATAGGAAAAGAACAAGAGTTTAGAAATCTCACAACTTAATAACTGAAGGTTTTCCATCGCTAAGTAAAACAATGGAGATTAGTTCCTGCTCATGGTTGCAGAACTAAATTGTCTGATGGAAAAGATGATTGAAAAGATGATGCAAAAGATAGAAAGAACTAGGGTCCTTAAATAGAGAACTAACCCTAAAAGATATGGTAAAAAATAAATACTAAACGAAATAATAAAATAAGGAAAAAGAAATAAAATAAACGAAGGAAAATAAGGAAAGTCCGGAATGTCTTCGGCCTTGTTGTGGCGATCACCATAGATGTTTGGCGATCGCGGTCTTCATGTAGCGTCTGCCGTGGTCTCTGTCGCCCCATGGCGATCGCCGTAGATTCATGGCGATCGCCATGATCTCTCGAACTCACATAACTCTTCTGTTGTAGAATGGCGATCGCCTGGATGGTAGTGGCGATCGCCGCTGCTCCGCAGAATATCTTCATGTCTTTAATCTTTGATCTCTTCTTCTTCGGTTCTGATCCTCATTTCTTCACTTCTTAATTAATATCTCAGAACATAATAATGACTCGAAACATATATGATAATACTCCTAAACTAATGTAATAATCCCTAGTTACGCTATACAAAGTGCAGCGTATCAAGAATTGATAACATTCTTGAAATCAAAGGCTAAATGCTTCGCGTGGAGCCACGAGGACATGACGGGCATATCTCCAGACGTGATGCTCCACAAGCTAAACGTTGATCTGAAGTTTACTCCAGTCAAGCAGAAGAGGAGGAAATTCGCTCCCGAACGCAATAAAGTTGTAGACGAAGAAGTTAAGAATCTCATCGAAACAGGTAAGATACGAGAAGCGAAGTACCCCGACTGGCTCGCCAACGTCGTAGTCGTCCAAAAGAAGAACGGGAAGTGGAGAGTATGCATCGATTTCACAGATCTTAACAAAGCATGTCCTAAAGATTCCTTCCCACTCCCTCACATCGACGCCATGGTAGACGCGACGGCAGGGCATGAGATGCTAACGTTCATGGACGCGTTCAGCGGATATCACCAAATATAGATGAACCCCGCCGATCAAGAAAAGATCGCGTTCGTGACAAACCAGGGGATATATTGCTACAAGGTCATGCCTTTTGGCCTCAAGAATGTCGGAGCTACATATCAATGACTGGTGAATAAGATGTTCGAGGATAAAATAGGGGACACGATGGAAGTTTACATAGACGACATGCTCGTAAAGTCTAAACAAGCAAAAGATCACGTAACACATCTGAAGGAGGCGTTCGAGATCCTAGAAGAATATAGCATGAAGCTCAACCCTACCAAGTGTTCTTTCGGGGTCTCTTCCGGGAAGTTCCTCGGGTATGTGGTAACCCAGAGAGGAATAGAAACTAGTCCCGAACAGATTAAAGCCATACTTGATCTCGAATCTCCGCGTTGCTTAAAAGACATCCAGAGGCTACAGGAAGAGTCGCCGCGTTAAACAGGTTCATCCAGAGAGGAATCGACTCTTCTATGACACTCTCAGGAAGAATGGGTCCTTCTCTTGGACGAAACGCCACGAAGAAGCCTTCACGGAGCTTAAGAGTTATCTGACGAATCCCTTACTCCTATCAAAGCCTAAAGAAGGAGAGCCTTTGTTCGTATACCTAGCAGTCTCCGAAATTGCTATCAGCGCCGTTCTCATAAGGGAAGAAGGGGAGGAGCAACATCCCGTCTACTACGTAAGTAAAACACTATCGTCAGCAGAAACGAGGTACTCCGCCATGGAAAAACTGACGTTGGCATTAGTGATGGCGTCGGTGAAATTGAAGCCCTACTTCGAATCCCATACGATCGTAGTAAGAACCACGTCGCCTTTAAAGAACATAGTGAAGAAGCCAGAGCAATCCGGGAGGATGACGAAGTGGACGGTTCATCTCGGCGGCTACGACATCATCTACGAAGGAAGAAAAGCAATCAAATCCCAAGCGTTAGCAGATTTCGTGGAAGATTTCAGTCCAACCCTAGAGCAAGAAGCAATCTCACAAGTAAACAAGGTAGAATTCGCAAAGTTGACCTTGCACACGGACGGAGCGATGAACCAGAACGGGGTAGGACTGGGCATCGTCCTGAAATTGCCACAAGGGGATAGGGTCGTCCAAGCCATAAGGTGTGACTTCAAAGCGACGAATAACGAGGCCGAGTATGAAGCTTTGATCGCCGGTCTACGCGTCGCCATCGACCTACAGGTTCAGAAGCTTGATATCTATTGTGATTCGCTGCTGGTAGTCAACCAAGTACGAGGTGAATACGCCACTAAAGATTCGAAGATGACCTTGTACCTCAAAGTAGTAAAGGAACTGTTCGAGAAGATCGAAAGCTGCCAAATCAGGCAGATCCCCAGAGACGCTAACGCGCAAGCTGACGCATTGGCAAAGCTAGGTTCATCGATTGACCCGAGAGAGTATCAAAAGATTTGGTTCCTCCACCTCAGCAGTGCGTCTATAAATAAAGAGGCAATTCCCAAACAAACGCTCACAGTAAGAAGTCAAGATTCCTGGGTGACGCCTTACTACGAGTGGTTGCACCACGGACGCCTCCCGGGCAACGCGTATGAAGCAAGGCTATTGAAGCAAAAAGCGACCAGCTTCGTAGTAGACAAGGGTCAATTACTAAAATGGTCGTCGAAAGGCGTGTTCTTAACGTGCCCGACAGAGGAAAAGATCCAAGATATTCTACGCGAGCTACACAACGGAGAATATGGAAATCATTCAGGAGGGAGAAGCCTGGCGGCCAAAGCACACTCGGCAAGATACTACTGGCCCACGATGAGACGACACGATGAATTACGTCAAGAGGTGTGACGCTTGCCAAAGACAAGCCCCGATCCCGCATCAGCCGGCAGAAAAGCTCCACTCCATAACGTCTCCTTGGCCATTCATGCAATGGGGGATGGATATAGTAGGACATATGCCCTTAACCCTAGGACCAAAGACGTTAATGCTCGCCGTCACATATTACTTCTCCAAGTGGATAGAGGCCGAAGCGTTCAAGAACATCAAAGATTCCCATGTCATTTCCTTCATCGAAAGAAACATCATCATGGGATTCAGAATCCCTCACACCATTGTATGCGACAACGGATCGCAATTCATTAGCAAGAACATCGTATCGTTCTGCGAGGACAAAGGGATACGTCTACTCTACTCGACGCCGAGATACCCTCAAGCGAACAGGCAAGCAGAATCAAGTAACAAGGTCATCGTAAGCAATCTCAAAAAGAGGATAGAAGAATGCAAGGGAAATTGGGCAGATCAACTACAGGCTATAGTGTGGGCCGACAGGACGACGCCTAAGAGAGAAACGGGAAGAACACCATTCTCTCTCGTGTATGGTTGCAAAGTCGTCCTGCCAATTGAGGTGGAAGTACCAACAGAAAGATATCGGTCTCTCCCTGAGGAAAGGAACACTCCAATGATGACGTTCATGATAGATACGATCGACGAGATAAGAGACAATGCAGCGTTGAGGATGGCAGCACAAAAACAAATCGTTGCCCGAAGCTATAACCGACGAGTAAAAGCAAGAACTTTCCAAGTAGGAGACTGGGTCTTAAGAAAAGTATTTCCAAATACCGAGGATAAGAGCATCGGAAATCTCGCCGCATCCTGGGAAGGTCCATACCAAATAGCACAAGTCGTAGGGCGAGGAGCCTACGAACTAGTTACACCAGAAGGAGTACCATTGATGAGTTCATGGAATGCAACACATCTTAAGAAATATTACCATTAGAGATCGTGATAGTTGATTTAATTTCTACTTATTCCTATGCATATTTTAGATTCCTCATTATGTCCAAGCATGTTTTAGCGTTGAAACGACAAGGGGATCGTCGAGACTAGGGGTAGACGTCTTAGTTCATCAGAATTCATGAAGTCTTCGCTAATACATAAGTATGCACTTTCTTGTCTGATATCCAATACATGCCGAGTTGTTTCATTTCAAAGTACTTGCTCTGTGTCTATGACGTAACATCAAGCTTAATAAGGCCGCGGCGAAAATCCGCGCCGGGGGCGAATTTCGTTAGCATATGCGTTTAAGGCTCCATCTACGCGTATGCAACGTTAGCCGAACCGCCGACTCCGAGTCGACGCTTCCCATGATTGTTAGCGACGTGTGGCAATGGTCATGGGGAATGAAGCCCGGCACCTCACGAAACCGGCACGATCCTCTAAGCGAAGTAGGGAAACCTATCGCCACGACCACTCTCTAGGAACGCGTACTTGCGCCTTCCACGTCCCCTCTGAGAGTCATGAATCCACGGGCAAAACGCCAAACCGGCAGGGATGCGTCCACCGGCATCGTAAGTCCTAACAATCGAGAAATTGGACGCCACACGATGAATAGGCTCGTCGATTAAAAGAGTTCGACGTCGACCTAACGCTAGCGTGAGGCAACGGACCCACCTTAAAAGTAAGGGGTAACGTCACAAGCTGATAAAATCACACGCTGACCTATGTCCACCACTCGCTTTAGGGTTCGGAGGAAATGTTGGACCCAATTTTCATGTAAGCTGGGAACATAACAAAAGCAGCCGCGATGACCACAATAACGCCAGGGGTAGAAAAAGCGAAACCCCGAAGTCAAAGATCAACCTACGCGTCACAAGTAAGAAATGTTTGGCGAACCCGACTCCATAAAAGATTCGAAGTCAGATTCGCCAAAAGGGGATAGTAGTCCCACCAAAAGTTAAAGATAAGTGAAAGTCTTATGCAAAGAAAGAAGCAATAAACATCCAATACGTCTTCAAAAAGAATTCGCCACACAAGAACGTGACGAAAAGCTAAAATTCACATTCCACAAAAGCAGTCGTGCAACAAGCAAAAAGACGAAAGCTGGCTAAACTAAGAAGAAGGAGATACATCCTGATCCGCAGAAACGACGTTGCCAT
Organism: Oxyria digyna; assembly: GCA_029168935.1. NCBI lineage: Eukaryota > Viridiplantae > Streptophyta > Magnoliopsida > Caryophyllales > Polygonaceae > Oxyria > Oxyria digyna. The sequence continues at coordinate 26,361,797 of JAPVLV010000013.1, forward strand.
CTAAAGTTACATCCGCGTCACTAGAAGCTAAGACTGGCGAACTTGAGGGTACGCGTAGAAGAGGAACCCCCTCGGGTGGAATGGGATAAAGAACAACAAATTCACCACTCTCGCGTTCCACATCCCAATCTACGTGATGACCCGCACGAAACTGCTCCATAACCTCAATACGAGATGACCACGAATAGTAAGTACTAGTCTCGCGCAAGTTCTTCTCGTACATCTTTGCTTTCTCCTCGGCATCAGCTTCAAGGAACGCGACCTTCCCATTCAACACCTCGACGCGTCGCGCTAGCACACCCCTCTGTTTCGCCGTCTCCAGCGTTTCCATACGAGTGTCCTTCTCAGAAGCCGTAAGACGGGCAATCTTCTTATTAAGGTCTTTGATCTTCTTACCAAGATCACTCACCTCACCCTTCAAGGCCTCCTCAGACTCAGAACACTTATGGAGACGTTCCCAAGTACACAGCAAAGCTTGGAAGGCCTGAAAGATCCCAACAGATAAGAAACGACACAACAACAAAAAGAAAAACGAAAAGACAAGAAAAAGTACACATCTTCCACTGTGCTACGAGAGAATCGCCCAAGACGTCTACGGCTTGCATAGACAGATAATGGTTCCAAGAAGAAGTGGAAGCCAAAGCTTGCATCGCAGGGATAAAATTACGCGTAGGCGCTACAGGAAGAGACACTATCGCAGGAAAATCGCTTACTTTATCGTACGTAACGGAAGCGGCACCAGGATCTTTTGTTTTGCCCTTCTCGCTCTCCTTTAAAGGATCCGTGAGAAATCCCCCTACCACTACGTGTAGAGACGCGTCTGAAGACACTTGCACCCCCGTAACTGGTGGAATCACCTCCTTTACTCATGATGGAGTGGAAGCCGCTTCTTCCTTCGCAGCTCTCAACTTTTCCTCTGAAATACATCTCCTCTTCGCGGTAATGAAGTCATGAGCAAATTCTTGATGAGTACGAGACGCGAAGCCTGAAGCAAAAGCGCGTTTAGAAGATAAAAAAAAGAAGAGAAAAGCAACATATAATTTATCAAGAAAGCTCACCTCGAGAAGGAATAGGGGTCGCGAGACGATATCCCTTCCCGTCACGGCCGGTAAAGGTACGTTCTACCAATGGAATCTCCATGATCATCTTGGTAATCTCCTCTGACTCCTCTCGCGCCACAATAGCGTGGATATCAACTACGCACAAAGTCGCACGCAAGAATAAGCGCGAAGATGCATAAGTCTAAAGAAAATCGTAAAGGATAAAGAAACATACTGGAAGGAGTCCATTCTTCAAGCAAGAAAGCACAATCTTTCCCTAAGGTAGATTTCCTGATGAAGTAGAACTTATCTGCCCAACCCCGGTCGGATGAAGTTCGTTCGTTCACCAAAGGAGGTACCCCGACACGAGATTTGATGTTGAGTCTACCCGCCGAAGGGGTATAGAGAATGCAAGAGTGCATGACTTCGGCAATCGTGAACGTGATGTCGAAATAAGCCAAAATATGGTCCAACACCGCCAAGCCTCTCCAAGCACTCGGGAGAACTTGCCCGACCGCGATACCCAAAGTAGTCAAGAAAGAACGAACCAGAGGGGAAAAGGGAAAGCGGTGTCCAACCAAGAAAGGATACTCGTAGACACAAATCCATCCCGGGTGTAAGGCGTCGGCGAACATGTCAGAGGGAGGAATGGCAATTTCCACGTGAGCAGAAAGCCCTGCTTTGGAACGAAAGAACTCGATGTTACGAGCCGAAGAAGAACGGCGGTTAACATCATTAAGGATCATCTTGGGATCGTAGATAATTGGAGCCATTGAGAAGAGAGAAAGTAAAAATTAGGGTTTTGCAAGAAGATTACGAATGAAAAGAAGACAACCGGAACGTGTTTAGATAAGGAAAGAAGATCTCGTTCGAGATGATCCAAGCATCGATTTGTTACCGTTAGGAACAAATCCGAACGTTGGGGAAATAGTCGTTGGAGCGGATACGAGTTGGTTAGCCGCATTAAATGAAGATCGGAGAGAAGACATTATTACGATGTTGAGATTTCGGTTCGAGTGAATATTCAACGCGTTTCGAATTTGATGAAGACGTATTCCATGAAGAAAGAAGGCGTCTCCCAGTTCCACTAAACGTTAAGCCCTGTAAGACGCCTTAGGGGTATTGTTTGTGCCTAAAAATACGATGAGTGTGGAACGCGTGAAGAGCTACGCGTAGGAAGACTATGTCAACGCGACGAGAGAAAAGGAGGATGTCGTCGACGTGACGAGACGTGGCAAAGGTCTCGTTTATCTTGAAGATTTGGTCGGCCGAGTATATTTTATCTTATTCTTTATTATATTATTGTAATTGGTAAAAGATACGGTAAAGAATATCTTTTACCTTGTTTGTTATGTCGTTATTTAGATAAAAGGAAGAGATAAGATCTCATTTCCTTAAAGATATTATTAGGGTTAGCCTATAAATAAAGGCTAACGCCTGCTTTGTAAGTATTCAGCCACCATTACGAGTAATACCAAGTTCAAGCTTCAAACTCTAAATTCTTCTCTCGTTCTATATTGTGCTTGAGTGTTGAGATTATACCGTATTCTTTGATCTTTGCCCTACAATTGCTTAGTTATCTTCTTGTAGGTAATTTCGCTACAAACAAAGGTCGCGGTAAAAATCCGCGCCGGGGGCGAATTTCGTTAGTCTATGCGTTCGAGGCTCCATCTACGCCTAGGCGACGTTATCCAAACCGCCGACTCCGAGTCGACGCTTCCCATGATTGCTAGCGACGTGTGGCAATGGTCATGGGGAATGAAGCTTGGTACCTCACGAAGCCGGCCGGATCCTCTGAGCAAAAAAGGTCGAACCTATTTGACACGATCATTCTCCACGAACGCGTCTTCACGCCTTCCAGCCCCTCTGAGAGTCATGAATCTACGGGCAAAACGCCAAACCGGCAGGGATGCGTCCACCGACATCGTAAGCCCTAACAATCAAGAAATCGGACGCTACACGATGAATAGGCTCGTCGATTAAAAGAGTTCGACGTCGACCTAACGCTAGCGTGAGGCAACGGACCCACCTTAAAAGTAAGGGGTAACGTCACAAGCTGATAAAAATCACACGCTGACCTATGTCCGCCACTCGCTTCAGGGTTCAGAGGAAATGTTGGACCCAACCTTCATATAAGCCGGCAACGTAAAGAAAGCAGCCGCAATGACCATATCACATTATCAAGTAAGTGAAACTCTCTAACGCGTTCACTACGAACAAAGTGTCATATTAGGGGTAGAAAACCACACCCAAAAAAGATAAAGTAGCAAAAGCGATAGCCAAGGACCAAACCTACGTACTCATAAACGAGCTACGCGTAAGGGGTCACGGAAGCTAAAAGAAAAAAGAAAAAAGTTATATACGTACGAAGAGCAAGATACGCGTACCAAAGCATAGCACATGAAACATCAAAACCAAAGAAAGAGCAAGCTCCCAAGACGTCTCCGACGCGAAGGACAACGCGCACGACACGAGAAACAAAGTACAAGACATAACAAGTAAAGCGGGCACAAGGATATTTGGTAGCTCTAACATAGTCTACGGGGAGTCTAAGTCAAACCTACCAAAAGGGGTAAGAGTACGCCAAAAGAATGAAAAATACCCGAAAGACAGCAACGGCGTAAGTACAAGAAATTTGATAACAATGAAATGCTATCTCCAAAGCAACATAGAGGATTCAAAGAAGCAGAAAAACAAGGATAACAACGTTTGAAAAGAAAAGAAAGCGCTCCAACTAAAGGCAACGCGTACAAATGCCATGCGCAAAGAAAAAGACAAAAATTACAAAGATTTGGACTCACCCTCAGACGACCCAGAGTCGGATGCGCGACCGTCGCCTTCTTCTTTATTAGTTGCGAGCTCCTCCTCATCGACGCGTTCCCCATTTTCAACATCGAGATCAACGTCGGGATGAGAAGAAGGAAGACTATCTACAACGCCTTCAGGAAGTTCTGGAAAGGCCTCCCTCAACTCCCTACCCTCGCCCACCGGATCCCAATCTTTGTGCTTTCCGGCGCATACTCCTCATAGACCTCCACTCTGGACAACCAAGACCAATAGATAATCACCTCGTGCAAATCTTTGTCATGTTGCACCTTGTGCTTCTCCAGGTCCGCCTTCAAAGTACTGAGATTCTCCTCCAAATCCCCGACTTGCTTGGTGATCGTCTCATTAAGAGTAAGAACTTCAGTAACCTTGTCCTTCGTCGCCTTCTCCACGTCACGAGACTTCTCCAACAAACCATTCAAACCATTCAAGAGCGCCCAAGCGCATAGCGACGCTTGAATCCCCTGAAAGAAGGAACGAGAGAAATAAGAAAGAAAGCTCACGAGAAAATCATCAGAGAAAGTAGAAGTCACAATCTTACCTGCCACTGAGCGGTGAAAGCCTCTCCTATAACGTCGGCAGAATCCATCGACGCGTAATGGTCAAGGGACGACGAAGAACGAAGCCCCATCAAAGCCTTCAGAAGTTCCCTTCCCGGAGCAAAAGCATTTGAAATAACGCCAGTAAAGTCATCCACGGACGAGTATTTCTCCTCGGGAACCTCGACCACTTTCTCCTTTCCCTTCCGTGAACGCGTCGCCTTAGCCGGAGAAGGAGACGACGTAGATTCCAAGGTAGCCATAAGATTAACGTCCAAGGGAGCAGCAGACGAACATCCTCTTATGGCAAGCTGCCTCTTCCTCGATGTCACGAGATAAGTGGCAGATTCGTCATGAGCACGAACGCGAGAAATCGAAGCTGCACCACCAACAAAGAACAAACAGTTAGAACACAAGTATGAAGGAATAAGTCGATGAAAGCTAACGAGAAGAAGCCGACTTACCAGATGGCGTCGCCGGACCGCTACGATGACCCTCTTTGTCATGACCATAGAAGGTCCGATCAACTTCGAGAATCGCCAAGATCGCGGCTACCGCATTTTTCGACTTCGCCCTTGTCATAAGAGCCTCCGCGTTGACTGAAGAGCATATAAAGTTACACGTAAGTAAAGCATCAACAAGCAAAACGTACGTCCTTACGAAAAGAAAAGATCGGTAGGACAAATTAAAGAAGCTCACTCTCAGGGTTCCATTCCTCGATGAGCCATGAACACGCATCTCCGAGGGAAGATTTCTCCACGAAGTAAAAGACCTCGGCCCAACCCCGATTGGTCGTACTCTTCGCAAAGGCTATCCTAGCCTTCTTCTGCTTGATCTTGAAGTAGACCCTGCCCGGCGAAGTGAGCGAGACAGTCACAGAACTGGAAAGGTCCGCCGCGATGAAATCCATGCCATGTTTTTCAATGGCATCGTCAAGGGCGCCCAAGATGCGCCAAGCCCCGGGAAGAAGTTGACCCATCGCTAAGCCTAGAGTGAGCATAAAGGCCTTGACCAAAGGCGAGAACGGGAATCGATGCCCCACCAGAAAAGGATACTCGTAGACCGCTATCCATCTCGGCCGATGAGCATCCGCACAAAACCCCCTTGGAGGAATTTCAATCTTCACGTCCAGACCCAGTTCAGCTATGGTCCTCAGACGGCTGGTGTCGTACGCCTCGGAATAGTAATGGTCCGACTCACGGAGCACCTCCCTTGGCTCATAGAGTACTGGAGTTGCCATTAGAAAATAAGTAGATAGAGAAGTAGAGCAATATAATGGTCAAGAAAGAAAGAGATGAGGGGAGCAAAGAAATGTTCAGGAGAAATGAAGATTAGAAGAAGTGTATGAAGAAAGGGAAGATCCTCGCTTATTTATAGGAAGGAAATCGTGAGGATCTCGGGAAAGATACTCTCCCAACGGCAACATCCTCCATTAGAGAAACTAGTCGTTGGAAACGAACGTTACCGGCACAGGATAACGAAGCTCCTCGCCTGTCACATGGAAATGATTGAAGAAGAATGACGATCGAATCTCTACGACGATATTAAAAATTCAAGTGACGTAATCATCAGCGCGTTCCTGGTGTAATGAAGACGCATTTCTTGAAGAAAGAAGGCGTCTCCCAGCTCTACTAGACGTTAAGCCATGTAAGACGCCTTAGGGGTATTGTTTGTGCCTAAAATAAGACGAGTAAGGAACGCATGGTAAGCTACGCGTAGAAGGATGTCGTCGATGTGACGAGACGTGGCAAAGATCTCGTTCTCCTTAAGGGTTAGGTCGGCCGAGCATATTTTATCTTATTCCCTTGAATATTATTGTAATTGGTAAAAGATATGAGAAAGAATATCTTTTACCTTATTTATTATATCGTTATTAGATAGAAGGAAAAGATAAGATCTGATTTTCCTTAAAGATATCGCTAAGGTTAGCCTATAAAATAGGGCTAACGCTTGCTTTGTAATCATTCAGCCACCGTACGAGTAATACCAAGTTCAAGTTTCAACCCTAAATTCTTCTCTCCTCTTATATAGTTCTTGAGTGTTGAGATTATACCGTATTCTTTGATCTTTGCCCTACAATTGCTTAGTTATCATCTCGTTGATAATTTCGCTACAAACAAGGTCATACTTCTTATCCAAGATTTTCCGAAGCCAAATCAAGTGTTGATCCGAGGAGAAGTCGTGGAGTTTAGAAGCCGGGATGAGCGTGCTCCACACTTCTTTGGACAACGGGCAGTCCCGAAACAGATACGGAATAGTCTCCGGGGCCGCATTGCAGCCTGCACAGTCAGCGGATGCAGAAAGGTGACACAGGTGACGTTCTGCGTTCGTGAGAATACCGCCCTGCATTACTCTCCACAAAAAAGATTTAATCCTCTCCGGCACCTCAATCTTCCAAACAAGCGAGAAGATTTTGCTGAGGCTCGAATCGATATGCACACTGTCTTCATCGCGTAGGAGACGGAATGCAGATGCAGTAGTAAAGGTCTCGTTGGAAGACAGAGTCCAAAAAGGGCAGTCACGGTCGTCAGGCTCATTCGGAATACCCGTGGAAGCGATCTTAGTCAACACCCTCGTCGGGAGGAAGGAACTGAAAGCGGCCCAGTTCCAACCAGCACCCCAGATCCAAAAGTCACGCACCATCCGGTTGAGCAGGTTAGGAGGCATAGGAGAAGTCACTTTGATACGAATCTGGTATGACTCGTATGCCCTCGGAAAGGATCGTGGAAGAAAAGGAAGTCGATGGCACTTTTAGAACTCTTCTATGGTTGGATAAGTATTGAATCTTTCGATTCAACAAGAACTCAATGTCTTGAGAGCCCACTCAAGAGATGAACGAATTCGATAGGTTGGCTTGATGACAGTTCGCTAACGAGAACAACTCCGGATCCAATCAGTAGAATGACGTCGAAGCAAAGGAAGGAGATTCAAACTCAACTAAAGCTTTGCTATTCAATTTCAACGTGGCAAACAACAATGGGAAAAGTTCAACTTATAAAGGAGGCTGCTACTAACATTAACCTAAAAGTGCAGCCCTAATTCGGAATTAAAAAAGTCTTAATTAAATAAATAAAATGCTAAAAAAGGAAATTCGGAAGTCTTCAGCGCGGGGTCCGCGGGCGCAGAAATCGAGGCCACCCGCGGCCCACCCGCGGAAATCGAGACGGACACTCCGTCTTTTCCTAATCCGCGGGCGCGGACACTTTTTCCGCGATCGCGGAAATTGTTCTGCTGGCTTCTTTCGCTTGGCTCGGCTCATTCGAGATGGCGGACTGACCCGTGTTTCGACCCTTGACTAATAAGGCTGGCTTGAAGGCCAGCGTTGCTTCGCCATGCGTCCGGTTGTCATCCACCTCTTCGAGCATTGTCAAGCTCCACGTTCTCTCAGTTGCACCGATGCCACTATTTCTTGCTAGACCTTTGGTGACCATTGATTGAGTAGCCTTGGCTACCGATCTTGCTCTTGCTCGGGTCACTGGGCCTAGTGAGCGTATGCTCATGAGTTCTTCTTCTTCAGCCTCTGTCAATGTCTTGTCCTGATTCGTTTCACTCTCCCCTTCTTGGCCTCGACACGTCCTCGTGTCGTCAATGTCTAAGTCTGGGGGAATGTATGCGGACAAATTAGCTACATTAAATGTCCCATGAACACCAATACCTGGAGGCAATTCAAGCTCATATGCATTAGGACCAAAAGATCTTAGAATTTTATAGGGTCCATCACCTCTGTCATCGAGTTTGTGCTTTCGTCTTGCCGGAAAGCGTTCCTTTCTTAGGTGTAGCCACACCAGATCTCCTGGGGAATAGGTGACTCTCTTCTTCCCTTTGTTGGCCTTTGATTCATATTGTAATGAACGATGCTGCAGATGCTCCTTTGTTCTTTCATGCAATTCCTTGATCATCTCAGCCCGGTTAGCTCCTGCAGCCTGTTCACCATCTTTCAAAGGCAATGGAATCATGTCCATCGGGGTCAAAGGATTTCGACCGTATACCACCTCGAATGGATTCAGCCCTGTTGCCAAATGGACGGCTCTGTTATAGGAAAACTCAACATACGGAAGTAAGTCCTCCCACCTCTTAGGATTAGCACGAAGCATGGTCCTAAGAAGTGAGCCTAGAGTTCTATTTGTAACCTCAGTTTGTCCATCAGTTTGTGGGTGGTAGCTAGTAGAAAATAGGAGTTTTGTACCTCGCTTTCCCCCACAATGTTCTCCAAAAATGACTCACAAATTTCACATCTCTATCACTAACAATAGTTTTAGGAATTTCATGCAACCTAACCACATGCTGAAAAAAGATATTACTAATGTCGGTAGCATTATTAGTCATTTTGCATGCCATGAAATGAGCCATTTTGGAGAACCTATCAACCACAACAAAGATGCAGTCACTCCCCTTCTTAGTAGTAGGCACCCCCATCACAGAATCCATTGATAAATCTTCCCAAGGTTGATTGGGAATTGGTAGGGGTGTATACAATGAAGAAGATGAGCGACTTTTCGCCTTGTGACAAGTCACACAACCATTGACAAATCGTGTGACATGTTTGATCATATGTGGCCAATAGAAATGCTCTTGAAGAGTGGCTAAGGTTTTGGCTATTCCAAAGTGTCCTCGCCCTTCATGAGCTTCATGAATCAAAAGTATTCTTATAGAACTAGAAGGGATACAAAGCTTGCCCTGTCTATAAAGAAACTTTTGATCCACAAAGTAGCCATCCACCTCACCTTTAGCTAAACAACTCTCATAAATAGACTTGAAGACATCATCTTGCATATACAAGTCTATTATCAATGAAAATCCGATTAATTTGGCTTGTAGATGAGTTAAGAGAACATACCTACGAGAAAGGGCGTCAGCTACCACATTCTCCTTACCTTTCTTATGCATGACAACATATGGCAAGGTCTCCATAAACTCTACCCATCGAGCATGGCGTCTTCCTAAAGTGGATTGTTGCTTCAAATAAGCCAAAGCCTCATGGTCCGTGTGGACAACGAATTGTTTTGGCCAAAGGTAGTGTTGCCAAGTCTTGAATACCCTAATCAAAGCATACAGTTCTTTATCATAAGTATGGTAGTTAAGTGTTGCACCTGAGAGCTTTTCGCTGAAGTAGGCAATAGGCCTTTTCTCTTGGAGCAAGACACCACCAATGCCGAAATTAGAGGCATCACACTCAACTTCAAACATCTTTTGAAAGTCTGGGAGTTGCAACAATGGATCATTGCAAAGACTTTCCTTAAGTCGAAGGAATGCAGCCTCATGTTTGTCTTTCCAGTCTACTATGGCTCCTTTCTTTGTGAGCTCATGTAATGGGGCTGCAATTGTGCTAAAATCTCGCACAAATCTCCTGTAAAAGCCTGCCAATCCTAAAAATGATCTTACCATAGTGGGAGTAGTAGGAGTTGGCCATTCTTTAATGGCTCGGACCTTTTCTTGGTCCACCTGTAATCCATCCTTAGAAACAACATAGCCAAGGAAGATAGTAGAAGTAGAGCAAAAAACACACTTTGACAAATTAGCATACAATTGCTCATTCCTAAGACATTCTAAGACTTGTCGAAGATGGTCAACATGATCATGCAATGAACGGCTATGCACCAATATATCATCAAAATAAACCACAACAAATTTTCCTAAGAAATTTCTAAGCACATGGTTCATCAATCTCATAAAAGTACTTGGTGCATTTGTAAGTCCAAAGGGCATTACTAACCATTTATAGAGACCATACTTTGTTTTGAAGGTTGTTTTCCATTCATCACCCTCCTTCATACGAATTTGATGGTATCCACTCTTGAGATCGATCTTGGAGAATAGAGTAGCACCATGTAATTCGTCTAGCATGTCGTCCAGGCGGGGAATAGGATGCTTGTATTTCACTGTAATTTGGTTGATAGCTCTGAAGTCTACACACATACGCCATGTGCCATCCTTCTTTGGCACCAAGATAACTGGGACAGCACAAGGTGAAAGGCTTTCGCGAACGTAGCCTTTATCCATCAAGTCTTGAACTTGTCGTTGTAGCTCAGCTGTCTCTTCCGGGCTTGCCCTGTATGCAGCTCTGTTGGGTAGGGAAGCGCCCGGAACCAAGTCAATTTGGTGCTCGATGCTCTGACTGGAGGCAATCCACCTGGTAAGTCGTCGGGATAGACATCTGTAAAGTCCTGCAAAAGCGTTTGAATCACAAGAGGTAAATCATCTTGTTTGTTACTAGAAAGACACGCTTTAGGAATTAAAAGAAAGCAAGGTGAACGTCCCTGAATGATTGGAGTGATATCCCGAGAGCGTGTTAGTAGTATTTTGTTCTCACAACGTCCCTGTATACCCGACTTTTGCTTGTATGGGTCCTTCATTTGAACCGAAGCCTGAGCAGAGGAATTGTTGCAAAATTGATGATCCGCGGGCGCGGAAAAATCCCTGTTGTTGGGATCCGCGGTCGCGGCTCGATCGTCCACGGTCGCAGATTTTTCTCTACGCGACTCGGCTTTTCTGGTTGTCGGATCTGTGGGCGCGGCTCCAAGGGCCGCGGTCGCGGATTTTCTGCTGTTGAACTCGGTTTCCTGAGTTTTTGTGCCTTTAATTTCTTATTTTGCAGCTTCTATAACCTTGTTACTGCTCCTTTCTTGATGATCCATGAGGATTTCATGTGGGGTCATGGGTAGCAAGGTTACTCGTCTTCCTCCATGGACAATCGCGTAAGTGTTGAGTAAGCCATCATGCACCGTCTTCCTATCAAACTGCCAAGGACGAGCAAGAAGAAGGTGCGTAGCATCCATTGCAATAACATCACATAAAACCGAATCTTTGTATGGACCAATAGAGAAAGAGATGTAGCATTGCATGTTTACCACATCACCCTTACCTTCGGTTATCCATTCGAGACCGTATGGTTGAGGGTGTGGAGTTGTCTGGAGATTTAGGTGGTGAACCACCTTAGCATTGAGAATATTGCAGCAACTCCCACCATCAATAATAACACTCAAAGATGTCGTTTGAACCAAGCATTTAGTTTGAAATAAATTCTCCATTTGGTCCATTAGCGTGGCTTCCTTGATTGTTAATGCTTTCATCGTGACAAGGCTAAGGGTTGTACCTCCCTGATTATCCGAGGGTGCACAAACATAAGGATCATTATCTTCTTCATCTTGTGCAGCCTCCTCATATTCATCTTCCTCTTCAACACTCTCATAGCCACCTTGTTGATTGAGCAACACCTTTCTTGGATTTGAGCATTCTCTAGAAATATGCCCATGTCCTCCACACTTGTAGCATTCCTTGTCTGCTGTGCTACTGCGGTTTTGACCTCGTGATGGCTCCGGTGGAGTGTTGGTGGCTTCCTTCTTGTAGGGTGGTCTTGTTTGTCCTTGAACTTTTTGTTGCACATCTAGACTAGATTTAATAGATTTAGACAAACTTTCACGAAAAGTATACCTTTGATTGGAAGCCCATGGAGAAGATTTCTTGCGCACTAATTGGTTGTGAATTTGCATAGCTGTGTGCAGAAGGGAGCTGAGATCCTTGATGGGCAAAATCTCCAATTGGTCTCTAATAGAGACATTCAAACCACTCAAGAATTTGGTTCGAATAGTAGCTGCTGTCAGACTCATACCTGCTTTATAGTACATATCTTCTAAAGAAGCATAAAATTCATTGGGAGTTTGTGTACCTTGTTTAGCAAGTGCTATCTTCAAACGCAACTCATTTTTGTAATCAGTTGGCACATATTTTTGTGTCATGATGTGCATCAGCTGATTCCAAGTTTCGACATGTGGGAATCCTCGTCTCTCTCTCATGGTCACATCTCTATTCCACCATGTCTTAGCAGCCCCGGTGAAGTGTAGGGTTGCAACCTCCACTTTTCTGTGATCCTCATAGTGACAGTGGTTCAAAACATGCTCTGTTGTCTGCTTCCATTCTAGAAATACAGCAGCATCATATTCACCTGCAAAATTTTCAATACGTACCTTGATGTCACGGCGGGCTGGACGTCTGTCTTCATAGTGATCATGTTGTCGAGCACGTCTGTCATTGCCCCTGTAGTCATTGGCACGACCTCGCCCTCTTTGATGTACTCGGGGATGTCTCACATCATTGTACTCGTTATTGTTGAAACCCCGATCATTATTCCTGAAATTACGATAAGCAGGAGGATTTGTATATTCAGGAGGAGGGAGATGACCTTCGGGATGCTGTTGGTTCTCAATTGGGTCCTCAAGTGGTGGATGGAAGTTGTTTGGATTGGCTTGCCCAAAGAGTTCTAGGTCCTCTTCATCATATTCGCCAAAAGAAATTGGCGTCTGTCCCTGGTGTAGGCGCCTTGAATCCCTATCAGAGGACTCTTGTCGCCTTCTATTAGACCTGTTTGTCCTTCTATTAGACCTGTTTGTCCTTCTATTAGACCTGTATGATCGTTGTGGTTTGTAGCGGTCATGGATGGTGTCTTTTTCAATGACACTAGCCAGTCGCTGAGCTGCTGGGTATTTGCCTTTGTCTATGATTCTTTGATTGTAAGAATGGGACTCAGCAAGGGCCTGCTCCGTCAACGCCAGCGCCTCCTTCAAGCGAGCCACCTCAGCCGTGAGGTCTGCTGCACCGCTCCCCTCACCCTTGTCAGACATTGACACAGATTATGTATTAACAGTAATCAGAACTTTAAGTTCAAAGAGTAGCAACCAAAACACTATCAATCACGTAATAAGGTGACTAATTTCAGCAATCTGTGAGGGAAGGTTTGGCTAGCTAAGAGCAAAGATCAATATATCCAAGTCAACAACAAATTCAGAAATCAATGATAGATGCAAGCAAGGAATTGATCAAAACTTAACTAGCATGCAATCAAGACGCCAAACTTATGATTAGACGATGGAGAGATAGGCACAATGGACACTTGAGATAGTGAATAGACTACTAGTCTAGATCTCCTGAGGATTTCTTTTTGCTTGTATAATCGACTTTTGATCTCAAGTGCTGTTTTTTTTTTTTTAAGAAAGAATAGCATGCAATTTCTTATGATGCTAAAAGTAAAGAAGAGACAATAGTAAAGCAATCAAGAATGAAAGATAATCAAGTAATCACAAAAACTTGAAGCAACAGTCAAAGATTTAACAATTTGATGAAGCCTAAGATATCTGCGATCTTCGGGTTATTAGTTATCTTCAATCTCTCTTGGTTTTTCTGTTTTTGTGAGTAAAGCCAAGACGATTTCTTGAATCAAGATTTTGTCACCTAGGGTTAGGGTGTCACTCGAATTTTTCAGTTTTCTTAACAATGCGGAATTTGGTGGAAACGAAAGGGAAATACGTGAAAGAAAGAGTTTTAGAATGACTACACCTTTAAACCGCTGGAAACTGATACCAATTGATACGAATCTGGTATGACTCGTATGCCCTCGGAAAGTATCGTGGAAGAAAGGGAAGTCAATGGCGCTTCTAGAACTCTTCTAGGGTTGGATAAGTATTGAATCTTTCGATTCAACAAGAACTCGATGTCTTGAGAGTCCACTCAAGGGATGAACGAATTCGATAGGTTGGCATGATGACAGTTCGCTAACGAGAACAACTCTGGATCCAATCAGTAGAATGACGTCGAAGCAAAGGAAGGAGATTCAAACTCAACTAAAGCTCTGCTATTCAATTTCAACGTGGCAAACAACAATGGGAAAAGTTCCACTTATAAAGGAGGTTGCTACTAACATTAACCTAAAAGTGCAGCCCTAATTCGGAATTAAAAAAGTCTTAATTAAATAAATAAAACGCTAAAAAAGGAAATTCAGAAGTCTTCAGCGCGGGGTCCGCGAGCGCGGAAATCAAGACGAACACTCCGTCTTTTCCTAATCCGCGGGTGCGGACACTTTTTCCGCGATCGCGGAAATTGTTCTGTTGGCTTCTTTCGCTTGGCTCGGCTCGTTCGAGATGGCGGACTGACCCATGTTTCGACCCTTGACTAATAAGGCTGGCTTGAAGGCCAGCGTTGCTTTGCCAAGCGTCCGATTGTCATCCACCTCTTCGAGTGTTGTCAAGCTCCACGTTCTCTCAGTTTCACCGATGCCACTATTTCTTGCTAGACCTTTGGTGACCATTGATTGAGTAGCCTTGGCTACCGCTCTTGCTCTTGCTCGGGTCACTGGGCCTAGTGAGCGTATGCTCATGAGTTCTTCTTCTCCAGCCTCTGTCAATGTCTTGTCCTGATTCATTTCACACTTCCTCGGACAGAATGATGTTCTGGACCCAGTGGTCTTCCCAGAAACGACATCGACTACCATCACCAATTTTCCATTGAACTCCCTTGGTCATAACCTCCGAGGAGCCCCATTGAATACTTTTCCAAGTCAAGGAGCCATCAATCGACGTAGTTTGAGTCATGGAGCTTCCTTTGAATGAAATCCCATACTTGGTCTGAAAGAGCGAGCCCCAGATTCCGGCCGCACTCGTGAGGAGCTTCCAGCTCAACTTTCCCAGTAAAGCGGCATCGGTCTTACGGGCGGGCCGAATACCAATACCCCCTGGTCTGTAGGCTTGCACATATCCTTCCCAGGAATGAGGCGCATCTTCCTCTTACCGTTTCTATCCCCCCAAACAAATCCGCGAGTAATGAGGTCCATGCGGTCGCAAACAGTCTTAGGGATTTGGATGGACGACATGGAGTAGACCGGGAGAGAAGTAAGGACGGATTTAGCGAGAGTCACACGGCCCACGAAATTCTGAGTCCGAACCTTCCACCCGACAAGTCTACTTTTCATCTTTCCCAAGAGATCATCAAAGTCGGCAATGGCTACTTTCTTATGAAGGATAGGCATGCCGAGATAATTGCCAAGATTACGGGTGACATAGATGCCACTAATAATCTCGACGTCATTGGCTAAGTCTTTAGAGACATTAGAGGAGACGTAGATCTTAGACTTAGCCGAGTTAATCTTTTGGCCCGAAGAGGAGAAAAAACACTTAAGGCAATCCATCACAACGTTGATTTGGCGGGTCGACGCTTCGGCCATGAGGATAATGTCGTCCGCGAAATGTGAGAGGGGGGGGGGAATTACGGCATAACACAATAGCAGACCACTCCACATCGAAAATGGATTTATTAATGTAGTGGCTTAATCTTTCCATGGCAAGGACAAACAAATACGGGGAGATTGGATCACCTTGGCGGATACCTCGGGAGGGAGCAAAGTCCAAGGTGAGCTCCCCATTCCAAAGGTGTCTTATCTAAGGAGACTTAATACACGAAGCAATCTAATCATGCCAACGAGGGGGAAATCCGACGTCGGAGATTGTATCAAGAACATACGCCTTCTCTAAATCAAGCTTGAGGAGCATCCATTTTTTTCCACTAGTTTTCTTGCGCATAGAGTGGATAATTTCTTGCATAAGGACCACATTATCCGTTATAGAACGCTCGGGGATAAAGCTATTCTGAGTGGGACCAATAAGGGAGTTCATGAGATGACGAATACGGTTAGCCGGGATCTTGGTAATGATCTTATAAAGAACATTACAAAGGCTAATAGGGCGGAATTGATTAATCAACTCCGGTTTCGCAACCTTCCCAATCAGAGCAATAATCGTGTCATTAACACCGCATGGCATAACATTCCTCTCGAAAAATCATGGTCAAAGGACATAATGGACGACTTGATGACGGGCCAGCAAGTCTTATATATAAAAGACGGGTTGAAACTCATCAATGCCAGGGGCCTTGTAAGAGCCCATGTGACTAATAGCAGCCCAAAATTCCTTCTCAGTAGTTGGCCCATTCACCAAGTCCAAATCCTGAGGGCTAATAGAAGGAAAACCCCTAGAAATAAACGGAACAAACAAGTTGTCATCAGCAGGAAGGGAATAAAGATCCTCAAAGAAGTTCAGGGCGTGGGTTTCCAGGGCTGATTGATCATCGATCCAGGTACTGTCGTCAGTGCGCAACTCAACAATCTTATTACGCCTCCTTCAAATAACCGTACTAATGTGAAAAAACTTGGTGTTCTTGTCCCCCACATTAATCCAAGTGGTGCGGGCTTTTTGAAACCAGAGCGCCTCCCCCTGCTGGAGGGTGAGCTCAAATTCCGCACTAAGGGAGTTTTTCAGGTTGATCAGGCCCTGATGCGAGCGAAGTTCCATAGCTTTTTGGATCCCACAAATACGAGCAAGCAATTCCGACTTCCGGTAATGAATATTGATAAACGTGTTTTTATTCCAAACAATGAGTTTCTGTTTCAGTAAATCAAGAGCAGCGAAGGCCTCAGAATCGCCATCCCAGCTAGACTTAACAAAGTCGAGGAAATCAGGGTGGAGGATCCACGCGGCCTCGAAACGAAAAGGGCGGCGGAGATAGTTATTGTCCAAAGAGTCCGTAAGAGTAAACAGAAGAGGATTGTGGTCCGAGGAGATTGCCGGGAGATGGAGGACTGAGGCCTCATCCCACCTTAATCTACCAGGGAGATTAGTCAACACTCTGTCGAGGCGTTTAGCGATCTTGAAGTCAGCACTGTTTCCCTGAGACCAGGTAAACTAAGGCCCTGAAAACCCGAGGTCGGTCAACTCAAGCTCATTAATCCATTGTCTAAACGTGCCCGAGTCAGGAGAAAGGATATTGGGCCCTCCATTCCGTTCATCAAGAGAAATAATACATTTCATATCTCCGCCCACGAACAACGGTTGATCAATATTGCTAATGACCTGGTGAAGATCTTTCCAGAACTGAACTTTGAGTCGCGGAGACGGCGAAGCATACACAACAATCATGTGAACCTCATCCAGAATAACTCGAGAATGGATGAAATTGTCATGAGCCACAAGCACCTCCACTTTAAGACTATCTTCCTTCCGGAGCAAACAAAGGCCTCCCGAGAAACCCTCTGCCTCGACCCGAAGACAATTACTGAACTTGAAGGCATTAGAGACCTCATTAGCCTTGTCTCCCGAAATGCGCGGTTCAAAGATAGCAAGAATATCGATATGATGCTGACAGACATAGTACTTGCAAGCCCGTTGCAAACCTTTTTTCCAGGTACCCTGGACATTCCAAAGAAGGCAATTCATAAGAAACTTTAAAGAGAAGGAACCAGTAAAGGATAGACCTTGATTAAACATCCTCCGTCATGGGAGAAGAGCTCTCCATATTCACGCTCTCAATCTCCTCTGTTTCAGCATTCTCCATGGTAACTTGTTCCAGAGAATGGGCTTGCAATTCTTCATGACCTGATCCAGGCTGGTTGGGGGAAAGCGGATCAAGGCCCGTTTTCTGTTGGGCGAGGGAAAGGCCTCCAGCGTTATCGGACTTGTTCAATTGGACCGGCCCATTTCCATCGCATGCTAAAACAACTTGCTTATTGGAAATAATGAGTGGGCCTTTAAAAATGGGTGAGGGAAAAGGATTAAGCGGATCGTTGGGCCTGTTCCGTTTCCCCAAAGCAGGTCCCCCAAAAATCTTTTCTTTCGGCCCAACTTCAATAAGCACTTCCTTGCCCTTGTTATCCTTTGAAATTCTGCCAAAGGTAGCAGCCGTGGGTCCCTTCTTCTACACAATAGTAGGGTTAGACTTTTTAATTGCTTGGAAAGTATAGGATTTAGACTGCTTCCCTTTGGCCTTTTCTGATCTAACGGCTGGAGCTTGCTTAGAGCCTTCCCCTTTCCAGTACTAGGAGAAGTCGAGTTCTGTTTGCCTGCTTGACTGTCAGCTTCCGCCTCCAAACTGTCATCTTCCACCTCTTACTTTCCTTCTTTTCCAGCTAAAAACTCCTCATATTCGGCATGGTCAGGCTCCTGGACAAAAACCGCAAACCTGTTGCCTTCAAGTTTCTGCCCGTTCTGAATTTTCTTTTGGGACGAAGCATTCTCTCTACCCCTGGCTCTCGAATTGCCATACTGCACTACGGACCACTCACCGATGTACCCATCGACGATAGCCTTCTCGGTTTTGGACTCTTTCGAGCCAGTCGACGGTGTAACGATCTTCTCGGTCGACGACAGAGGCCCATTATCCAGAGGAGCTTTGCCAAGCGTAGGGCATTTATCCAGGGAATGGCCTTGCCTACCGCAAGTGACACAGATTTCACCCACTCCCTCATACTCCACCACAATAGGTTCTCCATTGACAAGGATAGCCCCTTTAAGAGGTTTCATTAGGTCAAGTTCAACTTAAACCCTAGCAAATTTCCCTCTAGTAGCTTGCATGGTGTTTTTGTCAACCATACTGGGTTTGCCAATGCTGGACACGATTTTGCATATCACGGCTTTGTCGTAGAGAATAACTGGGAGGTTGGATAGCCTAACCCACACACAAATGGACTGGATAACATCATTGGAAGGGTTGAAGGAGGGCTCCCATTTCTTCACCATGAGGCATTGGCCAAAAATGGACCAAGGACCTCCCAATAGGGCATTAAGAATGTCTTGCTCAATTTCAAAACGAATAATGGAGTAGTTTTAACAACATCAACAATAACAAACCTCCCCCATTGGATTCCACAGCTCCTTAAGTTTTCGTTCCAGGGATTGAAAAGCAATGAGTGGCCCTAGAATCTTGATAACAACAGAATTTCTCCAAGCTTGAGCAAGGCAGTCTATGACCTTTGGACCAATTGTGACCGAAGGGATCCCACCATCCCCTTGGGGGAACTCGATCTGAATGTGTTTGTCTATGAAGTCGAGCTTCTCCTTGTTCTTCTGAACCTCAGGAATACCTTGAGTCAATTTTTGCAGGAAGGATGGGGATTGTGCCTTCTGCTCCGAATCATTTGAAGGATCCAAGCTCTCCTTGGGGGAGGATGTACCTTCAGTGGTGGCATCCCTTGGGTGCGTATCTGCTGACACCGGAGCTACAGGTTGTTGGGTTGCAGGTGGCTACACGTTGGACTCAAAAGGATTGGGGTTGGCCGGGTCCGCCGTCATGTCACACTCCTGAGACGAAGTCGTTGGTGGGTCCCCATGCGGGGGAGTACCGATGGGGAGATCTTGCATAGCAACATCATTAATGTCCACTGTAGTGGGCATTGATGGAGCTCAAGGGAATGTTGGAAACGAGGAAGCAGGAGAAAAAGAAGTACTCACGCGCCGCGCGTTATCTCAGTAAGAAGTGGTGATTGTGAGTGACCCACATGGTCAAATACCTCTAATAGTCATTTAAACCAAATTTCAATCCATTCTGACATCGTTTGGGCTTCGTTTTGTCAATTTAGACCTTGGTCTTTTATTGTTTACGCACCGTTTTGAGCCCGATTTTGGGTGAGCGAGATCTTTTTGCGAATTTATATGCCTAATAAGACAAATTTGTATATTTTTTGTAACATAAAAAACCATCGATGGTGTTGCCCATAAGTATAGAGACAAGTTAGCTAGTTAATAGTAGTTTGATATTACAAAGAAGGTGTTACTTGAAAAGTAAGAAGTTGTGATTGAGAGTAACCCACATGGTCAAATACCTCTAATAGTCCTTGAAACCAAGTTTTAATTCATCCCGACATCATTTGGGCGTCATTCTACCAATTTGGGCCTTAAGGCGTTTACGCACCGTTTCGAACCCTATTTCAGGTGAGTGACACTTTGTTGGGACTTTATATGCCTAATAAGACTAAGTTGTATAATTTTATAAAACATAATAAACCATCAATGGTGTTATCCGTAAGTATAGAGACAAGTTAGCTAGTTAAGAGTAGTTTGATATTACAAAGGAAGTGTTACTTGAAAAGTAAGAAGTTGTGACCGAGAGTAACCTGCATGGTCAAATACATCTAATAGTCATTGAAGCCAAGTTTTATTTCATTCCGACATCGTTTGTGCATCGTTCTACCAA
This sequence comes from Oxyria digyna, assembly GCA_029168935.1. Lineage (NCBI taxonomy): Eukaryota > Viridiplantae > Streptophyta > Magnoliopsida > Caryophyllales > Polygonaceae > Oxyria > Oxyria digyna. The sequence continues at coordinate 26,381,988 of JAPVLV010000013.1, forward strand.
CTTGAGACTTTTTAGCGTTTACACACCGTTTAGAGCCTGATTTCAGGTGAGCGAGACCTTTTTGGGACATTATATGCCTAATAAGACTAAGTTGTATAATTTTTTCAAACACAATCAACCGTCGTTGTTGTTGGCCTCTACGAATACCGAGTTTGTTTGAAAATTGAAGTGACTAGAGATCGAGTCTTCGGGTTGGGTCTATTTTTTCCACGTCTCACTAGTAGAAAAAACACCTGTTGCAGCCCCCTTGTTGAGGCGGTCACCTTAAAAACCGACGCAAAAAGTCTTATTCTACTATCTGTTGAGGCGGTCAGTCGTTTAGTTCGCTGCAACAGGTACTTTAGAGGCGGGCAAATATCCGTTCGCCTCAAATAATATTTGTGTTTTTGACTTGTTGAGGCGGTCAGTAAGGAGCCCGCCTCAACAGAGCCCAAACATTAGAGGCGGGCAGTAAGACGCCCGCCTCAAATGATGCGACGAAGCGATTAGAGGCGGGCAGTAAGGCGCCCGCCTCAAAATATAACAAAAATTAGAGGCGGGCAGTCATGCGCCCGCCTCAACATATGGGTAAAAAAACTTAGAGGCGGGCAGTCATGCGCCCGCCTCAATTAAGTTACAGTCTGCCTCTAATATCTCTTTCCACTCCCTCTCCCTCTCTCTCTGTTCAATTTATCAGAACCTCTCATCCTCTCATCCTCTCCTCTTCAACACTAACACTCGCCGCCTCTCCCTCATCCTCTCCTCTTCAACACTTCAACACTCCGACCTCTCCCTCATCTCAACTCCTCGACGTCGCCGCCTCCCTCCGCTCCACCCACCGCGCCCTCCGCCCCGACCTCTACCCCCAACAACTCACAGAAACCCTAACTTCACCTTCTTCCCTGCACCTCAAACTCCACCCTCGCATGGCGTTCACACCTCCAGGCTCCCACCCCAACTACTCCTCCCTCACCGAGTCCCGACGTCAGCTGGCTACAAACAATCGGATCCAATCTACCTCCCTTCCTCCTCCTCCTCCTTCTCCCCCGTCACCTGCTCCTCCCAGATCTGCTCCTCCCTCGACATCTCCCTCTCTCTCTCTGGTGCGCAATCGCCTTCAGATCCATGCCGCTCGCCGCTTGCCGCCAGATCTGGACAACACCTTCGTCGCCGCCAGATCCAGAAGCTCCTCCTCTGCTCCTTCGCCATTCCCTCCAGATCCAGAAGCTCCATGCCGCTCCATCTCCTCCTCCTTCATCCTCTTCTTTATTTGTCGTTTTTTGGTTCGCCGGAAGCTTCAGATCCATAATCAAGTCCGAAGAAGAAGACGACTGAAGAAGAAGAGGCGGCTGAGGCATGTTAGGGTTCGTCAGGTTAGGGTTAGGGTTTAGTTAGGGTTCTGATAAATTTTGTTCATAATCTTCTGATAATCTTGTTCAAATTTGTTCCCAAAAATTAGGTTGTTGAAGATTTGTTTATCAGATCTGGATTTGTTGAAGATTAAGTTTAGTTTTTAGGTTTTGTTATAATCAGATCTGGATTTTTGTACGTTTTTTAGGTTCATCAGATCTGTTCAATTTTTTGTAGTTTTTGTACTGATCATGAGATTGAATAAATTACGATTGAAGTTTTTGCAAATTTGTGGATATTTGTTGAATATATTTGTTGTACTGCAAAGTTCAATTTGTGGAATATATTTGTTGTACGTACTGCAATGTTTCTGCAAAAAAAAATTTGTTTCATTCAGAGGCTTTTGAGGCGGGCACTTCTTGTTCGCCTCAACAGACCCCTCTGTTGAGGCGGTCACCCTTCTGCCCGCCTCAACAGACCCACTCTGTTGAGGCGGTCACCCTTCTGCCCGCCTCAACAGACCCCCTCTGTTGAGGCGGTCACCCTTTTGCCCGCCTCAACAGAGGTAGAAAACGTCTGATCTGTTGAGGCGGTCACCCTCCCGACCGCCTCAACAGACCCCTCTGTTGAGGCGGGCAGCGCCCGCCTCAACAGCTCATGACCTGTTGCAGCCCCCCCTGTTGCAGCGACCCCTGACCGCCTCAACAGGGGGGGTTTTGACCGCCTCAACAGGTGTTTTTTCCACTAGTGTCTAGAATTTACATAAAGAATAAATTGGTAATAATATTCATTATTAGGGGAGGACCGACACCCTAAAAAAAAATTAGTGTAAAAAATAGATTTTCTGATATAGAGTCTCCTGAAATGTAGTGTTTTTATTAATTTCAATTAATATATAATTTAGCCCCTCTTGGGTTTGAATCCTGCATACGCCACTATTCATTATTATAATTTTTTCTTAAAATATAATATAGGTTTTAGTGTTTTACTAAAAACAAGTAAAATAAAATAAAAATATAACTATTTGAATAATAGTAAAAGTATTAAAATAATAACAAAAATTGTTTTTCTAATAATATAATGAGGTAGACAAAGTTCGAGTGTAAATTGTAGTATTAATATTACAAATATGTCAATAGGATTCATTACATGTAGTGGTTTCACTCTCACTACTTGTGCATGAGGTTGTACACCTGTTTTACCACTACAGCAAAGAGGCAACAATGGTATATCTTTTTATTAATGAGAAAAGTTCTGGTGAGAACAAAGTTTAATGTTCATAATTTCACAAATAACAAGTTAATGTTCATAATTTCAGCGGTAATGTTCATAATCTGGGAGATAAAAAATGTTGAGGTCATTTTGAGGAAAAAAAACAAGTTCGCAATAATTACAAGTATGCCACCGTGTCCCTCACTAAAAACGTTCAAAAAATGTTATGGCCCAGATTATGAACATTACCATCCAGAATATGAACATTGACGTGTAATATGTGAACTCGATCTGTTCATTTTGCATAGGTTAAAAGTTATTTGCACCAGAAATGTTAATAACCTGGGCCATAAAATTTTTTGAACGTTTTCAGTGAGGGATACGGTGACATACTTGTAATTATTGTAAACTTTGGGGTTTTTTTTGTTTTTTTTTTCTTTCTCAAAACGACCCCAAAAGTTTTATCGTCCAGATTATGAACAGTACCGCTCAAATTATGAACATTAGCTTGTTATGTGTGAACGCGAAAACTTCGTTTTTCCTACGTTAAGCCTTGTTCTCACCGGAACTTTTCTTCTGAGGAAAGTTTCGGTGAAAATAACTCTTAACGTAGGAAATACGAACAAATCTCTTTCACAAATTACACGTCAATGTTCATATTCTGGATGGTTATTTTCATAATTTGGGTCATAAAAGTTTTTGAACGTTTTTAGTGAGGGACGCGGTGACATACTTGTAATTACTGCGAACTTTGTTTTTTTTTCTCAAAATGATCTCAAATTTTTTTATCGCCCAGATTATGAACATTACCGCTCAAATAATGAATATTAGTTTGTTATCGGTGAACGCAAAAACTTCGTATTTCCTATGTTAAGCCTTGTTCTCACCGGAACTTTAAATATACTAAATGTAATGAAAGTATGAAAATGTAGGGTGTATAGGTAAAATATACTAAATGTAATGAAAGTATGAAAATGTAGGGTGTATAGGTAAAATATACTAAATGTATACAAGAATTCTACGTATAACATTTTTTGTTTGCTTGTACGTCCACATTCAACGCATGTTTAAAATGAAAGTATGAAAATGTAGGGTGTATAGGTAAAATCTAGGGCTGGGACTTTATATCCGAGGAATCGAAGAACCAACTCGAACCGCGGATTTTGCTGCGGTTCGGTTCGGGTATTAGAATTTAGATCAAACATTTATCGCGGGTCAGGACCTAGGCCAAGATCGCGGTTTTGGTACAGTTCTTGAATTTTGATTGATGAAGGAACCGAAGAACCGAAATATTAAAAAAAAAGTAATATATACCCTAATTTTAATTTATGTCAGATTCTATTTCTAAACCTACCGCCATCCTCGATTTCCCTCTCAACCCTAACCCTAATCTCTTAATCTCTCTCGATCTCTCCCAATTTCGAGTCTGAAAAACTCTAATTGTTCATTCTAAACCTAGATTCGCGTCTTGCTCTCATTCATAATTATTTCAGGACCTAATTTGAAAGCCCCAAATCGAATTCCCAACCCTAATGGCGTCTGCATCAACCTCTAATTTGAAAGTCCATAAATCTCCAATTCTTCACAAAGGAACACGCCTCAAGTATGAATTGTTTAATTTGTTCAAAATTGCAAAATTGCAAATATTGAATGAATATGTTGGTGCACTTGGTTGATTTGTTGAATCACAATTGAATTTTCTGTTGGAAATTTGTTGTTGTTGAGTCAATTTTATCGAGTTGTTGTTGTCCAATCTTATTTTGAGATGGAGTTTTATTGTTGTTATCACGAGTCAAGTAAACCAACTATCAAGTATAAGTTTTGATGTGTTGTTGTTGGATTTTTTCTGCTTCATATGAATTATGTACGGGGGCATTAAATACACCCATAACTTTTTTATATATGCACTCAGTCTATGTATTTGCAATGCGGATACATATACTCATGCATATGTATCCGGAATGCAAATGCATATGCATATGTTAATAGTTAAGAACAAATTGATAGATGTATTTGCAATACATATGCATATTCTTGCGCATTCGTAATACAAATGGACATCTACGTTTGCGCATTTGTAGTACAAATGCACATAGTTGCGCATTCGTAGTACAAATGCACATAGTTGCGCATTCGTAGTACAAATGCACATAGTTGCGCATTCTTAGTACAAATGCACATAGTTGCGCATTCGTAGTACAAATGCACATAGTTGTGCATTTGCATTACAGATGCATTTGTACATTTAGATGTTCGGAGCATTACTTAAACTTTAATTATAGATTTAAATATAGAAACATGGTTGTGATACTGAACAATTAATTGAGCATTAATTAGATGAAGCTCTTACACAACCATCGATTCATTTCCATTACACATTTTACTTTTAATTAGATTAGATGAAGCCCTAACAAACTAGGCTTCATTATCTCTCAACTTGTCCATATTGACTCAAATTTGGTTTATTTTCATGATCTTATTTACTCTTTTTTGGGTATAAATTTTATTTATATTTTTTAAAATATTCTATTAATAAGTTCATAATCATAGTTGAAAGTTTTTGTTAATATATCTTTAATTATATAATGTGTTCTAAATATATGTGTAATGAATTTAATAAGTCGAGATTTAAAGGGGGGGTGCTGCTACAAGGAGCAGGGATGATAAGAATTTGGCCGATGGTAATAAAATAATATGGAAATTAGACTCTTAATCTATGAAAGTAATAAGTACATACATTTCTAATAGTTTACACGGTCACGAAATAAACGGATTTACCTACTTAAGAAACTTGTGTTTGCTATGCTATACTAGCACTACAGAAATATATAAGTCATGTCTATTAAATATGTTTACTTTATATATACACATGTATTTGTATTTGCAAATGCGCATACAAATATATATATATTTGCAATGCGCTTACAAATATATATGTGTGTGTCAATGTGTGTGTGAAGTTTGAACAAAGTCTTAAAAATATGTTTCTGATTGAGCCTAAAACATGACTTAGAGGTTAATTTTATGCAATTTCTTAAATTTATAAATTAACCGAGGAACCGAACAAAAACCGAGAAAATATGGATTCGAATATTGTAGGGTTAATGAAAAAATTATTAGGAACCAAATCCGAACTAATTTTATTTTCCTATGCGAATAGGCTAGAAAATCAAGTTCTTTGCCCTACTGGTAAAATCTGTAGTGAGTATAGATCCTTTTCTTTTTTTTCTTTTTTTTTGGATATTGGGCAAGAACCGGGACCCCGTGTCTCAGGACACCGGCAGTCCCTGATCATCCCGAAAGATGATCCTTAAGAAAGACCGAAAAGATGGATTACAACCATGTAATCCCAAATTACTACTAAAGTTCCTGATATTAGCATTAGGTAAAGACAGACTACTAGAAAACATAGCCAGTTTTAGAGCAAGGATGTTCACATCCTTATTAGCGAGAAAATCAGCAGCTTGATTAGCTTCTCTGAAGCAATGATATATTTGGAAAGAATTGATATTTTGAAGTATTTTTTGACAATCATAAATAATAGTGGAAATTGTCGAAGGAATTTTCCATTGTTGTTTAATAAAATTTATAACTGTGAGATTATCCCCTTCGAAAATAAAATTATTAAGGTTGAACAACTTAGCTGTCTTGATTGCATGAAAAGCAGCCAGTGCTTCAATACATAAAGGAGAATGATGATGTACTTTTACCGTATCAACAAAAATAATTGTACCATCATTTTTCCTTGCTATACAAGAAATATACCCTTCATTACCATAATACAAAGATCCATCGAAATTTACTTTAATCCAGTTGTCTGGTGGAGGTTTCCATACTCGATTCTTCTTATTTGTTCTATTTCTTTTTGGAGATTGTTTAGGGCCTTTTTCGTTGGTTTGCATATTCTCCCATTGTTGGAATTTGAAGTATGCAATATCTGCCGGTAGTCTGTTATCTATATTATTTTTCGAAAATACAATATTGTTTCTGCATGTCCATAGTTCATGCCAAATAAAAATAAGAGGTTTAAAAAGATTTTTATGTTTAGAATCGCACAATAATTCATTAATAAATTGAATAAGAGATTTATCCTCAGGTACTTGAAATTGAATATTGAGTAAGTGAAATAATTTTCTATAGTTTTTTGTTGTATTTGGACATTGAAAGAAAAAGTGGTTAGAGTCTTCTTGAATATGATTGCACACTGAACAGTATGGTGGCACCCTGTTATAATATCTATTTAGCCTTTCTGTGGTTGGTAGATTATCAGAGATAGCTTTCCAGAGAAAAATTTTAATTCTAGGCGGTAAGTTTTGTTTCCATAACCACTCAAATAGAATATTGGATTGCTCTAAATTAGTGTGTTCACATAACGATCTTGCTGAAGCCGTAGTAAATTTACCAGATGTATTTAACTTCCAAATTAGAAAGTCGTTGTGTGGATGATTTGGGATGTGAATAGTACATATTTGATCTATAATGTGGTTTGGTAATAAAGAATTCAGGCGTTGCAAATTCCATTTTTTATCATCAGTGATATATTTATATACTGATTCATTAATATCAGCAGGAGCATGATTGTGATAACTTCGTAGGTCTATATTAGGTACCCAATGATCAGTCCAAAATTTAATAGATTTTCCATCCCCAAGTTGCCATAAGGGACCTTCATGTAAAACTTTACGAAGGTGTAAAAGTCTCGAAAATTGCCAAGATTGCTTCCTATTCTTTTTTGAATATGTTAGGAGTGAATCGTCTTTAAGATATTTTTGTGTAATGATTTTTACCCAAATGTTATCTGGATCGGTTAATAATTTCCATAAAAGTTTCATCTGCAAGGCATCATTCATATGCTTAGATTTATGAAGACCCAGACCACCTTGGGATTTAGGTTTACATATTTTGTCCCAAGAAGTTAATGGTCGGGAAGAGGAGGTGTCTTTATTCCAAAAAAATTGTTTAGTTATTTTATCCACATTTTCACAAATATTTGTAGGGAGTGAGAAACATTGCATGAGATGATTTGCTTTTGAAAGTATATTAGATTGGATAAGAATAGCTCGTCCTGCTTGGGATATAGAGTTAGCTTTCCATTTAGAAAGTTGTGTTGTCATATTTTGCAGAACATACTCAAAGCAATCACTTTTTACTCTACCTCGAACAATAGGGATCCCTAAGTATTTCTCCATAGCATTCGTGGTTTGGAGATTTAAAATAGATGCCAATGTTTGGAAGGTACTTTTATGATAGTTAATTGTTAATCCCGAAATCTGACTGAGTCTCTCAAGGTTTATTTTTATGAAATTCATATTCGTAGCGTTTGCGTTTGCAAAAATAAGAGTATCATCAGCAAAGCATAAGAATGGAATCCTGGTACCATGTTGAGATAATTGGATACCAACCTTGTGTTGTCTCTTATCAGCTTCAATTTGAAGAGTTCTAGCCAAATGTTCCATAACTATTATAAAGAGAAAATGTGCAATTGGGTCTCCTTGCCTGAGGCCACAATTAGGTTTAAAAGTGGGTCCAAGGATGTTATTGACTAAAACTGAAAAAGAAGCATATTTGATACAAGTCATAATCCTATCAATCCAGTTATTGTGAAACCCAATTTTTTGTAAAATTTTAATTAAAAAAGGTCATTGAACCTTATCATAAGCCTTTTCCATATCTAATTTTAAGGCCATCCAGCCTCTTTTTCCTTTCTTTTTCCTATGAAAGGAATGGAATACTTCATGAGATATTAAAATATTATCAAAAATTGATCGATCTTGCACAAAAGCTCCTTGGCAGGGATGGATAATTTTAGGGAGTTTCTGTTGTTGGAATTAATGTAATGAATGATTGAGAGCAGTCTGATAGTAAGATACCTGAATGAAAGAAAGATTGGATAGCTGAGATTAATAATTTTGATGTAAAATTCCAGTATTTTTGATAGAATTCAGTTGTAAAACCATGAGGACCACGTGTTTTATTGTTAGGTAGTTCAAACACAACAGTTCTAATTTCTTCAACTGTAGGTTGTTTCAAAAGTTCATAATTATATTCGTCAGTAATGAGTTTAGGAATTATATTAAAATCTCGATCTAATAAATTGTTAGTATGAGAAGGTATAAAACGTGATTTTAGATCATTTGTAATATGTTGAGTAATCTCCGATTGAGTGTAGTATTTTATATTGTGTAGAGATTGATAACAATTGATTTTTTGTTTGTACTTTCTAATTTTAACTGTATTCTGAAAATATTTTGTGTTTTTATCCATATCTGTTAAATGCTTAATTTTTGCTCTTTGTTGCCAATAAATGTGTTGAAAGGTTAGTAATTTATTATATTTATCAATGAATCTCATATATTTTTTGTGTGTGTTACTATTAGTATCCGAGATGTTATTCTGATTTTGGAGAAATTTAAGCGTGTTCTCGGTTTGTTTCAGTTGAAAATGAATATTATGAACATTTCGATGCGCCCATTGTTTGTATTGTTGCTTGATATTTTTCTGTTTAGAGAATACTTGAAACATAAAAGAACCTTGCGTATCAGAGGTCCAAATTTTGTGAGCCATTTTTTCGAAATTTGGATTAGCAAGATGCGCATTTTCCAAAATAAAAGGATAATTTTTTTGATGACACCTAGTCCCTAATTCCAGAGTAATACAACAGTGGTCAGATGTAGTAAATGGGAGATGTTCCATATTTAGATTATTATAAATATTTAGAATTTCTGGATGGATAATAGCTCTGTCCAATCTCTCTAAAATAGTATCGGTACTAATAGTTGATTTTCTCCAAGTAAAGGGAAATCCATTAACATTAAGAGTAATCAGACCATCTTTGGTAATAAAATTATTAAGACGTGTAAAACGATGCGAAGACGGTTGAGAACCCCCTTGCTTGTCTGTTGGGGATAGTAAATCATTCATATCTCCAATAATGATAGGAGGTTCTTGATGACTTTCAATAATTTGAGAAATGAAATTCCAGAATTCATTCTTTTCATTTTCCTTGCTTGGAGCATAAATAAAAATTATAATGTAGGTTTTTTCTGGGTCTGTATATTGTATAACAATAGTATTAAAATTATGAAAAATAATTTGAATATTATGATACTCATCAAAATTTGTTGTGAGAAGCCAAAGTCCTCCTTTAGAGCCAACTGAAGGTGAAATAGTTAAATTACGAAAACCAACTTTTCCTAGAAATTGAGATGATAAAGGTTCATTGAATTTAGTTTCTGCTAGACAGAAAAGATCTATATTTTGAGTCCTTCTTATAAATGAAATTTCTGTCCAGAAATTTGTGCGCCTAATACCACGACAATTCCAGTAAGCTATCTTCATAAGAAACCTTCATTAAAGAATAGAAAATTTTGGAAGTAGTATTTGACTAAATGTTGTCGAGTTAAAGTGAGTTTTATATGCAAGTTTTTAATAAATATATATTTAAACCTTACTTGAAGATACATGATATATCGTTGTATGAAATAATTTTTAAAAATTAGGGTAAAATTATGGTTGTAACACATTTCGTGAAAGAACCAATAGGCTAAGATGAGTATGTCATAGAAACCCAAAAACTTTAGTATAAAATATGAAGAATTAACTTCATAAACACCCTTTTTATCCTTTGTACAAAAAACTAACAGAGCCTGTATAATGTAAAGGATTTTAATCGCATAAAATAGATTATGAATGGGCAGGTATAAATCATTGATTATGCTATATGTAGTGATAACTGTGATATAAAACATATCAAAGTATTTTGAAGGGTTCATATAAATTGTGAAGATAAGGCTAAGTGACCTAATAACAAGGCCAATAATGTTAAAATATTTAACGTGAATTCTTATAATCTATCTATATCTTATTACTAGATGCGGCCCCCGTGCGCGCGGGGAAATCACGATTTTCTGTTTGCGTAATAACGTCGTTAAAATAGATCCTATAATTGGATTGGACAAATCATATTCATAACTTTTCAATTCAATAATATCACTTCAAAATTTTAAATTTATAAATAGGATATATAGATCAAGAAAATGACAGAAGTACACAGGATGACTCTTTCAGTTGAAAAAAGAGAATTCACCCTAACCTTTGTAAACAGAGGATATAAATACATCAATAATACATACATGGTTTTTCCCCTTAATATGAATGCATGAGTTGTTGTATTCGGATAAATTAAACTTCAGTAAATATTAGTAGTATGATAAGACCGATATAAATACATCAATATCCATACATGGTTTTTCCCCTTAGTATGAATGCATGAGTTGTTGTATTTGGATAAATTAAACTTCACAAAATATTAGTATGATAAGACCTTATCATGTATTGAGTTGGAAAACTAACAACTTTAATGCTAATACAACATAAAAGGTGAGTGAATATATAATTTTCTCATTAACTGAATGATGGTACTTTGCAAAGATTTATCTGAACATAATGTTACCCATAGAAAATAAGATTCATCTATAAAATTGCTTTATTTTTTCTCTGAATTCTTTCTTCTCCTTTGACCCATGGAGTTGTAGTAGTAGTGAATTGCTGACTACGAATATGGAGCTCATAGCCATCAATCCACCTAGCACAATAAATCGCAAACTCGTAAAATAAAGCATATATCTTATTGTGAATATAGCTAACTGAAACAATTTAGAGTAACTTCATAATGCCATTGCGTTTCAGAGTATCACCTGAAAGAGAAGGTGTCATGGCGAAATCAAATTGGGGAAGCAATAATTCAGCAACAAATGGTATTGCGATCACATTATAAGCAACGGTCCATGTCAAGTTCTGGCGTACTTTCGTCATTGTTGCACGATAGAAACATTATGGAACAATCATACTCCAATACTCCATAAAAACAAAGCAAGCAACCTGTGAAACTCTATTGCCTAAAAGGACAATAGACACAACATCAGATGCAGCGTTTTCTTGTGCTCCATTTCTCAAAGCAATTCCAACATCATCCAAAACCAAAGAGGCGCGTCGTTTATTCCATCACCAACTTGAATTGCTCAATAAAGTAGTTGCAAAGGTACATAATCAATGATCACTCTTTGGAGATACTATATTAATGCTTAAAAAAAGGCTATCATACCATAGCTATTTGATATCCACACTCTTGAATTCCTGCTATAAATTTCGATTTTCTGGCCCGCAGTAAAGGATGCCTTCACAAATTCGCTTTCCATACCTACAGTTTATGCAACTGCCTCTTTTCTATCACCTGATAACAAGAACGTTTCGATTCCTATCCTTTGCAGTCTGCCAAAAACATAAAGTTAAGAAAATTAGCTAAAAATGGTATAAAAGTGTCAAACTCAAATAGCTAGACCATGTACCTTGCAACAGTGAATTCAGCGTCGTGTCTCAAATTGTCCGAAATCTCAAAAGCACCTATGACACTTGTTTCTGAATAATTTTGTGCAGTAATTTCCTCAGCTGCATCATGAATTAGTGTGTTTTCCAAATTCTGCAGAACAGATTGGCTTGTTTTCTTCCCAAAGCGTCCTAGAATTCATTCTAAAGATCCAACATCAATCAAATGTCTGTTTACTTCAGCTATGGACCCAAAACTTGGCTTTGTTACTACCCTGTTGTAGTGGGAATCATGGGTCCTAGTGACTCTGCTTTCGACACTAAGCCTTTGCTATAGGATGTGATGCAACAGCAAGCTGTAAAACTTCTGAATCATTGTTAAAAGAAGATGCTACTGAAGTGACATGTGGTGTTCCCTCAGTCAAAGTTCATGTCTAGAAGTTGGAAACAATCAAATCAATCCAAGTTGTATGCAGACAAGAAATTAGAGAAAGAATAGTTGAATTTTAACTACACCTTATCGAAAGCAACAGTGTCTACATTGGCCAAGCGCTCCAACACATCTCCGCCTCATAAAAGATGTCCTTGTTTTGGTCCTGAACGATTCTTAAGAGAAAAAAAAGTAAACGAAATCAGGGTTAGCAATGAAATAAAAATTAAAACCAACTGACTTCTAATCACAAGCATGAAAACAGAACTATCTATGCAGCAAAAACACAACCCAAAGCAGGCCTAAAATTATGCCCATGTATAATTCAATATAAGGAACTTACATCCGAATGGAGAGTCTCGAAATCCACTCATTAGAACCTTTGGACGATTCCTCATCTTCAAATCTTTTGTAGTTGGTGCTCATTAACAGAGTTTATAACTGTTATGTCAACCATCAATTAGAAATAATAACAAACAAAAGATTCACTCTCAAACAACCATAAAGATGCACTGCTTTAAAAAATAAAACAGAACTCTCATTACAATAGCAAATTCAAGAGGTAGAGATGTTATAATAGCACACTAACCTTCAAAACCGAATTTTCCTATTTCACTTGTACGTTTCAGAAAATTCTTTCTCCAAGCTAGCCTTTTCCAAGATTACAACTGAGTTTGCAAGATGGTGTTCTTCTTATTCACGCGTAAAAAAGAATTAAAGGCAAGATGAATATTGTAGCTATGTTTGCAAGATGAGTATCGAAAAACAAAAACAATTTAGTTCCATCAGATTATAGAAACCAGTTAGACGCAGTTCAATTCATCTTATTAATTCAACTTATCAATTCAGAAATCAATTCAGCTTATCAATTTCTAAACATCAGATTATCCAAAAACAATTCAGCCCAAATTATAGAACCATTTACAGATGCCGCCAGTTACAGTGACGGTGTATGACAGTATCACAAACTCAGGATTCACAAGAACAAATTAAAGAAGAGCAAAGGGGAGACTTAACCTGAAAGATGAGAGGCGATAAAAGATTTGTGACATGAGGAGCAGGGCTACCAGAGAATGCTTGGAATTAGGAGAGACTAAGCCACCTGCGAGTGAAGGGAGGTCACTTTTGAGGTTCAGTAAGAGCTTCTTGCAACAACAAATTTTAGCCAAGTTTCAGTCCAAACTTGAAAATAGAATTCCTTCATGATAAAAAAATATTAGGCATAATGTACATTACAAGACAACATATAAATTAACCAATTTCCTATAAAGGAAGTACTAAGCTAAGAACAGGTTCCCGTTTTTAGGGTTAGTAACTGAAATACATACCTTGAGTGAGGTCAATAAACGAAATTCAAAACTAATGATGTAATGGCCACCTATAAATCAATTTAGTAGAAGTTTTAAATCAGTGAGACATGGGACCAACCTATATTTCTCTACATCATTCTGTAGCACCTTGATTGCCTCAATCATAATCAATCATAATATTCCATGCTATACCCTTAGTTTCGAACAGACTATGCAAGAGAATCCCAAAACATGTAGCCTGGATATTTGCAGCTACAATGACAAATTCCACAGCTAGCTGATCATCTTTGTCAAAACAAACATGACCAATTTCATGCGGTTGTTGTCTATTGTGTGTGTATATTATGCGTTCAACCGGTTGTTGTCTATTGTCTGTTATCTTTACACTTACAAGCTAATCGAGAGAAAATCTTCTACCTTGAGATAAGTCTAGCTTCCTGCTAAGAAAAATATTTATTCAAATAAAGCGTGAACTGTAACTTCACATCAAACATACAAAATTGGGGTAGAAATCCTCTTTTTATATTGAGAAATCATGAAAAAAACAAAGCCACAAATCTGCTTCGACGTATTTTCACTTTTCCAAGAAACAGAGAGAAATAAGGCAGGAATAGTATTTCACATACAAAATAAAGCAAAAATGATCAAATACTTCGTAATCATTATAGGGCCTTAAGATTCTTGTCAACAGTCTTCACATCTTAATCACCATGTAAATGGAGTATTGAAGTGAAAGCCTTCCATCAGCATAAACTGCAAACATGAACATACAAGAGTTAGTAAAAGGTAATTAACTAAATTGTAACCGACCAATACAAATCGTACCAACTCCCTTCCTAGAAATTTCAATAGCAAACAAATAGCTGAATCAGGAAAGAAGCTTTGCCTTCACTATACAACGAAAAATGATATAGAACAATATTCGGGATATATTTCGGGGGGGGGGGGGGGGAATTCCCTTTATAAGCTTTCAGAAATCCAACACAATGTCATCAAATCAGTTAATAACCATTATCTAATGATGACAAGAGCTACGAAATTGGTACCAATTTAATGCATTATTCATTTCTTAATCACCTCCTATTGGACTTTTGGGCATGTATTTAAATATCTTTCTTATATCCCTATGTTATATTTATTTATAGTCTACTTGATTAAGTCACAAATTAAATTAATGTGTAAGCTTCTCTTATGACAATGCAAACTTATTCTAATATTATGTTTTAAAACTACTTCAAACATAAATATAAGGAAATAAAAAATACTTATATTTACAAATATTAATAAATTTGATAACAACAACATATTAACAAATAATGTATAACTATATTAAATCACATACGAAAATCCGTAATTTTCTCGCGTGGAGCGCGAGGCCCGTATCTAGTATATATATAAAAATTGATGAAGTAATGGTAATTTGTACCTAATAAATGTTAATATTTTAAATTTTTATCCTATTTATCTCTTCTCTTAAATATTAATTTCATCACCAACTAAGAACACATCCTTTTCGTTTTCTTCCTCTACAACAATCTCCAAACTCATTCCCGTCTTTATCTCGTTCGTCAATCCCTTCGTTTCATCCCGGTGCCCCCTCCTTCCCTGGTTAAAAATTAATCTGAATGCTAATATTTTATGCTAATATTTTAAATATTTACCCTAATTATCTCTTCTCTTAATGCTAATTTCTTCACCAACTAAGAACATACCCTCTTCGTCTCCTTCATCTACCACAATCTCCAAACTCATTCAGATCTCTACCTCGTTCGCCAATCCCTTCGTTTCATCCCGACGCCCCCTTCTTCCCCGGTTAAAAATCAATCTGGGTTAATTAGATATTTTTAATCTATCTACATATTTTATACTCCCTCCGTCCCTAAATTTGAGTCACATTTGGTACTTTGCACAAATATTAAGACAAGTCTAATCAAGGTAAAAGTGTAAATAATGGCACAAAAAACCATAAAATTCAACCAATAGAAAACTTATTACAATGTAAAGACAACTTTACCCCTAAAAAGTATTGTTGGGTGTGAATAAAGTAAATTGAATAAGGGTATTATGGGAATAAATTAATGGATAGAAATAGAAATGTGACTCAAATTAGGGGACACCCGAAAAGGAAATATGACTAAAATTTAGGGACGGAGGGAGTATATAATAAAATTGATCATTTGAAAGTAATGTCAATTGGACTAATTAATGTTTAAACCTAATTTTCCTCTCTCGCTTTCTATCTCCCATCTATATCTCATATAAATTATTAGCCATTGAGAAAGTTATGACAACCGATACTTATTCAAGGCATGAACGAATTCTTTCTCATTAATTCTTTCTCATCTCATTCATGAATTTTAATGGCTTTGTTTGGCCCTTCAGTTTATAAACACATTTTAGTTTATAAACAGGTTTTTACTCAAAAAGTAGGTTTAGCGTTTTAGAAGATCGTGCCAATAATTTTGATTTATGAAAATAAAATAAAATTGATTTTAGATCTGAGCTTATCCCCATTACCAAAATCCTCTTCTTCACTTCTCTTGTTTCTTCTTCCTCTTCACAACCGCAGGGATCACCAATTTTGTCGCTGGATTTCTTGCTCCGTTCACATCCCCGTCATCCTCCACCGCCACTCCACCACTGGATTTTTAAGTTCTCCCATCTCCTTCTTGCTACTTGATTTTAGGGTGGGAAAAACTCATTATGCTTTTTACCTTTACACCTTTGTAATGGAGAATGAAGTAGATCTAGATCCATGTTTAGTGAAGTTTTCAATTGGAGATCTGGTGTGTATCGTGGTTAGCTCCCTGAATCGCAAGGATATAGATTGGAAGTAACAATAGATATTGAAATTAATGATTTTGGGCTGATTATTTTGAAAGAAAAATATTTATTATACAAGAACGGCCAAACATCTTCTTTTCTCAAAACCAGTTTATAAACTAAAAGTTGTTTATAAACAAGTGTGCCAAACAAACCCAATAAAAAAACTTTCATCTTCCCTTAACTGCAACCAATACAATTAATATCTACATTTCTTTTTTTTTTTGGTAAAAAATATCTACATTTCTTCATATTCTTCAACTCCATAATATCAAATTTAGTTAATGAATGCACTAAATTAATAAATTTTTAACACAAAAAAATTGGTAAAATTTATTAATAAAAATTAGTGTAACGAAATATATCTATATTGAATTGGTGAGAATGTGAGGTGATAAGTTGTAATTTATCCATATACATAATTGTTGTTTCGTATACATGCCATTTTTTTATAAAAAAAAATTAAAGAAAAAATGTCGTTCATCGTCACCCTCCTTCGTCCGAATATCTCCGTTTTATCTTCATCTCTACTGTCGTCTGCCGCCTATCTACACCCTATACCGACTATTTACAGTGCGCACGAGTCCGAATCTAGTCTTATCATATAGCAAATGACAATCAAGACTGAAATACGTAGTAATGAAGAAAAGGTTAAAGAAAAGGTTAAGATCCTTTACTTTTTAATGGCGGGCCAAGCCGAAGTTGTACTCCATGTGGGCGTATTTGCAGGGATTTCTCTTGTCCTATTTATTTCCCGCTCCCTGTCATCTCTCACTGTATTTGGCTCTCAATTCCCTTTCTGCTATACCTATATTAGTACTATACCCACCTGCAACAAAAACCCAAAAAAAAAAGAGACGGCGCAAACCAAAAATTCGAATCTCCTGAAAGAGGAGGAACAAGAAGATGAAGTACGTGCTGGTCACCGGAGGAGTTGTCAGCGGTTTAGGAAAGGGGGTCACAGCCAGTAGTATCGGCGTTGTGCTCAAGGCTTGTGGACTTCGTCTCACTTCCATTAAAATTGGTATTTTCCTCCTCCATATCTTGCCTCGTCACCTCTCATTCCGCCATTTCCATTCCTTGTTTTCAATGCTTATTCCCTTCTCCTTGCCCTCTCCCCAATTTGCGCTTTTCTTTTTCTGTCTAAATTTTTGTACTCTTACTCCTTGCTATAACTGGCTGTTCCAAGTTTATATGAGCTTTTAACTTCAATTTTGTTTCAACTCACTTTTCATATCTTTTTAAAGGGCTGACAAAGTGGATTTTAGAATTATATGTCAATTGTCCGCTAGTTTAAAATCTTACTCATGCTTTGCTTCCTTGTGCTCTTTTGGTACTAACGTACGTCGTTGTTATAGCAAATTTTATTTACATAAAATTTAGTTGTAATCCATGTACTTTAAAATATAGGAGTGCATCTAACACCGTAAAGTTTTTAAAAGCCCAAGTTTCTTGTGTACTGCAGATCCATACTTGAACACTGATGCGGGCACTATGTCCCCGTTTGAACACGGGGAAGTGTTTGTTCTAGATGATGGTGGAGAGGTATCTATGTATATTGACTATTAATTCATCAAATGTCCAATGAATTGAAAAGCTTATCTGATGATTTCCTACCGAGAAATAGATTCTTGAGCTTGAACTTATATTTTTCAGGTTGATTTGGACCTAGGCAATTATGAACGTTTCTTGGATGTGACCTTGACTAAAGACAACAACATAACCACTGGGAAGATATATAAGGTGCATGGTTTTCCTGTTATGGAAATTTGTTGTACTCCCTTGCTTGATCTAAGCATTATATTTTCTTCTAAATTCACAGTCTGTTCTTGATAGAGAAAGGAAGGGTGATTATCTTGGGAAGACTGTCCAGGTGAGGCTAATTCTAGGAGTTGATGGTTGTAATACCATTATTAATTTTTGATGTAGTTTACTTTTTAAAGATTTTCTGAGGCTATTTGATTAATTATTTAGGTGGTGCCTCACATAACTAATGCTATAAAAGAAAAGATTGAGTCTGTTGCTGCTGTTCCTGTGGATGGAAAAGATGGACCAGCTGATGTTTGTGTTATAGAGTTGGGAGGAACTGTTGGTAAGATTTAATTTGTATTTATGTTAACAAATGACTTTTCTTCTCCTATATTTGAAATCTAATTTAGTTCCGTTTCCTATTGAATATATAGGGGATATTGAATCCATGCCATTTATTGAGGCTCTACGCCAATTGTCTTTCACTGTCGGTAAGTTAAAGTGCTTTATTCTTCTCTTGGTGGTAAGAATAACTTTACTTTATGATCAGATTATGATTCAAAATACTGGCTGATACAGTAGAATCAGGAATAACACTCTCAAACACAAATTCACTCACAAACCACAAAGAACATACATCTTAAAGGAGAACATGATCTCCACTGAGCCTACTTTTTTAGGGGAGGACTCACTCTCCCAAGGACACCTTAACCTATTCTGAAATAACTGCTTAAAAGATCTAACTATTTTATATCCTAACACTGGCAGGCCCAGAGAATTTCTGTCTTATTCATGTGAGCCTCATACCTGTTCTCGGAGTTGTAGGAGAGCAGGTAAGTGTCTATTCTTTGTTGTTTCATGTGCATGTTCTAGTATTTTGTCTGTTTTCCTTCGTAGATAAATTTGTAACTCTTGGACTGGAATTTTGTAGGGTTTATATTATACCAAAGATTATATTTAAAGTCCAAATGTGCTGACATGACAATTTTTCTTGGTAGAAAACAAAGCCAACACAGCATAGTGTAAGAGAGCTCAGGGGATTGGGTTTGACTCCTAATTTACTAGCTTGTCGCTCTGCCCAGGTTAGTCACCTTTTTTGTTTTGGTCATTTGTGTTCTTTTCCTTTGTCATCCTTGTCTCTTCTTGTTCTCACTAAATGGATTTTTAAAGTGATTATCACTAGATGAAGCATCATATTACCCAAAAGAAATTAGAGGAGGTATTATCCTTTTGCTTGTTAGGGAAGTGTTTGAGTAAAAAAAGAAACTTTAATGCTTTATCTCAGGTTTGGTGCAAACTCGTTTGACTCTTCTTCAGTGGATATTAATTTAAATGTTTATCCTTTTTTGCTTTGCAGCCTTTACTGGATACTACAAAGGAGAAACTATCTCAGTTCTGTCATGTCCCGGTAATTTTCTGACAATTTTTTTATAAGTTGTCCGCTAATTGATCAGCCATTGTGTGAGTGATCGTCATCTTCATTTCTTTTCAGTCTGCAAACATTCTGAATATCCACGATGTTCCAAATATTTGGCATGTTCCTCTCTTGTTAAGGGTAGGTTTTTATCACCGTCTGACTTTTTCTAATGATGTTTATGAGTTCTTATGCTCCTAACTCCTGTTTGTGCGTCTTTAAACATCCAAGTTTCACTTTATTTGTAGAACCAAAATGCGCATCTAGCGATTCTGAAACAACTAGACTTGCTCAAGTAAGTACCTTTTTTTATCTGACCATTACAACTAATTACGTGAGATTGTTAATGTTAACTATGATATAAACATTATTATTTGTTAACAAATCTTACTGTTAAGGCAGCCTTGGGAAGACAATAAGGTGGGTTTGGTTTTTCTTATTGTCAATGTGTAAAATGTTATATAATTTATTCCGTGCACTTAACTGTAATTGTTTCCCTGCACTTACTGTGATCCGATTCCTTCATTTGTGTTTCAGCGTTGCTCGAACTCCAGAGCTGGAAGAGTGGACAAATCGTGCTGAGACATTTGACAGCCTCACCAATACTGTTAGTTCTACACAAACTTAATATAGCGGTTTTGAGGTGTTGTTCTCCACTCAATTATCTAAATATATAATTTTTAACCTTTTTACAGGTAAGAATTGCAATGGTCGGAAAATATGTTGGATTGACTGACTCCTACCTGTCTGTTACAAAGGTGACCACATGCTTTGCGTAAGATGTTGATGTTTACTTATAATAACTTATTTGTTTGCATTTTGATATTATAGGTTGGTGTTATAAATGCAAATCTGCAATTTTTCAATAGGGGAACACATGCCAAAAATATTATTTTGAAAAATTCAGTTCTTTCAAATGAAAGTGTAGTGTGGCAAAATTTTATTCATAAAATTTTTCACGCAGGCTTTAACCCATGCTTGCATTGCATGCAACCTAAAACCAAAAGTCGACTGGATTGCAGCATCTGATCTGGAAGAAGAGAGTGCAAAACAGGTAGAGTTGTCCTCCTCAATTAACCTGCTGATTGTGTTACATGAAAACGAATATCTGGTTTTCTTTTGAGAGTAACATGACACAGTTTAACATGTTGATGTCCTTCTTTAGTCACCCGAAGCTCATGACACTGCATGGAAGACTTTAAGGGTAAGCTTTGCATGCGTCATTCTGCTCATTTCTTTAATTGTGCTTCAGACATTCTCATTGAAAGAGATCTTCCTAATTATGGTGTGTACTGTACTTCCACATACATTTTCATCTTCATACAATGTAGGTCCTTCCTCTGTCATTATTATTTAATCAGCAGCCTTGAATAAAACTATTTCTGACTATCAGACCAAGAGTAATTATAATTTCTGATTTTGTATAAAAATGAGCTCTATTAGTTATTGTTGAATGGTATTTTTCAGCTTGAGTTGTGTGGTGAGTTTATTCGTTCAAAATTGATTTTGAACCAACAGAGCAAATCTGTCCATTAGTTTGATTCATGATTTCATACATCTTATACTCTGGCTTCGTTTGGCAACTGCTATTATACAAGCCTTTTTTTACTTGTAATGTACATATTGTTGAAAAGTAGTATAGAAGTGTTGAAAGTTCGATGATATAGGGAAGCGAGAAAGGGGAGTAAAAATGTCTCTATAAGTCACTTAGCTGATAAAACTTCACGTAAATATGCAGGGAGCAGACTGTGTTTTGGTCCCTGGGGGTTTTGGGGATCGTGGAGTTCAGGGAATGATATTGGCCGCGAAATATGCTCGGGAGAATGAAGTCCCATACTTAGGGATCTGCTTGGGCATGCAAATCGCGGTCATTGAATATGCCAGATCAGTAAGATATCATACTTCTTCCCACGGAATAAAAATATGTTTTTTAATCATTCTCTTATTCATATTGTGAATTCTTACTATATCAATTCTTTTAGGTTTTGGGCTGGGAAAGGGCCAATAGTGAAGAATTTGCTCCCTTAAGTGATGATTCAGTTGTCATCTTCATGCCTGAGGTATACATAAAACGAAAGCGTACTTCCAATATTCTTTGTAAGGGAATTGATCAAATGAGAACACCTATTTTGTAGAGAAATGAGAACAATTTTGGTATGTTAGATTAGATGGAAAGAAAAGCCCATATAGGACTTCAATTATAAGAGCAAAGCAGAATTTTCCCCATATTATACGTGTTATTGTTTTGGGAAAAGACCGGTTCACGGCACTGAATAAATTTTATCTTTATCACTTTCATCCTTAATAATTCCAACTTGCTTGTCTAGACGTCTACAACTATTGTAATATTTTACATGCGTGTTCAGCATTTTTCTCCTATACGTTTTTTACTTTTTCGCTGTTATGATCAATTAATGGGACTTGGCATTATCCATATAGCATGTTCGTCACATTTCTACTATAATTTATCATTGTTCTCTTTTTATGCTCATCAATCTTTTCCTTTGATGCTATTGGCTTTCATTCCCATATCACCACTTCAGTTCTGTTCCTAGATGTGCATCCCTTCTATACTCTCACAATCATCAACCTATTCCCTAATGTTAATGACATTTTTCTGCATGCATGTTTGTCATCATTTTCATATATGCTAATCACTCTCTCCTCATAGTTCATATATATGTTCATTTGTCTCATGTCAATATTTGCACCACTTGTTTAGGTATACATGTCAACAGCTATGCCTACATTTGCATCATAAAGAACATACAAGAAAAGATTATACTATTTACTCAAAATTTGTTTTCTTGTTATAGCTTACCCATATTGCGTCATATAAACATGCCATGATCATTAATTAACTATTTTTTCAGGTTTGAACGTTTAGGAAAAAAAAATAAGAACTCTAAAAAATTCTGCATTTTTTCTTATGAACTGTTGAGCATCGCTTATATACTAGATGGACATAAGAAAG
Organism: Oxyria digyna; assembly: GCA_029168935.1. Taxonomy (NCBI): domain Eukaryota; kingdom Viridiplantae; phylum Streptophyta; class Magnoliopsida; order Caryophyllales; family Polygonaceae; genus Oxyria; species Oxyria digyna. The sequence continues at coordinate 26,404,553 of JAPVLV010000013.1, forward strand.
TACATATTTGACATGTTTTGGGTGTTTTTTCAGGGATCAAGAACTATAATGGGGGAGTCTATGAGATTAGGCTCCCGAAAAACATTGTTCCAGACTCACAGTTGTATCACTTCAAAATTGTAGGACAGACCCTTCCCTCTTTTCTTGTATTCTGAAAAAGTTGAGCTGTCATTCATGATTTGTATTAGTTGCAATTATTTGAACTCTTAAGACAAGACCAAAGCCTTAGATAGATAGCTTGTGCAGTTTCTGATGCTACTTGGTGGTGGTGTCACTTAGCTTGTGCTGGTCACAAAATACTCCATACGTTACCTTTTCCATTTCCCTATTTATGTTAGAAATCCTGTTTCTGAAGACTTGTATTTTTGTCAAACTAGATATCTCAACTTGGAGCATGTTGATGAGCGCCACCGCCACAGATACGAGGTTCCCATTAAATTTTTCTGCCAATATAAACTGATAATTTCCTTCATGAAGACTTAAAAATTAACCAAATCAGGCCAAAAGTAAACGTGGATGCAGCCTAACTTTTTATGCACTGGTAACCAAAATGCTGCAGGTGAATCCAGAGGCTATAGGTGTCCTTGAAGAAGCGGGACTCAAATTTGTGGGGAGAGACGAGAGTGGTAAAAGAATGGAGGTTGGCGTTTCTCATTGCGCGTGTCTATTATTAGCTCAGTTTGATATGCCTACAGGCCTAAAATTTAACACTATATTCCTCTCTTTCAGATTTTAGAACTTCCTGGCCATCCGTACTATGTGGGAGTTCAATTTCACCCAGAGTATAAATCAAGGCCTGGGAAACCATCAGCTCCATTCTTGGGTGATTCTTCTCATCATATACTTACATTCAAACTTGTGCCTGTAGAGCTTCTTTTACATTAAGGTACTGATTTTTGGTTCATACATAGGTCTCATATTGGCCGCATCAGGACGCTTAGAAGGCCATCTTAAGAGCCTTCAGAATGGTAGTTAATGCCTGCAGTTTTCCCTAGGTAGTGAACATGTAAAAATGTAAAAACACGTAATCTACAAATGCATCAGTTGATGATTCTCATCTTTTGCAGGTAAATTAGGTATGGTGTCATGGTTGAGCAATCAATCAAAGACATTGCATTCACTTTCAAACTAAACTTGTTACAACCAATCCCAGTTTCTGTAGTGACTAGCAGTAGGTTTCAGGGATTGCTGCTTTTTATTTCCATGCTGCGTCACAGGTAAAAATCCCCGAAAATTGTACAAGGACCTTTACTTTTTGTTACTTGATGGTACTGTGATGATGTTGAACACAAATGTGTGTCGGTGAACTGCAATGTTTTTTCTAGTACGTCTATCTTGTTTTTTTGGGTCTCAACAAGTTATACATCTCTAAGATCATCCCTCATCCCTTTCTTCAACCTGCACTCTAAGCTTTCAATATCAAAAAAAACAATGTATAGAACTCTTATGTCCAAGTTAATTGGGTCTGTGTCTGAATTTAGATGTGATAAACAGTCATTTGACTGTCGCTGATAACAAGTAGAACCACCCAAAACAAATGGACAAAGTTAACAAAGACTTTTGTGAGTATATAAACAAACAGGAGAAAATTTCTTGCTTGATTGTCGATGGTGTTGTTATATGTCATTTATAGCAACAGTTTGGATGAATCTTTACAAAAATCGCTACTAATGTTACACAAATTCATATTCTTCTAAGGGCCACAAATTCATATTCTTGTAAAAGAGGTTATATGAGCCAAAATGTACAGTCAAAGAGTGAATATAGATATATATTTCCTCCTGAAAAATCTTGATAAGAAAAACCCGGTGGGTAAAACGTAGCCCAGAGAGTACAATTTATATTATACGCTTTGTAGTTATTCCTCATTAAAACTTTTTCATGAAAGACAGTACATTAAAAAACATGGACAAGGGAAAAAGTAAAGTGCGTAACGTATTTCTTGAAACTTTCACGTTCCAATCTTGTACAAAAGCTCTTCGAATTTATTGGGTTGTAGTGACTTTGTGGTTAGGTTTGCAAGATTGCCAAATGATTGGATCTGTTGGATATCAATATTCCCTTCCTTCTCTGAATCATGAGTTGAGAAAAAAGTTGGCGAAATGTGTTATGTTTGATAGCCTTTTGTATAACATTCTTTCACTTGTGTGATACATGCATAATTGTCTTCATATACAAGTTAGTTAGATCGTTGGTGATTGTCCTCATTTTGCATTCTTTTTTAATAAATCCTATCATTGACCTTAATAGAACACATCCCCTCCATGCTTTGTAGAGGATCATTAATGTTGCATGATTTAATTATGTGGTTGTAAAAGTTTGCTTTGTTAACTTCCAAGATATCGATGCTTCTCTATATATGAATACATATCCATTTTGAGACTTTGCTTTGTGGGGAACTCATAAATATCCTCCATTTATTATCCAACAAGTGACATTTTTATTTTTACGATAACACAATCTGTGGTCAACGATACCTCATAAGTATTGGAACACATGCCTAATTCCATTTCAATGTCCTCTTCTTGGCAGTGAACTGTATCTTGAAAACATGCTTACAACAAAAGCAATATCTAGTATCATGTTGTTTGCGAGATACATCAATGCACCAATAAGATTAAGATACAAAACTTTTAAGACCAAGTAATTCTTTATCTTCTTCACGACGTCGGAATTGGTCATCCTGCACAATAAGAGAGCGAACTATTATAGGTGAACTTACTGGATGTGCTTTGTCCATGTAGAACTTTTTCAGAACAACCTCAGTATAATTGGTTTGATGAAAATTACACCTTTCAAGTACTCAAGTTGTAGGCCAAAACAAAATTTGATTTTTCCTAAATCCTTGATTTCAAATTTTTTCATCAAGTATTTTGCAGTATTTTTAAGTTCGTTGGTTGTATCGCAATAATGTTCAAATCTCGAGATTTTGCTTTATACATTTATGGTAGTTTTAGTCCTTTAGGAACATTCATATAAATATGTATCTACAACATCCATAAGTCACATTTGCAACTCCTCTAAAATGACATCCATAAGTCTCTTCTAGGTATTTAAGAAAATGCTTGAGTTGCCTTGTATCTTACAATCTCGTTTTTCTCATTTCTCTTTCGTACAAATATCCATTTATAGCCTACTCGTTTTGTGTCCATTGGGATGGGTATTATAACACCAAGAACTTCAAGTTGCTCAAAAAATTTAAATTCAGTCTCGATTGCCTTTTTCTGTTTCGGCCAATCGTGTCTTCGACAACACTCATCAATAATATGTGGCTCTATATCATCATCATCTTTATCTGCTAATATTTTAGCAACGACACAATATGCAAATATATCATCAATAACAATTTCTTCCTATTCTTCTTTGTCTCGATGGAAGCATAATTGATAGGAATTTCACAATTATTGACATTTCTATCCTCATCTGGAATAATTTCGTTTCCCACCATATCTTCCATATTCTTTGAGTTATCTTTGTCATGGTCATTTTTGTCTTGATCTCTCCTTGAATGAGCAATTGGTGTAAAATTTATTATACTGCGATTACGCCACATCTGATCGAAGATGTGAAATTGTTCCAAAAAGTTCAATTGCTTTGTCTCCTCCACATCTTTTCCGGGAGAGGTACTTCTTAGCTGAATGTGTTGGCATCTGGCGCAACAACGGCTAGTGGATTGGTCATGTCTCAATGGTCTATTCTCTTGGAAGTCAATATGATTTTCTATTACCTTTTTATAAGAAGGTTGTTATAGTTGGAATGTGTGAGATGTGTCTTCTTGCTAAGCAATTGTACTCTTGGGGTAATTAGATTAAGCAATTGTTCTCATAGGATATACTTTGTGTTTATTTACTTCTTGTTTCGTTCGAGCAAAAACACGAAGCTAGATTGCCACTTTCTTTGATTTGTTTACATTATCGTAGTAAAGTTTGGGAAGGATCACGGTAATTTTTTTGGGTTTAGTTATTTGATTATTATTTTTAGCAAATGGTAAGTATATTGACTGGATGATAAGAAGTCTCAACGTCATGTTTACATCCACTAATAGCATCATAAAAGAGTAAGGACCAACAAATACAAACTAACAACGCAAAAATCAAACCCGCACAAACACACAAGACAACAAAACCAAGACAGACAGAAGAAAATATAAAAGAGTTGCTCAAAACTAACTCAAGCTACATCAAACAACAATAATGGAAACAAAGCCAGAAAAATAAAACAAAACTCTGATTCTCCTCCTCATGACAGATTCTCTTCTCCCAGTGATCTTGAGCTTCTAAAAATCATGAACTTGCACTCCTCAATAATATTTTGAGCACACTGACCACTGACCATACCAACCCCTCTAAAGATAAATTCATTCCTCATTTTTCAGCTGAAGTAGACCATCCACATAACTGCAAGAAGCTTGTTTTTGTAGACATTGTTGTGTCTTTTATTTCTTTGAGCAAACCAAGTCCACCATCCGAGTAAAGTCCTCTTCCTAACAGTTATCCCTTGCCAATTGAGAACACTTTTGACAATGTCATTGGTGATTGAGCAATCAAACAACTTTGATAGAAGCGTCTTGATCAATTATAATGACATGAGGTTCATGGCCCATTTCCTTCTTGAAATTCTCAAATAACCAAACATATGATTCTATGTCTTTATGCAAAGCAAACCAACCCAGATGTATTAGACCTCTTATGATTGTCAACTCCAGTGAATGTAATAAACACCATATATATTGTACCTAAAATATAAATACAAATGAAAATTTTGATAATAAGAGTTCATATGTAGGTGTACATGTGTTCATATGATTTATAGTTTGTGTTCATACGAAAGCATTAAGTGTGTGCTAAATGCTTTGTTGTTTGTGTTCATGAGTAGTGCTACATGTGTTCATATCAAAATAGTGTGTGTGCTGATATGAAATACAAAACATTTTTTAATATATAAAATAAAGATAAAGTACGTCTTCATAATGAATAGAAAAAAATAATATATTAATGCCTATGCAGTTGATAAGTAGCATCAGCTGAAAGAACATCCCCAAAATATGAGAAACTCTTTTGATGAATAGGATCACACCAAAACAAACGAATTAGTTGATCTTTCTTGGTAACATCATAATCAAAATAGAACGCATTGCATCGCTCCTTCTTCTTAAAGAAGTCATCAATCACAATTTGTGCATCACAACCAACCATGTAAGAGTTCAGACCCCTCATGAAATTCTTGAAGTCAACAGCAGTGGCGCCTACATTAGCATATGAACTGACTAAATTCTTGTACACTTTGTAGCTTTTGGTTACACCAACATTGGACTTGATGCAGTTCATAAGAAAATCATGATGAAAAGGAGTAACTTTCCTACTTCCTTTACAGAAAACCCTTTCAGACAAATCCATAAAAGGATGTGTATGACGAGATTCAAAAAATTTCACCATATAGAAAATAAAAGCTTAAGTTTAAGCCACGATTTATCCTCACATCCACATCTATTAGACACCCTCCTTCTCCTTCTAACAACAGCTTCACCATTGGGATTAAACTCAACATAAGGAGAAACATGTTTATATCTTTCTCTAGTGCAAACAAGATACTTCCAAATAATAATACTCGATCAGGTTCTGTCTTTCTTTGATGAATTCACATGAATGTCAAACCCACATGCACTTGCATATGGACCATATATAGAAATTAACGGCACACTCAAGACTTGGGAATGGCTTCAATTGATCATCACAAACAAGAGTGTAATACTGAGCACTCATGCTTGGAGAAATAGAAGGCAATCGGTATCCATTTTAAACTTGCCTAAAAAAAAGGAAAGATGTAAGTGTGTGTTTATTGTAAAAGGAATAAGTGCTCATTTATAGATGTCAATGTGTTCACATGGAACACATAAGTAGATATTTAAACATGTATAATATGAATGTTAAGTATGTGTTCATTTCCGAAAACATATGTTGTTCATATGGATATAATCAATAGCAAATGTGTTGGTATACACATGAAAACACAATAAAAGTAACTCATGTGTTCATGCAAAAACACATATGTGTTCACGTGGCGACAAGTAATAGGAGATAAATTATTTTCAGTAATTTACCTTGTTAAAGAACAATCTGGTTTTTAAAAGGAATGCAATAAGACGAATGCGATTCATACAACAACCTCCAAAAACAAGCTACAACGCACACACAACACACACAATCAAATCAATGTAAGTAATTCCAAAATCAATGTAACAAATTCCATTTTTTCAAATTAAGGAATACAACCTCCAAAAAACACATACAATGAACAAAAAACACAAACAAAGGTATAAGAACTTCCAATTAGATCGAATAATCAATAGAACACAAAATCAAAGCTCGAAATAAAATATTACATGTTTCAGCAAAACCAGAACGAGGAATGGCGATGTGAGAGAAGAAGCGAGAATGTGAGCGAAGAAACGAGCACAATAAGCGAGCACAGATGATCGGTGAGGAAGACGCATGAGAGAAAAAATAGAGAGTGGAGAGGAGAAGAAGAGGAGGAGCTCTGGAATTCTGTTAGAAACAGATAAGAGGAGGAGGAGGAGGAGCGCGTGAAACTATGCTTTTTGATCAACGGGTGAGATTAGAACATAGAAGGAAGAAATTAATGGCTCAGGTTCATCCTCATTCTCTCTCTATTATAGTGTCTTCATGTGATCTTTTTACAAAAATTTAAAGAAGTAGACGTGTAAAAAAAACTAGTTGCAAATATTAACCAAACACGAGGAAACTTCAATTAATTCTCCAATTTTAGAAATATATAAAAAATTAATTAAAAGAGAAAAGAAAAGTTTATTGATTTAGCTTGTTTATCGTGACACCATCAATTTGATTCTCGCCCAATCTCTCTCCATCTAACTCTCTTTTTCTTGTAACTTGTAATTCGAAACATCGATTAATTAATCTATGTTATGCTTGTAGGAGACCCATATAATTTTCCAAATCTCCCTTTTATTGATTTCTAATCCCACTACACAATTTTTTTCGCCTTTTTACTTGTTTAATCTCATTGTATCCTACAGATTCACTTTTGAAACAATAAGATAAACATTTTCTTTATTGAGGTTATTCTCGAGCATCTTGTTCGTTCATACCAAAGAAAAAACTCAAAAGCAAATGTGTCTCTATGAACACAATCTAATTGCATGCCAAATTTGGATACGGGTCAAGACACCGTACGTAGCATTGACAATAGCCTGTACAAATCAATGAAGAACCAATTGAGATTTTTTAATCACATTTTTTATAAAGATGAAGGTCATACTATCACCTGTAGAACTTCCCATTTCAAACCCAAATTTGATGAAAAGAAATAGGAGGTTAAGTCTAAAAACTTACCTAGTCTCTAAGGTTTTGTTTGGAGGCCTACTCCTCTTTTGTTCTCTTTTGGTTTTATCACTTTCTAAAGTAGGACCTTCTAGATTATCATCCGGTTGGCCTAGACATGGGTCTTCCTTAGCTAGGATTCAAGGGCAGAGGACTACAATTAAAAGTAAAAGGAGGACATTGAAGTTTACGAACGAGGAGAAGAAGGCGGCTCTAAGGAAGCTCGAGGATGTTCTCCTTGAACCACCTAGGGCCTCATCAGGAATCTCTAGATCTTACCTTAAGAAGACGAGGTTCCTTCCAGATCTTCTTAATGACTCATTGGAAGGTTATTCACGAAGGGTATTCATCGATGTAGGAGAGAAAGGTTGGTTTATATTATATACATACTTATTCTAGCATTACACTTTTACAAGGAAAATCACATTTTTTAAACCCTCCGAGATTATAACTCTTGGAGTCTTGGTAAAGTAAGTAATTATGTATTGAACATTATTCACTTATAACGTAAAGCTTGAAGGTGGTATAAAGTATTGATGTAAATTGTGTTGGATTTTGTTGGACTAGATGGAGCTAATGGAACCAAGTGGTTTGAGGAGAAATACCCGACTAGGAACCAAGAATTTGAGGTGTATAGGATAGATACAGTGCCAGAGACGCAAACAGAGACTAATGAAATAGAGGTGTGGGCCCCACCTGGGCAAATGGAAATGTCGGATTGGCTTCGCAAGAACGTCAAGGAGGAGGAGTTTGTGGTGATGAAGGCAGAGGCAGAGGTGGTGGAGGAGATGGTCAAGAAAAAGGAGGCAATTGAGCTGGTGGATGAGCTCTTCTTGGAGTGTAGGCCCAAGGCTAAAGGATCTAATTTTACCAACAAGAGAGCTTATTGGGAGTGCTTGGCCTTGTATGGAAGGCTTAGGGATCTTGGTGTTGCCGTGCACCAGTGGTGGGGTTGATTCTTGTTCATTTATGTGTATATATTTGGCGGACAAGTTAATGATCAATCTATGTATTCATTGTAGGTATTGACAAACCGTGTGATATTTACTTTGTTGCATTTACGTGTGTTACAAATTTTATACCTCTTTCTCTGATTAGAACATTCCATTTCAATCCCTATACTACTAAAAAAGTGGGAGAGGGGCGATCAATGTTGGTTATTTTTGTTTAGTGTATGATGAGTCTTGGGAGAGCCAAGTGAACAACTCAGGTATGCAAAACCAAGCTTAGAGTTACATGGTTATGATAGGATGTTTACAAATACATGTAAGTATATATATGAATGTGTGTCAGGATACAATAATTGGAATCAGATAGGCGAAAAAGACACAAAACGAAAGGTTTTGAGGACCTACACGGTTTAGGCCAAACCGTGCAAATATGTGCCCAAACCGTGCAAATATGTGCCCAAACAGTGCAGATGAACGGAATGAATGTAACATGCTATGTTGATCCACATGGTTTGGGGAAAAGCGTGTTGTACGACCTCAAACCGCGCGGTTTCGCCGATCAGGTGTTTTCTGCATGCTTTATTATGTTCTGAGAAGTTGCATAGATTTGTTAACTGTGCCAACCGATCTTATCTGATGTTGACTGATTACTGGCCTACATAAATACCTTATGAATGTATAAAACCATTGCTAGATCACGTTTTGGCCCTACTTCTTTATGAACAACAAGTGGATCATTACATCATCCAAAAACTGAATAATTTCAGGTGTTCTAGATCTATGCCTAATCATCAAGTGAGTGCATTGTCTTATTCCACTTCAGATTCTGTGTAACCCAGAGCCTCTATAGGATCGAAATTTTGGATTCAGAAAGTTGAATCAAATATCTATGGTCTTTTATCAAAGTCGTATTTGGAATAGTTGAATCAAATATCTATGGTCTTTTATCAAAGTCGTATTTGGAGCGAAGGGAGACTTCCATGTTCTTTGAATCGAAAGAATCATGAGAGACAAGCTTGATTGTGATAAATCATATTAATGATTATAAGACTTTTTATGAAATTATAGTCTTTGTCATCATCTGGATTATGATGATGCTTTGTTATTTAAAGTCTTTTATACTAAAGGAAATGTATCAATAAATTATGGTTGAAAAGAACAGAAACCGGATGGCGGCGGCGCGCGTGTGGTGATAACATTACGTAGTACAACTTATAGTCTCAAGTTTACCGCTCTTTATAAATTGTCCAAAAAACCCAGCTATTTTCCGATGTGGGAAAGCACAAAATCGAGTTTGATAACTCTTTAAAAAGTTCTACATGCTCCCAACCCACAATGTAGAAAACTTTTCAAAACAATATAAAACAAGTTATGAGCATATGCATAGGTTTGAAGCTTACGAGTTGATATCTTTTTTTGAACCAACATGTAATGAAGTCAAGTAAATCATTTTGCCTAAACAGTGAATGAATCTTGAACTCTAGTTCCAGGACAACCCGTAACAACAAGCATCTATTATAAGGGTCCATGTGATTCTGTGATTATATATGTCAAAAATATAGTTATCGTATATCTTGGGATGTTAAAGAGTGCTCTAGAAAATCGCCTAAATTCTTTCACTGAAGGAGGATAGCCTTTCACACTCAATTAGGTGATATCATCAAGTCCATCTCAATTAGAACTGCCCAATGTGGGCTATGAAATCATTAAGAGCATTAAAAACTTATGTTCTCATAATTACATTGGTGAATCCACCACACATATTATCACGCAAACCAACACTAACAAGTAAAGCATTCATCATTTATTTCAATGTTTTATTTTTCCTTTCATCAATATCATTATATCGCGGGATATAAGGAGTTGGAAATTCAGATATTATACAATTATCTTCATAGAATTATTTCCATGAATTGGCGAAATATTCACCTCCTATCAGATCTAGTCCTTTTGACTTTTCGATTCAATTGACTCTCTACTAGAGCTTTTTAAATGTAGAATACTCTTCCAGCCCCATTTTTGGATCTTAATAAATTCGATACTATGTATCTAGATTGATAATCCACAAAAGTGATATGATATTTCCTATTTTCCTTACCACCTCTACTTTTTGTTTCTAAATTCAATTAAGTCTGAATGGACTAGATCTAACAATTAGATGTTCTTTCAATCACATAATTAAAAGTTTTGTTCTTATACTTAGCCTCAGCACAGATTCCACATTTTTCATGACCCTTATTAATTTGAAATAAGACCATAGCATGCACGGTTTGCATATTTTACATTTTAATGATCAAGTCTACGATGCCACGAATTCAAAGACTCAATGATATAAAAAGTAGAAACAATTCAATCTTATTATCAATTATGGTTTTAGGCACATACAAGCATCCAGTAGATACATTTTCCCTAAAGTGATCTTTATGTATACTTTACCTCAACTCATCTCCTTGTCAGCACAAAAGCATTTAGTTGCTCCAATGCCAATCAACCACTCGACCTTGTCTCTCACGTGATTTGCCTCGGTGATCATGACAATCAGCTGGTTATTTTTTTCAGCATGATATATTGGCTTTAGGCATGGGTTGATCTTTGTTGGGCTTTAGAGATTTTTTTTTTCTGGTTGTCAACTCTTCGACATCACAAATATGTGCAATGTCCTAGCTTCCCACACACATAACAAACCTCATTTGCTTTGTCATTCGGCTTACCTTGCTTCTTAAAGTGTGGGTCTTTGTTGTTTTGAACGACATTCTTCTTTTGTCATGAGTTTGCATTCTTCTTTTTAAACTTGTGAGACTTAGAAGAAGATTCTGCAAGATTACCCTTAATTGAAGTAGGTCCTTTTTTTCTTGTGCTTCATATGGTTGTGGTAATCTTTGGAAGAATCAAATAAACTTTTTGATCAGGAAGTTTGCTTGAAGTACTCCACACATCCTCATTCCCTAAAAAATGATATCATCGACCAAGTTTTCATACTCATGGACTTGAGGCATGATTGTCTTATCATCCACCATCTTGAATTGCATAAAATTTCCACATACATACTTCTTCCCAACATCATGTGATGCAAACTTGGTTTCCGGTAAATCTCACATTTCTTTGGTAGATTTTCAAGTAGCCAATAGATCAAAGATCAGGTTTGTAACGTGACTTAGTAGTCTTGTTATCCATCTCGTACTGCCTAGATTGACAACGTAATTGATTTGAGTCGCTGGAGGGGTAGGAAACGTGTCCTGAATGATATAGTCGACATCCAATTTCTCAAAAAAGATCTTCATCTTCTAGACAAGTGCTTGTAGGTTGTCGCGTCCAAAGGTTTAAGTTTTGAGAGGTTCAGTGGTAGCTTAAGTAGGGAAGCCGAACCATTCTCGATTCTAAATATATATTTCTATTCTAAATGTTTTTAGTAAACAGAGAGTGGAACAAAGCAAAAGCTTCATCGAACAGAATATAGTACTCAAAAACACTATTGCGCAGTGGTATGGAGTTCACTGCCTTAGAAGCGAATTCACCTTGAATGTCGGTGTAAATTCAGATCGCATATAACCTACATTGATAAGCCTTTATATGGATACGATTATCACTCATGTCAAAAAAAGATTTTTCTTTTTCTTGGTTGAAGTGAAGGACGTCGCCCCTAAGGTTAACACAAAATCCACCACTAGCATGCACTTTCCAAGGATGGATTGAAACCTCACTGTATGCTCTAAAACCGAAATTTGAGAGAGGAATAAAGACTTGCTTTTTTTAGTATACTAAAAGTTACATCTTGCCTCTAAATACAAGAAATTAGGTGTTTGGGAGTAAAAAATTATCGAGATAAGAATTTCAATTAAAATGATCATAAAATATTTTGTTCAGATAAAATCAAATCAGAAAAGATATTGAAAGAATAAAAGTAGAAACTTGTCAAATAATAATGCCAAGAGTGGTTTATATATTTTTCACAGATTATGATTTTGTATTCAGAAAGGAGTGAAAGTTCAGTTAGTTTTCCGACTCTTATCCAACTTTACGTAAATAAACATAAAACCATTATGTTTTTCAACCAATTTTTTAATAAGCAATAAAAGATAAAATATAAAAACCGAAATCATTATAACCACAAAAATTATTTCTTCTCATAAAAAGACGTCTCTCTCAACCGTTCAAGTGCTACGGACCGTAAGGCAACACACACGAGTAACATATCTAGTATATATACAATATTAAAGTTGAAGTCATGTCTTCACAAAATTTTGCACCACTTGGTAAAATTTGAGTCGAGACATATGTACTTTAATTTTATTATTTCTCCTTCTAAAATAAATTGAATAAAAAAAATTGACCCACTATCTCACTCAGCCACTCTAACATCTAATAAACTCGCTATTTCACTAACTCAAATCTACAAGCTCTATTTGGTAAAATCACTATTACACTAACTCCAAATTTCAGCTTGATGTCGAGGCTTACACTAAAAAGGGGTCTATTCATCTTAACACTTTGTTTACAATGTGTTATAGACTCGGTTTCGCCACACTCTCTCTCTATGTTATTATTGTTCTTGTTTCTCTCTTCAATGGAAGATATACGACTTTATAAAAAATAGAAGTTGTCGACAACATGTCATCATCTATATAGATAGGAGAACCTCTAAGGTATGAATAATATAGAAGAACCTCTAAGTTATGAATAAACCCTAGTTCAGTTTCCCGTGTGACGCACGTGTTTTATAAAATAATATATCTAATATATTTATAATTATAAAATTATAATTTATTAAATTAATAAATTTAAGATTAAAAAATGAAATAAATAGATATAATTTTTTTATCTCATATAAATCTTAAGTTTGTATATAAAGTTATAAATATTTATTTCATACAAATATTTAGTACAATCTCTAATAACAATGGTTTTTTTTTATTATTTAGGTCTTTTTTTACTACTACCTTTTTTGGGCTGTTTTATTTACAACTTCGATAAAAATGTTATGTGTATATCTCATATTTACAACTTTTTTTGAGTTGTTTTGTATATCTCATATTTACAGCTTTTTTTTAGCTGTTTTATTTATACTCCCTAGTTGTTTAGAGCGTTGCTTTAAGGGAAACTTCCCATGTGATTTAAAATATAAAAAAGGAAATACAAAGATTACGCTTAAAGAAATAAATACAAATTTTATGACAAGTTGTTAAAGCCCCACGTGACAGTGTAATATTAAGGAGAGAATTGGATGAAATTCGGAGGATTACTTTAATAAATATATAGTAGATTTTTATTGATTAATAAATCATACTTCCTCTTTCTAGTAATATAAGTCTAGATGGAGAGAGTGTCATTACCCGTACGTCACTAGAGGACAAACACTAGTTACTTCGTACAATTAATAACCCAAGTTTACGCTTGTTTATGATTTGTCCAAATGAACCCATTGTTTACCGGGTAGACAATCCTTTGAAAAACCTTCGGACTTCTAATAGTTTTCTCTTCAAGATCTTAACCCATATTGAACTGAAGTTATACATCCGTTCATGACCGTAAGAGGTTTTTACTTTAAATCACCCGTTATTTATCAAAATTTGCAAGGAATCACCGTATTCAACATATCTATATAATCTATTAAAGCTGAGACTTTTCAAGTCTTCTCCTTAATTCTGGTCCACCACATCCATGTGGCAATTTGTTATTGGTTCTCTTTTAATTGTTTTTATATTTTTATTTGATTTAAAATAAAACATTATTTTCTAATCACTTTTGTAGGTATATATATATATATATATAAACATCACTTCTAACAAATTTGACTATAAACTATACTACTAAAATAAAATACTACTTAAAAATTTGTTACATTAATGTGTCATATCTTATAATATACACATATTTTCACTTTTTTTAAAGTCCTCACCAATTTTAGCCTTCTGACAAATCGTAAACTGAATGATTATAAATTGATTTAATAATTATTCTTTACTTAAGTTATTGTTTAGTAAATAGATATATCAATTTAAAAAATAATCTTAATCTATTTTATATATCTATCTAATATCTCTACATGTATATTTAAAGCAAAGGGTGCTTAAAAAATATTAAAGAAAATGTATTTAATAGCTTCATCAATTCTATGTGCCAAGTACTCATTTTGTTATTAAACCAATATATATTTTTAACATTTTCTAAATGTTTAACAAATACAACTTGGCTTCTTGATTTATTATCGAATTTTAAGTCTCTAAGATGATTTTTTAATATTTTATGTTGTGTTTTATTAACCGAGTTTTCCAACAAATAATAAACTTAACGTATGAGAACATTTCAACAAAAACTATATGAGGAATCACTGATAAAATTTGTTCTAACTAACTTCTAAACCAATATTTCTTTGGATATAAGTTTTTTGAAGTTGCATTAGAATTTATTATTTATTAGTATTTAATTTATATAACTATGAGCTTTGTTTTCTCGATTTGATTCATGAATTTCTTTTAAAGAAGAGATTTTATATCATTTGATATATAATTTTTTTTCTTTAGGTTATTTTATAAAATTATTAATCAATATAAAGTTATTAGTAGTTTAATAAGTTATCATGAAAATATCAATTCTTATTTTAATAGTTTACTAAAGTAATTATAAAATAATAAGTAGTCTCGATTACCCGTGCATGGCATGGGTCTATACACTAGTTGATTTTAAACCACTCAAAAGAGCCAAAATTCTTATAAATGACCACCCATCGACGAAAAACCTAACAAAATAAGGGATTGGATGTGACTTTGTCAACGGAGAGGCTCTTTTGGATGGTTTAACGGGTGGTTTAGAGTAAAAACCTCTAAATATTTCTCTCCCTTGATTTTAATCTATCGCTCGAAGATTTGTCGCGACTGTGCTGGAGCTTTTGTCTGTCTATGCCATCCATCTATTTTCCATAGCATAGCATTCAGATGAAGGTGTGGATTACCTCTGGATCGAAACAGACTCTCTCTTAGCTATATCCCTCATTAATTCTTCTTTAGTCACTCGGCCAACTACTACAGTACTACCTGATTGAGAGATTCAATCAGACTACTTTCTTCACGCGATTGGGAGTACAAGCTCTGTCATGTGTATTAATCAACGAATAAGAAGGGATTGATTATTAAGCTAATTTCATGGTAACTAACTTGTTATGAAACTAATTACCATCTTAAGTGGTGCAACTGAGAATGAAAATGATGATGTGATTGTGAAGTTAGAATGAAAAAGAGAAGTCCTTCCAGTTTCTGCTTACAACTTCCTTTTCTGTGTATGATGTTTAAGTTTCCAATTGAATCTCAAATGTAATACCACAGGTACGCTGGATCCTCAGATACAGCTTTTTTTTATTCAAGTCAAAGATTGTTGTTGTATCGAAGTAAACATGCCTGCCTCCTCTGCCCTCGATTGAACTATTTTCCAAGGATTCAGACGCAACATCCGTTGAGCTTTGATGGGAAAGAAAGGAATCGCATCAGCTGCCGCACCATCTAATCATAGCAACGACCTTCTGCGATGCAGGAGTAGTTTAAATGCAGTTTGGTCTGTTCAAAACAAACAGCACAAGCGTTTAGCATAGATAAAGAGGCAATTAAAAGGAGCCTATGTCTTCCTTTTTCATTTTTTCAAATGGATTGATGATTCAAATTAGTTACCATAGGAAGGATCTTTGAATAAAGCATCCATCAGTTTCTGCTGATTCTGAGCTGCCACCTCCTGTTGCTGGAGTGGCAGCTTTGCTCTCGGTGTTGTCTCTTTTTACATCTTCATCAGATGTGTTGGAAGCACAGTACTGTTGCAGCCACCTATCCGACTCCCACAGAACATGCATAATGCTCTCACGTGCTGAGTAGCCGTGGCTTTCATATGGAAGAATAACCAACCGACAGAGTGCACCGTGGCCCTTCAGAGCAGTATAGAACCGGTCCGACTGCAGTGCACATAAGAGATATTTTAAGATGTGCAATCAGAGCCTGAAAAGGAACAAAAAGGAAAGGTTTCACTACCAACCTGCATTGTTAGGGTTCCGGAATTGTTGTCTTCTTCTCCATGAATTAGTAGAATTGGCTTCTTTATCTTGTTGGCTGACATAAAAGGACTCATTTCCACATAAGTGCTTGTAGCCTCCCACAGCGTTCTGTCCTCATTCTACACCCATAAACAAGAAAGACAATCACTTAAATACATCTGTGTAGAACATGGCATAATTAATATGCAATTCAGAAGTGAGATAATACAGAAGTTGAATAACCTGAAAACCAAAAGGAGTAAGAGTTCTATTGTAAGCTCCAGAGCGAGCAATTCCACAGCTGAAAAGATGAGGAGCATGAGCTAAGAGATTTGCGGTCATGAATGCTCCATAAGAGTGACCTCCAACAGCTATCTTGCTGGGATCAGCCACCTGGAATTATAATTTATAGTTTACGTTGATATTTAGTTCAGAGCACAATGAAGCACCCTGAATATGTAGTTTCATATACATATACAAAAAATGGACTGAATGTAAAAAAAAATAGACGAACTTAAAAAAAATGACTACCCCACGTCTGATGACCTCTTCAATTGCAGCCTCAGCACTGGTAACGAGTTGCTCTATATACCTGAAGAAAATAAGGTAGCATATGAACATTGCCTTAAGGTTCAGCTATGCAAATTTCGAGTTCACCAACTTTGGCTCTAGAAAATATTCTTAGGGAGATGGGTTTCACAAGGAGCCATCTTTTTCACTTTTGAATGGTGCAGTTAAATCTCTGTACATGGAAACTGGGAGGAAGAGAGGAAAAAAAAAGAATCGGAACATACCTATCATTTGCTTCTTCATCACCCTCACCAATAATGGGAATAGTCGGTCCGGATAATATAGCAAACCTACATGAGCTAGAATATTAGTGCTTTGTCCACTCTCTTGCTTTCAGAAATAATAAGATGACACAAAAGATCAAACCAACAAAAAGGTATGACATCTATACCTTCTAGTCAGCCAGAGAAGAGGTGAAGTAGGGCCTATACCAGCAAACTCATTCGGAGAACCACGTACTTGTCCAGCAGCATCTTTGCTCTTAAACTCTCCAGGATAAGACCAGATTAGGCAAGGAAGAGGTCCGTCTTTCGAAGCATCATACCCTGGTGGCAGATATAGTGTTGCAGTAAGTTGCACCCCGTCTTTCCTTTCATATCGGATCATCTCCTTGTGTAAGGATGCAAGCTGAGGATAAGGATGAGGGAAATGCGTAATTTGGTAGGCCCGCCTTTCAGGCCAAGTTTGTAAGTAGTACTGCGTGTTTTCAGTTTTTGACTCCTTAGAGGTTAGAATTTTTAATTTATTGAGAGACAAATCCCCTTCACACTGATCTGAGAGTAAAGCAACCACAGTTTCATAATACTTCTCCTTGTGACTCTCCCATATCCGTTCTTTGCTTCCTGTGTTACTGAAAAGCTTACAAAATTAGAATCTAAAACCTTTTGACATAGCCATAAATCATAACTATGGAGCAGAAGAAGGAAATGGTTGATTTGTTACTTACATGTCAAACAAATCCAGAAATGGGACGTTTCCCTGTGGTGTAGCACCACTACCATTTAGCAAAAGAAAAGTTGCATCTTCATTTTCCTTCCTTATCTTTGCAATTACATATGCACCAGAAGAACTTCTCCTCAACATTGGAGAACCAGGATCGGAGTAGACGTCTTCAAATGATCTATCAAACAATATGCGAGGACTAACATTTTCTGAACCAGGAGAAATTACCCAGGTCTTTGTGCGACGTGTTTTATACCAAGATTCATAGACTAGAGCAAGGGAGTCGTCACACCAAGATATCCCTCTGCCAAAAGAAGAAGGTTAACCTATTTGATTTCAAAATCGTTTATACTAAGGTCACAAACAAATTTTTGGAGTCACAACTCACAAACCGAAAAAACAACAATAACAAGACCCATTATATCCTGAAAGAATGGGGTCTGGGTTCGGGATGGACACATCCTTACACCAAACAAGTTGGGAGGAAGTATCCGGGGTGACCCAAAAACATAGAAACACCACAAAAACCTCTACATGTACGAACCCTGTAAACAGAAGTAAAAAACAAAACCAAAACCACCCACAGGGAAAAACAGAGAAAAATGAACTAATACGACTCCCTGCAAGGACCCTAGACTGAAAAAAAAAGGTTGTATCCTAAAATCATCTTAACAAAGAGCAAACAAATTATTTGATTTCAACGTGAAACTTCGCTAGAGAATATACAAGGACAATATCCATTACAAAGTTCTAAAAGAAAGATCACGATTTTCAGTCCAATATTTGCAATAGATACAATTGAATAATCAGACAGCATGAAATATATCGATACCGGAATAAAATTGCGTTAGGCGACCCTAAGCGACGGGACTTCCTAGGCTCGCCTAGTGTCACTTAGGGTTATCTAGGCGATGAATGAGAGAATGAGAAAATGAGAGATCAGTAGGGAGAGGGAAAAATAAAGGAAGATCGTTCATTAAATCACTTGGACATCAAATAATTTGTTTGCTCTTTGTTAAGATAGTTTTTAGATGTATTATGTTTTGAATAAAAAATTCAAATTCTGGTGAAATTGATTAAGCGCTCGCCTACAGCTGAAGCGCTTTTTGCGCCTAGTGTCATCTAGGGCTTGCGCAGCTATACATGACTCGCCTAGGGCTACCTAGGCGATCCCATGGCTTAGGCGTCGCTTCTTCATTCATTGCTATACCCAGGTACTCATTAGAGATTTATTTAAGTACCATGCTGTCAAGCAATAAAGATACCATGTTTGGGTTCTTGTTCATACCCATATCGAAGATCAAGCCTGTGTAGAACTGCTGGCTTTTGTCCAGAAGCTGGTTCAGCAGGTTCTGAGTAGACAATATCACGTGGTGAAACTTCCACCTTTGAGTCGCCACCATCTTGTGTCTCCACCCTAACCGTATAAAAAGGTTAACATCATCAAGGAAATTCAAAATGAAAACTCTAGAATTTTTGGCCCTCCGAAGAACAATTAAGTTAAAGATACAAGAAGAGACAAGTGTTTATCTTTTCTTTTTGTCAATATGAAGCTTAGACAAGTTGCTTCAGTTTCAAATCTATACATATACTAAAGCAGAGCATTCTTTGATACATGTCGTCCTTAAGTTCAATTCGCCTATGTATCGACTTTTAAGTTATGCCACCTCATTATCCACGTCATATGGCACGTCATCGTGACTTAGAAAAAAAATTAGGTACGGGAACAATTGATAAAATAATAAATATCGTATATACTTTATGGTTTATAATTTATAATTTATGTTATTTAGATTGATCAAATATATTTCAATAAACTTGAAGCTTAAATGGAAGGATCCTATGATGCTAAATATGTGTTGTATCTGTATTACAATCAGAAGAGCTATAAACGCAGAGGAGAAATGAGAAAAAGACACCGGAGTAGTAAATGCACAACAAAGATGTAAATGCAGCTAATCCCTACAGCAATAATGAATAAAGCATCTACAGAGTTGCTTAACAACTAACACAACTTACAAGAGAAGTAGGATATAAACCTATCCAACAATCTTTACCGTCCAGCTTGAAGAAAGTGTTGAGCTAAACTACTATACGGTTTTCCTAATGTGTGTCCATTAGCACACTGAGATATTTAAGTTCGTAAGTTTTTTTTCCAAAATATTCCCTAAAGGGTAATTGGTGAACACATAACAACAAAAATCAAACTACATAATAATATAATTCATTCAAAATTAAGGTTCTTATTATTTGCCCAAAACTCTATTATTATATTTCATGTCATTAGTAATTTTTAGCTAGTCTTTTACTAGGTTTTAGACTGTACTTTTTGACAGCTTAGTTAGCTGACTTTTCTTCTTTTCACTCTTCCTTAGTAAGCTTCTTATTTCTTCACCTCTTGTATTCTTATCTGTATCTTACGCAAGGAATAATCAGATTTCCAACATTTCTAAGCACTCTTTTGCTCAAAAAAACTATTACGTGCAAAGGATATATCTAATTAAATTTACTGCAAGGACATTACCAATACAGAGTTGAAGGTCTGTCTGCTCTCCAATTGATTGAGCGCATCCCTCTACGTACGCTGTTATTGGAAATGGGAATATCTTCCGCAAGGGGCAGATCGCAAAGTTGCCTGACGAATCTTCCATCGGACGTCCATAAATCAACTTTCTTTGGGAATCTTCCGCATGGCACAGTATAAGAGTAAGGCCGGTGAATTGAACTGATCATAACATATCGTTGATCCGGGGATGGATCCAAGGACGTATACAAGGCAGGAGAACCGAAAGATTTTGTAGTTCCATCCAAAGAAACCAAAACGAGTTGCGATGTTGCATAGTAGTCGAATAAATCTTCATCATACTCATCTTTCAACAAATCTTGGAATGTTCTGACTTGGATAACACTTTTCTGCTCATTAGATTGAATCTTAGGTCCAGATGGAACCAAGGGTTTCTTAGGGGGATGCCCACGAGGAGGAATGGTGCAAACTAGTAGACTTGAGTCATCCACCCAAACAAAACTACGAATCAAAGTACAAAGTGTCAGGTAGAGGATTAGTTTTCCGGGTCGTTTTTAACAATTTATATTCATCAAGAGCAGAGAATCTACTTCTCAAATACAGCATTCAGATCAATCTCTGGTGACTGGAACAATGGCCTGGCTCTTCCAGTTTCAATGTCAGCAACCCACACCTTGAGCATACTGCTTCCACCAGTTTCCTGTTCCAGTGAGTAGTGAAATGAAGCAATGACTTTGATGATTAAAAAGAAAACAGTCAGCTCGATAATAAAGGCAGCTCAAACTACAAGTAAAAACTTAATCTGACAAATGGAAATTCTAAGGATACATAATATGCTGTAAGCTGACTACTGAAGCTTTAAAGGATCATACCTCATCAAGACGGACACTGAATGCTAAATGCTGCCCATCATTTGACCTTCAGAAACATAAAAATAAAGATCAGTTAGCACACAGATTTCATTAATTAAGGAAAATAACAGCAGATTTTATATCTACACAATAAAATGAATAACCATAATTCAAACTCCAGATTAGGTAGCAAGGTTGTAAAATACTATCACAAATGCCAATCAACACTGCTAAAACATTAAGTTTTTAAGGATAGTTGATTTCAGATTAGCCACTTTTTTAGAGCCAAAGATTAGATCAGTCATTGGTTCACCACCTGATTAGTAGAAGATTAACACCAAAGGCTACTTTCCAATTGCAGTAAGCCTTTCTGACTTTTTTTTTTTGGTCAAATAAGCCTTTCTGACTTTACCTCGGCTTAAACGAAGCAAACCAAAGATAGAGAGAAAACAATGAACACGTCTATGAAGGTTGATAGTTCACTTTTAGTCGCATAGAGAATAAAACTTCTGCAACAAAATATTAAAATGCAAGGAGTAATGGGCTATTTTCATGAAAGCAAAATTGAAATACACTGTCAAAATTACCATGTAACAAAATTGATCTTAGCACCATGAGGCAAGCCATGTACCTCCTTCTCTGGGCCAAGAGTTCCATCATCCATTAATTGATGTATCCCAATCCCAGTGTAAAATGACCTGGGGAAGGCATGTAAATTACTTCATTTCCTATTACCTTCAGTAATCGAACATCAGTGAACAAGCTTAATCCTTGTAATAATGACTCACATTCGACTTCTGGTGTTGCAATTCCCATCGATCCTTACACCAGCAAGCTTCTCCTCTGGTCTAGCCAAATCTGCCAGTGGAGGTAGAGCTCTTCGCTTGAGGAACAGTATTTTGTCTCTCTTGGGAGAAAATGACAATGCGGGCACAGGTGGAGAATCAACTATGTCCCTGATCTCTTGGGGAGGTAACCGATAACCACCTTCCAACGCGGAGTCTTTGACACACAAAAAATAATCACAAGCGTGATAAGTAAGGTATTTACTTCGAAGAACCTATCAACCGCAGAACTGTATTACACTATGACATAACATTGCAAGTCTTCCAAACAACCATGAATATCCTTATAAAAAAGATAGTCAGACACAGCAACTTTGAAAAGTGACCATTTGCACCAAGAGATGAACAATCTGTATGTGTCGACACTTTGAAGTTATAAGATTATAATAAATCCTCTTCAAAAAAATGATAAACTTGATTCAGCCAAAACGATAGTAGTTTCACTTGAGCTAAAAAGGAAACAAGACTGCTTCAACTATTTGATTAACCCAATTCAGCTAGTAAAGATCCACTAGCGCTATATTCCTCTACTCAACTTTCCATTTGTTTATAAGATATGAGATATCAGGTATGGGTAGATGCATCGGTATTAATATTTATTCCTTGTCTAATACCAAACAGAAGCGGGTCTTAAAATCTATAGAGAACCTGAAGCAGCTGTAACCCAAGGTAAAATTAAGAGAGCAGTCGAAAGCACAGCCACTGCACGAGGATATGATACCTGTATAATCATCATATAAAGCAGGGGAAGTAGCGGACCCATTTGAAGCAGGGGCTGAGTTTTCACCTCCTACAGCTTCAGTCGGCGCGAGGCCCTTTAATCTGGCAGAAGCAGACATGGGCATGGAGGAGTGGATACTAAAACTGCGCCTGAGACTAGGAGAGTACCGCAGCTGGCGATGGTGAACCCCAGCGCCGGAGAATTTGGAGGTGGGGAAAGAGAGAAAGGGAGGAGGGAGCGAGGGGATGCAGAGGTGGGAGGAAGAGGAGAGGGAGAAGACGGGGAGACGATGGTAGACTTTGTGAAGGCGCATCTTCTTTTTTGATGAACTATACTAGTTTTTCATTTCATCATCGTGACACCATCCAATTGGGTGATTCCTTAGAAAGCAAACGCAAAAGCAGCTTAGAACCTTTCTTTTTTTCTACGGAGTATTGTTCTGCGGAGTATGAGCCACAGTCGAGCACCATTTTGTGATAAAGCCATGCCGTCCACACTGTAGGTATAGATAAGCCTAGCGGGTTTTATGCCAACTAGGGCTCCATCCCATTCGGCATTTCAGAGCATTTAGAGCATACATGGTTAGCTATTTTTTTTATAATCATCATCATCTATTTATTTATTTATTAATATATCTCTCTTTGATTTTTTCATGCTCATTTTTCATATGTCCATTCATTTGGTCATCAATTTTTCTCTTTTCAACTTGTTTATTAATATTATATGAATGTGGGGTCAAAAAAGTAATGTATTTGAGACACATATCAAATGCATGTTGAATATTCATTTTATCCTCATTGTCATCACAATGTCCGGGACATTGCGTCTCTCTCCTCAAAAATCTAACTTTTCACTATTTTATTAATATTTTCAATTTCCCTCTCTCAATGCTCACCCTAAATGGTGAACCATTGGGATTACTCTTACATTGATGTTAGTTAGAGTAAATAACTCCTTTTAAAAATTGAAAATAAAAATGACATGATAATTTTTGTGATAAAACCAATATAATGAGTGGAGGGAAGTAATAAAGCTTGATGCTAAAATGTAATTAGCAAATTCATCGTTTTGCACTTCTATTTATAAAAAAAACACTCTTACATTATAGATTTTGAGTCCAGTATTATACACAGAGAACTCAACATGGCGATTAAAGTTCATGAAGCATAAGATAAAACAGCACACATCAATTCTTTTGAAACACCCTTACCCCATGCAGTTAATCTGACAAAGGTGAGAAACGCTACCAGATCCTTGTAAATGCGTCTTCTCTTCGATTCACCAGCAAAACTTATTTTTCTGCAATAACAAAACGAGCACTGTTAAGCCAGATTTGATATATGAAATGGCAAGCACTAATACAAACTCGGCAAAATGCTTACTCTGAATTTGGCGGCTTCTTGGCTATCTATATAAGCAAGCAATTCCTCCTGCCTCATCAGAGCCTCGTGCAACACCTGCATAAAGTTTATAAAAGTTGCAGTTTACCCAACAGAAATTGTCAACATAGAAAATAGTTAATACAGTAGTATAATTTTTTATCTTTTTAGTAGCAATTAGCTCAGATTCTAGTCCATCTACACGACAGACAGCGGCATTTAACAGTTCTTCTTTGTGATAAGGCATTTTATAAGGCCTTGGTTGAAGTGTACCTACTTTCTCCTCAAGATCACCCACTCTTTTCAGCATTTTTGAGAGGATATCAATTTCAGTGGAGTCTGATGGGGAATTTGGAGTCGGCTTAGGCAAATTTATAAGTGGATTTAGGGACGCTTCATATTGCTTTCTGAATACGCTCTTTTGTTGCTGAACGGAAGAGAGTTAGGAGGGTCAGAAGGAAGGACATCAGCATCGTGATGGCCCCGGCTCTATTAGTAAGTGTACAACAAAAATAACACAACAAAAAAAGATCTGTCATCATAATGAATTAGGAGAAATAGCACTCATCATTTTACAACACCGGGTTAGTGCAGCAACAAATGAAGTTCTAAGGAGCAATGAAAGATCACCTCTGGGGCGATGAGATGTGGCTAGTATCCATCAGCTTCTGAAACCACTTTCTTGACATTTGAATAGAGAGATGACAGTAAAAAATCAGATGTAGGTTAAGGATTGATAAATCATTAGTCATCAACGCTTAGTGGCAATTTACTAACCTTTGTAGTTCCACGTTGAGGAAAAAAGATGTGGACCAAGCTCCTGCAAGTGTCACAAAGTAGAAGCTCTTCAAAAGCATTTGCTTCCTGTCATCATGAGAAGATTCTGAATGGAACACGAACTGGCCATGGACCGTTTGGAATTGGTCTTCCGGACAGCGGAAATCTGAAGAGAGGAATTGGACACCATGAACAACAGACGAAAAAGGAAAAGGATTGCAGCCGTAATCAACCGAGAAAATGGAGAAACACAGTGGAGAAGGCGTAGAAAAATAGAGCAATAGCCAAGAAGCATTTGAACCCGAAAACACCCTAACTATGGCCGTTAACAATACAACAATCAATTGGGGAGAAAAAGAAAAAAAAAACGGGAGAAAGCACATCCAAAGAGACGTCCACAGACTTGATGAATAGGAAGTAAATGCACAGAGATAATCAACAATGAAATAGGAAGACGAACACGTAAACGGGAGAAGAAGGGGCAGGAGAACATTGCTATGTGAGTCAACTTAAAAAGCCCACTAAGGCCCGGAATAATGGTTATGGCCCGGTACCTATTGTCATTACTTCTCCAAAGCCATGAATTATTATATGTATAAATTAGGTGTTATCATGATTGCCAGAGTAAACAAACAATATCCATCGATAATTTTGGAGACCTTTACAGAATGTAAAAAATAGGACCAATGATTGTAAAGAATGATGAAAACATAGCCAAAAAAAAGTTCACTTGCCAATATCAAAATCAGAAATGGATGGCCAAAACAAAGGGAAAAAGTTTGAACATTAATCAAAAGCCAAGATGAAAAAATCAAATGCAAACATATCCTAAGCTTTTTGGTAATCAAATGTGACGTATTTATCTACAAACACACTTTTGGACACTTATCGAGATCAAGCGATTGTAATGCTTTAGACACTCTTCTAGTAACCTGCTAGATCATACATGCTTAAATAGAGAATGTCAAAATATAACTTGATACATGCTTAAAATACCTTCTTGAGTGTGCTAGAAACTTCTGAAAAGTCACCAGGTTCAATTTTCTTTGTTGAAGCAAGCTTAGTCCACTATGCAACTGTTTCCTTTCTTTCATACCACTTTGCTGCTTTCTAAAAGAAAATAAACAAAACTAACAATGATAGCAATCCTCTACAAAAATAAAAATAAACCAAAAGCAGTTTATATTCTACCTTTTGTACTGATTACTAAAGAATAAATGAAATGAAGTAAACACCATATATAAAGCATACGCACAACATTCTGAGTATATCAACTGGATCAGCTAATTCATCTATTTCTGGAGGAGATGGAAAAACAAAAACAAAGAGTAAGAAAACAAAAGATTCCCTGCGAACTCTGAGAATTTAGTTTAATACTAAAATCTCATTTCCCCCGTTTCAAATTATGTAATATGAAGTAATTATCTTGCAAACCCACCCTTTTATGCAACTATAGCACTATTTCCATAAGAAGTTGATGGTGTTTACCTTTTTGATATGGGCAGTTGATGAGATTTACATTAGTTTGTTAAATCAAATAAACTATGTATGCAAGAATAAACTGTGTTCTACAGTCAATTTGGGTAGAAGAAAGAGCAAAGCGCTATAGGCAATAAAAGATCAATTCAAAAATTCAAGAATAGTTGGATATACCGCAGACGATCAGACGGTTATCCCCTTCTAAGTGGTACCCATCGCCCCTCTCCCGAGCAGCTACGCCAAAGCTATAATAAGTTGATCTGGAATGTAAGCATGCGCTTCACCGACGCAAAATAGTAGCGACACCGACCTCACCCTTGGTTAGAAGCAAGGGGGGTGGAGTTGTCATCACTGTAATTCACTTACTAACTCACTACTGTGATCTAGTCTTTATTTAATTCGATCACTAAGTATATAGTGTGCATAGGCAGTTGATGGGGGCCTGCAGAAGGGGAAATTATCATTACTAACTATTTTGATTCACCACTTAGGATCACATAAGTTCCAGTTTTTTCACACAAATTTGCCCCAAGAAAAGCATAATGGCCATCGATGAGGCATATCCACAAACACATGATCTGCTAAACAAAGTAGACCCTAGGAAACAAAACAAAATGTGCAGACAACATCAATCCCAAAAGAAAGAAAAGGGAGAAAGAGATGGAACCTGTGAGTGTTGAATTGGTACTCCTTGTCGATGAGTTGCTTAGAAGTGGTGGCGGATTGGCCTTGAAGCAAACCTCCATAGCTTCTAGCTCCTCTAACCGAACACACAATTCTTCTCCTTGCAATTTTGAACAGTCGCTTAGAAGCTTGACCAAAAAGAGATGTTGATTTAAATACCAATTTCCTTGCACGTTTTCTCGAACAACTCGATGATGCGTGTTGTTGTTGTTCTTCTTCTTTAATCTGTTCTTTTGGCCGAGTACTCGTTGAAGGCAAACCGTCCAAGCGTCTTGCAACACCAGTCACTACTAGAAAATGCGTTGTTTGCCGACGCTTTAGCCTCGACGCTTTATAAAAGCGCCGGGAGATTCTAGATCCACGTCTCATTTTTCGACACTTTTTCTCGACGCTTTTTACCGTCGACGTTATTGACGCTTAAATATGTCGATAGAGATAAAAAAGCGTCGACATCTACCCTCTTTAATAATTTTAATATAAACTATTAATTGTAATAGCTGAGCCCATCTCTCTAACGATGGGAGTCGGGGAACCCTAGCCTCCTTGTTCATCTTAAGCTCTCTCCTTGTTCATCTTCTCTCTAACGACGGCGAACCCTAGCCTGCGGAGCGGAAGAAGAAGCGGCGAGGGAGTCATCGAAATCGGGTTCCCTTGTTCGACCTTCTCAAAATGAATTTTAGGGCTTCCCTCCTTGTTCGACATTCTCAGTTCGTTCTCACGAGGTTGGCCGAATTCGGAGAAGCACAAGGTCGAATACGAGGTTCGGCTTCTGATTACCTCACTTTGTAATTATTGAAATGCTCTTCATTTGCAAGTCGTTTCCATTACTATCATCCCTCAGTCGCTGAATCTTAGTCTCCTCTGTTCCATATCAAACTGATCTTTGCAGATCCATCGGCTGGTGGTGAACAGAGACCCTAAGTTTATCAATTTTGTTGAGGTAGCTCCTCCGCTGCTTACTTGACCTAAATTGTTTTTCGTCCTTCGATGTCTTCTAATCTTGTGTCCTCATTTCAATTATAACATGAAAATTTTCATCTTTATTTCGACTGGTGAATGATGAATGCAATGGTGTGTAAATTGGTTTCTCAAGGACAGAAAATTTTCAGTTGATGATGCTGTCGGGAAACTGACTAGGGCAATTGTAAGTATATGAACTCGCTGAATACTTATATGTGATGAAGGGACATCTATCTCTTATTGAT
Source organism: Oxyria digyna (assembly GCA_029168935.1). Taxonomy (NCBI): domain Eukaryota; kingdom Viridiplantae; phylum Streptophyta; class Magnoliopsida; order Caryophyllales; family Polygonaceae; genus Oxyria; species Oxyria digyna. Next base: position 26,432,849 of record JAPVLV010000013.1, read on the forward strand.
AGTTGTCATTGTGGAATATCTGTTGAGATTTTCTAGCTGCAAATTGATTTAGATTTTTGTCCATTGGATCCCGATTAGGCTCAGATAAAAGTAATAACTCCTATGAAACTTATCATTGTATAAATTATCACATACGACTGTACGAGTATGCCTTTAAGAGAGTCATGGTGTTTTGTTACTTTTATCTTGTGTGTTTAACTTCTACTGTGCTTTTCTTTGTATTTTAGTTGTCATGATGGTCTAAATTATTTCAAGGAATCTTTTTGTAGAGATACTGGATCACTTCTTCCGCAATGTTTGTGAGCTAGATTTGGTATTCAACTTCCACAAGGTGAGTGCATGAATATTCATAATTATGCTACTTTTTTTTCATGAGTTAAGATGTGTATTTTAAGTTCTTTAGTTTTTGTATATATGAATGCACTTTTTGAGCCGATAACAAAAGAGCATTGAGCTTTTCTCGTATAGAAGATCACGCCGAGTCTTTGATTTTTTTTCCTGGATGCACAATATGCATATAGTTGCAGTTTTTCGTTTCTGGTTTTTTATGATGATATTTAATATAAACTTGCAGGTGATACGCATGGTAGTAAGCATATACCAGGCAACAAGTGGTGCAGGTGCTGCTGCAATGGAAGAGCTAGAGCTACAAACTCGAGAGGTTCCTACCACATTTTTTAAGTTTATATCGGATTGATTTTTGTATCGGTGCGTCTAAACTAATTTTGGTTCTTTACCCGTTTATGTTGAAGGTTTTGGAAGGGAAGCCACCAACTTGTAACATTTTTAGTCAGCAGGTACTATTTTTTTTAAATGCATACTATTCATTCTTTAAATATGAAGGGAACTGTTTCCTGTCTATGGCATCCAATATTAGAGTTATTTGTTCAGACAATAAGCCAAATGTGTCGATGTATAAACTTGTTCATCTTTAAATTTTAAAGCAGTTATGTACTTGACACATCAACTAATAGGATTAGCTAAATTCCCAGTCCGGAGAACGTAGAATTGCTTATATATTCGGTCATTGTTGCATACTTCTTTCTTAAAAAAAATTTCTTACATTATTCTAACTACTACTTGCAATATGCATTTAACCTATTCTCGCACATTGCACCTATAGTTTCAAATGGCTACAATGAAGAAGAGATGAAATTGGTGAAAGAAACGAGGAAAATTTGGGTAAGCATTTAGCTTTTATTCAGTTTTGCTGTACATGTATTTTCTGATTATTTTTCCTCAGCTCATATGCTTCCACTATTACTCTGTATTAGTGGAAGGCACCTTGATCATATGTCCCATTTAAATTTCACAGCAGTCTATTTGCACAGATTCTTAAATGTTGCAGGAAGTCAAGAAGTCCCTATTTTGCAGCCTTGATAAGTGTTATTCAATAGGAGTACAAGTTATGAGTCTTATGACAGCTCTGAATTAGCTTGTTTGAAAAAAGGCAAATACCATTATTTATTGCTTTCAGATCATATTCACATAAATGCTAAACGCTAATTCATCTTATACATTTGAGGGTAAGAACATTGCAAGTGGTCTTTGACTGTGATTCAGTAGGCTGAAGTCACTTTTTAGATGGTTATGGAAACTGAAATCGGAAAGAAAAAAAAGCAATCTCAATCCTATAGTGATGATCATTATTCTGAAAAATTACATGACATCAAGTGAGACCAACAACCACCTTAGGATTAGCTGTAGTCAGATCAATAGCTCCTCAGTTATGAGATCTCATGGAAACTCATTCTTCTGCAGGAATATCTTGCGGAGTTCATTGGATCAAGTACTCGAAGATCAGTCCTATACCTAGTAAGAATTACGATACTCAATCAAGATCTGCTAATTTTTTAAACACATCATATACAACGAGCAATATATCCTGTTTCTTTTTTAACAACTGTTATGATGCTGGACATAAATTATAATTGGGTTTTCCTGGTGGTTAATCTTCTATTAATGAGTAGAAGAGGCCAAATCTGTCAGAATGCATATGTTAACCCTCATTCTTTGCTCCTTATCTAGACTTCATAATTTTGTTTCTCTTTTGTGATTTTTTTGAACTGTCAGAAAGATGTTTGTTGATTCAGCTTGAAACTTCGTTGTCTCTGGTAATTTAAGTATTATGTGTTAAGGAAATTTTATCTTTCTTTGATCACGAAGAAGAAATCTAAAAATCCTCTCCTATGTGGGAAATTGATGGCAAGAATATTCAGCCTGAAATTATTGTGTGTAAATATGTTCAAATATTCATAATTTTGAACCTCATGCTTAACTTCATTAGAAATATTGACAGGATTATGACAAAGGTATATCAGCAAGTGGGATGCAGTCAAACCACGGTTTTGAGGTCCATGTTAATGCTTGTTGGACACATAAAGTGACCCGAAAAGATCTCGACTCCATACGATCCGGTGGATTTCTTATCTCTGTCATTCATGGCAGGTAATGAACGATTATTAAAAGATCCGAAACATTCATACTTCTTTCTAATATTTTAAGGTTCATTTTGAAAAAGTTGAATTCTGCTAACAGGAAAGACGTCATAGCACAAATTGGCCATGAACGGAGGTTAGCAAACAAGCTGCATCCTTTTGCAAGAATGTGACTCAAGAGTTTATTTTGTAAGTTTCTAAGTGTCTATTAGTGAATGTCAAGATACACTAGGTATTGGACTTATTTCAGATTGTGTATAAATATGTTGATATTAGGTTATCTTGTTGTATAAATGAGTTGGAGCACATGAATTGGCTAGCTCTAACATGCCATGTAAACTTTGGTGTTATGAATGTATTTTAATTTTTTTTTCTTTATTTTGATCCAATCTCGACGCTTTTTTGCGTCTACTAGTGATGGTATCTCGCGGAATATCATTTGCGATAGAGAAAAGCGTCGAGGTTATAGACAAATGACGACGCTTTAAAATGTCGATCACCTAACCGCAGGAAACTATTCCATTGAAAGCGTCGAGAAGAGATCTCGACAATGAAAAGCGTCGGCATTTTGTGACTCTCGACGTTTAAAAATGTCGCAGGTAGTCAATTAAAAACTAATAAAAAGCGTCGAAACAAATTTACCGACAAACAAAAGCGTCGACCATGTCGTCAGTAAAAAGCGTCGAGGTTGCAATTTCTGACGCTGAAAATCTCGACGCTTTTCTGAAGCGTCGGAATTACTATTCTCGACGCTTTTAAGCGTCAGAAAACGTTTAAAAAAGCGTCGGAAACCGACGGGTTTTCTAGTAGTGAGTAAATGCAACATATTTGGGTCTGGCTCTTCTATATTTTACATAACATAAAGAAAGTAAGAAAAAATTAAAATACCACAACCAAGTAAAAAAAGTGAGTCTGAGACTAACTTTCACAACACGGTGTTTGAACCGAAGGCAAAGGCTTTTTCAGGATCTTTATAATAGAGGGGAGGGGAAAAGTCGACTTCACAGTCAGTTTCAATGATGCTTACAGCAGAAGAAGGCTTTGTTTCAACCACATTGATGCTGAATTTCTCATCAAAGCTGATGAATTTACAATTGTACTGTGATGCTCTCCTTGATGCAAGCTACTCACCTGCCCACAAAATCTCCTCTGCTCTCACCTTCACCTCCTTGAAATGCTTATGGTATTCAACTTCACGCATGAATGATGAATCCATGAAGGTTAATCCAAAAACATAGAATTAACCTAATGATGACAACCGGAATAAAAAATGAAGTATGTTAGCCTACAATTAACTTCATTTTGCTCATTTTTTTATGCAAGAGAAAACTGAGCAAATATTAACAACCTAAACCTTCGCGTCTGGTTTTAAACCTTTGACAGCTAAATCAACATGCTTCTCGCGCTCAGGAGGGTGAAGGAAGTTGGAAATCAAATTTATAAGGAACGCACCAAAGTAATGACGAAAATCAATACGAAGATAAAACGATGAACTCCAGAGGAGAAACTCAAGAGTCCTGCACTATAAAGCCCAACCCAATTGGGACATGACCGGTTCCCCCCCCCCCCCCTCTGCTTACAGATGTGAACACGTGTTCACATCTGTAGGAAGAGAAAACGATGAACGACAATCCCAGAGTTCGTTGTAACTTTATAGTAGAATCTTCGTGAAACACGAAGGGGGGGAAACCGGTCATACCTGCTTGTGAAACACTATAGAATCTTCGTGTTCACATTTGTAGCATCAACCTGTCGTCCCAGACTCCCGTTCCCCCCCCCTCTGCCTACAGATGTGAACACGTGTCTCAGCATCAACACCGACGACGAATTGGGACACCACAACGAACTTTGGGACGGCAACGCGAGGAGGAGGTGGTGACGGTGGTCGTGGGGAATCGTGTGGGGAGAGGAGGAAGGAGAGAACAATCGTTGAGCAAAATGGTGCGGAATGAGAGTGGAAATTGGATTAGGTTAGATTGACGATGAAAATATTGAAGAGCCATACAAAAGGGTAACGCTCCCTTGAAGAAAGAAAATAACACGGGGAAACTGAAAGGCGCCAAATTTGAAGCCCATAAGCCCGGATTTTAATGGTTGGCCCGTATCAGCCCGGTACCAATTGTCATTACTTCTTCGTAGCCATGAATTTTTATATAGAGATAGATTGAACTACACCAATAAATCAATAATTCAACCAATCCAATGTTTTCTTCAAAATAAAAATCAATAATTATTGATATACGGAACTTGAATTGAATAACACCATTGTGAGAATAGAGTAACATTTTATGTTACTTATTTTGAGTAACACCAGTGTAGATGCTCTCAAATTGAAATACTTCATACTAGCTAGACCTAGGGGTGTCAAATCGTGATATCGGGTCGAACAATTTCGGATTTCTGACAAATAAGGATCGAACATTATTCAGAATTATAACAAGTCTAAACAAGTCAATTTGGGTTCGGACCAGACACTTAATTTTTTTGTCGAGATTCGGATTTCAGGCTAATTTTGATCAAACAACTTTTGGGTGAGGTCTTTTCAGATCGGGCTCGAGTCATGCTCAGATCGGATCGTGTTTCGGATCAGGTCGATTTCGGTCAGGTCGTATTCAGATTCGATCAATTTAGTTTTTTTATTTGGAAAAAAAGAAGATTAATTTAAAAAATGCATTAAAGTAATATTGAAATGCAACCCTGACTCAACACTATCTTTTGATTATCTCAACAGAATTAGGCTACATCTGTTGGTCTTTGATACATACTCACATGATCAGCCGTTCTTTCGGATCATCGTTGAAGATGGTCAGGGGTGGTCATCTCGGAGTAGATGACACTCCGATTCTAGCTTAATTAAAAAAAAATTAAAAAAAGATATTTTAATCAAATTAATATATATATATATGAATTACTAATTGTTAGACCTGGAAAACGGGTTGATCGGGTCAAAAAAATTCGGGTTGACCCGGTGTGGGTTCGGGTCAACCCAACGGGATTCAAATTTTCAATTTTTTTTTGTAATAAAGAAAATAAAATTTAAACAATGTTTTTATAATAAAATTATATTATTATATTATTATTTAATATATACATTGTTATTTTTTAATTCAAATGGAATAAAATATGTGAAAAGTAAATCCCTCGACAAGTTTTGAGAAGTTCGGGTCTGACCCAACGGGTCTCGGCTCAGGTCGGCTCAGGTTTGACCTAAATGGATTTCAGGAGTTTTCGGGACGGGTTGGGTCGAATTTTTTTTTCGGGCCGGGCCGACCCAACGGGTTGGGTTAGGTTTTGACTAGACCTGGCAAAGGGGTCGGGTTCGGGTCGAAAACAGGTTCGGGTCGAAAACGGGTTCGGGTCAAACGGGTCTATCCAATTTTCGGGTTGGTCGGGTTCGGGTCAACCCAGCGAGTTTCAAATTTTTGCTTTTTTTTATTGTAATAAAGAAAATAAAACTTAAACAATATTTTATAAAAAATATTATTATATTATTATTATTTAATAAAATACATTGTTATTTTTTAATTGAAATGGAATAAAATATGTGAAAAGCGGGTCCCTCGACGAGTTTCGAGAAATTCGGGTTGGTCCGGGTTTGACACAACGGGTCTCTGGTCGACTCGGGTTTGAACTAAACGGGTTTCATTAGTTTTCGGGTCGAGTTGGGTCGAGTTTTTTTCGGGTCGGGTCGATCCAACGGGTTGGGTCAACTTTTGACAGATTTACTTTTGACCGGTCTACTAATTCTCTATAATTAAGTAGGAATTGAACAGATAATCTCAAGTTTCGGACAATTTCGGTTCCGGACAAGTTCGTATCGGACAATTTCTGATTTAGGACATGTTCGGGTTTCGGGCAAAAACGGACTAATCCATTCGGATTATTTTCCGGGTTTCGAAATTAGTCGGTGAGGTCGGATCCGTCTCGGACATAAACATTTCCATTTTTTGGGTTTCGATCAGGCTTTTTTTCAGTCGAGTGGTAAGCCTTTTCGGATTAGGTCAAATTTTGACAGCCCCTACAATAGTAGCTGGAGCTAGAGCACGATGATATAAAAATCAGTGCTTATATTGCTTTACAGTTATTTATGTTTTTTGCTCACACAAAAAGTTATGCGTGCTTCGAATAGCTTCACTCCGAGGGTCAAGTATAAATTTTTCGTTGTTGTTCTCAGGTTAATGAATCTGATGTAAATTAACACATGAACCCAAACGATAGCAAGGGGACGGCGCAGTGGCTTCAACGATAAGAGGAAGTGCGGCAACGAAGGGAGCTGAAGGAATGGATGAGTTAGAAACATAAATAGATGGTTGATAGTGCAAATTGTCGTAGTGCTAAATCAAAGAAACCCTAAAATACTAACTAGAATATAGCAAGAAAGTAGAGGTCGAACCCAAGGGAATCAAAACACCAATTCTATGCAATAGCGAAATATCAACTCTGCACCTGGTTTTGTGGTGAAAAAGTGCTCTCTTTACGTGAAAAGACGGAACCATCTTGATCTAGCCCCACGGTGAGCGCCAATTATTTGTAGCAAAAGTTCCAACCTATTAGAACATAAACAATTGTAGGGTTTATGATAAAAAAAATACTAGTAACGATCTTAACTCTAAAAAACACAAGGTTAGGAATGGTGAAAACTTAAGCTTTGTATTGATATTGTAGAGGCTAACTTGATTACAATGAGAGTAGAAGCTCATTTAAATAGGCTAACCCTAATTCTATCGATAATATCTATATCTCGATATAAAATGGTAAAGAGATATTCTTGTAATATCTTTTACTATCTCTTTTACCATTTACATTAACAATAATAATAAAAGATTAAATATACTCGGTCGACTCTTATCTTCACTCGTTCAACGATTTCGTACTCCTTTCTCTCGTACTCGTCTTCATCTACGCGTAGCATCTCGACGCGTTACCTTCTAGTCGTATTTTTAGGCACAAACAGTCACTTTTTACCATTTTACCCTTTCCTATCCCACTCATATTTACCAGCGTGCCACTGCATTACTTACAAGACTTTTCTCTTATTTATTATTCAAATCTAATCTGAACCGTTCGTTAATCATGATAATCCAACGGTTGATGGACCATCTTCATCTACATTTTGGTGTATGTAGTCATCCCAATTTGACATTTTCAATTGAAGCTTGGGTTTGAATGAGAGTGTTTAGGGTTTGATGTGTTAAAAAATGAAGTGAAAATGGTTGAAGAAGAAGGTTGTTCGATTGAATGATGGTAATTAAATGTAGTTGGTGTGGATTAGACATAATAGTTTCATTTTTGCAGGTATAGATACATTCGTCACGTAAGTAATACATACATTCGTCACGAAACTTTTATATACCTTCGTCACGTATCTCTTCCATACATACGTGACGGATGTCTTGCTGTAAACATCCGTGACGGAAGTCTTGCTCTATACATTCGTGACGAAGATCATGTGGAATAGATCCGAGACGAAGGTATGGGTGTGCTAAATAAATTTTTAGGGTGTGCTAAATAAAGGTTTTGTATAAATAAACAAGTGTTTTCTGTGTGCATAAAAGTGTCAAGTATTAACCGGAAAAATTGTGGTTGGAACACCATTGCAATTCCTGCCGACTTGTGGTATTCTTGCAAAGCATAAGAACTTGGAAAAATAAGAGACGCCTGAATTTAATATTGACTTTACCAAAGTCAAACATTGGGTAAGACAGAGTTACAAATGAACATGACACATGTTCCCCCTCAAACTAAACTAAAATAGAGGGAATTTCATCTTTGGTCACACACGCATCTAATTTGGAAAGAATAGGCCCTTCATTTTTCTTCATTCCAAGTAGGAGCAAACCGAATCAAAGCATATCAACCAATACTCTTTGAAAGAGACAAACATCCAAGGCATTGGCGAAGGAAGCGCAGCATCCAGCAAAGTAGGAAGCCTTGAAACACAAGTACCAAAATGAGTGAGCATAAACAAAATAGATGAGATATTGCGTGATTCTGAAGCCAAAAAAAAAAAATCAAGTTAACAACCTTTTGCCCGTTAGAATTCCATATGCAGATGAATGATTAGTAGCCTGTGGATGCTGCACTCCAGAGAAGATATTTCTATAGTGTGGCAGGATCAACTGTTCTGATAGATAATACATGGTTTTGCACAAGTATAAGACAACATAACAGATAGCTGGAGCTTACTGATAGAGAGATCTAAGAAAGAGCCTACTCAACATAGCTTGTTCTACAACCAATTCAACAATAAGTATAGCCTTAAACCCCAAAACAGGAGGTAAAATAATCAGCTGAACAACACCACCACCATGTGTTAAAAGAACAAAGAGGTTGTTTCCGAAGACCCAAAATGAAGATTTCGTCAAAAGAACAGAGAGGTTGCTCCCGCTTATATAGGTTGTTTCTGATAATCAGCTAAAATGCATTTTTATCTCATGAGACAGAATAACAGTCATGATACCATGTAATAATTCTAATATTTTTCACCCATTCTTTCCAAAGGTTAGGAGATAACAAGGGAAAACATCAATGGTTTGCTTGTTCCTCACTTAGCTAGGCCCTCCCTCCCTCTCTTTTTAATTCATTTTATCTGTAGAAGCAAATTATTTTGCTGCAGTAAGAACAAGAAAAAAGCATACACTGACTTGGACAACAAGATATAAGTAATATATGTGATCATAGGTCCTTACTGAAAGTCTGGGTGTTGCTCTGGAGCTTTGAAAGCAGGAGAGTACTTTGATTTCCATCAACACACGTCTCTTGAATTTTATGCTCAGAAGCTGGATCAACTTCATTGAATAATGTCATGGAAGAGGTATTACAGGAGGTGTTCCTATAGCATATCATTTCAAACCAGACACCAGCAGGAAATCGTTTTCGCTTCAAAAGCCAAAGGAAGATTTCGTTGTAAGGTGTAGCATGGATAACAGATATAGTGACTTCAACCCCGATGCAAAGGAAGACCGTGGTTGTGTTCATGATCGTGAAGAACATATAGAAGACAGATGTTGTTGGTACAAGTAACAATAGAGGGGTAAAAAGGAGGGCTCCAACTATATGTTGTTCCACTGTGTAGTTATAACTATCCAATCTTTGACGAAGAGGATTCCACTTCCGACCCCTGTCAAATTAGATTGCAGCTTTGTGATACAAGTTAAAACGAAGCAATTTATCTATGACCTACTCCCTCCGTCCCATAATATAAGCAACATTTGAAATTTTGACACTATTCACACTTCAATACTAATTTCTAAATTTATTCCAATATATAAAAGGAAATATAGTGATATAGGGTTTTGTTTGATTCGTCTTGACGAGTACTTTAATAATATCAAAATTTTATAATTTTTATCACCATATAACTAGAGATATTAACGACGCAAAACGTGCATCGGCATATGTGCCTAAAGCAAATGTTGCTTATATTGTGGGACGGAGGGAGTATTAATCAAGAAGCACCATCCAATAGAACAGTAATGACAGAACAAGCTTACCTGAAAAGCCTCCATAAAGCAGTTAACGCCTGAATCTGATGTGAATACATGAGCGACATCAACCAATGAAGACTCGATACATGCTTCGCCGCTACCGTCATAACGTCCATCAGCATAGCGGCAGGAATGGTCATACCAAGAAAAATTCCAGACAATGCGAAAACCTTGATGGCATAATGACATAAGCTGGTTGCAAAAGACCAGAGTGTCGACCAAATTTGAATAGCATTGAGAGAAAACATGCCAAGGACTCCAGCAAGCTCAGTGTTCAACTTGAAACCTGCAGGGACTCCCATCAGCCAGGCACAACCAGTTCGCAAGATGTCATCAGTAATGTGACTGGACAAGAGCAAAACCCACTTCAAGATCAATTCCGGATGCAAGAAAAATATGAATCCAACTACATTCCCCAGAATGACATCAACTACTACAGATGACCAAATGGAATGTGCTCTTAGTGCAGATTTTTCTGCATATTCGACGGATGATGAAGATCTGTAGATTGGCGAGAAAAAAATGAAAACTACTGAAAAAACAGATTATTAGGAAGAACAAAAGCCCTATATAATACATATAGAGAAGTAGTCAACACAAGAAGCAAAATATATACATCAGAGCAACCAATGTAAACATGTCAATTATCCCCAAAAAATAGTGTATTAAAAAATCTTGTATTAAAGAACCTTGATGCCAACACACGGAAAGGAAACATGTATTGTAAAAATAAACAAAGAAACTAATTAAATAATGAACAAGTTTGGATCCCGGGTGAGCTTAGTCTTATTTTGTTAGGCCAGTGTCCGAAATTTGGAAACAAATTCTCCCAGTTCTAGATTAAGTATACAGATTAGATAACTACAACACCAAAAATAACAGCAGCCAGTGAAAGTCGTGCATAAGTGGGGTATATTATTTTGTATTATAATCAAATCAAAAGATTCAAAATCATAAAAACTTATTATAAGCAGGTTCATGGTTCTTCAAGGAATTTCTTTTACCTGAAACCCGCTTGTTTAAAGAAAATAGGCCAGAAAAGTATCTGGGAGCAACGGAGTTCTATATTTTTCCTGGTGTTGCTGAACATCCTTACCAATGTAACAAAAAACAAATAATCTGATCCTGATCTCATGAAGCTGTGGAAGAATTGAAGAAGTACATAAAGCATGGTGTAACAGGTGGCAATTGCTGCAGCTATGAGATGCCAGCCGCACTTTAAAAACCTGAAACATCATCACGAGACCATCAAAGAGGGAAGACCAAGATTCAAGAAAAACAATTCAGATATCTAAGAAAACATACTTGTACATGACAGGAGATTGCCTACAAGATCCTCGTAGATGTCTGTCAAACAGCCTGTCTGCTGCTTCAGCACTGTTGATTGCAACAATAACAGTATCCTACATTTACAAAAAAAAAAAAATCCAATACACCAAAACATATACGGAAGAAAAGGAAGTGTAGTGTTATTCATTTTACCAACTCAAGGTTTTGGTTCCTTTGACAAAGCTGATTAACCCACTGTGGCCTTATGAAAGGATCTTCTGTCCACTTAGAGCTTGATGTATTTGAGGAAAAATGGTGACTCCCAAATAATGGAGTTTCGTACAAAATTATCTGAATTTTGGAAAATAGATAAATAGAGTAGGCATACTTTCAAATGCAAGTTCGGATGGATGCAAGCAATAGAAGATAATAGGACTTACATACGTGAAGATCACAGTGCTGGACCATCTGCCTATCCCAGTGGAAGCAATGTACTTTAGGAATTGAACCATTTTCTTTACAAGAATATTGATAAGGATCATACACGCGTTGAATACATCTAAAATTCCAGCCTTGAGCTTCTTCTGCATGACAACTCAGATTGTGCTGGTGACAAGCACCACGAGGAAATATCTTTTTCCCATCACAATCACTTGTACTGCTACGATCAGGAACATACTTGCCCAAAACAGAAAAGCTAGATCTATCCCGCAACAATAGAGGCATTCGTTCTCTCACATGTAAGATGGACTCCTGATGTACAATTAAGTTCACACAGAGGGAAAGGTCAAAGCTTGGTGGCAAGAAACCTATCGACTGGTCAGATTTTATATTAAAATTATATTTAATCAATCCAAAGAGTGCCAAGAGAGAAATTTCAAGCACAAGAAAGTATCATGTACGAAGCTAGAATGACAAAAAGGCTGCAGAATGGACTCTCAACATATATTCAGTTGACAGAGTATTGCCCTCTGGATATAAAATAGTAACCGGCAATTCGGATAACAGTAGCACCCGTATACAAGTAGAATAGAAATTTGTCATTGGATCAATCCTTAGCAGTCAGAAATGAAATCTTGAGGCACAGTGGTAATGAATGATTATGAAGTACCTCAATAGTGGATGAAAGGTAGGGTGCGAGAAAGGAGTCTTCAAGAGCAAAAGCCACAACAGCGTCAATGGAGCTTGAAGAAAGAGGAGACGTAGTCACAAACCAGCCAAATAGAACAAGTCCGGAAGGTGGTTGTTGAGAGGAAGTGAGATGATTTGGCCACCAAACTCTCATCTTCTACTATCAACGACAAGTGGAAGAAGTGAGTTCAGAATCCTCTTCAAATTCAAATATTGTAGCAGAAGAATAAACGAGATATGGAATTTAGGTCACAGCGCGTGGGAGTGGATGTATTCACTTTGGGTTTATTTTTCTTGAGGGCTTAAGATGATTTAGAGAATACGAGGCAAATGTGTAAAGCGGAGACGGAGCTGTGATCTTTCAAGGTCATGGCTGACTGAGATCTAGGTTTGATTTATGATGACCAAAAACTGGATCAAATAGGTATTTTACCCCTTCGGTCCAGTCTTTGCTCCATAATCTCTGAAATCCGGGATTACGGTTTAAAACTCGATCCGGTTCTACTTACATTTTTTTTTTTTTGATATTAGGCAAGAACCGGGACCCGTGTCCCAGGACACCGGCAGTCTCTGATCATCCCGAGAGACGATCTTTACGAAAGACCGAAATGATGGATTACAACCGTATAATTCAAAATTACCTCTTAGGTTCCTGATATTAACATCAGGTAAAGACCGGCTACTAGAAACATAGTCAATTTTAAAGCAAGGATGTGAACATCCTTGTTGGCAAGGAAATCAGCGACCTGATTCGCTTCTCTGAAACAATGATATAATTGAAAAGAAGTAATGTTTTGAAGTAATTTTCGACTGTCGGAAATTATTGTTGAAATTGTCCAAGGAATTTTCCATTGTTGTTTGATAGAGTTTATAACGGTAACATTATCACCTTCAAAAATAACGTTATTAAGACGAAATAAAGTAGCCGTTTTTATAGCATGAAAAGCAGCCAATGCTTCAATGCAAAGAGGAGAATGGTGGTGAATTTTTAGATTATCTATCTATATATAAAAATTCATGGCTTTGATGAAGTAAAAGCAATGTGTACCTAATAAATGTTAGTATTTTAATTTTTTACCTTAATTAATTATTCTCTTAAATGTTAATCTCATCGCCAACTAAGAACACCTTCCTCTACCACAATCTCCAAACTCATTCTCATCTCTATCCCGTTCATCAATCCCTTTGTTTCATCCCGACGCCCCCTCCTTCACGGATAAAAATTAATCTGGTTTAATTAGATATTGTTAATCTATATTTTGACAACACCTAAGATTGATTCATATGCATGGCCTCAGTAAAACATGTAACACGCCAAACAAAATTAGACTCAGTAAAACGTGAACCTCATATAAATACTTTATGTTGCATATATACATACATTACAACAACAAAATTATTAAAATGATAACACAACTTCAATTGAATAGATCCATTCGGTGAAGAGAAACGTCACCTCTGACAAGAAGAAGAGAAACACCACCGCTGATAAGAAAAGGAAGTCAATGAAAAAATCGATAAAAAATGGATGCTAAGGCGGAGAGTTGAATTTAATGCGGGATGTCGGGAACATTTTTTTTATATGAAGGAGAGATTGAGAGATAATATTGTGAGCATTTATTGTATTTTTTTTATATAATTACATACATTCATCCAAAATATTATAATTAATATCGGTATTTGGCCCGTGCGAAGCACGGGCTTTCGTATCTAGTCAACAAATATAATTGTTCCATCATTTTTCCTAGCTATGCAAGATATAAACCCTTCATTACCATTTTTTAATGATCCATCGAAATTTACTTTAATCCAGTTGTGTGGACGAGGTTTCCACACTCGATTATTTTTCTTTGATCTATTTCTTTTTTTGTGGTTCATTGTTGAAATTTAAAGTATGTAATATCTGCCGGAAGTCTGTTATCTGGATTATTTTTCGAAAAAATAATATTATTTCTATAAATTCATAATTCATACCAAATGAAAATAAGAGGTTTAATTAGATTTTTGTAATTTGAATCAACCATTAGTTCTGTAATGAATTGTGTAAAAGGTTTATCCTGAGGTACTTGAAATTGGATTACCGAGTAAACGAAATAATTTTCTGTAGTTCTTCGTTGTATTTGGACATTGAAAGAAAAAATGATTAGTATCCTCTTGAATATGATTGCAAACTGAACAATATGGTGGAACCCTGTTATAATATCTATTTAGCCTTTCTGTGGTTGGTAGATTGTCAGAAATGGCTTTCCAAAGAAAGTTTTTAATTCTGGGTGGTAACTTTTGCTTCCATAACCAGTCGAAGAGAATATTGAGTTGTTCTAAATTAGTACGTTCACACATCATCAGTGATATAAGTATGTACTGATTCATTAATATCAGCGTAAGCAGGGTTATGATAACTCTTTAGGTCTATGTTAGGTAACCAATAGTCAGTCCAGAATTTAATAGATTTACCATCTCCAATTTGTCATAGGAGTCCTTCCTGAAAAACTTTACGGAGATGTAGTAGTCTCGAAAATTGCCAAGATTGTTTCCTATTTCTTTTAGAATATGTTAAAAGTGAATCATCCTTGAGATATTTTTGTGTAATAATTTTCACCCAAATATTATCAGGGTGGGTTAATAATTTCCATAAAAGTTTCATCTGCAAGGCATCATTCATATGTTTAGATTTATGTAGACCAAGACCACCTTGTGATTAGGTTTACAGATTTTGTCCCAAGAGGTTAATGGACGGTAAGAAGAGTTGTCTTTATTCCAAAAGAAATGTTTAGTTATTTTATCCATCTTATCACAAATATTAGTAGGAAGTGAAAAACATTCCATGAGGTGATTTGCTTTTGAAAGGATATTAGTAGGAAGTGAAAAACATTGCATGAGGTGATTTGCTTTTGAAAGGATATTAGATTGGATAAGTATAACCCGTCCTGCTTGGGAAATGGAGTTAGCTTTCCATTTAGAAAGTTGTTTTGTCATATTTTGCAGAACGTATTCCAAACAGTCACTTTTAACTCTACCTCGAACAATCGGGATACCTAAATATTTTTTCATTGCGTTTGTGGTTTGTAGATTTAAAATAGAAGCTAAAGCCTGTTTTTGTTGATTAGAGATGTTTGGAGTTGTTTGGAAAGTACTTTTGTGATAGTTGATTGGTAGTCCAGATATATGGCTAATTTGCAAAAATACCCTACTTGGGGGGTATCTTACAAACCTACCTAAATTCAAATGGATATTACTGTAATATTCATATTCCATTATCTTTTGTCTTTTCTTTTAGGTTTGGTAAATGAATAAAGGTTTTTGGAAAAAGGTAAAATAAAATTCAAAAACATTATAATAATGAGCTGAGAAAAGAAGAAAAGAAGAAAGAAAATCTGACGGAAAAGAAGAAAAGAAGAAAAGAAGACAAGAAGGAAAAGAAGCAAAATCCGTACATATGTCAGGATTTTTTTTTTAAAAAAAAAGGATAAAATGGGAAAGGTGTCAGGAAAACTCAGATCAGCCACAAAAAAATCTGACAGGCCGTACAATTCACTATTCACTCATACCATATTAATTCTCAGCCACACAATTCAACTTTGGCGGTACACTTTCCCGCAAAATTTGATGTAAGCTCACTTAGAGCAAATTTTTGCTCCAAAATTATTGTAATTTCTCTTATCTTAACTTCATCTTCCTCATTAATTCCGTTTTTTCTCTTCTCCTTATTAAATCTGCTTACTATCCTGCCAGACAACTGTTTCCATCTCTTTACATCCTTGGTGGTTTTGATATCTCTCCACCATACACAAGAAGGAATGAGTAAGTTGACATATTAAATGCAAACGTTTTTTTGTGTATTGGTAGCAGTAAATGACTATGTTTTATTGTTTTGGCTTGTTTATGTCAAACATATATGGTCTCCTTAATATGTGGAGGCAAGTGGAAGGTGGAGAATGAACTTTGGGTGTATGAAGACCCTAAAAAGACAAAGGGTTTGATGGTCAGTGATGAGATCAAATATGAAGGGCTTCTGAAAATGGTTGAAGAAAAACTTGCCTTTTTAGAAAAACATCTGAAAAGGGTTCATCTTCCTCCTTTCGATATTTCTGATAATGATGATGTAGACGCATTCTTTTTCTTGAACATGTCAGACTGCAAAGATAGAATATGGTCAATTCCTTTGCATTCTGTCGTGGTGCCTAAATGTTTTGGTTCAAATGAAAACCCTAATTTAATTCCAAAAGAAGAAGAAGAGATGATGGATATTCAAGGTAGTGCACCTCAACCTTGTTCTCAGGCTGAAAATGTTGGTGGACCTTCTTACCATGTAAGAGTCCTAAAGAGAATGTCAGATCACATGTTTAGTAACATAGTAGATGATGAGCTGGGAGAAGAAGAAGATATGTCAGGATCATATGATAAGGGTGTCCTGATATCTATGGAAGGTGGAGAGAAAGCTAAGAAAGCTAAGAAAGACAGTGAACCTGATGTTGTGTCACTAATCAGTGACGATGAAGAGGAGGATGTTATTATTTCTGCAACCAAGCGAAGCGACAAGGTTTGGACCTTGTCAACATTTCTGACGAAGAATTTGATGATGATCATGTCAAGTTAGAGGACTATGAATATCTGGGAGGAGATGCTGAGGAACATGAACAGGGGTCTTACCATTATGATGTTCCCGCTGATATTGAAAATCTGGAGGAGGAAGAAGAATTGTGCTTAAACTCTCAGCCATTGGCAATCAAGGTTGGAGATGTCTTTCAAACCAAGGAGGAGGTTCAACGGTTTTTAGTCTCATATGCTGTGGAAAAATATATAGAAATGCGTGTGAAGAAGTCTGATAAGAGCACTTATGTGGTGGAGTGCCAAAATGGTGGAGCATGTTCATTTGGGTTTCGTGCTTCAACGAGGGGTGATAAAGCTACTGGTCCGTGGTGGGTCCGAAGGCTTGAACCATCTCATACATGTGCGATGCTGTTCAAGAACAATCACAGCAGGCATGCCAATTCATCGTTCATTTTCAAGAGTATTCTTGATAGGTATGTATTGTTTCTGTCTTGTTGAAATATTTGGATAGAGTATGAAGGGTGTTCGGATATATTTGAACACATGTAACAAGTTCAAAGGTCGCAAGGACGCACCAAGGGCAAAAGAGATACAAGTTATCATGAAAGATCTAGGAGTCCATACCAGTTATTCCAAAGCAAACAGAGCAAGACAAAAGGCAGAGGACATTATTCGAGGGTATCCCAAGGAAGGTTATAGTCAACTTCACTCATGGCTTTATATGTTGAAAGAAGTCAATCCTGGATCACATACAACCTTAATATTGGATTCTCAAAACCGATTTAAGTACTGTTTCTGGGCATTGGGTGCTTGTATCAGGGTTGTTCCTCATTTGAGAAAGGTAACTTTTTAAACAATATCTTTTTCCTGTCCATATAATAGGTAGTGGGTGGAGAGATAATAACTGATGAGCGGAGGGATATGATTTTAGAAGAATAGATATAATTACCTGGAGGGATATATTATAGAGTGTGACAAGTTATATGATGTATCAGGTGATTTGTGTTGATGGAGCACACTTAGGAGGGAGATTCAATGGCCATCTTCTTCTTGCTACTGCCCAAGATGGAAACAAACAGATTTATCCCTTGGCTTTTGCTATAGTAGACAGTGAGAATAAGGATTCTTGATCCTTCTTCTTTGAAGAGTTGAAGACGGTTGTTGTACCAGATAGTGTGGACGTGGTTTTTGTGTCTGATCGTCATTTGGCTATTAAAGCCGCTTTGAGACAAGTTTACATTCTTGCACAACATGGATATTGCATTTATCATATGCTGCAAAACTTCAAGCAAAAGTGCACTTGGGGAGGTTTGCAAGACCAGTGGTTTAAGGTTGCAAAGGCGTACACTGTAGAAGAGTATAGGATTGAGCTTCAGATCCTTCAAAACAGAACTACAGTTGTGGCAAATATGGCTCTCAAAGTGTCTCTTGAAAAGTGGTCTAGGGCATATTTCACAGCTGAGAGGTACAACATCATGACGACAAACAATGCAGAATGTCTGAACAAGGTGTTTAAACAGGAGCGTATGTGGCCTATTGTAGCATTGTTTGATGTTATATTACTAACCTTTTCCACTAGGTTCTGTGAAAGGAGGGAGTCGGCTACTACATGGTGTGAGGTGACTACTAGGGCAGTGACCAAGACCATTGATAATAGGTATGCGACATCTGTGAGCATGAGCATCAATAGGCTTAGTGATATTGAAGCAGAGGTGACTGATGGAAGGAACAAGTATGAGGTGAATCTTCGCCAACAAACTTGCCAATGCAACGTGTTTCAGAGAGATCGGATTCCTTGTAAGCATGCTTTGGCATTAGCAAAGAAGTTTACAAGGAAACCATCCATTTGATCACTCCACCCAACCAATGGGATGTTCCACAATCAGTCTCCTCTCTTCCGTGTTTGCCACCACCATGGAAAAGGGGACCTGGAAGACCAAGGTTGAATAGATATTAGGCTAGGTGGGAGAGGCCCTACAAACGAGTGTCCACGAGATGTGCAAGATGTGGTCTGTCTGGCCATACTCACAACACGTTCTCCCGGGCTGCAAGGGGAGGACAGTCAAGGCGAAGACCATAGGGTAAAAGGGTAAGACAACAAGGTTCTAACTTTTTGGTATATGAACAATGCTAACTTTTTGGTATATGAACAATTGTAACTTGTTATCCCACTACGTTTGATGTTTTATCCCGTCAAAATACAGGTTTTATCCTGTCAACCGTACTTTTTTAAGTCATATTATTTTGGGTTGGATGTTGAAATTCTGTTAGTATGAATGTTGAAATGCTTTTAATTTGCTTTGTTAAGTTGTATTGTATTATCCCTCCACCCATTCCGTTTTATCATGTCACACATATTTTTTAACATCCCGCCACCTAACTCCACTACATAAATGCAGTCAAAGCACACATTTACTCTGCACTAACGTCAGTACATGTTTTCAAGCAAAAAGTAGTCAAACACATTTACCTACCCAACACGTTAACCAACCCAACCTAACACATTTACTCATTTTTTGTCAAATTTTGCTTCAATATATAGGCCTTTCTTTCTCAACAACCATACCTTTGAAAGACTACAAGAACTTTGAAATAACACTTAAAGTTGGACTTCAGACTTGGGAAGTTCATCTCACACACTCAAAAAAAGGCTACCGCTTGGGCAAGGGTTGGAGAGCTTTTGTTCAAGACAATAAGCTCAAGTATAATGATGAGTGCCTCTTTGACCTTCAAAGTGCAGATTCCAATGGTGTCGTGTACGATATTGAAGTGTACAACTATTGATGTTATATCATTTCAGTTTCCTTGTGTCTTTTGTTTCCTTTGTACTTGTATTGTGTTTACCATGCAATGAATTTGGTAATAATTTCCCGCCACACATTCTTTTTTATCCTGTCATAAATTCACTTACATCCTGACGAATTTCAATGCTACCACAAATTAAATCTTTGATATGATAAGTCACACTGAAGAGAGATAATTTTTCATTATAAGAGAAGATTAAAGCTTACAAACTGAAAAGCAGACATAATTGCACTTAGATCACAAACTACAACATATCCCTCCACCCTTGCCCACACAACCTGTCGACCTACATAGATTATACAACATTAGAGTCTCCATAGCATGGTATGTCGAGACGAAAGTCCATGTCCCTGGTTGGGGGTTTGAAGTCACGCCTCCACCTCTTTTTCAGCTCCAAGGGGTGTTGATCGGTGACAATGAAGATTTTGATTAGAGCAACGGACCTTCCTAGATCTGCAAGGGCATGGGCATCACATGAGTGCTGCAAGGCTCTTATAGTGTTCCTCCCTCCATGAGCATGATCCATCTCAAAGAAATAATGTGTGTTGTTCTGGCGGTTGTTGAGGGTCCATAGCTCTCCTCTTATCCAATTGATGTCCCTCACACTATCTGCCGCCGGAGCCCAATCTTCACAGAGACCACCTTCATAAGTGTGGCTCGTGACATTGGCCATTCTTCCGCTGCTGGGGACAAGGGAACCACCACAATGAACTTCAGTATAGACTCTTGTCAAATCCATAACGCGATCCATTTTTTTGATAATTTATGGACTGAGAGCATGACAATATTCGGTAGGAAACTTTGTTATTTATAGACTTCAAGTCTAACAAAATTAAAGGCGAGGTTTTTTTAAATTTTGAAAACTTTTTTCAAGTTTGAAAACTTTATCCTGGCAATATTCCTTTTTCATCCTGTCACAAGGACAACTGCTTTACTTTGGCAGTTGTCACATCCTACCATTTTGAGTTGTCATAGGTGGTAAGGGTAAGACAAAAAACTTGCATTCATACTAGAAATCTGTATGACAATAAAACCATTGTTCTACTTTCAATCATGTCTAGACCAACATAGGTCAACAAAACCAAACCAATATTCACACAAACACACCTTAAAACTGTTCAGAAACATAACACATAACAATCAGAGATACAAATTATTCCTATTGTGTAACATCATCAACATTATTCAGCCTAGTGACCCATTTCTCTTCAAACAGGCTGGTAGCAATGTCAAATCTTTGCATGTCGATTGTCTTGTCCGAGATTAGGGAGAGATCATTATTGCCAAAACACAACCACTCAATGTATTTCACAGTGTATGCACCACAATCACAACTGCAAACAAACAAACCATTACTCACAGATTTATAAAGGGTGGAGGGTAAATAACAGAGTAGTGGAGGGATATATTACCTTTTTTTATTCTGTGGTAAGCCACAAACCCTTCCATGATAAGCCAGCTCCTCCTGAAGCCTATGTGCGTACTTTGGGGACAGAGCCTCGTGGTTGCTCAAAATTTTTGGCACATACTTCAGGATTGGGGCCACCTCTTTTTCTATTACCCGCTCTGGCTTCAAATCGGTGTTGCAGTCATACACATTGAGCTTCCAGTTCTGGAGGTCTATTTCAATGGCCACCCAATGGTTGCCTCCAACAAAGAGTGGTGCATAAATGAAGTCCACATCTTCCCAATTTTTTCCAAATAGAAATGGAAGACTTCCCTTGAAGTACCTCACAACACGATCTGGCATAACTAGTACTTCAACTCCACCTGCTTCACTCCTATGTTGGTCCTTGTAATCCTCAAACCATAGACAATCCATTATGGCAGCCTTTTGATTATCAGCTGGTTTTTTTCTTGAGCTCAGACCTCACGTGGCAAAGAACCTCATCGATGTGCTGCCAATACAAGTACACATTAATTACACTTAAGACTGAAAAAATTAAAAATGACAATTTTATCCTGTTACACTTACTGTGTTATCCCACCACCTACGTGGTTCAATAATTGTATTGCCTCTGTCATTTCTTTTACAGCTGTATTCTGAGTTATCTTCTTCCAGAAAGCTTTGGAATAGACTTCCTTCTTCTTGTCCTTGTTGTCCTTGGTGTTGTCCTTCTTGGTGTTTTTCTTGTTGGTGGTCTTGGATGTGTAAGGAGAGCTGAGAGCAGTAGAAGGCTTTGTATTACGCTTGGGCAGGATCCTGCAAAACCACAGTGAACTAAAAAAATATCATATCCCGCCAATAAACACAAACTATCCTATCATACTCTAAAAAATATCTTGTCATTTCAACACAAACTATCCTGTCATGCTCCAAAAACAATCTTGTCATTTCAACACAAACTATCCTGTCAAGCTCTAAAAACAATCCTGTCATTTCAACACAAACTATCATGTCATGCTCCAAAAACTATCCTGTCATTTCAGAAGTTACCTCTGTTTCTGTGGAGACACCTTGTTTGGAGAACGGCCACTGACCATCTTCACCCTTGTGCCAAACACAAGTTTGGGTTTGGAAAAATCATCTGCCTTGTCCTCCTCACCTTTCTCCACCTCAGTCATTGCCACATCAGCCTTGCCCTCCTCAGTCTTTTGCTCCTCTGCCTTTCCCACCTCAGCCTGGGTCTCCTTATTCTTTTCCTCCTCAGCCTTGGCCACCTGAGCCCTTTTCTCCTCCTCAGCCTTTGCTTCCTCTTCAGCCTTTTTCTCCTCCTCAACCCTTTTCTCCTCTTCAGCCTTTTTCTCCTCCTCAGCCCTTTTCTCCTCAGCCCTTTTCTCCTCAGCCCTTTTCTCCTCCTCAGCCTTTTCCTTCTCAGCCTTTTCCTCCTCAGCTGTAGCCTACTGAGTGAGCTCTTCCCTTGGTGCATCTTCAAGTTCATTATCTTTCAACTCATCTTGCACCTTAGGGTCGCTCTCATTCTTATCAGATGCCTTCTCAGCTAGCTCAACAACAACATTCATTACCACATCTCCTTCTCTTCTACCAACACCAACTAATTGAAAATCTTCGACACCCTGCAAACAATCCTGTCATGCATCAATATATATCTTGTCATTAAACAAACACTTCCTAGACACCAATAACCTAATCATACCTCATTGTCACTCGAATCTTTGGAGCTTACAAACTCCTCATTCAAATTTACACAAGGAGCAACAACATTACCCAATGGCTCCTCAGCCCTTTTGTCAGCATTCTCAACAACAACTTCCTCAACATTGTCAACAACATCTACCCTTCAAGGAAAAACATTATCCTGTGGAAAACGATGGTCCTCCAACTCCTCATTATTACCAAAATCAAATACTGGTTCATGGTAAATAACAAGTCGTCTTTCCTGCAATAAAAGTTTCTTAAATCCTATATTTCAAGCTTCACAACCTATCCTGGCATACTACAGAACCTATCATGTCATACTTCACATTCTATCAAACTTTTTTATTTAATACTATCCTGTCATACAGCCCAAATTATCCTGTCATACTCAAATAATATCTTGTAATACTTTAATAAAAAAATAAATTAACAAAACAAAGTATACATACCTCATTCTCAGCTGTCACTGACTTGTCCTCTACTTTCTCACATCCATCACTCCATCTCCACCATCATCATTTCCTTCATTGTCATCTTCACCATTGTCAGTGCTTTCACCCTCAGATTCTTCACTTTCCCCAGCATTTTGCTTTGTTGTCTCCACCTTATCTTCCCCACTGTCACTTTGTTCACTCACACTCTCTTCACTCTCAGACTCATCTTCATACTCATCACTCTCTTCTTCACTCTCTTCACTAGAACTTTCTACTTGTTTCTTACCCTTCCCGGCTGGTGTCTTGACAGTCTTCCTTGCCATCCTCTTCCTATGGACCTCCTCCTCCTCAGAAACTACATTGTTCTTCACTCTCTTCTTTCCCATCCTTTTCTTGGGGACCTCCTCCTCCTCACAAACAAAGTTCCTTCTCTCCAGCCTTTCAATCCTCTGACAAAGACCAGCCTCCAACTTGTCAATCTTCATGAACAAAGCCTTCATGACCCCCATTAGCTGACCTTGTTCCCCAGTGGATTGTCCTTGGGATTGGTCTTCTTCTTGTCTAGGCTCACTGTCCTTTGTCTTTGACAGAAACTCAGATGTAATCTGGTCAAAGAAGAGGTCCTCTACTTCATCTGAGAATTTTCAACCATTAAGCAAGTCCTTCTCAGATTCATCTGCAACCAGTAGAGGCAAGACTTCAAGACCTTCTCCTTCAAAATACACCCTTAGTGATCTATGCTCAGGGCATTGGCTTGCAGACCAATGCACTCCTTTGGGGATTCGGGTCTCACTAATCCTGGAGGCATACTGGACTCCAACAGACTGTACACACTCCCAAATCCACATCTACACAAACAAACAAAACCATTAGTAATCTTGTCATCCTTAAATATATATCATGTCAGGTATGTACTACTATACCTGAAACACCACTGGCATCCCTTGAAGGTTGTATGGTATCCTACCATCATCTGAGACTTTTATGGACTTCTCCATTGATATCATTCTTCTTGCCATTGATCTGGTCAGTGCCCTGTGCAACTCCATGTAGGCAACTCTTCCCCATGGATAACTCCAAAACTTGTCAATTGTTTCCACTAACCTCACATGTTCAACTTTTACAAGCCTCTTCTTATCACCTCCAAGAAAAATCCCTTCCACAATCAACAATAATGCTAACTTGAACTTGTGGTTGTCCAAGACTTTGTGCTTCATGAACCTTGTATAAAGGTCTTGCACTGAAGTTTTAGAACCATCAGGAACACCAAAAAAACTGTCCATCACTTGGTTGTCTTGCTTCCTAGATGATTTAATCTCCTTGGGAAGAGGGCCACAGTTCAAGCCAGTTATCAAAGCAAATTCTTCCAGTGAAAATCTCAATAGCTGACCAACAATCTCATACCATGTCTCCCACTTCTTTTCACTCTTCAACTGCTTGAAGAGAACTGAGTGTACGGTTTGAGAAGAGAAGGTCACTTGATTGACCATTTTGACAACATCCCCAAAAGGGCTGCCACATATTCTTCTCCAGTCTTGGCATGTTAGCTTAGACTCTATATCTTTGAGATATTGCCTCCTGCAGTTAATATTAACACGACCATGCAATGCATCTCCCTTGAAGTAAGAATACATCACCTACAGAAACATAACATGGCAGGAAAATATTAGTAATATGTCAGGATGCACACTTCATATGACAGGAAACATTATTCAGAGGTGGAGAGATATGCAAACTACACAAAAACTCCTAAATGCACATAAGCTACATAAGCTACACAAAACCAAAGTTCAAGTGTTGGGAAACAGAGAAGAGGATGTCAGGACACAGTGAGGAGGTTGTCAGGATAACCCTAAACAATCTAGACACAGTGAGGAACAGATGATGTACATGCATTTCCTTAAAAACTAACAATATTCAGAAACTCAAATCCAAATACTTCCACTACATAAACTAGTTCACAATGCACATAACAGGAAGTATTTTTAGAGGTGTCAAGATTCATAATACACATGAAGAAATGAAATTCCTTAAAAACTAACAATATTCAGAAACTCAAATCCAAATACTTCCACTACATAAACTCCTAAATGCACATAAGCTACACAAAAACAAAATTCAAGTGTCGGGACACAGACAAGAGTATGTCAGGACAAAGAGAAGAGGATGTCCGGACACAGTAAGGAGGATGTCAGGATAACCCTAAACAATAATCAAATTATTCACAACTTTGTTCTCAACTCCAATTACAGGTGCAAATGTACATTTTATCTCAAATTTACATGCATTGGCTTCAGTCATGAACCCTAAATTCACCAATTTAACTCATATACTCGAATTGAATAACAAAATTTCAGAAATTTCACTTACATTGTCCTTAAAAGCCAGAGGCTCCATAGTTCTCCATTTTTCCAAGAGATTCAATACCTCCTTCTTCCTCTGGGAGACTGCTCTTTCCCCTTTCGGCGCCGACTTCGCCGACGAACCCTTATTAGATTTGGGGGTTTTCTCGGTTTGCCTCTTCTTTCTTCCTTTAGAGTCTCCATGTGAGTCTCTCTTTCTTTTCTGGGGTGCGGGGGGTGCGGAACCTTTGTCACGGCCATAACTGGAGCGGTTGAGATTGGGAGAAAGAGTTGTCGGAGATTGCGAGCGAGAAAGAAAGAGGTTGAGAGCGAGAAAGAGCGGTTGAAACCAGTTGAGAGAGGTCGGGAATGGTGAAAATTTCAAAATGGTGAAAGGAGGAAGATGAACAGTTGAACGAGAGAGAGAAATGGGTGAAATGGGTGAAGGTTGAGGTTGTTTAATGAGAAGTTAATTAAGTATGCTTAGGAAGGAGTTACTTTTCTAAAACCGTCATTACAAAATACTTAACATTTCCTTTTTTCCTTTTTTTATTATTATAATTTCCTTTTATTTTTTATAAAGTGTTTTTTATTTATTTAATTTCCTTTTATTTTTTATTTATTATTTTGATTATCCTTTTTCTTAATTTCATAAATTATTAAAATAATGAGTTGAGTTAAAAAAATAATGATAAATTAAATTATAATAAATCTTTTTTTTTTAATAGTAAAAATATTTTTTTGGACTATTATAACCCTCAAATGGATATAACAGTCATATCCGCTTGAAATTGGGCATATGTGTAATTTAGGTACAAAAAGGGGGTATTTGGGACAATATTTTCCCATGATATATTAGTAAGGGTTCTATTTACATTGTTATACATACAAGTATACACCTAGTTTAGCTCTCGTTCGCACAGATTTATAAAATTTAAAATTTGATATATTTATTATTTTATCTCGATTTATAATAATAATAAAATTTAATTAAATGAAATTTTACCATATCATTGAATTGGCAAGTAAGATTCGATAATTTTTTAATTGACTCAAACATGGAAAAAATAATTAAAGATTTGATAAAGGATATGGAAACGTGATGTCGCGAAAATGATATGGAGTCGTCATGGGGAAATCACTATTATAAAGTCATGTAACAAAATTGGAGATTTACTTTAATAGATATATATAGTAGATTATAGGCAGAATTGCAGAACTACCCTACCTTGGGTAAATAATTTGCAAGAATAGTTCCAAAAAATGGATATTACAAGCATATCCACATTCTATTTTCTTTTGCCTTTTCTTTTTGATAATGAAAATGAAAATTGATATAGAAATAAATGTAAATAAAAATGGATTTATAATCTATATCTATATCTATATATATATATTAAAACAGAGCTATTTAGAGCTCTCTCATTTATTCTGACACCACAATGCCGACGTGTCATTTTGTCATTTATCTTTCAAAATAGAATTATATATTTTATTTTGGAAGATTAATTTGTTGTCCCCGTGTTAAACTGTTAACACGGGGGTTGTTTGTGCCTAAAAATACGACGAGTAAGGAACGCGTGAAAGGCTACGCGTAGAGTGATCACGTCGACGCAACGAGAAGGAATGAAGATGTCGTTGACGTTCAAGATAGAGTCGGCCGAGTGAATATTATCTCTTTTCTTTATATTATTTATGTAATTGGTAAAAGATACTAGAAAGAATATCTTTAACCTTATTTTTATATCGTCGTAAGATAGAAGAGAAAAGAGAAAGATCTCGTTTACTTAAAGATAAAACTAGGGTTAACCTATAAATAGAGGCTAACGCCTGCTTTGTATGGATTCAGCCACTTCCGAGCAACAACATAAGTCCAAGCTTCAACCCTAATTTTCCATCTTGTTCTTGAGTGTTGAGATTGATACCGTCATATTTGATATTTGCCCTACAATTGCTTAATTATCATCTCGTTGGTAATTTCGCTACAAATAGGGGTTATAGAAGACACGTGTTAAACTGCTAACATAGCTATTTAGAGCTCTCTCATTTATTACACAGTATGTAGCAACAAATTTGTTGTCCAATTTCTTGTGTTGTTTACCTCTTATATACTATAGCATTGCAACTATTTTCTAGATTAGTAATACTGTAGCATCTAACGTGATTTATAAATGCCTCCACTAAATATAGCTAGCTTGATTTCTATTATTTTAAATTTTAAATTTTAAATTTTTAAATAGATTGTTGTCCGATTTATAGTTGAACTAAAATCCAAAATCGAACTTTGTACATTACATCTTCTGTTACGTAATGTAATAATCTGTTTAACGAAATAATATTCTTAACTATTAAATTTGAAAAACCTTACAAATAATTAGTTGAATGAATGTTATCACACTTTTAACTATCTTTTTTTGAAATCATGTCCACATTTTTTCAGAATATTATTTTATTAAAATTCATTATTTATACTATAATTCTTGATTTTTAAATAGCTCATTTCCTAAACAAAATTAATTAATTTGTTCAACGTACAATTCAAAAATTCAAAAAATAATATTTCTTTCTTATTATTAAAATAATATATAAACAATTCAAAAATCCATTGCGCCCATCTTTGAACCGGGTTGTTAAACAAATTGATCTCAATTACATTAACCGGTTTTTTAATTTATATTTGAGCGCATTACAGATGCGCCCAAAGTTAAATCGGTTTAAATATTTAAAATTTTAAAGCATTAAACCGGGTTATTTAACTCGGTTTTCAACTCGGTTCAGGTTGGACGCATCCTGGATGCGCCCAAAGTCAAAACCGGGTTTTTAAAAAAAAGGCGTGGACGTAACGATACTGCACCGAAAACTGGTGCCAGTTATAATTTTCCGGGTGCGGGATTTTTTTGGTGAGGTTGCATGTTGGTTTGATTCTTCTACTTTTGTAAACTCATGCACCCCACCAATGGATACTAGCAAATTTCCAAAAACGGGTTAAGTAACCTGTTTTACAATGTTTAATGAAGAAAGTAACCCGTTTTAATTAAGGAAGGTTAACTAACCCTTCCCCCTTTTCTGTTACACGCGCGCTCCTTCCATCCTCCTTCACGCCGTTTTTTTTCGTCCTCCTTCACGCCGATTTCCATCCTCCTCCTTCTTCCTCTCCTCCCCGGTGCAAAACAATAATCGTTCCTTCCCGGTGCTGTCAGTTCGTCGTCGTCCTTCCTCCTTATTCGGCGCAAAAAACTCGTTCTTCCGTTGTTGTCTCTCCTTCTCCTCGCAGCGACTCGTCTCCACCAGAAATCTCGACGCCACGCCTCGCCTCGGCTCCCATCGTCTGGACTTGGTGATCGACGTTTCTGGTAAGATTAATGAAGCACGCTTCGCGCGCTTCATAGAAACTCTCTCGGGGTAGCTTCTAGGGTGAAATTCAAGGTTTGACTTCATCAAACTAACAAAGCACCAATATGTCTTCGCGATGTAAGAAACATCCTGCTGTAAATTCGAATTCGAGGTAAGATAAATTTTGTCATCATATAATTCCGTGACTGTGAATGCTCAAACACACGAAATAATTAAATAAACAGTGATTTTTAAGACGTTCTGGATTTGAGATGACAAAATGTTGTTAAAAAAAGGATTTTGATGGACGAAAAAGATGAGGTACAATGATTGAATAAAATAATGGAAACTGGATGACAGAGTTGATGAATATAGAATGATACTGTTGAATGTTGATGCTGATGACAATATGACGCTCATATGGAATACTGATTAGATATAGAAAGTTGAATGGGAAAATGTTGAATAAACAAAGATGTTGTACAGAATTATAATTTTGAGGACAAAATATTGGATTAAGATTGGAAAGTTGATGACAGAATATTGAACTTAGATTTAAAATTGTAAATGTGATGACATTTTGATTAATAGATTCATTTTAATTTAGGACATAATTATTTTTTTGATGACAAAATAATAATTAGACATACTGTAATTTTGATGACAGAATTGTATTTTTGAGGACAAAATATTAGACTAAAAGATTGGAAAGTTGATGACAGGATTTTGAACTTATATTTAGAATATTAAGTGTGATGACAAATTGATAATTAGTTTCATTACAATTCAGGAATTGAACAGTGATGACAGAATGTTGATGGATTTAGATGACAAACTAATGGTTAGACATAATGTAATTTTGATGACATAATATTTTTTAAGAGAAAAATGTTTATGATAATTGAAATTTGATGATTTGCTTAATATTAAATTTTGATTTATAATTTCATAGTTGTGTGTTGGATGACAGGATTGAGATGAAATATAGGATGATGCTATGAATTGTAAACATGAAGACAAATATAATACGAAGACAGTTTTGTTGTTTAAGAAAAGAAGTTGATGACAGGATTTTGAACTTAGATTTAGAATATTAAGTGTGATGACAGATTGATAATTAGTTTTATTACAACTTAGGAATTGAACAGTGATGATAGAATGCTGATGGATTTAGATGACAAACTAATGGTTAAACATAATGTAATTTTGATGACATAATATTATTTAAGAGAAAAATGTTTATGATAATTGAAATTTGATGATTTGCTGAATATTAAATTTGGATTTATAATTTCATAGATGTTGTGTGTTGGATGATAGTATTGAGATGAAATATAGGATGATGCTATGAATTATAAACATGAAGACAAATATAATACGAAGACAGTATTGTTGTTTAAGGAAAGAAGTTGATGACAGGATTTTGAATATAGATTTAGAATATTAAGTGTGATGACAGTTTGATAATTAGTTTCATTACAATTCAGGAATTGTACAGTGATGACAGAATGTTTATGAACACAATAACTTGTACTATGCAGATACAAATGAACATTCTAAAAGTATGTTGGGGGGGGGGGGAGAATGGAAGATGAAAGATGGTTCGAATGCTTATGTTGGCACATTGGTTTCAAAAGCATTTGTAATCGACATAAACATAGGGCTGGACGGTGCCAAGGATACAATTATTCAAAGGTTTAAGTTGAAGACACAAGCACATGAAATTGACTTGTCGCACTTGAACCCTTCCAGAAAATTCAGATACCATATATTGTGGACACAGAGGAGGACTTCAAGTGTTTCATTGACATCAACAAATCAGAGAAGGTGCAATGGAGTGTGCCATTGTATGTGACAGATAGAAAGAAGAAGAAGACAACTAAAACAACGGTAGTGAGTGAAAAAAGCAGCCTTGTTCCATTTCAAATTGATTATGAGATGCAAGGTGGGAATGAGGTAATAAATTGTGAATCAAGGGACAAAAATACTGAATTGGAAGAAATTATGGAGGGTGATAGTCCTAGTCATGAAGACTACATAGGGTTCATCCATATTGGACAGGTTTTCGACTCAAAGGAGATGCTGAAAGTTGCACTTAAGAAAGTCGCTATGCGGGAGAACTTTGTGTACAAAGTCTACAAGTCAACACCTGATTTATTTACTGTCAAGTGTGCAGATTAGAACTGCAACTGGGGGTGAGGGCAATGGTATTGAAAGACACATATTTCTTTGAGATAAGAAAGTATAGAGAAGAACACACATGCTCTTTTGACTTTAGGTGTGAAAACCAGTGCAAGCCAGCATACAAGATGGTTGGAGAGCAAATAAAAACAAGGTAACAAAAAAATATGCAAAAAGCTATGATTTTATACAAACACATTAATATTGAAAGATGACAGTTTGATTGTTTTATTGTGTGTATAGGTATGAAGGGGTGAAAACTGGACCGAACCCTAAAAGTATCCGGAACGACATGAGGAAAGAACATTGTATGTATGTGAGCTATTGGAAGGCATTGAAGGCAAAGGAATGGTCACAAAATTTGATTAGAGGAACACCGGAAGAAAATTATGGAATGTTGCCGATCTATTGCCACATGATCAAACAAGTCAACATAGGCACATACACAAAGCTTGAGATTGATGACCAAAATCGCTTCAAATATGTGTTCATAGCAATAGGAGCTCCTATAAGAGGATTCAAACAAATGAGAAAGGTATGTACACATACATTGCTGCACTTGATGACAGATCATGATGATGATTAAATAGAAATATATTAGAAATTATTATTACACTATATTCTGAAAAATTTGGCAAATAAAACAAATGATGACAGTTTTGATACAATAACATTCTACAAGATATAGATTTTGCTTTATAACGAACTTTTGATGTAAGTGAAATGAAGCGCGCTTCATAAGAAATATAAAAAAGATGACAGCTTACAATAGTTGGACTATGGATGACAAATAGTTAGGAAAATTAATGAAAGAGAAAAGAATACTAGATTACAATAATATTAAAAAAAATCTTATGATGAGAATATGTGTTGATGACAGAATTCTAAAATAAGATAAAGCATGGAAGGATGAATGAGGACAGTGTTTGACAAATATTAAAAATATTGAAATGAATAAAATTGCCTTTCTTGAGGACAATATTTGATGACAATATTATTAAAAAAAATATCTTTAAATGTGTATTGCTCAGAATATGTGTTGAAGGATGCATGATGACAATATTTGATTACGGAATTCTTGAAGGATGCATGATAACAGTGTATGAAGAATAGAAAATTTTACAATGAATAATTCTATATTTCAATGGGTTAGAAACAAAAATATATAAAAAATGTGTGTTGATGACAGAATACTTTTCTTTTGAAGGTAATCATGGTGGATGGAACGCATTTGCATACAAAGTACAAAGGGCACCTATTGATTGCAACTGCGCAAGATGCGAACCAACAAATTTATCCCTTGGCGTATGCAATTGTTGATTTAGAAAATGATGGATCTTGGACATTCTTCTTCCAACAGCTTATTACAGTGATCCCTAGTTCAGAGGAGTTGGTGATTGTGTCTGATAGGCATCCCAGTATTATAAAGGCAGTGGAGACCATATATACATCAGCAAAGCATTGTGTGTGTAGAAGACATGTTCATCAAAACCTCAAGCAAAGGTATAAGGAAAGGGGTGTGCACAAACTCTTTACTTTGGCTGCAAACACTTATACAAGAAGGGAATTTGAGGAGAACTTCAAGAAGATATGTGCAATAAATCAAGAAATGGGGGATTACTTGGTTAATGCCAAATTTGAGAAATGGGCAAGATCACATTGCAAGGGAGACCGATACAACCTAATGACTACAAACAATTCAGAGACCATTATTAATAAGGTCCTACTAGAGGCTAGGTCATTTCAGGTTGTTGCCCTATTGGAGTGTGTTTTAGAAATGTTGATGAGGTAGTTCGTTGAAAGGCGCAACAAAATAGAAGAAATCCTGAGCAAAGTGGTGCCACCAAACATTGAAGAAATACTTCAGAAGAGGCATAAGTTGTCCAAGAAATATGAAGTGAGGCCATTGAATGGATTCCAATACCAGGTGATTGGAGGAGATTTCTATGGAGTTGTGGATTTGGCGAAAAGAAGCTGCACTTGCAGAGTGTTTGATCTAGACCATATTCCTTGTGTACATGGAATAGCAGCAATGCAGAAAGCAAAGGTGAAGGTGACAGGATTCCTGAGTGACTATTACAGATTTGAGAATTGGTTCAATTCTTACAAGGAGACAATATATCCCGTGCCTAGGCAAACTGAAGAAATGATTCCAGAGGAGATCATGAACATACAATGCCTACCTCCCAAGCTAGAGACACAAAGAGGGAAACTTAAGAAGAAAAGAATACCGTCAATTGGTGAGTTCCCAAATCACAGCAAGAGGAGGTGTGGACCAAGAAGACCCGCAAGATGCAGTATATGTGGATCCACTGAACACAACAGAACATCTTGCATGAACAAAACCCTAGAAGCCAGAAGTTCTCCATTTGTTCTTGAATAGTTTGATTACAAAAAATACTATTACACATATATAGCTTGCATTATTGTCATTTTTGAATTGATTTGAACAAGGATTTTGGATGACAATGCACATGGTCATTGCAATAAATAAAAATTGATGAATTATATTAAATCCTAATTTGTTTGCATGAGAAAAGCACACAGATGGAGCTAGATGACAAATGATAGTTGATGACAGTTGAACAATCATCAACCCATAAAATTGTCATCAAGCTCTATCAAAAAATTATGAGAAGTGCAATGAAGCATGCTACGCGTGCTTCATAAGATAAATACAAAAATTATAAAATAAATGATGACATATGACAGAATACAAAAAGAAATATGATTAAACAGTTGATGACAATTTAGATAATTAGTCTATAAGATAAAATGATAACTCTGTCATCCATGATGACAAGTATATGAAATCATAACATATTAATAACACATGGATTTAAAAGATTCAAAAATTTAGAATATTTGATTACATATGAAAAAATAGATGACAATATCAATATCTGTCATCAAAACAAAAATAGGAATTGATTGATTTTTTTTTTCTTTTATTGGATAAGTTCGACACATAAAGTGAAGTTACATTAATAAAAGATCATAAAGAAAAATACAAATCCCATAGCAAAAGGACACAACAACACTTGGATAAGCCATAAAAACATAAAATTCCATAGGTAGATGACAGAGACACATAAAAAGGTTAAACACCTCTTTTGACAACCCTAACCAGGTACATAAGATAACTAACACCCCCATCAATTCAAATAGGAGACCTTGATCCTTCTTTATTTTATTGTCTGCACCAAACTTCCTCCAACCTTTACCAAACCTATAGGAATTGTTTGGATTCTCATGGTCACTGAATTTCACCAATACTTCCCACACTTGTTCTTTATCTTCCACACACAAGATGATTTCCTTATCTTTGAACTCCTTGAGATATTCATGCGCCTGGTCAAAAGGGATTGGATGAAATATATAAAACTGAATGATATTAAAATTTAAAAGAAAACTGAAAAAGAGATTAGGTAATAACATAAAGGATGGAATTTTTACCAATCTACAATCATTTTCCACAAATGACCTCTGCATCTCAACAAGAAAAGTCCTTTCCCAGTTGATTTCATCTGCCATTGTGAGGAAACTACTGCACAAACTCGGGTTATAAATAAAATGAGTGCCAATGAACTTGCAATAGAAGAAAAAACTTGAAAAATGAAACTCTAAAAAATAAAATACTTGCCTTGTAAACGATTTGCTCTGTGGAAATATACAAAAACCAGATCAAAAGGGGGAGTGTGGGATTTCTGGAAAGGAAGATGATGATATATATCTAGGAAAGGAGTTAGGGTTGCATAGAATACATTAATTT
Organism: Oxyria digyna; assembly: GCA_029168935.1. Taxonomy (NCBI): domain Eukaryota; kingdom Viridiplantae; phylum Streptophyta; class Magnoliopsida; order Caryophyllales; family Polygonaceae; genus Oxyria; species Oxyria digyna. Next base: position 26,467,692 of record JAPVLV010000013.1, read on the forward strand.
GGTCAAACACACATTTAATGCTATTGTTGGTTAGGTGAGCATATTGATATCACTTTTTAATTCAGCTCACCAATGCATGGAGGTTTCGAAAATTGAAAAACTTTAGTGATACACCAGAAAAAACAAAAAAAAAATGCCCAAAATAAAGGCTGCCTTATAACATGAATGATGATGACAGATGAAGGCTGATGAAAGAAAAATTTCTGAATGAAAATAACTGTCATCAAAGAATTATAACAAATTTGATGAGGAGAACAATGAATTAATTCACATACACAAAAATGATATGATGAAAAAAAATACAATTTATAAATTTAGTACTATTATGATAGGAATCAAAAATAAAAATAATACTAACAGTTGATGACAATTACAAAATTTACATAATGGAGAAGAATTAAAGATATTCTAATCAAATGTTAAAATAAAATACTAAATGGGTGATGATAGATGATGACAATTATTAACTAAACAAAGAACTGTCATCAAACATTGACACTTTATGAAAGATGACAATTGATGACAATTTATTAAATGAACATAGAACTGTCATCAAACATTGACACACTTTATGAAAGATGACAGTTGATGACAATTTATTAAATGAACATAGAACTGTCATCAAACATTGACACACTTAATGAAAGATGACAGTTGATGACAATTTATTAAATGAACATAGAACTGTCATCAAACATTGACACACTGAGTGAGAGGCAAATGAAGCACGCGTAGCGTGCTTCATAAAGGTGGGTATTAAAAGACAACAATCATTAATGACAATGATCTTGAGTAAAATAGGGACAAAAATGATGACAGTGTAATAAAAAAATTTCTGTCATCTGGATGACTGTATGACAGAAACACAATCATTAAGAAATATATATATAGGGGACAAACAAAAAACACTTTATTTAATTTGTCATCACGAAGATTAGATTTCAAACAAACTGTCATCCTTACAAACAAAAAGTGTCATCACAAGGAGTACAAGGCACACATTATCCCAAATTGTCTTACACAACTGAAACACACACTGTCGTCCATGATAACCCTATGAACAAGTTTTAATGTAAGTGAAAAAAAGTTGAATCACTTCTTGGGCTTGGTACGATTAAGCGGTAGAGGCTTCCACACAATCTCTTGGTGAAATAGTTCAATTGCCATCTTCTCCCTAAGGGCCCTCACATGATCGTCATCCAGCTCATCCAAGGAACTCCCAAATGCAAAAGCTTCAATGTACTTTATTGTATAGAGACCACAATTACCACTAAAACCAAAAGAAACACAAAAACAAAAAGGGTTATGCAGTGTAAGATTGGGAAAAAATAAACACAACAGAAATTACAATAAGTTATAAAAAAATGCTAGAAAAAGGAATAATGAATACATACCCTACATCTTGGGGGAGAGAAGGGTGCCTACTGAGAGTGAAATCATTGTCTAGGTTCCCGATGTGATTGAACATCCCACTTCTGTTTAACAAAACAGGGAGTAATTTGCAAAGAGGATGAAGAGATTCAATAATGAATTCATCCTTGTAGAAACTAGCTCTCGATTCTGGGGTATATAAAGAGTCCATAACAGTAATATGCTTCTTAACCAAGTCTATCTCTAGACCAACCCAATGTTCTTCATTGATATTAAAGGGTGAGTAAACCCTTGAGACGTCATTAGCCCACGATTTCCCATAGGCTGGTGGATGAGCACTAGAAAAGTAATCAAGATGAAAATTAAGATTGTAATCTATACCAGACAACACCTTCTCAAGACACTGGGGGTTCAACCTACTAAACCAAACCCAGTCCAGAATAACTACATCCTTGAATTTATCTCCCTCATCAAGTATTCTTTTCCTCATGAAATATAGGGCCTCAGATAAATGCTGGAAAATCGAAAAGAATTCTAGCATTTATATAAAAATATAAAAATAATAAATATATAAAAATGGTTTCAGTGATAAAACACTTACAACGTCATCAAACCAACAATTCTTCTTAATCAGCTTCCGGAAGAAAGTTTTAGAGAGGCTAATATCATTCCATTTTATAGTGGCTTCTTCCTTGCTGCAAAAAAGAAGAGGACAAAACGCAAAATATAAAATGTCATCATATAATATATGTCATCATTCAAAACTGAAAATAAACAATACAAAAATATCATCATAAAAAAGGTTCTATTACAAACACATAATTGATGACAATTATAGACATGAGGAAAAATTCAAACACAAAACAACATGTTTTCAAAAAAAAAATATATAATAAAGTGCTTGATGACAAATGTATAATAGGTCTAACAAAAAATGTTGACGACAAAAATTATGATAATTGAACATAGAAAAGTTGATGACAATGTGTTGATAGCTTAAATAATAAAGTGCTTGATGACAGGATTGATAACAAGATTGTCATCATACTAAAAGTGCTTGATGACAGGATTGATGCAACTTTTGATTGGAGACAAAATGAAGCGTGCTACGCACGCTTCATGAGATATAAACATAAAAATGCACTTAAGCCATGAAATAAAAGATTTGATGACAAAGTTAAAATAAGAATTGAATGTATATCTGATTTACTCTAACACTGGAATAATGTACTAATGACAAAGTTAAGATAAGAATTCAAAAAATATAATAGATATGACAGAATATAGATTTGATGACAAAATAATGATTAGAAAAATATAACTAAAAACAAATAGAACATACCCATCTTTTAGCCATGCATAGAAGACCATGCGATCGTCGTATTCGTAGAAAGAGTACGATGGTCTTGGAGGCATACCTATCGGTTTAGGTGGCACTGTGAAGGGACTCAGAAGGACAGGGCTAGGATGACCTACCACTAGTGAAAAAAACACCTGTTGAGGCGGTCAAAAACCCCCCTGTTGAGGCGGTCAGGGGTCGCTGCAACAGGGGGGGCTGCAACAGGAAATGAGCTGTTGAGGCGGACAGCGCCCGCCTCAACAGAGGGGTCTGTTGAGGCGGTCGGGAGGGTGACCGCCTCAACAGATGCAACGTTTTCTACCTCTGTTGAGGCGGGCAGAAGGGCGACCGCCTCAACAGAGGGGGTCTGTTGAGGCGGGCAGAAGGGCGACCGCCTCAACAGAGGGGGTCTGTTGAGGCGGTCAAAATGGTGCCCGCCTCAACAAGTAGGCAAAAAATTTATCTGTAGAGGCGTATTGATTCCGCCCGCCTCAAAAACACATGAGCCAACTAAAAAAAAAAGTAGCATCAATATATCTAGCAACTATATCAGAACAACACCGATTCCAGCAAGAACAAGTGTGTAAGAAATACAAAAACAAGAACAGTAATATCAGAATACAAAAACAAGAACACTATATAAGAACAACACCAGATCCAACAACTTCGAAATTGTAGCATCGATCAAAATATTGAGCAACAATTGTAAAATTTCTTACACAGTCCAGCAACTTCGAACAACACCCACAAACCGATCTGTGTATAAAAACTAACCCAAAGAATTGCAAAAACTAACCCAAACAATTGCAAAAACTAACCCAAACAAAAACAATCTTCAACAAACTAATCCAGATCTGATGGAGATGGAGACGGCGAAGTCGAACTCGAACTCGAGCCGAGAGAGATGGAGACAGTGAAGCCGAAGACAAGAGCGATGGGACGGTGAAGCCGAGAAGATGAACACCCGATCTGATGGAGATGGAGGCGGCGAAGTTGAAGCTCTAGCCAAGAGAGATGGAGACGCTGCAAATCTGGGTTCCAGAGAAGATGAACACCAAATCTGATGGAGATGGAGATGGAGACGGAGAAGTCGAAGCTTCAGCCGAAGACAAGAGTGATGGGTGAATGAGATCTGATGAGGGAAAGAAGCAAAGAGTTTGATGGGTGAATGAAGAGTTTGATGGGAAGGGATGATAATAATGGAGATCGTTTTTTATCTGAGGGAGAATAAAGAAGCACAAAGAATTTCAAACCGTTAGATTAAATTTTTTACACCTAATCAACGTTGGAAAATGGTGATCCGTGGACATGTGTAGGATAATTAGAGGCGGGCGCATGACTGCCCGCCTCTAATTTTTGTGTTATTTTGAGGCGGACGACTTACTGCCCGCCTCTAATCTCTTCGTCGCATCATTTGAGACGGGCGCCTTACTGCCCGCCTCTAATTTTTGGGCTCTGTTGAGGCGGGCGCCTTACTGACCGCCTCAACAAGTCAAAAACACAAATATTATTTGAGGCGAACGGATATTTGCCCGCCTCTAAAGTACCTGTTGCAGCGAACTAAACGACTGACCGCCTCAACAGATAGTAGAATAAGACTTTTTGCGTCGGTTTTTAAGGTGACCGCCTCAACAGGGGGGCTGCAACAGGTGTTTTTTCTACTAGTGTACCCTAGAAGACTTCCTAGGCAAGTTGTCATCAGGTGCCACATTGTCTTCAGAGACCATGTTATCAAGATCAACAACTTCCCCAACTGCCACCGGATTGAATGGAACATCTGCCACAGGATCAACAACTTCATACTCCTCCTCTGTGTTGACCAAATTGTCATCATCAACCATACCATCACCAATTTCTGGTTCAAGTCCAAGAGGAGGTGTAAGGGATGAATTTTGGGAACCAGATGGAATAACTAGAAATCCAGCATCACTTTCACCAACAAATTAGTTGACGTTGTAGCAATCCGATTTACCGTCATCAAGTACAACATCTAACTCTTGTTGCTTTGTATCCTTGGGGCTATCCAGAGATTGCTTCAGGGAAGGTGAACTGGCACCAAGAGATAATGGAAGAATACACTCACCCACACTGTCATCCTTGGGAATATCTTCAGAGTGCCTTAGTGAAGAAGAGCTAGGCTTGCCATGGGATTTAGACTTCTCAGATGAAGAAAAAAAAAGTTTTTCAGTAGCTCCACCATTATTGTCTCCACCTTTACTTGAATGGCTACGCTTGGACTTTTCAGACATGGAAGAACCCACTTGACCATCTTTCTGAACAAGGACAGTAGACGGCCCACCAACAATGTCGTCCTGCTTATTGTCCTCAACATTAAGCTCAACAGTGGCAGAGTGAACCACAACTTTGCCAACACTGTCCTCCAAATTATTTCCACCACTAATCCTCACAGTAGCAGAAGCATCAACAAATCCACAAGCTTCCTCCAACACTTTAAGATTGTTGAGGATTGGATCGGTTGGAAGAGGAGTTGATTCAGCTTGGTTGGCTCTTGTTGAAGATATTAATGTCTCAATGAGGCTCCCGATGTCAACTAGCTTTTTGAAGACATCCTCTAGCTTCAAGGTGTGACCAGTTACAATGCCTTGAACAGCAACCATCACATTGCACATGTGATCAACTTTGTTGCTCAGATCAGAAATCTTATCAGAAAACTCATTGTTGTTCGAACCTTGGGGAACGCTTGAGTTGCCTTGAAATACAGGGGAGTTTGGATCAAAGCCACCACTCTTGCGATCAACCCTCCTTGAATCTGTCTTGGTTTTAGCACTTGATGATGAGGAAGCCGAGCCTTTGGCATTTGAGGACACAACCTTTGATGCACTGCCTCCAAAAAACTGAGAATTCAAACTCTGAAGAACATTGTCAACCGCAAAATCCACATTCTTAACTGGATCCCTCATAGGAAGAGCACTAGTAGGGATTGGCTTATCTGTTACTAGTAAAACTGATCTCTTCCTTGGAGAAGTTCTCAACACCATTGTTGAGTTTGGATTGGAATCATTCTTGCCCTTTGGAGCTTGGTCTAACTGAAGAGGCTTTTTGGGAGGACTTTTCTTGGTTGCAACTGTATTCACTAAGCGAAGAGATGGCTTATCAGATTTAGCTACCTTCAACTTCATAGATGGGTTGGCGTCCACCTTCCGAGCCCTAGTAACCCTTACAGCTGGCGCCTGATTGACGATCTCATTCTTCCTTTTGCGTGTATAAACTTTATTCTTCGGAAGAGTAGCCGCAATCGCAGTGTTGAAGGAAGCTTCTTTATCAGCCTTCTCTTTCGCAACATTGAGAATGTGCTCAGCAAATCCATCAAACAGAGGGTCGTCGCTTTCATCAAGGAAATTCAGATGCTGAAACCTTTCATGCTCTGAGTAGGGGGGATATCTACAATACTGAGAACACATGAAGACAAAAATTAGATATATAATATAGATAAAATGTATTAGAAGACAAATATAAAACCAAACTGAAAAGATGAAAAGAAGAAATATATACCAGATTAATTTCGTTCACTTGTTTCTTAATTGCGCTGAACCAAAAACTACTAACTTCCTGGTTGAACCAACAAAGACAGTAAGGGATCTCTCTTGCACCAGCTATAGTACACTTCACAATATCCCGAAATTGAGGGAACGTTTCAAGAATCCAGACCTAAAAAAGATAGAAAAAAAGTATAAGCAAGTTAAAGAAGAAAATAACTAATAAAAAGTAAAATGGGATACAGATACAATAGTTGATGACAGAATGATATAAAAAAGATTTAAACATATAATATGACCGATGACAAGAAATTAATGAATGTGAAATGAAGCGCGCAAAGCGCGCTTCATAAGAAATATGACAGGATAATAAGTATGAATCATTCAATTAAGATGACAATATTGATAGGATCATGACATGATGAACAAAAGAGGTACTGATGACAGGTGTTTATGAAACTCAGTAATGCAAAAACGATGTAGTATAAACAAACATGTCATAACACACTTAAAAATCATGATTGATGAAAGTTGTATAAGTAACTCAGTAATACAAGATATAGTAAAGAAACATGTGAGCAAAAAATATAAATAGGCTAATTGAAAGAGATGATGACAGAATGATCCGATAGAAAAACTAAAAAGACTATGAGATCAGTTTAAAATATACCTTAAAGGCTATGGGATATCCATACAAGTAAATTGTAACTCTGGTGTCATGAGGACGCTCGCCTTTCACTGGCCGCCCCACACTAGCTGCCTTCATGAGATGCTCGATGGTTGTAGAGTACACTAGCCTACCCCATGGATACTTCCGAAATTCAGACATATTTGTTGAAAGCTTGTAAAATTCAGACCTAATAGGATGATTTGGTCGTTGAGGAAGGAGAATGCCCTCAACAATAAGCAAATAGGCCAAACTCAGCTTCCTAGCTGGATTGGCCTCGATAGCAAAGAATGCTAACAACTCAGTCAACTTACAACTTCTGACCCCGAATTCGTCAAACATGTTTGCATCCGGGATATCAAAGTTGGTACTACCATGACAATCTAGCCCGGTTACAGCTGCAAACTCCGGAAGACCAAACCAGCACACATGGCCTTTGATGTTGAACCACATTTCATGAGATTTCTTCGTCTTGACTTGATGAAGGATGAAATAATAGATCAGATGAGATGAGACCTTCAACGTGTCGGCCCAGATAACAATAGGGGGGATATTGCATTTCTTAATTCATGGAGTTCAGCAGGGCCAAGATGCTCTTCAATAATGCGAAAGAGATCCCAATGCGCAAACATATTCACCTGAGACGACATATGCATGGATTCCGGGCAAATATACTCAGCTTTGGAAATATCCATCTCAACCTAAAAAAGGTAAACAGAACAAAATTATATTGTAAACTAATGGGAAAACACAAAATCACAAAAAAAAGTTGATAGTTACTGTCATCAACAATAAGGAAAACAGAACAAAATTATCATCAACAAAATAAAGGACAACAAAACCTTTAATACGGCATACAAGATACTGTAATCAAATGTCAAAATTTTTAGATAACTACTGTCATCAAATTGATCAAAAAATCAAATATAGAAGCACTAAACTGTCATCAGAGAGACCTAATATAATTTATTAGAAAAACATTATAGAAATTTGATGACAAATCAACATTGTCATCAAAAAAGAAGAAATAGACAAACAAATCCTAATATAGAAGATAGTGTAATCAAACCTCAAAAATTTTAGATAACTACTGTCATCAACCTTCAAAACAAAAATCAAATAGAGCAATAACAATGTCATCCAAGAGTCATAAAAAATTGTATTTGAACAAAACACATCGTCATCCACATTGTCAAACACATTGTCATCCACATTGGAACAAACCACATTGTCATCCATATTGTCATGCACAAAAATCAAATAGAGCAATAAAACTGTAATCAAGGGAAAACCATCTCGATGACAAACACATTGTCATCCACAATAGTATAATACTGAGATCTCACTAAATAAACTGTCCTCAACATAAAACACAAACAAATACATTGTCATCGAACCAAAAAACAGATGACTAAGGAAACTAACTGTCATCAACATCAAAATATATAATTGTCCTCTAAAATAGTAGAATATTCAAGGGAAAAGCATCTCGATGACAAACATATTGTCATCCACAATAGTACAATAATGAGATCTCACTAAATAAACTGCCCTCAACATAAAACACAAACAAACACATTGTCATCGAACCAAAAAACAGATGTCTAAGCAAACTAACTGTCATCGAAACTATAAAACTAACATCAATTACACGCAAACAACAATAAGAAAGAACAAAAACAACTAAATATGATAGATGTGATGACAAATACAAAAATGAAACAAAGTAAAACTGTAATCAACACATGCAAATAGACACACAAGTAAAAATCAAAGAAATACTGTAAAAAATATGCAATTCGCAAGCAAAACACACAAAACAACACTGTAATCAGATCGAAAAAAGCTCAATCGCATACAAATCGAACCGTAAAAGCTAAAAACACAGAACAAAAGCAAAAACTGAATTAAATACGTACCTGTGACTGATTGTGGATGAAATGAGGTCGAAATCCAAACAGAAACTAGAGAAAAACAACTGCATTACAGAACAACAACCAAACATAGATCAGAAACCCTAATTTCTACAAAAATCAACAAAAAACGAAGAAACACGAAGAAATCGAGCAGGAAATCGACGGAATGGGATGAGAATGGTGGAGGAGTGAAGAGCGAGAGAGGAAAGTAACGGGAAGAAAGAAATTGGAATGGGAAGAGGAAAGCTTTTAATTTTAGAAGCTATATATATTTAATTTTAAAAAATTAATTAAAAAAAGAGGGAGGGTTAGTTACCATTCTTGATTAATGTGGATGTTATTTCCCACTCCTAGAGGATAATTAGGGGCAAAGGGCCCCGTTTTGCGAGCAAATTTGCAATCATGGACCGGCCCACATTTATTTCTTCCTTAATCCATTCTTTGTGGCAACTCAATTTTGATGTCCAATAGCAATGACGCGTCACTGTATCGGTCTCTTGTACAAATTAGGCTCCGTTCGGCTCCAACACATAATCTATTTTAATGACTTAAAATTGAAAAGCAGATTATGAGAGTGGTTGAGAAGATGATAGAGCTAGGGCCTAGGGGTAATAATGAGATTTTGAACACAGTAATAATAATGATGATTTTAGAAAAAGGAGCCAAACACATATTAAAGATTATAATATATTATAACATATTATAATGAATAAGCAGGTGGATGCCGAACACGGCCGTAGTTATCAAGCACCTCAGATCTCAATACTATGCCCGTTTCTCTTTGGAAATCAAACTAAAATTCTTGAAACATATGAAATAGGAGTGTAGACTTGATGCGAGGATAATCCGTTGATGACGATCTAGACACCATAGTCGGGAAGAAGAAGCAATGGCGAATTCGTCAATTTGAAGTTTAACTCCTTAAACACCTTCTCTTGAGCCTCCCTCCACACAAATGGGCTATGCTTCTTCGTTATCTTGGTTAGGGGTGCAACAATGGTGTTGAAATCCTTCACAAAACGCCGATAAAAGCTAGCTAATCCATGGAAACTTCTTACATGGCTAATCGAGGTGGGGGTTGGCCAATATTGAATGACTCTAATCTTCTCTTCATCCACTTTTAGTCCTTGGGAGCTCACTACAAAGACAAGAAATATAACTTTATGCGTGAAAAAATCACATTTCTTTAAATTAGCATGCAAGTGTTGTAGTCTAAGGATAACGAGTACTTCCCTGAGATGATGTTCTTGCTCCTCTAGGGACCTGTTGTAAATCAAGATATCATCGAAATGAACAACAACAAATTTCCCTATGAAATCTCCCAAAACATGATTCATAAGTCTCATAAAAGTAGAAGGATCATTGGTCAAACCAAATGGAATTACAAGCCACTCATAGAGTCCAAACTTAGTTTTGAAGGCAGTCTTCCACTCATCGCCTTCTCTCATCCTTATTTGATGATAACCACTTTTGAGATCAATCTTGGTAAAACCTGTGGATCCATGAAGCTCATCTAACATGTCGTCTAGTCTTGGTATTGGATGACGATACTTTATGGTTATATTGTTGCGGCTTGACAATCAACACATATCATCCAAGAGTCGTCTTTCTTTGGTACTAACAAGAAAAGGACAACACATGGACTAAGGCTTTCTCAAACATAACCCTTATCTAGGAGCTCTTGGACTTGATTTTGAATCTTTTGGCACTCCTGAGGGTTCATTCTATAGGTTGGCCTGTTGGGTAAAGAGGCTCCAAGAATAAGATCTATTTGATTCTCAATTCCTCTCAATGGTGGTAAACTTGTTGGAATCTCATCCAAGAACACATCTCCAAACTCCTCTAAAATAGCTTTGTATGCTTGGAGATAAGGCAACCTTGACTTCTTTACCTATCAACACAAATTTCTTGCACAATAACATCAAAGTAGTATCTAGGGCTAGATACTCACCTTACAGTTCATATTTGGACGCCAAAAGTACGCTCGAAGACGGTCTTGTCCTCGCTTTTGTGCGGCAAACCGTGGTCGCGGTTTCTTGACTGAGGCTCAGTTGTCTCGGGAGCGGGAACTGCGGCGCAGTTTTCCCACCACGATTACGGTTTTGGCTTTGCGAAGCCAGCTCCTCAGCTTTACTCGTCTTTTCCTCTCACGTCTTTCCCTTGTCCTTCTTCTTCTCATAAGCTTCTGCAATCTGTGCTGGAGTCATAGGCTTAAGGAGAATACTCTTACCGTTAAAAGTGAATGAATGGCGATTAGTGTGACCGTCATGAACAACCTTCCTATCATTTTGACATGGCCTACCTAACAAAATATGACAAGCTTGCATAGGAACAACATCACATATAAACATATCCTCATAATGACCTAATGTAAATGTGATCTTAGCTTGATTTTAACCTTTAATTCACCACATTCATTCATCCAATGTAATTTGTAAGGCCTAGGGTGATAACTAGTAGAAAGTTGCAATTATGAAATTAATTCGGTACTAGCAATGATGCAACAACTACCTCCGTCAATGATCAATATTACAAACCTTTTCCTTAACCAATCACCTAGTATGAAACAAGTTCTCTCATTGGTTATCCTCACAAGTCGCCGGTTATACATGCAAAGTTCTCTTACAAATTACAGAATCACCATGCTCATACTCAATTTCATCTTCAAAATTATCCTCAGCATGATCATAACCTAGGTTGTCTTCCTTTTCACTTTCACTTCATATTCACCTAGATGTTTAACAATTAAGACTCTAGAATTATGACAATCTCTCATCATGTGACCTTTCCCTCTACACTTAGAACATTCAATATCTCTAGCTCTAGAAGTAGGGTTAGAAGTACTCCCTTTTGGTCCGTTAGAGGGACCAAGTGTGGCTCGTGTAGGGGTTGGGCCGGATGGGGGTGGGTTTCTTCGGGGTCCACCTTGTTCCTTGCTGAGTTCCTTGGAGGGACCATCTCGGCTTGTTGGATAAGTAGATTGACCTTGCTGATTTTTTCAATTGTTGGAGGCACTCTCTCTCAATTGTTGTTGTAACAAGCTTTCTTTGATGGATTGCCTTGTATGTACCAATAAACCCAATAAATTGAAACTAACAAGCTCCTAGCACTAAGATGAGTGATGGTAGTAGTGAGATGGCTAGTGTAGGGGCGGGGTTTTAACTCAAGGTTCAGACAACAAAGCAGAAAGACTCAACGAAAAAAGAAACAAAGACTCAAAATGATTGCAAGAATGTGAATGCAAATCAACTAGTACGACTAAAAATTTGAACTCAAGAGTGGCAAAAGGAAGCGTACCTTATCTTGTCTCAACTGGTGTCAATGAAGGATTGAAGACGGAGTCGAGAGGATTAAGGTAGGTTTGGGTATGGCTCAGATTAATGAAGAACGCAGAACTCAGACAAGGGTCAAACTGCGGTCGTGGTTAGGTTGCGGGCAGTATCGAGATAGTAGCTACCGTTGTCAAACCCCAGTCGCGGTTGATCGCGACCGGTCGCAATTTTTGTTGATGTATGGGTAATTCTCCATCTTCTCTACGGGCTTGTGGCAATTCCATTTCCTCCAATTTCTTGAATTCTGACTCAAACAATACTTAACTGGACTTGACTCAACAAAATATAAATAAATGTTAAATAATGAGACTTTTTTTTTCTTTCTTTTTCTTTTGATTTTCTTTCTTTTTCTATTTTTTTGTCTCATGAAAATAAAATACAAACACTAACAGATATTAATCTCAACAAAATTGAAAAGGAAAATAAAACTAACTTGTTAGAGATAAGATTCCCTTCCTTGAAGTTGTGATTTCCTTGTTTGAAGATTTTCGTCTTGGGCTCCAGGGAAACAACTTTTCAGCAATTCTAGGGTTTTGTGACAACTGCGTTTTTGACTAGAAGGGCCGGAATTGGATGGTGGTGGTGGATCGAAATTTGCTGGTGGTGGAAGGTGGTGGTTCGGCCGAATTGTGATTGTTGTGATAGTTCGAGTGGATTTTGGAAACCAAGGTGCTCCAAACTCCAATCTTTTGATCTCTGCAAAAACAAATCAATTCAAGCTTCTTGTATGTAGCCTGAAGCAGACTCAACAAGAAAGATCAAAACTTTGAAAGACTCAAAATTAATTTCTGATAGAAACTAAAATTGATCACTTTTTTTGTGTTTTTTCTGAGGATGGGTGACTCGTGGTGTTCTTGTGAAGACAATGATGGTGTCAACCTAACTCTGATACCAATTTTATGTGGGGATAAGCCGTTGATGACGATCTAAACCAAACCTCGAACAGAAACTCGCAACAAAGAAGATAAGCGGAATTAGAATGCGATGAAAGAAAGATAGTTGAAGGATAAGACAATTGAAACCAAATCAAATAACGATAAAACCCATAGGAAAAAGAACCTTATGGAATGATGAAGAAACCCCAAAGGATTACAACCAAACACAATGGTTATGGAAGGCCAAGGCACTTAGAGGATGCTCTATGGAGACTCGAGTATGGTGGAGATTGATACACACAAGAACAACTTGGCGAATTCTACAACAATGCACTAAATGAACTCTTCTCACAAACACTCTCTTTAGGGAGGCAAACCGATAAACGTCAATTCAATAAACAAAGTGTGTGAACCTAAAACAATAGCTAAGGAAAACCATAAAAAGGGTTCCTAAGGTTTGCATAAATGAAAGGAAATAAACCAATTAAATGAATTCCTAAAATGACAAAAACGGAATAAAGAAATAATCCAAATCAATCCAAGATAAGCAAAACCCGGTAAACTTTCAGGTCCGTACCGCGTTCGCGGTTAATAAAATGCAGTTGTGGTTTTATTCCAGAGGCTACGACTTTTCTGGAATAAAAGAAGGCGAACAAAAGTGGTCGAGGAAGCTAGTGGACACGGTCACAATTTTCAGACCGCTGTCGAGGTTTCGTCTTTGCAAGAATACTCGTCTTCGACCAGGTCTGGCTCGTCTCGAACTAAAAAAAACGAACACAATCTTCAAAGATGGTTTCAAGAGATCCTCTGTATTGATAAACCCCTTAGACAAGAAGAATGCAACTAACTTGTCTAACTCTTGTTGGACCTCCTTAGCTCTCGAGCGAGTCAAAGCGCCGTCAAACTCGAGAACTATTGGCGTTGGTTGATGCTTAAATGATCCTTCATCAAGACTCCGAATACAAAATAACATAGAAATAGTAATAAAATGTATAAAATAAGCATGAGAATGACCCATACTAATATGCAACTAGACCCCTAAAATATGTATAAATTAGGCCTTATTAAATTCGCCCAAACTTAACCTTTGCTTCTCATCAAGAAATAAAGAAATTCCAAATTCTACAAGAAATACAAAGGTTGTCTCCATCCCGATCAATATCCAAGCAAGTCAATGGAAGCGTAAATATTTTATTATTCATTAAAGATATGCAAACAATCATGAAAGAGACAAGTAGTTCATCCACTCTAGACCTCACTTAGGAAAACAAATTGCGAATCACTCTCACTCATGTGTTTACGATATTTGTTTCGCTCAAACCTCTACTTTGGAAATTCATCTACCAAAGGCTTGCACTAGCATTTCGAATATCCACCACTAGGGACATACCTTGCACATGAAATAAATCAAGAGGACTTTTATTGGATTGTAATTATCTATTGACTATGTGGTGTGAAATTCGAGAAAGAGGAACTAACCAAGACAACACAACTTTAAATGTCACCAACCTTTCCTTCAACCAACCACACTTATTCCTTCTTCTTTCCATCTTCTTTTTTTTCTTGCACTTTTTTCCCCTTCAACAACCTTTTTTTTCTTTTCTTTTTCCATTCTTTTTTTTTCTGATTTTATTTCTTTTTCTTTTAAAAAAAACGTAAACACTTCCAGTTACAAGTCGTACATATAACACCTCCAAACTTGATTTTCAACCAAAAAAACAAATGGATATCACTTCCTACTTTCCGGATAGGTAAAACTCTGACAATTAGGCTCGAGATGTTTTTTTTGGAGGGGTTCCAAATAAAATTGGCTAATAAGGCACATTTGGGCTTCAAGAAGATGATTACATATAAGGGTGGTGAAAAGAAGTTATAGGTGATAGAGCTAAAATCATTGATGTCTATCAAAGAATACCTAATTAACCAACTTAGTGTAGCAGAAAAGTAAGATTTAAATCCCAAGAGAATCAAGTAGTCTATTCCTAGGCAAGTAATAACTACCAACGAATGAACCAAAGGGGGGGGGGGGGGGGGGGGTTGTTGTTCTAAAACTAATGACAAGTAAAAGTAACAAGTAGCAAGAATTGTGGTAAATCAGATTGGGAAAGCGTTTCACCTAACAAATATCCACACAGTGACATGCAAGGTTTGTCATAGATATCTCAAATTTATGCAATCTTATTGTTGTTCCTATTCCTGTTCAAATATAGATATCAGCGCAACCCGCCCTGATATAATTTCCTATTAAACAAACCCGAAGACCTTCAAGATTCAATTTAATAGAAGAATTAAGCAAAGGAATATAGCTGACCTTCAAGATTCAATTCAATAGAAGCATAAAAGAAAAGAAATAATAGAAAATCACGGACTCGGATCCGGCCTTCAGTCAGCACAGATTCTTTGTTCTACCCGCGGCTCCCCATACTTAGCAGTTTTCCTCGTCCTCTGGCGCGAAGGTCCAACATTTGCACTAACCTGCGGACGCGGGTAACTGGCACAAATTCTTCTTGTCTTCAAATCTTCAAGTCTTCCAAAAGACGTCTTCATCTTCACAAGTCTTCGTGATTCTTCACTTCTTCTCTTCAACTCCGGATCATGTAATTACATCTAAAATAACTCCACATGATCCCTAAACTATGCTAATAACCATTGGATAACACATGTGAAATGTTACACATCAATAGGTCAATATAAATAATGCGTCAATCACTTTTATATCATGTACAAGAGTCATAAATTTGCCCTCAAAGAAGAGAATTAATGCAAGTTTTAGAGATAAAGTAATTAAGGAGAGAATCACACACATATAATCTAATCTAATCTGATATAATATAAATTTGACTTCTTGGTTAAACATTTAGTGCTTTTACTATTGTAATTAATGTAATTAAGTGAGTTATTTGATTTTTTTACCGCACAATAAATATAAACATGAAAAGTTTATCTTTTCCCTCGCTCCCACATATCTCTTCCTCTTCCTTCTACACAACAATTTATAATGACATGTTATGGATCTTTAATTAGATTGTATTTGTAACTCCTTAGTTTCATAGTCCATCGATTGAACCAATATTAAAAAGTCCCCCTCTTCTTTTCTCCCTCTTTCACGTTTTCCCCCAAAAGCTTCGGATAAGACCAACCAAAGTGGAGGTTCCACCAATCACAATCCGACAACTAAACGCGAAGAAATTCATAGATTCTCCTCCTCCAGCTACAAATTTCAAATTATTTTATTTGAATAGAGTGGTTGCTTTTCTTCTAGATTCTCGCCCAAGATTCAATCCTTAATGTTCTAATTTTTTAAAAAGACTAAGGTAGTCAATGCTTTTCTCCTCGGATTTTGAGTAGATGCTTTGTTTCTCGATTGGTTCCTTGACATTCTTCAGGATTTGCACGACGATGATATCCATGCAACAAAGTAGAAGTTGTTATAATCTTAAAAAAACTAAAGCTTCCAACTTCCCTCTTATGAGATAATAATACAGACATTGTTGTTGAAATGAGATATGATTCTCCCTCCGTTAAGGTTTATGTGTCGTTTTAACATTGAATTTGTGTAAGAAATATTTTTCATTTTAGAGTTATAGGTAATTATTTAGTATTAGAATTTGCACAAATCGGTATAATTTATGCAAAGTCTTTCGATTGATTGGTAAAAAAAAAGATGGCTAATAATTGTTTTGTGAATTTGAGAAAATAGTTAGTAGAATTTCAGCTCCATCATTGTGTTTCTTAATAGTTGTGCAAAATGCTAAAATGACAAATATTAACATTGGTAATATTTAATTACAGATATTATGATTGTCTATGTTCTATCGTTTTTCCGTACCACAAACAATGGAGACAATATTACAACTAATATTAAATTGCATGAGAATGAAATCCAGTACAAAACCTAAAATACCAACATTAAAAATCGCACTTTCGCTGAAGCTACAGGACTCGCGCATCGTGCGGCCTCCGTAGGGCTAGTGGAGACAAAAAGACGACTCAAATATGTGAAGTCCTAAGGCAAAAATATAACTCACAGGTTATGTGTCTAGAATTTCAGCACTAGCTAGTGTCTATCAAAAATAAAAATCAAACTCTAATCAAACATCAACAACATGCTTAAAATCAATTAGAATAGCAAGAACCAAAGTATGGAAAGATGAATTTTGCTAGTCAAACAAACAGAAGCAAAGCATGGGAATAAAATCGAACACCTTAATTATAATGCATATGTAATGAATTATGCATGAAATGAAAAAAAAAACAAGAGAAAAAGGGAAAAACGGAAAACACAAAAAAATGGTATCATGCAAACGGATCTACACATGAAGTGAACTCTTTCCCGAACCTAAATCCTACATTTGCCCAATGTAGAGAAAAAGAAAGATGAAAAGAAACTCACCAAGAAAATTAGACATTCAAGCTTCTTTACATTAAGCAGCAAGAGTTGAGAGAAGACATCTTAGCCATTAACGTTGGAATGCACATGAAGACGTTGGAATGCACATAGTATTCTTTTTACTCTTCTTATGGTTTTTCCCATGATGTTTTCCTAGAAGAGGTTTTAACGAGGCTCCCGGGGTCATTCATCACTATGACACCTTCGAAGTGGTCCCCAATAACATTAGCATGGTCCCCAACATCACTGACGTGATCGTTAGTATTATCGACACCATCGTCGACACCATGGACATTGTCACCTACGTGTTCCCAAGATCACCTACGTGTTCTCAGATCACCTACGTGTTCTCAGATCACCTACGTGTTCTCAGATCACCTACGTGTTCCCATCTCGGACATGGTCAACAACGACGACCGAGATGAAGAGTTATCTTATTTCCATGTGTCTTTAGTAGATATTATGTAAATATGGTAAAGAGATAAAAGGTAAAGCATCAAAAGGAATATCTTCTTTACCATATAGTTAGTTTGTTATTTATGGTAATAGATCTAGTTTATTTCTTTAAAGATAGATAAGGAAACCTCTATATATATGGCTTGCCCTTTTTTTTTTGGTAAAGAAGAGGCGACACTCTTCACGCTTCATTGATAGGGCCTAAAACTGTAAAATGAGGGGAGGCCTACCCCCATTACATCATTGTTAATAAGATAAAGGGCACCCACAGGGGCTTACAGAGTTCATGACAACCTAAGGGAAAAGAGAAAGCATAGGAGGCGAGGTGGTTAGCGACACGGTTCGCCTCACGGTGTACATGTCGGAATTGGACAAGCCAACTCCTTTTGAGGAAGCCCAAGCATTGCGTGATCAAGCTAAACAAGGGATGAGTGTTCTGCGGTGGATTATTGAGGAGATGGACAACCAACTTAGCGTCAGATTCCACAATAACCTTTCTAAAGCCCAGCTTCCAAGCCAACCGAAGACCATCCAGGATACCCCAAGACTCTGCAGCCGGAACGGAGCAAGTGCCAATAAGATGAGCAAACCCTCCAACCCGGGCACCATTATGATCACGCAGAACACCCGCTGCAGCAGCCATGTTGTTTTCCATCAGGGAGCCATCAAAATTCACCTTTATCGAGTCAATCGGAGGTGCAGTCCATCGCACCAACGTTTGGATACGAGCAGGGCCCGACTCCACCCCGGAGGTCAAGCATAAAGCGGTCAAGTTTTGAATAGCACATTCCTTACTGAAAGCCGCTTTATCCACCACCGGGTTACTGTCTTTGAAAACATTCGTATTCCTCCATTTCCACTACCACAAAAGCGTGAGCGCAAAAACAACATTCCAGACAAGGTTATCGCCCACCTCTTTCTCTTGAATCAGATTATCACGAAGCCAGAAGGCAAGGGGGGTAGTAAAGAAAGTCGGGTTTCTTCTAAGGGGGAGCACACTAAGCCAAATATCATCATTTTTACTTCAGTCCCGGAAAAAGTGCACAAAGGACTCCTCATCAGTATTACACCGTCCACAGATGGAGTTGTAATTCCAAGTCATTTTCCCCAAGTAATACACAAGTATCTCTGATTCTTTCCCTTTCATCCATGGTGTTTTCTAGAAGAAGAGTTTGCACCGTCAAGTTTGATCGTTAACCTGCATCTTGCTTAAGTATCTACGTGTTGATATTTTCGCTACAAACAGAAACTCTCTGTGAACGAGGATTTTTCAATGAAATCTGCTAGACAACTAACAAACAATTCTGCTCTTGAGAATATTCAGGAATCTTCCACTAGGATTTGGAAACTTAATATTTCACCGAAGAATATAAAATCTCCTTTAAAAAGTTGTCTCGGATTGTCTTCCTACATCTGAACGTCTTAATAAACATTTCAACATAGTGCAACCTCAAGCAATGGTTCAGTTCATTTGGTTCATGACGAGCCATTGCTTCATTTGGTTCGTGACAAACCATTGCTGGTCACAATTGCTTCATTTGGTTTGTGACAGTCGCCGAATAGAAATTTTGCAACATTACTCGATAATACTGAAACACATTATTTTGATTGTTGGCTTGTTGGTTTAAATGATTACATACATGGAACAGTTGGTCGACGATGGAATGGATTGTGTATCTATGATATTAGATAACACGTTATAATAAGCAATGCGCCAATTGTAAAAAAGATCTGGGAAAAAAACTGTAGTGTCTTTCCTTTTACAATAATATATTTTTGAAAAATAAAATTAAAAAAGAAATATATGTCTTCATCCAAATTTTTATTTTTACGAAGACATGACTTCAACTTTTAACATTGTATATATCAAATATAAAGCTGATGAGTTGTAGCGTGTTCTTTGCCAGAATATTAAATTTGATCAACCTAGGGCAAAAAATTGTGGGTGGTTTACTCTATCATCCTACTGGAATTCCGTAAATGAGATCCACCATTCCCAATAGAACATGAATGTTCTAAAATGCTGACAAACTTCGTCTTAAATACGCTGTTAAACGCTTCATCTTGGATGAAAAATCTGCATTCCTCACAAAATACGAGTCAGCATTGGAGATCATGACGTGAATATCGTGTTTCACAGCCTCCAGCCTGCGATAGTAGTTATGCTCCAGCCTTAATTGGATCATTCGTGGAGATATAGGTACTGGAAACCTGCACAAAAAAAAAGAAATCAACTGCTGCTCATGGAGTGTGTGTTTCCAACCTGAAAAGTAGTTACCTGTTCATGAAGTCGGACTTCATAGATACTTGATTCAGTTTCTGGATTCCAAAAGGATCCTGTGATAGTCGGGGCGAGAAAGGGCCAATTAGAAAGAATAATAATAAGAGGGAGCATTAAGCAGAATGAGATGGATAGAAGAAGAAGAACCTGCTGCTGGTTCCTGGTCACAGGCTTGTCCAGTTTATTGAAGCAAAAGAGAAGTTCATCTCGGATCTTAAAATCCAGATGAGGATGCTCAATTCTAAAGTCGGCGTCATGCAGTTCCCAAGGACTATGGATCTGGGTTTCACTAGGATCACCCTTGTACTCAACTGCGTACCTCTCCCATGGACTGTCAGGGAATTCAATCGACTTGGGTTCTGAAGAACAGATCTCTCCTTCCCACCAACTACCACCTTCTACACTCTCGTCCCTCCACCACACCACACACTTGTCCTTTGGACACCAATTTCTACTCACAGCCGAATCGTACCAGCTTTTCTCAACCACGAAATCTGGAAAATCAACTAGCTCTGGAAGAGTCAGACTAAATGTTTTACCACACACGTTCGAACACGGGTCTGTGAATTTCAGGGACATCTTACAACAGCTTTCTCCCGATGGAACTGTGGAATACTCAATGCCTTCAACTAAGCAAGTTTCAACTGCATTTAACTTCCCCTTCATTGACAGCCAGGGACCCCTTTCACGTGATTCACATTTTTCTATGTACTCTTGATGACCCTGTAAACCCCCCAAAAAAAAGTAATGCCAGTTAGTAGAAAGAAACTATGAAACAATAATGTTGTTGTATTGTATCTCAAGCTTTTACCTGTCTCAAGTACACTACTTCATCTGCACACTGAGGGATGTAACGATACCCAGGCTCCTGCTCATACATCATCAGCCATGAGATCTTTCCAGCAACAGGAACTGGTTGACTAAACAACGAACTAGGCTCATCCCCATACACACTTCCCTGCCTACTATAAGACCTTGATGCTTTTGAATTTGAAATCCAGTTTTTGGGAGGACTTGATAATGTCCCCTCGTATGCATCCTCACTCTTTTTCAGCTTTAACTTGTATTTTATCGTGTTTGGCTCCCTTGACGATGGCTTCAGTTCAGTAGATCTTGATCTACGTACTGCATCTGTTTCAGCCTCAGGTAGATCATCACCTGTATACTCACTAAAATTGCATGTATTTGAAATATCTTCTTCTATATCACCATGGTGACTTGCTGAGCTCCTGGCTTTCGCTGATGAGCATTCCCCATGATCCATCACACCTTCTCCAGTGCTAGCTGAAATAATTCGAGGAGCTCTCTTTTCAACAATTTTTCCATATTTGATCTTTAACTTCGTTATTGAGGGCTGATCATTTCCTTTCAGAATATGAGGTCCATTACCGTTACAGACTAGATCATTTCCTATCAAGCCAGGCAACTCTTCTGTCCTTGGAACAATATCTGACACAGGCTTTCCAATTATAGGACTTTCATCCCTGCAGTTATCTTCATGATACAAACCAGACTCCACTAACTTATATCCTTGCATATTTGCTGATGTCAAATTCTCTCGTAAGACTTCCTCTTCCTCTCCAGTTCTATTCTCTACAGAACGCACAGAAGTACTGGAATGTCCAACAACTTGCTGGGAAAGTCCCTTAAACTTGAATTTGATTTTGTTTATATTTTTGTTGACTCCCTTGTCAACTGTATTAACAGAAGATGATATGGGATTGTTATGGACTGGACCAGATTTGTCCTCTTCAGCACATGCAGAAAATGATGGGCCAGTCTTGTTTAAATCATCACATGTTTGTGACGAGACCCCTGAGAGTACAGCAGATTTACTACAGTCACGAATGGAGAACTTGAGTAGCAATCTCTTATTGTTTCCACCAGATTCCAGATCTTCAACAGGCTCTACTATTTGAGGGCTAGACTCTTCAAGTGACCGACTCTCTGAAGAATCACTGTCAAAGCTATCCATGTCCTCTCCGTCTGAATCTGATTCAGACATCTGAGAGAGCGCACTCGATGCATTTCGAGCAGAAAATCGCTTGGGTCTTGATGCACTTGCTTTATAAGGCTTCTTTTTTACAGTTCTATGAGAAATTTTCTGTTTCTGACTGCTACTGCCTTCCAAGTTCCTCCTCTTCAAACGCCTCCCAGAAGCAGTGTACTCAACCTGCCGAAAAAGGAAGTTTACTAATGCCAACGCTTCTAAGAAAAAACAACAGTTTAAAGTAGCAAGAATGCAGCATATTTTTTAAAAGATATTACTCTGACCCATATGAAATACCCATGTTTACCTTTTTCCTCTTGGACCTACGACGGATATCATTTACATTTGGTTTAACTTCAATAATTTGCACATCAGAATCAGTGTCGCTGTAGGAGCTGGCACTTAAACTCTCTTGCTCCCGTTCACTTGCATACTCCTCAGAAGCATTATATTCTGAGTCTGCATTATCACTTCCAGCTTCATTTTCAGGCTCCCAGAGCGAGACATCTAAAAACTCGGGCATATCAAAAATTGTATCGGGATCCAGGATGGGCATCATATGGAAATCTTCACCTATGCTGAAATCTGGACCAGTAGCAAAATTGATGGATAAAGGGCGCCACTCGATACCAAGTGCACCTAGACGACGTCGCTGATACATACTTTGGTAAGGCTCATCATATGGTATCATGGCTGCAATATAGCAGATAGAATTAGTTTATGGGAATTAAGCTTATACAGTTATTTCTAATCCTGGTTATGTGTTTAGAAGTACACTTGCTCTAGACCTACATGAATCACAAAGAAGATCCTGAAAATTCCTTCGGTGAGGGGCAAGCTGTGTCTCCTGCATTGCCAGAATATAGGAATAATTACAAATGAAAAAAAAAGGAAATGAGGCATCCGATCTGAAAAGATGTTCAACCATCCCAACACTTTTACGAACACATGAGGCACTAAAAGGATTGAAACATGCATAATGTTAACTCTTTCCATTCTATGAAGTGTAGAAAAATAAAGATGTGTGCATATGTATAGAAATCTGTGAAAATAACTTACAAGTGTAATTAACAATGACTTGTATGCACATTAAAATCAGTAGGCATGCCAAATTATTTTGAATTTTTGCCTATTAACGAAGGCATAATCTGAAAGGTTGATTTTCTTGATCCGATAGCTCCGGGACATTCTCACTCCTCTCCTAAGCTCTCATCCCCATGGGATTTTTCCCTCTTTATTAAAAACCAAACCCTACCTAATTTGATATGGTCTTGGATGATGGCTGAGATAGAGTTATTTAGAAGTACTTAATACTAGCTTTGTTCCCGTGCCGTGAACGGAATTTGTATAACGATTTTTATGTATTTTATAAGCATATAGAAATAACATTAGTATGAATAAAAATATGTTTTATGTTGTTATACTTATTTCAATTCATTTTTACACCAACATTTAGATAAACAAAAAGAAATTTTGAGATTTATAATTGATTTGTAATCTTTTTAATTGATTTGTATTCACATAAGGAAATGATAGCAAACGATTTAGAATAATACAAAGTTAAAGACAATTATGAGATTTATAATTGATTTGTAATCTATCTATCGTATATATTAAAGCAAATCCTTTTAGAGACTCTAGAGTGATTTTAGGCTACATTGTTAAGTTATTACTAATTTTTTCTTTAGTTTTAGTTATTAATATATTGAATAATATATATATCTTCTTTGAACAACAAAAATACAGGTTATCCTATTAAGCATACAAGTTACTTTTAAAGTTAATATATATATTTTATTATTCATCTATTTTAAATTTAATTATGATATACATAATGAGATATTGAAGTTATTATACTTAAACTCGAGTTATGTACATATCATTCATGAAATAAAATATGTGATTATTCATAGTCTTCATAAGCAAAAAGTTAAACTTAATTCGCTTATTTAGTGAAAATTAAACTTAAGTTTTAGACTCGAATCAAACAATGTGAAATTTTCAGACGAACAATATGAAAAACCCGTGCATAGCACGGGTCATTACACTAGTTTTTTAAATTGATTTGCCTTCAAATACGGTAATATTAGCAATAGATATATTATATTTTATTTTATTTCTAAGGAAATGACATGTGGCGATTGAAGTGATGTTGCATAGCTAATAACTGAGTAGAGTATTGTTTTAGTAATTATCTTGTTATATTAGGATATTTTTCATTGTTATTAGGATCTTTTATCTTGTTAAATGCTGCCTACATAAGGACACAAAAAACAATGTCAGAACAAGAAAAGGCAAGGAAAACCCAGATAATTACAAGAGAATAAAGCTTGAACTACCCATGAGACGGAGCTCAACGAGAAGACCCCTTTCCCTCTACGGTTCCACAACCTTAATCCTAGCTCTCCAAATATTTATGTCCTGAGTCAAATGCTCCGGTCAACGACACGTGCACGAGATCATGCTTAATCACCTCTTCTAACCCTTTTGCGGGCGGCCTCTGCCTCGAAGCAACTGTTTCAAATCTAGCCTTTCAAATCTATGAAATGAGGATTAAAATGCACCAAGGAATCAGAGTTTGAGGGAAAGCTTGAGGCCGAGAGAAGGGGTGATGATATGTTCGTGGATGTTGGCTGAGATAAAGATTTTTATGAATAGATAATATTATCTTGTTATATCAGGATATAGATTATCCATCTTGTTATTAGGATAACTTTTATCCTTGTAACTGCAGCCTATATAAGTGCTTAATTATTAAACAAAGAAATAAGCGAAATTAGTAAAAAAAAATTATAGGTTAAACCTAGGAGGTTCTGTCTAGGATGAACTAGCCTTTGCTACCCCCTTTTCCCCTATCCACGGAGATTCTAGGAAAAACCCTCGTGTTTCTAAAGTCTAAACCCATGACTACATGAGTAGATCCTATGCAATGGTCCAAACACATTTCTTTCCCTCTTCTCTTTATGTTTTCTGGCTTCTACCCCAGCAAAACACCCAGATCAAAACGAGGCCAAACGGTCTTTTAGAAGATTTTTTACTCCTGAATTAACAGTTTGAAACTCTGAACATTTCTCTGTATATTTGACAACAATAGGGATGTTCTTGCTTGGGATTGAATTTAAGTTGTAGTGCTGTTTTACTTGGTCCAGCCTCATTTTATGTATATATTTTACGTACATAAAATACACACTAATTACTCTAGTATTGGATCCCCAAGTTATTTTATCCTTTTTTTGTTGTTGTGGGAATTGGTGGGTGGGCAGACCTATTTTTCCGAAGCAGGATATTTATGCATGTCGACGATATGGATTATAAGACAAAGGACAAAAAAAAATTACAATGGACTGACCTGATCAAGAACATTTCCAAGAGTGTCCCGGACAAGAGGGCGATAGTCCCCAAGGAAGAACTGTGGAAAGATCCCATCGTCACAATCAGATATGGTAACATAACTAGAAAAAACGTTCAAAAACTAGATTAAGATCACTACACCTGATCATACTTAGCGTCCTTCTGTGATTCACCTTCACCAGTGCTTAACACATAGATCTGGCCAACTTCATCAGAAAGCACAATTGATGTGCCATCCCTGAATCATATAAGGGGCACGCATTACCTCCATTAGGAAATGAATCACCAGAACCTTAGCAAATTACCAAGGAATACAGTGTCGGACAATCCAAAACAATATATCCAAAGCTTTATACTTACTGTGAGAATTTTCCATCAACCAATTTATAACGCCCTATTTCAAAGATCCGAACTGGTGTACCCTCCCATATCTGAGGATACAGTAGGACATTAGATTAATCACATAATTATTATCCTGCTGAGGCATAAAAGCAAAATACGACTTTGTAATCATTGATAATGAATAAACATGAATTTTAGAAGCAACTCACATCCCAGATAATGGTCTTTCCATCATAGCCAGCACTCATAGCTATCCGAGGGTTAAATGGATGGACATCCAATACATAAGTCTGCACAAGATTTAGACCCAAATATTATTTAAAAACTTCCCTAGAAAAAATGCAAACAAAAGAATCGTTTGAAATATTATTTCTATTATTCAGACGATGTGAGGGGTCTTGCCATCCCCATTTTGTTATGAATTAGCAGTTTTTTATTCAATAAAGATCCAAAGAGTATCGCCTTTCTTTCACACAAAAAAAATATAAAAGTTATCCCCATAGCTGAAGTTTGAATCAATCATAATGTTTCTGAACATTATGACTTGTAAGAAGTAGCTACAGTTATCCCCTAAAGTGGATAATTTGTAAGAAGCATAATGTTTCTGAACATTTTGACCGTCTGATTTCATCAAAAAAATAGATATTGTTTGCACCACTCACTATTTTGAGAAGGAAAAACTTCTCATTTGCCATGAGAACATTCATTTTCTAACCCATCAGATATCACAGCGTCAATGTAATTGGCTAAAAGTTACCCTCAAATATCTATTTCAAAGCTTTCCATCTGTTGAATATATACAGGATAATGAACATACTACTTACAGATTCAGTATGGCCAGTTAAGGAATGAACCAAGCTGCCATCTGCAGCATTCCAAACACAGATTCTACAATCTGGGAAGAAATATGTAACATGAGTGGGAGAGATAACCAAATAACAATCACAAAATCGTGCCAAAATCAGGTTATCATTAGTTAAAAGAAAACATCAACATACAATACGAATTCATCGGATTATAGCTTCAGTGTGAAAAAAGTATTTCTTATCATGCTGGATGGTCAAGGTGGTTACCCATGATAGCAGCAAGCACAAAACGATTATCAAGACTCCATACAATCATATTCACACCACGTGGAGTTGGAAGGATTCTTTGCCGTGGTCCTCCTCGAGGAGGTTGAGGTGGTAATGGTGGAGGTGGCACCTTGAGATGATAAGCTTTCATCCATCGCCCAACTTTTCCCTTTGAAGAATGAATTAATAAATCAGAAAGAAAGGACTGCAAAAAGTGATTATAAGAAAAATACGCAATTGTCATTCCACTTCAACAAGATTCCTCCTCTTTAACTCAAACAAATCGAGTTTAGTTAGTTCAACTGCTTTGACAGACTTCTTCCCTTACATTTAGATTGTGCATAAATTTGGGAAATTAAAAAGTGTTCTTATCACCAAGATGAAATATTCCATGAAATCATAGAAACTATCTTGAGGCCTAGAGTCTGAGAGAAGAGGCTTGGATGAGAAGGAATTGTATGACGTGTACATATTTCTCAAGAAAGCTTACATGTGATTTACGGGATCTTGGAATCCATATAATTGCACTACCATCACGGGAACATGTTACAATATTGTCATGACTCAGCCTGCAAATCAATGCCCCCCTAAATTATTCATACCAAGGTGGAATAATACAGACAAGAAGTAACCGAAAATCAGGAAACTAAATGTAAATGATTGCAACTCACCATGAATTTCTAAATTTCAAGATGTTCTCCTCCTTTAAAGTATCAGCCACACCTGATCTTTGGCTAACAGCACAACCACTGTAAAAAACAAAGGAATGTAACTCTTTATGCAGGCGAAATTATATTACACATTTCAGAAGAACAAAAGGTCATACCTAAACTGGACATAGTTAACATCATTTTCATGGCCTGATAATATATCCATCTCATGGTTTGGTTGTTGCGAGTCATCTGAGCTTGATTTATAAGTACTCCAAACCTGCAAAATAAGCACCGAATTAGATCCAACTGTGATATGTAACACATCTTGAAACCAAGAACTAACAAGGCAATAAACTTCCCATTAATTCTAGGTAACAGATATAGCCCATTTTAATCCAAGATTCCAAGGAAATCATGTAGTGTAAATTGATCAACAGAAATACTATTTCACATTGTACAGAATGCTATATGAAATATATGCGGAAGTAGCTTCTCGGTTCTCACAGATTAGTGAAGACTTGTTCATGCCATATTTATCATGATGGGGCATTTTGGACTTTCTTAAACTTTCTTTTGGGGGGAAACGCAGCCATTTTGAAATGATGATATATTTGCAGCAGTGAAAGCTTATACTAATTGAAAGCTATTAGAGAGAGTTTGAGAGGGAAAAGATTAGAGATCTATTGCTTCTGATGATTGGTTACAAGATAATTCAGATTTCCAGCACAAGGGTTATGTGAAACGTGATGGTTGAAAATTATTTTGACATATTAAATGGGAGGAGCGCATGGTGTTAAATTGTGAAAATCAGTCTTGCTAATAGTATTGCACACAATCCTGTCCAACATGATAGAACTAAGCATGTAGATCAACACTTCATCAAAGAAAAACTGGAACAAGGGTCTGTGAGGATAGCATTTCTTTAATCAGAAGATCAACTTGCAGATTTACTCAGTAAAGGATTTCATCGTTCTCGCTTTGAGCATCTAATTTTCAAGCTTGGATTGATAGATCTCTACCATCCAGCCTGAGGGGAAGTGTTAAGCTAGATTATTTTATTTTAATATCTTGTAACTATGCCTTTTTAAGTGTACTAGTAGTACTTGACTTTTCTCTCTTTTAGACTTGTACTTGTTAGCTTCATTAGTAAGCTTCTTTTTCATTCTTCCTCTTGTAGTTCGAACTAGTTTTATTCCCGCGCCACGCGTGGAATTTGCATAAGATTTAATAATTGTGTATGTAATTTATAAACACATAGAAATGACATTATAAGTTTATAGATATATTTAATTTAATTTATTTCTAATCTTTTAAATTGGTATGTATTCAAATAAGGAAATGATTTCAATATATTTAAGATAGTGATCTTTTTATACATACTTAAATTGATTTGTATTGAAATACGGAAATGATATCAACAGATTTTGGATAGTGAGCATAGGTACTCTACAGGATCCTTCACATATAATCCTATGCTTACAATTTTAACTGACTACAAATCAAGATAATGGGATAAGAATGTACCCGTGCCAATGTATCAGAGCTTCCAGTCACAAAAACATTTCCATTTGCATTGAAAGCGCAACACAGGATTTGATTGTTCTGCTGTGCACCACCTGAAGAAGTATTATTGCTTCTTCCTGTGTAAAAATCCAGAAATATGTTAATGAAGCTCTAGAGAGAACCATAGACAAAATGGGAGAAACAAACCTGTTAGCGCTTCAACACGCCTGGGCTCATAGATTCGTGGTTTATTCTGTGAGCTCCTTGCATCCCAGATCCGACAAGTTCCATCATCTGATGACCTGATCATTATTCATATACTCTTCTAAATAATGTCTGATGCACGTAAAATATCTTTTTATAAGACTAATAGGAGAAGCAGTTTTATCTCTTATGAGAAATAGCATGACAAGAAAGACAACAGACTCCCAACAAAGTGAACTCACGACAATAGCTGGTAAGCACAACTGGAAGTAGTCCTGGGATTAAATGCAATAGCTGTAACAGCACCTGTATGTCCTTGCAGAACAGAAATAGGAATTCCATCCGGCAAACGCCACTGCAAAAAGAATAAAACAGTCACGTTGTTAGAAATATAAAGTAGATGATTTCTGAAAACTGAATTTCACAATAAAGAAACTTACAACTCGAATGACAAAATCATTGGAAGCAGATGCCACCAAAGTATTGTGTGAACTTACTGCCAAATCAGTGATGTCGCCCTTTCCAGAATTTCAGCATTTACAAATAAGATATCAGTATCAAACAAATTACTGGACCTGACAAAACTAACTCTTGCATAAACAAATACAGTTCCAAATGTCACATGGATGTAGAAAACTCACTTCATGACCACGGCAGCTAGCCAGACAAAATGCAGTTTCCATTGACCATATTTTGACAAGGCGGTCGTCTGATCCAGTAATAACATATCTCCCTGACCGATCAAAGATGGCTACAGAGCAGATGCAACAAAAGAATAAGCTTTCATTCAGTGGATGTAAGAAGTAATCAATTAAAAATGAAGGGTTTTTTTCCAGAATAAAAAACGTGAGTTTATTCACAGTAATACAATGTTTTTTCTTTTACTAAGCCATGCATGCCCAGTTTCTCAACAAGCATAGAACATTTGTTTGTGTTTGGATTTCGATCAATATTAAGTAATAAATTCCAAGTAATATTTCTCCAACGATAATGACACAACTACAAGTATCAAAGCTCATCCAAGTAAACATACCTGTTTATGCATAAGAACACCGGACATTCTTAGATTATTTCGGTTAGTTTATAGAGAATCATAGGTTTAGACGATAAAAGTATTTCCTGTGTTCAAATTTCGAGGAAAGAATCACCAAGAGATTACTTTACACAAGAGGTCCAGACTAAGTTCCTTGCGTGAATAACTGAATATACAACTCAAACACAAAGACAACATGAACTTACCGCAATAAACAGCATTTCTATGCCCCCGTATCTTCTTTACGTTTTGCATCTTTTGTATCATAGTAGATGGCTTGGCAATGGCATGAGAGGCAGCACGTATGGATGGAGCACGATGATGTCTTGTAAAACCACCACCGATATCCCTCAAACTTAGTCCATGTACTTGATTAGCTTGCATATGAGGCCATAGGAGATAACCCGGGAGTTGTTTAACTTGTTTCTTCTCGTTTCTATCACCTAAATAAAGCTCCTCAGGTAAAAATACATAAGAGAAAAAGTAAACCACAGAGACTTCCAGGAAGGCAATTCCAGAACCAGTTAACCAGAAGAGCATGCACATAGCAATAAATAATCTGGTTTATGTTTTCCGAAATGGAAACTCCCAATCCATGGAGAAAAATCCTTATCTACTAGGAGCCTTCTTGTTCTTTGCACTATCAATTTGAGTAAATATGTGAATAAGGTAAAAACAATTTACTAATTTCAGTAATTTACACTGTTATTAGGAAATCTATTTATTGCATGCAGACATAAAAGATGTGGAACTAGGACCTCGCAGCATCTACATGTGAAAACTGTAAAGAAAATTACTAGTGGTGGTAGTTTTTGGGAACATTATCTAAAGGCTAGCCATGTATATCCAATGCTACAGCCCACGATGAATCAGGCATATAAGTTATTAGCATATCAGGGATCTTTGACATCCTCCCCTTATCACTGAAGCTGAAACATGATAAAGAACATAATCTGAGATGCATCAGCATCCTGCATTGGATTTGAAAGGGTATGACCAGTGAGGTTGGTAATCCATTTCTTTAGTTTGGTCGCCAGTACAGAAAATGCCTTATACAAGCCATAAACATTATACCTATCCAAACCTATACCATAACCAATTTATTTTATCCTCCATGTCTCCACAAAGTGTGCAAGGGTGTGAGACAGCTGTACCATTTATAAGACTACAAAACATTTTAGTATAAATTTTCTCATGGTATTCACTTGTTACAGCCAACGTTACTAATTGTTGTATGCTATGGAAAACACTATGAATGTTTCAAGCTGGGATAGAACATAACTGCATGAAAATGGTGCTTCAGAATATAAGTTACTTGTATAATAACTATATACTAGTTTCTGATACTGTCATTAGTGTACGTCAAAGAAGATCAGAAACCATACAGCTCAGAAGTGAAAAGGAGCCAGTCCCCAGTAAGGTAGGTATGTCAGCTGCATTAGGACGATTACTCATGCCAGATGATGTGAATGGAGCAGTCAACAACAGCTGCTTCAGAAGCTTAACCAAGTGATCTGTTGGAATGTGGGAGTACCTGATGGAAGTATTAAAACAACACTAATTTGTGAAACACTAAGCCAATAATTCTTGCGCGTATAAGAGTATAGCCAACCAACACTGAACATTAATCATGAAGCCACCCCCTCCTTACTAAATGCATCTGCTTCTATTGCACACTACGCCTAGAATGTTACAAGCTACTAGTCAGCATACCCTAATGGGCAGTTTTTACTCTAAACCTAATTAATCTGTAGACAGAAATAGCTACAAAGGAGGATAAGAGGAGGTGATCCACCATTTTTACAATTCACAAATATTAGTAGAAAGACTAGTTCTGGAATTTGAAAGTAGTGTAAACAAATTATTATTGTAACAAATACTAGTCAGCAGGGTTGCAGTTCTGGAACATAGGAGGTGATCCTATGTTCTATGATGTGTAAACAAATTATTATTGTAATAAATTCAACTTAAACACCTATGTTGCTACTAAAAGAAAGTATAACATACCTCTGAATCAGATGTTCGTAACTTAGTGGGAAAGAGACACCATCGTTATTATCATCTTCATGATGCATACCACTTCTAGAATACCATGCATGATATCTTTTAGGTAGAAGCTGATGTTCCAACAGCTCATTGGAGAATTGTCTAAAAGTTTTCTGGCATGGTCCAGCTGATAGGAAATGTAATATCAGAAAGTAAACTTCCCTGAGATCAATATCAATATCAGTTGGAACTGCAACCCTGCTGACTCTCTCTTGCTCTTGGAAGTGAACATCGTCAAGGACTTTACTTGAACTGTTTGTTGACTTTAAGTGAGTTACAGGAATTTTACTCGTAGATGCACACTTTTGAAGATTCATCATACAATTACAAGCCTGAAGCAACAGTAACAACTTTTCAAGTGTTTTCTGACATAGCTCTTTTGCGTATATGAAAACAAAATGAGACAATAGTTCCACTGGAGTGAAACCATGAAAAATAGTTGAATTACAAGATAGCCATACAAAAGACTCATCAACCTGTTACTGATTAAGATCAATCCCAAATGCGTCATAATACTCACCAGCCTCCTACTCAATCAAGTTCTGGTATAACTTCTCAAAGTTGAGATAAAGCTTAAACGGAGCACCCACACACTGCCGAGATTATATACAAGAGATAAAGCTGACATTTATTTTGTTGATGTAGTGGTAGAGACCAGTGAATGAAAAAGCGACACCTAGGCCCGCCTAGCGCGCCTGAGCCATGGCATCTGTATGGCTGGGCGGGCCCTGGTGGACCTAGGCGATACTAGGCACAGACAGCGCCCCAATGTTAGGCTAGCGCTTAATCCATTTCATCCAGAATTTTGATAATTTCAATTTTTATGTAAGAGATTTTATCTAGATTATATGTCTAATATATCCTTATAAAGAGCAAACAATTTATTTGATTTCCTAAGTGATTTAATGAATGATCTTCTCTTAATCTTCCATTTATCCTACTGATCTCTCATTCTCCCATTCATCGCCTAGGTAGCACTAGGCGTGCCTAGGGAATCCCGTCACCCAGGGTCGTCTAACGCATTTTTATTCACCGGTAGAGACAAATACCAATTCAAAACATAGTAGTATTAAATGCACAACTATGGTCATTGAAAACATTGGACCAATCTTCGCAAACCCCACACATTTTTAATCTTTTCCTAGCATGTCATTAGTCCAAAACCTAGTCTCTAAAAAAACAATATGTAGACTGAAACAAAAATTAACCACGCCCCATTTATTCTCCCAAAAGGCACAGGAAATGTTTATTTTCAAGAGAATTGAAAATATGTACACTCACTTGTAGATTCTCATAATAATGACCTAAAAATTCCTCAAATTGCACAAAGATTCATTGAAACGAGAGTAACCTAATTGGAAATAGCCCTCTAAGAACATAATGCAGTAATAATCTTGGCTGTCTGGCACTAAAACAATCATCAAACAAAACTGTGATCCGTTGCTCCAAAATAACGAAATTCACAGCTCACTCGAAAAAACCAGATTAGAAATAATAAATCAACATATAAATTAGGGGTGCGAGAACAGATAGAAATCACTCCTAGTGCATTAATTCATGAAGGAACAAACTGAACCCAGGAAAAGAAGTTGAGAGCACGAGAAGAAATCATCCTCCCGCATTAAGCTTTTCAGCTTGAATTTCCGCCGAAAAGGAGAGAGAGAGAGAGAGAGAGAGAGAGTCACCTCAAAGAAGAATTTTTCGCAAGAAGAGAAGCCAGAGTTCCACAAATGGCTATTCCCAGAGGAAGGGAACTCCACAGCGAGCCGAGCAAGAGAGAGTCAGGAGAAGGATTCACATGAAACGTACCAGGTTCAAGTGAATTTCACAGAGCGTTTTCTTCTTTCCTTGTTTTCCTTTTTTCTTTTTTCTTTTTTCCTTTTTCCTTTTTCCTTTTTTTCTATATTTTTCCCTTTTTCTTTTTACGGTTTCCTTGAGGTTTAGAAAGAAGAAAAATCACGTATGGTACCCTCAAATTTTCGCTAATTTCGCATGGTCAAAATCACGTATGGTTAACCGTTTCAGTAATTTCGCATGGTCAAAAGTTTATCGTATCTATACGAAATGTCCGTTCGCAAACTTCTCTGGCAATAAATCGCAAATCTATCTACATTATATTATAAAATAATATGAATTGAAAAAACTATTATGAACTCCATCAAGAAAATTCTAGAGAAATTTATAGAGATTTCGGGTTTATCGATTAACTATCATAAAAATAATTTTTAAACTTCGGTTAATATTGACTTAGCTAAAAAGCGGCGTTGACATCAATATTAAATTTACAGATCATACATTACACGGCGGAATATCTTGTCATTCCATGTGAACACGAATGCTTCAATAATGCAAATGAAAATCTCCAAAGGCAATTACCAAAATGGAAAATAAACTCTATTTCTCAGGCGGGACGAGCTATATTAAGTCAATCAAACTTTCTTTCCAAGACAAGTCACTTAAGGTAGTGTTTTTATCTTCAAAAGGGAATCTTATCTCTATATAATTACTAAAACAAAATCTCAATTAGTTATTCCACATCATCTTCTAGCATATTAGCTATGTCGCACATGCCATTTTTTGAAAAATTAAAACTAATATATAGTTAAAGATCACTATCCTAATTCGGTTAATATCATTTCTTTATTTGAATATAAATCAATTAAAATATGTATAAAAATATCATTATCGTAAATCTATTGATAAATTTGTACACATACAATTTAAAAAGATTCACAACTTCCTTTTAAATATATAAAATTGGTTTAGAAAAATATTATAATTATGTACTACATATTTTATTTCTATGTATTTATAAATGGGAAAGTGTCGGGTGCGTGAGAATAACTTTTAAAATACGAACGAGAGAATGGTGCACATTAGTAGTAAATTGGTGAACATTTAGTACTAATTTGGTGCACATTCGTTGACAAACTTAAAAACATTCAAAATTTGAAGAACATTAAAAAACATTTATTGAGAAACTGAAGAACATTCAAGTAAAAATTGTATATGTGCATCACTTTTTCAAAGGGTGTGCATCAAAAAAATTAATGTCAATTTAAGTCTATTTTGATGCACATTTAAGTATATTTTGATGCACATAAGTCATTCGCACGTTCTCATCTTAAAATTGTTCTCCTCAGAATTGCACCCTTTATAAATAATACACAAAATTATAAGAAACAATTTGAAAATTTTCGCGCATGGCGCGGGAATAAAGTTAGCCTTAATATAATATATATAAAGGTTGTCATATAGAAAATAAGTGAGTTATGAGGTGACAATTCAATGTAGGGTTTTTAACCGAAAACCTCCCGTATGATGGGCTATATTGTTCAAAATCATCCGTATTTTTCATTATTACCGTAAACCACCTCTATAAGCCTCTTTGTCACTCAACAACCACCTCTCTCTCTCTAACTTTTGTTACATGTTTATGCCACGTGTCATATTAAATTATTATTTTATTCGAAATTACCGAAATCACCCCGATAAAATCTTATAATGGCATTTTTTCCATACCCTTAAATCTTTGGACCGTTTATATAATTTCCGAGAAAATAATCATAACCCAAAATTCTATCGTCTTTTCCAAATCTGAAATGAATTATAGCCTTCAAATCTTTGTACTGCCATTGTTAATTGCAGCTAGAACTCCTTCACCTCTTCCTCTTCCCACGCCGACTCCGACGCTTGCGCATTGATTGTATAAAGCCTCATCCCTCTCGCGTAGTTGACCTCCTTCTCCGGATCCCTCCTCACTACCGCTCGTAATAGCGTCACCTTCAGATTTAACCTTCCTCGCCGAACGCCTCAATTCTGAAATCAAATGGCACCGACGACACCACCACACTCACGTTGAGCTCGCCCAAGGATCGAGGCGGCCCGAACACAACAAGCGGCTCGTTCACGCTCCTGATTCGTTGATTCGCCGACTTTGGGTTTAATTCGCTGGGTAGATGAACTCTAAGGACCCCAATTTTGGGTTTAATTCAGAATTGCAAATCTGAAATTGGGAATTTAGGGGTTTTGTGTGTTGAAAGCTCACCGAATCCTTTGTTCGTTTGGAATTCTAGCTGCAATTAGCAATGGCGGTCTACTTGTATACTTGAACTCAACCAGGATAGAAAGATTTGAAGGCTGCAATTTAGGTTCTTCATTTCATATTTGGGGAAGAAAATGATTTTGGATTTTTTTATTACTTTATCATAAATTACATAAACGGTGTAAGGATTTGAAGCTACGAAAAAAATGTCATTACACGATTTGAAGGTCTGTTTTTGGTTGAATTTTGTTTCAATAGCTTCTATCTGCTTCCTTGGATTTCAAATGAGTTTGTATGGGTACAATCATTCATTTTAGGGTTAAGCTTCTCCTATCTGTTCGCTGAGATTGTATCCTGGAATTTTCCGGATTTGATGTTGGAATTGACGTCGACGACTTCTTCAGCTGGACGCTCGGCGACGAGATACGCAACACATGTCTCTTGAAGGTGTCAACAAGTGCTCACTCATTTGGTACTCCTTTTTGTTTCATTTTTATTTATCAACTATTTCTTATTTGTTTGGTTTTTTTATATTTGCTTGTGTTGGTTGAAACGTTTTCCCAATCATATTACCACAACTCCAACTACTTGTTATTTTTACTTGTCGTTAGCATTAGAACAACAACCCCCCCCCCCCCCTATTGTTCGTTCGTTGGTAGTCATTACATGCTTAGGAATAGATTACTTGATTCTCTTGGGATTCGACCCTTACTTTCCTACTATATTAAATTGGATTGTTAGGTTTACTTTGATAGGCAAACAACGAAATTTGTCTGAGAGGCAGAGTAGCATTTTGAGCACACTTGAGACACGAGAGTCTTGGTTACGAAATTTTATGATTATTAGACTTTGAATGAAATTGAAAGTTACAAAGAATGATAGTGGTGCGGTTGAGTCTATCAAATTTATATGGAGAGCTAGAGAGTAAGTGGTGACATACGCGGAGCTGAGGTAGATTTTTGGAGTAACTGTTGATCATGTGGGATGATAACAACAATTTGTTGTGCTAATTGCTCCTATGCAAGTAATCCAAACAAACCTAATATGCAGTCCTAGGCAAGTAAGGGTCGAGTCCTCAGGGAGACAGATTCTAGTTCTGTATGAAATATATGTATCAATCAAGTAACCAAAGGGTTTTTTTGTTTGTCTTAAGTAACCAAGCATGCAAATAGTAACAAGTAAAAGATGATGGAATCAGTAATTGGGAAATAGCTCAGCGAAACAAATATCCACACTTCGTATGACAAGTTGATCTTAAATAACTCATTCAATATCTCATGCAATGAAAATTCCTATTCCTTTTCTGAATTAGCTATTAGCACAACCAGATACTAATAGCTCTAACTAATTAAACAACCATGAAACTATCAAGATTCAGTTTAATAGCAGCATTAAGATCAGGGATATAATCAGGATACATCAGCATAAAACAACCAGCTTTTATCCTAGATGTAAATCAATTCTCTCCACATAAGACTAGCACAACCAGATACTAGCACGATGCAGTTGCTACTACGAATTAGATATGCTCAACCAGTAACAATCTAATTCTGCAATAGATCAATAAAGACGATACCTAGATGATCAGGCTAGAAACAATCAATATTAATCATGAAAGATTCAAGCAAGATAATAGATTAATTCCAAGCAATTGATAAGGAACGAGAAATCTCACAACTTAATCAAAACGAATGCTTCAATTGTCTGACTAAGCAAAGGGGCTTAGTTCTTCATAACAAACTGTATGCTGATGAAAAGAAAAGTGTAAACGGGGTTAGAGAAGAACAGGCTCTCCTCTAACCTAATTATATAAAAGATATCCTCAAATAAAACATAAAAACGAGTTTAAACAAATAAGGAAAATAACAAAAACAATAGAAAACAGAGATTATAATTTCGGATCTGACAGAGGCAGCGGTCGCCGACAGTATAAATCTTCAGCTCTTCACGTGGATGGGCGGCGATCGCCGTAGGTTTGGCGGCGGCGCCGCCAGTAGATGTCTTCGTCTTCTTCTGTCTTCTCGTCGGTCTTCTGCTGGCTTCTCTTCTTCTTCTGTAATAAGTCTCTAGTATCAACATAAAGCTCCATACGTCGTCTTCACTCCAAATGCATGAATAAGCTCAGAGACGCTCCTATAACTCAGTAATCTCACCCTAAAACACCATACTTACACACTATGATATCGTGTGTATCATGGGACCTTTTCCAAAGGATGATGCATACAAGGAGGTTGCCATGCAGTTCTGGACCACAACTACACGGTCAATTTTCAAAGGAAAGGGTCAGTACAACTCAAAGCTCACTCACCCTTGTCTGCGTCTTGCTCACAAGGTACTGGCTGCCTTTTGGTCTCATTGCTGTTGATTGGTATTTTGAGAGGGGTGATGATAATGTTCACATACCTAATGGGCATGCACCTGCGGCTCCGCCTCCAGCTGGATTTGAGGTTGGGTCCTCTAGTGGTCACCAGCACGTTGCTGATTCAGGGCAGGATTCTATGCTAGCTGAGTTACAGAGATTGTCAGTGCACAGTCAGGAGTTCTCAGCTCAGCAGAGGAGCAGGCTCGTATGGCTACTAGGCAAAATGATTTTTATGCTAGACAAGATGATTTTTATGCTAGACAGGGACGCATTGAGGAGACTCAGGTTGATACGAGAAGGGTGATGGAGGAGATTCAGAGGCAACAGTTGGAGTTTCAGAGGCAACGATTAAAGTTTCAGAGGCAACAACTGGAGTTCTTTGGATGTTGGCCATATCCACCTCCACCCGAATGAGTTATGTTCTTCTTCCCCTTACATTTTTCGGTCCTTAGCTATATCATTGGGACAATGCATAATTCAAGTTTGGGGGAGGGATATTACTTGTAAGGGTTTGTTAGATTGTTTGATTTTGTTTGTTTGAGTGTGTTTTTAGGAGTGTTTCATTCAACATATTTTAGTTGTAATTTTCGTATTGTTATTATTATATGAAAAAAAATTAAAAATTGAAAAAACTGAAAAAGCCAAAAATTAGAAAAAGGAAGAAAAATCATGAGATAACAAGATTTATTCAACAAGCAGGTAACTTGGAAGAGAACTGGGATGGGGTAAAAAGAGGTTTCGAGTGATGTGAGTCTTGGTGAGCATTGGAACAATTAATGAGTGGTTAGGATGAAAACCTGAGAGAGCACCTAAGAAAGGTGAGTTGCAAAAAAATAGAGTGATTTAAGACTTGTTCTCATTTGGCGTTCGAAGACAAGATGTGGAGCTAGAAGGATGTTGGGTAGGACCACT
Source organism: Oxyria digyna (assembly GCA_029168935.1). NCBI lineage: Eukaryota > Viridiplantae > Streptophyta > Magnoliopsida > Caryophyllales > Polygonaceae > Oxyria > Oxyria digyna. The sequence continues at coordinate 26,507,330 of JAPVLV010000013.1, forward strand.
TGGGAGTCATAAGGAGTAGAGAAGGCTATGTGTTTATTAATCATATCACTTGTATTGTTGGATGTTGTTATAGTTATTGTTTTGAGGATTTGATGTTGTTGATGATGACTTGTAATCACTAGATGAGTTTCCTTTTGCTTCCTGAGATCTTTGTGTATTAGATTCAGGAGTAGGTTTACTTTAGCTTACTCAGAGACGAGCAAGGTCTAAGTATGGGGGAATTTGATAGACACTATCTCATACGTATTATCTAGTGATTATTAGCTTAGTTTAGGATCATTTGGGAGCTATTTCATATGTAATTACATGATCCGGAGCTGAAGAGAAGAAGTAGTGAATTATGAAGAAATGTGAAGATTGAAGACGTCTTTCGAAGAAACCGAACAAACCAAGTAAGAAGACGAGAGAAGACCATGAAAACGTTGCAGAAGAGAAGAGTCGCGGACAAGTCCTGGATAACCATCTGTGCCGCACTCGCGGATCAGTGCAAAATGAAAATTCGTGCCAGCGGAAGAAGTGCAGAAATATGCTAAGTGTTGGAGTTCGTGGATGAGCCGCGGGTAGCCTCGATTTCCACACCCGGGGATGACCTGCTGAAGGCCGGATTTGTCTCCGAGTTTTTATCTATTTTCTTTATTTATTTTTATTTATTTTTATTTCGAATTATTTCCTTTCATGTTATATTCAGGATTTATTATAGGTATAAAAGACTAAAGACACTTTAATTTAGGTTACATTTTACTTTTCTTAACAACCCTAGTTTTCGCCTCCATGTCTACGAAGAACTAATTTCCATTTGTTTTGCCTGACGATTGAAGCCTTTGGCTGTTCGGTTGTGAGATTCTAAACTCTATTTCGCTTTCTATCAGATTGTATTGATTCTTATGCTCTTCATCTTATTGAGTCGTATTGATTTATCTAGCCTGATCATCTAGGTTTATTGGTATTGTTCATAGTGCTAGGATTTGGTAATTCCGGGTCAGAGTTCTTTATCTAGTAGCAAACACATGTTTACATGATGATTTCAAGTCTTTCATGTACATGAACTTGTGTACTAAAGGATCTTGGTTAATGTCATTATAGGTGACATCAAATGATAGCAAAAAGGTGAAAACTACGCATAGTAATAGTATTACTGGTGCTACTATTGTTACAAAGGGATCTGAGATTAACTTTGAGAACAAAGAAGACGAAGGAGATATGATTCCAATGGATTCCAGATTCAGAAATGAAAAATATTTGACAAAAGAAGATATTGACTTCCTGTGTGCTGGCCAGATTTTCAAGACCAAGGAGGAACTGAAAAAAGTTGTCACGGTCTTTGCATTGAAGTATTATATCGGATATACACTCTTTGGTATTTGTGGAAGTGGAGAAATATGTGGGCTTTTAGCAAAGAGAAGTTCATTGGCGATAAGGATGAGTTTATTTTGGGTGTTGTGAAGGAGTACATGACCAGTGTTATGAAGCCTCAGGTTTTGGGTCCTTTGTCGTATGAGTCTATTATGGTGAAGTGGGACCCCCCTCATAATGACTGGATTAAGCTGAACACGGATGGAGCCGTCGTTAAGGGTCTTGCTGCTGCGGGTGGTGTACTCCGAAACACTAAAGGTGAGTGGATTGGTGGCTTCGTCCACAACATTGGCATGTGCTCCATCCCCTTTGCGGAGATTTGGGGTATTGTGTCGGGTCTCAGGCTGGCTTGGGACCGGGGATTCAGGAGGGTTTGACTTGAAACAGATTCGCGTGTTGCGACTTTGTTACTCTCCAAACCTGTGGAGAGATGTCATCCCCTTTTCAGCCTCGCCTCGGTGGCGCAAGACTTCCTTCGTAGGAACTAGGAGATCCAGGTCCGTCATGTCTTCAGAGAAGCTAACCGTGTTGCTGATCGGCTCGCTTCCTCTGCTTTTGATTTTCCTTTAGGCTTTCATGTCTTAGTTTCTCCGCCCGATTGGGTGTGCTCTTTTGTTGGGATGATGTGAGGGGTTTTTCTACACCTCGCCGGGTGGCAAAGTAGGCTTCATTTTATATATTTCTCGGAGAGTGTCGCCTCTCTTTTAACCAAAAAAAAGGAATGCAAATGGAGGGTAATATGAGCAAAATTCACTAGTAATCGAAGTTTTGAGATCAGAAGAATAAACAACACTCATACTTGTTCTTGATTTGAGATGTGCAAAAAAATGTAAACCATCATACACAATAGTGGTAGAGTTGATAAAATCCAGGTATTGCAATTATTTAGTTGGCTCAAAAATTAGTTGTTGTGGTATTATACTAATATTAATATAAAATATAGGTTTGAAGGTGATAGCAATGGACCAAACCCAAAAACAATTCGCATCGACGTTAAAAGAGAATATTTTCAACATATTAGCTACTGGAAAGCTTGGAAAGCTCAAGAATATGGAAAAAATCTTGTGCGGGAACACTAGAGGATAACTATGTCGGGTTACCAACATACTGTTATATGCTTAAACAAGTGATTGTTGGAACATACACATGTCCAACAAGAGAAAGTTAATAATATTATTGTGACAACTCTAGATGTTTATTTTGACTCCAAAAAAAAATAGAGATTATTTTGTGACAATCTTGTTCAGAAATACCATTTTAAAAAGACAAATAGAGTTGTGACAAGTTTAATTTTGTGACAGTTATTTTTTTATTAGAAATCTAGTTGCTCGGGGACTTGTTTTGATAAGATTTTGTGAATTGTCACAAATACACAAAATTGTGGGACAAGATATTGAGGCTAATTTTTATTCAGCATAAGTTGTCACAAAAATTAAAAAATCACTCAGCATATGGCATTTGTGAAGTGTCACAAATACACAAATTTATGTGACAAGTTGTTGATGCTAATTTCTAACAAGCTGTCACAAAAAGATAACACACAATCTTTTTTGTTAGTACTGAAAAAATGTTATTTTGTTTTTCAAATTTTAGGTGATTATGATAGATGGAACTCATCTACACACAAGTTTGAAGGGACCTTAATGATTGCAACTGGTGAAGATGCAAGTCATCAAATCTATCCCCTAACATATCTCATTTGAGATTCATAGAATGATGATTCTTGGAAATGGTTTTTTCAACAGTTACTTAATGTGATATCATGTTCAACTGATTTGGTATTTGTGTCTGACAAATACTTGAACATAGGCAAAGTTGTGGAGAGTGTTTACATTTGTTGAAAACATGTAATCTACACAAGATATTTTAAAGGCAAATTTGAAGACGAGATGCAAGATACGTGGAATTCTTGATTTGCTTGATAAAGCTACAAGGAGCTACAAGGTTAGTAGTTTTCAATAGAGTTTCTCTCAGCTTTGTGAGATGAGCACATAAATGAGACAATATTTAATAGAAGTAGAGATACATAAGTGGTCAAGAGCAAACTATCTTGGCGAGAGGTACAACATTATGACAACAAGCAATTCAGTAAGTATAAATTTTGTTTTAAGAGAAGCCAGATCATACCAAATTGTTGCTCTATTAGATTATATCAGAGATTTTTAAGGGCCATGGTGTTGAACGTAGAACAAGGACCAATTGAAACCGGATATTGCAATGATAGTGGAGCAAAGATACAAAGTATCAAAGAAGTATGAGATCGGGGTATTCAATTGAATATCAAATAATTGGAGGGACCTTTTCTTGTGTTGTGAATCTCTCACAAAAGTCATGTAGTTGCAAAGTATTTGATTTGGATCACATCCCTTGTGCGCATGCAATTGCTGCAATATAGCATAGGAATTTCAATATATCTGATTTCATTATTGAGGTATAAGTTTAACTCTTGGTTCTTGACATACAATATATCCTTTGCCTATGAGAACAGAATAGGAGGTACCTCAGGATATTGTTCAACAACAATGTTATCCACCAGATGTCAGAAGAAGGATAGGGAGTCCAAAGAAACGAAGAATAAACTCAATTGGCGAATTTACAAGGAATGTGAAGAGTACTGGAAGAAAATGTTCTATTTGTGCTAAGCAAGGGCATAACAAGACAACATGCATGGAAAAAGGAAACTCCTAGTAGCATATGATATGTTTTGGTCTATGTTACTATTGTAATAATAGTTTCATAAAACATTATATGACAGGTGTTATGAATTGACTATATGTTTTCATGCTTTGTGGCTCTTATTATATTTCCAAACTTATCACAAATAGGTTTTGACCACTTAATTATAAAATGAGTGTGGAGGCTTTGTTGGAAGTCTATATCTATTTTTGTTGCTGGGTAAAATATTCCTCTCTGATTTCTGTTTTGCTTCATTTCTTAAATCATCAATCTTAGAATGCACAACTTCTTTTGGTATTGAATCATCCCCATAACTGGAGATAATGATAATTTCTATATTCTTCTCTGGAGAAACAACTATTAAATTTGGGATAACCAAATCAACTTTTTCTTCAATGGATTCTTCCTTCAAGATTAATCCTCTTCCAACAACATCAACTGTGTTTGAAGAGAAAGGAAACATATCATTAAAATAAAATGTGGCGATAGGTGTTTGAACAACAGAATGATCGACCCAATTTTCAAATAATGAAACAATTATGTTCACACCATTGTGTTCACCAGTAGTTTCCACATCAAACTTAGGGAATAAATTGCGCTCCACCCTCTTCTCATCTTTTTGCTTCAAAATTGTGCATTCCTTTGTATTGCAAACAACTGAATTATTTTTATCAAAACTATTGATATCTACACTGAAATCACTTAACTCAACAACGAGAGTGGATTTACTAACTTTGAGAATGTCCTCAATGTAAGACACCCTATCAACCACTGAAGTCATTAAAGTACTAATATGGACAACTTTTTCATGCACATCCTTCATGACATTTTCAAGGCTGAAAATTTTGGCATTTAGATTTTTTAACCACCAAGGAGCTGCATTTCTTCGCTTCTTTCCTTTCTTATTATTTTCAACACCCAAATCATTAGAGCTTTTCTTAGGCTTCTTCACCTTTTCATGAATTTGTTTTGTAGTCTTCAACTGTTCCTCCTTTGGTATAGCAACTTTACGAACCAATGCTAGTACACTGTTGTCACTTTCCTTCATAACAATATCAGATTCTGAATTTCCATTGCTCTTCCTATCAAAATCCTTGATATCATTTGAAGTTTGGGATTGAAAACAAACCCTCTTGTTTTTTAGATACTGCCTTTGATTTATCCTTAATTCCAGCTGGTTGTTTCTCAATGAACACATCATGCAAATCATCATTATTGGGATCTTCTACCTCATCAACAAATCTCAAATTAATTAAACATATTAATTTCCTGGTATGATGGATAAACACATACCTGCAAAATATAAATTTGAAATTTGTCAAAAATGTTGAGATAACGTTTTGAAAATAATCAATCTTATAATCATAAGTTCAGTTTAAGATTATGAATTTGGAAAATTGAACAAAACTGAACAAATGTAGTTGCAAACTACATTAAGACTATAAAAAACCTAGTTGTCCAAAAAATATTATTCAACAAGTTGTCACAAACTAAATATGTCACAAACTAATACTGATTGTCACAAACTTAATAAACTTTGTTACCACAAAGTTGTTTTAAAAACTGAAACTGAACTTCTATTATAACAGTTCACTCTTATTAAAATTAAGTTAAGAGTCTTCCTTAGATTATTAAGAAAGAAATCACATACCACATTCTTTTAGCGAAAAACTTAGTGAATTGTGAGAAAGACACTTTATGCTCAAAATTCTTCGTTTTGTTGACCGAGTTTCCATATAATGGAACTTCTCTTCGAATTTGGCAATCAACAAGTACAACTTTGATCAAATTTAGGAATGATTCTAATATCCAAACCTGTCACAAAAAGTAAATACTTGTCACAATTTATTTATTATAAAAAAATAGGCGTGTTAATGGAAAGAGAAGAAAGTTTTAAATTATCTGAAATGCTAATGGAAAACCGTATAGATTATAACCTTTTCTTGCATTACTTTTAGAAGTAAGTGTGTTTTGTTTCTCACGAGATTCCATATTAACTCTTCTCATGTTTTCTAAAGTATCAAGATATACCAATGTAGAGGAGTTGCAGAAGCTTCGACTAATATGGAATAATAAAAGTAGTATGAACACATAAGAATTTAACGAGGTTCGGAAAATTGCCTACGTCCTCGGGGTGATACGCTTGTTACTATACGAAGGAACATATCCTAACAACTTGTACATACCACAAGCTTGTCGTATAAGAGAAAATATCCTTACAAAGAAATATAACCTCTCTTTGTGTTTACTCTTCTCTCCCGCAGAAGAGTAAACACAATTCTCCATCTCGTACACAATTTGAAAGACCTCAAATTTTAAACGAATACGAGAACACTCTGTAGCATCTGAAATACTCATGACTGCCTACGTACCCCTTTGACTGGAACAAGCCAACCGTTGTTCTACTTGTCCTCCATATAGTCTCCACCTCACCCAATACCGCCTCGAAGGGCCATGCCCTCATTGGGCAAACTAACACGAGCTAATCTTGAGCAAGTTCAAGCAATGCTGAAACTTGCTAATTTTCACAACTTTAGTCAACATGTCAGTTGGATTGTCTTTTGTATGTACCTTTAGTACAAAAATATCTCCATCCTCGATGACATCTCATACAAAATAATATCTTACATCAATATGTTTTGTACGAGCATAATGAACTTGATTCTTAGCCAAGTGAATGGCGCTTTGACTATCACAATACAAGTTCACACAATCTTGTTGAATACCCAAATCATCTTGTAAACCCCTCAACCTCAATGCCTCTTTTACTCTTTCAACAATGGCCATATACTCAGCCTCTATTGTGGATAAAGAAATTGTAGCTTGTAACATCAATCTCCAACTTATTGGTGCACCGTATACATCAAAGACATATCTAGTAGTGGATCGTCGTCTATCTAGATCTCCAGCGTAATCAGAATCAACAAAACCATTTAGTTGACATGTACACACCATGGTGTACATTAAACTGCCAACTACACTAGCATATGGTACATTTTCAATGTACGACTTATCTTCCGCTGTATTGGAAGACTGTCTACCAGAGAGCCCAAAATGTGGAGCCAATGGGGTCACCATTGACTTTGCACCTTTCATCCCAAACTGATCAATAACCTTCTCAATGTAACTTTTTTGACTCAAGAATAATTGACAAGTTTTCCGCTCTCTTCTAATCTCCATACCCAGTATCTTTTTAGCAGCGCCCATGTCCTTCATATCATACTGTTGGAATAGGGACTTGAGGAACTCTGGTTCCTCAATAGGTTCTTTTCCACTATTACTCTATGTTTTGACGATGACAACCTTAGCATATACTATGGTATAGTTTATCTTGATATATCAGATGAAAAGATTGAAGATTTGAAGCTGATGAAGTATTAAGGGAAGTCAGAAGGAACTGCGTTACATCCGTGTTGCTTCTAACCCTAGTGTGGGCGGCGAGCCGAGAAGATCTTATAGGAGATCTTTTCCTTGTTAGGATATTGCTAGAGTTGGTTGTAATATTGTCTATGTAATATTTGGTAAATCTCGAGTTAATTAGGTTAACTTGAAAGCCATAGAGATTGTCATACATTAGGAAAGAAGTTTGACGTATAATATATTCTTGGAATATCTTTATACGGAAGACTTGCTTCCTATATATAAGATCATCTTTATGTTCTTAGGGCTTATGTATTTTTGACGGAGATTGAAGTGCATCAGACTAAGAAGAGAGAAAAGTGTTCTTGCAAAAGAACATCACGTAAGTTCACTGGTATTATCATCTTAGAGTTTCTGGTAGGAACTAAGTTAGTACTTAGCAATAAGCTTGTAATCTCGTTCTTCTCTAAACTCATTGATTGAATATACAAGTAGACCTTTCAAATCCTCGAAAGAGGGGTGGTTTTCATCCAAAGATAACTAGTTGGTTATCGAGGGTTTCCACCTTAAGTAATTGCGTTGATAACTTGTTATTTTACTTCCGTTGTGCCTAGGAACTGGACAAAGAGTTGTCCAGTTCCCTTGGTACTAACATACAGATCTTACAATTGGTATCAGAGCAAGAGCTCTAGATTGTGTGTTACTCGCAGGTTATCAACATGTCTCGTCCAAACGAACCAGAACTAGGTATCTCTACAAACAAGCCATACTTGTTGAAAGCTGGTCAATTCCAATGGTGGAAGGAACATATGACTGGTTTCTTCCAAACTAATGACATGATATGCTGGAAAATTGTTGAGCATGGAAACTACGAAGTCCCAAAGGATCCGGCTGATCACAACTCAGAACTTGATTTCAAGCGCTGGACCACTGAACAATTCTCTCAACAAGAAAAGAATGCCAAAGCCAGACAATATATTTTGAATGCTGTCTCCAAATCTGATCAAGATAAGGTTATGGGCATTGACAATGCTAAAGATATGGGGAAAGCTCTTGAAACTTTCAACTTGGGAAGTGAGGATCTCCAAAATAGCAGAAAATTCGATCTACAAGGAGAATATCACAAATTCAAGATGCTAGAAAATGAAAACGTATCTGCCTATCATGGTCGTCTGGATATCCTCTGCAACAAACTTTGCGCCTGTGGAGTTAAACTTGAGGAATGGTCGAAATCCATGGTGTTTATCAATGGATTAAACACAAAATTTGTTGTCACAGAAGACATAATGCTTCAAACTCCTAACATTAGGGAACTCCCTTTAGAGGAACTCGTTGGGCAAGCTCAACGTCATGAAGACAAAATGAAGGGAAATGAGAAAAGCTCCACTGAGGCTGGCATTGCTCTAGCCTTAACCAAAGTCCTGGAAAGACTCTCCACTGGAGCTGACTCTGACTCTGATGATGATGATGAAATGACTACACTGCTTACAAGCACTGTGAGGAAATTTCATAAAGGTAAGTTCCCCAGAAATGAAAATCGCAAGGAAAAGAGGGAACTTAGATGTTATCAATGTGATCAACCAGGGCATCATGCTAGAGACTGTCCTAAGAATGAAGAAAAGCCCAAGGAGGAAGAAGCTCCTGCTAAGAAAAAGGCTTTGGTCGCTACCACTACTTGGGGTGATAGTGATTCTGATAAGGAACTAGATCTAAATCCATCAAAGGTCTGCTTCATGACAGTCTCGAAACCAGACGCCATATGGGGAGATAGTGACTCTGAGGATGATATGACCAAAGTGTGTCTCATGGCTCAACCTGAATATGAGTCACCAACCGTTGAGGTATCCTCTTTCTCTGAACTATCTGAAACTCTTCTCAAATATGATAAGAAACAATTGATCAAACTTATCAAATCTCTAAGTAAAGAAAACAACAACTTGCTAGGAAGACTTGCAGAAAATGAGGAAGAAATCTCTATTTTATCCAAGGAAAGTGAAGCTTGGTGTAAGAAATATGAAAATGCCATCATACCTAAGAAAATCACTACTTGTCCTACTTGTGATTTGCATGAAAAGTTGAACTTAGGAAACAGTTCCCCTTCACAACCTTCTGAGTCCATATTGCAAACCATTATTGAGAAACTTGACTCTCTTACTGAATGTATTCATGAGAAAACTATCACTCAGACCGTCTTTGTTAAACCTAGTAGAGGACTAGGCTATAAACCTCATGACGTGTCTAATCCTCCTTGTGACTCTCATTCCAACTTTGATGAAATAACCAAAAATCTTGAGGCAAAAAATGAAAGACTTGACTTAGCTCTTCAAACCTCAAATAGCAAAAATGAATATTTGGAACAAAGAATCAAAGTAATTGAGAGTTCCCCTACAAAGGAACCACCCTGTGCTCCATACTTCAGTCCCCACATTCACGACATGTATAAAAATATGGGAAAGGGTATACCTAGAAATACCCCCACGAAAAGGTTGATCTAGGTAAAAAGAAATCTCACTACAAAACTCAGGATAAGTATCAGTGGATTCCCTCAAATCGCGTTTGTTGGCACTGTGGGAACCAAGGATATCTTATATATGATTGTGAGAAAAGGAGAAAGAAGGAGGAAAAGGTGTCTAGAAAGTTTTGACATGGAAGGACTCAAATCAATGATATTAATGACCCTCAATATTATGAGAATGCTAATGACACCAAGTCCAAAACTCAGGAAATTGTCAGAACTCCCCAACAAGGGAACTTTAAGACTAACTTACCCAGAAAAGCTTGGCTGGACTGGGTTCGTAAAAATTAATGTTTTCCTTGCAGGCTGAAGTGAAGAATGTTGCTAAGTGGTACATAGACAGTGGCGCTTCGTGTCACATGACAGGTAATATAGAGCAACTTCATTCACTTCAGAGATACAACGGAGGAAAATTGTCCTTCGGTGACAAGAAGAAAGGTGCAATACTGAGAATTGGAACTGTAGATCTCTCTGAAAACATTAAGGTAAGTGACGTTCATCTTGTCGATAATCTTGGTTTTGATCTAATAAGTGTGTTGCAACTGTGTGACCAAGGAGGGAACAATGTCCTATTTACTCCCTCTGAGTGCTTTGTGATTCATCTTGAGTCTCAGAAAACTCTCCTCAAAGGTAAGAGATTCAATAATGTCTACATCGTTGACCATAGCTACTCTCCTCAAGAAAAGCTCTGCCTTGCCACAATGATGAACAAATCTACTTTGTGGCATCAACGACTGGGTCATGCAAAACCTCATTCACAAACTTCAAAGAAAGGAACTTGTCCACAGACTACCCTCTATCAAGGTAGACGAATCTGATTTCTGTTCCGAATGTGTTCGAGGTAAACAGGTACGTAGTTCCTTCAAACCAAAAACTGTCATAAGTACCTCCAAACCTCTGGAACTGATCCATATGGACCTCTGTGGTCCTATGCGTACTCAAAGTATTGGAGGTAATAGATATATTCTTGTGATTGTAGATGACTTCTCGAGATACACGTGGACTATTTTCATAAAATCGAAAGACGTGGTGTTTGATAGGTTTTGTGAAATAGTTCAAACTCTCGAAATATCACTGGGACGCAAAATTAAGGCTATTCGTTTTGATCACGAAACCGAATTCCAAAATGCAAAGTTCCTAACCTTTTGCAGGGAAAAGGGGATCACTCACAATTTCTCCGCGCCCAAAACTTCTCAACAAAATGGAGTGGTTGAAAGAAAGAATCAGACTCTTGAAGATATGGCTCGCACTATGCTTATCTCAGTTGGTCTCTCTCAAAGATTTTGGGCTGAGGCTGTCAACACTGCATGTTATATTCTAAACAGAGCTATGCTTCGGCCCCAAATTGAGAAGACTGCATATGAACTCCTTCATGGACGAGTTCCCAACATATCTCATCTCAAGGTTTTTGGGTGCAAGTGCTTCATCCACAACAATGGAAAATCTCCCATTGGGAAGTTCGACCCCAGGAGTGATGAAGGAATCTTCTTAGGATATATTCCAAACAGCAAAGCCTTCAAAGTGTTCAACACAAGGACGTCCAAGTTTGAAGAATCCATTCATGTTGTTTTCAATGAATCTGCTTTTCATGTGTCCTCACAGGTATTTCCCATAGGCGACAATAATGCTGATGAAGAAGAGGATCTATCTGCTCCAGGTTCCTCTGCAATACCTGAATTCACATTAGATCCTACCGGAATAGTAAATGAGCACCCTGAGGAAGATCACACTCAAATTCTGGACTCAGTCCCCTTGTGCAGAATGATGAATCTTCTCCCAATGTTCCTGGCTCCTCTGACTCAGCTACAGTTCCTCCTTCAGAGAACCCAGACTCAAATGAGATTGAAGACAATACAGTCCCTCAGGATGAACCTTCTTCATCATCAATTCTTGTAGTCAACTACAAATACAAGGGCTCTCACCCAGTTGATCAGATTCTCTCTCCCTTTGACAAGACAAGTCCCTCCACTGGATCCTCATTTAACAACTTTTGTGCATTCACGGTGTTCCTCTCTGTTCTGGTTCCTCGTCCCTCAGACAGAACTATCATTGGAACTAAATGGATCTTTAGAAACAAACTTGATGACTCAGGCATGGTCACCAGAAATAAAGCAAGACTTGTCGCCCAAGGGTATTGTCAACAAGAAGGCATTGACTATGATGAGACTTTTGCTCCTGTTGCTCGAATGGAAGCCATTCGTCTCATGATCACCTTTTCTACTCATAAGGGCTTTAAACTATTCCAAATGGACGTCAAGACTGCATTCTTAAATGGATTTCTTCAAGAAAAAGTATATGTCAAGCAACCCCCGGGTTTTGAGGACAAAAGCAGACCAGATCATGTTTACTTCCTCGACAAAGCTCTTTATGGACTCAAGCAAGCACCACGAGCATGGTATGACAGGTTAGCTCAGTTTCTGATATCCAATGGGTACAGAAGAAGTTTGATTGATAAAACTCTCTTTCTCCTTGAACAAAATGAAGACATCCTGGTTGTCCAGGTTTATGTCGATGATATTATTTTTGGCTCCACTAATCTGTCCCTTGTAGAGAAGTTCAAGGATCTCATGAGCAACGAATTTGAAATGAGCATGATTGGGGAACTCACATTCTTTCTGGGATTGCAAATAAATCAACTTCCCACAGGAACTCAAATTCACCAGCAAAAGTATGTCAAGGAACTCCTTGACAGATTTCAAATGAGTTCCTCTAAGCCATTCGCCACTCCAATCTCTCCTACAACCAAATTGACGTTGGTTCCCACAGACATCAAGGTTGATCAATCTCTCTACAGGCAAATGATTGGTTCCCTTCTATACCTGACGGCTAGTCGTCTAGACATCATGTACTCAGTGTGCTTATGTGCGCGATTCCAAGCAGATCCAAGAGTCAAACATTTGGCTGCAGTCAAACGTATCCTTAGATATATCTCAAGGGAACTGAAAATTTGTGTCTATGGTATCCTAAGAGTGATGATTTTGAAATACTATCCTACACTGATTCTGACTATGCAGAATATCTCAAGAATAGGAAAAACACCTCTGGGATGGCTCAGTTCCTTGGTCCTTGCCTAGTGTCATGGGCATCCAAAAAGCAATCATCCATTTCCCTCTCAACCATCGAGTCGGAGTACATCGCAGCTGCAGCTTGTTGTGCAAATCTCCTATGGCTCAAGCAACAACTTGCTGACTTTGGTAAGTCCTATGGTCCACTAAAAATTCTTTGTGATAACACTAGCACCATTAGTATATCTAAGAATCTTGTATTTCACTCTAAGTCTAAACATATTGACATAAGGCACCATTTTCTTAGAGATAATGTGGAAAAGGGTATTATTCTCATGGAAAACTGTCGTATTGAGGACCAAATAGCTGACATTTTTACTAAAGCCCTAAATAGAGAACCTTTTGAATACTTTAGGTTACTCCTGGGAATGATTGCCATTGATTAGCGGTTCTGAGTTCCCTTGCATATTTCCCTGTCTTAACTAGTAAATGATTGTTTGATCTTATGGTTCTCTGCTTGCTTACATGATCCTTGATTCTATAGTCATATTCATACAAAATATGTTATTATCTTTGTGACGTGCATAATATACGAACTTTACTTTCACTCATGATTAATTGACAAAATCGTACATCTTTGAACACAAAATAATCAATCGGATCTATTTGAACCCGCAATATAAGCCGAAATGAAGATTGATTATAGACCCTCCCTAGCTTGACTTACATAAATTGGTCCTATGATCTTCTTTATATGAGCACCACTCTGGAACTTGTTTATGTTTGTGTCCAAATTGGCCCTCCCTGATTTATATTGTTTGGATGTGTATTTTTGCTTTAATTTTATTACCTATCACATAAATGCATCCAAACCCTTCCTTGCCAACTACTGAAATGGAATTGTGAAAGGAACTTCTCTCTTCTCCTCTGTCGCACGCTTCTTTGCCTCGGAAACACGCGAAGCCGCCTGACAGATTGCTTTTTCCGCTTAGTTCCTTGTGCCGATTTTTGCAGGCTAATGATGATCGAATTTGTGGTAAATATTGATTGAGAAATATGAACGTTGAGGCTGAAATAATTATGGAAACTAAGGCCGAGTTTCTAGGGATTTTTGTGACCGTTTGAATCAACGGTGATTGGGGAAGATAATTTTGTGACCGTTTGAAGAATTTCCCTATGATCATGGTGCGAGATATATTTAAGGGCTGCTCTAAACCCTATTTTCCCTTCCCCTGATCTTATTTATCTCTCGCCTCCTCTCAAAACTTTATCTTTCCCAAACCCTAATCTTTCAAGCCCAAATGGCCGCTCAAAACAAACCCGTGATCCTAACTGACGAGCAGTTGGCACTCTTCCGACTGTGGGCCTTACAGGTGGAGAAGGAAACTCCATCGTCCTCCGCTCTGCTATCGGAGGCAGCCACTCCAGATGACATCCCCTCCTCCTCCTCCACTCTTCTGCCCTCCACAAAATCGGCCTCCCCACCCAAACAAAAATCTCCCTCCCCCGCTCCTATAACCATGGCCATCATACCCTACGTCTCTCCCCCCACATCTCCGGCTAATTCTCCTCCTCCTCTAGAGAGCACCACAAAAGCCGAACCCTCCCCTGCCAAGAGTGACTCCTCTACTCACTCCCTTGCAAAATCCCAACAACACTCCTCTCCCCACTCTACAGAAAATCCCTCCCAACCTCCCTCCATCCTTGACCCGGAGAGCGTAGGCAACGCTTTCCTCAAGCGCCTTAGGGAAGAGGCTGATGATGATGAGCCTCTCATCACCAAGACCACCACTCACGGTGGTCGACAGGCTAAGAAGCCCAAGCCAAACACTGTCGCCGCTCGCACCAGATCTGCCAAGCCGACAGTCTCCTCCTCCAGCTCCCTCGCCACCGCCACCGCCTCTCTCAAACCGGACTTTGCAGATAGGCGAATCTTAGGTCTTCTCTTTGTGGACCCTGAGCTCTGGAACTCGGACCTGAGCGAAGTTGACACCTTTCGCTCCCTTTTGACTTCCCAAGGCTGGGAATCACTGTTCTCCGCTCCCCAGAGCGTCAATGAGGAGGTAATCCGATCCTTTTACTCCTCCATGTCCTTCATTTCTGTGTCGGAGGTTGAGAATCCCCAGGATATAGTGGTCAATATCCGGGGGAAGCTGTTCAAGATCACCACGGAGATGATCTCCTCGGTCCTAGGCATTCCTATAGGAACTAGGTTCTTTGCTATCCACAAAAAGCATTGGCCCACTAAGAAAAGCGACTATGCCAAGACAGTCTTTGGGAACCCAGATCTAAAGGAACTCAACACCAGGTTCCTCTCCTTGTCAATGAAGTTGCTTCACGCCTTCCTCATCAACAACGTGGTTCCTCGCCAGGAAAAGAGGAGCACTGTCCTAATTGCTGATTTTGTCTTCATGGATAAGATCATCTCTGGGGAGTTGCTAGACCTGCCAAAGATTGTTATGCATCATATGCAGGCCTGCCACAGCCATCCATCCCACTCCCTGCCGTTCCCTACAATCATCAAGGCCCTCTTGGAGAGACTTGACATTTACCCGGCAGCAGAGGGAGAAACGTCCTTCTCCCACAAGATGGATGGCTCCTACATCAACAGTCTCAAGGTGGAGGAGACGGTCACCAAGAAGTCAAGGCCCTCCAGAAACATACCTGCTCGACCCGCTCCTGCAGAAGATCAAGAGGAGGCCTCCTCTGAGATTGTTGAGGAACTGAGAGAGATTTCAGTTGTTGTTCGTGACCTCAGCACTGATTTCTTCAAGCTTGCTGAAGCTCTCACTACACAGAGAGGATAGGGTCCCTCTAGCAGTTCCTCCGATGTAGTTGGCATAGTTCTCCCCTAGGGTTCCCCAGAACATCAATCCCTCTGTTTTTTTGTTATCTGCTTCATGGTTTTTGTTAAAAAAAAAAATTGTGTTTGCTTGTATGAGTCGCAGTTGTCTTTGGGCTCATGAATGATAATAATAATATTTTGTTGTTCTATGCATTGTGAGTCTTGCACGTTCAAGTTTTGCATCATAGTTCCTTATATTATCTTCATATCTTTTCGATGGTGTCAAAAGGGGGAATATACTATGAAATCTTGGAACCAATAGGACTGGTATCATGTTTAGGGGGAACTTGTTAGAAAATTCAAAGGTTAAGGGGGAACCTTTTGAAGCTTTTGGTCTAAGTATCTTTGTCCTGAGATTCATATTCATATTTGCCTATTGTCTCTGTGATTACACTTATATGAGTTTGTCATCATCAAAAAGGGGGAAATTGTTGGAATAGGGACCTGAGGAACTCTGGTTCCTCAATAGGTTCCTTTCCACTATTACTCTATGTTTTGACGATGACAACCTTAGCATATACTATGGTATAGTTTATCTTGATATTTCAGATGAAAAGATTGAAGATTTGAAGCTGATGAAGTATTAAGGGAAGTCAGAAGGAACTGCGTTACATCCGTGTTGCTTCTAACCCTAGTGTGGGCGGCGAGCCGAGAAGATCTTATAAGAGATCTTTTCCTTGTTAGGATATTGCTAGAGTTGGTTGTAATATTGTCTATGTAATATTTGGTAAATCTCGAGTTAATTAGGTTAACTTGAAAGCCATAGATATTATCATAATTTAGGAAAGAAGTTTGACGTATAATATATTCTTGGAATATCTTTATACGGCATACTTGCTTCCTATATATATGATCATCTTTAT
This sequence comes from Oxyria digyna, assembly GCA_029168935.1. Classification (NCBI taxonomy): domain Eukaryota; kingdom Viridiplantae; phylum Streptophyta; class Magnoliopsida; order Caryophyllales; family Polygonaceae; genus Oxyria; species Oxyria digyna. The sequence goes on from JAPVLV010000013.1 coordinate 26,523,947, forward strand.
GTTCTTAGGGCTTATGTATTTTTGACGGAGATTGAAGTGCATCAGACTAAGAAGAGAGAAAAGTGTTCTTGCAAAAGAACATCAAGTAAGTTCACTGGTATTATCATCTTAGAGTTTCTGGCAGGAACTAGGTTAGTACTTAGCAATAAGTTTGTAATCCCGTTCTTCTCTAAACTCATTGATTGAATATACAAGTAGACCTTTTAAATCCTCGAAAGAGGGGTGGTTTTCATCCAAAGATAACTAGTTGGTTATCTAGGGTTTCCACCTTAAGTAATTGTGTTGATAACTTGTTATTTTACTTACGCTATGCCTAGGAACTAGACAACTCTTTGTCACAGTTCCCTTGATACTAACATACAGATCCTACACATACTCTTTACCAAGTTCGACATTTAACTTATTTACTTCCACCGTGCTTTTTGAAGCAATAAGCATGTCATCCACATACAATAAGATATAAATATAATCACCTCCATGAAGCTTTTGAATGTATACAGAATAATCATAGTCATTTCAAGAGAATCCATGTTTTAGCATGAAAGAGTCAAATCGCGTGTACCACTGTCGAGGAGACTGTTTTAATCCATATAAGGATTTCCTCAAGCGACATACCTGACCCTCCTTTCCCTCTACTTGTTACCCTTCTGGTTGATACATGTAGATTTCCTCATCTAAGTCACCGTGCAAGAAGGTTGTCTTCACATTGAGTTGTTCTAACTCAAGATCACCATGAGAAACAATGCTCAGAAGCACCCGAATAGAAGTATGTTTTACCACATGAGAAAATATCTCGTTGTAGTCCACACCTACTTTCTGTGCAAAACCTTTGGCAACTAATCTTGCCTTGTATCCCGTACCACCAAGCTCAAATGAATCTGATTCTTTTATACAACCAATAGAACTCTTTTCCTTGGGCAATGGGACTACCTCTCATGTCTTATTCTTACAGAGAGATTCCATCTCTTCCTCCATAGCGACTAGCCATCTCTCTCTATCAATGTCTTTGACATCTTGTTTGAAGGTGATCGGCTCATCATCCTCCACCGAGAGAGCATATTCTAACAAGTTTACCTGCCCGTAGTGATTCAGAAGCTCATCGAATACATACCTCTGAGCTGGTTTATAATTCCGTCTTGGCCTAGTAGAAGCCAAAGACTCTTCTTGTTGTTGTTGTAGTACTTGTGAATTTGCTTGTTGAACCTCCTCATGTTCAAGCTCATCATTTTCTTGACAATATGTGTTACCATGAGGTTCCTCTTGATCATAACTAGAATTTGGTTGGTCTTCAGATTCTTCTATCTCAACTACTTGAGATTTTGATGTTACAACATCACCACCTTTGGATACATCCGCTTTTGAGAAAGCAGCCATGGAGTTCTCATCAAAAGTAACACCTCTGCTAATTACAAAATTAGAGTCCTCTAAAGACCAAAGACGATAGTCATTGACTCCTCTTGCATATCCCAAGAAATTTACCTTTTTGGCCCTATTATCAAGTTTGTTATCCTTAACATGATAAAACACTATGCATCCGAACACTCTTAAGTCTTCCATAACTTGCCTCTTCTCTTGACCACATCCTAAAAGGGGTAGCTTCATCTAATGTTGAATGGGGAGATCGGCTCACAATATAAGCAGTTGCGGCAATCGACTCCGCCCAATATTCTCGACCCAAACCAGAATTGGAGCGCATACATCTAGCTTTCTCAAGTAGTGTACGGTTCAGTCTTTCTACAACTCCATTTTGTTGTGGTGTGTCTCTCACCGTCCAATGTCAATCAATGCCTTCTTCATCATAAAACTTCTTGAAAGCACCATCTGTGTACTCCGTGCCATTATCGGACCTCAAAGTTTTCAGCTTTCTCCATTGCTCTCCATTTCTTGAATATCTCAAATACCTCATTCTTATTCTTAAGGAAATATACCCAAACATATGTAGAGTAATCATCTACAAACGAGACAACGTACATGGAACCACCTTTCGAAGCAACTTTAGCCGGGCCCCAAACATCTGTATGAACATAGTCTAATATCCCTCTGCTTTTATGGTTGCTCGTTGAAAATGAAACCCTGTGTGCTTTTCCGTACACACAATACTCGCAAAACTCCATCCAATGCTTCTTCATGTACTTCAACAATCCCTTTTCACCAAGAAAATTTAGACCCTTCTCCGACATATGTCCAAGGCGTATATGCCAAAGCCTATTATACTATGTTGGGTTTCTCTTGCTTCCAAATATTCCAACCGCTACATCACCTGTATCTATACTTCCAACAAGATGGTACAAATTTCTTTGGCTGAATCCCTTTCATCACCAACATAGAACCATTAACAACGTTTAGAACCTCGTTCTCGCCAATTAGCTTGCAACCTTTTGACTCTAAGACACCAAGAGAAATAAAAAAATTCCTCAAATCATGGGCATGCCTTACATCCCTTAGTGTTCTGACAATGCCACCATGCATCTTGATTCTAATTATACTGATACCCACCGTCTCACAACCATGATCGTTACCCATCAACACGGTTCCAACATTTATGGCCTTATAGTGAACCACTTCTTGTTTGGGAACATATGATAAGAGCATCCGGTATCTAGAATCCAATTGCTTGAATTTTCAAAGGTCATCCGAAGCTACACTAGCTTCGTGCTTCACATCTTGATCTCCCTTATTCTTGTTGTTTTTGTCCTTCCATTGTACCCTCTTATTACGACAATCCTTCTTCTAATGCCCAACCTCACCACACTTGTAACAACGAGTTTCTGCTAGAGATCTAGACTTTCCCCTCTTGCTATTTCCTATGTCATTACCCCTTCCTCTTGCAAACAAACCTTGTGCTTCTTCATTGCTTGCACTAGTCATACCACTAGTGGCCACCTTTCACAGATCATCAACTAGAAGCGTCGTTCTAGTTTCATCCATGGTCAGTGTCTCGCCACAAGCATTAATGTTTGAACAAGATTCTCGTATATTTCAGGAAATGAAGAGCTTGATATGAAACTTCAACCTTCACATCAATAACCTTCAAATTTGAAATTATCATTTCAAATTTGTTGATGTGATCACGAAGTGAAATTCTTTCTTCCGTTTGCAAGTATATAATTGTGACTTAATATAGATTCTATTCGTTAGAGTCTTCGTCGTGAAGTTTGCCTCCAACTTCTCCCACACGCTTGACGCAGTTTCCTCGTCGTCCACCATGAATGCAACATCTCTCTCAAGACATAAGACTATGGCGGCACATGCTTCTATATCGAGTTCATCCCAATCATCAACCTTCATATCTGCAGGTTTCTTATCTTAACCCAATAATGCCTTGTGCAACTTTTGAGAAATTAGCAAATTCTTCATCTACATCCTCGAATAGGAGAAATCATTCTTCGCATTGAATTTCTCAATGTCATACTTACCCACTTTTACGATTCCACTACTAGAAGCCATTGTATCCAAAATCAGACTTTTACTGCATAGATCTTGATTTAGCTCTGATACCAATTGTTGAGGAGTTGCGGAAGCTTCAACTAATATTGAGTAATAAAAGTAGTATGAACACACAAGAATTTAACGAGGCTCGGCAAATTGCCTACGCCCTCGGGGTGATACGCTTGCTACTGTATGAAGGAAAATATTCTGACAACTTGTACATACCACAAGCTTGTCGTAGAAGAGAAAATATCATTACAAAGAAATATAACTTCTCTTTGTGTTTACTCTTCTCTCCACGTAGAAGACCATTTCTCCTTTGTATTTCTTGTTTCTGAAGATGATTTTGATTATTTCTTCTTCTCTCTTATATAGGAATCTCTCACATCTCAATAAAGAATAAGACACACTCCTCCTTTCTTGGCTAATTACTCTTAACCATAAATTATGCTCACAACCAATCTACCCCATGGATACCCTAGAAACTGATCAAAATCATAAATCAGAAGGCCAAAATATTTTGTATTTATTTCGGTTTCAGGCCTCTGGGACAATAATGTAGGGTTTTAGATGCTTTAAGCGGAATTGCAGGATTCAATTTCCTAACATCTAAAACGAATGATCTATTGCATAAACTAATTGGATTGAGAAATAGAAGAAACGATTACCTCTTGATGCGTGTTTAATCACTCAAACGGAGAGAGCCTCCCTTGAAACTCCTCTACTTAGTCCACCCGAGCAAAGATCTGGATCCCTCGAACTCAACTGCTAGGTTGAAGATGAAAGGGTTTTGGGAGAGAAAGAGAGTATGACGTAGAAGAAAAAGTGAAGAGTCACACATGAGGGTTTCCAATAAACCCTTATTTATAATTAACTCATTAATTAACAATTTTCCTTTTATCCTTTAATCAATAATAACACTTTATTATTATTAAACTATATCTTAATGTTATATCTTATATAACATTATATTATATACTTTATATAATCATTCTCCTAATATATCCAGTCCATAAACTCTTAGGGTGTGACCTCATAGGACCCAATTATAATAGCAATAAACTTTATAACATAAAGTTCATAAATCATAGTTGACTTCTAGCAAAGCCCTATGACTACATACAATAATTGGATTATGAATCTCTATCAATAGTTTTATTTCATAATAAGTAATTGCACATCCGATTAAAGGACACAATTTACTCAATCTCCCACTTGTCCTTAAAACAAGTGTGCAATGTTAAAATTCCTTTGTCACTTAGTATCTTATTTGACTATACGATGAAACTCATCTTTTCCGCCAAATATGTTTCTTTAACTCTTGAGATCGAATTGTCATTACAGGTGATTACTAATAATCCATCTGAGCATGGCCATGCGTTTTCACTGTTCTCACTCTTCAAGTGGCCGAGACACCATTCCTTTCCAAATGTATCATGTTATACAGGAATAGGAGGACATATTCAATCTTGTAAGACTATAGCTCCCACTCAAATTTTGGCAATCCCTATCACTACTTTTATAATTGCCTGTTACGGTCAGCGTTTAGCAGTGTCAAAGATATACCAACAATCAAATGATGACTATATCGTAAGGTCTTGAAGAGTCCTAAGAGTGTTCTGTCCGATATGTATCATCATATACATCTTTGTAATTGAGTAGACATCACTATGTCCTTATAACACATGAAACCCAGTGTTATCAATCAATCTCACAATATGGTCTTTAATAAAGTCATTTGTATCCAAGTTAATGACTCAGACCACAGACTTCTAACAATTTTATAATTTCAGTTCACTTAATGGGGTTTCATTCACCAAAACAGTTTTGATGAATCCATTTGTTAACTATTAAATTGTTTAAATACTTTATCTAATCCCAAGAAATGATTAAATAATAATATAAAACTCATATATATAAGTCAAACATAAATGTATGTGATAAAAATAAAAAGGATTTATCATAAAACAAACAAAGTCTCAAAAGAACTCTCTAATGTGTTTGAGCCCCTTGGCCCGAGTATGACTATCATGCTTGAGCCTAGACATAGGCTTGGTCAAAGGATCTGCAATGTTGTCGTCAGTGTGCACTTTGCACATCCTCACATCACCTCTATCAACATAGTGTCTGATCAGGTGGTACTTACGCAGAACATGTCTGGATTTGGAGCTAGAGATTGGTTCCTTAGCTTGAGAAATGGCGCCATTGTTGTCACAATAGACGTCAATGGCTGTAGATGCACTAGGAGCGACACCAGGCTCAGCTATGAATTGCCTAATCCAGATAGCCTCCTTAGCTGCTTCTCCAGCAACAATGTACTCTGCTTCCGTTGTAGAATCTACTATTGTCCCTTGCTTCGAGCTCTTCCAGCTGACAACTCCTTCATTTAGAATGAAGAAGTATCCAGACTGAGACCCAAAATCATCTTTGTCTGTCTGGAAACTCGCATCAGTATAGCCCTTGACGACCAGTTCGTCATCACCTCCATACACCAAGACATCATCCTTAGTCCTTCTCAAGTACTTTAGAATGTTCTTCGCCGCACACCAATGTGCCTCTCCAGGGTTTGATTGGTATCTGCTACACACACTCAAAGCGCGCGCAACATCTTGACGAGTACAAGTCATAGCATACATGATGTATCTTATGGCTGAGGCATAAGGAATCCTACTGATAAGCGGTGTTTTACATACCGCAACTATGGATTATTAGCTAGTTTTGTATAGGATTATGTTACTTGTTCCTATGTAATCTGTATCATGGAGCTGTTCGAGAGAAGATTTACATACGAGATTCCAAGAGATGATACAAGCATTGGAAGCATTGAAGCATAAGGAAGAAGCTGCTGAAGACGAAGACGAAGACTTGAAGAAATCAGCAATTCTGCCTCAGACAACAAGCCGCACCCGCGGGTCTCAAGCCGCGCCCGCGGGTTTCATCCTCAGACAAGGATTCGGGAAAGCTAAAACCGCACCCGCGGCTATCAAGCCGCACCCGCGGTTCTCACTTTCAGCCAAACCATTCGAGAAAGATCAAGCCGCGCCCGCGGGTCTCAAGCCGCGCCCGCGGCCCTCTGCCATCCAGAGAAGCTGAAGAAATCCAAAACCGCGCCCGCGGCTCTCAACCCGCGGGTGCGGTTCCTCGACAGAAGAATCAAATTGATGTCTTTGCCATTTGAAGTAATTTGTGTTTAATTTTGTAACTTTCCATACGTTTTTTAGGACCTTAATTGGGCTGTTACATCAGCTAATACTATATAGGTAGTGGATGATCATTCTTGATCATCTAACCTTTTGTTTTGCTTAAGTTTTTGGAAGAGTTTTCACAAACTTATGAGTTGCTAAAGTTCCTTTGTTTCACTTGGCGTTTGAAGCTTTTGGATTCAACAAGTTGTGAGTTTATCCTTTCCTTTTGTCTACTCTTTGATTGTCTCAACTCTCTTGTTTGTATTGTCGATGAACTAGATTTACTTCTTTAGATTGATCACCTAAGTTAGTTGTGTCTTGTTCATATTGCTAGAGTTTGATACTTCTAGTTGAATTATCATACTTGTTGTGTAGCACAATCTATTTGCATGAACTAGTTGTGATTGTTATTAGAAAAGAGAGTTGAGTACGTGTCGAGTATCCGACTAGTTGTCCATGATATTGCATGTATCTATCTATTCCTGAATGCATTGCTACTTTGTTATTGAATTTCGATAGTTTCGAGGTTATAATCGAGTAAGGGTTATTAGGACTAGTTGGACTAATAACTATTCAAGAACAGGAATTAGAACGATCACTTGAGAACTTGACATAAGGATAAAAAGGATTTTATGATCAACTTGTTAATCTAATTGTGGATAATCGCTAAGTGGAACACTTCGCTTAATCTTGTTAAAACCAAGTTGACATTCGATACTTCGTATCAAAACCACAAAACCCCCCCCTTTTGGTTACGTTTATTGGTTAGTCATTGTGATAACTTAAGAATTTGATAAACTGATTCTCTTGGGATTCGACCCTTACTTGCGTACTATATTACTTAGTTTGCATGTTAGGATTACTTGACTTGGCACACGACAAATTCGCCTCGTCAAATTTGGCGCCGTTGCCGGGGAATCAAATTTTCTTATTTTTAAGTTCTTATTTTGACTAACTTTAGTGTTGACTAGTGAATGGTCAACACCCGTTCTACTAATCATCCTCTTTCTATTCTTGATTCAGAGATCGAGAGAACTTTTCGTCGGAATCGAAGAGAGAACAGAGTCGGGACTGAGACAGTAGAAATGGCCGATCGAGAAGCTCTTGCTGAAGTGCAACGTCAATTGGCTGACATGCAGTTGGTCGTTAATGCTCAACGAGAGCTAATTGAGACAAGGCTACCAGGAGGTGGTGTTACTCGCACTTTGAGAGAGCGGCAAACACCGAACCTGACACAGCAACCTCAAGCTGTGGTTATTCCACCCCTTGCTCATGGGGTGACTTTCGAGCTCAAGTCGGGGGTGATCAATTTGCTCCCAAGTTTCCATGGTTTGGCTGGTGAGGATCCAATCATGCATCTGAACCAATTTCATGACATTTGCATGACAACCAAACCGCCAAATGTCACGGAAGAGCAGATTAAGATGAGAGCCTTCGGGTTCACTTTGAAGGATGGTGCTCGTTCTTGGTATTACCATTTGCCAACCGGTTCGGTTGATAATTGGGAAAAATTGCACAAGGTGTTCTTGAGCAAGTATTTTCCGGTGAAGAAGGCAAATGCTCTCAAGAAGGAGATAGCCCATGTCGAGCAAAGTGAAGACGAAACGCTCTATGACTACCTTGAACGCTTCAAGGGGTTGTGTGCTTCGTGCCCTTTTCATGGGTATGATACCGAGGATCTTGTGCTCTACATTTGCAATGGTCTCCTTAACCAAGAAAGGAGGATGGTTGATGCTGCGTGTGGTGGGAATATTCTCAACATGACGCCGGAGGATGCCATGGAGAAATTGCAAGATATGGCTGAGAGCACAAGAAGTTTTGGTAGGATATACACCAAAAAGGGAGTGCATGCAGCAAGTTCAGGGGATCCCGCTCTTGTAGCTGAGCTTGTAGAGTTGAAGAAGATGGTCTCTCAGCTGCAAAAAGGACAACAACAACAAGTAAAGGTATGTGGTATTTGTTCTGACCCTGCTCATTTTACAGATAAATGTCCTGAGCTTGAAAGTGAAGATGTTGCTGATGTCAATGCTGCTGCTGGTGGGTATGGACCCCCACGACCTCGAGGTGATCAACAAAATAACTACAACCCAAGGTATAGAGATCATCCCAATTTTCGGTGGCGTGATCCAAATGAGCCCCAACAACAAGCTCAAGGCCCTCGACCCAATGCTGGACCATCTACTGCGGAGCTGCTGAGATCCTTGACTCAACACTTCACAACTCATGTTCAAACGACTGAGTCGAGCATCAAGAACATGGAGAAGCAAATTGGGCAGTTGGCTGAAGCTGTTACCACCATTGCACAACAAAATTCCAATTCTCTACCGTCCCAAACGGTGGTGAATCCAACCAGAAATGTGAGTGCAGTGACAACAAGAAGTGGTAAGATTTTGGGGGAAACCAAAAAGCTTGTCGAGGCTTCGGCAGAAAAACTAGATTCTGAGGACAGCCAAGAACCGCGCCCGCGGGTTGAAAACCGCGCCCGCGGTTCCTCCACTGAGCCAGAAAGCAGGGTTCCTGAAGAACCGCGCCCGCGGGTTGAAATCCGCGCCCGCGGTTCCTCCCCTGCGCCAGAAGACAGTTGCACTGACGAGCCGCGCCCGCGGGTCGAAAGCCGCACCCGCGGCTCATCCACCGAGGTAAAAATTTCTGGTTTTCCTTCACAAAATGCTGAACTCGAAGTGGAGGATCGGGGGGATTTCCAGTTGAGACAGGACAACTACGTTCGCCCCAACTTTCCACCTCTCCACTCCACCAAACCTCCCGCCCCGTTTCCCGAAGCCCTTAGGAACACCAAAAGGCCGGAAAACGACAAGGAGTTGTTTGAGACGTTCAGCAAATGTGAGGTAAACATCCCCTTGCTCAAGTTAATTAAAAGCATTCCTCGATATGCAAAGTTTTTAAAAGAACTTTGCACAATCAAGAGGAATCAAAAGTTGAAAGGGCGACAAAAGGTGACGGTAAGCGAGCGTGTCTCCGCTGTATTTCAAAGGCGAATGCCTAAGAAGTGCAGCGATCCGGGCATGGTCAGCATACCTTGCCGTATAGGCGACACACATTTTGAACGAGCCATGCTCGATTTGGGTGCATCGATAAATGTGTTGCCTTACTCTCTCTATAAGATTCTCGGGTTAGGTCCACTTCATGAAACCGGAATTGTTATTCAACTAGCCGATAGGTCCACCGTGTGTCCTAAAGGCGTAGTTGAAAACGTTTTGGTTATGGTGGATAATTTGTTCTTTCCCGTTGATTTCTTTGTGTTAGACATGGAACATGATGGGCAAGCTGCTCCTATTTTGCTTGGGAGACCCTTCATGCGAACCGCTAACACAAAGATTGATTTGGCTAGTGGATCTCTTACTTTAGAGTTCGATGGGGAAATAGTTCAATTTAACATTTTTGATGCTATGAAACACCCCGTCGAAGATGCTGCGTCTATTTGTTCAATTGATGTAATTGATCCTATAGTATTAAAACACAACATCGTTCACTCACCAACAATTGATTTGTCTCTTCCACCTGAGATTCAAAGTGTTCTAGCTCGTCTAGACGCTTCGGGTAAAATTTTGGCCGGTCGGCCCATGCTACTAACTTTGGAGAGCGAAAAGCTTCTTCCTTCTATTGTGCAGGCACCGGTTGAAGAGCTTGAAGAGATACGCCGGGATGCGTATGAAAATGCGGTGATCTACAAGGAAAAGACGAAAGCTTGGCATGACAAGAACATCTTGAGGAAAGATTTCAAGGTGGGAGACAAGGTCTTGCTCTACCAATCTCGTCTTCAACTTTTTCCAGGTAAGTTGCGATCCCGGTGGAATGGCCCGTATGTTGTTGCTCGCGTCTTTCCTCATGGCGCCGTTGAGTTGTTTGACAAAGACAACCACAACGTCTTCAAGGTGAATGGTCAAAGGTTAAAACCTTACCATGAGGGATTCACCAAAGTGTCTTTCGATGAAATGGCTCTAGAAGAGCCAACTTTGGAAAATTGAAGACGGGAAACCAAGTCGAGCCACGACTCTAACCAAGGCGCTGCTTGGGAGGCAACCCAGGGTATTCTTCTTTTTCCCTTAAATTTCATTTTCTTTTTAATTGTTTTGTTTCTATTTTCTAGGAAGTCAAGACGAGAAGACGATGGTCGTTTGCTACTAAAGGAATTGACGGTTCTTCTTTTCGTTTATAAAAAAAAAAAAAAAAAAAGCTAAAAAAGAAAAGGAATTGACGGTTCATCTTCTACCCTTCTCCATATCAAATTTCATCTTCTAACCTTCTCCATATCAAATTTCATTTTCTACCCCCTATCACATCAAACTCTCCCACCACATAAAAGCCTCTCTTCCCACTTCCCACCACATACCCTACCTCTCAAAAATCAAAAACCCCCCACCAAACCCCTCTCTCCCAACACCAACACACCCTCACCAAATCCTCCTCAACCGCACCCGCACCCGCACCCGCACCCGCGCCGGCATCCAACCGCAACCGCGGTTCAAAAACCACCACCCGCACCCGCACCCTGACTCTGCCCAGACGTTTCTGTCTCGACGAAACCGCACCCGCGGCTACAAACCCGCACCCGCGGCCTCGCCTTGCCAAGAAATCTCCAGCTCGCACAAACCGCACCCGCAGCCCCAAAACCGCGCCCGCGGTTCCCTCCTCGCCAGAGATCAGACAAAAGCAAAAACCGCACCCGCGGCCCCCAACCCGCGCCCGCGGTTTCCACCTCTGCGTCCATTTTACTGATTTCAGTAAGTCTTCTCCCAACCGCACTAATCGTTGTTGATTTGCTTACGCCTCGGGGAGGGCTTTTTGCTATTGTGCTGCTGCTGCTGTGTGGTATATTTGTTGTGTGCGGATTTGTGGTAGCATTTGTTTTGCGTATACACTCTGATGGCTGCAGCAGGAACATCCCGAGGCCACAAAAATGATTTGTGGCAACAACAGGTTCAGACCAACTTGGCTTATTTAAGGGCTAAGCAGTGTGTAGCCACGAGATTTTTTCATCTACGTACCCTCGATGATTTGGGTATGACTGCATGCACTGAGGCCATGCTGAAGCACGCAGGGCTGCAGGGTTTCGTGTACAAGTCAGCCCCTACTCATGCCGAGGCTACCTATCAGTTTCTGGCAAGCCTCAAGTCCAAAAATGTCTCAGAGACCACCTCCATCTCGGCCATCCAGTTCATTTACAATGGACGGTCCTTTACAGTTCAGGCTGAACAGCTGCGCCACATCTTGGGAATCTCTCAGATTCCCTCTGCAGATTATGATACTATAGTTGGTGCCAGCCCTACACAGGTCTGGTACACATGGACGGGACAAGTTCGGGATACCCACGGTAATGATTATAATGCAAAGATGTCCCATCCATGTCTCCGCCTGACACAGCAGGCTCTCTCTATGGCCTTCTTTGGGCTTTCTGAGGTGAACAAGGTGCCTGCCTACCAGCTGAAGTATCTGTATGCTCTCATGCCGGAATGTCAGGTAATTCCGGATTGGCTCTCACTTTTTGTTCACTCTTGTAAGACAGCCCGCTCAAAACCGAGGGGACAGATTACTTTGGGTGGCATGATCACCCTCATCCTAGAGGCTGTCGTCCCCGACTGGGAGACGCTTGACTGCGTAGGTAGTCCGGACCCCTCAATGGGTCCCTATTTGCTGGATACCACGTTTCTGCAAACCCGACTTAGGTGGCTCAAGTCGGTTACAGTCAATGAAGACGAGCGGATGTGGGTTTGGCTCGGTCCTCCCTAGATTGCTCTCACCGAGGATTTTGCTTATGGGCCAGCCCATACTTTTAGGCTCAACCCAGCACCCGCTCCCCCTCGTGCAGCTGCTCGACGACGAGCTCGCGGTGGGATCAGCATACAGGAGCCGGTTCCGCAGCTGGATCAGCAGCCAGCTGACCTTGAGGATGATGATGATGACGACTTCCAGGAGCCTGCCCCTCATTTTCAGCCTCAGAGGCAATGGGGCGAAGGCTCGTCTTCTGCAGCTCCTGCTGACGTACCTTGGGAGCAGCGTCTTTTCGAGCAGATTGAGTATGTCTACCAGTCGGTTCAGACGGTGAACCAGAATGTTGAGAGGCTGCAGCAGACGGTGAACCACAATTTTGAGAGGCTGCAGCAGTCGGTGGATGACTTACGGCTCGACATGCATGCTCGTTGGCCCGAATATCCAAACCGGGATGACCCGGATCAATGAGCTTCTTTCTCTCTTCCTCATTATTTTTCTATGTCTTACACACTGAGGGCATTGTGCACTACAAGTATGGGGGAGGGAAATTAGTTCATTGCTTATCCTAGAGTAGTTTCATTTTCTTGTTATTTCCCTTCGGTTTTTATTTTGTTGTACTTTGCATGGAATTAAAAACAGAAAAAGCCACAAAAATACGAAAAAAGGCAAATGAAAATCCTGGGATGGAAAAATCCATGCAATAAGCGGGTAGTTCGGCTTACATTAGGCTTGGCAAAAAAGGACTTGAGGGCGGTAAGGAATGGTGAGATTGAAAATGAAATGAGTGGCTAGGTGAAAACCTTTCGAGGCGCCTAGGCAAAATGAGTGAAATGAGTGTTTTAGGACAAAATTTTTTGCATGTTAACCACTATGGAAGACCAAAATTGATAAAATTCTTTCTCACCATATTGTTTGTATACTAAATGTGTTAGTAATTTGTAGTTTCTTTCTTTTTCATACTTCCTGAGATCTTTGAGTGATTATTGTAAAAGAGTAAGTTTCTTTTAGCTTACTCGGGGACGAGCAAGGTCTAAGTATGGGGGAGTTTGATAAGCGGTGTTTTACATACCGCAACTATGGATTATTAGCTAGTTTTGTATAGGATTATGTTACTTGTTCCTATGTAATCTGTATCATGGAGCTGTTCGAGAGAAGATTTACATACGAGATTCCAAGAGATGATACAAGCATTGGAAGCATTGAAGCATAAGGAAGAAGCTGCTGAAGACGAAGACGAAGACGAAGACTTGAAGAAATCAGCAATTCTGCCTCAGACAACAAGCCGCACCCGCGGGTCTCAAGCCGCGCCCGCGGGTTTCATCCTCAGACAAGGATTCGGGAAAGCTAAAACCGCACCCGCGGCTATCAAGCCGCACCCGCGGTTCTCACTTTCAGCCAAACCATTCGAGAAAGATCAAGCCGCGCCCGCGGGTCTCAAGCCGCGCCCGCGGCCCTCTGCCATCCAGAGAAGCTGAAGAAATCCAAAACCGCGCCCGCGGCTCTCAACCCGCGGGTGCGGTTCCTCGACAGAAGAATCAAATTGATGTCTTTGCCATTTGAAGTAATTTGTGTTTAATTTTGTAACTTTCCATACGTTTTTTAGGACCTTAATTGGGCTGTTACATCAGCTAATACTATATAGGTAGTGGATGATCATTCTTGATCATCTAACCTTTTGTTTTGCTTAAGTTTTTGGAAGAGTTTTCACAAACTTATGAGTTGCTAAAGTTCCTTTGTTTCACTTGGCGTTTGAAGCTTTTGGATTCAACAAGTTGTGAGTTTATCCTTTCCTTTTGTCTACTCTTTGATTGTCTCAACTCTCTTGTTTGTATTGTCGATGAACTAGATTTACTTCTTTAGATTGATCACCTAAGTTAGTTGTGTCTTGTTCATATTGCTAGAGTTTGATACTTCTAGTTGAATTATCATACTTGTTGTGTAGCACAATCTATTTGCATGAACTAGTTGTGATTGTTATTAGAAAAGAGAGTTGAGTACGTGTCGAGTATCCGACTAGTTGTCCATGATATTGCATGTATCTATCTATTCCTGAATGCATTGCTACTTTGTTATTGAATTTCGATAGTTTCGAGGTTATAATCGAGTAAGGGTTATTAGGACTAGTTGGACTAATAACTATTCAAGAACAGGAATTAGAACGATCACTTGAGAACTTGACATAAGGATAAAAAGGATTTTATGATCAACTTGTTAATCTAATTGTGGATAATCGCTAAGTGGAACACTTCGCTTAATCTTGTTAAAACCAAGTTGACATTCGATACTTCGTATCAAAACCACAAACCCCCCCCCCCCCCCCTTTTGGTTACGTTTATTGGTTAGTCATTGTGATAACTTAAGAATTTGATAAACTGATTCTCTTGGGATTCGACCCTTACTTGCGTACTATATTACTTAGTTTGCATGTTAGGATTACTTGACTTGGCACACGACAAATTTGCCTCGTCACCTACTCATTTTCTCAATTTCATAGGAAGAAATCCTATGTAATCCTTTCTTAGAACACTGGGTTTACTGAGACGTAAGCCATGTTGCATAGGAAGAAATCCTTTCTTAGAATTTACCATATTAAATCTAGCAAGGACCTTATCTATATAAGTTTCTTGACTTAGACCAATAAGCCTCTTAGACCTATCTATATAGATCTTAATGCCTAATATGTACTCTGCCTCTCCTAGATCCTTCATTGAAAAATACTTCTTAAGCCATTCCTTTACTGCCTCCAGCATAGGATATCATTTCCAATGATTAATATGTCATCCACATATAGAACCAGGAAAGCCACTTTGCTCCCACTAAATTTCTTGTAAATACAGGGCTCTTCTTCGCACCTGATGAAATCAAACTTTTTGATCACTTCATCAAAATGAAGATTCCAACTCCTAGATTCTTAAGCTTGCATACTCTCCCAGGATTCTCTGGATCCTCAAAACCTTTTGGTTGCATCATGTATACATTCTCTTCTAAATAACCATTTAGAAAAGAGGTCTTGACATCCATTTGCCATATCTCATAATCATAATAAGCGACAATTGCTAGGATTATCCTAATGCACCTAATCATAACGACCGGTGAGAACGTTTCATCATAGTCAATACCATGAACTTGTCTAAATCCTTTGGCAACTAATCTTGACTTATAGACAAAAACATTTCCATCCTTGTCTGTCTTGATCTTGAAGACCCATTTGCATCCAATGGGTTTTACCCCATCAGGAAACTCTATCAAGTCCCAAACTTGATTTTCAGACACGGAGTCTGTTTGTAGCGAAATTACCAACGAGATGATAATCAAGCAATTGTAGGGAAAAGATCAAATATGACGATATAATATCAACACTCAAGAACAAGATGGAAAATCAGGATTGAAGCTTGAACTTGTGTATTACTCGTAAAGTGGCTGAATAATTACAAAGCACGCGTTAGCCTCTATTTATAGGCTAACCCTAGTTTTATCTTTAAGGAAACGAGATCTTATTTTTTCCTTCTATCCTATGACGACATAAAAATAAGGTAAAAGATATTATTCCTAATATCTTTTACTAATTACAATAATAACATAAAGAAACGGGATTATATTCACTCGGCCGACCCTATCCTTAATGCAAACAAGACCTTCGTTTACATCTCGTCACGTTGACGTGATCGCCCTACGCGTAGCTTATAACGCGTTCCTTACTCGTCGTATTTTTAGGCACAAACAATACCCCTAATGCATCTTACTGGGCTTATCGTCTAGTAGAACTGGAGAGACGCCTTCTTTCTTCATGGAATACATCTTCATTAAACTTGGAACGCGTAGGAGATTACGTCACCTAGGATTTTAACTTCGTCGTAGCGCTTTGATCATTATTTCTCTTTCATCATCTTCATGTATCTGATGGAACGCTTCGCAATCGGTGTCGGCAACGTTCACTCGTAATTGCTAGTTTTCCCAACGGCTATAATGTTGTTGAAATTCCAATCCTTCCGTATTTCTCGCGATCTTTTTGCCTATATAAGGGGAAGGCTCTTACTTTCTTTCGACCTTTCTACGACTCACCTACTCTGAATATTTCTTTGCTTTCTCATCTTCTTACGCTCATCAGATCATTTGCCTTTCCTTTCTTCACTTAAATTCTCTTCTTCGCTTTTCCTTCAACTCTTACGAATGTCAGGGCTTCTTTCTACGTACCCAAGAACATTTTCAAGGGTTATGATTGCAAATCTTTAGAGGCACGTAGCGTTGACCGATTAAGGTCATTGGCGAATCTTGGACCTGAGGTAGAGATCGAGATACCTCCGCAAGGAGTGTCTGCCAACGCATATCGCCCGGGGTCGATCGCGGTGTATGAATATTCATTCCTCACTAGCCATCGATTCCCTTTCTCGCCGTTGACGAAGGCATTTATGCTCGCGTTAG
This sequence comes from Oxyria digyna, assembly GCA_029168935.1. NCBI lineage: Eukaryota > Viridiplantae > Streptophyta > Magnoliopsida > Caryophyllales > Polygonaceae > Oxyria > Oxyria digyna. The sequence continues at coordinate 26,540,713 of JAPVLV010000013.1, forward strand.
GGGTGGTTGTCGGGCAACTTCTGCCAAGTGTATGGAGGATTTTCGGCACATTGGAAGATGTAACGGCGAAACATGGCGTCGAGATCGCGGTCGAGGATCTTGTACATTCTCTGATGATTTCGACCAAGTCGATCGGTAGAGTGGGCCTCAAGTCGAGACCTAAGGCAACTCGAATTACCATCGAGGGGAGTCAGGCAGATCGTCACTAGGCCGACTTTTTCTACTTTGTGAACAAATCTACACTTGGCGAGGAATGCTCCTGGCTTATTGAATGCTGGAATCCTGCGAGTAAGTTCTCTTTCTTTCCGAATTTTTTGCCATGTGTGTCTTTTGGGCGTCGACGCTTTACTTACGTTGGGTCTTAAGTTATAATTCCTTGTAGTTAAAATGGACGTTATCGTGGCGAGGCGAGAGACCAAAAAGGTTATTGCTAAACTTCTGGCGATTCCGGAGCACGAGCGAACTTTTCATGGTCACGACGGGGAAGGTCACCGTATTGCTCCTACGGCTCTGGCTGGTATGGCGCTATCGCTTCTTATCTTGCTTTATTTTTTGGTCTTGGAGGGTTCTAACTTCTTCCTTGGAATTCTTCAGCGTCTGCCGTTGCTTCTCACAGTCGTAGCGGGGGAGAATCCGCCTCTGATCTTATTGTGTCAAAGAAGAGGCGTCGCATCGATGAGGAGTCTGCTTCTGAGGCCCCTATCCACATCGCACCCATGATTTCTCTCATCTCTTCTCCGTCTCCTTCTCCAATTAAGGCGACGAGGTCACGCAAAGGTAAAGAAAAGGTCGTCGAGAAATTGGAGTTTAAGTACGAGATTGTCAACGATTTCCCTGGGGTTACTTCACGTGTTGTTGCGCCTGGGAACAAATTTCTGCCTACTATAAAAAGGCTTTTGTCTCCTCCGATGCTTGACCATTACTTGTCGATGGAGACGGAAGACGTAATGGGAGAAGCTCTCGCCACACAGTGGCAGGTAGGTTTTCTCAATGTTTTCGCAGTGTTTCTTGTCTTCAATTTAATTCTAACCTTTTTGTTTTTTAGGCGCTTCAATCCTCTCTATGCGTTTGGGGACGCTTATTTAATTTCGTTGACCGGGTGAAGGTCATGGAGAAGAAGCAATCAGTCGCCGAGACGAAAATTCAGGAGCTCAACGCGACGATTGAAACGTTGCGTAAGGCGGAGAGCGAGGCTCGGGAGAAGGTCACAACGACGCTCAAAGTTCACAACGATCTTGCTAAGCAGGTTGAGGACTCGAAGGCGAGTATCACTGCTTTGGAGGATGAGATGGCAAAGAAAGAGAAGAAGCATGCTTCAGAACTACATGAAGCAAAGATCTACTGGTCTTGGTTGTCGAGGGTGGAGTTTCTCGAGCAACATGGCGCTCGGGAGCATGTTGATTGGGATCCGGAATCCGAACGATGGCAGTCCAAAGCGGCATACCCTTTGCTTCCTGACGGCGGGTCCTTCTTCTTCACGTCTTCCAACAACGGATCTCGACGCCACGGAGGAAGATGTTCATGATCTCGATGGTGGTGATGTTGGAGGTGAGGAGGGCATTGACGAGGAACATGTTGTGGAAGATTCGGACGGTGTGAGTATGAGGGCGAGTGTGAGTATGAGGATGCAGACAGTTCTTCGTCTAGTTCCTCTGAGGGCGAGGGTGAATCTTCATAGCTTTTTGGAGTGGCTTTTTCTCGTTCTTTTGTAAAAATCATCTCGTTTACTTTTTGGTTACGCGTCGCTAGTCTTTAGGGCGCTTCTTTGTGAACACTGTCACTCTTGCTCTCCTTGATGGGGGGTTTTTCTGTAATATATTCTCTTTAGCTCTTGAATTTTCTAAGACTGAATGTGTTGCTTTGTCCAAACGCGTCCCCTTTGGCGATAGCATCTCTTCTCATTTGATTTTCTTATTTTCGATACTTCTAACATGACGACTTAAAATTGGTGTTTATCTTCAAGTCGCCATCATGGCTGATTGTTATTTTTCTTACTTCTTTGGGCGTAGTCCTACCCCTTTTGGTAGGTTTAGCTCGGGCTTTTTGTCGACTGGGCTAGAGCTACCAAAGATTTCTATGCTACTTTTGCCTTGGCGTCTTTGTGGTGTTTATGCTTTGCGTAGGATTTTTGCGACTTCTTATGCTTAACTTCCCTATGAGCGTGTAAGCTTGGTCTTTGATATTTGTTTCTTTGTCTTTCAGGGTGTGATTTCCTACCCCTGGTACAGTGCTTTGTTCGTTTCGGGAATGTATTAGAGGAATTCTTTATTTGCTTGATAGAATGTTATGGTCATAGCGGCTACTTTTGTTATTTTGTCGGCTTACATGAAGGTTGGGTCCAGCATTTCCTCCGAACCCGGAGCGAGTGGCGGATGTAGGTCAGCGCGTGATTTCATCAGCTTGTGACATCACCTCTTACTTATGGTGAATCCTTTACCACACGCTAGCGTCAGGTCGACGTTGAACTCTTTTAATCGACGGGTCTGTTCATCGTGTAGCGTCCAACTCATGACTGTTTGGACTTACGATGCTGGTGGACGCCTCCCAGCCGGTTTGGCGTTATGCCCGTGGATTCATGACTCTCAGAGGGGTCGTGGAAGGCGCAAGGACGTGTTCCTGGAGAGTGGTCGTGTCAATAGGTTTCCCATCTTTTCTCAGCGGACCGTGCCGGTTTCGTGAGGTTTCGGGCTTCATTCCCTATGACCATTGCCACACGTCGCTAACAATCATGGGAAGCGTCGACTCGGAGTCGGCGCTTCGGCTAACGTTGCGTACGCGTAGATGGAGCCTTGAACGTGTTGGCTAACGAAATTCCTCCAGACGCGGATTTTCGTCGCGGCCTTTTTGAGCTTTGTTACGTCATTGACATAGAGCAAGTAATTTGGAAACGAAACAGCACAGCATACTTTAACATATTGGAGAAAAAGGAGTATACTCATATATTAATAGAAAGACGCATCATGGAATAACAAACTACGACATTAACGTCTACCCCTAGTCGTTACGACCCCTTGTCGTTTCGACCCTAAGATGACGACGCTATCTTATTGAAACTTTTAAAGGAACCTAATTCTACTCATGCAAGAAAAGACAGAAGAAAACAACACTAGAAGGCATGGAAGTTCTTATCGCTTTGGTGGATCTTGATATACGGCGGATGGTGTTTCAGGAACATGTAACTCAAGTTGTCACTTTTTGTCGCTAACTTTTGTCATCTCTTTACTTGGAGGCTTTGCTTGTACTTATTCTGAAGATTGATACTGTTCTTTTTACTTCGTTTGACGAGTTTGACCTTTCTTGTTGTGTTGGGGACGGGTCTTCTACCCCTAGCTTCTTCTTCGAACTTCACTTTCTTTTTACGGGTTTTTTGATGTTTCAACCCTTTGATCTTTGGTGTCTTAGACCCTGAAGACGCCTTTAATTTCTTCTGCGACTCCTCAGAGGGCGTAAACTTTGATCTCTAACACGTATTCTTCGTCTCTCACACGACCAATCTTCTCTTTCAACGCGTAGATTTGACGCTTCGCGTGCCTCGCCGACTCTTCATGGTCCTTTGATTGCTATGCCTCTTCTTCCTTGCTTAATGCCGCCTTGGTGGCATTCTTTATCCCAACGTTATAACATTCTCTTGCGACTTGGAGTTCGCCTTTGATTTCTTGGATCCCCCACGGGGAGGGAAACTTCAGAGATTGGTGGTACGTCGAAGGTATGGCCTTCATGTCATGTAGCCATGGCCTTCCTAGGATGATATTGTCAGGTGATTCGATCTCCATAACCGCAAACTTCGCTTGTATGTTGATACCTTTGGCCAGGGTCGCTAACGTGATTTCTCCCAGCATGTTCGCCACTTCTCCACTGAATCCCACCAGGGGGACATATTTCTTTACCACGTCGTCACTAGAAAGTCCGAGTTCCTTAATAGTGGACGAAGTGATTATATTGGTGGAGCTTCCATTATCGACGAGGATTTTCTTAACCATGCAATTGCTGACGGTGAGGGAGATGACTAATCCGTCGTGATGTTCCACGATCTCGTTTGGTTCTTCGAACGTGATCGGACAACTTTTTCTAGTAGGACGGACGTGATAGACTTGCGTCGCGTCACTCTCATCACGTAGGATTTTGACATTTCTTCTAGCAGCGGACACAGTGTAGCTGCTTGCGGAGGAGCCTCCAAAGATGGTATGTATCGTTCTAGTATGACCTGATGGCGGTGGAGGAGGAGTAGGAGACTTCCTTTCTTTCCTTACCCCTTCGAACGTGTTCTTTCCTTCTCTGAAGAGCAAATCTCTCAAATCTCCCCTCTTCAACAGCCTCAATACCTCTTTCCTCAGAGTGTAGCAACCATCCGTGGTGTGGCCTGTGTCGTTATGGAATTCACAATATCCCTTCCCTGTTCCGGGTCTTCTCCCTGGATTTGGCTTCTTAGGCCATTGTACGTCACGTAGTCCTTCCATTGCGCTCATAACTCGCAACGCATCGGTCTTCATGGGAATGTATCTATCAACCATGTAAACGGTCTCGACTTTGCTCAGATTGTGCACCATGGGTGGCTCCCTTTGGAATGGCTTACTTATCCTATCGTGACGCTCCCCTCGCTCTTGATGGCGATCATTATGTCGATGTTGAGGAGAGTTCCTATGTGGAGGAGATCGTCTACGCGGAGATCGAGAATTTTCCTCAGCGTGCCTTAGGAGATCTTCTTTGAGGCGCATAGCTTCCATGGCTCTTTCTCTGGTCGCAACGAAGGAATCGGGACGAGTCTTAGTTAACTCCTTGTATAAGTCACTTTCTCGGAGAAGTGCTCGTCTGAACGCGTCTGCGGAAGTAGATTCGCTGCAATCCGGGATGGTGATCTTCTCGTCATTGAAACGTTTCATAAAGGCCCTTATGGTTTCACCTTTGTTCATGCGCATGTTATGGAGGTCTGAAGGTTGCTTTGCAAACATCTTACTGCTGGCAAATTGCAGGCGAAACATATTGGAGAGTTCAGCAAAAGACGAGATACTTCCTTTGGGGAGGTGGATGAACCACGTCAAGGCCGGACCTTTCAGTGTTGAACTAAAGAACTTGCACATCATCACTTATCTCAACTCTTACTCGATGGGACTCGTGGAAAGTTTGGCTTTGTAGAGTAAGATATGCTCTTCCGGGTCATCGGATCCATCGTAGGCGGGGAGATCGGCGACGGTGAACTTCTTTTCTATCATTTTGGCGGCGATGGCGCTGACAAAGGGACTCTCTTGATATCTGAATTCGTGCTCAGGGATAATGGATTTAGGTGCTCCGGGCATCGACATCATCTCCCTCCTTAAGGCACCGACTTGTTGCGCTACGAACGCGGCGACGACGCTTGGGGTCATATCTTCCTCGAGCTTCCTCTTTGAAGTTGTCTTTCTGAGGGGGATATCGTCACGATACCCTTGGAATCTGTAAACGTCATCTTCTTCGGCGACGACGTCCATATCAAGGCGTCGAGCGACACTCTGACCGCGAACATAGGTATGTGGCCCTGCAGATCCTGCCTTGAGTTCCCTAATTATTGAACGCAATCTTTCGTTCTCCTTAGCGAGCTCCGACGTCGTCTTTTCGCTGGCGCACTTAGCTTTTGCCCAGGTTTTTTCGAAGCCGTCAAATTGTGCTCGGACGGCGGCTACATCGGTTACTTCGCCGTTTACTCCTCGTTTTTCATTAGGAACCTTGGTCTTTGGAGTGCTAGGAGTCTCTTCGAAAGCTTTTTCCATTTATTCACCACCAGGAACGAGAGACGTCGTCGCGAGATCTTCTTCCTCGGATCTCTTCTCGTTGTCACGTGGGTTGTTCGTCGGGCTTGTCATGACTTTCCTGCAAAAAAGAAGTTCCCTTTGTGTGGAGAGACGATACTTTTTTGATCTAGCCCCACGGCGGGCGCCAATTGTTTGTAGCGAAATTACCAACGAGATGATAATCAAGCAATTGTAGGGCAAACATCAAATATGACGGTATAATCTCAACACTCAAGAACAAGATGGAAAATAAGGGTTGAAGCTTGAACTTGTGTTTTACTCGTAAAGTGGCTGAATGATAACAAAGCAGGCATTAACCTCTATTTATAGGCTAACCCTAGTTTTATCTTTAAGGAAACGAGATCTTATCTTTTCCTTCTATCCTATGACGACGTAAAAATAAGGTAAAAGATATTCTTTCTAATATCTTTTACTAATTACAATAAAAACATAAAGAAACAAGATTATATTCACTCGGCCGACCCTATCCTTAATGCAAACGAGACCTTCGTTACATCTCGTCACGTCGACGTGATCACCCTACGCGTAGCTTATAACGCGTTCCTTACTCGTCGTATTTTTAGGCACAAACAGAGTCCATTTCGGATCTCATGGCTCCAAGCCATTATTCGGAGTCGGGGTCCGTCATTGCTTGTTTATAGGTAGCAGGCTCATCATTCTCTTAAAGTAGAACGTCAGCAGTCAAGACAAAATCCTCATATCGTGTAGGTTGCCGCCTTGACCTGTTTGATCTCCAAAGTGGTCCCACAGCTGGAGAGATATCAACCGGAGGATTTGCCACATTAGTATGTGGGACCTCTTCAGCTAGAGGATTGACCACATCAGTATGTAGGACCTCGGGTGCTTCATCCACTTCAGGAACTGCATCTTGAATTTGGGTGGTTTCCCTTTGTGAAGGTACGCTTCCAAAATCAAGTTCCTCTGTGACATCTTCTATGTCCTCATGATGTGGAGTTTGTTGCTCTGCTTGATTCTCATCAAGGTGAACATTTCTCCCACTTGACTTCTTGGAAAAGAAATCCTTTTCCAAAAAGACACTATCCCGAGCAATAAACACTTTGTTCTCAACGGGATTGTAGAAATAATAACCCCTCGTGTCCTTGGGGTAACCTATAAACAAACATTTTTCTGATTTGGTTGCGAGCTTATCAGATAGTAAACGCTTTACATAAGCCTTGCATCCCCAGACCTTCAGAAATGACAAGTTGGGAGGCTTCCCAAACCATATCTCATGTGGTATCTTATCAGCTGATCGTGACGGAGTCCTGTTTAGTGTAAATGCAGCGATAGTGAGGGCATAACCCCAAAAGGATGTAGGAAGATTAGCAAAACTCGTCATTGAGCGGACCATGTCTAACAATGTCATGTTTCTTCTCTCAGATACACCATTCAGTTGTGGTGTACCCGGTGGAGTCAGCTGTGTTAGAATACCACAACTCCTCAAATGATGGTTGAATTTGTGGCTAAGATATTCACCCCCTCAATCTTATCGAAGTGCCTTTATCTTTTTGCCTGTTTGTTTCTCAACTTCATTATGAAATTCTTTAAACTTTTCAAAGGAATCATATTTATGTTTCATAAAGTACATATACCCATATCTACTAAAATCATCAGTAAATGTAATAAAGTATCGATATCCTCTCCTAGCCTCTGTGCTCATAGGTCCATACACATCGGTATGTGTGAGAGCTAACAACTCAGTAGTCCTCTCACTTGTACCAGTGAAACACTACGTCAAAAACCATCTAATATCACGTATTATATAACTCGGGCGTTCAAGTGGCGAGATATATAAGTAGGGAAAAAAAGTACGGTCACATATAACCCGGATATGTAGACCTCCGGGCAAAAAAGGTAGGGCAAAAAAGGTGACCTTGTCATCTTGCCCATTAGACATGTTTCAAATGATTCAAAATCAAATGACTTTAGGCGACCAACATTTTGGAGTTCCTTCATGTGTTTGATGCTAATGTGGCCCAAGCGTCAATGCCATAGATTGACTTCACTTATATCATCCGACTTTTGCATTTTGGTATCAACGTTATATACATCGGATTTGAGCACTAATTTGTATAGTCCAGTACCAGTCATATGTGCATGGGCATAAAAAATGTCATTCTTATAAATGGAAAAATCATCATCATCAACAAATTTATAACCCTCACGATGCAAAACCGAAAATGAAATCAAGTTCTTAGTTATGGAAGGAACAAAATAACAATTACTAAGTTCTAAAATTAAGCCAGAAGGTAAAGGTATACTATAATCTCCAACTACAATTGCAGCAATAGTTGCTCCATTTCTAACTCGGAGATCTATCTCGCCCTTCTGGAACCTTCTCCTATTTCGTAGTCCATGCACATTCGAAATAATGTGAGAACCACAACCAGTATCTAATACCCAATCATTGGACTTAGTTGTTAAGATTTCAATAACGTAAATCCTTTCTTGACCCTCAGTTTCGAGAACAATTCTCATTTTATTCCCCAATCAAAGAAATTTGTGTCGTTCAACTTATTTTTCTCAACAATTTAGTGGAGAGTGATTTTGAGGTGTTCAGAAGACGTAGTAACTACAGAAACAGAATAAAAAAATGCAGATAATTTATGCTTGACATGCAATAAAGTCTAATTTAGACATGCTCTAAATAACAAATTATTGCATATTCTACTCATTATAAAATTTGTCCCTTTGTGAGTAAAAAAATTCCAAGATCCTATCTTAGATGAAACTTGAGCGTACTTAGGCACTTCCCCAAATCTCATGTAATCAAGGTAAGTAAACTCTTTACTAATTATAACCCTTTATAATTCTTGGTTGATGGTCACATCTTATGTTAAACTCATCCTTATGCCTCAAGATCTGAAACTGAGTTTTTTGGTCTCTTGTTGAGTATAACTGTATCAAGGTTTACATGCCCCTATTAGACATGCCCGCACTATCCCAAAGTCAAAGAAGGACACCTCGCTAAGGCGAAAACTATCCAACAAATTCTAAGGGCCTCATGGGTTATGATATGGAAAGGCAATATCTCAATATTCTTTTAAGGGACCTAAGCATCACTAGTGGAAAAAACATTTGTTGAGGAGGGCAAAAAAACCCCTGTTGAGGCGGGCAAGGGTCGCTGCAACAGGGGGGGCTGCAACAAGTAGGCAAAAATATGCCTAAAAGCGGTACTGCCCGCCTCAAAAGAGTGCACTGTTGAGGCGAATTTTGTGTGCCCGCCTCTAAATTCACACGACTTAAAATTTGTGCGCCCGCCTCTAAAATTTTAGAAACCTGAGAATCAAAATCGACCTGGAAACTCAACACTGAAATTCAACAGGAAACGAATTTCTTCGAATTCAACACTGAAATTTCTTAGAATTCAACAATTACAATAACACTCATCTTCAATCGAATTTTTAAAAATTCAACACTGATATTTACAACAGGAAACAACAGAACATCAAATTTACAACAGGAAAAATGAAAGAACCAGATCTGGAAATTCAACAATGAAAATGCAGATCTGGAAACGAAAGAACAACTAGCCTTAATAACAAAATAACCAGATCTGGAAACGAAACCTGAACGACTATCATCTTCTTCTTCTTGCGTCAATTTCTAGTTCGGTCATCGTTGAAGAATCTTCTCCTTGTCGGTCTTCTCCTTGGGATTCTGAAAACAATGGCGATGGTGACTGCAGAAACGAGGGAGGCGACGAAGGAGGCGAGATCTGAGGCGATGGAGGCGAAGGAGGCAAGATCTGAGGCGATGGCGACGAAGGAGGCGAGATCTGAGGCGACGGCGTTGAAGGTGACGAGATCTGAGGCGACGACGACGACGGCGAGATCTGAGGCGACGGCAACGAAAGAGGCGAGATCTGAGGCGACGGCGAAGAATGAGGCGAGATCTGAGGCGACCAAGAACCAACACCGGTTGTGCAGCGGGAACCCGACGAAGAACCTGAGATCTGAGGCGACGAAGAACCAACACCGGAGACGAAAGCTTCAAAGTGGAAATCGAAGTTTAATCGAGAGAGAGGGTAGAAGTTTAATGGATGAATTAGAAACCTTGAATCTGGGTAAGCGAGAGAGAGGGTAGAAGTTTAATCGAAGAGGAGAGGGTAGAAAGTGGTGTTAATGGATGAATTAGAAGTTGGGTTTTTTACGAATTGAATCTGGGTAAACGAAACCCTTGAAGCGGAAGTGGAACAACAGTTGGATGTTTAGTGATTCAACGGTTGAGATAGCGATCCGTGGACTTGTATAAAACTAAAGGAGTAAAATTTGTTAAGTTTTTAAATACATTGGACCTGTTGAGGCGGTCAGAATTTTGCCCGCCTCAACAGGTCCGATTTTTTATGTTTTTTGAGGTGGGCAAAATTCCAACCGCCTCAACAGGTCAAAAACACAAATATTATTTGAGGCGAACAGATATTTGCCCGCCTCTAAAGCACCTGTTGCAGCGAAGTAAACGACTGACCGCCTCATTAGATAGTAGAATAAGACTTTTTGCGTCGGTTTTTAAGGTGACCGCCTCAACAGGGGGGCTGCAACAGGTGTTTTTTCTACTAGTGCATGCAATGTTGTCTATCTACAAGTGAACTAAATAGCATAAATAGACAAGCAAGCATGCAAAGTGGGAAAATATTAAAGCATGCAAAGTGGGAAAATATTAAAGCATTCAAGTAATGCAATAGATAAAAAAAAATGTGATCCTAGTATGACCCCTAAAAAATCAAATAAAGATCTAATCTCCAAGATCGTGGTCCTTCATGGATCCTCATCATTGGATCACCTTTTCTGGGATCTCCATCCTTAGTCTCCTTAGGATCTCCTTTTTCTTGTTTTACATATAATTGAAATGAACTCTCTTGCAGAAATTTAAATTACATAAATACATAACGATACGCAGATCGTGTACAAGAAAAGCATAACGATACGCATATCGTATTTATCTATGCTAATGTGGGTCATACTAGTCACCGCATGCAATAATATCATAATATTAAACATACATGCAATAATAATATATATAAGTGAGAGGTGTAATTTATCCAAATGAAAACATTAATAATTAATCAAATTAACTATTTAAAGTTAGAAACAATTTCTCATTATTTTGATTCAACAAGACTGAATGGAATTAATATCTAATATTATTAATTTTCCAAAAATAGAATCAAATATTTTGAAATAATTTTTGATTATGTTAATTCAAAATTAACCAAATAAGATATCTATATATCTTATATAATAATTAAATCTTTATGTATCAAATAAAATATCAAATATTTTATAAAATAAGTCATATTTATTATCATTAATTATGATTTTAGCCATTACTCTTGGCCAAAGAATGAATGTCCAACATTAATCCAATTAGACCAAATAATCAATCCAATTTTCAAAACATTATACCGTAATTAATGAATGAAAGAAACAACTTAATTACACAATGCAATCGGCTGACAAAAATGGAATTATGGATCAAAGTCAAATGGGTAATCAAAATTTAAACAAAAAAACGCTTACTCCATCAAATGGCTAGACCTATTAATCAAGAAATTTGATTGACTATCTTACATTCTCAAATGGGTATCTTACATCATCGATAGATAAAATCAAACAGTTTTGATTTCAGTAGAGTGGGAGTATATAAGCCCAATTTCGGTATAAAAATCAAACAATTTTGATTTGATTGGGCAGACGATCCAAACATCAGATCTCTTATTGAATCAAAATAAACATGAGCATGCATTAAATTATAAGATTAAAATTTGATCCAATCAATTTATGGAACAGACAACTGATACCACTGTCGGGTTTTATATGTTTTAAGCGGAATTACAGGAAACGATTTTCTAACATCTAAACGAAGGATCTATTGCATAAACTAATTGGATTGAGAAATAGAATAAACGATTACCTCTTGATGCGTGTTCAATCACTCAAACGGAGAGAGCCTCACTTGAAACTCCTCTACTTAGTCCACCCGAGCAAAGATCTGGATCCCTCGAGCTCAACTGCTAGGTTAAAGTTTAAAGGGTTTTGGGAGAGAAAGAGAGTATGTAGAAGAAAAAGTGAAGAGTCACACATGAGGGTTTCCAATAAGGGAAAGTGTCGGGTGAGAATTACTTTTAAAATACGAACGTGAGAATGGTGCACATTAGTAGTAAATTGGTGCACATTTAGTACTAAATTGGTGCACATTTAGTACTAATTTGGTGCACATTCGTTGACAAACTTAAAAACATCCAAAATTTGGAGAACATTCATTTTTTAAAGAACATTTAAGAAATTGAAGAACATTTAGACAAAAATTTGATATGTGTATCACTTTTTCAAAAGATATACATTAAAAAATTTGATGCACATTTAAGTATATTTTGATGCACATTTAAGTATATTTTGGTGCACATTAGTCATTCTCACGTTCTCATTTTAAAAACTATTCCCATCAGAACCGTACCCTTCCTATAAACCCTTATGTATAATTAACTCATTAATTAAAAAAATTCCTTTTATCCTTTTAATCAATAATAACACTTTATTATTATTAAACTCTATCTTAATGTTATATCTTATATAACATTATATTATATATAATCATTCTCCTAATATATCCAGTCCATAAACTCTTAGGGTGTGACCTCATAGGACCCAATTATAATGGCAATAAACTTTATAACATAAAGTTCATAAATCATAGTTGGCTTCTAGCAAAGCACTATGACTACCTAAAATAACTAGATTATGAATCTATATCAATAGTCTTATTTCATAATAAGTAATTGCACATCCAAATAAATGACACAATTCCTTCATATAACATGCCATGAAGTATAATCAGACAAGAAATTCTGTATCTTAATTGATTATCATTAGAATTCATAAAACAGACCAAGGAGCTCTTCTTATGTTATTTTTTTTTATCAAAAAGGCTTCCTCTTACTCAACCCTTGGTGTTGTAATATTCAAATGATAATCAATTAAAGTTGCCCTTGTACGACTGCCCGGGGCATTCAGGATGCGCTCGGGCGCATCCCAAATGTGTCTTGACTCTCGTAAAGGGGCAGATATTAGAATTGCCCTTGACTTGTTTTTTAATGCTTTCACCGAACTTTGTTTTTCCTATGACAGATTTTGTTTAATTCGGATATGAGAAAGTAACCTCCATACATTACTCTCAAATGTATATTCATATCTGCCCCCTGCAGCATTAAAGAGGGTGAAAGTATTAAAAAACAAGTCAAAGAATCTTTGACCCCTTTTACACACTTGCCAAAATTAATGTCCCCATTTATTTTTTCTCCTAGCTTTCTATGTGGCTTTAACAAGCAAAAGAATCTAACCCGCTATGAATAGAATAACAAGATACATATGGTAGAGGAGAGAGAAGACAAAAACACAAGAAAAACAAAAATTTGATAAACTCCCAACATATAATCATTCATCTTCATGTTTGCCCAAATTTCAGACACGAGAAAATCCAAATTTCAGAAACTCCCAACCCCCAAACCCTAAATCCAGAAAAGTCTTAACCCTAAATCCCAAAAAAAAACTGAAATTGATAAAACCGTAACCAGAAATCCACGAAAAAACCCAATTTGATAAAACCCTAACCCTTAATCGAGAAAAAAAACCCAATTTAATAAAACCCTAACCCTAAATCTCAAAAAACCCCAATTTGATAAAATTGTAACCCTAAATCCCAAAAACTCTCAATTTCTTAGAACCCTAACCCTAAATCCCCCAAACCCCCAATTTGTTAGAACCCTAACCCTAAATCCCCAAAACCCCCAATTTCTTCAAACCAAAACCCTAAATCTCGAAATCCCCCAATTTCATAAAACCCAAACCCAAAATCGCAAAAACCCCCAATTTCAACATCCAAAACCTTAAATCAAGAAAACATAGAAGGATCAACTAACCTTATCTCCACCTTCCTTCAATCTCTAGTTCGCGACCGACGCCTTCTCCAATCTCTAGGCCAACTTCCTTCAATCGCGATCGCAAATCTCCCCAGCTTCCTTCAATCTCTGCTCGCAAATGACCCTATTGGACGGATGGTTTCCGGCAAATGACCCTAAAAATACATCATATTATTAATTATGTTAGCTATATATTAGAATATTTTTTTTAATAGATACTTTATTATGAATTATTAATATTTTAATTAAAAGCCTTATTTAAATTTAGAAATACATATTTTAATGATAATACTTTTTTTAGATATTTCAGTATATCACTCGTTTTATGTTAATTGATTTAAAATGATCGTTTTTCTAACTAAAGTAGCTTGCGTTACTCAATAAAAAAAATTATTTATTTTTTAATATAAATCAATTTATTATTTTAATTTAATGTTTATTAAATTCGTGCGAAGCACGAGAATTAAGCTAGTTGAATGAATTTTTGTAAGCGTCGAATGAAATCCCTAGCACTTAGCAGCTTGCTGCTTTCTATTATGTACAGTGGTTAAAAAAATTAATATGATAAGTTGGTGGTTTTAGTGTCAATTTCAATTATCTAATTATTATTTACCAAATTCCCCATTCTTTGGTAATTAAGGTTGGGATGAGATGTGTGAGTTATTCACATTGGATTCAATGGAATGTGTGTTTGAAATTTGAAGAGTTTTTGTTCAATTGATAATTTGCAAGTGGAAGAATTTTTTTATTAAATCAGTTTGATAGGTTAAAATCGAACTCGAACTGAAGAACCATATACAGAACATACCCTAATACTAAGACAGATTGAATATGATTAAGTCGGCTTCGTCCCATAACTTGACAACAAGCTCCATGATAAGCTCAATGCTCTGCATGTTACTTACACAACGTCACATAAAAAAAAAGATTTGATAAAAGAGAATATCATTTTCCATTTTTCCGATTGAACCAAAGATTCACTATTCTTTGAGTCACTATTCTGAGTTCGGAATTATATAACATGAAGGAAAATAGATCATTTCAACTACGTAATTTTTTACCCAATCCTAATTTTGTACCATCGAAAACATTCTCTCTGTTTTTTTAACACAAATTAAGGTTACGTACATCCAACCCTTCTCTCATACCCTGTCATAAGCACGAGCTTTTTTATGGCTTTGGGGTATGTTGAAGTTGTAGACAAAATCATTTTCAAATCACAAGTGATTCTTTCAGAGAGGAAAAGACGAGACTAACCGAACGGACACTAGCAAAGTTCTGATCTCAGAAACATTCCCAACGACGGATTTAATGGTTTGAACAAAAGATACATCTGTTATTTGAAATCAGACGCCGGTGAGCTTCAGCAGCCCGGAGCTTCTATTTTACACAAGATCAAACATGGTGGTGACAAAAAGAAACGCTACAACAGATCCTTGTCTAAGATAATTACCTGGATTTTTTCATTTATTTTTGTTGTATTGGTGATGAGGAAAGTGGTATGAAGCAATCAGCATGTCCAAGATGAAGATCTCTTGATGAGTGGCTGCATAAGCTTGTCCTCTTCCAGTGAGATCATCCCCAAGTGTGAGGGATCCTCCAACATCATCTTGGCCACTAGGTATCCTGCAACGGACCATGTTTGCATCTTCCTAGCTTGCTTACCAACGTATCTTCCTAGCTTCCCATCATAATATTCTGGCCATGTATCCTTGAGAAGACGGGACTCAGCCAGGTCAATGGCCCGTCTAGCTATTTGTATCCTGCCCGTCTTGATACAAGCAGCTGTTAACAGCCACAGAAGAACTGCACCCACAGAGACATGCGTTTCCATGTAATTTAGAATGAATACGCGTTATAAACGAGTGCCAATCAGATGCTAGACCATCTCCAAAGATCAACAAGGTGTTAATTTCTCATATAATATGTTTGTGAGTTTAGTAGAGACCTTATCAGAAGCCAATATTGATACACTATGGGAGAGATTATATAAAGAACTTCTCGAATGACAGTAGGAGAAAAGAACTGAGAATAAAAACCTGGCCAAGATCCCCCATTGTGGTAACTCCATCGGGTATTCTTGGGGTCACATCCAGTGACGATTCTCCACTCATGGCTCTCTATTGCAGGATAAGAAATTTTCATGGGCATTTCTCCAACCAATTCCTCCCAACGCTCTTCAATAAGATCCATGATAGCCATCGACTGCTCAGGAGTGGCAAGAGAGCATAAGATTGCAACACAATTTCCCAGAGCAAACCACCTAAAGTCCATTCTTGCAGGACTTACATTGCCAATAAAGTAACCGCCACGAGTAGGCATAAAATCAAAAACCCAATCTGGAATGGAATCAGGAATCACATTAAACTTATTTACTGCAGTATGTGAATACTCTTCTGTTTTATAGCGGTATATGTCATTCAGTTGCCTAAAGTCTAACCAAAAGTAACTTCTCATGTGATAACTTAGTGCATGCAAACGTTTCACCACTCTTTCAATCAACTCCTTCCCCTCATTGTCATGTTTCAACATGGAATGAGCACATCTCAATGCCATGAAGAACAGTGCTTGTATTTCAATAGGATAACCATAAACACCCTGTAAAAAAAGATGGAAATCAAAAGTTGAGCTGAAAATATGCTAAAGCATTTCAATATCTTTAGGCAATCAATATTGTAATGATGAAGGAGACAAGGAGTGCATTTTAGTCACTTAAGTAACACAATTAATTAGTTTCTATAAGCACAAAGTTCAAAGTAATGTTAGTGCTTTAACTTCTTCAAGCTTGTTCATAAACAGAAAAGAAGTTGAATAATGCATAGCAACAAGATTTCAGATCTGTCATATAACTTATCAGAAAACCAAAGTGGAAGAAAATACTACGACTACCCACAACTTCAACCTTACAAACAGTCATTTATGGCTTTAAGGAAGAATTTCAAACTGAGATCCAAGTTCTATGGACCAAATACAATCCTGGAGAAAATAGGTAAGGTGGTTTATAGCTAGCTCTACCTAATATAGGAAAGATACACCCTGCCTTTCATGAACTCAACTGAAGGCTCACAGGTCCTGGCATAATGGGTTGCATCCTAAGTTACATGGACACGGGTACGGATCGGAAGATCCGGTATATAATTCTCGAAAATTTTGGACACCGGGACACCATCCGAAATTTGGACACGGGTACCGGGACACGGGTACCGGGACACGGTAAGGCGGTAATAAATATATATAATTAATAAAATTTATAAAAGTATTCCCTATATCTATTCTATATTAAATTAGATATCAATCACTTCTAGTTTCATAGTAAGTTAGATATTAATCTCTTCTCATTTTTTATGTTTGGCCTTTTTTTTCAAAGAATAGACTAGAATTATAGAGGTTAGGGCCTTTTTAGTTTTGGTTAAAGTCCCATCCGGCCCAAAATATGAGGTCAGCTTCTCTCTTCCACTCCTCCTTCCCTTCATAGGCAGAGAGCAAAGTAGAGCGACAATGGCGACTGAAAACGGACGGCCAGCAACCTCGCCGTGTCCAAGATGAAGTACTTGGAAAATGGAGATCGAATCCCTGAATGGCTAATTCAATGGGCCAATTTACCTTCTTAAAAAAGCTACTTCGGAGCCAGCCCCTCACTTGCTACAACAGTTCCCTAATTTTGCTCAGTAACCTTGAGGGCTAGGTTCTTTTAAATAAGGGAGGTATTGTAAGGATTGTGTTAGACAAGAAGATGACTAACCAACTGACTTGTGCTATTGATAATCAAAACTGAGATTACAAATCTCTTTCTCTCAATGGAACTCTTCCAATGAGCCCTAGGCACTTTGCCTTCCCTTTCCTTACCCGTTCATGGATACTAATCCTGAACCCCTTAAACCCTATAAATAGAGATAATAGTGCTAGTATTAATAATAGAACAAGTCTCAAACGTAATAAACGGAACAACTCCCTAAGCCACTAACTTCAGTCATTAGTTTCCCATGTCCAACTGAGGCCTTTCAAGTTTCCAGGCCATTAATGCTAACAATACCACTCTCCCTCTCAATGAAAGCGCCAATTGTTAGACAAGAAGATGACTAACCAACTGACTTGTGCTATTGATAATCAAAACTGAGATTACAAATCTCCTTCTCTCAATTGAACTCTTCCAATGAGCCCTAGGCACTTTGCCTTCCCTTTCCTTACCCGTTCATGGATACTAATCCTGAACCCCTTAAACCCTATAAATAGAGATAATAGTGCTAGTATTAATAATAGAATAAGTCTCAAACATAATAAATGGAACAACTCCCTAAGCTACTAACTTCGGTCATCAGTTTCCTATGTCCAACTGAGACCTTTCAAGTTTCCAGGCCATTAATGCTAACAGATTGTAAAGGTAATATCGGAATACACTAAAGATTAGCTAACAACCTACTTAAAAGGTTTTTATGTACATCACATCTTACCATTCTACGATCTATCATAGAGCATCCGTCAGCACAGAGGAGGGTTGGAAAGGTATCAAATCCCTCAGACAAACATAGAGCTAGAATAAGCCTCATCCCCTTTTGGCATTCAGGTGACTCGGACAATGTTATGTCACCAGTAGACTTTGTATATGCACGAAGCAGAATGATCCACCAAAAACCAGAGTCAACGGGGGCGACTCTGCCAATGGCACTCTCACCAAAGTCAGCAATTATGGTATCAGTTTTCCGAGTTGGATCATGGAGGACTTTGAAGCTGGCAGGCATTGCTCCTTCCCCTAGTTTAAACCGATCAATTCTTTTTTCCCAGCCCTGAAGTTGCAAAGTCTTCAAGAGGAAGTTCTTCACTATATCAGGCTCACCATTCATTAGGAAAGCCAGAGCACTGGGAACAAAATCTCGTACAAAAACCTGCCCAAAATAACAGATTTTTCTGCACACTTATAAAAATTAAATCCTACTAGTAAACACATATGGCAAATGCTCTAATTTAGACCTGATCATAGTTCAAAACTTCCTCCGAGGAATGGTCATATGCACCAATTGTGCCAACTGGTTGACCTCTGAAGTGCACCAAAGATCGTCTGAGAGTGTCCCATGCTTCAGCAACCATAGGATGTGGCTCAAATGAATTTCTGGCAGATGAAGCTGGGGTATCCAAACCAGACCTGGTCCCTGGAGAGTACATGCTCTCAAAGTAATCCTTACCCAGTCCAATCGACAACTCACTGAACGACCTCTCGTCAAATGATCTCTTCCTCTCAATATTCAACCTCGGCTTATCCAAAAGCTTAGATAGGTCAAAGTCATCCATCTCAGAGATTGAGCTACGAGAGCTCACTTTTTTTAGCCCGCCTCCTTCCATGTCTTCAAATTAATGTTAGAATAAAATAATCAGCTAACAAGCATATAGTTACCTAGAGAGATGCTAAACAAAACATCAAGCAAAGTTTTTTTTTTGATCGAATAAAAACATCCAAGCAAGTAATTTTCTTTCTTCAGAACACACGATTTTTCACGTGCAACTCACAAAAAAATTCAACAGAAATATTTTCTATATCCCAAGCCTATATCACCGTATATAAGAGAAGCATCAGATCTAGATGGGGGAAAAATATACACACTGACAAAACAATTACTCCGTAAAAAATAGAGCGAATAAACGGCAGGAGCAAAATAAAGTTGGGAGCTAGAATACTCAGCTACCATACATAGACAGAGACACATACACACAAATAGAGATGCTAATCAGGCAGCAAAGACAACTGTCAAAGAGCTACTCAACTCAAGACATCATTTTGTCTCCTGACCTTTATCTTCCACTAAGAAATTTATGATGATTTAGACCATTATAGTTGAGTATAAGCCGAATCCACCAGATCTCAATAGAAAAAGGTAATTTCAAGACACAAACTGAAAAAATAAGAAGAAAAGTTGAAAAGAAATGGCGGTAAGAGAAGAGAGAACCTTGAAGAGCGGTCTAGAAAAGTAATGAGCAGAGAGGTTGATTTCGGGGAGCGAGCAGCAGAGAATACAGCGAGCAATTTGGGTGGATCTTCGTCGGAGAAGAGAGGAGAGGATGAGAAAAGGAAAGAAAGGAAAAAAGATAGCATATCGGGTAGACCTCCAATTTATAGCCCTGAACCAGACCAGAGAGAGACGAGAAAGACGCAGGGGAGCAGAAATTGTGTGTGACAGAGAGGATGGAAATTGTCGATCCACGAGCAGCATGGGTACTAAACGACACCGTTATGAAGATTTGGTTTCAGGCTTTCACACAGATTCTCCACGATTACTCACTAAACTACTCGTACTACAGTAAAATGCTACTCTACACTAACCATGGTCTAAAAATGAGAGGATGGAAATTGTCGATCCACGAATCCGATCCATTCGCAAGTCCGATCCGAATATATGGATTGAAATCCTAAGAGAAAAGGATGTTGATGGATTAACGGATTGATAGATGGATTATAGAGCAGATATGTCCAACCCGCGATCCGAACCATCTAAATATTTTTTATTTCTATAAAAATATAATATATAATCTACGGAGTATATGATAAAAAAAACTACTCTTCTAAGTTGTAACTTGTAACCTTAATGTTTTATCTCCTCTTCTTTGAGTTCTCTTCAGCGTCGTTAACACTATCTGAGTCTAGTTCCGAGTTCTCTCCTCTCCTCTCTTGCTCCATTCTTCTCCTTTTGCGCTCGACTCTCCGTTCAATTTGTCGTTTCTCTTTCGTATGCTTATATTTTAGTTTTATATATGTTATTTACATTTTAAGATACTAGTGTCTGGGCCCCGTGTTTCGCACGGGCTATACCAAATTCTTATGATAACGAGTGTATAAATAAAACATAGAATTATTTGATACTCTATCAAAAAACGGTCATTTAAAATCAACATTTATGATTATGATAATAGAACGAACGAACAGTTCACCATATTAATGAATTGACAATATATACAAGGTCGCATGAATGGAGAAACAAAATGGACATAACTTGTTACATTTTCTCTGTTGTATCTCTTACACCATACTTATTATGTAAAACCAAGGATTTTTCACTTTTCATGAAAATCGTAGAGTAATTTGTCGATTTCTACCAATTTTTCTATGAGGCTTCTTCAAAGAGCTTAAAGTACTATGGTGACCACCTTTTAATTGTTTAGTCCTCCTCGAGTACTCTCTCGGCCTTTACGTGAACCATTTGGTAATCCGATGCAAGAAGAGCACACTCATTTTGAAAAGAAGACTTTTCTGGCCTTGATCTCTTATCTAGAAGTTTGAGTGCATTACTCAAAAAAGTATAGATCAACTCAATGCTCATATATTTGTATATAATAATTGCACAATGGACAGAAAGTATCACACATATAATACATGAGCACATTGTTAGGTAAGCAAAGCAAACCTCCTAGAACTAATTTCGAAGACAATGTTTTCCACACTAATATTAATTTCATGTATTTTTGTTACCTCTTATCACAAATCTTCATTATTCTAGTGAGAGGGAGTAAATAATACATCTAATACTTTAAATCCTATCATTCGGTTGTTTTCTAAGAATAATTGATTAATGAGCACATAAATAACATGTTAAGCAGCCGGAAGAAATGTTAATTTAACATCTTTAAACTAAATAAGCATATAATTCAAATGTGAACAACATAATTTCAAAAACTTATTTCTTTTTTATACACATCAACCAAAGAATACAATCTAGGAATTTTTTTGAAGTGAGTCTGTACATGAATCACAATCAACTTATAAATAAATTGCAATATGCAACAACACATCGAAAAGTAAAAGGCAAAGAATGTACACACACAAAGACCCAATGACCGAGCTCGTAGCATTTTGCAACAATTTTGGTGACAATGTGAATTGAGATTTTTCTGATATATTTTTGAGTGGTGAGTAGATCACTCCCTTCTCATAATGCTCGTCCTCCACTTATGTTGCCAATGCCTTAACTATTTAAGGACCCAAAAATAAATGTGTCAACTGTCATATTAGTACTAATTAATTAAGAATATGGCATGTCATTGTGTTTATGATGAAGAAGAAATTTACATTGTTGGAAAATCCAGTGACTTAATGATGATTTTTTTTAGCATCTGATTGATTTTTTTTTTTTTATCATGACAAGTGAATTTCAGGACCCCAATCCAAGAGGAAAATTTTGATCAACTTATCATGATTTCAAAAGTACCCAATAGTATGCAACAAGAAAATAATAAGACTCAAAGAACGATTATAGTAGAAAATTCTCACCATTTTTGGAACATGAATAACTTCTTCTACTTCAGTTAGAGAGATGCGTGCATTTTCCCAAGCAGAAGCGCGCAGTACCTCCAGGTGAAATAATTCCGCACATTTAGTGAAAATCAACAATGAACTGAAAATAAAACTTAGATATTTTTCTATGTATAACTTGATTCAATGAACTAAACAAACTGGCTGAAACAAGCATAAATATTTAAGAAGGATCAATAATCAGACTACCTTCCTATTACTCACTTTATACAAGCTAACTTTTTATCGTGTAGAGAGATAATGCTTGGTTGTTTCCTTGAATGAAAAAATCTCATTATAAACAAAAGAAATAGTGAAAAGTCTGCTGGTTAAAAAACTCTTGTAATAAAACTGACCATTCAATAAAAAATGATCAATTTCCTGACACAAAAAAATAAAGAATTTTCACTTTTGTATTTATTCAGACGTTATACATCCAGTGTGTTCAGAAGTTTAAAGATTTGCACACACCCTAAAGAGAAGCATAATAACAGAATTTTGGACCATAATCCAAAAAGCGCAAGGCCTTGTAGCTAAACTGCTAAACTCATGCAGTAGCCATATGCTAAGTTCTCAAATATCATTTGGAGGTAAATATATAAAAAGAATGATGATCCACTCTTTTGATCTAAAATTCCAGGAATCCCCACGAAACCTGACAAATTGATTATACCGCAAGAGAACTAAGAGCCAACATATAATTTTTGTTATGCACTTATGCAAGAAGACAATCAGAAGATACTGCTCAACCCAAGATCCTACATCATAAGAGACATTAACACAAAATATTGGCTAAAGAAGATCAGAAAACAAGGAACAGAGGAAGCCCCTCTGTGTTTGAACTTCGAAAAAAGAAGTAAAATATATTGTGTTATATTAGCTCTACACACAAGAAGCATTTAGTGATGAAGTATTCACCTTGAATATGATGAAATGAATTCATCTTGCACGAAACTGTCCTCACTGCTCCACACCCGTCTGCAAAAAACAAAGCCTCTCTTAACCGATTCTCATCCTGACAAATGCACAACCGCAATCAATTATGATCTGTATTATAATCCTATCATGTGATCCATTTACAAAGATTTCTGAAGCATTCAAGATTCAGTTACATGTATTATAATTAAGTAGAGAGCTAGTTGACTAAACAGTCCTCAAATGCATCACATGCACCTGTTGTATCAGTTGGCTTTCTTGGAGCCCAGATATTCGCGATCTCGCAATCAACACCTCGTGAGATCTGACCAGTAATAAATCTTCAAGTACTGGAGACCTCCCTTACGCCAACTGGAACAGCAACTTATAATTCATCTTCCTCTGGATCAAAATATGCTTTTTTACGTTGTTCTTGGTGTTCTTCAGCTCCAAAAACACCTGCACAACCAAACCGGAAGGTTGGCCCCCTGATTTGGCTCTCCGACGCCCAAGTCAGTAACGATCTCAGGTAAACGAGATTAACACCTCAAATAACACTAGAATGCAGCAAAGCAGAAAGAGATAACGATTAAAGTATACAACCAAAACAATGAAACCTCACGAACCAGCACAATGGAACAGTAGAATAGTGAAACTCAACCAAACATCACGATTCACACCTCAAAAGCACGACTACGATACCGAGAGCCAGAATCCAGGTACCGATCATCCAATTCTCTATGAGTAGAGATGAATCGGGATCAATGAGACGATCTCGAGAATGAGGGCTCGTCTCTTGTGTTTCTCTCTTGCTCAAGGGGAATGCTCTCAATTGCCACTGCCCCCTCCTCTCTCCTTTCGGTTAGGATTTATATCCAGGTCGCGGGCCCCACACAATCCGGTGTTATTCTTTATACCTATTGGGCCTCTCATTGGGTCTTTCCGTTTCGATCTCTTCAATGACTTCTTGGGCTCGCGGTTCACCAGACCGTCGTGAACCGGGTTCGTATTCACCGCGAGAACCGGGTCCAACAGGCTTCACCTTCAAAGCAACAACCTTGTCCTTAAATTTCTGCATAAATTGGATTCATACATTTATCATATTCAGTATGTATGTACTTCAAAAACAATCATAACCAAGATTCAGAGTTGAGCATGTATTAAAGAGTTGACAAACATACCTTAGTATGAAACCTACAACCTTCCGATCCCTCAGTGACCAGTAGAAGCTTAAGATTAGGATGAAACAACTTTTCTAACACCACCGTACCTCGTCATCATTAGGATCTTCTTTTTTCTCAGGAATTTTATTTCCTCCTCATTTATCGGCCAGGTTAACAAAAAAAGTTCTTACTAAAATAATCTCATCAAGCTCTATTCTGATCTGATACAAGACTAAAGAATCTCAAAAAAAGGTTTCCTGTCATGGAATTGTAATTACATACACAACAAACACTCCTGAAATAAGTCACTAATAATTTATGCGTCTTTCAACGGATGAAAGGAATTTATATCGTCGAATGATACCTTAATCAAATCAGCGTCATCCCATACACTCATAGTGCCTTGCCAAACTGCATCCTTGGATGGCCAAGGTGCCAACGTCACATTAGGATCATAAGATTCAAATGCTTTAGCCTTTTAACAATATTCACAACAGCCAGATGTGCTGTCCTACAAGTATCCTCAATCAAACTAATAGAACCACAATGGAAAATATTGGCCTGCGTAGTTCCAATTTCAAACAAATACAAGTGTCAGTCTATCATGTACTTGCCATTAGTAAAAGGATCATTAAAGAATTCAAATCTATATAATATGCACCTAACATCATCATCATTCAATTCAAAAAGCATAATTTAAAAGTAATTCTAGATAAAAGAAGCAACCCAAAGTTGATCCTGATAGGATGAGGCACTTAATTTTGAAAGTACGAAACTTATATATGGGAAGACTCTCATGTACTGCACCTAAATGCAGTCATTTCATTTGAAATTATTCTTTTATGATTCAGTGTCAAAATTCACCCTAAAAGCTACTCCATGTTCCTGTAATGCATGTTTCTAATTACAACAAGGACATTTAAAAAGATCTGAGAAGGATAGTTAGCATAGATAATTTCCCAAGAAAACGGGGAAAAATCCTTTCTTTCTCTGT
Source organism: Oxyria digyna (assembly GCA_029168935.1). Taxonomy (NCBI): domain Eukaryota; kingdom Viridiplantae; phylum Streptophyta; class Magnoliopsida; order Caryophyllales; family Polygonaceae; genus Oxyria; species Oxyria digyna. Next base: position 26,565,764 of record JAPVLV010000013.1, read on the forward strand.
TTTTGAATTAATTGCTCAGTACCAACGCCAGAGAAATCGATGCCAGTGACAGTGCCTCATTGTCATGATCGTCGAATTCGAATTCTTGTTGTAAGATCTTCACATCATATGTGAAAATCTTCATATTATCATATGTCATAACCAGTTGCAAACCAGTTGCGTACGATGGAAAGTCAAGAAGTTCAGAACCCTTACAGTATTCTTCCCAACAACCATATGTTTTCTTGCCAAAATCCTTAACAAAGTTTTAAGACATCCATAAATTAATCCCTCTGTTCCAACTAAGTTATATTGAGGTATCAATCAACCTATTATTATGAGCAAAAAAATAGAAACTGAAACATGGAAGAGAGGAAGAGAAAGCCCTGGAATGGAAGGTGAATAAAAGTAAAATTTAAGGTCGCATAAAATAAATAAGCATGCCTAACTCTGGAACGACGAAAGAAACTACATTTGAGATCACATTTTGATCCATCGTACTTGATTTGTCACTGGAGTTTGAATTACAATTGAGTCCTTCAAATCCGAAGGCAAAGAATATAAAGATAGCCACTAAGCAACATGTCCAAATTAGGCATATGAAGTAAATGAACTGAAAAAAATATTCCCCCTAAAGCCTAAACAGATTGACTTAGCATTGCCACTGGCGAATGAACTAACATGCAAAAACATATTCTAGAAGATGAATGCTATTATGAATTCAATAAGTATGATGACATGGGAAATGAAAATAAAAAAAATAAAACCATCCTAGTTTGGTGACCATGACGAATTATACCAAAAAAACAAAGGTGTCAATTTTACATCAACGATAGGAAGAGTAATTTCAGTAAAGAAAGGGCATTTGAATAGCAGGCAAAATTCCACAAGGAATAGCTAGTTCAGTTGTCAGAGACCAGCAAGATGAGGCGAAGCGAGAAACACAAACAAGATGAGGCAAAATACTTTTTTGAGCATTCAAGCAAGCAACACAAACAAGCAAATATTTTGATGCCTATAGAAGGCTGGTGCGATGTTCAAGCACAACCCTAATCCTTAGTCGGTGTTACCTAATTGATGGAACGGACAGGAGAGCTTCATAATTCAACTCTAATGAGAGAGTTAGGGATTACCTGATGTCGACTGAGACAATTTCTCTCAACTTTCCCCCAAATCGCTAAACTGAAGGATTAGGGTTCTTCAATCGCCCTCTGAAACGCCTGGAATCGGAACGAAGGAATAAAGCTGACAGTTGGAGCTCGGGGAGGGTGTTTCACCTACGAATGCGGCTCCGACGACAGAGAAGAAGGGTGACAAGCGGAGAAGGCAAGATCGGGAGGGTGACAAGCGGAGAAGGCAAAGATCGGAGATGAGTCTTGATGCAGTGAAGCGAGAAGGGAGAAGGGAGAAGAGGGAAAAGTTAGACTTGCCCTTTTTTAATTTTGAAGGATCTTAAAAGAGTAGTGGCATTTTTCGTAATTCTTACGAAAATCCAAGCTACGTTACAAAGGCAAAATCTTGATATGAGATCTCAGCCATCCATTGTCTTTTTTAGCTTATGTGGCTGATACGCTGCACTTTGTATAACGTAACTAGGGATTATTACATTAGTTTAGGAGTATTATTATATGTGTTTCGAGTCATTGTTATGTTCTGAGATATTTATTAAGAAGTGAAGAAATGAAGATCAGAACCGAAGAAGATTGAAGACTTGAAGAATGAAGATGCTTCTGCGACGCCAACCGCGATCGCCACTACCATCCAGGCGATCGCCATCATTCAACAGAAGCCATTCGAGAAGAAATCAACGACCGCGATCACGGGTGATATGGTGGCGATCGCGGGTATTGCACTGATGCAACTGATGGGCCGTACGTGGATCAAGAAGCCAGTTGGGCCCAAGTTGAGAAGCTGCACAATTGGAAGCAAATATGTTATTTGGTTTCACCGAATTTGCTTCCTTTTATTACTTTTGTTTTATTTCTTTTCTTTTCCTTTTTCCTTAATTAGTTCTAGGATATTTATCTTTTACCATATATTTTTAGGGTTAGTCTCTATTTAAGAACCCTAGTTCGCATCATCTTTTCTATCATCTTTTCCATCAGACAATTTAGTTCTGCAACCATGAGCAGGAACTAATCTCCATTGTTTTACTTAGCGGTTGAAACCTTCAGTTATTAAGTTGTGAGATTTCTAAACTCTTGTTCTTTTCCTATGGGTTTGTATTAATTCTCTTGTTCTTCATCTATCGATTTCTATTAGTTTTGCTAGCTTGATCACCTAGTTTGATTGATAGTTTTCTATTGCTAGACTAGGAATATACGGTGGAATTCCTTGTCATTGTAGCGCTCATATCTGCATGATCTGGTAGTTGATTGCTTTTATGAAAGAGAATTGATTGCATGTTAATACTTGACGGTTGTAAGTTATTTCATGCATCCTTATGATTCTTGTGCCCTTTGCTGCTATTTCATCTAATCTTGAGAGGTTTCCCTGATTGTTGAATAGTAAGTATTATCAGGACCGGTTGGCCTGTTAATATATTAAAGATTGGAATAGGAACATTCCCTAGGATTGAATAGAACTTGAGATAAATCTATGATCAACTTGATTGACTGTTGTGTGGATACTTGCTAGGTGAAACCCCTTCTCATCATATTCTCACCCAAACTCCCTTTGTTTGATACTTGTTACTTTTGTGTTTCATACAATCAAAACCCCCCTGGTTACTTGTTACTTGTTCACTAGTTGATATTTCACTTGAGTGCATTGATTTGGTGTTTTGATTCCCTTGGGTTCGACCTCTACTTACTTGCTATACTCTAGTTAGTGTTTAGAGTTTATTTCTTTGATTTGGCACTACGACTTTAGCCTCATCAAATTTGGCGCCGTTGCCGGGGAATTGAATTATTCCAATTTTGTGCTAATTGTGAAATTATCAACTGTTTGGTGTGAACCTTTATGGTTCAGACCCGTGCTACTGATTCATCTCTTGTTTCCTTTGACCCAGAGATTGAAAGGACGTTCCTTCGGAACCGAAGAGCAGCTCTGAACCAAGAGAACGAGATGGGTGATCGACATGGACCGCCATTGCCTACTATGAGGCAACTCACTGCCCCAGACTTAAACCAACAACCTTTGGCAGTGAGGTTTCCTGAGATTGAAGAAGGTGTGAATTTTGAATTAAAAGCTGGTTTAATTCATGAGCTACCACACTTCCATGGCTTAGCAGGAGAAGATCCCAACAAAAACTTGGCTCAATTCCATGCCATATGTTCTAGTATGAAGCCAAGAGGTGTTACTGAGGAACAGGTCATGCTGAGAGCTTTCGGATTTACTCTGAAAGACGTTGCGAATGATTGGCTCTATTATCAAGCTCCAGGGAGTATTGATACATGGGCTAAGATGAAAAAAGTCTTTTTAGAGAAATATTTTCCAGCTACAAAACTGAGCAGCTTGAAGAAGGAGATCACGAATCTTCAACAACACTCAACTGAGAGTCTTTATGAATATTATGAGAGATTCAAGAAGCTTTGCTCAAGCTGCCCATTCCATAGTTATACTGACCAAGATCTCCTTATGTACTTATTTAGTGGCCTGATTGATGAGGATCGTCGAATGATGAATGCATCCTGTGGAGGTAACTTTTTAAGATTGACTATACCTCAGGCTACTGAAATGTTTGAGGAACTAGCTGCGAGCTCAAGGCAGTTTGGTAGCAGGCAAAGAACACAGTCTGTAAGTTCACTTGATCCCGCTAAAATTCAAAGTGATATGAATGAACTGAAAGATATGATGAAGTCTTTTATGCTGCAAAGTGGTGGTCAACAACTCCAAGAGCCGAATGCTGAGGTAAACGCTGTTGGTGGATGGCAACCAAGGCCAAGGTATGATTCTCATAATATTAATTATCAGCAACCTAGACCTCAGAATTCTATGACTGTTGAAGATATGATCAAGTCCTTAGCTCAGACTGTGATGCAACAAAATGCTAGAACGGAATCAAGCATCCAAAATCTTGAAAATCAGTTAGGACAGATTGCTCAAGTTGTGAGTAAATTAGAGGCCAGGGAACCGGTAAGAAACCCGAGAGAAAACGTCAGTGCAGTGTTCCTGAGGAGCGGAAAAACGTTAAATGACTGTTCTGTGCCAAAACCGCGATCGCCAGATCTGAGTGGCGATCGCCATGAGATTACAGAGAGCAAAACAGGATCTGCATCCCGACCGCGATCGCCATATGGTGATGGCGATCGCCATGACATTCCAGAAGCTGAGGTGCAAAATCATCCGCGACCGCGATCGCCAGTTGTTGATGGCGATCGCCAGGAGCACCCTGAGTACATTGACGATTATGTTCGCCCGAATTTTCCACCTCTATTCTCTCAGAAGCCTGTTGCCCCCTTTCCTGAGGCATTGAAGGATACTCGAAGGCTGGAGAACGACAACGAAATCTTTGAAACCTTTAGTAGGTGTGAGGTAAACATTCCTTTGCTCAAAGTTGTTAAGAGTATTCCTAGATTTGCTAAGTTTTTGAAAGAAGTTTGCACTATCAAAAGAAATCAAAAACTGAAAGGAAAGAAGAAAGTTGAAATAAGTGAACAAGTTTCTGCAGTGTTTCAAAAACGCATGCCTAAGAAATGTGGTGATCCAGGCATATTTAGCATTCCATGTGTGATTGGTGAAACTAAATTTGACAAAGCCATGCTAGATTTAGGTGCATCAATCAATGGTTTGCCTTACTCTTTGTATGAATCACTAGGCTTAGGACCCTTGCATAAAACAGGAACTGTTATTCAACTTGCTGATAGGTCTACTGTATACCCGAAAGGGGTTGTTGAGGATGTTCTTGTTATGGTTGGTGATCTGATTTTTCCTGCTGATTTCTTTGTGTTGGATATGGAGCATGCTAATAATGTCACACCTATACTGTTAGGTAGACCTTTTATGAAAACTGCACAAACGAAAATTGATGTTAATAGCGGAACTCTCTCTATGGAGTTTGATGGGGATAAGGTAGAATACAATATTTATGACATGGATTCCATTGATAAGAATTCTCTATGTGCTATTGATGTGATTAAGCCTACTTATAAGGATAAATTGCAACCTGTTTTAGAGAATCCCTTAGAGCCCCCAAAATTAGATATTGTTTTGTCTACTAATATGTCGGAGTGTCAGGCTAAGCCAGAGCCTAAAGGTAAGCTCTCTTCACATTCTTTGGGCAATCACCCTCCATTACTCACCTCGCCAGGCGAGATACCATTGATGTCTAGTGTGCAGGCACTTGACATTGAGCTTAAACAACCGCCTGATACGGTCAAGGAGGAGAAAGTGAATGAAACCACCTTCATTGCTAAAGACAAGGTGGTTAAGGTAAGAGGGACGAGATTTAAGGCATTCCATGAGTGGTTCAAGAAAGAATTCAGACAAGAGACTGTTTTTACAAAGCCAAATGGCGTTAGTTAAATCTCTTGAGTTTCATGTCGAGCCACGACATAAAATAAGGCGCTACTCGGGAGGCAACCCGAGGTTTGAGTTTGTTTTTTTTTGTTTTTGTTCGGTTTAATTTTTCTTTGGACAGGAGGAAATCACCGAAGCTTAGGGTCCGCTACAGTCAGTAGCCAATCTTGCTGTAAGTCTTCTCTCCCGTCTAAAAAAAAAAAAATCCGAAAATCATTCCGAGAAAAAAATAATATATCGGATTAAAAAAAATAGAGTGCAGAAAAAAATATGAGAGAAAAGAAAGTAAGGAGTTGTATTACATCAAGTTTGGTTTCATTAGTACTATCATTATAGATCTACATTCGCTGGAGCTTAGCTTGTTGGAGACCTTGTTCTTTGCAAGGAGTTGATTTGTTTGGGTCATTTTCTACATTGGAGGTATTCTTTCTTTTGCTTTAGATGAGTTATGCATTATTGGATTACATTTAGTTCTCATCTAGTTTCTCATTCTACCACACTTTGAGTTTTATTGGAGGAAGGTCATCCGACCTTGTATGTGAGTCTTCTGTCTCCTTCCCTGGGTTCGTTTTTATGTCTTCCATTTCATTGAGGACAATGCAATGTTTAAGTATGGGGGAGGAGAATGTATTCACATGTAATTATTTGGGTGTTGGTTGTATCTGCATGAGCTTATTAAATATATATTGTATGAAAAAGCCACAAAAAGTGAAAAAAAGGCATATAAAATCCTTGGATAGCAAGATCTATGCAATAAGAAGGTGGCTTGACCGGCATTAGGCTGGGGCAAAAATAAGTCTTGAGTGATGTGAGTTTTGTGAGCCTGGAACAATTATTGAGTGGTTGGGATGAAAACCCGAAAGGGCGCCCAAGCAAGATGAGTGTTATAAAAAAAATTGAGTGTTTTAGGACCATTATCATCTTGGCGTATGGAGACATAAGAAGGAGGCGTATAGGAGGATTCGGGTAGGCCACTTGGAGGAATAAGGTGTAGTTCTGAGTTTGTGCTTATTGTATCACATTTGTTCTTGATTGTTGTTGTTATATTTGGAGGAGCTTATTGGTTATGTAATCACTAGGAGATATTCTTGTACTTCCTGAGGCTTTGAGTATTTATTGTATGGGTAGCTTTTCTGTAAGTTACTCGGGACGAGTAAAAGTCTAAGTATGGGGGTATTTGATACGCTGCACTTTGTATAGCGTAACTAGGGATTATTACATTAGTTTAGGAGTATTATTATATATGTTTCGAGTCATTGTTATGTTCTGAGATATTTATTAAGAAGTGAAGAAATGAAGATCAGAACCGAAGAAGATTGAAGACTTGAAGAATGAAGATGCTTCTGCGACGCCAACCGCGATCGCCACTACCATCCAGGCGATCGCCATCATTCAACAGAAGCCATTCGAGAAGAAATCAGCGACCGCGATCGCAGGTGATATGGTGGCGATCGCGGGTATTGCACTGATGCAACTGGTGGGCCATACGTGGATCAAGAAGCCAGTTGGGCCCAAGTTGAGAAGCTGCACAATTGGAAGCAAATATGTTATTTGGTTTCACCGAATTTGCTTCCTTTTATTACTTTTGTTTTATTTCTTTTCTTTTCCTTTTTCCTTAATTAGTTCTAGGATATTTATCTTTTACCATATATTTTTAGGGTTAGTCTCTATTTAAGAACCCTAGTTCGCATCATCTTTTCTATCATCTTTTCCATCAGACAATTTAGTTCTGCAACCATGAGCAGGAACTAATCTCCATTGTTTTACTTAGCGGTTGAAACCTTCAGTTATTAAGTTGTGAGATTTCTAAACTCTTGTTCTTTTCCTATGGGTTTGTATTAATTCTCTTGTTCTTCATCTATTGATTTCTATTAGTTTTGCTAGCTTGATCACCTAGTTTGATTGATAGTTTTCTATTTCTAGACTAGGAATATACGGTGGAATTCCTTGTCATTGTAGCGCTCATATCTGCATGATCTGGTGGTTGATTGCTTTTATGAAAGAGAATTGATTGCATGTTAATACTTGACGGTTGTAAGTTATTTCATGCATCCTTATGATTTTTGTGCCCTTTGCTGCTATTTCATCTAATCTTGAGAGGTTTCCCTGATTGTTGAATAGTAAGTATTATCAGGACCGGTTGGCCTGTTAATATATTAAAGATTGGAATATGAACATTCCCTAGGATTGAATAGAACTTGAGATAAATCTATGATCAACTTGATTGACTGTTGTGTGGATACTTGCTAGGTGAAACCCTTTCTCATCATATTCTCACCCAAACTCCCTTTGTTTGATACTTGTTACTTTTGTGTTTCATACAATCAAAACCCCCCTTGGTTACTTGTTACTTGTTCACTAGTTGATATTTCACTTGAGTGCATTGATTTGGTGTTTTGATTCCCTTGGGTTCGACCTCTACTTACTTGCTATACTCTAGTTAGTGTTTAGAGTTTATTTCTTTGATTTGGCACTACGACTTTAGCCTCATCAAATTTACCTTAGAGCCATTGATAAAAGTATCTATGATACAAATGCATTCATACATTTATTGCAGTTAGGACAAAATAAGGCAACCCGCATATCTCATGCAATCCACCCGTGAACCCGATGGATTGAAGTGGATTGGATGTGAATCGAGGGTTTCGCGGATAACGGACGGGTTGAATGGTAAAAATTTATATGGATTGGATCATGGTATGGGTAAATCCGTCCAACACCCGATCCATTTTCATCCCTATATGAGACCCTTATAAAATATAAAAAGAAAAAAAATTCCTTAAAAAGTTTTAGGCTATTTGCAACGAGACACGTATAGGATCCCGCAAACCCGACCCGACTCAATCCGAAATTTTTAAGTCATAACCTGTCAAATTGAACCCGTGACTCGTTTTTCGTCTAATAGGATTGGCCCGAAATTTCTAAGTCAAAAACAGGTTGACCCACCCCAACCCGTTTTTTACCGAAAAATTGGGCCAAAAGAAAAAAAATAAAAAACAGAAAAATGAACCCGTAATAACCTGATCTTTTGGTAGGTTTTGACCCAAAGCGACCCGACCTGACAATAAACCGTAACAGCTCGACCTGTTTTGACCGGATAATTTAGATTTGAAACTTGACCCAACCCGGATATAAACCCGTTATAACCCAACCGTTTTGACCCAATAATATTAGACTTGAAATGACCTGACCCGAAAAATATTGAACACGGGACACTCTGACCAGAACTCGACTCGCCCGACCCGATTGCCAAATTTAGTTACATAGTACATTTTTTACATTTTTCTTTCTTTCACATCACCAATGTAACTAATCTCACTTTTTTCTGTAATAGGGGTTACATGATGAGGGTTACGTATCTACATGTTTATTTATCATGCATATATTTACAATAGGGGTGGGGCTAAAAACCCGTAACTGAAAAAACATACCGAAAAAACAGAAAACCGATCAAATTTTTGGTTAACCGTACCGAAGAAAAACCGACTTACGGTTAACCAACCAAAACATTTTACGGTTATTCGGTATGGTTACGGTTTTGAGTTTTTCTAACCTCGGTTAACCGATTAACCGAGGATATATAAAATATATTTATAAAATTAGAACTATATAACTAAATAACCTTAGTGTAATAGATTTAATTATCTACTTCTAATTTTAATTTGAAATAAGAAATAAAAAAAAGAAAAGGCAAAAGACCAAATTGCTTTGCAATCTCACGATTTAAGACAGACTCACACACTCACATTCTCATATCTTCCCTTTTACCATGGTATTAATTAATAAAGCTTCAAAAACACGTTGCTTAATCTTGGCTATCCCAAGATTGGCTAGCCAAATCTTATAGCCATTTTTCAATTGAAGAAAACTTGCTTGACTTAGAATAGTTGGAAGAAGGTTAGTAAACTCTATAATTTTCTATTTGATTTTTGTTATTCATGTTCACAGTTGGAATGATATGTCTATTTTACACTATTTTATTTGATTATAGGCATGAAGAATTTGACGATGGAGCAAGCAGTGATTATGATAGATGATTAGCTTCTTGTTTAAAGAAGCACGAAAAGTTGTTTTACTAAAGGGTTTTTATTTGCAGGGCATTGCAAGACAATTTATGTTGTTATTAAGTTTTTTATTAGTTTTTGTTTGGAAGATAATGTTAAGTTATGTTACTGTTACGTTTTATTGTTTTTTAATTACAGTGAATGCAAGTGATGTCGTTAACCGTACCAAAATGGACGGTTAACCGATATATGGTTAACCGACGTTAACGGTACGGTTTACAATATGCTTAAATCGCTAACCGAAAGACCGGTTAACCGAAGGTCGGTTAACTGAAACACCGGTTAACCACCTGTGCCCACCTCTAATTTACAATGTAATAATACACATATCTTAAAGTTTTTTCGATCTAATAAATAATATTTTATAATTTTATTATATTAGATTAACATTATTGAAACGTAATTCATACATGTTACTATACTATGAAGATTGCAATTACTACATTTATTTTATCAGAAAAAAGTAATATATATATATATAGGCAAATTGACATGAATACCCTACCCTAGTAAAAATACTTGCAAAACTAGTTCCAAAAATGTGAATATTGTTGCAATATTTACATTGCATTTTCTTTTGTCTTTTCTTTTTGATTTTGAAAATGAAAAATGGATAGAGAAATAGAGGTAAAAGAAATTGCTTTTTATAATAAAGTAATGATATCTTTCAGGAGAAAAAAGAAAAGAAAACAATCGGCTGAAATTAAAAGAAGGAGAAGAAGTAGTTTGCAAGTACAACCTCTCATATATATTTTTATTAAAAGTGGATAGCTGAAAGAAGAAGGGCGTCAGTGAAATGCCCCGTAAATTATTGGCTCTGTAATATATGGCGATATCGAGCTCACATACTAGTAGTAACATATTCCAGTATAATTATGCCGAACTTGATTCTCCTGTAAGTTTTCATATTAATAGCTACGTATTTCAGTTGGGAACTTCGGGTTCTTGTCTATTTCAAATAATTGGGTAATTAGCGATTGTCGAATTTGCCTCGTTTCATCGGGATTTATTAAAAACCCGACGTACTCTATTTTATCCCTACATAAAGGATATATACCCAAAATTAAATTAACACCCCTTTATCTAGAATTTTCTACAAACTACTACCATTGGGCCCCACCTCTTGCTCTTTCACGTTTTTTTTTTTTTTGGTGAACGAGAGGCGGCACTCTCGGGGAACTATATAAATAAGGCTAAGGAGAAATAAAACGGGGTGTAGCCTCACCCCTTACATCGTTCGTGATAAGAGTATCAATACAATCCGGGGGATCCCCCAAAGTAAAGTGACCAAGCGGGAAATTACAAGCAAAAGAGGCAAGGCTATCCGCCACGCGGTTAGCCTCCCTAAAAACATGACGAGGTTGGACAAGCCAATCTCTACGGATAGAGCTCTGGCAGTTACCTACCAGGCTAGCGAGCGGATGGTGGGGGTGGAGGCGACGCTTGAGGAAATCAATAGCCAAAGAGGAGTCAGACTCGATGATCACCTTTCTGAAACCCAGGTTCCACGCAACATCCATCCCACACTTTAAAGCCCAAAGCTCAGCCTGGATAACTGAGCAAGCTCCAATATTGAGCACAAAACCATTGATCCACTTACCCTGCTCATCTCTGATCACACCCCCAGCCGTAGCCAAATTCAGATCCCCACGAACAGAGCCATCAGTGTTGATCTTGACCCACCCTTCCGGGGGTTTGGTCCAGGCAATCATCGACTGGACTCTCTGCACACTAGCCCTTCTGGAGAGCTGGGCTGTAGCAACCTTCTGAAACTGTGCCGCCTGCGATCTGAGGAAGGGGGTCGAGACCCGACACGTATTACCCGGGTCGAACACAGCGGTGTTGCGATCCTTCCAGATCCACCAGACAATCGTGGCAAACAAAATCACATCCTCCACACCCTGACCAAGACAGAAAGAACCCTGGAGATTGTTCACGAGCCAATGCAACGGAGTCGCCTCCTAGAAGATGTTGCGTTGACTTGTAGGAACAAAAGCATTCCAGAGCTCCCTGCTAACCCGACAGTCACGAAACAGACGAAGCAAAGTTTCTGGGAATAGGCCACAACGAGGACACAGGTCTGAGCTCGAGATATGTCTCCGGAAACGCTCAGCGTTAGTCATCAGCTTGCCTTTAACAACCAGCCAGAGGAAGTACCGAATCCTCTCCGGAATCTTGATCCTCCAAATCATGCGGTAAACCTGAGTCATAATGATCGAGGCTGACAGGGTCATGACGAGAGAGGTAGGCCGAAGTTTTCGTGTAGTCCCCAGAAGCCGAGAACCCCCAACTCAAATTATCTTGTTGCTCACTGTCATCATGAATGGCCAGAGAGGCCATTTTCAGAAGGACCGGGGTAGGCAAAAGATGTTGGAACCGAGCCCAGTCCCACCCCGAGTTAGGGGTCCAGAGATCTGCCACCCGACTATCCCGAATCGCCGCATCCACCGTCCCAGAACAAACATCAATCAGAGGATGCTTGCCAATCCAAACATCATCCCAGAATCTGCAAGCCCTACCATCAACAACATTCCACTTGAGACCCTTCTTCACTAACTCATCAAAGGCCCATTTGATGCCCTTCCAAACATAGGAATCCTTGGGCTTCCTGAGCTGAATGAAATCACCCGCCTCAAAGCTCAGACCATACTTAGCTCTGAAAAGGTCTCCCCAAAGCCCAGCGGCGTTAGTGGCCAGACGCCAGCTCTGTCTTCCAAGAATTGCCATATTCATCTCCTCAGTTGGTCTAATAGATAGCCCACCACGGTCCTTAGACTCACATAACTCAGGCCAACCGACAAGATGCATACGACGGGTCCCATCAATCTCACCCCAGATAAATCTACGACTGAGCTTATCTAGTTCCAAGCACACACCGTTGGGGATACTGAGAGTATTCATGGTGTAGATCGGAATAGAGCTCGGCACCGCCTTCGTGAGCGTGACACGACCCGCAAAACTGAGGGTGCGACACTTCCAACCTGACAGCTTAGCTTGCACCTTGCTGAGGAGAGGCTGGAACATCTCTTTGGTCACCTGTTGACTAATCACTTTGATTCCAAGATAGTTCTCGAGATCCCGAGTAACGTCCATACCGCTCGCAAGCCCCAACTGGCGAGCCTGGTCCCTGGAAACATTAGAGGAAACAAAGATTTTAGACTTAGTAGTACTGACCTTTTGACCCGAGGAAGCACAGAAGGCGTTGAGGCACCCCATAATGATACGCATCTGAGTAGGGGAAGCCTCCCCTATAAGGAGGATATCATCCGCAAAGAAAAGATGCGAGAGCGGAGGAGCACCCCGACAGAGAATCATCGGTTTCCAGTCTCCACCCCGAATCGAGTGGTGAATAATATGACTGAGCCATTCCACGCACAAGACGAAAAGATACGGGGAGAGCGGATCTCCTTGCCTAATGCCACGGGACGGCACAAAGGACTCAGTCATTTCCCCATTCCACAAGATTCTCATAGAGGGGGAGGAGATACAAGCATGAATCCAAGCAACAAGCTCCTCGGGAAGACCCACATCACGGAGAGTATCAACCAAAAAATCCCATCGGAGGCGATCATACGCCTTCTCCAAGTCAAGCTTAAGAATCAGCCATTGCTTTCCACTCTGTTTCATCCGCATAGATTGAATAACCTCCTGAAGCAAGAGAACATTGTCAGCAATCGACCTACCCGGGAGGAAGCTATTCTGAGGCAGCCCAATCAGCTTGTTCATAAGGGGTTGGATCTGAGAAGCAATGATTTTGGTAATGGCTTTGTAGAGAACATTACAGAGACTGATAGGGAGAAACTGAGTGATGCACTCTGGCTTGTTCACCTTGCCAATTAAGGTAATGATCGTCTCATTGACCGAAGAGGGGAGGATCCCAGTGGCAAAGACCACAAACAAATGCCACTGATCCAACCCGGAAGTGACACGGGCGTGGATAAAGTGCTCATGCAAGGAGACCACATGGACACGGAGAGTCTCTTCCTTCCAAAGAAGCCAAATGCCTCCCGAAAAACCAATAGCTTCGACTCTAGTGTAATTATCGAAGTTCAAGCTATCACAAACCTTGCTCGCGAGGTCCCCCAAGACATGGGTTTCCAAGAGGGCAAGAATATTAACCTTATTATGTAAGAGAAGATACTTACAAGCTCGAGCAAAACCCTTACTACCTGCGCCTTGCGCGTTCCAAATCATGCAATTCATGGGAAACTAGGATGAATGGGTCACCCGATCCCCAACCCCCGAGTGGGTACAATTATCCTCGACGATAGCATCGGTCATGTGATCTTTATCACCATGATAATGAGCTCCATCAATAACCGTAGTCGTTCCTTCATGCTGAGAACTGAGACCACGATTTTGTTGGGTAATCACACCCTCAACAAAACCCATATCAATAATTTGGGTATCCATACCCCCATTATAATCAAAATCAGCACTACTATTCAAAATGGGCCGGTCTGGTGGGAGAATAATATTGGCAGCAGATTGGATCGGCCCACTCTCATGTTGCAAGCCTCCATTACAAACCACACCCTTAGGGAGAAAGACTGGCCCATTTGTTTTAATTTTCGGCCCACAACCCACATCTTCTCTCTGCTCATTCTCATCATCATTGGGCCGGGCCCGTTTCCCATTAAAATTGCCCAGCTTCAGTCCATTTTCCTCCTTCTCATTGTCCAGCCCATTAGCCTTCTCCTTCCCTTTTCCAATAACCTGCTTACCCTTATCTCCTCTTCGTTATTATCATTATATCCAAACCTAAATACATCGCCTCTTTTCTCATGTGCCATAACCGATCCGTTTTTGAAGGTTGACTCTGCAACTTTAGAATTTTTTTCCCCTATAGTAATTGGGTGGGTGTCCTTTCTTCTCTCCCTGACGTGCCTGATTTGTCTGCTTCCAAGAATTTCTGACATTTTTGGACTTATCTCCTCCACCACCCACCGGTTCTGTAGTAGCATTGGTAGCAGTCACCACCTCAGCACTTCCCTCTTCTCTTTCCTCCCCGTCATCACCGAAAATAGCAAATCGATTCCGGTTTTGGCTATTGATCACGACCTCTTTTGTCTTGGAAGCTCCTCCATTACCATTTTTGGAACGATAGGGTTTCTTGTAACCTGCCATCATCCACTCCCCCTTATAACCGCTCTCTTCCACCTGAGAAGCTTCACCGCCGGCGGGTTCAGCAAATTGTCCCTTAACCGCTCTCCGGATAGGCATTCCAATGCTTGAGCAATCCGAAAGAGCACCTGCTCCTCATACAGAATAACCGGCAGGTTTGACAACCTAACCCAAGCGCAGATTGACGAAACGGACGCCTTCCTCGGGTTGAACTGAGCAGACCAAAGTTTGACCATGAGACATTGCCCGAATATTTTCCACGGTCCCCCGGAGAGTGCATCAAAGCAATCCATCTCGTCCTCGAAATGAACAATAGAGTAATCGTTAGTCAAGTCGACAATGACAAAACGTTTACTTGGTTTCCATATTTCTCTCAATTTCCGCTCAAGAACTTGAAAGGCAATAGGCTTACCGAGCAGTTTGATGACAACCGAGTTAGTCCAGTTTTTTGCTAGTTGCTGGATGACGGTGTCATCGATAGTCACTTCCGGCATACCCGCGTCACCATATGGAAAGGAAATCTGGATCTTGTCCTTCAGGATACCTTCCGTTAGGCCTTCTGCTGGTGGCGGGGAAGCATCCTGCAGGAGCTTCTCCTTAAAAGAGTCACCCGCCTCCTTGTCGTCATCATGGGTGCAGGGCTCCAGGGACCCTTCTTCACCGTCCTCCATGTCACCCATCTGGTGAGTTGACTCCATAGCATCCTCCTCAATAATACCTTGGTGAGCTTCTCCATCACAGCTCACCTTTTCCAGCACCTCCAGCGTCCAAAACTTGATGCCCAGCGCTGGGGAATCCGTGGAAGCCTGCGTCGTCTCCATATCATCATTGTCGGGAGTCGGATCCCGTTGACCGTCGGGAGGAGCCGGTGGGGGAAACTCGCCAGTCACTTCGTTCATCGCCACGTCGGCCGTCGGGGAGGCCCCAGGGCCCATCGAAACCAAGCTGAAAAACACCACTCACCAGAGAAGAAATAGGAGCGCGTGGAGCGCGTTCCGTCTTACTCTTTCACGTTTTGTTTCAAGCCCCATCTCTTCCCTTCACGCAATAGTTGTTCTTCCTCCCTTCTCTTGACTTCAGCTCACACACAACAGCTCAGCCAGCCACCTGAGCACACCAACGCAGCAGCAGCTCGTGCCCGCGCAACAGCTCGTGCCTTTCTCTTCCTCCTGCGCAGCAGCTCGCTCGTCTCTCCACTGCGTACACCAGCTGCTCGCAGCATGCTTTTGGCGGCGGCACCTCCCAGTTCGTCAACCAGCTGAGCAGCCCTTAGCTCAGCCACGCCACCTTGGAACCGCCACCCCTTTTCAGTTAATCCATATGTGAGAATTTATCCCTAATCTCTAAAACCCTAGTTTTTCAATTTAGGGGTTTATGTTAAAATTGATGTTTGAACTGAAATGGGTGGAAGTAATGGATGATATAGGTTGTTTGAAGTTGAGATTTGGAGGAATAAGGAAGGATTTGAGTTTTGGGCCATTTGGTAAACTTTCTGGAAAATCTGGGAAAAATTCGTAATTTCTGGGAAGTTGGGGCTGACTTTTAAGGTGAGAAATCTCCCTACGAGTATGAGGAATTTTACGGTTTTCGATTTGGATGTATATGTCATGAGTTATGGCGTTTTTCGTGAAGGTTCGACTTAGGCGACCGTTTCGTGAACCTCGCGACATCTTTATACGACAAACGGATTACTTGTGTTGATCGTCGTTTGAGGCAAGTTGTTTATTTGCGTTTGCGTGTTGTAGGTTAAGTTTAGGATATCGGATTATGCATGTCATCAAACTTCTAAATAGTATATGAGCTTTAATCTTAATGAAGTATGGAATACGAATGCTATGTTAGTGATTACATGAATATATGCTCTATTGTGATTACTTGATTTTGTGTTATGTTGAACATGTCTTCTTTCATGAGAATCTTGACAATATGTCTATCCTTGTGATTGTGCTTATATGGTTGAGATGCGATTATGTGAAGTTATCGGTGTGTACACATTGTCCTTGAGATTTATATGTGGGGTAAGGATTGTTCCGATCCCTCACTTGATTGCGAACGGTTTTATGTCGTAACACCCTCGAATATGGCTCTATCGGAAGAGTGAGTCATTGGTGGGCCTTGCCAATTGGGTAGACCGGATCACTTGGCACGTGATTTCGTTCCCTACCCTTTGGTATAGGAATGATTTGGCCCAATGTACGGGCAAGAAGGTACCTTCGGGTTCAAGACAGTCTTGGACCTGTTTTCGAAACGTTTTCGTAATTTGTTTTCCGATTGGATCTCTATTTACTTGATACACTTGTTTGTGTGTTGCTTGTGATTGATCGCTTGTTTGTTTGTGAATCTATAAGTAATCGTTACTCGTGCATGATCATTTCTAAAAACATAACTTAGGTTTGCATGTCTGCTAATCTGTTACTCCTTTACTTGCCCTATTACTCGTATTATGCTTATGAATAACTTGCTAGTCTGGTTGGAGACTAACCCCCATTTCGGTGGGGGAACTGGTTGTGTTTGACATGGTCAGGTACCCAGTCTGTTGCAGAGCATAGAGGAGGTCAGGCGACTTGATGCAAGCTAGGATGGGTTTATTCGGTTTCGCTTTGGTTTTAAAAACTGTTGCTTTGCTAAAATAGGCATATTTTGGTACTTTGATGCATTTGTAGTCTTTGGGGACAAACATGTTTGATAACCCCCTTGAAGTAGGTCTTTGGTATTTTGATCGTATGACCATGTTAGGTCCTTATCGACGTACTTGTATGGACGTCTTGCGAGACTATTACTTATTTTCATTTCTAGTTGTTCTTTCGTATTTATATCATCCTTTAAACTTGCCTGTGGGGATTCCTAGTATGGGATCCCTGGCGCTGTAACACTCTTCAAGTTTTGGGGCGTTACAGTCAGGAAAAAGTTGGATTAGCCACAATAATCTTGACAGATTTCGTACGGACATTGTTCACTCCCGCCAAAAGCATGTTGGTTTCTTTTCAGCCACAAAAATCCTGACATGTGCCGTACGGTTTGCCGCCAAAAAATTCCTAAGCTTAGTTACTCTAATATCTCTCCACCCTTGATTGTAAAACCTGTCACCTATCTAGTTACGAACAATGCTTCTTTTTGGTATAATTTGTTATGCTTGCTTTTTAGTTAACCTCAATATTTATCGGAGACCTTGAATAAAGGAATATGAAACATCTTATGCATGTTTTAATGAGCATAATTACGAATCTTTGTTAAGTTGGAATATCTCGCCACCCTTGATTGTAAAACATGTCACCTCTCTAGTTATGAAAATGTTTCTTCCTAGTATGGTTTGTTATGCTTGCTTGTTAGTTAACCACAATATTTTTCAGGGAACCTTGAATGAAGGAATATAAACATCTTATGCATGTTTTAATGAGCATAATTACGAATCGTTGTTAAGTTGGAATATCTCGTCACCCTTGATTGTAAAACCTGTCACCTCTCTAGTTATGAAAATGCTTCTTCTTGGTATGGTTTGTTATGCTTGCTTGTTAATTAACCTCAATATTTTTCAGTGAACCTTGAATGAAGTATTATGAAACATCTTATGCATGTTTTGATGAGCATAATTAAGAATCGTTTTTAAGTTGGAATATCTCGTCACCCTTCATTGTAAAACTTGTCACCTCTAGTTATCAACAATGCTTCTTTTTGGTATGGTTTGTTATGCTTGCTTCTTTGTTAACCTCAATATTTATCAGAGAACCTTGAATGAAGGAATATGAAACATCTTATGGATGTTGTGATGAGCGTAATTACGAATCTTTGCTAAGTTGGAATATCTCGCCACCCATGATTGTAAAACATGTCACCTATTTAGTTATGAATAATGCTTCTTTTTGGTATGATTTGTTATGCTTGCTTGTTAGTTAACCTCAATATTTATTAGGAAACCTTAAAAGAAGTAATATGATACATTTTATGCATGTTTTGATGAGCATAATTACAAAAACCTTAAGATTTATCCGGAATTAAAAGACATCTCGTCACCCTTGAATTTCCTCCTGCCATACTACGGGTCCCCGGGATTCTGTCTAATCACAAAAACCTCTTCATAGTTTTCTGGATTGTGGGCTTTGCGTCAATTTTTTTATGGCAACGCGACATTATCGATAACCTTCTCGCCTTCTGCCACCCTCCGTTGGTGCATTCTCTTCCTATGTTACGACCCTTGGCATTTAACATCACTGATTTTTGTGTTGTCGGCGATCTCGTTTGAGAGGGCGATCTTGAAGGTTTCCGAGATGAGGAAAAGGGGTGGGGCCTGTTGGAACATATTTTCGACTGAACTTCCGGGAACTTTTACGGTGGGCTCTGGTCACCGGTTGTTCCGGATTATGGAAGTGTTGGCTTCGTCTCCGCGAGCACTACGCCGTAGTGTACTCACACGTCGAAATCGGGTTCCGTTTGATTGAGAAATGAGGGCTCAAACTTGGTTGCTTGTCTAAGTACAAGTGACATTTTTGAGCTGAAATAGGGGTTATTTTTGTCCCACATCGAAAATTGGGGATGAATTTGAAGGTTTTATATAACCCCAACACCCCACCCTTGGTAAAACCTTGGGAGAGGTACGGAGAGAGGACCTTGATCCCCCTCGCGCGGTCCGTCTGTTTGTCCGTCCGGGTCGGGGCGTGGGCATGGGCTCATGGTCTTGTGGGCTTCCAGATTTGAGTTTTTGATCTGCCTCGTTGGGGACGCCTAACAGAGTCAAACAACTGCCTCCACTATCTGCTCCACAACTGATTCCACCTCATTGGTGTCGTCAGTTCCGAGATCTCCTCCTCCACTAACAACTCAGAAACTCTCTTTTAAAGAGTTCTTGCTCTCATTCGAAAACATCCGTAATCTGAAATCTTCCATCTCTTCTCTTCTCTTCTCTTATCTTCTCTTCTTCTCTAAGAGTACACACAGAACTTGTTCGTTGTCTTCTGCTTTTGATTGTGCAAACCAGAAGAGCTCGCAGTTGTATCTTCGTCATTGTCGACCTCATCTGAAGCCTCTTCTTCCTAGGGTTTCTCGCCGGCTTTCGCTTTTCGGGGTTTTCAATTATGGAATTTGGCCAACTCCTTTTTCTTTCACCAAATCTGGAGGAAGCCAGAGGAGGTGGCGAGAAATCGGGGGAGAAAAGAAAGAGAAATGTGTGTGACAGAGACCAGAGTAGGAAGGACTGGAACAGTTTTGTGGGTTTGATTTAACGTAATGAAGATTAATTAAGTTGGGTATAGTTAATGTTAAGCTTAAGTTAATTGAATTTAAAAAAAGTTACAGAACAAAATTGTATTTGATTCCCTTTAACAATAGTTTTGTGGATTTGCTTTTTTTTTTTCTTTTTTGATATTTTTTTTATCATTTCAATTTCTTTTTTCTTTTTTTGATATGTATTAAAATATGATTTTATATAAAAAATAAAGATAAATGAAATCAGAATTAATCTTTTCTTTTTAATTGCAAAAATATTTTTTGGACGATTTTACCCCTGAAATGGATATTGCTATAGTATCGGAAAAAAAAAGTGGGGTATTTTCGCAATTTGAAGCACAAAAGTGGGGTATTTATACCCATATTTTTTACATATATATATAGGTTATGGAAGACCAAACACTCTTTTAGCATCAGAAACACTTGGAGGAATTTTTTCCTTAATGACGACAATTTAAGTGAACAATCCCCTGCTTGAAAGCTTTCCACCACATAGTGAGACATGTTTCTGAAAACAATTTGGATATTCCAATATAAAATGCTTCCAAACCCAATATCAAAAACATCTATTTTTTGATCATCAAACAACTTATTGATAGCTTCAAACAGTGTCTTGGGTGAACTCCTTGAAGAAATAGTCTCAAAGTGGGACTTCATGGCACCCATGACCTTTTTCCTCACAACAGTACACCCATCATTTGAAATACTAGTTGGTTGTTGGTAATGTGTCAAATATCTGCTAAGATCCAATACTCTCTTCAACTCAGAATCTTTATCGTCAGAAAATCAGAGCTGCTATTGGATAACTCTTGATGAGTTACTTTCGCTTTGCCTTTTTCCTTAGGTGCAATCTTAGCAACCTTTTGTTTTGAAACATTTCACCTAGGACAAGTCCTGATAACAATTGCAGTTCCTTTCCCTTTGAAGGCTTTGTTTTAACAATTTCTTTTTGGACATTGGAAGAATTTGGACCAACAACTTCAGGAGAAGAAGGCAAAACCATAAGTTTTTTGTCATCGCCATTTACAAGAGACTTGGCCATTTTAGAGTTCATAATACTCATCGGTGTGCAACAACTCTTTCTTTTACCTAAAACACATGTTTATTCTGCAATGGAAAAACATAACAATTTCAAACAGAATATCACAAAAACAAGTAGTAAAGGAAGTATGCAATTCTAATAACACATAATAGACAAATCACAAAATATTTAGTGTGTAAATAACAAATTTTATAATGTGCAATCCACAAAACACACGGTATGCAATCCAGATATCATCAAGTATGCAATCTGAACAACATTTTGTATGCAAACGACAAATCACTTCATAAATCACTTTGGATGTTAATAGCATCCAAATCATTAACTATGCATTTGAGGAAGCACTTAGTATTCAAATCACAAACACTTGGAATGAAAATCACAAATAACTTCAAATGTGAACCACAAGTCACTTAGTATGAGATTCACAACTCACTTCGTATGCAAACCACAGATCTAGTAATTAACAATTGTCAGTCTTTAACACTTATAAAACACATAAATACGCGGAAACAACAATTCCACGTGATTTGACCACACTAATGCCTATTTAGAGTGTAGAATTACAAGAGAAAAAAGAGGATTACTAGAATGTAAAATTAATCAAACAAAATGGACGATTCGACATAATAATTCCAAATGTAGATGTTTAAAAGGAAAAGAAACAAGTCAAATAGTGTTACTAAACTAACGGGTAAATTGTTTGTACCAGGCGTTTTTGTTTTTGAGACGAATCTGATGAACGCCACCATATTGCGTTAAAATTTCCCCACATAATTTTTAAAACGCCATCTAATAGCGTTTTAATTTACCGGCTCAAAACTTAAAAAAGTCGATGTAAAAATCACCTCCCTAAACTAACCAGAAGAAGATTTTGGATCATCAGCGGTTTTGGGATCTGAGGACATATTCAATGGAGTTTTATGGAGATAAAACAAAAACAAAATATTGATTTGAATAATGGCGAACATCGAAAGTAGAAAAGCAGAGGAGAGAAATGAAGAAGAGTGAGCTTGAATTGAGGTATAACAATGGCGAAGAGCGAGCGAAAACTGTCGAGAGACGAGGAAGAGGGGAGGGAAGAAAAGAGAAGTTGAAACAACCAAGAAATCAATCGGGCACGTGCTAATGAAATCACAATATAACCTGGACCGCAGGATTTAAATGATCGGACGACTAAGAATCGTTCTCACGGGAACGCACGTTCCCACCTGGGGATTGAATCTTACCTGAACCAATTTCTATATATATATATATATATATTAAAATAAATTTCCAATTTCGCCACATGTCACCTCTTCACTAAAACCGTCACTTGTCATTTCATTATTCATTTTTCCACATGTCATTTTTTAATCATTTTCTTTTTTGATAAACAAAATCCTATAATATAAAATTATAAATATGTATATATGTTTATTTAGGATATATAAGATCTGCAAGATATTATGCTTATTTATTTATACTTTTAATCTTCTCCAAACCATATTTTATGTGTTTTAGTATACAAAGAGTTATTTAATAATTATAATGTCATAATTTATAAATTTTAAATACTTTAAACTGATATATATTTAAATTTTTATGATTGACTAACACTTTCTTCATTAAATATGTTTATCATACTAATTCAAAAACTTTATATTAAAAAATTAAACATCTTTTTACTTTAGCTAATTAAGTAATAATTTAAATTAAGCAATTATATTTAAAATCATATTACATTTGTATGAGAAAAATAAACTAAATCAATTTGGTAACATATAATAAGTTAAGTTATTTTTGTATTTAAATTAAATTTATTATTTTATAAAATTAGTGTAATGCACGGGAAAATATCTTGTGAAGATGGATCCTTAGATAAGGACTGAGGATGATGCACTCAAACACTTGTGCATTAGTTATAACTCGTGTGTGCATGAGTTATAACGTTTGTGTGCATCATCCTCAGTCGTCATCTAAGGATTCATCCTCACCGGAATCAAACCTGGAAAACTGAACTACTCCGTAGTTTGTAGTAAATCTACTATATATTTATTAAAACAATTCTCTTTTTTGCCACATGACATCTCCTCTTTCACCATGACATCTGGCATCAATTCATCCAATTCTTCCCTTAATAATACATCGTCACGTGGAACTCCAACAACTAATTCCCTTTTTATATTTATAATCACGTGTTATTGGAACTATGTTTATAATAGAAATGTTATAAATATGTGTACATGTTTATTTTAGGATAATTAATATTTGTAATATACTATGTTTATTTATTTATACTTTTAACCTTATATAAATCATATTTTATGTGCTTTAATAAACAAAGAGTTATGTAATAATTATATAGAAAAATATTTAATCTCATAATTTTAAAAAATTAAATACTTTAAATTAAAATACTTTAAATATTTAAACAATGTTTGATTAACCCCCTCTATATTAAAAATGTTTATCATACTAATTCAAAAACTTTATATTAAAAAAGTAATTATTTTTTTATTTTAGCTATTTAGGTAATAATTTAAATTAAGAAATTATTTTTAGAAATTATACTAAATTTGTATAAGATAGGTAAATGAACTAAATCAATTTGGTAAGATATTTTAACCTAATTATTATTTTATTTAAATTAAATTTATTACTTTATAAAACTCGTGCGAAACTAGTAAAGTGATTGAAAGATATCAAAACTACATATAAATGAGAGAATGTCTTTGAATAAGAAATAGAAGATATATTGTGTGCAAATAAGCCACCTATGATTAAAATGACAATGGATGTCTGAGATTCAGTGTCAAGTTTTTGTCTTTGTAACAAACTTCAGATTTTCGTAGCAATTACGATAAATGCCATTTAAATTCTTTTGGATTCAAAAAATCACACAAGGGTAGTAATGACTTTTTCATATGTTTCCTTTTAAAAGCATGCTCAATGGTGAACCGCGTCCGATGTGTGCCACGTGACACTATTTAAATGGTCAGGATTTATCCTGACTAGAAGTTATTTTTTATTAAAAAATTATATATCTCAATATTTACTTAATAATTTTTTTTTATAAAAAAGCATGATTCTAATTACGTTTTTATCTATCCATAGATACCCTTTTTGTATATATTTAATGTACTTCATTTTTTTTCTAATATATTAATTTCATTATAATCGTTTAAATATTTAAAAAGTTATTTTTAAAAAAATCTATTAAATGTATTTATTTACATTAAATTGACATATGAGAGAATGTTTTTTTTTTTAAATTGTATAAATTAGTATATTTTTTATATAATAAAGTCCAAAAATAATTATTTGTAATAGTTAAAACAACAAAAAAAGTTATTGTTTGTAATAGTTGTATCTTTGTTTGATCTATGTGGTATGCCTTGACTTTTCTGAAGGTTGAATGTAACTTATCATGCCACGTAGGCGCAACTAGCGTTAGATGGTCACTCGAATAAACCACGTCTCACAGTCATTAGTGTGAGTGAGCTATATGTTTAATTGCTACGTATGTTAGAGGAAGGCCGACGGTAAATAAATACATTTCTATCAAACTCCATTTTCCTCTCCAAAGTACGTGAAAGATATCGTGTTGTTGCACAATCTGCCCCTTTCTCTCTCAATTTCGGATTTTCGTTTCCCGCCTTGCATGGTTATGGGTTTGTAGTTTGTTTATTTGGTTGTTTGTTCGTTTTTGTTTGTTTGTTTGTTTGTGTTTGTTTGGACTTTGTTTACTTTGATATTTTGTGTGCTTTTGTTTTGTGTAGTTTGGAGGGTCTGTGTACCCTTCCATATACACCTGGTTTGGTTTTTGTGTAGCTTGGACGGCTTGTTTGCCTCTCCATATGCACTTTATCTTGGTTTGTGTAGATTGGATGGCTTGTTTGCCTACCCATATCCACCTTGCACACTGTTTGGAAGGCCTACGTGTCTCTCCAAGTGTGTTTTGTTTATTGCTTTGAACTGATTTGTGTACTGTTTCGTTACCCTCTTTTGTAGGGTCATATTTATAAAATTTAACCGAGGGTACCGTCCCTCTTTAAACCAAAAAAAAACAAACTATCAAAGGAGGTAAATGTTATCTCCAATCCTTGAATTTCTGCATTAAAACTTTGTATTATCTCTAGGTGTATACTATTTATATGATTTGCGTATGTGAGGCTTTAAATTACATAGTTGCAAAACTACCTCCTGACTTCACAGTCTAGTAACCCTATATGTGACTATTTTTTAATGCAATAAAGTTCAGTTATTATGAACACAATTTTCTTAAGAGAATTGGAACCTCAAAACTAGGTGAATAGTATTAAGGTTTAAGATTTCTTAGGTGACATATATTATTATTCTGTTTTCATGTTCTTGGCATATTGAAGGAGCCTAATCTTAAATTCATCAGTATGACTATGGTAAAGTCATTCCATGAATATATGATTATATGACCATATTTGATTAGGATATTAGAGTAGAACAACTACTATACAATAATTTGTCAAGGAAATTTTTTTTCTCAACGACCATGTTGTCATTTTGTACTTGCTCTCATTGTATAAAATAGCACCATATTAATCAATTGTTGTATACTTTTAAATAAAAGATGATTAAGTCGTTATATAAGATTTACAATGTAGATAGGGATGGCTCGACCGGGACCGGACCGGGTCAAAACCGGTCAAAACCAGAACCGGACCGGAACCGGTAGGAACCGGTTTTGACCCGGTCCGGTTCCGGTTCGAGAAATCCCTTTTTTCGAACCGGCGGTTAACCGGGAAAACCGGTTAACCGGCTCCTAGCCGTTAGGAAATTAAAAAAAAATAAAAAAATTCATTTTTAAATATTAAAAAATCCATATCAAACCCCTATAAATACCATACCATACAATCTTCAAATCACACATCCAACAACAACAATCTCTCTTCTCTTTCTCAAATCTCAATCTCATAATCTCTCAAATTCCATCAACAATCTCTCTTAATCTCTTCCTTTCTTAATCTTCCTTTTAATTAGCTTTTGTCTTTCAATATTTTATTGCTTTTACATTTTTAATCACATTATTATATTGTTCTAAGTTTTATTGTTTTATTGTTTTATTGTTTTATTGTTTTATTGTTTTATTGTTTTATTGTTTTAATTGCTTTTAATCATATTATTTAATTGTTCTTAATCATATTATGGCGGATCATTTTGACACCCAAGAGAGTGATAATGTCACTTCTCCCACTCCCACTCCCACCTCCCAAGTTAGGTCCTCCGCTAGGGGTAGGACCGCTAGGCCTCAAGGGCAAGCTAGTGGTTCGAGGCCGGCTAGGGGTAGGGGGGGGAGGACCGGGACCGGGTCCTCCGGGAACCAATCCCGGAAACTAACATCTCCTGTTTTTACAAAGTGGTTTACTAAATTAGAACCCGGTATCGAGGAACTCGAGGCCGAGGATTATGATCCCGGACTAATTATTGTTTCTTGTAACTTTTGCGAGGCGACATTCCAATGGAAGAAAAGTGGAGGATATGGAACCCTTCAACGACACATGGAGCACAGACACGTCGCCGAGATAGGAATGCTAGGGGGACAAACGCAAATTTCCGGCGGATTTGCATCTTCTACTAGCGGTAACCCTTTATTTCGTTTTGATCATGAAGCTAATAGTGTAGCATTAGCCGAAGCTATTTGTGTTGATCATTTAGCATTTCGATTTAGTGAAAATGTAGGATTTAATGAGTATATTAAAGAGCATACACAACCCGCTTTTAAATCCGTATCTAGGAAAGTGATTAAGAAAAACGTAATTAAGGCTTATAAAAGACACAAGGCCGAATTAGTTTCTTATTTTTCGCAAAATGATATGAATGTTTCTATTTGTAGTGATATATGGAGTGATAATACTCAAACCCATTCTTACATGGGTGTTACATGTCATTTTGTAGATCATCATTTTACAATGCAAAAACGTTTATTGGCATTTAGAGTCTTTGATGATTCACATACCGCACAAAATATTGCTATGATGATTCGTACAATTTTAGAAGAATATAGACTACTTAATAGAGTTTTTTCAATTGGATTCGACAATGCATCTGCTAACACCGCATCTATTAGAGATTTACAAGAAATGTGTCAACCTTTATTTGGTGGGAGATTTTTTCATATTCGATGTGCTTGTCATATTTTAAACTTATGTGTTCAAGATGGTTTACGTGCTATGAGTTATCATTTTGATCCAATTAAGAACGTTATTAAGTATATTTGGGGGCATCCTAAAGTTACAAGAGATTGGATGACCTTTTGTAAAACTAACGGGGTGCACCCAAAACGTTTTTCAAAAGATGTGGGTACCCGATGGAACTCTACTTACATATTACTATGTGAATGTATAGAATATAAACAAGTTTTAACGTCTTTTGTTTCTCAAAACCTTTCTGGCTCTACTTTCTATTTTAGCGAATCAGGTTGGGATATATGTCAAAGTATTGCAACGTTTTTAAAATGTTTTAGTGATGCAACAAAGAGATTTAGTCATGTTTATATACCAAGTAGTAATGTTTTTGTCTTGGAAGCTTGTAATGTTATGGCTGGTTTAAGTGAGGGAGCTAAAATTCCCGGCATTGAGGAATCCGTTGCAAGCATGAGGAGTAAGTGGTTGCAATACTATAGATATATTCCCGATTGTTTTCTTGTTGCTTGTGTTTTAGATCCTAGACTTAAATTAGGAGTTTTACACGCTCTTTTAGATGACTATTATGGATATATTTTAGCCGACGGTGAACTAGAGGATATTTTAGGTATGGTTTCTAGAACTAGAACAAACATTGAAACTTTATTTACTCATTTTTCTGATTCTCCGACTACTTCACAATTACCTCCGGCTTCTTCGAGCTCTAGTAGCTTGGGGGCCTTTGGAGCTAAGTATTTTAGTAAAAGACCAAGAGTTACAAACACGAATGCGGAAATTGATAACTATCTTAACACCAACTTTGAGTTTGTTAGTTGTGAAACTTTAGATGTTTTGAAGTGGTGGGAGGATCATAGGAGCATGTTTCCAACGCTTGCGAAGATTGCGGCTCAAGTTCTTGCCGTCCCCGCTTCAACCGTGGCGGTGGAACAAACTTTTAGTGCAGGAGGCAACACTTTAACGAGGAAGAGATCAAATTTGGCACCGAAGTCATTGGAGGCGCAATGTTGTGTTTGCGATTGGAAGAGAGCCGTAATGAGGCAACAACGTAACATTAACGAGTCATCGGAAGACGAGTGGATTGGAGATTCTACTACGATACGCACTGATTCATCCGCCGAAGATTCGACTTAGGTAACGGGTTTTGAAAAAAGGTAAAGAACTACGTGGGCTTTGATTCCTCTAACCCGAGAGGATACGTAAGCAACTTAACAAGTAAGTCACTGTTAAGTGCAAGCCCAATTTTTTTTAATTTTTTTGTTCCTTCATATTTAATTTAAAAAACTTAAAAAAAATGATTATAAAAAAACGCTATTAAAAAGAATGTTTTGTAAAACATTCTTTTTAATAGCGTTTTTTTATAATCATATTTTTTAAGTTTTTTAAACATAATTTTTAAACTTAAAAACAATGACAAAACATTCTTTTTTAATAGCGTTTTTTTATAATTATTTTTTTTAAGTTTAAAAATTATTTTTACATTTTTTTATTTTTTTTTTTTAATTTTTTTTTTTTTTTTTAAAAACCGGTCCGAACCGGACCGAACCGGGATGAACCGGAACCGGTCCGGAACCGGATTGAACCGGACCGGGAGCCATCATTAGATACAAACAACTAGATGTAACACGTACATTTAAAAAATAATCAAATTGCTTTAGGCTGTTTACCAGTATCAATAATTGACAAAGTTTGAGATCAACAAATAGAAGGAAATTTGGATATCATCACTGCATGAACAAATAGAAGGAAATTTGGATATCATCACTATTGACTAAATAATACTTTCGAGTGTGTCTTCTATCTATCATTGCATTTCATTTTTAGTTCTTATTTTTCGGCAAATCGTCAAACGTCCATTTTCATGATTTCTTCATTATGAGCATATGTTTGTAATGTATTTGTTTGTACTGTTTTTGTCGCGTTTGTGCATTATGTATCTATCTGTGTATAATGTGAAATATAATTGTTGTTTTGGTCGTTACCGAAGCTTAAATATAACTTCAATTTCTAATACATAGTCTTGTACACGTAAAATTTGTATATCAGCACGGGACAATAATGTGGAAAGGAAGCATGTGAGAGCGAGAATTGCGGAGGCCTATATCTCTCGCACCCAACCACGAGGCCACCGTTTTGAATGTGTGATTATTTGATTTGTCTGCTTTTGCCGTATTCCCACCGTCTCCCCTTTTCATGTCTGTGGGCCCTTCAATTTTCAATCCTAGAACAACAAAACAATCGCTTGGAATCACGGAGGATGTCCGGACGCTAATTTCACAAGCATTCGAACCCAAATTTATTTTTTATTTCCAACTAGTTTTATCCCCGCGTCATGCGCGAAATTTACACGATTTTTATAGCTATGTATATAATTTATAAACACATATAAATAACATTAATATAAATAAATCTATGCATTATATAATTGTATATATTTTAATTGATTTTTAAATCAATATTATATAATTAAAAGAAACATCAATTGATTTATATTCTTGTATATGGATATGCATTTAAATAAGGAATCAATAGATTTTGGATAGTGATATTTACATATATATTTTAATTGATTTGTGTTCAAATAAGAAAATGATATCATTAGAATTATGTTAATTATCTTTAAACATATATATTTATTTTTTCATTTTTGAAAAAATAACATGTGTCTGATGACGTGACATAGTTATTGATGAGTAAATGACATGACATAGCTTATTGATGAATATAGTGTTTTGCTTTAGTAGTTATATAGAGATTAAAAGAGTTGTCTTAACTCCTCAAAAAAAATTCAATACATAAAATGTCTAAATCTGGTGTGAGCGGTAAGCTTAGGAAATTAGTCGAGATGTATTGTTTTCATTGGATCTTAAAATATTACTGTAACGTCTTAAATCACGCGTTTTACGAAAATGAAAAAAGTGACAAAACATTTGCACTATTGTATGTGAAAATGTATATTTTAAATCTCTTATATTCTATAGTTACACATACCAACTCAATTCTCGTGCAAGGTCGGGATTTGTATATCACACATACCAGCTCAATTCTCGTGCAAGATCGGGATTTCTATATCAGTACTATATTTAATGATCTAGTTTATAAATATGTTAAAATAATAATAATAATAAAAATATGTTATTTTATTAATTATTAAATTAATAAAAAGAAAATAATAAAATTTATGATTGGTTTCCTATCTTGTTAATAGATTTGTTCTCAATTAAAGAGAGAACAAATGTACATTTAGGATAATATTTTAAATATAATTTATTTTAGAAAACGACACGTGATAAATAGAGTAAGAAAACATACACATGGTTGTTAGGATCGGGATCCTACTTTGGATCGCAAGGGGGTTAGGATCGGATCATGGGATCGTAAGATCCTACGATTTGAGAAATTGAGTGATCGAAATGAGAAACTATGATTATGACTTGTCTTTCTAGTAAAAAAAACAAAGAAACACACTTTTGCATATATAAGATCAGTATTAGTATAATTTAGTGTTATACATAGTTAAAACGATAGTACGATGGTTAATTTAAAGTTTACAATTTTCCAAAAACAAAAAAGATATTCTTCCTAAGTATTACAACTTTCAACCATCCATCTAAATAATCAACAATCAAAGAAAAATCATCTTCGCCAATCGTCATAGCCAAATTTCACGTCTTCACCAAGCGCATCATCACACCCGTCCCCTGAATGATCATTGTTAAGTCCATCATCATTACCATCTCCAATTTCGGAGTTTCCTTAACCCTTAAGCTCATTAGAAGCAACACAAATTGTTGTGTCATTGTTGTCATCATCGTCACTGGTTACATTTACATGTTGTTGGACATTCTCATCTACATAAATAAATGAGATGAATTGCAAATCACATAAAAAAATTGAAAAGTAAAGTCAATTGATAAGAGAAAAGCTTACTTTGTGGTTGATTGATTTCTTCCTCGTTCTCATGCCTTGTATTCGAGGTCGGGGATTCTCTAGCTTCTCTTCTAGTTGCTCTATCACGTACATCCGACGTTGCTCCATCTTCTAGAAGAGGCTCCACAATTTCGGTTATCCATTCATCATCTAATGACAAATCATCCACACTAGGCACAATTGAGGATTGATACTTTGAAAGTTGCTTTTGTTGTTTTTGCTTAAACTTAGGCAATGGCTATATGCACGCGAATCGATGCATATATGCACGCGATTCTGTGCGCGCAACTTATGCGCACGCATCTGTGCGCAGTTCTTATGCGCATACGTGTTTTACGGGGTATTACGGGTACTTTTCGTAAATTTTCAAGAGTCTGTAACACCTTGTGCGCCTAACTACTGCGCACAGGTTGAGAATCTGTGCGCCGTGTTTCTGCGCACTGTTCAAACATAGTAGCCGTTGAAATTTTAGAAAAAAGTAGCCGTTAAATGTAAAACTGTGCGCTTAGGTTCTGCGCACAGGTGCTTTAGGGTTTGGGTTTGTGCGCGGATGGTTAGAGCACGGGTCTTTACAGTTTCATTTGGACCACAACGGTCATAAATGTGCCTATATAAAGCCACAATCTCTTCGTTTCCAACAAATTCATTCAACACCTCTTCGTTTTCCAACAAATTCATTCAAAATGTATCGTCGTAATCAAAACTCTCGTATGTTAGAGTTGATTAATCAAAGTTGTGAAGATAGTGATGAAGAACACGATTGGGATAGCGGATCACAAGAAGAGGAAGACGACCCGAACGACGACGAATGGTTGGATGGTTTCTTAGAAGACGAAGAGTTCGGCGACTGGGATCCGAGTGGTGAATTTGTGGTTAGTATAATATGTTATAATTTGAAACATATGGTAGCGTAATTAGTTTCAAATTAGTTTCATATGCTAGAATAATTAGTTTCATATGCTAGCCTAATTAGTTTCATATGATAGCCTAATTAGTTTCATATGATATCCTAATTAGTTTAAAGTAATGATTCGTATTTTGCCTTGTTATTTTGGTAGTAGTGTAATTGTCGCTCTACAATTACGTATAGGGGAAAGATTATTCGGATTATTTTAGAACCGCACAATATTGGGATACTTCGCAAGAATTGTACGAGTGGGCGAGAGATAGAGGAAAGGAGTTAGTGATAGCTTTGGTAACGCGTAATTCAAGTCCGTACCAAATAAGTATTGTGTGCGATAGATTTGGAAAACCAAGATCTGGGAGGCCAAAGGTGAACAAAGAGAATCCAGAGTTGGCTGTTCCTAGGCTTAGAAAGTCGAAGTCGAAGAAGTGTGAGTGTAGATTTCAGCTACTGGCAGTGCGAAAGAAAAACATTCCCGGGGTCGCAGGAGAAAAATGGATTTTAGGTGTGATAGAAGGTCGGCATAACCATGTGCTACTTGCTAGTTTTCATGGGAATGCATTCATGGGTCGAATGACGGAGGAGCAAGAGCTTTGTGCTAGGCGGTGGGGAGATGGAACTGGACGCAAGACGCCAAAAGAAATTATCTCTAAATTGAGGGAGAAGTACCCTGGTAATGTTACTTCAAGGAGACAAGTTGCAAACTTTTTGCAGAAGGTGAATTACGAAGATCGCGGAGAGCTAAACGTGACACAGTGGTCGCTTAAGTTTTTGCGAGACCACGACTACGTAATTCACCCACATAGAGACACGACAAACGGAGAGGTTGCAATATTATTCTTTGCTATCCAAGAGTCGTTGCGTTTGTTGAAGAAGTACCCGTACGTGGTAATTATCGATGCGACGTACAAGACAAACAAGTAAGTCTCTACAATACCTTGGTCGATATTTAGTTCGGATAATGATATATGTTCTGTAGTGATATATGTTAATGTTTCAATAGATATGAAATGCCGCTCGTAGAGATCGTTGGATTCACCAGTACACACAAGACGTTCAACATCGCGTATGCATTCACTAAAGCGGAAAGGATTTATCATTACACATGGATAATGATTCAATTGAAGTCATTATTCATAGATTTGGGAGTGATGCCAACGGCTATAATGACAGATTGCGAAGACGCGCTGATAAAAGGGATAAAGACTGTTTTCGGGAGCGAAGTTCAACATCTGTTGTGTTGGGTGCATATCAAACACAACATTGAGGCACATGCTTCGACCATCCTAAAGAGACAAATTAAAGTGGAAGCCTTTGCAGGACAATGTTGGGGACTATTTTGCTCAGCTACTGAAGAGACCTATGAACTGCGGCTCGAACAGTTGAAGAGATCTTGGAAGAGCGGCCTTGTGGGATACGTCGAGAGAACATGGCTTAATCCTCACAAGACAAGTATAGTGAGGGCTTGGACAGATCATAAGCTTCATTTCCTTACGAGGACTTCAAACAGGTACATATTGATATTTTTTAGTTAAAGACGATTATATCATAACGGCGTACTTTCTTAACTTACCAACTTAATTGTTTTTTAGAGTTGAAGGGATGCACAAGGTTTTGAAAGATATTATTGGTTCCAGCAGAGGGGGCTTTAACAGAGTGATCGTACGGATCCATCATTCAGTACTCCTTCAGATTGATTCAATTAGGGCGAGCATGAACATGTCTCTCTCCAAACGACCAACTGATTTTGATGATCCAAACATGCATCCGCTTGGAAGGGCTATTTTTTCCCGACTATTCTACAAAGTGTCAGACAGGTGTTTTGATCATTTGTTGGCTACTTATGAGATCATGTTGACGGGGAAATTTCCTGAACAATGCACCGACCATTGGGTGAGGAACTGTCTTGGGTTGCCGTGCGTCCATCAAATTGCACACGCTATCATTTCAAACACACCCCTGATTGAGGATGACATTCACCCGTTCTGGAGGGATTTGCATTGGGATGACACTCCTGAAACAGAAGACGACCCAAATCTGAAGGTCCGAATGAACATTATAGAGTTGCGACTCCATGAAATGTTCACCAAGTTGGAACTTGGAACCTTGAAGAAAAGCACGGCATACCAGCTAGGTGAGTTGTATCAGGACTTGGAGCATCCTGAACTAACTACCTTGAAAGAACCGACAAATGTGAGAAGAAAAGGCAGGCCAAAGGGTGCAAAGAACAAGGATAAGGAGGAGGTTGACAGTGAAAATGACAAGGAGGATGACATAAAACAAGAAGATATGGAGCAGTATGAGATGGAGGAGGCAAAGCAGAAATCAAAAGGAAAGAAGAGTACAGGAGCAAGACGGCCAGGTCGTCCTAAAAAGGAGGAGGATGACAGTGAAAATGACAAGGAGGAATCGAGAGAGAAGAGTTATTTTGAGCACAAACAAGAAGAGCTGAAGAAGAATGAGAAGGAGGAGGCAAAGCAGAAATCAAAAGGAAAGAAGAAGGCAAACAATACAGGAGCAAAACGACCAGGTCGTCCTAGAGAGCAAACAACGACATCACTTCCCGTGGTCATTGAGGCCGAGGAGTTGCATTCTCAACCCATGCCCGACCTATCACAGCCTGAAGGATCAAACTACACTGACTTCGATCAGTGCCCTGAAGAACTTGGTGTTCCTCTCATTCATAGGGGGGTTGACTTCGGCATTGACAATTTGGATGATTTTTGGCTTCCATACATCACAGATGTTAGACAGGTACGTTCTGACGGACATTGTGGTTATAGGTCGATGGCCTTACTTCTGGGAAGAAAAGAACAAGAGTACGGAAACATTCGGCGTGAGCTGGTAACGGAGCTGCTTCAGAACCGAGAATTGTACGAGCCTATTCGTCGTCGTCTTCGTCCGGGTACTTGGGAGGATCTTATTCTCCAAGTTAACCATTGCAGAAGCCCTTGTTCAGAACTGTACTGGTTGCACTTTCCACTGATGGGCTTAGTGTTTGCCACCCTATACCAAGTTGGTCTCGTGTTATTGTGTTGGGATGCTCCGACCTTTTGCTTACCGCTAAGGTGTAGAACAGAAAACGCTGATCCTGCACGACAGATTTTCGGCATGGCACACGTAGGCAACCGTGACCACTTCATACCGGTAAAGTAGACAATTGTACTTGATACTTGTGTAATCATAGTTTTTTGTTTAATGTCTTAAGTCGATTGTGTTTATATAGGTGGCGTTGATGGTTGGTTCGCCACTACCGCATACTCCCGGTTCGTGGAAGAAACACGTAGATCCAAACATTCAATGGTGGGAAGAAACATTTGGGGACAATTTGAGGATGTATCGAGGGTACCGCATTTCAAATGGCCAGGCACCAGATCCATTCATGTATAAAGGAGGGACCGAACCCGTTCACATATCTGACTGAGTGAGATTGTCATGTAATAATTAGAAGACGCATTGGAATTTCTTAGTTTTTAATGCCTTGGTTTTTAATGTTTCGTATTTGTTATTTTGGTAGTAGTGTAATTGTGCTTTATATAACAATGAATGGATCAGATTGCATTGGAATTTCTTAACACGTTCGAGAGACAAAGAAGCGACAATGAAAATACATAATGAAAGTACATAATGAAAGTACGTAATGAAAGTACACAATGCTCATAACATTAGATGTCTACGATTTAGGCGTCGTCGGCAGAAGAGGAAGAGCAGTCGGAAGCATAGACGATACTAAAAACCATCAACCGCAATTCTTTTTCTTTAATCTTAAACCTTTCCATCAGGACCTTCACTCTATTGTCACTCTTCTTTTTCTTGATGATTAATTTCGTGATAGCACGTAAAGCAGTAGGGGTATGCTCTGGATCAATAAACCTGATTCCGAAGAAACAATTGCATGCATAATGCCTTCGTCCATACTGGTCAGGCATGTCTTCGTCATTGTTAACGTAAACATTACACATTTGGCGACACCTTTTTGTACCAGTACACATTATCTGTGGAGGGTCAGGCTTCACACGTCTTGGGGATGATGATGATGCCATATTCGTAGTTATGATCTTCGAAATAAGTAAATAATAAAACTTTAGTTATAAACATGAAAGCATATACAAAAAACAAAGCATGTACAAAAATGAACAAAAGAAAAATTTACCGATTAAGTAGGGAAACTTCGATTTTTGCTGTAGTTGAGATGCATGAACTAGTTGAGATGGATGAAGAAATCACCACCTTCAAACCGTTGGTTTTATAGGAATTTATGTATATGGTGCGCGTTGATTCTGCGCACAAGGAGTTACCGATTCAAAATAACGGTAACTAAAAGTGCGCTATGTAGCTGCGCACAAATTTTTAACGGTAATTTTATGTGCGCGTTACACCTGCGCACCAAAAGTTACAGATTCAAAAAGTTACAGAATAGGTGCGCTTTACCTTAGCGCATGGCTGAAATTTCTGTGCGTTCTACCACTGCGCACTATACTCTTCATTCTTCGAAATAGTTGCGATATGAAGGGTCTAGTACATGGGTGTTGATTATGTTTTTAAAACTTATACAATTATGTGTTATTAGGCATATAAAGAGTGTATAAGGTCTCCCCTTCACAAAAAGTTGATCGAAAATACGCGAAAACGCAAAAACGCCTTATCGGTCCTGATGGCCTGTTAAGGTCGAGAATAGGCGGTTCGATGCCCAAACGATGTCGGAATGCAATGAAACTTGTTTTCAATGCATATTATAGCTATTTAACCTTGTCGGTAAGTTCGAGTCGAAAACTCGAGCTCTTCGAGTAACACCTCCTTTGTAAACCTTTAAAATATGACCGTTGCGTGCGCATAACATCTGCGCACATGATTCTTTGCGCATTAGATCTGCGCACGGTTGAAGACCGTTAAAATATGACCGTTGCGTGCGCATAACATCTGCGCACGAAACGGTCATATTTCAGCAGCAAAAACCGAAGCTATAAAAGGGGGGTTGCACTCACCTCAATTCACCAATCTCACCATCTCTCTCTTAACCTCACCAATCTCACCATTTGTCTCTTAACACTCGCTATGTCGCACAGTTCATCATCAAGCAACGCTGCCCTTTTTTATTGTAAATGTGATCGACCAGCGGTAATGAGGAGTTCAGAATCTCGAAGAAACCTCGCTCGAAGGTTCTGGACATGCGCTGGTACTGGTGGTTACATTTGTGAATTCCACGAGTGGATCGATCCACCACACCCTTGTTACTCCTTAGCTGCAATAAGAGATCTATTCTCGAAGATACGTACGTTGGAGGAGGAAAACGCCGATCTTAAGGCGACCCTGGCTTCCAATCGTTAGTTAAGTGGTTGTTTTAATCGTTAGTTCGTTGTTGTAATTGTTAGTTAAGTGGTTGTTGTAATCGTTAGTAAACAAGCATAGCACTGGACAAAGAGAAGTTGAGGAGGGACAACCTATAAAGATCCCCAACCGATATTGGTTTCGATGTTCGGATTTAGCAAAATGTACGAACTAATAAGAGTTTGAAAACTGGTTATTAGTTGGTACATATTGCCGACTCCGAACATCGAAACCAATCATCGGTTTGGGGATCTTCATAGGTTGGTCTTCCTCACCATCTCTTTCTGTAGTGTTGTTGTTGAAATTTGTATTTCGTTTTCAAATCAATATAGTTTTTCACGTCTTGTTGTTCAGATTTGTATTTGCATTATTGTTCGGAGTCGTTTTGAATATTCAAACAAGCAAAACATAAAATTTAAAACCATCACACAAGAAAAAGGCATACATAAAACATCAATCGTACATAAAACATCCATCAAACAAAAACAGACGTCAAGCGTCTAATCCTGAGTCTCCTGAGTATAAGGCGGAGCATCTTCCCGAGGCACATCACCCTGAGTCATATCATCTTGGTGCGCATCCTCCTGAGTGCCGCATCCACTCCCCTGGCCACTCTCATGAACAGAATCTCGGAAAACAGGAGGTGGTGGTGGTGGTGGCATCCGCGATGCACGTGGGGGAGATGGTGCCAAAGGTGCCTGAGGTGCCTCTAAGATTGCAAGCCAACCACGAATCACATCTTCAGTGGCCCAAGGTCGATCCGAGATAGGGGTGTCTAGAAAAGAGTGCATCATGGCTTGAAGGATCTGACAACGCTGCAAACAAAACGTAAATTTAATCGTTAGTTAAGGTCTAAAGCTAAGTTTTGTACAAACTTTATAAAATTTTACATACCGCTAATGCATCGATAGGCACCGGGGTATATCCATAGCGAGGCGGGCGATCATGTCTCTCAGAGGATGGATCGACGACGGGATGTGAGAACTCGTCCAGCCAATCCATATAGTCATCAGACATCTTCCATGCTGGCTCTGCAACCGGCCCATCCAGATCGATCAGAGGCCTCGGCTCTGCGTCCCATGCAAGAAGAAGCTCAGGTGCATAAACGACGTCATACCTCGTGCAACCCATGGGCCGATGAAATGACAACGGCTGAATGGGTGGGTCGGGAACGGGCTGAGCCCGCCCAAACTGCCGCAGGACTCTCCTAGGGTTGTAGGCCTCATGAAATTTCCAGATGCTCAATACGCCCTCAAATCTCGTAGGAGAAACCTCTGGTGAGTTGAAGTCCAAATCTCTCCATGGCTGCCAGTTAACCTGAAACAAATAACAAGCCAAATTAGACACGTATTGCGGTAATGAAATAAAAAATATAAGAAATTAAATCCAAACCTGCTCATATCTCATGCTGTCGAGCATGCGACGGATGGCAACCAAACGCCCAGTATCCGAGCTAAGTGGTGTATACAATCCTACAGCAGCATCTCCATGGGCGAATGCAGGGTTCGTGACAAAGTGATCACGAAAATGAGGAAAGTATGCCCAGATCCAGCACTACATATAAACAATTACAGATTATTAGTAAAACTACGTGAATAGTTAAGAGTTATTCACCAAGACGTTAACGACAAGATCTTACCCTCAGAAGAATCCCACATGAACCAATGGTTGCCGTCTCGACTCTAGATGCAGACCCTAAATTGCGATACACTAACGCAAGTATGCCGGCTCCCCATGCAATGTCCCCTGTACGATCATGGTTGAGAACAAGCGCCGCGTACTGGACCTTGACACCCTTTGTCGACCTGTCCACCAAGACAGTCGAGCCCAGAAGCAAAAGGAGATACAGAGTGGCAATGTGACTCTCATTCCTGACTGGCGCATCAAACAAAACTTCCAACCGAGCATTGAGGGCACCGAAATGAATGCCACCTGAGCTATAACATGCCTTCATGTCATCAGCCTCCTGACCCATAGCGTCTGCAAGCGCCGCATAGATCTGGTCATCTGTCATAGGTGAATTGCAGCTACGACCATGTATACGGACTCTGAGGATCTGCATCACGTCATGTAGGCAGATGGTCATCTCAGCAAATGGCATGTGGAAAGTGTTGGTCTCTGGATGCCACCTCTCCACAAAAGCAGAAATCAATGCAGCATCGATCTGAGACGCTATGCCCACTCGGCGCAGCTCTGTCAGCCCAGAACGCTCAGCAAGCCTGAACCATGTACCCTCCTCAGCTGAAATATGATGCTCATAATCATGAACCTGTGGAGATCTGTACATCACCCTCAGGAGCTTCCTAGCCTAAATAAATACAGAAAAAAATTTGCGTCCGGTTAGTAAATATGAAACGTATAACTTATTATAAGCATTCAGATCAATGTTATTGAACATACCGGATCTAACGGAGCCGCCTCAGCCTCGGCCTCATCCCCGTCCCCATCCTCTGGCTCATCCTCTGCCTGAATATCTCCTACTCGTCGTCTCTGCCTGGGACGACGACCACCTCTAACTGGAGCCGCAACCTCCTCACCAACAACCTCCTCAACTGCAGCCCCCTCAGCGACTCCCTCAGCAGCAACACCCTCACCACCAACTCCCTCAGCAGCAACACCCTCCTGACCTCTCCCTCTCCCTCTACCTCTCCCTCTACCTCTCCCTCTCCCTCTCCCACCACCTCGGTCTCTGCCTACAGCACCCTTACCACCACCTCGGCCTCTGCCTCGGCCTACAGCTTCCCCCGCACGGGCACGCTTCCTAACCTGCACCGGGGGCACCAATGGTACATCGGGAGCGGGCCCTGGAAGAGGACCACGCGACCATATCCATCTCGCTATATGCGTCTCATAAGAACACAATAGGTGAGGCGCACGTGGACGACAAATGTCCTGCATCGACTCCCCGAGCCAAGGAAAATATGTCTGTGGGGCATGGTCATCGTCGTCTAAATCTCCCGACACTGGCTCTGAAGATGCGACTGGCTCTGCAGATGCGACCGTAGGAGGAGAAGATGTCGACGTTTCTGCATCTGTCACTGCAGGTAATTCCTGCTCTGTATGCTCTGAACTGCGAGGTAAAGCATCCTGAAACAGAGGTGCGTCCTGGATATCATAGTCATCCGTGGTCACCTGCGCCTGTACTGGTGTGGGCTCGATAGGGTCGAACGCAGTAACATATCGACCAGGATAATCTACGTCGTCATGGAAATCTCCTCTCTGTCCATCCATCTCCATATGCGAACCATCTATCTCCTGCTGCTGCAGCTGTGCCTCCTCGTACTCATTCCCTGGCTCACGGCGCTCAGGTGATCCGGTGCCGAAAAATCGTTCGAGGGCCTCGAACGATAATCGCACACCGGCTGCCACATCATGTCGACGTGGAAGCCGTTCCGCTACTGGTGCGGGCATCGTGTTGCCCGTCTGATCCATGACGGCTTGTATAGTCTACATGTTTTTACATTTTTAGTATGACTAATTCATACTAAAATATTCGGAAATAATTTGCAACTTCGTAATCAAATTCGAGTCTTTATATCTACGAAAACTAAATTTTTTAATATAAATTGTTAGAAATTTAACAATTAAGCCATAACTAGTTATGACTGTTAAGTTTCTAATATTTAATTCATAATTACTAAAAAATAAACATCTCAACTAATACGAAATAATAATCACTACTATTACTAAAAAATTACAATTAATACGAATTCATAATAATTCGATTAGGCATTCGATTAATGCATAATAATCTGAAACTTAATCGTAATTATAAAAAAATACGATTAATAAGAATTCTAATATTTAATTCATACAAAACTGAAATTTAATCGTAATTATGAAAAATTACGATTAAATTACAATTAATACGAATTCTAATATTTAATTTATAAAAAACTGAAATTTAAACGTAATTATGAAAAATTACGATTAAATTACAATTAAGATACGAATTCTAATATTTAATTCATAAAAAACTTAAATTTAATCGTAATTATTACAAAAATAAATTACGAATAAATTTCCAAAATTAAATACGATAAATATTTGAAAAAAGCGGGTTTAGAAATTTTATACCGAATAAAGATCATGCGGTGTCTCCGGAACCCGAGTCGCCGGAATAGTCGCCGGAGGAGCGTTTGCCGCTGCCAACGCGGCTCGAGTCGCATACCGCCGGCCACCTCCATCCACCAACGCTTCATCGTCGGACAAGGTCGCCGGAGGTGGCTCCGTTGGAACGGAAGTCGCCGGAGGTGGGATTGGGACGAAAGTGGTGTGGTCGGGACCGGAAGAATGAGGGGGTTCAGAATCCATTGACGGAATTGTGTTTAGAGGAGGGAAACGCTCGGAAATGGAGAAAATTGTAACGGCGCCGTCGAGCTACAGCAGAAAAGAAAGAAAGAAGGAGGAAGAAGAAGAAGCTGCGGCGCAGGGTTTAATAAACCTTGTGCGCAGTTCTTCTGCGCACTAATATGTGCGCACAAGTTCAGCGCACACATTCGGGAATCCGAAACGTCGTGCGCTGAACTTTTGCGCATTATATCTTATGTGCGCTTTGTTCCTGCGCACACATTTGACAGACATCGTTAGAATTTTCACATTTATCCCGAAAATACCCTTGTGCGCAAGAAAACTGCGCACCAACTTATGCGCATAACATCTGCGCATAACATCTGCGCACCAAATCGCGTGTATATAGAGAAAAAGTCGCGTGCATATAGGCGTTTCGTAAACTTAAGATTCTACATTACAAATACCAAATCATTACAAAAACAGTGTGTAAACGGTTTCTCTACAAAATTCAGAAATAGAACTTAATATAATTTAGAAATGGAAGCAATTCAGTTCAAATATTTAGTTAAGAAATTCAAATCAGAGATTCAATTAAGAACTCAGTACAAAATTCAGTTTAGACATTCAATTTAGAAATTCAGAAATAGAACTTAATACGAATCAGAAATTCAATTCAGATTTCAGTACATAATTCAATTTAGAAATTTAGTACAAAATTCAGTTTAGAAATTCATAAATGGAACTTAAGTTCAGAAATTCTGTACAAAATTCAGTTTAGAAATTCATAAATGGAACTTAAGTTCAGAAATTCTGTACAAAATTCATTACAGAATTCAATTTAGAAATTTAGAAATGGAACTTATTACAATACAGAAATGGAAAGAATTCTCATAAATAGATAGAACTCAGTTCAGTTGGACTTACCATCTCAAAAGCACTCCAATTCTGTTCACACCCAGAGGAGCTACATGTTAAGCTCAAAATCCTTATAGCAAATTTCTTCAGTTCTGCCATATGATTTCCCACCAATCAGCTACACAAGTAACATAGAATTCAAACTAATCAGAACCCATCATTGAATAATAAGTATTCAGAAACTAGAACTTTAAAAGGAAAAAAAATAGGAAATGAACCTGGGGACTTTTTATCTCTAGTCATCACAGCAGTAGGCAATCCAAACAACCCTCTTGCATTATGAAAGTAACTGATTTGTACATAAATTTCAAGTAGGTCGTTGGTGTCATGGATCATTCTTGACAAACAAGCATACAAGCCCATCTTGATCTTTGCACTGGGCTTGAAATC
Source organism: Oxyria digyna (assembly GCA_029168935.1). Classification (NCBI taxonomy): domain Eukaryota; kingdom Viridiplantae; phylum Streptophyta; class Magnoliopsida; order Caryophyllales; family Polygonaceae; genus Oxyria; species Oxyria digyna. The sequence goes on from JAPVLV010000013.1 coordinate 26,608,571, forward strand.
TGGTCGATAATGAATTTGCGGGTTTAAGAAATACTTGACAACGTGTAATGGTCTGTGAAGTTGATCCGCCCAACGCTCATTGACGATCTCCAACACTTTTTCGTACCTACAAGCAAAATATAAACACATAAATGATTCTAATTTAAGGTAAAATAAACTAAATCAAAAGAAAGAAAAATACTAAATTACTCGCTTTTTCTCCTCGTTGTTGAAATTTTGTTTGATATGAACTTTGGCTTGCTCCATTGCTTCATAAATTTATCCCATTGCAGGTTCGTCTGAGTCTACAAGTCTGAGCACTTTAACTAGGGGCATGGCAACTTTCAAACAGATTATTACTCCATTCCAAAATCCACGAGTATCCAAAACGATCTGTTGAACCTTCTTTCCTTCTACACATGCAGCAAACCTAGAAGATCTCCACTGTGAAGATGTAAACATGTTTAACAATGGACCTTTTTGCTCATTTAGACATCTTAAAGTCAAGTAAGAAGTAGCAAATCTAGTTGCTCCGTACCTTATCAACTCTCTTCCATTCGTGAACTCCTTTAGCCAAGTAAGAACCATTGCTCTAGAATATATGAAAGTCGTTATCCTCCTTCCTTTCAAAATCGTTTGACTATGCACTTTGATTTTCTTATCCAAATCTTCTAGCATCAAATCTATACAATGAGCAGCACATAGAGTCCCAAACAGTTTTTTCCTCTTTAGCATTAACAACTCTCCAACGGCTTTGTAATTTGCTGCACTATCAGTCACAGTTTGCACCACATTTTCCTCTCCTACTTTTTCTACAACATCATCTAGCATTTCTAATACTTTATCCGTTGTTTTAGAGATGTCAGACGTGTCGGAAGAGGATAAGAACACAGATCCTTTAGGGCTATTCACTAAAAAAATTACAAATCGATCTTCTTTTTCTATCACTCCATCCATCTAACATGATACTACAACCTGTTTTCTTCCATTCGGATTTAAATTCTTCAAGCATATCCATTACACTAGCTACTTCCTTATCCAAAAGAGGCATCCTAATCTCATGATAACTTGGCGGCTTGAATCCAATTCCATACTTTGCAATTTTTTAAACCATCAAAGCAAACTCGGGATTAATGGGAGCATTAAAAGGAATAACACTAGTGTAGAAAAACCTTGCAACTTGTTGGCAAACTTTCGCCCTTTCTTCTTTTTTGTATTTATGATTAAGAGTGGTTTGTACTGAAATTGAACTCCTCTTTGAAGGCATGAAAGATTTTATAGTTCCCTTAGCCCTTCAATCACAAGCATTTTATACTCCCTTCGTCCCAATTTGATAGTCCCATTTGATTTTCTGACACTATTTACGAACCGAGAGAATCTCGTAGATTTCTTCTAAGTATATAAGAAAGAACATAGTCGTGTGGGGTCTTATTTGATTCGTCTTGACGAGTACTTTAACAATATTAAAAAGTTATAATTTTTATTAACATATAATTAGAGATATTAACGATACACACAGCTAAAAAGCGCGAAGTCAAACTTCGCGGCGAATTTGAGTTTCGCGCGGAGCTGAGCTTCGCGCAGAGCTGAGCTCCGACCGACCTGGCGTATTGTAAATCCGCCAGCTTTATCCGCTTGCTTTTCACAGCTAAAAAGCGGACAGATTTAGGATTTGTCAGTTTTTCAAAGCTTAAAAGCGGACGGATTTAGGATTCGCCAGCTTTTCAGCCTAATTTTTTACAAAATTTTCAAGTATTCTGACGGGTTATAAATCCGCCCATTTCGTAACTCTGCGCGAAGTCAAACTCCTCGCGACCCCTAGCTCCGCGCAGATTTAGACCTGCAACGAAAAGCAGTGCAAATAGACACTGAGGTGCTTAATCTACCAACATCAAAAAGAAGAACGAGTATTGGAACTCGGAGGGAGCCGCAAGATCGATTTGGGTGGCAGCCTGGCTTTGTAATTTTAGTTGATGACTGCAAGCGAAGCTTGGGATGCTGAATTTGTAACAGCCCATCTATTTATATTAATACTTTCTCAATCTCCTATTATATATTACGTTTTTTATTTTGGACGTCCTAAAATATAGCTCATATTTTTCTTTTTTTATCTTTTGTCTTATTATCAATATCACATCAATCTACTTTCTCTTTTCTTCTTTTTACATCAAAACTCACATCAATTCACATTTTTATCTTCTCTCTCCTACGTAAAAATTCACATTCACTTATAATCTCTCTCCTCTCCACTTTTCTTTCTCTCTTCCTTAATTTACCTCGATAACAACAAACGAGATCTATAATATGAGACGGAGGGAGTAACTTTGATCCTCCCAAGATCATATGCCTACGCCATTATACCAACAAGTACAGTAGTACTTCCAACTTTCAGTATTTAATTTTATCACAACTTTCAACTCCCACCGAACGTTTGTGTAGATATATTCATCAATGCATACATGCAATACCGGTAATATTTAATAACGCTGTGTACCAAGTTGCCACCATTATTGTTAATTTCATTTACTGTTGGGTACAGTTGCTTTTAAAAAGAATCGGAAGGTATTATCCTACTCCCTCCGTTCTAAAAAAAAATTCATTAAAGTTACTTCCTCCGTTTCAAAATAGATGTCATTCTATACTCTTAATTTTGTTTCAAAATATTTGTCATTATAAGATTTCAAAATAATTAATACCATGAAAATCATAAATTTGTGTATTGGAATTTAAAATTGTTGATTTTCTCCACTCATGCATTGGTTGTAAAATGAGGTGAATGTTTGTTTTGAGAAAAAATTAACTTTTTAAAACATAATTAATCATTTCTTTAATATGTGTGAAAAACTCTAGAATGAAATCTATTTTGAAACGGAGAGAGTATCATTTTAGTGAGCTACACACATATTAACAAGAGTAACAAATGTACAAATATGTCGAAATAGTAACAAGTTGCCACCAATACTTTCGCTTTATAAACATACTGAATACTCCTTATACCAATTCTAATCCATAAATTAACTTCAACTTAACTTGAACTAGTCACTTTACTTCAATTATGATTAGTTTTCGTTGAATTTCAATTCCGAAACACTATAATGTTGGCCTAAACTCCGGGGTGAAATAAGGAAGAAGGAAAGAAAAAGTGAGCAGGTTTATTGAGAAAAAAACATTATTTAAACTAGCGTAATTTCCGTGCCATGCACGGATGTATATAAATTGTAATTATATAAACATTAGTTTATAAAAAATAGTTTAACTCATATTCATATTAACATAGTTTAACTCATATTCATATTAACATAGTTTTAATAAATACAGACTGTTATATTTTTTTAAGGGCATTAAACAATGTTTTTTTTAGAACACGGAAATTTTGTCACATAATTTACATATATAATAGATTATAATTGAACAAAATTTATAAAATATAGATATTTTATTGATCCATTAATTTCTTCGACACAACTATTTTTGAATAAATTGGATATACTTCATAGTTGGATATTCCATGTATATTATAAAATCTTATAAAACTATAACTTAACCAATGTTGTCCTAATCAATTTAACTGATTATTTCTTACATATTGACCTGAGACATTATAATCTCTTTGAATTAAATTATTATTTTCTTAGATTACAAATATTTGGTTATATCAGATATGTATAATTCAATCATTATTCTAAGTTTTTGTTATTAGTTGAATTTTCTCATGATTGTGATGAAGTTTCATTACATATATGAGTTAAGAAACGTGTAAAGAGTACTCGTTTATGAATGAAAAAATTATGAAATATATATTAGTTATAAAGTTTGATAGAACTAAAATATTGTGGTATTAAATTAATACATGATTAGAACTTAAATATATATTTTTTACGTTTTTAACTAAAGAAAAATAACTAAATCAGGTTTATTAAAACTTGTTAGAGTTTTTAGGATTTTGTTATGTGAATTGTAAATTAAAAAGAAACTAGAATAAAAAAAAAGAGTTTGAAGGAGAAATTTCCACGTAGGATTTGTGGGACCAGAGTTAATGAGAGAGTTCTAAATAGCTCTGTTTTAATATATATATATATATATATTAAATAGCTCTGATCTAAATAGGTTCCGGTGTAATAGGCTTTTATGGTGTAACGAGTGGATTGATTAGGAGCGTTGGATCTTCTCTAAATCAATGGCCTAAAATTAATCTCGGATGGTACATAGAGCTATGTAAGATTGCACACACCGGATCCACTCTCTTTTCCCGAAATTGCTGGGATTCGAAAAACAAAATCATTCCAAATTAATCCCAAAAATAAAAAAAACGCTGAGAATCATCTTCTCATCTCTCCCCCGAATCATCCATCTCTCTCAAAATCTTCCCCCCCTTCATCTTCTCCCTTTCTTCCCAGAATCACTCATCTCGCTCAAAATCTTCCCCCCTTCATCTTCTCACCTTATCGAACTCCCCTCTCCTCTCGCGCGGTCGATTTGTCAACGGAAGTGGAAGTCGAAGCCGACAATTCCTCGTTTCAGCACATCGTCTTCCTCCTTGCCCCATGTCGCAAGCCCAACTTGAAATTCTTCATCTCCTTCCTCCATTCAACCTCCAAAGATGTAAGTTTACCATTTGATTTCAATTTTTTCTCTACATTTCTAAAAAACCCTAATTAGAAGTGGACAGTTGAAAAACCCTAATTTTTGGAGAATTAGATTACTTCGGATTTGGTATGAAAACATGATTATTGTGGAACTTGTTAGTTGTTGAACCCTTAATTGAGTGTTTATCTCTTGCGTGTTTGATTTTAGGTTCAACAGATTTGATAAGAACATAAATGAATGTTTTACTGTTTTTATTGCTTCGTATCTAAAGGTTTATGCTCCATTACAGATTCTACTTTGTTTGCACTCTTTCTAATTAATGATCCAACTTATTGAATGAATTACAGTATAATAGAGTACATATGTACCTGTCTATTCACTACAGGCTAGCGTGTTCCATGTGAGAGGTGCAGATGGATCGAATATAAATCAGTCGTGTGGTGTGGGGAACGAATTTGTGCAGGTAACCCGTAACCAGGGTTCAGGCTATCCTCATTAATAATGATAAATGCAGGGCTGGATTTGCAAATACAAACAAAGTAATGGGGCTGAAAATTGTTGTTGGCGGTGCTACAAATGAGGTTGAAGGCTTTGTTTGGTCGTCAATTCCGACTGCAAGTGTTAGTGCATCAGCAATGTATCCACCACTTGTTGCCAAAAATTGTAGTCTACAGTCGAGTTGACATTAGAATTCGGAGTGCAAGTGAAATATTCTTGATCTATTATTTTAAACAAATGCTAGAAAATTTCATGCATCATGCTGAATCTGGTGCCGATTCTAGCCTCTAGAAATTAGATTGGTGTATAATGCATTGGTTGTAGTTTTTTTATTAAATATTAAAGAGCATCAGCATTATAGATATTCCAATGCATTTTTTTTTTGTCTTACGCTTCCCGGTACTATTGGTTGTATTCTTCTCTCCTTTGCGGTTGCAATATAAGTACCTATGTGACGTCGTTGTTGACTTCTTGAACCTATGAAGAGTGCCCTTTCGAACGTCAAATCCTGCCGCCTTGGCATATTCGTAATAGAATTCATCAGCTTCTATTAGGGACTTAAATTTTCCCCCCATAAAGGGTTTTTCTTGACTAGGAAACCTAGGTATCCAACACTTTGAATTACGGTCATCGGGATGAACAATACAATCGGTTCCATAATCGAATTCAACTTCTTCCTCTTCATCAACGTCTGTTATTCCAGTTTCGCAAACCTCCATATCATCTCCTGAATTGTCAGTCACCAAATCATCACTTGATCATTCATCGACCCCACTTTTTTACCTGGGAAAAAAGTAGAACACCTATAACTGAATATTCAACAATAGACCACGAATAACAAGGTTGAACATCAAAATATCGTCTTCTTTACGTAATTCATTCATTAATTTTATAATGGAACCCCTATAACTGAATATTCAACAGTAGAACAAAGAATAACAAAGATGAACATCAGAATATCGTCTTCTTTATGTAGAAATAAAAGTCTTTCGTAATGAAAACCCTAGAACCTAATATATCAGAGGAAGAACACGAATAACAAAGATGAACATCAGAATATCGTCTTCTTTATGTTTTTCATTAATTACTTTCATAATGGAACCCCTATAACTGAATATTCAACAGTAGAACACGAATAACAAAGATGAACATCAGAATATTGTCTTCTTAATATTGGAATCAAAGTCTTTCGTAATGAAAACCCTAGAACCTAATATATCACAGGTAAAACACGAATAACAAAGATGAACATATGAATATCGTCTTCTTAATATTGGAATAAAAGTCTTTCGTAATGAAAACCCTAGAACCTAATATATCACAGGTAGAACACGAATAACAAAGATGAACATCTGAATAACGTCTTCTTTATGTTTTTCATTAATTACTTTCATAATGGAACTTCTATAACTGAATATTCTAGAGTCGAACACGAATAACAAAGTTGAACATTAGAATATCGTCTTCTTTCGTAATGGAAACCCTAAAACCTAATATATCACTATTAGAACACAACTACAGAGAAGATGAATATCTCACATTAGAATACGAATACACAAACTATATTGTAAACATGAATATCGATTAATCAAAATCGAATATTTCTTGCGCAACATAAGCCATTGATTTTTGCTCGAACAACATAGTAACCAAAACTGAATATTAAGAAACCCTAATTATCAAGAACTAACCTTTACGATCAACTTCATCTGTAGACATTGTAAATTCATGCGTCAATGGAAAAAGAATTAAGAACTTCAAGAACAATGAAGATCTGGAAGAAGACCAAGAGCGTTAATATTGTGAACTTGGATTCAGGCTGCAATGGAGAAAAATAAAGTCGTCATTCCATCTATCTCTCTCCTGTTTAACCGTCATTCTATCTCTCTCTCCTGTTTAACCGTCATTCTATCTCTTTCTCTCCTGTTTAATCGTTAAAAACAAAATCAAAAAATCAGAAATTCCTACAAATACGTAAACTGCTACAAATTACAGACTCTCTCTCCTATTAATTTCTTTTTCATTTTTTTTCCTTCATTAATCCTAGCCATTGATTTAATCCAATTCAACGCTCCTAGTCAATCTCTTTGTTACACCACAAAATCCGTTACACCGGAACCGGCCCCTCTCTCTATATATATAGATCTGTGTGGCTTCACTCCGTAAACCCTCACTCTCTCGTTGTTGAAAATGGGTGGAAAGGCAACGTTGTTGTTGTTCTTCTTCGTCGTGTTGGTCTCTCATTCCGTGTGCTTGGAGTTGGAGCTGGAAAGCCTGGAGCTGAAAGGCCTTCCCCAACCCCAGTCAGCCACTGAATGGGCCGACGTCGAGGCCCAAGTAGAATCCACCGACACCGACTCCGACTCCGACTCCGAGTCCCTAACCCTCCCCCTCCACCACATCGACTCCCTTCCCTCCTCCGCTTCCACCGCCGACCAACTCTTCTCCCTCCGCCTCAACCGCGACGCCCTCCGCGTCAAATCCCTCATCTCACGCGCCTCCCCTCCTAAAAACTACACCCGCCAACCCCGCGGCAAGGACTTCAGCAGCTCCATAGTCTCCGGGCTCGCCCAGGGAAGCGGCGAGTACTTCACGCGCTTGGGCGTCGGCACTCCCGCCAACAACATGTACATGGTGTTGGACACCGGAAGCGACGTGGTCTGGACTCAGTGCGCCCCCTGTCGACGCTGCTACACCCAAACCGACCCCATCTTCGACCCTAAAAAGTCCACCTCCTTCCTCCCCATCCCCTGTAACTCCCCCCTCTGCCGTAAGCTCGACCAGCCCGGCTGCTCCCGCCGCACCAACCACTGCGCTTATCAGGTGTCCTACGGAGACGGCTCATTCACCCTCGGGGAGTTCGCGCGTGAAACGCTCACCTTTCGAGGGACCAGGGTCCGAAACGTCGCCTTCGGATGCGGCCACGACAACGAAGGGCTGTTCGTCGGAGCCGCCGGGCTACTGGGTCTAGGGCGAGGGAAGCTCTCCTTCCCCCACCAGACCGGCCGGCGATTCGGCCAGAGATTCTCATACTGTCTAGTCGACAGATCCGCATCCGCCAAGCCTTCTTCCATGGTGTTCGGCGCCTCCGCGGTGTCGCGTTCGGCGGTATTCACGCCTCTCCTCACCAACCCCAAACTGGACACCTTCTACTACGTCGAGCTGGTGGGGATCAGCGTGGGCGGGGCCCGGGTACACGGTATCACCGGCGAGCTGTTCAAGATCGACAGTACAGGCAGCGGAGGAGTCATCGTGGACTCCGGGACGTCCGTCACCCGACTCACCCGACCCGCTTATGTAGCGCTGAGGGACGCCTTCCGTGGAGGCGCCGCCGGGCTCAAATCTGCGGATTCCTTCTCGCTCTTCGACACTTGCTATGACCTGTCGGGGAAGACGGTGGTCAGGGTGCCCACTCTGGTTATGCATTTCAGAGGCGCTGACGTCTCACTCCCAGCTAACAACTACTTGATTCCGGTCGACACCTCGGGTCGCTTCTGCTTCGCCTTTGCCGGGACCATGAGCGGGCTCTCCATTATTGGGAATATCCAGCAACAGGGTTTCAGGGTTGTCTTTGATATGGCGGCGGGCCGGGTCGGCTTTGCCCCACGGGCTTGTACCTAGAGAGGGTAGAATAGTAAATAACGTAACTATGAGGCCCAACTTTTCTTCTTTATTCCGGGTTTTGCTCCTTGGAAAGAGGGGAAAGTGATGAAGGGTAAAAGTGGAATTCCATCCGGATTTCTTGTCGGCTTTTGAAAATGTGAAACCTCTCTTTTGGCTGTCAACAGACAGAGTAGTGCTCGGGAAGGATTGTCTAAGAACAGGGTTAAATTCGTCTTCTATGTCGGAGTATGTTTTTTTTAATTATATATTTTTGTCGATTTTGAACCGCAAAGTATGAAATTTATCACCGCCAGCTACTTCTTTGCCATTGCGTTGCATTTATATCCGGAATCTACCTAATTTGCAAGGTACTGTACAACTTTTGAGTTGAATGCTGTTTACTTTGCCCATCCGTGCCCATGTTATGGGTGCTTCAATGCGCAATAGGATAGTGGAGGTTGCTTCCACCGCAACCGTCCAAGTATGTGTTCCAATCATGTGTTCCAATTTGCCTTATTCGTCAATACGTGTTCCAAGCTGCCTTATTCGTTAATACGTGTTCTAACCTGCCTTATTCGTCGTTAATAGTCTAGCTGAAAAGTAAAAGTGTTGAAGCCTGCTTTTTCGATCCTGTACAATATCTGTGATCTTGGACGATCTTCTTCTTCTCCCTTATGTGGAAAAAGGTTTGATGAATAAGTTTGAGGGTCTTTTTATTCATTGATGAAGCACATACATATATATAAACAGGAAGGCAGATATAAACACGAAGGCTGAAACAACCGATGGAAAGGGGAGCCTATACAAAAAATCTAATTCCATAATACTCCCTCCCCTTAAGAATTAATTGTCCCTCGGGCTGTCCTCGGGCTAAATCATTTGTTAAAAATTAATTGTCTTTTAACATAATTTTACATCCTCTTTTTCAAATTTACCCATATTATAGTTTTTTTATTTTTTCCGTAAATAATTCTAACGAGGGAAGTAAAACGAGATTTTCCATACTCAGATACTATTCCCTGATTTCCTGTGAAGCAGCGATTCCCATAGAGAGAACCCACCAATTCTCTTTATACTGTTAGCGCTCTAATGAAATTTTTGATTACACGTGAAAATTTGGCGGGATTCTTTGAAAAAAGAGAGTATAAATCTCAAACCTAGGGTTCTACGTACTCTTTAAAATGTTGGTGAAGCTCCTTTGGATTTTGGTGCAGAGGTATGAATCACATCGCTCTCTTTATAATGTTAAAGCTCCTTTGTAATCTCAAACCTAGGGTTCTACTCTCTTGAATTACAATACTCTCTTGAATTACAGTACTCTTAATCAGAGTATGAATCTTCTTGTTAATTGAATTACAATACTCTTTTGGAAATTCGCTTCTTCTGAATTACGTACTCTGTAATCGGAATATGAATCTTCTTGTTAATTGATTTTTTTGCTTGTCAGGAGGTTTGAAAAAACTTGGTTATGACTTTCACTTTGTCTGAGAAGAGATTGGACTTTGATTTGAACTTGCTACCAGATGAAGATGATAATCTCTGTTCTGATGATCAACCGAATGAGGATGCTCAACTCACCGTCCCATATAAGTTTGATATGAATTTTGCACCAAGTGAATATCGTGTATCTAATGTCGACGGTGGCATTCGATCGGAGATGACGAAGATGCCTCTAGAGGATGGATGTAATGAGTATGCTGATGTCTTACCGTACACTGAGGATACTTGTTTCACAGGTGGAGAAACTGAAGATCCTCGTGCCTTTTCAAGCCCACTAGTACGAGAGTATTTAGTTCTCGTCTTTCCAGGATTGAAGGATTATTTTGATCGTGGATACGACAGTCGTCGTGATGCTAGTAGTAATTAGGCATGATTTAGTCAACTTTGTTAGAGAAAGAAGTTAATGGAACAGAGTAATTTAGTCATTGGTTTCGATTTGTTCTTAGAAGTGTTAGTTTTTATCTTAGAAGACTTATCAAGTTGTTCATTTACTCCATTGGTTTCGATATGTTTTTTTTGCTTCTTCCCTTAATGTCTTTAAGAACAAGCTCAGAAAAAATATTAGACGTGATACACGAGCACTCTTTGGTCTTGATATCATCTGCATTGTCTTGATAGAATGAATTTATGATTACTAGCAGATATCATCCCACTTGTTTAATTATTGTTGGCACCTGTGGAAGAGTGATATGGAGCAAATTCTCCAAGATGCTGATGTTTTTCTGTTTTTCTGGCAGATATCTTCCCTTAATGTTTTTATGTTTGTTGTTTGATATTTGCTGTTTGCATAGGGGTAAATTTGCATGCTTTGTTGTTTGCATACACAAGAAAATAAAGATTGATGCTGATGTTGTTTGCATACACAAGATGCTGATGTTGTTTGCATACACAACCCGTGAGAATTATTTCTGATGCTCAGTGATGTGGAAGTTCAGGCATGATAGAATACAATGTGTTTGTTGGCGTGGTTTTTAGTCAAATAACCAAATCAAATCAAAATTTGCCAGAACTTGTGACTAAAAACCACTTGTATAATGGTCGATCCAAATCAAAAGAGTTAGCTGTCAATAAAACATAAGTTATCAGCTTCACATGAAACTAAAACTATGTTATATTAGCAGTTAATTCACACATGGTCGCAAGAAACATTTGCTGATGCACTTCATCATGTAGACATTTCAGACTCGTATGCTTCTATCATAAACGAACTTAAGGAATATGTTGCGACTGGTAAGTGTGGTATAAGCCGCTTGTAGTCTAACATATAAAAAGTGGTTTTTAGTCAAGAAATCAGTACCACCACTTGTATAATCCTGCTGTCAATAAATGCCTACAACCTGTTCGATGGAATGCCAAACCGACCAACTCACCCATTAGTACCATGACATTTAAATTTCCTGAACTTATGACTAAAAACCAAAATGTGCACCATGACATTTAAATCTCCTGAACTTGTGACTAAAAATCAAAATGTGCATCATGACATTCAAAATAAAGATCATCTAGAGGCTGATGTGCAAAATTCTGAACTGATAAATATTGTTAATGTATGCTCAGTGTTTTTACAAGGTTGGATCAAGGATAACAGGTTATGCAAAGTTGGCCCCTTCAAGGTTGTTAATGAACTGATGTGCAAAATTCTGGATCGATTACAGTGTCTCTCATTAGTATATTTCCTTTGGGTGCAACTATATGTAAATTAAAGAACCTTCAAGTCTTGAACCTTGGATCCAATGCAATAAATGGAAGTATTCCTAGATGCGTTTCTAACTTGACCTTCTTGCAACAACTTGATCTATAACAGAACCAGTTTTCTGGATCGATTACATCAGGTAATTAATTACCTTATTTTTTAGTTAAATTCTGAACTGACAAAATTCTGAACTGATAAATTCTGGATCAAGGATAACAGGCTCACCTTCAAGGTTGGTCCCTTACTGATGTGCAAAACAGATAAATATTGTTAATGTATGCTCAGTATTTTTACAAGTAACCCACACATTCTGAACTGTCAACAATAAAGATCATCTAGAGGCTGATGTGCAAAATTCTGAACTGTCACCAATTCTGAACTGTTACAAGTAACCCACACATTCCGAACTGTCAACACATATAGAGCAACACAAGAAAAAAATGGATCTTGCACAGTCAAGCAAGTGCAATTTAGGAAGATAAATTTCTGAACCAAGTGCAATTTTGAAACTAAACCAGATCAAACAAAAAAAGTAACAAAACTAAGTGTAAATTTCAATCTAAACATATGACTCACCAGAATAACTAGATGGTTTTTTTTACTCATTCCTAACTTCTAACTTATTCATGGTATCTTCAAATAAGACACAGTCGCAATCAATTCGTGAAGGAACAAGACCAACTCTCTGTAGCCTAACTTTATTTATATGAGGTATTTTGTAATTATTGGACCCTTCAACTCTCATAACCTCCCTCATGCATAACTGCATCGTCAAGAAGACATGATTAGTCCTTTCTGTAGGGTATTCTTCAAATGCTTTCTCAACAGCCCTAACGAGATCATCAATTGACTTTGGACACTCTTTGTGCTGCAATGCTTGGATTGCATTAAAAAACCCGAGATCTAAGACATTCATGTCCGGAGAGTTAGCTGGTTGACATCTCAATTTTATATCAAATCCATCTTGCGAAGCAGCTCGCTGAAATTCCTCATCGTTTGGTTGAATATGTGTCCTAGCGTTGTCTTGCTGAATAAAGACTGTTTCTCCAAACTCCTCAGTTGGCCACTTAGCACGTATAGCTGGGAGAACTTTCTGAATTAGGAAATCTCGACTTGTTTCTTTCGTCACCGACGTAATAGGCCTTGTTATCATGGTTCCAGCAACTCTATTTATGCTGTTTCGCTTAGCGGGTTCCTTCTTAACAAATGGAAAGACACCGATTTTTCCAGAAAATACCTCATTGCCTTCTTCGTCGAATCTCGGCCTTGCAACAACAGCTAGAAACATAACTTTGTCGATGAAATTTTTACTTTGACATGAACGAACGGGATCAGGCTCATTCTTGTCCAAGTACACTTTTAATGACTTTGTTGTCATATAAAACCACTTCTCATCGATGTGCACGACGTTATACATTTCTTGAAACCTGGGCTGATGTGGCAAACTACTTGTGTCCAACATAGAAATGCAGAATCAGAGTCGTGCTATCTTGTGTTCATCCTTTAAAAGTGGTTTAATGGCATTTGAATGACGTCGGATAACACCTTCCTTCAAACGGTTATGCAAAGTTACATGGCTGATGTTCACAGCATGACCAAATGACCGTAATGTTGATCTTTGTTTTAAAGGAACATTAGCAATAACAACAGGATCAATCGTAATTCTCTTCCGACCGACATTTCCTGTTTTTCTAGTACTCACATCAGCAAATGAGCCACTTGGTGTGTCTTTCCCTCGACTCCAAATTCGTTGCACAGTTTTTAAGGGCACCGAGAACATAGCTGCAACCTCCGTCGTTGAAGTACGTTTAAAAGATCCATTTATGCTCTTACTACGTACAGAAAGGTAGATGGCCCGTCTTTCTTCTTCTGATATATACCGATAACGTCGTCGTTGGACTTCACCTTGAGATACATCCAAGATTACTGTTTTGAAGACACAACAACATAAGAATGTAGATTTGCAATAATACCTGAACTAGATTGAGAGAACACAACTTACCCGGTTCAGTGATCGGAACTGACTGCTCCTCATTGCCACCTTCAAAAGACGAGGTAACGGGAATCAAAATGTTTGCTTCATCATCTGTTTGTGAGTCGAAATCACCTCCTTCGATATCCTCTTCATGTGTATGGATGAAAAAATTGGGTTCTTCATTCAAATCAAATGAGACTTCTTGGTCGGGAGCATAATTCAAATCGAAGTCTCTTCGGGAAGACATTGACGTAGGTGATATTTTGATAAACTGTTGATTTTGATATGGAGTATCAAAGTAAGCAATCCACTTTCATTTGTACGTATTGGCATGTTAATTTGCCGGCAATTCATTTTCGTTTTGGCTTCAAGTTGAATTTGATTTTGATATGAAATCCAAATTGGTGGAAGTGGCTGGCGGTACAACACATTTAAGAGGGAAACACAAAATTTGTGAAAATAAAAGAGACGGACAGAGGAAGGCAGCAGAGGAAGGAAAATCTCCTTCAAATTCTTCTTCAAAAGGAAAATATTTTGAACGTACAATGAATGAAACAAATTTTGAACGGATTTTATCTCTTAAAAAATCTTAAATGAGTATGTCATTCTTTATAATACAAAGGGTATAATTGTCTAAAAATTCTCTCAATAAATTCTCCCTGAAATTGCTCGAAGGACAATTAATTCTTAACGGAGGGAGTATCCTCATAATATAATTCCTATACAAGATATGAATAAAGGAAAGAAAAGATTGTATGCAACAAATATAGAACTAAAGATACATGTTTATTTTCCCTCCTCAATTTAGAGCATGCAAGTCACTAATGTCCAAATTGCTTAAGAGATAAAGGAATTGTACCTTACCTAAGGCTTTCGTAAAGGTGTCCGCCAATTGAGTTGTCGTATGCACATAAGAGGGAAGGAGAGTGTCGTTCAAGATTTCACCACGAATAAAATGGCAATCAACTTCGATATGTTTGGTTCGTTCGTGAAACACCGGGTTGTTGGCAATATGGAGAGCTGATTGGCTGTCACAAAATAGGTTGATGGGCTGATCATGAGAAACAAGAAGATCACGCAAAACACTATTGAGCCATTTGAGTTCACAAGTAATTGACGCCATAGATCGATATTCCGCTTCAGCGGAAGAGCGAGATACGGTGTGTTGTTTCTTGGTTTTCCATGACATAGGAGAGGATCCAAGAAAGACAATCCATCCGGATAGAGAACGACAAGTATGTGGGCAAGTGCCCAGTCGGAGTCACACCAACCATTTGGTTGAAGAGTGGCATCGGTTTTGAGTAGGAGGCCTCATCTAGGATGAGCTTTGAGGTAGCGGACCACTCTAAGGGCAACATGCCCATGATCCAGCTTGGGTGCGTGCATGAATTGTGATAGGATATGAACAGAGTATGCCAAGTCGGGTCGAGTGAAGCATAGGTAAATCAAACGGCCAACTAGTCGACGATAAGACTCGGGATTTTTGAATATCGGGGAGGCCGACTTGGCCAATTGATGATGAGAATCCATGGGAAAAGACGTTGGTTTGGCACCAAGAGGACCGACCTATTTGATGATGTCGAGAGCATATTTTCGCTAACACAAGTAGATGCCTTGCGGAGAGCGCGCAACTTCTACGCCAAGAAAGTATTTCAAAGGTTCTAGGTCCTTCATCTTGAAGCAAGTACTAAGATAAGATTTAAATTTGGTCACCGCGGTGCCATTATTGCTAGAGATGATTAGATCGTCAACATATACCAAAACATGTAGTTGAAGTAAGCCACGATAGTAGGTAAATAAGAAGTAATCAGAATGAGATTGTTGAAAGTCATACCTCTTCAAAGCATGGGATAACTTTGCAAACCAACACCGAGGAGCTTGTTTGAGCCCGTATAGTGATTTTTGAAGTTTACACACCTGTCGTGGAGTGTGAGTATGAAAACCGGGAGGCGGTTTCATGTAGAGGTCGTCATGTAGAAACGCATGATGGACATCCATTTGGTGCAACTCCCACTTTTGAATAGCAGCTATGGCGAGAAAGGTACGTATTGTGACCATTTTTGCAATGGGAGCGAAAGTCTCGGAGTAGTCAATACCTTCAACTTGACGATTACCGAGAATGACCAATCGAGCTTTAAATCGTTCAATAGATACGTTTGATTTGTGTTTAATTTTGTATAACCACTTACAACCTAAGGCTCGCTTTCCTTCCGGAAGAGAAGTCAACTTCCATGTTTGATTGTCTTCGAGAGCCTGTGTTTCAAGCTTCATAGCAGCTCTCCAATGAGGATCCTTCATGGCTTGTGCAAAGGAGGAGGGCTCGACAACCTCAATAATTGCTGCAAGAAAAGCACAATGCCGAGGTGAGAATCGATTAGTAGAGAAATAATTCTGTAATTGATAAGGATTACCTGACTTTAATGATTGTTTATCAATAGGTGCAACGATTGCTGAGTTTGTGACATAATCATGAAGTTTTGCTGGAGGACGTCGAACACGTTGGCTCCGCTCAGTAGGAGGAATAGGCGGGGCTGCAGTACAAGTCAAGGCACTATTATTCTTGTTGGATGTTACATCAGTTTGCTGGTGTTGTGCAACATCTGCAGAATTTTCAGTTTGCTGGTGTTCAACAGTGATGGCTGGATTTTGTCCAGTTTGCTGATGTTCAGCTTCAGTTTGCTGGTGTTCAGCAAAAACTTGCTCTGTTCGCTGGCTTTCAGCAGAAACTTGGTCAGTTTGCTGGTGTTCAGCTGAAACCAGTTTAGTTTGCTGGTGTTCAACATTGGTGTTCAACTCAAAAGTCATCTCTTCATCCACAACTCTTTCATCGTGAATTTCAGGAATTTGGTACCCAGAGTGTTGAGGTGCAGGCGTGATATCAGAAGCATAAGGAAACTCATTTTCAAAGAAGACAACATCCCTAGAAATTAGAAATCCATTAGTATCGAGATCATAAAGCCCCGAAGCTTTCTTCCCAGCAGGATAGCCAACGAAAACACATCGTCGTCCTCTTTTGGCAAATTTGCCGCCATGAAGCTGTCTATTATGTGCATAGCACAATGAACCAAAAATTCGCAAGTGATCATAAGTAGGCGAAACATTATGAAGTAATTCGTAAGGAGTTTTACCATGAAGGAGATGAGACGGTGTGCGGTTAATCAAATACCATGCACTTAGAACACATTCACCCCAAAACTTAATGGGCATGTTACCTTCAAAACGAAGAGCACGAGCCATATTGAGGATATGTCGATGCTTTCGCTCGACACGTCCGTTTTGTTGTGGTGTACCTACACAAGTTGTTTGAAACACAATTCCTTGTTCAAGGAAGAAAGAATTCATGCATGTAAACTCGGTGCCATTATAACTTCAAAAAGTTCGAACCTGCTTGTCAAATTGACGTTTAACATAGGCAAAAAATTGTAGTAGAGTGCGCATAACAAATTTCTTATCCACAAGCAAGTAAATCCAAACGGCGCGAGTAAAGTCGTCAACAATAGTAAGAAACTAATGTGCACCACAAGACGAGGCCGTCCTATACGGCCCCCAAAGATCACAGTGGATTAAATCAAAACTATTGTTTGCAATATTATGACTTGAGAAAAAAGTACTACGGGAATGTTTTGCGCGTTGACACACATCACACGCTTTATTCAATTATTCAATACTCGGATTACCATAAGATTTAGAAAATAATTTGTGAACCTCCCATGACGGATGACCAAGACGTTTGTGCCACAATTCTGATGTCGATTGACCATTAGCATGTAGAGCAACGACTTGAGACATCGGTTGGAAGTAATAGAGACGACCCCATCGCTTACCCGCACCAATCAACGTCATCAAAGTGCGGTCCTGTATGACACAAATATTAGGCGTGAATTGAATATGACAATTAGTATCATCCATCAACTGAGTGAGAGATAATAATTCACATTGTAATTTAGGAACAAACAGAACATGATCCAAAACAAGATTAGAGTCTAGTTTAACAATGCCTTCCATTGTTGCCGAAATTTGATCTCCTGCAGGAAGACCAATACTTACTTCTTTAATTTTTTCGAAGAGAGCTAAACCGCTCTCGATTACCTGTCATATGATTTGTAGCCCCCGTATCTATAATCCAAAAGGGTTCAGAATTCTTACCACTCATATGCTCAACGCCACCGGATTTTTGGGTGTTGAGAAAATCAATGAGCAATTGAATTTGATCGCCACAAAGCCCCGGTATTCCGCGAGCCTCAGTTTCAAGATTCATACCTCCTCCGTCATTTTGTGAAGAAGTTTGCGCAGCGTTTGCTCGGACTTGATTGTTTCTTCCCCGATTGGTTCCGGATCTGCTGCTATCGGGATTGCCTCTGTTGCCTTCGTCTTTGGAATGACTTCCCCACCAGTATGGGTAGCCGACAAGTTTGAAGCATCCGGACGCAGCATGTCCGCGACGATGACAGTGAGTGCAGGTTGTGTTGCGATCGGGATTGTCCGGCCGCCCTTGTGAATTGGTTTTGTTTTTGTATCCAACATTCGATAGAAGAGCCATCTAAGTTGGGTTTTCCTATGTTGGCCGATTCATGGTCCGTACTCGTTCTTCTTGAACTAGAGTAGAGTATACCTTGTTGTGAGATGGCGGAGGCTTTGTTGCAAGGATGGTTGATCTCACCATGCCTTAGACATCGCCATCCAAGCCCATAAGAAATTGATGAACTTGAGACGATGTTCTCTATTGTTCAAGCCTTGTGTGGATCTTGCAATCACATTTTAGACATGTGCACATCGGGGTTGGATCGTAGTGGCCAAATCTTCCCAGAAACTCTTCAACTAGCCATAGTAGTTTACCACGGTCACTCCTCTCTGCTTGGTTTCAACAAGTTCGCATCTCAATTTCTGAATTATCGGGCCATTGGCGACTGAGAAGCGATCTTTGATGTCGTCCCATAAGTCTTTTGCATTTTCTTTGTAGGAGATTGTGGATCTGAGGCTTGCTTCAATTGCCACCAAAGAGTGAATCGTCCACCACTCTTCCAACTGGGTAGACTCGTCGTTCGGTTTCTCCACAGTACCATAGACAAAACCCCACTTTCTTCTTGCGCGAAGAGAAGTTTGCATAGCTCTAGCCCATTCATCAGAATTTTCACCTTTTAGTTGAACTTGGGTGATGATATTTCCAGGAGTATCACTGGAATTTAAATCATAGGGAGGAGGAATTTTCTCAGACATGATTGAAACGGAAAAAAAAAATTGAGTTTGTTTTCAGTTTATTGGCTCTGATGCATGTAGAAGAAGGTTTGATGAATAAGCTTGCGGTTCTTTTTATTCATTGATGAAGCACGTACATATATATATATACAAACAGGAAGGCTGAAACAACCGTTAGAAAGGGGAGCCTATACAAAGAATCTAATCTCACAATATCCTCATAATATATTTTATTTCCTATACAAGATATGAATAAAGGAAAGAAAAGATTGTATGCTGAAAATATAGAACTAAAGATACATGTTTATTTCCTTCAATCCCGGCCTCTCAAAGCTCGTCTACTTCTTGATTGGTCTTCTCTTCACCTGAAAATCAAAAGGGGAGCTTCCCAAAGGGTGGACATTCTGACCCCTAACATTAGAGGTTGCTCAAATGACTTAAAAATAGGATCAAAAGGTGAGTAAGTGAGCTCGAAGGTTCAACAATGGTGGTGGATTTTTGGGTTTCTCTCTCGAGTCAAGCGAGTCTTTCTAGGTTGACGATCGAGTCAAGAGAGACGTCACTTGCCTATACAAGTTCATTCGATCGTCTTCCGCAACGACCTCACGAACCCGCCTTCTGCATCGACTCCACCTTCAATTCATCCAAGAGAACGTTTTCAGCCTTCTACATTCGATCTTGCAGATTCGTCTGCCATCATTTGGTATCAGAGCCAACGCTAGGTAAAAACGCTCTTCTGTTTAATCTTTACGCTTACGTTGTTGAACTTCAAGAAACATTATACTGTGTTTTGCGGGATCTACCAAAACCAGGAGCGAGAGCCGCTAAAAATTCTTTTTAGGACCATTCACATCCTTGTGCGAGAGAGCCGTGAGAACCTCCACGTGGCTGGGCGCGGGTCGCCGTTAAGGCACCGCCGGCGTGGCTCGGGAAGGGTGAGAGAAAACCCTAACCCTAATCGCCTTGCCTTGACCCACAATACATAATCTTTGATTTTATTTCCAATTAATTATTTGTTAAGAATCTGATTTTATTTTTGGTTAAGATTTGATATCATAAAAGATCTTGAGTGGTTGAGAAGATCTTCTTTGATATCCAACTAGGATAGAATCTTGAAGATTTTTTTTGCTTATCTAGATTAATTTTTTTTTAAAATTAATTTCGAATATCAGATTTAATTAATTTAATTTTTGGAATTATTTTAAAAAAAAAGAAAAAGGAAATTAGAACGTCTAGCTGAAGAGAAACCCGACTAGAGCAAAATCCGTTCTACGCTAATAGCCTTTAGAAATCAAGATTCAAGCGGACCCCGGTTATTAACCGCGAGAAGTCCTAGAGCGTACGTCAAGTGGTACCGGGGCTAGTAGCCCCACGAGTACCCTGCTCGGCAATTTCTCTAGGTGAAGCGTGGTTGTTTGTCTTGGTTGTTCTGTTCACCATTTGTGTTCTTTGTGATTTTCTTTTCTTTCCAATTTAATTTCAGTTATCTATTCAGTGATTGATTGTCCTCTTTTGTGCCTAGCCTTACCCATTTTCCTGTTGCCCTAGCTATTTCTTGCATTCAACTGTGTAGCGTATGGTTAAATAGAATACGTTTGTTCCTTCTTTGTGCTGCTGTTTTCCTTGTGAATTGCGCAGGTCTAGGAGACCAAAGCCAAACCTAAGGATCCATTCATGGATCGTCAAGTGTTTGATGTTGGTTGGACTGATCATAGATATGCCAACTGGGAGGACATGAGCTACTCACATGGCCCATACTTGTCAATGAACCACTCAAGAGATGACTACTATGGAGTCCAAGCTTATGGAGCGACATATGGGACTGTTCAAAGGAGGAGGAGGAAGGTGACCTTCAATGAAAAAACACTCGTCTACCACTATGATGATCTTTCATATTGTGAGGATATGCAACATCTAGAGGATCAAAGACTTGATTTTCCTGACATAAACCCACATATGAGGTACGGGCATGGACATTATAATATTATGACTCCTATGGTTTTTCTTCTGACTCTATGGTGCAGCCCGAGGGAGTTTATGACTCACCTGAGATATTTGCTAGCAATCCTTATGACCAGTATGGTTCAACTCTGCAACCTCGAATTCGAACACATGACATCATATGTGTTATGTGTGGAGGAAGAGGTCACTTGGCTGATATTTGCGCAAATCGCGACTACATCTACGAGGATGAATTTGATGAAACACCAGCCTCAAATGACATCAATTCTTGTGGAAAGGAGGACGTCCGAGAAGTGACACACGTGGATGTCAAGATGGAGTTGCAGCTAAACGACAAGGATGTGATTGAAGAAGTTGCCACAAAAGTAGGGGAAAAAGCCCTGAATGTAGTCCCTGGAGAGACTCACGACAAAGGATCTCGGAACCAGAACATTGTTGTAGAGCAGGCTGCCGCGGAGGACAACCAGAAGCCAAGAAAAAAAGTAGAAGAGGCCAACAAGGACGTCATCACCTCGGAAGATGTCGCTGAGCTTAACATAGCTAAGAAGAGCCTTTCTGCCATCCACTTTAGGAATTATCATTTCCGAGAAGGATCTTTTACCCTCTCCTCTTCTCATTTGTCTTTTACGCCATATGTTGCATATAGGCATATTGTTCGATATTCATATCTCATGCCTCATGTGTTTCCCCTGTTTCGTATGCTTGTTGGTTTGCCTATGAATGCCTATTATGTTTGTAGTAGCATTATTAAGCACCTACATAGGCATAAGAAGAAGAGCTTAAACTGTGCATGTTGGTTTTCATCTAATGTGCATACTGGTTACAAGACAAACTCTCTTGTCTTTCATGAGTCTGTTGTATATGATCACTCTTCTACCAAGTACTATCATGCTCCATTTAAAGACACATCACACAGGTTGCATTCAGGTCTCAATGATGCTTTCTCATTCCTGTATACTTATTATATTATGCCTAGCATGTTTAGGAATCCGACTGGGAATAGAAAGAAAGGTGGCATAGTTACTGCTTGCATCTTGGTATATCCTTTGCACTTAGGCTTAGGATTGTCACTCAT
Organism: Oxyria digyna; assembly: GCA_029168935.1. Lineage (NCBI taxonomy): Eukaryota > Viridiplantae > Streptophyta > Magnoliopsida > Caryophyllales > Polygonaceae > Oxyria > Oxyria digyna. The sequence continues at coordinate 26,630,639 of JAPVLV010000013.1, forward strand.
TGGTATCCATGTTTATGCATCTTGCTCCCTTAGAGTCATAGCTAATCATCCTTATGCTATTATTGTGCTTATGACTCTAGGAGATAAATTGCATCGTATGGAGAGAAGTTTTGTCATTTTTGCAAGCATGACTTCTAGTATGACACAACAAGCTTTGTTGGGTTCAAGCAACTCTTTATTTCTTGTTACTTGTTACGTGGCGCTCCTTATTGCAGGTTTAGAAGATTCGTGGTCGAATCTTTTCAAAGGAGGGGAGGATGATGTACGTACGTCGAAGCATCATCAGGAGCTGGAGCATTATTCATCTTTGGCACCCATGGTTGTATGAGTGAGCTCTCAAGGGCCTCATTTTCAAGACGAGCTGAATTTAGAAGAGCAAGAGGATTTGAGGACGAATCCTTTTCAAGGGGTACGTACGCTGGAGCGTCTCCCAGAACAACCCATGATGCGATCTCGTCGCCAAGCAGGAGGCCGAAAAGGCACAAGAGGCGTTGCTATCGAAGATGGGATGAAAGAAGGGAAGAGTGACGTTCACAATTGGCTAACCCAATTGGGTTCATTTCACGATATGTTTGGGACCCAGGACCAAATGACTTTCTCTCCAAAGTAGAAGCCCAACGGACAAATTGAGAATTATTCTACGTTTTAGTTTTGACGTTGTTAGTTGTAGCTTTGTTGGATTGAATTCAAGTGGATTTCTTGTGTTTGATTCGACTTGTGAGAACGAGTAATGGTGGGTCCATATCTCTGCCTCACACGAACCAATTTGGTGTTTGGTGTGTCCATAGCCTTATCGTTCAAACCTCGAAAGAACCCTAGGTGGATTCCTTGGGCTAATTCGAGTCAAGCGAGTCTTTCTAGGTTGACGATCGAGTCAAGAGAGACGTCACTTGCCTATACAAGTTCATTCGATCGTCTTTCGCAACGACCTCACGAACCCGCCTTCTACATCGACTTCACCTTCAATTCATCCAAGAGAACGTTTTCAGCCTCCTACATTCAATCTTGCAGATTCGTCTGTCATATCATTGCGTGAAGTTACTAAACGCTTGACATATCATTCTTCATATTTAGCTTTGGAAGGATAAACCCTAGATCTATTCTTCACATTTCTAATCATCATAATGACATTATTTTTCCAAATTCAACTAATCTACACCATTTTTACTATTACTAGTAAATGAGTCATGAAAAACTCACTAAATCAAACTATAAATCAAAATAACACTTCAAAATTAAAGATTTTAGAATGAATCTTACCTCATTGAAATTATAACTTGATGGATCTTCATCTCCATCTCTTCCATTGTAGTCATCCTCTTCATTCTCCATTTTTCATGAACTTGTTTTTTATTTACAATGGCTTTAGTTGGAGCTCTATGCCATTGCCAATGGGGTTTTAATGGTGTTTAGATTTTGAATATGGAAGATAAGTTAGATGATAGGGTAAGGGGTCGTAAGTATTAGGCCTAATTCAGAAGTAACTTTGCATAAATTACTTTGGTGCAGTGAGACAAGACATTCATGCAGTTGGCTGAAATGCACATCCTCACGCCACACAAGAATCCAATCTTTACGTAACATAAAGATTTTCCATTCTTGCGCCACGTATTAATGGTCCGATACATTGTTTATTTTGTTCGAGTAACAACATAGATGTTACACATATAAATGAGGCTGAAAAGTATGCGTAAACGCTAAAAGGCCTTAAGGCCCAATTTGGCAATAAGACGCCAAAACGTTGTCGAAATGTATACAAATTAGTGTTATTAGGCATAAAGTCCCAATAAGGTCTCCCTCACACAAAACGGGACTCGAAACTATGCGTAAATGCTAAAAGGCCTTAAGGGGCCTTACGGCCCAATTTGGCGAAACAACGCCCAAACGATATCCGAATAGAATGAAACTTGTTTTCAATGCATGTTAGCTATATTTAACCATGTGGGTAGCTCCCAATCAAATCCCCTAACTTTTGAAGTAATACATCCTTTGTAAAAACCTTACTAGTCAAAACTCTCTAACTTGTCGCAATATGTATGTTCTACAACATCGATGTTGATTTTTGTTGAAACCGTTATACAAATAACTCTTATTAGGCATATTAAGTACCAACAAGGTCTCTCTCGCACAAAACAAGGCTCGAAACTATGCGTAAACGCTAAAAGGCCTTGATGGGCTTAAGGCCCAATTTGGCAAAACGACGCCCAAACGGTGTCGGATTAGAATGAAACTTGGTTTCAATGCCTATTTAAGGTATTTTACTATGTGGGTAACATCCAATCAGAACCTTTTTATTTTCAAGTAACACCTTCTTTGTAAAGATCAAACTAGTCATCACTATCTAACTTGTTGCAATATGTATGGTCAACAACATCGATGTTTTATTAGCGTTTGAAAAAAATATACAAATTAGGGCAATTAGGCATATAAAGTCCTAATAAGGTCTCGCTCACACAAAACAGGACTCAAAACTATGTGTAAACGCTAAAAGGCCTTAAAATGCCTTAAGGCCCAATTTAGCGAAACAACGTCCAAACGATGTCTGAATGAAAAGAAACTTGTTTTAAATTCCAATTAGGGATATTTAACCATGTGGGTAACTCCAAATCAAAACCCCTAACTTTTGAAGTAACACATCCTTTGTAAAAAAACCTTATTAGTCATAACTATCTAACTTGTCGCAATATGTATGTTCTACAAACATCGATGTTGATTATTATGGAAAAAATAATACAAATTACTTTTATTAGGCATATAAAGTAGCAATAAGGTCTCTCTCACACAAATCGAGACTCAAAACTATGCGTAAACCCTGAAAGACCTTAAATGGGCTTAAGGCCCAATTTGGCAAAACGACGCCCAAACGGTGTCGGATTGGATTGAAACTTGATTTTAATGCCTATTTAAGATATTTGACTATGTGGGTAACTTCGAATCAAAACATTTTAATTTTCAAGTAACACCTTCTTTATAAACATGAAACTAGTCATTACTATCTAACTTGTTGCAATATGTATAGTCAACAACATCAATGTTTTATTGTGTTTGAAAAAATTATACAAATTAGTGTTATTAGGCATATTAAGTCCCAATAAGGTCTCTCTCACACAAAACAAGACTCGAAATTATGCGTAAACGCTAAAAAGCCTTAAAAGGCCTTAAGGGCCTTATGGCCTAATTTGGCGAAACAACGTCCAAACGATGTCTGAATGAAATGAAACTTGTTTTAAATTCCAATTAGGGATATTTAACCATGTGGGTAACTCCAAATCAAAACCCCCTAACTTTTGAAGTAACACATCCTTTGTAAAAAAAACCTTATTAGTCATAACTATCTAACTTGTCGCAATATGTATGTTCTACAAACATCGATGTTGATTATTATGGAAAAAATAATACAACTTAATCTTATTAGGCATATAAAGTAGCAATAAGGTCTCTCTCGCACAAATCGAGGCTCAAAATTATGCGTAAACGCTGAAAGGCCTTAAATGGGCTTAAGGCCCAATTTGGAAAAACGACGCTCAAACAATGTCGGATTGGATTGAAACTTGGTTTCAATTCCTATTTAAGGTATTTGACTATGTGGGTAACTTCCAATCAAAACCTTTTCATTTTCAAGTAACACCTCCTTTATAAACATCAAACTAGTCATCACTATCTAACTTGTCGCAATATGTATGGTCAACAACATCGATGTTTTATTATGTTTGAAAAAATTATACAAATTAGTGTTATTAGTCATATAAATTCCCAATAAGGTCTCGCTCACAGTAAACGGGACTCAAAACTTTGCGTAAACGCTAAAAGGCCTTAAGAAGTCCAATTTGGCGAAACAACGTCCAAACGCTGTCGAAATGGAAATAAACTTGTTTTCAATGCCTATTAAGGATATTTAAACATGTGGGTAACTCGCAGTCAAAACCCCTAACTTTTGGAGTAACACCTCCTTTGTAAAAATCTTACTAGTCATAACTCTTTAATTTGTCGCAATATGTATGTTCTACAACATCGATGTCACTCCCAAATATGTATGTGGTTGTGAGTAACCCTCATGTATTAAGTACCAGTAGGGATGAGCAAAATCCGGGTCGTCCCAGTTTTTTGAACCGGTTCGGACCGGACCGGTCCATTCCGGTCCGGGTTTCGGTCCACATATTTATGGAAATCCGGGTCCGGTCCAAAATCCGGTCCGGTCCGGGTTGACCCGTTTTTTTTTTAATATAAAAATTAATATATTTTATATTATATATAAATTATAAATATTTTTTAATAAAACTGTATATTTCTATACTAATATTCTTCAATATATTTATAAATAAATTTTATTTAATTTTTTATTTAATTTTATAATTAATTTTGCAAAAAGTATAAATTCCGGTCCAAACCCGGACCCGACCCGGACCGGACCGGTCCACTCCGGTCTGGGTTTTGGGTCACATATTCTCGGAATTCCGGGTCCGGGTCGGTCCGGTCCGGGTTTAGACCGATGCTCATCCCTAAGTAACAATAAGGTCTCTCTCCCACAAAATGAGACTCGAAACTATGCATAACGCTAAATGGCCTTAAGACCCAATTTGGCAAAACGATGCCCAAACGGTGTCGAATTGGATTAAAACTTGGTTTCAATGCCTATTTAAGGTATTTTCCCATGTGGATTTCTTCTAATCACAACTTCGTACTTTTCAAGTAACACCTCATTCGTAAATACCGAACTAGTCATAACTCTCCAACTTGGCAAACCAAAGCCCAAACGATGCCGGAATGGATTGAAACTTCGGTCAATGACTATTTAAGTACAATAACTTCATGAGGGTTACTCACAACCACAACTTCGTAGTATTACACGTATTTGACCACGTTTCAAGCAATTGTAGTCCCTGTAGACTCCCGATCATGTCGTTTATACAATATCTTAACCTAACACATACAAGGTCATTTAGAATATGTCACTTTCTTACGTCACGTAAGGATGAGAATTCCTTTATGTCACGTAAGGATGAGAATTCCTTACGTCACGTAAGGATGAGAATTCTTTACGTCACGTACAAACTACATCCTTACGTGACGTAAGGAATCCTTACACCACGTAAAGATCCTTACGTCGCACATGGTTATCATGTATACGCGACGTAAGGATTGTATTTTTGAAATTATGTAATCCTAATAAATGCTATCTCATCCTATTAATTCATGTATTTATCTCTGTATATATAAAATTTAATCCATTTTGCCCAAAGTAAATGTAATCTGTACCTCATCAATGTTAAACCTTAATCATTTTAAAACCTAATAAATTCAAGACCCATTATCCTTTCTTCCTAATCCTATCATTGTCCTAATTTAAGTAAATAATAAATGTAATGTAAAAAGATTAATATAACTTTTATCCACTTTTGCTAATTTTAATCTTCCTAAATAGATGATGATGCCCGTAGTCAAATCCTAACCGTCCGAGTAAAAAACAACATGATCATGTCAAATTGAAAACTCAATTCGAACACAATATCCAAATCTAATATCATTAATAAAAAAAATTAAAACTATTAAATAAATAAATAAAATCAACTGCACACTAACACGTATAGACTCAACCTGTCTTAACCAATAACCCAAATTGATCCAATCCATTCTCAATCCAAACCCAAGTTAATCTGATTAACAACTTTAATTAAAATACATAAAACTCACCCGACAACCATATCAAACCAAAAGAAACAAATACATGTGGTTGGACCTACATTCATTTAATGAAAATAAAAGCAAACATGAATACTGCATATAGATATAATAATATATTGAAAAAGACAAAATATGTTACATATATCTAAATATTATTATTTAATACGTTAAAGCTCACGCAAAGCGAAACGCGGTGATAAAATCTAGTATTTCATAATTCTTAGAGTATGTTTGGCACTCTAGTTTATAAAAGCATTTTACAATTTAAAGCTTTATTGTTAATAAAGGTGTTTGGCACACATCCCTTTATCATAAATAAAACCTTTATTTTTTAAAACACCTTTTTACGTTTCCTGCCTCTAACCCTAATCTTTTACCTTTGCATTTCCCTTCCACTGACGATTTCTCTTTCACTCTCAGTGATTGACGGCGGCGACTGATCTCCTTCACTCCCGGCAATTGGCGACGACGACGAATCTCCTCCACGGCTCGGGGCGGATTTAGAGGTCGTTGTTCCTTAGATACCCGCAAGCATCGGTTTCAGGTAATTCCTTCTTTACACTAGAAATCACTATTTTCTGTCCATAGCTCAAAATTATAAGCAATCATTGTTCTAGAGGCCAACTTCGGAATAGGAATGGATGGGTTAAGCCCTTGAAAAGTAATATAATTGTCTAAAGCAAGCAAGTCATGGTGGTTAACAGAGATAGAAGCGATCTGTTATATATAAGTTCAAGTCTGCGATATGTTATAGTTTTGTGTTCGAAAAATTGCCTATGATTTTGTAAGCTTTGTCAAGTGCATATGATGTACACAAAAGAAGGAATAAATTCACATTTTACCTCTTCTTTACTGAAATTGGTCAAGACCATGTGATCTGCAATGTGATTTTATTGGTCAATATCACATTGCAAATCAGAAGGAATAAAATCACATTTACCTGTTCTTTCTTGAGAGCAGTAGTACCAAAAAGTAACTAGCTTCACACTTAACCTGATCAATATTTTAATTTCCTGTTTGTTTACAAATGGAATTTCAAGGCTTAGGAATAATTATAGTCTTTGTAATTTTGTTAATTTAGATTCAATTTAGATGAGCAAGCTAGAGATTGCGGTAGAATGAAAAAAAGGGAGTTGTTATTACTCATTTGTAACTTTAATGGCGTATGAGGTTATGTATATTTCAATGTGTGATGTTGAGTTCTTTTGTTATTATAGAACACTATATAGTACTGAGTATTGAGTAAAAATTATATAGATCTATCAAGGATATGCCAAAGACATTAATGTGTGTAAATGTCAATTTTAATTTGTTTGAGTTGTTGTATTCCTAGGTCCTACTCGTTTGGGTAATTATGCAATGTCAATCTAGTTTACCTTATTCGATATTCGTTATACTATTTATATATCTCATCCTTATTATTACTTGTACACTTTCGTTATACTATTTATATATCTCATCCTTATTATTACTTGTACACTTTAGAAATGGCATCACCTGGTAAGAGGGGAAGATCTGCTTAGTCTTTTAACTGGACTGATGAGTATAAACTTGTGCTATTAAAGCTATGTGCTAATTTCAAAGCATTACATGGTCCGAAACAAGCATACAAATGGGGTGAGATTATTTCTGAATTTGAAAAGCTTATTGGTACTCGTGTTACTAAAGATGTTTTGCCAAACAAATTGAGCCAAATGAAACTTGAGTATGGAGCTTGGAAAAGGCTGAAAAATTCAGAAACTGGTTTAGGATACGATCCTATATCAGGGCATATCCTTGCAGATCCTCTTTGGTGGGAAAAAAAAAATTGAGGTATGTAAACAACTATTGCATTCTAAATGAGTCTTCACTATATTATTTCATTGGTTAGATTTGTAATTTATGTCGTTTATATTCCAGGAGAACAAGGAATACAAGAAGTTCAGAACAAATGGTGTTCCTAAAGAAGTGGAAGACCTATGGGCATTTCTCTTTGAGGGCTCGATGGCAACAAGAGAGTTTTTGTTCATACCCGGTATGAGTAGGTCACATGCTATTAATTTTGAGGAGGTCGAAGAGACGGCTGAAAATAGCTTAGGTCGAGATGATTTGGAGTGCAAGGATCTTGATCCTGGATTAATTAATTTGATGGAAAACATGGGAACTCCTAAATCAGCTCAGACAGCCCCTGCTGAAATGATGCGAAGTGAATATTCACCCCCACCTGGAGCTCAATCAGTTTCTGCACATGGTTCTGCATCTCAGCGCAAGAAACAAAGAAGGTTGTTATCGAAGCAAGACATTGCGCTTGAACACATGGGTGCAATGAGAGAACACATGGATACATTTGTGGATATCGTGAAATCTAATACGCCTACTGGTAGTATTACTTCGCAAGAGCCCATCAATTCTGTCCCTTCAGAGAATGTAGCCCTTGAGATTTTGTATCGTATGGCCAATAATGGGATAATAGAACGTCGAAGTGCATTATTTGGCTATAGTCTAACGTTTTTGCTGGATGAAAAGATTCGAAAAATGTTCATGGCTGTCAGTGACGATGAGGACAAGAAATTTTTCCTCCAAAGCCAGTACGAAATGAAAGTTCATAAGTGATGGTGCCTATCTAGCAAAATGGGGTTCTCTAGTCCATTATGCCCTCAGTTGGTCCTAATAGAGTTTCTTATAATTGTAGTCTTTTGTTTTCAACCATGAGTATCCTTGTTTACTTGAACGAATTAGTGTATGGTTGTGTTTTTTTGTGTTGTTGCTATATATTTAAATGGTGTTATTAGACTAATGACAAGGTGTTATTGCACATACTTTTTGGGTATATACATTTGTGTCATTGTTTTTGTTTTGTTACTATTTAGTTTATTATAAAATCTTAGGATCTAACACATATATTGCCTATTTTTCTACATAGGGTTAAAATTGCTCTCTACGTAGAAGATACATGGATGGAGTCATCACCATGTGTTGAAATACAACCGAAAATTGTTTCCAGTTCCCCCGGTTGGGAAATACTACCTTGCTGACAAGGGATATCTCGATCAGATTGGCTTTTTGACCCCGTATCATGATGAAAGATACCATTTGAGCGAATTTCAGGCTCATGCTCCTCGAAATGCGCTAGAGTTATTTAATAAAAGACACTCTTCTTTGCGTAGCTGCATTGAACGAAGCTTCGGATGCCTGAAGCAGAAATGGAAAATATTGAAGTGCATGCCTTCCTATTCCTTGGAGAGACAAATAGACATCATAACTACTTGTTTCGCTCTGTATAACTATGTAAGGGTGCACAAGAGAGAAGATACTCATTTCAATTATACACATGACCATCTCCAACTTCTCCAAAGACATGGAGAAAGAGTAGATGAAGATCCTATCCCTCTGGAAGAGGAGTCATCAATTGAACAACGGGTTATCATGTCGATTATACGTGATGATATTGCAACAAGGATATTGGAATCTAGCTTTCGTCGCTGATTAATCTTCTGTTGTATGGCTATTTTGTATCTCATGTGTTTTTCTTTAAATAACACAATGATTAATCTAATCTTCTTTTGTATGGCTATTTTGTATAGACTATGTAATACTAATCTATTGTACATAATCTATGTAAAATCTGCTTAATGTTATGGGATATTGTTAATGCTATTTGAGAAGATGGTCAAATTATTTTACTTATATATATATAATGTAACAAGTTACATATGTCTCGCAGACGTAAATCAATATTTTTTTTTTTTAAACCAATATTATTTATGTTATTGTTGTTGTTAATTTTTTTTATACAATCTTGCTCTTGTATACGGAATAGCGGAATGAAATAATTAAATAGATAATCAAAGCCTATTAGTTTCTATAAAGGCTTTAAAAAATAGTTGATCCAAACGCCTTTATTTTCTATAAAGCCTTTATTCGACACGAATTCCAAACTCCCATAATCCCTTTTTAAAAAATAATGCCATTATAAATAACAATGCCTTTATAAATTATGTTGCCAAACACACTCTTAATCATAATTCATAGTTAGTGATAGCACCACTTTTTTTTAGCACCAGGTAGCACCACCTAATAACAATATGAAAATGAATATATTTTTTGTTACAGCTACAAAAAGTGGATCATGGTTTTATTTTCCTAAACAAAGTAACAAACCCACACCTACTCCTCCCAATTCCATTATGTAATTCGGCTCTCTTTTTCTGTGTGTCCGAGCCCGGAAGAGGCCCGTGTAGTAAAGAACCCTTTCGGAGCACTTCTTTTTCCCTCAATTTTTCTGGGTTGTAAATTCAGATGGGGAATTCATGATTCCCTCCCTCTCTCCCTTATGTCCATGAAAATATTGAAGCTAAATTCAGTGTATGATTAGAACCAATGGAGAATCGCAAATTGAATTGATCTGGGTATCTTTTTATTTTTTGCATTGTTTTCTAAGGGTTGGGATTTTCAGGTTGTGAATTCAGACTTGAAAGAGGCATTGATAAATCGCAGATCTATAATTTTGAGGAGGAGAAATGGATTTGGATAGTGTTGAATGCATTTCTTCTTTGGATGGTATGATAGAGGAGGAGGAGATTGATAGCCAGTTCACGTCCTCATCCAAACCTCATGGAAACGGACTCGTATCTAATTCAGCGCTTCACCCTGCCACCAGTGTTCATGAGCTTCTTGAATGCCCTGTCTGTACCAATTTTATGTACCCTCCTATTCATCAGGTCTTAAATTTTTCCACTGAGCTGTGTGCCTCTATAAATTTGCTTCTTTATGGGATTTTTTGGACGCTGTTGTTTCTTTCATAATCTTGCACATACTTTATTACCTGATTATTTGGGTTGTCAATTGGTTTGAATTGATTATTATCAGTTGCTGACGCTGTTTGTGGTTTATGCCCAAGTCAGCATAAAATATTTTTTTAATTATCAAATTTGGTCCATGGAAGTGTTGAATGTTTGCGATTCTTCTTTAAGTCCTTGTCATCTAGAGTGAATTTGGTTTTACAACCTGGAAGTTCTTTGTGGATTTGGAAGAAGATTAGGTGTTTTGAAGATATATATCCTTCCATTACTCAAGTTCAGGATCCACTGTTTATAATGTTCTTTCAAAACGAACTTGGTCTTTCGTATGTAGGGGGCGGTATTAGTTTGTATTATTTTGTGGCTGTTGATTCAGTATCATATGAGAGAAACAATAGATGAAATGTGGATGTGTAATGTCTGTCATAATTTTTGTGACTGTTGTTTCTGTCATTATATTTGTGGGTTTTATGACTTACCTCTTAGATTAAGAGATGAAGAAGAAATTATTGGTTGAAGAGACTTCATTGGATTTGTAGTTTTACTTGAGAGCCGGACGTCGAGAGCTTAATAAGTTGAGAAGGACTTCTCTCTGTGATTTGGCTCTCATTTGAATGATGAGTAGTCCAACTTTGTCTATTTTTGCTGCTAAGTCAGAAGCAGTGCATGACAGAAGTCGAGAATGTTCTTTCACTAGCATGTACTTGTTAGAGATGGCGTTTTTGAATGTTGCTAGATGCTTGTTTCAATGATCAACATGCAGTATAGTTTAGTTTTGCATTATTTCTTAGTTTTGTATTGGTAAGTCGATGTACTGTCATTATCACTCTACATTATCCTCTTCTTTGGCATGTTTGAAGCGTCAAACTCTAAGCCTATAAATTTTGCAGTGTCACAATGGGCATACTCTTTGTTCCACCTGTAAAACACGGGTACACAACCGATGCCCAACCTGCAGGCAAGAGCTCGGAGATATAAGATGCCTGGCACTGGAGAAAGTGGCTGAATCACTCGAGCTTCCCTGCAAATACTATTCTCTAGGCTGCCCAGAGATATTCCCTTACTACAGCAAGCTGAAGCACGAGTCTCTATGCAATTTGAGGCCATACAATTGCCCATATGCTGGTTCAGAGTGTTCTGTAATGGGCGACATCCCGTACCTCGTCTGTCACTTGAGGGACGACCACAAGGTTGACATGCACTCGGGATGTACTTTCAACCACCGCTATGTGAAGTCGAATCCTCGAGAAGTAGAAAACGCCACTTGGATGCTAACGGTAAGCCCTAGAAACCCGAGGCATATTCATAAAGAAAAGCGCTCTAAAGAATTTGTTGATCTTGTTGATAGGTGTTCCACTGCTTTGGGCAGTATTTCTGTCTGCACTTTGAGGCGTTTCAGCTGGGGATGGCGCCCGTGTACATGGCGTTTCTTCGGTTCATGGGGGACGAGGTGGAGGGGCGTAACTACAGCTACAGCCTTGAGGTGGGGGGAAACGGGAGGAAGCTCGTATGGGAGGGGACCCCACGAAGCGTGAGGGACAGCCACAGGAAGGTGCGGGATAGTCATGACGGGCTCATAATACAGAGAAACATGGCTCTCTTCTTCTCGGGTGGGGATCGAAAGGAGCTCAAGCTCAGGGTTACAGGCCGGATTTGGAAAGAGCAGCCCAGTCCCGATGGCGGGGGGGCGTGTATTCCCAATCTCTGCACCTGATATGATAATGCTGCTGGGGATCATCCTTCACATGCTCTGTAAGATTGACTCATGAAATGTTGAAGAATTTCCTTTTTCAAATCTTTCTTCTACTCAAAGATGCGCTTGCAGTTGTCCTGTTTCATGTGAAAACCTGGTTATTAACCCTTCTACTCCCTCGTCCCTTAAACTTCTTCTCGTTTCCCTTTTTAGCGTTCCAAAATATTCTTCCCATCCCTCTTCTTTCCTTTTTTATCCATCTTTTCTTTACAAAAATACCCTTACTTTTTCATTCATTTATTCAAAAAACTATTTTCTCTTTCATACTTTTTCCCTTCCATAATTACAACCTACCATCACATCCATCTCAACCACCATTTTTATCTCATTAATATCCACCATTTTTATCGTACCTTCAGTACGGAGTACTTACTAACCTAATCATTTTGACTTTTTGAAGGGGCAAACGATGTCCGTTTTGGACGAATTTTATACACACGCGATCGTATTGAAATTATCTACAAGATTATGGGAAAAAAGAAACAAAAAATAAAAAATAAAAAATTCATACGTGACGTATGGTTTTAATCCATGCGTGACGTATGAGTTTTTTTGAAAAAAGCAATTCATACGCGACGTATGGTTTTAATCCATGCGTGACGCACGAAGACTGGGCGGTAAATAGCAATTTGAGTGGGCGGTAAATAGAAACTATGTAAATAAATCCCTACTTTTTCACCCACCCATGTTTTACCATTTAGCGCATTGTTTTAGCGTTCATAAATATGGGAAAAGTTCCGGTGAGAACAAGGCTTAACGTAGAAAAAACGAAGTTTTCGCGTTCACAAATAATAAACTAACGTTCATAGTTTGAGCGATAATGTTCATAATCCGTCGATAAAACTTTTTGAGGTCCTTTTCAGAAGAAAAAAAATAAAAAAACTCAAAGTTCGTACTAATTACAAGTATATCATCATTTCCTCTTCTTATCTATGCCTTCCATTATAATCACGGATTGGTTGGAAGGACAGTGAGTTGAGCATTTGATCGAATATTTGATGTGTTCTTATCTGTGTGTCCTGAATCGGAGAAGCTTTAGTTTGCAAATGATGGCATACGTTGAAGGACAACAGATAAACTTTTTAATCCCAATTTTACTTGCAATAGTTTGTAATTACTCGGGATTTTCATAATTTGGGCCGTCTGATTTAGCATGTTCGTTTTTCACTTAATCGCAGGCTATGACAAAATTAAGGGAAAGGTATGTGATAATTGGGTTGTTGTTAATGTTGGTTTGCTAGTGACAGTTATGTATAGTTGATTTCATTTTTTCTTGTCATCCTTGTTAGAGAATGTCAGCATATTTAAATTCAAGGATCAATTATAAGACACATACGGATCAGTGACAACAACCCATAGTATTGTCATCCTTGTTAGAGAATGTCAGCATATTTAAATTCAAGGATCAATTATGAGACACATACGGATTAGTGACAACAACCCATCGTAAAGGTGACATGTAAGCAATTTAATGATTTCTAGATATGAAATCAACCCCAAAAGAATCTAGACTCAATATAATTCAACCCTAAACTTGTCAAGTGGAAGATGGAAATTACTAACCTTGTTCCATTAAAGATAACTTCTCTCACAAAAACAATCCTTGATGTGTTTCTCCTCCCTTAGCCTTTACTTTAATTGATCTTTTGATGGATAAGAATCAGAGCACTCAAACTCCCTCCTCTTATATATAAATGCACGTGGCGGTTACTGAATTGGTAACTACCATTATACATATATACTTAATGATGAAGATTACATAAATAATTAATATAATTAGGCAAGGGACGAGGGATAATAAATACCCCGGATTCTAACGACTTTAACCGAGACCGATCCATCACGGTATCGACTATAATGTTATAATCCCGATATATATAATATGAACTTAAACTTTATAATTAAACCGAAAGACACATAGGCCATATGAACGTATATATATAATATTCTTACATGACATAGAACTTGTTCCGATCAACTTGCGCGTTTCATCTCTTTACGCGTGCTTGTTTTCTTCTCTTTTACATGGTAGAGGCAAAAGTAGGAAGGTGAAGCTTGGAGGATTTTTTTTTCAAAATGAGTGCTTTTTACCTCGTTTGTTGTGAACGCATTGGTCCTGTGGTCCTTTGTTCCTTTCTCTTGGGTGATCCTACCCCTTTTGATAAATTTGACTTAGGCTCCTCGTAGGCTAGGTTAGAGCTACCAAATACTTGTTGCTTAGCTATTTCCACGTGTTAATCAAACGTGTGTATTTCCTTTTACGTCTTTTGCGTGTTTTTGACTTCTAGACGTGTTGGACTTTCTTTATACTTTTTGGCTTTGCTTGAAGGTTCTTGTTTCTGTACTCGCAACTTTTACCCCTTACACGTAGCTTATGTTGAGAATGTGTAGGGCTTTCGCTACGTGGTTTGAATGATGGTCATCATCGCGGCGGGTTTTTTTCTTGCACCGACTTATATGGATGTGGATACAACATTTCCTCTATACCGCGAGTGGTGGATGTCTTGTCAGCTTTATGACTTTCACTCCTTACTTTGGTGAATATCCTTTACACACACGTTGCGTTGGGTCGACATTCGAACTCTTTAAATCGTCGGGCCCGTGTTAATCGTGTAGTGTCCAAATCACGCTTCATAAATTTACGACCACAGAGGACGCCTCCTGCTGGTAGATGGTGTTTGTGGCTCATGATGCTCAGATGGACTGGTTTGGAAGACGTAGTAGCCTAGGCTACGCGTTCCTGTTGAAAGGAGAAGATCTTGTCAATGGGTTTCCCTTCTTTGTTCAGAGCATCATGCCGGTTTCGTGTTTATGAAGAGGGACACCTACGAATTGTCCGTTGGCAGTTATATTTTTTCTTAGAGAACGTAGTCCTCTTTCTTCTCTTAAGCGTAACCAACAACAAAGGATTTCAGTGCGCCTAAGTAGACTCAACTCTACCTTGCTATCCGCGCTTCCATTCCTCACGGTGGCTGCCACACGTCGCTAACCAGCAATGAGGAGCATCGGTTCTGGCCGGCGGTTTGGCTGATGCCATGTACGTGCAGATGGAGCCTTTAGCACAGTTATTGACGAAACTCCTCCCCGGCGCAGTATTTCACCGCGGCCTTTGGCGCATAGACGAGACGTGTTGAGGGACACGTCCCTACGTTATTTGGAATAGACATAGAGCAAGTAATGGAATTTGAAAAAACTCAGCATGCCATACACGTTGGAGAGAAAAAAAGGTCTACTTATATATTAATGAAACTTCACGAAATGACAGACTCCGACGTCTACCCCTGGTCGCCATGACTCCTTGTCGCTTTACCCTAAGTTGACGACATGATTTTATTCAAATTGAAAAACAATCCTAAGCATGCGAAAAGATAATGAGAAAACATCCAACTACTTAACACTAGAATGGTGGGACTTTCCTATGGCGGATGGTGTTCCACGAGCGCGTAACTCCCATCGCCTTTCAATTTGCGAGTCCGCAAGTCCCTCGACCGACGGCTTTGCGTTGCTTGTTGGTGAATTTTCCGAGACGCGTCGAGCTCTCTGGCACTCTTATCTTGGGCATTGCTACGAATTCTTTTGCTTTTCTTTAACGGGGGCCCGTCTCTGGAATCGAACATGAAGGGGAATGATGTTCTACCCCTTGCTTTCAATTTCTTTAAGAGCTTCCCGACTTGGATTCTTTGAGCTACTCGTAGCTTCTTGCTTTTGTTGCTCATCACTTCATCATGCTTACTCGTTGGAGATTTCATCTTGGACCGTGAAGAAACTACTTTTTCTTTGTTTTATTGAGCACGTAGACCTTTACTTTCATCACGTACTCTGCGCTCCCTGTCTTGCAAATTGTATTCTTAAATTCAGAGAGTTCACGCTTCACATACCTCTTTGGTGCTTCACGATCCTGTAATTGCTACGCTTTGTTCTTCTTGTCCAGGGAAGAGTTGGTGGTGTGCTTCATTCTAATCTAGCATCCTCTCGCCACATGAAATTTTGCTCATGATTGTGTTATACGCTCTAAATGCACGTGGAATGAAGAGAATAAATAAGGTATTATCACACTAATTTGGTGATTGATTAAAAGTAAAGCCGCGACTTGTTGGACTGAGGCATCGTTGAAATGTTTACCAATCAACTTTAAGTTAATTAGATTCAGGTGAACTATATGAAAGTATAAAGATATATACAATCTAAGTCATGATAATAAATACTTAATAGATTATGAATAATTGCAATAGGAATAAGAATCGCCTACTAACAATAACAATTGATTATATTATCAAACACCGGTACTCTAAAAAATCCTAGCCCCACCGAATTCAGTCTCTCGCATGACGGTGGTGGCTTCCGGAGAGAGACCCATTACTACACGGAAATTGGTTTCGCTATGACTTATTTATTTGTAGTTTTCACACTAATTTGGTGATTGATTAAAAGTAAAGCCGCGACTTGTTGGACTGAGGTGTTGCTTAAATGTTTACCAATCAACTTTAAGTTAATTAGATTCATGTGAGCTATATGAAAGTATAAAGATACATACAGTCTAAGTCATGATAATAAATACTTAATAGATTATGAATAATTGCACTAGGAATAAGAATCGCCTACTAACAATAACAATTGATTATATTATCAAACACGTGGAGACGATGAAAACTACAAATAAATAAGTCATAGCGAAACCAATTTCCGTGTAGTAATGAGTCTCTCTCTGGAAGCCACCACCGTCATGCGAGAGACTGAATGCGGTGGGGCTAGGGTTTTTTAGAGTACTGGTGTCCCTGAATTGCACAAATCAAATTTCAGATAAAAATAAGAAATTCTTACCTGGAGGAGGTGAATCCAAGAATTTTTTAGCGTTTAGTTGTCGGATTATGATTTGTGAAACTCCTAGTGAGTTTGGTCTTATCCGAATCTATTGAAAAAATGTGAAAGATGGAGAAAAGAGGAGAGAGCCATTATTTATATTACACTAGTGTAGTGACCCGTGTCATGCACAAGAAATTCCCTATTATTCGTATGAAAATTGTATATCCTTTTAATCGAGTTCGTCAAAAGATTAAGATTAACTTTTTTTCTTGTAAAGACTATTTATAAAAATATATTTAATTTCATGAAGGTTATGACTTAATTTTTATTAACGAAAATAATCCTAAGATATATAAGATTGACTGTTTATTAACGAAAATCATTCTAAGAGTTCGAAAATGCTCATCAAAAGAGTTACAAATATAATCTTAAGATATATAAGATTCATCATAAATTAATATGTACAAAGAAGAGGAAGAGATACATGAAAGCGAAGGAAAGATTGTTTAACCAATATATCAAATTTAAATTAGATGTCATAGTGTCACGACTGTCACTCACACCACCATATATCAATAGCGTTAGATTTAACGTTTAGAACGATTTTAAGATTTTGAACGCCAAAAAAGTGTTTAGAATGGCAGCTTAGAGCACTCACAGTGCAGGTTTTTTAACAATATAATATATTAGATTTCTTATGAACAGTTGAAATCAGCTAAACAACTCCCTCCTCCGTTGCTTGCTAAGCAATCCCATAAAAAACCCATCTTCTTGGGCTTTGTTTGGCTTTTACAATATTCAACCCAATTTTCTTTCTACTTTTACCTACAAAATAAACCTCCAACCAAACAATGCCTTACATTTTTCAAGAAGTATTATTTACCATTGGATCAAAAAGACATCAAGGGTGGAGAAAACCCCAATATCATTTGAATTTACATTATATATAAATGATTTTTCTGTCCAACAAAATATAAATTTATGAAAACAAGTATTTTTAATATTTTTATTTTCTCTCTCTCTATTTATAGACATCCATTTTATGTATATATTTTTATTATTTTAATATTCGAAAATTATGTAAAAATTATATAATTATTAAAATACTAATCTCTAATAATAGTATTTGTATATAATGTAATATAAATATATCATAAGATATAAATCAAAATAGAGAGATATTGCTTGACAAAAAATCTAAATTCATCTTGTTACACACAAAATACTATATATTACATTAATATTAAACATGAAATTTAAGATATTACAAGAAATTTCACAAATTTACAAATTTACAAATTTACAAATAGAGAGATAAATGTTATGTAATTGTTTTTTTAATGTAATTTCGTTTTTTTAATGTAATTTCTTTTTTTTGATATTATATGTTAATCAAGTTCTAATTAACAAATTTACAATTTACTATTCAAATTATTATTATATGTTTAAATAGTTGGTGAGCAAATAAAGATGTAGTTAAAAAACTTGAGTTAAAAAACTAGAGATGTGAAGAAAAAATAAGTTTGGGTTATTTAATGAGAAGAGTAATAAAAAACAATAAAAAATAGCTAAAAAACTCTCTAAAAAACCCACCCGAGGTGGATGCTGTGAGAGGATGGCGAAAACCATTTCAAATTTGAAAAGAAAATGTGAGATGGGTGCAATGAACGAAATTGCGAAAGTGAGACTGGGTAGAAGTGGGTGGGTCCCGCAAGACTCCCTCTATCCTCCACCGTCCGATCATTCCGCTATAAAAAATCTCCATTGCTGCCTCTCTTGGAACAAGGGTTTTTGAGAGAGACTGTAATGGCGGTATCAAAAATTGTACTTCTTCTTCGAGCTTCCATGATAATGGCGCTTCTTTCTGCGATTGCATTGCCTACCGTTAACGCTCAATCGCTCTCTCCTTCTCCTGCGCCCGCTCCAGCCAGCGACGGTTCTCTCTACTTCTCCATTTCCTATTTCCGATTTCTTTATGTTTTTGCGCAGATCTCATTATTAGGTTCCGGATAATTCCCAATCTTTCTCGCATTTTTCGCTTCAGACAAGCCTTTTGAGGCTTCGAACATGCAAGAATCGATTATTCATGCAATTCTTTTGTGGTTTATGTTTTTGAGTTGCGAATTTTGAAAATAATTTAAGTAATTGTTCTAGCTGTTGGTAATATTTCAACATTTGAATTACAAGTGAAAATATCCATTCATACTGAGCAACATTTGAAGTAATTGCTTTTTTTCTTTGTAGCTAGTTTATTAAAACAAACTTTAGGTTGATTTTGGATGAATGATCACAATCTCAGCTACATTTTTGGCATTTTAGGAACTTCGGTTGATCAAGGGATAGCATACCTACTGATGCTGCTGGCTCTTGTGCTTACATACCTCATTCACCCACTTGATGCTTCCATCTTCTGAAGAGAATTCAGTTTCTCTCCTTTGCTTTGTGTTTGTAGCTTCAAGGGGAGAGGGAGTGGATGCAATAAATTACTTTAGAGTTTGGTTTACAAGTGTTTTGTGATTTAGTATCTCTTGATGCTAACATCCTGTTCGTCTAATGAATATCAGTATTGCCTATTGTTATTATGCTTTTAATCTAATTCTCATTTTCCTTGGTAATTTGCTGCCTGTAACTTTTGGCGGCAAATGACTAGGCAAACAAGAAAACATCAGAAGCCCCTTAAAATTTGACAAACTATTATAAAAGGGTAATAATTTTCAAGACACTGAAAACACTATGTAAAATAAAAAATGTCCTATACAAACAAGCAGTTGTGCTGCGTTTTTTTCATTCTTTTGTTTGTGCAACATCAAAGAATGTACATTTTGGGATCCTTTGAGATGGAGAAAGATGAAAAAGAAGTTTGATCAGCTTATTTGCGTCGTGCTTCTTTGAGTTGACTTCTTGGGTTTGTATTACCCAATGTATTACCCAAGTGCAGCAAGTGTCTTGAATTTAGTTGTATGTGTTGGTACGAGTAGAAAATTTGCAAGAGGCTAAGAGCACCTAATCAACTACAATCCGTTTTATTCACATGCCTTTCGTGTAGAGCGTACTTGACAACCTCATAACAAGAAACAACGATACCAACTGATGGTCCAGCACGAGCAACTCGAGGCCCAACCCCAGTAAACAACCCCCTCCAGCCTCCATCCCTGTCCAATACATGCCCATCCATCATAGCTCAAATCTCAATAACAATCTCAACTCTATGGGTTCATAGAACACCTAAGCAGTTGTTTAGTTCAATATGAGTGAGCATAAAAGATGAGGTGCAGTAATTGAGTACCTCCATATCTCTGCTAATGTCTGTCTTGTGGTCATCCTCATTTGTCTGGCCGGATCTTTCTGAAATTTGCAGTTCAAGAGCCAAATTAGCGAAGAACTTCAAACCATCCAGCAATAATAAACAGTTGTAAATATGAAAAAGAAATGTCAATGCTTTGATGCTATAATTTGTGTTCACAAAAAGAAAACAAGAACTGCAGCAATCCCACAAGTTTCAATAGTAAATTATCAAATGTTGTTCACAACAGCATGCATCTACATGTAAACAGGTGCATGGATATGAGATCATTTCTGCATGACTAAGCCGAAAGGATGGGCAGATGTTATTAATACCTTTCGCTTCTTTCACATCGGAAGGATAATCCAGAAATCTATTTCGGAAGAAGTGATCATCTATCAATCTGTAACTCCGTAAGTAGTCTATTCTTCACCTAGTTTGTTTTTTCTTTCAAGCCTCTTCCCATATTGCTATTTCATCATTAAATTTAATATTCAGATAATGAAATGTAAGGTAAGATCAACCACCTCTATTTGCCTCCGGGTTCTGGCAACATCTAGAGGGCATGTGGCCCCCGCAGCTAAGGTTCCGGCAACAAATCCAGCTGAAAAGTTTGCACCAAGGACGCTTAGCGTGCTAGGCTCCTCACCTTTTAACCTCATAAGGTTTCTTCTCATCTGCATTATGTTACATTGCTTGTCTTAGAGCCGTGACCTAAGATGAGCCTCTCTTGAATTTAAATAAATAAACAACGGAAGATGATCACTCACCGGCTCAAGTGTGGCCCAGCAGATTGCAGAAAACGGGACATCACGGGCAAGCTGTACTCCAAGACCAGTCCACAAGATACGGTATTTTTTTACTGTCAAACATGATTCAAAATAACCAGATTATAAAAAGGTACAGTTTAAAAACTTGTGCACGTAGCCTATAACACACCAAGTCACCAACCTTATGACATAAACATTAAGAGGAAAAAAAGATATATACTGGTTTTACTGGCAGGTTTATTATATATCTTGGGCATAATCATACACCCCTGGAAAGTAGACTTACGATTTTGAAGACTGTTTGCACTTTCCACAGGAGAAACCACCTCAAAAAGTGTCTTCAAAACTCCAGCAGGCCTTATACCTTGAGTATCCCTAAACGCCTGAAGACCATGTGAATAAAGAGGATGAAATGATATTGCTGGTACATAAAAATCTTCAAGATATACAAGTTAAAATCTTTAAGTGTAACAAGGAAATTTATTTGAAGAGACGATAACCATCCTTGTTGATTTCTTTCATTGCTCAAGTATAGGAAACATTTACGAAGAGAGTAAGAAGCACAACCAGCAAAGTACATCTCTTTGTTTTTGGGTTAGGGGAAGAATAGAATTTAGGACATCTATATCCAATTGAAAATGAAATTAAATTTATAGTAAGTTGGATGTCTGTATACATACATGAAGCTACAATAATATGTACAGAGCACTAACCTGCATGCGAGTTCTTGCTAATTCAACAGGATAGCAAGTAATACAAGCCAGTGATCGAGCAATAGAACCAGCTACTAGCGGTACATATGGTGTGAGATTTGGGGAGTCCTGCATTGTATATCCTTCCATGTAATTGCGGAGAAGATCATAACAAGGTAAGTATATTCCCACCTAGAGCATAACAAGGGATGATCAGCAATAACTATATAAGAGGGGGCAAACACAGTGCATGGAGAGGTTACTTACAGTTGGGATAGCAAGGGCTAAACTTGCATTCGTGCCCCTCCATAATTTAGAGACCCCCTCCTGCACAACAACTCCTGTTAAAACTCAATAATTATTAATTCTGTTTAAGATAAGCAACTTTTATAAGCACTATCCAGAATATTTTTGGTAGCCACATTGAACACAACATGCAGTCATCAAACATATGGCCTTTTATTTGCCAGTACCTAATCTGAAATGTAATACCATTATAGAAGGAAATAAACACCTTTCTCTACCCCAACCTACATCAAAGACAATAGGATGTATTCAAAACATATTAAAAAAAGAATGACAAAGTGAAACAGATCTTCATGGCAGAGTTTACAAGAAGTTTTTGAAATGTGAAAAATACATGCTAAGCTTTGTTAGATAACATAACATCAACAATTTTTCGAGTAAAACAAATAATATTAACAAACAAAACCAGTTACACAGATGAAATACATATTCCAAGCAGGAATGTTCTATAGATTACTAGTTTTCAAATGAAACAACATTCAAATCTTATGTTTGTGCAGGTAAACCAACCTGACGTATAACTTTGTAGAAGACATCCAAAGTTCCTTCATAGCTTGAGCACTGTGGGCGGCAACTAGGTTCACCTTCTAGAATGGCACGGTTCCATGTTTGAGTGGATTTTAGATCTTGGATCATCTAGAAGTGAAAAATTAAGCAGAGAAATTTAGCAAAATAGGCAACTTATGCCTTTTATGAACAATCATCTAGAATATGTTTACCGTTCCAGCTCCAGAACAAACCGGCTCACATTGACTCTGATAAGGAACACCAGCAGCCTGCGCTTGTAACCTCGTCTGCAAAACAATTAGAAACATAGAAACACCTTCACCAAACTATTATGTAGATAAATCTAATAAGTTTATCGCTGCACTCTTTTGCAAATCAAATAATATTATGGGTTTCAAACCATTTGCACAAGCAAGCAGGAAGCAGTAAATTATCCATAAAAGTCATCTGGAGAGGTCAAATATTTCAAAAATTAAGAGTACAAACTGTAATATTTCATATCACAAAACCGAAGGTACAAGGATTCCACTATGATGAATAGGAGATGATGTTGTGCATAGTAAGAAAATAAAAGTGAATTGTAGTTGAGGAAACCTTAACGACGTCGAGAGGGTTGACGATGATGGCGGAAATAACAGCGGCGCCGGAAGCGGAGAGTGCTCGTTCTCCCAAACCCAAATTAAAATCAGACAGCGATTTGTTGTATTTCTCCCTACTATCATCCCTCAACATATTGACGGAATCCACGTCTCCGTCAAAATCAACCTTCTTGGAGGCAGCGCTAATCCAGGACGGCGTCGGCGTATTCCTCGCTCCCACCATCCTTGCTCTTACACCAGCTTACAACAAAATTAGGGCTTATTTATCCCGGCAACGAGGGAATAAGAATTTCGAAATTATTTTCTTTTGTGTTGTGACTTGTGAGGAAGGAGAATTGGTTTGGTGGGCACTGTTTTGTTCCGAGAGTGAGATGACGTGGAGAGATGGGAAAGATGGATTCTGTGGTGTCGGGCGTGTCTCCTACTCCTCCGCTTCTTTGGTTACACCCTAAAATCACACCAATTAAAAATCTCTAGAAAATGAAAATGAATATCTTTGTTTTGTTGGAATTTTTTTTTTAAAATCATGAGATTTCGATTTCATGAATTTTCAATTCCTCCATTATGTGGGAATTGATCTTACCTAGTTTCCCTAGGTAATTCACTTTCCCTCATTTTACACATGCAATCTTAAATTCCCCTATTTTGATATCTCTATTGCGAATTTTAACCAAACACATTTTCCCAAAACCCCCTATATTACAAATCACCTAAATTCAATTCTCACAAATTACAATTTCTACGTTCAACCAAACGAGCACTGAGTACTACTCCCTTCGTCCCAAAATGTTAGTCCTATTTCTATTTTTAGACATAATTTTTTTCAATTATACCCTTACTCAAATTATTTTATTTATAGCCCAAAATTACTTTTTCAATCAAATCAACCTTCTACATTATCTTCTCCATCTTATTTTTCATCAATAGCTCAGTCAACCACCAATATCTCCATTAAATTTCTTCCATATTTACTTAATCTATTAAATTTCTTCCATCTTAAAAATTTCTAAACAACCCAAATTAATTTCTTAACCCCACATTTTTTTCATCTCATTTAATCTTTACATAAACCTCTTATTTAAATTAATAAATATTCCTAATCTACCTAATTTAACCCACTTAACCTATCTCATAGAGTAAATACACAACACAATAATCAACCCAAGCAAACCATAGCCTCCTCCGCTGGCTCCAATTCTTCCTCTCCCTCCTTCAAACCCCCAATTCTTCCTCTCCCTCATTATTTTAGTGGACTTGTTTGCCCTCTTCCTCCCAAAAACGGGTTAAGTAACCCTTTTTACAAAGTTTAGTGAATAAAGTAATCCGTTTTATACAAGGAAGGTAAACTAACCCTTCCTTTTTCTATTCTGTTACACGCGCTCCTCACTTCTCCTTCCTCTCCTTCCCTGCCGTTTTCTTCTTCCTCCATCTTCCTCTCCTTCACGCCGATCTTCTTCCTTCTCCTTCTCCATGCGGATTTTCTTCGTCCTCCTTCCCGGTGCTGTCGTCCTCGTCCTTCCTCTTCATTCGGAGCGAAAAAGCTCGTTCCTGTCAATCCTCCGACTCGCAGCGAACCGCCTCCACCAGAAACTCGACGCCACGCCTCGTCTCGGCTCCCATCGACTGGATTCAGTGGCTCGCATCTACTTTTCTGGTAAGATTAATGAAGCACGCTTCGGGCGCTTCATAAGAACTCTCTCGGGGTAGCTTCTGGGATGAAATTGAAGGTTTGACTTCATCAAACTAACAAAGCATCAATCTGTCGTCGCGATATAAGAAACTTCCTGCTGCAAATTCGAATTCGAGGTAAGATTCAATCTGTCATCATATAATTCCATGAATGTGAATGCTCAAACACACAAAATAATTAAATAAACAGTGATTTTAAAGACTTTCTGTATTTCTGATGACAAAATGTTGTTAAAAAAAGTATTTTGAAGGACAAATAAGATGAAGAACAATGATTGAATAAAATAATGGAAACTGGATGACAGAGTGTTGATGAATATAGAATGAAACTGATGAATGTTGATCCTGATGACAATATGATGCTCATATGGAATACTGATTAGATACAGAATTATAATTTTGAGGACAAAATATTGGATTAGGTTTGGAAAGTTGAGGACATGATATTGAACTTAGATTTAATATTGTAAATGTGATGACAGTTTGATAAATAGATTAATTTCAATTCAGGACACAATTATTTTTTTATAATTAGATTTAGCATATTAAGTGTGATGACAGGTTGATAAATTAGATTCATTAAAATTAAGGAATTGAACAGTGATGACAAATGTTGATGGATTTAGATGACAAACTAATGGTAATGTAATTTTGATGACAGTATTGTTGTTTAAAAAAAGAAGTTGATGCCAAGATTTTGAACTTAGATTAATTAAGTGTGGTGAAAGATTGATAATTAGATTCATTATAATTCAGTAAATTGAACAATGATGACAAAATGTAGATGGATTTAGATAACAAACCAATGGTTAGACATAATGTAATTTTGATGAGAAAACATTTTTTAAGAGAAATATAATTATGATAATTGAAATTTGATGATATGCTAAATGTTAAATTTGGATTTATTATATCATAGTTGATGTGTGTTGGATGACATTATTGAGATGAAATATAGGATGATGCTATGAATTATAAACATGAAGACAGATATAATACGAAGACAGTGTTGTTGTTTAAGGAAAGGAGTTGATGACAGGATTTGGAACTTAGATTCAGAATATTAGGTGTGATGACAGATTGAAAATTAGATTCATTACAATTAGGGAATTGTACAGTGATGACAAAATGTTTATGAAGACAATAACTTGTGCTATGCAGGTACAAATGAATATTCTAACTGTATGTTGGGGGGGGGGGGAATGGAAGATGAAAGATGGTTCGAATGCTTATGTTGGGACATTGGTTTCAAAAGAATTTGTAATCGACATAAACATAGGGCTGGATGGTGCAAAGGATACCATTATTCAAAGGTTTAATTTGAAGACACAAGCACATGAAATTGAGTTGTCGCACTTGAACCCTTTCAAGAAAATTCAGATACCATATATTGTGGACACGGAGGAGGACTTCAAGTGTTTCATTGACATCAACAAATCAGAGAAGGTGCAATGGAGTGTGCCTTTGTATGTGACAGAGAGAAAGAAGAAGAAGACAACTAAAACGACAGTAGTGAGTGAAAAAAACAGCCTTGTTGCATTTCAGAATGATTATGAGATGGAAAATGGGAGTGAGGTAATTAGTTGTGAATCAAGGGACAAAAATACTGAATGGGGAGAAATTATTGAGGGTGATAGTCCTAGTTATGAAGACTACACAGGGTTCATCCATATTGGACAGATTTTTGACTCAAAGGAGATGCTGAAAGTTGCCATTAGGAAAGTCGCTATGAGGGAGAACTTTGTGTACAAAGTCTATAAGTCAACACCTGATTTATTTACTGTCAAGTGTGCAGATGAGAACTGCAACTGGGGGCTGAGGGCAATGGTGTTCAAAGACACACATTTCTTTGAGATAAGAAAGTATAGAGAAGAACACACATGCTCTTTTGACTTTAGGTGTGAAAACCAGTGCAAGCCAACATACAAGATGGTTGAAGAACAGATAAAAACAAGGTAAAAAAAATATATGCAAATAGTTATGGTTTTATACAAACACATTAATATTGAAAGATGACAGTTTGGTTGATTTATTGTGTGTGTAGGTATGAAGGGGTGAAAACTGGACCAAACCCTAAAAGTATCCAGAACGACA
The DNA here is from genome assembly GCA_029168935.1 of Oxyria digyna. Classification (NCBI taxonomy): domain Eukaryota; kingdom Viridiplantae; phylum Streptophyta; class Magnoliopsida; order Caryophyllales; family Polygonaceae; genus Oxyria; species Oxyria digyna. Next base: position 26,657,595 of record JAPVLV010000013.1, read on the forward strand.
TGAGGAAAGAACATTGTATGGATGTGAGCTATTGGAAGGCTTTGAAGGCAAAGGAATGGGCACAAAATTTGATTAGAGGAACACCGGAAGAAAACTATGGAATGTTGCCTATCTATTGCCACATGATCAAACAAGTCAACATAGGCACATACACAAAGCTTGAGGTTGATGACGAAAATCGCTTCAAATATGTGTTCATAGCTCTAGGAGCGACAATAAGAGGATTCAATCAAATGCGAAAGGTATGTAGACATACATTGCTATACTTGATGACAGATAATGATGATGATTAAATAGAATTATATTAGAAAATATTATTACACTATATTCTGGAAAATTTGGCATATAAAAACAAATGATGACAGTTTTGATACAATAACATTCTACAAGATATAGATTTTGCTTTATAACAAACTTTTGATGTAAGTGAAATGAAGCGCGCGAAGCACGCTTCATAAGAAATATAAAAAAGATGAAATCTTACAATAGATGGACTAAGGATGACAATATGTGTTGAGAATATGTGTTGATGACAGAATTTTAAAATAAGGTAAAGCATGGAAGGATGAATGAGGACAGTGTTTGAAAAATATTAAAAATATTAATGACGACAGTATTTGATGACAGTATTATTACAAAAAAAATCTTAAAATGTGTATTGCTCAGAATATGTGTTGAAGGATGCATGATGACAGTTTTGGATGACAGTATTATTTGATGACAGTATTTGATGACAGAATTCTTGAAGGATGCATGATAACAGTGTATGAAGAAAATAAAAAAATTACAATGAATAATTCTATATTTCAATGGGTTTGTAACAAAAATATATAAAAAATGAGTGTTGATGACATAATACTTTTGTTTTGAAGGTAATCATGGTGGATGGAACGCATTTGCATACAAAGTACAAAGGACACCTATTGATTGCAACTGCGCAGGATGCGAACCAACAAATTTATCCATTGGCGTATGCAATTGTTGATTCAGAAAATGATGGATCTTGGACATTCTTCTTCCAACAACTTATTACAGTGATCCCTAGTTCACAGGAGTTGGTGATTGTGTCTGATAGGCATCAAAGTATTATAAAGGCAGTGGAGAGCATGCATACATCAGCAAAGCATTGTGTGTGTAGAAGACATGTTCATCAAAACCTCAAGCAAAGGTATAAGGACAGGGGTGTGCACAAACTCTTCACTTTGGCTGCAAACAACTATACAAGAAGGGAATTTGAGGAGAACTTCAAGAAGATATGTGCAATAAATCAGGAAATGGGGGATTACTTGGTTATTTCCAAATTTGAGAAATGGGCAAGATCACATTGCAAAGGAGACCGATACAACCTAATGACTACAAACAATTCAGAGACCATTAATAAAGGTCCTACTAGAGGCTAGGTCATTTCAGGTTGTTACCCTATTGGAGTGTGTTTTAGAAATGCTGATAAGATGATTCGTTGAAAGGCGCAACAAAATAGAAGAAGCCCTGAGTAAAGTGGTGCCACCAAACATAGAGGAAATACTTCAAAAAAGGCATAAGCTGTCCAAGAAATATGAAGTGAGGGCATTGAATGGATTCCAATACCAGGTGATTAGAGGAGATTTCTATGGAGTTGTGGATTTGGCAAAAAGAAGCTGCACTTGCAGAGTGTTTGATCTAGACCATATTCCATGTGTACATGGAATGGCGGCAATGCAGAAAGCAAAGGTGAAGGTGACAAGATTCGTGAGTGACTATTACAGATTTGAGAATTGGATGAATTCTTACAAGGAGACCATATATCCTGTGCCTAGGCAAATTGAAGAAATGATTCCAGAGGAGTTCATGAACATACAATGCCTACCTCCCAAGCTAGAGACAAGAACAGGGAAACTTAAGAAGAAAAGAATACCGTCAATTGGTGAGTTCCCAAATCATAGCAAGATGAGGTGTGGACCAAGAAGACCCGCAAGATGCAGTATATGTGGATCCACTGGACACAACAGAACATCTTGCATGAACAAAACCCCAGAAGCCAGAAGTTCTTCGTTTGTTCTAGAATAGTTTGATTACATTGATAAAATACTATTACACATATATAGCTTGCATTACTGTCCTTTTTGAATTGATTTGAACAAGGATTTTGGATGACAATGCACATGGTCATTGCAATAAATAAAAATTGATGAACTATTGGATGAATATATTAAATCCTAACTTGTTTTGCATGAGAAAAGCACACAGATGGAGGTAGATGACAGATGACAGTTGATGACAGTTGAACAATCATCAACCCATAAAATTGTCATCAAGCTCTATCACAAAATTATGAGAAGTGAAATGAAGCACGCGTAGCGTGCTTCATAAGATAAATACAAAAATTATAAATCAAATGATGATAGATGACAGAATACAAAAAGAAATCTGATTAAACAGTTGATGACAATTTAGATAATTTGCCTATAAGACAAAATGATAACTCTGTCATCCATGATGACAAGTATATGAAATCATAACATATTAATAAAACATGGATTTAAAAGATTCAAAAATTTAGAACATTTGATTACAGATGAAAAAATAAATGACAATATCAATATCTGTCATCGAAAGCAAAATAGGAATTGATTCTTTTATTGGATAAGTTCGACACATAAAGTGAAGTTACATTGATGAAAGATCATAAAGGAAAATACTAATCCCATAGCAAAAGGACACAACAACACTCGGATAAGCCATAAAAACCACTAAATTCCATAGGTAGATGACAGAGACACATAAAGAGGTTAAGCTCTTTTGACAACCCAAACCAGGTACACAAGCAAACTAGCACTTCTCCCCATCACTTCAAATAGGGGACCTTGATCCTTCTTTATTTTATTGTCTGCAACAAACTTCCTCCAACCTTTACCAAACCTATAGCAATTGTTTGGATTCCCATGGTCACTGAATTTCACCATTACATCCCAAAGTTGTTCTTTGTTTTCCACAACCAAGAGATTAGGCTGAAATATATTCATTGGATAAGTTCTTCGTTTGTTCTTTGAACTCCTTGAGATATTCATTGGCATGGTCAAAAGGGATTGGCTGAAATATATAAAACGAAATCATATTAAAATTTGAAAGAAAACTGAAAAAGAGATTAGGCAATAACATAAAGGATGAAGATTTTTACCAATCTACAATCATTTTCCACCATTGATCTCTGCATCTCAACAAGAAAATTATCTTCCCAGTTGATATCATCTGCCATTGTGAGGAAAGTACTGCACAAACTCGGGTTATAAATAAAATGAGTGCCAATGAACTTACAACAAAAGAAAAAATTTGAAAAATGAAATACTTGCCTTGTAAAGGATTTGCTATGTGGAAATATACAAAAAAAAGATCAAAAGGGAAAGTGTGGGATATCTGGAATGGAAGATGAGGATATATATATGAAAGGAGTTAGGGTTACATAGAATACATTAAATTGGTCAAACACACATTTAATGCTATTGGTTGTTAGGTGAGTATTAAAATCAACAATCATTGATGACAATGATCTAGAGTAAAATAGGTACAAAAATGATGACAGTGTAATAAAACTTTTCTGTCATCTGGATGACAGTATGATAGAATCACAATCATTAAAAACTATATATAGGGGACAAACAAAAAACACTTTATATAATTTGTCATCACTAAAATTAGATTTCAAAACATACTGTCGTCATTACAAACACTGGAGTACAAAGGCACACATTATCCCAAATTGTCTTACACAAGTGAAACAAACATTGTCGTCCATGATATCACTATTAACAAGTTTTACTGAAAGTGAAAAAAAAAAGCTGAATCATTTCTTTGGCTTGGTACGATTAAGAGGTAGAGGCTTCCACACAATCTCTTGGTGAAATAGTTCAATGGCCATCTTCTCCCTAAGTGCCCTCACATGATCGTCATCCAACTCATCCAAGGAACTCCCAAATGCAAAAGCTTCAATGTACTTTAATGTAAAGAGATCACAATTACCACTGAAACCAAAGAAACACAAAAATAAAAAGGGTTATGCAGTGTAAGATTGAGAAAAAATAAGTACAACAGAAATTAGAATAAGTTAAGAATAAAATGCTAGAAAAAGGAATAATGAATACATACCCAACATCTTGGGGGAGAGAAGGATGCCTAGTGAGAGTGAAATCATTGTCTAGGTTCCCGAGGTGATTGAACATCCCACTTCTGTTTAACAAAACATGGAGTAATTTGCAAAGAGGCTGAAGAGATTCAATAATGAATTCATCCTTGTAGAAACTAGCTCTCGATTCTAGGGTATATAAAAAGTCCATAACAGTAATATGCTTCTTAAACAAGTCTATCTCTAGACCAACCCAATGTTCTTCATTGATATTAAATGGTGAGTAAACCCTTGAGACGCCATTAGCCCACGATTTCCCATAGGCTGGTGGATGAGCACCAGAAAAGTAATCAAGATGGAAATTAAGGTTGTAATCTATACCAGACAACACCTTCTCAAGACACTGGGGGTTCATCCTACTAAACCAAACCCAGTCCAGAATAACTACATCCTTGAATTTCTCTCTCTCATCAAATATTCTTTTCCTCATGAAATATAGGGCTTCAGATAAATGCTGGAAGACACAAAAGAATTCTAGCATTTATATACAAATAAATAAATAATAAATATAAATAACTGGTTTCAATGATAAAACACTTACAACGTCATCGAACCAACAATTCTTCTTAATCAACTTCCGGAATAAAGGGTTAGAGAGGCTAATATCATTCCCTTTTATAGTGGCTTCTTCCTTGCTGCAAAAAATGAAGAGGAGAAAAAAAAATGTCATCAGACAATATATGTCATCATTCAAAACTGAAAATAAACAATACAAAAATATAATGATAAAGTGCTTGATGACAGATGTATAATAGGTCTAACAAAAAATGTTGATGAAAAGAATTATGATAATTCGACATAGAAAAGTTGATGACAATGTGTTGATAGCTTAGATAATAAAGTGCTTGATGACAAGATTGATGACAGGACTGTCATCAAACCTAAAAGTGTTTGATGACAGGACTGTCATCAAACCTATAAATGTTTGATGACAAGATTGCATCAAGCACTCTTGTAGACAAAATGAAGCGTGCTACGCACGCTTCATGAGATATAAACATAAAAATGCACTTAAGCCATGAAATAAAAGATTTGATGACAAAGTTAAGATAAGAATTAAAAAAATATAATAGATATGACAAAATATAGATTTGATGACAAAATAATGATTAGAAAATTATAACTAAAAACAAATACAACATACCCATCTTTTAGCCATGAATAGAAGACCAAGCGATCGTCGTATTCGTAGAAAGAGTACGCTGGTCTGGGAGGCATACCAATGGCTTTAGATGGCACTGCGAAGGGACTTAGAAGGACAGGGCTAGGATGACCTACCCTAGAAGACTTCCTAGGCAACTTGTCATCAGGAGCCACATTGTCTTCAGGTGCCACATTGTCTTCAGATTCAACATTGTCTTCAGATTCCATGTTATCAATATCAAGACCTTCCCCAACTTCCACAGGATTGACTGGAACATCTGCCACATAATCTACAACTTCAAACACCTCCTCTATGATGACAACCTTGTCATCATCAACCATACCAACCTTGTCATCCTCTGTGTTGACCAAGTTGTCATCAACAACCATTCTATCACCAATTTCTGGTTCAAATACAATAGGAGGTGTAAGGAATGCATTTTGGGACCCAGATGGAATCACTAGAAATCCAGCATCACTTTCACCAACAAACAAGTCGACGTTGTTGCAATCTGATTTACCATCATCAACTACAACATCTACCTCTTGTTCCTTTGTATCCTTGGGGATATCCAGATATTGCTTCAGGGAAGGTAAACTGACACCAAGAGATAGTGGAATATTGGACTCACCCACACTGTCCTCCTTGGCAATATCTTCAGACCTAGGTTTGCAATTGGATTTTGACTTCTCAGATGAAGAAAACACAAGTTTTTCAGTACCTCCACCATTACTGTCTACACCTTTATTTGAATTGCTACGCTGAACAGGGAGAGTAGATGGCCCACCAACACTGTCCTCAAGATTAAGCTCAACAGTGGCAGAGGGAAGCACAACCTTTCCAACACTGTCCTCCACATTTTTTCCACCAATAATCCTCACAGAAGCATCAACAAATCCACAAGCTTCCTCCAACACTTTAAGATTGTTGTGGATTGGATCGGTTGGAAGAGGAGTTGATTCAGCTTGGTTGGCTCTTGTTGAAGATATAAAAGTCTCAATGAGGCTCCCGATATCAACTAGCTTTTTGAAGACATCCTCTAGCTTCAAGGTGTGACCAGTAACAGTACCTTGAACATCAGCCATCATAGTGCACATGTGATCAACCTTCTTGCTCAGATCAGAAATCTTCTCAGAGGTGTCATTATTGTTCGAACCTTGAGGAACGCTTGAGTTGCCTGTAATGCCGGGGAGTTTGGATCAAAGCGAGCACTCTTGGGATCAAACCTTCTTGAATCTGTCTTTGTTTTAGCACTAGATGATGAGGAAGCTGATCCTTTTGCATTTGAGGACACAATCTTGGATGAACTGCCTCCAGACAACTTTGAATTCAAACTCCGAAGAACACTGCTAACCGCAACATCTACATTCTTCACCGGATCCCTCATAGGAAGCGCACTAGTAGGAATTGGCTTATCTGTTAGAATAACAGATATCTTCCTTGGAGAAGTTCTCAACACCAATGTTGAGTTTGGATTGCAAACCTTCTTCCCCTTTGGAGCTTGTTCTAAGTGAAGAGTCTTTTTAGGAGAAATTTTCTTTGTTGCGACTGTCTTCAATAACCGGGGAGATTGCTTATCAGACTTAGCAACCTTCAACTTTATCTTCAGAGATGGGTTAGGGTCAACCTTGCGAGCCCTAGTAACCCTTACAGCTGGAGCCTGATTGACAGTCTCGTTCTTCCTCTTGCGTGTATACACTTTAGCCTTTGGAATAGTAGCTGCAATCTCAGTGTTGAAGGAAGCTTCTTTGCCAGCCTTCTCTTTCGCCACATTCAGAATATGCTCGGCAAATCCATCAAATAGTGGGTCCTCGCTTTCATCCGGAAAATTCAGATTCTCTAATCTTTCATGCTCTGAATATGGGGGATATCTACAATACTGAACAAAAAAGAAGACAAAAATTAGATATAGATAAAAAGTATTACAAGACAATATATAAAACCAAACTAAAAAAGATGAAGGAAGAAATAAATACCAGATTAGTTTCATTAACTTGTCTCGTAATTGCGCTAAACCAAATACTACTAACTTCCTTGTTGAACCAACGAAGACAGTAAGGGATTTGTCTTGCACCAGCTGTAGTACACTTTACAATATCCCGAAACTGAGGGAATGTTTCAAGAATCCAAACCTAAACAGATAGAAAAAAAAAAGTATAAGCAGGTTGAAGACAGATACCATAGTTGATGACAGATACCAAAGTTGATGACATATACCATAGTTGATGACATATACAATAGTTGATGACATATACAATAGTTCATGACATATACCATAGTTAAAAGAAGGAAAAAACTAATTAAAAGAAAAATTAGATGCAGATACGATAGATGATGACATAATGCTATAAAAAAGATTTAAACAAATAATATGACAGATGAGAAAAAAGGAATGAATGTGAAATGAAGCGCCCGAAGCGCGCTTCATAAGAAATATGAGAGGATAATAAGTATGAATCATTCAATTAAGATGACAGAATTGATAGGATCATGACATGAAGAACAAAAGAGGTAGTGATGACAAGTGTTTATGAAAATCAGAAATGCAAAAAAAATATAGTATAAACAAACATGTCATGACATACTTAAAAAACATAATTGATGACAGTTGTATAATTAACTCAGTAATACAAGATATAGAAAAGAAACATGTGAGCTAAAAATATAAATAGGCTAATTGAAAGAGATGATGACAAAATGATCTGATGGAAAAAACTAAATAGGATATGAGATCAGTTTAAAAAATACCTTAAAAGCTATGGGAAATCCATGCAAGTAAATTGTAACTCTGGTGTCATGAGGACGCTCGCCTTTCTCTGGCTTCCCAATAGTAGTTGCCTTCATCAAACGCTCAATTGTTGTAGAGTACACTAACCTCCCCCATGGATACTTCCGAAATTCATCCATATTTGTTGACAACTTGTAGAATTCAGACCGAATAGGCTGATTTGGTCGTTGAGGAAGGAGAATGCCCTCAACAATAAGAAGATATGCCAAACTCAGCTTCCTAGCTGGATCGGCCTCGATAGCAAAGAATGCTAAGAACTCTGTAAATTTACAACTTCTGACCCAAAATTTATCAATCATATTTGCATTAGGGATTTCATAGTTGGCACTACCATGGCAATCCAACCCGGTTACAGCTGCAAACTCAGGGAGACCGAACTGGCACACATGGTCTTTGATGTTGAACCACATTTCATGAGATTTCTCTGTCTTGACTTGATGAATGATGAAATAGTAGAGCAACTGAGATGAAACCTTTAATTGGTCGGCCCAGATAACAATAGGGGCAAAAATTCCATTCCTTATTTCATGGAGTCCATCAGCCCCAAGATCCTCATCAATAATGCGAAAGACGTCCCAATGTGCAAACATATTCACCTGAGATGACATATGCATGGATTGCGGGAAAACATTCTCTACTTTGGAAATATCCATCTCAGCCTAAGAAAGGAAAACAGAACAAAAAAAGCTTTAATACGGCATACAAGATACTGTAATCAAATCTCAAAAACCTTAGATAACTACTGTCATCAAATTCAACAAAAAATCAAATATAGAGCACTAAACTGTCATCCAAGAGACCTAATATAAATTATTAGAACAAACATGATAGAAATTTGATGAGAAATAAACATTGTCATCAACAAGAAGAAATAGACAAACAAATCCTAATATAGAAGATTTTGTAATCAAATCTCAAAAACTTTTAAATAACTACTGTCATCAACATTCAAAACAAAAATCAAATACAACAAAAATACTGTCATCAAAGAGTCCTAAAAAACTGTATTTGAACAAAACAAATTGTCATCCACATTGCCATCCACATTGTCATCCACATTTGAACAAAACACACTGTCATTAAAACAAAAACCAGATGTATAACCAAACTAACTGTCATCGAAACTACAAAACTAACATCAATTACACGCAAACAACAATAAGAAAGAACAAAAAAAAACAAAATACCATAAATATGATGACAAATACAAAAATTAAACAAATAAAACTGTAATCAACACATGCAACTGAGATAGTAGAGCAACTGAGATGAAACCTTTAATTGGTCGGCCCAGATAACAATAGGGGCAAAAATTCCATTCCTTATTTCATGGAGTCCATCAGCCCCAAGATCCTCATCAATAATGCGAAAGACGTCCCAATGTGCAAACATATTCACCTGAGATGACATGTGCATGGATTGCGGGAAAACATTCTCTACTTTGGAAATATCCATCTCAGCCTAAGAAAGGAAAACAAAACAAAAAAAGCTTTAATACGGCATACAAGATACTGTAATCAAATCTCAAAAACCTTAGATAACTACTGTCATCAAATTCAACAAAAAATCAAATATAGAGCACTAAACTGTCATCCAAGAGACCTAATATAAATTATTAGAACAAACATGATAGAAATTTGATGAGAGATAAACATTGTCATCAACAAGAAGAAATAGACAAACAAATCCTAATATAGAAGATTTTGTAATCAAATCTCAAAAACTTTTAAATAACTACTGTCATCAACATTCAAAACAAAAATCAAATACAACAAAAATACTGTCATCAAAGAGTCCTAAAAAACTGTATTTGAACAAAACAAATTGTCATCCACATTGTCATCCACATTTGAACAAAACACATTGTCATTAAAACAAAAACCAGATGTATAACCAAACTAACTGTCATCGAAACTACAAAACTAACATCAATTACACGCAAACAACAATAAGAAAGAACAAAAAAAAAACAAAATACCATAAATATGATGACAAATACAAAAATTAAACAAATAAAACTGTAATCAACACATGCAAAAGGACGGACAAGTAAAAATCAAAGAGATACTGTAAAAAAAGTGCAATTCGCAAGCAAAACACACAAAACAACACTGTAATCAAATCGAAAAAAGCAAAACCGCACTCAAAATCAAACCGTAAAACCTAAAAACACAAAACAAAAGCAAAAACTGAATTAAATACATACATGTGACTGATTGTGGATGAAATTTGGTCGAAATACACACAGAAACAAGAGGAGAACAATTGCATTACAGAAAAACAACAAAACATCGATCAAAACCCCAATTTCTATAGAAATCAACCAAAAACCGAAATAAACAGTACCTGGAGATCGCGCGAGAGGAAAGAAGCTCGAAATCGACGAGAAACAACAAGAAATCGGATGGAAATCACGCGGAATGATTGGAAGAGGAAGGAGGAGTGAAGAGGGAGAGAAAGAGGAAAGTAACGGGAAGAAAAATTGTGAATGGAAACTGGAGAGAATTTAATTAGAGAAGGTATATATATTTTTCTATTAAAAATTTAATTAAAAAATAGGGAGGGTTAGTTAGCACTCTAAATTAGAAGGCATGTTATATTACACTCAAAAGAGTGTAATAAGCTGCAAAGGGCCCCGTTTTGCGCTCTTCCTCTCCCTCCTTCAAACCCCCAATTCTTTTTCAATCGCCAAATCCATATTGGACCTAAACACATCCTTTCTGAGGCCCGTTTTTATGGGATCGAGCCCCTCCTGATCACCTCCTCTATGTTCTTCAACCGGAGGCGGTGAATAGGGTTTAGGGTTCCATCAATCGGAGGCGGGAGCGGCAGACGTGGGTCTGAGAGGCCGAAGCGGGAGGCAATGGCAGGAAAGCAGGCGTGGCTCTCCGGTGGTTTTCTGTCTCAGATCAACCGTCAAACCCTCACCACCTTGCCTTTGATTTCGCCTTCGCTGGTGAGTCTCCGACTCCGGGTCGCCTCTATCCAGGTCCTTCTGCGTCTTGTTGCGGGAAGAGGAAGACAATGAACAGTGCACTTCAGATTTGGTTTAGATTTAGGGGTATTTTGGGTTTTTGCTTTTTCTATATAATTTTCTATATTATTTTTGAACTCAGCTTGAATTCTGATTGGTTGTAATGTGTACTTCATTTTCTCCTTAATCCAAGAGCTTTTTATATAATAGGACTAACATTTTGGGACGGAGGGAGAAGTTTTTTACCCAAGACTCTAACAGATTTTTAGATCTTTACCCTCGGTTATTAAATTTGAGGAAAACAATCTCTTTTCTAAAATCAAATAAAGATTTGGTAGATTTATGTTAAATTTCATTATATTTTTTATTATGATGTGTTTATATTTTTCCTTCTTAGGGCTACAATTTCCTTTTTCAGTAAGCTTAATCTATGCCCTAAGGGTATTGGTTAGAAAGACACTTGCTAATATTCCCTTCCACCTCTGATGTCGACTTCTTTCCGTGCCCTTAAAATCGTCTTCTACATCCTCGAATCTGATTCCATTCAATATGCTTGATATCATGTCTCCTCCTTCAACGAGATCCAAAAATACATCAGCCTGGATTCGGGCCAGACCACCAACTCGCCCCTCACGATGCTCTTGATTAATAAAGAAATAATACCGAAGCCGAAACCGAAAGAAGATCGATAATATGATTTAACGGAAAGTCAAGACGGATATCTCCCTTAATTCGGAAAACGCCTCACAGTGTGACGGTTCGATGGCGTTTTGAATCCCAGAATACAACTACAACACTTCTAATCTGCAGAACTCGAAACAGAAGACAACGAACATTTTTCTGTGTTTTACTCTCATACTCGACAAAAGAAGAGGAAGAAATGATCACACGACTTAGGGGGATTGTGTGATTGCGATGCTCTGAATGCTTTGCAGAGCGCCTGACGTGACTAACAGAGAGGGAGAAGTAGAGAGATTTGTTGAAGACTTGGTCCAAATAGAATATACGAAGTACCCCATTGGGCTTAAAGGCCCATTCCTCAAGCATCAAGCCCGAGTGTGGGCCCGACCCGACCTGACCAACCTCGCCCCGATCCGTTCTGAACTCAACCGCGCGCGTGTGGTCTTGGAGGAGCTCTCCCACTCAAGAGAGTCTTCATTCTACTCAAGGGATACCCTCAATTTATCAACCCCCACTTCCATTGTGGGACAAGATTTATCCCACATAAAACCCAAAACGTTGCCTTGCAATCAACCATTTTTGGGCTCGCATTATGAATTCAAACGGAATACGAATTTGGCATATGAGCATTGTTTGTGCCTAAAAATACAACTAGAAGGAAATGCGGAGAGATGCTACGCGTAGATGAAGACGACTACGAGAGTTTCTGCTTCTTGGCCGTCATTTTATTTGTACACACATGGACACCTATAAGTAGACCCGGGAAACGGGTCGGGCGAGTCGGGTTCGGGTCAGAGTACATCGGGTTTAGTATATTTCGAGTCGGGTCATTTCAGGTTTAAAATTTACCGGGTCAAAACAGGTCGGGTTAGGACGGGTTTATCTCCGGTTCGGATCAACCCATCGGGTCTGATTGCGCAATTTTTTTATTCCTTTTTATACTTATTTATAAATAAGTTTGCAATGGATAAACAAATCGTTGAACATTTATCTCTTCTATATACTTTTTCAATGAATATTTTGTCAAATTGAGCGTTTAAGCCTATTTAAGGTATTTTAGCGTTTACGCATAGTTTCGAGTCTCGTTTTGTGTGAGTGAGACCTTATTGTGACTTTATATACCTAATAAGACTAAGTTGTATAATGTTTTCAACAATGATCAACATCGATGTTGTAGACCATACATATTGTGACAAGTTAGAGAGTTATCACTAGTTTGGTTTTTATAAAGGAGGTGCAATTTGAAAAGTTAGAAGTTGTGATTAGAAGTTACCCACATGATCTTTTAGCGTTTACGCATAGTTTCAGTATAAAATAAAATGACTTATTTTCTTATATTTGAACTTTGAGTCATGTTCTTCAAACTAACAGACATATAACAAAGTATAATGTTCAATCAATAACCATATAATTTCTAATGTAAGTATATAAAAGTATATTATAATTTATTAAATAATCATCCATAAATTTTAGTCTCCAACATAAACTCTAGTTTATATAAATTCTTAATTATTAAAGAGTATTCCGTATAATAAAATTTATGTAAACACTAAACAATTATTAAACAATCCATACAAGCTAGAATTATAGCTCACAATATCATTTAATATTGGGTTAGAATATCGTAAACTAGTGAATAGTGATGATGGTTACACAAAATTTAAACATTTAAAAAATAACTAGAAGAAGTAATAAATCTCATTGTAATAAATCTCATTAAAAATTAAGTGGTTGGTGGCTCTATTTAAATTTGTATATATAAAACTTGTCTACCCTCATTTCCCACATCGAGAACTTGCAAATGGATCATTGTCTCAATCTTCTATATAACCTTGCATTTTTTGCTACATAAATCCAATCCGTACCACATCGACCAAATGGAAAAACATGAAACTCTAAATGTGTATATAAGGTTGGTACAAGTTGTTGACTCCTTACAATTCAATTTGGGTATGTTTTCTTGATTGGACTTTTAAAATGAAAGCCCGTAATAAGTAAAACAATATATTATTTAGGCCTAATCAACCTAATTTTTATTTTAAAGCTTGTTTTTATAAACAAAATTTATAACATAGCAGCAAAATATCATTTTTTTTTCCTATCAATTTTTTGATTTTTTCATATTTGTTTCCTATTTTTATTTTCTAGTTGTTTTTTTGGTAAGAGTGTAAGACCCAACGGGTTGACCCGACCCAACCCGTTTTTGACCCAGCAAAATGTCGGGTCATCAGGTCGGGTCTAAATCGGGTTTCGGGTTTAATTTAACGGGTTAAGAGCACAAAAAATCGGGCGGATTCGGGTCGGGTTTGCGGGTCGGGTCATATTTCCCAGGTCTACCTATAAGGCTTCCAATAACATTGAGCATGTGATTGGATAGGACAAGAGAAGCTTCTCAAGGTTGCAATCTTGATTGCAACATTGAGAACACACGGGGCCCTCTTAGGTTCATGAGTCTCAAAAAAAAAAGAAATAAAACGAGACAAAAGTGTTCACATTTTCGTTCAACTTGTCTTTCTTCAAAGGCTTACATCGATCAACTTTTTTAGCCACAACAAAAGCTTAATAGTCACCAAATTAATTCTAAAATGTGACTCTTGCAATACAATCTTAATGGATGAAAATACATTTATTTATCTACCGAAATGAAGAGTCTAAATACTGGGGACGAAAGGTTAGAAAGTAATGCAATCTTGATTTGGCTCTTTCTCCTTCGTCTGAACTCCAAATTGCATGATTCCAAATCCCAGAGTTTCATATTGAAGTCGTCTTGAATCCCTCAAAATTTGAGCTTGGTTGGATAATGGACCAGGGAGTTATGACCTTTTTAACGAGGGATCGCAGATGAATCCGAGAAGATGTTGCCTCAGGTGGGTTGTCTACTTTTGTCTTGGGCTTGTGAAGCTTCTCTTCATCCATAATCACATCACTGTTAAGCATGAGGTTGTCTTGAATGGATCTGATTGTGTGATTTTTAAGCAGGCTGTGATATATGATTGGTTGTCATGGACATGCTATAACTGTGAAGTCTTTGGTCACTCTAACTCTAAATGCAAACATAACATAAATAATGTCAATGTTAATGATAGTGTGACAACTAAGCATAGTAATGTTGTGAACAAGGTCTGGATCCCCAAAGTTAATACCAAAGGTATTACTGAGAATCAGCAACAAGAATTTGTTGGGGATGGGGTGAATTTAATTGATCATCCATCCAACTCTAAGACCAAGAGTACTACTGCTAGTGGATCTGTGAGCTCTCCTCAAGCCAGCTCTGGGGATGGTTACACTTTGTCAGAGAATGTCAGTGAACATGAATGGGAAAAAAACAATAGGGAAGAAAATTGTGAATCAGAATGTGGCTCTTAAAGGTGGTGGTAAGAGTAAGAACAAGTCTAGAGTGGCTACTAAGAATTCATTTGATAAGTTTGGAAAGAGTTGTAGTGACTCTGGTTAGAGTGGCCATGGATGAGATTATAATTGGAGCATGGAACACTAGGGGGCTTAGCTCCCTCCTTAGAATAAAACTCACCAATTCTTTTATTAAGAGAAATAAGCTTGTGTCTGGCCTTCTTGAGACTAAAATTTTGAGTAATAAGGAGGATATTATCCATATATAAATCCCTCATGAGTTCCTTAAATTATTGTGCCAATGCTACCTCTGTCCATAAAGGGAGAATTTGGATCACTTGGAATCCTAGGGTGGTGGATGTGTCTTTCTTGGTTGTTAGCTACCCGTTCATTCATGTTCTTAATGGTGATGCTAAATTTTTGGCTACTTTTGTCTATGGATCTAATGCCTTTCTTGGAAGGGCTGATTTGTGGAAGGATCTTACTGGCCTTGCTAGTAGTACTTATTAGCCTTGGGATTGTTTGGGTGATTTTAATTGCATTCTTGATTCAAGTGAGAGGCTCCACTTTAGAGATGTTGTTGATGTGACCTTGTCTGCAAAGAGTCACAACGTCTTGATGGAGGATCGAATTGAACCTGTAGTGAGGCGTTCTTCCTTGTAATTAATGAACTAAAAATGCGAAATTTGGTGGTGATTGTGATTGTGGGATTGATGAAGACGAAGCGGGATGCAATCTTAAGGAGCAAGCTCGACAGAAGATCACCTGAATGGAGTTGATGTTGAATCAAGGAGCAAGCTCTAC
Organism: Oxyria digyna; assembly: GCA_029168935.1. Lineage (NCBI taxonomy): Eukaryota > Viridiplantae > Streptophyta > Magnoliopsida > Caryophyllales > Polygonaceae > Oxyria > Oxyria digyna. Next base: position 26,673,493 of record JAPVLV010000013.1, read on the forward strand.
AAGATTCAAGATGACGTCTGTTTCAGAGAAAAAGAGTTTTGCATCAACTAATTCTGAATAATAATTAACGTAACCCTAAAAGAAGTACATAAGGTTGTTTATATATGAGAGCTTTAAGAAAAGCTCTCATGCTAGAAATATAATGATTGGGCCGGCCCTCTCTATGCAAAGAAGAGAGCTCAACCAAAATAGAATGCAATAATATAAAATAGTTGTAAATGTAAGGAAATATAATAAGTCTATGAAAAATATAATAAACTAGAAATAATGATAACTAGATGAAAGAAATCAATATAACTAGTCTATATACCAACTTTAGAGAGACAAACAATGGATGTTGCCTCCGAAGTGATATGGCCTTGACCTGCTATGAGTCTGGTCACTAATGATTGAGTTGCTGCTTGAATAGCCTTCTCTCTGGAGCGCGTAATAGGACCAGTATGTCTGACACTCATATCCTCTTCCTCCTCTATAGCTGTCATGGGAGACAAGGTCACATCACCCTTCCCCACTTGAGTGTGAAGCGTCCCCGCTTCACCCTCGTCAAACTCTGGCTCCACGTACGGTGACAAGTCAGCTACATTGAATGTCGAGTGGACGCCGTACTGGCCTGGAAGCGCTAGCTGATAAGCGTTGTCTCCAAATGCCTTGACAACTCTGAAAGGTCCGTCTCCCCGTTGATCGAGCTTTGACTTGCGGGCAGAAGGAAAGCGCTCTTTCCGCAAGTGCAACCAAACCAAGTCGCCAGGGGCGAAGACAATCTTGCGTCTTCCTTTGTTCTTCTGGGCCGCGTATTGAGCTGCTCTTCGCTCCAGCTGGATGCGTGTTCTTGTGTGCAGCTCCCAGTGTTCTAAAAAACGCTATACGAGAACGGTACGGTGAAGGAGCGTCCAACGTCTAAACGGCTGTACTGCCTTCTAGACGGTTTTGATACGGTTTAAACTAAAATGACTTATATCTAAACAGAAATCATGTCTCATATCGTTCAAACTCATTATAATAATTTTTTTATATTAATGAGTACATATCTATATATATCTGAAAATTGAAATATTTCAAGGAAAAAGTAATCTAAAGTGCGGAATATATGTGACAGGGAAAAGCTGATTGCACATGAGCAATTTAATTTTTTTATTAAGGACATACTGTATAATATATTCCACTAACAAGCATCTTGTACGGTTTAAGGGCATTTTAACCATCTTTTTAAATTTAGAAAATGGATTTAAATGCTTTCAAATAAAACGACACCGTTTGCTAGCATTTGTTTGTTTTAAACAGGAACTGGGTTGTCTTCTACGATTATATACCTCACCAAACTCACCATTTCTGCAAATCTCCAGCTGGAGCGGTAATGGTTTCTTCTCCGAATTGCTAGGTAAACTAGGCGGACTCAAGAAGTTATGTACGGCGGCTTCCCAACAACACCTTTACACTATAGAATCTCTATCTGATTTAGAATAAATTGAAAAACAAAATACAAAGAAAAATCAAGAAATTTCCGACCTCCAATTATGGCAAAATCGTGATAAGTAATGTATTTACTTCGAAGAACCTATCAACCGCAGAACTGTATTACACTATGACATAACATTGCAAGTCTTCCAAACAACCATGAATATCCTTATAAAAAAGATAGTCAGACACAGCAACTTTGAAAAGTGACCATTTGCACCAAGAGATGAACAATCTGTATGTGTCGACACTTTGAAGTTATAAGATTATAATAAATCCTCTTCAAAAAAATGATAAACTTGATTCAGCCAAAACGATAGTAGTTTCACTTGAGCTAAAAAGGAAACAAGACTGCTTCAACTATTTGATTAACCCAATTCAGCTAGTAAAGATCCACTAGCGCTATATTCCTCTACTCAACTTTCCATTTGTTTATAAGATATGAGATATCAGGTATGGGTAGATGCATCGGTATTAATATTTATTCCTTGTCTAATACCAAACAGAAGCGGGTCTTAAAATCTATAGAGAACCTGAAGCAGCTGTAACCCAAGGTAAAATTAAGAGAGCAGTCGAAAGCACAGCCACTGCACGAGGATATGATACCTGTATAATCATCATATAAAGCAGGGGAAGTAGCGGACCCATTTGAAGCAGGGGCTGAGTTTTCACCTCCTACAGCTTCAGTCGGCGCGAGGCCCTTTAATCTGGCAGAAGCAGACATGGGCATGGAGGAGTGGATACTAAAACTGCGCCTGAGACTAGGAGAGTACCGCAGCTGGCGATGGTGAACCCCAGCGCCGGAGAATTTGGAGGTGGGGAAAGAGAGAAAGGGAGGAGGGAGCGAGGGGATGCAGAGGTGGGAGGAAGAGGAGAGGGAGAAGACGGGGAGACGATGGTAGACTTTGTGAAGGCGCATCTTCTTTTTTGATGAACTATACTAGTTTTTCATTTCATCATCGTGACACCATCCAATTGGGTGATTCCTTAGAAAGCAAACGCAAAAGCAGCTTAGAACCTTTCTTTTTTTCTACGGAGTATTGTTCTGCGGAGTATGAGCCACAGTCGAGCACCATTTTGTGATAAAGCCATGCCGTCCACACTGTAGGTATAGATAAATAATCACAAGCGTGATAAGTAAGGTATTTACTTCGAAGAACCTATCAACCGCAGAACTGTATTACACTATGACATAACATTGCAAGTCTTCCAAACAACCATGAATATCCTTATAAAAAAGATAGTCAGACACAGCAACTTTGAAAAGTGACCATTTGCACCAAGAGATGAACAATCTGTATGTGTCGACACTTTGAAGTTATAAGATTATAATAAATCCTCTTCAAAAAAATGATAAACTTGATTCAGCCAAAACGATAGTAGTTTCACTTGAGCTAAAAAGGAAACAAGACTGCTTCAACTATTTGATTAACCCAATTCAGCTAGTAAAGATCCACTAGCGCTATATTCCTCTACTCAACTTTCCATTTGTTTATAAGATATGAGATATCAGGTATGGGTAGATGCATCGGTATTAATATTTATTCCTTGTCTAATACCAAACAGAAGCGGGTCTTAAAATCTATAGAGAACCTGAAGCAGCTGTAACCCAAGGTAAAAGTCACGGTTCAATTTAAGCCCGATTTTATGTCATAGTGTAACCCAAGGTAAAAGTCAGCTGTAACCTGAAGCAGCTTATTCCTTGTCTAATACCAAACAGACTTGGAATGTTATGTCATTAGGGCTGGGCATGGGTCAAAAACCGAACCGAACCGAACCGAACCCGAAAAACCGAAACCCGAAATTCCCAAAAAATCTGGACCGAAAACCGAACCGAAATCTTTCGGGTTGGGTTGGTCCGGGTTTGGGTCGGTTCGGTCCGGTCCAATAAAAAACCGAATAGGACCGAATCTGGTATTTGAGTTCTTCCCTATTTCGTCTCCAAATCTGGTATAATACCAGATCTCCCTTCTTCTCCAGATCTCCCTCTCTTCAACTCCACTCTCATCAACCTCGCACAGTCCGACCCCGGCGAGCCTCGTCTCCGTCAAGAAATCGACCTCCTCCTCGAAGGCAACTTCAGTAAACTCACACGCTACCGCCCCTTCCTCCTCTGGCGCCGATTCACCTCCGCTGGCCGCTCCTTCACCCCCCGCTCCCCCGCTTTCTACCGCATCTACCTCCAATTCCAATCCCTCCTCTCCAACTGGTCCAATCGCCGAAACCAGATTCCAACCGATGAATCCGTCCTCTCCGATCTTCTTCCTCTTCTAGGTCGCAGAAAAAGGTACTCCTCCTGCGCTGTAGTCGGTAACAGCGGCATCCTCCTCAACACAAACCATGGCTTCTCCATCGACTCTCACGACGCCGTCATCCGCCTCAACAACGCCCGAATCGAACGCTTCAGCCCCAAAGTCGGCACCAAAACCACCATCTCCTTCGTCAACAGCAAATCCCAAATAAAATCCAACCATGGCTTCGGTTTACCCAAATAGTTCGGTTTACCCGAACCCGAACCCAACCCAAACCGAAAACCGAAATTTCATATAACTTAACCCGAAAACCGACCCGAAATTACTTCGGTCCGGGTTCGGTCCGGTTTTTTCGGTTCAATCCGGTTTGGGTTTCGGGTTTACCCAACCCGTGCCCAGCCCTATATGTCATAGTGTAATACAAGACTGCCATAATAAATCCTCTTCAATTTAAGCCCGATTTCTCATTGGTCCCGTCTTGCTCTCCGATTATGGCAAAATCGGGACGGTGGAGTGGCGACGGTGGCCGAATTTTAGAACACTGGCAGCTCCTTGATGTGATCGACCATCCGTTCAACTGTGACGTTTTCTGCATCCTTTAAAGGATATGGTACTAGATCCAACGGCGTCAGCGGGTTCCGACCATAGACGACCTCGAACGGTGTTAGTTGCGTTGCAGAGTGCTTGGACCTGTTATAAGAAAACTCCACAATAGACATCAAGTCCTCCCATCTACGTGGGTTACTCTTCAGCACCGTCCGAAGAAGGGCGCCTAGAGTACGGTTGGTCACCTCTGTCTGACCATCCGTCTGAGGGTGATAGCTCGTGGAGAATAGTAGTCGAGTACCGAGCTTCCCCCAAAGGGTTCTCCAAAAATGACCTACAAACTTGGTATCCCTATCGCTTACTATAGTTTTAGGGATACCATGCAATCGCACAACATGGTCAAAGAACAAGTTAGCAACGTCGGTAGCGTTGCTAGTGTTCTTACACGCAATGAAGTGAGCCATCTTAGAGAACCTGTCCACAACAACAAATATAGAGTCCCTGCCATGCCGAGACATCGGCAACCCATTGACAAAATCCATGGAAAGATCTTCCCAAGGAGCCGCAGGAATTGGCAGAGGAGTGTAGAGACCATGTGGACTAGACCGAGACTTGGCCTTATGACATGTCACACAACTCTGACAGTACTTCGTAACACTGTTGGCCATCTTAGGCAAAAAAAAGTGTTCGCGGAGTGCATCCAACGTCTTGGACACGCCAAAGTGGCCTCGACTATGTGCTTCCTGCAACAACAAATCTCTGACAGACGAAGAAGGAATGCATAACTTTCCTGCCCTGTATAGAAACCCGTCATCGAGGAAGTACATAGCATGCTCACGACCTGAGTTCTTACATTGCTCAAAGATGTCAGAAAAGAAAGGATCAGAAGCATATAGATCCTTGAGCAACGTGAACCCGAATAATTGAGATTGGAGTTGGGTAATGAGAACGTACCTGCGAGAAAGGGCGTCAGCTACCACATTCTCCTTACCTTTCTTATGAACAATGAGGTACGGAAACGTCTCGATGAACTCGACCCAACGTGCGTGGCGTCGATTAAGAGTCATCTGGCTGCGCAAATAACTCAAAGCTGCATGGTCAGAATGGATCACGAACTCAGCTGGCCACAAGTATTGTTGCCATGTCCTCAGAACCCGAATCAACGCGTACAACTCCTTGTCGTACGTCGGGTAGTTCAGCTGTGCACCTGTCAGCTTCTCTGAAAAATAGGCAATCGGTCTCTTCTCCTGCAACAAGACGCCTCCGATGCCGAAATCAGAAGCGTCACATTCCACCTCAAATCGACGGGTGAAGTCAGGAAGCTGTAGAAGCGGTGCGTTACAGAGGGTGTCCTTGAGTGCAGCAAAGGCCGCATCATGTCGAGGAAGCCATGTGATCGACGTTGCCTTTTTGGTCAATTCATGTAGAGGTGCGGCTATGCTGCTGAAATCACGAACAAATCATCGATAAAATCCAGCAAGACCTAAGAAAGAACGTACCTGAGTAGGAGTGGTTGGCTTAGGCCACTCCTGAATGGCGCGGATCTTCTCTGCGTCCACCCGCAAACCGTCTTGGGAGATGATGTAACCTATAAAGTTCGTAGAGGAAGAGCAAAACACACACTTGCCAAAGTTGGCGTATAATTTCTCTACTCTCAACCTTTCTAAAACAGTTCTAAGATGCTCAACATGCTCATCTAAAGTCCTAGAATATATGAGAATATCATCAAAATATACAACTACGAACTTACCTAGATACGACCGCAAGACATGGTTCATCAACCTCATGAACGTTGACGGAGCATTGGTCAGTCCGAAGGGCATCACTAACCACTCGTACAGACCATACTTGGTCTTGAAAGCCGTCTTCCACTCGTCCCCTTCCTTCATGCGGATCTGATGGTAGCCGCTCTTCAGATCAACTTTGCTGAAGAACTGTGCACCATGAAGCTCGTCAAGCATGTCGTCAAGGCGAGGAATGGGATGTCTATACTTGATGGTATCTGGTTGATGGCGCGACAGTCCACACACATCCTCCATGTACCATCTTTCTTGGGCACAAGAATGACAGGCACCGCGCAGGGGCTCATGGATTCGCGAACGTACCCCTTCTCAAGCAAGTCTTGCACCTGCTTCTGCAACTCCTTCATTTCCTCTAGGGAAGATCTGTAGGCTGCACGATTTGGAAGAGAAGCCCCTGGAATCAAGTCGATCTGGTGTTCAATGTCTCTCAATGGTGGTAAACCGTCAGGAAGTTCGTCTGGCATCACGTCCTTGTATTCCTGCAAAACAGACAATATGCAGGGAGGTAGTGCGGACTCTGTAATAGGTAGTAGACAAGGTCTAGAAATGAGTAGGAAACAAGGAGACTTGCCTTTGATGACATTCGAAACCGTCTGATGGCGCGCCAAAAGAATTTGTTGTTCGCAAGAGCCTTTGATTGTTGAGTTACTTGTAGGTCGCACAGAAGAGTCTTTTGGAACGCCACGACCATATGCAGACTTAGCTTGCTGATCTGGAGTCTTCTGATGACCCTTAGTGATAGGCGCGGGGAGTTGTAAGGAACTCGACGGAGAGGCTGCAGGGGACGTTGCAGAGTGAATTCTTGCGTCCTTTGCAGCTTGACTTGCTTTGTTCCTTTGTCTCTCTGCATGATCCTGCAAAATCTCATGAGGGGTCATAGGCATAAGCGTCACGCGCTTCCCCTGGTATTTGAACATGTAACTGTTCAAATACCCATCATGGAAGACGCGGCGATCAAAGAGCCAAGGGCGTCCCAACAGTATATGGGTGGCATCCATGGGGGTAACATCACACATCACAATATCTGAATAAGGACCAATCAAAAAAGATACAAGACACTGTCGTGATACAGAGTTACCTGAACTGTTGGAGATCCATTGTAGACCGTAGGGTTGCGGATGTGGTTGTGTAGGGAGGTTGAAATCCCGAACCACCCGCTCATTGATGATATTGCAGCATGATCCACCATCTATAATCACGCTCAAAGACGCAGTTTGCATGCGGAAACGTGCGTGAAAGAGATTTTCTCTTTTCTCTTGGGGACCTCCATCCTTGACGCTAAGAATGCGTCGGGTGACTAAGGCATACTTGTTCTCCTCGAACTCGTGATTAGCTGGCCTTATCACCTCATGGCACAGGTTTAATATATTATTAAACCTGTGCGGTAACACTAAGGCATACCTGTGCGGTAACACTTACCGCACAGGTTTAATATTTTTTTAATACTTTTTAAAAAAAAAATATTAATTAAAAAAAATAAAATTCCTGTGCGGTAATTGTTACCGCACAGGGTTTAAGTTAATGAAAATCTGTTTTTTTTTTGCTTAATCTGGGATTAATCTGGTGCGGTAATTGTTAACGCACAGATCTGTGCGGTAATTCTTACCGCACCAGCGTCGTATAGGTTTCAGAAAAAATTCCAACAATGCCCCTGAGTCTTCTGGTGCGGTAAGAGTTAACGCACAGTTCTGTACTGCAATTGTTACCACACAGAATAGTGTGCATTTAGCAAAAAAAACGTGTGCATATAGACGCAGCCTATATATATCTTCTTCTTTTTTAATAGAAAAGCGTATACCGTACGTATTTACCCTTTTTTCCAGTCTGTCTTGAATTATCGATTAGCAATTACTCCTTGCATAATATAAGGCTCGTCTACCTAATTACACTATAAGGGAGAAGTCAAGTCTTCATAAAAGATTGTCAGCGACACGTCACTATTATACGGCAAGGAGATCCGCTCTCACCTTACCTATTTGTACTTTGTATGGAGCGACTGTCCCACATCATCCAGGCTGCAGTTGATGATGGGCGTTGGTAACCAGTCACCGTAGGTTCAGTGCAGCTATCACATGTATTTTTTGCAGATGGTTTGATACTAATGGCACAGGAAGACGCACGACAGGCTTTGGTGATAAAAGAGTGTCTCGAGGAATTTTGCTGCATATCCGGGGAGAGGGTTAATTATGACAAAAGTAGCGTCGTCTTCTCAAAGGCTGTAACAGAACAGATGAAATCAGTTGTCAGTGGACTACTTGCCATGCCCACTATGGAGGATCTCGATATATATCTTGGGATGCCAACAGCGGTGGGTCATCTGCCGAGAAGCAAATTTCAGCTCATTTTGGACAAGGTGTCGAACAAATTGAGAGGTTGGAAGGCTAGATCGCTCTCCTTAGCGGGGCGTGTCACCATGGATAATTCAGTCCTCACAAGCCTTCCGATGTATGCTATGCAGTCTGCGTTTCTCCACCGATCAGTTTGTGACAGAATCGACCAATCCATCAGGGGTTTTGTATGGGGCTCAACCTCGGAGCGCCGTCGTATACACTTGATCAAATGGGAATCCATAGCTATCCCCAAGTCCGAAGGTGGTCTCGGTCTCAAGCCGATGCGTGAGCTGAACTCGGTTATGCTTGCAAAACTCGGGTGGCGTACCATTCAGGAACCTACAAAGCTGTGGTCACAAGTCATACTGTTGCTGAGCTATGGACTGCAAATGGTTGGAACCGGGGTGTTTTGAACGCCTTTTTGCCAGCCGCCATATGTCATAAGCTAGCAGGAATAAGAGTCGACACCGCTGCAGAAACTGAAGATAAATTGTACTGGGGAGAGACATCTTCAGGGCTCTTCACCGCCAAATCTGCTTTCCGACTGCCGCGCAATGCACCAATGTCGTCACAAGTGAATTTCCCGTGGCATCAAATCTGGAAAATCAGAGTGCAGCAACGTATTCGCCATTTCCTCTACATGGTGGTCAAAGACTTCATTTTATGCAATGCCAACAGAACTAGGTGACACCTAACGACTTCTTCGAACTGTCCTCGATGCGGATTAGAGGAAACAACACTCCATGTGATCCGTGACTGCAATGTTATTAAACACATATGGGAAGCATTTGCGGGGAATGATTTTCATCCAGATTTTTTCACGGCACCATCTCCTGCTGAATGGGTGCGCATTAACATCAACAAAGAGCATGAATGGCGAGATCAATTTGCAACAATGATTTGGTATGCTTGGAAATGCCGTAATTCATTAGTATTTGATGGGCGTGATCAGTCCGGGACTTTGTTGGCTACTGTCGTCAAACAACACATGTTGTATAAGACCCTCTGCTCCAGAGACAGAGCCCAGGAACCCTCAGTAGATCGCATCACGACTGGTTGGACCCGCCCGCCGAATGGATGGTGGAAACTAAACACCGATGGTGCCTCACGAGGCAACCCAGGAAACTCAGGAGGAGGTGGATTAATCAGAAATGATCAGGGCATATTCGTACAAGGATTTATGTTTACTAATGTCTATGGACGGGCTGCCTCTGCTGAACTCATGGCTGTCCATAAGGGCCTAGTTATGGAGCTGAACATACAGCTGCCTAAGGTGTGCGTCGAATGTGATGCTCTTGAAGTTTGCAGATTGCTCAAGACTCGATCTCTCCCCACTCACGCTGATTTCCATTTGCTTACACGCTGCTGGAACATGATTGACAGACCGGACTGGACGATCAAGATAATCCATACAAGGAGAAGCAACAACATGGTAGCTAATGAATTAGCACAACTTTCTTTCAATATTTCTAGGGATTTGCAAATTTTTACACATTTACCTTCTCTTATTATGCACTTGTACGAGGTGGATCTCGCGAACTCGAATTCACCTTCTTTTTTAATGGCCAATAAATAAACCCATCCTGGCTCGGCCCGTGTTTAGACCAAAAAAATAAAATAAAATAAAAATAATTAATTAATCAATTTTTTAATAAAAAAATCATTTTTCTACAATCTTCCACCTCCTACATGATCTCCTACAAATATGTCAATCAAAAAACTTTGATCATTTATAAGTCATGTTTAGGAGGAGCATACAATAACCTTTGGTCATTTCTAAAATTAACAACTTTAAATAAGAGGTTAATTTTAGAAATTTATTATTAAGTGTTACCAATTACCATTTTAGTGATTATGTGTTGTCATTATAATGATTTTTTATTATGTGTTTATCTATCTACTCTATACAAAATTAAAGCTGAAGTCATGTCTTCACAAAAAATTGCGTCACTTGGCAAAATTTTAGTGAAGACATGTGTATTTTCCTTTTAAAAAATATTGAGTAAATATATTTAACCACTATCTCACTCTAACATCCCACTATTCTACTAGCTAACTCCAAATTTACAAAATCTCTATTTGGTAACACCAATATTTCACTAACTCCAAATTTCAATAAAATCCTAGAGAGTGTCGCCTCTCTTTTACCAAAGAAAAAATATTTCACTAACTCTAAATTTCAGCTTGATGTTGATGCATACACTAAAAAGGGGCATATTCATCTTAGCACTTTGTTTACTATCTCTACTACTTGGCACTTTGTTCATTAAAAAGGGGCATACTCTTTTCAACAGAAGATATGCATTTTCACTATTTATCGTTTGACTGAGTTTTTTTCGAGCTCTACAACTCTTATCTCCTAATTTCAATTGTTAGGATTTGCGAATTTGTTTCAATATGTGAATGATTTTGATTGAATTTGTTTCCATCGATGTCTAATGAAGTCTTAGTTGGATTTATGGTTCTTCCTCCTATATTTTATTTCGGCTACCATATTTCTTGTGGAAATTATTCTATTTGCATTTCAGGTGCATATGGAAAGCTTTATTTATGTTACTTATTACAACTTCAGAGAAATAGAAATTGTCGTCAACCTGTCATCATCTATATAGATAAGAGAACTTCTAATTATAAACAATATTTTATTGGTAAAAATATTATAGTATTACTCGTACGTTGTACAAGACTAACACTAGTTAGTTATTAATCCAATTCAAACAATAAACTAGAAACCAATGGTTTCTCCTAGTTACTAACTCTTTATTGACATAAATTACTCTATTTCCTTAAATAGTTTACAATGTTTTAAATTAGACTGAAACACCTAATATTTTATATAAAGGCAATGACTATATGCACATGAACATTCAATGACTATATGGACATGAATATGTACGCATAAGATAGATTCTATCGCCGCGGCGCGGCCATCTGGTTCACCGGTACTACCAAAAAGTCTCATGCTTACGTTACTGTTATTGATTGTTTTATTATCTTGGACCACGAAGACTTCGGTCGTGCTTCTGGTTTCTATTCTCATCATCATATTGATGTTCATCAATCCTCGTGCTCAGCCATAAGAACTTGGAGTCTGTAAGCCAATGTTATGCGAACATGGGTGATTTGGGTACTCTTGGAAATATTTATTTAATTTTTCAGTTAATGTTACATGCTTATCATATATCTAATGCGTACAGTTTTAATGAAGTAGCCGTTGATTTTTTGAAATTTGAAAGAATTGTTCACGTATCTTATGCATATGGAGTAGATGTGTACGCATAAGATACGCGTACAGAGTAATATGATTCGAAAAAAGTAGTCGTTATATGTATAACTGTACGCATCAATTAGGCGTACAAGGTTTTAGGGTTTTAATTTGTACGCCTTACATATGCGTACGGATTTTCATATGCATCCATTGGATTATTACCATTAAGGAAGCACTACGACCAAAAATGTGTCTATATAAAGTCACAATCTCTTCGTTTTCCAAAGAAGTCATTCAAAACCTATTCGTTTCCAACAAATTCATTCAAAATGTCTTGTCGTATTCAAAAATCTCGTATTTTAGCATCGTATCAAAGTTGTGAAGATAGTGATGAAGAACACAATTGAGATAGTGAATCATAAGAAGAGGAAGACGACCTGAACGACGACAAATGGATGGTTGGTTTCTTAGAAGACGGAGAATTTGGCGACTGGGATCCAAGTGGTGAATTTGTGGCTAGTGTTAAATATGTTATAATTAGTTTCATATGTTAGCCTAATTAATTTCAAATGGTTGTTTTGAGTGGTAGATGTGCTATATTTATGCTAAAACATTGAGGGGTTAGTGCTAATTCTTGTGTTATATTAACTGTTCACACAAAGGCAAATATGCTATAAGTTGTTTCGTATTGATTATTTTGGTAGTAGTGTAATTGTTGCATTTTCCGCTCTAGAATTATAGGGGAAAGACTATTTGGGGGTGCATCATCCACTGTGTTTTGGTGCATATGTGTTGGTGCGTCATCTACTGTCTTTTGGTGCATCACACAAGCGTGTTTGGTGCATCAACTAATGTGTTTTGGTGCATCATCATCTACTATGTTTTGGTGCATCATCCAGTTGGTTTTGGTGCATCAACCAGTGGGGGTTGGTGCATCAAATACTGTGTTTTGGTGCATCTAATGTGTTGTAGTGAATCAAATAGTTGTGTTGGTGCATCACACAAGAATGTTTGGTGCATGACTAAATTTATTTTCACGTGAAAATATATACATTGTTGTTTAGGAATGGTTTTTATGTATAAAATGTAGGAAAGAAACAAAATGATAATGCTATAATTAAGGAGCTAAGATATGGAACACTAATCATTAGTGATTCACCACATATAAACACTGGTACGTTAGACTACCATATATGCCTAAGATATGGAACACTAATTATTGTAAATGCATGAGTGGTTGTTTATTGGTGCATGGGTTGATATTTATTGGTACATTGATGCATATGTATTGGCTTCTATTTATTATCAATATATGCCTATGGTTTTACAGTGAGAGAAGAAGAAGAGATACCATCAACAACATTAGACTACCATGAAGAAACAACTCCACTTGATGGTAAACACTAATCATTTTGTCATTTTATTAATAATCTGTGTGAGTTGGTGCATCACCCAGTGGGTGTTGGTGCATCACCTAGTGGGTGTTGGTGCACTACCCAGTGTTGGTTGGTGCATCACCTAGTAAGAGTTGGTGCATCACCATAAATGTGTTGGTGCATCAATATTATATGTATTGTTTGTCGTTTTATTAATGATCTCTGTGTTCTTTTTAATGATAACAAAAAGTGGAGAAGAAGTTGACACATCCCAACAAATAGGGAAAAGAAAAAAGTATGTCGCTATTGGAAAAAAAAGTTCAAAAAAGCGAAAGCTCATGCACAAAGAAAACAGTGAAGATGAGGAAGATTTGGAAGCGGAAAGGCTTATCAAGATAGAAAGAGAGGCATTAGAAAAGGAAAGGGAGGGAGGTAATGATGCAGATAGAAAAGGGAGAGGGGAGATGGAAACGCCTAATCCCAAGAAGACAAAAAAGGAGGAGAAAGTCTTTGTAATGAAATCGAAACTGCAAAAGCCCGAGAATAAAAGGGGCATTAAGAAATTGAGAACTGATTTTCCTACATTGAAGTGCAGAACATCGTCCTGCCTTTTGAGAAACTACATGCTTTCAGGCACAAAATTCACTTATAACCATAGAAATGTTGTAAATGAAATGGGCTTTGGAAATATCAGTTGTTGGGATATCAAGGAAACGCCTGCACGGCTAGGGCATTATGTGTGCTGCAAATTGCACCCACTAAATTCTACAATCAAACTAGAGGATGGAAAGAAGATTGTAGTTACAGAGAATGATGGGCATGAGTACCTAGATATTCCCAAAGGAGACATTGAAATCGTTGAGGATAAAAAACTCACAAATCCAATGATGAGACAGAAACTACAGGAAGATTTTTCATGGAAGGATTTGAAGAAACTTTCACCAACTGATGTCTTTGGCAAGATGAAATCATATAATGGAGGGCCATGGTTCAAAAGATATTTCATTCTTCTTTTTGTGAACACAATGGTTGCATCCTATGGAAGTGGGTACGTCAAGATAAACATTGTGGAATTGCTCGAAGATGTTGATAAAATAAGCGACTTCAACTGGAGCTCCTTCCTCTACAAGTCAGTTATTGAATGTGCACTTGTGTGTGTGTGTGGGGGGGGGGGGGGGGGGGGAACTTCAAGTGTCAACAGGAGCATGCTCTTACTCGAGGTAAAAAATATATTCTTTCTTTTGTCATTTTAATTGAATGATAAATTAGTACTGACAATAGTTCCATGACTAAATTGGGTTGGTGCATCATCCAGTTCGTTTTGGTGCATCACCCAAGTGGGTGTTGGTGCATCACCCAGTGGGGGTTGGTGCATCACCCATTTGGTTTTGGTGCATCACCAGTGGGTCTTGATGCATCACCTAGTTGGTGTTGGTGCATCAGATAGTTAGTGTTGTTTTGCTGCATCATCTAATTAAGGGCTAATTCATTTTTTCTGTTATACACAGTTAATTTACGTTGAAAGATTGAGATGGAAAGGTCGAACAATATCTAGGAAGTTTCGAATCATCAACAATTGGACCACAAACATGCTTAAAGATAGGGAGGATGAGGAAATAATGCATGGTGTGTTTGGTAATGGAATTTTTCTGGGCCGACCTAGCTTCAACGCGAATGTAAATATCAGGGAAGAGGAAGATGAAGAGGAAGAAGCTGACATCCAATCTCATCCAGAGCTTGCAGGAGAAACAGATGAAGAGCCAGAGCCTACAAGAGAAATAGACGAAGGAAAAGACACAACTGAAAAAAGAGGAGGTTGAAAAGGAAAATGGAAAGACTGAAGATCAAGAGGAAGTTGTGGTTGGGACTAAAGAGGAGGTTGTTGAACAAATGCAAATAGATGTTGCTATAGATAAAGGAAAGGGGGGTACACTAGTAGGGAAAAGGTCTTTAGCGGCGCTCTTGAAAAAGCTCTTGCGGTGCTTTTTAGCGCAGCGAGACGAATGAGAAAGATGAGATTTGCCGATGAAGATCGGTTTTAAAAATGAACGATGAGATTTCGGATTTCAGAGACGATGGATGAGTATGGAGTTAGGGATTCGAAGTATTTTTTTTCTTTTGATTTTAATTGCGCTTTCAATTTCCATTTACAGAAAACTTAACGACGCTTTTACAAAGTGAACATTAATGCATTGTGCACACGAATCATAGATGTTTATC
Organism: Oxyria digyna; assembly: GCA_029168935.1. Classification (NCBI taxonomy): domain Eukaryota; kingdom Viridiplantae; phylum Streptophyta; class Magnoliopsida; order Caryophyllales; family Polygonaceae; genus Oxyria; species Oxyria digyna. Next base: position 26,688,682 of record JAPVLV010000013.1, read on the forward strand.
ATCATTAGGTGCATCATAGTCTATTATAAAGTCAGTGAACATTAATGCATTATGCACACGAATCATAGATGTTTCTCAACTGGTGCATCATAGTCTATTAAAAGGTGCATCACTCAATGGTAAAAGGTGCATCACTCAATGGTTAAAGGTGCATCAACCAGAAACCTAGCTTCATGACCAATTGGTTTTACGCGATCTTTCAAACAAATCAAATAGTAACATATTTTAAAGTGAAAAGGATGCACGTACCTAATTCAAACTAGCACATACCTAAAATCAATCAAATCACATACAAAAAATTCAGAAATCTGAGATATTATATTGATACTTTAATGAAATGCAATATATCTTAGAAACGACAAAACACTTTTTGAAGCCTTAATTTCACCCGTATATCCTTCCTCAAGGTACATATATTTTTTATGGAAGAGGATTGGCTTAGCCATATAATCTCTACCAATGGCTTGCTAAATTTAGCAAGTCAACTACGATTATAGCAAGTTGAAATGATACACTATAGCAAATGCTATTTTATCAAACAAGTGTAACACCAACAACACTTGATATAATTTTGCCATTTTCAAGTGTAATACTAATTTCTCACTCTTTCAATTTTCAATTTATTAAAGAAATACAATATCATTTATTTAGTGGACCACACACACTTGACTTGCTATTTGGATTGCCAAATTTAGCAATCAAGATGGAGAAATAAAGCATCTCTAAAAGAATATTCTCATTATTTGTCATTTTAGCTTATGGTTGGTGTTTGATTTTTGCTATAAATTTGATATCTCCATCAATAGCAAGCCATTGGATATGCTCTAACTACTAAAGCAAAACACTATACTCAATTACTCATCAATAAGCTTTGACACATCAGCTACTCATCGATAAATATGTTTAAAGATAATTAACCTAATTTAACTGATATCATTTATTTATTTGAAGCCAAATCAATTAAAATATGCATAAAAAGATCACAATCCTAAATTTATTGATATCATAACTAAATTGGGTTGGTGCATCATCCAGTTGGTTTTGGTGCATCACCCAAGTGCGTGTTGGTGCATCACCCAGTGGGGGTTGGTGCATCGCCCATTTGGTTTTGGTGCATCACTAGTGGGTCTTGATGCATCACCTAGTTGGTGTTGGTGGATCAGATAGTTAGTGTTGTTTTGCTGCATCATCTAATTAAGGGCTAATTTATTTTTTCTGTATACACAGTTAATTTACGTTGAAAGATTGAGATGGAAAGGTCGAACAATATCTAGGAAGTTTCCAATCATCAACAATTGGACCACAAACATGCTTAAAGATAGGGAGGATGAGGAAATAATGCATGGTGGGTTTGGTAATGGAATTTTTCTGGGCCGACCTAGCTTCAACGCGAATTTAAATGTCAGGGAAGAGGAACATGAAGAGGAAGAAGCTGACATCCAATCTCATCCAGAGCTTGCAGGAGAAACAGATGAAGAGCCAGAGCCTACAAGAGAAATAGACGAAGGAAAAGACACAACTGAAAAAAGAGGAGGTTGAAAAGGAAAATGGAAAGACTGAAGATCAAGAGGAAGTTGTGGTTGAGACTAAAGAGGAGGTTGTTGAACAAATGCAAATAGATGTTGCTATAGATAAAGGAAAGGGGGGTACACTAGTAGGGAAAAGGTCTTTAGCGGCGCTCTTGAAAAAGCTCTTGCGGTGCTTTTTAGCGCCGCGAGACGAATGAGAAAGATGAGATTTTCCGATGAAGATCGGTTTTAAAAATGAACGATGAGATTTCGGATTTCAGAGACGATGGATGAGTATGGAGTTAGGGATTCGAAGTATTTTTTTCTTTTGATTTTAATTGCTCTTTCAATTTCCATTTACGAAAAACTTAACGACGCTTTTACAAAGTGTTCTAATTTTTCTTATCCACTCCTCATTCCTACACTTGTTTTTAATAGAGTCGCAACCAAAGCGCCTCTAAATCCCATTTTTCTAATAGTGGTAGCTACAAAAAAGGTATAAAAATTCAAATAATAATTTATAAAGTTTGTTTTTGCAAGTTTATGTTAGTGCATCACCCAGTTGGTTTAGGTGCATCACCCAGTCGGCTTTGGTGCATCATCTAGTGGAGGTTGGTGCATCACCCAGTGGGTGTTGGTGCATCACCCAGTTGGTTTTGGTGCATCACCTAGTTGGTTTTGGTGCATCATCTAATACTTGTATAGTTCCCACAGTTGACAAATGAACTAACTAATTGGTGCATGTATATGGGTAATGAATATTTGTCAGGTGAGATTTACGTGCAAATCCAAGGAAGAGTTTGACACTAAGAGGGAGAGATTTCCTTCTGCAAGCACAATCTCGCCGTTTAAGAAAAGACAGTGTAACGTTACAGTTGCACTGACAAATGATGAAAAAGTTCTTTACAGATGGTTGACCATTAACGAAGGAAATGATAGGTAACAACATATTTACCTTAATATTACATAATTCCAATAACATGAAAAGCCAATATAAGTGCATTGTTGACTGAGGAAAAGTGCATGAAACAGTTATTTTTATGCATTAGGAACACAAATCATCATTGTTATTATTAGGTGCATCACATCCTGAAATAAGGTGCATCAGTCAAAGCTAAAAGATGCATCAACCAGTGAACATTAATGCACTATGCACACAAATCATCAATGTTTATCATCATTAGGTGCATCATAGTCTATTATAAAGTCAGTGAACATTAATGCATTATGCACACGAATCATAGATGTTTCTCAACTGGTGCATCATAGTCTATTAAAAGGTGCATCACTCAATGGTAAAAGGTGCATCACTCAATGGTAAAAGGTGCATCACTCAATGGTAAAAGGTGCATCACTCAATGGTTAAAGGTGCATCACTCAATGGTTAAAGGTGCATCAACCAGAAACCTAGCTTCATGACCAACTGGTTTTACGTGATCTTTCAAACAAATCAAATAGTGACATATTTTAAAGTGAAAAGGATGCATGTACCTAATTCAAACTAGCACATACCTAAAATCAATCAAATCACATACAAAAAATTCAGAAATCTGAGATATTATATTGATACTTAAATGAAATGCAATATATCTTAGAAACGACAAAACAGTTTTTGAAGCCTTAATTTCACCCGTATATCCTTCCTCAATGTACATATATTTTTTATGGAAGAGGATTGGCTTAGCCATATAATCTCTACCAATGGCTTGCTAAATTTAGCAAGTCAACTAGGATTGTAGCAAGTTGAAATGATACACTATAGCAAATGCTATTTTATCAAACAAGTGTAACACCAACAACACTTGATATAATTTTGCCATTTTCAAGTGTAATACTAATTTCTCACTCTTTCAATTTTCAATTTATTAAAGAAATACAATATCATTTATTTAGTGGACCACACACACTTGACTTGCTATTTGGATTGTCAAATTTAGCAATCAAGATGGAGAAATAAAGCATCTCTAAAAGAATATTCTCATTATTTGTCATTTTAGCTTATTGTTGGTGTTTGATTTTTGCTATAAATTTGATATCTCCATTAATAGCAAGCCATTGGAGATGCTCTAACTACTAAAGCAAAACACTATACTCAATTACTCATCAATAAGCTTTGACACGTCAGCTACTCATCGATAAATATGTTTAAAGATAATTAACCTAATTTAACTGATATCATTTATTTATTTGAAGCCAAATCAATTAAAATATGCATAAAAAGATCACAATCCTAAATTTATTGATATCACAACTTCATCTAAATACGTATCAATATAAAAATTTACAAATCAATTGAAATTCATTATATTTATATAATATTGATTTAAAATTCAATGAATAAATATAATTATATAATACATTTTTTTATTTATATTAACACTATATTTATGTGTCTATAAATTATATATAATAGTTATAAAAGTCGTTTTGTAAATTTTGCTCATGGCGCGGGAATAAAGCTAGCTGTACTAAATATAGAAAGGGTTTGTCTAGTGTGTGCCCATAGACATACAATAAACAACTAAAAGAGGTAAAAAAAAACTAGGTCCTACCCCCTTAAAATAAGGGATAAACCCATCACAACAAAAAGGTATTCCCTCTGTCCCATAATATAATTCTTGTTTCCTTTTTCACATTTGTCGAGACATATTTTCTATTGTCAATATCTCTAACTATATGTTAATAAAAAATTATGAAATTTTAATATATTAAAGTATTCATCGAGACGAATCAAACAAGACCCCTGTTTGTGCCTAAAAATACGACGAGTAAGGAACGCGTGGTAAGCTACGCGTAGGAAGGCTACGTCGACGCGATAAGAGGAAAGGGAGATGTCGTCGACGTGACGAGACGTGGCAAAGATCTCGTTCTCCTTAAAAATTAGGTCGGCCGAGCATATTCTATCTTATTCCCTCGAATATTATTGTAATTGGTAAAAAATACGAGAAAAAATATTTTTTACCTTATTTATTATATCGTTATTAGATAGAAGGAAAATATAAGATCTGTTTTTTCTTAAAGATATCGTTAGGGTTAGCCTATATAATAGGGCTAACGCCTGCTTTGTAATCATTCAGCCACCATACGAGTAATACTAAGTTCAAGCTTCAACCCTAAATTCTTCTCTCGTCTTCTACTGTTCTTGAGTGTTGAGATTATACCGTATTCTTTGATCTTTGCCCTACAATTGCTTAGTTATCCTCTCGTTGATAATTTTGCTACAAACAATTGACGCCCACCGTGGGGCAAGATAAAAAAAGGTATCGTCTCTCCATACGAAAAGAGCTTCTTTTTTGCAGGAAATCATGACGAGTCCGACCAACAGCCCACGTGACGGCGAAAAGAGGTCTGAAGAAGAAGACCACACGACGATTCCTCTCGTTCCAGTGGATGAAGACGCATGGAAATATCTCGAGAATACTCCAAAGGACAACACCCCCATAGAAGAATAGTGAACGAACGGCGAAATAACTGGTGTGGCCGCAGTGCGAGCACATTTCAACACCCTTTAGAAAACAAGGGTGGTGACCAAGAACGCCAGTGAGGAAAACACGATAGGACTCACCAAAGAGAACGAGCGACTTCGTTCCGTGATAAAGGAGGTTAAAGCAGAAGCGGTGAAACCACACACCTATGTTCGTAGCCAAAGCGTTGTGGGACGCCTAGATCTGGACGTCGTCGTTGAGGAGGAAGGGATCTACGAGTTCCAAGAACACCCAAGTATCATCCCGTCGAGAGAGACGATCCCAAGAAAGAAAACCGGAGAAGCCATGACATTGAGTGTTGTTGCAACGCTCGTAGCGTAGCAAGTCGGAGCCTTGAGGAAGGAGATGATGCTAATGCCCGGAGCCCCAAAATCCATAATCCCTGAACACGAGTTTGGATTTCAAGAGAGTCCTTTCGTCGCCGCTATTGCCGCCCAGAAGATAGCCAAGAAGTTCATCGTCGCCGACCTCCCCGTCTATGACGGATCCGACGACCCGGAAGAACATGTCTTACTTTACAAAGCCAAGCTCTCCACAAGTCCAATTGAGCCAGAACTAAAAGAGGCGATGATGTGCAAGTTCTTTAGCTCAACGTTGAAAGGTCCAGCCTTGACGTGGTTTATCAAGATAGAAAGTATCTCCTCCTACACCGAATTCTCCAACCTGTTCCGATTGCAATTCGCCAGCAGTAAGTTGTTTGCGAAACAGCTTTGGATCTCCATAACATGCGCATGAACAAAGGCGAAACCATAAGAGCCTTCATGAAGCGTTTCAATGACGAGAAGATTACAATCCCAGATTGTAGTGAGGCTACCGCTGCCGACGCGTTCAGACGTGCACTCCCCCGAGATAGTGATCTATACAAGGAATTGATAAAGACTCGCCCTGAATCATTCGTCTCAACAAGGGAAAGAGCCATGGAAGCCATACGCCTCGAAGAAGATCTCCTAAGGCACGCTGAAGAAAAGTCTCGATCTCCACGTAGACGAACCCCTCCGCATAGAGATTCTCCTCAGCAGAAAGGTGGCGAGCGTTATGATAGAAGAAACAAGTCGTTCCAGAGAGAACCTCCCATGGTGCATAACGTGAGTGAGATCAACGGCGTCTACACGGTCGAAAGAGGTGTGTACATGAAGACCGACGCGTTGCGAGTCATGAACGCGATGTAAAAGCTCCACGACGTGAAGTGGCCTAAAAAGCCAAATCCGGGAAATAAGTCAGGATCGGGAAGAGGGTATTGCGAGTTCCACAATGACTCGGGACATCCGACAGATGATTGTTATACTCTGAAGAAAGAAGTGCTACGCCTCTTGAAAAGAGGCGACCTATTAGATCTGCTTTCCAAAGAAGGAAGGGACGTGTTCGAAGGAGCCAGGAAAGGGAAAAGATCTCCAACGCCACAACCTCCCTTGTCGAGTCGTTCAAGGACAATCAACACAATCTTTGGAGGCTCTCCCATAAGTGGCTATACCGCCTCCGCCGCCAAAAGGAGCGTCAAGGCATTACGCGGCAAAGGAAGTACTTTGCCTATCTACCACGTCAGGACTGTTAGGATAGACTGTCCAATCACATTCGAAGAACCCAATGGAAGCGTAGATCATCACGACGGGTTAGTTATCTCCTTAACCATTAGTAATTGTAAGGTTAAAAGGATCCTCATCGATAATGGAAGCTCAACCAACATCATCACCCTATCTGCAATCAAAGAACTCGGATTATCTAGCAACGACGTGATGAAAAAATACACCCCCCTAGTAGGTTTCAGCGGCGAAGTGGCCGATATGCTGGGAGAGATCACCCTAACCACTCTGGCGAAATGGGTCAATATGCAAACTAAATTCGTGGGGATGGAGGCAGAGTCGCCCTACAACATAATCTTGGGAAGGTCGTGGTTACACGATATGAAAGCTATACCCTCAACATACCATCAATCCCTGAAGTTTCCATCTCCATGGGGAATCTAAGAGATCAAGGGCGAACCGCAGATAGCAAGAGAGTGCTATAGCATAGGAATGAAGAGTACAACCAACGCGTTCCTAGAGAAAAAGAGTAAGGCGTAGCAATTAAAAGACCATGGAGAACAAATAAGATATGCTCAACGAAAGCTCTACGAGGTAAAAGAAGAAATTGGCCGGGTAGGCGACGAGACATACATCCTAGAAATCAGGTCCTACGTCGTCCGAAGAGTAGAGAAGAGGAAAGCGTCTTCATGGTCTGATCACTGAGTAACAAGGGGTCAAAATGCCCAAAAATGCAGAAGAGTGATGGAAAGCCTAAGAAAAAAGCTATGGGTAGAAGAGTAACCCCCGACGTGTCGAAGAAAAAATCATCTAAGAAGCGAGATAAGAACGTCAATAAGCACGATGCGTCTCTACGAAAACACAAGCAAAATCTCCGAGTTCAAAAATGGAGGAAATTTATGGTGGAGAACCTCATTCTAAGCTACATGTTCTTGAAACACCACCCACCATAAAGACACTATCAGGAAAGAGTTTTAGAAATTTATATGCGTCTTTTTATTCCCTTTTATTTCCCTTTGCATGAGTAGGATTAAGTTTTTAATAAGAACATGTCGTTATCTTTAGGTCAAAGCGACAATGGGTCGCGACGACTAGGGGTAGGCGTCAAAATCAGTGTTTGTTATTGCATGATGCATCTTTTATTAATATACAAGTAGACCTTTTCTCTCCAACGTGTTAAGCATGCCGAGTTGTTTCATTTTCATGACTTGCTCTATGTCTATTAAGAGAACGTGCCTCTTGAGTACGTGTACCAAATAAGAAGCAAGAAGGCCGCGGTGAAAATCCGCGCCGGGGGCGAATTTCGTTAGTCTATGCGTTCGAGGCTCCATCTACGCGTAGGCAATGTTAGCCGAACCGTCGACTCCGAGTCGACGCTTCCCATGATTGTTAGCGACGTGTGGCAATGGTCATGGGGAATGAAGCCCGGTACCTCACGAAGCCGGACGAATCCTCTGAGAAAACAAGGTCGAACCTATTTGATAGGATCATTCTTCAGGAACGCGTCTTCACGCCTTCCAGCCCCTCTGAGAGTCATGAATCCACGGGCAAAATGCCAAACCGGCAGGGATGCGTCCACCGGCATCATAAGTCCTAACAATCGAGATAGCGGACGCTACACGATGAATAGGCCCGTCGATTAAAAGAGTTCGACGTCGACCTAACGCTAGCGTGAGGAAACGGACCCACCTTAAAAGTAAGGGGTAACGTCACAAGCTGATAAAATCACACGCTGACCTATGTCCACCACTCGCTGCAGGGTTCGGAGGAAATGTTGGACCTCACCTTCATATAAGCCGACAACATAACGAAAGCAGCCGCGTTGACCATACCACCCTGTCAAGTAAGCAAAACTTTCTAACACGTTCTCTACGAACAAAATGTCACACCAGGGGTAGAAAACCACACCCTAAAGATAAAGTAGCAAAAACAAAAGCCAAGAACCAAACCTACGCGTTCAAAAAACAAGCTACGCGTAAAGGGTCACAGAATTTAAAGTCAAAAAGAAGAAAAGGCTCTACGCGTACCAATGCGTAAAGTACGTAGAACATCAAAACCAAAAAGAGCAAGGTCCCAAGACGTCTCCGACGTGAAGAATAAGCGCACACGATGCGAAAAATAAGGTAAGGGATATAACGAGTAAAGCAAGCACAAGGATCTTTGGTACCTCTAACCTAGTCTACGGAGAGTCTAAGTCAAACCTACCAAAAGGGGTAGGATTACGCCAAAAAAGAACGAAAAAAATACCCAAAAGATAGCAACGACGTAAGAACAAGAAAGTTGACTGCAATGAAACGCTATCACCAAAGCAACATTGAGGATTCAAGAAAGCAGAAGAACAAGTATATTAAAATGAAAAGTCCAACGGCAGAGAACAAGGATAACAACGTCTGAAAAGGAAAAAAGCTCCCCAACTACAAGCAACGCGTACAAGTGCCCTACGCGAAGAAAAATAAAAAATTACAAAGACTTGGACTCGCTCTCAGACGACCCTGATCCGGATGCATGACCATCGCCTTCCTCTTCATCAGTCGCGAGCTCCTCTTCGTCAATGCGTTCCCCTCCTTCAGCATCTGCAACGTCGAGATCGGCGTCAAGACGCGAGGAAGAAGGACCATCAACGACACCTTCAGGAGGTTCTGGAAAAGCCTCCCTAAACTCGGCGCGCTCGCCCACCGGATCCCAATCTTTGTACTTACCAGTAGCATACTCCTCATAAACTTCCACCCTGGACAACCAAGACCAATAGACCTTCGCCTCCTCCAAATCCTTGTCATGTTGCACCTTGTTCTTCTCCTTGTCCGCCTTCAAAGCATACAGCGACGCCTGAATCCCCTGAAAGGAGGAACGAGAGAAATAAGAAAGGAAGCTCACGAGAAAATCAAAGAGAAAGTAGAGGTTACAATCTTACCTGCCACTGAGTAGCGAAAGCCTCTCCCATAACGTCGGCATGATCCATCGACGCGTAATGGTCAAGGGACAACGAAGAACGAAGCCCCATCAAAGCCTTCAGAATTTCTCTTCCTGGAGCGAAAGAATTTGAGATCACGTCAGGGAAGTCAACTACAGATGAGTATTTCCCCTCGGGAACCTCGACCACTTTCTCCTTTCCCTTCCTTGAACGCGTCGCCTTAGCCGGAGAAGGAGACGGCGTAGATTCCAAGGTAGCCATAAGATCAACGTCCATGGGAGCAGCGGACGAACATCCTTTTATGGCGAGATGCCTCTTCCTCGACGTCACGAGATTAGTGGCAGATTCGTCACGAGCGCGAACACAAGAAATTGAAGCTGCACTACCAGCAAAGAACAAACAGTTAGAACACAAATATGAAGAAATAAATCAATGTAAGCTAACGAGAAGAAGCCAACTTACCAGATGGCGTCGCAGGACCGCTACGATGACCCTCTCCGTCATGACCATGGAAGGTCCGATCAACTTCAGGGACCGCCAAGAGCGCGGCTACCGCCTTCTGATACGCTACACTTTGTATGGCGTAACTAGGGGTTATTACATTAGTTTAGGAGTGTTATCACAAGTATTTGGAGCTATTGTTATATTCTGAGTTGTTTATGAAGAAGTGAAGAAATGAAGACCAGAACCGAAGAAGAAGAGGATTGAAGACATAAAGACGAAGACATCCTGCGGAGCAGCGACGATCGCCACCATCACTATGGCGATCGCCATTCTACAACAGGAGCATTCCAGGAGTTCGAGAGAGCATGGCGATCGCCATGACTCTATGGCGATCGCCATGGGGCGACAGAGACGAGGCAAAGTTTTACATGAAGACCGCGATCGCCAGTCATCCATGGCGATCGCCACAACAAGGCCGAAGATATTCCGGACTTTCCTTATTTTCCTTATTTTATTTTATTTGTTTTACCTTATTTTATTTCGTTTAGGATCTTTCGTTTACCATATATTTTGGGGTTAGTTCTCTATTTAAGGACCGCAGTTTATGATCTTATCATCATCTTTTCCATCAGACAATTTAGTTCTGCAACCATGAGCAGGAACTAATCTCCATTGTTTTACTTAGCGGTTGAAACCTTCAGTTATTAAGTTGTGAGATTTCTAAACTCTTGTTCTTTTCCTATGAGTTTGTATTAATTCTCTTGTTCTTCATCTATTGATTTCTATTAGTTTTGCTAGCTTGATCACCTAGTTTGATTGATAGTTTTCTATTGCTAGACTAGGAATATACGGTGGAATTCCTTGTCATTGTAGCATTCATATCTACATGATCTGATAGTTGATTGCTTTTATGAAAGAGAATTGATTGCATGTTAATACTTGACGGTTGTAAGTTATTGCATGCATCCTTATGATTCCTGTGCCCTTTGTTGCTATTTCATCTAATCTTGAGAGGTTTCCCTGATTGTTGAATAGTAAGTATTATGAGGACCGGTTGGCCTGCTGATATATTAAAGATTGGAATAGGAACATTCCCTAGGATTGAATAGAACTTGAGATAAATCTATGATCAACTTGATTAACTGTTGTGTGGATACTTTCTAGGTGAAACCCCTTCTCATCATATTCTCACCCAAACTCCCTTGTTTGATACTTGTTACTTTTGTGTTTCATACAATCAAAACCCCCCCTGGTTACTTGTTACTTGTTCACTAGTTGATACTTCACTTGACTGCATTGATTTGGGCGCCTTTTCAGGTTTTCATCCCAACCACTCAATAATTGTTCCAGGCTCACAAAACTCACATCACTCAAGACTTATTTTTGCCCCAGCCTAACGCCGGTCAAGCCACCTTCTTATTGCATAGATCTTGCTATCCAAGGATTTTGTATGCCTTTTTTCAATTTTTGTGGCTTTTTCATACAATATATATATATATATCTTCAATAAGCTCATGCAGATACAACCAACACCCAAATAATTACATGTGAATACATTCTCCTCCCCCATACTTAAACATTGCATTGTCCTCAATGAAATGGAAGACATAAAAACGAACCCAGGGAAAGAGACAGAAGACTCACATACAAGGTCGGATGACCTTCCTCCAATAAAACTCAAAGTGTGGTAGAATGAGAAACTAGATGAGCACTAAATGTAATCCAATAATGCATAGCTCATCTAAAGCAAAAGAAAGAATACCTCCAATGTAGAAGGTGACCCAAACAAATCAACCCCTTGCAAAGAACATGGTCACCAACAAGCTAAGCTCCAGCGAATGTAGATCTATAATGATAGTACTAATGAAACCAAACTTGATGTAATACAACTCCTTACTTTTTCTTTTTTTTCTCTCATATTTTTTCTGCACTCTATTTTTTTTAATCCGATATATTATTTTTTTCTCGGAATGATTTTTGGATTTTTTTTTTTTTTTCAGAACGGGAGAGAAGACTTACAGCGAGATTGGCTACTGACTGTAGCTGACCCTAAGCTTCGGTTATTTCCTCCTCTCCATAGAAAAACTAAAAAGAAAATTAAACCGAACAAAAACAAATAAAAACAGGTTCAAACGTCGGGTTGCCTCCCGAGTAGCGCCTTATTTTATGTCGTGGCTCGACATGAAACTCAAGAGATTTAACTAACGCCATTTGGCTTTGTAAAAACAGTCTCTTGTCTGAATTCCCTCTTGAACCACTCATGGAACGCCTTAAATCTCGTCCCACTTACCTTGACCACCTTGTCTTTAGCCATGAAGGTGGTTTCATTCACTTTCTCCTCCTTGACCGTATCAGGCGGCTGTTTAAGCTCAATGTCAAGTGCATGCACACTAGACATCAATGGTATCTCGCCTGGCGAGGTCAGTAATGGAGGGCGATTGCCCAAAGGATGTGAAGAGAGCTTACCTTTAGACATCAATGGTATCTCGGGTTTCTTACCGGTTCCCTGGCCTCTAATTTACTCACAGCTTGAGCAATCTATCCTAACTGATTTTCAAGATTTTGGATGCTTGATTCCGTTCTAGCATTTTGTTGCATCACAGTCTGAGCTAAGGACTTGATCATATCTTCAACAGTCATAGAATTCTGAGGTCTAGGTTGCTGATAATTAATATTATGAGAATCATACCTTGGCCTTGGTTGCCATCCACCAACAGCGTTTACCTCAGCATTCGGCTCTTGGAGTTGTTGACCACCACTTTGCAGCATAAAAGCCTTCATCATATCTTTCAGTTCATTCATATCACTTTGAATTTTAGCGGGATCAAGTGAACTTACTGACTGTGTTCTTTGCCTGCTACCAAACTGCCTTGAGCTCTCAGCTAATTCCTCAAACATTTCAGTAGCCTGAGGTATAGTCAATCTTAAAAAGTTACCTCCACAGGATGCATTCACCATTCGACGATCCTCATCAATCAGGCCACTAAATAAGTACATAAGGAGATCTTGGTCAGTATAACTATGGAATGGGCAGCTCGAGCAAAGCTTCTTGAATCTCTCATAATATTCATAGAGACTCTCAGTTGAGTGTTGTTGAAGATTCGTGATTTCCTTCTTTAAGCTGCTCAGTTTTGTAGTTGGAAAATATTTCTCTAAAAAGACCTTTTTCATTTTAGCCCATGTATCAATACTCCCTGGAGCTTGATAATAGAGTCAATCATTCGCAGCGTCTTTCAGAGTAAATCCAAAAGCTCTCAGCATGACCTGCTCCTCAGTAACACCTCTTGGCTTCATACTAGAATATATGGCATGGAATTGAGCCAAGTGTTTGTTGGGATCTTCTCCCGCTAAGCCATGGAAGTGTGGAAGCTCATGAATTAAACCAGCTTTTAATTCAAAATTCACACCTTCTTCAATCTCAGGAAACCTCACTGCCAAAGGTTGTTGGTTTAAGTCTGGGGCAGTGAGTTGCCTCATAGTAGGCAATGGCGGTCCATGTCGATCACCCATCTCGTTCTCTTGGTTCAGAGCTGCTCTTTGGTTCCGAAGGAACGTCCTTTCAATCTCTGGGTCAAAGGAAACAAGAGATGAATCAGTAGCACGGGTCTGAACCATAAAGGTTCACACCAAACAGTTGATAATTTCACAATTAGCACAAAATTGGAATAATTCAATTCTCCGGCAACGGCGCCAAATTTGATGAGGCTAAAGTCGTAGTGCCAAATCAAAGAAATAAACTCTAAACACTAACTAGAGTATAGCAAGTAAGTAGAGGTCGAACCCAAGGGAATCAAAACACCAATCGATATGCAGTCAAGCGAAATACCAACTAACGAACAAGTAACAAGTAACCAAGGGGGTTTTGATTGTATGAAACACAAAAGTAACAAGTATCAAACAAAGGGAGTTTGGGTGAGAATATGATGAGAAGGGGTTTCACCTAGCAAGTATCCACACAACAGTCAATCAAGTTGATCATAGATTTATCTCAAGTTCTATTCAATCCTAGGGAATGTTCCTATTCCAATCTTTAATATATCAGCAGGCCAACCGGTCCTGATAACGCGAGATTAGCAAAAATTATAACTCCCATCCACTCTTGGGGTATCCTTGATGTGTTCAATTTTTTTTTCAAAAACCCGGTTCAGTTAACCAAACCGGATTTTTGAACAGTTTGAAGGCAAAAAAAAAAATCGTGGACGCATTCGAAATACGCCCAGAATAGACCTGAATTTTTGGGCAGGTTACGGATACGCTGGATACGCTCAAAAGGATACGGTGCTAAAGGCAATTTTTTTACGGCGAAAAACCCCGCACCCACTTTTTTATAGCTGGCACCCGTCTTGGGCGCAACCCGGATGCGTCCAAAATGTTTTTAAAAAAACCCGGTTCAGTTTTGGGCGCATCCAGGATGCGCCCAACTTAAACCGGGTTTTTTAAACTTTTGACGGCAAAAAAAAAAAAAAAAAATTTTACTGTTCATGGGCGCAGCCAGGATGCGCCCATGAACAGTCCCGGTTCAAAAAAAAAAATTTAGACGCACCCGAAATGCGCCCAAGACGGGTGCCAGTTATAAAAAAATGGGTGCGGGGTTAAACGCCCTTTTTTTAATGTGTTAGACAAACCCAAATGAAAAACCCAAGTTCTAAACTGAATGGTAGTCGGCCTGGATTATGTGATGGCTAGTCCACCCTACTTACCATGTGCCCTAAGTTAAATAAGTGGGTACCACTACCACCATCCTCTACGGAATATTTCCTTTTTTCGTATTCAGTTTTAATTTGTTGCTAATTTGGCACTTCTTTCTTTGACTTTATGAAATGGACAGATGACTAGGCTGATTGTTGGGACTTCCGAGCTCAGCAGAGGAACTACCCTACGTACATAACTACAGTAGTTTAATTTCCGTCTAATGCACGAGAGTTAGATTAAGTTTATTAGCCTAGTCCCCGCATCTTGGTAATCGTTTATCATTTATATATTTATACGATATAATCTAGAATTTTATAGATTTCATTGTATCAATTTTATTAAATGATAAATTGTTTTTTTTATTGATAAAATTGGACATAAATTCCATAAAATTAAAACGTAGAACATTTAGGAGTATTAAATCAAACAATTAATATGTTAATCATCGTTTGACAAAAAAAAGATGATATATACAGTATATCATATACTAATTGAAAAGTTTGAATTTATATAAGTTGAGCCCATGATTAAATTTTGTTATGACCTTAATAGTTAAATGTAAAGGGCTTAATTACAAATTGTTAAAAATTTGTATAATTAAATCCTTAAATAGCATATAGAATAATTTTAGTTACTAAAATTCATAAATTAAAATAAATAAATAAAACGACAAATTGACACATAAGCAACTAGTAAAAACTAAAATTAAGGGGATAGCTTGAAATAACTCTCTTATAATATATATACTAGTGTAGTGACCCATGACATGCACGGGAAATTCCATATTATTCGTATGAAAATTGTACATCTTTTTAATTGAGTTCGTCAAAAAATTAAGATTAAATTTTTTCATATAAAGACTATTTATAAAAGCATATTTTATTTCACGAAGGTTATGTACGTAGCTTGACTTAATTTTTATTATCGAAAATAATCCTAATTTTATCATAAGAATATATATTAACTTTCAACATAATATTTCTCAATAAAATAGCTTGTATATTTGTTGTTGAAAGGAATGATAATTTTTTAAGATTTATTTGTTAATGTAATTATCCAATCAATTAATAATTGAAAGTAAAGATAAAATTGTGTAACAAACTAAAATCACTCTAAGAGCTCTAAAAGGCTCATCTTTAATATATAAGATAGATATATAGAATAGATTACGTTAGGTTTTTTAAAATAATTTAAAGAAATTTTATTGTATATAAGTAAATAAAAAGAAAATTTTGTTTTGTTAAATAAAAAACATTACAATTTAGTCTTTTGTTTTTAGATAAAGAAATTTTTTAATTGATCATAAATTCATAATCTATCTTATATATTAAAGTTGAGCCTTTTAGAGCTCTTAGAGTGAATTTAGGGTTAGTTTGTTACACAATTATTAATTTTTATCCTTAATTTTAATTATTAATAGATTAGATAATTATATTAACAAATAAATCTTAAAAAATTATCATTCTCTTCAACAACAAATATACAAGCTATTTTATTGATAGTAAATATTATGTTAAATGTTAATATATATTCTTACGATAAAATTAGGATTATTTTCGATAATAAAATAACCTTCATGAAATAAAATATATTTTTATAAATAGTCTTTACAAGAAAAAAATTAATCTTAATTTTTTGACGAACTCAATTAAAAGGATATACAATTTTCATGCGAATAATATGAAATTTCCCGTGCATGGCACGGGTCACTACACTAGTCTTATTTATAAGGAAAGATTTCATAGATTAGTACAAAAATATTTACTTCTTTAAGTAAATATATTTAGAAATATTGAAAAACCCTAGATACGTAATTTGGCAAAATTATTACAAATTTTCGTCACGTGAAAAAATGAATGTGTGAAGGACAAGTGACAAAAACTTAGATTTGTTTTATTATATATATAGTAGATTGAAGTTTAAATTAGATATTATTCGAATTTAGTTTAAGATGTTACAAAAATAATAAAATATGTTTGAAAGATAATAATTAGATACAAGTTATTTGAATTAAAATTTTAGTCTATTATCCTTTATACAGTTGTGGCTAGAGTTGTCAAAAAATAAACCCGAAAAATTGACCTGTATTTGAACCCGACCTGACCGGAACAACAATTTGAAGTAACCGAACCTAAAACAACCTGAAAAATAGATTCACCGAACTCGGCCGATTCGTAACCTGACCGAAGCTACCCGAATTGTTTTTAAAAAATATTGTTTTAGTGTAATACTTCCAATTGCATTAAAATAGGTAAATATAATATTATTTTATTAAGTTATTAATGTATTGTTTAATTTACTTATAAAAATTTTAATACTATATTTAATATTTAAAAATGATGTTATAAACCCGTTGGTTAACTCGAACCACCGACTAACCTGTAATGACCCGACCCGACTTGACCTGTTATCCGAATTAATCGAATCCGTTCTCAACCCAAACCCAACTTGAACGACCCGATTAACACCTCTAATTGTGGCCCAGTTTTGTTCTTTTCTACTAGGGTCCTCATCCGGTGGGAAGGACCCTTAGAGTGAGAAATGAGAATAATATTCATCCCTTGGATGAGAACCATCCAAGGGATAGATATCAAATGTGCACATTTTACCGTTGACCATAAACCGTTGAACATGACCATTGACCGTTGACCATCGACAATGTGCACATTTTGTGTAGAAAATGTGCACATATTTTGTTGGCAAAAAAAAAAAAATTGGCGGGACTGTTGACCGTTGACCGTCGACAATGTGCACAAAAATGTGCACATATTTTTTTAGCCCAAGAAAAAAAATTGACCGTTGACTGTCGGTCAATTTTTGTTTCTTCACCTGATTTGTGTGCATAAAAAAGAAATGTGCACATTTTTTATCATGATGAGCACATTTTATTTGTAAAATGTGCACATTATAACTAATGTGTCTATTTTGTGCAGAAAATGTGCACATATAACTTTGTCTTAAAAACGAATGTCTGTCATGAAAAAAATTGGCGGAACGAATGTCTGTTTGAGAAAAATTTGCACATCTTATTATATTGTGCTTATTTTGTGCAGAAAATGTGCACATGTAATTTTGGCCCAAAAATGAAAGCTTTTCATGGAAAAAAAGCTCTGAAAAATAAGTTCAAAAATTGTGTTGGGAAAGATGTGCACATCTTATAAAACTAATGTGCCTATTTTGTGTAGAAAATATGCACATGTAATTTTGTCATGAAAACGAAAGTTTTTCATTAAAAAAGAGCTCGTCAAAACAAGTTCAAAAGTTGTGTTTGGAGAAAATGTGCACACCTTATACAGCTAAATGTGCACATGTAATTTTGGCACAGAAACGAAAGTTTCTCATTGAAAAAGGTTTGATAAACACAAGTTAATATTTTGTGTTTGAAAAAATGTGCACAACTTATACAACTATTGTGCAGAAAAATGTGCACATATAATTATGGGACAGAAATGAAAATTTGATGGAAAAAAAGAGCTCGTAATAAAACAAGTTCAAAATTGTGCTTGAAAAAACAATGCACATCTTATACTATTTATGTGCACATTTTGTGTAGAAAATGTGCACATATTTTTTTTGGCCCAAAAACAAATGTTTGCAGGAAAAAAAAAATTTGGCGGGAAAAAAAAATTGGCGAGAAAAAATTTTGGCGGGAAATTTTTTGGACCGGTCAAAGTTTGATCGTTGACCAGTGTTGACCGGAGTTGACTGTTGACTTTTTGAGAGAGTTAATCTACACCCTTAGTTCGATTTTGATCTAAAGCCTAATATTAATTCTCACTTTCCACCTTAAATTTTATTCTCACTTGATCATTTTCCTTTCTACTAACCCATTTTCAAAGCTCTACTCTTACTGAAATTGTATTAAACACCTATGTAAAATATATTAATTTGCACAAAACATTTTATCAACTTTCTCTAAATATAAGTTGTAAAGCCTATCCATTTTACTACCTTATAAAATGTAAGGCTTACACAATTGTAACACCAAGACCCTTATACTAGTAAATTAAAATTTAATATTATTAGCAACAAATGAAGAATGAAAACATAAACTGATATTCTAAAAGGTGAACAAAGATCCCTTTATATACAAAACGCTTATATATATATGCGTTTTATTTTACCTAAATGTACGCGATTTTATACGCGCAACATAGGCGTACAGATCTGTGCGCATAAGATTGGCGTACAAGGGTATTCTAGACATTAAATTGAAGATCTGGCAACGTTGACATTCTCTGTACGCGTGTCATACACGTACAGAGAAACTTGTGTGCATAAGGTTTGCGCACAACTCTTCTTCTTCTAAGACCTTGTACGCATAAGTTATACGTTCATGGTCTTTAAAACCCTATGTACCTTCTTCTTCTTCCTCTTTCATCCTCTTTTTTCCTCCGCGATGACGTCGATTGCGTTTTGACATTTTCCGATCCGTCCCTTCCACAAAACACAAATCCGACGATGGATTCGCAACCATCTTGTTCTTCCGCCCAAGATGATACCCCAATGGATCCGATCCCAACTCCTCTGCGCGAGTGGCGAAACGGCGGTTCCCTTCCCAGCGACTATTCTCGGCACCCATAACTTGGTGGATGGTGGCAGATACCGATATGGGACTCGGGCGGCTCGATCGGCTGCGGTGGCGGCATCAGACCCTCCGATGACAGCTTCGACGACGGTTCTGACACCTATTACGACAACAGTTAGGGTTCCGACGACAGTTAGGGATCCGACGAATGTTCGGATTCCGGCGACGGATCTGAATTTTGTGGCACCGTCTGGGCTACTTGAGGTGTGTAATTTCAAAACCCGATTTGTTCAATTTAATCGTATTTAATTTTGAAAACGGAATAGAGATGATAAAAATTTGTACTCCATTCGTCCTTTAATGATCTTCCCATTTGCTTTTGACACATTTGTCGAGACACATTTTGTAACGTTAATATCTCTAAATATACGATGATAAAAATTATAATTTTATAATATTCTCAAAGTACTCATTGAGACGAATCAAACAAAATCTCACATGCTTATATTTATTTCTATATATTGGAAGAAAACGAAAAAATTCTCTCGATTTGTAAATAATGTCGAAAAAATAAATGGATCTAAGGGAGAACTTCCAACTTACTTGCCATAAATTTGCCATAAATTTGCTTGCTTGCTTGTTGTTGAATGATGAGACGTGGTCCTGAATTTGTACAGCACCCACTTCAGATTATTCTCTCATAAATATTGACGACAACTTGTTAATTCTTGATACGGAGTATATTGTACTCCCTCTCTCTATTTAAATTAGTCACATTATATCATTTACATTTGAATTAAGATAAGTCTAATTAAAATAAAAGTATAAGTAATTACACATTAAATTATAAGATTCAACCAATAAAAAAATTATTAGATGGAAAAGGTTGATTTGATTGATAAAATGTTGTTAATATGAATAAAATAAATAAAGTAGGGGTATTATGAGGAAAATTTAATGGATACAAATGAAAATAAGACTAACTTTAAGGGATACTAAAAAAGGAAACGGAGCTAATTTAAAGGGAGAGAGAGTAGTAGTAGGTTGCTATTTTTAAGTTGGTAAATTAAGTACCTAAAATTCGAAATTTTTCAAATGGTTTGATTTATCGAAGAGAACTAGATATTATTAGTCATGCTATATGGGGTTCAATTGTTTGTCTGAATGCGATTTTGCTATTATATTTTATTTTATATAATAAGTATAAGTAAAATACAATGATTCATAAGATTTATGAATTTATCAAGTCTCGGATATTTTCAATCTCGAAGGTATTATTTATCAATCTCGTACATTAAGATATACTTTGTAACATAAAATTCTACATATAAATTATTAATTATATTCGATTAATATTAATTATTAATAAGTCTCGGATATTTTCAATCTCGAATGTAATATTTGTCAATTTCGTATAAATTTAGTTACATTTTATAACATAAATTTATACATATAAATTATTAATTATATTTAATTAATATTAATTACTAAAATTGTTGAGAGTTAAAAGTTTATTAATTTAGAGTATATTAATTACTAATATTATTTGAGCATTAGGATATTACAATTTCGTTTTTATATATTTTGGGTCTTTGGATCAACTTCATCCTTCCTCAGTTAATATAGGGGTCTCACAAGTCAAATCAGTTACCACTTTTCACTTCCAAATATTCCAAGACTCTTCCTCTCCCTCCTTCTCCCAAAATCCCGCAAAAACAACTTCCCCCAAAATCTCGACCTAACTTTCACGATCTCCACGATTTCCTCCCTCTCGTCCACATCGTAGCATAATTCCACTGCATTTTCGATAGATTGCGAGCGAGCGACTGTGACAAAGGCGCGAGCGAAGGCAGAGAAGTAGCAGCGAGCGAGAGCAAGAAGGCGAGCACAGTGTGGAAGGAGGCGAATCACATTCTCAATTTCCTATTCACATCTACTTTCGATCAAGATCAAAATGAGGAGTAAAATTGCAAGTTCTCAAGGTATAATACTTGAAACAATTTCATTACAAGCAAATTGAAGTTTCTCTACTGTTATAGCAAGTGAATCAAGCAAATAGAAGTTTCTAGATGATTTTGATATTTCCATGTGTATGATTGTGATTTGCATGTTGTGTTTTAGGTTTAATTTCACATTTCTCTGCTTGAGAAGGCAAATCCTTTTGAAAATGAGTTATTAACTGACATTACAGGGATTTAGAAAGATACAGTGCATGGAATATGAGTTTTTGTGTGTGCATTAGTTGTTTATTTTGAGTGCAAAGGTTTTTATTTGTGTGTGCATCAATACTGATGTGTATGCATGACAGTTAGAGGTGAATAATATTAATACAATAGAATTGATGTGTGTGCATCAGATTTTGTTTCTGTGTGCTATGGTTTTAATGTGTGTGTGTGGGCATCAAATAAACACACAAATATTGTGTGCATGACGTTTATAGGAGAATAATATTAATACAATAGAATTGATGTGTGTGCAAAGGTTTTAATGTGTGTGTGCATCAGATTTTGTTTCTGTATGCAATGGTTTTAATGTGTGTGTGCATCAAATAAACACACAAATATTGTGTGCATGACTTTTATAGGAGAATAATATTAATACAATAGAATTGATGTGTGTGCAAAGGTTTTAATGTGTGTGTGCATCGGATTTTGTTTCTGTGTGCAATGGTTTTAATGTATGTGTGCATCAAATAAACACACAAATATTGTGTGCGTGACTTTTATAGGAGAATAATATTAATACTCTAGAATGGTTGGGTGTGCAAAGGTTTTAATGTGTGTGTGCATCAGATTTGGTTTTTGTGTTCAAAGGTTTTAGAATGTGTGTGCATCAAATAAACTTCAATATTTTGGGCATGAGTTGTGTGTGCGAAGGTTTTAATGTGTGTGTGCATCAATTTTGGTTTGTGTGTGCAAAGGTTTTATTGTTTGTGTGCATTAAAAAAACTATAGAATTGATGTGTGTGCAAAAGTTGTAATGTGTGTGTGCATCAGTTTTGGTTTGTGTGTGCAAAGGTTTTATTCTGTATGTGCATCAAAAAAACTCTATTTTCTGTATGTGTGTGCATCTTATGTATGTCCATCTTGTGTCCAAACATATGTAGGTGATGATACTGCATCTCCAATTCCAGCCAAAGTAATAAAGGGTGAATTTGGAAAGATCACAGTTCCTACAACTTCTGATCAAGGATCTCCATGATCTTTTAAAGGGAAAAGAAGGAAGCATCCTGCTTAAAAACCAAAAACAATTAAAACGCTCAGGATAACCCGCTCACAAACATCTAGAATGGAGGAACAAAGAAGAGAACAAGAAAGTGAACAAAAAGAAGATGATGAAGAAACAAGTGCAGAGGAGGAAGATGATGAAGGCTATGACAGGACAATGGGAGATGAATTTAGAGAGATAAGAATTAAAAAAAAAGACGGACAAAGCAACAACAGCAACAACATCCAAATCAAAATCTATGAAGTCAGAGAACGGAAAACAGAAAGTAGAGAAGGAGACAAAGACTCCTAAGATAGAGAAAACAAAAAAGCAAAAGGACATTGTGTTTGTCTTAGCTTCAAAGGCACCAAAGGAAGGAACTAAGAAAGCTTCCAAACAACAAAGGAGTCCATACGAATCACTAAGGTGCCGAACATCTCCAAACAAGCTTGTGAGCTTCTTCACTGATGTGGAAGATCCTATCACTACTGAGCAGAGGTAAGCTTGTGTGCAACATGTTTAGCTTCTGTGTGCAACATGTTTAGCTTCTGTGTGCAGCATGTTTAGCTTCTGTGTGCATGAATTTTTTGTTTTGTGTGCATGAATTTATATTAGGATTCAGAACAAGAAACAGGGGCGGTGACAACGGTAGATAAGAAGGACAATCTACCGAAAAGGGTAACAATATAAATATCATGTTTTTAAAATGAATATGTTTTTGTTATTGATTAATAATTGGCTATATGTGGCAGGTCAAATTTGTATGCGGAACAAGTGCAACACCAGCACAAGAGAAAAGGAATATCAATCCTTCAACGGTTCTAAACTCGCCATGGAGACAAAGAGAAGTGAATCTTTATGAAAACATCACATCAGACGAAAAAGCCTTGTACAACTGGGCTACGACAGAAAAGGGAAATGACGAAGAGTAAGTAGTTTATTATTATGAATATCTATAGTGGAGAACTAGACAGTGTGGTACTTGATGCCTATCTATATCTGTGTTGTAGTGGTTATCTCTTCCATTTGGGCACATACAGTTTAACTAGACAAGACTTTGTCACACTCAAGAAAAATGGAGAATTAGACAGTGTGGTACTTGATGCCTATACAACCTATTTGAATGAAAATGAAACATTCAAGGACCTGTTATCACCGTTATGGTTCTTCATCCCATCATATATGCTGGTAAGAAGATTCACAAAACTGATGCACACACAAAATTTATATGAAATATTTGCACTGAATAGATTTTATTTTCTTTTGCAAGAAATTTATCGTGCAACACAAACATTCTACAATGGAAGTGAAAGGGAAAGACTTATGCCAAGGAATGATAGAAGCCTTCAACTATGTCAACTCTTTTAAGCTTAGGAAGAAAACACTGCAAAATATTGATTTGATAAATTGCATCTGTGTGCATGAACTTTCTCTTTTGTGTGCATCATATGTTTCGTTTGTGTGCATCAAATATCTCTTATGTGTGCATAATATCTTTCTTCTGTGTGCATCAAATATTTCTTCCTGTGTGCATCAAATATTTCTTCTTGTGTGCATAACATCCTACTCTCTCTAAATTGCTCAGATCCTGTTCACTGTACACAACCAAGGAACTACAAGTGCATATTCTGGATAACTCAACAAGTGGTGAAGAGGATAAATATGACACAATCCTGCAATCATTGGTAAGTACACAAACAATATAATTATGATTTGATTATTACAATAAAATAAATAACTAGAAGCATTAAATATCTTATTTTGGTGCAGAGATATTGTTTTATCCAATTCCTAAAGAACAACAACTTGGCAGCCAAAACTCTGTTGTTTGAAGATGAAGTAAAAGTTCCAACAGAGAGGCTGGAAATGACTTGGAGGGATAAAAGAAACAAAAAAGATTGCGGGGTATATGCTATCAGACACATGGAGACGTACATGAGGAAGGGACTATCCGATTGGAACAGTGGCCTAAAAAAAGGAACCAAGAAGTTGCTGGACACTCTAAGGGTAAAGTACCTTCACAAGCTACTGACCAACGAATTCAATTCACATCGAGATAAGGTGACGCGGATTATTCAAAGGAAGCAAAAACCGAAGACTGCAAAACCTTCTAAGAAAGTTGGTTAACCAATGAAGTAGGGAGAAACATGAAATATTATGTGTAATTGGTAGTTGAATGTTAGGTTTTAAACATATTCTAGTCAGTTTTTGGATGAATGTTGTGGTTCAATATTGACGGTAACTCTTTTGTGGTTGGATATTACGCTTATGTTGGCAAAACAATGTAAATCAGCATCAACTTGTATATATATTGGCAATGGTTTATATCCAACGTGTGCATGACTTAATTATATGTGTTTGACTAGTACAAAAGTTGTGTGCAACACAAAACTACATCTGTGTGCATCACATATTTCACTTGTGTGCGTAGAAAATATCTAATGTGTGCAATACTTAACTTTGTGCATGAAAGTTAGAGGAGAATAATATTAATACTATAGAATGGATGTGTGTGCAAATGTTTTAATGTGTGTGTTTATCAGTTTGGGTACCTGTGTGCAAAGGTTTTAATGTGCTTGTGCATTAGTTTGGGTCCCTGTGTGCAAAGGTTTTAATGTGTGTGTGCATCAGTTTTAATATGAGTGTGCATGACTGTTAGAGGAGAATTATATTATTACTCTAGAATGGATGTGTGTGCAAAGGTTTTAATGTGTGTAAACATGAGTTTTGGTTTGTGTGTGCAAAGGTTTTAATGTGTGTGTGCAACACAAAACAACTACTGTGTGCATCACATATTTCACCAGTGTGCATTACTTTGAACAAAAAATGTCTTGCAATAATATTTAAGTCTAAAAACTGAATATTACAAAACCATGAGTCTAAAACACGGTTGTTAGGATCGCGATCCAGATCGTAGGATCTTACGATTCTACGATCCTAAATTTACAAAACGATCCCGATCCTATGTAGGATCGGACCCATGTCAGGATCGGAAGTAGGATCGTAGGATCGGAAGTAGTGAAGATGTGGCAACAAGGAAAACCTAGCTTGAGGAACTTATTGCAAGAGCACTCAAATACATTATTTGACTGCACATGTTCAACTTTGCAGATCCTACCAAATTCACCTGATAATGAACCCCATCTTCTTTTTTCAACTCATGAAGTGTGCAATGATATGCACCACTCATGAACTCTTCTTGAACTTCATAAAATGCATTGATGGTGTACACACTTGCCATATTCTTCTCTATTTGCAATGGTGTCTTCATACGACGAGTAGAAGTACATGAATCAAGATCAAACTTCTTTTGGCCATGACGTTGGGATTCAATTGCACTATTGAACTGCATCATAAACACAACTAAGATGGATTGAGAGCTCAGAAACATGCCAAAAAAGCAGTTTTGGCTTTCAGATCGAGACGTTGTCCTCAGAAGACGAGACATTTTCACATCTTGAAAAAACGAGGGTATCCAATAGCGGCGTAGCTCAAACATGACAGATAACCACTCATGGCCTTGTAAACCGAATTCTTCCATAACTGAAAACCACTCATTTTCAAACTCCAAAGGACTAAGGTCATCGCTCCAAACAATAGAATTGAACTTAGAATGGAAGGAGTCGATAAAAGAAGGAGGTGTCCCAGGAGGAAATTTGACCTTGTTGACAACCTTCGTCATAATATGCCACATGCACAAACGGTGAACAGATCCAGTGAAAACACGTTCAACAACGGCTTTAACGACACCATCTTGATCAGTTAAGATGACGTGAGGATCATGGCCCATAGCTTTCTTGAAGTTTTCAAAAAGCCAAACATACGATTCAATGACTTCATGCAAAAGCAAACCAGCGGCAAATGTGATGGACCTTTTGTGATTGTCAACTCCAGTGAATGGAATAAATATCATATTATACCTGCAAATAATAAACACAAAAGAAAAACTTATGAAATACTCTTGTGTGCAAAAGTTATACTGTGTGTGCATTATATTGATTGTGTGTGTGCGAAACTTATTAAATGTGTGTGCATAACTAATGTATTTTCTGTGTGCATCACAAATTCAATGTTAGTGTGCAGAACTTATACTCTGTGTGTGCATTAGATTGACTGTGTGTGTGTAGAACTTATTAAATGGAATTGATTTAAAAAAAATAAAGAAGTCACAAAATACCTATTCAATTGGCATGTAGCATCAGCAGGAACAACATCAGCAAAACCACACGCCTTTGCATAAGATGCATAAAATTGCATGCCATGAAGAAGAGTTGGAAAGAGCTGACCAACATATGGCGTCAAGGCAAAATCACACTCAGGGGTGTAAAACTGAGCTAAACTACCAGGAGAAATAGAGGACGTGCTTCCTTCAATATGAGTTTCATCTCCTGAGAAAGGAATGAAACAACAAAACACATTTAAACTTCTGTGTGCATCAATTATGTCTGGTGTGTGCAGTGATTATGCCTCATGTGTGCATCACATTTTTCATGAATACATTATTTCAAACCATACACTAGTTCTAGTTTGTGTGTGCAACAAAAACTTCTTAGGAGTGCATCAGAGATACAAATCCAATGCAAAACCAATTTTGTTCGTCCAGAATTCTTATATACATGAAAAATCTGAATTTGATGAGTATACAAGACATCACAACTAGAATACACTTGCAAATAACACATTCGACCTAAATCATACCAGAAAACATAATTCCTAATTATCACCTGCAACAATCAACTATAAAGCATGGCAAACCCTAGGTTTTCATGTTCAGATTCAATCTAACTGACATTGTGTGCTGAATAAGTCATGGAGTCACCGACGAATAGAAAAGAAGCACTTACCAGAATCGATCGATGCAGAACCGGCTTGGACGGAGGGAGAGAAGTCGCCGACAACGAAATTAATGGAAGACTCAATTAAATGGCAAAGGAAAACGAATCGAGCAAAGACAGAATAAGCAAGATGGAATGGAGGCAGGAATCGAGAGCAAAGACAGAATAAGCAAGACGAATCAAGCAAGACGAGCAAGAGAAATCGAGCAAACGGGATGCAGCTTGACGGAATCGAGCAAGGACGAAGGAAAGAGAGAGAAATCGGGAGAGAGAAAAAAAAAAGATTTGGAGAAAGATTATGACACGTGGACGGTTGGGATGGGGTGGGGCTGTGAAGGGATGGAGGGTGCAGATGTGTTCTTAATCCTCATATGGCAAGCCATCCTCATGAGATCTTTTCCCTATTTTTAGATCATCTAAATATTAACTATGTATGTGCTTTGAAAGCAGAAGCACTTGCAGCCTTATACATGGTTAAAAATACAATTGTTTATAAAGTCACTTACTTAATACTTAGAGATAATAATCTCACCGTTACTAATGCAATCAGATAAGGGTCTCGCGCTCCGTGCGAGGAATGATTTAATGTAGTTATGCATTATTTGTTAATATTTTCATAGAAGATGATGATATGTTTCATACGGATTGATTATAGACATGTGTTGGTGGGTCAAAATCTTCATTTGAGCGACATATTCTTAAATGTAGGAAAGAACTAAGAAAAAGAAAAAAAATCAAGAAATTGATAAATTAAAAACAAAGCATTAAATGCAGTGTGATTAATTTGGAGAACCCCTAACTTTATACTTAAGAAAACTAAACATTTGGGCCCGCGCTACGCGCGGGTTTTACGGCGTATAAAACTTTACACTTTGCGGAACCGAAGAGTAGAAGATGATGATAAGTTTCATATAGATTCACTCTAGACATATGTTGGTGAGTCAAAATTTTCATTTGAGTTTTACGACCTATAAAACTACATTATAAGACGTTACAGAATCGAAAAGTAGAAGATGATATGTTCCATACGGATCAATTATAGACATGTGTTGATGGGTCAAAATCATTATTTGAGCGACATATTCGTAAACGTAGGAAAGAAATGGGAAACGAAAAAAATATATAAAAAAAGATAACTAAAAAACAAAGTATTAAATGCAATGTGATTAATTTAGGAAACTCCTAATTTTATTGTATATTAACATTTAAATTTGGCAAATCCCTTCCAAAATTCTTTCTCCCTCCGTCCCAAAAAGATAGTCTTATTTGAGTTCTTGACACTATTCACATACCGAGAGAATTTTGTAGATTTCTTTTAATATATAAGAAAATGCATAGTCATGTGGGGTCTTGTTTTATTTGTCTCAATGAGCACTTTGACAATATTAAAAAATTATAATTTTTATTAACATATAACGAGAGATATTAACGATAGAAAACGTATCTCGATATGTATACCGAGTTGAAATGAGACTATCTTTTTGGAACGGAGAGAGTACTATTCTTATGAATATTTAATCTCTTTTACAAGAACTACTTCCGAAAGCTACCCTGCAAATACTTTCTCACTAAATAGATGTATAGATGGTAACTGATTAAGGCTCTGTTCGACATGGGTTTTTATCTCATTAGCTACCTTAATTAGAACTTTATAAGCTAGCTTATGACACGGTGGATTTGCTAGCTCTGTTCGGCTATATAGCTTAATTTCCTCTAATATCCACTAAGCTAGCTTATTTCTCATCCAAATCTAAAAATTAATGTCACTAGAGTATATTTGCAAACATTAAAACAAGTAGGTCTTTTTGCAAATGATGTATTGAAATGGGGTATGGGGTGCAATTTCTCTTTTTAAAGGGTGACATTTTTTATTGAGTAATTATGCTTTTGCAAATATACCCTGATATTTTATTTAATAAGACCGACATTTAAGTTAATAAGCCCGACATTTTTTCTTCTATACTTTTTCATTTGCAAATATCCTCGTTTGATGTATTTTTAAAACTCTAAAATAATTTAGATATTCATGCAAATCAATTATTATAAACTATATATATACAAATCCGTGTAAATAAAATAAAGTAAAATTTCTTCCATGTGAACAAGATGGCCATGATTGATAAAATTACGGAGTAGTCCGTATATAATTTTCCAAAAGCTTGATTAAAGAGAATAGTATAATCCATCGAAAACGCTTTTTCCGCTTTATTCTTTGAATGCTTTATACTCTCTCGTCTTATAATATTATTATAAGTCTCGTTTGCTTTCATACATCTCTCGATGATATTTCTAATATTTCGTTAATATTGTCAAAAAATTATATCATTAATAAAAAATTATAACTTTTTAATATTGTCAAAATACTCAGACGAATCAAACAAATCTCACACAACTACGTTTTTTCTTATATATCGGAAAAAATCTATAAAATTCTCTCTTTTTATAAATAGCGTCAAAAAATAAATCAGACTTATACTCCCTCCTCCGTCCCTATTTATTTGTCCACAAGTACGATATTCACGGAAATTATTGAATGGTAGGAATATAATAATTATAAGAGAGAGAAAAATATAAAATGATTGGTTGGAGGAGAGATAGAGAGAAAAAGTAGATAATATTTGAATTTGGAAGAGAGAAAAAGTGAAAAAGTGGTAATTATGTTGATAATAAAAATAAAATGTGTAGAATAAAGTAACATAAATGAAATAATATACAAACATAAGGGACGATCCGAAAAAGTAAGTGGATAAATAAATAGTGAGTATTTATTGGATACCTGGATGAATAAACAGAAATTTCCTTATTCTTTAATCGATTGAATTCTTTTCTCCTTTGGACGAGATCGAGCTTTAGAAATTGCAGAAAAGAAGATTACAAACTCATCTTTTAACCCCCAATCCCATAAGAAAGATAAAGCAAAAGCGTTACTTATCAAACAGGCTTAGCTTGCACCCGCAGAATACAAATAAAAGAAAAGCCTGAAAAGAAACCCATTTTCCAATTTCCCACTTTTTTTCTTCTTCTTCACAATTTTGTCCTTCACGGGCCCACAACCAACACCCCTCCTTTTTCTTCCTTGTCTGCTTTGATTCATCAATCCACCACAGTTATAATTTCCCTGGGTTTGAGATTTTCCAGGCAACCACTGCTCACTCAACTCTCACTTCTGGGTTTCCTCTCAAATCATTCACTTTCTCATCTCTCTCTTCCCGGAGTTTGTTGGGTCACTTCACTCGATCTTCATTTATTACCCATCTGATACGAATATTGTCTTCGCCCTTTGAATTCAATGCCCCTTTCTGGGTATCAATTCTTTTCCCCAATGTTTCTTCTTCTTCTTACCTTGTTTCCCTAGAATCCCTCCTCTCTTTTTTTGTTATCTCGGAAAACAAAGGGGAAAGTGAAACGTTATGGCCGAGTCTGCTAAACTCCGACTTGTTCGTTGCCCCAAATGTGAGAATCTCCTTCCGGAGTTGCCTGGTTACTCTGTCTATCAATGTGGTGGTTGTGGAGCTGTTCTTAGAGGTACCCTTCTTTCTTCTTTCTCCTTTGTTTGTTTTAATAATAGACTTGGATACATAGTAAAAACTCAATTGGGTAGTTGCTTTCTTCTATTTGCCAATCTGCTATAAGCTGCTTGCTTGTCTATTTGTCTATTTGGGTTGAGATAAACTTCATGTTTCTGTTCTTTTATTATAATACTGCAGCGAAAAAGATTGATAATGAAGGGGCTAAGGTGCAAGAGAGGTCTTCTGAGGCAAGAGATGGGATTATATCTGAGAAACCTGACATTTTGTCTGCAAAATCTGAGGATATTCCTGGAAAATCAGCAGATTCAGATGGCGTTGTAAAGAATGAAGGGATGACAAATGATAGTGATGGAAGTAGTGGACCTGTAGTTGATATCCATGGAAATGGCTCCAATGGGCCAGTTGAGAAAGTGCCTGTTGAAAATACCAACATGGGTAAGGTTGATTCGGGCAATGGGGGTTTGGAAATTAGTGCTGATCAATTAAAATCTCATGTGGAAAGGGAAAATGTTAGTGGGTTGAAGATCTCAGATGGGTTTGCCAAACAGAAGAGGCTGGAAAGAGTGGGAGAATCTGATGGGTTTGGAAGAATTCAAAGAGGTGGATCAGAAGCTGTCGGTTTTCGGTCTGTAAAATATGTTGGAGAGGGCACATCTAGATATAATGGCAATGGTGCTAATGTACATAGAGGAGGTGATTTGATGGAGAATCAAAGTGAAGTTGGCAAGAGCAATGGAGCTGAGGATGTTAGACCTAGTCGCGAGGAGCTTCTTAG
Source organism: Oxyria digyna (assembly GCA_029168935.1). Classification (NCBI taxonomy): domain Eukaryota; kingdom Viridiplantae; phylum Streptophyta; class Magnoliopsida; order Caryophyllales; family Polygonaceae; genus Oxyria; species Oxyria digyna. The sequence goes on from JAPVLV010000013.1 coordinate 26,720,117, forward strand.
GAAGTTGGATGAGTTGAAGGAGCAACTGAGTAAAGCTTGTGATGTGAATGAGAAGCATAAAGACAAGGATCCGTTGGAGGCGAGAATAGTTGGTCCGGAATCTTACGGTGATTCGGATAATTGGTATCCTGAACACTCATCGGGGTTCATCAGAGGTTCCAGGCAGTTTTATCCTCCTGATGAGCATGGAATGAGACCAAACTATTGTGACCGTTATCACGAACCGTATGCAGTACCTTTAAGAAGACCAAACTATTCTTCAACACAGGATTTGAGTCATGTTTCTGGTTACGATAGTCCGTTTGGCTCTCGTTTGTACACAAGACAGCTTCCTAGAAGAACATCTTGTCTTAATTCCCAACAGCCTAGATCACGTTCTCACATGCCTGGTCATTTTCTAAGTACTGATCCTGATCTATTTGAACCACATCCATATTCTAATCAGTTTTCGTGTTCCTGTTACCAATGTCACCACAAACATCCTGTGCAAATGTCTTCAACAACCTTTAGCAGACACCCTTCTTTTATTCCACAAGGATGTGATTCCAGGATTGGTCATCCTCATATGGGTTCTTATGATCCCCAATCTCACACTAGATGGCCTAGTGACATTAATGGTTTTACCTCTTCTCGTCCTCACAGAGTGTTACTGGCTAACGATAGTCGTCGCTGCCGCCCTATGGCTGGTGGGGCCCCATTTGTCACGTGCCACAACTGCTTTGAGTTGCTGGAGCTGCCGAAGACAGCTCCAAAGTTTGACAAGAGTCGGTGGAAAGTTCGATGCGGCGGATGCTCATCTCTGATTTCTTTCACCATGGTGGATGAGAAACTTATTCCTGTTGATGCACCTCCTAAGCAAATATTGAAGGATGTTTTTGATAGCTCTGATGAGGTATTACTTGACAGGCCTTATGACCCTCATGGGGGCATGAGACGAGATAACATGGGGTTTCACTCGGAAGACTATGATAACTCTGGTTATGATTTTCGGTCAGTGGAAAAAGAACCCCACACTTCTTCAGACCGTCATGATTTTAACTCAAGTAAATCTGAAGAATTGAGGAATACCCACCTCCTATCTTCTAGTACTTCTGAGGATGAGGTTTTTGCTGGCAATGATATGGCTCTGAAAGCTGACTTATCTCCTCCGCCGCCTGGCTCTCCCCTTCAGGAACACTTTGATCATTCCACCAAGTTTTGTACTGTGAACCGATGTGGAAAGGGAAATATCAGTAGCAGATCAGACCAAGAGAGGGTCTTACCGTGCAAGAACCCTGTTCGCCAAAATTCTTTGAAAGAGTCACTGGCAACTGAGTTGGATTTGTCCCTCAATGAGTATGCTAATACTGGGATTCCTCATGATACGGCTGATACAAGTGGAGAAGAAGATCTCCCGAAACACAAAAGAGGGGTTGATTCGTTTTTTGCTGGAATAATCAAGAAGAGCTTTCGAGACTTCTCAAAATCTAGTCAAACAGCAGAGACTGGTAAAAGAAGTGTTTTCATCAATGGCCGTCTCATTCCTGATCGATTAGTCAAGAAAGCAGAAAAAACTGCAGGTCCAGTAAACCCTGGACAGTACTGGTAACCACTTGCTCTCAAACTAATCTTCTTGTAAATTACAACTAATTTTACAGAATAAGATTGGTTCATTGAGCGTATTGTGCACTGCATCTTGGCTCAATGGTCTTATGTACATTTATGTTCATATGTGCGAGCTCTTCTTCAAACTTCAACACTTGTAAAAGTAACTAACTGTTTCTCTAACTACTTTTAACTTGCCTGATAATTCTTCTTTGATCAGGTACGATTTCAAGGCTGGATTCTGGGGTGTGATGGGTGGGCCTTGTCTTGGCATCGTTCCTGTAAGTTTAACCTTACTTTTGGTACCAAATGACTCCTACTCTCAAAAGCTTATTTGAACCGTGCCTGTTGCAGCCAAACATTGAAGAATTTAGCTATCCAATGCCACAAAACTGTGCTGCTGGAAATACAGGAGTAATTGTGAATGGGAGGGAACTCCACCTGAATGATCTTGATTTGCTGGCAAGTCGAGGACTCCCGGTTACTACAAACCGATCTTATATCGTTGATATTTCGGGGAAAGTTGTTGATGAAGACACCGGTGAAGAGCTTGATTGCCTTGGGAAGCTTGCCCCAACGTAAGTTCTCATATTCATTGCTAAAGAAGTTGGTCTTAAGCTTGGAAAGACTGTCAGTTTGCCAATTATATACTCCAACATTCTCAATCGATCATGACCGAAAATAAAGAGGAAAATAAAATGAGAATGAACAATCAAGCATATGTATGAAGTTTGATTGTTCCCAGGCTGTAACATATGTGATACACAACATGCCACACATGATATTTGAAAATTAGATAATCAAACCACCTTTAGAGAGCTATAGCCTATTATGTGCCCTGCATTGATATTCTTTGTGATGACACTCGAGTTCTGTTACACAGGATTGAGAAAGTCAAGCATGGATTTGGCATGAGAGTTCCAAAGGCGGTTTCATAGACGGCGACTCATTTCCGGATTGACCATTCCAATTTACCAAGTGACACCAGGAAGTTGGAGGAAGAAACCTTTGCCAAATTCGTAATGTAATGGTGTCTTCTAATTTGCACCATAAATTGGGCATGATTTTGTTGGTGTGTCAACTTGTTCTTGATTATGAATGAGAACTTGATTATGTTTGTTTGAAACCTTTTCTTTGTTTTCTTTTTTGCTTTGTGGGGTACTTGGCTAGTTTATTAATCAGGGTGATCAAAACCCAGGGATGAAGATTGTTCTTTTTGTCTATATGTATATCATTAGAGTTCATACGGTGCTTCTTTAGGAGTTAGACTTTCATTTGTCCATATTTCGATGCGTGAGTTCTATGGAGAACACTCCTTAAGATAAGAACAAAGAATAAAATCTGGGCCGTTGAAATTTTGAAATGGACGCATCAGATGAAGCCACGTAGCATTGGGAAATAAAAGAGAGAAATTTAATGCGGTGTCAATTTTGAAAATAACGCAAGATTTTCGGGATTGGACGAAACCACCCTTACTCTTTCCTCCCCTTTCTCTCTCGCTCTCTCTCTCTCTCTCGAGAGATTTCCCAGAATTTCGCTAGTTTCAAAAGCAATTCCTTCGTAATCCAGCAATTTCCCACTGAATCTACGCTTGCAAGCTCGAGATTTCGATCGATATCTTGCTTTTAGTTGGTGATTTCTTGGATTTAAGTTCAGACGATGGATTCAGGTCGGTTTTCAAAACTTCTAGGGTTCGAGATTTCAAAAATCCTAAAAGCTTGAGATTCTAAGATATTGTTCACTATAATCGCTACGAATTAGGAAGTCTCAGTTGTTGTTTTCATGATTTTGAACTTTACAGATGTTTTGAAGCACCAAAGCAAGAAAAAAAAAACCGGTTTCTACATTGAACTTAGGGTTCATTGAACAAATATTTAGGGTTCATACATGTCGACTATGAAACAACTAGTTTTATGAAGGTTCAACACTTGAATTAGAGTTCAACACTTTAATTGGATAGAATCTCCAAACTTGATACGAAGAATATGAATTTTAAGAAGTTCATACGATTGAACAGTTAGGTTCATAGGCTTAGACTGTAAGGTTCATACATGTCGACTATGAGACACCTAGTTTTATGTATTTCAGTTTTATGAAGGTTCATATGGTCGAACTGTTAGGTTCATAGGTTTAGACTGTTAGGTTCATATGATAGATGTCAAAACATTGAAGGCTTAGAATTTTTAGCCTATATAACATACAAGTTGATTAGTATTTGGTTCATAATATTTCAAAATAGGGCAAAATCTCTTTTATAACATACAAGGCTTAGAATCAAGGAGAATGTAGTTTTCAGGTTCATGTGCTTAAACTAGTAGGTTCATGAAGTTTGTATTCAAGGTTCAACAATATGAAAACAGTTGTTTCAAGATAATACACTTATGAATCAGAAAAATATAAAGATTAGGTGGACATAATATTAGGTTCATGACCTTTAACTTGTTGGTTCTGCATATTTGAAATACAGATTCATAATCATGACAGGGTTGGTCATTTTGAACTAGTAGGTTCAGGAATATGAACATGTAGGTTCATACAGTCTGTGTTTAAGGTTCATTAATATTATGTAGCAGGATCAGTTATATAAAAAGATAAGTTCATTATTTCAATTTATTAAAAGGTTCATAGTTTTAATAATCTTAATTGTTCTAGCAGGTTCATTATTATGTGCTAGCAAGTACAAACATATGTACTAAAAGGTTCATTTGATTGAGTACAATATCTAATATTTAATTTATATTACCAAGGATGGTTGACAAAGTTCACAAGCAAGAACATAGTGCTTGAAAACTCAATGCTTGAAATTTGGGGCATGTATCAAGATTTACCACATGCATTAAGGGAAGACAAAAAAGTGAGGTGCATGATTGAAACAGCCAAGACACTGATGAAGAAAAATGGGGGAGAAGAAGAACGTCTGTTTGATTATGAAAAAGACTTCAAAGATTCAAATCATCCTTTCTGGTTTGATCCAAGATTTATTGAGTGCATGAAACTTCTACCAAAGGCACAGGATGCAAGGAAAATGATGTCAGGGTCATCAGATCCCAAAGATGGTGATACTTGGGAAGGTCTGTGTAAAATTCTTCCTGAAATTGAAAACATTAGTGAAGATAGTGTTGTGAATGAGAAAAACAAGAAGAGAATGATGGAGTCAACTGAGAAGGTTCAAGATGTGGCAAGTGAGAACAGTGGATCAAATGGAAACCAGAAAATTGTATTGCAGACGACAACTGATGAAGATGATACTGAATCAAATGACATGTTTGAGGGATCTGAAGATGATAATATATCTTTGAAAAAACAAATTGATCAAATCAGGAAAGAAGGAAAAGTGGCAAAGCAGTTGGTACAAGAAGAAGGTGAAGAAGGTTCAGAAGATGGTGTGGAAACAACACCTCAAGAGAAGGTTAACAACGACGAATCAGAGGAAGAAGTTGGGGAGGAAGAAGAACCAGAGCCTGAAGACATAAATAAAGATTTTGCTGCAGAGGATAACGACGATTGTCCATAACAACAAGTTGTCAATGAAGATCATGAAACAGTGGAAGGCAATCAAGTTGTCAATGAACCAGAAGGGAATGTGGAAGAAAAAGAAGTTGAGAACAACAAAAAAATCGTAGATCCTGAAGAAAACATGAAATTGCCACAGAGCTCCGGAGAGGGTGAAAGAGTTGAAGACACTCCTATGAAACAAAATGCAGAAGAAGAAATGAACACAAAGAAATCAACAGAATCATCTAAAAGAGAAGAAAGTCAGGAAATAAATGACGAGGAGTTGTTGGAAGAATCAAAGTTAGAAGCTCAGACTGTGGAAGATAAAGAGACAATATTCAGGGAGAGTAAGGAAGGAGATAAAGCAGAAGAAGGAAGCGATGAACCAGAAGAAAATAATGATCCAGAAAGGAACAATTCTGGGGGCGAATAGAGGAAGAAACAAATCTGAAAGATGCTGATACAGATAACTTACTAACTGAGATGGAAGGTTCAAGGGATGAGCATGTACCAGAGGAGAAATTACAAGACATAGAGGAAGAGGATTTAATTAGGGAGCATCGCACAAAAGCTGTTTATGAAAGAAAGGGTAAACAAGCTAAGGGGAAGAAGATAAAAGATGATCAAACAGAGGATGTTGGACCTAGGACGAGGCGAGCAGGACCAACATTGAAAAGTCCATTCAGAACTAGGGAGATCAAAATTTTATCGAAAGAGACTCAAGAACAAAAAGAAATTTCAAATTACGTGCAAGACATTGGATCCAATGACAAGTAAGTCAAAATAATACTTTGAAGGCTTTTATTTAATTTTAATACTTAATAGTATCTGAGTAACTATTTTATTTATTGATTTTCCATAGGGAGGTATTGTTTAAAGATCCCCTTAAAGAGATATCAAGAGTTGAGTTGAGGTCAGATGATAACAAGATAGACCCTAGGGTTATGGATGCTTGGACTTCTGTGTTAAATCAGAGAGAGAACTTTCGTAGCAGCAACAACCCTAACAGAGTCTTCATGTACACAATAACTATGGTAAGGCATTCTAATACAAAAATCCACAGTTTTAAATAATTTTGGAGTTTCATATATTAGATGTTATCAGAGGGGCATAACTGAAATTGTAGGTTCATGTCAGGTGCCATGAACCTACAATTTAAATTATGATACCTACAGGAAAAGGGTCATGAACCTACAGAACAAGGGTCATGAACCTACAGAAGAAGATTAATGAACCTACATTAGAATGTTCATGAACGTACGACTGTATGTTGCCGAACCTACAATAGGAGGTTCATGAACCTAAAGTAGGAGGTTCATGAACCTACGACTGTATGTTTCCGAACCTTCAGTAGAATGATCATGAACCTACAGTAGAATGCTCATGAACCTACAGTAGAAGGTTCATTAACCTACAGTAAAAGGTTCATGAACCTACGGTTGTATGTTGCTGAACCTTTAGTAGAATGTTCATGAACCTAAAGTAGAAGGCTCATGAACCTACAGTAGAAGGTTAAGGGAGTGTAATCTTGAATGATCAAAAACTAAGATGTTTACACTACAAAATGTTGGTTGATTGATGACACTTGTTATAACAGCAAAATAAGCCAGATGATATGTACAATTTCAACATCAACATGTTGAATGCAAGGATAATGGTGGATGGGCGTGAAATGAAAGACATTGACATGGTAAGAATTGAAAGAGATTTATACAAAATACACTATTTATCTAAATATTTTCAATAGAGATAATAAGAGTGCTGATATCTATAAACTTGCAGGTTTTAGTGCCAGTTCAGAACACTACCTTGCACTTCTACATGATATGCTTTGACATCAAGAACTCATCAGTTCATGTACTTGATTCACTAAACAATGATGGAAGGACTGATAGATACACTGTATCTATTGAAAAAGCTGTAAGTTTAACCAACCATTTTCCTATCTATAGTTACAAAGTAAATTTCATTATACAACTTTGTTGATGTAAGGGAATTTGAATTGCAGACATATTGGTTATCTCAAACACTAAAGACTGCTGCTCTGCATGCAAGACGTAAAAGGATTCAGGAAGCAAAGAAAAAGCCAATAATTGTTCAAATGCCATGGATTGAACCAGGAGACATGTGCAACTCGGGCTTGTTTTGCATGAGGAATATGGAGCTCTACATGGGCAACCATAATGTACAGTGGGAGAAAGAGATCAATTTGAAGAACAAAGACAAGTGCATGAAAGTACTTAGAAGGAAGTATATGCATGCCATTGTAACCTCGGATGCAAACAAAGTAAGGGATCAAGTTATGGAGAAGATGAGGAGCACAATTGCAGCATAATAGAAGTATAACAGTGACTGGATTTTTGCAGTAGAAAAATTATGACTGTTTAGAATTTGCGTTATTAGGTAAACAAATTTCAGATACAGGTTCAATTGGTGTCTAAGATGTTGGTATTAGCCTTTTAAGATTGGAAGAAGTTTGAAGAATGAGTAGGATTTAAAGATGTTGTTTTGGTGTTCTTTATTAAAATCTTGACACAAAATACACTGTGAGGTTCATCAAAATAAAACAACAAGGTTCAACAAAAAGCATAGAGGTTCAGCAAAATACAAAGAGAGGTTCACCCCAATACACAGTAAGGTTCAACCAAATTCACATTAAGTTCAATGTATTGACAAGGTTAAATAAAGGTTCACTATGAGGTTCATCTAAATAAATAAAAATATAAATAAGTTGATGTTCATCGGTAATAAACAGTTAGGTTCATCAAAATATAAATTGAGGTTCACTTGAATATACAGTAAGGATCAAAGAAAAATAGATATCTTCGTACGATTATTATTTCTGAATATACTAGGATCAAGCTAATTTGTACTTCGCAACGTAAGTTATTTACTACCGAAAGTTAAACTAAGTGCGTAGCGCACTTCGTACGATTATTATTCTTACAAGGCGCGCGTAGCGCGCTTCGTTTTAACAACTTTGCAAAATTTCATGAACCTAGTTGATTACGCGCGCCTCGTTTTAATAACTTTGCAAAAGATCACGAACCTAGTTGATCAAAAGGCCCGAACCTACTTATTCAAAACCATGAACCTTCTTGGTAAGAAGCATGAACCTAGCCATGTCATAAATGAATGACATACAAAATTTGAAACCAGATAAAGAGGAGGCAGTTCCACTTTTCTAATTTTGAATAAAAAGAAATTAATTATTTTCCTTCCCTATATAAAGTGGAGACGGTTCAAGTTCTCACATTTTCGACTCCAGCATCTCTCTGAGCGCTACACATTATCTCCAGAAATTTCACACACTCTCATTTTCTTCCTCTTTCTCCCAACTCTTCCCCTATTGCTCAACCTCTCTTAACGGCAAGAAAAAAGACATCAATGGATTCTAGAAAACTATCCGGAGAAATGAAGAAATGTGCTCAAGAAAACAGTCAATCTGAAAAAACAAGGGAAGACAAAGGTAAATACAAAATCTTCAGCCAATTTTTCTAGGGTTTCATCAAAAGTTAGGAATGGTTCCTTTAAATTCGAAATCAGCATCAATACAAAAACAAAATATCTGATTTGTTTAGAACATGAAGAAAAATCAAATATTTAGGGTTGATGAAGATATAGAGAAGAACGAGATATAGAAATCTGGGATGAAAATTATGTGTTGAAGAAAAATAGTATTGAAATGTTAAGATTTACAAAAAAAAAATCTGGTTCATTATATATGAATGCAGGTTCAATGATTAACTCTTATTGATATTGAAGGTTCCTCAGAGAAAAGACATAATCCAAATGATGATTTCAAAAAGGATTACGTCTATCACTCAGAAGACGAAGATGAACCGATCACATTATCTGGATTTCCACTTGGCCCTAAAAAGAGCATTCCTCTGAGAGGTCCTTCAGGCCAGCGTCCTTCCCCCTATATGAAGAAATTAATGGAAAAAATAACCAAGATTGGAGGAGCAGGTAAATGATTTGTCATATGAGGCTTCTGTACTTTGAATTATAAGGAGAATTTGATAATATATTTGCATGAACCTGTACTTTGCACCAATACCAAAATCATAGATATCTTAATGTAGGTTCAATGATTAACTCTTATTGATAATGCAGGTTCTGATGACCAAGATCCACCAATCACCTTATCTACATTTAAACTTTGCTCTAAAAAGAGCATTCCTCTGAGAGGTCCCTCAGGGCAGCGTCCTTCACCCTACATGCATAATATAATGAAAAAAATAACCAGGAGGCAAGAAGCAGGTAAATGATGTGGCATATGAGAGTTTTGTATCTTGAAATATATGGTTCAAAATAATATTTTACAAGTTGATGATTTTAAGAGATGACTGAGTTCAATTTGACATAGCTGTTTTCAAAATTATTGTTTCAAATCTAGAATTAAAAGAAGAAGGAACCTGTTAGACATAAATGGTTATATTTGTTTCATCAAATGCAGAAAAGAAGAAGGAAAAAGATGTGTCTGATATATCATCTGAAGAGAATGATGAGCCAGAAAAGGAAGAAGAAATGGATTCTGATTTTGATGGAAACCAAGATTGTGATGAACAACAATCTGAAGAAGAAGAGGAAGATGAAGTACAAGAACCAGAGAAGAAGAAGATGAAGTTACAGGGGGAAATAGACAAGGAAATGGAGGTTCAGAAGGGAGAAGATGAGGATTAAGGTTCAAAAGGAGATTAAAAACAGTGATAGGATTGTCTGCAGTGTTTTGAACAAGTGGTTTTAGCTTAAGTAATTTCATATACAGTTTCATTTTGGGTCTTTAATGTTGGTTTTAGACTGTTAAGATTTGAAAAGTCTGTTTAATGACTATGTTTTAAAGGTGATGATTTGCTGTTCTATATTTAAAGCTTTACTGGTTCACCAAAAAACAACAAGGTTCACCAAAAAAACACAGGTTCAACAAAATAAAAAGACAGTTTAACCACAATAACAAGACAGGTTCAACCAAATTCACAGTGAGGTTCATCCAGATACATATTGAGGTTCAACAGAATATACAGTAAGGTTCAAAAAATAATAGACAGTAACTTCAAAAATTTTGACAAATTTCACCAAAATTTAAATTAAACCATTATTGAAATAGTGTTGATGAACCTACTTTATCAAAATCATGAACCTATTTGTTCATAACCATGAACCTACTTGTTTACATCCATGAACCTAGCCCTGCCATAAATGAATGACGTAGTATACACAAAAAAGGGTAATAACATAGTAGGTTCAAACAATTTGGGAAGCAACTTCACAAATTAATATAGCAGGTTCACAGACAAAATAAATATGCTGAACAAATTTTTTATTATTATAATTTTTTTTAAAAATATTTTCCTTATATAAAAAGAAACGGTTCCACTTCCCCACTTCCCTCAATTCCCACTCCACCACCCCACTCGCGCTCTCCACTTCTTCCACTCCAAAGCTTCAACCGCCCTCAACTACTTCCTCTTTCTCCATAAATCAGACACGAATCACAATCAGAAATCGAAGCAACTGTTAACGGCAAGAAGAAACAAGAGAAGAAGCTCATCAATGGATTCCAGAAAACTTTCTGGAGAAATGAAGAAATGTGCTCAGGAAACCAGTCAATCCGAAAAAATGAAAAGAGACGAAGGTAAATACCATATGTTCAACCAATTTTCTAGGGTTTCATCAAATGTGTTAAACTATTCGATACCGCATGAATTCAAAAACAAAAAACTTGTTTGCTAAGAACATGGAAAAAAATTCAATTTTTTAGGGTTTATGAAGAACGAGAACTAGGTGAAATGTTATGAACATTATGGGTTGTAGTAAAACAGTCATAAAAAGTTAAGATTTACAAAAAATTTACAGGTTCATTATATATGGATGAAGGTTCATTGATTAACTGTTTTGGATAATGCAGGTTCTTCAGAGAAAAGAGATAAAGAAAGTGATATCTCCAAAACAGATTATGTGTATGACTCAAATGATGAAGATCCACCGATCACGGTCCCTACATTCTCCCTTTTTCCTAAAAAGAGTTTTCCTCTTATAGGTCCCTTTGGGCAGGGTCCTTCCCTTCATATGCAGAAAATAATGAAAAATAACCAAGATGCGAAAAACAGGTAAATGATTTGAGATGTAGTATTAGTGGTTCACAGGTTCAATAGAAGTACAAAGCATTATATATGAATGTAGGTTCATTGATTTTCTATTTTTGATAATGCAGGTACTTATCCAAAGTGGGATAAAGAAAGTGAAAACTTGATTAGATTGGAACAAATAATCAAGAAGAGAGAAGAAGGTATATAAAGAGTCTATGAGTCTTTTGCAATTTGAATTATTCGAATTCCACTATTTATATAGGTTCAATTAATGGAATTAGAGGTTCATTGGTTCAGTTGATCTTCATGAGTTCATCTCTTTGATAATGCAGGTTCATGTGTTCAGTAGAGCTTCATGTCTTATATGTACTGTAACCATTTCCTATGTTGATAATCATTAGGTTCCTCAATGAGTATAAGAGATGTCTGAGATAATATTCACTGTCATTATGAGTTCAGGTTCATAGGATTCAAACAACCAATAATAATTCTTATTATCATTCTAATAGACATAAATACTTTTGCAAATGCTAACTATTCCTATGATCAAATGCATAAAAGAAAAAGGAAAGAGAAGTGATTGATATATCATCAGAGGCTGATGATGAAGAAGAGCCTGAACCAGAAAAGGAAGAAGAAGTGAATTCAAATGCTAACACTAAATGGAATGAACCTGATATGGAAGAAGAACAAGAGGATGAAGTAGAAGCATCAGAGGAGGAGGACAAGGAGCCAGAGTCTGAAAAAGACGAGGCTAGCACTGAAGACGACATTCAAAGAGGTGGAAATGAACCAGAGTGTGAAACAGAGTCAGTAGAAGCTGGGGCTGGCACAAATGAGTCTCTCTCAGAAGCATATGAGACAGAGGAAGAAGAACCTCCAAGAAGAAAGTCAAAGGCTAGAGTAAAGAAGGAAATCACAATGAAAACTCCAAAGAAAGAGAAAGCAGAGGCACATACAAAGTTACGACCAGAAATATCCCAATAACATTTGTTGAAGAAATTGAATCAATGAAATTCAACAAAGATAAGGTCACAAAAGTGCTGACTCCTAGAGTGTGTTGGCCTGAGAGGGAGAAGTGGGTTGAGGAATTGGGATTCAAGATACTCTTGGATTTGAAGGTTATGACCTTGGTAGGAAAGCTAACAAAATGGGTGTTGGAGAAATTTGATGCACACACATGTTCCATTACTCTACAAAATGGAACAGTGCTAAAGATCACAGAGGAAGAGATTCAGCGTGTTCTGGGATTTCCTAGAGGAGAAATCAGAGTAGCGGGGCCAGACAAGAATACAAATGATAGGAAGCTGCTTAAGAGTTGGAAGAGCTATTTGGGAAGAGGAACACATACAACAAAGCTTGTTGCAGAAAGGTTGAACGCATCGTATGATGAGATATGGTTCAAAAGGTTATTCACAACCTTGGTCATATCTGTATTGATTGAATCAAGTCAGAAGGGGACAACTTTGCAAAAATACTGGATGGACAAGGTTCAAGATATCCATAGGAAAAACTGGTGCAAGTTCTTACTTGATTCTCTGATTCAGACAAAGCTCGAATGGCTGGAGAACAAAAACAGATTCTACAGAGGACCAATTTTTTTCCTTGTGGTAAGATTTATTTAATTATGATTTTCAAATTTCAATAACGTACAGCTATAGGCCAATGAACCTACAGTAGCATATCCATGAACCTACTGTTATAGGCTAATGAACCTATAGCAGTAGGTTGATGAACCTACAATAGCATATTAATGAACCTACAGTAGAAGTTTAATGAACCTTCTACTATAGGTCCATGAACTTTCTACTGAAGGTTCACGAACCCACGAAAGTAGGTTGTAAATACATATTATGTGCACATTTAAATAAGACTAGTATTCTGGAACCATGAACTTTATTTTTTTACTACATAAGAAGCATTAGGTTTAGGGATAATTACCTTGATGAACCTAATGCTATTTTCTATGAACCTACAGTAATAGGTTCATGAACCTAGTGCAATTTTTTAAAAAATAGATGATAGACTAAATGATATTGCTAACAAATTTTTCAATTTGGACAATGAAATAGTGTTCAGAATGGAAAATTTAAAACTTCAAGAGGAGAGTTGAGTTCAATAGAAAAAAAATTCCACTACAAGGTGATTGATACATGGAGTGTTGTGCTGAATCACAATCAAGGCAAGAAGCCAAAGGATCATCCATCAAGATTATTCTTACAATGTTTGGACATGGCAACATTGCAATTCGTATAACAAAATTAAGATTTAATTTGTATAATATTATTATATCTGAGGTTATTAAATAGTAATTAATTTTATTTTGGAATGCAGAGTAAGAAAGGACATTATGATCAACACAATAAACATAATGCTTTTAAGAAGTATGTTTTGGAAGCTATGAAAACAATCAACAAGAAGAGGATAGTAGACATTGATATGGTAAGAAGAATAAAATAGATCCATATTTTTTATGATTAAAACAGTTACAAACTAACAATTTTCATTTCAGATGGTTGCCCCAATTGTTAACAGGTCAAACCACTATTTCCTGATTGTCATGCTTCTAAAAAAAAAAGGAATTCCGTATATTAGACAACAACAATAAGATGACTCCCAAACAAGAGTACACAGACAGTATGAATCGGCTGGTAAATCTCTATTATGCTATGACATATGTTTAAGAAATCAATATCTAAAATCCTAACACATTCTGATTTAACTGTATGTAGTTGGTAGATCTGAGATACATTCTTGGCCTCAACCATATGACGTGCGTGCATTTGGACAGAATCTAGTAACGTTCAATTATCTGGTTTGTATACTATGAGGCACATGGAGATGTACCTGGGAGATGAAAACAAGGAGTGGGATATAAGCATTGGGGAAGATGCAGTAGAAGAGAAAGAGAACATTCAGAACAATCTGAGGGTAAAATATACCCATGCTATGATTACTTCAGCAACAAACATGCTTAAAGCAGAAATGATGAAGAAAATCTAGCTACAATTGGGGATTATTGCTAGTTATTATAGGTTCATTTGAAAAACAATGTTGGTTCATGGTTTTCTGTTTTCAGGTTGAAGGATTTGTTAATTTCATGTTTAAATGTAATGACATTATTTTAATGGTTTGTAGGATAGTTTATATGAAATCACTTTGACATTTTATACGATCCATATTATTACATTTTTAGCAAGGTTCACTAGCAAAATATACCCATGCTACAGTAGAGCATTCATGAACCTATGGCTGTATGTTGATGAACCTACAGTAGGATATTCATGAACCTAAGATTGAAGGATCATGAACCTACAGTAGAAACTTCATGAACCAACAATATAAGCTTGATGAACCTACGACTGTATATTGATGAACCTACAGAAGAAGGTTCATGAACCTACAGAAGAAGGTTCATGAACCTACAGAAGAAGGTTCATGAACCTACAGAAGAAGGTTCATGAACCTACAGAAGAAGGTTCATGAACCTACAAAATACAGTCGCGCGTAGCGCGCTTCGTTTTAAACCATTAATGTAAAAATGATCATGATCTGTCTTGATGAAAGGCACGAACATACTTGTTCAAAACCATGATGCCCAAGTTTGATCAATAATATATGTGGGTTCATTAATAATATATGTTTCAACGTGTGCTCTTGAAGGTTCATTAATAAAATATATAAGTTCATCTTCAATATAAGAAGATTCAATGAAAAGGAACAAAGGTTGCTAATAATATAGAGTGATGCCCAAACTACAAACAATGCATAAAACAAGTTCATTACAATAATTCATAACGATAAAAAAGATAGAACTCCAAAAAAGGACTGCCAAAATATCCCAACAAAACATAATAGATTCAGCATACAAAGTCAGTGAACTTCATGTGGAGCTTAAAAGAAACTTAGGATGCTCTAAAAAAATGAACCAGAAAAAAGAAATGGTGGGGAGATACATCTTGAAAGGTACATGCATCATTGACTTTCAGTTGATTTGCTTTTGCAAATGCCCTCCAACCTTTGCTAAGCCTGACAATGCTTCCTGATTTTAAGACAACAACCTTCCAAAAAGTGTCTGAGCTAGGTGTCTTTAGAAGAACTTCGGAAGTATCAGGAGAATCCCAGAATTTCTGAGCATAATCTTGAGGAATAGGCTGAAATGAAAATATTAAAATTAAATATATGAACAAAATATGAGTAGTATAAAATGAAGGAAGGAATTACAATGCGAAAATCAGTTTCCACATAATTCTCGGTCATTTCGACAACAAAGGTATTACGCCGTCTACTGGAATGAAGACGAGCTCTCTCTAGGGGCGTAAGTAATTGAGTATCTATAACTCTGACTGAGGAATCAGAGTACACACTACCATATGAGATATCTTCATTGGAAGGCACATGCACAGTATCATCTGAAAACACTTCTTCTGAACCAGAGCTCACAACAATAATTGGGTTAACCATCCTATAAATAGCAAAGACAAAGCAGGTTCATGACATTAACCAATCAGGTTCAAAATTGAAATAAAGCAAGATCATCACAGTAATAGAAGGTTGGATAAGACACAACAAAAAATTAGAATCAACAGTAAAATACCAGGTGCAAGGATTTGGTTATATTAGGTTCAAAGATGTTCCAAATAGAGCAAAGGTTCATAATCCAGTAATAAATACAGGTTCATAGTACAAATTAACCAGGTTCACATTACTAAAAAAAAGAACAAACACACAATAGCAGCAATTTGAAACACTAAAGCTAAAATGTCGATTTTAGGTTCATGCATTTCAATATATTAGGTACATAAATGATAATATAGATATTATTGAAACCAATAGGTCCAAAGAGAAAGCAGGTTCACAACAGAAAAAAACAGGTTCATAACAAAAAAATAGCAGGTTCACAGCAATTAAAAAGAACAATCGACACAGTAGAAGCAAATCGGAATACCAACACTTCAATGGCGATTAAATGTTTGACCGTGAGAAGATCCAAAACCATGAAAGAAAAGAATCGTAGATATATTATTCACTTATGTTGGAGGAATTGTGAGCAAAAAAAAATCTGCAGAAACAAATAGGTTTGCAAACCTGGAGAAAGAGGAGCACCGGACTTCGAAATCGTTAAGATTAGTTGAGGAAATGGTTGAGAGAAAAACCCTAGAAATAATGAGAATCGAAAGAGCTGAAAGTTCACCAGTGGCTTTTATTTACGGTTATGCCTTTTTAAAAATATTAAAAAAAGAAAAACAAAAAAGCCACGTTGATATAAATTGGCACAACAAAAAACCCAATTCTCATTTACAATTTCTGGAGAGCGACAAAACTAGAGTGAGAGAGATCAAATTGACGCAGACGAAAATCTAGATCAGAAGAAATTCAGCTCGAATCTACTTATCAATGTCTTCTACAGATTCATTTTATGATGCTGAGGATGAAATCGGATCACACAGTTCAGGTGCAAAAATTTCTTCCTTAAATTTCTTAGTATGATTTAATGAACCTACGATTGAAGATCGTACAGTTGAGGGTTGATGAACTTACAGTTGTGGGTTGGTGATCCTACAGTTGTGGGTTGATGAACCTACAGTTGTGGCTTGATGAACCTACAGTTGTGGGTTGATGAACCTACAGTTGTATGTTCATATTATAGGGTACACTAGTAGAAAAAACACCTGTTGCAGCCCCCCTGTTGAGGCGGTCACCTTAAAAACCGACGCAAAAAGTCTTATTCTACTATCTGTTGAGGCGGTCAGTCGTTTAGTTCGCTGCAACAGGTACTTTAGAGGCGGGCAAATATCCGTTCGCCTCAAATAATATTTGTGTTTTTGACTTGTTGAGGCGGTCAGTAAGGTGCCCGCCTCAACAGAACCCAAAAATAGAGGCGGGCAAAACTCTGCCCGCCTCAACAAGTCTTTTTACCTATAAAAAAAATTGCAAATTAAATAAGCATGTCCCACGGATCACTAATATCCATCGTTGATTACTAAAAAAACCCATCAGATCCAACGACTCAAACACAAGTGTTTTATTTCACACCACACTCAGATCTCAAACACAATCTCCCGCAATATCTCTTCAAATCCCCCCTTCCAAAATCAACTCCTCAACTGTGTTCCCTGCTCAACTCCTCAGATCAAACCCTAGCCGTCGAACCCAGATCGTCTCCATCGCAGATCTAGGGCGTTCACCTGTGTTCATCGTCTCCGTCTTCTCTGGAACCCAGATCGTCTCCGTCGCCTGTGTTCATCGTCCCCGTCGCCTGTCTTCAAGTCAGCAAAACCAGATCTAGAGCGTTTGTCTTCTCCATCTCCATATCTCTTGTCTTCAGCGCGCTTCACCGCCCTATGTCTCTTGGCTTCGGCTTCAACGTCTCCATCTCTGTCGGCTCCAGCTTCGCCCTCTCCATCTCCACCAGAGATCTTGATTTGTTCATCAAAGAAGATTCGAGTTTAGTTTGAGATTAGGCTTTTTTTAGATAGTTTAAGATTTTTTTTCATTATATCAGATTATTTGTTGAACTCCATCTCATCTGAATTTTTGGGTTTCGTTCAGATTATTTGTTGAGATTAGGCTTTTTTGGGTTTCGTTCATAACATCTGAATTTATTTTAGGTTTGAGATCATATTTAGGTTCGAACTCCATCTCCACCAGATCTTGATTGGGTGTAGTTTTTTTTGTAGACAGATCGATTATTAAATGGGCATTGTTCAATTTGTTTGTAGATTTTGTTTCTGAGATCAAATTTATGATTGATGTTTTTGTTTAATTTTCTTTACTGAGTTTGAATAAATTGGGTAAAAGATTATTTGTGCAATTTTTTATATCAAAAACGCTGCAATTTTTTTTGTTTCATTCAGAGCATTTTGAGGCGGGCATTGCCTGTTCGCCTCAACATTATCAATCTTTTGAGGCGGGCGATAGACCATCTGAGGCATAATTTTTGCCTACTTGTTGAGGCGGGCACTATTCTGACCGCCTCAACAAGTATTTACTTGTTGCAGCTCCCCCTGTTGCAACGACCCTTGCCCGCCTCAACAGGGGGGTTTTTGCCCGCCTCAACAAGTGTTTTTTCCACTAGTGGTAAGTTCATCAGATATACAAATAGGTTCATGGGGTTCATGGATATGGACTTATTTCTGTAATATGTGAACTTACAGTTGTGGGATGATGAACCTAATGTAGAAGGATGATGAACTAATTTCTGTTCAAATGCATAGGTTCATCAGGAATAAAAATAGGTTGATGAACGTACAGTTGGAGGTTGATGAACCTACAGTTGTGGGATGATGAACCTACAATTGTATGTTCATATTATAGGGTAAGTTCATCAGATATACAAATAGGTTCATGGGGGTCATGGATATGGACTTATTTCTGTAATATGTGAACTTACAGTTGTGGGATGATGAACCTAAAGTAGAAGGTTGATGAACTAATTTCTGTTCAAATGCATAGGTTCATCATGAATAAAAATAGGTTGATGAACGTACAGTTGGAGGTTGATGAACCTACAGTTGTGCGTTGATGAACCTACAGTTTTCGGATGATGAACCAACAGTTGTATGTTCATCAGGAATAAAAAATAGGTTCATAAGTTATACTGATGATTTTTAAATGCAAGTTTCAACTTTTAAAATAAAGAATTGATAATTTTCTTATGTTTGCACAGAGACCTTAAGTATGTCAAGATTGATGCTCACGAAGGTCACAAAATCTGATGAGAGCAACTGTACAACTAGTGCAGAACAATTTTCAAGTGACCAAAATGTGCTTCAAACTGTAAAAATTGGGAAGAATAAGTCTGTAGCTGTCAGAGGGGCAAGGAAAAAACAGAGACTAACACTGCCAAACAAAGAAGGTTCACAGGACAATCTATTTATGGAAAAAACAGAGAGCCAAGGAATTTTGAGCTCATCAGAAGGTGGAAGCAACAACACTACCCAAATTGACAATGACAGATTCAAGACAAGGAATACTCCTACATCATTTGTTGCATTCATGAAGACAATAGAATCAGACACAATAAAAAAGGAGTGGGTTCATGAGTTTGGTTTTGGAAGCATGGTTCACCTGAAAATAGATAGTATTCCTTCTAAGTTAGCTGGGTGGGTGGTGGAAAACTTTGACATATCAAAGTGCTCCATCAAAATGGAGGATGGAACTCTAATTCAAGTGAATGAAGAAGAAATCCAGCGTGTTCTTGGCATACCTAGAGGAACACGGTCTTTGAAGAAGGAATCTGAGTCTTCTATAGCTCATTGGAGGAGCTTCTTTGACGCTGAATTAGCCCTTATTGGACGTAAAGCAATTCTGGAAAAATTGAAAATATGCACTGACAAGGAAGAATTCAAAGATCTATTCATCATGCTCTTCATATGTGTTCTGGTGTATAGTACACAAAAGGGTACAGTATACCAAGAAAATTTTCTAACTGATCTGGGAGATGTCAAGACCATAAACTGGTGCGAGTTCATTATGAAAACACTTCTAAAGGAGGCAAGAGATTGGAAGAAGAACAAAAAAAGATTCTTCAATGAATCCATCTTATTTCTAGTGGTATGAACCTTCTTAAATGATTAATGTACCTATTACTGAAAAATCTATATTGGTATTAATCCTCTAGTTGTATAGGATAATGAACCTAAATAGTAGGGTCATGAACCTATAGTCAATGTCCAGGTTCACAAAACTTAATTTATTAAAATATAGGACAAGATTGATGAACCTATAGGATATGATATTAAATACATCTTATCTCCAAATGAATGAACCAATAGTATATAGGTTGATAATTCTTTGCATGAACCTAGATGTATACAATAATGAACCTGCTGGACTAGGTTCATTAACCTATTCATATTACCTATATCTAAAAATTCTGTTGGGTTGTACAGTTGTTGTATGTTGACAGAGTGAAGATAATGGGGGAAGCAAAATCCAGAAAACACACCAGTTTTCATGGGATGGGACAAAAATTCTCTGGAATATAGGGAGATTGAAGAATTGAAACTCGGAGGATTTGGACTGGGCATAGTTGAGCCAATAAAGAAAGATACACAGAAACCAAAGAAAAAACACTTTGGTCCTAGTAAATTACAGGTAAGAAAAAATCCAATAGGTTCAACTGTTTATGTAAGCTGGTTCATATCCTCTTATTTCAAGTTCATCCTAAGATTAGAAAGTTCATATAAACAATATGTTGTTATTGAATGTAGGAATGGCTGAGAGCATTTACTGAGAAACAATATAAAGTGGCAAATGAGATTCTAGAACTAATGGAAAGGGTAGAAAACATTCCAGAGGAGTTCAAAAAAGAACCATCTGTCCAGAGCATGATATTGACAGCAAGGGTTCTAATGGGACAGAAAAGAGAAGAAGAGGAGAAAATAAAGCAGTTCAGAAAGATGTGGGACGATGAAGACAACCCATTCTGGAGTGATCCACAATTGATGGAGTGGCTAAAAGCAGTAGAGAAGGCTGAAGAGATGAAACTAAAAATGAAAATTACAAACAATCAACCTTCGTCATAAAAAAACAGATTATGGTCAACAAAAACCGAAAACAACAACGCAAGAGAAAGACCAACCTGAAGAAATGAACATAGAAAAGGTACTCACTTTGAAACTTGATGAACCTATACTAGTAGAATGATGAACCTATTGTAGTACGTTGATGAACCTA
Source organism: Oxyria digyna (assembly GCA_029168935.1). NCBI lineage: Eukaryota > Viridiplantae > Streptophyta > Magnoliopsida > Caryophyllales > Polygonaceae > Oxyria > Oxyria digyna. Next base: position 26,740,969 of record JAPVLV010000013.1, read on the forward strand.
CACTAGAAGGATGATGAACCTACACTAGTAGGTTCAATATTTAGAATTTTCATTTTATCTAAATCAAAATAACATACTATGAGTTTACAAAATGAAGGAGATATCTCTAAAAGCTAAAGGAAAGAAAATACAGCAAACAATGGATGTGAATCAAAAGAAAAGTAAACATCAGCATGTAGAGGTATATCTACAGAAACTTTACTAGGTTCATGGTGTTAGAATACTTAAGGTGTAACACTATTTTGGTTAATTTAAGATGCAGGTTCGAAGTTCTGGGAGTTTGAAATTTTTTGATGGACAAGAAGGGAGAAGTGAAGCGATGATCACTGGGAATAGAGAGCTGAAGGTCCAACAAATACAAAAACAGGTACAAGAAAGAACATATAAAAAGCTCAACTTACAGGTGATTTTATAAAACTTATAGGTTCATTACTTGAATCACATAGAGAAAATAGATTCTAACATATATAATGAACAGATGAAAAGAAAGGAAACAGAAGACAAAGCACAAAAAGAAGACAACCAAGAACTTCAAATTTTACAGGTATAATTCTTAATTCAGAAGTTCGAACAAGTTCTTATAAAACTCATGGCGTATTAAAAGAACAAAGATGAAGTAGATCTAATGTGAGATTATATGTTTTTATGTTTCAGGTGAAAAAAAAATACACACCAATAGAGATAATCAACCTAGACCCTGCATTTACCGTGGTAAGAAAATTACTTACCCTGTATTTACGAGTTTTGAAGTACGTTCATTACCATAAATAAAGAAGTTCACCCCCTATGAAGGAAACAGAGACACATATACAATTAACATTTCCTTAAAATATCTTATAATTTCATGTAATTCTCAATATTAACCTCATTCATTCAACAAATTCAGATAAAAAGGAAACAAAGCCCAATTTTCATAGATCTTGAAGATAGAAGGGATCAAAACAAAGCAGTGGTGTTAGGAAGCAACCAAAATTCAGTTGACATTTTGAAAGAGGTAACCAATGAGGAGAAGATGTACGAACGCTATATATTCTTAAAGGCTGAAGATGAAGAGTAAGTATACAAAAATTTAGTTTAATAAAGAAAACAATATAACGAGGAATTAAATAACAATGAAATTCATGTACAGGGAAATAGTATTTGATGATTCAAGGCACAAAATTATGAGGTACAACCTTGGAGCATTTGGATTGGATGGGGAATTCGAAGGAATTGATGCTTGGTCTTCTGTTCTAAACTTCAACCAAAAGCACATGAGTGAAAACGTGCCAAATAGACTTTTTCTTGATGTACAGTGTCTGGTAAGAAATACAGTCTAAATTAAAACAAGTTCATTGATTTCCCCTATAGGTTCACCGATTTACTCATGTAGGTTCAAAAGAGCAAATGACATGAATCTACAAAAAAAAAAAAGGTGAACCAACAAAAAATCAGTAATTTAGTCATGTTGGTTCACTCAATTATAGAATGTTGGATCACTGATTTAATTGGGTAGGTTTACTGATTTACAAATGTAGGTTCACTGATTTAGAAATGTTGATTCACAGATTTACTTGTATAGGTTCACTGATTTACAAATGTAGGTTCACTGATTTAGAAATGTTGGTTCACTGATTTACTTGTATAGGTTCACTGATCTAGAAATGTAGGTTCAATGATTTACTTGAGTAGGTTCAAAAAAGGAAATGAAATTAACCTACAAAATAATATATGTTTGCCAACAAAAATCAAAAAGTTTACTCAAGTAGGTTCACTGATTTAAAAATGTAGGTTCACTGATTTAAAATGTAGGTTCACTGATTTACTCTTGTAAATTCACTTATTTGGTAATATTGGTTCACTAATTAACTTGTGTAGGTTCACTGATTTAGAAATGTAGGCTCACTTATTTACTCTTGTAGGTTCACTTATTTAGAAACGTAGGTTCACTGATAACATGTGTAGGTTCACTGATACTATGAACCTGGGAACAATTGAAGTCATGTACGTGTGATGTTACACATACAAACTATTATTACTTGTATACGTGTAATTTTGTTAACCAGATGAAATTATTAACATAATAATTTATTTATAGGAGAAGTCCAAATTGGACAAAGAAGGAGAGTATAAGAAGTTTGTAAGTAGTCTCGAGTTTGCGCTAGGGCAAGTGCAAGGAAGAATAATATCAGAAGTTGACTTGGTAAGACATATACGCTATACAAATGAGATTTGATAAATTACTAACACAAAGAATTTTGGAACATTTCGGGTTCTAATTCTTGTCATGGACGCAGAAGAACATTACTTTTTGATTTCTGTAAATTTAACAAAACCAGGAATTCATGTGTTGGACAACATACAAAAAAACAACAAAATATCTGAGTACAAACCAAAATTATATACTCTAGTAAGTATATATTTTATCTTGAATTATTACAAGTTCAAAAAACTTGACATACAGGTTCATTGTATTGAAACCAAAAACTTCCTTGTTTTAATTTAATTAAAATGTGTTGCCTTGGGATTATGAATGCAGCTTGGATATCTAGGAAAATACTTCAACAGCATATGAATGAGCTTTAAGAGAAACTCCGTGATGAGTGCTATTTCAAGAACAACCCTGCTAGATCTACCTTGGAAAGTAGAAGAGGACGCCTACAATTCTGGTGTGTTTTCCATGAGACATATGGAGATGTTCATGGGCATGGACGAGCCAACATATAAATGGGAAAGTCAAATGACAAGAGAGAATAAAGGGGAATGCATCAAGAAAATGAGGGTGAAATATGTGCATGCAATTGTAACTTCAGGTGCAAACAAATTGAGAGATTTGGTTGAAGAATCCGTATTAAAAACTCAGCTGAACTCCCAAGATTAGTATAACCAGGTTCATTAATATATTATCAGGTTCATTGTGTTTATGTTTGTAAGACTAGGTTCAACAGTACTTTAAAATCAGTTTTTCCAAAAGTATTGATCCAATTATTACATTGTTATTATTTAACTATAACTTTAATACACTATTTACCAGAGGAACAAGTAAAGTATTCAAGGTTCACCAGGTTCAACAGGTTCATCTACATACTGTTACAGGTTCACAAATAAAATGTTCAAGGTTCATAAAAAATATAATAAAACGTGCTATATTCAAATAGGTTGATGAACCTATAGTTGTGGGTTGATGACTCTACAGTTGGAGTTTGATGAACCTACAGTTGTGGGTTGATGAACCTACAATTGTGGGTTTATGAACCTACAATGGTGGGTTGATGAACGTACAGTTGTGGGTTGATGAACCTACAGTTGTATGTTCATATTAAAGCACGCTATGAACACAAACGAAGCACGTTGTTTGTTCATATTAAAGCACACTATGCTCCGAAACGAAGCGCTCTACACGCGCTTCGTATGATTATTATTCTTACGTGGCGCGCATAGCGCGCTTCGTTTTAACACTTTTGAATTGTTTTGGAAATTTCAAAAGTTTTGAAAAGGTACAACAAAATTTGAATTGAACAATTACTGAAAAAATTATCATGAACCTGGGACATAGGAATACAAGTTTCAAGCAGGTTCACTACCATTAAAAAAGAAGTTCACTCTAGGAAGTATGTAGGTTCAAACAGCAGTATAGGTTCATCAAAATATAGAGCAGGTTCATTAATATTGAAATGAGTTCATAGTAAGTTCAACAAATATATATTAGGTTCATTTACATTGAAACAAATCAAATGGCATAGAGGCTACTAAGAATGAAGGTCTTCAGTACAAGTGCGGGCATTGTGTGTGGCAAACTGCTTACAGCGACCACAACGACGCTGTCCTGAAGGACCACGAGCTTGAGAAATTTCTATTGAACTGCGAATACGTTGCCCACTTCCTTTGTTCTTAGCTTGGGGTGGTGGATGGATCTCAATGGAAGAAGGCACCTCAACTCCTGCATAAGACTCCAACTGGGCAAGAGTGGATGGGCCAGAAGAAGATGACAAACCTGAGGCAGCCAACAATGATGTGCGTTTCTCTTTCAGCTGTGCAGAAAACTCTTTCATTTGATCCGGTATGTCATCAAGCAATCTAACGCAGCTGTAGAAGTCAGATATCACCTCATTCAGGATTGACTCAAGCTCTTCTAGAGCGTTGCACTGATCTACAAGGTTATTGTCAACTGTAAACACAGGGGTGATAGTGGCATCCTTTGTCCAACGAGTGAGAATATACTTTTCTGGAATCATATTAAATCGGAGATTTCTGAAAACATAGAAGAAGTGGCAACAAGGGAGACCCGCACGTTGAAACATACGACAACTGCATAGGATGTCACCTTCAGCTACATTATGTTGAACTGAGAAAAGGTTAGAATAACAATCCTTTACTGAATATGTGTGAACTAGCTCTTGTGTATTATCACTGGGCATACTAGCCATTGAGAGAGATAAAAACGCCTCAAGCATCTGATCTTGAACAACTTTAAAAGTTGACAGCGTGTAGACCTCAGATGCATGTTTTTCAAATGGAAAGTGTGTCTTCAACTCTGGAAATAGTGTAGCTGATTCATAATTGAGCTTGGACTGCTTATGTCTCTGACTATCCATAGCAATATCAAATTGCATGACAAGCTCAACTAAACGGTAGTACCTATCAGCAAAAAATGAAGGTTCAAAGAAAATAAATAACCAGATAATCTAAGAAAACGTGCAGGTTCATATAAACGTGCAGGTTCATTTAAAGATGGATGATCTAAGGAAGTATATTTAAATCACAGATGATGATAATTAAAAGAAGTTTGTACATGTTAGTAAGGAAGCAGGTTCATGGAAAATTAAAACAAGTTCATCCAGCAAAACATGCAGGTTCAAAGAAAATAATAACAAGTTCATCTGAGAAAACGCGCAGGTTCAAAGAAAATAAATAACATGTTCATCTAAGAAAAACGTGCAGGTTCAAAGAAAATAAATACCAAGTTCATCAGAGAAAACTTGCAGGTTCATATAAAGATGGATGATCAAACAAGTTCATCCAGATGATGATAATTAAAAGAAGTTTAGACATGTTAGTAAGGAAGCAGGTTCATAGAAAGATAAAACAAGTTCATCCAACAAAACATTCAGGTTCAAAGGTAGTATATTTAAATAAAAAATGATTATAATTAAAAAAAGTTAGTGCATGACAAGCTCAACTAAAAGGTAGTACCTATCAGTGAAGTAACCAAAAAAACTATTCGCTGATTCTGAGATTGAATTTGTTCTGACCAAGCCACCAAACATAACGTCTCTGAAGTACGCTGGAATCCAGAATTCGCGAATTGCATACATTTCATCAAACCATCGCCGCTTAACCAAAGGAAATGCAGCCAGCAATGCAGTCCACTTAGCCTCAAATTCAGCAGGTTCAAGCTGGTGTGACCAAACAATATTATCAAGCTCAGATCGAAATTCTGCACCAGTAGTTGTGTCATACTTTGTCTTTGCCGGAACTTTCTTCATAATATGCCACATACAGAGCCTATGGTGAGAATTAGGAAACACTTGAGCAACAACAATTTTCATTGATAGATCTTGGTTAGTGACAATTACTTTAGGCTCGAACACCATAGCTTCTTTAAATTTTTCCAACAACCAAACATAAGATCCAGCATCCTCTTGGAAGATCAATCCAGCAGCAAAAGTGACACTGGATTTATGATGACCCAAGCCGGTGAAAGGGATGAAACAAAGATTATACCTATAAATTTAAAGGTTTTGAGTTAGGTTCATAGAAAGCAGGTTCAAAGAAATTAAAAACAAGTTCATCCACACAAAACGAGGAGGTTCAAAGAATATAAAAAACAAGTTCAACCAACAAAACAAGCAGGTTCAAAGAAAATAAAAAACAAGTTCATTAACAAAAACATGCAGGTTCAAAATAAATAAATAACAAGTTCATCTAAGAAAACGTGCAGGTTCATATAAAGATGAATGATCCAAGGTAGTATATTTAAATCAAAGATGATGATAACTGAAAGAAGTTTGTAAATGTCAATAAGGAAGCAGGTTCAAAGAAAATTAAAACAAGTTCATCCAGCAAAACATGCAGGTTGAAAGAAAATAAATAACAAGTTCATCTGAGAAAACGTGCAGGTTCATCCAGTAAAACATGCAGGTTCAAAGAAAATAAATAACAAGTTGATTTGAGAAAACGTGCAGGTTCATCCTACTTTTGAGAATAATATCATAACTTCATATTTCAAAAATGTTAAAGAGAAATATTGAAAAAGGGAAAACAGAGAAGATATATTACCTATTTGTTTGATATGTTGCATCAAAAGATACAACATCTCCAAAGAGAGAAAAGTTCTTACGCGACACAGGGTCAGCCCAAAACACAGATGATGATAACTGAAAGAAGTTTGTAAATGTTAGTAAGGAAGCAAGTTCAAAGAAAATTAAAACAAGTTCATCCAGCAAAACATGCAGGTTCAAAGAAAATAAATAACAAGTTCATCTGAGAAAACGTGTAGGTTCATCTAGCAAAACATGCAGGTTCAAAGAAAATAAATAACAAGTTGATTTGAGAAAACGTGCAGGTTCATCCTACTTTTGAGAATAATATCAGAACTTCATATTTCAAAAATGTTAAAGAGAAATATTTAAAAAGGGAAAAAAGAGAAGATATATTACCTATTTGTTCGATATGTTGCATCAAAAGATACAACATCTCCAAAGAGAGAAAAGTTCTTACGCGACACAGGGTCATCCCAAAACAGACGCGTTAATCTTCCAGAAGAATCTACGTCATAATTGAAACAGAAGGCAGGAGAGATATTTTTGTTGTTGCTGAATTTGTTGATGGTCATTTGGGCATCTGAACCCCCAATATATGCCAACAAATCACGGCGAAAGTTCTTAAAGTCAACCGCAGACGCTCCAACTTGGGAATAGCCACCAACCATTTCTTTGAAAAGGTGATGTGATTTAACTAGACCTATATGCGCCCTTTCACAGTCCAAAATGAACTTCTTATGACCAAAATCCAACTTCCGTTTGGCCCTAAGAAATTGCTTGGCATTACCAGTAACAAGTTCATGAATATACCAAGGTTTAAAAGCTACAACTTTGTAACCCAAACTGCCAATGTAAGAAAGGGACATTTTGGCCTTACAACCCACTCTAGCACAAGGCCGCCTACGCACGAATCTAGTGTTATTTTGGCCCGTTTTAAAACCCTGCTTGCTGCAATAAAAGTACTTAAAACGAGGAAGGCCATCCTATGTTCTCCCACCACCTCTATGAGAACCAAAACCACATGCAAGAGCATAAGTTTCATAAAATGTAGCAGCTTCATCCAGTGTCCTAAATTGCATCACAATAACAGGTTTCAAAGCTTCATCACAAGAAGGAATATAGTACACAGTGCCACCTTGGGACACATTTGTAGTGTCTGAATCAGATGAATAATTTCCAGGATCGCTCTGGTTACCTGACACACTACTACTACCACCACCACCAGAAACACTTATAGGATCTGGGAAATTATTAATCAAGAAATAGTTGAAAAACAAGTTAGAACAAAAGGTATTAATGAAGGAAGGTTCATCATAAAAATTCAATAAGTACATCCAAAAATATCATGAAGGTGCAGGAAAGAAATGAGCCAGGTTTGAGGAACAATGCTAATAATGTTACAAAGCAGCATAGTTCATGATACTATTGATGGAAGTTCATTGATCTTATGATGGTCACAAGTTCATAATGGGGTAACTGCAGGTTCATGCAACAAATGATGTAGGTTCATGACAGAAAAAGATCACGTTTTAAGGTGCAATGCTAATAAGTTCATGATAGTACACACAAGTTCATCCAAGTAATAAGGAACATTCTAAAAACCCTACACCAAAAATCAGCATACAAAGAAGGCAAGTTCATGATAGTTTGGATGGAGGTTCATAGTACTTAATAATGGAGTAAAGTTCATAGAATAGTGCACAAGTATAAGTATAGGTTCATCAAACAAATCACAAGGCCAGGTTCATCCTCTATTACTGACAGAGGCAAGTTCATTAGGTATGAGTATAGGTTCATCCACACAAAACGTTATAACATCAGGAATTCCAAAAGTCAAAACAAGATGAGAAGAATCGGAGAACTGGAATATGAGTGATTCCATAGTCGACGGCACAAAACAAACACAACAAACAAAAAAGGAATAAGCTACAACAATGGAGTCGAATTTGCGAAATCTAGGGTTCGGAATAACAGTAGAGATGAAATTAAAACCTGAATCCATGATAATAGAGAAATAGATTAAAGGAAGTCGTAAAGATGAATCAAATCCGGCTCAAACACTGCAGAAGATCAGGACATTGAATTCGATCGACGACGTGATTCTCCTGGGAATCGCCTCGCGAGGAAGAACGTCTGAGAAAAGAGAAAAATAGGGAAAAAGACCATAATACCCCTCCGTGTCCAAAATTCATTAAAACGCCAGATGAGATCTGGACCGTAGGATGAGGAAGATCAACGACCCTTGATGTTTCTAAATTAGTTCTTAGTTCTTATCTTAAGGACTGTTCTCATTTGATCCTTCCTCGCAATCCATATATTTGTGGCATGTTAGACCACCCACAATGGGGTTGCATAAAATATTTTAATATTTGGTTGTATAGCAAAAAGTGCATTTTTTTGCTATGCAACACATGTTTTGAGTTGCATATCCTGCAACTCAAACATGGGTTGCATGAGGGTTGCATAGCAAAGTTGGCCACTTTTTAGCCATTGATCAATAATGATCCAATGACTCTCATAAATTTGTATTTAAGTAATATTATATATTCTTTTAACCAAAATATTAGACTTACATAAATTATAAAAAAAAAAAAATATTTATAATTTATTTTTATTTACAATTAGATAATCATATTACACACACACACACACACACACACACACATATATATATATTATTTTTTTGTAATAAAATAAACCGAGTCAATTACGTTCAAAAATACTATTTGATTTAACATTCAAGCTCAATACAAACTAGAAATATAATTGTTATATCTCTTCACTTAGGAATACTAGAAACATAATAGTTACTTTCGAAAATCAAACATAAAGCTTCACTTAGGAAAACTAGAAACATAATTGTTACTTTTGGAAACCACAAACATAAAGCTTCATGTTTAGTCGACGTTGTATTTTGATTATTTATTATTATTTTATGTGCTTGTTGTGTTTTCATGTTTTTTCGTTTGAATGCAGTTTGAGCATAATGACGTTGATTTGTACTAATTTCATTTAAAAGCTATGAACGAATTTTTTTTCAATAATATTAATCTAACATAATAAAATTATAATATACTAGTATTTATTAAAAAATTAAAATTTAAGATATATATTATTATAAAGTATAAATATATGAGTGATAAATAAATATGTAGATATGCAACCCCCTTCGTGCAACCCTTGTTGTGGAGAAAAAGTGAGATGAGTTGCATTGTTGATGTGGCAGAGAGAGAAAAGTGAAAAATGGGCTATGCAACCCACTCTATACAACTACCATTGCTGATAGCCTTATACTGTATTAGTTTTGCGTTAAGTTCCGGTGAAAATGAATCTTAAGGTGAGGAATAAAGACGATGAATACAAACATTCTTACGCATGAACACACACTTTATAATGTATGAACACATTTTCATCAATAAACACACAATGTGACATATGAACACACACTATGACATTCATATACTCCGGCGTATGAACACATGCGTTATGACTGATGAACACACACATTATAACTCATGAACACAAAAGTGTCATGAGTCTTAACCAAATAACTTATCCTCACCAGATCTTTTTCCATTAGTTTTGTTAGTAAACTTGAGCATTTTTTGAGTTTCGTAGACCTGGCAAATTGGAGGTTCAAAGATCACGAAGTACAAAACAACTAGTTTAATATCCCGTGCATAATTAATTATTTTTATAATAATAACCTATGATTTTATAAAAATTATGATTTACTAAAATACAAAATAAAAATATACAATAAATACATATTAATGATGTTAATTTGGTTAGATATGAATGAAATTACATTTTATTCTTTATTTTACAATAAGCGATTTTTTAGAGCCTCGAGAATCTTTAACAAATAAAAAAAGTTATGCAGATTAAAGTATATACATATTTGTTGTATTAGTTTTTTTTTTGGACCACAATAAAATTTGTTGAAATAGTTACTTATAATAATAGATTCAAATATAAAAAAGCTAATAGGTTAACAAATTGCTCCACACTTACTCTCAAGGCTTGAAAAACATTAGCTTTAATAGATAAGATAAATACTCTAGTACTCCATTGGTTTCTCATTAGCATAGATGTCGACGTGCGGTTATATTATTGATATTTGTAATTAAATGTTACTCCCTTCGTCTCAATATGTTTAACCCATTTATGTTTAACACATTTGTCGATGTACGTTTTGGATCGTTTATATCTCTAAATTTATTTTATTAAAAATTATAAAATTTTAATAATTTTAAAGTTCTCATTGGGATGAATAAAACATAATCTCACATTATGATATTTTTTCTTGTATATTGAAAGAATATGATATTTTTTCTTATGAAACATATGTAAAATATTATCTGAAATTTTGAATCTAAATTCAAATATATAAAGGTTATCCTTAGAAAATCAGATGAACTAATGGGGTGAAAATTTATTATCAATTAATTGTGGTTTTCCCTATTTTATTATATCACAACTAGCGAGAAGGTTTCCGCGCTAGCGCGGGACATTATCTATTTGGTGTATCTATGCTTTGTTTAGTTTTATTTAGGTAGCGAAGTTTTGGTTTGCGCTGGAAATAAATGGTTTCTCGACACAAGTGTAGAATAATGTTTTAAGACTATGGGTGAAAGTGTATAATTATTTTTTAAAATTTGCATTTAGGGATAATAGAGAATTTTTATTTCTCTTAAATGTTGGATGTATTGTTTACACATTGCATTATTTATAATTTGTAAACTATATATGATTTTGGATTTAAGTCTTCTTAGTACAAAATTGTTTTTTTTATATATATGATTAAATCGTATTTAAACAATGTTGTATAGTTAGAGTTGCATTTCGAATCGGTTGGAATTGGAGTTCTCCTTTATTTTTTTGAAAATGAAAATAATCATCTTTTAAATTTAGAAGTTTTAATGCTATAATGTCAATTAACCAATAAAAATCCAAAAACATTTAATATGAGCCTGTAAGAAGAATACGAGTTCTTCGTAGCAGGGCGGGGAGACTACTAGTAATGTTAAAATTTGAAATAGCAAAAACATTTTGTACCGAAGGAAGTAATATAAAATACTAGAATTTTGATGTTGTTAAAGTTCTCCTGTCGAATAAAAAACCAACAAAACAATATTTTTTTCTTATGCATTAGACATATTCATTAAACATATTTTTTTGGGGGTTTTAAATATTATAAAGCTACCTACAATGAGAGTTACATAGATTATTTTAATAATTGGTTGCATAGTCAAAAGTGTTTTTTTGCTATGCAACTCAAGCATGAGTTGCATCCCATTTTTTTAACTATTTTTATAATATTTTTTAATCTTATCTAGTATAAAGATATAAATAAAAGAAAATAAATAAATTGTGCAGCCCAAATCGTATAACCACCATTGCTGATAGCCTAATATAGTTGGGCGTGATGCATTCGAAAGGCATAAGCTATTTGCACTAGTGTCAATAACAGTGTGACATAACTGAAATTCCGCGCATGCGTAGGCTCCACGCAGACTTTGACTTCGCGTGGAGTTCGAAAACTGCCGGATTTCGAATCCGCCGAGTTTTGAAATTATAAATATATATGTGGACGAGAGTGGATTTTTAACATTAATTATACTTACAAAACCGAATTAAATCGGAACCCCAAATCCCGACGGATTAGAGATCCGCCAACCTTATCAGATGGATGTTTAACATTAATTCTTTAAATAATATATATGAAAGATACCATCAAAAATGAGGAATATAATTCGTGACATACAAGTGTACTTTAAAAAATTTCAAAATGTTAAAATTTTTCATTGTTACAGAGAGGAAAATTAAGCCGTTGATTTTCTCGCAAGCCCATGGGAGAATAATAATGTCGCAAGCCCATGGGAGAATAATAATGTAATCAAACAGGCCATTGTGAAATTACTACACTAAATATACCTGACGAACATATTAGGATTTTAAGAAACCAATCACAATAGATTGGAGTGTTTGATTAACTAACAACCTTTTCAAGAACCATTCATTTAGATGGTTTGGAATTGTCTTCCTTTTTTGAAGGAGCCTCAATCTTCTCAAAAATAAAAAAATAAAAAAAATTTGCAAGTGAATAAAATTTGCATGTGCATCTCGGATTGGATGATTTGAGACTACCTTCTAGTTAGTGATGAAGTTTCGTTTTTTTTTCTAATATTGAAAAAAGTAATTTTATATTTACAAGTGCATCTAATTAATCTTATGATTATGAACGGATCAACACCTTGGTTCTATTACTTCCCCGGTCCCTTTATATATTTTTTGTTTTACATTTCGGGCGTCCCTAAAATATAAGTCTTGTTCTCTTTTGTTTTTTTTACATCAAAACTCACACCAACTTACTTTGGATTTTTCTAATGTGTGCTCAAGGACACATAATAAACAACTTAAAAAAATGTATTATATTTCTAATGTAATCCGTTTTTGTTGTGATGGATTTATCCCATTTTTTTAGAGGGGGTAGAGCCTAAATTTTTTCTCTATCAGCTTTTTATTGTGTGCTCATGGGTTTTTTACCCATTTACTTTTTATCTTCTCACTTGCATAAAATCCACACTTACTCACAAAATCTACACTCATTCATTATTCATAGTCTCTCTTCCACTTTCTTTTTTCTCATTTTTTTAATTTGTCTCGATAATGTTAAATGAAAATTATATTATGGGATAGAGAGTAGTAGACTACTCCCTCCGTCCCCTTTTATAGTGCCCATTGTTGCTTTTGCACGGGAATTAAGGAATTGAGAGAATTGAAGTGAAAGGGAGAGAGAATGTGAGTGGGTGTGGGTTTTTATGTAGGAGAGAAGATAAAAAGTGGTTTTATGTGAATTTTGAGGTAGAAAAGTGTGTAAGAGAAGAGAAATGAGTGTAGTTTTTGAGGAAAAAGTAGGATAAAAATGGAAAGAAGGGGGGAATGGGAAGAACTTTTCGGGACACCCAAAATAGAAACGGGAACTATATAATGGGACGGAGGGAGTAGTACTTAGTGGGAGAATCTAGAAATCTCTGCTTAAAATAAGTCAGTTGGCGAGTACGGCAACAGAGAGTAAAAACATCAAACAATTTGGCAGTGAATGAGTGAAATACAACTCTCTATATAATGAATGTCCAAATCACAATGAATGGCTGCTGCTGTGCTGCTGCTGCTGCTGCTGCTGCTGCATATCAGCATACGACTGAGTGTTTGTCTGAATATAACCGCAATTCCGCAAGTAAATTATTTTTACATGGACTTGAGAGTAGCCTAAGCAGGCAATTTCAGCAAAGTATATATGACGACAGATATCGCACAGTCAAGTCAAGGATTCATCGATGAACAAGTAGAATCAGGAGCCATAATAAAGCAAATACATGCACTGTATTGCACCAGTCATGAGCTGCAGGTTGTGCAGTAATTTGATTCTGCCATACATGAGGAAAATTAAGGGACTATATGGGTAGGAGGATCCGTGGGGTGAATTGATTTGGAAGGAGTTTTACTGGATCGGTGGGGTAAATAGATAGATTCATGAATATTGGATTGTCATTTAAATTCCCTTTCTATTAACATAATCTGGATTGTCATTTAAATTCCCTTTCTATAATAACATAATCTGGACTCCCTCATACTTTAAGATGTTGAAAGATTGATCATATCAGATTAATGGATGAAAACATGAGTTTCTAATGCAAAATTATGGCTAGTAAAATTTTTGCAGAAACATGCAACACTAGAATTCACGTAAATTGTGTTATGCATGAACTTAGTCATCATCAATTACACCATTTACACGAGATCTTGTAGTCTCGATATTTACAATTTGAAATTATTAGAAGCTCCAGAAGAGTAAGAGAATCTCCTAATAAATCATGTACTCTAGTAGTAGTACAGTGGGGTTATATCATATTCAGAACAATTTATCAATGACCACCAAGAATGGTCTAGTATACATACGACAACCTCTCGCATGCTAGAAACATGTCTCATCTGGAAGAGGGTGTGAAGGAGGTTACGGTTAAGCGCGCGACCGTAAGTCATGATAATGATTACTAATTTGAACCTATATATGTATGGTTCAATTCGAATGTCTCGAAGACGCAATCTAGTTCTGAATGCACTCATCTCGATGCATCATTTTTTCAAGAAATCTAATATAAGGCTTATTTGATTTTGAGTTGATGATCTTCCAAATTATTAATGGATTACCCACGTGCGGATTTTCAGTGGTAGACAATTATAGGTCGATGATGTCATTTATTTACTTTAATTAAAAACCAGAAGTTTTTCATGATCATGCAAATTAAATTTTGGTGTGGATATTATGTTCTAAGTGAACTATCTCATAAACGACTCTGGAAGAGTGTCTATCTTGTTACTTGAACATACAAGAATTTATGAATATATATTTATAAAGATATATTTTGATAAAATGGTTTTCATATGATGATATTGACTGCAAATTAAGCAAGTTTGCAGATGAGTCAAGTATTCGAGTATTCATTTCATAGACTAGCATGACACAAGTCCAAAGAGACAATTCCTACTTACACACCTTCTTTATATGACACTTCTATATAACCATTGAATTTTTTTAATATAACTAACCAGAAGTTAAGTTCGTGATAGAATATTATGTGGCATGATAAACTTGGTTACTCATGTGAACAATAGGCATGGTCATTGATACATACATTAATAAGTAAAAGACCTGAAGCTCACAAGACCTGAAGTTTCATCTCCTAAGGAAAAAGGGTGACCACATATGTAAAAATTTCTATGATCCTTGACTAAGTTCAAGAGATAAATGAGGATTGAGTATACCAGCATGTAGACCGATGGGAATAATCATATTTTGTATGATGTTGATAGATGCCTTAACACATTGGCTACATAAATTAAAAGGGAGGATGTGATTATTTAATTAGTTTATTAGTTGAGCATCTTGTAGCTCCTATACATTTAGAAAACGACCTAGTAGTGTCCATTATAATACAGTCAAAATGGTTACAAATGGCTAAGTAATGTCATTAGTTACAAATGGCTAACTAATAAGTAAAAGACCTGAAGCTCACAAGACCTGAAGTTTCATTTCCTAAGGGAAAAGGGTGACCACGAATGTAAAAATTTCTATGATCTTTGACTAAGTTCAAGAGATAAATGAGGATTGAATATACCAACATGTAGACCGATGAGAATTAATCATATTTTGTATGATGTTGATAGATGCCTTAGCACATTGGCTACATAAATTAAATGCGAGGATGTGATTATTAAATTAGTGTATTAGTTGAGCATCTTGTAGCTCCTATACATTTAGAAAACGACCTAGTAGTGTCCATTATAATACAATCAAAATGGTTTCAAATGGCTAAGTAATGTCATTAGTTATATGCTTACATAGACAAATGCTAATATATGACGGACACGACCAGGTAGAATCGTTGATCATATCAAATTATAAACTTTGGATGTCGAGAAATAAATTTGACTAAGACTGGCGGTTTACGATTCTCTTATTTGAAACTTGTCTCTAGAAGAGAAAAAAATATTATTCAAATATGCGGTACAAACCTTCTTACCTCCCTCGATATATTAAAGTAATGCCACTTGAATAGTTGGAAATATACGAGAGGTTTTGTTCTTTATCATTTATTAATACCAAGAGCTTATGAATGGGTGATCAGTGTATTGTTCAGTATTCAGATTACCACTTTGACAAGGTGAAAATCCCAATTTTAAGGGAAGAAGGAAACAAGACTAGTGTCTATGAACTTGTATGGTATACAATCTTAATACGTGAGGAACTAAAGCTAAATGAACCAGAAGTTCAAGTGAACGAACTAGAAGTTCAAGTGACACTAGTGGAAAAAACACCTGTTGAGGCGGGCGAAAACCCCCCTGTTGAGGCGGGAAAGGGTCGCTGCAACAGGGGGGGCTGCAACAAGTAAATACTTGTTGAGGCGGGCATTTGTTCGCCTCAACAAATGGTCTTTTGAGGCGGGAAAAAGTGTGCCCGCCTCAACAAGTAGGCAAATATTGTCGTCTAAAAACTTTCTGCCCGCCTCTAATAACATTGCTTTTTGAGGCAGACAATTGTTTGCCCGCCTCAACAAAGCTCAGTAAAATTAAAAAAAAATCGATGGTGCTTTAATGGAGGCCTTCAACAATATTTCCATTAACAATCTTCAACTTTTGATTTCGTATGACAACACACATTGATTTCGTATTAGAAAAATCTTTACATTAATCAATTCTGAAAATGATGACTTGCAAGATAAAATAAAATCACTAATATAATCGATGGTGCTTTAATTGCAAAATCTCGAAGATGTTGGAAGTGGTTCGTATGCTTGAAGGAGATGGGCTGGTGGAAAGATGGGAGGCTTCACAAAGATGGTGCTTGAAGGAGATCGATGGAGCTATCTGGACCCATAATCTTCTTCTTCTTCTTCTTCGGGGGAAGAGGCGGAGGAGGAATACAGGAGAGAAGTTGGATTTGCATCTAGAAAAATCACAACACTCGATTCAACCCCAATCCAACACTTCCAAGAACCAGAAATGGAGCATTCAACTCAGGAATCACATCTCCGAAATGAAAGCTTAGTCACATACGAATCCCCTTACCCTCTGATGCGGGGATAAGCCGCAGTTGCCGACCTAGACACCAAACTCGAATAGGAACTCGAACAGAGAAGAAAGGCGGAATTAGAATGAGATGAAAGAAGGATAAGTCGAATGATAGGCCAATTGGAACCAAATCAAACAACGATAAAACCCTTGAACTTAAGAACAAGAACCTTACCGAATGATGAAGAAACCCCAACGGTTGATTACAACCAAACACAATGACTTTGGTGGGTCAAGGCACCTGGAGGTTGCTCTATGGAGTCCCGATAGCACCAACCTTATGGAGGAGATTGACACACACAAGCACAACTAGGGCCGACTCAACGACAATGCACACGGGGCACTCTTCTCACAAAAGCTCTCTCTTTTGGGAGGAAAAACGATAAACGCTGTATTCAATATCAAAGTCTGGGGGGGGCGCAAAACAACAACTAAGGCAACCTTATATAGGGTTCATAAGGATGCCAACTAAAGAAATAAACAATAAAAAGTATATCCTAAAATAATAATCCGAAAACAAATAAATATCCGAAAATAATGTTTCTGAAAGAGGCCTCGGCGCATAAGCCACGGGCGCGGTTATTGAGCCGCGGGCGCGGTTGGCGAATGAGCCGCGGGCGCGGTTGGCGAATGAGCCGCGGGCGCGGTTATGGAGCCGCGGGCGCGGTTGTAGACATGTCGCCGACAACTCTTTTTGAAACAGCTCGTTCTCTCTCGTCCGAGGTCGGAATTGAGCGATTCCAAAGCCTAGAGTTTCGTCTTGAAGTCTAGTTTGTTTCATCTTCAGTACTTGACTTCTCATCTTGACTCGAACCGGATCTCTACGAGCTTGGATGGCTACAATACGAGCTCGGGCTACTATCAATGACTTGAATGATGACTCATAGCGATCTTTAGCCCTAGCTCCAGTGGTTAGCACATCTTTAGATTTAGGACGGGGCGTCCTTGATGATAGCTCAGATGCTCCCGCATCATTCTCCCTTTCTTGAAAAGGATTCGACCTCGAATCATATTTGACATGAATGATTGAACGATCTTCATAGGCGTCATCCTCTTTGATGCACAACTTCCTCTTGAATGTCTTGAGTGCATAGCTCCACCTTGAGGAACAAATTCGATGATGTGGGGAATCCTTGCCTTCCTTCATTCTTTTAGCTCTTTTATCCTTGTCCTTCCTCTTGTCATACTCGTCAGCGACCTGTGAAAGAATAATAGGTGGAAGAACAACAATTCTAGCATGGGAGGGTAAGGAATGATGATTAACAAAACCATCATGGGCAACTCTCTTATCATACTGCCATGGATAATCTAATAAAACTTGACAAACTTGCATAGGCACAACATCACATGAAATAGTATCATCATAATGTTCTAATGTCATGGCTTCCTTAGCATGCTTGTTCAAATTCCAATCAACACAATCATTAATCCAATGCAGTTTTAAAGGACTAGGGTAGCATAATGAAACAATTTGCAATTTAGTATTCAATTCCATGCTAGCAATATTACCACAACTACCTTCATCAATAATCATGTTGCAATCCTCAACTTTATATAGACAATGAGTTTCTCCTAGAATTTCAACACAATGAGCAGTTTGTACATGCAAATCCTTCGTATCAACCAATGAATCAACATGCTCATAATCAATTTCGACGTCATTATCTAAATCAGTTTTAAGATCATCAACACAAACAACATCATCAATACTATCACCTATTTCATATTCAATCTCAATTTGTTCTAGGTGATTAAGCATATCAGGACAATCATTAATCATATGATTTCTACTTTGACAGTTTAAGCACAAAACATCTTCAATTTTAGTAGAAAGATTAGAAGTGCTCCCTGGGTTAACTTCTTGTGATGGAGAGGCAAGCCTTAGATTCCTTTCTGGCTTCTTATCCTTTTCCTTCTTCTTGGCAGCCTCTTTGACTTGACAACTCCAACGCTCAAGCTCGGCTTCTAACTTAGCAAAGCTGTTTTTCACTACCGCTTGCACTCGCGCTTGCCAGTCTTCTGTAGCCTTCTCTATTTCTTTTTGCTTCTTGGCCTTTGTTCTCCTCTCAATCTTGATGGCCAGGTGCAACAATTCTTCCATGGAGGAGTAGCTATACAAATATACTTTGTTAGCTAAATAAGAGTTTAGTATATGAAGATACCTATTCATAGTAGTCTCCTCATTTTCATGCACATTAGCTCGAACCATAGCAGCCTTCATTGCATTGTATGTCTCCTCTGCTGACATGGTTCCTTGCCTCAAATTATCCAACCTTTGCCTGAGCTTACGCGCGAAATATGGAGGCACAAAGCGAGCTCTCATTAAGGTCTTCATTTGCCTCCAAGTGTTCACAAATGGATCAAGTGCTCTTCTCCTTTCTTCCTCAAGATTATTCCACCATTTCAGTGCATTGCCGGTAAATTCACGAACAACAAATCTTACCTTTTGGAATTCCATGAAGTTATGACAACTCCAAATCTGCTCAACCTTGGCTTCCCATTCCATATACTCATCCATGTCCCAACCTTCAAATCTTGGAATGTTCAGCTTGATCTTGGCAAGACCAATTTGCTCTAGCTCACGTCCTCTTCTCCTTTGGACATCTTTGTATGGTTTCCAATCTTCACTCTCCATGTACTCCTGCTGATATCCTCTTAGAGGTCTCCTTTTGGGAGAAACTAACCTGTCCATTATCAAAGAAAAGACTAACACAGAACAATGTTAAGTGAGTGTAAATGAAAACAACTCGCTAGTGTTTACTCTCGTATGTTTTCCTCTGCACTCTCTCTCAATTGTCGTTGCAATCAGCTTTTCTTGATGAATTGCCTTGTATGTACCAATAACCCAATAGATTGAAACTAACAAGCTCCTAGCACTAATATGAGTGATGGTAGAGATGGAGATGGCTAGTGTAGGGACGGGGTTTCAACTTCAAGGTTCTGACTCAAAGCAAAATGACTCAACGAAAGAAAGAAACAAAGACTCAAAAGACGTTTGCAAGAATGTAAATGCAAACAACTAATACGACTCAAGTATGAACTCAAGAGGGCCAAAAGGGAAGCGTACCTTAACTTGTCCCGACTGGTGTTAATGAAGGATCGAAGACGGAGTCGGGAGGGTTAGGCAATAATTGAGGCTCGTAGCTGAAAGGAATGGAAAGTCAAACAGTGATGGTTCCGCGGGCGCGGTCTGAAGTCCGCGGGCGCGGATTTTCGAACAATGGCTTCTGAGGCGGAGCCGCGGGCGCGGCCTGAATTCCGCGGGCGCGGCTTGAACCGCGGGTGCGGCTGCTGGGCCGCGGGCGCGGTTTCTGTCGCGGCCTGGTGGTTTCTCGCTTCCGTTCGGGCTCGTTCAACCCGATTTCCTTTGAGTTCTTGAGATCCGACTTAAACAATATCAAACTAGACTTTGACTCAACAAAACGTAAAATAAACTACTGACTTTGAGACTTTTCGATTTCTTTTTTTTTTTGAATTTCTTTTCTCTTTTCTTTTCTTTTTTTTTTGAATATTTTTTTTTTCTCACCAAAAGGAATTACAGACTCGATACGAGATATTAATCTCAACAAAATTGAAAATAAATAAAAATAACAACTAACTTGATTTCCCTTGTAGAAAGATAAGATTTCCTTTTTTGAAGATCTTGTTTGGGCTTCAAGGAAAGAAATTCCAGCAATTCTTTAGGGTTTCTGATGGCTGCGTTTTGGTAGGGATAGATAGATTTTATGATGGATGAAGGGCTGAATGGATTTTGGGAACAAGGGGGCTCCAAACTCCAATCTTACGATCTCCACCAACACTAATCGATCCAAGCTTCTTGCACACAACCTATAATGACTCAACAAGAAATATCAAAGCAATGGAAGACTTAAAATCAATTTCTGAAAGAAACTGACAAACAAGAAAATAAAAGCTGACTCTTTTTGTGATTTTCTGGATAGGGGGTCTCTTGATGTTCTTGTGAAGACGAATGGTGTCAACCTCACTCTGATACCAATTTGATGCGGGGATAAGCCGCAGTTGCCGACCTAGACACCAAACTCGAATAGGAACTCGAACAGAGAAGAAAGGCGGAATTAGAATGAGATGAAAGAAGGATAAGTCTAATGATAGGCCAATTGGAACCAAATCAAACAACGATAAAACCCTTGAACTTAAGAACAAGAACCTTACCGAATGATGAAGAAACCCCAACGGTTGATTACAACCAAACACAATGACTTTGGTGGGTCAAGGCACCTGGAGGTTGCTCTATGGAGTCCCGATAGCACCAACCTTATGGAGGAGATTGACACACACAAGCACAACTAGGGCCGACTCAACGACAATGCACACGGGGCACTCTTCTCACAAAAGCTCTCTCTTTTGGGAGGAAAAACGATAAACGCTGTATTCAATATCAAAGTCTGGGGGGGCGCAAAACAACAACTAAGGCAACCTTATATAGGGTTCATAAGGATGCCAACTAAAGAAATAAACAATAAAAAGTATATCCTAAAATAATAATCCGAAAAACAAATAAAAGTATATCCGAAAATAATGTTTCAGAAGGAGGCCTCGGCAAATGAGCCGCGGGTGCGGTTATGGAGCCGCGGGCGCGGTTGACTTGAATGAGCCGCGGGTGCGGTTATGGAGCCGCGGGCGCGGTTGTAGACATGTCGCCGACAGCTCTTTTTGAAACGGCTCGTTCTCTCTCGTCTGAGATCGGAATTGAGCGATTCCAAAGCCTAGAGTTTCGTCTTGAAGTCTAGTTTGTTTCATCTTCAGTACTTGACTTCTCATCTTGACTCGAACCGGATCTCTACGAGCTTGAATGGCTACAATACGAGCTCGGGCTACTATCAATGACTTGAATGATGGCTCATAGCGATCTTTAGCCCTAGCTCCAGTGGTTAGCACATCTTTAGATTTAGGACGAGGCGTCCTTGATGATAGCTCAGATGCTCCCGCATCACCCTCTGTACGCCATGTCGTTGTCCTCCACCGCCCATCTCCACCGCCCATAATATCAAAAATACAGGAATAAAAAGTAAAAACAGAAAAGGTGAGAGAGAGATGATCGTCTACAACGCTTTCCAGGAATCAAGCGTGGGGAAGCAAGCAAAGCTATCAAACCCTAACCCCGCGGCAGATCCACCATTGTTTCTGGCGAATCCAAGCAAGAAAGCTGAAGTGTCGAGCGTAGGAAGACACCCCTGCATCCTCGGTCCGAATCACTGTGGCTCCGGCTTCAGAATATGTTGCGGTGTTACAGATTGAATCTGCGTCGTGTCAGGAAATTTGACTCAAGTGACTTGCTCAACAACTCCAAATCCAGCGAGTTCTGCTCCCCCCTCACCTCCTTCCACTGGAACGACATCGTCCCCTCCCGAATCGGCACCTCCAGCATCGACACCACCTACACCATCTGGGACATCGACAAAGAGGAGGATTTGAGAGTGATGGATCCGGTGAGCATAGACCAGAGAGCGAGGAGGAGAGCGGCTAATGCGCAGAGCTTTTATTTCTGAATAGAGGAGAGAAGTGGGAAGAGGCGGAGGAGGAGTAGAGGATATCGTCGGGGGAAGAGGCGGAGGAGGAGAGAAGTGGGATCTGAGGAGGAATAGTTGAGAGTGAAGGAGGCGCCGCATGTTAAAGTTAAGGAGAGAAGTAGGGTTTTTTTGGATGAAAATGAACGGTGTCGAAATTGATTAGATTTTTTTTAAAACAAAATTGGACTTGTTGAGGCGGGCAAAACTCCGCCCGCCTCAACAAGTCCAATTTTTAGTATTGTTGAGGCGGCCAAAATTTTGCCCGCCTCAACAGACCCCTATTGAGGCGAGCGGAGTTTTGCCCGCCTCAACAAGGGCGCTGCAACTAGTGTTTTTTCCACTAGTGAGACTTTTTGCGTCGGTTTTTAAGGTGACCGCCTCAACAGGGGGGCTGCAACAGGTGTTTTTTCTACTAGTGTGAACGAACTAGAAGTTCAAGTGAACGAACTAGAAGTTAAAGTGATGAAATGAACTAGAAGTTCAAAGGAATGAACAAGATGTTCAAGGTATGTATAGCTTACATGTTATCAAATCTATTATGTTATAGTGTGACAAGCAACAGATTGGTTACCAATTAGCGTTGCCGCTTGGTAAAAAGGTGGAGGTCTCAGGTTCGAGTCCCACCAACAACCTCTTGAGAAATAGTTGTCTTTAATTGGCGGAGCTACCAAGGATGGGTTGGAGTGTATGGGCTGCAACCCTTGTAATTGGGTCGGCCCAAAGCGGCGGGTGTTACAACAAGCATGTAATGTTGTTGTTTGGATTGATTATGAATTTCATTGAGTATGTATCGATGATTTGGTTATGTTTGTGATTATAGAGATGTCCTATTGTGATAATCATACAACGTTTAGCACATCAGACAACTTTGCACATTTGACTTATACGCTTGAGGGAATCCAGAAGACCGTGGTGGAAAGTCTTGATGAGGCTCAAGGTATGATGATGAAGCGTGAAAAGGAGCATCGCGACCGAGAGCGTCCGGATCGGGAGCGACGCGAACGGGAGTAGCAGGAACGGGACCGACTTGACCGTATAAGGGAGAGAGGGGAATCCTCCACTAAACCCATCAAGGTTGGGAACGCACGTGAATACAGGAAATTGTTCAGACCGTTGAACCCCTGTCGTTAGATCTTCTTTTGAGAATTTTTAAATGTATTTATTTTTTTGATTGTTCATATGAACATTAGGAGTTGGAACGCCTACTTGTTTTCTTGAGATTGTTTTTTTTTTTGTTATGTTGGAAAGTGTTGAACCTTATTATATTTCTTTTTCACTGTTATGGTATGTTATTGAAGTGAATGTGATATTTTTATTGCTTTTTGATAATGTGTAGTTCGAAATTGAAAGGATTATGTCAATTCTTTGATTAGAAAACATGTAATTGAAGTTGTTTGGATTGATTATGAATTTTATTGAGTATATATTGATTATTTGGTATTTCTTATAATTATATTGTATAATTAGGGATTTGATATTGATTTTGACTTTTTATGGATTGAATGAGTTGAATTGATAAGTTTATTTGTTGAAAAAATTGATGGAGTGTTGAAACAATAAAATTGAAGCGATGTTAGCCAAATACGAAGGTAAACCGTAAGGATTGGCTTAACCTTACGGTTTACCTTATTATGCAATATTTTTTATTAGTAAAATGTTTGTTAGAAAGCATGTAACGTTTGTTGTTTGCATTGATTATGAATGTGATTGAGTATGTATTGATGATTTGATTATGTTTGTGATTACATTGTATAATTAGGGATTGAAAATAAGTTTTGTATTGTTGTGTTGATGGAATTTTTGGTGATTTATTTGATTAAGTGTTAAAACTGCATTATGGTTATAGATATTATGCAGGAATGGATCTTCCTAGGCGCTCTACACGGGTCAGAAACAAAGACGAGAAGAGAAAAGACCCATAAGTAGATAAGAGAAAAGACCCTCGGGTCAGGAACTTCTTCTTCATTTTTGGTCATTTTTCTTCAATTTCAACCTCAACCTCAAATTCAAGTTCATTTCCATCAAAAGGTAAGTACATATCATCCTTTTATTGTTATGGTATGTTATTGAAGTGAATATGATATATTTTGTGTTTTTAGAGGTTTTTACATAAAACCACCCTTTATTTGGGCCAATTTGCATGAAATCACCCCTTATATCACTATTGATTTAAAACCATCCATTATTTTAGTTTTTGTTACAAAATCCCACCCGGCTAACTTCCATTAACAATTCTGTTAGAAGTTTGAAAAGATCATTTTGCCCTTGTCTTTTTTACTCCCTCTGTCCCTTAATGTTCTTCTCATTCCCTTCTTACACATTTGCCGAGACACGTTTTGTAACGTTAATATCCCCAAATATACGTTAATAAAAATTATAAAATTTTGATATTGTTAAAGTTCTCGCCGAGACGAATCAAATAAGATCTCATATTACTATGTTTTTTCTTATATATTGGACGATATATCGAAGATTCTCTTGTAATGTGAATAGTGTCAAAAATTACAATGAGAAGAACATTTGGGGACGGAGGGAGTATTTATTTATGAAATTTGCATTTGGGAATTTAGGGTTATGGGGATTTAAGGTTGAATTTGGGAATTTAGGATGGGAATTCGTGTTACTTGGGTGGATCTCTTTGTGCTTGACCAACTTGTCTCACTCAAACTCGCCTCCACAAACCTCTTCGGTGCACTTTTCCCCTATTCTTCATGCTCTTCCTCGCTTTCCCACATCGACCTCTCTCTAAACTCAGCCCTTCCGATTTCTTTTTCTTCACTCCATGCCTTGCTCTCTCCTCCCTCAATCTCTCCTCCAACCACATAGATTCTTCAACATCTTCTTCTTCTTCCCAATACTCTCTCTCCGTACAAACCCTCCACGTCTACGGTAACCGTCTCGCCGGAACTGGATTCATGCCATGGCTGCTCTCCACCTCGCTTATTTCTTTATGAGGGGGAATAAGTTGGATGGGGTTTTCTCTTTCGATGGGTGTGAAAAATTCCAGCATTTTAATGTGTCCAACAACAATTTCAGCTCTCTCATCCATAACTTAGGCCCCTGCAAGAAGCTCACACATCTTGATTTGTCGACCAACAAGTTCATTGGAGTCATTGGATATCATCTTGTTGTTTGTTCCAAGCTCAACTTCCTAAATTTCTCCATCAACGAGTTTTTCGGCCCAATTCCAGCTCTGTCGTCTTCTAAATTCACCCTAAATCCCCAAATCAAGAACCCTAAATCCCCAAATCATACCCTAAATTCCCAAATAAAAATTCTAAATTCCAGATAAATTTCGTAAATAAATAAAAAAGGCAAGGGCAAAATGGTCTTTTTCACCTTTTAACGGAAGTTAGTCGGGGTGGGATTTTGTAACAAAAACTGAAATAATGGGTGATTTGAAATCAATAGTGATATAAGAGGTGGTTCCATGCAAATTGGTCCAATTAAGAGGTGGTTTTATGCAAAAAAAAAAAAAAAAAAAAAAAAAAAAAAAAAAAAAAAACTTTTTTTTTTATGATATGTAGTTCGAAATTGAAAGGATTATGTCAATTTTTTGATTAGAAATTAATCATGAAATTGAAGTTGTTTGAATAGATTATTAATTTTATTGAGTATATATTGATTATTTGGTATTTGTTTTATAATTAGATTGTATAATTTGAGATTTGATGATTTTGACTTTTATGGATTGAATGAGTTGAATTGATAGGTTTATTTGTTGAATAAACGGGTGAAGTGTTGAAATAGTAAAATTGAAGTGAATTTTACCGAATACGAAGGTAAACCTTAAGGATTTGCATGCCATTTCAGAATGAAAATCCTTACATTACGTAAGGATTGGATGCACCTTACACGACGTAAGGATTTGAATTCTGAAACAAAATGTAAATTCTTATTGTTTACCTTATTATGCAGTATTGTTTTTTAATAAAATGTTTGTTAGAAAGCATGTAATGTTTGATTTTACTCTCTATTTGATTACTTTGTATTACAGATTAAAAACCAACGTGTCATCATCTTCATCATCCCCAGTACCACCAGTCGACAACTGGATTCAGTGTCCGATGAAGAGGTGTTCCAAACAAGTGAAGGTGCTCAGTGCTAATGACATGAACAAACCCGACGAGTTTGGCCGAAGGTTCGTTAGATGCGAATGTAACTTCAGGTTCAGGTTTCCTGATCCTGAATATGACCAGCATCATCTTCATGTCATGGCAAAATTGTTGAAGGAAAACAGAGACATGAAAGGAAACTGAGAATCTTTAACAAAGAGAGAGAGATTTGGCAACGACCAATTTTTTTGTTTCGGAGGTCTATGAGGAGGAAGTTGCTTCTCTTCTGATTAGTGTTCTTAGTATTGGGCTTCTGTTAAGATGTAATGTTAAGTGTCTTGTAAGGTGTTTAGTCTCTGTTAAGTCTTTTTTAGTTTCTATTTCAAGAATGAGTCTGCTTTTAATTTATGTTGAGTCTGTTTTAATTGATGCTGAGTTTGATGTAGTTTGTTGAATGTCTGTTTTAATTTATCTGAAATCTCTTGTGGTTTATCAGAATTTGTTTCACCAATCTCAATTTTTTTTTAAATCATACAAGACAATACATACAAGACAATACCTCTGTCAAAAGCAGACAAGGCAATACCTCTGTCGAAAGCAGACAAGACATTTAAACAAGAGGTATATGACATTACATCACATTACAATTATAAATTGTTATAAATGACAAAAACATAGAAACTAATCATCGTCTTCATCGTCGTTTTGGATTGTGATGGTAGTTTGTGTTGATGGATTTCCACTTCTTCTTTTTCGCGGCGGTTCTACATAAGCAAGACATCGATCGACCACAAGGTCATACAAAACATTGGCTTGTTCATCGCAATTTCTCTCCCAACATGTAAATACAGGTGGTAATGGACAGTCATCTTGAAGGAATAGTTGAGATACTAACAATTGTGCATAAGAAAAACATTTGTAAGTAATTCTAAATTTAAAGAAAGTAGGTGATTAAAGTGTAAAAAACATACCGAGATGAAATGTTCTTCATTAGAAAGTAGTAATACGCAAACAATGTCCAGTTTGCTTGTTCCTTCAGTATACCAACTTGGAAGTGTAAGAGAGAGGAAAGTTTGACATATTTGATCGCCTAGACATACAAAGATACAATTGCATGTTGAGGCAACCAGACATCCCATTTCTGGTACGGTTAGCTAATGTTCACGTGGGGAAAATTCGGAATTTCTTTCCCATGTGAGTTGATGTACGGCGGTCTCCAGCGTTAGATTCTGTTTCTGCCCAACCCACGTCCCCTCCATAAGAGGCCAAATTTCTATAACTTTCCTTATCATGTTTGGCGTATGAATTTCCAATTGTGTTCGGTCATACATGTTGCCATAGCAATAGACCTAAATCCACAATTTCCATCGCCCATGATCTCATAATAACCTTGGAAATAAGCGTGCATGCACGGAGGTATCGTAGTCCTGTACTTCGAAGGCGCCCTCAGTTTTTGTTTCTTAGGAGGTGTACCAAACATTTTCTGTTTGCTCGGGGGTGTTTCATCCAAAGCTCTAGAAGCCATCTCTTGAACAGTGTGCTCCCATGTTGACATGCTTCTTTGTGGAGTATCCACTTTACTAATAACTCTAGCCAATAGCGCACACTTCTCTTGATCATGGGGTGACAAGTTGGGAAATGCTTCTTCATAAAATTCGCTAAACAAACGTCTCGCCACTTTACTCTTGGTTTCAAGAACACATGGTGCATCCACTTCTTCCAAAGACAATGTACTCCACAAAGGATGAAGTTGATTCACCTGAATAAGAGTTTGGTACTTCAAACAAGTCTCAATGTCATGGACACACAAGAGCCCGTCTCTCACCTTGATTGCATAATGGCAGATTTGTGGATCGTACCTGAATTTTACACATTTCACGTATTCTTGAATTAAGAACTCAAGTGCCTGAAAGAGACTTTCCACTTCACATGGACAAACAAACTTGCATGTTTGACAAACGTAAAACTCTTTGTCACACTCTCGTTAAAAGAACCAAGTATTTCATTAAGCTGATTTTCTGCCATAGTTTTGTATTCCGCGAAGACTGTATCTAGTCGACCTTTTCCACTACTCAAATATGACTTCAAACATGAGCGTGCTCCTTCAACTCTGTAATTTATGCAGAGTGCCTCAAAACACAGTAGCAAATACCCAGTTCCATACCCACATTCATATAATGTACAAAGGCAAATCCTTATGTCACGTAAGGATTAAAATGCTTACGTGATGTACGTACGCTGGAGCGTCTCCCAAAACAACCCGTGATGTGATCCCGTAGCTGAGCTGAAGGCCGGGAACATGATAAGAGGCGATGTTGTCAAAGATGGGTTGGAACTAGGGAAAAGTGGCATGGACGCCTTGGGTGTCCAGTTGGGAAGATATTTGGTTAGAGTATACCTCCTTGGCCTATCTTGATCGTGTCCAAAGTTGAAGCCCAACATAGGCCCAATGAGCAAGATATGGTTGTTGCAAGATCCGAACTTGTTTCTGTTCGTTTGGGAAAACAAAAGATCTGAATACGCTCTCCTTTGGAAATGTTTCAGTACTTGGGCTTATCTTCGTTGTGTCCAAATTTGAGGCCCATTCGAGATTGGACGAGGCCCCCATGATCAAAACAAGATTCAAGATGTTAGAGCTTTTCTAGGGTTTCCTTTCTTGGGAATCAAACAATTCGGGAAGACTATTTATTATGTGTTTTTCTAAGGTTTTAGGCAAATTAGACAAATTGAGAATTGATATCACGTTTTTAGTTTTGAAGTCGTTTTAGCTGTAGTTTTGGTTGGATTTGAATTGCAAGCGGAAACCCTTGGTTTGATTTCAACTTGTGAGAACGATCTGTTGGTTGCCCATATTTTCGATCTCCAAACCTCGAAAGAACCCTAGGTGGATTCCTTAGGTTAGTTCGAGTCAAGTGAGCCTTTCTAGATCGTCGACTTAGTCAAGAAAGACGCCACTTGCTTATCGAGTCCGAGTCAAGCGAGTCCTCCTAGATCGACGGCTGAGTCAAGTAAGACAACACTTGTCAACGACCAAGGTTCATTCGATCGTCTTCCACAACGATCTCATGAAGCCGCCTTCGACATCAACTTCACTCTACCATTCCAACCGTCCGCCGTCGACTTCCGCCGTCGCCACCGTCGACTTCCGCCGTCGCCACCGTCGACTTCCGCCGTCGCCACCTTCGACTTCCGCCGCCGCCACCGTCGACTTCCGCCGTCGCCACCGTCGACTTCATCCCCTTCGTCCCTCAAAATCCTAGCATATCTACGATCTTCATCTGACCGTGTCATCATTTGGTATCTACGATCTTCAAGAAAATTAAACCGAGTTTTTGCGGGATCTATCAAAAACCGAGTGTGAGAGCCATTAGAATTTTTTAGGACCATTCATATTCTTGTGCGTGGGTGCCGTGAGCACCTCCAAGCGGTTGGGCACGGGTCGTCGCCTAGGCACCGCCGACGTGGCTTGGGTTGGGAGAGAGAAAACCCTAACCCTAACCACCTTGCCTTGACCCTCAAGACAAAATCTTCTTATTTTAGCAATTAATTATTTAATTTGATTCTGACTCTTATTTTGTTAAGATTTGATATCTTGGAAAATCTTTGGGTGGTTGAGAAGATCTTCTAGTAACTAATTTGGTTAGAATCTAGAGATTTTGTTAGCTTATCTTAAACAATTATTTATAAAGTCAGTTTTCTTGTCATTGATTAATTGCCCCCTTTTCGTGCCTAGCTTTACCCATTTGCTTGTTGCCCTAACTATTTCTTGCATTCAACTGCGTAGCGTAGGGTTAAATAGAATACATTTGTGCCTTCTTTGTGTTGTTGTTTCCTTGTGAATTGCGCAGGTCTAGGAGACCAAGGGAAAACCTAAGGAGCCACTCATGGCTCGTCAAGTGTTTGACGTTGGTTGGACTATTGATCAAACTGCCAACTGGGAGAGCATGTGCTACCCATATGACCAATACTATCCAGTAAATCACATGTCAGAAGAGGACCTCTATGGAGTCCAAGATTATGGAGCGGCATATGGAGATGTTCAAATACAGAAGAAGAAGGTGAGATTTAATGAATAAACGCTCGTCTACCACTATGACGATCCTTCATATTGTGAGGAAGTGCAACATCTAGAGGATCAAAGACTTGATTTTCATTATTTGAACCCACATATGAGGTACGAGCGTGAACCTTATTATTACGACTCAAATAGGGCTTATTATTACGATTCCTATGATTTGTCATCTAATTCTTTGGTGCAGCCCGAGGAAGTTCATGACTCAGATAGGACTTATTATTATGAATCCTATGGTTTTTCACCTGACTCTTTTGTGCAGCCCGAGGGAGTATATGACTCAAGTATGAATTACTATTATAATCCCTATGGTTGTTCTTCTAACTCTTTTGTGCAGCCCGGAGGAGTTCATGACTCAATGAGACATTTGTTAGCACTCCTTACGACAAGGATAGTTTGGCTCTGCAACCTCGGATTCGAACACGTGACATCATATGTGTTATGTGTGGAGGAAGAGGCCACTTGGATGATATTTGTCCAAATCGCGACTACATCTACGAGGATGAAGTTGATGAAACACCAGCCTCAGATGTCGTCAATTCTTGTGGAAAGGAGGACGTCCGAGAGGTGTCGTACATTGATGTCAAGATGGAGTTGTGTCCAAGCGACAAGGGTGTGATAAGAGAAGTAACTACAGAAGTAGGAGAAAAGGCCTTGGACTTATTCCCTGAAGAGGCTCGAGAAGCAAAAGAAGAAAAAGTAGAGGAAGAAGAAGAAGAAGATGCAGATGAAGAAGAAAAAGAGGTCGATAACGACTCGGGGACTCAACATCTCAGGGAAGCTTTTGTTATTCCTTCATCCTTTGATTTGTCCTTTACACCTTCTTTTGTGCGTTATCATAGTAGTAGCAAATCATAACTTTTACAACGTGTTATATGGCATAAACTTTCTTGTTTTCTTAGGAATGCCTATTATGTTTGTAGTGACATAATTAAGCATATACATAGGCATAAGAAGAAGATTATAGCATGTGCATGTTTGTTGTCATTTGATCTGTATATTTGTTACAAGGAAAACTCCCCTGTGACTCATGATTTTGCTGCTTATGATCTGTCTTCTGTCCATTACTATCATGCTTCGTTTAAAGACACGTCATATAAGTTGTTTCCAGATCTCCATGAAGGTTTCTTATTCCCGTATACTTATTATGTTGTTCCTAGCATGTTTTGGAATCTAATTGGGATTAGAAAGAAAGGTGGTGTAGAAACTGCACGCATCTTGGTATATTCTTTGCTCTTAGGCTTAGGGTTGTCGTTCATTGGTATCCATGACTGTGCATCCTGATTCCGTAGAGTCATAGCTAATCATTCATGTGCTATTTATGTGCTTATGACTCTAGAAGATAGGTTGCGCAATATGAAGGGAAGTTTTCTTACTTTTGCAAGCATGACTTCTAGTACTACACTTCAAGCTTTGCTCGATTCAAGTAAATATTTATGTCTTGTTGTGTGTCCAGATACTTGTTACGTGGCACTCCTTTTTGCAGGTCAAGAAGATTCGTGGTCAAATCTTTTCAAAGGAAGGGAGGATGATGTACGTACGTCGGAGCTTCATCAAGAGCTGGAGCATTATTCATCTTTGGCACCCATGGTTGTATGGGTGAGCTCTCAAGGGCCCCATTTTCAAGACAAGCTGAATTTGGAAGAGCAAGAGGATTCGAGGACGAATCCTTTTCAAGGAGAGGAGGATGATGTACGTACGCTGGAGCATCTCCCAGAACAACCCGTGATGTGATCTTGTAGCTGAGCTGAAGGCCGGGAAGATGATAAGAGGCGATGCTGTCAAAGATGGGTTGGAACTAGGGCAGAGTGGCCTGGACGCCTCGGGCGTCCAATTGAGAAGATATTTGGTCAGAGTATACTTTTTGGGCCTATCTTGATCGTGTCCAAAGTTGAAGCCCAACAGAGGTCCAATGAGAAAGATATGACTGTTGCAAGATCCGAACTTGTTTCTGTTCGTTTGGGCAAACGAAAGATCGGAATATGCTCTCCTTTGGATATGTTTCAGTACTTGGGCTTATCTTCGTTGTGTCCAAATTTGATGCCCATTCGAGATTGGACGAGGCTGCCATGATCAAAACAAGATTCAAGATGTTAGGGCTTTCTAGGATTTTCTTTCTTGGGAATCAAGCAATTCGAGAAGGCTATTTATTATGTGTTTTTCTAGGGTTTTAGGAAGATTAGACAAATTGAGAATTGATATCACGTTTTTAGTTTTGACGTCGTTTTAGTTGTAGTTTTGGTTGGATTTGAATTGCAAGCGAAATTTCGCTTGCAAGGGTTTTAAAACCATTGGTTTGATTTCAACTTGTGAGAACGATCTGTTGGTTGCCCATATTTTCGATCTCCAAACCTCGAAAAAACCCTAGGTGGATTCCTTAGGTTAGTTCGAGTCAAGTGAGTCTTTTTAGATCGACGACTTAGTCAAGAAAGACGTCACTTGCTTATCGAGTCCGAGTCAAGCGAGTCCTCCTAGATCGACGGCTGAGTCAAGGAAGACAACACTTGTCAACGACCAAGGTTCGTCCGATCGTCTTCCACAACGATCTCACGAAGCCTCCTTCGACATCGACTTCACTCTACCATTCCAACTGTCCGCTGTCGCCACCGTCGACTTCATCCCCTTCATCCCTCAAAATCCTAGCAGATCTACGATCTTCATCCGACCCTGTGTCATCATTACGTCACGTAAGCAAGCAATCCTTACGTAGCGTAAGGATTTACCTTTGTACTGAAATACTAACAGATTTTAACAGAGTCATGTTCTGTTAGTTATTTGCAAATAAACTTCAAAGTAGAGTTATATTACATGTTTGTCGTGTTATTGCCAATAGTGAACGCATTATCCGTCCATGCCGACACACATCTTTCCTTGTAAGGACCTATCCAATTGTCTCTAACATATTGAAGTACGGTCCGATGCGCCCTCCAATTTGTCTCAAGAATAGACAACTCTTTGTAAAAGATTTCTTCAGTGGTTGCCTTGAACAAGGCGTAATAGTCATTGGATATGTTATACCCCTCGAGTTTCGATCCAATATCTTTTGAAGCGTTGGCCTCTATTTTTTTCCTAATATGTCTTCTACATAGCATAAAAATTCTGCATTTGGCCATAAAAGATCCGTTGCATTCATCAAAGCTTGCTCACGGTCTGTAACAATGCAAGTCGGTATACGCCTATTCTTGTATACATATCTTTAAGTTGTTGCATAGCCCACAAAAAACTGTCTTCCTTCTCCCGCTTAATAAATGCTCCACCAACAACAAAGTTCTTCCATGTAGATGTGAGCCCAACAATCTAAAAAAATGGCATTTTGTACCTGCAAATGTATAAATATGAATTCACAATAAGTCTAAACAAAAACGACTTTCAATGTATCACTATTCTGATGTAAACTTACTTGATTGTGCTATATGTCGAGTCTAGTAGAAGTACATACGGAAATGCCTTTAGGAGTTTCATTGATTCCGGACTAGCAAAGAACATATCACCGATCTTCTACGATTCTTTCTTGCTATGCCTATACTTCATGAAATAGTTGTTCTCTTTGCATTTGTGGAAGAAATTCCTGAACAACGGTTCTTCCTTCCCGTTTTCCCATCCTTATCTAGGCCATCACGTTGTTCACTTGTTTCTTTTTTGTAAAGTTCGTGGGAGATTTGTTGAGAGCAGTGAAGATTTCATTTTGTTTACAATGAGAATTTTCCATATCGACAGTCATCTTGAATTCTTCGTCATTCATTTTCTCAACTAAGGCATTTCCATGCAAGTTTGTGCCAATAGAATGGTTGTGCCTACCATCAACTACAGTAAGTATCCAAGCCTCTTTCGCCTCCTCCTTAAGATTTAACTCGAAAAAACATCCACATTTCTTACTCTTGGACTTTCTTATATTCTTAGATGTTGAGACATTTCCTCTTGCTCTGTCATAGAGAATATGAAGCTTTCACTCCTAGTTTCAGTGTATTATCTGCCCCTTCCTTTGATGGTTGCAAAGTGATTGAGTTTTTCTTGGTTGAATGACCAAAGCGCTCCCTCCTCTCTAGAAGCGAATAGACGATTTGTTGTAAACACATCTCCATAGCTTCTAGACATATGATCTTCATCTTGTACATGTACATCGAATTGTGGTTTTGTGTACAAAGGAGAAAACATATATCCTGGCATTGAGTCTGAAACTGGTCTGACCAGGTGTGAAGGCCATTCTGCGTATTCATAGCCAGATCTGAAGGATGGCGTGTTAATGTCAGCAAACCGTGATATTGGATATTCATATCTAGGCGCAACTTTATTAGTAATTTCAGGTTGGCCACATGAAGGTATACCGTTGTTCATACATGGTTGACCAAAACCCACTCCAAGATCGAACGTCGAAGGTATTTCATTGTTCATGTATTGTTGGTCAAAACCGTCAAACCCCAAACCGAGATCAAACGAAGGTATACCGTTGTCATCCAGCCTTATGTTGTTTAAGCCAGTATACATAGAGAAGTTCGCCTAAGGGACATAGAAAACAACCACATTCGTCTCTGCTAAAACAATCATTATGTCATGCAAGGACCATCGTAAGAATTTTTACGCGACGTGAGGATTCTTACGTCACGTAAGGATCACAACCTTGAGTGACGTCCCTAAACCCTTGACGTATCATTCTGCATATTTTCCTTTGGAAGGTAAGCCCTAGAACTAATGTTCACATTTCTAATCATCACAATGACATTATTTTACCAAATTCAACTAATCTACACCTTTTTAACTATTATTAGTACATGAATCATGAAAAACCCACTAAATCAAACTCAAAATCAAAATAACACTAAAGATTTTAGAATGAATCTTAACTCATTGAGATTATAACTTGATGGATCTCCATCTCCACCTCTTCCATTGTAGTCATCTTTTTCATTCTCCATTTTTGGTGAACTTGTTTTTAATTTACAATGGCTTAGTTGGAGCTCTATTCCATTGCTAATGGGGTTTTAATGGTGTTTAGATTTTTAATATGTAGATAACTTAGATGATAGGGTTAGAGGTCGTAGGTATTAGGCATAATTCAGAAGTAACTTTGCAGAATTTACTTTGGTGCAGTGAGACAAGACGTTACGTAGTTGGTTGAAATGCACTTCCTTACGTCACGCAAGGAAGTGCATTTCAACCAAACTAGTCATAACTCTCTAACTTGTCGCAATATGTATGTTCTACAACATCGATGTTGATTATTGTTGAAAAAAATATACAACTTACTCTTATTAGGGATTATAAGTACCAATAAGGTCTCACTCACACAAAATGAGGCACGTAAATGCTAAAAGGCCTAAAAAGGCCTTAAGAGACCTTAAGGCCTAATTTGGCGAAACGACATCCAAACAATGTCGGAATGGAATGAAACTTGTTTTCAATGCCTATTAGGGATATTTAACCATGTGGGTAACTCTCAATCAAAACCTTTTCATTTTCAAGTAACACCTCCTTTATAAACATCAAACTAGTCATCACTATCTAACTTGTCACAATATGTATGGTCAACAACATCGATGTTATGTTATGTTTGAAAAAGTATACAAATTAGTGTTATTAGGCATATAAAGTCTCAAAAAGGTCTCGCTCACGCAAAACGAGACTTGAAATTACACGTA
This sequence comes from Oxyria digyna, assembly GCA_029168935.1. Lineage (NCBI taxonomy): Eukaryota > Viridiplantae > Streptophyta > Magnoliopsida > Caryophyllales > Polygonaceae > Oxyria > Oxyria digyna. The sequence goes on from JAPVLV010000013.1 coordinate 26,777,143, forward strand.
AACACTAAAAGGCCTAAAAAGACCTCAAGAGGCCTTAAGGCCCAATTTGGCGAAACAACGCCCAAACGATGTCTGAATGGAATGAAACTTGTTTTCATTGTCTATTATGGATATCTAACCATATGGGTAATTCTCAATCAAAACCCCTAACTTTTGAAGTAACACCTCCTTTGTAAATATCAAACTAGTCATAACTCTCTAACTTGTCGCAATATGTATGTTCTACAACATCGATGTTGATTATTGTTGAAAAAATTATACAATTTACTCTTATTAGGGATATTAAGTACCAATAAGGTCTTGCTCACACAAAAATGAGGGACGTAAACGCTAAAAGGCCTTAAGGCCCAATTTGGCGAAACTACGCTCAAACGATGTGTGAATGCAATGAAACTTGTTTTCAATGCCTAATATGGGTATTTAACCTGTGGGTAACTCCCAATACAAACCCCTAACTTTTGAAGTAACACATCCTTTGTAAATACCAAACTAGTCATAACTCTCTAACTTGTCGCAATATATATGTTCTACAATATCGATGTTAATTATTGTTGAAAAAAATATACAACTTACTCTTATTAGGGATATTAAGTACCAATAAGGTCCCGCTCACACAAAATGAGGCATGTAAACGCTAAAATTCCTAAAAAGGCCTTAAGGCCCAATTTGGCGAAACGACGCCCAAACGATGTATGAATGAAATGAAAGTTGCTTTCAATGCCTATTATGGATATTTTACCATGTGGGCAACTCTCAATCAAAACTCCTAACTTTTGGAGTAACACCCCCTTTGTAAATATAAAACTAGTCATAACTCTCTAACTTGTCGCAATATGTATGTTCTACAACATCGATGTTGATTATTGTTGAGAAAATTATACAACTTACTCTTATTAGGGATATTAAGTACCAATAAGGTCTCGCTCAAACAAAATGAGGCACATAAACGCTAAAAGGCCTAAAAAGGCCTTAAGGCCCAATTTGACGAAACGACGCCCAAACGATGTCGGAATGGAATGTAACTTGTTTTCAATGTCTATTAGGGATATTTAACCATGTGGGTAACTCTCAATCAAAACCCCTAACTTTTGAAGTAACACCTCCTTTGTAAATAACAAACTAGTCATAACTCTCTAACTTGTCGCAATATGTATGTTCTACAACATCGATGTTGATTATTGTTGAATAAATTATACAACTTACTCTGATTAGGGATATTAAGTACCATTAAGGTCTCGCTCACACAAAATGAGGTACGTAAACGCTAAAAGGCCTTAAGGCGCAATTTGGCAAAACGACGCCCAAAAGATGTCGGAATGGAATGAAACTTGTTTTTCAATGCCTATTACGGATAGTTAATCATGTGGATAACTTCATATCACAACTTCTTACTTTTAAAGTAACACCTCCTTTGTAAATACCAAAGTACATAACTCTCTAACTTGGCAACCCAAAACCCAAACGATGTCAGAATGGATGTAACTTCAGTCAAAAACTATTTAGGATACAGTAACTTCATGAGTGTTACTCACAACCACCACTTCGTAGTATTACTCATATTTGACCACTTTTCAAGCAATTGTAGTCCCCATACACTGCAGATCATGTCATTTATATAACATTCTTTGCACATATGCTCCAATCATCTTAACCTAACACATATAAGATCATTTATCATATGATACATACTTACACATATAAGGTCATACGCGACGTAAGAATTTTATTTTTGAAATTATAGATTGTTTACGTCTGCGCGACGTAAGGATACCCAGAGTGATAAGTAACAATCATCGTGGACGCTGAGTAGAAGGCGTGTATTTATTCGTACCAGAAACATATATAAACCTTACAAGAGTTGGGATCATATGAGGACATGTCTTATGGTGAGGACATGAGGACATGATTAGAGCCGTCAGATCGTTTTCATCCTAAGGCTGAGATTAAACGCGCTTTTATGATCCATTTAAGTGATATAGGGGTATTTCTGGAAATTTACCAAAATTTTTTACCTCTCTCGTCTCGTTCTCTCCCGTCGCGATTTCAATGGAGGCGACCTTCTTCTTCTGCTAAACCTCGCTCGCTCTCCTCCTCACTCGCCGATGGCAGCCTTCTTCTTCGAAACCGACGCCGGTAAGCTAGTCGTTGATAATCACTCTGAATTTCCCTTTTAATTTTGTTTCCTAGTTGATTCGAATGAGAAACTGAAAACCCTAATTCTTACTTCGGAGTTTCAGATCTGTGAATTTTTTCGAGGCTTGTTGATCTGCGTGTTTCATATTTTCGGGGTTCCAATGATGTTTCATATTTAGAAGATGATTGAAACAAATAATACTGGCATTTGTGTGCTCTTTCATCTCAATGGGTTAATTCGGCATGAAGATCACTTAAGGTTTGGACGTTGGGTTTCAGTGCATATTGATTTTTATTTCTGAATGTTTACTGGTACCGTTGTTGCCTCTCATTGTTGTCAATTGTTGCTCCTCGATTAAACTGCATTACACTTCTTCTTCGTGTTGTTTGCAGCATACGTTGTTGTGCTTCTGAGCTCATGCTTAATTGTTGTTTGTGGATTGCTGTGATTTTCTGGTTGGTATTCCTCTTGCTACTACCTGCTGCAGGGTGTGATCACTGGTTACCTTCTTTTGCTTGCAGATTCATGAGGAGGAGGCGGAACCTGAAGAAGAGAACGAAGAACCTGATGAAGAAAAGGCTACTACTTGATGCAGGGTGTGATCACTGGTTACCTTCTTTTGCTTGCAAATACTATGTCCCTTGTAAAATATTTTAGTCTTTGCTCTGTTGTTTCCCGAGTTGAAAGTATTTGGGAGGTCGGAAGGGAAGGCTATTATCTTGAAGATTTTGAAGGGATACGAGGCGTTCACCCAGGTTTGTATGACTTGTGAAAAGGAGCTATTTTGTATGAATACATGACCAATCCATTCTATATCAACTACGTCCTAAAGTTCTTTGTTGCTCCATCCATTTGAGATAGATAATTGATATTGCTGCATTCTCTTTTTGTTGTGCAGGTTTTGTGTTCTTGTGTAACCATTCCCTGTCAATTGAATTAACCATTGCTTGTGGTTTTCTTTTTGCATTGCAGGTGTATAGCTTATGGTGTACTGATGTGTTTTTTACTTTTTTGTTGTTATTTGCTAAGTGGGATATATGTTTGAGTTGGTTGGTCTCAATTTAGTATTGCAGAAAGAAAACAACACACGTGGTTGTAAGGACATTGAAACTTTGTTTTGTGAAGAAAGATGCAGCAACTGCACTTTTTAATATGTGCATATATCAGGGAAATAAAGGGAGAGCAGTTAGAGTTGGGATTATCACAACATTGTTGAAGATGTTGACAGAGTCAAACCGAAGCATGGTTGATGAAGCCTTAACCATTCTCTCGGTTCTTGCCAGCCACCTGGATGCCAAGGTGGCGATTGTCAAGGCAGGGATGATCCCAGTTTTGGTTGATCTTGTGAGAACGCGGTTACCACGTAATAAAGAGAATGCAACAGCGATTCTCCTTGCACTTTGCAAAAGAGATTTGGAAAATCTCGGGTTGTTGATCAGGCTCGGGGCGTCTGTGCATTTAGCTGAACTGACTAAGAGTGGAAATGAGAGGGCAAAGAGAAAGGCAACATCTTTGTTAGAACTTCTGAGGAGATTGCAGCAGCAGTGATTCAGCAGTTCCAACTTCCAACACAAAAGAAACAACACAATCCTTGATTTTTTTTGTTGATTCCCTTTGGTTAAGCTTGATTCTTTTCAACCATTGTTTGATAATGTTCACAGTTCACTTGTTCTACTTTCTGGGTTAAGGCATAAGAATTATTAAATGTAAATTCTTATGCTTTCATGTGTATCTTCCTTACAGTAATGTTAAAGAGAGTGTGAAAGAACCTGCATATTCATAAACCCAGATTATGTTCTATGTATAAGTTATTAATTAACATCAGCTTTAGCCCTCATTTCTTGCAGGAAATTTGTAGTTGGTGGTTATCTGTTAATTTTCATTTTTCTGTAGTTTCTCCAGTTGAATTGAAATAATTTGACTAAATATATACCTCTAGAATATATTCCACCTATTTTCATGAACCTCTAGGCATATTTTCATGAACCTTAGGCATATTTTCATGAACCCCAAGTGTGTATTTTCATTAACCTCTAGACATATTTTTTAATTTTCATGAACCTCTAGGCATATTTTCATGAACTTCTAGGCATACCTAATTCATTTTACTGCAATGTGTTAATAACAAAAAAACGAGCTTAAAAACTTTGTGAACCCACATGACTATCATTATGAACCTCTAGGCATACTTTCATGAACCTCTAGGCATATTTTTATGAACCTTAGGCATATTTTCATGAACCCCAAAAATGTATTTTTATTAACCTCTAGGCATATTTTCATGAACCTCTAGGAATATCTGAAGCCTTTTACTGCAATGTGTTAATAACAAAAAAAAAGAGCTTAAAAACTTCATGAACCTGAATGAATATCAGTATGAACCTCTAGGCATACTTTCATGAACCTCTAGGCCTATTTTCATGAACCTTAGGCATATTTTCATGAATCCCAAGTGTGTATTTTAATTAACCTCTAAACATATTTTCATTGACCTAGATGTATTGTTATGAACCTAAGTGTATATTTTCATGAACCTCTAGGCATATATTAATGAACTTCTAGGCATATTTTCATGAACCTCTAGGCATATTTCACGAACCTCTAGGCACATATTTTCATGAACCTCTAGGCATATTTTCATGAACCTCTAGGCATATCTAAAGCATTTTACTGTAATGTGTTAATATAAAAAAACGAGCTTAAAAACTTCATGAACCTGCATGTATGAACCTCTAGGCATAGTTCATGAGACTCTAGGCATATTTTCATGAACCCCAAGTGTGTATTTTCATTAACCTCTAGACATATTTTCATGAACCTCTAGGCATATTTTCATGAACCTCTAGACATATATTCATGAACCTCTAGGCATATTTTCATGAACCTAAGTGTGTGTTTTAATGAACTTCTAGGCATATTTTCATGACCCTCTAAGCATATTTTCACGAATCTCTAAGCATATTTCAATGAACCTCTGGGCATATCTAAAGCTTTTTAGTGCAATCTGTTAATAACTAAGAAAATGCAATGTGTTAATAACTAAAAAAAATTAATAATGCAAATACACTGACATGAACCTACAAGACTCTCGTTATAAACCTATAATGTATAATTTGTAAACCCCTAGTTTAAGTATGTTGAACCTCTCGTCATAAGCTTGTGAACCTCCAAAATTAGTTCATTTTGAATTACACAACATAGTAGTAAAAAAGTAACTCTTGTGTAACAAAGAAATTCCAAATGGGCTACCAACCCCTAAAATTACCAATGTAACTAAAATTACCAATTCAGCAGCAACTACCATCTTGATCATAAACAAATCATTTGAAGAAACTTCAACAAAATTAATAATAATGAAACCTCGTGTAAAAACTAGTTGTACAGTAATGACAATGAACATTGACTAATGTTAGTGTTCCAAACTCTTAAAACATTTCCTCAAGCTTTTCATTATTATATTGTCATTAAGGTGTTCCATATACAAGATACAACCTTGCCTGCATTATTTAGAATATGTTAAGCCCTATCTCGTTTGAAACTTGCAAGATTATTGGCGAGATCCTAACGAGCATGTTGATCGGAACACCACCTCTCTTGTAGTATGTCATCATGGACATCAACAATGACCTCATTTATACTCACTGGTAGCTCGCTCTACGAGCACTTGGGTAAGTCTTTATCTTTTCAGGGAGGTCTAAGTCATACATGATGGAAGGGTCTGGTCAGTATGTTTCAAAATCTTGACCTGCTAGCTAGCACACCTATTTGACCAGCACTTGCTGAAAATTATGTCAACCTAGTAGAAGAAACAAGCTTATGGCATTACAATATAGTATACCAGCAACTACTAATAGTTGACTTAGAGTCAATACCCATGACTTCAACAATAGTAGAGCCTTTGGGATTCAAAACATACTGCAAACTGCTGGCAAGCTTCAACCTAGAAGAAGCAAAACAAAAATGAAAAATGAGTAACACAATACTATAAGAGATGAGAGTTCACTGATTTTCTTCACCTGAATAAATAAACTTCAGTGATTCCATATAGAGACTAGATATTTAAAGGAATATCAACATCAGAAGCATCATTCACATTCATCATACAGAATTTAGGAATATCTTCCCTTACTTCGAATATTGATTGGCTGGAGAATCTTAACATACACGTCATACCATAAAATAGCCAAGACAACACTTCTTTAGCTCAAAAATCGAGTTGTTGAGACAAGAGCATCACAAATCCTTAACCTAAACCATTTATGAACTGCGCGTAGCTACTAAGAGCTAAGGCGGTTATAAGATTGGGATCTATATACAAGGTGGGACTCTCCTCCCTCTCGGAATCTGCAAACAAAAATTGCTTAACATCAGCTCCACCCTTGGCACAAGCATCAATAACAGTATTGTAAATAACCAAATTCGGCTTCAAGCTTGTGATTTTCACCATCTCAAACAATCCTCACAATATCCACATGGTCCATAGGCACTTTGATCATCCATGGGCTTTCAATCAGATAAAGACTCTATTTTGGTATACCCGAGAACATGAAAATTCGAGTTTCCAATTGAAAAGAGATTAAAAGAGCTAACAGAAAGATAAATTGGTTTAAAATGAACCAAACTGCAACAATGGCTATAAACCAAACTGCAAATAACCTCTATAAAACCTTAGTTGAATATTCAACTATGCTTATCAACCAATAAAATCAAGAACCAACCACAAGCAAGAGAAGCTCATTAGCATAATGAACTATGCCACTCAGATTATTTTTCCAACCAATGCTTGAAATTTTAACATGCACAAGTCGTAACAATTGGATAGATCAAATGAAATTGAGAAATTTAATAAGAGAAGTTGACATGAAATTGAAAGACCAAAGTGAAGAATGAGACCAATTGGAGAATTGAAGGTGGAGTCTGATAGAGGCATCCAACGATCAAGTGGTTGTGGTTGTCGACTAGGAGCTTCGGTGGTGCAGTGCGCAGGGGTTTAGAATGGAGAGATCAAGGCCCCTTCAAATGGAGAAATCAGAATGGAGGAGAAGCATGAACCTGAACGCTGAAGTAAGCACTTGCGAAGTCACAATCTTCATCTGAGCCCCACCTGAACGCCGCCTCTGCCTTCTCTGACAACCGCCAGATCTAGAACTCACACCATCGAACCCTAACCTCCAATTAATCGAGAAAAACATAGAAAGAGTAAACCTACGAATTCGCTACTTGTAGGCGCAAATGGTTCTCCATAGATAACTTTGAAGGAGAAGAACATATTTCGGATGTTTCAACTTAGAATCGAGAGAGGAGAGGAAAAATCGCCATCGACGGCTATGCAAAGAACGTCGAGAAGACATTTTCCCTCCTAGTGTTATGTTTTTCGGCGAAAAGACGTTGTTGCCCTTAACATTTTATCTAAATTACAAAATTTGCCACCGTCTCTTCTGAATGAGCGCCACGCGTGCGAAACACTGAATGATTTCTCTCTTTTAATCTGGATAGTTAATGTTTTGATCTAAGGGATGAAAACCGTCGGCATGTCCTCACCTTATATCATGTAATCACATGAGCCTCCCTCCAAGTTATTACTTTGACCATTTTTCCTACTTAAATATTATTTTACCCAGAAGTGTAATGAATCAATCTTTTGTAAGGGGCGGTTTCTGGAGCTAATCATTTCTCTGTTACCTACCTCCCAATCATCCCCGATCTGTGGAAATGGATTCTCCGATCAGACGAGTTTGCGACCGAGTTCAAGTGCTAATGGGTCACTTGCAACCTCAGCCTAGCTCTTTCGATTCCACCTCTCTGTCTAAACACCCATGTGTTTCTTACTCGCCTCCCCAACTCTCCGATTCGGAGCTTTTCGCATTCGACACCAAGCAGATGAGAGTTTTGTTGGATGCCCATCACGTTGAAGATCGAGATTGGCTCTTCAATCTCATCATGCAGAGCAATCTGTTTAACCCTCGAAAGTTAGGGCACAAAGTCTTCGTGGCTCCTGATTACAATCAGTCAATGGAACAGCAGAGAGAGGCCACCATGAAGCGAATTGAATACCTTTTGCAGCGTGGTGTATTCAAAGGTTGGCTTCTCAACGAAGCTGATGCTGAGTTGAGGAAGTTGGCTTTCCAGGAAGTCTTTGCAGTATTTGACCACTCTCTTTCCGTTAAACTTGGTGTTCATTTCTTTCTATGGTATACTAATCTTTACCTTGCTCTAATAATGGTGAATTTAGTGTCTGACATATACATGAATGCTTATATGGGTGATCATAGTCTTTGTTATTGGTAAATTTATTTCATTATTTGTCTTGGTTCCGTTAGGCCTAATGACCATGAGATTTTCAGATTACACTTGGATGAAGCATGATATTTCCCATTGCAAAATTGACCGGATATGTATTGAGCTCTCAACTAAACGGAGAATTGTTATGCTAATTATGTTCAAACTCTTACACTATCCTTCTTGGAAAGTCTTATCCTGGCATATTGCTGATAAATCATGCTAAATTGATGATTCCTTCTGGCCACTAAATTAATAATGCAGCTTTACAATTTTATGCTCTCCTTTACACGATTTTTTAACTGGTCTAGACACCTCGTCTCCACTGGTTCTCACTTCCAGCTGCGCATCTTATATGCCTTAATTAGATTCAGGAAACTCCATTTATCACATAATCTTAATTGAGATTTTAGGGGTGGTGCTGTCCAATTCTTTGGTACCAAACGTCATCATGACAAGTGGCTGAAAGCCACTGAAGATTATGAGGTCAAAGGTTGTTTTGCCATGACAGAGTTGGGGCATGGTAGCAATGTGAGTACATATTTTCTACAAATTTTTATGATAGTTTCAGTTTGCATGCTCAGCTGTCGCTGTTGGTTGAATTGTCTCTCTAAATATGGTTGCCATGTCTTGAGAATTTTGCAATTGATTTTAGGTGAGAGGAATTGAAACTATCACCACGTACGACTCGAGTACTGGGGAGTTTGTCATCAACACTCCATCTGAGTCAGCTCAGAAGTACTGGATTGGCGGAGCGGCTAATGTTAGTAGAAGTTTAGAACTTATTTATTGTTGTTTTCATCTTCTCTGTTAGAGTTTTCCTCTGAAGTGTCTGCTTATACATTATACATCTCATCATGCTAAACGTTATTGTCTGAACTGACGCTGCAGCATGCTACACACACAATAGTTTTCTCACAGTTGATTATCAATGGGAAAAATCAAGGGGTCCATGCATTTATAACACAAATTAGAGATGAAAATGGCAATGTATGTCCAAATATAAGGATTGCAGATTGTGGCCACAAGATTGGGCTGAATGGTGTTGATAATGGCCGCATATGGTAGAACATAAGATAATACTTCTTGATATATAGCTTTAAAATGGCTATCTCATTAACATATTTATATTTTCTTAGGTTTGACAATGTCCGAATCCCTAGAGAGAATTTGCTCAATTCAGTTGCCGATGTCTCTGCAAATGGTGAATACCAAAGTGCAATAAAAGATCCAGATCAGGTTTTCTTTTGTTTTAACCATTCATTTTGTTTACATATATCATGTGAGTGGAAGTGTATGCTGATAATTCTGTATGATTTTTCTTCAGAGGTTTGCAGCATTTCTTTCTCCTTTGACGTCAGGCCGTGTGAATATAGCCGCCAGTGCAGTTTATATATCTAAGGTATCTTAAAGATTTGATCTTATAAATAAATGCTTGTATAGTAGTATTTCAAAAAAGAAACCATCTTGATCTTTAGATTTGACAACTCAGTTTCATTTGTGTTTGTCATCAGATTGGTTTAGCTACTGCTATAAGGTACTCTTTATCAAGACGTGCTTTTTCTCTTGCACCAAATCAACCAGAAGTTTTATTGCTTGATTACCCGAGTCATCAACGACGTCTCCTACCTTTACTCGCAAAGACGTAAGTTTACTGGCTGGATCCGAAATCGAATTTTTAATTTCAAATTAGAACCAGTACGGGTCCTCGTTAAATGTAATTGGTCTTCCTTTGCAGTTATGCCATGAGTTTTGCTGGGAACTATTTGAAGTTCATATATGTGAAGAGGACTCCTGAAACAAACAAAACTGTCCATGTTGTGTCCAGTGCATTGAAGGCCACCTTAACCTGGCACAATATGCAGACTCTTCAGGTTAACAGCACAACATCACTAATTTATGAAGTTTATATAGATTGATTAAGGACATAACATAACCCAGTGTGCATTGTGCCATTGAACATCTTTTCTTTCTTTTATTTTTGTTGTAAACTAAACAAGTCTATAAATACACATTCAGGAATGCCGTGAAGCCTGTGGGGGCCAAGGCTTGAAGACGGAAAATCGTATAGGTCACTTAAAGGGAGAATATGATGTACATTCAACTTTTGAAGGTGACAATAATGTTCTTATGCAACAGGTAATTTGACGTTCCACATTGGACTTCCATAATGAAGGATTACGTCCTTTACGAAAGTTTTCATTCCCTTATTTACAATCACATCCCTCTGAAACTTACGACTGTGAGATATAACCTCCATTTACAATTTGTACTGCACAGAAATCTTAATCTATTGCATTCAGTATATATCTGTTACTACCCAACTTATTAGTACCCAACTTTCTGAATTCAGTATATATCTGTTACTTTCTGTAGTTAAGGACTTAAGATAGATGTTTACATGAATATGACCAGATTAGCAAGGCACTCTTGTCCGAATTTATTTCTGCACAAAAGCAGAAGAAGCCTTTCAAGGGGCTGTGGCTGGAGCATATGAATGGAGATTCCCCTGTTATCCCGTCTCAGCTGACAAGTTCTAACCTGAGATGCAGTCAATTCCATGTACACCTCTTTTCTCAAATATAATTATCTCTTAATAAGCTTTTGAAGAATGTAGTGACATATGTTTGTACTGTGATTGCTTTGTTAGACTGATATATTCTACTTGCGGGAGCGAGATTTACTGAACCGCTTTGTGGAAGAAATGTCACTACATCAAAAACAAGGAAAAAACAGAGATTTGGCTTTGGCTCTTGTAAGATTCTTGCTTCCATCACATTCTGTGAATTTCCCAGTAACTTTACTCTTGTGATTTTCTAACTTGCTTGGTTTCTTTTCTATTCCAGAGCTACCAGCTTGCTGAAGACCTGGGTAGAGCGTTTGCAGACAAAGCAATTCTTCTTACATTCATAGAGGCTGAATCAAATGCCCCTGTTGGTCCACTGAAGGTAAATCTTATACTTGCTGTAATTAAATCTGTTGAAAATTAAGAACAATAACACTCGGTTTGTGATGGTATATACATATGATGTATTTACTATTACAGGAGGTTCTAGGGCTCCTGAGAGCATTGTATGCTTTGACTATATTGGATGAAGATCATTCCTTCCTTCGATACGGGTACCTGTCGAAGGAGAATGCTGCGGCCGTGCGCAAAGGAGTGCTGAATCTCTGCAGTGAAGTGCGTCCACATGCACTGGCGTTGGTGAGTTCGTTTGGTATTCCTGATGCTTTCTTGAGCCCCATTGCTTTTGACTGGATTCACGCTAATTCATGGTCATCAGTTCAACACTAGTTTCATCTGGTATGGAGTTTTAAGTATTGGGGATATATATCACCCAATAATTATATGCAATAATGAACAACCCCATTCATACAATGCAATTACTTTGTTATATACAGTACTATTCTATGTTATAATAAGAATTATATGGTCTTGTATATTATGTCATTCTGGATAAGGATCATGTACAAATTCCCATTAGAGTGTGAAATGTTGAAATACCTCACGGTTCATTGTGTTCCTCCTCTTCAATCGATCCCAAAATCCGGATCTGGTCGCCATATCTTCTGTTTTAGCGACTTTATTTTCATGATTATGTGTATTGGATGATTTTCAGTGTAAATATATTTGTTCATCTAGATTTTGATTTTAGGTTTGACTCCTATGGGTTATTCAATTGGAATGAAAAGGACGGATGAGTTGAAAGTCGCGCACAATGTATCCAACGTAAAGCTTGAAAGAGGTGCAAGTGTAACCGTACTTTGAAACACTTTTGTATGTCAGTGCACTACCTTACAAAGTATCTCATGAATCTCTTGAGTTCACCTAGACTAATACCAAGCTATTTGGTTTCCCATTGACTCGTTACCGATACATTGAAGTGGAATGTCGCTTGACCATAGTCAAAATTGATTTCAGTTCAATTGTAACAACTTTGAGTTATTGAAAGGTTCACATCTAGAGGTGTTAAAAGGGTAACCGGACCGGAACCGGCCCGGTCAAAACCGTCTTCCTATCGGTTCAGGTTTAAGAGATTATGGAACCTTGAACCGGCGGTTTCAATGAAGGTTAACCGGACGAACCAGTCTGAAACCTAAACCGTCTGGTTAATCGTGAGTTCACACCTTAAAAATATAAATCTTAATCTTAATATATTATAAAATTAGGGGTTTCCCAAATTAAACACAGTTCATTTAATGCTTTGTTTTTAATTTATCATTTTTTTGATTTTTTTCTTTTTCCGTATCTTTCATACGTTTATGAATATGTTGCCCAAGTAAAGTTTTATAGGCCGTAAACCCGAATTTTTTTCTGAAATAGGTTTTTTTTTTGAAAATATTCCCGATATGGGCTCGTTTTGAAAATAATTCCCAACATAGGCACTCTTATGAGGTTCGGAAATTTTTCACGTATGAGAGACGTTGGCAAACCAGCGTCTCTTACACATAAAAAAATTTTAAAAAAAAACATTATTTGTATAAGGCGCTGGTTCTCCCAGCGCCTTATATATATATATATATATATTATTATATAAGACTTACTCGTGTTTGGATTGCTCGTATGGGCTCGTTTGAAATCGGAATCGATCACGACCGATTTCGTTGGGTCCGTATTGATCCCACGTTTCACCGGATATGTCTCTCCCTCGATTCTGATTTCGAACGACCGCATACGAGCCACCTGAACACTCGTAAGTCTCGTGCGTACCTTCTACTGTAAATGGATATTTACAAATTTGTTCCTCCATATCAGGCGATGAGAGACATATCAGGTGAAAGCTGAGATCAATACGGACCCAACGAAACTGGTTGTGGTCAATTCCGATTCCGAACTCGTGAAAGAAGGTATGCACGAGATTTACGCTTGTTCGGATGGCTCGTATGGGCTTGTTCGGAATCGGAATTGACCACGACCAGTTTCGTTGGGTCCGTATTGATCCCAGCTTTCACCAGATATCTCTCTCATCGCCTGATATGGAGGAACGGATTTGTAAATATCCATTTACAGTAGAAGGTACGCACGAGACTTACGCGTGTTCGGGTGGCTCGTATGCGGTCGTTCGAAATCAGAATCGAGCGAGAGACATATCTGGTGAAAGTTGGGATCAATACGGACCCAACGAAATCGGTTGTGATCGATTCCGATTTCAAACGAGCCCATACGAGCCATCCAAACACGAGTAAGTCTTATATAATAATATATATATATAAACTTTTGAATTTTTTTTTTTAAAACACATGCTTTGTATATCTCCCAGCGCCTTATACAAATAATTGTTTTGTAAAAAAATTTTTATGTGTAAGAGACGCTGATTAAAAAATAAAAATCTGCTTCAGATGAGAGACGTTGGTAAAACCAGCGTCTCTCATACGTGAAAAATTTCCGAACCTCATAAGAGTGCCTTTGTTGGGAATTATTTTCAAAACGACCCCATATCGGGAATATTTTCTAAAAAAAAGCCTATTTCAGAAAAAAATTCCTGTAAAACCCGCGCGTAGCACGGGCCCAAAAAATCTAGTCTTATCTATATAAAAGTTGGTTGTCCGAATTGAATGAAATCGGTACCTAATTAATACTATATTTATGTTAGTCTTTTTCATTTTTATTAATTAATTTTCATTAATTCTAACCCATTTAAGTCTTATTGATTAATTCTAAATCCAATTAAGTCTTTTTGTTTTCATTATTAATTATCTTATTCTAATTCTTATCTTATTTAATTTAATATCTAAAATTTTATCTTCTTATATATTAAAAGATTGATTGTCTTTTGTTAAAAATTAATGCAATTGATACTTATCTCTACCACAATCAATAATCCTAATCTGCCATTCTTAAACCTTAATGGTTCTCATAAAAAATTCTTTTTGCATGTTGGGTTTTTAATGATTAAAAAGAATGACAATTAATTTTTTTAAAAAAAACAGCTTCACCAGTGTAATTTTTAACTTTTATCATATTCGTATTATAAAATTTATGTAGTCAAATTTCATTGATTGCTCGCAAATCGGTGAAGGTTGAGACTTTTGACTCATTTCCATAAAATTATATATATGAACCAATATAATATTCCAAAATTACTACAAACATAAATATGAAGAAATCAAAAATACTTATAACTACAAATACTGACAAATTCGATAACAACAACAAAAATAAAAAAAATAATGCGTAATTACATTAAATCACATACGAAAATCTATAATTTCCACGCGCGGACATGAAGCTTGATAAATCCATAAATCTATATAAATTATTGCATTTCATATATAATTAGTATATCATAGTAAAAATATATTTAAGTAAATAATTGAGCTCTGCGTAGCAGGGCAACCCGTGCCTAGTATACTATAAAATTAGGGGTTCCCCAAATTAAACACATTGCATTTAATGATTTGTTTTTAATCTATCACCTTTTTTATTTTTTATTTTTTATTTTTCCTACGTTTACGAATATGTCGGTCAAATGAAGATTTTGACCCATCAACACATGTCTATAAGTTTTATAGGTCGCAAAACCCGCGCGGGCCCAAAACGTCTAGTCTAATCTACTATATAAAAAGCAGAGAGAGAAAATGAAAGTCACAATAAATAATTTGCATTCTTAATGACACAACTTAATTTAGTATAATCATTTAATAATTGGTGGATTTTATATATCAATGGATCAAACTCAATAATGAAATTGCATGTATGAAGATTTATGTAATTAAGACTTAAATTTTTACAATGCTTTACATTCAAGGATAAAGTGATATTTTTATAACAAAAATGGATCATCATCTCCAACTAAACAAATTTTTGTCTTTGATATTACTCCAGAAGTTGGTAAAAATTATAAATTTTGTCTATATAATATCAGCCTATGTAATATGAGCATTAATCAAATATTCAAATTACCTTTCTAGAGAAACCCTACAAAGACCAATCAAGAAGACGATCAATCAAGGGCTTATAACCTTTTATATCACACAACATGTAGAATATTTTCAAAAAAAATAAATTTTACACAATAAATAAAATAAAATATGTGTAGCGTTGCGTGGGCCCAAAATGTCTAGTATACAATAAAATTAGGGGTTCCTCCAATTAATCACAATGCATTTAATGCTTTGTTTCTAATTTATGTATTTTCTTGATTTTTTTTCTTTTCCTATTTTTTTTCTACGTTTACGAATATGTCACTCAAATGAAGATTTTGACCCACCAACATAGTCTATAATGGATCTGTATGAAACTTATCATCATCTTCTACTCTCCGGTTCCGCAAGGTGTGAAGTTTCATAGGCCGTAGAACGTAGCGTGGGCCTAAAAAGTCTAGTATATATACTATAAAATTAGGGGTTCCTCAAATTAATCACACTGCATTTAATGTTTTGTTTTTAATTTATCTTTTTCTTGATTTTTTCTTTTCCCATTTTTTTCCTACATTTACGAATATGTCTCATAACTAAAGATTTTGACCCACCAATACATGTCTATAATGGATCCGTATCGAACATATCATCATCTTCTACTCTACGATTCAGCAACGCCTTATTGTGAAGTTTTATGCATCGTAAAACCCGCGCGTAGCGCGGACCCAAAAACTCTAGTCTTAATATACTATAAAATTAGGGGTTCCTCCAATTAATCACATTGCATTTATGATTTTTTTGTAATTTATGTATTTTCTTGAATTTTTTTCCTTTTCCCATTTCTTTCATACGTTTACGAAGGCTTGGTCTATATGCACACGTTTTTTGGGCTAAATGCACACTAATCTGTGCGGTAAGAGTTGCAGTACACTTCTGTGCGTTAAGGATTACCGCACCAAAGGGCTCCGGCGCATTGTTGGAATGTTTTCTGAAACGTATATGAATCTGGTGCGGTAAGCATTACCGCACAGATCTGTGCGTTAACAATTAACGCACCACGTTAATACGAGATTAACAAATCAGATTTTGATTTACTTAAACACCTGTGCGGTAACTCTTACCGCACAAGATATATAAAATTTAAAAAAAAAACAAAATTAAAACGAGGAATTAAATAATGAATAAAACTGGTGCGGTAATTGTTACCGCACCGGTTTATTTTTAATAATTAGTTGAAATTAATTAAATTAAATTTTTAAGAAATTAATAAATATAATCTGTGCGGTAACTCTTACCGCACATGATTTTTTTTTAAAAATGCCCGTTGGTGCGGTAACTATTACCGCACCAACGGGCATAAAATTCCAACGGGCATTTTTTTGGTTGTATATAGAGGTTGAGCTCTCTTGTTCAAGTTTTGCAATGCACACCACAATGTCTTATAATTATGAGAGTAGTGAGGATGATGGTAACGACAATTGGATATCAGGGGTCGTGGAAGAAGAATACGAAGTCGATGAAGAAGAGGAAGTGGACGAAGAAGTCGATGAGGAAGTGGACGAAGAAGAAGTCGAAGGAGAGGAAGAAGGCGAAGCAAATGTATCAATTGAATTAGACGATTGGACTCCGTTACCGATTTTGGTTAGTATATTATGAATTTAAATTTTGTATTTAATTGCATGAGATTTAGGTTAATTAGTTAAAATTGCGTATCTAAGTAATGTAGTTTAATCAATATAGGAAGAAGACTTTAGACCACATTTTAGTACTGCGCAAATGTGGGATAGTAAGGAAGAGATGATGGAATGGAAAAAACAGAGAGCAAGGGATTTAATGATAGTTTTGGTACATCGTACATCTAGCAAATATTGCGTTGATTTTGTATGCGATAGGTTTGGAAAACCTAGATTGGGTAGGCCGAAAGTGAATTTAAAAAATCCAGAATTGCCGGTTCCGAGGCTTCGTGACCGAAAATCGAAGAAATGTGGTTGTACATTTGAGTTATATGGGGTTCGTATCAAAGAAGGGCCTTATAGTTATAAATGGATCGTGAATGTTGTAGAAGGTCGTCACAACCACACCCTTCCTACTAGTTTTCATGGGAATTCATTTGTGGGTAGAATGAGCAAAGAGGAGGAGAAAATAGCAAGGGAAGCGGGGGATGATCGCAAGACGCCAAAAAACATACTTATTCAGCTTAGGAAAAGAGACCCGCAAAATGTGACATCCATGAAGCAGATTGCCAATTTTTTGCAGAAGATCAATTTTGAAGATCGTGGTGAATTGTCAGTTACTCAGTGGTCTCTAAATTTTCAGAAAGAGAACAAGTATTTTTTTCAACCTTTGAGGAACACGAGGACGAATGAGGTTGAAGTCCTTTTTTCGCTCACCCGGAGTCGATTCGTTTGTTCAGGAAGTTTCCTCACGTGATTATCATGGACGCCACATACAAGACAAATAGGTATGATATGACTTTAGTGGAGATGGTTGGTTTCACTTGCACGCACAAGACGTTCAACATCGCATATGCATTCATGGCTCAGGAGACAGTAATGCATTACAAGTTTGTGATGATGTGCGTTCATGAGTTGTGTCGAAATTTGGGAGTGATTCTGAAGGCTATAATGACCGACTATGAGAAGGCTTTGTTGAGAGCAATCAAACTTGTGTTCAAAGACACTGATGTGAAGCAACTATTGTGTTGGGTGCACATTAAGCACAACATCCAGTCACACGCAGAAAAAGTGATTAAAAATACTAAAAGGGCGGAGAACTTTGTTACGCAATGTTGGGGGATATTTTGCTCGAGCACTGAAGAAATCTACGAAGAGAGGTTGAGAAAGCTGAGAGATTCATGGAAGAAGGGCATTGTTGGGTACGTTGAAAAGTACTGGTTTACTCCGTACAAGAAGTTCATAGTTAGAGCGTGGACGGACTACACTCTTCACTTTCACACAAGGACTACAAACAGGTATCTTTGTTTGTTTAGTTGTTAATTTGGACCACCATATTATTTATGCTAATGATTATAAATTGTGTTTATTTAGGGTCAAGGGGATGCATAAGGTGTTGAAAGAAATTGTGGGTTCTAGTAGAGGAGGCTTCAACAGAGTGATCGTGAGGATCCACCATGCGGTTATAGTTCAGATGGACCTGATTAGGGTGACGATGAACCAAGCACTTACCACTCGGCAAATGGTCTTTGATGACCCAACCTTTCCTCCTGGCATTCGAATGTTGTTTTCAAGGCTATTTTACCGAGTGTCAGATAGGTGTTTTCTGTTGTTGTTGGAAATGTACCAGCAAATATTGAAGGAGGAGTATTCAAATGTTTGTGATGATCATTGGGTTCGAGATTGTCTTGGGATGCCATGCGTACACGATCTTGCTAGGGCAATCATTTCAAAGACACCTCTTGTTCCGGATGATTTTCATGACTTCTGGAAGGAACTGAGATGGGAAGATGATGCAATAAATTTGTCCTTACCCGATGACAATCGTTCAATGTCTATTCCGGAGATCAGAATGCGTGAAATGTGGGCGAAATGGGAAAGTGGAGATTTGAGGGATGAAACTCTATTCAGATTAAGTGAGTTGTACATTGACTTGGAGCATCCGGAACAAAGTTCTTTGGTAGAGCCAACAAACTTGTTTAGGAAAGCAAAAGGAAGGCCGCCGGGATCAAAGAACAAGGAGAAGCAGCGAAATGGGAATTCTCCTCCGAGAGAAAAGAGGGAAAAGAGTTACCACGAGTACGTTAGAGAAGACTTAACAAATACTGAGAATGCGCAAAAAGTCGCAAAGGAGAAGGCAAATAGGCAAAGTAAACGACCAACTTGTCCTAAAAAGCAAGCAAGTCAAGTGTCGTTCGACTTCGGATCACAATCCCAACCTGAACCATTATTTTCAGAGACCATCGATTTAGAAGACGAAGACATGAATGTCGTGCCCCTAAGAGCTTGCTATCCAGATCGAAACGAAACAGAGGAAGGAGAAGATGAAGAAGAGATTGAAGAAGCCATAAGTTATATGGGGGTGAACTTGGGGGTGAAAAATATTGACTACTTTTGGCTTTCCTACATGACTTCTGTGAAAGATGTGCGTTCAGACGGACATTATCGGTATCGGTCAATGGCTCTACTTACGGGTATGCAACAGAGTCAATATCGTATGATCCGTGCTGCGTTGGCAGCGGAGCTTCTTGGAAACAAAGAGACATGGGAGCCCATACGACGTGGACTACAGGTAGGAACATGGGATGATCTTATTGCTCAAGTTAACTACATGAGAAGTCCTTGTGAGAGACCATTTTGGATGGACATGCCATTTATGGGTTTGGTGTTTGCCACAGTGTATAATGTTGGTTTAGTGCAACTATCCTGGGATGCGCCGTGTTTATCCTTGCCAATAAGGCAGTCTACAGTGAGCCCTGGTCCTCCACAGAAGATTTTTGGGATAGCTCTTGTCGGATGCAGTAATCACTGGATACCGGTAAGAATCTGTGGTAATCTAAACAAACGTCATGAAACGTCGAAATCATTTATACTTATTGATTAATTTTCTTTGTATATCTAGGTTTGGCTCCGTGACGGGGCACCATTGCCACGTTGTTCCGGTTCGTGGAGAAGACTTGCAGATGACAACATCAAGTGGTGAGTAGGGATATATATTGGCCAAGTGGACTTGTTTCGACAATACCGCTTTACTGCTGGAAAGCGTATGGACTACATGACTTGATTTGTAATAGTTTAGTAGCCTTGATCTTTAGACTTCGATTGGAATTGATTTATAATATGTAATGACTTGTCTTGTCTGCTTTGAAATATATAATGACTTGTCTTGTTTGCTTTAAATAGTGTTTTCAGTAGAGTTAGATGAGGTAGGTGAAACAGTGAAGTGAAATCAGTGAATCCATAAACTACAACACACTCAGCATAAATTAAAAAGACAACAGACACATTAAGGAAAGACAATAGACTCATTCTTGAAATTTAAACTAAACACAGACTTAACAAAGATTCACTGATTTGATACCAAGATCCCTAATCGGAGTCACTGTCATAAAAACTAGGAACAGGGTCATTGGGAAACCTCTGTTGTATCCAGTGTTTGGCTACTTCAATACTCTTAGCCTGGTGAAAATATACCAGCTTCAACTGCTGGTCAACTATTTCCTTCAACAGTTTTGCAATGACTCGGAGATGATGACTGTCATATTCTGGCTCAAGATACACGATCATGTAGTTACACTGACATGTGGTATACCTTCGTCCATACGTATGGGGATTGTTCTTGTCATTACCAGTGAACACCTTGATTGTTCTTGAGCACCTTCTACTCGGGCACTGGATCTCACTGCCTTCTGTTGGAACTGGGGAGGATGAAGATGATGCCATGGTTGTTTGAATCTGTAATACAAAGTAAGAAAACATGTTAGAAACAATGAAGATATCTAATGAAATCAGTAAAAAAATGAGACTTTTAATTGAAATACAGAGTAAGAACTTGAAACCTAATTATTTTACGGCGCAGTGAGAATGAGATAATAGGGTTCACTGAGGCAGTGAATTTATAGCCGAGGTTTTACTAGGGTAACTTAGATTTGGGCCGATGTAGACAAAAGGTCCACAACAACAAAGGCCCAATAAGGTAATTCGGTCATCCAAAAGTGACTTACAGCTGTGTAGTAGCTGTAACACACTCAAGCAAAATATGGTGGTGCGTTAGCAATAAACGCACAACTGATAACACAACTTCGTCAAGATCCAACAGAAAAATCCCAGCCCAACAAAGACGACCAGCTCAACATTCAAGCCCAGCCCAGATTTTGGTGCGTTACCAATTAACGCACAGAATCTGTGCGTTAATTGCTAACGCACCAACCCTTTTACCCAGAATCAAATGTTTCTGGTGTTTGTAGGGTTTAGGGTATTAGGGTTGGTGCGGTAACTGTTGTAGTACCAACCCTAATTACATAAAAATTCATTTTTTATGTTGTTTTCTTATACTATTTGATATTATTAAAAGTTTTATGACCCAAAGTAATGTTATACTACTGAAATATGTCGTTATTGAGAGTTTTGTGAATTATTTTATCAAGTTTTACTAATGTAATATGAGATTACGAAGAGTTATATGATAAAAAAATCATATTATACTAATGAAATACGAGGTCAGTTGAGTTAAACGATAACAATTAAGTGTTAAACTAATGTTATATGATGAAATAAACACATTATATGAAGTTCATTTTAGTAACGAAGTGGTATCACATACATATGAGTATAACTATACAACTTATATACTTGAGAGTAGTAGCATATAGGTGAAAGTCTTCGTTTACATACTTCTAAGTGTTAAAGTTGTTAATTTCTTATAAAAACGATAGCGTTTGATTGGTAATGCTCAAATATTAATGTTACATTTCTTGACTTTTACGTTTTAAGTGCTTATTAAGCCGTTTTATGTCATTTTTTGTCGTTTTTTGTGTTTGGGCCTCATTCAAAATTCATTAGGCCTTATTAGGCCCGTTGACGTTTTCGATAATAATTTTTCGATTCCGAAAAATGAAAATAACTATTTGCCCTATTTGCTGTCATGTTACAATTTCAAAATTTCGATTTTCATCGTTTCAAGGCGTTAAAACGATATGGGCCCAAACTATCCACATATGACATCCATTATCCATTACCCACTATCCATTATCCATTATCCACTATCTACTATCCATTATCCATTATCCATATTTCGATTTGGCTTGTTTTATATCGTTTTGAGTCGGGTTTTTTCGTTTCTTAGTCGTTTCGAGACGTTTTGAACCATTTTTATCAATATTTGACGTACTTGGTCGTTTTTCGCCTTTTTCAAAAAACTCAAGTTTTGCTAAGATTTGCTCAATTTGGCCATATGCCATCATTTTGGCCACATTTTTTCACTTTTTTACAACTTGTTCGGAATTCCTTCAAATTTCGATTTGGCTTGTTTTATATCGTTTTGAGTCGGGTTTTTTCGTTTCTTAGTCGTTTCGAGACGTTTTGAACCATTTTTATCAATATTTGACGTACTTGGTCGTTTTTCGCCTTTTTCAAAAAAATCAAGTTTTGCTAAGATTTGCTCAATTTGGCCATATTATGCCATCATTTTGGCCACATTTTTACACTTTCTTACAACTTGTTCGGAATTCCTTCAAATTTCGATTTGGCTTGTTTTATATCGTTTTGAGTCGGTTTTTTTCGTTTCTTAGTCGTTTCGAGACGTTTTGAACCATTTTATCAATATTTGACGTACTTGGTCGTTTTTCGCCTTTTTAAAAAAACTCAAGTTTTGCTATCAATATTTGACATCACTCCAAGTCACGACCCTCATTCCCACTACCTTGCCCACTACCTTGGCCTTCCTCGTGGATTGAATGCCGAAAAAGCTGAGATTGACAAACTGGAGTTGGAGCCACCGGTGGAGCCCCGTCAGTCAAAACTCCAAGGAGACGCCTCATGAACTCATCGATATCTGCAGGCCTCCTCTCTGGTGGTGTCTCCAAGAAAGCTCGAATCTCACAAGTCACGAGCTGGGTCCGCTATATTAACAACATATCAAAACATTACAATCAAATATACTAATTGAATGAATATAACTAATAAAATTTATAATTGTACCGCAAAACTGTCAACCGAAGGTGGAATACGCAGCGGACCAACTGGACGATCGAGTCTACGTGATCTGGGATCCACCAGAGGATGAGAAACTCGATCATACCAATCGAGATAATCATTTGTGACTACCCAATAGTACGTCGCTTGTGGCTCCCGAATCTGTATCAAAGGCCTGGGGTCCTGATCCCACACACCAAGCAGATCCTTCTCAAAGTGAATTGAATAATGCGTCAGCCTGTTGTTACGTGTCATCTGGATGGGCTCTGGGGGAGGATCTGGGATACCCTGCACATGTCCAAAATGTCACAGCAGGCGACCTGGCTGATAGAGCTCCTCGGTGTCCAGACAACGGAGAATGCCCTCAAACAAAGACGGGGCGTACTGCAGAAGTCTGAAATCCACATTTGAAAAGGGAAACCAGTTAACATGCAACAAAACATTACAAAACAGTTAGTATAGTTTACATTCACACAATATAACGAAAGCATACATTCTTAAAATCTGACCTCCTCATAACGAACACGGTCAAGCATGCCACGAATGGCAACCAAACGATCTGTGCTCTTCCCATGTGACACCTCTCTGCCCTCCCTCATAGCAGCTGCGGCGTGGTCCATAGAAAGTGGATCTGTCACAAAATGTCCACGAAAATGTGGAAAATATGCTCAGATCCACGACTGCAAAAGAAGGATAATTAGAACTCGACTTCCTAAACATAGCCAATCGTATAGTTGTTTGCGTACTAACCCGCAAAAGAATGCCAGAACTCCCCATCCACATAGCCAATCGCCTCGACGCCTGTCCAAGGTTGCGATACAGATGAGCTAACACTCCAGCTCCCCAAGCATATCGGCCAGTGCTGTCGTGGTCGGCCAAAAGAACTAACCACCAGTGCTTGACTGCTGTAGTCGACTTGTCCACTAGAACTGTAGTGCCGAGAAGCAACAGTAAGTACATAGACGCAATGAGGCTCTCATCTCTCTGTCCATCCTCCATCCGCATCATATCCTTCAATCTCTGCTGAAGATAACCCAAAGGAATGCCTCCATCCCTATACCAAGTCTTCACCAGTGCCTCCTCTACGTGAAGCATCTCAGCAACAAAAGTGAAGATCTCCTCCTTAATCAAAACTAAGCTACAACTCCTGCCATGTATAGGCAGCGACAGGATCTCAACCACATCGTGAAGTGTAGGACCAATCTCTCCAAATGGCAAATGAAATGTGTTGGTTTCTGGGTGCCATCTCTCGATGAAAGCAGAAACCAACACATGATCGACAGGACCGGACCCGATATAGCGTAGATCAGTCAATCCAGATCGCTCTGCAAGCTGAAACCACGAATCTGGACCAGGTCTCCTAAACTCCTCTAGTGGAGTGCAGTAGGCGGTGTGGAAGTGAACCTTGACGACCTTCCATGTCTGAAAAAAAAGTAAAAAAATAACACAGTTACTTCTACAGAATGCCAAAATATTTCACATATGAACATTATAGTTCAAATACATACCAAATCAAGAGGAGCCTCGCCTTCTTGAAGATCAGCAGGCTGTGGAAGATCACCATGATCTGCAGCACGTCCACGTCCACGTCCATGTCCTCGTCCTCGGCGTGGAGCGCGTCCACCTCGTGCTGGAGGATCAACAGCGTCTGCATCAGCAACATCATCATCAGCCTGAGCTCCTCGGCCTCCTCGCTATCTCTGTATAAATGGAGGAAGAGGACGGGGGCCAACTGGAATCACAAGTGCGGGAGGTTCAACAACTGTAAGCTCATAAATAGCCCTGGCGATGTGCGTCTCATAACTCTTCAGCAACTCATTTGTAAAAGGACCTGCGGGCATCCAAGG
The DNA here is from genome assembly GCA_029168935.1 of Oxyria digyna. Classification (NCBI taxonomy): domain Eukaryota; kingdom Viridiplantae; phylum Streptophyta; class Magnoliopsida; order Caryophyllales; family Polygonaceae; genus Oxyria; species Oxyria digyna. Next base: position 26,801,910 of record JAPVLV010000013.1, read on the forward strand.
TACAACAGGAGGTGGTACAGGATCTACATCGGGAGGTGGTACATGAGGTGCAGCAGCCGGATGCGGTACATCATCAGTCGGGGGAGGTGGTACATCTGGCGTAGGAGACGAAGGACATAAATCTGTAGGAGCTGGCGATGAAGGCCCCATACCAGCATGATCCTCTGAAATAATAGGAGGGTTGTCTCTCCTAAGCTGATCTGTCGGTATCTCGGGATGAGATACAATATAATCTGTACCTAAACCCTCACCGTCTCCCAGCATATCATCATCCAAATCAACAGCTGTATCATCGACGTCCATATCCTCCTCCTCACTCTCACTGTAACCCTCATCATCAGCAGACGGATCAACATCTAGACCACAATCCCTAACTGCCCCAGTATCTGTAAGTGCCCAGTAACATCAGTGGGTGTCGAACTAGAAGCATTCAGCTGGTCTCGAGCAGTAGCAAAACTCTGACGTATGGACGCTGTAATCTTCATCCTCCTAACACGCTCTGCAGCAACAGGAGCCCCCGGAACAAAACCACTAGAAGCCATCGTATCTCGCACCCCCTAATGTTGTTGTTATAGCGTAACGTTATTTTCATAGCGTTACAAAAATAACGTCAAATTCAAAAACGTCTTTTCCATGACGTCGTAACGTTACAAACAGTTGATGTAACGTCAATCCTAATCAAAATCATCTCTAATTTCTAAACATTTTGTTCATAACGTTACGAAATTAACATTATAATTCGCCTAATTTCAATACTTTATATACTAATAATTCATAACGTTACAAAATAAGAGAAGAACAATGTCATATTTCATAAAATAATTAATTCATTAATTTTACAATATAGAATGTCATATTTCATAACATTATGAAATTATTATATTTCATAACGTTATAAAATTTCATTAATTTCATAACGTTACGAATAAGTTAATTAATTTCATAATGTTACCAAATAATATAATTTTATAACGTTATGCAATAAATTACTTAATTTCATAACGTTACCATATAAATTAATTTCATAATGTTATAAAATAAATTAAATAAATTCATAACGTTACGAAATTTATTTAAAAATTTCATAACATTATCAAATATTATTAAATTCATGACGTTATGAAATTAAATAACTAATTTCATAACGTTATAAATTTAATAAATTAATTAAATTAAATAAATTGATAACGTTACGAAATTTATTTAAAATTTTCATAACGTTATCAAATATTATTAAATTCATAAAGTTATGAAATTGAATAACTAATTTCATAACGTTACGAAATAAAATAATTAAACTATTTAAAAACATTAAAAAAGTTATAGAATATTTAATAAAAATACATACTTGATGTAGATCTACGGGAGTCTCAAAAGCTTCCGGTTGCGACTCGGTTTGAGCCTCGGTTTGAGCCTCGGTTTGTGGATTCAACCTTCTATTTGCTCGAGTAGCGTACCCGGGACCGACGTTTTGGACAGGTCGCTTTCGGTTTCTTCGCCTCGGAGCGGGTTGGGGTGCGGGTATCGAGGCGGGTTGGGGTGCGGGTATCGGGGCGGGTTGGGCTGCTGGTATCGGGTCGGGTCGGGCTACGAGTATCGGGTCGGGCCGGGCAATGGGTATGGGATCGGGCCGGGCTCGGGATTTTGGCCGGTTCCGGGCACCACCACTGTAAATCAGTGGCACCTCGTCTTCATCCTCCACAGCCAGCCACGGAGTCGCCGCAGGAACGGCCGTCGTCGCCGCAGGAAGAGCTGTCGTCGGCGGGATGCTTGGACTCTCGTCTCCGGCCGGATTTTTGGGCCCAGAAGATGCGGCTTGGTCGGGGGAGCTCGAATCCATCATCAATTTGTGGATTTGGTGGCTTAATCGACGGGAAAATGGGAATTATTGGCCGGCGATTTTAAGGTGACGGCGGCGGGTTTCGGAAGAAGGACGGAGGAAGAAAGGTCGGGGAGGGAAAAGTTTGGTTTACAAATAACCTAAATTGGTGCGGTAAGTGTTACCGCACCGATTTATTATTTTTTAAATAGTTAAACCTGGTGCGGTAACGGTTACCGCACCAGATTTTATATTTTTTATATATATTAAACTTGTTCGGTAATTGTTACCGCACAGGATATTAGTATTTTAATACTTTTTTTAAAAAAATTATTAATTAAAAAAATAACAAATCCTGTGCGGTAAGAGTTACCGCACATGTGTTTAAGTAAATCAAAATCTGATTTGTTAATCTCGTATTAACGTGGTGCGTTAATTGTTAACGCACAGATCTGTGCGGTAATGCTTACCGCACCAGATTCATATACGTTTCAGAAAACATTCCAACAATGCCCCGAAGCCCTTTGGTGCGGTAATCCTTAACGCACAGAAGTGTACTGCAACTCTTACTGCACAGATTAGTGTGCATTTAGCCCAAAAAACGTGTGCATATAGACCAAGCCTTTACGAATATGTCACTCAAAGAAAGATTTTGACCCACCAACATATGTCCGTAGTTGATCTGTATGAAACTTATCATCATCTTCAACTTTTTGGTTCCGCAAGGTGTGAAATTTTATAGGTCGTAAAACCCGCGCTACGCGCGGGTCCAAAAAGTTTAGTTCTATAAAATTAGGGGTTCCCCAAATTAAAACACTGCATTTAATGCTTTGTTTTTAATTTATCATTTTTTTTCTATTCCCATTTCTTTCATACGTTTACGAATATGTCGCCCAAATGAAGATTTTTTGGGCCCGCGCCACATGTCTATAATGGATTTGTATGGAACATATCACCATCTTCTACTCTTCGATTCCGCAACGCCTTAGAGTGAAGTTTTATAGGCCATAATACCCGCGCGTAGCGCGGACTGAAAAAGTCTAGTATATATATAAAAAAGTTGGGTGGAGGAGAAAAAATTTCATTTTTTAATATATAAAGTCTTCAACCTCTCAAGTATTTTTCGATATGGAAAATTTTTAAATGTTTTATGTTGGTAATAAAAGAGCCTTCGACATTGGAATATTGAAAAACACCTTTAATGACTCAATTTCTTGATTGAACTTAAATATTTGAGCATATTAAAAAAAAGATAGTAAAATTTTATAGTATAAATTCTACACATATTTTTTAATTTGTTTAAAATTATTCCGATTCAGGGCCGATCCGGAACCGGTTAAAAAAATGCCGATTTTTCGGTCAAAACCAGAACCGGCCCAGCTGAACCGACCCTTAAAGATTTATGTTTAGGTTCAAGTATATGTTGAACCTTGAAACGGTGGTTCACGAACCGGCAACACCAATCACATCTATGTTACAACTAACATGTGCTCCCGTGCTATGAACGATCTTGCAATTATTAAATATTTTGATAATATAGTTATATTTATATTATTATATAATATATAGTTCAAGGTTTGTGCTTTATAATTTAAGTTAATTATTAGATTGGTAAAATAGTTTGAGTTAATTATTTTTGATAATATAATTATATTTATGTTCTTGTATATCCTTACTGTTATAAATGCAAATGATTTATACACTTATCATGCACCCAATCTCATTTTTTTACGGCCCAAAAGTGCGTCACCCGGTGCCACATCATGCCACGAGATGCCATATCGGATTTTACCCGAAATCAACAACTCCAGCTCGCCGTGACTTTTTGGAAAAGAACTTTATTTTTGTGGAATCTAGACGGCTCGATTTGCGTCAATGTTAAAAAGGCAGGTATCTCAGGGTCATTTTTTATTTGGTATTATCTCTTATTTTATTGTTTTTTTCTCTTTCACTTCCACATGCGTATTATTATATTAAATCTATTTCGGGCCTCCACGTGTCCCAATCAGTCGTCCACTTGACCGAAAGATAAGTGTGATTTACTTTTTTCTTTATATTCGGTCCTCTTAGTTTATTCTTTTAATTAAATAAATTTTTAAATGGTGGACGGCTCGACTAGTATTTACATGTGAAGGCAACAATTTGAGGTTCGCGATTTGCTTTGGTTCTCAATTTTTTTTTCTTCTTTCATCCACTTGCACATCACTATATAACATTGCAGAGTTGCATTTAGTGCTCCAGATGTGCATGCGGTTATGCTTTTGTACTTTTAGCTTGACGATGGAGATTGTTTGTTGTGCTTACACGTTTTTGCTGTTTATTTTATTTACTATATTTGGCATCGTCTTTTGCAAGCTATTCCTTTTATAATCGTCTTTGCAAAGCTATTTGTTTTTTTAACTGTGTTTGACAAGCTATTAGTGTTTACGTGGCTCTACTTTGTCTCTCACCGCCTATTTGGTTTGCACTGTTTAGGTTTTGTTCGCCTACGTTGGATACTGGATTTATGTTGTTGTTGATCATACGCACTCTTGACTGCCTGAGATACTACTCAGTTTGTATGTCGATTTCCTGTTGTTAACATTGTCTTGTTAGAATTGGATTTATTGTTTTATATATTTCCTTTTATTGTAGAGACAATTCTCTCCTTATATAACACTATATAAGTCATTTAATAACATCAGGCAACCCACATTGGGCATTTACCTTATCACATGGTATCAGGTTAAACAAACTACCATTTTTGTATCTCCTCTCTAAACAAATGATCCTATTCTCTAGCCCACCATCTCCCCCACCATGAGCCCACCCAACAAAACCTCCCCGCCCGTCGTCGACAACCAAACGGCCAACTCCTCTACGCAATTGTCTTCCTCCCCATCCCTCTCTCCTTCCGCTATTTTTGTTCAACATGCTCTTCACGTGTCGAACATCAAATCTCATGTCACCGTCAAACTAGGTCAAGAACCACCAAACTACAAAATATGGAGCCATCTCTTACTCGTAACCCTCGAAAATTCAATCTCTCTCATCATGTCGTGATGGCTCTCCTCTCATTGGCAAACACAACTGGCAGATATTGGATTCCACCGTCCAATCATGGATCTATGCCACCATTGAAGAAGAAATCTTCAGCATCATTGTCCGCTACGAAGATTGCACTTCCCTAGAGACTTGGCTCGGCGTAAGGAAAATCTCTTTCGTGACAACAAGAAAACCCGAGCCATTCAAATGGAGTCTGAATTTCGGAGTCTCACCCAAGGCGACATGACCATCACCGAGTACTCTCGTCAACTCAAAGAACTCTCTAATGGCCTTTCTGATGTCGGGAACCCTGTTTCCGATGAGAATCTCATTCTCCATAAGATCTTTGGCCTCAACGATCAGTTCTCCTTCATGGCTACCTTGATTCAATTCAAGGATCACATCCCGACGTTTCAGCAATATCGCAATGCCCTCCTCTTGGAGGAACGCCGTCGCGCAACCATCAGGCCGTCCACCGCCACCACTTTAACAACTCATGTTAATTTTCTCGGACAACTAGGACAACCACTCCTAGAGTCCTCAACAAAATAATTTCCAGGGCATACTTGGTGTTGGGCCAAGGCCCAATACATATCAGCAGCCCACCTTCACCAACACTCTAATCCCTCTTGGAATCAAAACGAACTGATTCATGCATTGAACAATATGTCCATCTCCAACAACAACGATCCTTCGTTCTACATGGACACTGGTGCTTCTTCCCACATGGATTCCAATGCAGGTATTCTCTCTCCCGTTTTCCGCCCAAGTATCTATTCTTCTTCCAAAATCATTGTGGGCAATGGACAAACCTTACCAATCACACAAATTAGCCATAAAAAGTTATCTGACTCCCCACCTCCTTTTCTTAGAAATGTTCTAGTCGCTCCTAACTTGATCAAAAATTTAATCTCTGTCCGTAAATTTACCGTTGATAATTGTTTTTTCAGTTGAATTTGATCCTTTTGGTTTTTCTGTGAAGGATCTTATCAACAAGACCGTGATCCATCGATGCAATAGTCGGGGCGAACTCTATCCCTATCTCCCTCAAAATAAAGCTACAGATTAGGTCATCCCGGAAGTCAAGCTCTCAATCATCTTATCTCACAAAATTTATTTTCCTGTAATAAAGATAAATCACATATTTGTCATGCTTGTCAATTGGGCAAACACACAAGATTGCCTTTTCATGCCTCAAACACTAAAGCTACTTCTGTTTTTTTATCTTATTCATTGTGATTTATGGACTTCTCCTATCTTAAGTGTTAGTGGCTACAAATATTATTTGGTGATTATTGATGATTTTAGTCAATTTATATGGACTTTTCCTCTCAAACAAAAATCTAAAACATCAAATATATCAAACACTTTCATGCCTATAGCAAAACACAATTCAACAAGCCCTTTAAATCCATACATTTCGATCATGGCGGTGAATTTGACAATACAAATCTCCTTCAATTTCTCATTTATAATGGCATTAAGTATCGTTTCTCTTGTCCACACACCTCTCACTAAAATGGCAAAGCCTAAAGGATGATCTGAGCTATCACAAACACAATTCGTTCACTTTTGTTTCATGCTCACTTACCCCCACGTTTTTGGGCTGAAGCATTAACCACAATCACTCATCTTCTCACACTTACACCAACCACCACTCAATGATACTCCACCCCGTTTGAACCCTTTTACCAAACAAAACCCATGTACGATCACCTTCGCGTTTTGGATGTCTTTGCTTTCCAAACCTTACCACTACCACCAAACACAAACTCTAACCTCGTATCACACCATGTGTTTTCCTCGACTATGCAATGCACTACAAGGGTTATCGTTGTCTTGATCTCATAGATAACAAGGTAATTATTTCAATACATGTTATTTTTTATGAACAAGTTTTTTCCATTTAAAAATCAAAAAACAAACTACTCAAATCAATCTCAAAATATCACGGATTTTTTTAATGGAAGATCCGGATCCGATTCCCTCTCTCCCATATTCGGTTACCTATTCCATCCCACACACAAATATCACCGGCCCTAATTCACAATTTTCCATACCACAACAACCCACCTCAAATTCAAATCAAATCCCTCGAATTCAAATCAAATCCCTCGAATTTATGTCAATCCAATCCCATCATTAAATTGTCCGACCCCACCACCCACCACCCACCACCCTCTACCTATTACCCAAACAAATTCCCAAATCTCACCCACAATCTCCGGTTCAGATCTTCAAAAACTTATACTGAAACTGCTATTGTGACTCCAGTAAAATAATCATGTGGCACCCTTTTTTTACCATTTTATAATTCAAGCAAATTAGCTCTAATTATTAAAAATGCAAATAAATTGTCTTGTTCATCTTCCTCTTCTAGTCAATCAAATCCTTCGTATATGTTCATTCTAAGGTCAAGAAGAATGGAGGAAAAAACAATGGCAAAAGTTCTTATCGGATCTGCATCAGATTAAAGAGTTCGAATTTACGGATCCTCTTGCCAACCCATCTATCTTACCACCCTCGACCACCGCCATGTCCACCTCTACCGCCTAAAGACTATGTCGAAGGGACACCAAATTTGTCAAAACTAAACACAATTTTAAATGGTGTAATTGAATACCAAACTTGAGGAGGAAGCACGGCAGCAATGGAAAAGATTGAGATTTGGTTGAATTTTGGAAAAGCTTAAGGGCCCGTTTTTTTTTGTTAAAATGGGCTAAACGAATCGGATTGAAAACCAAATCTCATACGAAGTGTTTGTTGTTGTTGTTTCTATTTTTTTCAATCGGTAAAATAGAGATTGAAATCCCTAGTTTCATTAAGCCCGAAAAAGAGGGGTTTCACTCTCTTTCTCTCAGCTCGTTGCATCGCCCGACTCTCTTGATCTCTCATCTCCTTCTAAGCTCACATTGAATCCAGATCTCGAACCCCCCACATCTCCTACAACATCTACAATCGTTACCATCTCGAGCCCCCCACATCTGCAATCGTCACCATCTCGAGCCCCCCACTCTCTTGATCTCTCATCTCCTTCTAAGGTATTTTCTCTGTTCAGCTTTCGAAAATTACTTAGTCGATCCAAAACTAGTCAAATTGTGCAAATTATTGTCTGATTGCTTACACTACGTGATTTAGGGTTCGAAAGCATGTTGAATCCTTTTTTCAAATGTTATCTGATGTGTTAGGGTTTGGTAAGTAATTTGTTAGTAGTTCACTGGTCACCTCTGAAACTTGATGCCTCTGTCTCCCAAATTTTAAAGCTTTCAAACTTTATTCATGTGTTTATTAATTAAGGTAGATCATAGATCCATCTTCCTTTATGATGACTGGGTGAATAGGATCTAGTTACATGGAAATGTGCTTGAGTTTTGTATTGCAGTTGATATCAATCAGATTTGGCTTTGTCTTGTCAAGCAGTGTTGTTTACTGAATCTTATCCTCTCAAGTTTGAGTTTGCTTACTGATGCATAAGGAAACCTACTTATGTTACTTAAACTGGTTTTGCAAATAGTGGAATGGTCAAGATCTTCATCAAAGTTGGGCAACTTCCAAGTTGTTGTTTTAGTTTAATAGATAGTTTGCCTATAGTATGGAAGATCAACAGTCAATATTGATTATGCTGAATTTACATATGGTCACATGACATATTCAATGGAGTCTGTTTATCTGGAAGCAAGGGAGGATATTTACATTTGTTTGCCTTGAAAGTTGAAAGTGATTGTTTTGTTTAATTTTTCGAAGAAATGGATCTCTAGTTCACTTATCCCATTCCTTACTGTCTTCTCATTTGAATTTTATAAGATTTTGCTCATGTGGATTTCTTAGTAGAAAGCTCTAAATTTTCAAAATATAATTATAGCACAATCTCTGATTTTGCGATTTCTTCATTACCTTCTCTCTAGTTACTGTGCAATCATATGCTTGTGTTTGCTTATCGGTGCAGAAGGACGGCTACTTGTGTTTGCTTGTGTTTGTTTATCTCAACTGTCTATCTTTGGCGGAAATGATTTACTATTTTTTCTAAACAGAAATGTTTCCTCCAAATTAACTTCAAAGGAGAATGACAAGGTCACGTCAACTCCATGTAGTTTATGCTATAGTTAGGGCAGTTATGATGGCGTATCATGTTTGGTATATGATGAATACAACAGTGATTAGAAGTATCTAGTTAAGAGAGAGAAAAAAACATAAAGAAAACATAAGAATTGAAATGTTGAATAGGTTGATAAGAGAAAGTGATGTGTCTTGTCGGAATGAGTTAAGAATGCCTAGAAATGTCTTTTATACATTATGTGAGATGGTTAAGGATATTGGGGGGTTAAGAGAGAGTTACAATACGTCGGTTGAGGGGATAGTGGCAATGTTTTTGTACACTTTGGCTCATCACAAGAAGAATAGATCAATTTCTCATTATTTCATTAGAAGTGGAGAAAGTGTAAGTAGGCAATTTAACAAATGCTTAAGTGATGTCCTAAAGCTGCATGGTCATTTATTGAAAAAGCCAACTCCTATTTCAGACCAATGTGAACATGATAGGTGGAAATGTTTCAAGGTATTTTGAAAATCCCTTTTTTTTCATTCACTAAGGTGTAAGGGATATATAATATATTAAAAAATAGATTTGCACCTATTGTTTTGTAGAATTGCTTAGGATCTTTAGATGGTACATATATTAGTGTGACACCGCCTTCTGGAGAAAAAGCTAAGTATCGAACACGAAAAGGGACTGTTGCTATGAATGTCTTAGCTGCCTGCACACCAGAAATGGAGTTCACATATGTTCTAAGTGGGTGGGAGGGGTCATCTCATGATGGAAGAGTGTTAAGAAATTCTCTTACTAGATTTGATGGGTTAAGAGTTCCTAGAGGTAAATTTAAAGTTAAAAATTTATTTGACTATAGTGATTAGTTTCAATCAATGATATTTTTCTTATTACTATTTTTGAAGGCTGTTATTACCTAGTAGATGGGGGCTATGCAAATTTAGAAGGGTTTCTTGCACCGTATAGAGGGCACATATATCACCTCAGAGAATGGGGAACTGAACAACCTGCTAGTGCGGAGGAGTACTATAACATGAAGCATTCTAGAGCTAGAAACATTATGGAGAGATTGTTTGGGATACTGAAAGTGAGATGGGCTATCCTTAGAAGTCCTTCATTTTTTCCAATCAAAACCCAGGGTCGTATTGTTTTAGCTTGCTGTCTGTTACATAACCTTATTAGAAAACTCGGGGCAGTTTATGAAGATGATGACTTCATTGACGAAGAGAGTGATGCAGATTCTGATTCCGGATCTAGTTCTGATTCCGATGGAGATGGTGGTGAAGGAGGAGGAAGAAGAAGAAGAAAATTTATAACTAATACTGAAACCTCAAATCAGTGGACAAATTTTAGAAATTCCTTAGCACAAGGTTTATTTAATCAGTGGAGAGCTAGAAATGGAAATATGTAGGTGTTTTTCTCTTGTAATTCCTTTGCTTGTCAGAAACTCTCCCAATATATTTTGCTGATGTTTTCTTAGTTTGGTTTGGAATTTTGTAAACTGAGGTTGGTTTGGAAATGTGCAGCTCAGTTCAGTTTGTAAACTGATGTTCTCTGATTTGATTTGTAAACTGCTGTTCAGCTCAGTATGTGTCTCTGATTTTGTAAACTGTATGTGTCTCAGCTCAGTTCAGTTTGTCTGCTGCTGTTCAGTTCAGTTTGTTTAGTTCATTTTTTATGGTTGTATACTTTTTATAAGGTCAAGCAGCAAGCTTCTAAGTACTGATGCTGTAGTGTGCTTTGTGATTTGTTATGTAATCACAAAACCTGTTGATTTGATTTGTAAACTGATGTTCAGTTCAGTACACTGTATCTGTCTCTGATTTTGTATAATGTATGTGTCTCAGCTCAGTTCAATTTGTCTGTTGTTCAGTTCAGTTTTTTCAGTTCAGTTTTTGAAAAATTCTTGTTGTAATTTTTCACATAGCAGGATGGAAAGTAAACAGCGGGGCAGAGGAAAGAATAAGAGATACTGGACACCACGGGAGGATGAGTTATTACTTCAAGCTTTATTAGAAATTTCTCATAATACTAAGTGGAGAAGTGAGAATAGCTTTAAGAGTGGCTATATGAATCGATTGGAGGAGATGCTACTAGAGATGAATCCGCAATGTGATTTGAAAGTTGAACCTCACATTGAATCCAGATTGAAGTATTGGTCTGAAAAATATTGTGCCATGGCTGAAATGTTAAATCAATCTGGATTTGGCTGGGATAGTGTGAAGAGCTTATTACAAGTTGAAAAGAGTGTTTATGATGAATATGTAAAGGTCAGTTCACATTTAGCATTTGGTTCAGATTTGTTGCATTGATGCTATGTTCATAATGAGAAAATTTATGAAACTGATTTGATGCTATGTTGCTGCTGATTTGTTGTTGTTGCTGTAAATTGATTTATGAACTGATTTGTTGTTGTTGCTGTAAATTGATTTATGAACTGATTTGTTGTTGTTGCTGTAAATTGATTTATGAACTGATTTGTTGATGAATATGTAAATTGATTTGTTGTTGCTGCTGTACACTGATATGTAAACTGATTTTCTTTGCAGACCCATAAGAAGGCAAAAGGGTTTTTTGAAGTTCCATTCCCGCAGTATGAGATGCTTGCTGAAATATATGGAAAGGATAGAGCTACAGGAGCAGCAAGGGAGTCATATATACAAGTTGTTCAAAACCTTGATGATGACTTGGCTAGAGGCTCAATTACAATTGAAAGTGATGATGATTTAAATGTTTAAGGTGAAGCTGATGCAGAAACTCAGAGCGAGTCATTCCAATCTGCAAGTAGGTCAAGAAAGAGGAAGGATGAGCCTTCAATCAAAAGTGCAAAAAAATCTAGAGCAAAATTGATGAAAAGTGATGAAGTTGGAGAATTGGCTTTATCTCTAAAGTCCGCTTCTGCAGAAATTGGAAAAGTGTTTGAAGATATGAATGCAAATTTGGGTATGATGGCCTGATGAGGCTAAAGTCGTAGTGCCAAATCAAAGAAAACCCTAAACACTAACTAGAGTATAGCAAGTAAGTAGAGGTCGAACCCAAGGAAATCAAAACACCAAATCAATGCAGTCAAGTGAAATATCAACTAGTAACAAGTAACCAAAGGGGGGGGGGGTTGATTGCAAGAACACACAAGTAACCAGTAACAAGCAGAGGAAGTTTGGGTGAGAATATGATGAGAAGGGGTTTCACCTAGCAAGTATCCACACAACAGTCAATCAAGTTGATCATAGATTTATCTCAAGTTCTTATCAATCCTAAGGAATGTTCCTATTCCAATCTTTAATATATCAGCAGGCCAACCGGTCCTGATAATACTTACTAATCAGGGAAACCTCTCAAGATTAGATGAAATAGCAGCAAAGGGCACAGGAATCATAAGGATGCATGCAATAACTTACAATCGTCAAGTATTAACATGCAATCAATTCTCTTTCATAAAAGCAATCAACTACCAGATCATGCAGATATGAGTGCTACAATGACAAGGAATTCCACCGTATATTCTTAGTCTAGCAATAGAAAACTATCAATCAAACTAGGTGATCAAGCTAGCAAAACTAATAGAAATCAATAGATGAAGAACAAGAGAATTAATACAAACCCATAGGAAAAGAACAAGAGTTAGAAATCTCACAACTTAATAACTGAAGGTTTCAACCGCTAAGTAAAACAATGGAGATTAGTTTCTGCTCATGGTTGCAAAACTAAATTGTTTGATGGAAAAGATGCTAAGGCTGCTAGGGTATATAAAGAGTTTTACCCTAGAATAATATCCTAAACGAAATAATAAAATAAGGAAAAAGAAATAAAACAAACAAAGGAAAATAAGGAAAGTTCGGAATATCTCCGGCCTTGTTGTGGCGATCGCGGTCTTCATGTAGAGTCTGTCGTGGTCTCTGTCGCCCCATGGCGATCGCCGTAGAGTCATGGCGATCGCCATGATCTCTCGAACTCATGCAACGCTTCTGTTGAACTATGGCGATCGCCATAGTGATGGTGGCGATCGCCGCTGCTCCGCAGAATATCTTCAAGTCTTCATGTCTTCAATCTTTGATCCTCTTCTTCTTCGGTTCTGGTCTTCATTTCTTCACTTCTTCATAAACAACTCAGAACATAACAATAGCTCCAAATACTTGTGATAACACTCCTAAACTAATGTAATAACCCCTAGTTACGCCATACAAAGTGTAGCGTATCAAATACCCCCATACTTAGACTTTTACTCGTCCCGAGTAACTTACAGAAAAGCTACCCATACAATAAAATACTCAAAGCCTTGGAAAGTACAAGAATATCTCATAGTGATTACATAACCAATAAACTCCTCCAAAACACACAAAACACAACAACAATAATCAAGAACAATGTGATAAAATAAACACATACCCAGAACTACACCTTATTCCTCCAAGTGGCCTACCCGAATCCTCCTATTCGCCTCCTTCTTATGTCTCTATACACCAAGATGATAAAGATCCTAAAACACTCAATTTTTTTTTTTTTTATAACACTCATCTTGCTTGGGCGCCCTTTCGGGTTTTCATCCCAACCACTCAATAATTGTTCCAGGCTCACAAAACTCACATCACTCAAGACTTATTTTTGCCCCGGCCTAATGCCGGTCAAGCCACCTTCTTATTGCATAGAACTTGCTATCCAAGGATTTTGTATGCCTTTTTTCAATTTTTGTGGCTTTTTCATACAATATATATTCAATAAGCTCATGCAGATACAACCAACACCCAAATAATTACATGTGAATACATTCTCCTCCCCCATACTTAAACATTGCATTGTCCTCAATGAAATGGAAGACAGAAAAACGAACCCAGGGAAGGAGACAGAAGACTCACATACAAGGTCGGATGACCTTCCTCCAATAAAACTCAAAGTGTGGTAGAATGAGAAACTAGATGAGCACTAAATGTAATCCAATAATGCGTAGCTCATCTAAAGCAAAAGAAAAAATACCTCCAATGTAGAAGGTGACCCAAACAAATCAACTCCTTGCAATGAACATGGTCACCAACAAGCTAAGCTCCAGCGAATGTAGATCTAGAATGATAGTACTAATGAAACCAAACTTGATGTAATACAGCTCCTTACTTTCTTTTCTCTCATATTTTTTTCTGCACTCTATTTTTTTAATCCGATATATTATTTTTTTCTCGGAATGATTTTCGGATTTTCGGTTTTTTTTTTTTTTTGAAGGGAGAGAAGACTTACAACGAGATTGCCTACTGACTGTAGCTGACCCTAAGCTTCGGTGATTTCCTCCTGTCCATAGAAAAACTAAAAAGAAAATTAAACCGAACAAAAACAAATAAAAAACAAACTCAAACCTCGGGTTGCCTCCCGAGTAGCGCCTTATTTTATGTCGTGGCTCGACATGAAACTCAAGAGATTTAACTAACGCCATTTGGCTTTGTGAAAACCGTCTCTTGTCTGAATTCTCTCTTGAACCACTCATGGAACGCCTTGAATCTCGTCCCTCTTACCTTGACCACCTTGTCTTTAGCAATGAAGGTGGTTTCATTCACTTTCTCCTCCTTGACCGTATCAGGCGGCTGTTTAAGCTCAATGTCAAGTGCCTGCACACTAGACATCAATGGTATCTCGCCTGGCGAGGTCAGTAATGAAGGGCGATTGCCCAAAGGATGTGAATAGAGCTTACCTTTAGGCTCTGGCTTAGCCTGGCACTCCTGCATGTTAGTAGACAAAACAGTATCTACTTTTGGGGGCTCTAAGATATTCTCTAAAACAGGTTGTAATTCATCCTTACAAGTAGGCTTAATCACATCAATAGCACATAGAGAATTCTTATCAATGGGATCCATATCATATATATTATATTCTACCTTATCCCCATCAAACTCCATAGAGAGAGTCCCACTATTAACATCAATTTTCGTTTGTGCAGTTTTCATGAAAGGTCTACCTAACAGTATAGGTGTGACATTATTAGCATGCTCCATATCTAACACAAAGAAATCAGCAGGAAAAATCAGATCACCAACCATAACAAGAACATCCTCAACAACCCCTTTCGGGTACACAGTAGACCTATCAGCAAGTTGAATAACAGTTCTTGTTTTATGCAAAGGTTCTTAGCCTAGTGATTCATACAAAGAGTAAGGCAAAACATTGATTGATGAACCTAAATCTAGCATGGCTTTGTCAAATTTAGTTTCACCAATCACACATGGAATGCTAAATATGCCTGGATCACCACATTTCTTAGGCATGCGTTTTTGAAACACTTCAGAAACTTGTTCACTTATTTCAACTTTCTTCTTTCCTTTCAGTTTTTGATTTCTTTTGATAGTGCAAACTTCTTTCAAAAACTTAGCAAATCTAGGAATACTCTTAACAAGTTTGAGCAAAGGAATGTTTACCTCACACCTACTAAAGGTTTCGAAGATTTCTTTGTCGTCATCCAGCCTTCGAGTATCCTTCAACGCCTCAGGAAAGGGAGCAACAGGCTTCTGAGAGAACAGAGGCGGGAAATTTGGGCGAACATAATCGTCAATGTACTCAGGGGTCTCCCGGCGATCGCCATCAACAACTGGCGATCGCGGTCGCACAAGTTGAGGTTCTGCAGGAGAACCGCGATCGCGGGTATCAATCCGCGATCGCAGATTATTGTCGAAATCTGATGCAGCTTCTGGAGTGGCATGGCGATTGCGGTCGGGATGCAAACCCTATTTTTCTCTCTGTAATCTCATGGCGATCGCCACTCAGATCTGGCGATCGCGGTTTTGGCACAGAACAGTCGTCATAAGTTTTTCCGCTCCTCAAGAACACTGCACTGACGTTCTCTCTCGGGTTTCTTACCGGTTCCCTAGCCTCTAATTTACTCACAGGTTGAGCAATCTGTCCCAACTGATTTTCAATATTTTGGATGCTTGATTCCGTCTTAGCGTTTTGTTGCATAACAGTCTGAGCTAAGGACTTGATCATATCTTCAACAATCATAGAATTCTGAGGTCTAGGTAGCTGATAATTAATATTATGAGAATCATACCTTGGCCTTGGTTGCCATCCACCAACAACGTTTACCTCAGCATTGTGATCATGAAGGGAATCACTTTTCAGCATAAAAGACTTCATCATATCTTTCAACTCATTCATGTCAGTCTGTAATTGATCTGAATTAATTGATTTGACTCAGTGGGATCCCTGTCTACTGCCAAACTGCCTTGAACTCTCAGCTAGCTCTTCAAACATTTCAGTGGCCTGAGGTATAGTTAGTTTCATAAAATGACCTCCACAAGATGCGTTTACCATTCGACGATCCTCATCAATCAGCCCACTGAATAAGTACATAAGCAGATCATGGTCAGTATAACTATGGAATGGACAGCTTGAGCAAAGCTTCTTGAATCTCTCATAATACTCATAGAGACTCTCAGTTGAATGTTGTTGAAGATTCGTGATCTCCTTCTTCAAGCTGCTCAGTTTTGTTGCTGGAAAATATTTCTCCAAGAAGACTTTCTTCATCTTAGCCCAGGTATCAATACTCCCTGGAGCTTGATAATAGAGCCAATCATTTGCAGCGTCTTTCAGAGTAAATCCAAAAGCTCTCAGCATGACCTGCTCCTCAGTAACACCTCTTGGCTTCATACTAGAACATATGGCATGGAATTGAGCCAAGTGTTTGTTGGGATCTTCTCCTGCTGAGCCATGGAAGTGTGGTAGCTCATGAATTAAACCAGCTTTTAATTCAAAATTCACACCTTCTTCAATCTCAGGAAACCTCACTGCCAAAGGTTGTTGGTTTAAGTCTGGGGCAGTGAGTTGCCTCATAGTAGGCAATGGCGGTCCATGTCGCTCACCCATCTCGTTTTCTTGGTTTAGAGTTGCTCTTTGGTTCCGAAGGAACGTCCTTTCAATCTCTGGGTCAAAGGCAACAAGAGATGAATCAGTAGCACGGGTCTGAACCATAAAGGTTCACACCAAACAGTTGATAATTTCACAATCAACACAGAATCAGAACAATTTCAATTCCCCGGCAACGGCGCCAAATTTGATGAGGCTAAAGTCGTAGTGCCAAATCAAAGAAAACCCTAAACACTAACTAGAGTATAGCAAGTAAGTAGAGGTCGAACCCAAGGGAATCAAAACACCAAACCAATGCAGTCAAGTGAAATATCAACTAGTAACAAGTAACCAAAAGGGGGGGGGTTGATTGCAAGAACACACAAGTAACCAGTAACAAGCAAAGGAAGTTTGGGTGAGAATATGATGAGAAGGGGTTTCACCTAGCAAGTATCCACACAACAGTCAATCAAGTTGATCATAGATTTATCTCAAGTTCTTATCAATCCTAGGAAATTTTCCTATTCCAATCTTTAATATATCAGCAGGCCAACCGGTCCTGATAATACTTACTATTCGGCAATCACGGAAACCTCTCAAGATTAGATGAAATAGCAGCAAAGGGCACAGGAATCATAAGGATGCATGCAATAACTTACAACCGTCAAGTATTAACATGCAATCAATTCTCTTTCATAAAAGCAATCAACTACCAGATCATGCAGATATGAGTGCTACAATGACAAGGAATTCTACCATATATTCCTAGTCTAGCAATAGAAAACTATCAATCAAACTAGGTGATCAAGCTAGCAAAACTAATAGAAATCAATAGATGAAGAACAAGAGAATTAATACAAACCCATAGGAAAAGAACAAGAGTTAGAAATCTCACAACTTAATAACTGAAGGTTTCAACCGCTAAGTAAAACAATGGAGATTAGTTCCTGCTCATGGTTGCAAAACTAAATTGTCTGATGGAAAAGATGCTACGGCTGCTAGGGTATATAAAGAGTTTTACCCTAGAATAATATCCTAAACAAAATAATAAAATAAGGAAAAGGAAATAAAACAAACAAAGGAAAATAAGGAAAGTTCGGAATATCTTCGGCCTTATTGTGGCGATCGCCATAGATGTCTGCCGATCGCGGTCTTCATGTAGAGTCTGTCGTGGTCTCTGTCGTCCCATGGCGATCTCCGTAGAGTCAAGGCGATCATCATGATCTCTCGAACTCATGCAACGCTTCTGTTGAAATATGGCGATCGCCATAGTGATGGTGGCGATCGCCGCTGCTCCGCAGAATATCTTCAAGTCTTCATGTCTTCAATCTTTGATCCTCTTCTTCTTCGGTTCTGGTCTTCATTTCTTCACTTCTTCATAAACAACTCAGAACATAACAATAGCTCCAAATACTTGTGATAACACTCCTAAACTAATGTAATAACCCCTAGTTACGCCATACAAAGTGTAGCGTATCATGGCCCAAGTTTGGTGCAGTGAAGAAGAGAGAAAGAAGAGGATTGATAATGATAGCAACAAGATTTTGGAAGAAGTTATGAAATTAGATCTCTCTCCTTCGGATGCCTTGGAGGTAAATTTTCTTGCTTTTAATTTTTAGTTGAGTGTGATTAGGCATATTAAAATGCTGCTGCTGAATTCTATATTGATAACAAGCGTTAAAATGTTGTTGTTGTGTGACAAAAGCATGAGCAGGTTTGTTGTTAAGAAAAATGTAGAATGTTTTTGATTTTCAGTATAGTGTGGTCAAAGAACATTTGCATGCGGTATATGTTGAGAACGAAAGTATTGGGTTATGATTTATGGTATTAATGTTAATGCAGGGAGTTTTAGGAATTGCTAATGAATTTGGTTTTGAGTTTTGAGTTTTTTGAAACTCTAACTACTGCTAGGAATTGCTAATCTAGGGAGTTTTAGGAATTGCTAATGTTAATGTGGGGTTTGTTGATCTGTGCCATTAAATCTATCTTTTTTACTTGTGGGTTGCTCCATCTAAATTTTAAATTTTCCATTTATCTCAATTTCAACATGTCTGAAACCAAATTTAGTCATGGGTATTAGAAAAATGGGTTTGGTGCTTTAACAAATTGTGTAACAGGTTGCAACTATTTTGATGGTTGAGGAACCAAAGCTCCGTGTGTTTTATCAAGCAACTACAGCATTGAAGAAACAATATGTGACTGGTTTGTTGAGGAAGCAGTGATTGTGATATTTTAGTTCTATATGGTTAAATTGTGCACGTTATATTTTGGTTAAATTTGGTAGTGATTTGATACTAAAATGTTGTCAAAGATATATTATGGTGTTATACACAAGAATGTTTGTTCGATTTGGTTCATTATATAAACTTTCTCCCTCTTATCATATAAAATTATGAATTTTATATATTAATGATTTATTTGGAATTTTATATTAATGATTTATTTCAAATTATTGTTAAATAACAAAATTTCAATGATAAGATAAACCAAACACATAATGTCTAATGGGAATGGAATCAATCCATTCATGGAAAAAAAACAAACAAAATCAAACTTTAATCCATTCCCTTGATATTTCAAATCCATTCTCTTTCTGTTTCCCTTGGAAAAAACAAACGCACCCTAAGGGCCCGTTTGTTTTTGTTAAAATGGGCTAAAAGAATCGGATTGAAAAGCCCAATCCCATACGAAGTGTTTGTTGTTGTTGTTTCTATTTTTTCAATCGGTAAAATAGAGATTGAAATCCCTAGTTTCATTAAGCCCAAAAAAGAGGGGTTTCACTCTCTTTCTCTCCGCTCGTTGCATCGCCCGACTCTCTCGATCTCTCATCTCCTTCTAAGATCACATCGAATCCAGATCTCGAGCCCCCCACATCTCCTAAAACATCTACAATCGTCACCATCTCGAGCCCCCCACATCTGCAATCGTCACCATCTCGAGCCCCCCACTCTCTTGATCTCTCATCTCCTTCTAAGGTATTTTCTCTGTTCAGCTTTCGAAAATTACTTAGTCGATCCAAAACTAGTCAAATTGTGCAAATTATTGTCTGATTGCTTACACTACGTGATTTAGGGTTTGAAAGCATGTTGAATCCTTTTTTCAAATGTTATCTGATGTGTTAGGGTTTGGTAAGTAATTTGTTAGTAGTTCACTGGTCACCTCTGAAACTTGATGCCTCTGTCTCCCAAATTTTAAAGCTTTCAAACTTTATTCATGTGTCTATTTATTAAGGTAGATCATAGATCCATCTTCCTTTATGATGACTGGGTGAATAGGATCTAGTTACATGGAAATGTGCTTGGGTTTTGTATTGCCGTTGATATCAATCAGATCTGGCTTTGTCTTGTCAAGAAGTGTTGTTTACTGAATCTTATCCTCTCAAGCTTGAGTTTGCTTACTGATGCATAAGGAAACCTACTTATGTTACTTAAACTGGTTTTGCAAATAGTGGAATGGTCAAGATCTTCAGCAAAGTTGGGCAACTTCCAAGTTGTTGTTTTAGTTTAATAGATAGTTTGCCTATAGTAAGGAAGATCAACAGTCAATATAATATGTATGATCCTGCCTAAGATTATTGATTATGCTGAATTTACATATGGTCACTTGACATATTCAATGGAGTCTGTTTATCTGGAAGCAAGGGAGGATATTTACATTTGTTTGCCTTGAAAGTGATTGTTTTGTTTAATTTTTCGGAGAAATGGATCTCTAGTTCACTTATCCCATTCCTTACTGTCTTCTCATTTGAATTTTATAAGATTTTGCTCATGTGGATTTCTTAGTAGAAAGCTCTAAATTTTCAAAATATAATTATCTTACTATAATTATAGCACAATCTCTGATTTTGCGATTTCTTCATTACCTTCTCTCTAGTTAATGTGCAATCATATGCTTGTGTTTGCTTATCGGTGCAGAAGGACGGCTACTTGTGTTTGCTTGTGTTTGTTTATCTCAACTGTCTATCTTTGGCTGAAATGATTTACTATTTTTTCTAAACAGAAATGTCTCCTCCAAATCAACTTCAAAGGAGAATGACAAGGTCACGTCAACTCCATGTAGTTTATGCTATAGTTAGGGCAGTTATGATGGCGTATCATGTTTGGTATATGATGAATACACCAGTGATTAGAAGTATCTAGTTAAGAGAGAGAAAAAAACATAAAGAAAACATAAGAATTGAAATGTTGAATAGGTTGATAAGAGAAAGTGATGTATCATGTCGGAATGAGTTAAGAATGCCTAGAAATGTCTTTTATACATTATGTGAGATGGTTAAGGATATTGGGGGGTTAAGAGAGAGTTACAATATGTCGGTTGAGGAGATAGTGGCAATGTTTTTGTACACTTTGGCTCGTCACAAGAAGAATAGATCAATTTCTCATTATTTCATTAGAAGTGGAGAAAGTGTAAGTAGGCAATTTAACAAATGCTTAGTAAAAAAGATCTGAACAGAATCAAAAGATCTTGATAGAAGAAGAATATGGTTTACTTCATTTTTTAACAATTTAGTGCTATTTTTCTCTAATTGTAAAATAGAAAAAAAATATTGTCACATGTCATTATTTTACTGGAGGCACTGTAGCAGTTTCAATATTTGTTTGAGAGGATCTGAATTGCACAATCTCTGCCACTACCCCTCTCCCACGTGGCCCACCTCCAATTTCCACTCCCACCATCTCAATTCAGCATTTCCCTCAACTATCATTTCCCACTATCTCACATATCTCTCCTCAGTGCTCGTTTGGTTGAATGTGGGAATTGTAAATCATAGGAATTGAATCATGGGAATTGAAGGTAAATTGTAATATAGGGGATTTTGAGAAAATGTGTTTGGTTAAAATTTACAGTAGATAGATCAAAATAAGGGAATTTAAGATTTCATGTGTAAAAATGGGGGAAAATGAATTACCTAGGGGGACTAGGTAAGATCAATTCCCACATATAATGGAGGAATTGAAAATCCCAGGAAATCAAAATCCCATGATTTTCACAGAATTATTTTCAAACCAAACACAGATATTCATCTCCATTTCCTGCAGATTTTCAATTCCTGGGATTTTAGACTTCAACCAAACAAGCACTGAATCCACTACTTCAAAAAATTTGTACAAACAGTCGGCCCTACCATCCTCTCTCATCAGATGCAAACCTGTGCCAAATCAGGCATTTCTAAACCTAAAATTCACTTCAACCTCAATTCTTCCATTACTCCTCTTCCAAAAACCCACAAAACAGGCATCCAAAACCCACTTTAGTTCAAATCAATGAAAGAAGAATTTGATGCTTTGATTAATAACGGGACTTGGGAACTTGTACCAAGGCCTCGAGATGCTAATGTGGTTTCAGGAAAATGGCTTTTCTGCCACAAATTTGATGTTACTGGAATCCTAAGTCGCTACAAATCTTGTTGGGTTGCTCGCGATCACTCACAAGAAGACGAAATCGACTATGACGAGACCTTCTCGCCAGTAGTCAAACCCGCCACCATCCGCACTATTCTCAACTTAGTCGTGTCTGAGTCTTGGCACATCCACCAACTTGCTGTGAAGAACGCCTTTCTTCATGGCACTCTCGATGAAACTGTCTATTGTCAACAACCCCTGGGATTTATCAATCCTCAATTTCCTGACCACGTCTCCAATTTAAAGAAGGCTCTCTATGGCATTAAACAAGCACCACGGGCCTGATATCAACAATTTGCTAGCCATGTTTGTCGTCTCGGATTTCTCAGCAGTCGAGCCGACCCATCCCTGTTCGTCTACAGCTCCGAACCTAATTAGGCCCATCTCTTGGTGTATGTCGACGACATTATCCTCACTGCATTATCAGCTTCTCTCCTCTTCCTCATCATCCAGACTCTAAGTCGAGAATTTTCAATGCCAGACTGCTAGACCTTGGGGAATTGCATTATGTCCTTGGGGTTGCTGTCACAAAACGAGGCACTGATCTTCATCTTAGCCAAGAAAAATATGCTCAAGATCTCCTTCAACGTGCCGAATGAGCAACTATAATCCCTGCATCACTCTGTTGATACTAAGCCAAAGCTCAGCGCCAATGTCGGACCACCCGTTGTTGATCCGTCTGAGTTTCGTTCTCTTGCAGGAGATTTACACTATCTTTCCCGCACCAGGTCTGGCATCTGTTATGCAGTTCAACAGTGTTGCCTACACCTACATGACCCTCGCATCGAACATCTCAATGCTATCAATGTTGGACTCGGGTAAAAAGAGGCCCAAAGCCCATCAAGCAAAGGCACAATATTCTTCTCTTAGGTCACAAAATGAAGGGTATATATATAAAGAAGTAGTGTTTGTAAAGGGGAGCAAGAAATCAGACAAGAGAGGCAAGGGATGGAAAAAGGGGAGGAGAGGATGGAAGCTGGGACGAAATCCCAACTTTTGTTGGTTAAACCACTTCATCTTCAACCTGAAATTTCATCATTCATCTTCATCACTCTTCCATGACAGAAACGATCTCGTCCTTCATGGCTAACGTCTCGGCTCGGGCTCCCAGAAAGCCATCCACAAAAGAGATACACAGAGTTTCTTAAATAATTTTTAAAAATGAAAATTAAATTAGTTGTCAGAATTGTGTAAGAGAAACACATTTTGATACTTGTGCTAGCTCTTAACAGATAACCCCATTTCTCTGCCAAAAAAACAAATGCCAGCCAATTATGAATTCAATTTGGGTCTAAAAGCTTTAAATATGGGTCCACCACCTTTTTACTAAGGGCTCGTTCGGACAAGCCTTTTTTACTCACTTCCGGTGTTGAAGTAGAAGCAAAACGGAGTGGAAGCAAAATTAGGCACGTTCGGGTAGAAAAGGGGGGGGGGTTCGAGTTGAAGCAAAAGGGAGTGGAAGTGTAAGCATTTGCTTACCCTTGGGGGATAGGGGAAGTTGAAGTTAGGAGTTGAAGATGGATGAGTTTAATGTTGGAAATATGAGCACAAAATCACATCTTGAGAATACATCCTCAGTAGTGCGGTACAAGATCGCAGTATGCCACCTCTGGTTGGCCTAAAACATGGGACACGTTAGAATAATTGTCATCTTTAAAAGTAATAAACCTTTCCCTTATACTATTTACAAGGTGCTACTCCAAGGCCAATTATGAGTACCAATAGCTCAATCCTCCTTATGTGGCCTAACTATCATGGTCTTTCTTGTCTAAGATTATATCTTCCTCCTTACTGTCACTATATACAACTGCAGCGTCTACTAAAAATCAAAATGTCGTGGGCTGGTTGCGTAGCTCTACACTGAGTATCTTATCTTTCAACTTGAGCAAGACATATCTATGTTAACAGGACACAACAACTTCCCTTAGTACCGATACTGATTCTGTAGTGCAACAATAAGTATTTTTTCAGTAATCAATGATCCACTCATTTTTCATCTTTAGTAACTAGTGGCGGGAATCCGCGCTACGCGCGGGATTAAACATCAGTTCTAATAGAAGGTGTTAGACGTTTTTTTGTTTATTGTTATTGATTAAAAGCTTCACAATTTATATATAAATAGATTTATTTTTAAAAAAGTAATGAATAAAAATTGGAAAACAAACAATGTTTTTTTTTTATAAAATTTATTTAAATATTATTGTACTATCACATCAACTTTGTGTTGGGTAACTCTCTCAAAAGTGTATTACACCACACTTTGTTAACTATTCAACCAAATTGTAGTGCTTCTCACGCACTTGTCACATTAGCTTCCATTGGTAAATTTTACGGAGTACAAATTACTAAAATTATAATTTCTGCATTTGTACACTTATTTTGACATCTCACACCTCTGCATACTCATCGTTTGTCAGAGGAGGAATGGGAACGCTTCTAGAGCAGCAGAGAAGAAGTCTGGATCCTACAACAAACGAACCCATGTTTACATATTGCACCAGGGATTTCATTGGAACATATGATTACATATTTTACACTGGTACACATTCTCTACTTTGCTTTTCCTGATTTTTGTTATTCAACTGTTTATATTCTCAACCCAAATTTTTCAAATATGGTTTTCAGCTGACTCCTTGACGGTGGAATCATTACTTGAACTATTGGAGGAGGATTGCTTAAGGAAAGACACGGCTCTTCCATCCCGAGAATGGTCCTCTGATCATATAGCACTTTTAGCTGAATTTTGCTGCAAGCTTAGAACTCGATGTTAGCTACTACATATCAATTTGGAGAAAAGGTATCACTCAATTATTGAATCCCGCTCTCTTAATAACAATGCTAAATACATCCCAAGGAATCAATCAATGGATCCTTGCTGAATTTAAATGAACTATGGATCCTTGCTGAATTTAATTGAACTATGGATCCTTGCTGAATTTAAATGAACTATGGATCCTTGCTGAATTTCTTTGAATCAGTATCTGGGTGTTCATTGTTCAGATAATATCTTCTTTTATTCTGATACTGAAGAGAACTCGTATTCGCTCGAATCAACCTCAATCGTCCTAGATCTAGTGCAAGTGAAGTAATGAAACAAAGTTTAAAGGCAGTTTTGAACACAAGAGTTGTTGACGCAGTTCGGATAAAAATATCCTACATCTGCGGAGCCTCAAGAGAGGGAGACTCACCCAATCCACTAAGCAACAAAGGCTAAGAACAAGTTCAGTTACATGCAAGCACACACAGGCGGCAAAAACTAAAGACAAAAGCTCAGAGAGCAACAAGGCACACAAGCCAGAAAGAAAGCAAGGTCGAACAGAGAGAAGTCCCCTGGATGGACAACCTCGAAGCTTTCAGTAAAGCTTCGAACCAACGTCTCAAGAGTTCACAAGCTAACTTTGATGTTCTCTCAAAGATTCAGACCAACAGCTCAACACACCATGGATACACCAGAGATTAGCTCACAGAAGAGCTCTCTAGGGTTAGACATGGATATCTGAGGGAGAAGGAGCGAATGCGGCGATTAGGGCTGGAGAAGAGTATAAGTACTCTCAGGGGAGCCCTCAAACGCAGCGCAACAGATCTGGGAACCAATATCAGCAGATAGTGGGCCAAGCAAGCTGAGGCCCAATATCAACACCAACATCAGAGGCCCATAAACACAATCTCAGCAAACAAGTCCAAAAGAAACAAGAGCCAGAGCCAAACGCCAGGCGAGAGACCACTTAGCCAAACATGGCTCAGTGGCTCAAGCGGCACTACGGCTCAATGGATCAAGCCACCTGTCAAGCCATATGCCCTTAAGTCTCTACCTAGCCTAGTGTGCTTGCAATAGTAAACCGAAAAACAATTGTTCATAGTTTAATACAACAACTTAGGATTAGAATACATAACAAATGCCCTCCTAATCCAAACGTTGGTGCAAATCCAATGTCGCCAGTAGCAGAATGGGGTCGTCATCTCACTGTCCATCGTTGGCTACCCAGTCCTAGTTCAACTAGGTGGCTTCCCATATATGCAGGAAGTTCCTGCAAAATGAGAATTTATCAGCACCAACAATCTTAGTTCCAAAATCAGCAGGGTTTTCTTCTCCCTTGACTTTCTTAACAACAAGAGTTTTATCTTCAACTTTATCCCGAATGAAGTGATGTCTGACATCAATATGCTTGGATCTTTCATGATACATGGGGTCTTTGCAAAGATAGAGAGCACTCTGACTGTCCATGTGAAGAACAGGAATGAATGGCACAGTCTGGATTTCACTCAGAATTCCCTTCAACCAGATAGCCTCCTTAGCAGCCTCAGTGGCTGCAATATACTCTGCTTCTGTGGATGAGAGAGCCACAACTGATTGTTGTTGTGACTTCCAAGAGATGCAGTTGCCAGCCCATGTATAGTAGTAGGCAGTTGTAGATTTTCTAGTATCCTTGTTACTAGCATAATCTGAGTCAACATACCCATGCAGTTCTTCTCTGGAGTTGTGCTCACCATAGACAAGACAATGATTTTCTGTTCCTGACATGTATCTCAACAAGTACTTCATAGCAGTCAAATGGGAAGGACCAGGGTTAGACATAAATCTACTAAGTACACTAATAGCAAAAGCAAGATCAGGTCTAGTGCACAACATTGCATACATGACAGATCCAACAGCAACATCATAAGGAATGCTAGACATATCAGATTTCTCAGATTCAGTTTTAGGACAAAACTCTTTGGTCAACTCAAGGTGCCCTCCTAAGGGGATGGAGGTGGGTTTGGAATTAAGCATGCTGAATTTTTCTAGAACCTTATGCACATAATCACTTTGGGAGAGCCACATCTTTTTGTTCTTCCTATCTCTAGTGATGTTAATACCAAGTATTTTCTGTGCAGGTCCTAAATCTTTCATGTCAAAATTCAGTTTAAGGTCACGTTTCACACCAGTAACAAGCACCTTAGAACTAGACATGATCAGAATATCATCAACATATAAAAGCACAAACACAGGAGCAACAGTTTTCATGCCTTTGAAATAGAGACAAGTGTCATAGCTGCTTCTAGAGAAACCTAAATCCTTCATGCAAGAGTCAAATTTGATGTTCCACTGCCTAGGAGATTGTTTGAGTCCATAAATAGATTTTTCAAGTTTACAAACATGATCAAGTTTAGACTCAATAGCAAAACCCTTTGGCTGTCTCATATATATAGTCTCATGCAAATCACCATGTAAGAAAGCAGTTTTGACATCCATTTGTTCTAACTCAAAATCAAAAACAGCAGTCATAGCTAAAAGCAACCTCAGAGTTTTATACTTCACTACTGGAGCAAAGATGTCAGTGTAATCAACACCTTCTTTCTGAGAGAAGCCTTTAGCTACAAGTCTGGCTTTATATCTAGGTGGATCATTTTTGTGATTGCCTTCTTTCAGTTTGTAAATCCACTTACAGTCTATGAGCCTTGCATTGTCAGGTTTGGGAATAAGAGTCCAGGTGTTGTTAACAAGCATGGACTCATATTCTTCATGCATAGCATTCAACCAATGCTTAGCATGTGAGCACTTGACAGCAATCTCATAGGTTTCAGGGGTAAATGAATTCTTAACATGTTCAGCAACCACAAAAGCATAACCCACATGACTCAGATCAGAATTTTCAGCAAGCAAGTTCAGAAATCTTCTATTAGGAATAGAGGTCCTAGGTTGTCTATCTCTAGTCAATTGATAATTTCTCAAATTATTATCCAGATTAGCATGTTCAGACAACTCATGACTAGAAGAATCACTTACCTCCCCACCTGATTGGTGAGGGTTCTGATCTCCACTAACATTAACATTCTCACTGGGAGGAGCTGTGACACTCAAGTTTGGCTCACTTGTTTCAGATGAGGAGGGGGAGGAGCTTTGACCACTGTCAAACTCTTCTTCTTCATCATTCCCAGTTTCATGAGGTAAGAAAAATCTGGTTTCTTCCACTTCATTGGTACCTGCATTCTCAGCTGAATTGTTAGACAAAGATTTGAAATGAAATTCACCCTCATTAAAGGTCACACTTCTACTTGTTATCACTTTGTAGCCATTTGGCTGAACAAGTAGAAGCTTGTAACCCTTCACACCTTCTGGATATCCTAACAAGACACCTTTTAAGGCTCTTGGTTGCAACTTACCTTGTGAGACTTGGGCATATGCAGTGCAACCAAAAGGCTTAAGATGAGACAAGTTAGGAGCCTTTCCAGTCCACATCTCTTGTGGTGTTTTGAAGTTCACCACAGAAGATGGGGACCTGTTTATGAGATAGCAAGCAGTAGTGACAGCTTCTCCCCATAAAGAAGGTTTTAACCCAGCACTGATGAGCATACACCTTGCTTTTTCAAGCAAGGTTCTGTTCATCCTCTCAGCAGTTCCATTCTGCTGAGGTGTGCCAGGTACAGTGAGGTGTCTCTTAATGCCTAATTCAGTACAGAAATCATTGAATGAATGGTTACAAAATTCAAGTCCATTATCAGTCCTAAAACATTTTAGTTTCTCATTAGACTCATTCTCAGCTGAGGCTTTCCATACTTTGAAAGTTTGAAAAGCTTCATCCTTAGACTTTAACAAATAAATCCACACTTTCCTGGAAAAATGATCTATAAAAGACATGAAGTATCTCCTCCCTCCTATTGTGTTGACCTGAGCAGGTCCCCACAAGTCAGAGTGGACATACTCTAAAGGCTTTCCAGCAACATATGAAGATTTGTTAAAGCTATGATGAGTCTTTTTACCAAATACACAGTTTTCACAAAAACCAAACTCACTAGGCTTCTTGTCTAAAATGCCAGACTTAAACAGATAATTGAGACCTTTCATTCCAATGTGACCAAGTCTTTCATGCCAAGTTTTTGACAGTTCAGGTGTCATACAATCACTTACTGTAATATTAAGTTCAGGAGTAGTTATAACAAAATATAACCCTCCCTTCTTAACACACTTGATAAGAGAGATATCATTTCTTATGACCTCTCTTACACCATTGTAAGTGGTTATACAACAACCTAAATCATCAAAAACAGACTCAGAAAGGAGATTCCTCCTAAGATCAGGGACCCACCTGACCTTTTGAATCACCCTAACAACACCATCATGCATCCTAAGTGGAACACACCCAATACCCCTAATAGGTAATGATGTGTGATCCCCAAGGAGGACCACACCACCATTACCCTCATGCAAGTTCACAAAACAAGACTTATCAAAAGCAGCATGCATAGTACAATCAGAGTCTAGGATCCAGTTCAAACTGGGATTGGAATGTGAACACATAAGCACTTCATGATTATAATGAGAGGAAGTTTCAAGTAAAGCTACAGTTGCTTCATTAGATTTAGATTTATCATCTCTTTGTTTCTTATGACAGTCTTTAATGAAGTGACCTAGCTTATTACAGTAAAAGCATTTCTTGAAATCCTTCTTCTCATTTTCAGTTCTGTCACTTTTAACCTTGTCTTTCTTCTGATAATTCTTAGTCTTAGTCTTTCCCCTAGCCATCAGAACTTCAGCCTTAGCTTCAGTCCTTTTGGTGTCAGTTTTTTACTTAAACACTTTCATTAACTCATTTTTCTCAAGTATAGCTTCAACAATCCTAGTTTTGGTCAATTTTTCAGAACTATATTGAATGACATCTTTGAAGTTATCAAACTGAGAAGGCAAAGAGCTCAGAAGAAGGACAGCTTGATGAGTGTTTTTTATCTTGTCATCACATCTTTCAAGTTCTTGAGTCATGCTCAAGAACTTGTCTAGATTATCATTTAATGACAAGTTGACATCCATCTTAAAAGTAAACAGACGACATAGCAAAGAGATCCTACTGGGCAAAGACTTAGTCAAATATAAGTCTTCCAAACCCCTCCATAAAGTTTTAGCAGTTGAAAAACTTACAACCTGACGAGCCACGTCGTCAGCCAACCTTATAATGATCTCAGAGTATGCCACTTCATCCATGTCAGCTTTGGTTGTTTCAGTTGTCTGATCTGGATAATCTTCAATCACAGCTTTCCAGCATTTTTCCTTCACCAGAACAGCCTTCATTTTGATTTTCCACATGGGGAAATCCATAGTGCCATCAAAAGGCTTTATCCTTGAGCTGTTCTCTGCCATTATCAACACACAAGTCAAGTAGACAGTAAAAAAGGAATTTTTAACAACACAAACACAGGCAAACACCAGCAAAACAGACAAGCACACAAGCAAGTCCTCAGATCTGAGAATGAAGACAGAACTTCACTCTCAGAGATCAACATCACTTGTTCACTGTTTAAACACAGGTTTCAGAACAGCCAACAAGCACCAAGAATCTTACAGACGAGAGCAGATGAGCAGAAAAAGACAGTGTTAAGATAATCTCAGAGTTTTTCACAATCTGAAAGAATACACTTTCGCTAAGAGCATGCAGAGGCTCAGAGTGACAAAAGTGATGACTTTTCCAGATTAGAAGCAAACAAAGATAATCCTCAACACAAGTAGTCAAGCAGCAGCGGAAATAAGGGTGTAGAGCCAAGTAACTGGTGAACCTGGCTCTGATACCAATTGAAGAGAACTCGTATTCGCTCGAATCAACCTCAATCGTCCTAGATCTAGTGCAAGTGAAGTAATGAAACAAAGTTTAAAGGCAGTTTTGAACACAAGAGTTGTTGACGCAGTTCGGATAAAAATATCCTACATCTGCGGAGCCTCAAGAGAGGGAGACTCACCCAATCCACTAAGCAACAAAGGCTAAGAACAAGTTCAGTTACATGCAAGCACACACAGGCGGCAAAAACTAAAGACAAAAGCTCAGAGAGCAACAAGGCACACAAGCCAGAAAGAAAGCAAGGTCGAACAGAGAGAAGTCCCCTGGATGGACAACCTCGAAGCTTTCAGTAAAGCTTCGAACCAACGTCTCAAGAGTTCACAAGCTAACTTTGATGTTCTCTCAAAGATTCAGACCAACAGCTCAACACACCATGGATACACCAGAGATTAGCTCACAGAAGAGCTCTCTAGGGTTAGACATGGATATCTGAGGGAGAAGGAGCGAATGCGGCGATTAGGGCTGGAGAAGAGTATAAGTACTCTCAGGGGAGCCCTCAAACGCAGCGCAACAGATCTGGGAACCAATATCAGCAGATAGTGGGCCAAGCAAGCTGAGGCCCAATATCAACACCAACATCAGAGGCCCATAAACACAATCTCAGCAAACAAGTCCAAAAGAAACAAGAGCCAGAGCCAAACGCCAGGCGAGAGACCACTTAGCCAAACATGGCTCAGTGGCTCAAGCGGCACTACGGCTCAATGGATCAAGCCACCTGTCAAGCCATATGCCCTTAAGTCTCTACCTAGCCTAGTGTGCTTGCAATAGTAAACCGAAAAACAATTGTTCATAGTTTAATACAACAACTTAGGATTAGAATACATAACAGATACCAAACACAATCTTATGTTCTTTGGATTTTTTGTTGTACTGATAATTGTTATGACTATCTGCACAGGTCATTGTCTGAGAATCCTTTATAAGGGTGAGTTTAAAGGACAGAAAGGTTAGATAGTTACACTCACTGAATCATGGGCGGCTCGGGGAATTTAGCGGTTGTCTCGGAATCCGGGCAAATGACCTACTCTTGTATCATGCCAAAAGGAAGAAAATATGGTCCACTTATTCAAAGTCTTGTATTCCTCATTTCAAGTTATCAACCATCTGCTGAAGGGAAGCCTTGAACATGATCCACTCCAAGTTATCTTCCAATTTTCTTTCGAAACCAACATCTCTGACAATTGATTTGTACGCTCCAAAAACATACTCCATTCATCTACCAGAGAAAGGGAAGAAATTATTCAAAAGTTAAATGTTTCCCTTGGCATGCACAACTTCATTGATTAATTAATGCATGACAGTCATACATACACTGTATTATCTCAACAACATTGATTGAGAAAGAAATATACCAGAACGAATGGCTCAAAGTATACCCAAATGGATCATCCAAAAATGTATCTTCAACTGGCAAAAGAACCCAATATATTTGCACATTCCATATCTGTAATGCCTGTTGCAAGGGAAAAGGTATTTACAACACCAATTATAATGAGATGCAGGATGATAATATTAACTGGGATGCATGAGGAAAATTAACCCCTTTTGGTAAGATCGTCCACATAGTTTTCATTGATATTGTAAAATAAACTGTTACAAATTAAAAGAAACAACATTAGCTCGTGCAGAAGAACGCAACATGTGAGCAACAACTAAGTACATATATTCTTCCTTTCACCCTTTTACTAAGTAATGAGTGTGAGAGGTCCCTAATATATACAACAAAACAGTAAATGGTTGCACGTTAAGTATAACCAAGTGAATAGTCGCATATTAAGAGCATTAGATACAACTTGAGAGTATCTCCCGTCCTTGAAATGCTTCTTTCCGTTTAAAGATTACACAGGTTAGCCACAATAGAAAATTCACCGGCCCTGTATTCAAAGATTACACAGGTTAAGGACAACTTCAAAAGAACGAAACCATCAAATATAACTTCAACCAAAAACAATAGTAAAGATAACAAAAAAATAGAATATGAAACTAAGAGGACATTACAATGACAACATGATAAGTTTTAAGCAATAAACCGTAGACCCTAAATTGTTCATGATCATTCAAGAAACTGAAGAATCCTCAGTCGATGAGCTGGTCATAGTCAAGGAGAAAACACTCGTCATTGGATTAGTGGCCGGCGCCAAGACCTTTGCGTTCGTCATCATAGCGGTAAATTCAAATACCTCGTAAAGTTTGAGCAATTTAACATAAAATTTCAAGAGAGGGGTAATGAAATAAGTACCTAGAAGAATCGCCGCCGATAGTCTTCGCCTACGTGCTGCTTCCAAGCCAAGGAGAAGACACTCTTCACTGGATTTGTGGTCGTCGCCAAAACTGGGCTACAACGTCGTCGTACAATCCTGATGAATCTCGCTCGCAGATGATAGTCCTAATTGAAGAAGCAACTTATAGCATAGCACCGCAAATATCTAAATTCTAATTTATCCAAACCCCAATTTATCCAAATTTCTACTATGTGAATTAATTTTAGCGAATCAACGAAGGAAACCGAATCATTATGATTTCTAGATTGAATTCCATGAGCAATTGCGATTAACAATAGGCATTAAAGAGAATAACCGGAGAAGTAGGGATCAGTACTCGGTGTAGGCATTAAAGATTCAAGCCGAGCAGAAATCATTGCTCGGGAAATTGACAGGTGAACTTGCGCCGCAAGCAGAGAGCGACGAAGAGAAAGGAGAAAGAGAAGCTTTCAGGAGAAAGAGAAACTTTCAGGAGAGAGGTATTTTTATTCGAACCAAGTACATGCTTGAGTTTTGTTGCTTGTGTATGGGAACTGAAATGTTGAACGCCCAATCGAGAAATCGAACAGTCTTTACCATAAAAGCAATATCAGAAACGCTTGCAACCGCATCCAAAGATGAGAAGCCCAAAGCTCGAGACTTAATTACTTGCCCGATTCCGGTAAGGTAAAGAACCAAGAACACTGTCTACATCCATCAGGTTGGCGGTGCAATAAACTTGAGGAGGTCAGGAAGAAATTGTCAAACCTAAATAAATGGGAAGAAGAAGCGGGTGAAGACCAGACTGAAATTTTGAGTCCATTACCAATATCAGGCTCGGAATTTATTGTTTGAGCCAGGTACAATTTACCATTACTTTTGCAAACTCATGGATTATTATATAGATATAGATTTGCTATATATTTTGAATCGTAACTATATATTGTTCATTTTAAATTAAAAATATACATTGTTCATTTTAAATTAAAAATATACATTGTTCATTTTAATAAATCAAATTAAAAAACTTGATTTGAAATTTGATTGATATAGTATTAAAATAAAGAGGTTTTTGCGCCAAACCACCCGTTATTTGGGCCAATTTGCGTCAAACCACCCCTTATTTAGCTTTTTGCAAGAAACCACCATTTTGTGTCATTCTGTTAACACAGAACCACTCTTCGCTCAAGTCCGTTAGTTGCTCCGTTTAATGTTGTAAAATGGCAAAAATGAAATTCTGAGGTTGATGATATATTGACCCAGGCGAAATTTTGAAAATGTATGATGAGATTTTGATATTTTCATTTTAGGGAACTCGCCATTATTATAATGCAGAAGTAGTAGGGAAAGGTATCAGTCCCCGCCGGTGGAGCCTCTACTCCGGCGCCGAAGAGAGGCCGACCATTCGGAAGCGGCACAAATAGCGCCGCTGCAGCCGCCGCATCTGCAGCTTCTGACGCCGCCGCGCCATCGACTCTTTTGGGTCCCACTCTCCAAGTTCATAGTGCTTTTGCTGGTCAGTTGACTCAAAACCCTAAATCACTTTTTTCTGCTGAAATTACGCGTTTATTTCACTATGAATTGAGGTTTTGGTTGTGAGATCTTATCGTTGATGATGTACATAGATCATGAGGGAACTTGAATTGTTCGGTTAATTTCACAATCCTTGTTCTCAAATTGAAATTCCTAATCGAATGTCCAACTTATTTTGTCATGAGTTTCTTAGCAGAAAAGAAAAGAAAAGAATATAGGATTGAATGTCATATTGCTCCGCATTTATCAAGGTTGCATTCTGATATATGATATCAGGTACTTGAACGTTGTACCAAATCTAGGATTGAATCAATAAGTAATGCAGCATAGAAGCACCTGCTTAGGAATTGTTTATCTTACACATCTTTTATTATCGAGTACAAAATAGATTCATTAGCAATTCCTTTCTGTCAATGAATTTAATTGTAATATGCTATTGTCCGGATCAGAATCACAAGAGGATAGTTTTGGCTCTGCAAAGTGGATTAAAGAGTGAGATAACATGGGCACTTAATGCACTTACTGTTCTTTCTTTCAAAGAAAAAGACGAAGTGCGTTAGGATGCCACTCCTCTTGCTAAAATACCAGGATTACTTGATGTTGTTCCTCAGGTTGTAAGTATCACCATTTCAAGAACTGCACTGATATTATCTATAAAGTGTGTGTGGTTTGCTTATGATTTTGAGTCTTATTGTTTTGTTGTGTTAACAGATTGATGATTGGCGTGATGTAGCGTTACCAAAGGAGCTTATAAAGCGTCGAAGAGTAAGAACACTAGGAGTGGATTATTCTGTGACTGGATTTGGGAAAGAATATGGGGCATTGGGCACCAGTGGTAGTCACCAGCAAACAAAGTACATCCTGCTTTTTCTTGTTCTCATTTGTGCAAACTATTGAATTCGTTTAATGGTTGTGTACAGCTAATTTTGATTAATGTAAGTTATCAAGGGAAAATTAAACTTTCTTAGTAGTATTTCACAAGTCTTTTTTTGCAATTTAAGCAGTGAGGAAATTATTTTAAGCCATGGGTCCCAGCATGAAAATATCAAAATCTCGTGAAAATGAGTCAATACTCCCTTCGTCCCATTATATAATTTCTCTTTTCCATTTCGGGTATCCCAAAAAGTTCTTTCTCTTTCACAAATTACCTAAAATGACTTTTGTTTTATTTGTTACACCTATCCCCTTCTACCCATAAAGTACCGTCACTATTTCTCCCATTTATCACTCTTTCTCTTTCTTCCATTAATACATTCACACCATTTCCATACCCATAAACCAATTTCTACCGTCAACTTTTTTCCCCTCAATTCTCTCTTTCTCTTTCTTCCATTAACTCTCACACCATTTCCTTCCATTCCCACTCTACGTCAATTTTTTAACCCATTAAATCATTCTTCTCTTTCTTCCCATTATTACTTCCACACCATTTCCAATCTAGGGTTAGTTTTCTCATTCTCTACCGTCTCCACTGCCTCTTTGCATCTCTCTTTGCTAGGTTTTTTTTTTCTCATTCTCTACTGCCTCTTTGCATCTCCCTCTGCTATCAAATTTCACCTAAAATTTCCAGCCTCTTCCAAATTCGAACCCTAAAAATCCATGCTCTCTCTCTTCGTTTTTCATTTAGGGCTAGATCTGGGGTACATCTCCTTTTGTTCCTCAAATCTGACCCACTTCTCATCAATATGAGTGTTGAAATCGACTTCGACGATGATGAAAGTAGTCCACCTTCCTCCAGTCGTGGATCTAGTTACAATTGCTCTGATTATCCTAGATGCGAGTGGGGTTCCTCTTGTAAAGGCAAACATAGCTACTCGTATGATCCATATCCATCGAAGCCATCTGAGGAGGGACCACTGCAGGAGCCGCTGGAAGAGAATTCGGTGGAAGATGATTCACTAGAGGAGGGAGCAATCGAGGAGATACCGCTGGAGGAGGATCCATCTGAGGTGGAAGAAAGGTCGCCTGAAATCCTGGTGTTGAATGACGATCTTAATGCCTCTGACTCCCCGCCTATTTAGTCTGAGGAATATTTGGTGACGATGAAGGCGATGGGGGCGGTTCTGATGATGGGGGCGATTCTGATGACGAGGGCGGTTCTGATGACGGTGGTGATTCTACATCAGCCTCATTTGAAGTAAGCATTCACACAATTAAACTTATTGAATTTCTCTAGTGTACGTTCTTTGTTGATTGTGAATATTGGTAATGATGCTTGGTGATGTGGTGATCTGGACTGATGATTGTTTCTTTGTGTGCTATGTGCAATTAGTGTTATTTTACTTCCTCTAACTTACTGCAAAATGATCCAGAGCAAGAGTAATCTAGTTGACTTATACCTATAGGCATTCTTCTCTCTGATTAACACTAAAACATTACTCCTAAACTACCTAAACATTTGGCATCTTGAATTTAGCTAAACCTCATATATTAGTTTGATCCAGAGCAGGAGTAATCTGGATGACTTATTATATTCTGATCTGAATTGGTTGAGTTTCACATGATGATATATATCCACATATATAATATTGTAGTGGGTGAGTGTATAAACTTGTGAAAACTACTGAAACTAGCTTACTATGTTCCATTATGTGCATTTTGATTAGCTTAGAGTTGGAATACTGAGTAACTAGTTAGGTGATTGCCTTCCAATGCATATGATCTCACCAAAATATACTAACATAAATTAACATTAATTCACATAAACTGCAGTTATGGATCTCAAAAAATACATGGTTCTTAAGATAAGAAATATTTTTCACCAAAATATGTTATCTAAAAGAGTTTCTACATTTCACATAACTTACTAGTTATGTGAAATATAGAAGCTTTTCACAAAAGAAGTCCCTTCACTTGTCTTCTACTGCATATCATGTACTGTTGTTGCATCTTCATTATCTTCATTTGCATTTTCATTGCCCTGTTGTGGCTCATTCTGCTCTCTGCCTCCATAAACATGCTTCCGTTACAGCCCACATTGGTGCCTTGATATGCCTTTGCAGATTCCCTTGATGCTCTTGTTTTTTTTTTATGTGCATGTGGAATATCATATTCATTCCCCCCTTACATTTAAGAACCTCATTCATGATATGCTGAAGTGTAATCCATACACTACTTAGAGTATTAGGGTCTAATTCATAAAAGGCATCACGAACAGCATTTAGCATTGCATCCACATCTTTAGGCGTTTTTTTGTGCATTAGGGTTTGTATACTCCTAAAAAACCCTAAATCTAGAATATTTAAATCCGGACTATTAGGTGGTTGTTGGATTAAATAAAAAGTGAAACCTTCTTGCTTGTATACCTGTTGCCATTGCTCATCATCTTGGTTGATATGTGGTTTTGCATTATCTTGTTGGATGAAGATCACCTTGTGTTGTCCTCCATCTTGTGGCCATTTCTCCTTAATTGTTGGGACTATTTGATTGATTAGCATATCTCTTGTGACATTCTTGTTGACAGATTCAACCACTTTAGTAATCATAGTCCCCCTTTCTCTATTTATTGATGATCTTTTTGCTGCCTCCTTGTAAGTGAATGGGAAGATTCCTATCTTCCCATCAAAAATGCAATCCCCATTAGCATTGAATCTTGGCCTAGCTACAACTGCAGTGAACATAACCTTGGGAATAAATTTGCTAGAACTTGCTGATCTGTATGGCCCTTTCTCTGAACGTGCTAGATATACTTTTTGTGTTTTCTTGGTCTGAAAAAATCACTTTTCATCTATATGCACGAAATCAAACATGGGAAAGTAATCTGTCTTGGTATTTGGTGTGTCTCCTTGTAATAGAGATAGTATCCATTTCAATCTTGTTGTTTTGTTTGCTTCCTTCAATCCTGGATGAAGGAGATTGGTATGAGGCTTAATAAGTCCCCTCTTAATCATTCTATGAATAGTGCTCTTGGAAATGTCAAGCTTTGCTGCTAGGTCCCTAATGCATGATCTCTCTCCCATATGCAGTGCTTTGATTGCTTCCTCTGGTGCTTGAATTCGTTTTCTACCTGAGTTGTGATACTTTGGTGTGAGATTGTACCTTTGATTTGCAATTTTCTGTCTTTTTGCTATGTTCCATAGTGTGCTAATTGACCTTTTGATGTATTGAACTCCTGTGCAGTAGATATGATTGCTCCATGTTGAAGTTTTCCCTTATTTGATCTGTTTAGAAGCCATAGTAGAATTTCCATGCGTTCTGCATTGCTAAACCTCTTCCTTGGTGGCTGGTGATGACCATTTGCTTGACTTTGATGCTCTGTTTCTGCATGGTTGGATGAGTGATGATGACTTGTTTGCTCAGTTTGCTGTGGTTCTGCGTTAAGATCGAAATGAAGGCTTTCTTCTTCCATATTGCTTGGAGGCTCATTAAGATCAAACAGGAAGTGTTGAGTTTGTTGGTCATCATCTTCAACCTCTTCAGTTTGTGGAAACCAAGCAGCATTTATATCAAGGTCTGAAGCCATTCAAGGAGAGTAAATGATGCTTTGTTTTTTTGGAGAGTTTTTACTGTGGTTTGTTTTGTGTAATGAATGAGTTGTAGTGATGTAAACATATTTAAACTTGCCAGGATCACTGCTTAACTTGGGCACAATCCGTGTGCTCAAGTTCCTTGATTTTGATTGGCTCTTATTTAGTTGGAAAGACTTTTAATTGGTTGATTAGAGTTGTAGTACTCCTCCGTAGTAGAGAATTACATTACTATTGAACTATGCAGTTATTAGATTGTTCTGCAGGTCTGAAATTTTGCTTAATTATTCTATAGCTTTTTATTTGAGTTTTGTACTTCCTCCGTCCCTTAATATAAGGTTCATTTGCTTTTTCGACACTATTTACAAACCGAGAGAATCTTTTCATTTTCTTCCAATATATAGAAATAAATATAGGCATACGAGATATCGTTTGATTCGTCTTAATGAGTACTTTGACAATATAAAAAAATTAAATTTTTTATCATCGTATATTTAAAGATATTAACGTTACAAAACGTGTCTTGACAAATGTGTCAAAAGCAAATGAGAAGATCAATAAGGGACGGAGGGAGTACTTGTTTTGATTATTTTAGTTCATTTCCTCTGCTTTTCCCTGAGCACTTTTATCTTGTCTCAGCTTCTTACTTTTCCTTAATTCTTGTGCCAATTTGCAAAGGAGAATTATATACTGGGACAGAGGGAGTATATCATAAGCCTTAAAATTCCATTTTTACCCTCAAATTTTTGAAATAAGTGGGAGTAAAATTGACATTTCACAACATTAAACGGCGCAACTAACGGACTTGAGCGAAATGGTGGTTCTGTGTTAACAGAATGACACAAAAGGGTGATTTCTTGCAAAAAGTTAAATAAGAGGTGGTTTGACGCAAATTGACCCAAATAACGGGTGATTTGGCGCAAAAACCTCTAAAATAAATGAATTCTTTTTAATAAGATTTATAATAACTCTTTAAATTATTCTAACCTACACCATATCATACTTCAACTCCTAAAG
Source organism: Oxyria digyna (assembly GCA_029168935.1). Classification (NCBI taxonomy): domain Eukaryota; kingdom Viridiplantae; phylum Streptophyta; class Magnoliopsida; order Caryophyllales; family Polygonaceae; genus Oxyria; species Oxyria digyna. The sequence continues at coordinate 26,841,859 of JAPVLV010000013.1, forward strand.
TTTCGACTTCAGCTTCAACACCTACTTCAACTCGCGCCTGTCCGAACACGCCCTAATTGGCTAAAATTTGAGATCTCGGTTGTGGGAATAAATTCTGCAAATTTTCTGGACGAAAGAGAAACACAAAAAAATAAAATTAAAAACTTGAATTGGGATTGGATGGTCTTAGGGCCGAGTCTGTCAGCGCCATCTCCGATGGGACTGCGTTCCGGCTCACGAACTCGACCATTGACGCTTGTTTGAGCTAAACCTTCGATCATCAACTGCCTATTCTGAGCTAAACCTTCGATCATCAACTGCCTATTCTGAGCTAAACCTTCGATCATGAAGCTGCCTTTGCATTGACCCGGGTCCCATTGATGAGCTCACTGCTTATTCTGATTCGGATTGGGCCGGATGTCCCGATTCCCGGCGCAGCACCTCGGGCTATTGTGTTTATATCGGCCCAAACCTAGTCTCCTGGTCCTCCAAACGTCAAGCCACGGTGTCTAGATCGAGTGCCGAAGATGAGTACAGGGCGGTCGCTAACGCCAGTGCTGAAGCGTGTTGGCTGCGCAACCTAGTCGTAAACTCCAATTCTTAATTTATTAACCCTGCCTTCCTGCAATTTCTTACATGTCTTGGCTTGTCTTGTCTGCTGTTTCTTGATGAGACTTGACTTTGTTCTGTTGATTCTTGTTTGTTATAGAATTACACATCAGTTGTGACTGTTCATCCTGAGAGACCAGGAACGTTGGTGATCGAGTCATTTGCAGTTGACGTACCTGATGGCAATACTAAGGATGAGACGCTGTGTTTTGTGGAGTCTCTCATCAGTTGCAATCTCAAATCTCTACCTAAAATCTCCGCTGCTGTCACACATCCATTCTAGACTGCCATTGAATTCTCCTCTCACAACTCCTATTTTCTCAACAACTACATATAAATAGCATTAGTGTGGATAATTCCTAGCATCAAGCAACTTATTTTCATGGCAATCTTCCAATATCCGCTGTATGTAAGCCCCCATAATCATTGTCACTCTCCGTAAATAGTAGTAGTAATAGTGTCCCTGTTTACTATCATGAGGAGCTGCTCCACTCCATCTTTGATTTGTAATTCTTCGCAACTCTCACTGGTCGAATGATAGTTTTCTATGAAAATATTGAATACTGAGTTTGCCTTACCAGAAAGGGCAAGCTCAATATAACTTTCAGTGCTTCCTCCCCTGTTATGTACGGCAGCCTTTGAATTCTTTTCAGGTTATTAATGGTACTGTGACTAGTTTTGCACTCGGTTATTGCTTACAGTTTGAAGACTGTACCCATTAAATATACTGAGCACATTCCTTTTTCTGTTTTGTGTCAATCCCATCCACGTCCACATTCTCCAGGATTGTTGTGAGCCTAAGAACATTCTTAAAGAACCTTTCTTTTATTTCTGCACCATTTGTATCAATGTTACATTTCAAAGGATGCTGTTCTACATATTCACGTGTAAGACAATGCCAATAAATCCTGAGTTCGGTACAGGATCATATGGCTTTTCGACACATGTTGTGTGAAACGTAAGAGAATAGAGATGAGCAAAAGATCATATACAAGATTCAGAAAGGAATACTTATATTATTCTGCCTACCAACAGTCATTGCAAGAACACTTGCCTTTACTGAAATGATGAAACCGAACCCCGTCTTTCAGGATAATCTCACAATTTCTTATCAGTGAAATGAGTTTTGCAGCTGTATGACAGTCTGGGCATACTCTTGTGTTCTTGATCACTCTGATAGGTGAGCTGCTCTCCTTCTTGATGAGCCCATATGTAATGGCTAACTTCTCGGGATGACTCATCAGTACCGCCTCCTTTTCAGTGTCATTTATCTGCTGATACACACATTGTATATCAGGCACATAACCCATATCCTTCATTCTACTCATTAGCTGATACAGCTCAAAGTATATCTCTCCTGCATCTGGGTGAGGCTCATTTTCAGTGAAAACATGAACTTGGTGGTCAATTTGTATCCAACACCGGCTGCTCCGGGTTTTAATTCCTCGAGCAATCATCTGTTCCTTCAAATGATCCACATCATTCCATCTGTTGGCCATTGAGTATAGATTCATCAACAGAACATAGTTGGCAGAATTAAATGGCTCCAACTCAAAGAGATGATCAGCGGCAATCTTTCCTATTTTCAAGTTGTCGTGGGTCCTACAAGAACGAAGAAGAGCCCCCCATGTGGATGCATCTGGCTCGACCGGCATTGTTTGAATGATGTCCCAAGCTTCATCAAGATAACCAGATCTTCCAAGAAGGTCTACCATGCACGAGTAGTGCTCAATCGTTGGGTTTATGTTATAAGCTGGCTTCATGCTATCAAAATACTTCCAACCCTCTTCAATTAAACCTGAATTCTTGCAGGCAGATAGAACACCTGTGAATGTGACAGGATCTGGTTGCACCCCCATTTGGCACATTACATTGAAAAGCTTAACAGCCACTTTCCCACGATTGTGTATAGCATATCCTGCAATCATGGAATTCCATGTGCCTACTGTTCTATCAATCGTCCTCCAGAAAATCTTGGAAGCACTCTCTAGACTACCAGATTTGCTGTACATGTTAATAAGAGCTGTTGCTACTGTTGCATTTGCAGAGAAACCAATTCTTGTACAGAAGGAGTGGATCTCCTCACCGGTCTTCAACAATGACAGGGCTGCACAAGATTGAAGTGTGCTGCAGATCGTGGTCGCATTAGGCTTTACGTCTCTCTGTATCATTTCACCAAAGAACTTAATGACATTCTCATGGTTTCCACTCCTTGAAAATCCTGATACAGCAGCGTTCCATGAAGCTGCTGTAGGCAGATGATGATTCAACATATCCAAAACATCTTCGACCCGTCCATGCAATGAGTAACCGGATACAAGAGCGGTCCTTGTAAATGAATCTGGCTTGATTCCTTCTTCCTCCATCTGACTCAGCAGGTTAAGAGCATCATCAAACAGTCCATTGGAGGCATATCCAGAAATCAACGAGTTCCAGGTAACAATGTTTCTATTCTTCATTAGATTAAACGTGAACTGTGCCTTCATCAAGTGGCCGTTCTTTACGTACATGTCTATCAGGATTGTTCCTACATACGCATCATAGTCGAGGCAGTTTCGTATAGTGTAGCAGTGAAGTTCCTTCCCGGCCTTTAACAAATTCAGTTCACTGGCGGCTTGAATTGCAGGGTTGATGGCTCTTGACTTTGGTTTGATTTTCGACATCAGCATTCTTTGCAGAATGGACAATACTTCTTGATACAAGCCATGTTGAAAATGGCTGGATAAAAGGCAATTCCATGTCACCTCGTCTGGCTTCACAATGCCAGACTCCATCTCACCAAATAGCTTCCATGCTTCAGCAAAGTCACCTAACGTAGCATATCCTGAGATCAATGAGTTCCATGTAGATAGATCACGTACTTCCATTGAAATTGAATTGAACACGTTCCTGGCTAACGCAATTTCTCCGTTCTTAGCATAGAGGTTAATCAGGGAATTACATATAGGTAACTCCCTTTCTAATACATTTCGATAAACGTAGCCATGAATTTGCTTTCCTTCATCAAGGGCTCCAGTTTTTCCACAAGCTTGCAAAACTTTAGCAACAGTGAAACTATCAGGCTTGACACAGGATAATTGCATTTCCTGGAACAATTGAAGGGCCTTATCAGGGTCTGATTTCTGCATATTTGCACTAATTCTTTCCCTCCATAATGGAGCTGCCCTCTTTGGCATTTCATCAAATACTTTGTCAGCACGATCCGCACCATAACAACTCTCATAAAAATCTAGCAAATCATTTCTCAAATTGACATTTAAGTCAAGCCCCTGTTTAATCAAGTAAGCATGAACCTCCATCCCTAGCCATACATCCAGCAACAGAGCACATAGTTTCAAAACAACAGTGAAAACCCAGTTATCAAATTCAATTCCTTTTCTATTAAAATCTCCAAAAACCTCAAGAATCCCGCGTGGCTCGCCCCCAAATCTTTCATATTCCTCCAAGAATCTCTTCCATTCCAAGTAATTATGTACAGAACCCTTAAAAAAGGCAGCCACGGAGGACCTAAAGTCACAGAATCTCATATAAGCCTTGATCATATCCCAATCTGATCCTCCCTCGCTTGGCAATTTCACCACCTGGGCATGTAATTGTTTCACTGAATGCAGCGTTTTAAGCTTCCCAAAGTCATGGAATGAGCTCAAATTGGAGAGATACAGAGACGCTGGTTTTGAAGAGGAGTGATAGATCAAAGAGAGGGAGAGATTAGCTGTCTTTACTACTCCATGAGCTTGAGTTGGATTCATTCGGAGATTGAAATTTCCAAGGAGTGAAATTATTAGAGTGTGGATAAGGGATGAGCTTGTCCATGGAGGTGAAGTGAGCGCTTCAGCCGCATGGGCCGGTAATAGAAATTGGTGCACCTTTTTCCGTGCCCAAACACAGAAAATAAACAATAATAATATTTTAAAGAAAAGATTCACATGCCAATAATTATTAACGTGCGAAAGAAAAAATTCGCATGCACATTTAAGTCAGCGACATGCACATTTGACACAGATTTGCGACGTGTGTGCATGTCATTACTGAAGAACGTGCATGCAAATGAGATATTCGTACAATATCCATTTGCACCTGATCCGGATTCTTTTAAGGAAAAGATTGACGTGCGAATAATTATTAAATGAAAAGTTGAGTTTTAGGGTATAAGATTTGGAGTTTGGGGTTTAGGATTTAAGTTATTGAGGGTAGGGATTTGAGTTATCTTTTGCATAGTAAAAGCTACACAAATGGCTCTAGAAAAATTAATGATCGAATTATATGATTGACTAGAGGTTGATCAGACCCGGGTTATAGCTTAATAAAAAGTAATATATAGATGTATATACTTCTCTTGTCTCTAAATATAGATCACATTTCTTTCCTGCATGAATGTCGATATTCATTTTGTTTCGTCAATATCTCTAGTTATACGTTAGTAAAAGATATAATATTTTTGATATTGTAAAAGATATAATATTTTTGATATTGTAAAAGTACTCGTCGACACGAATCAAATAAAACCTCACATGGTTATGTTTTTTCCTTATATATTAGAAGAAATCTACAAAATTCTCTCGAATTGTGAATAGGGTGAAAAATGAAATGAGATCCGTATACTAGGACAAAGGGAGTAATACATTTCATCTTTTTCGAGTCTTATTATGATAATTATATTTATAGGAATTGGTTCAGGTGAAAACCAATACGCGCGCGAGAACCAATTCTTAACGTGAGAACCAATTGCAATCGTCTGATTGTTTTGATCATGCGGTTCACGTTATATTCTGATTTCATTAACATGCGTGCACGCGCTCGTTTATTTTCTTCGTTGTTTCAACTTCTCTCGTCTTTTCTCTCCTCTTCCTCCTCTCTCGATAGTTTTCGTTCGCTCTCCGCCTTTGTTATCCCTCAATTCAAGCATTCATCATTGTCTTCTTCATTTTTCTACTTCGTTTATTTTCTTTTTGTTTTATCTCCAAAAATCTCCATCCATTATGTCTTAGATCTCAAAACCGTTGATGATCCAAAATCTTCTTCTGGTAATAACACTCTTTGACTTGTTTGTTTTGCTTTTAAACATCTACATTTGGTATTATTTTGTCGAATCGTCCATTGTGTTTGATTAATTTTACATTCTAATCTCTTGTAATTTTACACTCTAAATAGACATTAGTGTGGTCAAACCACTTGGAATTGTTGTTTCCGTGTATTTATGTGTTTGATAACTGTTCAATATTGACCGTTGTAAATTATTAGATTTGTGGTTTGCATACGAAGTGATTTATGAATCTCATACTAAGTGACTTGTGATTTTCATACGAAGTGTTTAGTGAATCTCATTCTAAGTGACTTGTGCTTTGCATTTGAAGTTTGTGATTTGCATACCAAATGTTTTTTATTTGAATACTAAGTGATTCATGAATTGCATACTTAATGATTTGTTTTTGCATAGAAGTGTTTTATTAATAGCATCCCAAGTGATTTATGAAGTGATTCGTGGTTTGCATACAAAGTGTTGTTCAGATTGCATACTTTATGATTTCTGAATTGCATACCCTGTGTTTTGTCGACTGCAGACTATGCAATTCGTTATTTACATAATAAATGTTTTGTGATTTGGATATTCTGTGTTATTAGAATTGCAATCTTCCTTTACCATTTTTTTGTGATATTTTGTTTGAAATTGTTGTGTTTTCCATTGCAGGTAAACCATATGTTTTAGGTAAAAGGAAGAGTTGTCGCAAACCGGTGAATATTATGAGCTCTAAATTGGCCAAGTCTCTTGTAAATGACGATGACAACAAACTTTTGGTTTTGCCTTCTTCTCCTCAAGTTGTTGTAGCAGATTATACCAGTGTCCAAGAAGAAATTGTTAAAGCAAAGTTTTCTAAGGAAAGGGAAACTGCAATTGTTATCGGGAGTAGCCCTAGGTTAAATGTTTCAAATCAAAGGTTGCTAAGATTAGGCCTAAGGGCAAAGGCAAAGCGAAAGTAACTCATCAAGAGTTATCTAATAACAACTCTGATTCTGACGATGACGATTCTGAGTTGAAGAGAGCATTGGATCTTAGCAGATATTTGACACATAGCCAGCAACCAGCTAGTATTTCAAATAATGGGCATACTGTTGTGAGGAAAAAAGGTGATGGGTGCCATGAAGTCCCACTTTGATACTCTTTCTTCCAGGAATTCACCTAAGGCATTGTTTTGAGGCTATCAAAAAAAATTCTGATGATCAAAAGAAAGTTGTAATTGATATTGGGTTTGGAAGCATTCTACATTGGAAGATCCAAACTGTTCCCATAAACATGTCTCTCTTTGTGGTGAAAAGCTTTCAAGAAGGCGACTGTTCACTTAAATTGTCGTCATAAGGCAAAGAAATTCCTCTAAATGTTTCAGATTTTAAAAAAGTGTTTGGTCTGCCAGATGGGGGTCTTCCATTGGATCTCCCTAGTAGAGGGCCTAATTTTAATCTATTAGTTGAGTTTAGGGCAAAGTTTCATTACCCTAGTAGCACTTCTGCATTGAAGCCTTCTGAAATTTCTAAGCATACTGTCCAATCTGAAGTTGGGGATGGTATGTTCAAGAGAAATTTTGTATTGCTCTTCTACACCCTGGTAATTGTAAGTCAAAGTTGTGGGGGTTATGAGTAAGAGAGCTTTGGATGTCTTGGAAGATGTTTCAAAGATCAAAGAGTATAATTGGTGCCAATTGATATTTGTTTTGACCATTAAGTTGAAGTTGCAATGGTCTATTTCTTCTAAGTTTGAGTTCAGAGGTCCGGTTATATTTTTATTGGTATGGTTTCTATCCTTACTTTTCCTTTTGTTTTTATGATTTTGGGTTTTGCTCTGAAATGCATACCCTTTTTGTTTGGGGATTCCACATACATGTTTTACTAATTTCATAATAATTGTTTTTTTTGTTTGAATGTGACGTCACTTGCTAATTGCATACCAAGTGTTTTTCGAATTGCAAACTACTTTAATTGTGAATTGCATAGTAGTTTATTGTGAATTGCATACCAAATACTTTTGAATTGTATACTAGTGTAATGTGATTTGCACATTAAGTATTTCCTGAATTGCATATTAAGGGATTTATTTAATTGCATACAAAGTGATTTCTGAATTACATGCTTATTGGATTGTGATATGCATACTAAGTAATTTGTGGTTTGCATATTAAGTGATTTGTGAATTGGATACCAAATGTTTTTTGAATTGCATACTTAGTGATTTCTGAATTGCATATCTAGTGGTTTTTGGATTGCATACTTAATGATTTGTGAATTGCATATGAAGTTTTTTGTATTAATAGCATTCTAAGTTACTTTATGAAGTGATTTGTTGTTTGTATACAAACTGTATTAATTTTATATTTTATTTGTTTTTGTAGATGTGTTATGTTGATAGAGTTATGGTTCTCAACAAATCTGTTCCAAGGGAACTTCCTTTAATCAAAGTGTGGACAACTTTAATACTGAAATCCAGAGAGGCATGAGATGCTAGTTGGCGGGTTTGGGAATGGCAAAATTTTACATGTGTCTCCGTTTGAAGAATCATTATAATGCCAAGAGCCTCCTATGCAACCGAAGACTACTTGTGTAAATTCACAATCTCCTCTGCCTAAAGAGTGTCTTGGTGATGGAATAATTCATGTATGTGTTGTTGAATTTTTTTGTTTGTTGTTAGCCTATTCATTTCTTGCTTATATTCTAAGCATTCTTCTTTGTTGTGTATAGGGTTTCATTCTTGAGCAATACAATGTGGTTCGCCAAATTGATGGCAATATTCGTACATTCTACAACAATATTGATATTGCACCAGTTGAACATGCTCAAAACAGTTTCTTCAAGAAAGTGAATGAGGATGCACACGACTTCTAAAGATTAAACTTCCCTCAACTGTTGCACGTGATGATGGTGATTCTTCAAGAAATATGGAAGACAATGATAAACGCTTTTTGTCTGATCCAATTGATTTTGAAATGATTGAAGAAATTGAAAAAACAATTGTTGCTGAGAAGAAAGCTACAAAATCCGTATCAATGAGTATTGGTAATACATCTTCCTACTCTTTTGTTTTTGTTCATTATATTGTTTCATTTGTATGTATTTATGATTTTTGTGTTTCCATTCAAAAGGTTGTCCTAGTTATACTCTTCATGATTGATGCGCCCCTGCCTAGCTCAATGACTCGACTCCTAGCTCCTCCCAAGCTCTCAAGAGAAACCCGACGAATCCTGGCTGAAATGGATAGGGTGTTCCTTCGACACACCCAAGCGAAGCCTAAGTTGAGGTTAGGTGCTCAGAAGAAGACCAAGCATAAGAGGAAGCCATGTCATTCCATGACACTTAGGCCACGCCGAGGTTCACCAAGCCAAGCTCTCTCTCATGCTCGCGCCAAAGCACCTAGCGCCCGGACAATGGCCCCTTGCGCCCGGCCAACGACGCCGATGAAAGTGGAGCTCGAAGACTTCTCCGAGAGTCTGTCCACTTTGCCCGAGCCATCTTTTGGCTATAATTATGGACCACCTCCAGGGTTCGAGCAACCCTCGATCACCACTCACGAACCCCCTCAAAAACCCTAGCTTGCCGAGTTGCCCTCTCGACATTCATATCCAATTCGTCAAGTCATTCTTGACGTCTATATCCAAACAATTCCGCTGCCAAACCTCCATATTCGACCTACCTTCATCAAAAGACATCCCCAAGACACTCTCGAGATAAGTTGATTAAAGATCCTTCGAGCGCAATTGGCTCCCCGGAGACAGGCGCGCATCAACTGGCATCAGAGCAAGGTTATCTTGTAAGTGTTTATTTTCTTTTACAATCTATCCTTTCAATTCACTCGAGTTTAAGCCCTAATCCGTTCGACCATTGCTGAATTTTTTTTTTCCTGCACTCTAGAATTGCTCACGGCTTTTTGCTCCATAATTACCAAAAAAATTCAAAAAAATTATTCACTTGCCTTAGGAGATCTTCTTGTGAAATACTCGAAGATATTGAAAGATATTTGCCATAAATAATCAGCCCTTGACCTAGAAGATTGCCGAAAATATTGCTTGATTTTCTTGTTAGAATCTTTGCATATCTTTGAATATCCTTTTGTTAAGATTGTTGGTTGTTAAGATTTGATTTCTTATCTTGTTTGGCCGATTACTCTCTCTCCTATCTTGAGCATATCTTGCTTTCTTTCTGCATTAATCTCGAACCATAACCAAAAATCTCCAAAAACAAAGTCGAGATCTTAAATCAAAAAAGAAAAAGAAAAGAGTTAAGTCTTAAAAGAAGACTTCTAGTTCGGCCAAGGCACAACCCAAATAAGGTAACCCTTGAGTCTACACTGTGTTTGGTTCGTCCATTTCATACCTCTCCATCGTCTAGAGTCGCTTGATAATTCATCTTGTCTTTGCATGCTACTTTCTTGCATTTGTGATTGATTAGTTTGCATAGTGCCTTGCTGGATTTTCTTGCTTTGTTTTCGGTTGTATCTTGAGACCTAAGCCAGCCAAGACCGCCAAATGGCCAGCCAAATTAGACACCTTCGAGTGCTTTGTTTGGTTACTTGTTTAGACAGTAACACTTGCTTGGTTTCATTGCTTTGTTCTTCCTTTTGCGCACTTGATCTCTCGCCATGGCTATCTCTATAGGTACCTTTACCGACCTGGAAGATCAAACCAACTCAGGCATCAACAACGACCAACAACCCATCCTTCCCAACCCTCCTCAAGAAACTGCCCAAGTAGACGACCAAAATTCAAGAATTGCAAGAGACTTGGCAGACGCTCTTGAAGAAATCCGAGCCTTAAGGTCACAGATGGCCTACATGGAGCAAGAACAACGATCTCTCTCGGTCACCCTAGCCCCAGCTCAAGCCACAAACCAAGGCCGAGATGCACAACAAGAACTTCCGGGGCTTGTTACTCAAAGCTCCCATCAAGTGCATCCAACTCGGTCTTCTCATGAGAAAGGTAAGTCTGTAATGCCTTCTAGCTCTCAACAATAGCCCTTGAGGCGACTCAACTCTATCATTGAGAGTCTCCAAGAAGGAGAAGATGATCGCTTCAGACCTTTGCCCTCACCCCTCCCAACCGAGAGCGAAGGCCACACTAGTGAAGATGATCATCGATCACAAGAAGAGAGATCTGCAGAGCGCCTCAAAGCACATCAAAAGGAGAATGACAATGCTCCAAGAAGAGAAAGAGAGTGCCCTGCTCAAGTGCTCAGAAGTGCACAACGCCGAGTGCCCGAGCGCAACCAAGACGACTCCGGGCCCTCCCGGCGCCATAGGCCCAAGCGTGCTTCTGCATTTGATGTTGAGCAATTTGCTCATTTTCAAAGTCCAAGGAGTCCATGGGAACACCCCCAAATGACGAAGACTCCCAAGGAACACTTTCCCGGGATGGCTTCAAAGAGTTCGACTCCGACAGCTTTGAGGACGCAGGTAAGTATAATCCTCGTCAATTTCATCCTCCATTATTGGAACCAATTGAGAATTTGCAGGTGACTAGTGACTACATTCCCCCTGAACGCAATGCTATGATGCGCCCGGGAATGGAAGCTAGACGCCCGGGCATTGGCTATAGGCGCCAAGAGGAAGAGCGCCGAGGCGCAAGACGCGGCATTGAGCCAAGGGAGCGCGCGCGCGCGGGGCACCAACCCTATGAGTATAGGCGCCAACCACATGTAGATAGCTCACCTACTACAAGTTCTGAGGATGGAGATCCTAGAGACCACCGTCGCCAAGGAGATAGACACCAAAGAGATCGTCACCATGCTGCGAGTGACGATGACATTCCAAGACTCGGAGGAGCTCGACGTGCAAGAGATGATGAGCGACGCCCTAATGTCCAAGGACGTCGTGATATTAAGGTAAAAATCGAACCCTTTCCTGGTGATTACGACCCCTCTTTCTTTCTTGAATGGACGCAGGCAACCGAGTACGTCCTCAATCATTGTCACTACGATGAGTATGAGAAGGTCGAAGTGGCAACACTTCATTTCACCGGGGCTGCGAGAACGTGGTATCATAGGCTTGTCCAAGACAGACAAAGACGCAATCTCCACCCTATTCGACAATGGCATCAACTTGTCTTTGCTATGACAAGGAAATATGTCCCGGACGACTTCAAGAACAAGATGAAGTTGGAGATTGCTATGTGCAAACAAGGAACCATGACACCATTGGAGTTCTTTGCAAAGTTGGAAGACATTCACTTCAAGGCAGGAATAAGTACGTCTCCTTCAACTTTGAGGACAAAGTTTTTGAGCGGTCTCAACACTACTTTGAGAGACCAACTAGAAGTCCTTCCCATCAAGGACATCAATAGCTTGACGCACGCAGCCATGCAATTGCATAATCAATTGGTTCGAAAGAGAGCATGGCCGGCGTCACAAACAAGAAGGTATGATTCTACTCCTTTAACTTCGGTTACTACTAATCCATCTTCTTCTAGTGTTTTGAAACCATGATCGAGCTCTAAAGAGAAGGACAAGGCGGCAATGCCTCCACCAAAGACAAGTGACATTGAATGCTACAAGTGTGGTGGACGAGGACACATTGGTCGCAACTGCCCTAATCCAAGGAAGGTCCTCTTGACTCAAAATGGTGAATATGAGTCATGTGAAGATGAAGACCAAGAGAAGGAAGAAACCGCCACGGCTTTGACTTTGGTGGCTGAATCCGAGGACTATGATGCTTATGCTTGTCATCCACAAGCAAACAATGATGGCATGGCTCTTGCCCTAGTGACAAGACGCACCCTGCATGTCAAGGATGCCCCACACCGAGATCAAAGGTCCAATCTATTCCAATCTACTTGCGTGGTGAATGTTAATGGTAAGAAAGCTAATCTTAGTTTGATAATTGATGGTGGTAGTTGCTCAAACCTTTTGAGTGACAAAGTCGTAGATTACTTTTCTCTTCCCACTTCTCCTCACCCTACTCTCTATGGTTTACAATGGATTTCATCACAAGGGAGTGACAATGTTGATATGCAATGCTTGATTGCTTTTTCTATTGAGAACTATCATGATGAAGTGCTTTGTGACGTGGTTAAAATGGATGCTACGCATATCTTGTTAGGTAGGCCGTGGCAATTTGATAGAAAGGTGTTTCATAATGGCTTCGAGAATGAGTATACCTTTACTCATAATGATATTCGTGTAAGGCTTTTGCCTATGTCTCCTAACCAGATTTTGCAGGACTCTAAGAATAGGAGAGAACAGCCGAATCCTCAAGCACAAGTGCAAGCAATGGTGCGAAGACACCAAAGAACCGAGAAATTTCAGGAATTGGCCAAGAAGCACAATTGGTCATTCGACCCCATTAAAATGGTTGATAGTGTGTGGAAGGAAGAGGCTGAACAAAGAAGGTTGGAAGCTGCCGAGTTTGGAACTACAACACCAATGCCGCCACCAAGCCTAGAGATCGAAGAGATCGAAGACGTTCTTCCAAACCACCCGGGCGTTTTGCAATCTGTCTCGAGCGTTCCTCATAAATCAGATGGCACATGCTGCGTGCAAAATATTGCTCTGGAAGTTGCCACAAGCGCCCGGACAACCAGGCCACAAACGCCACAGCCACGTACACCACCAGATCCACAGGGCGTTCTCACTATCTACCCAGGCGACTCGAATTCTGTTTCGATCACACTTCATAAATCTTTGGACACATGCTGCATGTCCAATATTGCCCAGGGAATTATTCAAGGCGCCCGGACATTCTGGCCAAGCTTTAACGAGCCCCGAGCGCCCCCGGAACCTCCATTCCAATTCTATGGTTTTGGTAAGCACTTTTTCCCTACTTTTACATTGAATATTGCAATGGGAAATGGTGTTTTCTTGCAGCTAGGTTCAACTCCAAACATAAGAGGAGCAAGTCTTGAATTGCGTGAAACGGGGACGTTTCACAGCCAAGTGGGGGAGGGTGATGCGCCCCTGCCTAGATCAATGACTCGACTCCTAGCTCCTCCTAAGCTCTCAAGAGAAACCCGGCGAATCCTGGCTGAAATGGATAGGGTGCTCCTTCGACACACCCAAGCGAAGCCTAAGTTGAGGTTAGGTGCTCGGAAGAAGACCAAGCATAAGAGGAAGCCATGTCATTCCATGACACTTAGGCCACGCCGAGGTTCACCAAGTCAAGCTCCCTCTCATGCTCGCGCCAAAGCACCTAGCGCCCGGACAATGGCCCCTTGCGCCCGACGAACGACGCCGATCAAAGTGGAGCTCGAAGACTTCTCCGAGCGTCTGTCCACTTTGCCCGAGCCATCTTCGGGCTATAATTATGGACCACCTCCAGGGTTCGAGCAACCCTCGATCACCACTCACGAACCCCCTCAAAAACCCTAGCTTGCCGAGTTGCCCTCTCGACATTCATATCCAATTCGTCAAGTCATTCTTGACGTCTATATCCAAACAATTCCGCTGCCAAACCTCCATATTCGACCTACCTTCATCAAAAGACATCCCCAAGACACTCCCGATATAAGTTGATTAAAGATCCTTCTAGCGCAATTGGCTCCCCGGAGACAGGCGCACATCAATGATACAATCTCCAAAGATGCTGACAATGATACATGTGAAGTCTCATTCGAACATGTTCCATTATAACCTAGCTCTGATAAATTTAATGTATCTAATATGTGCGATGTTTCATTGGAGCAAGTTCCATGACCCCCAACGTCTGGGAAAGTTGCATAATTTGAAGTTTCAGAAGTCCCAATGGAACAATCTGCATTACCATCATCCTGTGGGATAGTTACAGAATCTGAATTTTCTGAAGTCCCATTGGAACAAGTTGGATTACTATCAACTTGTGCGATAGTTACAGAATTTGTATCAACGAGTACTAGTAAGACAAGTTAATCATTTCTTGTTTTTATTCAAAGTATAAGTTAATTTTGTAATATTAATTTAATTTTTTATTTTACTATCATGTCTAATTTACTATGGTTCTACAATAATTGTAGTAAAGTATTGACACATACACTACAGTTCCGAAAGAATTTAATTAAATTGGCCATTACGATACAATAACTATCTGTAGTAAAGCGGAGGAAATTTCTATACATTAAAACTTATACTATTTAGTCTTGGCTTGTTCTATCTCCAACCTCCTACCCGCCGCTTGGCTTGGAGATAGAGACAACGACGACCTTCCTTAAGCTCTTCAATCTCTTATTTTTATAGGTTTATTTTTTCGATATTCAAATACTTCTAGGTTTTCGGATGAAGGCTAGCCCTAATTTGCTTTTTTGTGTTGTGTGTGAGTAAGATCGCCATGCTTGTGTAGCGAAGCAGTGGACTTCGACAATTGAAAAGAGTGGCCACCGAACTTCTTCCTCTCTCTCTCTCTGGTAATTTTTTGCTTGGTTTCTTCAGTTCTTGGATTTTTGTTTCTATATGAAATTTTGGTCAGAATCTGGATGTTAAAGTGTATACAATGCAATACCTTTGTCCTCGGTTTATATATAACTTTCATTGTGTCACATCCATCGGCTTTTCCTTCTTCCTAGATTTCTCAGTTCGTTCATCTCTTGATTATATCTCGGTCGCTTCCTCCGATCTCCATCTAGGTGAAGGTAAAATCTGCATTTGAATTTTTTAGTATTTTAAATATATATTTTTCCTTCTAAATTATGTCTCAAATTTTTCTGTCCATAATTTATCATTAAACCACACTTCACTAGTAGAAAAAACACTTGTTGAGGCGATAAAAAAAGAACCTTGTGGAGGCCGACACCGCTCGGTTCAACTGAGGGGGTTGCAACAAGTAAATTCTTATTGAGGCGTACATATGTTTGCCTCAACAAGTGGCTTGTTGATGCGGTCAAAATGGTGCATGCCTCAACAAATAACAAGAGAATGCCATAAAATATTCCACTGCCCGCCTCAAATACATCCCCGTCCGCCTCAAGTACTATCATGCCCGCCTAAAATAACATCGATTTACAATGAAAAAACGTCTCAAATTATATCAGATTTGTCAGAACGCCTCAAATTATATTAGATTTGTCATAACGCCTAAAAACACAAACTTTTAGAACAAGGGGGGAAATTGGATCCAAATTATGAGATTCTCGTTAAGTAGAAACAAGTTACAATCAAATTTTTCAATAAATAAACAACACCTCAATTTGTAGGAAAATGGAAACAATTTGATCCTAACCAGGGCCGTCCAATGGCTTTTGGAGGCCATGTTCAAAATTTAAATACGATTTTCGATAAAAATTATTTTAATAATTTAAGGGGTATACAACTAATAAAATAGTTATTTTATCATTTAATTAAGACTTTCGGTAAATATTATTTTAATATTTTAAGGGGTATACAAATAATAAAATAATTATTTTATCATGTAATATCTGATATAATTTTAAATAATTACTAAAATAATATATATTTAGAAACATGTATTGTTTTTCCATCAATGAATTTAAAAATTATATTCTAAGCCATCAATCAACTCTAATTTATTGAGTATTCCATGTATTAGTAAGAATTTTTAATTTTTCAAATAATCAAAGTAATATTGTTTAAACTTAATAATTTTAACTTAGTATATTTAAAAATACAAATGTTCATATTTACAAAGGTGAATAAAAATGGAGAAAAACTGAAATTTATGGTCCCATAAAATTCTTAGCACTTAAAATCAATAGTTTTTTAAACATTTTATTAATGAAACGAGGGAAAGATGGGATGGGCAAGGGTTGCACACTTGCACAAAATCTAAAATAAGCAAAAATGTAAGAATAAGCAAAAATGGAAGAATAAGCAAAAATAGAAGAATGGAAGAATAAGCAAAAATGGAAGAATGGAAGAATCAACAAAAATGGAGGAATGGAAGAATCAACAAAAATGGAGGAATGGAAGAATCAATGGAGGGGCATTAGAACACGGGTCTCAAGATTACAATTTGCTATCTTAACCACTAGGCTAGTTTTATTTCTTTGCTTTATAAAAACAACTATTATACTTATTTTATATTAGGCCTCCAGATTTTGGGCCTTAAGATTTTTGGGGCCCTGTGCGGTGGCCCATCTTACACACCCTCAGGGTCGGCCCTGATCCTAACATACCAAAAAAAGATACAGATCTCCTTCTTGCTCGTGCTTCTGCTTCTGCTTCTTCTTCTCCCTTTTGAGAAATAGTTTCAGATTTTCTTCCTGGTAATTGGGTTTTGAGAAACAAATTTGGTTGAACACGCCAGGTTGAACATTTTCATATTACAAACCCTACTCTTCAACAACATAAATTCGAAACTCAGATTCCATCGATAAACTTTACAGTTTCATATCGCAAACCCTAATATATTACCTGGATGAAATTGAAGCTTCACAGCTTTATATCACAAAGTTGTGTCTCACCATCAACTCCTCCCCTAAGCTTCAACAACAGAAATGGTTGAAATCTCAGTTTCAGCTTCAACAACAAAAATTGAAGCTTCATAGTTTCAGCTTCAATGGTCGAAATCTCAGCGACGAAAACGTCTGAAATCTCAGCGACGAAAACGTCTGAAATCTCAGTTTCAGATCTGTGTTCCCTTGACCTTGACAATTCTGGTG
Organism: Oxyria digyna; assembly: GCA_029168935.1. Taxonomy (NCBI): domain Eukaryota; kingdom Viridiplantae; phylum Streptophyta; class Magnoliopsida; order Caryophyllales; family Polygonaceae; genus Oxyria; species Oxyria digyna. The sequence goes on from JAPVLV010000013.1 coordinate 26,859,003, forward strand.
AGTCCCAATACACTTCAATGGCGATTCCCTAGTCTTCCATCACCGCCGCCTGCAACGTCTCCTAAGCTACCGCCTCGGATTCGCTTCTCTTCCTCTCCTTCAAGCTCCTCCGTCGCCTCATATCCGCCTTTCTTCCTCTCCCTCAAGCTCCTCCTCCGCCCCGGATCCGCCTCCTTCATCTGGTATAGAGAGAACGAAGAAGATAGGAGATAGTTTTTGAGAGATTGAAGGTGGTTTTTAAAGATAGAAAGGTTTTGTTGAGATCTGATATTGAGAGTCAAGATAAGATTTTTGTATATCAATATGTGTTTGTGTTTTTTTTAATTTTGATTTATTGTGAGGTGTTGGATCAGTCAGTTATTTGAGGATCTAATGGTCGTAAATGGTGAACCGTGTGATCAATAGAGAGTCAAACAAATTTTGCTTTGGTATGTAATACGTTCTTGAGGCGTAGAAGGGTTTGTGGCCTCAACAAACCTTTTTGCAACCTCCGTTGTTGAGGCGTATACTATAATGTACCCCTCAATAAAGGTTTGTTGAAGCAAACAATATATTGTAGGCCTCAACAACGGAGTTGCAACAAAGTTTTTTCCACTAGTGCTTTTATATAAGCCAAGGGTTGGTGTGAAAAATTGATGGCTTTCAATCCCAGTTGCCAAAACACATTGCCTTTTACATCAGCATCCTCAACATACTCTACTGGAACTTCAGCATGTGGCATGCTCAGTAGAAAATTGGTTTGGACAAAGCATCGTGTACTATTTACAAAATAAGAAAAACTCACCAAGAAAAACCCATCAATTGATACATATTTCATGGAGTTGATCGATGTACCTTGATCTTTATAGATGAATGGTGACTAATGTATTTCTTAAAGAAGTTTCAACCCATGTTCCAATTAAAGTAGTGAAAGCCGGTGAGGTTGTTGCCAGGAATGTTGTTATTGTTATGTTGCTGCAGTTGTGTTGCTGCTGATTTTTGTGACAAGTTGTGCCTCTACTTGTCCGCTCGGCCTGTAGTCAGGGCCGTTGATGGAGGTGTGCAACCTGACCATCAGAACAGGGCCACCAATTTCTTGGGGCCACATATGTATTAAGCCCATGTAGTATATATGTCGGTATACTGCTTTTATTTTTATTTTTTTGTATAATTTGAAGCATTATTGCGTTAATTAAGTCTCTTTGGAAAACAAAATCAGCCGCTTGCTTTTTTGGAAGTCGACTCTTCGTCTTCTACGCTACTCTTTTCTCCAATCCAGATCTCTTTCCTTAACCATGGCTCCATTAATTTCGCCCTCCTCTTCCAACGGTCCAACGCTATCTCCGGTTCCAATCTTCACCTCTAATTGCTATAAAACCTACGGCAATAGTTCGAGAAAAATCAGAAAATTCAACCTCTTCTTCACTCATCTGTTCTATACTTCTATATTGTGGGTTTACATTATTTGCTCTACTCCTCGGTGCCTCCTCAAGAGTTTGCAGTTCAAAATTCCATCTCTAGCATTCTACAACTTCAATTCCAAGTAAGTTTTCCACAGTGTACGGTGTACCAATTCTATTTTTTAGGGTTTGTCTAAAGTAGATGAAATTGATTTATGTTTAGCCATTTAGGATTTAATTTCGGATGTCTAGGTCTTAATTTTGTATTTGAATTAGTCAATCAATTATCCTAGTATGATTCGTAGCCTATGCTGCTAATTGGATTTCCTAAATTGCAAAATGGGTTAGCTAAACTTAAAGGCCTAAATTGATAAATGATAATGGGGTTTATGTAGGTACAGACGTACAGTATATAGGTGACTATTGCAGTTAACTTGAGAAAGTTAACTGTGATGAGATTATCGAAGAATTTGTTTCTAAAAAAGTTCGAAGGAGAACCCTGTTTAAGTGAATGCATTTGTTAGTTTAAACTTTTAGCATCTGAAGTTTGTATTTGTAAGACAAATTTAATATATATGAAATTATGTTTTTTAAGCGATTTGTTTTTGTATAGTAATGGGGCCAATTTTTAATTTTAGAACAGGGTTTCAAAAAAGTTTGAGACGGCCCTGCCTGTAGTAAGAGTTTTATTTATAGATTAATTCATTGAGATTGATTTAAAAAAGGTTTGGTTTTTACGTGTGTGATTTTGTTGACCCAGATTTTGTTGCACTAGTTTTCAAATCCAATAGCGGTTTCTTTAGCGCGTTTGATGTATTTGTATAGGAGGAGATGGTAGCCCAACATTATAGTAGTCCGCTTGGAACTAGGATAAAATCCAAGTATTTTTCACTCCACTTCATTCTCTCTATCATAGATTGTTGTTCAAGATAAGAGCTTGCCTAAAATGTTTTGTTGTTTATCCTATTTTCTATAGTATGTATCATGATGCTGAATTGAATAGATTTATAACGAAATTGTGTGTTGAGGCATATTATTGAGGGAGCTCGGCTGGGTGTGAATGATGTAACAATCATTAAAAAGAGATATAGTTTAAAAAGTATTATCATGCGAGATAGAATGTTACATATAATTAGCAAAAATTGAATGCAGTTCATGTTCGCCTTCATTAATTCTCAAAATAAAGTAATGCACCATGTGAAAGTCATCTAACTGTCCATCACTATCGACCTGCAATTCTCCATCGTAATGGTCAAATAGAGGTTTTCAATTGAATGTACTAGATTCGATACAAACCGGTAGCTCTGCCATTTGCATATACATGTGAATATATAGAATTATAGATATGTAACTTACAAACACTTGATTCATTAGGACTATACAAGTCCTTTTTCAGTACGTGTCTATGGACTAAAAATAGGTTAAATACGACCAAACTTCCATACAATCTCCACACAAACATGTGAGTACATCAAGATTTCAAGTGTTCTTGAGATTCTTGTAAACTTAGCTTTCTTAGAACATGCTATTGAATCGTTGGACTAAAAATACAAGCTGAAAGTTTATTGAAAACAATTTGAAATAGTGGTAACTAATCGGAATTTTCTGCAAAGAGAGACATACTACATGGAACTAACAACAACAACAACAACTGGAGTAGAGTGTTGGGGATATGAATTGCGCAGCTGAATTTCCAGCATTGTGACATTGTATGTTTAGAACTTCATTAAAATTGATCTTATTATGACATTGTATGTTTAGAACTTCAGTAAAATTGATCTGATTGTTGTTCTAAACCGGGGATATGAATGCAGCTAAATTTGATTTGTTTTGAACTTCGGGAAAATCAGTTTGTGGATTGTTGTTCCTGCAAATTTTTTGTTTGCCTCAATTTATTTGGTCCTAAAATTGATATGATTGTTGCATCCAGCATCTGGAAAAGCTCCAGGAATTTTGGGATATTTTGGATATTACTGATAAGTTTCCCTGGGTTGTCGGACCCCAGCGACAGTCTAGCGAAAAGACATATTGCCAAGCTAATTTAGGTTTACTAAAGTTCTTCTTGAAGTCAAAAGTTCTCGGTTATGTAGTAATACTACAACTTCAACTTTTATTTTTTCAGGAAATGGTTGTTCTATGATGTTGTATTTCGATCCCACTAATCCGAGAGAAGTGCACCGGAGTAATGACTTGTCACAATTTAGTTACAATTTTTATGTTGATGTTGATTTTTCTCTCTCTTCAAGATGTCGTGTTATTTGTCCCGATCCAGCTAGGTATACTTTATTATGTATGATGCATATTGAGAACATTGTTTGATTAATTACACATGAATGATTGTTGGATCTTCATCAGAATTGTTTTGTTATAAATAAATATTATAAAATTCAGGATCATCGAGCATATTGTGTATAGTAGCGACCAATAGTAGAACATACAATGTTACTGTTGTTATAACATATTAACGACAATGGAAGTTTATTGCGGTTCTAACAAAATTATTACACAAATTATTACGGTTGTTAACTAGTTTATTTTGGTTTTGCAACACCGTTGTGAATATGTGAAACGTAGTAAAAATGTAACCGTAGTAAACAAAACACTACAACCACTTTTATTACAGTTCTGAATCGTAGTAAAACATGCATTTGAGGTGTAGTAAAACTGACATTTTGTACTAGTGATTGACCATTAAACTTAGTGGCACACTCAATAGCTCGGAAGATTTTACCAACATATGGTTTGAAGTTGATCATCACAAACATGAGTGTAATACTAAGCACTCATGTTTGGAGAAATAGAAAGGCCACTTGTTCTCTATTTTTACACTTGCCTAAACACAAAAAAGAAAGATGTGAGTTAGCATGTTCATTTTAATAGGAATATGTGTTCATTGATTGATGTCAATGTGCTCACATGGAACACATAAGTGAATATTTAGACATATATATTATGAATGTTAAGTATGTGTTCGTATCGAAAATATATGTGTTCATATGTATATAATTAATAGCAATTGTGTTGGTATGCACATGAAAAGAAAATAAAAAGAACTCATGTATTCATTTGTCAAAGCATATGTGTTCATGCATAAACACATATTTGTTTAAATGACGAAAATTTATAGGAGATCAATTGTTTTAGTAATTTACCTTGTTCCATACCAATTTGTTTTTTAAAGGATTACAATAAGACAAAAGTGTTTTATACAACAACCTCCAAAAACAAGCTACTAGGCACACAATTGATCTCCTCATTCTTTCCTTAAGCTATTATTCTCATGTGATATCCTCCCTAAATATTAGACTTAGTAGCTTATACAAGTTTAACGTCTAAATAATGATTAAATGTTAAAATCGTAAAATTATGAATCATAAGTTTTTAATAACTTAGCTTGTATAAAATTTAGACAATTATGTGTTCAAATTGAGCAGTAGAATGTATTAATGTAGTACAATTTCTAAAATTTGGTCCAGTACTTTCTATAACATTCTTTGCTTATTATTGAACCACACATTTTCAGTGGCAAACTAGCAATTCGATACACAATCAGCAGATTCCTCATCTTCATACGCCACGTGGCGACATCTCAGTGGATTAGGAATAATATCCCTTTTCCACCTCAGCTTCCAAACAACAGCCAACCAGCCAACGGACTCATCATCTATAGAGATTAGAGAGAGGCTAGCTTATTCCTGGCTTCTTCTTTTACTCTCATTCATGCTCAAACTGAACTTATCTCTAATCAAAGATTCAAAGGAGTCTGAATATTTGCCATGGAGGCCATCAATGCACTAGGATTGAAACCCATCTGCCTCCTCCCTGATAAAACCTCAAAACCCAAAAGGGTTTTCTCAATCCCTCGCCTCAAATCCCCAACAAACCAGAAGAACGATACATTGTCAAGGGTTCTCCATAGCAGCAGTTTCATCCTTGTTTCTCCTTTCTTTGCTCCCAAACTAGGTCTTTCTTTGACCTATCAGGAAGCGCTTCAGCAGTCCATTAATGGCAGCTCTGGAGGTGAATTTGACACTGGTGGCGGCTCCTTTGATGGAATTGTGAGCTTTGCAACTGAAAACCCAATTGTGATTGGGGGAGCTCTTGCGATTTTGGCGGTGCCTTTTATTGTATCTCAGTTCTTGGGGAAGCCCAAACCATTTGGTGTGGAGTCTGCTAAGACTGCATATGCCAAATTGGGGGATGATCCCACTGCTCAATTGCTTGATATTAGGGCTTTGAAGGATATCAAGGAGATGGGTAGTCCTGATATCAGAGGGCTCACCAAGAAACCCGTTTCCATCGTTTATAAGGGAGATGACAAACAGGGATTCTTGCAGAAGCTTTCCCTCAAATTCAAGGAGCCAGAGAACACCACATTGTTCATCCTAGACAAGTAAAATGACTTGCATTTACTTTTTGTTTCTGTAGAATATTTCTAAAAGATATTTATATATATATATATCATGCTTACTAGCACATTATACATCACCTTGATTGATGAAGAGTTTGTGATGGTGGATGTCAAGGAATATGCACTTCTTACTAGCACATAATTTATATGACTTTCAAGAGCTTGATATAGTTGAACTCATGTTGTAACAAGGTTTGATGGTAGCTCTGAGCTAGTTGCCGAGTTGGTTACTGCCAATGGATTCAAAGCTGCATATGGAATAAAGGATGGAGCAGAAGGATCCCGAGGATGGATGGTCTCTGTATCTTTATCAAACCGATTCAATAATTCAAATTCACAACTGGAAGTACGAAACATATACTCATAAGATTGCTCTATTGTGTTTCAGAACAGTGGCCTCCCTTGGTTACTCCCGAAGAAATCCTTTAGCCTGGACTTTGGCGATTTGAGTCTTCCTGTATGTCCAAAGTTTAAATTATGAATCATGATCTGGTTTTATCTTTATGAGCAATGCCTGAGTATTATGTTTCAAATGCAGGAAGGCGCTGATGCAATTCCAGTAACCTTGGGGCTAGCTGCTGCCACTGGACTTGGCGTTCTGGCATTCACGGAGGCCAGTCCAAATCGCCTATTTTTACTATACTCATTATCTAACAAGTTACTTCCCAAATACTATTGTTCTATTCTTTTTTATTAATAATCTTTATTTCCTTTTCCAGTTGGAAACAATTCTTCAGGTTTTAGGCTCAGCTGCAATTATCCAAGTCATTAGCAAGAAGCTATTGTTTGCAGAGGCAAGATCATTTAAGCTTTCCCCTCAAATTGTTCTTTTTAAATTATTACAAAGAAACCTTCAGCTAACCTTGTACATATATCACAACAGGAAAGAAAGCAAACACTGGAACAGGTTGACGAGTTTCTAACCAAAAAAATTGGTCCCAAGGAGTTTTTCTCTGAGTTGAAGGTGTGCTATTACCATCTTATTCATACTTGATTAGGGATAGAGACAACTGCATTACCATGATTGTGATTGTCATTTATGAATTCACTCAGGATATTGGAGTAGCTCTTCTCCCATTGCCAGTGAGCAGCAAATCTCTTCCTGCACCCACAGAATCAAGCTCTGAGTCTTCTCCTCCGAAACCCGAACCCGTCACTGAAGAAAAACTGACAGTGGAAAAGGTAGAAGCTGCTGCTGATGCTGCTGCTTCAGCTCCAGAAATCAATTCGGCCCCCCAAACTGAACCCAAAGTCGAAGCAAAGTCGAGGATTCAAAGGCCGCAGTCACCATTCACCATGGTATATTTTTCTTTATATGTGAGGCAATTGCAGAAATGTTGCTTATCACTCACCATAATATCTCAATTGTTAAACCTTGCAGTATCCGGATTTGAAGCCTCCATCTTCTCCTCGCCCTTCTAAGCCATCTTCGACTCCGACTCCAGCTCCAACCCCAATCACAACTCCAGCTCCAACCCCAATCACAACTCCAGCTCCAATTATAGAAACCAATTCGGCCCCCATCATAACTGAAGCGAAATCAGAGATCATAACTGAAGCAAAATCAGAGATCATAACTGAAGCTAAAACAGAGATCGTAGCTGAAGCTAAAGCAGAAACACACTCTGGAATCGACAGGCCGCTTTCACCATACCCATGGGTAAATTTTCTTAATGCTATATTCATTGATTCAAACATAATTACGGAAGAAATGTTGTTTATCATCCCAAATGATATTTTGATATTTCTTACAGTACCCGGATTTGAAGCCTCCATCTTCTCCTTGCCCATCTCAGCCTTGAAGTATTTGAACGGATTCCAAATGGAAAGCGTACCAGACTGGTTGATTCTTATGAGTTATGATGCATGTAAATCATCCTCGAGCTTCACTTCATAAAACTCAGAACCCTTTTTTTCCATCAGCTGCTTTTGTGATTGTTTGATCTGTAAGGTAAAAATGTCGGTTCTCGTCACCACGATGAGAGTTTTGTTCTACCAGAAAAATATTTAATGTATTCTACTACCACCATGAAGGAAGGTTGTATCAGATCTATATCTGGATATATGTATTTTAATTTAAAATGCGTGAACAATAGTTATTGAAATGAAAAAAATAAAATGAACTAATAAATTTGTAACTAATAAAACATGTAGATCATATGTTTTGGAACACTTTTTTATAAATCACATTTGTTGTGTGAGAGATCGTCTTTCCATTCTTGTCAAAGATTAACACCTTCAAACCATGCTTGTTACCCGTGATAACCTAACATAAAGCTGACCATGAGTAAATACATGTCTCGGAAGATAAACCCAACATGAGATAAAGATTGTCCTTGACTTTTATTGATTGTCATTGCAAAAGACACAATTATAGGAAATTGCCGACGTTGAAGATCAAATGATAAGGTTGAATCTGATAGTCGAGGAATGAGAACTATTTGTCCAATACTACGCCCACTGGAAAAGTTGTATTCTTCATTAATTTTCATTAAATATATAAATTTCATCAAATCTGTATTGTTCATGCAACACACAACAACAACATCAATCCCCATTATATTCCGAAAAACGGGGTATGGGGTGGTCGGGATTGGTATTTCCTTACCCCAACAGGTTGAGAGGAAGTAACCGATATGACCTAAAAGTACAAGAAACTACCACAAGACCTAAAAACCGAAAACAGAAAGGTCAAAACAGAGAAAAAGAGAGTGAGAGAGAAAGAGTACACGGCTTCAAGAAGCCCGAGTAACGAGGATACATCGCTCCAGGAACCCCAGTTCAAGCTTCTGTAACTCGAATCTTTTCCCTCCACAAAGCTTTGTCTTGCGCCACGTCAACTGAAAGCTCCAAAGCGGCGAGGTCCTTCCGGATGACCTCCATCCAACTCTTCTTTGGTCGCCCTCTACCACGACGGTAGTCCCCCAACGCCAGAACTTCACAACTGCGAACTGGTGCACCAAGTGGCCTCCTCTGAACGTGGCCTCCTCTGAACGTGGTCAAACCATTGAAGTCTAGATTCTCGCAACTTATCTTTAATACTAGACACTCCAACTTTTCCTCGAATAACTTCATTTCAAACCCTATCCAATCTAGTATGATTACACATCCAGCGTAGCATCCGCATCTCAGCTACCATAATCTGTTGCTCCTGAGCTACGATAACTGGCCAACATTCACCTCCATAGATCATCGCTGGTCTGACTACCATCCTATAGAATTTACCTTTTAGCCTAAGGGGGACTTTCTTGTCACACAAAACTCCAGAAGCCTGTCTCCAACGATGCCAACCTATCCGAATCCTGGACTTGATGTCCTCATCCACTCCTCCATTTCTCTGCAAGATAGAGTCTATGTACTTAAAGGAGTCTCTCACGCACACAGAAGACTCTCCAAGCAACAACCCCACACCCCTGTCTGACGAAGCTCCAAAATCAAACTCCACATACTCTGTCTTGGCTCGACTCAGTCTGAGGCCCTTTGGTTCTAAAGTTGCTCTCCACTCTTCCAATTTGTTACTGACTCCCTCTTTGGACTCGTCAACCAACACAATATCATCTGCAAACAACATGCACCATGGGACCTCCCCTTGCAAGTCACCTATAAGCACATCCATCAAAAACGTGAAAAGGAAAGGACTTAGAGCTGATCCTTGGTGCATCCCAATCCGAACCCCAAAGTAGTCTGTATCTCCGCTCGGCATGCAGACGCTTGACTTCACATCCTGGTACATATCCCTCAGAATTCTAATGTACGTCCCTGACACACCCTTAGCTTCCAAGCACTCCCAAAGCAGTTCCCTAGGCACATTGTCATAAGCCTTTTCTAGAACAATAAAAACCATGTGTAAGCTTTTCTTCCTCTCTCTGTAGCTCTCAATGAGACGCCTCATCACATGAATAGCTTCCACGGAAGACCTTCCCGGCATGAACCTAAATAGGTTACCAGAAACTTGGATCAAGTTTCTTAACCTCAAATCAATAAGTTTCTCCCAGATCTTCATAGAATAACTAAGGAGTTTGATTTCCCTGTAATTACCACAGTCCTGCACATCTCCCTTATTCTTATAATCTGGGACCAACTTACTACACCTCCACTCATCAGGCATTTTAGCTGTTTTGAGAATAACGTTAAATAGAGTTGTAAGCCAGTCCAAACCTCTAACCCCCAGGCATTTCCAAGCTTTTGTAGGAATCTCATCTGAGCCAAAAGCGCGTCTATTCTTCATCCCTCGGATAACATACTTCACCTCCTCTCTCGAAATACGCCTACTAAAAGTGCAAGAAATAATCCCCCCTCATTCATTCTCTTCCGGTAAATAATCCCGCCAACGATCCTTAATTTCCGCATCATCAACCAAAACTAGTCCGTCTACAGCTCTATTGATTTTCCGTTGTTCGTCTGGATTGAATTTCCTGCTCTATTGATTGATGTCGCCTCCTTCTATATCCCTCATTCATTCTCTTCCGGGTCGTCGAGGTTACGAACCCTGTTGAGTTTCTCTTCACTGCCTTTACCTTTTCATCTCCCCTATTTATTTTTCCCATTACTCCCCTTTTTGTTAGGTCTTGGGTTTGTATAAATTCGTTTCCATGGCTGCAGTATCTCCCAGCTGGTTTCATTGCCTTTCCACATTATCTTCCGTATTCGACCCTTTTCCTTCTTCGATCGGCCTTCCAATGGTGTCCAATTCTTCCCTTCAGATCTCTACTGCCGGCAATGCTCTCCGGAGTGGGAATGGAAAACGTGTCTGGTCCAGTTCGTCTTCCATTAAGCATTGTGTCGCTGATGGTTCTACTGATGTTCACCTCTCTGGTTTGATTTAGAATTGCATTCAGACTGTGGTTGCAATGGTCGGACGGCGTCTATTGGTAATTTCTCATTGGTCCCAAACAGATATTCATTGGAATCTGATGGAGGCCACCTCAGACGGAGTGTTTCCTAATCAAATGGAGGATCTATGTTAAACTCCCTTCTCTTGATGTCTTCACCCAAGCTCTTCGTTGCAGGTGATTATCATCTACATCTTCTTAAATCGAATTGAATTCAGTTTTTATTATTATTTTGAGATATTGTTATGTTCAAGTCTTTCATGGGGAATTGATGAACATGGATTTAGAGATGCCTAGGTTAGTGAAGATGAGCTCTGCATATTTTCATTATAAAAACTATCTCCTTAGAATTTCGAAACTTTGTGAGCTTACCAATTTTGAAACTATATTGTGAATGTTTTTCCCCCTTAATATGATGTTTACTATAGATGTGATGGTTTTGTTTACTGATTAGTTGCATCACCTCCAGGTACCCTTTTTAAGCCTAAATATGCAGACAACTGCTAAAGATCTTACACGAATGAGTGTTGCCCAAAGACTCTTTATTGAGGAAGTATGATCTATGCCTCTGTTTCTCTTCAATTTTAGATCTAGAAGTTTTATTATCTTAAAAGATGTATTCCAACCTCATGTTTTGGCCCAAGAGGATGGTAGTATACAGATTTGTGGCACGGAGAGCATTTATTTAGGAATAATGGTCCAAAATGCCTTGGTGTTTAATAATTTAAAGAATGCATGCTTTGAACTTTATGAAGCTACAACTGAATTCCCTCCATTAATTTGTTGATTTTTATGAAAATACAAATTATGTTTAAATCAGTAGTTATTGTTTGTGTTGACTGACACATCATCACTGTTGTTATAAGTCATTGGATACATCAGATTTTATTACTTACAAGGAGCATTACTTATGCAGGATACATCCAAGGGAGTTGGTTGATGGTTTTGAGAGTGAAAAAGGGCTATCCTTCAATCTTTGGAGAAATTTAGAACTCATGTTATCATGTGTGATGATCATGATAAAGAGATTGTATAAGTCAAATGACATCCTAAAATAAAAAAAACTCTAAAGGTGCGTGCTATGCTCTTTCATTTTGAATTTGATGTTGATTTTAGTAGTAATTAAAATTGACAACCAATTGATGGGCTTGAACTTTATAAGTAGCTGGATTTATATATGCAGGCAGAAAGGAAGATTTCAGTTCTTGCAGCCATCTGTATCATTCTTTTTACTCCAAGTTATTGGGGTCTGCTGGTTGTTTCAGAACAATGAACTACCTATCCGCTAATCATTCCAGTTTCCTTTATTTCTTTCTCCTGTTATCTAATAAGTCTATCTTGATGTGCAATTATCTGGCTGATAAACCGATAGACATGGTCTCTAATGCGGTGAGTTATTCTTATCTATCAATATATGCAATTATCATTCATTAATAGCTTTATATGCTCTATATAGTCACTAAGTTTTGGGAGATGAATCTTATTGCCTAAATATAAGATTTTCCTATAAATCTTTGTTTTAGTGTTGTGATCTGAATGATGAGAAAATGATTAAGTAGCAAAGTCAAAAAATTTGTAAAACATTCATTAGAACTATGTTTTGCTTAGGTGGTGGAAATTTAATAGATTTGGGGATGAATCATTGATATATTGAACATGTTCTTGATGATCCTTAGTCAGTATTGCTCCAGAAGTTATGTTGCTGCGTCCATTGAAAGTGGAATATTTTCTATTTTGTAACAAAAAAGTCATTATTTTTATTGTGGAGGAGCAATTGGTCAACAAAAAACTGCAGCAACATGGCCTTTTTTTATCCTAGGATAAACTTATGTATGCTACTTTAAGCTATGTTCGAGCAAGTGTTTCAAACCTCTTAAATACAAGAGACATTCATGCATACAAATAAACATGTGAGATGATTACAATTAATTCGTTGTTATCCTTTAGTTTGATTTCGTTTTATTAATTTTCAATTACATCGCTTTTCTGAAGGCCATTGGTGAATTGAAAAACAAAAATTATTACTTTACAAGAAGTATAATGAGTTTTCCTTACCATTAAATATTTTTGTATGCATGTTGTTCACATTAATCATAGATCTACAATTTTGTAATTGTTTATTTCCAATTATCATAGAAATTAATATGCAATAATTCAGCTCTAAGGTGAATTACGAACCATCCTTAATTTTTATAATGAATTTTCCTTTAACTTACCTTCTATATAATCGTAGAGTATCCTAGCGTGTTTGTTTCTACATAGCAAGCACGAATTATATACTAAGGTAAGTTTTCACAACCCATCCTGAGCCCCCTGAGGTTATATACTTTATTTTACGGTGGAATCTGATTTAATTTCACCTAAGCATGTATTTCACCCTCCATTCACATAAGGTTGTTATTTTAATCCACAAATTTTGTTGTAAAGTGTCTATTATTTTAAATTTTTAGGTGTTTATTAGTGATATACAAGATTTCTTACTAAATGTGCAAATCCTCCTTGTTTATTGTAGTGTTATCATTGTATTTCATAAGAGTTGTGTCACACGCAAAGATGACAACCTGTCTTTGTTATGCTCACAAGGCTGTTTTGTACAAAGCTCAAGAAATGTACCTTTCTCTGTTCAAGTGAAAGTTCTGATGCTACAACAACCATTTGGAACGACGTTGGCAGTAAATATGAATGTGTTTTCAGTTTGGAGGTACTCCTAAATCATAAGCTTCAGGTATTCAAGAATGTTAATTAAGTTGAATTGAAAAAGAACTTGGATACATGGAGGGCACATGGAGAGTGGTCATTGCTATACTATTGTTTTTCTTAAATATGAATTGGAAGTTTTTGTGCATCCCATTAGCAAGCACCCAAAATAGATTTTAGGTCTCGACATATCTTTCCTTTTTAAGATGGGTGTAATATAGAAGATTGTTTGCAGTTTGATATGGGTCTACTGATACATTAGGGGAGTGTTGTTGACTTTCTTTTGATTTGCCATACTCTAAAGTTGCAAATTTTCTGTATAAATGGCCTTATTCTAAAAAAAAAGCAAAATTCGTTTATGGTAGTGAGTAATTGTCCATACCCATATGTTGTTCTGGTAAACAATTTTACATTTTTGGGTTCATATCTTATTCCCCATTTCCCTGTTTTTTGCATTATTTAGTTGTTAAACTTTTCAATTATTTTCATTTGGAAGCCAATGTAATTAGTTGGCGAATTGCTTACATCGACCGTACACAACTGAGGGTTTGTTTTAAAGAGTGGTTTCTTAAGGGGAATAAACTTTTAGTCGTAAAAATTTAGTTTTGCACCGACTCAAAGTCCCTGGTTATAAAGTCCAATCCAGGTTAAAATTGAATTCATATCACGGTTCTGTAAAATTTGGATTATAAGGTATACTTTTTACATTGATTCTGAAAATTCTGAGTTATAAAGTCTCTAGACGGTTAAAATCCATGTTATAAAGTTGAATTTAAAATACCACGTTGTAGAGTTTTAATACTTTATACCCCAGAATTTTTAGAACCGTAGTGTAAAGTCAATTTTTTTAAAATCAAAAGCTAAACGCCACGTGATAGCGTTTTTAATTTGGTGTAAAAACAAAAAAAATGGGTTCAAATAAGACCCCATTTCTTAATTAAGGGTGCTTAATCTATGCTCTTAGGATGCTTATCATTAATTTGGAGATGTCAAATGAAAAAAACTCTCCTTAATTTTTAGTGTACTTTGCTTGAATTGGGTAAAGATAAATGTATCTTTCCTCTTGAGCATCACCATCATATTATGATCCAAATTTTATTTTTTGTTTAATATCTCAATTATAGCATTGTAGGTCATTCAGATTATAATATAGTTAGGGGGGGGATTCTTGCTTAGTTTTTTAATGTTCCTTGCTTAGATCAAATTGTATGACAAATTGAAGGCTTTTGATAACTTTTTCAATAATAACAAAATCGCTCATTCAGAAATTACAAAAACGGCCCAAATCGGATGATAGATTGAAGTAATTATTTTTAAAAACATAGGGTGTATAATCGTCGAGATCAAATCAGAAGAAAACCACATTAAAAAGCAAAAGAGTATGTGATTATTTATATTCCTCTACATTACATGTGTACTTTTTTATATGATCCGCTCCATTTTATAGGCTGCGTCTATATGCACACGTTTTTTTTTGCTAAATGCACACTATTCTGTGCGGTAACAATTGCAGTACACGTCTGTGCGTTAACGCTTACCGCACCAAATGACTCAGGGGCATTGTTGGAATTTTTTCTGAAACCTATACGACGCTGGTGCGGTAATTCTTACCGCACAGATCTGTGCGTTAACAATTACCGCACCAGATTAATACGAGATTAACAAAAAAAAAAAAAAAAATTGATTAACACCTGTGCGGTAAGAGTTAACGCACGGGATTAAAAAAAATTTAAAAAAAATTTAAATTTTTTATTAAAAAAATTCCTGTGCGGTAACCTTTACCGCACAACTTTTTTTTAAAATTTTTTAATTTTTTTTTAATTTTTTTTGAATTAATCGCGCAGATTTTATTTTAAATAAAATATATCTGTGCGGTAAATATAACCGCACAGATCTAATAATTATCGCTTCAGTCTCATTGCTCTAGTGGTAAGGCATTGTGCATCCTTTGTAAGGTCTCATGTTCGAGTCTCAACTCCAACACTAAATCTTTTATTTTATTTGTGAAAAATAAATAAAAGAAGAGGAGGGTGAGAAGGATTGAACTTGAGACCTTATGCACAAATATTTGGTGTGAAACCACCACACTAATGAGTTCTCATGATATGTTTGTAATTTTATTATTACATGTTACAATAGAACTTGGTTCCATCTTATTTTATTATTAATTTTTTTTATCTTGGTCCCATATAATTATTGAATTAATTATAATAATAAATTCAAAAAAAAATATTATTCAAATAATCAGATGTTTTGTATTATTATTATTTAGCCTTTTTAATATATATTATTATTTGAATATTTTTACTATTTTTCATGTTTTGATAAATCTTTTTATATAAAAATACTACAATTATAAAACAATAAAACTTATATTACTTTTTAAGATAAAAAAAGTATGATAATCAATATTAATCTCAATTTAATCTTTCAATAAATTCTAGACATGGCAAACGACCCAAACGCTAAAAGGCCTTAAATGGGCTTAAGGCCCAATTTGACAAAACGATGTCAGAATGGAATGAAACTTGATTTCAATGCCTATTAGAGATATTTGACTATGTGGATAACTTCCAATCACAACTTCTAACTTTTCAAATAGCACCTCCTTTGTAAATATCAAACTAGTGATAACTCTCTAACTTGTCGCAATATGTATGGTCTACAACATCGATGATGATTATTGTTGACAAAATTATAAAACTTAGTCTTATAAGGCATATAAAGTACCAATAAGGTCTCGCTCAAACAAAACGAGGCTCGAAACTATACGTAAACGCTAAAAGGCCTTAAAAGGCCTTAAATGGGCTTAAGGCCCAATTTCACAAAACGACGCCCAAACGATGTCGGAATGGAATGAAACTTGATTTCAATGCCTATTAGAGATATTTGACCATGTGGGTAACTTCCAATCACAACTTCTAACTTTTCAAATAGCACCTCCTTTGTAAAAACCAAACTAGTGATAACTCTCTAACTTGTCGCAATATGTATGGTCTACAACATCGATGATGATTATTGTTGACAAAATTATAAAACTTAGTCTTATTAGGCATATAAAGTACCAATAAGGTCTCGCTCAAACAAAACGAGGCTCGAAACTATACGTAAACGCTAAAAGGCCTTAAAAGGCCTTATATGGGCTTAAGGCCCAATTTCACAAAACGACGCCCAAACGATGTCAGAATGGAATGAAACTTGATTTCAATGCCTATTAGAGATATTTGACCATGTGGGTAACTTCCAATCACAACTTTGAACTTTTCAAATAGCACCTCCTTTGTAAAAACCAAACTAGTGATAACTCTCTAACTTGTCGCAATATGTATGGTCTACAACATCGATGATGATTATTGTTGACAAAATTATAAAACTTAGTCTTATCAGGCATATAAAGTACCAATAAGGTCTCGCTCAAACAAAACGAGGCTCGAAACTATACGTAAACGCTAAAAGGCCTTAAAAGGCCTTAAATGGGCTTAAGGCCCAATTTCACAAAACGACGCCCAAACGATGTCGGAATGGAATGAAACTTGATTTCAATGCCTATTAGAGATATTTGACCATGTGGGTAACTTCCAATCACAACTTCTAACTTTTCAAATAGCACCTCCTTTGTAAAAACCAAACTAGTGATAACTCTCTAACTTGTCGCAATATGTATATCGACAAGTTAGAGAGGTAAGAGATGTTTGGTATTACAAAGGACGTGTTACTTGAAAAATACGAAGTGGTGGTTGAGAGTAACCCACATGGTCAAATACCTCTAACAGTCATAGAAACTAAGTTTCAAACCATTCTGACATCGTTGGGTCGTTTGTCAAGTCTAGAATTTATAGAAAGGTTAAATTGAGAAAAATATTGATTATCATAATATTTTTATCTTAAAAAGTAATATAGGTTTTATTGTTTTATAATTATAGTATTTTTATATAAAAAGATTTATCAGAACATGAAAAATAGTAAAAATATTCAAATAATAATAAATATATTAAAACAAGGCCTAAAATAATAATAATAAAATATTAAACATCTGATTATTTGAATAATATTTTTTTTTGAATTTATTATTATAATTAATTCAATAATTATATGGGACCAAGATAAAAAAAAATTAATAATAAAATAAGATGGAACCAAGTTCTATTGTAACATGTAATAATAAAATTACAAACATATCATGAGAACTCATTAGTGTGGTGGTTTCACACCAAATATTTGTGCATAAGGTCTCAAGTTCAATCCTTCTCACCCTCCTCTTCTTTTATTTATTTTTCACAAATAAAATAAAAGATTTAGTGTTGGAGTTGAGACTCGAACCTGAGACCTTACAAAGGATGCACAATGCCTTACCACTAGAGCAATGAGACTGAAGCGATAATTATTAGATCTGTGCGGTTATATTTACCGCACAGATATATTTTATTTAAAATAAAATCTGCGCGATTAATTCAAAAAAAATTAAAAAAAAAATTAAAAAATTTAAAAAAAAAGCTGTGCGGTAAAGGTTACCGCACAGGAATTTTTTTAATAAAAAATTTAATTTTTTATTTTAATTTTTTTTAATCCCGTGCGTTAACTCTTACCGCACAGATTTGTGCGGTAAGAGTTACCGCACAGGTGTTAATCAATTTTTTTTTTTTTTTGTTAATCTCGTATTAATCTGGTGCGATAATTGTTAACGCACAGATCTGTGCGGTAAGAATTACCGCACCAACGTCGTATAGGTTTCAGAAAAAATTCCAACAATGCCCCTGAGTCATTTGGTGCGGTAAGCGTTAACGCACAGACGTGTACTGCAATTGTTACCGCACAGAATAGTGTGCATTTAGCAAAAAAAAACGTGTGCATATAGACGCAGCCATTTTATATGACAATAAGAGAGAAACACCGTAATTTCCTACACTTCCTCACTCGACACTACGCGATCTTCGGAGTGCATTTGCATTTATGTTTCTAAAAAAAACAATGACCTACACGTATGTGTAAATATAAGTTTTGGTAATTCTTTTTTTTTATTATGCCAACCTTATCAATGAAGTTCTTTTTTTTTAGATTATTACTACAAATATGGTATATTCATGTTAGATGAACGATTTCAGGTAGGAAGTCGGGCCTCCATGGAATTCACATCCACAACTGTAGCGACACCACCAATGACTGCACACATAATAAGTGACTTCCGGTTTATATCCTCTATTCAAAAGTGAGTTCTCTATTGTTGAGGCTATATTAGAGGTCGAGAACATGATTAACCCAGTCCGATTTCGAAACTCCTGTATAATTAAGTTAAACCTAGTTGTTCGTGCGAATAGTTTCGTGTAGAAAGGGAAAAAAAGGCGGCGAGGGACAAATAAGTCGATCTGGACAACGTCGTCGTTTGATGAGCATCCGCGTCTGACTAACCTAATCGACTGAAAACTCTGGAAGTTGGAAGCAACAGCCTCCCATTCCCTAAACCCTTCCTAAAAAGTAAAACCCTCTTCCGTTTCCTCAAAATGTCTACCCAGCACCACTCTTCCGGGTCGAAGAAGAAGAAGAAGAAGAGGGCAAGAGATGCGGATTTCAGTACCCACGGGACTAATTTGGCTGTTCCTGCTCGGATCAAGAGGAAAAGAGGACGAACAGATGTACACAAGCTTCCAGGAATACAACCATGTTCGCTCTCAGGTGGCGCTTCTTTAACCAAGGAGGAGAACAAGACAGTGTCTCACTTTATGGATTTACTAGGAGACGAGGGTCCTCAAGAATCCGTTGACCTTGATGAAATTCAGATTGCAAGCAAAACTAAGGATGATAACCTGCCAAGTGTTAAGCCTAGTTCACTTGTGGCAGACGACTCATATCTCAGTGAAACTAGGTATGCTATTTTACTGGTGCTTTACTTGTTAGTTGTTACTTTACCAAATCAGATTTAGAGGGATATAACACTTTTGCAGGTTTGATCAATGTGCTGTCTCACCCCTGTCATTGAGAGGAATTAAGGACGTTGGTTTTGAGAGGATGACCATGGTGCAGGCAGCAACTCTCCCCTTTATACTAAAAGGTCAGTATGAGAAAATTAATGAGTTAACTTCTATAGCTAATATCACCTTCAGTGTCAAACATTGCACAGATACTTTCTTTCTTGGAAAGGTGTGAAGAGTTTTCACTTTTAACTCTTTAATTATTATTTATTTCGGGGTGAAGCTGTGCAGGCTGTTGGAAGGAATTGTTTTGTTGAATGAATTTTGGATGATGTATATCTTCTTCATCTCTTCCGCGCATTACTATGTTTGGCTGATAATCCAGTTTTCTGATGTTGCTAGGTAAAGATGTAATGGCAAAGGCTAAAACAGGCACTGGGAAAACAGTGGCATTTTTGGTCAGTTTTCCTGTCTGGTTGTTATCAAGAAAGGCATAAACATGGGAAAAAAACAATTATCTTTGATCAACTTGTTTCAATCTTAACATAGAGTGCTCACCATGCCCCTTTTCAGCTTCCATCAATTGAAGTTGTGGTCAAATCACCAGTTGATCATTCTCAGAAAATATCACCAATTCGTGTCCTTGTTGTATGCCCAACCAGGGAGCTTGCCAGTCAAGCAGCTGCTGAAGCCAAAAACCTTCTCAAATATCATCCCTCAATTGGGGTTCAAGTTGTTATTGGAGGAACAAATCTTTCTACAGAGCAGAAACGCATACAAGCTAATCCTTGCCAGGTAAATTTGTTATACGCCTCATGAGCATGGTCACAGGTTTACTATTTGTAAAACAGAAAAATTCTGTTACAACTTACAATGCTGTGGAACTAATTCAAACCTAATCCATAAGCTTTCATTAATTGGAGAACAAAGATTTAATTAATTGGCCAACAATCAGCATGATTTTGGTTTATATTAGTTTATACAAGTGAGTGTTTCTTAGCTGAACTCTGTCAGATTAATGTAGGGTTTGGTAGTTCAGCACTAGGTAAGCTTGAAAGATTGTAACTGTACGGACAGAGCACATGCTGAACAAATTCATATTTTATTATCATAGGGTGGCTTTTCATCTTGATTGTGAAATGCATTGTTCATAAAAAATTGCATAGATTTGCTAGTTAAACTTGGATTTCCACTCAGATTCTTGTAGCTACTCCTGGAAGGCTCAGGGATCATATAGAGAATACTAAAGGCTTTTCTAATCGCCTCATCGGTGTAAAAGTTCTTGTCCTAGACGAAGCTGATCGTCTTTTAGACATGGGATTCCGTAAAGACATTGACAAGATCATTGCTTCCGTTCCAAAGCAGAGACAAACTCTCTTGTTTTCTGCCACAATACCTAAGGGGGTCAGTTTCTTTATCTTCCATGGCATTTTCCTCGTGCCCTATCAAGTGGAAAGAGTCGATTGTTTGACTATTTCCCCCTGCTATGTAGGTTCGAGAAATATCCCATGTTGCATTGAAGAGTGATCATGAATTTATAAACACGGTTGAAGAAGGTGACGAGGATACCCACGCAAAGGTTAGTTATTGGTAAATTATATACATGATATGTCCGATAAATGCTTGGTCGCCTTTAACATTTGATATGGTTATTCCCCTAATTACTTTTTTGTATGTTAAATTTTCAGGTGAACCAGATGTATATAAGTGCTCTAGTGAAAGACCATTTTCCTTTGCTATATTTTATTTTAAAGAAGCATATATCTGAAGAAGGCAACTATAAGGTATAGCGTGTATACTTTCTTCTAGTTGAATTTAAGCCAACTAAGATGTACAAAATCTGATTCTTTCTCCTGTTCTCCCAGGTAATTGTATTTTGTACTACTGCCATGGTCACCAAACTTGTAGCAGAAATTCTTGGAGAACTTAACTTGAATGTGCGGGAGATCCACTCTAGGAAGAACCAAAGCTATAGAACCAGAGTATCTAATGAATTTCGCAAATCAAAGCGCATCATTCTAGTTTCATCTGATGTATCAGCACGCGGGGTTGATTATCCAGATGTTACCCTCGTCGTACAGGTACCATTCTAATAGCGCCTTAGTATATCCTGTCTAACATTCTCCTTCCAATAATAGCAAATGGATGACATGCCCTGAACTGATCTTGCATAATGACAGTTGGGTGTTCCATCTGATAAAGCGCAGTATATACACCGTCTTGGCAGAACAGGCCGTAAAGGTAAAGAAGGTCAAGGCATCCTTGTACTCGCACCATGGGAAACATTTTTCTTGCTGTCCGTTAAAGATTTGCCCATTACCAAGGGTACAGAACCAGATATTGAGCCAGCTACTGCAAAAAAGGTTAGGCCATGTTTGGCATGATTGTCTTGAAGTATTCTAGCTGGAAAATCAAATGAAAGACTAATGTTGCATCATTACATTTCTACAACACAGGTGGAGATGGCTTTATCTAAAGTTGAAATGAAGACGAAAGAATCAGCATACCAGGCATGGCTTGGGTACTACAACTCCATCAAGAGTGTGGCTAAGAGCAAGGCCAGGCTTATTGAGCTGTCCCAAGATTTCAGTCGATCCATGGGACTCAATGAAACCCCTGCCATTCCAAAGAAAGTAGCAGGAAAGATGGGCCTTAACGGTGTTCCAGGTTTACGCACTAAATAGATCTGATCTGACCTTCTCAACCTCGGAAATAACGAACACCAGAAACTGAGCAAGGTTTGATTGAAACTGATTCCATCGAGGTGTGTAATCTTCTTGCAACTCGCCATCTAGTCACTTATCTAGACTATCACCTTGTTCGACGTTGTTGTGGGTTGATCGACCGAAGTGCTTCATCCATTCGAGTGCAGCTTACTCCTGCTAATAATAAAGTTGCTAACGAACTTGCTCAATTTTCTTTTCCCTTAGCTACTTGTGCTGAAGTTTTCT
Organism: Oxyria digyna; assembly: GCA_029168935.1. Lineage (NCBI taxonomy): Eukaryota > Viridiplantae > Streptophyta > Magnoliopsida > Caryophyllales > Polygonaceae > Oxyria > Oxyria digyna. The sequence goes on from JAPVLV010000013.1 coordinate 26,881,179, forward strand.
TCTCTTGTTTTAATCTTCCTGCTAGTAGCAAATGAGAGGAGATATTTCACAAGTAAGGACTCAGGGGCTTGGACCGTGTAGTATTTTAACCAGGAGATTAAATCAAAAGAGCAAAGCACATCAACAGAACTAGTGTTTTCTTTTTCCTTCTAAAGACGGACCCACTAGCGACTCAGATCAACAAAATGTCTAAACAATATGTTCAGAATGTTGGAGCACAAGTGTTAGACCTCGCGATCAATACCTCGCGGGGCAGGCAAACAATCCTTCTTCTTTTACTTTGTCGGGGACCTCTTTCTACAACTTGGACAAACAACTTGGGACTCCTAGCTTTTCTAGATCAAACCTCCTCTTCCCCCACTTACTCCTCAACTGTTCTTGAGCTCCAAATGATTTGCCCAACCAAACAACAAGGGAGAACCTCCAGATTTGACTCTCCGACGCCCAAGTCAGTAAGCTAGGACAAACAATTGAGCCAAAAGACTCACAAAATAACACCAAATAAGAGTAGAAAGTATAGAAAAGAAAGGAAGAACTCGAACTTCAAATGACATAACACAAGAAATCCTCATTAACACCCACAAATCAACTCCGATCAAGCTGATTTCAATGTCAAAAACACGAACTCGACACCGAGGATCGATATCCAAGTACCGATCATCCAATTCTCCACGAGAAGAGATGAATTGGGAAGAGAGAACCAACTAAGTTTATAGAGTCGCATGGACCCCACTTTATCCAATATTTAGGTCAACAACCATTTCATCCGTAATGGGCCTTAAATGAGCTTATTTATTCATGTTCTTCTTTACTTCTGATTTTGGACTGGCCTCATCTTCTAGGCTCGTGAGCCAATCGACTCCAACATCCAGCCAGCCCCCAAGCTCTTATGCTCGTGTGGAGGATAAAACTTGGGTTTTCCTAAGAAGTCGGACTCCAACATCCAGCCAGCCCCCAAGCTCTTATGCTCGCGAGCCAATCGACTCCAACATCCAACGGTCGCGTGCTTTGCCTTATGAAATTTCCCAAGAGTTCATGACCTTAAGTTCTCGCGCTCTTGAGGGTGTAATTATGAATTTTAAACGCTTCGTTTGCCACGCCCAAAAGTTTCATTACACGCGGTGCACTCTCAGCGCCCCGACTTTTCATTTCCCGCCTATATATGTGTTTTCTTTCTTCTTCACTTTATTTTCTTCCTCGTTTCTATCCCTTGTAAAACTTCCAAATAACCTATGGGCGAACTTTTGGTTTCCTAGCTCGATCTCCGAATCAATAACATCGATGGCTGGTTAGTTCTTCTTTTCCTTGCTCGTATTTCTGATTTTTGCTTTTGAATTATGCATAATCATGCTCTTTGGGTTTGTTTTATGCTTGTCTTCTGCTTCTTTTAGTGGTGATCGCCCAAGTTCTTACCTTTATTGGCCCGACATCCTCCTCCTCTTTTGATTCCACCTGGTCCTTCTGCCTTCGGAGGTGGCGCCGCCCGTAAGCCCTTTTCCCTATACTAGGAGGAAGGGTCGGAGTAAGGAGAAGGAGACACGTGTAGAGCATGTGTCTAGGCGCGGGAAACGAAGAGTTTGAATTCGAAAGGCCGGCAGCCAAGAAAAAGCATGGCGAAAGGCACGTGAGAGTAAGCCACGCGAGGTCTACTCGAAGAAAAGTTATGAAGCGAGAATTCGAATTCAATAAAATGAACCCAAGTCTTAGGCTATTCAGTATAAGAGCTTGGGGGCTGGATGTTGGAGCCGATTCTCGAGGCCCAACAGGTTAACCCTCGCGAGACCCAGATAAGGTCCAAACCCGCGATCTCATTCCGAATCAAGTAAGGCCCACGGAAGGAGAGGTAGCCCACGAGAGATAAGGCCCATGTGGTAAGGCTCAAAAGCTCGTCAGAAGGTGTAACAACCCGGGTAATGGATTAAATGGGACCCACGTGAGGGTATAAATCTCTAACAGAAAGGAGAGAGAAGGATCTTCTTCCTTTTCCACAAGAAATCATCTCTGAAATTAAGAGAGAAAATACAGAAGCAACGATAGCTCAAAAGTTTGCTTCATCTCCCTCATTCTATCCCTTTTAGCGGAAGTTTGGATGATCGACACTTGGATTCCGACTCTCGGTGCCAGACTCGTGCTTTGAGTGTGAGAATGGTCTCATTCTGAGGTGATTTGTGTTGAAGGATTGTAAGAGTTAGTAAAGCTCGTTTATGGTTGTTCTTCTTGCTCTTTTCTATAGCTTGTTTTGCCTTTTTGTATTGATTTGTACCTTGCGATTCACCCTTTTTGTGTTCAATTATTGATTTGGGCGTCAGAGAGCCAAATCTGGGGAATTAACCCTCCTGGTTTGGTTGTGCAGGTTCAAAGGAGCTCAAGAACAAGCTGGAGCAAGTGAGAAAGGAGCTAGCAGGTGCATTTTGATCGAGCGAGACTGAGACTCCAAGTTGTTTGTCCAGGTGTGGTGAAGAGGTCATCGACAATTTACTGAAGATACTTTTGACCCGAGCCTCGCGAAGTGTTGCAACGCGAGGTCTACATTTCTGGGCTCCAACAACGTTCATTACTTTTTTTTTAAATCCGAGTTCAGTTTTGGACGCATGTTTCTAGTTACGCCCAAACTATATCAGAACTTTATGCATTTTGAAGGTTTTTGAAACATTACGCCCAAACTATATCAGAACTTTATGCATTTTGAAGGTTTTTTTTGAGGTCAACCTAGATGCGCCCTAAAACTCGCACGGTTTGCTAGGCACATTTCGGTTGTGGCCAAAATAGGTGCAAGGTATAAATTTTTGGATGCGTAAACGCCCATTAACAATCAAAAGTAAGTCCCAGGTAAAGATGTCAAATTAATCATCAAATGTGCAGTCGTCATTTTGGACTCGGGAAGTTGAGTACATGTAGGTCAGTATTATTTGAATGTGCCGCCAGGAAGAATGACTAGAAACAGTCACTCACAGAAGAATTAGTTGGATAGCTCATCTCGATTCATCCAGGGTACACTAATTTAAATCGTTCTTAATTGGTGAATAATTATACTCCAAAGAGGAGTAAAAAAATGCTAGACAAGTCGACAAATTGTTACTTTCTCCCCTTTTTCCCTTGGATAGTTTACAAGGGGAAAAAAACTAGTAGAATGATTTCATGCCACTCAGCCACCCACCAAGATGGTGTTTACTGAAGAGAAGACTAGCAGCGCGACCTTGCTTGCACCTTTGTTTCAGGGCTTCTCCTCATCCGACTGTGTTGGTGGACCAGGAACCGAGTCCACAAAGAAATCATCCACTGCAACTCAAAATGTTCAGATGACCTCGTCAAATTGTGGTTGAAATATTGAACAATGAATAAAGATTGATCAAGGAAGACGTAGAAGGCAAGCGTAACGCAGTGACTAAATGAAAAAATATTTAATTTCTTACACAAGTACTTGCAAAAGAGTTATTACCTATATCATCTTGGTCTGGAGAGTCAAGCAAGATATCTGAATCAGATGGTAGGAAGGGTGACCCGGGGTAGTTTCCCAGTGGTCCAAGATCTGCATACAAGACCAGATTATCATGACAAGGAAATTATTCACTTGATCAGCACAACCTTTTTGCTTCAAAATGCTTGGCTCACTGATGAGTCCTCTCTTAAGATTGTAAGCTAACTACAATCTAGCTCAATAGCTCGAATAAAAACCCTTTGGTTACTCTTTATACCTTTTTGTGTAATTTTCATTTGGAAATAACATATTCTGAGCCACAGAATAAGAATACTAGGGGATCTAAAAGGAAAAAAAATAATAATATATACTTCATGTATTCACCTGCCAAGTTTGCCAAATCAGCTGTAAGGTCGGAAAGGCTGAAGTTCCAAGGAATTTGAGCCAAAGATCTAATAGCATCTCGAGAATTGGCAGCACCTACATCTGGAGCAAGTTGTAATCCGACTGAACTAGCCACGTCTGTCTGAAAAGCGCTATCAAGCGCGGAGGTATCAACTCCCATACCCGGTATTTCTGATGGAGTGAATGGAAAATGACCACTCGATGCAACTGAAGTAGGACTAATCGGCATCTCTGACATGGGTGTCATACCACTGCCAGGAGGGATAACTGCTGCTGCCTCTGCTGAGCTAGTCTCCATCACCATACTGATACATAACACATTCCTTTTAGTAAAAACTGAAAATTAAAAAGAGAGGAGCACAAAGATCTGAGGACTCTTGTAAAAAGCATAATATATTAAATGGAAATACTGCTACTCACTCGTTACCAGAGTTCATTCTTATAGGCTGAAAACTACCAGGCGCAGGGACTCCATTCACTACATGACAGCTAGATATTCCATGCCCCATAGAATCTAGATGGGGCTGACCTGCTGCTGGCATTGGAGGTGGTTGAAGGACAGGGTATCCCATTGGCATATTGTTGACTGCAATTTAGATGGGTATTTGGAATATAAATTCCGGTCAGTATCAGTAACAACTTCACAACAGCAAGAACAACAGCATGCCCCATCATATATCCAAGAAAACCTAAGAGAATATAACACCACAAAGAACCACCACATGTACTAGCAGTCTAGCACTGCAAATATAAATCAAATGATATAAAAACAAAACAAAAAACCACCAAAACACCACCCACTGAAAAAAAAGACAGAATACCAAAAACGGCCCTAGACAGGAATCATAGTCTGAACTAAAGATGGAACACTCCTTGACATACTATCCCGAGCTTTTGAAACCTGAATACCCTCCACAAAGTCTTGTCGACAGTCATATATTTTGTAAGTGGAAAAAAGGAGAAGTCTTTCTGAATAACTCTTTGAAATCCAACTATTTTTAGGACGAACTTTTCCTTAGTTGAAATCCCCTAAAGTCAAAACCTCACAATTGCGAACCGGGGCACTAAGCGACCTCCTCTGGACGTGCCCAAAACAGATAAGTCTTGATTCTCGCAGCTTATAATAGATACTAGCTACTCTGACTTTGTCTAAGATAACTTCAATAGAACAATAACAATTGTGCAGACAATTTTCAATTTAAAGGTAACACCCTGAATATCCATCATCAATCAAAACTATTTTGTTAAAGTATGTTGTGGAATCGCAATTCAGAAGTCTAGTTAATGGCATATGATATGGAAACTACAAGACGAGAAAGATTTATGCAAGGAAAAATCAATTACTAAGTATTTCAATGTTGACAAGGGTTGGCCATCAAAATTATTACTCCTGGTTAAAATATAGTCTCTAAGCTAGCAGCACTGACACTGAGTCTTTAAAATAAACATAATTGATTACATCATCTTAATGAATTCACGATAACTTACCAGGCATGGAATGTATTCCATTCTGTATAGGTGCCAACGGAACTTTAGGAGGTGCAGGATATTTCATCATATGACACTGATATTCAAGCAAGTGATTGAATAAAATGATCTGCTTCTTCAATTTCAGCCTTATATAGTATGCCCTGAAAAACTCGGCATTTTCTTCTTCCAACTTCTGCCATACTAATAATAGGGTAGAATTAATGAATGACATAATTGCTAATGTTATCCATTCTTCGTTTCACCGAAAGTGGAGAAGCATATTAACCATTAAAGAGATTAACAGCACAGCCCTACAGTTCCATGTTTCCTTCCTAGTAATGTTTTCAGATATTTTAGTAATACGAGTGAGATTCAGGTGCAGGAGAAGGCAACAGTATACTGATGTACTCAATCTATTGTACAACTACTATAAAACTTATTATGTAGTTATCTTCATGAAATAAAAGTCATGCCTGAACAATAGAAGTAATTCTGCTATTCCCAACCATGCTAACTCTTGCAAATTTATTGGCTAATCTAGCTTGAAATAAATGGAACTGCAATCCCTACCCAGGGTTGTAAACCCAGGATCGATCCTTGCCCGGTTCAGAAGGGTCTTAACCACCTCCTCTCGGTTCATATATAACTGCAAACATCGCTCTATGAGATTCTGAACCTGCAACATGAAATTGCAGTAAACTTACCAGCATTTCAGGTGTATTGCCAAAGCCCGCTAAAAAATAAACCAGACTAGAAGGGGAATGGATAATATTATGTCACAAGCTCAACATAAAACAAAAGGAAGATGACTATTATACCAGTTCAATATCCTCCCTTGAAACCTTTCGCCCATCATTGCTGGAAACAGAAGCTGAGCCTGAGTCTGGATTAGGGGGAACTTCACTAGTGTTGTTATTCTGTTGCTCACTTTGAGAATCTTGTGTCGATGACTGGAATTCAGGTGTCCTTTGGGACTCCTGCACATTTCCTATCTAAATTACAACCGACTGACCCATTTTTGCTATATCGACAGCTAATATGCTTCATAACATCACACTCATCTGTAGGTTTAGATAGGATTTACTAATAAATTTAAAGAGAAGAACAAGTTTGGAGTACAATAACCTGAAGGGGCTTGGTCTCAGATGGCATAGTCAGACCACAGATTGTATGATGCGAATTGCGAAGGCAGAAAAATAGGTTTGTGAAAGTTAGACAAAAGTCTGGCGAATTACTCGTACACCGGAGAAGGAAACTGATGGCGTGGTGTGAGGAGTGTGAATTCGCCGGAGGAGCTCACGGTAGCATCAATAGCGGTTGGAGGTGAAGCTCAGCGACCGTAGATCGTCGGTTAGGTCATCGCCACATTTGTGATTTCGCCAATAAGTATGCTCCCAATTTTGTATAAATAACAATAATCTCGGCAAATAAACGTGTGTATGTGAGTATCATGATAGACAACACTCAATATATACAATAATTTTTTTTTCCTATATACACTCATTACCCCCACCCCCACGTAATTGGGAAGCGTGGATACAAGCCGTGGGCGAGATAATTTTAAGGATATCCGAAACATTTGGTACAATTTTTTTTTGTCAGTCTCACGCTTCGTAAACGCGTAGGTCATAATTGGAAAAAATAAAAAATAAAAACAAGACCCACGCACTTGTGTAGCGCAGGCGTGCCTTGCTCTAGCGTGGGCGTGGGTTTACCGTTTTTTCTGAATTTTTTTTGTGTAACCGCCGCAATATCTTATAGGGTAATAAATTTAAACGGAAGATTTTCAAATGATTCTTTCCGACGAAATTTGGAGAGTAAAATTTTAGTCTTGCAAGCATAAAACCTAAACCTATATTATTCTTTTCTTTTATCCCAATTTGAACACACCATAAGAAAAACAAGGTCGTTTAACCCCGCACCCGGTTTTTTATAACTGGCACCCGCTTTGGGCGCATCCCGGGTGCGTCCAAATCATTTGGACGCACTGGATCAAATTCGGATGAATGGCAAGGATTAACTCAGAATTTTCAATAATAAAAAACGTTTTTAATTTTTATCAATATTCCCCTAAATCCCGCTATCAAATCTCATCCCTCTCTCTCCTCCCTAAATCCTTCTCTCACGTTCTCTGCAAGCCGTCTCCTTCTCCTCTCTTCATTCGTCCTCCTCCGCCTCTCTGCAAGCCGTCTCCTCCGCCTCTCTTCATTCGTCCTCCTCCGCCTCTCTTCATTCGTCCTCCTCTGCCTCTCTCTTTCCCTAAATCTATCTCACTCTTTCCCTAAATCTAAAAGTCGTCGCTGGAGACGTATCGACTGCACTCTTCCGTCCGGCTACACCCTCCAAGGTACCTCTTCCTCTCTCGTTTCCTCAATCGTTGTTTGTTGCTCCAATTTTGATTTCGAATTTAGGTTTTGACTTCAGTCCGGCTACACCCTCCAAGGGTTAATTTCTTTGTTGCTCCATGGAATTTAGGTTTTGACTTCGAATTGAGCATGGATATAGGTTTTATATAGTGATTTGTTGTTTGCTTCCGTACATCGAATTTGGAAGAGAAGAATACAGGAATCTAGGTTTTGACTTCGAATTGAGCATGAATATAGGTTTTGCTGTCATGATTTGTTGTTTGCTTCCGTACATCGAATTGCAGTTGTGCCTAGTTTGCTTCCGTACATCAAATTGAGCATGGATATAGGTTTTGTATTTCATATATAGTGATTTAAGTATTTGTTATTTAACCATTTTCGGCCTTGTCATGTCTGAATCAAGCTCTTCATTATGGCGCGAGGTTCTATTCCGAAGAAACACGCGTCTCCTCCTAAAGGAAATGGAGGTAAAAAACGAAGGCTTGTCAAAGGTAATCACAAGTCTTTGCTCCACATCTATTTAGATTTTCAGTAGTGATTTAATGATATGACCAAGATCGGTCTAAGAATTATCCATTGACTATTGTTACTCTATATGCAGCATGCGAGAAAGAAATTAAACAATCTGGAACACAAGAAAGCATTGAAATTGTTCTCTTCTCTCCTCCTTCTCCCTTCACCGACATTCCACGGTCGAAGAGATCATCCAATCTCAGACATTGTCGTGAGAGTGGCGTGAGAATGAGATACAAAGCCGTGGATGCATCCATTCAAGATGATGAACCAGCAGAGAATGGGCTGTCTAGGAAGAGCAATGCCAAGAGGAAAGGATTTGGTAAAACTCAATTTTTATTTGTTGCTGCACATATTTCTATCATGATTGATACTAGGTTTTACTAAAGCTGATGCATTTATTTTTATAGAAGCGCCTGACGATAGCATCGATGAGGATGAAACTATAATTAATAGATTGGGAAAGCGGTCAAAGAACAAGGGGCAAAGTTCAAACACAGGCTTATCATTGCCAAGAAGAAATGGGATCAAAATCGAAAAGCTTTCTTCATAGGTCCACTCTACTTCTTGACGGTAACTCACTTTGGCACTTATTTATTTTTTTCTTACTATTTTATAATGTATATTGTTGACCAAAATTCCATTGCTGGAAATTCAGATTCTGTATCTAGACCGTGTGGTGTTGTACTCCAACCGAGCGACACCAAGAATGTTTCCTGCGTTTGTTGGTTGGACTGAAGACCTTGTTGATCAGAGGGAATCTCTTGAAATGGAATATGGACAACTCGGGGATGGAAATTTGGAGCCTCAATTGCCTATTAACGACAGAAAGATTCAGGATTCGCGTCAAAATCCCGAAGAACCAAACCCTAAAAAAGGGCCTGTTCTGGTCAGTTTTTTTGTTTGTATGTTAGCAATTCTTTGACCAATCTGAAATGCAACATGTGTTAGTTCGTATGCAGATTTACTATGTTGACATGCAGCAAACCTATAGACCTGATTCAAAGCATTTTCTCTAGCTTTGTTAGCCAAGAAATGTTATACATAAATTATGTTGATATTGATGTTAAATTGTGTTGATATTTCTGCATTCTGAAACTTGTAGAAGTTCAATGAAGGCATGGCGAAGGATTTAAGTATTGTGGAAAAAGCCATAGTCAGAATAGCTAATAGGACCAAGGAAATTCTCGTCGAGTGCAAGGACAACGAGGTGTCGAATGCATTGATTGAGTATGCAAGGGCATTACTCGGATCTAGGATTGGTTCTGACAATGAAGTACCATTTGATGCATCTACACAAGTAGGTGATGTGTTCACTCAAACTCAAGATCCCTTTTGGACTAGTCCGGAGCTAACCAAGTTGGTTGAGGAGATCGAGGCTGCAATGTCGAGGCGGACTGATATCCTGAAGACCGAGCCTGTTGTTTTTCACTGCAATGAAAGCTTCAACTTTGGATTCAATGAAAATGTGTTTCCGGTCAGTTATACTTATATTCATATCGGTTATAGTTATATGCATTTCAGTTATGGTTATATGCATTTCAAATATGTTTATATGCATATCATTTTGCTGTATTGAACTTGGATAAATGCTGCCATAAATTGATATGGTTTCTTTCCAATCAGGCCGATCTGGGTGCTGATCAGACAATATTCAACCAACAACCAACTGTCCAAGTAAATGAAGGGGATAACGCCACTAGTCTTGCTGAACCAGAGGATGCGGAGGTCGTTGGAGCAAAACAGGCACATGACAAGGTTTGTATATTTGTATGCAGATTGCCTAACTAAATGATTTGCATATAAAAGTTATCATATTTTCCAAATGCAGGATCAAGTTAATGCTAACAATGTTGTCAATGACGTTTTGAATGACATTGTTGTTAACCATCCTCCTGTTGTGACCCATCCTGCTGTCACCCATCCTCCTGTTGAAGTAGTAGATTTGGACCAAACTACATTAGTTGGGACTAAATCTACCAAAACTGTAAAGAAAGGTAGTGGTCAAGGCAGTGGAAATCAGAAGTCTGCTCAGGTAAGCTTGAGGAGGAGTAGTAGGGTATCTCAGAAGTTATGATTTTATCTATTAAGGTGTAATTATCCATTTTGTGACTTAGAAGTCATGTGTTATTCTGTTTTATATTTTGCTGACTAGGAACAAGAATGGTGGTTGTAAAGCCACAATTTTGTAACGACATAATATGTAATTATCTAGAAGAAAACCGGATCTATTTTGTATTTGCTTCATATTAATGTAATTGCTACTTATATGTTAGGAATCCTAAATGTTGTAGTCTAGTTATATTTTTGCTGAATAGATCACATCATCAGGTCGGTTTTGCTGCATACCTTATACAGTTTTGTGCATATCAATGAACCTGAAATGCACATTCAGTAAGAGGAAGTGCATACCAAATAAATCATACTGATTATATGTTAGAAATCTTGATTGTTGTAGTCTAGTTATGTATGCTGAAGTTATGCTTTGTTACTCATGTAGTAGGTCCTGATATGCATTAATTTCTCAATGATATTCACGAAATTCACGTGAACCTTTATTTCAAATATGCATGTTGTTATATATATACCCCTTGGGTTTTTCCTCAGATCAACCAGGCACAAATAAATCCCATACAAATCGATGATGATGATGATGATTTCACAACACCTATGAAGAATGTGATATTACATCCGAAACGAGATGCAAAGGTCCATTTCACATACAAGAGCCCTTGGATTGACAGGGTTATAAAGCCCATGAAATGCATCACTAAGGAACAACGTGATTTACATCATTATGTGACTACATGCTCGGTTGATGGGTTAGTATTTAGTATGCGTGAACTTCTTCTATTCATTGAATGCTTTTTTACATGGTATAATTAAAATCATTGCTTTATAACCCATTAATCAGGGAGGTTCTATTCGATAACCATCGTGAAGCGGTTCTAGCAAGAGATTTCAAGTCGCTATGTGGAAATAATCATGTCTCAAGTAAAATTGTCGACTTGTGGTGTATGTATCTAAATGATTTAGAAGAGCTTCGAAACAATACCACTTTATCACATTTTTTCGTCTACCCGTCAAGTATGGTACGTATGCATATGATATACATTAATATGCAGATGTATAACAAGGATATGCAATTAATTACCTTCGATATGCACTTACAGATTGAATTTGTTACCCAACCGAAAAGCAATTTGGCCACAATGTTTGGCATATTCCGAGATGGTATGAATGTTGTGGTAGCCAAGACGAAACATACATCCCTTCTAGACGCAGAATTGGTAAGCATTCACCCGTCCTACTATTTAAAACATCTTATTTATGATCTCATGCTCAATTCATGTTACATGGATGACAGGCGTTTTTTCCCGTTTTTAGACAAGGTCAGTATTACTTGGTATGTTTCAACTTTTGGCGTAAAACTGTAGACATAATTGACGAACAATTCGATGACGAGGTTATGGACGTTGGAAACAAGTATAATCTAGTTCACAAGCTGGTAATGAACTTTCTTTTAAATCAGTTTGGTATGCTATGTTTTATAATTCCATAATTGATATGCATAAAAAAGCATCGTTTGTTTTATTTTTTTGTCCATAGAGAAAGATGTTCTTCAAATATATGGAATTGATGAATCTTACATCAAGATGTAAAATCCTTGGATCAAACCTAGTCCTTGATGTCCTATCACTGGCATGGGTGAATACCAAAAACAAGACTGATAGCGGGATCTACGTAATGCGCCATATGGAGACATTTTTTGAGGGTGGCTCGCACTGGGACCCTAGATTCAAGCGTAACTCATCGAAGTGGATACTTCCTTTGCGTCATAAGTATCTCCATGCACTTATTACATTTAAGAGGAACATGTTGAGAGATGAAATCATTACCAAGGCTAAGGCTAAGGCTAACGCTAAAGTGGCAGGGTAGCATTCAATATGCAGTAGTGATCATTTTTAATGTCATATTCTTTATTTTAATTAGAAACAATTAAGAACCTCGCGAACATCTTGTCTTGCCTTAATTTAATTGAGAATAGAGAGTTTTATTCTACTATTAAGGATCATTCTATATGTTGCTGATTATCTGCATATCTCTTCGGATTGTTTGCATATCTCGACTGATTTTGTGCATATCTCAACTCATAAATTGCATATCTACCGAATACTTTACAACTTGGGAAAAGAGAAACAACACCAATATCTCCACTAAAATTTGAGAAATTTGCCTTAATTTTTCTTCTAATTTTTGCATATCCGTAGAAAAGATTTCCATTACAACCGAAATGTTGTAAACATGGGAAAAATCATGAGAACTTATTCCTTAACAATACGGATGAACTGCATATCTCTCGGTAGTTTCTGCATATCTATACAAATGAACTGCATATCTACAGAATACTTTACAACTTGGGAAAAGAGAAACAACGCCAATATCTCCACTGAAATTTTAGAATTTTGCCTTAATTTTTCTTAAAATTCTTGCATATCCGTAGAAAAGATTTCCATAACAACCGAAATGTTGTAAACATGGGAAAAATCATGAGAACTTATTCCTCAACAATACGGATGAACTGCATATCTCTCGGTAGTTTCTGCATATCTATACAAATGAACTGCATAACTTCAAATAAGTTAAATCTTGGGAAAAACGAGACAAGTTATACAAATGAACTGCATAATACTAATTCCAACATCTCTAAAATTAAAATGCATATTAAAGAACTAAAGGATTTCTTTGCAATTTCTGCTGTCATGATTTGCATACTTGTTGCACCTCTTGCATTTCCTCTTGCCCTTATTCTGAATTGTGGCTTCCTCTACAACCTTCTTCCTCACCTGTTTTGCCACAAACCTCTCCTTTCCATCTTTAAACCTAAGCCCCGTTCCCTTGTTTTTTGCTTGTTCCAGAGGATGGACAAGAATCTCAGTTGGTGCACTAGTTCCCGCAAAGGTCTCAACCATTGATTCCATTATTTCTGCTTGGCTATGCACGTCATTAGCACCTGTAGTGTATTCTACCTTCTTATTCTTCAATGTCGACAATAAATCACTGATCTTTTCTTGGTCTTCCTCAACAACACCTACACACGAGTATATTAAAGACCACAGTTCATTCATCATAGCTTGTTTCTCTTCTATCTGCATACTTTGATCCCAAACACTATTAGGAATATTGATATTCGCCTTTTTTGCAGCACCCTTTCTCCATCTATCTAGTATTAGACATTCAGGGATCATATCAACACCCCCAGATTTCAGAGCGGTGAAAATATGACGACAAGGTAAACCATTTTTGTTGAACATCATGCAACTACATGTAGTGAAGTTGTTATTCGTTGCACGTTCACTTTGATCCCAAACACTATTAGGAATATTGATATTCGCCTTTTTTGCAGCACCCTTTCTCCATCTATCTAGTATTAGACATTCAGGGATCATATCAACATCCCCAGATTTCAGAGCGGTGAAAATATGACGACAAGGTAAACCATTTTTGTTGAACATCATGCAACTACATGTAGTGAAGTTGTTATTCGTTGCACGTTCTACTTCGTATAAGTTTCCAGAAGGCTCTTTTACAGTGTACGTCACCTTATCCTCATCTGCATATATATCCGTATCAACAATAAGAATAAAATTAAATGTACATAAGTAGTATATGCCAATGTACTGATATGCATTATAATAACACAGATATGCATTTGTGCTTGTTACAATATGCAGATATAACGATATGCAAGAAACCACTACATACCTTCATCCTCATTAGTGGTTGAACATTCAAAACACGCTGCAGAAATCTCGGCTTGCACCATAGTGAATATATTCAAGGTGTAGACCTTAGATGCATCCTTCTCAATCAACAATGGTGTTAAGAAATCATGTGCTCATGAAGCTGAGGCAAGATCGTTCCTCAATTGGTTATAACGTTGGGTTTCCATTGCACTATCAAAGTGCATCAATAACTCAACAAGGCTGAAGTTCCTGTTCGAATAGTTCCCAAAAAAACTATTTTGAGATTTTGAAATCAATATTGTGCGAACAAGCCAATAGCGACGTAGTGCATACATATCCCCGAACCATGGTTTACAATCCAACTCATATTCAACAACAAATTCGATCCATCCTTTCTCAAACTCTAAAATAGATTGGGTGTCATCCCAAACCAACTTCCCCAACCTCTTTCTGAAATCCTTGAAATTAATTTTCTTTGCACCGACCTTCTTTGAAACCTTTTCCATGATGTGCCACATACATAACCGATGTCTAGTATGAGGCAATACATTCTGAATGGCGATCTTCATCGCCGGATCCTGATCTGTCACAATGATCTTCGGTGGTGGCCCCATTGCTTTCTGAAAGTTCTTGAAGAGCCATTCATATGATTGCACGTCCTCCTTCATGACTAAGCCAGTACCAAAAGTAAGACTTTTTTTGTGGTTATCAATCCCAGTGAATGGTGCAAATACCATGCAGTACCTATATGCATATTAAGTAATATTATGCGCATATCTCATATTCCTATCTGCATATAAAATGGAAATCGACATAATTTAAAATAATGTGAATGGGATTACCTGTTAGTTCTGTAAGTCGAGTCAAAAGAGACGACATCCCCAAATGCAGCATAGTTCCGACGTGAGATTGGATCCGCCCAAAACAACCTTGTTAGTTGTGGTTCGTCGTTCACTTCATACTCGAAGTAAAAAGAGTCACATTGTTCTTTCTTCTTCGTAAATCGATTGATAACCATTTGCGCATCAGCAGCTTTGATTTTCGCCATAAGGTCCTGCTTGAAATTCTTAAACTCTCTTGCCATGACCCTCATGTTATGATATCCACCAACCATCTCCTTCAAGAGATTATAAGACTTTACTGGCCCCAAGTTCGCCTTAGCACAAGCCAACATAAATTTTTGGTGGCCAATATCCATTTTCTTGTTGCCCTTCATCAAATGTTTTTCTACGTTAGGGATCATGTCGTGGGTGTGTTTCTCTTCAAATCTATCAACAACGTAGGTAATACCATCACTAGATTTGAGAGACAAACTTCCGCAACACTGTACTCTATCCGATGTTGTCTTACGCTTCCCTAAACTATTAGATGTATTCTTGGATCCTTCCCTATTGCATTGTAAGTACTGAATCTTTCTAACCTTTGTGTGATTGAATTTGTGATGGCTGCCTCTCTTAATCTGAAAACCAACAGTGTTTGCATACTTACTATAGAATGTTTCTCCTTCCAACAAGGAATTAAAGGATTTTCCAATTATTGGTTTAATGTCATCGGGACAATGAGGAACCCAATACTTTTTGTTTGTGTCTTTCGCGTCAATAACACATTCGGTGTCATATAATGCTTCTTCATCATCATCTGACATACAATCAACACCATCGTCTGAGGAAGAATATATCACATCATCAGGTCGGTTCTCCTGCATACCTGATACAGTTTTGTGCATATCAGTGAACCGTAAATGCACATTTATTTAGAACAATGGAATACCAAATAAATCAGAGTGCATAACCTCAAAAATATAATGTGAAAGTCGAATGTCACATCCACTTGGCTAATAATTCGATTTGAGAGGTGAATGCTATTGTTAGAATCAAAACGTATCTATTGCATATCAAGTATATCCGGTTGCATAACAGGTATTACGAAACACATACGACTACAGTTTTACTGCATAACAAAATTAATGTGAAACCCTAAACTGCTACTGCATACCGCCGAATCATCTAATGCATATCGTTTTTTTGTCGTCGCATATCAGAACGAAACCCTATTTAACCCTAGTTTGATGCATAAATCAAAGTCGAATATACTCAAACCCTGATCAAACCCTAATCAAGTCCTATGAATCTAATATACCAAAGTCGATTTTAGTAAACAAATTTGATGCATATCTCGATACTAACCTTCTTCCATGGAGATTTGTGTGGTGTTGTATCAATCAACTATTGTTACCGTCGGGAAGAAAAAACGAGAAGAGAAGAACGATGGAAGAGAGGCAGCGTGAATTGATGGAAGAGAGAGAGAGAGAGAGAGAGAATAGTTGATTGCCGTAAATTAAGGAAGGGGTTATGATATTTTTTTTCCTTATTTTCTTTTAATTACAAGACTTCTAATTTAGCCATTCATCTAATCTCATCCTATGGCTCCTATTCGTTAACTCCGTTTTACTACAAAAGTGGTCTTACCGGAGCCTCCCTCTCTCTCTCTCTCTCTATATATATATATATATATATATAGAGAGAGAGAGAGAGAGAGAGAGAGAGATTTAAGTTCTGGTGTAACAGTCTCTTACGGTGTAACGAGTATTAATCTTCAATAGTATTCGGGTTTGTTAAGGTTGATATTCAACTTAATTTACATATATTAATACAGGGTAGATATTCAACTAAATAAACATGAATAAATAGCTTAAAAGATTGAATAGAGGCACAAACATATGAGAATGTGATTAGTGCATATATAACCTAAATTTATATAAAGTTGAATATCAACCTTAACAAACTCGAATACCATTGAGGATGAATACTCGTTACACCGTTACACCACAATACTCGTTACACCGGAACTCACCTCTCTCTCTCTCTCTCTCTCTCTCTCTCTATATATATATATATATATATATATATATATATAGGTATGGCATGCCTTTGATTGAGATGGTTAGTTTTACTTCCACGGGAAAGACATTCAACATTGCTTTTGCATTCACGAGGGGGGAGGATATTTCTCGTTACGTGTTTATATTAGAGCGGTTGAAGAAGTTATTTCCGTTTGTGGGAGAGAAGCCAACTGCAATAGTTACTGATCGAGACCAGGCTCTCATCTCTTCAATTCAAAGTGTTTACCGGGATACAGTGAAACATTTGTTGTGTTGGGTTCACATTAAGCACAACATCCAGTCATATGGTTTGCGTGTCATGAACAACGTGGACCAAGCTGACAATTTTGCAAACCAATGTTGGGGGTTATTTATGTCGTGCACAGAGAGGAGCTATGAAATTAGGCTTGAGAAGTTGCGAGAATCGTGGAACAATGACCTTGTTCAGTATGTGGAAGTTACATGGCTCAATCCTTACAAGGAGAATATAGTCCGAGCTTGGACTGACCTTCATCTTCATTTCTTCACAAGGACCACAAACAGGTAACCTTGTATAAGATATGTATGCATGTTTAAGTTGATTGCGCTACTTATTTTCTAATATTTTTGTTTTTCTATAGGGTTGAGGGCATCCACAAAAGTTTGAAAGATATTTTGCAATCTTCTCGATATGGATTTAACTCATTGGTTGTGAGGATACATTATGCTTTATAGGCTCAACGTGATAGGATTAGGGAAACAATCGAGATATCACAGAAAAAGGTTTTGACGGAGGTATATGACCTTGACCTTGAGATCTTTGCCTTATTTTCTCCTCTGTTCCGCAAAGTCACGTCGAAGTGCTTGATGATGTTGTTAGATCTGTATTACTCTATACTGAACGGCGACATCCCAGATTCTTGCATTGATCATTGGTGGAGAACATGTCTTGGGCTACCATGTATCTTGCACTGATCATTATGTTTAAGTTGTATGATGTAGGATGTTGCTCCCCTCTTGTTGTATTATTTGCAGATGCAGTGGATGCCTTGGAGGGAAGGTGATGGACTTTTAGAGGTCAATTTTAGGACTACTTATCGACTCTCTAGACTGGATGGTATTCTTCGTTGCATGGATGTCTAAGAGCCATATTACGCCACCCGAGTCCTACGACAATTTGGGCTTAGACAGGTTCCTCCACTTCAACCCTATGCTCCAAGCTCAGAAAACCGAATAGAAAATATTAGTGACTACAAAGTGGAGTTTAAAGGAGTCCAGTATCCTACCTGGGAAGAACGCGAGAGCCATTTAATTTGTTCGACATTGATGCGTATCAACGATGTAGGTGGTCGTGGGAGTGTGACGAACATTATATGGACTATTTTCTCGACATCACTCACCCTTATGTGGATCCTACCTCACAACCACAACAAGTCCCTCGGCCTCCGACAGTTGATGCTACCGTGGTAAGTAATTTCTCGTTTATACAAGGTTATTATATTTTAAGTAATATTACGTGATATTTACATATATCTTAATTACACAGCGCCTTCAGTTATCTCTTGGAACGGTACGCGAGTGCCTCCAATGTCCAAGTATTAGTAATGGTGAGATGGAGTACCTTCTCTCTCTCATCGGGATTATGATTGGGGAACCTTACCCCGTTCCGGATCCACCTCAGCGTGCGTCTCTTTTTCAAAACTCAGAACATGTGCGTGGTGAGGGTAGCGGTTCTGGGCGCGAGGAAGAGGATAGATCTGATCCACATTAGATTATGTAGTTTTATATTTTATGTCAATACGTTATTTTGGATATAATACACTTTGACGATGATGAATTTAGTAGTTTATATTCTAGAATACATTTTGGTATTATGGCTTTTGCTTAAATCCCAACTAGTTTGGATTGTCTTAATTTTACTAAAATATTGTTATTGCTGGGAATTTCAAAACATAGAGATGTGAGTTTGTTCCTTATAAGTATATTGTTATGGTGTGTGGAAATTGTGAGGAGTAACAATTTCCATTCAAAAAATTGTCAGCAGTAACGATGAAAATTGTGAGGAATTTTGAAAATTGACTTTCACAAAATAATTGTCAGCAGACCCCACGCACAAAAAAGTGGCCAACAACCCAACTTTGCCCAAATTTGGCAGCTACCAAAGTCCACGGATTTACAAAGCCTTGCAAATCATATTTTAGCATGGGTATATTTTTGAAAACACCCACGTCCACGGTTTTCAAGAGCGTGGGTATATTATTTGTATTTCCTATAATATCCTACGGGTACAAAAAACGCAGGCGTAATATTTTATCAAAATACTCACGCCTACAGTTTGCGTAGGCGTGACTTTAATTGTCGGATATCCGTTTTAAACGTACGCATACGCTTACTGAATGCGTGATAACACATCCACGCCCACGCGTGCTGACTGCGTGGGTATTTAAGTCTATATAGACAAAAAATGAGTGTGTATAGCATCACCTTAAATTAATATCTTTCCATTACATTTACCAATATACTAGGATTTTTTATGGTGTGTAAAACTTCACAACTATCAATTAAGTAGAATATATAAAAAGATTATCGTTAGTTTGTGTATTTTTTTGTCCATTTACAAAATATACGAAGGTTCTTTGTAAATAGTGGAATTGTGATATACAAGTGCAATTTTCATTTTTTGGTTGTCACTGAGTGATCTCTGTTGAGTTTTTGGTTTATTTAAAACGTTGTCTTTAGTTTGTGTATGTTTGTGTTAATTTAAAATTATGTGAAGGTTTCTTGCAAATATATCAAAATTGTGTTATAATAAATGTGATTTTCATTAATGTATCTTGTGTACAAATAGATCAAATTTGTGGTATGAAAAACGTGATTTAGTTTTAAGAGTATACGAAAATTCTGGTTTTCACAACTTTTTTGTCCCGGTAAGTAATGCAAATATAATCAAGAAGTGCATTCATTTATAAACAAATTACACCATGTAAATGCAACCTATTATAACTCATTGAAGATACACCCATCGTAGCTATAATTACTCTAAACTGAAATTTTTTCAATGCTCTAATTATCTGAAAGAGGCATTAGTAATTCTAGATACACCTCGAGAGCAAGTAATAAAAAGAAATCGAGCTCATATCTCATTTTCATCTTGTTGAAGCTGAAGGCTATTCCAGACTCGATGCGCGAGCCAATTTTCAATATAATCGAGCTCATATATCATCTTGCTCTAAAGATCATTGAAACAAAGCACCCAGGTAATATAAAGATCAATTTTTATTATCTTGCTCTAAACTCTTATGTATTTTTTCATGAACTAATGATTGTGTTGTGCATGCACAGTAATTCTAAAGATTGTGCATAACAATTTTTCCGGATTGATCGTTGGATTGCCATTCACAAAGCCAAATCCCCATTTTGTACCGTATGTTAAAAGGTTAAGAGCCAGTTTTCACCATATAATAAATTGTTAATAGTTTGCCAAGAAAGATAAGGTTTGTGTTTTAGTGTTCATCGATTTAAGCTATAGAAATGTAGGAGCTCTCTTTGACTATTGATGCCTTCTCCTTCATACAACTTTCAAAGTATAGTTTTTTTCTATTTGAATTTGAAGATGAGATTATACTTAACAAAAATGTGCATCTAATATCTTTTGTATGTAATTCTTGAATATCTGACAATTAATAAGAGCATATCGAAAAAATAAATATACTGAGAGTACATATATTGAGATGAAAATTTGAATGTTCAATAGATTCAAAACTTAAGATACAAATTTTTTTTTGGTTATTTCAAGATACATTCTCTGGTTAAGAGGAAGCAAGAATTGAAAACATAGCATGCATGGTATCTAGACTACAATTTGTAAAATCAGGTAAGAGAAACTCAACCAAAAAACGTGCATTGATGCATAAAATTTACAAAGAACAATTCTAATGTACCATTAATCAAGAAACCTTCTACTGAGCAAAATATACCAGCAAAATAAAATACACTTTAAGCCATACTTGGCTCCTTCCTGCTCTTCTCCAAAAGACAAATGGAAAACTAAGATCTAGCAGCAATAGTTAACTAATGTCTAATACTTGCATATAAATAACCACCACTTATCCTTTTTAAGCTAACTCACAAATGAAAAAGGCATCAAATACTTGCATCGGCCAACTGTTTTCTTGTAAAGACTATTTATATAAAATATATTTTATTTCATAAAGGTTATGTATGTAGCTTAACTTATTTTTTATTATCGAAAATAATCATAATTTTATCGTAAGAATATATATTAACCTTCAACATAATATTTATTCTCAATAAAATAGCTTGTATATTTGTCGTGGAAAGGAATGATAATTTTTAAAATTTATTTGTTCTTATAATTATTCAATCTATTAATAATTGAAATTAAAAATAAAAAATAATAATTGTATAATAAACTAAGCCTAAAATCACTCTAAGAGCTCTAAAAGGCTCAACTTTAATATATAAGATAGATGAGACACTAATGAAAAATTAACAGGCTAACCGTTAGGGCTAAGGCTCCTTATGATCAAAACTATTCTAAAAAATATATATGGCTTGATTTTGTATTTAAGTGTGCCATTTTATTCTAATGGTGCTATCAATGATAAACTAACAAATGTGTATTATTGATACAACATATTATGTCACTCTTTACCAAATTGAAATTGAAGTTCATAGAGCTCAATTGCCAGGAGAAAGATATTAAAATTTCAGATCACATCAAAGTAAACTGCAAATCATATAATTACTATAGATAGATGATCAAGCACGCCCGCTTTGAAATTTTGCAGTTCTACTTTGCTATATACAGCAACAAAGCTGGGTCGGACAATCAAACGATCGCTATGTGCCGAAATAGTTCATGAAAGATTTTGAACTTAGAACTTTCCATTGTTGCAGGAAATGTCAATTTCAAACTTAAATATACACCTAATTTGGTGAAAGGCAAGATTAATGTTGGGAAAGAAAAATGTGAGGAACAAAGCAAGAGATAAATACCTCTTTAATTAGCATAATGCAGAAGCAAACTGATGTGGCTAAAACGTATCCGCAAGTGTACGGGGTCAGTTGTAGTAGTCAAGTGTCGATCCCACAGAGACCAATGTAATATTAATTGAAACGCTATCAGTGAATTAGGTCGAAAAGACAATGATAAGGACGGACCAAGCTAACTAGGAACAACAAATAAAACAGATAAAAATATATGGATAAATGTGTCTAAGGTTAAGGATCACCGCAACAATGCTTCAGTAAATAAAATCAAACTCTGCCTGAATCTAGTCTAAGTAATTGAAGGTAAGTCATCTCGGGTAATCTATTAACTCCTTTCAGACGATAGTAAACGTGTTTGAACTAACTAACAATCGTTGTCGCGCAGAGTTAATCTCATCCAAACCCATTAACGCTCTTAGAGTCTAGGAATAAACTGAAATAACATTCGCTGTCGCGCTCCGCTAAATCAACCTAAACCTAGAACATCTATGATGACTTAGTATCCCCAAGAGTAATTAAGTCGCTTTCACACAAATAACACTCAAGTTCAATTCCTAGGATTCCGGTAAGAGTTATCACCTTTCAGTCTCAAACTTTACCTGATTACATATTAGTGTTTTCACCTTTCAGTCTCAAACTCTAATAAGATCCAATCAGCCTAAGCTAGAACGGACATAAAATATCTAAGAACGAATCAAATACTATTTCAATTCAGGCAAATATATAATTATAATCACATACGCATTGTTTGGATCACCATAACCTTAGAACTAGGAATTTAGCCAAGCATGATCGAAGATACAAAACGGATTAATCTAGCCAACGACATATATGAATTATTAAACAGGGATCATTTTCAATGTGTGTGATGATGTCGAAACAATCTAGCAACTTGGGCATATTAATAGGTCCACGACAATGAAACAACAACAAAGGAAGTGAGAGGTTGGAACTTGGAACGTTACATATGGCCGACGGTTTGTAACGATTGAGAACTGAAAGGCCATGATTGTTGAAGCGTTGTTTGGTAGATGCGTGGGTTACTGAAGCGACATGCGGCGAGTACAACGGTGAGAACTGAGAACCCTAATTAGAAGGAGCGAAGGTCGTCCTTATGGTTGAAGTGGAGCCCGTCGCAAGAATAGAATAGTCAAGGGACCGGCCAATATTGGCCCAATCTGAGCATACAAATGAAGAGGATTAGAAAATAGCTACTTAGAATATTGATTGATGGGGTGAGAAAATAGCTACTCAAGCGAAATGTGTATTTTTGTATTGGGTTGGTAATAAGTTTGGATCATGGGTTGAGATTAATAATGTGGCCCATCTGAATTAGATTGATCTGAGGCATTGAATTTTGGATATGGCATTTATTGTTTGAAATTTATTACCGATTATTTAGCTTTATATTATATTAAGATTAGTAACATTCCAATACTAATCAAATACGAAATTTAAATTTATAGAATATATATCACCTTTCTAAGTCTTGTAATATCATTTACAGAATCTAGATTATATGCGGACACCTCAAATGGTGAGGATATACGGATATAATTGTTGTCGTTATATGATTTTCATATGAAGGTCAGAATTAAACTCCCTTTTCTACCAAGTTTACGGACACGGGGGTATTTTTGGAATGTTTCGCCCAAAACATTTCTCGGTTCCTCGCTCTCCTCTCTCCAACAAAACTTTACGACTCCGGGTCTCTCTCATGTAGGACCTTCCCGACGTCTACTTCTTGTCATCCCCCTTCGGTCGTCGTCTTTGTTGGGCCCGTATTTCGGTGGCCCCAATCCACTCTAGACGTCCACAAAGACCAAACAAGAAGAAGAACTCCAACGACCAGCGACACGAGTTGATCTATTATGCAAGAGATGGCGCCGACGACAAATAGACCCAAATTGAGGACATCGAAGACTACAATTTATGGCTAATCCCACCACAAAACAGACGCTCAGGGGACCCGATTTGAATATGAAGTTTCAGTAATGGGTGATAAGGATAGATCCGCTAGACACGCATTTACATCGAAAGGAATCACGCGGATCAGAGAGGAGTTAAAGACCGAAGCGACCGTTGTACATTTATTGCCCAAATCCCCCCAAGATCACCGAAGATTTCGCCTTAAATCTCGCCATTAACTACGATTGCATTGAAGACACGAATCTGGGGGGAAATAGACGACATATATAGGGGTTTATGAGAACAATAGGACACACAATCTAGACTGAGAATACTGAGAAATTCACTTATAATCGGAAGAGCTAATCTTTCTTGTCTTTACTTGCTTTTCAATCAGAGCGATACAATATACACTTACTTCATACTCTTGTTTCCTCTTTTCTCATAATCTAAGTACCAATAATATACCAAAAAAGCTTATTCGTCCATCGTTATTGATCGATTCCCTGGTTTATCTCTGGTTGATCGATTTGTCACCCTACTAAAAAAGGCAATTTAGGTGTTCTATCTTTTTGCCCAAAACAGTCTTCCTCCAGCCAATGTTCCCTTCCATGCGTTGTCTCTCCGCCCTAACCAAGAGATGAAGCAGTCGATGTGATAAGGATAGATTTGTTAGAAACACATTTACGTCGAAAGGAATCATGCGGATCAGAGAGGAGTTAAAGTCTGAAGAGACCGTTGTACATTTATTTCTTGAATCCCCCCAAGATCGTCGAAGATTTCGCCCTAAATCTCTCCATTAATTACGATAGCATTGAAGACACAAATATCTGGGGGAAAATAGACGACATATGTATAGGGGGTTATGAGAAACAATAAGACACACGATCTAGACTGAGAATAATGAGCAATTCACTTGTAATCAGAAGAGCTAATATTTCTTTTCTTTACTTACTTTTCAATCAGAGCGATACAATATACACTTACTTCATACTCTTGATTCCTCTTTTCTCTTAATCTAAGTACCTATAATCTACCAAAAAAGCTTATTCCGCCATTGTTATTGATCGTTTCCCTGGTTTATCTCTAGTCGATCGATTTGTCTCTCGACTAAAAAAAGGCAATTTAGGTGTCCTATCTTTTTGCCCAAAACAATTTGGCCCCCCACCGTGGGGCAATAGTTGATCTTTTACCAGAAATTCAAACCAAACCTCGATCAAAATGGTGAATGAGATTCCTCGAGTTAACGTCTCTGAACTCCTCCAGTGGACGGGATCGTGGATCCAACCATTGCCACTGTCACTCCAGCCGTTAATTCCCTCGCAAATTCTTCAGGAGGAATCCAGACAGGCGACGGTGTCCCACCAACTGATCCATCAATGAGTCCAGAAGTGTCTGCAAGTGACCAAATGCGCGAGATGGTCAAATCCATGGCCGCCTCCAAGAGGAAATAGCAGCCTAGCGTCGTGGGTACGAGACACTGTAGAACAACATCGCTGCAGAGAATGCTCAACTTGCGAATGAGAACGGTATTCTGACGACGATCTAGCTCACAACGTCGACACGATTGGGGAATTAAGGGAAAAGGAAAGAATAAGAATGGTCCAATACCAACATCAAGTGGCTCAAAGTTACAACAAGAATGTGCGGATAAAAGTTTTCAAGGAAGGTGATTGGGTCCTAAAAAAGATGTTTCAAAATACCAAGGATCCAAGGGAGGGGAAGTTCGCCCCACAATGGGAAGGCCTCTACCAAATCACCGAAGTAGTGAGGCAAGGAGCATACCGTCTAAAGAACACCGAGGGGGAGGCAGTCCGTCGAATTTGGAACACGACACATCTGAAACAATATCACTTATAGAACTTTACCTTCATTTTGTATGACTATAACTATTATACAGATACTAACTTAAGCATCGAAGGGTCGTTCAGATAAATCCCTTCGACCGTACCTTTAGCAACCTTTTATCCTTTTTCTTAAAATGCATTTCAGACACTCGGGACAAGAGTCAGTGGATCCACTCAAAAAAAAATCAAAGCGTTTACATACATGGTCGACCGGACACAGGGGATAGAACAAAACGGCACGTCGGCACACCACTTGCCTTAAACAATACAAAAGGTACGAAAACACCCTACCTTAAACCTACAACTACGCAAAACAACTTGCTTTCTGCCCTGGATGAACACATCATGACTAAACACATTTACATTAACAGGCCATACAAACCTCCCGACTGATCATAAGAGACACAAACAGGCACGTCGGCACACCGCCTGCCTCGACACAAATAGAGGTACACATCGTCGACATAAAACACTAAGTCTTAAAGACCTTACTCATGCCAACAGAAATATTAAACATAGTCATTTGAAAACAGGCACTCTGGGTAACTCAAGGCAAGATGCATTAACAGGAGACGACCAAAAGATCGAATCCAAGGGAAAGTCATTTACACGACCCACGATGGTGGACGGATCGACAAAACAAAGTATACTTGTAAACAGTGCGACCCACGATGGTAGACGGGTCGCTAAAACAACAAATTGTTTGCCTTGAACGCAAGGACTTTTTCATCCAATACAAGCCACTCAAATTAAAAATCAATTGTCACCAGGTTGATCCACAGCGTCTTCGACAACGTTTTCCTAAGCAATGTCAAGAATGATTTCAGTCCTTTCAGTGATGTCCTCACCACCTCCCTGAGAAGTTTCACCAGCATCTTCTTTAACGGCTCCATAAGCCATCGGAAACTCAACGCAGGAGCATCTGTAAGGATAGTCCTTTGCTAGACTCGCCTTCTCCGTCTCCAGACTCCGTACCTCCGTCTTTCCGGCTTGGAACTCCTGAATCATGTCTATCTTTCATTGAGTGGTGAAGAACAAGCCGACATCCAGGATGACGTCGCCACACTCCTTCTTCAGCTTCGACATTTCCGTCTCTAGGTCGGCCACCATATCTTTGGAAGTTTGGACCTCCTTTTCCATCCTAGACCGTGTATCCTTGCTCGATTTAGTCAAAGCTTCCACCGCTGCATGTGCCTTTGATGCCCTTGACTCGACAAGATCGACTCTCTCCTTAGCATCTGAGAGCAGACGCTCGAACTTAGCATGTGTAGAGAGGAGATGGCTGAGAATCTGTCGCGACACGTAAAGAAAGGTGAGAATCAGAGGTCACAAGGAAAGAATTGCTAGTATGGCAAGACGAACGTACCTCCCAAGCACCGTTAGTATCAAGGTTCGGGTTCTCCATGGCTGCCATCTGCTCAATGTCATCCGCAATTGGGAGAATCTCCAGGTCAGTCGAACAAGAAATCTTCTTACTCTTCTTCTTCACCGGGTCCTCGATAACCAGGGAAGACTTCCTTTTGACAATCGATGAAGGCTTGGGAGGAAGGGTAGACGATGAGGTCTTCCCACGACGCTTGAAGTCCAAAAGTTGCTTAGCCGTCAAACGAGACGATCCCCTCTCCCCTCGGGTCGACACGGCTGCCATCATCACACAGCCTCACGGTTAAACAAATTTCGACAAAGATAAGGACAAAAGGATCGACACGAGAGGAATACTTACACATGGCAGGGGAAGTGGTTGGCGTCACCATGACTAAGGCCTGCGGAATTATCAACTATTAGATGGTCTTGTTGTTATATGTCCTATCACACTCAGGCGTGCCAAGAAGCTTGTCGACTTTCTCCTCCAATGAAGCCTTCAATTTGGGGTGTAGGGATGCACAAAAAAGACCCAGACCGGAATTTTCCGGGTCGGTCCGGTCTTTGGACCGACCCGGAAGCCACTCAGTTCGCAAGAAGGAACAATCATCCCCAACACCCAGAGACGCCGTTCTGATAAAGAAAAACTGTTTCTTCCACCCACGATCGTTGACATTCAACTTTAAAGAAAGTGGCTCACAATCAGGACAAGGACGAACCCATCCTTCATAGCGTGCGTCCGCTCTCTCATCAGTGTATGGGAGTCTAGCCTCTACAGTCGAAGGAAAGCCCCCATCTTTGAGGGCCCTGGGAAGGTCATAGGCGTCCATTTCGCCAGAAAGGGCATCGTCTTCATCCAAGAAGAAGTTCGGAGGACCTTTTGCACTACTCTCAGAAGAAGAACTGGATGACACCATTAGAGGAGAGTGGGGAAGAAGATGAACGGAGATGATAAGAGAGGGTTTACCTTGGGAGAGTTAACTTTAGTAGAGTAGCAATGATGGTAACTGACAGGGATTACTTAAGGAAGTAATCAAAGCTTTCCAAAATTCAAAATACACGGAGAGGAGTGGGCCACATGTGACATGAAGATTGGGGAAAGAAACGGTTCGACTTCGCCCGCTCAATCGGCCCATTTCTTGGGGAAATTGTTGGGCCCGTATTTTGGTGGCCCAAATCCAGTCCACAAAGACCAAACAAGAAGAAGAACTCCAACGACCAGCGACACGAGTTGATCTATTATGCAAGAGATGGCGCCGACGACAAATAGACTCAAATTGAGGACATCGAAGACTACAATTTATGGCTAATCCCACCACAAAACAGATGCTCAGGGGATTCGATTTGAATATGAAGTTTCAGTAATGGGTGATAAGGATAGATCCGCTAGACACGCATTTACATCGAAAGGAATCACGCGGATCAGAGAGAAGTTAAAGACCGAAGCGACTGTTGTACATTTATTGCCCAAATCCCCCCAAGATCGCCGAAGATTTCGCCTTGAATCTCGCCATTAACTACGATAGCATTGAAGACACGAATCTGGGGGGAAATAGATGACATATATACAGGGGTTTATGAGAACAATAGGACACACAATCTAGACTGAGAATACTGAGCAATTCACTTATAATCGGAAGAGCTAATCTTTCTTGTCTTTACTTGCTTTTCAATCAGAGCGATACAATATACACTTACTTCATACTCTTGTTTCCTCTTTTCTCATAATCTAAGTACCTATACCAAAAAAGCTTATTCGTCCATCGTTATTGATCGATTCCCTGGTTTATCTCTGGTTGATCGATTTGTCACCCTACTAAAAAAGGCAATTTAGGTGTTCTATCTTTTTGCCCAAAACAGTCTTCCTCCATCCAATGTTCCCTTCCATGCGTTGTCTCTCCGCCCTAACCAAGAGATGAAGCAGTCGATGTGGTTATTTGATTCATTGCCTCCGGGAATTGAAGAGTAAAACTAGTATGAAGTTTGGATTCCGAGGCGCGTAGTGTCGTTTTGAGGAGACTTGTTGTTGGTGAGATTTTGGTTGAAATTTAGGCACGTATGACAGTTGATGATTTTGATTTTCGTCTATGATTTATTTAGGGGTTTCAATTGAAGTTTTTCTCTTCGTTTTTCTTGTGTTGGCATGACTTCATCCCCCCGTGAATGATGTCATTGATTTTCTGCTTATTCTCTTGTTCAATTATGTCTGATTCTTTTCTCCAACATATCGAGTCTCAATCTTGCATTTGTATCTTAAATATTCCAACAAAAGGTTACAATTTGTACTGATCTGAGTGTTTCTCTTGGAATATGATCTTAAAATGAAGTCAAAATTAATCTTAGCTCCAAATTATCATACAAGCGTATGGCTTGTCATTCGATGGCAAAATTCTCTAGAAGAAATGATGACTACCCCTCGAGAAGAGAGGCACTTCAAATTTTGTATTGCTTCTTGTTTTGTTATGCCAAGTTGCAAATTTTACCTCTGATGAGAAGAAGTTCTTCCGTCTAATGGAATCATTTGGTTTTCTTTTTCTTATAGCTTAAATTCAATCTATAGAAGTAGTACACGAGTATGATTGAGAAGGATAATGAAGATTGAGATACACTTGTTGGTGCATTGAATAATCTCTTCAACGACATCTCTGCCATGATCAAGTCTGAATTACAGGTGCACTGATATGATCATCACTCATCTAGACATCTTGAATAATACAAAGATAATTTTTCTATTGTTTAATTGTTTTTGCTTCTCTGTTTTTCATTTGCTAAATCGAATATAATTTCATGTACTAAACTGTCTAAAATCCGTAGGGCACAAATATCACGAAAAGTTGTCATGATAAACTGGATTTTGCGGCAGGAATCCGTTGTTCTTTTAATACTGAGGAAAGTATAAAATTAGAGAACGCTTTAGAAGAACTGAGTAGAAATGTGATGTATTAGTGTAGAATGAACTAACTGAATTAGTTACAGAAGTCTGTTATATATAGAAAGAAGCTAACGACTAATCTGAAGTAAGTAATAGCCCAATAGGCCCACTAGACTAAAGCCCATATATTATAAAGTCCATAGTCCCCCCTCAAGCTTGATGAGTGATAGGCAGAACAAGACCAAGCTTGAGAGTTAGAAAATGGTGTTGTTGAGCTCCAAGGGGTTCAGTGAAAATGTCTGCAAGCTGGAGAGTGGTGAATAGATGAGTCGTTTGAATGAATCCTTCTTGCACCATTTCTCGGATGAAATGACAATCAATGCGAATGTGCTTGGTGCGCTCATGGAAGACTGGATTAGGAGCCAAGTTTTTTGCTGCCTTATTGTCACACCGTAAAGAGATTGGCAAAGACACAGAAATGTGAAGATATGTTAAAAGACCATGAATCCATACGAGCTCGCTAGCAGTCATTGACATACTCCGATATTCACTCTCACAAGTCGACTTTGAAACAGTTTTATGCTTTTTAGCCTTCCAGGAAACAAGAGACTTACCCAGAAAGACGCAGTAACATGTAATGGATCTGCCTGAGTATTCGCAATTACCCCAATCAGCGTCACTGAAAGCTCTATTAGTCAGATCATTGGAAGCAGGATAAGACAGAGATGCATTGAAGGTGCCTTTAAGATACTGCAGTAAGTACATTGTTGCTTGATGATGAGGAACACGAGAGCATGCCATAAATTGGCTAAGTTGCTGAACAACAAAAGCTATGTCTGGTCTGGTGAAAGTAAGGTATAGCAACCTACCAATCAGACGTCGATAGAGTTCAGGTTCAGGCAATATAGCTCATTTGCTAACACATAATTCAAGCCCCTGCTGCATAGGAAAAGTAGTTGCTTTACAATCTGTCATTGATACGCTGCACTTTGTATAGCGTAACTAGGGATTATTACATTGATTTAGGAGTATTATTATATGTGTTTCGAGCCATTGTTATGTTCTGAGATATTTATTAAGAAGTGAAGAATTGAAGATCAGAACCAAAGAATATTGAAGAGTTGAAGAAATCACCGACGGCGATCGCCATGGATCAGCGGCGATCGCGGTGGAGCAACAGAGAGGAGCCGAGAATATTTAATAAATCCGCGATTGCGGATTAATATCCGCGATCGCGGGTATTATGTTGGATTCCCCTTCGTGCGCGAGACGGGCCATGGATTTAAAGCAAGCAGATGGGCCCACTGGAAGCTGCAGCTTTAAGCAAGCAGCTCAAATAGTCAAGTGCATTAGTACCGAGCACTTGTTACTAGATTTATTTCCTTTTAGTTGTTTGTTTGGTTTATTTTCCTTTTATTTTCCTTTTGTTTCTTTTCTTTTCTTTTCCTTTTTCCTTATTTAGTTTTAGGATATTTATCTTTTACCATATATTTTTAGGGTTAGTCTCTATTTAAGAACCCTAGTTCTTATCATATTTTCTATCATCTTTTCCATCAGACAATTTAGTTCTGCAACCATGAGCAGGAACTAATCGCCATTGTTTTACCTAGCGGTTGAAACCTTCAGTTATTAAGTTGTGAGATTTCTAAACTCTTGTTTTTTTCCTATGGGTTTGTATTAATTCTCTTGTTCTTCATCTATTGATTTCTATTAGTTTTGCTAGCTTGATCACCTACTTTGATTGATAGTTTTCTATTGCTAGACTAGGAATATACGGTGGAATTCCTTGTCATTGTAGCGCTCATATCTGCATGATCTGGTAGTTGATTGCTTTTATGAAAGAGAATTGATTGCATGTTAATACTTGACGGTTGTAAGTTATTGCATGCATCCTTATGATTCCTGTGCCCTTTGCTGCTATTTCATCTAATCTCGAGAGGTTTCCCTGATTGTTGAATAGTAAGTATTATCAGGACCGGTTGGCCTGTTAATATATTAAAGATTGGAATAGGAACATTCCCTAGGATTGAATAGAACTTGAGATAAATCTATGATCAACTTGATTGACTGTTGTGTGGATACTTGCTAGGTGAAACCCCTTCTCATCATATTCACAACCAAACCTCCTTTGTTTGATACTTGTTACTTTTGTGTTTCATACAATCAAAACCCCTCTGGTTACTTGTTACTTGTTCACTAGTTGATATTTCACTTGACTGCATTGATTTGGTGTTTTGATTCCCTTGGGTTCGACCTCTACTTACTTGCTATACTCTAGTTAGTGTTTAGAGTTTATTTCTTTGATTTGGCACTACGACTTTAGCCTCATCAAATTTGGCGCCGTTGCCGGGGAATTGAAATTTTTCTGATTCTGTGTTAATTGTGAAATTATCAACTGTTTGGTGTGAACCTTTATGGTTTAGACTCGTGCTACTGATTCATCTCTTGTTTCCTTTGACCCAGAGATTGAAAGGACGTTCCTTCGGAACCAAAGAGCAGCTCTGAACCAAGAAAACGAGATGGGTGATCGACATGGACCGCCATTGCCTACTATGAGGCAACTCACTGCCCCAGACTTAAACCAACAACCTTTGGCAGTGAGGTTTCCTGAGATTGAAGAAGGTGTGAATTTTGAATTAAAAGCTGGTTTAATTCATGAGCTACCACATTTCCATGGCTTAGCAGGAGAAGATCCCAACAAACACTTGGCTCAATTCCATGCCATTTGTTCTAGTATGAAGCCAAGAGGTGTTACTGAGGAGCAGGTCATGCTGAGAGCTTTTGGATTTACTCTGAAAGACGCTGCGAATGATTGACTCTATTATCAAGCTCCAGTGAGTATTGATACATGGGCTAAAATGAAAAAGGTCTTTTTAGAGAAATATTTTCCAGCTACAAAACTGAGCAGCTTAAAGAAGGAAATCACGAATCTTCAACAACACTCAACTGAGAGTCTCTATGAATATTATGAGAGATTCAAGAAGCTTTGCTCAAGCTGCCCATTCCATAGTTATACTAACCAAGATCTCCTTATGTACTTATTTAGTGGCCTGATTGATGAGGATCGTCGAATGGTGAATGCATCCTGTGGAGGTAACTTTTTAAGATTGACTATACCTCAGGCTACTGAAATGTTTGAAGAGCTAGCTGAGAGTTCAAGGCAGTTTGGCAGTAGACAGGGATCCCACTCAGTCAAAGCAATTAATTCAGATCAATTACAGACTGACATGAATGAACTGAAAGATATGATGAAGTCTTTTATGCTGCAAAGTGGTAGTCAACAACTCCAAGAGTCGAATGCTGAGGTAAACACTGTTGGTGGATGGCAACCAAGGCCAAGGTATGATTCTCATAATTTTAATTATCAGCAACCTAGACCTCAGAATTCCATGACTGTTGAAGATATGATCAAGTCCTTAGCTCAAACTGTGATGCAACAAAACGCTAAGACGGAATCAAGTATCCAAAATCTTGAAAATCAGTTAGGACAGATTGCTCAAGCTGTGAGTAAATTAGAGGCCAGGGAACCAGTAAGAGACCCGAGGGAGAACGTCAGTGCAGTGTTCCTGAGGAGCGGAAAAACTTTAAATGACTGTTCTGTGCCAAAACCGCGATCGCCAGATCTGAGTGGCGATCTCCATGAGATTACAGAGAGCAAAACAGGTTCTGCATCCCGACCGCGATCGCCATATAGTGATGGCGATCGCCATTCCATTCCAGAAGCTGAGGTCCAAAATCGTCCGCGACCGCGATCGCCAGTTGTGGATGGCGATTGCCAGGAGACTCCTGAGTATATTGATAATTATGTTCGCCCGAATTTTCCACCTGTATTCTCTCAAAAGCCTGTTGCTCCCTTTCCTGAGGCATTGAAGGATACTCGAAGGCTGGAGAACGACAACGAAATCTTCGAAACCTTTAGTAGGTGTGAGGTAAACATTCCTTTGCTCAAACTTGTTACGAGTACTCCTAGATTTGCTAAGTTTTTGAAAGAAGTTTGCACTATCAAAAGAAATCAAAAACTGAAAGGAAAGAAGAAAGTTGAAATAAGTGAACAAGTTTCTGCAGTGTTTCAAAAACGCATGCCTAAGAAATGTGGTGATCCAGGCATATTTAGCATTCCATGTGTGATTGGTGAAACTAAATTTGACAAAGCCATGCTAGATTTAGGTGCATCAATCAATGTTTTGCCTTACTCTTTGTATGAATCACTAGGCTTAGGACCCTTGCATAAAACAGGAACTGTTATTCAACTTGCTGATAGGTCTACTGTGTACCCGAAAGGGGTTGTTGAAGATGTCCTTGTTATGGTTGGTGATCTGATTTTTCCTGCTGATTTCTTTGTGTTGGATATGGAGCATGCTAATAATGTCACACCTATACTGTTAGGTAGACCTTTTATGAAAACTGCACAAACGAAAATTGATGTTAATAGTGGGACTCTCTCTATGGAGTTTGATGGGGATAAGGTAGAATATAATATTTATGACATGGATCCCATTGATAAGAATTCTCTATGTGTTATTGATGTGATTAAGCCTACTTGTAAGGATAAATTGCAACCTGTTTTAGAGAATCCCTTAGAGCCCCCAAAAGTAGATATTGTTTTGTCTACTAACATGCAGGAGTGCCATGCTAAGCCAGAGCCTAAAGGTAAGCTCTCTCCACATCCTTTGGGCAATCGCCCTACATTACTGACCTCGCCAGGCGAGATACCATTGATGTCTAGTGTGCAGGCACTTGACATTGAGCTTAAACAGCCGCCTGATACGGTCAAGAAGGAGAAAGTAAAAGAAACCACCTTCATTGCTAGAGACAAGGTGGTTAAGGTAAGAGGGACGAGATTTAAGGCGTTCCATGAGTGGTTCAAGAGAGAATTCAGACAAGAGACTGTTTTCACAAAGCCAAATGGCGTTAGTTAAATCTCTTGAGTTTCATGTCGAGCCACGACATAAAATAAGGCGCTACTCGGGAGGCAACCCGAGGTTTGGGTTTGTTTTTATTTGTTTTTTTTCGGTTTAATTTTCTTTTTTAGTTTTTCTATGGACAGGAGGAAATCACCGAAGCTTAGGGTCCGCTACAGTCAGTAGTCAATCTCGCTGTAAGTCTTCTCTCCCGTCTTAAACAAAAAAAAAAAAAAAAAAAAAAAAAAAACAATTCCGAAAATCATTCCGAGAAAAAAATAATATATCGGATTAAAAAAAATAGAGTGCAGAAAAAAAAAATATGAGAGAAAAGAAAGTAAGGAGTTGTATTACATCAAGTTTGGTTTCATTAGTACTATCATTCTCGATCTACATTCGTTGGAGCTTAGCTTGTTGGTGACCATGTTCTTTGCAAGGAGTTGATTTGTTTGGTCACCTTCTACATTGGAGGTATTCTTTCTTTTACTTTAGATGAGCTATGCATTATTGGATTACATTTAGTGCTCATCTAGTTTCTCATTCTACCACACTTTGAGTTTTATTGGAGGAAGGTCATCCGATCTTGTATGTGAGTCTTCTGTCTCCTTCCCTGGGTTCGTTTTTATGTCTTCCATTTCATTGAGGACAATGCAATGTTTAAGTATGGGGGAGGAGAATGTATTCACATGTAATTATTTGGGTGTTGGTTGTATCTGCATGAGCTTATTATATATATTGTATGAAAAAGCCACAAAAATTGAAAAAAGGCATACAAAATCCTTGGATAGCAAGATCTATGCAATAAGAAGGTGGCTTGACCGGCATTAGGCTGGGGCAAAAATAAGTCTTGAGTGATGTGAGTTTTGTGAGCCTGAAACAATTATTGAGTGGTTGGGATGAAAACCCGAAAGGGCGCCCAAGCAAGATGAGTGCATATATAAAAAAATAAAAAAATTGAGTGTTTTAGGATCATTATCATCTTGGCGGTATGGAGACATAAGAAGGAGGCGTATAGGAGGATTCGGGTAGGCCACTTGGAGGAATAAGGTGTAGTTCTGGGTATGTGCTTATTTTATCACATTGTTCTTGATTATTGTTGTTGTGTTTTGTGTGTTTTGGAGGAGTTTATTGGTTATGTAATCACTAGGAGATATTCTTGTATTTCCTGAGGCTTTGAGTATTTATTGTATGGGTAGCTTTTCTGTAAGTTACTCGGGACGAGTAAAAGTCTAAGTATGAGGGTATTTGATACGCTGCACTTTGTATAGCGTAACTAGGGATTATTACATTGATTTAGGAGTATTATTATATGTGTTTCGAGCCATTGTTATGTTCTGAGATATTTATTAAGAAGTGAAGAATTGAAGATCAGAACCAAAGAATATTGAAGAGTTGAAGAAATCACCGACGGCGATCGCCATGGATCAGCGGCGATCGCGGTGGAGCAACAGAGAGGAGCCGAGAATATTTAATAAATCCGCGACCGCGGATTAATATCCGCGACCGCGGATTAATATCCGCGACCGCGGATTAATATCCGCGACCTCTACTTACTTGCTATACTCTAGTTAGTGTTTAGAGTTTATTTCTTTGATTTGGCACTACGACTTTAGCCTCATCAGTCATCCATGTGTCAGTAAGAATGTCCATGATATATTTTCGCTGATTGAGAAGAATTCCAGAGGCAAGATGAGTGATTTCCATTCCTAAAAAATACCTTGCTAAACCAAGATCTTTGATGGTAAACGTAGTATCAAGAGAAAGTTTGACATCAGAGATTACTTGGGAAGAAGTTCCTCTTAACAGCATATCGTCAACATATACAAGAGCAAGTGTGAACTCTCCTGAATCTGCCTTGGTGAAAAGGGAATAGTCGTGTTTTGATTGAAAAAAACCTAGACCAACCAGATGTTTAGTCAACTCGATATTCCGTTGACGACTGGCTTGTCTCAAGCCATACAGAGATCGAGTAAGGCGACACACCTTGTTTTTGGTAGCTTTTGTATATCCTGGAGGAGGCCTCGTGCATACTTCTTCATCAATGTACCCATGTAAAAAGGCGTTATTCACATGAAGTTGATGTAAATCCCATTCCTTTGAGGCAGCCATAGCAAGCACAATTCTGACTGTGGTGATCTTTGCAACCGGTGAGAAGGTGTGCTTGTAATCTGTGTCTTTGATTTTGCTATAACCTTTAGCCACAAGGCGAGCCTTATATCTCTCAACCTCCCCATTTGACTTGTATTTCACTTTGAAAACCCATCTGCAACCAATTGCTCTCTTCCCTGTTGTAGACCAGTGACTTGCCAAGTCTGATTTTTCTCAAGGGCATCCAGTTCCTTCTCCATTGCCTTGACCCACTCTGGATGTTGTTTGGCTTGCTCATAAGAATGTGGTTCAAGAGTGGAAAGAACATTGAATAAGGAGCTGACATATGGTTCAGGAAGTTGTGAGAAGTCTTGATAGGCTAAAAAAGATTTGGATGCAGAAGAAGTGGGAAGAGTAGGAAAAATATAGTCTTGTAAACCCTTTGGAGGAATAGGAACTCTATTGGACCTACGAGGAAGTGTTGTGGAGGGATTCTAATCTTCAGAAAATTAAGAAATAGGATCTCCTGAAGGAAAGAGAGTCTATAAGGAAGGAGTAGGAGTAATAGGTGTAGAATCTTCATTGTCAGTTTTTGGTTTAAAAGGCAATGTAGTTTCATGAAACACTACATGCCTGGCCACAAAAACAGTATGGGCATCAAGATTATAAAGCCTATAAGCTTTTTGGTTAGAAGGATATCCTATAAGTAGGGATGGCAATGGGACGGGTGATGCCCGGGTGGACAACATCCATCACCCGACCCATTCTAAATTTCGGTCACCCGCACCCGACCAAATTATCACCCGCACCCGACCCACCCAATCACCCGCGGGTGATCGGGTGACTCGGATGATTTTCGGGTGACCTTCATTATTCATTTATACAATAAAAAAATAAAAAAATACAAGTAACATAGAACCATAACAAGCTTAAAAACATGCATCAAATATCAATGAGAAAATCATAAAAGGTCTACAAGTTTTTAATATCGATTCAACATAATGACAATGAACAACTAGTTTATTATGTTTTATCATAAGGACGCTCCCACCTCTCTCTACTTCTCTCTCTCTAAATTTTTCCCCTTAACCCTAAATCGATCTAGGGGCTTCAAGCCCCAATCCCCCTTTGCTTTGATGCCTTTCCCTCATCAATTTGATCTCGGGAACCCTAACAGTCTCACTCCCAGCCTCGGATTGCCTTTCCCTATGCTTATTCCTTCTCCTGGTTGGCTCGTTGCTTTTCTGTTCTTGGAGATCAGCTGCCTTTGTTTGGTTCCCCAGGGAACTCGCTTGGGCTCTCTCTTTGAATGCTCAAATGTGCCTAGATCCATCAAATCATCATTAACCCTTAAAATCTGGTGCGGCCGCTACGTCCTCTGCATCTCGTTCCCAAGGAGGGTCATGATTGTGAAACGGCTCTTTGGATTTCTTGCATGCAATCCCGGAGAATCCATTTTCCCAGGTAAATCTCTTACTTTTCTCTTGATTTCGTGTTATCCCTTCTCTGTCAGAAGAACTTGGTGGTGTGATGTGGCTCTACTCTACCAGATTGAACTTTGGATTACTCCAGGGCTCGTTTTGGTGGTCTGGAACTCTCATTCCCATCTTGCATGTTCTTCTCTGAGATTGGATTTCTTTATTTTGGCTGAAAGCCACCCAAAACATACCCTGACATTTGATTCCTTAAGATCTGTATGTATGATACTATGCTCATATGAATTTTGGACTCTGTCGTGTTGTATTGAACACTCTTCTCTTGAGAACTCATATGATCCTTTGATAACAGACACTAGATCCCTTTGCTATTCTATAGATCTATTGCTAGATCGAACCCTAACCTATTTCACATACAAGATCTACTACAAACTATTTCAAGTAACAACTGGATTATTTGATTTTAAGCTCTATGACAAATGGATTATGAAGACCCCCTTGACTCGACGATTAATCAATAAAATCTTATTGGTGATACATCCATGGAAATACAGAAACTCCTTTCTTAATAACAATGTAAAATTTAGCTTATATTGTACTCCTCTTACTTCTAATCACTTTAAATCTATTGATTTGCTGTTGACAGTAACTTTGAAGTATTGGTCTGTTGATCTTGATCTCCTTACTATTGGTAAACTAATCATCTCGAAAATTTTTGTCTTATTAAAAGCTCCCAACACTGATATTGATTTCTATATTCCAAACCTTGTTCACACTATCTTCCCTTCTCAGACCAAGTCTAGTCTTGGATTTTCTTACAAGCTCGACCCTGAATATTGCTTGCTTGGTTATATTCATAATCTTAATATCTCAGACTTTAGTATTCAAAATCCCAGGCATCTGCAGAATGATACATATCTAATGTTATATCTTACCTCTATATTTTGGCCAGTATCTATTTCTATTTACTCATTCAGAATCATATCAACCATTAGCTATTATGAATATTTGAGATTTGAGCTCTCATTCAACCTTTGTCCCCAGTATAACAAGTGGATAACACCCTACTTACTGCTTATTAGTCGAACTCAAACTCAGAAAATATTTATCTCTAACAATTTCTGGCTACTTCTAAATCTAAAAATCATTAACATATTTAGACCTGCAACCTACTGGCATAGCTCTTTAACCAGATCTCAGCAAATCTCCCTTTGCTTCTATAATTTAAAGGTGACCCTACCTATTATCCTTACTGCTGGACTCATCATGCTTGATATAGCAAACATTGATCTTCTAATAAAAAATAGTAGGCCCCTTAACTCTAATATCACCATTGATTCACACAATACAACTCCTTCTCTGATAAGTGATCCTTCTAAATACGAAAGTATTACTACTACTTATAATGCTCAGTCATTTTTTAAAAATCCAAATGTCATATACACAGACCTTGCTATGTGCCCCTGCTGTAATAGGACTATGACCACTTGCCTTTGTTTCAATGTTTTTCAACTGCAAGCCAAAATATATTATACCTCTCCTATGAATTCTATTAGCCTTATTGTCACCTGTATAATGTGTTCTAGCAACCAGTCTTATATCACTACTCTAATACCCTTACTGTTTCTTTCCAAATATTTGAATATAACTGATATCAATCTTGAACCTTTGGTATTCCTATCTTACACTCAATTTGCATGGGATTACTCACACACAAAATCTCTATTCATGCACTCTGACAAGAATTTGCATGAGCACATACCTCATTTCCCCATAACTATGATTACTAGTATACTCTTCCCTATGATCTCTACCCGAGTAACCTCTTTCTATTCCATAAATTTGTTGCCTATATATGGCAGCATTTATGATCACAACTCCTACACCACTCACAACCAATTCCTTCTCAAACAACTTCTCACATTTAAGTACTCGTCCTTGGTTCATAACATGGATAATAATGTATCCTTTGTTGATGTTGTAATAAACTTCTCTCCAATCACTCCACTAGACTCTCATCTCATGGAAGAAGAAAACCCTCTCAACCAACACCAGGATTCCACTGCACTAATCATGCACCCTAGCAATGCTAATCCTCTCCCTTTTATGGAGATCTCTGTCTCTGAAGCCCTCAACAATGATACTCCACTCAATGAACCCACAAACCTCAGCCCTGACCATCTCTTTGATCAACAAAACACATATCCCTTCCAAACAACCAACCAGACCTCCCACACAAACACTATCCCAAATCCCATAACTCTCCCTGAAGTCCAACAGATGATGACTAGGCTCTCCAACCTTACCTTGTTCATCCGTATGGCAGACACTACCCTGAACATACAACCTTCTGTCATTTTGGCTAAAGTCAAGGAACACTGGAAAGGAGTCCAAGGTGACATTGAAGTGGGAACCTATGGAGCATGGACAATGCTAACATTTTCCAACCGGGAAGCCAGGGACATTGTGTGGATCAATCGTCCATACAGAGTCCAGAACAAGCTCGTCCTACTACAACCCTTCTCCCAGGAGTTTGATCCCCTTGCTCATGTTGTAAGTCATGCTGACATCTGGGTTAGAATCCCTCTCCTTCCAATCTTTTATCATAATGAGCATGCCTTGAATATGATAATTCGTGGAAATAATGTTGGAGCTTTTATTAGAATGGATGAAAATTCTACCATCAAAAATCGTGGAAAATTTGTGAGACTAAGTATCAATGTTACTATACTTGAAGTCCCTGGATATGTTAAAATCAAACACACTGATGGCTCTGTTCTGACCTTTAAGCTATGGTCGGAGGACTTTTCACCTGGGCGTGGTTGTTGTGGAGAGCCTGATCATCTCTTTGATGAGTGCTTTCTGAACAACCTCCCAGCTTCAGTCTTTGAGGCTTTTTTAGTTCGTTCCTCAGATGATGAGGAGGCAGCTAAAGCCACTAAGCTGAAGATGATTGGTCATCTTACTAAACAGCTCACTGTTGGAACTCAACAAAGACGTGGCCCGAATTTTGTAAGAAAACCAACTACTCCTGCTATGAGACAAGATGATACTGTCACCTCCCCAAGAGGAAAGAGCTCACTCAACCCCAAGGCTGCAACTCCTATTCAGAGCATCCAGTATGCCCCAAGACAACTTGTCTGAGGACCAGAATTCTCTCAAGGTTTCCACCTCCATCCAGCTTTCAACCCAGAAGTGTACAATCAACAAATCCTGGCACATATGCAGCAATTTTATGCTATGCCACCTCATCTCAACTACAACCAGAATATGCCTCCAAGAATGGTCAGACCACCTCTTGAGCAGCAGCTTCACTATCCTGCACCACATCCTGGACTGGAATCATTCCACCCATCCCCTTGTGTATCTGAGAAGTCCT
The DNA here is from genome assembly GCA_029168935.1 of Oxyria digyna. Taxonomy (NCBI): domain Eukaryota; kingdom Viridiplantae; phylum Streptophyta; class Magnoliopsida; order Caryophyllales; family Polygonaceae; genus Oxyria; species Oxyria digyna. The sequence goes on from JAPVLV010000013.1 coordinate 26,922,764, forward strand.
CTAGCACTATCCTGAGGAAGCTCGATGGTATGGAAATTAAGACCACTGATGGAGCTACCACATCTACTGCTGAGCCCAAAAGGAAGGAAGAATTCAGCGAAGCTCCAATCCAGATTCCTGCTCCAAAGAAACAGAGAAAAGGAAAGGGCAAGAAAAATGGCACCCCTGAGTAAGTTTCCTTATGACTGCAATCCTCTTTACTGTTGTTTCTGTTTTAAGCTCCCAAGTGACTACTGAATCCTTTTTTGATGACCCTTGCATGGGAAGACCTACTATCAAACTGCACCATGAACATTTACATTATGCTCTCTGTTTTGCTGGCAATCTCTACAACCACTTTGAACTATTATTGTGTTATCTTGCAATCTGGAATATTATCAGTATTTCTGTAAACATGAACTTGGATAATTTAGTTCTGATGTGGCCTTATTTGACATTCTATGAATTCAGATTTCCTGCCACTTTAGCTTATGCATTGTTTAATTTTGTTCCTCCTTTTAAAATGAAACCAACCTATTACCTTTGGCCTCTTCTACATGTCCATTCTGTTACTGTAAAACTGAATTTCATTTCAACTCTTTACCATTTTGAATACTTGATCATGAATAAAAACTGGTACTTGAACACTTATATTGACAACCGGTTACCCTCGCATCAATTAGTTATTATATGAATATCAGATATTGGAACATTAGAGGCTCGCGTCGTAAAGACTTATCTTCTGAAATTGCTTACATAAAAAAAAGAATAAATTAGATGTCCTTTGTCTTTCTGAAACTAAGGTTGACACAGCTCCTACCAAACGAACCATTGCCAAAATGGGATTTGACAACATTATTTTTGTGCCTGCTAATGGAGTTAAAGGAGGTTTGTGGCTCCTTTCGAAAAATTCCTTTAACACTAAAGATCTATCACTCTATCATTCTAGCTCAAATATGATATGCATGAATAACTTTATTAAAAATACCCATATACTGCTTATTTTTTTATACGCTCCCTCAAGAGAATCAGACAAACCTGAATTCTGGCAACAACTTCGAAGTTTGATCACTTCTACTAATATACCATCTATTATTATAGGAGACTTAAACGAAATCCTTGGACCAGCGGATAAGATTGGAGGCCTTAGGCCTTCCTCTTCTCGCTATCTACGACTCCAATCCCTTATCTCAGAGCTTGACTTTACTAACACTTCCTTCACTGGACTTCCTTTCACTTGGCGAAAATCTCAAAATATGCATAATAACATTTTAGAACATCTGGATCGCGTCCTAATCCATTGCTCCTTGACCACCATTTTTCCCAATCTGGCCACTCACCACCACCCTTTTACTTCTTCTGATCACTCCTTAATTACTTTCTCTCTAGGCTCTCTGAATTCCCCGAACCGTCTACCCTTTCGGTATGAACCAAATTGGTCTAATAATACCTCTTTCAAAGCATTAGTATCCAAAGTTTGGAATTTTAAAATGAATGGATCCTATATGTATCGCTTTAGCGTAAAACTAAAACTTCTCAAGACTTATGCTAAGGCTTGGGCCCGTAAAAATACTGGTAACAATTTCTCTCAACTTTGCTTATCTGAAACAAAACTTCTAGAGCTTCATGCTCGATTCCTTGAACATCCTACTAATCCTACCACTATTCGGCTGATTCACTCTCACTCCAAGAAATACCTAAGACTCCTTCAATTTCAAACAGATTATTGGCGCCGTAGAGCAAAAGTCAAACATATCAAAGATGGAGATCGTAACTCCAAATATTTTCATGCTATTGCGAAAATGAAAGTTTTCAAACAATCCATCCTCAAATTTTGTAACAAAGATGGACTTGTTTAGGACCACAATAGCATTACTAATGAGATCACTTCTGAACTTAAGAACCGATTCCAGACCAATGGGGCTATTGGAATCTCCCAGTCTGAGCTTGACATTATCCCTACCTTGATAACTAATCAGGATAACACTAACCTAACCAAACCTCCTACTGAATCTGAATTAAGAAAGGCTGTCTTCAATCAACCTCCTGATAAAACCCCGGACCCTGATGGTTTTTCTATTGAATTTTACCAAAAGAATTGGAATACTATTAAATCCTCTCTTCTAAATGTTGTTAAGGCTTTTTTCCATTATGAACATATGCTTTTTGCATTCAAATCAACTCCTTTCCCGCCTTTGTGTGGAATCAGACAGGGTGACCCTCTAGCCCCAGCCTTTTTTTTTATTGCAATGGAATTCCTTTCCCGCAAGCTTACCGTTGAAGCTCATGGTATTGACCCACATGTTGGGATAAAACTTACTCAACAAGGTTCCATCATTCTGTTCCTCACCTTTGCTGATGATACCATAATCCTAGCAAATGCTTTTATTGATAACATCCTTTTTATTAAATTTTTTTTATCTACTTTCTCTAAACAAAGTGGTCTATCTATCAACTATCACAAAAGTTCTATACAAGTTTCTAACAATGTATCCATCTCCCTAGCCAAAATACTCGCTTCCCATATGAACATTCCCATGACTACAAAAATGGAGAAATATCTAGGGATCCCTATTCTGCAAGGTCGTGTCTGTAATGAAATCTTTGACGATGCAATTACATCTCTTAAGCTACAAAGGTCACAATGGAGAGCTGATTCTCTATCCCAAGCAGGTAGAGTTGTCCTCATCAAATCAACTCTTTCTTCTCAAGTTAACTATTTAATGCAGAGCTTCCTTCTCCCTAAAGGTGTCTGTGAAGAGATAGATGACATCAACAAAAAATTCTTCTGGAATAAAAAGAACCCCTTCCTCCCAATCCCTCATTCAATGGAAATCTATTTGCCAACCCAAATGCCATGGAGGCCTGGGCTTCAGGCTTGCTTGGGATAACAATTGTGCTCTCCAAATGAAACTTCTGTGGAAAATTATCACCCAACCAGATAATCTTTGGGTCTCTATCCTTCGTGAGAAATACTTCGCCACTACTGATTTCTTTACTATTCACCGTAAACCAGGACAATCCTGGCAGTTTAACAGACTTCTTTTCCTACTTGAAGACTTCAAGAAACAACTTCTCTGGCAACTGGGTGATGGGACCTCTATTCGTTTTTGGACGGATAGACGGATTCCTGATTGCTCTTTACACCAATTCCATAACCCGAATTTTGGCAATCCTCTTGTGGCTAATTTCATTACCCCTAATAAGCAATGGGATCTCCCGAAACTGTCACAGCTCCTTCCTCACCACATTCTCGTTAAAATCATTCAAATCCGGATTCCTGTCACTCAAATTTCAGACAAACTAATATGGACGGCGACCCAGAATGGTACTTTTTCAGTTAAATCGGCCTTTAACATCCTTCGACCTAACTCTGATCCAACTATTGACCTCAAACTTTTCTGGAAAACCAAAATTCAAAACTTTCTCTGGAAAGCCTTCTCTGACTGCCTTCCAACTACTGAACGCCTTAATAGACACTACCATAGAGTTTTCTCTCCTTACAGCCAGTGCGATTCTCCCTTTGAAGATAAAAATCATTTCTTCTTTCATTGCCCATTTACTTTAGCAGTCTTCCAGAAGATTAGGGAGATTGGAAACTATCATCTTGATATTCAATTCCAGCATAGCTTTGAAGACTCAATGTTACTATTTTCACAGAACAACCAACCCTCTGAAATAGCTCTGTTTACTTGGTGGGCCCTTTGGAATCACCGTAATAATTGTATTTTTCGATCTACCCCCTCGAAATCTCCTGAGGATCTAGCTAAATCTATCCTTTTGCTATATGAGGAATGGAAAGCTGAATTCCATAAAACTAAATCCAAGAATACAACTCACAAAACTCCAAGAAAAACTACTAACACGACATGGAGGAAACCACCAAATAATGTGTTTAAACTTAACTGTGATGGCTCGGTTAGGGCCTCTTCGGGGTCTGCTATCGGTTTCATCATTCGAAATTCGAATGGTCAACCGTCCTTTGTTGAACATCTTAATATTCCTCCTTCTTTTGTTCTTATTACTGAAGCTTTTGCTATTCTTGAAGGCATAAAAGCTTCTATTAGACTAAATATTCGACATATTCTGATTGAAAGTGATAGTTTTTCCATCATTAATTGTATCAACAAGCATTGTGATCCGCCGTGAGAAATCAGTTCAATTATTGCGGATATTTTAAACCTTGCTACTAATTTTGACTCCTGCAGGTTCTCCTTCATCAAACGCCACTGCAACAGAGCAACAGATTTTTTGGCAACTCAAAGCTTCTCCATTGAAGCATTACGAGAGATTCTTATCAAGACCAACAATACAAGATCTTGTGAAGATACGGTGAACATTCAGAGGATACTCTTCACTAGAAACTCTCAATTCTTTCCCCTGAAAGAATTCTTTAAAATCATCCGTAACGATGATCTAGGCTAGGCTTGTTTGTAAAGATTGAGACTTTTGTTTGATTGTAAAAAAAAAAAAAAAAAAAAAAAAAAAAAAAAAAAAAAAAAATGACAATGAAATAAAACATCTCCAGGAGCAGAGAGGGACTTGTTTATAAACACTGATTCCTTCAACCTTTCAGCTTCAGTCTTTCCCACACGCTCACTTCCAGCCAAATCCACCAACCAAAGGTTGCTTTTTGTTCTCATCTTGCTCACTAATTCCTCTCCCTTTACAGTAACCCTCAACAAGGTTGATAAAAAAAATAAAAATGAACTTTTAATTACTAGCAGAATGTAAATAGAACAATTCTATATACAACTAATCACAATAAGGACATCATTTACGGCTTAAAAAATCTCACCAGTGAGAACGACTACTGAATCCGTTTGCATTAGTTGATCCGATGGACCTGGCTTGATTTCCTCTCTTTAGAAGCTTCCAAACTTCATCTGTACTGTAAACACGAGCCTCAACCAATCCAGGAACTTCTTGAGTGCCTCCAGGTCCTTGCTTAGTCTCCAACCTAAACCATACAAAACAAAGCCATCAATGGTCAAATTTCAGCATAAAATGAAACTACACATAAGCTTTTCTGTAGACTGTGAATATGTCTCATACTTGGAAAAACATTGCTATGCAGAGGGATAATAACATATTCTACACCTTGGTTTCTATAGTTGCATATGCATACCAAAAACCAGAGACAAGACTGACAACTTCCATCCTCGATAGTCTGATATTTCCCCTTAAACTTGGTTGCAAGTATATCGGTTCGAAAACAATACAAAGAAGAAGGAAGTTGTTTTAAATGCAAGGGATTTAAATGCAAATTGAATGTTTAGTCAGATCTTACTCGCTCATTACTTGCAAATTGACATATATTTACACAAGATTCACATGAACAAGTAAAGAGTTTCAAGAGATTGAATACACCAATACATGATATCAACTTCAACACCACCATATATAAGTTCACATATGCATAAAGTGAAAAAGACAGTAAAATGAAGAGAGAGATGTTACTTTGAAACTACTATCGAGGGCCGTCTTCTTCATCTTTTCTTTGTACATGGACAATGGAGTCTTAGAAACATTCTCATTAGTATAGAGTAAAGTAAACTCCAGCTACCTTTACCTGTGGAATCGAAGGAAGCTTAGGAAGGAGACAGAAAGAGAAGGAGAGAATCGAGAGAGTGCTGAGGTTGCGGCAAGAGAGAAATTCAGATTTGGTTTTATATTAGGGTTTTGGGCTAAAATATTAATAATAAAAATATATAGTTTTTTAGATATAGCGGTTGAGAGTCGGTTGAGAGTCGGGTGAGTGTCGGGTGATCAGGTCGGGTGGTCGGGTCGGATATTTGGGTCGGGTGCAAAATGATCACCCGTAACCGACCCGGACCACCACCCGAATATCCATCACCCGCTTTTCACCCATATTTTTTCGGGCTTTCGTCCATTTTTTCGAGTCGGTTTTTTCGGTCACCCACGGAGGACGGGTGAAATTGTCATCCCTACCTATAAGTATGCACCTTCTAGCTTTGGTGCCAAACTTTTCACCAGGTAGATTGGTTTTTAGAGCAAAACATAAGCCTCCAATCACTCTTAGCTCATCATATTTAGGAGGAATTTTATGAATTATCTCGTAGGGAGTTTTCCAATGTAAGATAGAAGATGGAAGTTTATTGATAATAGTGATAGCAATCATCAAGCAATATCCCCATAACTTAATGGGAAGGCCAGCATATGAGCGAATAACTCGAGCATTTTCAAGAAGATGACGATGTTTGCGCTCAACCCTTCCATTCTGTTCTGGCACCCCAGGAGTGGATCTTTGATGAATAATACCTTTTCTTCTGAACAATTCCTGGCAGAGACCTTGAGTGAATTCAGTACCATTATCTATTCTAACAGTCTGCACAACAGTTTTGAACTGATTTTCTACATAAGCAAGAAATCCTTCAATGACCTTGAACACTTGCATTTTATCCTGAAGCAAGTAGGTCCAAATTCCCCTAGAACAATCATCTACTATGGTGAGAAAATATTGATGAGGCTAAAGTCGTAGTACCAAATCAAATAAAACCCTAAACACTAACTAAAGTATAGCAAGCAAGTAGAGGTCGAACCCAAGAGAATCAAAACACCAAATCAATGCAGTCAAGTGAAATATCAACTAGTAGCAAGTAACCAAAGGGGGGGGGGGGCGGTGTGATTGCAAGAACACACAAGTAACCAGTAACAAGTAGAAGAAGTTTGGGTGAGAATATTATGCGAAGGGGTTTCACCTAGCAAGTATCCACACAACAGTCAATCAAGTTGATCATAGATTTATCTCAAGTTCTATTCAATCCTAGGGAATGTTCTTATTTCAATCTTTAATATATCAGCAGGCCAACCGGTCCTGATAATACTTACTATTCAGTAATCAGGGAAACCTCTCAAGATTAGATGAAATAGCAGCAAAGGGCACATGAATTATAAGGATGCATGCAATAACTTACAACCGTCAAGTATTAACATGCAATCAATTCTCTTTCATAAAAGCAATCAACTACCAGATCATGCAGATATGAGTGCTACAATGACAAGGAATTCCACCGTATATTCCTAGTCTAGCAATAGAAAACTATCAATCAAACTAGGTGATCAGGCTAGCAAAACTAATAGAAATCAATAGATGAAGAACAAGAGAATTAATACAAACCCATAGGAAAAGAACAAGAGTTTAGAAATCTCACAACTTAATAATTGAAGGTTTCAACCGCTAAGTAAAACAATGGAGATTAGTTCCTGCTTATGGTTGCAGAACTAAATTGTCTGATGGAAAAGATGATGATAAAGATGATGATAAAGATGATGATAAAGATAGAAAGAACTAGGGTTCTTAAATAGAGACTAACCCTAAAAATATATGGTAAAAGATATATCCTAAACGAAATAATAAAATAAGGAAAAAGAAATAAAACAAACAAAGGAAAATAAGGAAAGTCTGGAATGTCTTCGGTCTTGTTGTGGTGATCGTCATAGATGTCTGGCGATCGCGGTCTTCATGTAAAGCTCAACCGTGGTCTCTGTCGCCCCATGGCGATCGCCGTAGAGTCATGGCGATCGCCATGATCTCTCGAACTCATGTAATGCTTCTGTTGTAGAATGGCGATCGCCATAGTAATGGTGGCGATCACCGCTGCTCCGCAGAATGTCTTCAAGTCTTCATGTCTTCAATCTTTGATCCTCTTCTTCTTCGGTTCTGGTCTTCATTTCTTCACTTCTTCATAAACAACTCAGAACATAACAATAGCTCCAAATACTTGTGATAACACTCCTAAACTAATGTAATAACCCCTAGTTACGCTATACAAAGTGCAGCGTATCAAATATCTTGCACCATCCATAGCTGGCAATATGTCCATGTGCACAAGCTGAAATATCTTTGAAGCAATAGCAATGCTTCTAACAAAAGGCAATTTATACAATGAAGTGTGTCCAAGCCTAGCATGGTGCAAGATCAACTGATCATCAATCTTACAACTAAACACTGAAATTTTTGAAGGAAAATTATTCAGTAAGCCACCAACATCCATTGGTTGCACTTCTAATCTGTAAAGACCACCTTGTACTGGAACAACAGTAACTTTCCCATGATCAATACGGTCTTGCGGTATGCAATGTAACTCATCAAAAAACACTGATATACTCCCATTACTGACAAGCCTTGACACTGACATAAGGTTGTGCTTGAACTCAAGCACAAATAAAACCCCATTAAGAATCAGATTTGGACTGATTTTAACTGTTCCCATATACTCAACAGTCTTGGTTGAACCATCAGGCAATGACACATAAATGACTCTAGACATCTTGTGCATTTCAGTGAACAATTCTTTAGCAAAGGATATGTGATCTGTGGCCCCAGAATCTATTATCCAAGTAGTGTTATTCTGATCATGTACAAGTGCAGAGGTAAAGGAATGTAGATTACCTGTAAAGTTCACATGAGCTTGGCTAGTGCCCTCTGAACCATCTGCTAATCCTTTCCCTTTCATCATCTTGACTATTTCCTGAAAAACAACATTCACCATAGATTGGTCTGTCCCTGATTTTGTTGTCCTCCTGTGCCTTGATATCCTCCATTACAATCACCTACATCAAGTGGATATTCTTCCATGTCAACATCCTGCACATTAGCAACAAACCTGCTACTACCTTGGTCCTTACTTCCTTTGTACCAGTCAGGATACCCTATAAGCTTGAAACACGAGTCTTTAACATGTCCTCTTGCACCACAATGAATGCACTTCAGATCCCTCTTGTCAACTCTTTCTCTGTTCAGGTCTCCCCTGTATCCTTCACCTGACCTAGGAGCTTCATTCCTTCCATTGAAATTCCTATTTCCGGATTGATGTTTATTCACAACAAAAGCTTGGTTGTCTTGTGTAGGACCACTGGATATAGTTATACCTTTATGCCTTTCCACTCTCATGACCATCTGGAAAGCCTTGTTAACTCCGAGTAAAGGCTCTAATGACAGTATGTTACTGTGAATGTGCTCATAAGAATCATTCAAGCCAATCAGAAATTGCAACAGTCTCATCTTTTGCTCCCTGTCAACAAGTTTCTTAAGCAGCAAGCACCTGCAATTCTCCATAATTCCACATTCACAAACAAGAATTCCTTCAAAAATCTGTAATTCATCCCATAATTTCTTAATTTTTCCATAATAGGCAGCAACACTGAGGTTTTCTTGCTTGATATTTGCAAGATCTTTCTGGATCTGATACACTAAAGGTGCATTTGATTCAGAAAACCTCTACAACACCTCAGTCCATAATTATTTAGCAAATTGAACGTGCATCAAGCCCTCCGCTATTTCCCTGATCATAGAATTTATTATCCAACACCTAATCATATAGTCCACAGGAATCCACAAAGCTCGTTTCTCATCAGAATCAGTAGGAATCAAGATCGTTCCATCTATATAACCTAATTTCATCTTGGAGCCTAGCGCCATTTTCACTCCTCTACTCCAAGAATTGAAATTCGATCCATTAAAGAGAGTGGAGACAATCTGAGATCCTGGATGATCAGAATTTGACAGAAATAAAGGATCATTGTAGCCACTGGCCCACTCTTACCTTGAGTTTCTCCCATTCCTTCTTCCATGATCACCATGACAACAACAATCAGGGAAGAACAACAAAATCTAGCTCGATCGCAGAGATCTACATCTTCTAGAAATTGATTCAGCAAGAATCAATCAAATCCGTACTCGAAAATCAAAAAGCTAACACCGTAGCTCTGATACCATGAGGAAAGTATAGAACTAGAGAACGCTCTAGAAGAATTGAGTAGAAATGTGATGTATTAGTGTAGAATGAACTAACTGAATTAGTTACACAAGTCTGGTATATACAGAAAGAAGCTAACGACTAATCTGAAGTAAGTAATAGCCCAATAGGCCCACTAGACTAAAGCCCATATATTATAAAGTCCATAAATACACATAGATTCAACCCAGAGAGAATGCTTGAGAAAAGGCAAATGTTGCGAAAAGTTGTCATGATAAACTCGATTTTGCAGCAGGAATTCGTTGTTCTTTTAATACACATAGATTCAACCCAGAGAGAATGCTTGAGAAAAAGGCAAATGTTGCGAAAGTTGTTAGGGAACAGATGGGGATTAAGGAAGATGACATGCTTCTTCTATAAGGAAAATGAAAATACCTCTCTATCATTAACTTTAACTGATGGAAACATTTTGTTTCCATAGCTTTGTGCTTTGATATGAATTATTGTTCGTGGTTTTTCATGGTCTTGAGATTGGACTGAGTTTCTGTAGAAGTGGTGGACGTTATTAATATTTGATTTGGAGTGTTCTGAGATTACTTGATATCATGTGACTTAGATAAATTTTGTTCATAGCTGACTTTAAATGAATGTTTCTCTAGGTCAGTAGGGGACTGAGTCGGTCTAAGTTGGAGTGTTCTGAGATTAAAGTAAGCTTGTCTAAGTTGATTTAAGTTGATTAGTTTTTACCTCTGTATATATTTATCGAAATCAGATAATAATCTGGTTCAATTGCTTTCTTTGGTGATGTTGATAATGGGATATGAAAATGATCACAAGTAATTGCTTCATTCGAATGAACTTACTCGTTCAGATCCATGAAACCCTCTTTGCATTCCTTTTGTGTTTCTGGCTTGTTTTTGGTACTTCATTTACAACTGGTAAAACTAGTGTTGATTAACTTTTAGAAGCCACCCCATGTGAATGCAGAGAGAAGAATCGGCCAATATAATAAAAGTCAGACGTGTTTACACTGTCAAGATTCAGATGTGGGAACGAGTATCTAAATCAACTTTCAGAAGCCACCCCATGTGAACCTTCAAGACTATCTAAATTAACCTACACGACTATTGATATGAAACTAGGGAGTTGGAACTATTGATATGAACCTATGGAATTGGTGAATTGTGTTCATAACAAAGACTTCAAGGTCAAATGAACAATCTATGAACTTGCATGACTACCTTGGCTCATGAGTATCAAAGAGTAGGTTGATGGTTTTGAACGAATACGTTCATGGGTACCAACGACCAGGTTGATGGTTTTGAACGAATAGGTTCATGGGTACCAACTAGCGGGTTCATAGTTTTGAACGAGTAGGTTTATGGATACCAACAAGCAGGTTCATGGGTTTGAACGAGTAGATACATGGGTACCTATGAGAGGGTTTCATGGATCTGAACAAGTAAGTTCATGGGTACTAACGAGCAGGTTCTTGGGTACAAACGAGCAACTTCATGGATTTGAACGAGTAGGTTCATGTGCATCAACGAGAAAGTTCATGCTATTTTTCTATGAACTTATGGTTCATTTTAATGAATTAAGCATGTTAGTGCATTATTTTAATAAATGTTCATGTGTATTAACTAACAGGCTCATGTGTATCAACAGACAGGTTCATGTGTACAAAATACCAATAGATAGGGTAATACACCATACTGTAAGTATGAATTTGCAACACTATCGACATAAACCTACAAGACTATGAGCTTGTAGTATACTATAAGTTCACAAATTACATACTAGAAATTCATAAACTCTATATTAAGGATTCACTTATGTGTAATAATGGTTCATAAACTTAATAGAGGTTCATACACTTAATTTAGAGTTTCAAAAAAATTATACGAGAGGTTTATAAAACACGGAGTACAAGTTCACAAACTTTATAAGAGAGGTTCATAAAATATATGGTACAAGTTCACAATATTTATACGTGAGGTTCATAAAATATATACTACATATTCAGAAACTTTATACGAGAGGTTCATGAGATTAGTCTTGAAGATTCATGGCTATTGTCATAAACCTGTAAGACTATTGATATTAACCCATAGACGCAAGACTGTTGACATGAACCTACAATATATTGTAAGTTCACAAATTACATGTTATAGGTTCATAAACTTTATATTCGAGATTCACTCATTTGTAATATTGGTTCATAAACTTAATAGAGTTTCACAAAAATTTATAAGAGAGGTTTATAAAATATATAGTACAGGTTCACAAACTTTATAAGAGAGGTTCATAAAATATATAGTATAAGTTCACAAACTTTATATGTAAGGTTTATAAAATATATACTACATGTTCACAAACTTTATACGAGAGGTTCATGTGATTAGTCTTGAAGATTCATGGATATCATCATGAATCGGCAAGACTATTGACATGAAGTAATAGCCATAAACCTACAAGACTATTGACATGAACCTACAAGATTATAAACTTGCAATATATTGTAAGTTCACAAATTTCATAAACTCTATATTAGAGATTCACTCATTTGTAATACTGGTTCATAAACTTAATAGAGGTGCATACACTTCATTTACAGTTTCACAAAATTTATACGAGAGGTTTATAAAATATATAGTAGAGGTTCACAAACATTATAAGAGAGGTTCATAAAATATGTAATACAAGTTCACAAATTTGTATATGTGAGGTTCATAAAATCTCTATATAATTACTAAAGCAAATCCTCTTACTCCCACCCCAGCTATGCCACGTGTCAAGAAGGCTTTTCAGCCACTCCACCTGTCTGCCACGTGGCTCAATACAATTGGTTGCATTTTTTTCCTTTTTTTCGCCAATTTTTTTGTGATACTAATGTACATGTCTTGACCGAATTTTAGGTAATCTGTTGTAATTTCCGTGTCGAAGATCTTTTCCTTTATAAGAGATTTTTTTCTACAGACAATATTCACTAATGATATTAACTAATTAACAAATTTACATAAAAGATTTTAAACCAATTGCCCTAAAATGAGTACAAAACTAACGCATAACACTCAAAGCTATAAACCTGTAATGCTATAAACCTACCAATTGCCCTAAAATGCTATAAATCTGTAATGCAAAAAAATAAAATTGAAAAAAATAGAACTGAAGACATTATTACATTTTAACCTAGCTGAAGACCTGATATGAACCTACATAAATTACACAAATATGAAACCCCAAAGCCAAAAACATTATTACACTTATTTATGCATAACAAAACTGAACCCAAAATAAAATAAAAGGAAAATCGTCCTCTACAAGCTGTAGTTTCCAAAACTTGCCTTCATTAGAACTTGCCAGCATTCGATTTTAACACCTTGAAAACCCTAATTACTGCATTCCAACAGGCCAGAAAATCTGTAAAGCAAGAAAAGGAAATTAATGATATTTTTGTACACAATTTGAAAGTTGTTTAAACGAGATATATATCATACATGAATCGAATTAGAACTTGCCAGCATTAGAACTTGCCAGCATTCGATTTCAACACCTTTAAAACCCTAATTACTGCATTCCAACAGGCCAGAAAATCTGTAAAGCAAGAAAAGGAAATTAATGATATTTTGTACACAATCTGCAAGTTGTTTAAACAAGGAGATATATATCATACATGAATCGAAGCATATAAAATTATCTTTTACCTAAATTATAACAATTTTGTTCCAGAAATAAGACGCATCAGTATTATGCACAAAATGAAACCCTAAAGTTTCATTATAAAATTGACGTTCTTCCCTATTCTCATCTTCCTATCATAAACCTACAGTCATTCTTCCTATCATACACCATGGATAATATTCAACATATTATCGATATTACATCTTCAAAACACACTCTTACTATGAAGGCTAGATGCATAAGAATGTTCAAAGTTCCTATGAAGGCAGATCCCTCTAAATTCTCCACCACCAACATAATTTTCATGGATGAAACGGTATATATATTATTTCAATCTTGTTTTATTGTTTCTATATTTCTCTATCTAACTATACCTAATCTTATATTCAGGAAGAACGAATCCATGCAGTGATAAAGGAGTCTTTAATGACCAACTTTCCACAATTAAAAGAAGGAGAAGCTTTTCTAATCTAAAAATATGGATTTGCGATGTATGATACAGAGTACAAATTTACAAATTACAAATTTACAAATCACAAATTCAAGCTACTGTTTTCACGCTTTACAATATAACCCAATATGATAATTCACTACATGAGAATACCCATTATGGTTAGTATTATAAACTAAATCAACACATTTTTGCAAGAGTTATTCTCATACCTAACTGATCTGTTGTTATTTTTATTTATTGTTTCATATCTTATTGGGTTGTTGGCTGGAATTGGAGATATTGTCAATTGGTCTGCAAAAAAAACTGATGGAAAAAGGCTATTCTTGAAGTTAATGGATACCAGGTATGATTTAGGATTAATATACTGCAGATCTACAGTTTTAACTTCAACTGCAGAAACATTCTGCAGTTTATGAATTCCCAACGAAATCTGTAAAATGTTTCTGCAGTTTTAACTGTTTCTGCTTTTACTATATTATTCAGATCTACAGTTTCTGCAGTTGAATGATTATTCTTACAGCCCATATATTTTTAAATTCATTTTCTTTACATTTATTTTATAGGAACAATACAGTAGACATTACACTCTGGGATGCTTATGCTGAGATGTGTCGACCCCTACTCGGATTATTACTTGAGAATAAGAAGATTCTATTAGTCGTTCAATTTGCACGACTATCAAAATGGAATAATGAGCCTAATTTCTCAAATGGTTATGATGGAACTAGACTATTTCTAGATGATGACTCAATTGCAGAAATTTCAGATTTCAAGAAGAGGTAAACAAACATTCGAATTTTATCTATGTAAAACAATTTATTTTTAAACTATTTTATGTGCAGAAAAATAGTAAAAATGTTATCTAATCCTTTTATATATTAGAAACTGCTACTATTTGATATTGATATGCAGAAAAATATTAGAACTAAACTATGTTCTTTAATTCCTTCATACAGTTTAAAAGAAATAGAAGGGCTACAAGTTGAGAATATTGTTTAGCTTTCAAATGAGGCTTCAAAATTACCGGCTGAAATTTTCCTAAAGGCCAATGATAGGAGAACATTGGAAGAGCTTCGTGAGTATCTATTTGAAAATAAAACTGTAAGCTGTAAAAAATTGGTTGCGTTTTTTTTTACAATTATTAATTTCGAATTATTTTTTAGGTACTGAGAGCTTTCAGCCTGTCACAGTTTCCACCATAGAACATATTGATAATCCTACTGGTTGATACTATAACTCATGCAAAAAGTGCAAGAGTAAAGTTAAACCACTTGAGGAAAATCACTGGTGCAAGAAATGTGAAAAAATAGTCACTTTTCCAATACCTAGGTTTGCAATACAGGTTTCAGTAATTGATGGAACATGAAACGGTCAGTTAACAATTTTTGATAAAGAAGCTTCACAAATCGTACAGAAAAGTGTTACTGACATTCTGGAATCAAGAAAAGAGGTGAATTTATTGCCTTCTGCTAATATATACAATCTTGAACTTCTCTAATATTTTTATATCCTATTTACAGGAAGACGATGATAATGAGATTCCTGAAGAATTGAAGATATTCTTAAACAGGAAATTTCTATTCAAGGTTCTCATTTCTGAATACAATATACTTAACCTACCAATGGCATCACCATATACTGTGACACACATCTCAAGTGATGCACATTTGATTGAAAAGTTTGAGACCTTATCATTACATTCTGAGGTAATTTCTAAGTTTATTATTTATTTTAAATCAATTATTATTAGAAATGTTTTTTTTTATTTAGGAAAATGAGGAAACTACAATTACTGACATTGATGTGATATCAAAATCATCAAAAACTTCTTCTAATGACATGGGTACCCCATCAAAAAGATCATTTATGTCCATTGATGATGAACCAAGTTCTAGCAAACATGAGGAGGGGGAGTATTCATCAACTAAGAAGCAGCTCATAGAAGTTAAAATGGAAAAGATGGACGAGAAGGAGAAGAAGGAATAGATGGCCAGATTATTTTCAGTTTTTAGAGGATTTTTAGCACTTTTGGATTTTCAATAATTAGTTTTTAAGATTATTATACCCTATCATGCAAGGTTTAAGTGTTTTCAGTAAGACCATTCCAGATTAATGCTATACTTTTCAATTTTTCTTTATCTATATCCAATCTGCTTATCATGCAAAGTATCTATATCTAATCTTCTTATCATGCAACACCATTCCATTTTTTCTTTAATGTTTTAAAAAATTATTGATTTATAATTAATTTCATCAGCAAACTTACTTGATTTTGTTGATACATTACTTGCTCCCCTTTAGATGAGAATACTCTGAACTCTAAGCAATCTGCAATCCACCAACAGTCCCCTCTGCATATGGGAGCAGCATACATTAGGACAAAGATATTTAATTTTTGCCTTGATGAAAATAATTAGTATGAGCAGTTCTGAATTGTCTTCTAACACTAACATGCATATTTTATCACAGCTGACTAAACACATACGAAATCCTAATTCAAATGGGCTGTAAATGGGCCAGCCAAAATAAGGAAAAAAATAGGTATCCATGAATGTGAAAAAACGTATTCTCATTGTTCAGACAGATAACACGGTTAACCAAACCTAACCATATGGGAGCAGCCTATCCATGGGCTGTTATTTTTTGTTCCAATTTAAATTTGTTTTAAATAGTTTAATGTATTATTGCATAATTACGAAATTAGGTTAATTAAAATATAAATACAGACAGTCCATATAAAATAAGGAGAAGCTAATTTTTAAATGGAAAAAGTTCTACATCAGGAAATATCTCATTATGCCTTTTGAACCACTTATTGTGCATGAAGATATTTAAACAAGGAAAAGTGTCATGTAATAATACTTGTTAAAATGATAAATGAGAATGAATGTAGAGTCTTGGATCAAAAGAGATCCAAGAGCCCATATGATGACACGTGGCACCCCTTGTCACCCCTTGTCACCACCGCCGGAACACCTCCGACCACCGCCGACCACCTCCGACTACCGCCGGACCATCTTTGGGCCTCGCCGGAATAAAATTGTCACAAAGATGTATAAAATTGTTCACAAATATTACAAAATTATTTATTACTAAATGTTCATCATGTTGTTCATAAATGTTCATCACAATGTTCATTTGTACATACTCTACTGAATGTTCATCACATTATACTTAAAAGTTCACCAACTGAATGTTCATCACATTCTACTTAAATGTTCATCATATTATACTTAAATGTTCACCAACTGAATGTTCATCAAATTATATTTAAATGTTCACCAAGTTTATTACACTTAAATGTTTATGTTATTTGGATAAACGGAGAACCACTACCAGATACCACCGCACCACCATTGACCCACCAACAACCAACCACCGGACAACCACTTATGTGGAACACCACTTTAATATAATTTCGAGTAGAAAAACACTTGATCTTCATCAAAAATTACCTAAATGTTCATCATCTCATACTTAAATGTTCATCAAACATCCTTAAATGTTCACAAGAATTTAATAAAATGTTTATTAGCGAAAGTTCATTACAATTGACTTAAATGTTCATCACGTTGTTCATAAATGTTCATCAAAATGTTGATAAACGTTCATTTTGATATACTCTACTGAATGTTCATCACATTTTAATTACATGTTCACCAACAGAATGTTCATCACATTATAATTAAATGTTCATCAACAGAATGTTCATCACATTATATTTAAATGTTCACCAATTTGAATTAGACTTAAGTTTTCATTTATTTTTATACTTTAACTTTTTCATTTATTATTGGACCACCGCCGAATCATCGCCGGACCTCCGCCGGACCGTCGTCGGACCTCCTCCGGACCTCTACCGGACAACCACCGGGTGGTCGCCGGAAAGTCGTCGGGTGGTCACCGGGAGGTCGTCGGACCACCACAACTACCCTCACTACAAGTGGGGGTAACTAGTTTAATCTAAGTCATTGGATGGCATCCAATGACTTAGATTCATTCTTAATTATCTCTTATCATCCAATGACTTAGATTCATTCTTAATTATCTCTATAAGAGATTTTATTATGGGATTCACACCCTTTAAACAATACAATTGCCTTTTGCATAAATCATATTTCCTAATCAATTTTATGGTGCATAAATTTATTATGTTTGGAAATTAAATACAACACATAAATTTGGTTGCACATATTGGTTCTGAGAGATTCAATATCATTATGTTCTATTAGATAAAATGTTTATGCTATAGAATGAAAATTATGTTCATGATATAGAATGAAAATTCATACTCCCTACATGTTCTGTACTACATAATTTTATCTTTGTAATTTCATAGTGCTATCACTAGATTCAGTATAAAAAATTCTCACCTTTCAGAATCTCTGTCTAGGACTAGAAGTCTCTTAACCACATCTTTCACCTTATCATTGAAAACTGATAACAAGCCTTTCCTCTGCAGCAAACACCAAGTGTATTAGTCATGAAGTTTGGTTGTTTAACTTGAAAGCTTAAGCATATCAGAACAAAAACCAAATTAAGAAAAATATCCAATTCTGAGAAAAAAATACAGCTTCTAATTACTACTGACAACTATTTGTAGGCATTGATGTGATGTGTCATATTCACTGACAATACACTAAATAATAAAACAATAGTTTAAAACTTCCCTTATATCAAGAACTAATATGGAAAAGTAAAATAATAAAACAATGGACTAATACATGATGATTTATATCAAGAACTCCTAGATGAAGTCTATTTTCTGTGACAACAACTGTGTGACTACATCTAATTTCAACTTTGACAACTTTAAACAACATAATTGATGAATTTAATATTATGTAATAAATCTAAAACTTACACAAATTTTAAAAGTAAAAATAAACACTTGTAGAAAATATCTAAGGAGTTTGCTTAATCTTTAAGGAGTTTGGTTAAGTATGGCCAATAAAGCATCTACATTAGAAACATACTAAATAAACTTGGATTACAGAGAATGGGTTACAGAGAATGATTACAGAGAATGATTACAGAGAATGGAAATTAATCAAATTATAAAGAAAATGATTCGAGTTTACTGTTCTTTTGGGGTCAATTTGGGCGATCTTGAAAGCCAATTCGTATGCTTCTTCAAAGGGCTTGCAGATGATAGGCGTCTTAGGAAGATCTTCAACACTGTTGGTTTCAGCAACATATTTCATAATGTCAAAGATTTTGTTGCTTGAAATTGTGCCTTCTTCAACATTTCCTTGATTTGTTGGGTTTAGTGTCTCAAAACAGATTATCCCATCAAAGCAGTCCTCTAATCCAAGACGTTTAAGGGACCGTTTAGCGTGTCCTTTATCTGCATTCGTTAGAACCTAGCTCACAAGACAACGACACTATAAATAACAGACCAAAAACAAACCAAACTCAATGTGAAGAAAATTGACTTACAACTTTACGAATTGGGAGACTAAGCAATAGACTCCTCAAACAAGGTCGGGTTTAAGCAGATCATAGGGTAGTCTTCCATGAACGAAACTGTAAAACAAGAACTCGACAAATTAACACCTCATAATTGCATATTTTAGGGGGATAGAAGCGAGATTATGTACCTGTGATAATCATAAATAGGGTTTCTTAAACGGGAAGGCTAAGGTCGGGAGAAGGATGTGAGGATGGAGCTATGGCGGCCTCACAAAACGGGAAGGCTGAGGTCGGGAGGAGGATGTGAGGAGGGAGCTATGGCGGCCTCACAAGAAGGAGGAGATCTGAAATTTGGTGAAAGGAGAGAAATGGAGAGTGGAGGCGGTGCAGAAATGAGATCTGATGTTTTCTAGGGTTTCTTAAACGAGGGAGGAGTCCATCAAAATAAAATAGGAATTCTCTATATATATTTATCTCTTACATTAAAAAATAAAAAATAATCTAAGTATATCGTTGTTTTTAGCTTATTTTTATCTTCACATGTATTTTTGTTATTTTATATTTATGTTTAAATTTTTTTATGTTATTCAGTGATTAGAGAATGAACGACTTATCTCGATATGAGAAAATGGTGCGAAAGGGTAAATTTCCAGAAAACAGACAAGTAACAGAATCAAATCGATCAGGTATTCAATCAACTAAGGAATTGTATTGCTGTTTTTTAATGAAATTGATATATGAATTTATTTTTTATTATTAAAATCATTTATTAATTAAATATGTGCAGGATCTACTAACCGAGTTAGTAGATCTTCTTTAAATGGCTTGCGTTCCCCGATGTCTGATATTTCCAATGGTAAGTAATTTATTTAATTAATTCTGTCTGTTTTTATTCAATAGAAATATATGTTTCATTTATGCTGGAACGTCAAGAGTGACTAGCAAAAAAAGATTGAAGATTTTGATATGCGACAAAAACAACAAAAGATCTGATACTACAACGAATATAGTATACAAAGAAGTTTTTAGTAATTTGTACCAGTACTAGAATTTCTTAGTATATTTGTCTTTTTAGAGTTTTTTTTTTTTTTTAGATACTTCTGTTTTGATTGTTTTAATGAGATTAACTACCCCGTTTTGATTTACGGTCGTCAAGATCTTTTACTTTCAAAAAATTATCAGAAAGAGTTGTCTTTCTTTCTACCATTATAATATGTCATTTAGTTATGTCAATCTAAAGATACTACATTATTATATAGATATTAATTTCATTTAGTTTATAACTTTTTTTAAAATAAAAAATATAAACAAATCTCGTGCAGGGCACGGGTACTGATCTAGTATATACTAAAGGTTCACAAACTTTATACGAGAGGTTAGTGTGATTAGTCTTGAGATTCATGGCTATTGTTATGAACAACTATTAACATGAACCTACAAGATTATAAACCTGTATTATATTGTAAGTTCACAAATTACATATTAGAGGTTCATGAAATCTATATTAGAGATTTACTCATTCGTAATACCAGTTCATAAACATAATAGAGATCCATATATTTAATTTAGAGGCTCACAAATTTATACAAGAGGTTTATAAAATATGTAATAGAGGCTCACAAGGTTAATAAAATATGTAGTACATGTTCACAAACTTTATACAATAGATTTAATAAATATAATAGTACATCTTCACAAACACATTAACTTAAAGACAGGTAGATGTAGTTTTTTTACACGATTCTTATATACAGCCCGGTACTTTATTCAAACGCCGCCTGGTTTCTCGCGTTCTGCGAGAAGCACGTCCCTCGCGTTCTGCGAGAAACACGTCCCTCGCGTAACGCGAGATCCGGATAACTTTATCCGGTACCGGATAACCCTCGCGTTCTGCGAGAGACACGTCCCTCGCAGAACGCGAGATCCGGATAACTTTATCCGGTACCGGATAACCCTCGCGTTCTGCGAGGGACGTGTCTCTCGCAGAACGCGAGAATACAATTTTAAATTTTTAATATTTTTGTTATTCTCGCGTAACGCGAGGGACGTGCTTCTCGCAGAACGCGAGAAACCAGGCGGCGTTTGAATAAAGCACCGGACTGTATTTAGTAATGGCCTTTTTTTAGTTCCATAGAGAGCATAGTTGTAAAAGAGAAATATAAAGACAAGTAGATTTAGTTTTTTGAGTTCCATAGAGAGCATAGTTGTAAAAGAGAAATATAAAGACACAATAGTTTGTTATAACTGCAGGAAAGCCTTCAGGAATTGCACAACAATCTTGAAATAGTATGTGCATTTCTCATAAGAGAACATTAGATGACTTTCCAGAGATGGAGAGTTGCATTCAACAACAGGAGATCCGAAATTGTTGAGGGTAGCCATTTTGAGAAGGTAAATAATGGAGACTGTAATTTCTAGGGTTTTTACAGCTACAAGCAGCTGGTTGCTTGATGTGATTTTGCTGAAATTGAAGAAAGCTCTAGTCGAAGAATGGTTTTTGGTTTAAATGAGGTTGAGTTCAGAGATCGATTGGGTGGAAGATGAAGATAGATGAGGTAAAGGAATTGGGAATTCAAAAAATGAAAGGTAAATAAATGATTTGACAAAATCTAATCACTCAAAAAAACCTAACCAGAGGAAAGTAGGACATCAAGGGAGACGACAGAGGGAGTGGGAGGTGGGTGGGAGATAGAAGAAGACACATTCACTATAGAGAGAGCGAGCGACAAAAAACTGTGGGCGACAAAAACATTTTCGTCACCGATAGATATGGGCGACAAAAAGCGATCGTCACAGAAGCAAAAGGCGACGAAAGATTTTCGTCACAAAAAAAATGGCATTCGTCATAAAAGCTAAAGGCGACAAAAACATTCTGGTCATAAAAGATATGGGCAACAAAAGCATTTTCGTTCCAGTAGACATGGGCGATAGGACTTATTTTGGCTACGAATTTTTTTTATGTAGCCCAATCTTTGTGCGACGCACTTAAGACGACGGACTGTTTTGGGCGACGAGTAATTTGGTCACAGAAAGCTGGTTTTCTTGTAGTATCGTGAAATTGTGGCTTTAATAAGAGTTAGAGGTAACTCTTCATGTTGCCCGCGAGAACAACTTGTAGCAAGTACATGTAAGTGTATCAAATTTGAGCAATTTAACAAGTCCTTGCTAATTCATTCATTCAGGACAAATTTTATTTTACATTCACTCCATAATTTGCTTATGAACATAGTAAACTCAATACAACTTGAATTTAACAACCTCAAATGTTAATCATAGACCCCTCAAACTGTAAAACCAGCTTCAGAAGAGTCCTGCACAAGGATTACAATTCAAATATGACATTAGACATAAACTGATCCACTTAAATAAGCAACCAAAGATATAGTAAAAAGAAAATTTGATACCATTACTTTATTTTTAGAGTTGCATAATTATACTCTTAAGCTTGCTCCAGTCTTCAGTAGAGAGACATAGTCAGCATCGCAATGCTGTGAAACGAACAAACAACAAGGTTGATATACAATAGGTAGATACTAGCGTGTGTTCCCGCGCCATGCACGGGTCACATGTATTAAATATTTTTAATAATATAATTATATATGTATTATTATATAGTATTTTATATTAGTAGTTTATAATTGATAGTTTGTGGTTTTTAATTTAAGTTCTAATCAAATTAATAGTAAATATATAATTTAAGTTCTAATTAGGCCAATTGAACGTAAGGGCGACATGTGGCAAAACACCGTTCTGTTTTAGTGTATATAAGATAGATATTGAGTAAGAAAAGAAGAAAGGGTTTGTGTTAAAGATGGAGTTGAGCTTACGTAGAGCAGTCAGTGTCGTTTTTTATAGTAGGCATTGTAACGTCGATGTTACAAGCCTTGGGAATCTCGGGAATACGAGCGTAATCTATTTTGGCGAGGCTCTTTGCGGCAGTCTTGATGCATTCGCACACGGCTTGTCTATCTGGCTTAGTCGGTGCCATGTCAGCCACCTTCTTAGCCCCAGAGCAACATGCGCTTGATGGGGTCGTATCCTTGTTCGTTATGAAACCCACACAAGCCATCAGGTTTGCTGTTACACTCCCACACGAGACGCTCAGCTCGTTTCCCATCGCCATTTGCTGGACGGCTAAGCTTGAGACCAAAATGGAGATTATAGTAACCAAGCTTCCCAATTTCTCCATTATTAATTGTGTGTGATTTGAAAAACAAGTCTTTGTAAGGAGGGTACGAGTTGTTACTTATGATATGCTTGGAAGCCAAGCTAAATATAGTGGATGATGAAAGGGAGTTTGTTACGTGTACAGGACAAGAATAAAAAAAGTCATGCACTTTGGGTGTGTTGATTGAATTGGAGGTTTTGAGATGCATCATTTCGGGCAAGAATTACAGTTGCCAAACAAGCAATAAAAATGTGAATGTTTCCCGTGGGGCTGTTTTTGTTGCTGAATTTCATTCTTAAGACAAGCAGCAAGGATCGTTTGTCATGCAGATTTTTAGTGTAAAATGATCAAGGAAAACTAAAGAAGCATACGTATACATTAATAGACATTTGAAGTATAAAATGAGCATTCACATGTATGCATATTCAGATGTTGGAAACTGATAATTCTACTTGAAAGCCAGTTAGTGATATGAAACAAGGAAACCATTGCACTTGCTGCATGCTTCTATTTACATGATATGGGTATTTTGAATGGCATAAGATCATGAACCAGACGGTTTCCGGGAGTCAGATCTTGCACTAGCAATTGAATTAGCAGCAGGTCGTCTTGTGTTTGATGTACCTAAAGATGGAAAGTCGGCTTGGGAGGGGGCGACAGCTGAAAGAGGCTGAAAATTTGTGTTACCGACGAACCAGTAGAGAACCCACTTCAAATCACAGAGAGTATATTTGAGAGCTTTAGTCCAATTCTCTGGCTTGTTGAAGCTTTGTGTGATTGAGTATGTCTCAACCTTGTCATTTTCAATCCTGCACACAAATATTCACAGAACTAAGCATCATCTAACTATGCAGAGTTGTTTATGCTTTGTTGTTAACGACATCCTTTTCAATTTGTTAGTGTGTTCGAGAAAACCAAAGTTTTCCCAGCATCACTGCAATTACTGCGAGGGCTTACTTGTAAGGCAACTTCAAACATTTATCTGGGGTTATGTTATTTTCCAGATCTTTCATCCTTGCAAACTCAGCAAAATCCTTCAAACATGTTAGGTACAGTGTCATTGCTTTGTCATACCGAGTGCTCCAAAATAGGTTCACAGGGCCAAACCTACGAGAAACAATTAAAAACTATATTGTAAAATCATGTAATTGCATACAAACTCTTAAAAGTATGCATTTCTTTGTAACAAGTGAGCTAACAGCTGATAATTCTTGTAACCGGAAAATAGGAAAAAATAATAATTAGGCAGTTCATTGTGCTGTTTACACCTAAACGGGTGTCCTGCCCAGTTAGTTACCAAATTCAAGGTCAAACAAACAGCTGTGAGGGAGGAATATAGAAGAAAAGCATCTACATCATAAACTTTTTCTATTTATGAAATTTGAAACTCTAAAGCAAGTAGTACTGGACTCAACATGTTGCTTACAGGTCATATGTGTTGTTGCTTGTGTCCATAATTCGAGGATAACTTCCCATTGGTAAAATCTTGATCCTGTAGCTAAAAATTAACAGATTAAGGACAACTTCCACAACTGCATAAAAATGTCTGAAACTAATAGCAGACATCTAATAAGCATCTTCTGAGCTAAACTATAACAATGAATATAATCTAAGAACCAAATCTGAGCACGTCTTTTTCAAATTGCTAATCATCGAGAGAAAAATCAACAAAATTATCATATCACGTCATCACCCTCTTAAGACCAGCCATGCTATTTGACAATTGAAATTCACCTTTAATCAGAAACATCCCAAAATCATTTATCTATCCAGTAATATACCACTATCCTGCCAACCTTTAAGCTTCCATTTTTTACAAGCAATTAAATTAGTTTCTTACAAGTCCAGATGGACTTATTTCCAAAAGAAAAGGAGTTTGTGTAGGTCGTGGGTGGGGTTTGTGTAGGCAGGGACTAAGTAGCAATGCTCAAGGAGAAATAAATGAAACCATGTTTATCAAAAATTCTGGTCTTAGTTTCATCCACCAACAAACTAGCTCATTTTTTGTCAATATGAACATGTACGCAAAACACTGAGATTCGATATAGGTAAAATATTGTGTTTTGAGCGAGAAAGATTGATTCCCTAAGAATATGAGAGCTAAAAGGATACTGAAACTTTGGCATGAAATGTTGACACATTGTATGAAGGAGAAGGCAGGCTTGGCCCCATGCAGCATTTATCTCATCCCATTCAACCTGCAAATTCAACACAGCAAGAGCTACTTGAACAGCCTCATATGTGACAAGGCATACCAAGAAGATCAATGCACTATCAAGAATAAATGGTAATACATGTTCATATTGGATTTAAAAAGTTGGAAGGTTGGATAAACATCATAAAACTACAGTGGAAGACTACAACACTTAATCCTTGAACTGTCATTCAAAAAAGCTAATTAGACAGCCACAGCCACAGCCACAGCCTTATATATAATTATGTGTCAACATTTCATTAACAAGGCTACAACACTTAATTCTTAGACTGTCATTCAAAAAAGTTATTTATACTGCCCCATATATAATAATGCATAAAAAAGAAGAGCAATACAGTGTCAACAGCAAATGGTGTCTAAAGCCTCCATTACTGATTAATACATATATAATATTGTATTAGCTTTTTATAGTCTTACTAGATAGTTTGACCTGATCATACACCACTATTGAGCAAAGGTGATAGGATCTTATAAGAAAAAGTAAAATATAAAGAAACACCCAAGACAAAAACACAACGGGTGATATTTCAGCATTGGCTAGTATTTCATCCAATCTTAAAATTTCATAGCCTGATCATTTCAAGTCTATCTTCTAGTTGATTATGGAAGCCTGTGTTGTAAACTTGATCAACATGACATGTTACCATGCACAACAGAATCAATTAGTTCCTGGGAGTTTTTTTAATAAGTGCCACATGTCAACATATGGGAAAATTGAAAACACGAGCCCAGGAAAATCAAAACATCTTTCATGATTTTGTGTTTTCCATGGGAAAATACTGAAAATGGTTATGAAAAAGGAGACAGTTATCTAAATCAAAGTAAAAGAATAAGCCAATTTTCAATACCGGGATTTTAGGAAGACGTCCAAGACGAAAATTGTTTATAGTTCCAAACTCTCCATCATGCCAAATGGGGAATGCGTCATTAAGCACATTAGTTTGCTTTAACAACTCCAAATGTGCTAGTGAAACTTCAATCTTTGCAAGTATTGCATCTCTTTCTTCCTGTTGGTGCATTTCATGTTTAGGATGATAGGTATAGAATAGGATGGAAACAAAAATACTAGATGCTTTCCTTAAAAAATATATACAAAGGAGGAATCTAGCACAAATAAGTTGCTTTGGTCCACTTGTTTGGGAAACTGATAAATTATAAATATAATAGCATTGTTATACAAGAATGAAACAGCAAATGCTATGTTCCACTAGCACTACAACAACCTTCCATATCAAAACAAAAAGATTACATATTACTATATTAGCGATCTTGACACAACAATTATTTATGAAGCATTCAAAACGGACTAAAATCAACAGTAAATATATGTCTTGTACTCTTGTACCATAAAATTCTTAAGTCAAAATAATTCTTCCAAACAGTTAATAATACACTTGAATACCTGATGTGAAATTAGTTGAAACCGGAAATTGTTGAACTCATGCCAATACCTGAAACAGTTCATCAGGAATCAATAAATAGTGGACTCATAGAGGAAGATACCCTGTTCTCTACTAATCAGCATCAGTGAGTCCTCAATATTAATTCAGTGGGTATTTTACCGCTCCTCTAATTCTTTAAAGCGGTTAGACTTCTGCTCCAATTCCTCTAGTTCAGCATTTACTTCGGCATACTGTTTCTCAGTTTCGGCTATTGCAGCTTCAAGATTCCTCTCTTCCTCTTCAATCTAACACTTGTTGCAAATCAATTAGAAAATTTCTAAATTTCTAAATTCTATCTCAAATATGTTTTCAGAAGGCTATTAAGGAAAGCATTTTTTTACTGCTCCGTTAATTATTTATAACAATTAGAAAAGAACACCTTTTGTTTCTCTTTAAGGAAGTCAGCTTCGGTAAGGTCAATACGTGCTTCACTTTCCAAGCTCTGAAGACAAGCTTCATAGGCTCTGATGTCCCCGCTTATGTCTTCAACCTCTTTATCAAGCTTATCTGATAACACCCTCATGCACTCCAAGCAAAGTGGTTGTTCAACCTTGTTAAGCAAGAGAAACAAGTTGATGAGTTTTCTAAGACACCTGAATAAATTCAGAAAGTAAGGACATCTTATTGAATCCCATAAGAAAAAAGTGTAAGCTATCATGTACATAGACATAACTGAAGATAAGGTTGTTCCATAAACATAAGACACTGCCAACAGGTTGGTAAAATAACCTTGTAAAAAATATAAGTACTACCTGAGTCTGTGAGGTGGCAATTTCAAAAGCTCGTTTGAGGACAGTGATAGTTGAATGAAATCCAGAACCATTTGGATGAAAATGAGCACTGACTCCTTCCCCAGATGATGCATGAGTCCCATCTCCATCTGATGTAGATTCACTTCTGTATACAGAAGCAGGGGCAGGAGGCAGCACCACAAATGATTCTTCCATTGACTTTCCAGATGGAATCATCTCAGGCTGTAGGGTTCCACCACGTGGACGAGGAGGGATACCAGGGGATTGAGATTTTTGGTTTGGCAAAACAATAAATGAATGATCAATATGTGTTGAAGCCAATACACTTGCAGCAGCATGGACTGAAGATGCTTGCAATCCTGTACAGTTTGAGTATCCAATCCATTAATGAAATTAAAACATGATCATAGTCAGGAAGATACAAGAATGTCATAATACAACATGTCATAATCCAAATACACATTTTGTTGGTTAGAAGGCATAAAATAGGGAGAACATGAGATGATATATTCAATAAATTGGAATACACAGCCTGAGGTTGCATTATAAAGACTAGTGGTATCAATTGTCCAAGGTGAAGTCAGACAGCAGTTAGAAAATTAGCAGCAACACATAAAGTGGGATGAAAAAGAGGGGTTGGGAGAATTAAATAACGAACCGGAGCGAGAGGTGGATTCGTTGAGGGCGTAGGAATCGGCGCCGACGACGCAGAGAGAGTGGCGACAATTCTGACAAACCCATCTTGGAAGATTGGGATCCTGTTGCAAAGTCGTTGGTGTGGTGGATGCAGGGATGTCAGAAGGCTTCATAGTGAATTAGGGCACAATTTTTTCGTCGGAGGAGGAGAGGGTTGAAATCAGTTTTGGAATACACAATTGGGATCAAGAGGATGAGGAAGGCTGGGCTTAAAAAAAAAAAAAAAAAAAAAAAAAAAAAAAAAAAAAAAAAAAAAAAATGTAATGTAATAATAATACTTGTTAAAATGATAAATGAAAATGAATGTGGAACCTTGGATGAGCTCATATGATGACACGTGGCATCCCTTGTCACCACCGCCGACCTTCGTCGGACCACCTTCGACCATCGCCGGACCACCTCCGACCACCGCCGGACCATCTTTGGGTCTCGCCGGAATAAAATTGTCACAAAGATGTATAAAATTGTTCACAAATATTACAAAATTATTTATTACTAAATGTTCATCACGTTGTTCATAAATGTTCATCACAATGTTCATAAATGTTCATTTGTACATAAAGTTCACAAGTTGAATGTTCACCTAAATGTTCATCATCTCATACTTAAATGTTCATCATCTCATACTTCAATGTTCACAAGAATTTAATAAAATGTTCATTAGCCAAAGTTCATTACAATCGACTTAAATGTTCATTACGTTGTTCATAAATGTTCATCAAACTGTTGATAAATGTTCATCATCTCTTACTTAAATGTTCATCAAACATCACTTTAATATAATTTCGAGTAGAAAAACACTTGATCTTCATCAAAAATTACCTAAATGTTCATCATCTCATACTTAAATGTTCATCAAACATCCTTAAATGTTCACAAGCATTTAATAAAATGTTCATTACTCAAAAGTTCATTACAATTAGCTTAAATGTTCATCACGTTGTTCATAAATGTTTATAAACGTTCATTTTGATATACTCTACTGAATGTTCATCACATTTTAATTACATGTTCACCAACAGAATGTTCATCACATTATAATTAAATGTTCATCACATTATATTTAAATATTCACCAATTTGAATTAGACTTAAATTTTCATTTATTTTTATACTTTAACTTTTTCATTTATTATTGGACCACCGTCGGACCTCCACCGGACCACGTCGGACCGTCGCCGGACCTCTACCGGACAACCACCGGGTGGTCGCCGGAAGGCCGCCGGACCACCTAAGTCATTGGATGCCAAGGCATCCAATGGCTTAGATTCATTCTTATTTATATCTATAAGATGGTTTATTATGGGATTCACACCCAAAAAAAATTATATTTTCTTTATAAAATGACATAATTTTATAAAAATTGTGATCTATCCTAAGAATTAATGTGAAATATCAATAAAGATATATATGTTAATGATGTTAATTTGATTAAATATAAATAAAATTACATTTTATTTATTATTTTGCAAAAAGCGGTATTTTAGCAACTCGAGAATTTTTATCTAATAAAAACATTATACAGATCAAAGTTCATGAATATTTGTTGTATAATTTTAGTGTACCACAACAAATTTGTTAAAATTAAATTTTAATAATTCTTTATAATAATAAATTTAAATATAAAAAAAACTAATAGCATAACAAATTATTCTACAATCACTTTAGATGCTTAAAAAACATTAGCTTTAATATATAAAATTGATAATTTAAAAATTGGGTTCGTCTTACAAAACTTATTTAACTATTTGATTTAGGTTATCAAATTTTTAAATGGGATCCGTAGTAAAGCCCTCTCGTAGAGAAAAAAAATGAATTAGAGTCTAGGTTTAGGTAAAAACAAGTTTTATGGTTAAACGAGTGTATCAATAAGAGTCGTTAGATTAGATTTGATTGACGGTTGGATGATGCACAAGATAGATATTAAAGAGAAAAAAAGATAATAAAAGATTTTTATCACTTACCAAAAAATAGAGAGAGAGAGTTGTTACCATAAAAATCTCATGTCTTCTCTTTTCATTCTTCATTCCCATCAGACGATCTTCATCTTCAGTTTTTGATTCAAGGTTTGTTCAATGAATATGGAAAAATGTTTGATTATTCTTCCTACACTTCTTACTCGATTTTGCTCCCATTTATAGTTTGTGTTGCATAATCGATTTTCTATTATGCATTAGCATGTTCGCATCATATTTTAGGGTTTCTTTGTTCAAATTAAATTTAGTTTGTTCACCGACGAAACTTCGATGATATTCGTAAGAACTGTTTTAGTAATGCGTAGATATTCATTCATAGGCGAAGATATTCGTTAGGGTTTTACTGATTTTTACAAGGTCGGATGAATAACATATATGATATATTGAATAACTTCAGTTTGTGATGATCAACTTATTATGGTCAGTCAATACGATATTCGTGCATTATACCTGAATATTCATGGTGTTGTTATTCATTATTTTCTTGAATATATTCGGTCATAGTAGGTCTGAGTTACTTTAATTGAGAATCAAAACTATTTTGAGGTTAGATTCTGAATTAGCATTTTCCTGAATATTCATAGTAGAAATTATGATTTAGCATGTTCACACCATATTTTTGGGTTTTTTCGTTCAAATCAAATTTAGTTTGTTCACCGTCGAAACTTCGGTGATATTCGTAAGAACTGTTTTAGTAATGCGTAGATATTCGTTAGGGTTTTATTGTTTTTTACAAGGTCGGATGAATAACATATATGATATATTGAATAACTTCAGTTTGTGATGATCAACTTATTATGGTTAGTCAATACGATATTCATGCATAATTCATGAATATTAATGGTGTTGTTGTTCATTATTTTCTTGTAGATATTCGGTCATAGTAGATTTGTGTTACTTTAATTGCGAATCCAAACTATTTTGAGATTAGATTCTGAATTTGTGCGTGCTTGAACGAAATTACAATTATATTCATGAACAATCATCTGATATTCAAACAAACTATACTAATGTGGTAGTAATATT
Organism: Oxyria digyna; assembly: GCA_029168935.1. Taxonomy (NCBI): domain Eukaryota; kingdom Viridiplantae; phylum Streptophyta; class Magnoliopsida; order Caryophyllales; family Polygonaceae; genus Oxyria; species Oxyria digyna. Next base: position 26,954,289 of record JAPVLV010000013.1, read on the forward strand.
CGTTAAATTTGTTAGATATTCGTCAACATATCTACCAATTTTTTTTTTCCCCTCCAAGTCTTGCTGACGCAACTCCTCGAGACTGGAAGATGATTCATCACTAACTATTGACATTTCATCATCCAAAACTCTCAGTGCATCATTTTCAGCACTTCTCATGGAAACAATGGCGGATCCAGGGGGGCTGTGGGCGCGGCCGCCCCCACGGACCTCCGGCGAAAAGCTTGCCCGGAATGATAAGCCCCCCGGCAATGGAAGGTTGAGCTGCAACAGATCTGGAAAGACGTCAAGTTGTAACAGTGGAGAAGACGAAGTACTAACTGGCCTGATGAAAATATCTATTTGCTTTAAATGAAATGTCCAAACCAACCAATTATCAATGGGCCTGAATTAAAGCCCAATACAAACTTTCCAACATATCTTTATATTACATATACTAGCATTTTTACCCTTTTTTTGTTTTCCTAATTTTGCCTTCATTTTAATGTGTATTTGTTTGTTTATTATCTTTCACACTTTTATACTTCTTGCGAAGTTGTACATATATTAAATAATGATTAAAATGTATTTTTATAGTTAAGAAATCTATAATTATAGTTATTACTATAAACGTTAGTAGAATGAATTAAATTAATTGAGATTTAATAAGTTAAAATAGTATAATAATATATGTTTCAGATTTAAAATTTTGATAAATTGTCGTAACAAATGGTATGATTACTTGCAAAATAAATTTACCTCATTTATAATCTGAAAATATAACTTTTTATAGTGAAATTTTTGCGTCGATATTTTTATGCATAGCAGCGAGCCTCCAGACTCGGGGTTCTAGATCCGCCACTGCATGGAAACATCCTCTTTACTTAAAGAACTGATACCATCAGCACCTAAAAGCTCATTCAGAACTCCATCTGCCCTCCTGATGCCACTTTTGAAGCAGGTGGGTAATACAACACTATTAGCACAAAACACAATAAAAAGAGCCAAAAAGAACAAGCAATGATCAAATAAATGGTTTACCATGCAGTGGATGCAAAAGAAAATACATATAATACTCATGACCTTAGAAGGAAAAAACTAATACCTCCGTTCCATAATTATCTTATTGTTTCTCTCTCCTGACACTATTCACTATTCAAAGGAATCTTCGTAATTTCGGCCAATATATAAATAAAAACATAGTCATGTGTGGTCTTGTTTGATTCGTCTTATCGAGTACTTTAATAATATTAAAATTTTATAATTTTTACTAATTTATAATTAGATATATTAACAATATAAAACGCGCATCGGCAAATATGCCCAAAAGAAACAAGAAGTACATTGTAGGACGGAGGGAGTACTTTTTAAAGAACCATATGGATCATGAAATTCTTCAAGATTCCAAAATATATTAGGAAATCAATCAGTAACAAATGAACGATCAAGATGGATCATGAAATTCTTCAAAACTCTTAAAGCAACATTATTTTCACCGAAAAATTTCCCCCAATTAGCCTTCTTCCAAAGAAGGATCAAGCAAAAGAACTCAAATTCAGAAATTGAAAAACCACCCACGTTCAGTAACCAATGAGATGATGAATTCCCAACGGGGAAGAACGCTAATAAAATTAATCTAGCGCAATCCTCACACAAGAGAGATTAAGGGCTTACGAAGACGATGAACCCTAATAAGAAAAATGGGGGCAAACCAAAGCAAAAATTAAGGGCTTACGAAGAGAAAGATTTCAAGCCTAAACCCTAAATTTGATGTATGCACTACTTTGAAAGTCTGCAATGGGATGGTACAGATGGAGAGAAAGATGGAGAATTAGGGCTTACGAAGAGATATCTTGATGAAGATGGAGACGGGACGAAGGCGAAGACAAGGACGAAGATGAAGACGATGAAGACGAAACTTGTCTGGACGGAGATGGAAGGAGGAAGACGAAACTTCTCTGCTACATCATGTGGGGAAAATTGAAGAAAGAGAAAAGGAAAGAAGATACGGGGTTTTGAAAAAGAAGAATCTTATAAAATCTGAAGAGACAAATATAAAGGTGGAGAATGATACTCTTGTTTCAGCCTAAAAGGTTGTTTCATCAGATCTTAAATCTAGATGTCAATGGCTAAAATTAAAGTAGTTTTTTAGGCACTTCGGTCGCACTTTAGAGTGTCCACTACGGTCACCCTCCGATGGTTGTTTGACAGTGGTTTGACGACCCTCCAGTGGTGATCCGACGGTGTGCAATCTCCGTATGTGGTCTGACGTTGGTCCAAATGACATTAACATTTAAGTGTGTCACAACTTGATGAATATAGTTGTAACACACTTATCATCTCATGGTTGGGGTAAGCTTCTGAATTGACATTATACGACCGTATATCTTGCTGGATTTTTCATTCGATACTCTTAATCTTTGTACTTGAAATTACAACATAAAATTTTGTTACAAAAACAATAATAAGTATCAGTTATATTATACAATCACAAAGGCACTAATTTGATTAATTTCATTATACATTTACACTAGTCTCTCCTGCCCGTGCTACGCACGGGCCAAATGAATTTTAATAAATAAAAATTTAGTACTCTATAAATATGAATTAGAATGTGTAATATTGTCCCGTATGTTTCACTTATATTTTACTTTGAATCCGGATAATAATTTTTAAATCTATTATTGTATTCAACTATTTTGTTATATCTTTCAAAGAATTAAATATAATTTGAAATATTAAATAAAAAGTACATAAACATACTAAATGCATACACGACATGGGAAAAATATAGGCTTAAACTTTAATTGTTTAGGAAAAATTAATTAAAATATTTTCAACTTTTACCAGAAGACCAAAATGTAGATCAAACGACTTTTTTCATTAAAAATTAAGAAAATTCAATAACAACATGGCACATAATAATAGTTTTCTGTACGAATTTAAAAAATATTTAATTGAAATTGTAATTTGGTTGTTTTTTGTTTATAAATTTTAAGTTGGGGTTTTAATTTTTTTATTCATTTAAAAGTTGAGATTAATTTTATCTAAAGTAAAAATTGAGATTTTTTTTATTTTCGTATTGTATTATGTAAATTTAGGTTACTCCTAAAGAATACCTTTTTAGGATATTTTATTATTTATGGTCTAATGATGTAATAATCATATAATTTTATTTTACCAAAGGAGAAAAATTGAAATTTATAAAAATTAATATTTTTTAGCGTCAAATATTTACAGATGAAGTTCTTTGTCATTATAGATATTTCTAGCACGGGGAAACAGATCAAATAGTTATATTGAAATATTGAATTTATATGTTATTATATCTTAAGTAGACTTGTCAAAAGCTTACCAAACAATGAAGCTGTTTGGGTCAAACCTGAACCGATCCGTACTCCTCAAAACTCGTCGAGGGACCCACTTTTCAAATATTTTCATTTTGAATAAATAAAAATATTGTTTAAATTTTATTTTCTTTATTACAATAAAAATATCGAACATTTGAAACCCACTGGGACCCGACCCGAACTCGACCAATGGTCGACCCACCTAACCTAAACCCGTTTTCCACCCGAACTCAAACCCGACCCGTTTGACCCGTTTGTCAAATATAATTTCCCTTTATCAAATAAGAGGTGAAAAAATGTGACCGAAAAATGAATAGTTTAAGATTTAAAAAGTGTTTGTCAAATATATCTTCTTCTTTTTTATTTATCCAGAAAACATGTTGCTTATACATTTTATAAATATTTTTTTCTATCTTAACCCGTAATTTTAATAAGTTGATATGATTTATGTTGGCTTATTTTGTTTATTATACATTTTATCAAAAGAAACTTTTATTTATGCATATATTTGATATTATTTCCAATTATATGACCCTTGAAAAATTAAAATTCTTTTATTGAGTAAAATAATTTGTGAATTTTTTTTATTTCAATCATACGAGCCTTAAAATAAATTATTTATATTAAAATATGATTTATCATGTTCACAAAATATCATTTTTCTTAATTTGATTTATCGTTATTTTTTTTATTATATCCTTTAGTTTTAATATTTTGCATTATAAAAGACAATATTTTATTTTTGATTGAACCTTTTTTTTATGGGTCAAGGAAAACCCCAATCCAAGATGAATATATTCATGAATATTTTTGTGATTACCTTGTGTGAATATTTTTCAAGCACCCCGAAAAATATTTTTTCAATTATATAATCCTTATAAAATATAATTTCATTTTTAACTTAGTAAAATATAAAATCTTTATTAGGAAATAGATTGATGTAGTTTCTTAAAAGATAATATTTAATTTAATAGTAATAGATTTGTTTGAAAAATATATGTGAAAATTTCTTTTTAAAATATCTTGTATGAATATTTTTCAACCACCCCCAAAAATATTATATCAATTATATAATCCTTATAAAATATAATTTTGTTTTTAACTTACTAAAAGATAAAATCTTTATTAGAAAATAGATTGATGTAGTTTCTTAAAAGATAATCTTTAATTTAATAGTAATAAATTTGTTTGAAAAATATGTGGAAGTTTCTTTTTAAAATATCTTCTCTGAATATTTTTCAACCACCCCCAAAATATTTTTTCAATTATATAATCCTTATAAAATATAATTTCGTTTTTAACTTACTAAAAGATAAAATCTTTATTAGGAAATAGATTGATGTAGTTTCTTAAAAGATAATCTTTTATTTAATAGTAATAGATTTGTTTGAAAAAATATATGTGGAAATTTCTTTTTAAAATATCTTGTCTGAATATTTTTGAACCACCCCCCAAAATATTTTTTCAATTATATAATCATTATAAAATATAATTCCGTTTTTAATTTACTAAAAGATAAAATCTTTATTAGGAAATAGATTGATGTAGTTTCTGAAAAGATAATCTTTTAATTTAATAGTAATAGATTTGTTTGAAAAATATATGTGGAAATTTCTTTTTAAAATATCTTGTGTGAATATTTTTCAACCACCCCCAAAAATATTTTTTCAATTATATAATCCTTATAAAATATAATTTCGTTTTTAATTTAGTAAACAATAAAATCTTTATTAGGAAAAAGATTGAAGTAGTTTCTTAAAAGATAATCTTTTATTTAATAGTAATAGATTTGTTTGAAAAATATATGTGGAAATTTCTTTTTAAAATATCTTGTGTGAATATTTTTCAACCACCCCCAAAATATTTTTTCAATTGTATAATCCTTATAAATTATAATTTCGCTTTTAACTTACTAAAAGATAAATTCTTTATTATGAAATAGATTGATGTAGTTTCTGAAAAGTTAATCTTTAGTTTAATAGTAATAGATTTGTTTGAAAAATATATGTGGAAATTTCTTTTTAAAAAATGTAAATTTTAATATTACACTTTTATTTCGGTGACCCAAGCAAAAGCCCAACTCAAGATGAATATAATAGGGAATATCTTAGTTTAATAGCCCTAATCTACATTCAACTACAAAAGAAATACGTATATACAAACTCCTACTTAATATAGTCCCTATACAGAAGAAGAAGGATCCCGCCTGCAATATGGACAAGTTTGTTTCGTAAAAACCATGATTCAATTCATGCACAATGAAATAGGTGAGTGCATGACATTTTTTTGAATACAGTGTCCTATCGATCTGAATGGTTCAGGGCAGATTGAGCAATCAAGATCATTACCATAATATATGACACTCTCCAAAGCTACAGTGTCCGGATATAAAGGAATTGGCGATCCATGATATTGTTCACTGTCAGACTCTAAATCAGAAGGAGAGGGAGCATCTATCAATTCTGGAAAATCACCTGTATCAACTTCAATCTCTACGCATAGACATCGTACCATGGTCCTTTGAATGAATTAAGGATCATCACTAACCCAACTATCTATATAATCACAAACCATTTCAATTGCACATAAATGTTGCAAAACACTTGGCACATAAGCTTTATCTAAAATCAATTCAATTTCTTGAATTGATAGATATTCATGTAGTCAGATACTCAGCCATGGTTGAATGTACATTGAAGAAATACTTAACTATGATTGTAGTCTCATCGACAAGTGAGGTATATCCACCTGTTATTCGGACGGAAAAGTTTCCACAACCATAATGAAATCCTCGAAATCCTCGACATAACTGAGAAGACGAGGGCATTCTACATGAAAAAGTTGAAGAAAAAGTAACTAAATCATTTAGAGACAACATATTGCTTGAAAATAACTTCACAAGAGAGGCTGCATAATGTTTCAAGAATTTAGAAACTCATAACTTCACTGTGTCTTATTGTACAGTAATAGAGATGCCAAAATTCAAAGCTATTTACGTTTTTCTAAGCAATAATCTAGAGTCATATTTTCATGCCAAGTAAGTTTCATCTGATTATACTGCAAATTTTTCTCACGCAAATGAAACAGTGACATCTTTTGATGTTGTATCTCGATACAAATCTTATATAACAAAAATTCCACTGTATTTGTTAAGGAAACACCACATGCCCAAAAAGAGGTTAAGACTTTTCATTACTTCTTGTTTTGACTGTATGGCTAAATGAAGTAGTGAATCAGTAAGAGATGCCAAAATTCAAAACCCGTAACTTCAAGAGGATTCTCGGCATAACTGAGAAGACGGGGGCATTCTACATGAAAAAGTTAACGAAAAAAATAACTAAATCAGTAAGAGAGAACATCAGAATTGAAAATAACTTCACAAGAGAGGCTGCATAATGTGTCAAGAATTTAGAAACTCATAACTTCACCGTGTCTTCTTGTACAGTAATAGAGATGCCAAAATTCACGGTCAAAACAACATTATAATTGAAAATAACTTCACAAGAGAGGCTACATAATATGTCAAGAATTTAGAAACCAGTAAATCACCTACCTGCTTCTTCCTCCTCCACCGCTCCTCCTACAAACCAGTAAATGACATCCAAAATCGCCAGATCCGGCCTTTGGACCTTAAAATCGCAAGAATCTAGCATGTGTGAAATGATGGACATTGCAGAAGAGAGAGAGAGGAGGAGGCGAGGCGGAGAACGACGAACAACGAAGCTTCTTCTGAGATCTGGAAACCAAAAATTAGGATTTCGAATCTGGACGACGATTGAATTAGAGGAGAACATAAATTAGAGGAGAAAAGATTCAAAGAATGGTGCATAATGAGATTAAATAGGGAATCGATTGAACGGTTGAAGGAGGGGCGAGAGTAGTGGGAGGAGTGCGAGAGTAGGGAGAATGGTGAGAGCGGTTTCTCAGAAAAAACGGGAGAGATACAGAGAGACCGAGAAAAAAGGGACGGGAGAGATATAGGAGAGAGAGGCTGGGAAAAATGGGTTGAAAAAATTGATTTTAAATAGATTTTTGAGCCTGAAACAGGTTGTCAAGTGACTGCAAGATAGAGGCCCGAAAATGATTTGCTTTAATTGTTAGTAGATTTGTGTGTGAACCTTATCTTATGGTTCACACAACTGTTACTGATGATCCAATTGTTGATTGATCCAGAAATAGGCAAGATATTCCACAGGAACCAAAAAGAACAAATTACTCCATAAGTTGCAATGGGTGACCAAACACTTCGGCAAGCCATACTACCAGACAATAAGGACACGGCTAAACGGCTAAACGTCTTAAGATTCAGCGTGCCATAAGAAATTATGTGCGGAAATGGCTATTAATTGGTAAAAAGACCAGAGCGTTCTGTGAGCAATGGAACATCGACTTAATCACCTCTACACACAGGTATCCTCAGTTGAATGGGAAGGCTTGAGTCTAGCAACAAATTCATAATCAACAACCTAAAGAAATGGCTTGAAGGTGCTAAAGGGAAGTGGGTCGACGAACTCCCATATGTTCTATGGTCTAACAGAACCACCCCAAAAAATGCTACAGGGCAATCTCCATTCTCGCTCGTTAACGGGTGTGAAGCAGTCATACCTGCCGAAATCCTCATTTCCTATGACCAAGTACGTGATAGAATTATATCTACGGTAACTTATCTAGTTACCTTAACTTAATTAAATTATTAGTTTACCATATCTTTTACTTATCCTCCAAGTTATGGAAAGATATCTTCTAGGAAAGATTGTTAGAGATATCTCTTCCCTCTTGTATATATATCATATGTGTGTTCAATAGAAAAGTATGCAATTTCAATAATCTTATAGTACGGACTGCAAACACCTGAGTAAAATGACGAAGAATTATCACACAACGTCAGCAAAATTGACGAACTCAGGGTGAAAGCCATGCTAAGGATGGTTCGATATCGGCAGCAAGTTGCAAGTTGTGAGTTCACGACCATGGCTAAGAAGGAAAAGTAGGAGACATTTAGGGAAGAATGATATTTCTGTGAAATTTTATTACTCTGTGTAAGATATTTTGGTCATTTTAAATTTATTAACGGAAAAACTAAATGAAAAGGTCCATGAATGACATTTTGTTGATGGGGGAAAATTTATGAGTAGTTTAAAATAATTATCGATATAATTGGTATGTCACGAAAACCACTTGGTGTATCTGTATATCCCTTGTACGTCGAGTCACTACAATTAAGCTTTTTGCCTTGAATCTTGTTGCACTTACATTAACCATATCCCTGTTACCAAATGCTTTCTTCAAGCTCATGACAAATTAGAGTTGGGCAAGTAGGTGAATGTATGGTTCTAAAGTGGAGCAATGGACATGCTAGTAGGTAGAGGAAGTTTGCGACAGAGAGGACAAGTAAGGTTTATTGTGAGCCACTGATGTATGCAATGAGAATGGAAGCAATGGTGACACTCAGGAATGCATCTCAGAGTTTCGTTTGGGTTGAATTCTGACAAGCAAATAGGGCATGTGTCGTCGTCGTCATTCGTTTGGGTTGAATTCGTATACGTGTCGATTGTAATCCCTTCATTGCTCGGTATTACTACAATTGTAGGCTGTGGATTCACAGCAGCTTCTTGCTCTAAAATGCACAGAAACACTCCTACACCAATTGCACATATGGAGGCTGGTATTGCTATTGACATGGCAATGATCTTGAATATCTGCACACCAGTTGACGCCTCCTTTGACCCACCTGAAAAATAACATTCTTCTTCTTTTAGTCTTATCTAATAATCTCAAGTCAAAGCAAGACAAATCTAGTGTACAAGTTGCAACTCTATATATTATATTCCCTCCAAGCCACGGCAAATACAGGGAATATGTCATAAACAGCCGGCTCATGGTTGATGAAATCATAAATAGATGTAAAATTCCATAGCCGTTTTTGTTACAGTAAACTCCAAAATTTCTGCCGGGTATGGGTATATTCTTTATTCAAAGAATTCCTAGTCTAAAAATAGGTCATTCACTATCTGGGTAACTACAAAATCTGAAAGCATTAAGCTAGTTTTTTCCCCATGTCCTATATGACTCAATTTTAAAAAAAAAAACTTAGCCGCAACTCAACTCTTGTGCTACTCATACTTTTTTTCATAGTAAGCTCATTTTATCAGATCCCATAATCAACCTAAGTGTGATATCAATCTTTCAAATTCACAATCATATTCAACTATGCTTATTTGCAACTTCTGATCTCTGGGTTATTCTTAAATCCTAACTGCCTTATCCTTTGTATGTAGTTGAAATATCTGCTCCATCTTATAAAAATCAATGAGAGGAAATTCAAGAAGCTAGAACAGTAGAAGAATGATTATTTTTTTACCTCTACTTGGATGAAAGTAACACACAAGCTGCTGCTTCTGATCATTGAATCCACAGTTGCCACCATTATGTTCACACTGGTTGCACTGTGGCAAATTCCAGTTAAGCTGAAGACCAACATCACCCATGAAGAAGTCAGCTGAGTTGCCACTAGGAACAATCAAAGTATCCATCTTTTGGCAACTCTTGAACACCATTTCGCCCACAGAGGTTTTATCAAGAATAGCTAGAACTGATGTTGTAGTGTTGGTAAGGCAGCTTATGGTGGGGAAGCCAAGTCTTTGAAGCTGTGTTGGGCAACTAAACAAGGTATAATTGGTGGATAAGTTAGCCATGAAAGGAGAGTGAGAGAGGTTGAATCCAACAAGTCTCTTAGGAAAGCACTTGCCTTGATCATACACTAGCATGGTTTGTGTGAGGTAGTTAATTTGGCGTACTAGAAACTCTCCGGAACCTGGGAGTGTGAGAATTGTTTGATTCTGTGGAGCTTTACAGGTTAGAGTGAAGCCTGGATAGCCACACATGACTGGAGAAATACCGTTTAGGCGAAAGGGGAAGCGTATAGTCTGACTTCCACAGCTTGAGACATGACAGTCGCTTGCTGAGATGAAGATCATAGGGAGGAGGAAGAGGTGGAGGACAAAACAGGGGAATTTTTGTTTCAGGATGCCCATGTGTAAGATAGAATAAAACTCAGTAGAGAGCATATATGGATAATTGATAGTATTTGTGTAAAATAAGAAAAACTTTGTAATAAATGAATCAAAATAAAAGAGTCAGATATGATGAGGTAGGAAAGAAGAGTGGGTTTATAAGATTGACATAATGGTGATCTATTATGTAAAGAATCGGGATCAGGTGAGAATAATTATTGTTGTGCGAATATGTGAATATGCGAATAAATGCACATTTAGACGATTGACATGTACTTTCTTCAGTAATGACATGCACATTTAGGTCATTGACATGCACTCTGTCAGATTTGCATGTCATTGATAATATGTGAAAAGTACATGCACACACCCCGAAAATGCATGTCAATGGCAAATTATCAATGACATGCAAATCTGACAGAGTGCATGTCAATGGCCTAAATGTGCATGTCATTACTAAAGAAAGTGCATGTCAATGGCCTAAATGTACATCTATTCGCATATTCGCACAATAATAATTATTCTAATCTGAATTTTATAACTGCAGTTAGTGTTTCTGTTTTGGAATATTTGGTGAGTGGAGTCTTTAGTACTACTCCCTCCGTCCCTTTAAGTTCTTCTCGTTTCTATTTTTGGCGTCCCCTTAAGTTCTTCTCATTTCCTTTTCCATCCATTAATTTCTTCCCATTATACCCTTATTCTATTTATTTTATTCATATCTCTTACACACTTTATCAATCAAATCAACCATCTACATCATCTTCTCCATTTAATTTTCACCATTAAAATCATCAACCACCTTCATCTCCATTAAATTACTTCCATTTTTACATAACCAATTTCTTAATTTACCATAACAAAGCTTCAGATTTTTGTAATAAATCCACAATTAACCCACTAATCCTCCTAATTCGGACTAACCCAACCCAGATAAACCTAATCTAGCCCAAAACCCAGCCCAAAACCCAGCCCAAAACCCAGCCCAAACTCTAACCTAATCTACCCGATAAAACCATCTCATTCTCTTCTCCTCCCTTCTGTCGCCTCTTCTCTGAAAACCCTAGCAGCCAAAAAACTCTCATCTTTCTCGCCTCTTTCTCGCCTTCATCTCTTCCAATGGATTCCTCCACCAATACCCGACCATCTCAAAGCTTCACCAAGAGCGGAACACCGTCGTTGTCCACCGGACGGGTTTCGTTTTCTGTCTCGAATCCGAGCTCCTCTCTCTCTGTTGATCCCCAATCGCCATCAATCTCTGAAAACCTCTGTAAGAACGACTCAGAAGAAGCTTTGAATCTGTTTTTCAAAGATGATTCTGATGTCGACCCCAGTGCCTCTGTGGGTCGATCTGGTTGCTCGTTGTCCCCGCCTTGCAACTGGGGTCCAGATTGTGTTGGAGACCATACCTGGAGCCACGTTCCGTCCGAGGATATCGACATCGACATGCTTTGGTCCCCGGAGCAGAAGAAGGAGTCCATGGAGATGAGGTGGTCGCCGGAGCTCTCTGAAAACGAGGCCCTGTCTCGTCCCCGGGAGATCATCGTGATCCCAGACACTCCGACGCCTGAGGTGTCATTTGATGTGGATATGCCGACGCCGGATCTTGTTGTCATCCCCGACTCTCCATCTGTCTCTGCCTCCCCCTCCCGCTCGGACACAATATAGCTAAGTCCCTCTTGAAGGCTATATATTTTGGGAATTTCTGTTATTATGGACTTTGGTTGTTGTTTTGCTTGTGAACTGTGGACTCTGTTATTATGAAATGTGGACTTTGTTATATTTTGGGTTTTGACTGGATGGTTTTATGGAATTATGTTGAATATCTGAGTTGAGGATGAGTTCCTCTATGGTGAATATCTGTTGAGTTGAACCTGAGTGCCTCTCTGTTGCATTTTTGTGGAGTTGAGGTTGAGTACCTCTCTGTTGATTCTGTTGAGTTGAGGTTGAGTACCTCTCTGTATATCTGCTGAGTTGAGGTTGAGTACCTCTCTGTTGATTCTGTTGAGTTGAGGTTGAGTACCTCTCTGCTGAATCTGTTGACTTGAGGATTAATATGTTTTGAGTTGTGGTTAATGATGTTGGCTCTATGTTGACATGAGTTAGTCCCTGACTTTGTCCCTCTGTTCAGTTAAGTTCTTCTTTGTTGGCCCTGTGTTAGTTGAGTTAGTCCCTCACTCAATGTCCCTGTGTTCAGTTGAGTTCTTCTCTGTTGGCCCTGTGTTAGTTGAGTTAGTCTCTGATGAAATGTCCCTGTTTTTTTTTAATCAATGATGAGTTCTTATAAACTGAGACACAGTTCTTCTGACCATCTCATTTGCTTTACATACTCCAGGAAACCAGTTAACACTGTCACTCTGGCACGCCATTGTGATGCTAAGGCAATCTTAGCATTACAATAGGAAGCTAGTGACAGTTTTGACTGAATGAGGCCAAGTGTGTAGAGTTTTTGGAGATTAGGATTGTGTCTATGATGGTATAGGGACACCTGAGATTTTTTTTTTAATCAATGAAGAATCCTTTTAAACTGAGATGCAATTCCTGTAAGATATCTCAATTGCTTTACATACTCTAGGAAACCAGGATAAACTGTCACTTTGGCACGCCATTGTAATGCTAAGGCAATCTTAGCACTACTCTAGGAAGCCAGTGACAGTTTTGAATGAATGAGGCCAAGTGTGTAGAGTTGTTGGAGATGGAATTGTTTCTGTGATGGCTAAGGGGACACCTGAGATTTTTTTTTTTTTTCAACAACTTCATGAGAAGAACTTTGCTAGGCTTAAAAAATATGAATACTGTAAGCACCCTTACAAAAACTGGTCTATGAATGCTTACAGTGGTCATACTGTCTTAGCTAAACCCAAAAAAAAACAGTACCCTATGCTTTCTGTGTTTACATGATTATGTAGTCCCCCAAATCATCTTGGCTGTCTATCAGATGTTGTGCTTGACTGTCCCCATAAACATCTGCTTGACTTTGTTCCAAGTCATTTGCTTCACTGTCCCCTTCAACATTGGCTTGACTTTTTTCCATGTCATTTGCTTCACTGTCCCCTTCAACATTGGCTTGACTGTGTTCCAAGTCATTTGCTTCACTGTGTCCTTCATGATTTGCTTGATTTTGTGCTTGACTGTCCCCATAAACAATATCCCATGCTTGTATAACAGCCCAAGTTGTTGCTTTGACTATCTCTGGCAGAAGTCCTTGTGCCCTCAGTTTTTTTTTGTTGATATGTGGAATATCAAAGTCATTCCCTCCTTTTACTTGTAAGATTTGATTCATTACTTGTTGAAGTGTAATCCACACATCTCTTAGAGTAGTGGGTTCCAACTCATTAAATGCATCAAAAACTGCTTCTAGCATGGTGTCAATATCTTTTGGCATTTTCTTGTGCATAAGGGATTGGATGCTTCTAAAAAATCCTAGGTCTAATATGTTTAGATCAGGACTGTTAGCTGGCTGCTGAATTAAAATAAAAGTGAAGCCATCTTGTTTGTGTACCTCTTGCCATTCTGGATCTTGTTGAGTAATATGAGGCCTTGCATTGTCTTGTTGTATGTAAATGACCCTTTGTCCTCCTTCTGGCCATTTAGCCTTGATTGCTGGTATGATCTGGTCAATCAACATTCTTCTAGTAACTTCCTTGTTGATTGACTCCACAAGCTTTGTGATAATTGTCCCTTTTGGTCTCTTTACTGAATTTCTCTTAGCTGGTTCTTTGTATGTGAATGGAAAGATACCAATCTTTCCATCAAATGTGCATTCCCCATCTGTGTTGAACCTTGGCCTTGCTACTGCTGCCATAAACATAACCTTAGGAATGAACTTACTTGAAGTAGCAGCCCTATACATACCTCTCTCCTGTTTAGCTAGATAAACTCTTTGTGTCTTCTTTGAAAGAAAGAACCATTTCTCATCAATATGCACGAAATCATACATTGGGTGGTAATCTGATTTTTCATGCACTGTGTTGCCTGTGATTAGATTCAGAATCCACTCCATCCTTGTCAGCTTGTGTGCTTCCTTCAATCCAGGATGTAGTGCATTTGTATGTGGCCTTATTTGTTTGCTCTTGATCATTCTATGACATACTGTTTTGGGAATACCTAGTTTGCTTGCTAAGTCTCTTATGCATGTTCTGTCCCCCATGCTAAGTGCCTTGATTGCTTCTTGATCAACTTGAATTCTCTTCCTTCCTCCATTATGATACAATGTGGCCACATTGTATGTAAGATTTGATTGTCTTTGTTTCTTGGCTATACCCCAGATACTACTAACTGTTCTTCTTGACACCTTGAACAGTGCTGCAGCTTCATTGATGGATCCATGTGGTAGTGAACCCTCTGAAAATCTGGTGAGAAGAAAATTGAGAAGTTGCATTTTCTGAGAACTGCTGAGCCTAGGAGTTGGTGGTTCATGATGTTGTGCTGGTTGTTCATGAACCTCTGGTTCTGATGCTGTTGGCTCTTGGTTTAGATCGAAATCAAATTCAGGTTCTGCTCCTATGTCCCCCATCTCCTCATAACCGTAGCCATCATCATCAAGGACCGGAGGTTCATTCAAATTAAATGCTGAAGCCATCCTCCTCAGGCAATGATGCCCTGTTTTTAATTTCAAGCTTCTCACTGTTTTGCTGTAATTTCAGTTGGTTTTTTGCTGTAAATAGAGAATAAATTGAATGTGTCTGCAGTGTGTTAACTGCTTTTATAGCAGCTGAATGGTTTTTCTTCTTAGGGGTATTTTGGTCTGTTTATGTTAGCCTAATATGGCAATCCGTGTGTATGCTAATGGTGTAATTTGATTGGCTGTTGAAATTAAGCAAACTGTTTTCATTGGCTTAAAAATGGGTTTGGGTAGCATTACCTATGCACTGTTTGCTGCAGTAATTTCCTTAAGAATTGTGCAAAGGACAACATGAGAAGAACTTAAAGGGACAGAGGGAGTAGTTCACTTTAATTAACAACTATTATTCAGATTCCTTGTACCTCATCTGCAGTGTTATTTGTTTTGGTTGGCATATGTGCTAAAGAATTAAGGAAAAAGTAGAAACAGAAAAGTTCAATTAACAAAGATTGCACTCATCTGAAGAGAAAGATACAGGATTGTGAAGAATGAGTTCATCCTAAGGATAGGGTAGGCCTGATGTAATTAGGTGTTCAGTGCTACCCACAATAAAGGTTACATGAAATATTTTAATAATTGGTTACATAGTAAAAAATATTTTTGCTATGCCTCATACTTGAGTTATATGATATGTAATCCAAATAAAAGTTACATTCCACCTTTTTTTTGGTAGCTAGTTTTATAAAAAAGAATTAATCTTATCATATAATCTCCTTTGGTGATAGCCTTGTGTGCCATATCATTTTTATAGTGTTCTCCCATCAAATACTTGGGCTTATCTTTAAGCCTATACTTGGTTTATTAGCAACAGTAGAGCCCAACCCAATATTGGAATGCTCACACAGCATACAGCATGACAAAATCAGTCCGCACTCTTTGTGTGGAGATGCTTTCAGCATTATAGAACTTCAATGTGAAATATACAGACAGCCATGTGCTTACCTACTTCCCTGAAATTAGAAGCGTACTCTCAGTGTAGAATAGCTGTTTCTGAAAGCTTAACCAGGACATGAATACCAACAGCTCTGGTGTCCATTTAGTATACTATAATAAATTCTTGAGATCACTGAGTTGAGTGCACAAGGATGAAAGTGCCTGATAACCAAAACTTACCATAAATTAAATGCTACTTTCCCTAGAAAAACTCCTTTTCAGTTTTCCGAATACAACATAGATTCTTAAGAATACATGAATTTTGTGGGCTTGGGACTGTACAAATTTGAAGAATCTATTGACAAAATCAAGTTTCTCCAGACCAGAAGCTGCACACTTTGCTTTCTATCTAACCAAAACTAAAGCACAGATTTCATATGAGCATGGCTCAAACACTCTCCCAGAAGCTGTGAAATGTGATATTATGGCAATCCTGTGGATTTGATGTCAATTCATCTGGTATCCTGAGGGCTGAGCTGCCTTGTCTGCTCTACTTGACAACATTGACATGATTTGTAGAACAAGAGCTGTTATGAGGACAATTCCAAGGAGAAAACCATAGCCAATCTTCCATTCAGATCCTGCACCTCCAATTTGGATCCCAAGAACAATATTCAGTGCTCCGAAAAAAAGGGCAATAACTCCGAAGAATTTATGGTATGCATTCCAAAGTGCCCGGATTTTGCTGTCCTGGTTTGGCCTTATGAAGAATGCTAGTATCTGTTGACAAAGCCTACTACTCAGTCATTTCTCATATAAAAAAACACGATTACAACCAACTGACAATGAAAATTGTGCAAGTACCTGAAGTATGGTGAGAGCGAGAGCAAAGTATCCAATTCCCCTATGAGCTGCAAAATCAGCATGGACACGGTTGTAGAGCGTTTGGCCAAGGACGATGCCCGCTATTACAATGAGGAAGCCTGAAAATTGAATGACGGTATGAAGACAATACCAAAGCGGGTTTCGGTGCCTTAGGAAACGGGCAATCATTGCCCCTACTGGAAGAATGAAGCCCCATCCAATGATCCCCAAAACCCCATGGCTTCTCTTCATCTTCTCATACTTGCTTACTACATTAACAACAGCTTTACCAGCTTGAGAGAAGTCAATGAGCATTGTGGTCTTGTCATCATGTTTTGACAGCACATGGGTGTTGACATGGGGATACCTACTCCCATAAGCCAAAAGTGTCGGTTGAATCCCAAGTGGAGCTTCAAACTTGAGTTGGAATGCCAAGTAAATGTTAGCCTCATCAAGCACCACAAGTGGTGGAATTGAAGTGAAGTTCAAGTTTCCTTTGCCCGGTTTAACATCTGCTGATGTGTATCCCTGAAGATGGTACTCTTGGATCCGAGCATGCCCACTTCTGCTGATCCATCCAACCATCGCACTCGCACCGCCCATCTTCCCATCCTTCGAAAACCCGATTCCTATCCACCCAGAGGTGTATAGTGCTGATAGCACAAATGTCACAACATTATCGTTTCCTTGGGTATACTGCAAACATACAAAATTCTTTCAGTTCTCACAAAAAACATATTTAGAATTCCGAGATCAAATCTAAAATTTCAGAGAGAAGAGAACTTACTCTTAGGACAAAGGTATTCCAAACAGGATGGCAGTTCATCTGTGACAAATTCCCATATGGAGGAGGAAGAAACCTATTCAGATCAAGACTACAGATTCCTCCATTTTTCTCTTGGCTCTGAGCAACCACCAAAATCTTGTGCTCTGAAAACATTAGAAGCTGCGAAAGTAGAGCAATAGCCAAAAACCCACATCTGAAATTGGCCATTAAAGTGTTTTTAGTGATGGTTTAGGCCTTCTAGATCAAGGGGTTTGCTATAACGCACGCATTAAGATGGTGACCAGAATGAAAGGGGAGAAAAGTTAAAGAAGAAAGTGAGATGAGTCTGCAGAAGAGGTTGAGGGGTTACTTTCTCTTGGATTTGAAGCCAGGTTGATGTTGATGTTGATGAGATAGAGGTGGTTGGCCATGGCGGGTAAATGGGCAATCCCCCAACTCCAACTTTAACTCTTTGTATAACCACCACTAGATTCCTTCTTTGCACTCAGAAAATGTGAAATCATATGGACCCATGGAGGTCCAATGGACCCACCTAACAGTAAACTTGTTAGGGCTGGCTGAGCATTGCTGTAGAGAAATTCTCAGTCAACTTTTCATAGATGCAAGAAAACAGGGAAACGAAAGCTATTTTTCCTTCGCTTGTTTACACTAGGTGGGTGGTCACTGAAATGTCACCATCGTTTCAATTGGTAGCAGATTAGGGCTGAGTTCGGATGCACGGTGCTGATGCTGGTGCTGATGTTGATGCTGATGCTGGTGCTGGTACTGTTACTGATTTGAATGCTGATGTTGATGCTGTTACTGGTACTTAAATGTCAAATTGTATGTTCGGACGATAATACTGTAGACTACTTAAAAACGCAAAAAAATGGTGAAATGACTTAAATGCCCTCACATTATATTTTAATAAAAGAAAGCATGTGCATTGCACGTGAACAAATTATCTGAGACCATGACAGCGTGCTGCTCACGTGATGCTCGGGAAACAATTCTTCCTTCATCGTCAATTCCTTCTTCCTTCTTCTCAATCCAGCTCAGTTCGAACCCTTCACTCACAGCTGTTCTCCAACCTCACTGAAATCTTCAACCCAGCCTACCCAAACGCGAATAGGCCCGACGGCGAGTCAATTGGGTGATTCTCTTCGAACCCTTCACTCACAGTTGTTCTCAGTTCGAACCCTTCACTCACAGCTCTTCCCTGGAGCTCGAGAAATATCCATCATCTCTGGGATTCCCAAATAGGTAAATACTCTCGTTCGTTTACTTCGTTCAATGAATGGAGCGATTACTCCTCGCTAGTTTACATTGTTCTGTTGATTTGTTGACTGGAATTCTGTTCTCGGGATAGATCATTGAAAACTGAGGAATTTATTGACCTAATTTTTGGGGCTTTTATTTGAATAATAATGGATGATCACAATGAAGGGCAATTATCTGAAAATCATGTTCACTTATATTGTAGAAATGTTAATTACAGCTAACATAGGAGTTTTACTCGTTGTTGCCATATGGAGAAGACTATTTCATTTGGATTATGGAGGATATGGGATGTATATGTAGGCTTACATTTAAATTACTAATTGGTGTAGCTTTCCGTGGAACTTGTGATTGATCTAGACAGGAATCTCATCTCTGTGAATTGTAGGCTTACATAGGCTTACTGAGATTAAGATGAACACGTAGATAATTTCCTGGAATTTAATGGATGATGTTAAGGGCAACACATTACTGTGGATATTACCTGTTTATGCTGATCATGATGCTCACAAAAATTCAGTGAGTGGACTTCATGTTTTACTGCGACTGTATTTTTTTAAGATGTAATGTCATTACAATAATGTCTTTATACTCTCTTATAATATTTGTATGCCGCTGTAAATAGAGTACGAAATGGGTGAACAATTAGATAGTCAATGCGTGAATGCCAAAGTGAAGGGAAAGGGAAAAGTTGCTGACAGTGTAGTCGACAAAAGTTTCAAATGGACTGAGGCTCTAACTACTACATTCTTAGAGGTTTTACGTTGTTATAGACATAAGAATGGCTACCAAGTGAGCTTTGTGTGGAGCCAGATTTGTGATGACTATGAGTTGAAATCTGGGATGCGCATTGCCCCAAAAACAGCACAGAACAAATATAATGCACAAAGAAAATTGTGGACAAATTGGGGCAAGATCAGGAATTTTGAAACGGGTATAGGATGGGATCACGCTACCGGGCAAATTATTGCTGAGCTTGAGTGGTGGGAGAAGAAAAAGTTGGTATGTTTCTCAACTTGTGTTTTCAATAATTGTTTCGATGATAACAGTTGTGTTGCAATGTTTTACACAAAATATCTACATCTTCATATGTCAGGAGCTAGGCGACTCTTATAGCACATTTAGGAAGAAGGGAGTATCAGCGGACGTGAGTGATATGTGGGACGACATTTTCAATGACTTCGTTGCATCTGGAAAGAATGTTGTATCCTCTTCTATGAATGCTCATCCGAACTCCAGTCAAGTACAAGTTGAAGATGACATTGGAACCGAAGAACCTGAGAACCTCACTCTTGAGCAACAGATGGACAAAGATGTTGAAGAAGATGCAAACAACCTAGTCCTTACTTTGAAAAGCCATGCATTTACTGAACCGACTATTGGCACACCAACTGATGCACAATCTAAGGGTAATTTTGGTAGCACATCCACAAACACACAACCACAGCGAAAGAGGAAGCGCCAATCTGAAACTTCTAGGATGTACACTGACCAAATGAGATCGATTGGAGATCAAGGGAAAGACATGATGGTCATGATGAAGGCAGATTTCGAACGCAACTTCAGAAGTTTGGATTGCAAACATACTTATGATGACGCAATCGATGTTGTGGATAAATTAGTGGATACCAATCTATTGGATGGTGGGTCTGATTTGTGGTGTTTTGCAGTCACTGAATTAGACAAAGTGGAGAGAAGGCGTATCTTCATGAAGATACGCAATGACGAGTTCAAAGTGAAGTGGCTTGCTCATGAGTTCAAGGTGTTCAGCAAAGCCTCCTTGGTTGATTAGTGCAGTCCTGCTGTAGTAGACGTAACAATAAAGTTTGAGTTTTAATGATTTCAAGTGATCGAAACAGTGTCGTAAAAGTTTGTGTACCGAATCGTTTTGTTTCAGCATTCCTGACTTAATTGCTTTCAGATTGAGTTTGTAATACTATTTCTAATTCAATGACATTTTCATATTTTTCCAGCATGAACTGCACTGAATTTACAGTATTTTTGTGAAGGTAATGATGACAGAGCTACTTCGCTAGTTTGACACAGTTGTTGGCAATAGTGGCAACCAGCAGTAAAACTGAAGAATGGTGAAAGGAAGAATCAAAAAAGCTGAGCACAATTATGTACTTAAGAAGAAGTGGTATCTTCTAATGAAGTTGTGGCATCAAATGTGTGCAACAAACTTTAGTGCTTACTATTTCAGGTACATCCATAAGGTCCCTTGTTATGAAAATCAATTGTCTGGTCAAATGTGGGTTACAGAACTATTGCAGAGTGAATCAGAGGTGCGTTGCGTTAATGCGTTTAGGATGGAAAAACATGTATTTCTGGTGTTGTGTAAGGTCTTACTGAAATATGGGTTAAATCCTTCTATACATATAACCATTGAAGAGAAAGTTGGAATATTTTTAAACATCCTAGCAAAAGGTGCTTCTAATAGAGATGTGAGAGAAAGATTTGCACATTCGGGTGATACAGTGAGTAGGATATTTCACCAAGTTTTGGATGCAATGGTTGGTCGGGGAAAAGGGTTTACTGGTCTATGTCGTGATATCATACAACCTCGGGATAGAGAATTCACGGCAATTCCATCAAAGATTCTGTCGGATGAACGTTATGGCGTCTTTAAGGTACGATTGTTTGGAAAGATTATTGCTTTAAGGTATGATTTTTACTGTGTAACAAATTTTGATATCCTTACACTTTTTTGTTCCTTAAAGGGAGCGATTGGTTGTATTGACGGTACCCACATAGCTGCGTGTATCCCGGTTTAGGAACAATATCCATATTTTGGGAGAAAAAAGTACACATCTTTCAACGTGATGGCGGTATGTGATTTCGATATGTTCTTCACCTTTGTTCTAACTGGATGGGAAGGGAGTGCACATGATGCTCGGGTTTTTGATCATGCCGTTAGATGCACAAATCTTAACTTTCCTCACCCTCCTCAAGGTAAACCATAAAAACGCTCCTGCTTTTTGCATTTTCAACGTTGTATTGAAGTAAATATATGACTTCATCCTTGATGGCTCCTTCACTTAGGCCGTTATTACCTACTAGACAAGGGATACCCTGATCGACAAGGGTACATGGTCCCATACTCAAAGGTTAAATATCACAAGTCACAATTCAAGAGAGAGATCCCGCAAAACGCAGAAGAAGGTTTCAACCGAATTCACTCGAGTTTGCGTACAACCATTGAAAGATGTTTCGGAATTCTGAAAAAAGGATGGAAGATACTCAACGTGATGCCAAGTTACGACATCGCATCACAAAATGACGTAATTTTGAGTTGTTTCGCTCTACATAACTTCATCCTGCATTTACAAAGAAATGATCCTTTTCTCGAGGACGACGACTACGAAGAGTTCTATTCGGGGATAGAAGATGAAGGTTGCGGAGAATTGCCCGGAGGTATGAAGACTTTACGAGATGAAATTGCGCGTGAAATCTGGAATAATAGAGCAACATATCTTTGATTTTCGTAGCTTAATATGGTTGTTAAAATTTCGAACTTCAAAAACAGTAAGCAAGTTTAGTAGTGCTATATGTCTTCATGTTCGAAACAGTGTTGTTCATTTGAATATACACTGAGCATGTTTTTTGTTTTCATGCTGCACGAGATGAATTTTTACACTGAATTGTTGTGCAGTGTTTTGGCCATTTACCTGCCATGCTTTTGTATGATTTCAGAGATGTAAAGTCTTGTGAATGTACAGCAAGTCTTGTGCATGATATGTTTTAATTTCCGTTACGTCGTTGTTGTTCTTATGTAATCGGTTTGTTTTCAATGCGCGTGTTTAGTGATCCTTTTATAAAAAAACGAACTGAAACATACCGAATACACCACAAACTAAGCAAATATCATCATTACAACAAAAGGAAATTAAGTACTAAGATGTTTGAAACCGTCTTGACATGCACAAAGGACGTACTTGTAATAACCGTCTTGAACAGCAGAAAGCATGAACATTCCTACATAAACTTCTGGATTAACATTGCTACGACTACAGTAGTGACAACCAATGCATATGCCGTAATCACCTTTGAGCGATAACGATGAGCTTCGCGTTGTTTCCGGATTAGCCAACAGTTGTCATACACCTCGATCAGCTCATCTGTGAGTAGCATGTGCTTACCCTCGGCAACTGCCTTCAATCCCTGCACAGTCGTCAGCTCTTTCTTAAGTTGCTCAATCTTGTATTCCCCTGCCTCAACATGCTCTTTCATGGTGCCTCGTAGGTTCCTTGCAATCCGCTGGAAAAACAAGGCTCTTGGTTCAACTTCGTCAACTGTGTAAATGAAATGATCATATCTCGACATGTCGTATTGCTACGACGATCGAAGTAGGAAGTTATTTGAATATTAATAAATTTTAAAGCGGAAAGACTTTGTAACCAAATAGAATACTACCTCATAATCAGGATCGACCCATAGGGCCCTGCGCTCTTCTTCACTGTCAGTCGAGCTGTACTCGGATAGGCCATGTACGTTGTTAGTAGGAGAATCAGTCGAGCTAATCTCATTTTCCTTCTTTTTAAGTGGGTCCACATGGAGCACCACCGACAACCCAATAACCTCAATTAAACAGTGTTTCACTTACCAGTTTGTCCAGCCCTTCATAAAATAAAGTCCACATATTTTTCGGGTTGCAACCCGGCAGCACCATAATACGCCAGGCACACTCCCTGTTCGGATCCCCATCTCGAACGGGTTTTTTATTTTTATTTTAAAAAGTAGGGCCGTTCGGAATGGTATCCCGAACGGCCTTAACCAGGTTCAAATATTGAACCCGGTTTATGATACTGGGTTCAAATAATACATAAAATCATTCCGAATGGGAATTTCTTTTTTTTTTAATTAAAAAACGGCGTGACGTCATAAATATTTTTTTTTAAAAATAGCCGTTCGGAATTCGGAATGTCATCCCGAACGACCTCAATTTTTTTTTTTTAAAAAAAAGTCGTTGGATCTCCAACGGTCAGTGACGTCACGGGGCCGTTTGGAACCCCATTCCGAACGGGAATGTGACGTCACTGACCGATGGAGATCTGCTATATATACTCCATTCGGGACTCCATTCCGAACCACTCTCATTCCACTCTCATTCCCTTCTCAATCTTTCAAAAAACGCTCTCTTTCAGTTCGAATATGTCTGGAACTCCTGATCCTTGGTTTTCTGATCCGACAGCTGGAGAGGAAGCAATCTACGTAGGGGACGACTGGATGCGGGCTTATGGGCCGAATCCCAACAACGCCGGACCCTCTCGTAGTGGTCCCAACATCGTCGGACCCTCTGGTAGTAGTCCCAACATCCCCAGTTACAGTGACCTCGAAAGGATGCAACAACATAGGTGGTGGGATCCGTCACTTATAGGCAAAGCAGCACCCGAGCCGGAGCAAGTCCAGGAGGAGGTCCCGAGACCACCACGGAGACGACGAAACAACACTGAGTCGGTTAGTATTTCTGAAAACCGTAAATACGCTAAATTTTGAGAAATAGTGGAAAACACTCAATATTACTTACAATGCTTGCTAAAATTACGAAATAGTGGAAAACGCTTAATTTCAATATTAATTGCAATGCATGCTAAAAATATAGGTTAGAAACTCTAAATTTAGGAAATATATCCGTACGCACAATTTGACTTAAAATTCATGTTGAAATTTAGTTTATAAGAATTAGTTTAATGCATGTTGAAATCGCATCTATACTTTCAATGCCTGCGGAGAATCACATCCATTTTAATTTGAATGCAGTTTGATAAAACGTTAAATTTTAGTTATAATGCATGCTAAATTTTTATATATTTCGTTAAAACTAGGATGTCGTTAGAAACATTCGATTCAGAGTAGGAGAAGATAGAAACGCAGGTAATAGGTGAGTGACTGCTTCTGAGAGGAGGGGGGGATAGAAGATCTCGGGGGGATAGACCTCGGCAGTCAGGTTCTGCGGGGGTTAGAAACCCATCTCCTATTCCAATGCAGTCAGAAGCTGCTCCTCCTCCTCCTCCAGCTGATCAGACTATATTGATTCGTTATAGTCAACACATTGCTCGATAGATTTGGGAATCTCCCAATCCCGATGAACATGTCCATCAACTGAAGGCGCAGACACGGCAGAAGGCGTTTCAGAAATGGTTGCCTTACATTCCTACGGACCCGGAGCCAGACTCTTGGTTTGCTATTGCTAGAGAGTTGGAGCTGACCCACATCTTGGAGGGTCAGTTTTGGAATGTCGACCACACCCTCCTCTCTGCATTTGTGGAGAGGTGGCACCCGGAGACAAACACCTTTGATCTGCCGGTTGGAGAGGTTGGAATCGGTCTCCAAGACGTTTTGGAGATTCTGAAGCTTCCTATTGACGGACGTGTTGTCATCAGCCCTTGGATGCATTTGGGTGTAGAGCGCGATGCTGCGGAGTGTGCAACGTTGTTCTCTTATTTGTTTGGCATTAACCTGGACCACCCGTTCGACGCTGACGAGGAAAAGATGTTGAAGTTCATAGGTAGGGAGAAAGTCTTTGAGCGGGATTTCTTTTTCTACTTGGTTCAGATGATACGTTGTAATGCGAATCCTGGGTCCATTGCAACTGGCTTTTTATGGCACCTCATGCAACAATCTCTGTTCGTGAACAAGACCACGAACCAACTAGACACATGCTTCTTGCTGCTGTTAGAGGATCCGAGCAAGATAGGTGATTATGCTTGGGGTACAACTTGTTTGGCATTGCTGTAAAGGGAGCTGGGTATAACATCTAGGGAAAACATGAAACAGTTATCTGGCTGCGTCAGGCTTCTAGAGGTTTGAATTTGGACTTATTTCCCGTATTTTCCTGGAAACCCAAACCTGGAGAGAGGCTCGGAGGAAGCTATTGCTCGTATGTCCCGCTATTCCACAGGACGGGCCCTGCTGAGGAACCCCAGGACTCTACAACAATACAGGTGCATCTTGGATGAGTACACCGCAGAAGATGTAAGTCATTCCAAAAATGTTATTCCAAGTAGTTTGTTTCAATATTGATATTAATTTTTATAAGCGTCTTTTGTAGGTGTGTTGGATGTCGTATCCGAATTTGGACGTGGGACCGGAAGGGCATCATAGAGTGGCCACTTATCGTGGTGGGATCCGGTGCTTTGACATAATGGAGATGTACAACCCAGACCGGTTTTGCAGACAGTTTGGACGCCGTCAGACAAGGCCTATGGATGTCCCCCGGCCAGTCCAATATCATTGTCCCAAAAAATCAATGCGCGGTGGGAACCAAGTGTACACTGTAGAGTATGGCCCGAAATGGGATAGATGGGACCAGCATTATGACAACCTGTGTCAGTACATCATGTCCAGCCCACCAACTCTTCTCCCCTGGGATGCTGACGATGCTTACCTCGATTGGTTTGCTTAAGTCTCACATCCATATGTGAGCCAGAACGCCCCGGCACAACGTCGACCGACACGTAACCCGATCCACGACCTCGATTTGAATATTGTAATTTTTATTTTATTTTATTTGTTGGTATTGTGTTTTCTATAACAATTTATTTACGATTTTTAAATTTTGCAGCATGTATCGACGACAGTCGGTGTTATGCGGACACATCGACAACAGGGGGTCGCAACTCTGGATAATTTGGACAACTACATACGGATGCTGACTATCGAGGATCCACCTACAGCTATGGAGGTCTCTCAGAGGATGTCACATGCAGAGTCGTCCAAGAGTGCGGAAGAGATAGCCGAGCATTCTATATGGGAGCGGGCAAGGATGGGAGCGGGACAAGGGTATCCAGAACAACCAGCAGGGCACACTAATGAATTCCAGGTGTACTTGAGTGATGATTCGGGGGGTTACTATAACATGGATTGATGTATTTGTTTATGTTTTATGTTTTATGGATTTGGTTTGTGTGTTTTTATGTAATATTATGTTTTATGGATTTGGTTTGGTTTAGATTCAATTTTATAGCTTCATCGAAATAAGAATCTAAGAATTTAGATGCGGATTTTAGATATGTATCTCCTACAATTACCATCCCTCTTCATTTTACCATTGTTTCACGGCTTAGATGCAAAAATTCTATTGACTATTTCTAAATTCTTATAATATTGAAAAAAAAAAGTGACAATGCATGCATCAGTTAAATCAATTGCAAAGCAAAAGTGACAAGTATTGCAAAAGTGACACTGTAAAGTCTTGCAAATGCATAAAAACAAAGCAAAAGTGACAATGCATAGACAAGTGACAAGTCCCTGATTCGACCACATTAATCATCATCATCTTCTTCCCCACCATCTTCTTCATCGTCTTCGTCTAAATGATATTCATCATCTTCATCATCTTCATCATCTTCTTGTTCTTCTTCTGATTCGTCTTCACCTTCATCTTCACCTTCATCTTCATCTTCACCTTCATCTTCATCAACTTCACCCTCATTTTCACCATCAACTTCATCCTGCGAGTCATATTCTGCACCATCTTCTTCGCCTTCTTCAACTACATGATCGTCATCATCGTCATCTTGGGGTATAAGATTAATATTTAGAGGCGGCATTGGTTTGTAAGGTTACGACATTTAACAAAACCGGGACTTATGACCATATATATAGATGGTTGCAGGTCGGGTTGCAAACGAGTCCCACCTACCAGAGCCGTTCGGAACACCATTCCGAACGGCCCTGGTGGGACCGGGTCCGACATGCAGCCATTCATCATCTTCAAATTTTCCCTATAAATACATCCAAACACAAGCCATTTCAAACACACATTCACTATCATTCCTTTATTTTGATTTTCTCTCAAATTTCCTTCCTCAAATTTTGATATGTACCCGAATCGTCCCTCTCTATTTCCTTCCTCTTCGTCGACAATGGATCCCGGTGGGAAAGTGTGTTGGTGTGAGAAAAAACTCACTGTGCAGATGTGTACCGAACAACTAGGTTTTGACAAGGTCAATTACGACAGAAGATATTGGGGATGCCCGGATAGGTGCTGGGATTCCCTTGAAGACGAACCAGGGTGCAAATACAAACATTGGATCGATGCACCATATACAGGTCGTGCAAGGGTGGTTATAGAAGAACTAAATGCAGACAACTTGTGTAACTGGGCAAAGGCGGGAGGGCTGGACGATGGGCTTGAGCTGCTGAGGATAAGAACAAAAGACTGGGATGAAGAAATAACTGCACTGAAAGCCAAAAACGTCGAGCTCATGGAGGAAAACGCTGCACTTGCTGCATAATTGGCAGCAACACTTAAGAAATAGAAAATTTGGTAATTTTACCTTTCTTGTATCGTTAGTTGTTTACTTTCTGTGTTTCATCAACCTGTTGTTTTTCAATTATGTTGTAACAGTTGTTGTTTCAATATTGTTTCTATGATTATGTTGACGACATTAAGAAAAAACAATCTTAAACATATAAAACAAACAAACAAACTAATCCAAGATGTTTCGTAAACAAATTGATACATATATCATACGACTAACATTAATCAAGTTAACCAAAACATACTTAATACAAACAAATCACAACCATTTTAGGTCATTATTGGATTGCCACCATGAAACTCTCTCTCAGTTACGTAGTTCTCGAATCTTCTTTGAAAGCGCTGTTCCCATCCGTCCACCGATGGATCTTTGTAGATTGTCCACTGCCTTGAAGGGGGTGGAATTGGACAATTGTCATCAACCAACCAAATCTGTCAAAACAAAAATGTTATTGTATACTAAAAAACATATGTAAAATAAGAAACAAGAGCGGAAAATATCAATGTGTACAACCTACATGTGCAATAGCGAACATCGTGGTAGGAGGCTCTGAACCGGGAGGAGAAAACATCGGAAGACAAGTACAAAGACCAAACCATGATAACACCACTAGTGCAACTTGAAACCTCGTGGCAAAGACCAATTCCACTGTAGGTGTGCACATCCAGAATTCACGAGAGCAGGGCGATCGAATGTAATTCACTTCTCGAATGAGCTGCAGGACAGTCTTGAAACCCTCTAGCATCTCTTCATACCTATGCCCGTTTGTTTGGAGGTGCCTCGAAAGATCTACTCGTACTTCAATGTATTGTTGCTCTAGTCTACCAAGTAAGCGCGCAAGGGACCGATAACCACAATGACCGTCATCACCTACTTTCTCCACATTAGATATGTATGCGAGCATGAAAAGATCTATATTATCTACCCCCCAACCGAAGTCTAGAAAAATGACTGAATTGCCAGCGTTACATTTCGATTTTCCCTTTCCTCTGGCCCTCGGTGGTTTAGATGCACTCTCTTTTCCGGTCGTGGCCCCGCTTGAAGCTCATTTGGATGCAGCCGACAATTTATTTTGTGAATCGGCTTTCGGTGGCACAGTTGCACCCTCTTCCTCTTTCATCTCCTTTTTCCTTGCTTCTGCCTTCTCCTTATCCTTCTTAGCCTGAGCCCTCTCATCCCAACCCGGATCTCGCTTTGTACCCGTCTTCTTCGCATGAATCTTAGGCCTTCCTCTCCTCGTCTCTCCCCCCCCCCCCCCGGGGGGGGGGGTCCTGGATATCAACTAAAGAAGGATCCTTGCACTCACGTCACTTATCAGCCATCCTCTTCATATCGAAATCATCAACGTTACCGGAAAATACTCCTTCAAAGAAATCATCCATAAGAACCTTATCCTCTGTCAATTGCACGTCGTCATCAGAGTCGAAGTCTTTCAATTCCACTCCTTCCCACTTGATCTGCTTCCAGAAGATATCAATGTCGCTCGGCAACAACGATGTTCCTTCCTCTAAAAACACCTTAATCCTATGTGGGCAAGGCAATCCGAGTGTTGATTCCCACCAAGGATCCTCACATGGGCCACATATCTTTCCCTCCTTTGCCTTAATAACTTCTTTCAATAGCATTCTCAAACATTTTCGGAGCACTTCCTCAATAGGCGCATGAAAATAATCTTGATCCACTGAGGCCCGTCTTGTATCTCCTTCGGGCTAGTGTGGTTAGACTTTTCCATCTCATACCGTATTTGACGGTGCTGATCAACAAACATATTGTCAATGTGTTGCACTAAAGTGTTGAACCCTCCTACAGCTGAATCAAACATAGTCTTCAACATCGAGTGTTGACCTTCAACCCTGTCAATGACATTTTACATGTTAAACATTTAGCCCAAAAATGTCATGATCATTCTCGTTAAAAACAATTTCAAATATCTTACCTGTTAGACGTTCTTGTGCTAAAATGGCGTATATCATCGCAATACGCAACTATAAGTTTTTCCTTGTGGGGAGTAAACCATGTGCTCTCAGCATATTGTACAAGATGACCATTCCTCCATGTTTTTCGGAAGTGATCAAGTCTCTCCTCATACTGCTTCTATGTGTGAGACCGCATCACTCGTCGAACGTTAGCCGATGCACTTCTTTCGCTAATATTGTTCAATTTAGCAAATGCCTTAACATTTCGATCAACGTCGACATGGCAAAGCATATGACGCACACCAGGAAATACATAGTCAACCGCCTTAATTGTTGCCAGCTCTCGATCAGACATGATGCAATCCGGTCCTCCGAGTGCACCATACAAATACTTCACCCGTCTCAATGCCCATGCATAGTATGGGACTGACTCACGACAAATGAACGCTAGTGCAATACAATATGTATAGTTGGTGCAATTGAATCCAACAAACTGAAGTAACGGCCAACCATACCTATCAATTTCAAAATTCATAATTATAATTCATAAACGGTGAATGAAGTCATAATAATGAAATTTAGTGTACCTATTAGTCTTGTACGTCGCGTCCATGATCACCACCTGAGGGAACATTCTCAACAAATGTTGACAATCCGGATGAGATATGAAAAACGCTGATAACTTTTTCTCCCCGGTCTTCGGATTCGTCTCGTAGTCGATGTCTTTATTATAACATCTTTGATGTAGAAAATCTAATGACCACTGGGTCACGTTTAGATTTCCCAATACTTTCATTCTCTCCTTTTCCCTTACAGTGTACACTTGCCTCCTTGATATTGTGGAAGTCGGATCTTCTTGAAGCATATGTGTATAAATAACCTTCGGCATTGCCCCGGCCGCTGATGCAATCATTATTTTTTGTCTTTGCTCTCCCGTCATCCTCGAAGCAAATGCATGGCCAATCAAGCTGCTGGAAAGACAGTGGTTGTGACATGCCTTCTCAACTTTTAGTATCCACCCAGCTGGCTCAACAAGAGTTGCTCGTCGATAATATCCTTTCAGCATAAAAGGACAATTGTTCTTCTTTAACCTACTAAGATTGCTACGATGCGGCGATGGTTCTGCTACATCACCTTCAAGATTAATCTTCTTTCGATGTTTTCTACAAGTACCGTATTGCTCACAATGCAGATATATCCTATTGTTGGCCCTTGATGATTTCGTGGTGATAACCATACAAAACTCATAACCGACCTTACTAACTCACTCTCTGAGAAGATCCATAGTAGAAAATCTCTCACTAGTCGTAAAATGGGTACTATAGTCGATTTTTAAATATTCCTCGTCACTACAGTATCCCTATTTAAAGTACTCAAATTTCAATACATATCATATGAATAAAATAAATTCTAATTAAATGCTATAAAAAAGGTTTATATGTACTTACTTGGAAATACGTATCATCTACCGGCGCAGACAAATCAACCTCCTCCTCCACCGACGTCTCACTGGAAGAACACCCCCCTCTGTCTTTCCAACTACCTGCCCTTGAAGAATTATTTGAATCGCTTCCAGAGGTCATTTTTTGTGCTTTGCCGGTTTGGTTTGAGAATTTGGCTATACAAATCCGGTTATATAGAGGAGTCCGTGAGAAAGAGCCGTTACAAACATTTTCAAAAAAATATCTTTTTCCCGTTCGGAACCACATCACGAACGACCCGTTCGGAACTACATCACGAACGGACCGTTCGGAACGTCATCCCGAACGGGTGGCGTCACAAAGGGTGACGTCACCATTTCAATTTTTTTTTTTTAAATTAATCCCGTT
The DNA here is from genome assembly GCA_029168935.1 of Oxyria digyna. Lineage (NCBI taxonomy): Eukaryota > Viridiplantae > Streptophyta > Magnoliopsida > Caryophyllales > Polygonaceae > Oxyria > Oxyria digyna. The sequence goes on from JAPVLV010000013.1 coordinate 26,986,044, forward strand.
CGGAACATGGTTAATTGCGAACCGGTTCTGTAGTTATTATATTAAAAATTTAATTTTCTAAACCGGACCCGTTCGGATCATGGTTCCGAACGGGAAAAAATTAAAAGAAAATAAAAATAATGTGGGACCCACCCGTTCGGAACCCCATTCCTAACGGGAGGGTGCTGCCCGGTTGAATCGCCCATATTTTTTCTACCAAAAACAAAAAATCCACATATTTAATGGCTAAAAAATTGGCTAATTACCCAAACAAAAGTATTCCGTACATGCCCCGAAGAATTGACTGTCATGAGTACTGACCCTTCAATTTATATAAGTTGAATATGCTAGAAAGCAAATTACTCAACAGATATCTCACTTGGCCCAAGCTACGGATTCAATTTCCATCTGCGCATCTCGGTACAGCTCCAGCCTCTTGGCGAGGTTCAGACGCCTCTGCATGATCACTGGGTCTTCATCCAAGAGCTTTCCTAGCACCTTTGCCTGTAAAAAAAGGAGCTTATGAAATGCAGTTTTCTTATAGCAAATAGCATCATCAGGCTGGCTGATATTTTAGTATTCAAGAGAGTGGCATCACCTCCTTTCCACCGAGCTGTGTGAAGAAACGATCGAGCAAGCTTCGTTTGGCCTCGCGTACTTGGCAATATACGATGCACTTAGGAATGGAGTTCCTAAGACTTGCACAAACCATGTTGACGTATGACAAAACAGTACTTCCTGTGTACATTACTATTATTAGCTTATCTAAACCGGATTAAATTATTTTTGTGAAAAAAAGATGGTCAATAACTCACCAATTCTCCGGATATATGAATCAGTGTAGCGATCGAATATCGAGTGTGTTGGGTTTCCTCCCTTTTCAACATCTTGTGGAAATTTTCTGAAAAAATCTACAGTTAGGTAACCACATTCCATATCCACCAACTGCAAGGTTGCTCGTTTGCTCTCGTCTCTCATTCTCTCTAATGACTCGCATGCTGCACTGTTGAGCTCTACTCTCAATGTGGGGTATTGTTTAAGTTCCTGAACATAGCAGCAGACAACATCAACTCAGTTTTACAAGAAGAGCAAAAATCATACTAGCTTATCATGCTGGCCATCTATTTTTGTATTTACAGATCATAAAAGTCTATGCGGGTACACTTACCATAGTCTCATTTATAGCTTTGTGGACGAGGTCCTTCAATATGGCATGTACCTGTGGAAACTATCAAGATAAGATTGAAATGTTTAAGGAGAACTAATATCAAGAACCCTGTAATTTAAGGGGCATACCGCGTCTACACATGCTTCAGCCGGACCTTTGATGGAGACCAGGCAAAATTCTATAAGACGCTTATAACCTTGCTCAGGCGCAATCAGATGGGGCTGGTACCCATCAGCCTCGCTAATTAGCTTTCGAACATTGTCCATGGAAAGATGTTTGTCAAATTGCAATCTTTTCAGAGCACAAGGGAGCTGGTTATCAAATACGCCATACACCTTGTCACCACCTGGGCGTCTGCACAAATGCATACCGCATGACTACATCAATATTGTTAACAAGTGAACAGCCAACATGTAGTTGATTATAGCCAGAACATAATACATACACTCCATCGAGATGCTCCTTGAATATCTGATCAAATCCACGACAGATTTCCATACTCATGTATAACTTTCCCTGTGTAGTTGCATTTGTAAAACAAATGAGTAAACCAGACAAAAAAGTTAGATGTTCAGAAAGTCAGAATTGAGGTCGTCCCTCAACTAGAAGGTACATCTATTTAATATACAATATTACCTATCTCTAGGATTTTTCAATTGTATATGTTGCGTCGTACATTGACGAAGAGACAATGGGTTACAGAGCCACGATAATTCAAGAAAATAAAACAGTGTAGAGTCTCCAAAACTACTGTTATATGTATAGGTTAGAACATTCTAAACAGACATTCAAGACAAAAGGGAAGAACAGAATATACAAGATAAAAAAAATTGATCACACAAATACATTTAATGAGAATCGAGCAGTACTCACACCAGCATCAACGGCAACAGGCCTCCCTAAGCGGCTTAACTCTGCTTCGAGTTCAAGAATAGTTTTTCCGATGAGGGATTGAAGACCGGGAATTCGAGACTTGATCACATTCTCCAAGTGCTGGAAGATTAGAGATAATGCACAAAGCAATAGTATATTTAGATAATACTTGGGACCAAATACGATTGACAAGAAAATACGTAAGTATTAACCAACAAGCCCATATTCCTTTGATGCTTACCTTTGATAGCATCTTGGCAATATAATCAGAGCCCATTCTGTTTCCAAGGTGCCTGTACTCTGGACTGTTAGCCCAGAATTCTCGCTCTCTACGACGAGCAGCTAACATATCAACATTTTTATTAATATCAGCTTGAGAACGGTTTACGATACCAAGCCAGGGAAACTGCAGTTTATAAGATCTTCCTTCCAGAATCTAAAAAATTAAAAGTTCCAAGAGTGGTATGTTAGTGGATTTTAGCAGAAGAATCACGCACACTGTTAATGGAGTACCTCAAAAACTAGCAATCCAAATTCTAAGGGAAACAAAATCTTACATCTACTGCATCAGTTCCCTTATCCATAAGATCAACTTTTGTTAAAACTCCAATTGTTCTCTCTCCTGGAAATCATTTGCAGATAAAAGAAGTCAGGAAACACTTAATCAAAATGGAGTGTATCCATGATCGTTATCTAAAATAATGTTTTAATATGAAAGAAATAGACTCAGGAGCACAAGGAGAAGGATTAGACGCAAGAAACAAAACTGTCCACAGAGCAAAACTTAATTAGCACGTTTCTGAGCATGAAACTCGACTATTTACAGTAATTATGTGTTCATTCGGGTAGACATGCATATACAATTCATTTTAAATATGATAAAAACCACATTATTTTTTTTTATGGATTTTGTTTCTTATTCGCGATGAACAAAGTTAAATTACATGCAAGTATGCAACATCCAGTTTATGAAATCATTTGATATAAAGCAATTATAAGGACAGTCGTCACAGAGAAACAGATGCATGAGCATCAAGAACCAGAAGTAACCATAGGTTTCATAAGACACAACAACAACAACATCAAACCCCATTTATCCCGAAAAACGGGGTATAGGGTGGTCGGGATTGGTATTTCCTTACCCCAACAGGTTGGGAGGAAGTAACCGATATGACCTAACAATACATAGGTTTCATAAGACAGTGAACTAAAAATAGATTACCTGTTGGGTCCACTTCACGTGAAATTTTAATCGCATCAGATGTAGCAAGATCTTGATTTGCAGGAGAAATAGCAAGAATAATACAGTTTGGCTACAAAGTAAGATAATTATATTAGCTCTTGATTCTTTATGGGTAGTTCTTATTCTGTGGCTTGTCATTTTCAGTAGAGATAAAACTCTAGATGCGGTAATATGATACATACCACTCAGGATATTTGTGCAGAATCTTCATTATCATAAATTCATTCAATCATCCAGTCTGCTCTACAATGAGTCTAACTACTGTTTAGATAGAAAAGAACTAAATCCTAATAATACTAATTAAATAAATAAACAACTAACCAGATAGTGGAGATGTGGAGAGGGTGGGCAAACAAACTACTAGAAGCTACCTACAAGGAAATTACATAGACTAAGTAATACAGCAGTTGACTCTTGTGTTTGGTTGATTACTCTGTTAAGGATGTTGACCATTTTTTGTTCTTTAGTGGGTCTGGATTTTTTGTCTCCTATGCTTTGATCTATTACACATGGAAATCCAGAAATTACTTCATCTAAAGAATACCATATGCGACTGTACTCATATGAGTATTGCTGCTTGTAGGGATGGAAGCTTGGCTAAGTGTAGTCTCTCTAACAGGAATAGAATACATTCAAAAAGCCTTACACCACTTTAATTGGTTTACATTAGACACTTTATTTGGGTCCTGGTGATATATAATCGTACACTAGACTCTTAGTTTGGCTCTTACTTCCTCTTTCTCACATGTATATATATACTCACCCAATCAAAAATAGTTTCCTTTGGATCATGATTTAAGGAGGGAGTTCCCAACCCAGCAATATGAAAGCTAATAAGAAGTCCTTAAACCGAATCACTTGTCCACCTATCCGGTATGAGATAAGACAATCAGAAATTAAATTCCAATTAAGTACCTTCTCAATGAAAGCTCGAACCATATGCTCAATGTCTTGCACAATAGTCTCAGATTGACCGTCTACATAACCAAGTGTCAGAGATTTCAAGGACACATCGATCTGACCCAAAGGAAATATCAGCATTGGCTTTAGAGAGAAAGAAAGCATAACTCACCAACAGCAACTTTTGTAAGACCAGGAAGATCAATCAAAGTCAGGTTCACAACTACAGTGATCAAAATGTTCAGAATATAAGTTAACAACTCTCAAGTTAAAACGTGCAAAACGCACAATCATATATGGAACCAAAGATTCACTATTCTTTGGCTTCGGAATTATATGGAATAAAGCAAAAATGACTCATTTAACTGTCTATGCTTCTTATTTTGTGAAGTAGTAGTCGGACTATGGAACTTTTGACGCAATCTTCAGTTTGGGTCATCGGAAACAACCTCTATGTTCTTTAAACACAGTGTTTGGTTGCGTACCTTCGAACCCCCCCCCCCCCCCCCCCCCCGTTGCTATAAGCGGGAGCCTTTTAGGGCAGTGGGGTAATGTTGTTGTTGTTTAACACAAAATTACCACCAATTGAATACAGTTAAAAAAACATTGGCCTAAACTATTAAATCCTGAGTACAGAAAGACTGGAGTTTTATCTTTATAATCTGAACACAAAATTATTGCATAGCATTATAGCAACAGCAAAGGAAAACATACAAGCCTGGACTGAGAGGTATATATATTACCATTTGGGGAATATATAGTCAAATGAATTGGAACACTGGAAATTTGCTTGGAACGGCCAGTCTCTCTATCAGTCTCATCTGCAATCTCCTTCCTCACAGCAGCTATATAATATTTAACTAATATTAGAGTCTATACATCTAAACAAGGTTGGAAGAGAAACATTATCTCAATTATAAGAACAAATTACTTGACTATTTATTTATCATATGATCTCTGACAAAGCTGATTTATGATATATAAGCATACCAAAATCTGTGAACTTCTTCCTAGGAAGGTGCATAAACTCTCCCCATTCTCTGTTCTCTTCCACCCTCAGGAGCTGTAAAACAAGAGGTCGCCTAGTAACAATACCTGCCAATAAACAATTAAAGGAGGTGAAGAACAGCCAAAAACTCTCCATCAAATTTACCGTTGCTAATAACTTTCACATTAGCACTCAACTAATAAAACAGAAAATCAACTACATAAGGATGCAAGTTTACCAGAACCACGAGGCAAAAAATCCTTCCCTACTATGCTTTCCAACACTGAAGACTTCCCTGAACTCTACAATCCATGAAACTCAATGATTACATTCTCAAGAAAACTGTAGAAGATGGATACTAAAGATAAACTGATAATGTCCTTCCTTAAAGAAAATATAGTATCTGAAACAGCATCTCTAAACTTGAACACAGTTTGTACTGCATGTACTTGGCATTGACATAACATATTCTACTGATTATTTACAATGCAAACCAGTCAAGCAAAAAAGTGGCCACAAATCCAAATTCATTCGGCTAAAAGTGATCAGTAACATGGAAAGAAAAGAAAGGGTAAATGATCTCCAGAATAGCGTCTGCTGTAGTAGAAAAAGTCGAATCCAATAAAAAACAAAATTCAGGTTACATGTAATTGCTGGCGACACAAACTAGTAAGCAAAGTGGGGATCAAATAGGATAGAAAGAGAATGAAGAGGAAAGATGGTAAGGAAACCTGTCCACCAACGACGGCGATTGAAGGGAGAGAGTCCCATAGGGTGTCTTCGCCATGATCGCCAAGAGCGGTGCACGCTCTCTGCAATTTGTTCACCAAATGAATCAAATTATCCATATTAATTACTCTTCCTCTAATTCTCGAGAAGAACAGAAACTAACAGTCTCCGATTGATAAAGGATTGGTAGGCATTTGAAGTGTATGGATAGATTGTGAAGAAGATGGATCTCGGTTACGAAATTCGAATTCGGATACTCCATGAAAAGCGGGCGGAAAAAGAGTGCTACAAAGCAGGGGAACGCTACATGTACGGAACGAAAAGATTTGAAGGATGCATACATTTTAAGTCTAAGAGGAAATTTTTTGTTAAAATATATGAACCATTGGACCCACTCTCCAACACTCTAATATGAGCTAAATCCACTAATTCACAAACTCAAACCTATAAGTTATGTTTAGCTAGTGCAAGACCCGTGTTATGCACGGGGATATGTTTATATAATTATTTTATAATAATTTTATAATTGATTTTGATATAAATTTTATATTGCTACAACCTCAATAAATATCTATAATAAATAAAATATATTTATGTGTTTTTTCATTGGTTAACTATCAACTTTTTAGTGGTTAAATATTTATAGTTTTATATCTGCTTCAAATTTCATATATATCAAAAGTAAAAATAGATGAATAATAATTAGATAGATTAAGTTTACTTAAACCTAGAAAATAATTTGCTCTAAATTAATGTTTTTTATTTTTCTTAATTTAATTTGTTAATATGTTAATAATATTTTTTTAAAATAAATAAAAAGCCTAACAACTTTCTTAAACTCACTCTAAGAGCTCAAAAAGGCTCAGCTTTAATATATAAGATAGATCAACTAGACCTGAGATCCCGCGCTTCGCGCGGGGCAATTACGGATTTCGTATACAGCTTAATGTTTTTAAATACCTAAAATAAGATTGAGGATAATCATATTAGCAATCTTCTAATATTGCATGTAATATCAACAAAGTTAATTAAAGATTTCTTATACGGTTCAACGTTGTTAAATATATGTCCCAAAATTATATTGAGACTAATCATATATGCAATCTTCTAATATTGCATGTAATATCAACAAAGTTAGATTTATAAACGTAATCAATCAAGAAAATGACAAAACACATAATGATTTTAGGGGTAAGAAATAAAAGAAATGGGAGTAGAAGAGTAGAAGATGAGGATATGTTCCATACGAAATTTAGATTCATAATAAGGCATGGCGGAATTGAAGAGTAGAAGATGAGGATATGTTCCATACGGGTCCATTATAGACATGTGTTGATAGGTCAAAATCATCATTTGGGCGATATATTCGTAAACGTAGGAAAGAAATGAGAAAAGGGAAAAATCAAGAAAATGATAAATTAAAATCAAAGCATTAAATGCATGTGATGAATACGGAGGAATCCCTAATTTTATAGTATATTAGGAATTAGGAATTAGGATTAGGATAGGATAGGATTAGGATAGAGGAAGTCATCGTTTTTTAGGGATTTACAACTTGACATTTTCATTGTACTAGAGTTCATATTCTGTTTTTGAAAAATAATTGCATCAATCATTTAATTATAGCTCTAATTTTCTATTTAAAAAAACTGAAAATATATTATGAAATATACTTACAACTTATTTAAGAAATATGACTGTGTAATTTTAGATAATTTGATTATGTAAAATTGAAATTACATTATCAATTTACTAATTCATCTTCATTTTTTCCAATTGAAAATATATAACTTTTTTGTGGATAAATTTCTCATATCTTTTTTTAATATCGAATTTCATTGTCACCAACACAATAATAAATTGTATCATTCTCCATACGTCGTACGGGGCAAACACTAGTTATGTAAGAAAGTTGGAAAAAAAACACGATTTCTATATACATCCCGGTCAAATTACTAAACATCGTCCGACCACTCGCGTTACGCGAGAAGCACGTCCCTTGCGTAACGCGAGATTAGCAAAAATTAAGAAAATATTAAAATGTTAAAATGTTAATATATATTCCATATTATTTGTATGAAAATTGTATATTCTTTTAATCGAGTTCGTCAAAAAATTAAGATTAACTTTTTTCTTGTAAAGACTATTTATAAAAATATATTTTATTTCATAAAGGTTATGTACGTAGCTTGACTTGATTTTTATTATTGAAAATAATCCTAATTTTATCGTAAGAATATATATTAACTTTCAACATAATATTTATTCTCAAAAAAATAGCTTGTATATTTGTAGTTGAAAGGAATGATAATTGTTTAAGATTTATTTGTTAATATAATTATCCAATCTATTAATAATTGAATTTAAAATTAATAATAATTGTGTAACAAACTAAACATAAAATCACCACAAAAGCTCTAAAAGGCTCAACTTTAATATATAAGATAGATAACTACCCTCTTATTTTAAGTAAATCGTAACACATATTAACTCTACACTAACACCTTTTTTTATCATCTTTCACCTCTTTCACCCTCCATTAAAACCTATTTTCAAAACCTTCAAACCTCAAAACACTCTAAGAATACAAAAAACATTGGAAGATGAAGAGCAATTCAACAAAGGAAGGATTGAAGAGGGTGGCTCATCAAGTTAGCATGCAAATGAGGTAATGTTCTTACTTAAATTTTGAATATAAATTTGTTTTGCACCATTAAGAGCTAAAATGAAGTTATTATGTTGTATTTCATGTTAAATGTAGTAGTAAGTGTTGAAGAGATGACTTTTGCATATAATGTCTAAAGATTTGTTCTTGAACCTTATTTTGCTTATGGTTTATGCTTTTATGGTTTTTAATGTACAAAATTTAGTTTTGTTCATGTTTATGTTAAATGACCTCGTAGAACTGTGTTTGCACCTTTGCAATTTCTCGCGTTCTACGAGAGAGGGCAACTTCGCGTAACGCGAGAACTGCCACCCTCGCAGAATGCGGGAATTTGCACATTACAGAGTTTAACTCTTTTTGTGTATGTTTTGTTGTGTTTTATTGTGTATAAGTGAATTTTTCTTTGTTCACTGGATTCAATGCAATCCAGTTGAATGACTACACCTACCCCACGTGGAATACGGTGCCATGTTCTCCTCCCACATTTGATTTGGGGATTGAGTTTGGTGATTATCTTCAACCATCTACGTATGAAGTGCCCGTTCCATCTACCTATCAAGTGCCCGTGACATCTACATATGAATTGCCCGTGCCATCTACTTATGAATTGCCATGTAAATAGGAAGTGCCATCAAGCTATGATGGGCTTCATTCACAGTTTGCTAACCCACCTACAAACGTAGGAGAGGAGATGTGGTTTCTTCATGCTTTACGCACTGCACCAAAGTTTGATGGTAGCGTATGTGAGGAAGATGTTATTTCTATGGATTATTCGGAATATTTTACCATGTAGCAAGTGTTTGCCTCTAAGGAGAGATTGGTCATTTGTGGGCGTTGATGTTGCAAAGCAACATAAGTTTATGATCTCTATTGGAAGGAGTAGACCATGTTTACCGGGGCAAAGTGGAAATGTTCAAATCATTTGTGAGAAAGGGGGAAATTATAAGCCTAAAGGTCTCGGTGTGAGGAAAAACACAGAGAGCCAGAAAACGGGGTGTCCATTTCAGTTGAAGCTTATGGAGAATCATATTGAAGACAATTGGAGAGTAATTGTTGTTTGTGGTTTGCACAACCATCCTGTTGGAGATACTTTGGTCGGGAATGCATTTGCTGGGAGGCCAACCCCTGATCAGAAGAAAATAGTTCGTGATATGGTACTTTCTCACTGTTCTCCAAATCAGATTTACACTGAGCTAAACAAGGATCCCAGAAGTTGCACAAAGAAGAGACAAGTGTACAATTTGGTAAAAGATATAAGGGAAGAAGAAATGGAAGGTAGAACCATGGTTCAAGAAGAAATGAAAGTATTTATCATTCTGTTTTTATGTTGTATTTTTTTTTAATTCATGTAAAATTTAATATATGTGGTAAAAAACACTCACGCGTAACGCGAGGATACCTTCCCTCGCGTTACGCGAGTGGAAAACACATATTCTGGAATAGAGTACATTCTCGCGTTACGAATTCAAAGTTTCTCTTATGTAGACGGCATGTAAGGAAGAGCAAAGAGGCAAGTCAAGAAAGATATGGGCACACACGCATTGGGGACTAAGATTTCTAATGAATATATATTATGACTTGTTCAAACAAGCCACTGAAGAAGACTACATCAAAAAGTTGAAGACACTTGAGAGAGAATGGGTCGCTTATCCAACCGTATTGAACTACGTGAGAGAGAATTGGCTAAACCCTTACAAGAAAAGACTTGTTTCAGCATGGACGGATGACGTCTTTACTCTCGGGAATAACACGACAAACAGGTATGTTCACTAATTTTTATGTCTACTTTCTATTTAAATGTAAACTTGCATAGACAACTTCTGTAATGCACATTCACGCGTAACGCCAGAAAGGGTTCCTCGCATAACGCAAGACGAATGCCCCTCGTAGAACGCGTGAATTTGCACATTATAGAAGACCGTCTTCATATTCACTGTTGAGGCATATTATGTCTATTACATTATTTTTTCGAACATTTTAGAGTTGAAGGAGCACATTCGTGTCTTAAGTCGTACTTGACAAGTGGAAAAGGTAGGCTAGACACAATGTTCGGTGAATACAAAACAATGGCAGCGAACCAGCTTAAGGAAATTAATATGTCTTTCACCGAGAGTTTGAATAAGAGCTTCACCGTTGTTGAAGGGGCCGACTTGTTTAAAGTCTTGAAGTTCAAAGTGTCTTACAAATGCATAGAGGAATTGCTTAAGGAATACACGAAAGGCGAGAGATATGGTTTGTACACGCCTATGTTTTGTAGATGTGAGATCAAGATTAGAGACGGGTTGATGTGTCTCCATCAGATTGGCAAACATTGGAAGGAGCAAAGACCTCTTTTACCATCAGAGTTGCACCCTTTCTGGAGTACATTGAGTTTGGAAGAGGTTGATGTTCCCGGAGTACTCGAAGTTAAGAGTAAGGTGGCAAGACGTCTTTTTCAGAGTTTCTATGAGGAAACGTTTCCGATCTTGTCCGTCCATGATCAAGAGAAGTGTGCACAAATTGTTTTAGACATTAGGAGAGTAAATACTCCTCTAAAAGAACCGGCTATTTCAAAGCACACCGGGGGTCATCCAGTTGGAGCTCCTAACAAAGAGCCAAGGTCAACTCAAAGAAGACCGTCTGCATGGGAGTACACTAATGCCAAGATGTATGCTAGAGCTTTGGAAGAAACACCTCCAAAGAAGCATTCTACATAATTCAAGAAACCAAAAATTAAGGCGATTGACAAGTACAAGGCTCAGGTACCTTTCTCAGTGCGCACCTATGTGAATGGTTGGTTTGACATAAATGGAGATGGAAATTGTGGATATAGATCAATAGCATATGAGACGGAGGAGAACCAACACTTTTGGAGGGAAGTAAGAGATTTGATGATAGCTAAGATCAAGGATATTTGGCATCTAGTTCAAGGAACTTGGATTGGACCTCAACTTTGGAGAGCGTCGTACACCAACTTACATGGCAAGGAATATGAATGGCTCCAGAAGATCATTGGCTAGCAACCTCGGAAATGGGATGCCTTGTGGCATCCACATTCAACGTAGTGTTCGTAACGGTGGGAAAAAACGCTAACTACACTTTCCTTCCTCTACAACTTCCTACTTGGTTTTAACCAGGGTGCACACTTAGCACGATCTGCTTATTATATATTGAGAGGGAGAAACATTTTGTTTCGGTACGTGTCTATTCTTCTTTTGAATTACTTACTATTATACTTAGCGTCTAATATGCAACTTCCTAATTAATGTTGTTGTTTTATTGTAGTTGCGTCTTCAAGAAAACAACTCATTACCTCTTGTGTTTACTCCTTGGTGGCAAAACACATAATATGATCTACTGTTTGCACGATCTTGTGGAACATCGATGTGCCGCCTTTACTTTAACGTAGTTGAATTTATGTTTTATTCACTCACTTTGTAATGCAATGTTGAACTGGAGCATAATTTTTTCAATTCTAAAACAGGAACTGATGCAGATGAATAAAAAATGATTAAGATAATTACCATCTCTGCCAAGATAATATCTAGCTCGCCTCTATAGTCCCTTCCGGCTTGCCCCTTCTTCAGCTTCAAATTTTGAGGCAACCAATGATAAGCCCATGGCATATCTTCCGTCCACCGAGGTTGTTGAGCAGGTCGAAACTGTGGGAAATAATTGTAGATTCATGCCTAGGAAATAAAAATTACGTTAAATACCAATACATAAATTAGTAGTTAAATTAAATGCTTAGAAAGAAAATACCTGCAACAAGGTGTAACAAAAAGACATTTGGGCACAGTTCTGGCGTGTGCATATCCCCAGCTGCCTATACAAGTGTGTCAAAGCACCCGAGCCCCACGAGGTGTTCAGAGCTTTGTCAAAGGTTTTCACAAAGGGTGTATCTAAGCCGGATCAAGTTCTGGGACTTATCGGGAAATAAGATCGAGGCAGCAGTATACAACACCCAACCTAATCTCTTCCGTTCTTCTCCCAGAGTTTCACAATGACTCCTAAACCACTCGGCTTTCACCCTCCCAGAATTGCATTGTCCCCAATCTATGTCAAAAATTACCGCTCCCAACTTGGCATAGTATGATTTTAGTTCATCATTACCCAACTTTGACCCAATTTCTTTGATGGTGCCATAGCTTTCCCATCTATAGCTATCCCTAATATCTTATAAACATCAAGAAGGTTAATAGTAATCTCACCACAAGGGAGGTGGAATGAATTTGTCTTCGGCTTCCATCGTTCAATGAATGCTTCAATCAACGGGAAGTCGATTTCGTCGTACATCATGTTGGGGAGATTTGACAATCCAAGTGCAGCGGGAATCTCACTCCAAGCAGCATCCTCTTCTAATTGCCAATCATTGTTCTGTTTTGTCCTTTGTTGTGGCTTCATCGGACCTTTGTTCTGCAGGAAAAAACACATCTTAGATTCTGCAGGAAAAAATAGCATAAAATACAATTTCTGCAGAGAGGGAAGAAAATGCAGAAAATGTGCAAATCCTCGCGTAACGCCTAGTGCCCACTCTCGCGTTCTGCGAGAAAATGCACAGTTTCTGCACTCTCTGTAGAAACTGTTAAAACTGAATTATGTTTGTGAATAAAAAAAAAATGACTTACAAGCCCTTTTTGGATGTGGTAAGCCACATGTGCTTCAAATCCCTTAAGCAACTCAGGATCTTCTGGACCTCCAGCTACGCTTACAGTGAGCTCAGGATCATATCTTGGCTCGTTCTTTTTTGATTTCCTCTTTCTTTTTGGTTGCACTTCCTCTTCTTCTTCTTCTTCTTCTTCTTCTTCTTCTTCTTCTTCTTCTTCTTCTTCTTCTTCTTCTTCCCTCGGCATATCCATGACCCATGTCTGGATATCCACTTCCCTCACCATATCCACCGCCAAAATTGTGCACCACCCCACCTCTGTCCATAGTCCACTATGGCACCCTGTGGAATTAAATTGTCCAAGCCACCCTGAACTTGTCCAAGAAAATAACTGCTAGATGACATTTGTCGTGACAGCGGGTGGTCCCATCCACCTGCAGGGTAACGCCCCTGATATGAGGCCTTATGTGGCATCGATTGACTAGGGAGCAGAACGTCTTCCCCCCAAAACTGTGCCTATCCGCGTATTCATAGTTGAGTTGGACGGGTTCCTCATGGAACAAGTGGTTCTTCCCTCCTTGCGTCTCGGTTTTTCACACTAGTCGAACGTCCTGTGGGGTGGTCCATTACCTAAAAAAATACAAAGCAAAATCAATATAAAAACAAATGCAGAAAAAAAAACAGAATCTACACACGATGCACATGTTCTGCAGAAGAGGGTGCCCTCGCGTAACGCGAGGTGTGACGTCACGCGCAACGCGTGGCGTCACACTTTCTTCTCCGGTCATCTCATCTCTTTCCGGCCAGTTTCCGACGACATTTCAAAATAAATTCAATATTTTAACTCAAAAGCCTATCAATTTAAGTAAATTACCAAATCAACATCAAAACCCTAAATAAAATGAAAACCCTAATAAAAAACCATAGCCCTAATGCATTTGTATCTATTCAATATAAATAAAACATTCACTCATCAACCATAATAAAAAACTATCATCTTTCATTCATTCCAAACAACATAATACTATATAAAACCATTTCTAGAACAACATTCAATATTAAAACATCATATAATATGCAATTTCATATACTAACAACATATATTCATCTAGAATCAACATTAGAAAGCATAACGGAAGAAGAAACATACCTTAATTGAAGATTTGTGTTGAAAAGAGGAAGATGAAGTAGTTTTTTTGAAAGAGAGTAAAAAAGCGGTGGTAATGCTGTAAAATGGGCTGAAGTAGGGTTTTGTCCCTTTTATAGGAAGGAATCTCTCGCGTTACGCGAGAGCCCGGGCTGTATTTAGTAAGGGTAAAAAAAAAGGTGTGTTAAGTACGCATACTTGTTGTTGGCGCTCAAAATTATACATGACATATTTTATTTTTGACATTTAAAAAGGCAAACGATATCTGTTTTGGACGAATTTTATAACATTATGAAAAAAGAATCAGATAATATCCATATATAACGCATGGATTATATTAAGGGGGTGAATCCCATAATAAACTCTCTTATAGAGATAAATAAGAATGAATCTAAGTCATTGGATGCCAACATTATGAAAAAAGAATCAGATAATATCCATATATAACGCATGGATTATATTAAGGGGGTGAATCCCATAATAAACTCTCTTATAGAGATAAATAAGAATGAATCTAAGCCATTGGATGCCTTGGCATCCAATGGCTTAGATTAAACTAGCTACCTCCACTTGTAGTGGGGGTAGTTGTGGTGGTCCGACGGCCTTCCGGCGACCACCCGACGACTTCCCGGCGACCACCCGGTGGTTGTCCGGCGACGGTCCGGTGGTGGTCCGACGTGGTCTGGTGGAGGTCCGAAGGCGGTCCAATCGATCTATATATAAAAATCCATGAGTTTGACAAAGTAAAGGCAACATGTACCTCATAACTACTCTTAAACCCTACATTTTTCCAATCTTTTAATAGCTTCCTAACAACACATTCATCTACTTTTTGCCGTTACTTGCGTCTCTTTCATTTCCTCGTCAAAATCCCAATCTATTAATCCCTTTCTTCCAATTCTATTCCTTTCTACAGTTCCTTCGCCTCCATCCAACTTCTACAGTTCCTTCTCCAGCCAACTTCTACAAGGATCAATTCGATCATAAATCGCCATTACTTCAAATCTGTAAAATCAAAAACCCTCAGAACGAGGAGTCGGAGCTATAGACGGAGTCAGAGCTATAGGAACATGATTATGCCACTCATTAAGCATATAAACCGAGTAAATGACGATCGAAATCCCGACGAAGAACTGCTCGAAATTGAAGAAATTCAGATTGATTGCGAGGAATCCATGGAAGCAGTTGCTCCTCATGTTGTGAATCTGCAATGGCGGCCTCAAACCCGAGAATCAGAATCGCAGCAAAAAAAAGGGAAAGGAGGGTATGTACCTAATTCCCCCAAATCAATTTAGGGTTTGTACCCCTAAATTGGTGTCGGTTTATTGTAAAGGTTTATGGCATGTTTTCTCTTTGTTTTATCCCCGAAGAATCAAATTGGTATGTACATGCTTTAGTAAGTTCAGTTATGATGGCTTGCATTTGAATATCACAGGAATACTGGATAGTTGATAAGAATATGCAGTGCGCATATGCAATGTGCCGTTAATTTACCATGGATTTCTTCTAATTTTCATCAACTGGATTTCATGGCAATTGACTGCACTATATGGCCATAGAAGTTTACCTGATATCAATGGATTTATGGGTGTGATGTTGTTTACTTGGAAAGTAGATTCTTTGCAAAACACCCTGTTCAACATTGCACGTTTAATTGCAACAAGTTCCAAATTTGTACGTTTCATGACTTGACATGTCTTACGTTTTGAATTTGTGCGATATTTTACTTTATATACATATACATTCTGAGGCATGAGCCATTATTTGTCAATGAAGGTATATATTCTTTGTTTGTGGTATGTAGTTGGTGGTTAAAGTATTATCTCAATAGTGATTTCCAGAGTTTATGAAAATGAAAGGAATTCATATTAAATATTGTATTGTGAGATTCTAAAATTTTGTTTGCCAATATATTACAAAAAACCATTGATATCAGGTAAACTTCTATGGCCATATAGTGCAGTCAATTGCCATGAAATCCAGTTGATGAAAATTATGAGAAATCACGTCAAGACGACGTTAAGTAATTCGGTAGCATCGAGATTTATGGATGTGAAAATGGACAAGGCAAGCTTCATATGTAATTGTATCACTAACAAATCCAATTCATGTTGCTTCAGAGAAGATGTGTAAACGACGTAGTAATTGAGTAATTGGATGTCTACAAGCAAGATTATCGGCATACTGACGTATGGCTGGTCTTTACCATTCAACTTTAATCTGCATCTTTAATTTAGACTATTGATTCAAGGCTTTTGAACTCTTTCTTATTCTTCCTCAATATGTAATTGCAATTCTAGGGACATCCTCATGCGAGTTGTAACAACAAATATGTCGTCAGTTGACTCTGGTGGAAAAGTTTTTTTTGTAAGCAGAGCAATTTTTATATTTAGCCCCTAGAAATATTATTTGAATGCTAATTATCCTTATATATTAAAAGATTAAAACCGTTTAGCAATAATTAGTGCAATCTGTAATATCTGATCCCATTATTCTTAATCTTTACCCCCTTTTTTCTCTGACAGAAGGCTGTTACACGGCTTGCCTCCTGCGCCTCTCTGCTTGCTCGAATGCTCATATATTGAGTTGATGATCTAATTTTGTCGAGGGGTCTATGGAATTTTTCCACTGCGTTTGTTTCGTGAGTCAAAGGATGCAAATGGTGATTTGACCGATTGTGGTGCATTCAGTCGGATCTAGATGGGGTGAATCTCAACTCTGGGGAACTACTTTTCTATTAAAAAGGTCGATTGATTTCCTCAGATTTGCGGATCCTTTTTTCCTGTTGATTTTTGTTTTTCTTATAATTTTGGGTTCTGAATTCATGAGTTTTGTTAGTAGAGATCAAAAATTGTCGAAGAAAGAACAATATGTTTCTTTTGTCCCCTGTTGTTATTTAATCTCTGCTGATGTATTCAGGTTTCAGTTGCTTTCAAGCATTCTTGAATGGCAAAAAGCACCGGTGGGATTGGAACTCTACATCTTTTAATTTACCTTTCGAGAACTTAACTAACTAATTACGGGGCTCAGAAGTATGAATTAAGTATTAGAGGATTGTTTCCAAACGTGATAGCATCACAAGCACATTTTCCATTATGCCATTATCAGTAGAAAATGGTTAAGGTTTCCCACTAAATCAAGCATCATCCTTTAAATAAATAGCTCTATTTTTGTATGTGTAGGCGAGTTCAACCTCCAGTGATAAAGAAGATCCTGCTATAACACTTTTCATTCTTGGGCTAACTTGGTATGTATCAGTTCTCAGTTCCTAATGATCTTTTATTTGAAGGATATTTTTGTTAGTTTAATCAATACTAAACTTCCAAACTAACTTATGTATAGGATATTTGGGAACTATCTCTATTTCTCTTTGGTCTTAGCTTCACAAATCCAACTTATGATGCTTCATTCATGTGTCCACATTTCTAATGGCTGCAATTACGGGGTCAATTTGATAAAGATTTATCAACTTAATAAAATGATCGTTTTTTAAAACTGTGATATGAATTCTAAACTCTCTTCTCGCAGCCTCTGCCTCTCCCTACAAGATGGATGAATTGGTTGGCCGAGGACGAAGAAGATGATTACACTGAGAGTGAGGATGGTGTTGAAGACAATGAGGGGGAAATCGAGTTGGAAGGTTAGGGTTTTCTAATAAATTGGTAAGTTTCCCACTTTTGTTTCCTCCGAACCTGATCTTATATAAACCATGAGATGGCTCTGATGATTCTCTTTGTAATATTGAAATCAGGAGCATCTATGTATTTTGAGATCATTTGGTATTCATGGCCAGAAGAATCACATATTGGTTAAAATATGCATTTTTTACAATCTAATATGTTCTCTATAATAGACATGGATATTTTCATTACTGATATGTGCTCAGATTGTAGGCTATATGATATATTATGAGTTGATTATGTAATTAGTTATGAATGATTGTGCAGAAAATGTGAAATCTTGAAGCTTTTCACTTTTATTTTACTCTGTGAATTGTTGGATGGTCAAATTAAAGACAAAGGAATTGGGTTACTGGGATTGAAGGACTTATTTAGCAATTTTATTATTTGATCAGATATAGATGTTTGATTCAAAACAGGGACATACTTACTTGCATTATGCTGCTCATTATGGTTATTCAGATTGCCTTGAAACCATTCTCTCCACATCCAAATTTCCTCATACGACGAGTTTGTTGCAATGATGAAAACACGAACGGATTGGAGAAAGGCATCAAGACATTACACAAGAGTCAAGAGGCAGATTTAACAACCTAAGCATGAAGCTAATGAAGGATAGTTCTCTTAATTTGGGATCAAGTGACACACTAATAAATGAGCATTCCGATTTTTCAGGCACAAATGACTTAGAAATGTACATAGATAACTCATCACCATACATTGTCCGTGTAGATATGTCTTTGTCAAAAGTGAGTTTTCAATTCTGCTTCCAATTGAGAAAATTATTGATTGAATCATTCTATTAGATTATTTCTCAGTTTTATATAAGCAGTATTTAATTTAATGCTTCTTCTGATTAGTGAAATTTCAAATTTTGATTAGTCACCTTTGCTCTTCTTGAACAGAATACGTCTCTCATGTCACCTGAAATACTTATCACTGAAGGGGTTTCATGCTGCAGATATCCATATTTTAATTCAGAAGCCAATTGTTTCCTCAATCTTTAACTTCTTACGTGTTGAATGTGCTAATTAAATATTCTTCTAATCAGGTTGGTATAAATTGTCGGGGAGTTTGTTGTCACATTCCCGAGGGCCTAGGTATTAGTCATGGTAAAGCTTCTTATGGATATCAACCATACAAAGGTATGCTCTTTTTTTTTTTGAGGATTCAAAGTAAATAACTGCTACACATATCTAACGTTTCTTATGATACATTGGTTTTTACGTTCAATATTAACATTTTCTCATCATTCAGGGAGATGTTAAAGGGGCTTTTTGTCTAATTGGGTTTTTCTTTATTTGGAGGGTGAGAGGGGCAATGTCTGCAGAGTTGTGATGACAATGGAAGCCTCTGAGTACTGCTCTTAATGATTATTTCATTATTCTCTTTAGTTTGTAGACTTAAGTGTAAATATTTTTGGAAATCTATGAACCATAATCAGGGTCCATTTTTGTGATAATTTCGTATTCAGAACACATGGTATTCATTGTTATGTAATTTCCTTACTTTTTTTGACGTTTTCTCTTAATTTTTTCTTAACTATGAGAACCATTATCTGATCGTGGATGAATTTCACATACGATTTAGCCTACGCGTAACCGTATGATTTGCATACCTTCAGCCATGGGTTTATTGCAACCGTAACCACAAACCAAATGGACAACTACAACACATAGATCGCAACAACATCATCATTCGTTCACGAATGAACAAAAAAAGGAGGAAGAAATGATTTGAGGAATCTCAAAACATATTTATAACATACCATTCATCATATATCCAAAACAACTGCTATGCCTAAACCATTACAAGATACTGAATGAACAAAAACCTTACACAAGAATTTCAAAAAACATCATTAACAGTCAGAGACAACAATATCAAAACACCCATTAGCCTAAAACTGAAGATCAAAAGCTACGAAAACGATAACAAAAACACAAAACCAAATGAGGAAAGAGAGTAACTGCTTCAAATTAGGGATTCCAAAAGGAACGCCTACGGTGAAAATCAACATGTAAACAGCAACTAAGCAGCAAAATTAGAATAACACAATACAAACAACAACGCCTACGGTCAAAAGGAACGCCTACGGTCAAAATCATGTTAGTGTGTTACACATTTTATAATCTTGAACAATTGTACTTCATTTCAGTTAATCACATAATTGAAACCTCCGTGTTAGGTTTTTATCATATATTCGCCTAATATTTCAGTATTGCATTTCCCACATGGATTTTTACATTTCACAAAAGTCAAATGTCTAATTAACTCTTTCAATAAGATGCGATTTTAAGACAATGATTCAAAACACAACAAAGAATAAATTAAAATCCCGTTTGTGAAATGACACGATTAAAAAACACGTTTCAGACCCGCGCGAAGCGCGGGTTTCCGGGTCTAGTAATAAATGAAAAAGTTAAAGTATAAAAATAAATGAAAATTTAAGTCTAATTCAAATTGGTGAACATTTAAATATAATGTGGTGAACATTTAAATATAATGTGATGAACATTTAAATATAATGTGATGAACATTTAAATATAATGTGATGAACATTTAATTATAATGTGATGAACATTCTGTTGGTGAACATGTAATTAAAATGTGATGAACATTCAGTACAGTATATCAAAATGAACGTTTATAAACATTTTGATGAACATTTATGAACAACGTGATGAACATTTAAGCTAATTGTAATGAACTTTTGAGTAATGAACATTTTATTAAATGCTTGTGAACATTTAAGGATGTTTGATGAATATTTAAGTATGAGATGATGAACATTTAGGTAATTTTTTATGAAGATCAAGTGTTTTTCTACTCAAAATTATATTAAAGTGATGTTTGATGAACATTTAAGTAAGAGATGATGAACATTTATCAACATTTTGATGAACATTTATGAACAACGTGATGAACATTTAAGTCGATTGTAATGAACTTTGGCTAATGAACATTTTATTAAATTCTTGTGAACATTGAAGTATGAGATGATGAACATTTAATTGAGAGGATGAACATTTAGGTGAACATTCAGTTGATGAACTTTTAAGTATAATGTGATGAACATTCAGTAGAGTATGTACAAATGAACATTTATAAACATTGTGATGAACACTTGATGTTCATCAAAAATTGGTGAACATTTAAGTAGAATGTGATGAACATTCATTTGGTGAACTTTTAAGTATAATGTGATGAAGAGAATGCGTTACGTGTAAAAAAATAGAATTTTCAAATCCATATACGGAGAATTCCACATGAACAAGGCGAGGGATATAGAAGGGCGGCATATTCGGGTGAATGATGCTACTAGAACAAACAAAAAGACAAGCTGAAGCAAAATCTTATAGACCGAAATCATCTCTGAATAATTCTCTACTCTATTCTATAGTCTTGCATACGATCATCCTATTTTCACCTTCTTTCCAGTCTTCTCTCTGAAATGATGTCTTCAGAAGCTTCAAGAACAACAACAAACAAGTGCTGATGAGTGATGAACTCAATGGCGGCGCACATATCCTTCATCGCTCCTCGTTCCTTCTCCAATCTGTATCCACAAAAGCCCTCACTCAGAACTCGTTCCACCACAACGACGTCGTTCTTCTGCTTATCATGTAACCTTCCTCTTACAACCCCCAAACCCTCTCCCAACAAATCCCTGAAATTGAATTGGGAGTGGTTTGTCCGCGACCGAGGCGTTGAGGTCCTAAACGGCGACGTTTTGCAGAGTGGAGGGCTAGGGCTGGCGCTGCTGAGCATCACTTCGACAGCCAAGGTTCGAATCAGCCCCTTCCTCACGACGTTGGCGGCAAATCCGACGTTTGTATCAGGGATTCTAGCTTGGTTCTGCGCCCAATCCTTGAAGGTTCTCTTGAATTTCTTCGTCGAGAGGAAATGGGACCTCAGGATTCTCTTTGCTTCAGGAGGGATGCCTTCTTCCCACTCCGCGCTTTGTACTGCCTTAACCACTTCGGTTGCCATCTGCCATGGGGTCGCTGATTCTTTATTCCCTGTTTCCTTGGGATTTACCCTTATTGTTATGTATGACGCCATTGGAGTCAGACGCCATGCTGGTATGCAAGCTCAGGTATCACTCAATTCTCAATTTACAATACACTCAGACTATGTTTCTGGAAATTTGCTGTCTCTATTTTCAACCATAGCATTAAGGAATAGTCTATGATGTATTCTTACAGTATGCTCCTTTTTGTTGAATGGTAGCTTAACAAGTTTGTTGTTGTTTGACTGTTGAAATTCTTTTAACTGGTAAGCTTTTATATTGGCCATCATAACTTTGTGATTAGATGAGATTCAGGATAGACTAAGTTTGGTTCAGATTAGCTTAGACTATCTTACTGCAGCTCTAATTAAACCTTTCTCTGAATCACTCTTCAAAGACTAAATATTGGTATTTGTTTGGCTCAGTTCAAGGCAGGTACTCTTATTCAAACCCATGACTATGACATGATCTTAATATGGATATAGAACTGATAGCTGTTATCATATAATCTTCCAAGAATGTTGTGCTATATGCATACTCCAAAGTGTTTTGATAACTGGTCAATCTTGGTAACCTCAACATTATTGGTTGTTAGCAGTTACTGTGGGAAGGAGTTAAACTGTTGCTTATGAATAGACAGTTACATTATTTATTTCCACAAGTCTCCTGATTCCATTGATTGCTTGTACTGACAGTGACACATAACTATGTATTGGTTTCAGTTAAAAAAGTATCATCATATCATGTCAGTAATCCTAATTCACTAGTGATGGATGGCACCATAAACATTACAGGTTCTGAACAAGATAATAGAGGATCTATTTCAAGGGCATCCAATAAGTGAAAGAAAGCTGAAAGAACTCCTCGGACACTCTCCCTCACAGGTTGTAGCCGGAGCATTGCTTGGGATTCTAGCTGCCTGCTACTGCTGTCAGGCTTGCTTGATTCCAATTTAATTTCGCCGTCTACTTTTTGGGCTACTTAATCACCATTATATACTTCTCTTGATCCATATACCTTAGAGGTTGATTCATGATTCATGGTGAATTCTGCAGCAACCAATGGCTTCCGAAGAGCTACTAGAAAGCTGGTGGGTTTGGGATGTTTTTTCGTTAAAATTTTCAATCCATCTGCCTCTGCTTTCTAACTTCCTGCAATTGGAAGTTAATTAACTAATGTATCTTGTTAAGGACTTACTTTCCATGCTGCAAATACTAATACTGGATTCTATGTGGTCTCTGTCAATTAAATCTTGCATTCTTTATGGTGAAATCTTTGGAGATGTCGTACGGTGATTTTATTAATTTCGAAAAAATTTGTTCTTGTGTTCTAACCCATCTTGTCACTTGGAATGTTGGAATGGAGAATCTAATTCTGTAAAATATAGCCATGTGAATATTAAAAAAAAAACAGAAAAAAATTCGTCATACTACCTGGACAAAACCGCTTACCTCCTCAAAATCAATTTTGATGGTTCTAGAAAGGGAGATTTGTCTTTCTTATATTGGTTTTATTGTTCGAAATGAATTTGAGAAAATTGTTATGGTTGAAAGTAAACAAATACCTAATTCCTCAATCTAGTAAACTAAAGCCTTAGCGGGTCTTGATGATCTTTGGACTACTTTTTGCTTAGGTATTAGGAATGTTGTTCTGGAATGTGATAATTTGACTGTCATAAATTCGATAAGGAACACTTGGTTTCTTATCGACGATCAAGATGTTGTGCAGCAGGCGCTTGAGAAGCTTGCTGAGAAACAGAGACAAGAGTACTTAATTTGGGGAACAGTTGAAGGAGTGGAGGGATATACAAAAAACAAAAGCGGTTCCCGGAGAGAGAGAGGGCCGAAAACATAGGACTGAAAAAATATGATTTTAATTATGATTTTTGGGACTGTAAAAGACATTCAGGTGGCTGAAAGATAGAGCTCCTAGAAGGGGCTTGGTTTAATGTTTTAGTAGATAAAATAAAAACATAAAATTAAGAAAAAGAGTTGCATATATCAAATAATGGAATTTTTTTTCCGAAATCGGCAATATTTTGGAAATAATTCTCATTGTAGGCGTCTTTTGAAACTAATTTCTGAAATGGACACTTTCTATAGCTTCGGAAATTGACAAAGAAGAAGAGGTGTTGTTGTCCGAAGCTGAAAATAATTTTTTTTTAAAATATATTTTTTAAAAAGGGTACAAGAGGAGTTTATTCACTTAAAAAAAACAATTCAGGTACAAAGCCACTGTTATAAACAACGGCTTTGCTACTTCAAAAAATTTCCACAAGTTTCCTCATTTGGTTTGCATTTGGGATAAATATGTGGGTTCAGGTGGCTCATATGGGCTCGTTTGGAATTGAAATCGAGAGAGACAGACATATTTTGTGAAAGCCGAGATCGATATGAACCCAACAAAACTGGTCTACCTCGATTCCGATTGCGAACAATCCAAACGAGCCACCCGAACCCGGGTAAGTCTCATGCGTGCCTGATATTGTAAATGGAGATTTACAGATTCATTCCTCTATATCAGATGATGAGACACATATTTGGGATCGATATGGACCCAACGAAACGGGTCTCGCTTGATTCCGATTCCGAAAGAGCCCATACGAGCCACCTGAAGATGGTCTTGCTCGATTCCCAATTCCGAACGAGCCCATTCGGGTGGCTCGTATGGGCTCGTTCGGAATCGGAATCGAGCGAGACCAATTTCATTGGGTCCGTATTGATCACAGGTTTCACCAAATATGTGTCTCGTTGTCTTATATAGAGGAGAGAATATGTAAATCTCCATTTACAGTAGCAGGTACGCACGAGACTTACACGAGGTAGGGTGGCTTGTTTGGGATTGTTGGGAATCGAGGCAGACCAGTTTCTTTGGGTTCATATTGATCCAATCTTTCACCAGATATGTCTCTCACTTGATTTCGATTCCGAACGAGCCCAGACGAGCCACTCGAACCCGCGTATGTATCCTAAAATTCCCAAATGCAAAAAAAAAGAGGGAAAATGTGAATTTTTTTTTAAAGTATTGTGCCTGATTTAAAAAAAAAAAAATAGTGAACGAGAGGCATTGTTTCACTCTTTTTTTTTACATTTGGAATACATAGGCGCCTCTTGTATACATATTTTAAAAAAATATTTCCAGCTTCGGAGCAATGCGTTGTTCCTTTTTTGTCAATTTCCAAAGCTATATAAAGTGCCCATTTCGGAAATTAGTTTTAAAGGACTTCTACAATGGGAATTATTTTCTAAATATTGCCTATTTTAATTAGAAAAAAAATTCTCCAATAATGTGTATACTCACTAGTCACTTAGCCATATTTCACAAATATTATCAAATAGAAATTTTATACTTTGTTTCTTAATAGATATAGAAATAAAGGTTAGAAATATGAATGTAAATAATGACGTAAAAATACTAATATTTTTTGCAAGAACCGATATGTGATATACATTTTCTTAAGAAAGTCGGCATTTTTTAGAACATCGTAGATATTCAAATAGTTCATTCATAAAGAAAAATATAAAATTTTGAGTGTTTTTAATAATTTACGCTTTCACTAACGTTTGGAGACGTAATGAATATTTGGTGGAAATTTTAGGAAACTCATCCATCGAATTTGTGGATGGATCAGGTGATATACGTGAGTTACCTTATTTTGTTTCATAAAATGTAAATTGCATATAAAAACTAAAATTAATCATTCAAATTGTGTTACAATAAAATCGTAAAGAATAATCGTTCTGGTTTCAATATGGAAAATCACAACACAATTCCAAAGCAAAAAATATAGTTTAACACATAAATTTAAAAGTCTATCATCTTCGTAATTTGCGATAACGATATATCCACTTCTTCCTCTTAGAATACAAGAAATAAACAAAAAAAATAAATACAACTATATAATACAATCAACTTATAAAAGAATTTACTATATATACTAGATGAACAAATACAATTTTTTTTATTTATCATATATATTATATATTTTATATAAATAAAAAATATTATATATATGATAAATATTATATGGATTATACGGGTAGGATCGAGGGTCATGGATCGGGTCGTGGGTTAGATGAACATATCCGCTTCATGATACATCTATCAATCTGTTGATCCATTAACATCCGTTTATCTTAAGATTTCAATCTGTATATTCGGATCGAGTTTGCAGGTAGATCGTACATCCGGAGATAATTTCGAGAGAAGGCATTCATATTTATATATGTTGTTAACTTTTTTTTTTTCTTTTCCTTTTCGGACCAGCAAGGCAGGAAGTACGGATAATGATCTTCATTTCTTGATTAGCAAGTTTAAGAGGATATTAATGTAGGTATTGAGTAAAAACAATAAAAAAGGACGTGTCATATTGCTGATTTGTGATTGGTCAAAGCACGACACCCAGTTCAATTGCAACGCGCATTCTCTTTTGCCACTTCATTTTCTTCATTTTTCATCTCTCTTCTTCGTCGTCATCCTGATCCTTGTCCTTGCACCACCAAACCAACCCTCACAACAAATCTTCTGCATTCTATCTCTCTCATTGAAGTCGAAACCTCTCTATTGATATCTCATCCTTCATTCTCCATTTCCAAAACCTCTAATTTATTTGCTCTCTGGTAAGAAGCCTCATCATGCTTTTGTTATTCTGCTCTATTGGTGTCAAATTTTAGTGAACCCTTATTCTGAATAGCTTTCAGTATTGATTTGTGTAGGTCTGATTGGATCGTGCTCTTCGGTTTTCTTGCTTCCCCTGAGGTCCATTATGAACCTCTAGGGTTTGTAGTCGACATTCCGACCTTCGTTCTAGAAATTTCCTTTTCAATTTGCGTCTTTTGTGGCAGAAAGGGCGTTTTGTTTTTCCTTCCCAATTTCTTAGTATGATTGGTTAAGGGTTAGGAAAAAAACTAGAGGAGAAAGGGGGACATGAGATTACATTGATCAATTGGGCTTTCTGGGTTTGCCGAATTCCTCTTTGAATTGTCTCACCTTTATCGCATTCGTGCCGAAAATGTCGTCGGCTGGGTTAGCTGTGAGTCGAATAGACGAATCCTTGTTGTCCCCTCGCTATTTCAACAGCGCACTTGATCTACAGGCTGACGAATCCATAATGATCCATTTGAGCGTGGCTGGAAATAAGATGCCCATGAGGATTCTGGGTTCAGATTCAATTCAATCCGTGAAGCTGAGGATTCAGACATTTAAAGGCTTTGTGGTGAAGAATCAGAAGCTGGTCTGTGGCGGGAGGGAGCTCTCTCGCAATAACTCCCTTATTCGAGACTATGGTGTCTCTCATGGGAATGTTCTGCATTTGGTACTTAGGCTTTCTGATCTCCAGGAGATTAAGGTGAAGACTGTTTGTGGAAAAGAGCTGACTTTTCATGTAGAAAGGTGTAGGAATGTAGGTTATGTTAAGAAGCAGATAGCTAAGAAAGGGCTCGGTTCTGAGGATCCAGAGCTCTTTTGTGATGGTGAGCCTCTTGAGGATGAGAAGCAGATTGTAGACATCTGTAAGAGCAATGATGCTGTGATGCATTTGCTGGTTAGGAAATCTGCCAAAATAAGGGCCAGGCCTGTTGAGAAGAACTTTGAGTTGTCTGTTGATGCTTCAGATTTCAAGTCTCGTGTAGAAGCTGATGTGGGAAGCTCAGATTTCTTGCTTGAAGCCTTTACCGCTAATACGAAAATCAAATTCCCTCTCCCGATATTAGATCTTGTAAGTGAAACTTTCAATGGCTTAAGTAATGGGGAGCATGCACCAGTCAGATCAGCTGAGGGGTCAGGCGGTGTGTATCTGATGCCAGATTCAACAGGGAAGGAGTTTGTTTCGGTGTTCAAGCCTATAGACGAGGAGCCAAAGGCTGTAAATAACCCTCATGGCCTACCCTTGTCTCTGGATGGAGAGGGTTTGAAGAGGGGTACGAGAGTGGGAGAAGGCGCTTTTAGGGAGGTTGCAGCTTACCTTTTGGATCATCCAAAGAGCGGTAGGAGAAAGTGGTCGGTATCAGGAGACAAGACAGGTTTTTCAGGGGTCCCTCCTACTGGCTTGGTGAGATGTTCACACAGAGGGTTTAACAATCCCGAGGGCTTGAGTGTCAAGATTGGGTCCTTGCAGAAATTTGTGAAAAACTATGGTAGCTGTGAGGATATGGGTCCTGGTGCTTTTCCAGTCGAACAGGTGCATAAGATTTCTGTGCTCGATATGAGGTTGGCTAACGCTGATAGGCATGCTGGGAACATTTTGATGGCTAAGGAGCCTGAAAATGGAACAACTATACTCATCCCAATTGACCATGGCTACTGCCTACCAGAAAGCGTAAGTGCTACTTCTACTTCTAAGTTATATCAGTCCTTGTTTTTTTTTGCTATCTAATATTTTCAAGTTGCAGTTTGAAGATTGTACATTTGACTGGTTGTACTGGCCACAAGCTCGCCAACCATATGCCCCAGAAACCGTCGATTACATTAAATCTCTTGATGCAGAAGAGGATATTAACCTCTTGAAGTTGTACGGATGGGATTTGCCACTTGAATGTGCTCGCGTGCTTAGTATGTCCACAATGCTTTTGAAGAAGGGTGTAGAGAGGGGGCTCACTCCTTTTGTGATTGGAAACATCATGTGTAGGGAGACGTTGAACAAAGAATCTGTAATGGAGGAGATTTT
Source organism: Oxyria digyna (assembly GCA_029168935.1). Taxonomy (NCBI): domain Eukaryota; kingdom Viridiplantae; phylum Streptophyta; class Magnoliopsida; order Caryophyllales; family Polygonaceae; genus Oxyria; species Oxyria digyna. The sequence continues at coordinate 27,014,677 of JAPVLV010000013.1, forward strand.
TGAAGAAGCAATGGATTCAGTTCTTCCAGGCTCGAGTGAACGTACGTTTCTTGAGACAGTGTCTTCTATCATGGATCGTCGTCTCAACGAGCTTGCCAACTAGAACCTTTAGTTGTTGCTTAGTACTTACTATCATCCTATACTTGCAGTATTGTAAATGTATCATTGTATTTGTATGTGTCTTCTTTCAGGGTAAAGTTTAGAATAATAGGCTAGAATTTTTCACATTCAGGCATTCGGCAGCGTAAAGCAACACGTGAATTTCTTTCAGTTTAACATTATGGCTTAGGCCTCGTTCGGCACTGAGGTTATTATTGCTTATAATATATTATAATAGTTTAAAATTTGTAATTCATGTTCGACAGCTACTTATAAAAGCCATTATATTCAGTACAATTCATCTTGATGTGTATTCATTCTTGAGTGTTCTTTTGTCAGCCATAATAATCTATTTTTAAATATAATCTCATTATAATATATTATAGATTATGGATTGCCGAACGTGACCTTAGGCTATCCACAAACGGGTTCTATAGATTATTTTAATATTTGGTGGTGACTTTGTGTTTTATAAATTATTTTAATATTTGGTGGTTGTATAGCAAAATCGCATGATATGCACTTGCATTGCATTTCATTTTTTCCATTTTTTTTTGTTTGGTAGCTATTTTTATAATAACTTTTAATCTTATCTAGTACTTTCTCCGTATCGTAAGGAAAATCTCAAAAGACAATTTTTGCTAGAATTTAGGCAAAAAAGGACACATCAAATGAAAAGTAGGGAGAAATAAATACATATATAATTTTTTATTCCAAACCAATCAAAACAAAATATATAATGTTTATAACCAATCATATTGCTTCATTTTGAGCACACAAATCACCATTTTTCACTAGCTAAAATACCCTTAAAAGTCACTTTCTTCTTTTCCAGTACAATCACTATCCACTTTCCACTTTCCATTTTCACCATTACAAGGAATAAACAAAACACGTAAGAGAATAAGCATACAATGGAATAAAGCCAAGCAACAGACAGAGCAACATCAAAGCCCTAACCTGAGTAAAAAATTTCACTCATGTGGAAAGAAGAGAGTTCAAATAGATCAAGAGGCAATCAAGGCAATAAGCATGGGGGCTAGAACTTGTGTTAAAGACTTAGTAAGTTCTCTATCCATATCAAAATCAGCATGTCATAGAATGATTAAAAAAGGGGATATGAAGCCACATTCAAATGCCCTGCATCCAGGACTGTCAGAAATACACAAGATCACAAGGCTGAAATGGGTTATAAGCCTACTTCAATGGGAGTCCTATTGGCCCCAAAGATAAGGACAACCACAGCAAGACGCCTGCCAAAGAAGCAGATAACAAAAAGGAGTATTATCCTATGTATGATTTCGTCCATATAGATGAGAAGTGGTTTTATTAAACAAGGAAAACAAAGAAATACTGCACAACCAGAAGGGAAAAAGGTCAATACAGATCAACTAGTTCATCAAAATTCATTCCGAAGGTAATGTTTACAGTAGCTGTTGCAAGACCAAGGTGGAACTCAGAAGGACATTGCACATTTAATGGAAATATAGGAATCTTTCCATTCACATATGAAGAGCCAACAAAGAGGAAGTAAAAAAACAGAGCCAATGAGACATTGATCACCAAACTAGTGGAAAGAATCAACAAAAAAGAAACAAGAAGTATGCTCATCAATCAAATTATTCCAGCTATCAAGGAAAAGTGATCAGATGATGGAAATCATAAAACCATATTTAAGCAACAAGATAATGCAAGGCCTCATATAACTCAGGATGATCTTGAGTGACAAGAGGTATATAAACAAGAAGGTTTCACATTTATATTGATACAACAACCAACAAACAATCCAGATGTTAATATTCTAGATCTTGGATTCTTTAGGAGTATTCAGTCATTAATGCACACAAAAATGCCAATGACAGTAGATGATATGCTCAGTGAAGTTATGCAAGCTTTTTATGAGTTGGATGCTATAACACTCAGTGATGTATGCCATACAATGCAGTTTGATATGAATGAAATACTGAAATCAAAAGGTGGTAATGGCTATGACCTACCACATGTTAATAAGAGGAGGATGAGAGTTCAAGGTATGCTACCTACGGTAATTAAAGCACCAGAGTAGGATGTCCAGGAAGCATGGTATATTGTTCATGAAGGGGGACAAGGAGAAACTCAAGGAAGCATGGCAACACAAAATCAAGAAGATCCAACAGAAACTCAAGGAGCATCAGACTCACAAGAAGATCCAATAGAAACTCAAGACCACCACAATCACAAGAACCAAACTGAAGGGTATATTAGGTAGTTAAGACAAGTTTCTAAATTTCACATCACTAGATAGTATTGTGAACTTCATAAACTCTTTTGTATGCTACATATTTTGATAATGAATGCTATCTAGTGGAAAAAACACCTGTTAAGGCGGGCAAAAAGCCCCTTGTTGAGGCGGGCAGGGGTCGCTGCAACAAGGGGATGCAACAAGTGACTTATTGAGGCGGTCACAATATTTCCCGCCTCAACAGATAGGCAAAATTATGCCTTAAATATCAAGTGCCCGCCTCAAAAGACTAGGCCTGATGAGGCGGACAGAGTATTGCCCGCCTCTAATTTCTGCAAATGGGCCGCCTCAAAATTTATCGCCCGCCTCTAATTTCAGCAAATGACCCGCCTCAAAATTTATCGAAGCTCCAATTTACCATAATTATTTGCTGAAGATTTGATTTCAATAGTTTATGTTCAAATATACAATAATCATTTGCTCAGAATCTCATATTGCCTCAGGATTTAAACTCGTATTTATTTGAAGAATTTACAAATTTGCAAACTCAGATTTATAACCCAAATAAAAGATGAAACCAAAAATCTGGCTCTCACACAGATCTGCAAGCTATAATTTACAAACTAATCTCGATTTACATCAAAAAAAAAAATCGACATAAACAGAATGACTTAGAACCCTAAATCTGAACGACTTAGAACCCTAAATCTGAACGACGTAGAACCCTAAATCTGAACGACATCAAACCCTAACTCACAAATTAACAAACTAATCTCGATTCGCTGGGGTCGGACCAGAGGGATGGTGGAATGAAGGTTGCGAACCAGGAATCATCCTCGACGAAGATGGTGACAGCGAAGGAGAATGCGAAAAAAAAACCTGCGAACCTGTTTGGAGAACACGAGCCTTCTCCGACTTGTTGCAGAGGCGAACACGGCGAGGCGATGCGGGGTTGGGCGAGGCGGGGCGATTTCTAGAAGACGATGAGGCGACAAAGATCTGAGCGAGGCGGTGTAGATCTGAGCGAGGCGGAGTAGATCCGAGCGAGGCGGCGGAGATCCGAGATCAGGCGAGGCGAAAGCGCGGAGTTAGGTCGAAGAAGAAGACGGAGGCGGCACAACTCTGCGCGGAGAAAACTGAGGAAGAAGAGGAGAGAGATGGGAGAACGAAGAAGATGGGTTTGAGATGGGTTTTGAGAGATGGGAGAACGAAGAAAATAGTAAGGTTTTGATAGATGGGTTTGAGATGGGTGAGGTGGCGCAGTTTTGAGGTTTAAGCTTCAATGGGTTTTTTTTTGTTCGTGGAAGATGACGAAGAGGAATGAGTAGCAGCTGAAGTATTAGGGTTTTTTTTTGTGAAAATAATAAACCAACGTCTTGGATGGAAGATGGGAGATGAAATCCAACGGTTATAAATAACGATCCGTGTGAATTAGTAGGCATTTTAGTAGTCGTTGATTAATTCAATCTAACGGTTGAGAAAATAGTAAGGCTTTTTTTATATTATTAAAATTACTTTGTTGAGGCGGGCATAATTTGTGCGCCTCAACAGGGTTAGTAGAGTTACACTTGTTGAGGCGCACAAATTATGTCCGCCTCAACAGGGTCCGTTGAGGCGGGCAAAGTTTTGCCCGCCTGAAAAAGTCAAGACCTGTTGAGGCGAACAAAAATGTGTTCACTTCAACAAGTCCGATTTTTTGAGGTTGTTAAGGCGGGCAAAGTTTTGCCCGCCTCAACAAACATCTGTTGAGACGGACAAAACTTTGCCCGCCTCAACAAGGGCGCTGCAACAAGTGTTTTTTCTACTAGTGTATGGATGAATATAAGTTTTTGTATCTCAGTTGTCCCAAACATAATAGAATCAACCCATTTTTTTCACAGCTCATAATACCAGATAAGCCTAGCAATTCAGTTACAAGTAACTGGTGACTTATAGCACATTTAAGTTGAAAAAATCAGAGGATTATCATCTCAGATTTAAGGACTCATCATTGATCAAATACAAAAAAAAAACCGATCAAAACATATCAGATAGGCATCTACTTAATTGCAAATTAGTCATCCAATGGAAAATTAAGTTTGTGATATTAGAAATGCATCTCAGTTTCAAAATTTCATCATAGATATTGAACAATATCTCAGTTACCCCTAACCCTCACAGATACATTGCTAGTCACAACTTAAAATATCACATTGGAATAAAAAATATCGCAAAAGAGTTCCTATAGCACATTAAGACAATTTTTTCATGGTATTTTCTAATCCAACATAACAAACATCCATAATCATCGAAAAGGCAACAGAGAATTAACAACCCAAGTTCATTATGTTAAAACAGAGAAGATAGACCATCACAACATGTATGCAGAGCAGATAATCCACAAAAAATAGAGAGCAGATAATCCACAAATCAACATCCAAACAAGATAATCCACAAAAACCAACATTCAAACCACATAATCCACAATCCAACATCCAAAATAGAGCAAACATTATCCGGGAACAACAACAAAAGGTCCAAAAGTACCAATCCAACAGAAACAGAGTCCAACAGTACATAAAAGAGCATATATGCCATAAGAGAGACTTAGGTAGATGGTGTCCGATCGGGAGGGACTGTCAGAAATGACGATCAACTCAGGGGACAGAGGGGCATCAATATCCGGCGGTAGCATCTCCAGAAGGGCATCATTATCTCCTGGCGTCATCTCCGATGGACGGAACTCAAAGTCCATGTAATCGTCGGGGATCACGAGATCAGGTGTTGTGACATCGAGGATCCACATCTCAGGTGTAGGCGTGTCGAGGATCAGGATCACCTCCCGGGGCCGAGAAATCTCCTCGTTCTGTAACAATTCCGGCGACCACTGCATCTCAACACACAACCTCTCCGGGTCCGAGCCTAATACTTTGGTCGGTGTGATCTCCGGCCGATTGGGACTGAAGGAGTGGTTTCCGTCGCAAAAGGGCCCCTTTTTGCAAGGCGGAGACAGAGAGCAGCCTCCAGTAATAGGGGTGGAAAGAGCTTTGTCGTCGGAAGTAGATTTCATCGTCGACGATTCCTCTTCCTTAGTCGGATTTAAGTCTCGCATAAACGAGGGGGTGCTGAATGGCTAGGGATCAGTGAGAGGTTCCCTCTGCTCGTAGGAGGGAGGAGTTTTGCTTTTGGTAATGCTTTGAGAGGGACGACTTTGGGAGGAAGAAGACATGGCAGTTTGAAGGGGACAAATCGTCGGCGATGAAAATTAAGCGAGAGAGAATGAGAGGGATTATGGTTTATGAGGGAGAGAGGTTGTGAGAATGAGGGAGAGATTAAGGTTTCATGGTTTGGGTTGGGTAGTTTTTTCGGTTGAATTATTGTTGGGCTAGATTAGGTTAATCAGGTTTAGATTAGGGTAATTTGGGACAAACAAAATGAGACAGCGGGAATATAAAGATATAAATAAAAGCAAAACAATAAGCTGTGCAACCCAACTCATTCAACCCCTACTGTTGATGGCTTTAATGACATAAATATCAATTTTTATTGGGAGACTTGTATATATATTGTATCTTTCATTTAATGGAAAAATCAATTAAAAGATTGAATAATAAAGGTATTCTTTTTGTAAAGAAATCTTTTAAACTAGTTTGATAAGGGTAAACTAAATTTAACAGGTTTTCATTTTCAATAATTAGCAACCTTAGGCCACCTACAATGCAAATTCTCAGTCGAAGTTTTTTATGTTATTTTTTTTATTTTCTCGCTCTTTCGAATAAACAAAATCATATAAAAATTTTATCCACAATGCAGAATTCGATCTAAAGTTTAATTATCATTCTTACATCACTAAAAAATTAAATAATAATAATTATAAAAGTATCTTGATTTTAGAAGTAAAAAGGAAAAAAAGTAAGTGGTCACTTTTGTTTTATGTGTAAGAGAAATGTGGGTGGTTGTTTGGTGACGGAGTGTCTTATAAGGGTCGTTTTCGGTAATTAGTTGTTATAAGGGTGGTTTTCGGCAATTAGTTGTTATAAGAGTGGTTTCTGGCAAATGATCCTATTGAACGAGTGATTTTCGGTAATTGACCCTAAAAAATGAAGAGATAGAAATAGAGATAAGTAGGTAAACTGTATAAAAAAAGCTACAACGAGAGAAGTTTTTTTTTAAAATTACATGGTCATTACTCAAACGTGAAGAAGTTATATCGTTTTATTTTCAGAAGGAAAATAAGTTGCATATTTCCAAAGTTTTAATTTTACGAAGATAAAACGATATTATCTAACTTAGACAAAAATGAGATCAAAATAATCCAAAAGGTAACAAACTAAAATGATATTTTCTTTAACAAAACGATAAAATGTCAAATAATCCAAAAGACGAGAAAGGCAAGAGACGAGAGACGATCGCCTAGGTGAGAAAGACGACCGCTTAATGGAATACCTTAACCTTGAAAAGGCATTTTGGTCATCGCCTGACCGCCTGGCGAGAGACGAGCGCCTTGGCATCACCTTTTTACTCATTGGGGCCAAGTGGAGCCGAGCTGGGGTAGGAAGCGGAAGCCGATGATAAGCGGCTTTCTTGACTATGCCGGTTTGCACCCGCACACGCATTGCGAGAGAGGGACTAATTTTTTTTTATCAAAATAATAATTTAATTTTTTATTAATATTAAAATTTTAGTCCAATCTCGCGTTGTGGGAGCGGAACAAATTTTTCGATTTTTTCATTTCTTAAAATCAGTTATTCGTTCGACTGTCTCGTTCACGCAATGCGTGCGCATACTCTTTTACAGTCTTGTAATTTGCGAGAGTGTAAGATTTGGGTGCAACTAGCATCCCCTATTTTAATGGTGGTTTTGTACAAGGAAAAGATTCATGTGAGAATGACTTTTATTGTACACATATATGAATGTGTACTTACATGCACATTTCTTCATATTGGCATGCACCTGCAGACATAAATACATGCACATTCGCAAATGTGTGCATGTCTTTGACAATATATGAAAAATACATGCACATTCATGCGTATGCATGTGAATGTGAATATAAGAAGGTGTGCATTATTTTTATATTCGTAGGATAAACTCATTCATACATGTACAATAATTGTTTTTGTTTAATTTGTGAGTATAGTTTCGTGCCAAAGCCTATATTTCATAGTGGTTTTGTGAAATTTACCAAATGAATAAATTCTGCTTGATAAGCTTAGCAAAAATACAGATGCTAGCAAAATATTTTATCAAAAACATTATATCTACCTAACTACAATATAAGGGAGAAGTCATCTCTTTGCAAAAATTTGCGCCACATCAGCGCCACTTCAACGCCACATCCTTATTAACTCAAAATAGAGAAATAAATAAAATTTTCTAATTTAATAATCAATAAAAATTTAGTAACCTCCTCCCCTAAATTCTCCAACCGGTTTGTTACTTCATTTTTTAAAAATTCTATTTTTTTCATTTGTTGCAAATACGTGGCCTTGAATCCCTTGATGTAGTAGGCAATATGCAATGTTTTTATTAATTTTTTATTTGTTTGTTGATTAAACAATTTATAACTTTTAAAATTTTAAAATTTAATTTGATTATTGCTAATTACATATCTTTAACTAGAGTTATTATTCTTTTTGAATAAAGATACAAGTATATCATAAATATTCAAATACTTCTTAGATATTGTTGTTTTATTCACCTTACTATAAGGTTTGTAAATATATGTGTGTCATGTGCGTGATATTTGAACATTTCTTATATATTTTTGTTTTATTTATCCGATTATAAGGTTTGTAAATATCTCGTGGAAGTAGTAACATCTAACTATATACAATATTAAAGGTGAAGTCATATCTTCGCAAATGTCCATATATGATTTTTTATATGCAATTTGGTTATGTTAGTACGTATATGAACTCTTTTTTTCATCAAATTTACAAGTAAAAAAGTGGACTTGTTATAACTATATACAATAATTGTCCCATTCACCGTACATGATACGGGTCGATCACTAGTTTAGGTTGAAGCTAATGGTTACTAGGTGCTCGGCGCGGGCGCTCCCGTTATTGAAGGTCATTCGATTTACAATAACAATTTATAAAAATCAGCTCGAAATATAAACAAAATTGTCCACCAAAGTTATAACTTTTAGAACAAACCCTGAAATCACGGTCATTTTCACATAAAATATATTAATAAACGACTTGTTAATAAGATGTAAACATATCCATTTTTACATCATCTAAAAATCATGTGACCTCTAATTCAGCTTCTCTTTTGGTTCATTAAAGTTCTTCTCAGCAAAATTCTGTGACCTCACTACAAACGTTTTTTTTTTTTTTTTTAAGAAGAAGAAAACATTTAGGGGGGTTTACCTATAAAAAATAAACCGTCCTATAGCATCCCGAAGGATGAGATCACAGAGATCTAAGAAAATGCTACAAAAACAGGTAATGGTTGAAACAGGGTGAGAAAAAAAAACAATAAGGTTCGCCCGCACCATTATCAAAGTAAAAAAAGAACCTAGCAAATCGATGAGTAAAGCTTAGTACACCGGGATGGAGAGAGAATGGACACAAACACGGGTTGCGCTGAGGCCAATACAAGCGTTGTGACACCGGGGAGCAGAAAACAATCATTCTACTGGTTGTGCGATGCAGCTAGGCAAGTATACAATTCTTGGAAGTACTTCATCTCAAGTAGACAATTCAACCACACATCCATGACAATAATCTCATCCGGAACGACTTTTCATCACGAGAGCTGGTACACAACTTTAGCCAAAAGAAATGAAAGTAACTTCAATGACTTGAAAGGCAACAAAAAAACCAATTTTTTTTTTCTTTGGTGAAAACTTAGATTTATTAGTTTAGTTTATATTGTTCTAATTTTTCCCACCCTTGTGCAACAAGCTAGAAAAAAAAAATTATTATGACTCATTGTTACTAGGCGGTGCAAGCTGTACAACCAGCCTTCATTTAGTAGTGTTTTTATTAAAGAACCTTTTTTGTTAATTAAATTAAGCCTTCTTCTTTCGTGTATCAAACAAGAAAAGAAGAAGCAAGTACACAATGGTCTTTCAACTTGCAGAAGAAAAATTGATATGGGTTTGTAGATGCAATGATTTTTTGGTGATTGTTTTTATGGATTTTGGGGTTTGTAGATGCAATGATTTTTTTTTTGGATCTGGTGGGGGATAAGAGATGAGGAGAACTCCTAGAGAGATTCATTTTGTTATGAGGTTACCTTTGTTTGGGAGATCATTGATTATCTCTCAGTTGATTTGCTGTTGTTGTTGGTTGGCTCAATTGGTGTAATTTTGGTTTTGGGATAATTTAGTTTTGTTTTTGGATTTTTGGGTATTTGATTTTTAGAGAAAGGAGAGAGTGTTTCTTTCTCTTGTAACCACCGTTAACAATACCTCACTACAAACATAATCGTTGACATATGAGATTATTTTTCAAAATGGTGATACCTTAAAGTTATACTCTCTTACTTCAATAATAATTGATTTTCTTGTAATTTTAAGATAAAATAAAAAATAACATTTTTCTCATAATTCCACTTTTTAAATTTCTTACTTCGTAATATTTTTCTTAGTCCGTAATGTTTAAATATATAATTAAATATAAATAAAATCTCGTATAAATATGAGGGTTGGGAGAATCATGCCAAAATAGTTAAAAAGTCAAATAAAATTTAACAAGAATTACACCCTATAAGTCACATATCCCCTCCCAAAGAGATTATGTTATGTTAAAAATATTTTCCAACAAATATTCTTTTGTAATAATCTATTTCGGTATAATAAAGAATAATCTTGACCACGTAAATAAAACATAACCAAAACTAAAAAGAAATACTGTATAACAGTACAATTATTTATCATATTCGCGCTCGTCCATTTGACCATTTCCACTACTCAAGTAGACAATGTAGATCAATTTTGATGACAAAAGCACTATTACTCTGTCCGAGAAATCTGAACGACAATTGTGTGTATATTTGATTTGAACGTCCATCTGAACTTTCAAAGGTTCCTTCATATTCGAGCCCCTAATCAAATCCATCAGTATTTAGAATTGGTATGATTTTAAATGGGAAAGGATTATGAGGATGCAAGTTCTTAGTTCTTGCTCATCAAGATTGGAGTTTGACAATTTGCAGATTAGGGACACTATCAAGATGGCATATATGAAGGCAAGAACCCTTCTATTGGTAACCATTGTTATTACTAAAATTAAAAGTAGAAAAGTATCTCATGTTAATTAGCCGCGTTACTAGTCATGAAATCCAATACCAAATTAAAGAGAATATCCCCTTCTTCCTTAAAATAAAAGTACCTTTGATTAGAAAATCATCATATGATTGAACAACTTAATTCATATATCGCTTTGTATTAGGCAAAAGACTAGTTTGTGTGAGAGTACATATATATTTTCAAAGTTGGGTTTGGGATTACTGTCATAATCCCATGTTTTATGAGGTGGAGTTAGTGCTCTAGACTTTCTGATTAATTCCTTTAAACTGAGATCATCTTCTATTTTGAGTAAACACAGAAAAAACAATCTTCATCTTCCTCATTTAAACAATGCTTTCGTTTTGAGCATACCTTTTTTAATTCCACTCCTTTGTTGGCGAGAGCCTGTGATCGGAGGACGTTGTGGTAACCTTGGGGGGTGACGCCAGTCTGACTGAGCTCCGGTGGTTAGGGCGAGTTCACTTCTAAGGCAATGGTTGTCATACCGCGATGCAACAAGATTTCGGTTCCTGTTTTTACAAAGGTTTTTTTTTTCCGAAGTAGCCCTACATTGTATTTTGAATTCTACCAACAAAGCCCAATTATAGAAATGAGAATGGCGATGTACTTCAAGCCGATGATGGATCTCCAGGAGGCAAAGTATTCCATTAATGATGCGGGAAAGAAGAAGTATATTTGTGGGAAATTTATGCAATTCAAGATGGTGGACGACAAGCCAATCATGGCTCAAGTCCATGAGTACGAGAATCTGGTGGAAGACATCCTGGCTGAAGGGGTGAAAATGTGTGAAGTCTTGCAGGCCACATTTCTAATCGAGAAGCTTCCAGATTCCTGGTCCAGTACCGCAACCAACTGAAGCACAAGAAGAAAGATTTAACCCTTCTCGAACTAGTCAACCACATGAAGTTTGAAGAGGCGAACCGCCTCAAAGATAAGCATGTTCCTAAAGATTCTGATAATTTAGTTAAGGCTAATCTTGTGGAGTCTTCTGAAAATGCTGACAGGTTCAAGAAGAAGGACAAAAAGGAAAACTTCAAGAAGGACAAGGTGTTGAACAAAAGGGCTCTGATACGCTGCACTTTGTATAGCGTAACTAGGGGTTATTACATTAGTTTAGGAGTGTTATCACAAGTATTTGGAGCTATTGTTATGTTCTGAGTTGTTTATGAAGAAGTGAAGAAATGAAGACCAGAACCGAACAAGAAGAAGATCAAAGAATGAAGACTTGAAGACATTCTGCGGAGCAACGACGATCGCCACCATAACTATGGCGATCACCATTCTACAACAGAAGCATGACATGAGTTCGAGAGATCATGGCGATCGCCATGAATCTACGGCGATCGCCATGGGGCGACAGAGACCACGGCAGACGCTATATAAAGACCGCGATCGCCAGACATCTATGGCGATCGCCACAACAAGGCCGAAGACATTCCGGACTTTCCTTATTTTCCTTTGTTTATTTTATTTCCTTTTCCTTATTTTATTATTTCGTTTAGGATATTTCTTTTACCATATTTTTTAGGGTTAGTCTCTATTTAAGAACCCTAGCCATCATCATCTTTTCCATCAGACAATTTAGTTCTGCAACCATGAGCAAGAACTAATCTCCATTGTTTTACTTAGCGGTTGAAACCTTCAGTTATTAAGTTATGAGATTTCTAAACTCTTGTTCTTTTCCTATGAGTTTGTATTAATTCTCTTGTTCTTCATCTATTGATTTCTATTAGTTTTGCTAGCTTGATCACCTAGTTTGATTGATAGTTTTCTATTGCTAGACTAGGAATATACGGTGGAATTCCTTGTCATTGTAGCACTCATATCTGCATGATCTGGTAGTTGATTGCTTTTATGAAAGAGAATTGATTGCATGTTAATACTTGACGGTTGTAAGTTATTGCATGCATCCTTATAATTCATGTGCCCTTTGCTGCTATTTCATCTAATCTTGAGAGGTTTCCCTGATTGTTGAATAGTAAGTATTATCAGGACCGGTTGGCCTGCTGATATATTAAAGATTGGAATAGGAACATTCCCTAGGATTGAATAGAACTTGAGATAAATCTATGATCAACTTGATTGACTGTTGTGTGGATACTTGCTAGGTGAAACCCCTTCTCATCATATTCTCACCCAAACTTCTTCTGCTTGCTACTGGTTACTTGCATGTTCTTGCAATCAAACCCCCCCCCCTTTGGTTACTTGTTACTAGTTGATATTTCACTTGACTGCATTGATTTGGTGTTTTGATTCCCTTGGGTTCGACCTCTACTTACTTGCTATACTCTAGTTAGTGTTTAGGGTTTTCTTTGATTTGGCACTACGACTTTAGCCTCATCAGGCTCCCAATTTCAAGTAGAAAGGGAAGGCCCAGAACAACAAACAAGTTTGTTTTGTATGTGGAAAGATGGGACATCGAGCCTATCAATGCTACGATCGATCTGACAACCAAAAGGATGCACTGAAGCGTAAGAAAGACAAGACCAAACCTCAAGTTAACATTGCTCAAGGATCTAACGATCCAGTGGCCATGATCACAACTGTTGAAGTCAACCATGTAGTTGAGAAGGTCCAATGGTTGATTGACAGAAGAGAAACTAAAAATTTATGTGCTAACAGGGAGCTATTTGATGGATTTCAAGGAGCTGTTGAATTTGATAAAGTCTATTTGGAGAATTCAAGTATCTCTCAGGTGATGGGAAAAGGGAAGGTGTCTTTGAAGCTTACTTCAGAGATGTCTCTTGCACTGCAGAATGTTTTAACCAAGAATGGTGCATTCGTAGGAAAAAGCTATAGGTTTGGAAATTTGTATGTGTTTGAGAATTTGATTGATAATGAGAATGCTGCTTCTTCTGCTTATATCGTTGAGACTTTGGATTTATGGAATGCTAGACTTAGACATCTAAATGTTAAATCTGTAAATCGTTTGCATGCAATGAGTTTAATTACGAATTTGGAAAAAAATGGTCATGGAAAATGTAGTGTATGCGTTGAGGCTAAGTTCAAGAGGAAGCCTTTTAATTCTGTCAATGAAAGAACAACCGAGTTGTTAGAATGAGTCCACTCAGACTTAGCAGAATTTGGCAACACTGAAAGTAGAGGTGGTAAAAAGTAATATATCACTGTTATTGATGACCATTCTAGATACACCAAATTGTATTTATTGAGATCCAAAGATGAAGCTCAAAATGTGTTTTACACTTATAAGGCAGAAGTAGAAAACCAATTGAACTGAAAAAGCAAAAGGATTAGATCTGATAGAGGTGGTGAATACGTCACCAACTCTTGGAAGGAATTTTGTGAGAACAATGACATAATTCATGAATTTACAGCTCCATACAACCCACAACAAAATGGTATAGCAGAAAGGAAAAAACAAAACTTTGAAAGAAATGATGAATGCTTTACTTTCAAGTTTTGGTTTGCCTGACAACATGTGGGGTGAAGCTGTATTAACTGCCAATCATATTCTCAATAGAGTTCCACATAAAAGCTAGACAAAACACCTTATGAATTATGGAGAGGGCATGCGCCTAATCTGAAATTTCTTAAAGTGTGGGGGTGTCTAGCTAAGGTAGGTTTACATGTCTTTAAAGTTGATGCAATCGGATCTAAGACTTTTGATTTCATGTTTATTGGTTATGCGAGAAATAGTGCATCTTATCAATTTATGGTTTTGAGTGATCATTCATTGTGTGGATATCAATATGTTGAACTTTTTGAGCATATTTTTCCTTTAAAAAAATGAAATGGAAGTTGATTCTATGACTAGTAATGTTGCATCTTCTTCTAAAACCTTACCTTCCATGCCTATTCATGAAATTGAACCTAGGAAGAATAAGAGACAAAAAAGAAAAACTAACTTTGGTCCTGATTTTGTGACTGCATTCTTGATTAAACTCCATGATCTTGATGAGTTGAATGATACATTCATCAGTGTGCAATAGATTGTGCAATAGATTGTGCAATAGTTGATTTGCTAGAGGATGACCCTAAAACATATGATGAAGTTGTGAGATCATTGAATGCTAATTTTTTGAAAGATGCTATTAATAGTGAAATAGATTGTGTTATGTCTAATCACACATGGGAACTAGTTGATTTGCCTAAGGGAAACAAGGTCATTGGTTATAAGTGGATCTTTACGAGAAAACTTAAAACGGATGGTTCTATTGAAAGGTATAAGGCGAGACTAGTTATTAAAAGTTTCACTCAACAATATGGGATCGACTTCTTTGACCCTTATTCTCCCATTACTAAGATTTCAACCATACGTGCATTGTTTGCTTTAGCCTCTAGCTATAAGTTATTGGTACATCGGATGGATGTTAAAACTGCATTTTTAAATGGTGATCTTAATGCAAAGATTTATATGGAACAACCTCCAGGGTGTGTGGTTCCTGGACAGGAGAACAAGGTGTGCAGACTCAAGAAGTCGCTCTATTGTTTGAAACAAGCACCAAAGAAATGGTATGATAAGTTTCATAAAACTATTCTAAGCTTTGGGTTTCAAGTCAATGGATCTGATGGATGTGTTTATTCAAAAATGTTTGGTGCTGATTGTGTGATTATATGTCTTTATGTTGATGACATGCTAATCTTTGGAACACATATAAATGCTATAAATTCAACCAAACTTTATTTATCCTCTCAATTTGATAAGTTGGTGTGATTCTAGGTGTTAAAGTAACTAAAACTGAAAATGACTTTATTTTGTCTCAACCTCATTATATAGATAAAGTATTAAAGAAATTTAATCAATTTTGTAGTGCCAGTTAGAACTCCTTTTGACTCTAGCATGCAATTACAGATAACCAAGGTGATAGTGTTTCACCAAGTGAGAATGCTAAAGTAATTAGAAGTTTGATGTTTCTGATGAACTGTACTCGGCCTGATATTGCTTATGATGTTAGTAGACTTAGTCGGTTTACTCATAACCCTAGTAAAGATCATTTGAGTGCACTTAACAAATTATTTAGATATCTGAAAGGCACTATGGATTGAGGTTTACATTCTGCTGGTTATCCTAAAGTGTTAGAGGGATATTGTGATGCGAATTGGGTAACCGATGATAAACAAGTTAACTCCACTAGGGGTTAGACATGCGTTTGTGAGACAACTGATCACGAATGGAGTATACAGCTTGGAGTATGTGAGATCTGAGAGGAACATTGCAGATCCTTTGACTAAGGAACTAAACAAAAGATTAGTTTTTCACAGGTCGAAGGGAATGGTTCTAAAACCCGTGAGATGAGGAATTCTAGGTGGATCCGCATTGTGGTAAAACAAAGCCCTGAAAAGACTCATACGATGTTACTCACATCCCATTCTGTGACGAGTGTATTATAGAGGATGAGCCTTAGTTCTTAACGAACTCATAGCCTAGGATATGGGTGGTCCTTTGAGACGGCGTTGATGAGCTCACCGCTGTTTTGAGAGGTTGAGTTATTTAACTCTTAATGACTTCATAACTCATGTAGGGTGGTCCTTTGAGACAAGTCTTCATGAAGTCACCTACAGGAGTGTGAAAGGATAGCCTCCTTCTATGAAAGTATTTTGTTGATATTTCTAGAGAACTCATTAGCATCCCAAGGAAGAATCGGCTATCTTTGAGAAATTATTGAGGAATCAACTGGATTTTAGGTAGTAAGTGTGTTATTGAGAACAATCCTTAAACGAGAGAGTTCCATATCTGTTCACTCTTCTCGTGAAGGGATTACTTGATTCGATTATGTGTTGGTTCAAGTAGTAAGACACTTGCACTTAAGCTTCAAACCTTACATATGCTAAGAACTTGTTTTATACTACGTTTTAAGAAAAATGATCTTTGTACGGTGGAGGATTGTGGGAGTGCATATATATTTTCAAAGTTGGGTTTGGGATATGCTATCCCACATCGACCAAAAAGAGAAGTTTTGGACAATATATATAACGGGAATTTCGTTAAGGGGTTAGATGAGATAGAAAGGAGTCCCCCTCGCGCGCACCGTCGCCTCCGTCCATTCCGTTCAGGATCTGGTCTGTGTTCGTGGCACGTGCGCGGTGTGGTTGGGTGGGTCTTACTTTTTCGGAGTCATATTAATTTTTTGAGCTTTTGAAGTCTTTGAACGTAAATTATTTGCGTATCTGATTATGCCGATATGTTTTAATTCGGAATTTAACCTTTGTTTTACTCTTTTCAAATCAGTTTGAAAACGTCCCTGATTTACTGCCATAATCCCATGTTTTATGAGGTGGAGTTAGTGCTCCGGATTTGCTGATTAATTTTGTTTAAATTGAGATCATCTTCTGTTTTGAGTAAACACACAAAAAACAATCTTCATCTTCCTCATCTAAACACTACTTTCGTTATGAGCATACCTTTTGATTCCAGTCCTTCGTTGGCGGGAGCCCACCATCGGAGGACGATGTGGTAACCTTGGGGGGCGATGCCAGTCTGACTGAGCAATGATGGCCAGGGCGAATTCACTTCTAAGGCAAGATTGTCGTACCGCGACACAACAAGCTTTCAGTTCCTGTTTATACAAAGTTAATTTTCAAAGTATCCCTACATATTATTCTGATTTCCACCAACACTTTACTTGTGCAATCATTTTAGCTTGTTTTGTTTATCAATTATGTTACATTTAAAAATGTGTCCAGAATTTCGAAAGAGAAATATGGTGATGCGTTCCTGGCCTCGAAAAGGTCAAGAATGACTTGCTGGAGCGATCTAGATCTCGTAGGGAGTCGGCCTTCTCAAGAACTGGTTGAGTTTGGGAACTCGGAGGGCTGCGGAAGACTTGACAGTAACTGGGGAACTGAATGATAGTGATGTTGTTACTTGTGGCAACAAGCAACAACGATGGAGCGGATGAATTGTAGAGATGAAGTGGATGTAAAGTGTAGGTTTATGTAGGGTTTGGTAGGTAAATCCACCAGGGAAGAGATTAGAAGTAAGACGAAGGGATAAACGGAGTTAGACTTGTTTTGGTGACGCCTAGGGGATTAACAAGGAGATGCACTCGACTTCTCAAGATCTGGTCGAACAAGATATTGCAAGATAAGGAAACGGCTAGCAAGATAAGGAAAAAAATATTTTCTCCTAGGGTTTCGAACAAGATCTGATCTTTCTGGGTTCTTAGGTGAATGAAGGTCAAATATGGAGTATTTCTAAGGCTCTCAAAGTGATGGAGGAAGGGGGTTACGTAGTGGAAGAGTGACAATCACAAACAAGAGAAGAACGTGACTTACAAGATCTCTGACGCTTTGATACCAGTTGATGCCATCATATGGAGTATTTCTAGGCAGGATCCCATCATATGGGTTGAACAAAATCGATTCAACATGTAGGCTTTGTTGTTCTCTTTAGCAATATTGTATCGATGCATACCAAAACCAAAAATTTTGGAAAATTATAGGTTTTTTTAACCGTAAACCACCCTTATGATGGGCTATATTGCCCAAAATCACCCGTATTTTTCATATTTACCGTAAATCACCCTATAAGCCTCTCTGTCACTCAACGACCACCCCTCCCTAACCTCCGTTAAATATTTATGTCACGTGTCCTATTATATTAATTATTTTATTCAAAATTAGTTAAACCACCCTTTTTAAATTTTAAAATGACCTTTTATTCATGCTTTCAAATCTTTGGGCCGTTTATGTAATTTCTGAAAAAGTAATTGTTTGTGCCTAAAAATACGACGAGTAAGGAACGCGTCGAGCGCTACGCGTAGAGAGATCATGTCAACGTGACGAGAAGGAAACGAAGACGTCGGCATGAAGAAGATAAGATTGGCCGAGCATATTGTGTATCTTTATTGTATATTCTTTATGTAATTAGTAAAAGATATTAGAAAGAATATTTTTTACCATATTTTATATCATCATTAGATAGAAGAAAAAGATATTATTCTATTTCCTTAAAGATAAAACTAGGGTTAGCCTATTTTAAAGGGGCTGACACCTTATTTGTAATCATTCAGCCACTTCGAGCAATAACACAAGTACAAGCCTTTAAACCCTAATTTCATAACCGTGTTCTTGAGTGTTAAGATTGTTACCGTCAAGTTTGATCTTTGCCCTACAATTGCTTTATTGTTATCTCGTTGACAATTTAGCTACAAATAGTAATCAAAACCCCAAAATTCATCACCTGCCCCAAATCTAAACGAAGAACCCTATATTCCAAAACTCAACCAAGAATTTCATCACCTCCCCCTCTTCAACTCCACTCCATTCCGTAGACTCCCTCTCGAAGCCTTTAGTTTTCTCCTCCAACCTCCTCTCCGACTACGATTCAACCCCAATCCTCCACACATACGACACTGTCTTCCATGGCTTCTCCGCCACCCTGAACTCCTCTGAAGCCACCTCCCTCGAACACCACCCCTCCATCCTGGCCATCTTCACCGACCGGCAAAAGCATCTCCACACCACCCGGCCTCAGAACCCAATACGGCCTCTAGTCCGACTCGATTATGGATTCCACAACATCATCAACGTCTTAGACACTGGCAGCTAGGGATATACATCCGGTCCGGAATTTTTGAAACCTTGGACCGAAGACCGGAGCTGACCGGATGATATCGGTCCGGTTCGGTCCGGTCTTGGACCGGAATTTCTATTTCTTTTATTTTATAAGTTTAACATTATATTAATTTATTTTTCTTAAAAATATAACTATTATATATATTATTCATATAAAAAAATATTAAAATATACAAAACTGGTCCAAACCGGTTTTTTCCGGGTTTTGGACCGGACCGAACCGGAACCAGAATAAGGAAATATTGTGGACCGGGGACCGGACCGGAATAGTGTCGGTCCGGTCCGGTCCGGGTTATTCCTGTCCGGTCCGGGTTATTCCTGTCCGGTCCGGTCCGGGTTATTCCTGTCCGGTCCGGTTTTCCGGTCCGAACCAATTTTGTACAGCTCTACTGGCAGCGCGAAAGCTTCTCCAATGACATTCTTGGCCCGATCCCCTCTCGTTGGAAAGGCATCTGCCTAACCGACGACAAATTCACCAAATTAAGCTACTTGCAACCAAAAGATCGTGGGAGCCAAATTCTTCAACAAAGGGCATGAGTCTGCCTTCCCCTGGCTTAGGAGGAGGATCTATAAACCAGACAGTGGAGCTATAAACCAGGGAATGGATTGGAGTTGAAGAGGGGCAAATCTAGAGAAGAAGGGAAGATGATGAAATTTTGGGTTGAGTTTTGTAATTTAGGGTTCTTCATTAAGATTTAGGGAAGATGATGAATTTTGGTATTTTAATTACTTTTTCAGAAATTACATAAACGGCCCAAAACGTTTCGGTAATTTTGAATAAAATCATAATATAACATGACACGTGGCATAAATATTTAACGAAAGTTAGGAAGGGGTGGTCGTTGAGTGACAAAGAGGCTTATAGGGGTGGTTTCCGGAAATAATGAAAAATACGGGTGGTTTTGGGCAATATAGCCCATCATAAGGGTGGTTTCCGATAAAAAAAACAAAACAAAATTATATCACTAGAAAGTGGTAAAACCTATTTTCCAGATGGGCATGGATATAGTCTTAAGTCTAACAAAAGGGAATGTATTTAATAAGCCATTTTAAAACAAACTAAGCTAATATAAATAAGTAAGGGATTTTAATGGAAGAACACTATTCATTAGAAAAATATTGTTCGTTATAGGGGTCTTGCCTTTTAAGTAATAAAGATTCATTAGAAAAAAGTTCAAGTGAGAATGATTTAAATGGTACGAATATACGAATGAAAAATTCACGTGTACAACCTTCTACATTCACATGCACATCCTCACATATGTGCATGTCTTTGACAATATATGAAAAATACATGCACATGCTGAAACGATACCGGACATGACATTGACAGAGGCTGAAGAAGATGAACTCATGAGCATACACTCACTAGGCCCAGTGACCCGAGCAAGAGCAAGAGCGATAGCAAAGGCTACTCAATCAATGGTCACCAAAGGCTTAGCCAGAAACAGCGGCATCGGTACAACCGAGAGAACTTGGAGCTTGACAACACTCGAGGAGGTGGAAGGCAACCAGACTCTTGGCGAAGCAACGCTGGCCTTCAAGCCAGCCTTATTAGTCAAGGGTCGAAACACGGGTTAATCTTCCATCTCGGCCGAGTCGAGCCAACCAAAAGAAGCCAACAGAAGCTTTTCCACGATAGCGGAAATGGCACCCGCGATCGCGGACGATGTCGTAGCCTGAGAGGCTGCCTCGATTTCCGCGAGTGATCCGCGATCGGCCCAGAATTCCGCGATCGCGGACACTGCGCTGAAGATGTGCCGAGTTTCCTTTTTTAGCATTTTTAATTATTTGATTAAGACTTTTTAATTCTGAATTATGGCTGCACTTTTAGGTCATTGTTAGTAGCAGCCTCTTTATATGTTGAACCTTCACCATTGTTGTTTTTCACGTTGAATTTGAGTTTAAGCATTGAAGTTGAGTTATCTCCTCCCTTAAACCTTCTTCGTCAAACCCCACTGATTGGATCCGGAGTTGTCCTCGATAGCGAACTGTCATCAAGCCTACCTATTGAATTCGATCATCCCTTGAGTGGACTCTCAAGACATCGAGTTCTTATTGAATCAAAAGATTCAATACTTATCAAACCCTAGAAGAGTTCTAGAAACGCCATCGACTTCCCTTTCTGCCACGATCCTTCCCAAGGGCATACGAGTCATCCCGGATTCGTATCAATTGGTATCAGTTTCCAGCGGTTTAAAGGTGTAGTCATTCTAAAACCCTTTCTTTCACGTTTTCCCTTTCGTATCCACCAAATTCCGCATTGTTAAGAAAACTGAAAAATTCGAGTGAAACCCTAACCCTAGGTGACGAAATCTTGAATCAAGAAATCGTCGTGGCTTTACTCACAAAAACAGAAAAACTAAGAGAGATTGAAGATAACTAATAACCCGAAGATCGCAGATATCTTAGGCTTCATCAAATTGTTAAATCTTTGACTGTTGCTTCAAGTTTTTGTGATTACTTGATTATCTTTCATTCTTGATTGCTTTACTTTGTCTCTTCTTTACCTTTAGCATCATACGAAATTGCATGCTATTCTTGCTATATATAAAAAAAAACAGCAACACTTGAGATCTAAAGTCGATCATAAATTCGAGCAAAAAGAAATCCTCAGGAGATCTAGACTAGTAGTCTATTCACTATCTCAAGTGTCCATTGTGCCTATCTCTCCATCGTCTATTTATAAGTTTGGCGTCTTGTTTGCATGCTAGTTAAGTTTTGATCAATTACTTGCTTGCATCTATCATTGATTTCTGAATTTGTTGTTGACTTGGATATATTGATCTTTGCCCTGAGCTCACCGAACCTTCCCTCACGGATTGCTGAAATTAGTCACCTTATAACGTGATTGATAATGTTTTGATTGCTACTCTTTGAACTTACAGTTCTGATTACTGTTGCTCTCTAATTGTGACAATGTCTGAAAAGGGTGAAGGAAGTGGTCCAGCAGACATCTTGGCTGAGAATGCTCGATTACAGGAGGAGCTGGCGCTCACAAAACAGGCACTTGTTGAGTCTCATTATTACAACCAGAGAATCCTAGCCAAAGGCAAATACCCAGCAGCTCCGCGGCTATCTTGTGTCATTGAAAGAGACACCATCAATGACCGCTACAAACCAAACCGGTCCGAACAGGAGTCAGACGAGAATGGTTCTGAGGAAGATGAGACTCCCACCCATGGGGGGTCACGATCTATTAGGCGATCAAAACCGCCTAGAAGAACAGATAGGTCTAATAGAAGGCGACAGGAGTACTCTGATAAGGATTCCAGGCGCCCACAGCGGGTACAGACGCCAATTGATTTTGGAGAATATGATGAAGAAGACCTGGAACTCTTTGGACAAGCCAACCCAAACAACTTCCATCCACCACTTGAGGAACCATTTGAGAACCAACAGCATCCCGAAGGTCACCTCCCTCCCCCTATATATGACGATCCTCCTGCTTATCGTAATTTCAGGAACAATGCTCGGGGTTTCAACAATAATGAGTACAATGATGTGAGACAACCCCAGGTACAACAAAGAGGGCGAGGCCGTGCCAATGATTACAGGGGCTATGACAGACGTCCTCAACAACAAGATCACTATGAAGACAGACGTCCAGCCCGCCGTGACATCAAGGTACGTATTGAAAATTTTGCAGGCGAATATGATGTTGTTGTATTTTTAGAATGGAAGCACACAACATAGCATGTCTTGAACCACTGTCACTATGAGGCTCACGAAAAAGTGGAGGTTGCCACCCTACACTTCACCGGGGCTGCAAAGACATGGTGGAATCGAGATGTGACCATGCGAGAGAGACGGGGATTTCCACCTGTCGAAACGTGGAATCAGCTGATGCACATCATGACACAGAAATATGTCCCAACTGATTACAAAAATGAGGTGCGTTTGAAGATTGCACTTGCTAAACAAGCTATGCAAATTCACAACCAATTAGTGCGCAAGAAATCTTCTCCATGGGCTTCCAATCAAAGGTATAATTCTCATGAAAGTTTGTCCAAACCTATTAAATCTACTCTAGATGTGCAGCAAAAGGTACAAGGACAAACCAGGCCACCATACAAGAAGGAAGCCACCAATACTCCCCAAGAGCCATCAAGAGGTTCCAACCGAAGTAGCACAACAGACAAGGAGTGCTACAAGTGTGGAGGGCATGGGCATATTTCTAGAGAATGCTCAAATCCAATAAAGGTGTTGCTCAATCAACAAGGTGGCTATGAGAGTATTGAGGAGGAAGATGAATATGAGGAGGCTGCACAAGATGAAGAAGATAATGATCCTTACGTTTGTGCACCTTCGGATAATGGAGGTACAGCGCTTAGCCTTGTCACGAGGAAAGCATTAACAATCAAAGAAGCCGCGCTAATGGACCAAAGGGAAAATCTATTTCAAACTAAATGCTTGGTTCAAACGGCATCTTTGAGTGTTATAATTGATGGTGGAAGTTGCAGCAATATCCTCAATGCTAAGGTGGTTCACCACCTTAATCTCCAAACAACTCCCCACCCTCAACCATATGGTCTAGAATGGATAACCGAAGGTAAGGGAGATGTGGTAAACAGGCAATGCCACATCTCATTCTCTATTGGTCCATACAAAGATTCGGTTTTGTGTGATGTTATTGCAATGGATGCTACCCACCTTCTTCTTGGTCGTCCTTGGCAGTTTGATAGGAAGACGGTGCATGATGGCCTACTCAACACTTACTCGTTCGTCCATGGAGGAAGACAAGTCACCTTGCTCCCCGTGACACCACATGAAATCCTCATGGATCATCAAGAGAGGAGCAGAAACAAGGCTATAGAAGCTGCAAAACAAGAAATTAAGGGCCCAACAACTCGGGAAACCGAGATCAACAGTAGACAATCCGCGACCGTGGCCAATGGAGCCGCGACCGCGGATCCCAAAGCCCGAAAAACAGAAACTCGCAGAGACAAATCCGCGACCGCGGGTGTCCGACCCGCGACTGCGGGCACCAACAGAGAGTTTTCCGCGATCGCGGAGACTCAAACCGCGACCGCGGATCCCAAAATCCCCGACAGTTCCTCTGTTTCGCCCTCGGTTCGAATGAAAGACCCATATAAGCATCAGTCGGGTATACAGGGACGTTGTGAGAACAGAATACTTCTGACGCGCTCTCGGGATATCACTCCAATCATTCAGGGACGTTCACCTTGCTTTCTTTTAATACGTAAAGCGTGTCTTTCGAGTAAAAAACAGGAAGATTTACCCCTTGTGATTCAATCCCTTTTGCAGGACTTTACAGATGTTTATCCCGACGACTTACCAGGTGGATTGCCTCCAGTCAGAGGCATCGAACACCAGATTGACTTGGTTCCAGGCGCTTCCCTCCCCCAACAGAGCTGCATACAGGGCAAGCCCGGAAGAGACAACTGAGCTACAAAGACAAGTTCAAGACTTGATGGATAAAGGCTATGTTCGGGAAAGCCTTTCCCCTTGTGCAGTCCCAGTAATCTTAGTGCCAAAGAAGGATGGCACATGGCGTATGTGTGTCGACTGCAGAGCCATCAACCAAATTACAGTGAAGTACAAACATCTTATTCCTCGCCTAGACGACATGCTTGACGAATTACATAGTGCTACTCTATTCTCCAAGATCGATCTCAAGAGTGGATACCATCAAATTCGTATGAAGGAAGGTGATGATTGGAAAACAGCCTTCAAAACAAAGTATGGTCTCTATGAATGGTTAGTAATGCCTTTTGGACTTACAAATACACCAAGTACTTTTATGAGATTAATGAACCATGTCCTTAGACACTTCTTAGGAAAATTTGTTGTGGTTTATTTTGATGATATATTGGTGTATAGCCGTTCATTGCATGATCATGTTGACCATCTACGACAAGTCCTAGAATGTCTTAGGAATGAGCAATTGTATGCTAATTTGTCAAAATGTGTCTTTTGCTCTACTTCTACTATCTTTCTTGGGTATGTTGTTTCTAAGGATGGATTACAGGTCGACCAAGAAAAGGTCCGAGCAATTAAGGAATGGCCAACTCCTACTACTCCCTCTATGGTAAGATCATTTTTAGGATTGGCAGGCTTTTACAGGAGATTTGTGCGAGACTTTAGCACAATTGCAGCCCCATTACACGAGCTCACAAAGAAAGGAGCCATTGTAGACTGGAAAGACAAACATGAGGCTGCATTCCTTAAGCTTAAGGAAAGTCTTTGCAATGCTCCATTATTGCAACTCCCAGACTTTCAAAAGATGTTGGAGGTTGAGTGTGATGCCTCCAATTTCGGCATTGGTGGTGTCTTGCTCCAAGAGAAAAGGCCTATTGCCTATTTCAGCGAAAAACTCTCAGGTGCGACACTTAACTACCCTACTTATGATAAAGAACTATATGCTTTGATTAGGGTATTCAAGACTTGGCAACACTACCTTTGGCCCAAACAATTCGTTGTTCACACGGACCATGAGGCATTGGCGTATTTGAAACAACAATCCACTTTAGGGAGACGCCATGCAAGATGGGTAGAATTTATGGAGACTTTCCCATATGTTGTCATGCATAAAAAAGGTAAGGAGAATGTGGTAGCCGACGCCCTTTCTCGTAGTATGTTCTCTTGACTCACCTACAAGCTAAGTTACTCGGTTTTTCATTGATAATAGACTTGTATATGCAAGATGATTTCTTCAAGCCTATTTATGAGAGTTGTGTAGATAAGGGTGAGGTGGATGACTACTTTGTGGATCAAAAGTTTCTTTAAAGACGGGGCAAGCTTTGTATCCCTTCTAGTTCTATAAGAACACTTTTGATTCATGAAGCTCATGAAGGGCGAGGACACTTTGGAATAGCCAAGACCTTAGCCGCTCTTCAAGAGCATTTCTATTGGCCACATATGATCAAACATGTCACACGATTTGTCAATGGTTGTGTGACTTGTCACAAGGCGAAAAGTCGCTCATCTTCTTCGTTGTATACACCCCTACCAATTCCCAATCAACCTTGGGAAGATTTATCCATGGATTTTGTGATGGGGGTGCCTACAACTAAGAAGGGGAGTGACTGCATCTTTGTTGTAGTTGATAGGTTCTCCAAAATGTCTCATTTCATGGCATGCAAAATGACTAATAATGCTACCGACATTAGTAATATCTTTTTTCAGCATGTGGTTAGGTTGCATGGAATTCCTAAGACTATTGTTAGTGATAGGGATGTGAAATTTGTGAGTCATTTTTGGAGAACATTGTGGGGAAAGCTAGGTACTAAACTTTTATTCTCTACTAGCTACCACCCACAGACTGATGGCCAAACTGAGGTTACAAATAGGACTCTAGGCTCACTTCTTAGGACCATGCTTCGTGCTAATCCTAAGAGGTGGGAGGACTTACTACCATATGTTGAGTTTTCCTATAACAGGGTCGTCCATTCGGCAACAGGGCTGAGTCCATTCTAGGTGGTGTACGGTCGAAATCCTTTGACCCCGATGGACATGATTCTACTTCCCTTGAAGGATGGTGAACAAGCTGCAGGAGCTAACAGGGCATAACTGATCAAGGCATTGCATGAAAGAACAAAGGAGCAGCTACAACGTCGTTCATTACAATATGAATCAAAGGCAAACAAAGGGAAGAAGAGAGTCACCTATTCCCCCGGAGATATGGTGTGGCTACACCTCAGAAAAGAACGCTTTCCGGCAAGACGAAATCACAAACTGGATGACAGAGGTGATGGACCCTATAAAATTCTAAGATCTTTTGGTCCTAATGCATATGAGCTTGAATTGCCTCCAGGTATTGGTGTTCATGGGACATTTAATATTGCTGATTTGTCCCCATACATCCCCCCGGACTTAGACATTGACGACACGAGGACGTGTCGAGGCCAAGAAGGGGAGAGTGAAACGATACCAGACATGACATTGACAGAGGCTGAAGAAGAAGAACTCATGAGCATACGCTCACTAGGCCCAGTGACCCGAGCAAGAGCAAGAGCGATAGCAAAGGCTACTCAATCAATGGTCACCAAAGGCTTAGCCAGAAACAGCGGCATCGATACAACCGAGAGAACTTAGAGCTTGACAACACTCGAGGAGGTGGAAGGCAACCGGACTCTTGGCGAAGCAACGCTGGCCTTCAAGCCAGCCTTAATAGTCAAGGGTCGAAACACGGGTCAATCCGCCATCTCGGACGAGTCGAGCCAACCGAAAGAAGCCAACATAAGCTTTTCCACGATCGCGGAAATGGCACCCGCGATCGAGGACGATGTCGTAGCCTGAGGGGCTGCCTCGATTTCCGCGAGTGATCCGCGATCGGCCCAGAATTCCGCGATCGCGGACACTGTGCTGAAGATGTGCCAAGTTTCCTTTTTTAGCGGTCTGCACTTTTAGGTCATTGTTAGTAGCAGCCTCTTTATATGTTGAACCTTCACCATTGTTGTTTTTCACGTTGAATTTGAGTTTAAGCATTGAAGTTGAGTTATCTCCTCCCTTAAACCTTCTTCGTCAAACCCCACTAATTGGATCCGGAGTTGTTCTCGATAGTGAACTGTCATCAAGCCTACCTATTGAATTCGATCATCCCTTGAGTGGACTCTCAAGACATCGAGTTCTTATTGAATTGAAAGATTCAATACTTATCAAACCCTATAAGAGTTCTAGAAGCGCCATCGACTTCCCTTTCTGCCACGATCCTTCCCGAGGGCATACGAGTCATCCCGGATTCGTATCACATGCCTGCGTGTGCATGTGAATGTGAAGGGTAGTGCTTTTGAATAAAGAAGGTTGTGCATGTGAATATAAAAGGTTGTGCATGCGAATTTTCCATTTGTTTATTCGTACCATATAAATCATTCTCACCAGATGAAAAAAATACTATTCATTATAGAGGAGACTTTTAAGTAATATAAATAGAGATTCATTAGAAAAATGTTGTTCATTATAGGGGTCTTGCCTTTTAAGTAATAGAGATAGAGACAGAAAAGGTATGGCGTAAAGCCGGTTTTGATCACATTGCTTCTTCCCCGACCATTGGCTACTTGGGAGGGATTATTGTATTATGGAAGGAATACCAACTGCGTAATAAAGGAACACCCTAGACACCATCGACACCAGGTTCATTGCCTTCAAGTACAAGAACCTAGAGTACCATTCGAAAATGTGCATTATTTTGACCTATGCTCCTCCACAGAAAAGAGATAAGGAGTAGTTATGGAACAACCTAAACCAATTTATTTCCTCACTAAATATTCCCTTCATCATCATTGGTGACCTAAACGAAATTCTCATAAGTGAGGACAAAGTTGGTGACATAGCCCCTAACCAAGAAAAGTTAAAAGGCTAAACGAATTTGTACACAAACGTGATCTTAAAGATCTTCCAACCACGGGAAATCAGTATACATGGAGAAAATAAAAAAATCCTTAATAATACTATCAAAGAAAAATAAGACCAGATGCTAGTCCAAAACTGTGTTCTTGATTGGTTCCCTGATCTCTCTACGACAAACCAAGCCTTCACTTCCTCGGATCAATGTCCGATATCATTAGACATCACAAATTCAAGCAGCTTCCAAGCTCAACCCTTTAAGTTTGAATTGATGTGAACAAGTAGAAAATACTTCAAAAATCTCATACAACAAACTTGGAGAAATGATGTCCAGGGAACCCCAATGTTTAACATTACAAAGAAAACACAAAACCTAAAAAACAAGATAAAAAATTGGAAAAAAACAAGGTTTGAGAATATTTTTGAACAACTTAGGAGGGTGGAGAGGATCTTTTGAATATCCAAAACACCCAACAAAACTCAGTTCAGGATAATCTAATAGCTAAACAGAACAATCTCCTATGTAAAAAACAGAACCTTCTCTCCTTCCAAAAATTGTTTTGTGGACAAAGAGCAAAATCCAAGCATATCAAACTCTCATATTCTAATACCAAATAATTTCATCGAATAGCAACTGGAAGACGCTCCCGATTTTTTTTTAAAGGAGATTATTACCAATGACGACACAATGGTCATGTGCATGGAGAATATAAGGCAAGAAATAAAAAACGACTTCATGAAAAGATTTACCAAACAACATATCGACCAAACTAAAATAGAAAATATTCTAAGGGATATCCATCCAAAGATTTCTGACAGTGACAATGAAAACCTTACAAAGCCTGTAACAAACCAAGAAATCATAATGGCTCTTAAAGATATCCGAGAGGTTAAGACAATAGGACCAGATGGTATGCCCTTTGGCTTCTATAAAAATAATGGGATATAGTTGGACCAGATGTTATTAAAGCAGTAAAAAGCTTCTTTCACTCTGGCAAAATTCTTAAACAAGTTAATCTTACCTTTATAACACTCATCCCCAAAAATGATAACCCACAAACTACTAACCACTATCGACCAATTAGCCTGTGTAATACCATCTATAAGATAATCTAAAAAATTATTACAGAAAGACTAAAACAAATTGTGCAAAAAATTCTCCATCCGCTACAAGGAGCATTTGTCAAAGATAGATGTATCCAAGATAATATCCTCATTGCTCATGAAATTTTCCACACATTTTAAAACGAAATCTGGAATGGGAGGATGGTTGGGCTTTAAGCTTAACATGGAAAAAGCTTATGATAGGGTTATTTGGTCATTCCTTCTACAAACTCTTAACAAGTTTGGATTCTGTGATAAATTTATCAACTGGATTAGAGAGTGCACTCAAACAATTTCATTCTCGGTTCTAGTAAACCAAGGAACCACAAACCAATTTTACCCGACCAGGGGTCTAAGACAAGGGGATCCTCTATCCCCTTTCCTATTTATAATTAGTGCAGAATCCTTACAAGGAACATCCAAAAAGCCGCACTATCAAAGAAAAATCCAATCGGGATCAAAGTCTCAAGAGGAGGTACTACGATCCCATTCTTGGCTTTTGCAGATGACATCTTCATCTTCTCGGACACAAAACAATCTACTTGTAAAAAAATCAAGGATATTATAGATGATTGTTGTGCTATATCGAGACAGCTAGTCAATTTTCACAACTCGGCCTTCCAAGTACCTAATAATACCAATAACACAACTAGACAACAAATACAGCAAATTCTACAAGTCAACCAATCCTCTACACTAGAGAAATATCTTGGATGCCTGATTATTAATGAAAAAGTGAATTATAATACCTTTTATCCATTAATTGAAAAGACTAACCACCAATTATCTAAGTGGAAACCTAATTCCCTATCGCAGTAAGGTCGTAAAGTCCTTATTAAATCGAATCTAGCAGCACAACCAAACTACATGATGCAAAGCCTCATATTTCCTAAGAAAACGAATAAAGAACTTGACAAAATCAACAAGAATTTCTTATGGGGTAAAGGTGAAAAGCACAAACCCATGATAAGATGGAACGAAGTATGCAAACCAATAGACAAAAGTGGACTTGACATTAGAAAAAGTCAAGATATGAACAATGTATTATAAATGAAACTATTATGGAAAATCCTAGTGAAACCAAACAATATATGGGTTACCATAATCAAAGAAAAATATCTGAAGGATAAGGAGATCTTAAAGTGTACAAAACCTACAAGTAAAAAGGCCTCATGGCAATGGTCCCAAATGATTAAACTTTTACCCTTTTTCAAACAAGACCTTATATGGCGAGTAGGAGATGGAGAAAACAATCAGATTCTGGGAGGATCTTTGGTTCCCGGAATCACTAATAGATCAGACCAATGAAAATGAACCAATTAACGATCAAGAGACAGTCTCATCATTTCTCAAGCCGGACAAATCATGGGATACTCAGAAATTGAAAAAATACTTCGATAATCATAGTATTAATAAAATTATCTCTTACCCCATTCCACTGAATGACATAAAAGATAGATTGTATTGGAAATATAGCGAAAATGGTTGGTTTTCAACGCATAGTGCCATGGATATGATCTATAAGAAGAGAAACCTAGATCCTTCCCACAATGAATGGATCTAGAAAATGGATATTTCACCAAAAATTCAAAGTTTCTTGTGGAAAATATCTAGGATTATACTACCTACCAAATTAAAATTAGTGGAAAGACACACCCATTCCAACAAATTGTCCCAATTGTGATAACTGCTATGAAGATGTCCACCATTTCCTATTAAATGTCCCCAAACCAAAGATATTATGAGAAGAATGGATGGTGAACTTGGGAGGATCCTTGACATAACATATGATAAAAGATAAGTCTCCATTACAACTCCTAAATGATATTAGGGACCAAACTAGCAAGGAAATATTTGCAAGAGTAGCCACAACCTGGTGGTCGTTATGGTTTTACCAGAATAAGAAAACTTTCAACGAAGAGGAATACAAAAAATTCCCATGCCTCCAAAAATTCATCTATCAACATTTAGTAGAATGGAGACAAGCCCAAACACTATCCCAAAAAGACTCCAGTAATCCCTTCTATTACCTCTAGAAGAAAAAGAAGCAATATAAAATGGACCAAACCACTCAATAACTGGATTAAAATTAATGTGGATGCCTTTGTCCCCGCTGCTGGCTCTGCATCCTATGGGATTATCCTTCGCGAGAAAAAAGGCAAGCTCGTTCACTTGGAAAATGGGAAACTTGGTTTTGTCTCACCACTGTTAGCTGAAGCCCTCTCGATGCATATGGGCATCAGAGCGGCTATCCAGCTAGACATCTCACAAGTTGAGATAGAATGTGACAACTCCGCCTTGTTAATGCCATTAATGGCAAATGGGCTTGCCCATGGAAAGTTTTAATGTCATTAATGGCAAATGGGCTTGCCCATGGGAAATTGAGCTTGTAGTTAGTGATATACTAATGGACCTGAGACATTTTGACTCTTGTCGCATTTCCTATATCTTCAAGGAGATTAATGGAGTGGCAGCAAAATTACACCACTTCTTGCATCCACCTGATCTCGCAACCTACCCAGATCTTCAGGATCTCATCCTTCGGAGTGCTCTAGGGCGTTCGGTTTCTAGATAAACAAAACCCCCTAAATGCTTTCTTCATATAAAAAAATAGAGATAGAGACAAAGATGCACAACTGTAAAAATACTGTAGCTGCTAAAAAAATACTCAGTGTAATCATCTAATTAATAACATTATGCATAAGAAAAGATGCAAGCCAAAACAGTTGGTACGGTATTAGTTTTCTACAATATGGTGACATAAATCATATCTAAACTCCCTAGATCAAAATATTATACATTTTGTATGTGGAATGGCTATGCCAGTGGTATCTCTAGTGGTGTGCCAGGGACCGGTTCCAGCACTAGTGTTCCAGGCAGTTCCTTCGACAAGAGCTCCTGCATACCATACAAATTCTTCAAACCATTCTCTACAATCTTTGTCATATACATTTAAATTCTGAAAGCATAGTTTTCTCATTACAGTCCAAAGCCATGTCAAATAACTGCAGCCTCATTCATTTATTAAGTCGTCTGGTAATTTACATCAATAGCGCATGTTAAGGTGGTGCAGAAAAATTGTGGAAGTTTATTTTGAAAGGAGAATCAAAGAATAAGGGCTCAATGGAGACCATAGAATGCTAACCTTAAATGAATCAATCGTCCCTTCACCTCGAACAATGCTTGCAAGAATTCCTTTGCTATCAAGATCACCATTTTTCATCGAAACCACAAACCTGCAAATAAAATTCAGAAGAAAAAAAAACGACCACGTTAGATAGAGTAGGCCGACATATAAACATATATTGGCAACTTAATCAACGTATAACCAACGAGGAAGAAGATGAGGTCAGTACTTCGCATTCAACAACTTTGCGAGCTTGACTGCATCTTCTTGTCCGGAGACTAGAGTAAAGCTTGGTAGAAGCTGCTTAATCACAGGAGTAATTACAATATCTGCATGCTCTTTCTTCAGACTACTTTCATTGTAGACACAATGAGGCTCATAGTATAGGCTCAACTGACTTTGAGGAGAGGAGATGATATAACTGGAAAAGTTTTACACCACAAATCAAATGAAAGAAGGAATTCGGATTATAAAATGAGGTGTGAAGAGTGTAGTGTGCAATCCTTACCCGTTTTCAGGACGCTGCCAAGGAGGTCCAAGTACTGGCCCAGCAGTGGCTCGGGCTGTGACTTTCGAACCATTTCTTCCTGCAATTTCTGTATTTTCACCAGGATCTAAATAGGTGACCTGAAAAATAACAGACTATTTTTCAGAGGTCTTGTTGCTAATGCACTTCTGTCCAACATCGTCTCATGCTCCACTATTATGAAATTGTGTGCAAATTCACTACCAATTTTTATATGAATAGAAACAACAACAACATGCCCCAATTTATATGAATAGCATGCAGCAATATTGACAATCACCCTAAATCCGTTTCCTGGCCATCTGACACCTTTCAGTACTATATTACTATTCTTGGTTATCGCTCACATTATCGGTTTAGCTATGGTGCTCCATACTTGTTCTATAGAGAAAAACCGTGGGAACTACATAATCTTCCAAAGTCCTCCACGCTGTTTTTCACTGGGTTATGGTAAAATTTTATTGCCAAAACAATATATGATCCGCATAGATAAAATCAGCATAACCCAAGACAAAGCCTTAAACAAATATACTAAAACTCTACATACATTGGCCCTCTCAGTAAGCAAAATGTTTAGAGCATCTCTTGTGGGATTTTACATACATTGGCAAAAAGTGGATCCAACAATGCCTTGGCATTAGGAGTAGCGATGACCCTGAGATTTGGATTGTTTGCAGAAAGAGGCTTCAAGGTCTTCAAATGACAATGATCGTCGAGGCTTTGAGTAATTAGCAAGCAATCAACTTCAGGAAGATCACTAAGCTAGACAGATAATAAACCCCATAAGAACAAACTGGATAGATTCATGCCCAGATAAAAACAAGGAAAAACCTCGAGATAGAATCTGAACAGAAGACCATAGAGCATTAGAGGTGGCCTGTGTTACCTGAAAGTTTTTCAAGAATTTCTTAGCAGCATCATACAACCATGGAATTCCAAAGTCCAAGTTACCCACCAAGATTGGATCAACCAGCAGTTTTACTCCATCCACTTCCCATAACCAACTGTTGCCCTAAGAAAACACGATTTCCAGAACATTATATAACAATCAGCTCTAACATGAATGATGGCTAGAATCAGCCATCAGCCATGGCATACTCTGAGAAACTCCATATATAAGGAAACAAGCAGAGAACACTATGTGATTATAACTAGAACAAAGTTTTATTCAGGAAAATGGTTAGAGCTTATTGTAGTTTTGATTATAAGTAAGAATCCTGGGCTGGGTACCTCCAAGTAAGTGAGACTGAAATTGGAAGTGGAAGAAGAAGTCAACCCTGCTGCGTTTTCTTCAGCAACAACACCTGCTGCCGATCTTTTCAGCCTGCATCAGTTCGTTCAACACAGCACAAACCATAAAAATAAAAAAAGACAAATACGAATAACAACCTAGGTTCCCCTACAAAATCTGGATGCGGAAAGACACAAAAATGTGAAACCTTCGATTGGCGAGCGTCGACGGGTTGGAGTAATTGCAAGGGAATGATACATAATTGGCGAGAGACCGCGCAGAAGTTGGTGGCAAAAGCACCCATTTTTCGCCTATTTTGCCAGAGCACGTCGTCACCAAATTGCAGTGTATAGACGTCATTTTTGTTTATCAGAATTCAGAAAGAGGGAAGGGATATGCACTTCTCCCTCTCCTTCTCCTTCTCCTTCTAGATTTGCTAACCACCTGGCCTCTTCAATTTCATTGCCTCCCCGATTTTGAAGAACTGATACAAAAATTGAATATACGTGTACGCTTGCAAACCATCAAAACGAAATTCGAAAATTCTACAACGAGATAGGTAGGCGGGCCCCAATTAAACAACACCCGCTATTCAATTTGGTCAAATTCCTGTAACTGGTCATTTAGAAATACATCTTTCTGAAACTCAACCTTGCCTTCCAATTTCTCTGCTATAAAGGACTTCGCTTTATTCCAATTTGACTGTACACTTACAACAGTATGCACCCTTTTTTTTGGTAGAACATTAGTAGATCAGTATGCACCACCTAGGTACGAAAAAGAGTGCAATTTTATGCACACTAAAAACAATCTCAATTCTAACACAGTTTCAGTTTTGCAGGCTCCAAGGCAATAATCCTTGCACTCAGTAGCATCTCAGCTTCATCAGAGCTTTGTCTATGTACAGCCGTTCCTGGGCCTCACACTATCTACATCATATAACGTGTGATGAAGAACAATGAGGTTAGTTTGGGCGAGTGATGGTGAATGAGCGGGCAGGTTTGCACATACACTCGGGCACAGGATACGCCAGCACATCTCTGTACCTCTTACCCAGCCGCGGCTCAACTTGGCCAACCGACTTTTGATGCAGCTGCTTCATGATTGTTTTGAGCTGCGTCTCTGTCAGTGATTTGTCATGCAGGAATGGAAGCATCATTCTCTTGTTTGGCTTTATAAACTTCCTGTGACCTGAATATGCTCTATGCCCCTGCAGCACAGAAATTCAAGCATCATATATGATTGTTTTTATCTAAAAGTAAGTAAGAAGAAAGCAATTAGGAAGTGACCTGCATAGCACGGCCCATATTGCCACCATGAGAAGGCAAGAAGACATCACTGTTAAGCGCCACAATGTAGTCCAAAGCAGCCAAGGCCGACGACCTATTCACAAACCCGGATAGCTCCCCGGTCTTCGCCAGCGCCTCCTTAGTCACCACATTCGGAAAGGCCCGTAGAAGTGGGCCCACAGCCCGCTCAAATCCGCCAAAGGGGTCACCTCCAGCAACATACAAATGGGACTGACTAGACGCCCCAAGGGCCCGAAGTAGCCGAGCAACATCCCCTGCAGTCAGAGGGCATAGCCCAGCAGCCTGTCTCTGGGAATAACTCATGTTCACCCGGCCCGTCAAGTACTCGGGTCGGGTAGCCCGAGCCCGACCCACCTCCGAATCAAGGTCCTTTCCGAGCCCGGTTCTGCAGCCCGTTCGGACCCAGACGTCCTTCTCGAGACGGAGGTGGACGGCAATGTAGGGGCCCTCGATCCACATTCGACGGGCTAGGCGGGACCCGAGGTCTCGTATCGGGCCCGCAAAGCGGAGGGCATGGAAAGCCACCTTGCACCGGAGCTTTTGGAGGTCTGATGGGAGATTCTTGGAGAGCTTCGAGTCTAAGCCCTTTAGTACCAACAGACCCTCTGCACTCAACTGCAGAAAACAGACGAGATTGGGATCAGAAAATGGGGTGAATTCTGTTAAGTTGTGTGGAAATGGAATTTACCTGTTTGGAGAAACGGGTTCGGATCCAGAGGGGGGAGACGTCGAAGGGGATTTGGGTTTCGATGGATTGTTTGGAGAGGAGATGGGTGGAGGGGAGAGATGAGACTACTCGGACGTCGGATTCTAGAGTCTTCTTGAAGTGTTGGGCGTCGAAAATGTCTGAGAACTCACTGGATCAACAGAAAAACTTGGTGAGAAAAACCCTAACAGAATTGAATTGAGCCCCAAATAACAAGATTGTTGTTGTACCTTTCGTCTCGCCAGATGAGATTGAGCTGCAAAATAGGGAGAACGAGAGAAGCCCTAAGAATCCTTGCGATGACGACGGCATCGACAATCTGATTCCGCTGCTGATTGAGTCCGCCGGAGACGACGACAACGAGAAACCTGCGGCGGTCCTTGGGGGATTCTCGGCGATAGTGGGGGCTGAAGTCCAGGCAAGGAAGGAATCCCTGGCCGTCAGGTTGGCGCCAGAACTCCGATTCCTCATCGGAGGCGTTATTAGAAAGAGATCGAGGTGGGAGAGGAACCATGGCGGCGTCGGAGAGGGAAGTGGAGTGTTGGTTGAGGGAAGAGAGGGAGAGGGAGGAGAGAGGGGTACAGGCAGCGGAGGAGGAGGAGGAGGCGGTGAGGGTGAGGAGAAGGACGGAGATAGAGAGGAAGGAGAGAAGAGAGAGGATTAGTGGAATTGGATTTGGGGGTGATCGGAGAAGGAGGGAGGGTTTCTTGGAGGAAGATGAGAATGGAGACAGGAATTGCAGGAGGAAGAGGGCGGCGGCTGGGTTCTGTGGAGCTGCTCGGATGTTATCCGCCGCCGTCAGCTGAATCGATCTGGCAGATCTTGGCCTTGCCGCCATGGAATTAGGCTCTCTTTTTCTCTTTCCCGGCGGTTGAGTTTCAGTGATGCTGATTTGACTGCGCAATCGATCAATTCAGTTGGAGAATTCTGTTTTAAGTTGGGTCTGGATTTTTGGCGGGAAACTGTAGACCCATCGCTTGCTGCACGGAAAGAAAGACAAGTGGGGCTATTCACCTCTGGACTGGCACACATGAGAAGAGAGAATGATTCCTACAATCAGCCCATACAAAGCAAGGGCTTCAGAGAAGATGAGAATAAGGATCAAGCCCACCAAATGTTTTGGTTGTTGTGTGTTGGTTTGAAGCCCACCAAATGGATCTCGAAAACA
Source organism: Oxyria digyna (assembly GCA_029168935.1). Classification (NCBI taxonomy): domain Eukaryota; kingdom Viridiplantae; phylum Streptophyta; class Magnoliopsida; order Caryophyllales; family Polygonaceae; genus Oxyria; species Oxyria digyna. The sequence continues at coordinate 27,052,258 of JAPVLV010000013.1, forward strand.
AACTCCAAACAAGAGCAAGAGAGAAACAAATCAAAATCGGCCTCCAAACCAGATCTCAATCTCAAACAGAGAAAAACAAATCAAATATTTGTGTTTTATTTCTCCTCATTCGGCTCCTTTGATGCACCTCTCGCAACCCATCAGAGATCGACCGAAACACCTTCCGAATTGGAACCAACCTGGCCTCGAGGAACCAACCTGAAGGCTCTGCGGCCATGAGAACGGAGGTTGGCACGCTCCTCCTTGGCGGCTGGGTCCTTGACACACTCGAGGCAATCAATTTGATAGCGGAGGTGGTGGAGGTCATGGGTCCGAGATCGACGACGGTGGGAGGGAAAGGTAGAGATGTGACAGGGAAGGAGGCGTGAATGGTGATTAGGGTTTGGAGATGGAGGCTGAGGAGATTTAAGTCGAGAGAGAGAAAGAAGTTGGAAAATTAGGGTTTATAAGTTTGAGTTATGAAATTGGGCATATTAATGGGTTGATATACGAAATGGAAGAAATTGGGCTTACTAATCCGGGGTTTAATTTAATCCGGGTTAATTTGGGTTTATAGGTGAATTTGTGGTAAGTTAGCTTAGTAAAACCGGAAGAAATTTAATAGAGTTTTAGGTGATTAATGAGTTAATGGTGAAATATTAGACGAAGAAGATGATGTAGATGCTTGATGTGATTGATAAAGTAATGTTAGGGTATTAATAAAATAAATTAAATAAGGGTATTATGAGAATAAATTAATGGATAGAAATGAAAATGTGACTCACTTTAGGGTGAAATGCGTATGTTACTCGGGTCCTATTATCGACAATATTATCAAACTTGTTATTAGTTATACGCATAGGAATGTTGGACATCATTTGTTTTGAAAACTTGCGAATTACTTCGTAACATTTATGTATTCCAGTTGGGAATTTCAGATTCTTTGTCAAGTTCGACTAATTGGGTGATCATTGAATTCTCGGGACTCATCGCGTTTTATCGAGATTTTTAGAAACCAACATCTAAGATTGATTTAAGTATTTTATCTACTCCGGTAAATTATTTTCTATTTTCTCTCATGGACCTCACCTCCTCCTTCTATATTTCTCTTCCCCAATTAATTTATGAGCTTTTGTACTATATCTCCTCCTTCACTCTCGAACCTTCCCGCAACCTCCTTGGTTTCCAACTTCATTCTCCTTCACGCTGCACCTTCTTCCATCTTGCTCCACTCTTTGTTCCAGCCACATGAGCTCAGCCCGTACAAGAACCAAGCCCAGCCGTGCAGCTCAGCCTTGGTCTCGTCCTACTCTGCGCAGCAGTTCGCGTCGAGTGTCTCTCTGCGCAGCAGCTGATCGTGCAGCTCGTCTCAGATGTCGTAACAGTGGCCACCACCTCCACCATTGGCTGCCCGTCCCCGCACCATCGCAGTTCCTCATTCCAGCCCAGCGAGGCCTCTGCGCAACAACTCTCTGCGCACAGCTTGGTTGTGCAACGCAGCGGCGCTTCCTCTGAGCCACCTCAGCCAGCTTTCACCCTCCTTACCAATTAATGCAATTGTAAGATTTATCCCCCAAATCCCTAGAACCCTAATTTATTTGAATTGGGGGTTTATGTTAAACTGATCTTGAGTTGAATACGGATGGAATTGATGGTTTCTTATGACCTAATTGATGTGGTGGAAGGTTTAATTGCATTGGATTTGGAAGTTCGAAGCGAAAGTTCGAAGCTTAGACATCATGTTTCAGCTCTGGAATTTCTGGGCATATTCTTTAGCAGATAAAAATATTTGGCTGTCTTCATAAGGTAAGAAATCTCCTTGCGAATATGTGGAACTTTACAGATCATGATTTGGACTTCTAAATAAAAAGTTATGCCTAAATTTGCGTTGTAGTGGCGGTTTGAACTAGAGTTCACGCCGACTTCGCAGAGTCGGGGGAAAAGGCTGAATAGGAGATTGCAATACAAGGATTTTTTGTGTTGAACTTCTCTAAGGCAAGTTATCATGAATTTTATGAACTTAGTATAAATTTTGGATTCCCGATTTTACATGAATATCCCAATTATGATTGTTCGATGATCGTGCTTAGGACTTGTTAGTATATGCTAATTATAATTTCTATCATCACATTGCCTTGCTTAAATTTACTTGGATGTTAGACATATTTAATTTAGAGTTTAAGTGTTAAATATTGGATTGACCATTATGTTTGTGTTGGGCGATTATGATTGATGAACTATGACAATGCTTATAAGGATATGAATGATGTTTGAATGTTGGTAAGAGTTGGTTTGTGTCATGGTTTATGGATCTAGCAAGCTGTGAGAATCCATCTTTTGGATGTGTGTTGATGAATCTATTTGTACAAACGTTGGGTATATGACGTATGGTGTTGCTTGTGCCGTGTATGCATACTTGTTGAAAGTGATTCGGGCATAGATGTCCAAGTCTTATGCCGTTGAAATGGGTTATTTTCATAATATGACTTTTATAAATTGGGATTAATGCGGGTAAGGATTGTTCCAATTCCCGCTTAATGGCAAACTGGTTTTCCTTGTTGACGGCTATGAGAGCCTCCTCGACTTGACTTGGTTAAGTGGGTCGAGAGGTACTTTGCCAATGTTCAGGAAGGAAGGGTCACTTGGCCTGTGATGCCTCCTCTTCCCGTTGGTAAAGGATTCGTTTTCTCAGGTTTGAGAATTAGAAGGTACCTTCGTGTCCGAGACAGGCTCGGGCATGTTTTCGTCGATTTCAACCCTTCTTATTTAAACAAAGTTGGTTTTCCGTTTTTGTGAAGTTTTCATAAAACCGCGTACCCGGGTATGAATTTAGAAATGTTGATTTATGCTTTGAATTTAAGTTGAGCTCATGTATGACATATGTGAATTCCTTCTCATGGTCATGTGTTGATCATTTTGTTCGCCGAGTATTAGGTACTTGACATCTTCTGTATTTAATTGGTAGATTTTGTGTTCGTATGTGACATACCGATTTATGATTAATGCTTCCATTCTAAGGATAACATGTGTGGATCACGATTGATATTGGAATGTGATATGTTTTGTATTTGGACATGGTTCATGGATGACAAGTGTGGTTTCCCTTCCAATGATTATATATTGATTGAGTGTGGATGAATATTAAATTCTAGCATATTGGTGATGTACAGTTGGTATGATACACGTTCATAAAAAAGGATAGTGGCCCATGACCGATGAATCCATTCCATGCACCAACATAATGTGGTCGATATTCGTGGATTGTGAATCTTTTATTTATGCTATGTTCATATACATTTATTGATGACTTGTTAGTCCGGTTTTGGACTAACCCCCATTTGTATGAGGACTTTTGGTTGTGCTTTTCATAACCAGGTAACATGTTGGAATAGATCGTGGAGGTGACCAGGCGACACGTGGATGAAGTTAGGATGGGATATGGTTTATGTTTTGTGTATATTTGAAGGTTTAAATAAATAATAACTTTGACTTAATTACTTTAGGCGTATTTGATGGATGTTAAGTATCGAACAAGTTGATATTTTGATGGCTTTGGTAGCCTTGTATGATATATGTTTAGATTATGTTTATCAGCATGGTTGATATCTTTAGCCTGAAGTTCCGTAAGGAAATTCCTGGCGCCGTAACTTCCCAAGTATTATTTAATTGGGGTGTTACAAGGGGACACCCGAAAAGGAAACGAGACAAACTTAAAGAGACGGAGGGAGTAGGAGAGAGTGCGCGACACAATGACTCGTTAGTAGTTTTAATTTAATAAAATCAGCCCCTCTTAGCTTTTATGTGTTTTATGTAGCTCCTGATATAAGCGTTCTTTTTTTATTATTCTCTCGTTAGTAGTTTTAAAAAGATTATATGGTAAATCTTGTTTGTGCGAGTTATTCTTGGAGTGGTGTATCCTTTTACTCAGGCTTGGAGCCATATAATCTTTTTCTCTGTTTTGACCTTTCTGTTCTCGGTTTTTTAGCTCTTGTGGTAGTCCCATGTATTGTTAAGTCATATCGGTTACTTCATCCCAACCTGTTGGGGTAAGGAAATACCAATCCCGACCACCCCATACCCCGTTTTTCGGGATTTAATGGGGATTGTTGTTGTTGTTGTTGTCTCTACGCACGGATCTCCTCTTCGACCTCAACACCCTCTGCCTCGCCCTCACCTTCGTCATTTATTCCTCCGACTCTTCGGCGAACATCTCCTCCGACCGACGACTCCCCGCTCAATCCTCCGGTCCTCCGTCTCGGCTCGACCAAGGTTACAATCCTCAACCTCGATAGTCCAACGAACTTCTCCTCCAACCACGACTCCATCGCTAGAATCATTGAATACATGGAGATTCTATCTTCATCCCTTCATCATTGTTGTCGCCTGAAGGTCTCAACTCTCCCGAGATTTGGAAAGCCTTCGCGTCTCCACCGGAGGAAAATGAGCCGGATTCCGTGTAGGTAAGGATGTGCAAGGTGTTCGACGAAATTCCCTAAAGAAAGGCTATTAATTTTCAAACTTTAGTTGGCTGATTTGAGGCAAAAGTAACAACTCCCAATTCTATGTGGGATAAATGAGACTACTGTACTCAAATGAATTGCAAGAAGTTGACTAGATTTAGATCAAATTGTTGATTGTTGTTAATGTTTTAGGCGGAATGAACTGAGCAAGAATGATGAGTAAAGTAACACGAGAACTTGATTGACGATTTGGATCCTCAATACAAAGTCCTAAGTTTGCACCAAGGAAGGTTACAGAGAGCTTTTGGTATGATTGCAGCGTGAGAAAACATGAATGAATAATCTATCTTATATATCAGAATAAGAGGAACCCTAATTGTGTCGTTGAAAGCTAGCAAAGATCCTCCCGAGAATCTCGGAGATCCTCTAACTACCTCCTCGTCCACGTCGTTCATGTTGAAGCCCTATCTCTCCAACGGTCTGATCTTTTTTCCAGAAGGAACATCTAGGCTTGGGCTTCTTGCTGGATAATGAGCTGAAATCCAGCTCAACAATTTGCCCCAAAAGAAATTGTTAATGCAACCATGGATTGACGGTTTCTTTTCCCCATGTCCATCTAGCCCTATACGTGTACGCCGATCTCCCATGTTTTTTGAATTTGCAGTTACTGCCTTATGTCTTTAAATTGGATGTGATGTTTAAGAGACCATGCGTCATTGTTCTTCTACCGTATTCGAGTCCCAAGTTAATTACTTCACCTTCTTCTCTTCTTTCTTCCCCAGTTCTTCTCCCTTCATCTTCCATGGCATCCATCCCTGAACCAGAGCCTACCAGTCCTTCCCCTAACCTTCTGATCGATCAAGAGGTTGTTCCCAATGAGATAACTAAGGCAGAATTGAAGAGGTTCCGACAGCGGTACGGATTTCCAACTGGTTCGACGCTCCAAGTTCCTAGATCTGATGAGAGGGTTGATGATGAGGACGAAGAATGGCTATGTTTCTTCGAGTATCCCTTCAAGATTGGGCATGTTTTCCCCTTCTCTAAACTGTTCTAGGATGTCCTGGAGAAGTACGGCCACGCATGTTGTCAAATCATGTCGCATGGCTGGAGACTGCTTAGGGTTCTGGATCGTTTGAATGATAGATATTCGGGTCTCAAGTTTGATTTCTCGGCTTTTGACTATCTCCACTATCCTGCGACTCTGAAGTCCTACATGTATAGTTTTAGGACAAGGTACGGGTACAACGCCGCCGCCCTGGGCATGAGTCCTAACGACAGGGGTTGGAAAAGGCGGTTCTTTTTTGCTAAGACCTTGTCGCTAGGGACGGGGGAAGGTTGTGGCTTCCTGAAGGCGGTTTGGTTGCGTCAAGGTTTGTGTCTTCCCAGTGTCCGTTCTTTTCAACAGTGCTTTAACTTTTTCTTACTTTCTCTTTTTTGCAGTCCCTAAAGAACCGAGTAGGTCGCCTGACCCGATCCTCGAAGCCAAGTTGGAGGAGATCTTTGTTGTCCTAGATTCTCACCGAACTTTCAAGAACTTGACCATCGCCTCGCCTATCCCACTGGATAACATGGCTCCTACTTCGTCGCCCTCAAAGTGTAAGTGTCTGATTTTGTGATGCTTTGTCGAATGACGAATTTTTGCTCACCGTGAAGCTATGTTGTGTAGCGACCATGACTAGGGCAGAGCGACATCGCCCGTGTGTCCTTCAAGAGCCTGATGGTTGTCAAAGGCAAAGGGAAAGTCACGACCTCTAATGCCTTGCCTCTTATGCCCAAAGTCGGAGACAAGAGGGAAACAGAGGAAGTCATTGACCTATCGCGCGATGTTGTCAAAATACCCTAAAATCACGTGAATGATATCATTACTAGTTTGGCGTGTCAATCTATATTCCTGCACAATGTTGCATTTGTTTTGATTTTAGTCATGATCATTGATCTTATTCTAGTCTAAAGACTTATTCGTAGTAATGTTTTACTCTATTAGCTTGTCTCATTAGAACTAAATTTATGGTAACAGAATCTAAAAAGTGTTTAAACCAACCCACTTTCCTAATCATTCTTGTGAGGATGAATTTTTAGATGATGATTGAGGATGATGCACACAAATGCTATAGTTAATGCACACACACATATTATAACTCATGCACATGGTATTTGGTGATCTACACCATCTGTGACACATGCACACAGTGTGTGCATTAATTATAACTCGTGTGTGCATGAGTTATAACGCTTTTGTGCATCATCCTCAGTCCTCATCTAAGGTGTTGAGATGTAATGGGTTTTGATTAAAAAACAAACATCCACTAATGATTTACTTGAATGCATAGGTATGTCTACTAGTGGTTACTGGAACAAGAGAAGTCTTGCTAGATCACATGTGACGTAAGGTTACGTCGAATGGAAGAGCGAAACCCTAGTGTATTGTTTAGAGTAGTTATACGAGTGTTAGAGATTGAGATTCAAGTGAGAAGAGTGATGCAAGTTCTATTGTAATCAAGAAATCAATAACACAAGTAGACTCGTTCAAAATCTCTCTAGTGAAAGTTAGAGGGGAGTGGTTTTTCACTTCGAAGTACTTATTGGTATTCGGGGTGTTTCCACTATACATCATTGTGTCAAGGTTTGATTATCTAAAGTTGTTTACTTTCTTACCGTTTTACGTACCAGGGAACAAAGTCTTGTTCTAGGGTAATTATTACTAATCGATCCAACAAGTGGTATCAGAGTCTGGTCTGTAGATTGTTTGAAGGTTATTTGCAGAAAGAATGTCTCAAAACAACTCAAAAGGACTACGAATAAGCTGTACAGGAGAAAGATGAAACCTTGGAAGACTTCAATGCAAGATTAGAAGGATACGTAAATCAGATGGAATTTCTAGGTGAAGAAATCCCCCAATGGAAAGTCACCTATCAATTCATGCAAGCACTAAATGTTAAAAGGAATGAATTCATCAATGCTCTTCAAGCACAAAGCGACATCAAGGAAATCTCTCAAGAAGACATTGTTTGTCTACTCAAGAGTCATTCAGGAATTCTTGAAAATCAACTCCTAGCAAGGAAGGAAGCTGACAAAGGAAAATCAATTGCCTTGAAGGTAGCCTGGTCTCGAAGAAGATGATACAATTGCTCTCATCACAAGGGCCTTCAGAAAAGCATGGAGAGGCGGGAAAGAAACACTGCGACCCGTTGAAAGAAATCAGGAATTAAAAGAAGTCATCTACTATCATTGTCAGAAGGCTGCACACTTTGCCAAAAATTGCTACAAGAAAAAGGTTGGAGAACTTCCAGTCCCTGAGGGGAAAGGTGCAGTGATGGCAACTTGGGAAGATACATAATCAGAAGGAGACACATGTCTCATGGCAACCAGAAGCGACCAAGACGACATCAGTACGTAGTGTGCCAAACTACTCGTGGTATAGACAGCGCATGTTCATGCCGCTTGACAGGGAACAAAGAATGGTTCCAAATGTTAAACATCCAAAACGGAGGCTCTATAACCTTCGGAAACAAAAGCAAAGGAGAAGTCTTAGGAACATGCAAGGTAAGTATCTCTGACAAACTCTCTATCAATAACGTGAATTTAGTAGACAACCTAGGTTTTGACTTGTTAAGCGTAGCTCAACTGTGTCAAAGGGGGGAAAATAGAGTTGTGTTTACTACTAATGACTTTCAAGTTGAGAGTTTAAGTACAGGAAAAGTTATCCTCAAAGGAATTTGCACCAACAACATCTACATGATTGACTCCACCTTCATTCCTGAGGAATATCTACGTTTCACAATAGTGAAAGAGGATTCCCTCCTATGGCACAAACGATTCTTTCATGCTGGGTTGTCACACCTTCAAAAACTGCATCAAAAGGACCTGGTGAAAGGTCTACCGAAAGTCGAAGCTATCCAGGATATGGTGTGTACCTCATGCATAAGAGGAAAACAAGTAAGATCTCCTTCAAATCAAAGAAAGAGGTAAGTACGTCTCGTCCCTTAGAAATGATTCACACGGACTTATGTGGACCTACGCGTACACAAAGCCGTGGAGGAAATAGGTATGTCTTTTTAATTGTGGATGATTACTCTAGGTACACTTAGACCATATTCCTATCATCCAAGGTTGAGGTTTTTGCAGAATTTGAAGTATGGTTGAAATCAGTGGAAAATCGACTTGGAGTCACCTTAGTTTCTATTCGTACTGATCATGGAACAGAGTTCGAAAACTCTCAGTTTCATTCCTTGTGCAGGAACAAAGGAATAAATCACAACTTCTCGGCCCCAAGAACTCCACAACAGAATGGAGTAGTGGAGAGAAAGAACAGAACATTGGAAGATATGACAAGAACTCTCCTAATCTATAGCAATCTTCCATAAGCTTCTGGGATGAAGCACTCAACTCCTCATGCTACATGCTAAACAGGGCTACTCTTAGACCCCTCATCAACAAAACAACATATGAGCTTCTGAATGGAAGAAAGCCAAATGTTTCTCATCTCAAGGTCTTCAGTTCAGATGCTTTGTTCATAATAACGGGAAGAAAAACTCGGGGAAGTTTGATCCAAGGAGCGAAGAAGGGTCATTCATAAGATACTCTATCCAAATCAAAGCCTACAAGGTCTACAACAAGCGAACAAGAAAAATCAAAGAAAGTATTCATGTAATCTTTGATGAATCCACCATGGCTGGTAAATATGTACAAGAAGGAGACAGTATGCCCTACACTCAGGAGGACAACTTTGACTTAGTGGAAGTTACAAATCTTGGTGAGCAGAGTTCAAATGGAGCAATTCTGGCTCCAAACCAAGAACCAACAAGCTCGCCTGAAAACAATTCAGAAGGAACACAAGAGAGCTCTTCAGAAGAAACAAAGAATGGAAGTGATGAGGAAAATAACAGTCTTCCTGAAAACCAAGACGTCAATTCTCCAACAGGGAACACACCAGAGGAAGTCACAAGCGAAGAAAATCCCACTGAAACAAGACGTGCCTCTCGAAGCGCTGGACCACCAGGTTGGTTGAATGAATACATATGCAATGCAGTCATTAAAGATCCCTCGCCTTCGGCCACAACTGAGTACAACTCCAGTGAAGGTTTGTCATCTCCCTTACCTTCAAATGAATTTTGTGCTTTCACCTCCTTTGTTTCCCTAGCAGAACCAAAAACGATCGACGAAGCTCTCAAGGATCCTGAATGGGTCCAAGCAATGCAAGATGAGCTTCATCAGTTTGAGAGAGACTTGTCCCCAATCCTGGTAACAGGACCATCATAGGGACTAAATGGGTATTCAGAAACAAGTTGGATGACAAGGGGCAGGTCACAAGGAACAAAGCAAGACTGGTTGTCAAAGGATACAATCAACAAGAAGGAATATAATGCAATGAAATGTTTGCTCCTGTTGCAAAACTGGAAGCCTTAAGATTACTAATTTCATACTCAGCGCATCATGAATTCTAACTACAAAAAATGGATGTAAAGACTGCTTTTCTTAATGGGGAACTGAAGGAAGAAGTCTATGTGGAGCAAACACCAAGGTTCGCTGATTCTGCTCACCCTGACCATGTGTACGTACTGGAAAAAGCTCTTTATGGCCTCAGCAAGCTCCTCGGGCATGGTATGAAAGGCTATCTCGATATCTGTTGTCCAACGATTATGTTCGAGGTGAAGTGGACAAAACTTCGTTTCTGGTGAGGGAAGGAAAGGATACTCTGGTCGTGAAAGTCTATGTGGATGACATCATCTTTGGCTCAACAAACATCACATCGGTTGAGAAGTTTGTCAAACTTATGAAAAGCGAATTCGAGATGAGCATGGGTGGGGAGCTTAAATTCTTTCTTGATCTACAAGTTGTGCGAGGTGATGACCGTACTAGAGTCCATCAACAGAAATATTTCAGAGAAGTAGTCAAGAAATTTGGGATCTCGAACTCCAAGCCCTATGCAACCGCAATCTTTCCAAACGACTCCATCGGCAAGGATGAAAACAGGAGCAAAGAAGACCAATCTCTTTATAGAGGAATGATAGGATTTTTGTTGTATCTGACTGCCAGTCAACCTGACATAATGTATAGTGTGTGTTTGTGTGCAAGATTTCAACCTGATCCAAGAGAAACTCATATTGCAGCAATCAAGAGAATCCTAAGATATTTAAAGGGAGCAGATAACTTGTGTCTATGGTATCCTAGGGGAGGAAACTTGAGCCTCGTTGGATACACTGATGTTGACTTCGCTGGACACAGAGTATATCGTAAATCCACATATGGCATGGCTCAATTTCTATGTCCATGTCTTGTTTCTTGGGGATCAAAGAAACAAACCACAATTGCTCTTTGCACCGCCGAAGCTGAATACATCGCAACTGTTGCTTGTTGCTCACAGTTTTTATGGCACGTGCCCGTTTGAATGGTTGAAGAAATAAGGAAATAATATCTATAAGGAATATTTCCTTGTATATAATATTTCATTATACACAAGAGACGGCGTGCCTATTGAAGATCAAAGTTGAAGACTTGGAGATCAAGTTGGAATATCACGGAAAGAAATAATATTGCTTAGGAAGAGATTTCCTTAGGAAGGAATATTAAATTCTTATGATAAGATTTATGGTAAAAGATAGGACGGCTAGATATTGTATTAGGTTAGAGCTATTTACACTACTAGAAACACAGTATATTGCCCTGAATTTGCCCTTGAAAATGCTCCTAAATATAGGCACGAAATACGCTTAGTATCGAATTTACCCTCGATTTTAGCCTCGAATCTGAATTTCATGCAAAAAGGACTGAGGCTAAATTTACCCTCAAAATCAAATATCAAGGGTAAATAACCTCGAAATATATTTCAGGCTATTGTCGTGACTATTAGCCACGAAATAATTAGTAGCCAAATTCATTACTATATAGGTGCGAATATAACCTCGAATATGAATAGAGGTTATAATAACAACTATTTCTTCCTGGCTACATAGGATAGTTTTTTACCGTTAATTATGTTGTAAGGTATATTTGAGGGTAAATAACTACGAATTTAACCTCGAATTTAGTCCTAGTTATCACTACTACAAAATAAATTTAGCCATATACTATTTTTCAAAGTACATTTAAGGGTAAATAGCCTCAAACTTAACCATGTATATATCCATGAAAAATTCGAAATTCAAATAAAAACATTTAATACATTACATATGACTTTTTCTATCAAAATGCAGCACCTGTATAAATGAAATTTATAGCATCAAAACCATAAAAAGTAACACATTCACATGCTAGATTGCATAATATCATAACCATATAAGTGAAACATTCACCATAAAGAGTATGGTCATATACATCAATTAACCTACTTAAAAGTATGTAGTCATTTGCAAGACAATCCTAATCAAAAAGGTAATAATTGTATCTTGCAATATTAGCCAAAAAGAAACAAGTCTAAACTCTTGAAGTCAATAAAGCTTGAAGGTACTAGTTAGAGTTGGAGGTTGGATTTCCTTGAAATCTAAGGAGTTGCTCCAGAATTTTCATCTGGAATTCCTGTTGTTGTTGTTGTTGTTGTTTCTGCTGATTCATAAGCTCGACCAAGGTTGTTCGGAGCTCTTGAATCTCTTCTTTTAAGGGCTGAACTTGAGTCTCTTGAAATGCTTGTGAGGATTGGGTTTGGATAATAGAAGAGCTGTATATCCTAGTTCGAATAAGAGCTTTACCTTGTTCTCCCAAAGCAACAATCTTCTTCTTTTGAAGTCCATCACATGCTTGAATCCATAATTCTGTCTCAGTTAGGCTAGAATTAGCTTCTCCAAAATCAGATGCACCAATTTGAGTGGTAGACAAACTATCAAACTTTTCCTAAACAACGTAAATGCATCAATTAGGGGAAAATTCAGCAGATAAAAAACATTTGCAGCAGTAGAAAACATACGCAGCAGTAGAAAACATTATGCATATATAACGGTGATCAAACATGGAGCTTCAGCGAAAATTCAGCAGTAGAAAATTCAGCAGAATGAATATACATATATAATGGATCAAATAGTGTAAATGCATCAATTAGTGTGCTTCTGTGTTGTACAACAAGTAAAAAATATCATTACTGTTGTCTGCTTACTCCAATTGAATCAGTAACTTCAAAATTCAGATTCTAATATGAAAAAATGAAGCAAACTCATATTCTAATCAGTAACTTGGTATTAGACTAAGCAAGCAAGAGACTACTTCCAATTGAATGATCATTGTTGTCTGCTTAAGTAGTCAAAATCAGATTTGTTGGAGCAAATCAGTAACTTCAAAACATTTAGCAAACTCAACATAACAAGCATTTCCAATATGAAAAAATGAAGCAAACTCAGATTCTAATCAGTAACTTGGTATTAGACTAAGCAAGCAAGAGACTACTTCCAATTGAATAATTATTGTTGTCTACTTAAGTAGTCAAAATCAGATTTGTTGTAACTTCAAAACATTTAGCAAACTCAACATAACAAGCATTTCCAATATGAAAAAATGAAGCAAACTCAGATTTTAATCAGTAACTTGGTATTAGACTAAGCAAGAAAGAGACTACTTCCAATTGAATAATTATTGTTGTCTGCTTAAGTAGTCAAAAACAGATTTGTTGTAACTTCAAAACATTTAGCAAACATAACAAGCATTTCCAATATGAAAAAATGAAGCAAACTCAGATTCTAATGAGTAACTTGGTATTAGACTAAGCAAGCAAGAGACTACTTCCAATTGAATGATTACTGTTGTCTGCTTAAGTAGTCAAAATCCAGTAACTTCAAAACATTTAGCAAACTCAAAATAACAAGCATTTCCAATATGAAAAAATAAAGCAAACTCAATGCATTAGCAAAAAAATCAAAAATACAAAAAACTTGCATTGACAAGTAATATCATACTAACCAAAAGTGCAGCTGGTATTGTCCATGTCCATGTCCCATCTTCCTTTTGCCAATACTTTCGAACCATATCAGAAATTTTAGGCCTTTTTCCAGATTTTTCCTCCTTGGACCATAAAAAAGTTTAGCTATAAAACTAGAATTATATGAAGTTAAAAAATAAAATGAGTTTGGATGTGGACTTACAATTCTTTTCATATGAGTGGTCAATTTGCATGACCCCCCTTGATAAAACCCAGAATCAATAGCCTTTGGTGTGGACCTATTTTGCTTATTTACAGCAGCTTGTTTCACCATAACAAGGTCAGTTTTTCTCTTATTCTCAATAAGAGCCCATTGTTGCTTAGTTACAAAGCCGGCTCTTGTATTTCTTTTACGGCATGACTTGAACACATTTGTAATGCTCAGTCCAGCTTGATGTAAGAAAGTCTTCTTCATTTCAGATGTAGAGACTGTCCAATAGAAGAATTTCTGCATTGAAATTGTTTAAGACGCTATTAGTTATTCAGTTTTTTTACAAGGAAAAAAGATAATGTAATTACAAAATACATCATAAATGAAATTCACCTCAAACTCTTCAAACCACAAATCCTTAATATCAGGATCTACTTTTCTGATACTTGTCCAGGTTCCAGTGAAGTGACTTTGAACAATTTCCTTCATCTTTGAAAATGTTGGTTCACGTGGAGAAAAATCACTACAGAAAAATGTAAAATAGGTCAATTGTCCAGTTTTTAAAGTAATTTATCCATTATAAAGTAAGTTAATCACTAACCGGCCTTTTTGCGCAATCATCCCTACAAACTCCTTTTTTCCAACACTAGGGGATGATCCATCTACATTTGCAGTCTCATTAATCGAAGTTGGAGTTGAACCAGTTTCATCTCCCTCAACCATATCATCCAACCCTTCCTCGACGATATTGTTGTTTGACAATGGACTGTTGGAAACAGTTGGCAAATTAGAGTGTCCTCTCCCTATAGACACTGAAGGCGAAGAAACTGCACGTGGGGCAGTGTTTTCCAAAGGACTTTGGTTGCCTTCACCTCGACCAGGAGTGGAAAACAGAAAACGTGCACAACGATCACGACTGACACCATGGCAGTAATCCTAAAAAATATTTTCAACAAGTGATAAAATGTCAATCCATTAGAATATATAATAAAAACTAAGAGCTATGTTACTGAAGTATATTGTAAGACAAACTATTATGGTTTCAAGTTTGAAATTTCCAAATTTTGTATCCTCCTTTAGAAACTCATCCAGAGTTCTCTGTGCAGGATGAAGAGTTGTACCGGTTATTTTCTGGTATTAACCAAGTTGGTTCTAGCCTTGAAGCAATTAGAGTTGTTAGAGACACTCATACCAGTCTCGGAAAGGGCATTGCATATGTCTTGCTCAAAACAAGGGTATGTTATTCAATTGTATGCCTCTGGTATAATATTTCTGCAATCCTAAATAATGTTTGCATTTTTTGCTGGTTTATAAATTTATGCACTATACACAGAAAAGAGTAAAAGTAGATCTGCTAACATTCTTCCTAGCTTACTTGATGTAAATAAGCTAATGAATGATATCAGAGTTCAGTTCATCCCAGTTTCTCAAATCGGCATCTACAAAAATTCATATGCCCACAACTCTAATTTTACAGGAAATTAAAAAATCAGCACAACATACAGAGAGTTGAATCAGTCAAGCTATAGAAGAACACCATGACATGGTTGAGGAGGAAGAAGAAAGACGAACCTGGAGAGGAGAGGCGACCTGAAATCGATCGACGATGAACCTGGAGAGGATTTGGGGATGCAGCTCGGAGATGAGAGACCCGCTATTGAGCCTGAAGAGGAGAGACGGTGGAGAGGAGTGCAAGGGGAGAAGAGAGACAGTGGAGAGGAATGCAAGGGGAGAGGAGAGGCTGAATTCGTTTCGGCGGAGAGGAGAGGCTGAAATCGCAACTACAGACACTATTTACGGTTTCATATTTATATGACATAGAGAAAATTAGTATAAAAACAATTGGAGGGCTCAAAATTTCAACAAACCGGGAAATATCTAAATTTCTGCCGCCAATATTAGTGTTTTTCAATTCATACGGACTATATAAGAAACACAGATTCCACAGTCAAATAAAAACATTGCAATGGTTTTTATAATTAGTCTTGGCAAATTCATAAACATTATAAATAGATAATAATAGTTCAATCATCATCTTCTTCTTCAAACTCATCTTCGTTATCGATATCATTTCGATCATCCACTTCGGTATCTGTATCAGAAGAAAAATCATCCTCTTCATCATCATTTTCATGCTCATTCTCTTCTTCGGTGCTATCTGAATCATATCCATCTTCATCGTCTACATGATTTGGATCTAATAGATCTCTAGGTAACTCACCAATTGATGCTCCAGTGAATTGATTTCCTTGAAACTCGTCTTGTTGTAATGGCTCGTGATTAGCTTCCTTTTCTATCCATCTCTCCTCAATTCTACTTCGAGGTTTTGTCTTACAGACAACCCTCCAATTTGTACGAGCACCACTTGCTCCTGGATAGTCTGCATAGTAAACTTAGGTGCATTGTTGAGCTAGGACAAAAGGCTCGTAGTTGTTGTATCATTTCTTCACATTAATCTCTTGCAATTGGTACTTTGGGTGAACATTTGTCCCAGTTTTTCTGGTGGGGTCATACCACAAACACTTATATAACACAACCTTCTTGCACGGCAGACCAGTGAACTCAAACTCTAAGATTTGATCTATCTTCCCGAAAAAATCAGATTGAGAATTACCAATTGAAGCTTGAACACAAACACCACTATTCATGGATAATTTTCCATGACCACACTCCTGAGTTTCAAATTTAATTATATCCATTTATGTAGTACGATGGCCATGAAAGCACTTTTCTACGTGGTCCTCGAGCTAGACTATATATCAGAGGTGTAATATCATATCGAGGTTGATTCGATACCTACATTTGTAATATATATCCATATATATATATATGTAAGATAGATAGTTATTTCCTCTCAAAAAAATCATAAAACAAAACATAGTATGACATATATAAAACAAATTAAAAGTGTTGATATAGAAGTACTTACATCATTTTTGAACCATGGTAGAAATTCTTTGCCAAGAGCGTTTTCACCATATATGGTCGATTGTTGAAATCGCCTGCATATGAAACATACATGAATTATATAGAGAGGATACTTACAGACATATATGGTATGTACAATTACTTACTCGATATATGGGTCAACTTCTATGCAGTTGAGCAAGATGTTAGTGTGTAATAGATGCAGATCTCTTTCATCATTCATCCATAACACCTTAGCTTTTCCGCCAGGACGACCTGGATAAGTGAAGATTGAAATTTGAGGATAATTATCATCAAGTACTTGAACATCATTCATAGCAAGCTTCCGTCTCTTGCAAAGGTCTTCAGAACTAGGATAATGCTTTGTGAAATTTGTAGTCTCCTCCAGTAAATATGCCTCAACTATAGATGCCTCTACGCATTTTGGGTTGCTCATTTTCTGCTTCAAGGTAAACAAGAATCTTTCAAAAGGATACATCCATCAATATTGCACAGGACCTGCTAATCTTGCTTGATTGGGTAGATGCACAATGAGATGTTCCATGCAATCAAAAAAATATGGTGGAAATATTCTCTCCAACTGACACAATATGAGAGGCACGTCACGCTCCAGCTGATAGAGACGTTTTTCATCTAGCATGGACGAGCATATAGCTTGAAAAAACAAACTCAACTCTGTCAATGGACCCCAAACTCCAACCGGTAGAAGCTCCTTGAAGGCTATTGGTAAAAGTCTTTGCATGAAAACATGACAATCATGACTTTTCATACCAACTAACTTGCCTTCATCTAAATGCACACAACGACCAAGATTAGAGACATATCCATCTGGAAACCTTAAGCCCTTTAACCAATTAAACAACACCATTCTTTGCTCTTTACTTATGATGTACACTGCTTTTGGTTTTGGACCATGATGATTGTCTTCAACTTCAAGCCCTCGCCTTTTGCAATATAACCGAAGGTCCTTCCTTGCATTCAAGTTGTCCTTTGTCTTTCCCTTGACATCCACTGTTGCGTTAAACACATTTTCAAAGACATTTTTCTCGATATGCATGACATCAAGGTTATGTCGAAGAAGAAGATGTGGCCAATACGGAAGAATCCAAAATATACTCTGCTTAGTAAACTTATGAGTATAACCAAAACCTTCTGGTTTCTGCAAAGGTGATTCCATGGCGGTCGGCATATGTCAAACACGCTCCCATATGTCATGGCCAGACAAATATAAAGGAGGTGTATCATGATCAGCTCGCCCACGAATAAATTTTTTCTTATCCCTCCTAAATGTGTGATCAAGGGGCAACATGCACCTGTGACAATCGAACCAAGAAGACTTTCGTCCATTCTGAAGTCTGAAAGCTTTTGTATACTCCATGCAACAAGGACAAGAATATGTACCAGCAGTGCTCCACCCAGATAACATACCATACGCCGGGAAGTCATTGACCGTCCATAATAAAGCAGCACGCATCACAAAGTTTTCCTTTGTATAAGCACCATACGTCAAGACACCTTCATTCCACAACACTTGTAACTCATCAATCAAGGGTTGCAAGCATATATCAATTAACCTTTTTGGATTTTTCGGACCTGATACGACGGTGTTCAGAAACAAATAAGGAGATTGCATGCAAATATTAGGTGGTAGGTTGTAGGGAGTAACAATGACTGGCCATGTAGAATATGTTTTTCCATTCATACCGAAAGTGGAGAAGCCATCTGAACATAGACCCAACCTCACGTTACGGACCTCTGCTGCAAAATCTGGAAAGGTACGATCCAAATGTTTCCAAGCTTCTGCATGAGATGGGTGAGTCATGACTCCTTCTTGATCCGGTACGTACTCAGCATGCCAACGCATGTGTTTGGCCGTTTCCTCTATGGCGTATAACTGTTGCAGATGCGGGATTAAGGGCAAGTATCGTAATACCTTTCTCGGAATGGATTTTCCATTTTTTGTCAAATGCTCTTCATACCTTGGGCTTTTACAAAATTTGCACTCTGTAGCATCAGAATCCTCCTTCCAAAATAACATGCAATTTTCTGGACACATATGTATCTTTTGTACAGGCAATCCCAAAGCTCGAATCAACCTCTTAGCCTCAGAAAAGTTCTTGGGAAGGTTGTGGTTCGATGGTAAGAGCTCCCCGACATCATGAAGAAGCCGATCAAACCCAACTTGTGACAAGTGATAATCAGTCTTCAAAGACATGAAATTGCTTACTGCAGACAGTAATGTAATAGCACAACCGGGATACACTGGATCAACTGCTGCCTTTAAGACCCTGTAGAATCGCTCAGATAAAAATGAAGACTCATCATGGATAGGACTAGTTGTTGTTGGTTGTGGCATATGGTCATGACCCTCATTAACAGGATCAACTGAAGGGCCAGTATCGAATCATTGGGGTGGAACAAAATCAGGTCCAGCAGCATCAAAAACCATTCTTTGACAAGGATTCAGATTATCAAATATATCCATTCCAACTCCAAAGAAATTGAGATCATGATGGTATAAGCTGGATGACTCCTCTCTACCATAAACTTGAACTAAAGGTGTTTCTCCATGAGCAGTCCAACGATAGTATTTGTCAACAAAACCTTTTTTGTATAGATGAACACGCACAGTTTCTAAATCTTGAAATTTTGCATTCTTACACTTCACACATGGACACCTAATATTCTCATCATCCATCAAATGCACTTGAGATTTTGCAAAGTTGATGAATTCTTCAACCCCATCAAGAAATTCTTCATTCCAATCTCCACCATTTCGAAGATGTCGTATATACATCAAATGTCGACGACTATCCATCTAAAAATTACCAAGTAGGAAACTATTAGAAGCGTAAAGATTATAAAAATATTATATAAGCTTTCGAAAATTACAAAATGCTAATATATACCCATGAACATACCCTTGAGTATACCCACAAATTTCACAATAGTAATCAAAATAGCCACGAATACGCACTCAATATATGATTTCGAGACTAAATTTCACCCTAAATCCCCATCTTAAAATAATAAAATCGAGTAACAACAACATTGACCATGTAGTGAAGCTTTGTAGTGAAGCATGTAGTGAAGCATGTAGTGAAGCATGTAGTGAAGCTTTGTCCAAAAACAAACATCAACAACATGACAAATAGTATACATATTACTCTAACTTGGATTTACTTATTCTAAATAACAAATTTATAACACAAATGTTACATACCGGTAATGAAGCTTGTTGAATCCACCAAAACTTTACATCAACTATAATTTTGTTAAAACTCACAAAAAAATGAAGAGTGTTTGAGAAAGAGTGTTTGGGGAAGAAGAATGAATATGATCGTCAAAGTTAGGGTTGGGTTGTTGAAGAATAAGTACAAAGTAGTTGGAAATGTGTTGTTACATTTATTGCGCATGATAGCCTTAAATATAACCTTCAATTATATTCAAAGGTATATTCGCGGGTAATAGTCCCAAATATAACCTCGAATTTAGCATTGAATATAAAGGAAAAACATAACCTCGCATTTACCCTCAAATATATTTTAGGGTTAAATAACCTCGAAATATAACCTCGAATTCAACTTGGATCTAGCTTTGGATGTTGTTCTAGTACCAAACATAGCCTCGAAGTTAGCCTCAATTTAAAATTGAGGCTATGTTCCGCGAATATAACCCCCGACACAATTATTCATGGCTATATAGCATCGACATTTAGCCTAGAATAATATGTGCGGTGAAATAACCTCGAATATTTGATTCGAGGGTACAGTTGAGGCTATATGGGCACAAATTTACCCTCCAATAATTTCGTAGGCAAATTTTCGAGGCAATATACTGTGTTTCTAGTAGTGTTAGTTTTCTATATATTGTAAGGGATTTACATAGCTTAACATGACTTTGAAGAGCGAAATCCTAGTACATTGTTTGGAGTAGTTCTACGAGTGTTAGAGATTGAGATTCAAGTGAGAAGAGTGATCTGAGATTTGGGTGGAAAATCTAGAAGAGTGATCCAAAGTTCTATTGTAATCAAAAAATCAATAACACAAGTAGACTCGTTCAAAATCTCTCTAGTGAAAGTTAGAGGGGAGTGATTTTTCACTTCGAAATACTTATAGGTATTCGGAGTGTTTCCACTATACATCATTGTGTTAAGGCTTGATTTTCTAAAGTTATTTACTTTCTTACTGCTTTACGTACTAGAGAACAAAGTCTTGTTATAGAGTAATTATTGCTAATCGATCCAACATAAGAACTTGTACCAGGGAACAAAGTCTTATTATAGGATAATTATTACTAATCGATCCAACATAAAAACTAGTCCTCACTGCAACCAAACTCATCATTCTTAGGCGGTAACACTAACGAAAATTTGAAAATTTGAAATTCTTAATCTATAATGGAAACAGAGATTGAAAAACCCACACTTACTTCGATTTGCCATGGAATGGAAAAGTTTTCCATCTCAAAATGTGTTTTTGTAGAATAAAATGAATAAAGAAAGAGAGAAAAAGAGGAACTTTTCTCTTAAAGATAAGCAAAGTAGGCTTACCTAGAACAAGTTGATAAATGCAAGTCAAGCAGAAGACTCCACGTTCAAAGTCAAAAGCTCACCAGTCCAACATTACAACAAAGCAAAAACTCAACCAACAACTTGCTGGGTTTCAACACGTGATTCTCAGATCTCCTAAACACACATACAAAGCTCTTCCTCGGAACCCAAATCTGACCAAAACAAAACAAACAAAAATGAACCTAAGCACATCCCAACATCTGCTCCACCTTCTAACTCTTCTTCTCCTCCTGCAAAAATCCCTCTCCCATGTAAACCCAAACTACATAGCCTGCAAGCCATTTTTATGTGGAAATCTTAACATCAGTTACCCTTTCTATGTTCCACATAAACAGCCTTCCTTCTGCGGCTCAACGGGGTTCGAAGTCAAGTGCAATCGCAAAAACCAGACAATCATCAAATTTTCTAATGATGATTACATCATTAACAACATATCCTATAATGATCTTTCTATTAACATCACTAACTATGCCTTCTCCAGCCCTGTCTTTAGCTGTCTCAGCTCCGTCCACAACCTCACCTTGGGTCAAGACACCAAATTCAGCTTTATTAATAGTAGGTATTATCATCACAAAGAGCTTATTCTCCTTCACGATTGCTCAGGACATATTGCCAGCAACAAAAACTATACAACCATAAAGTGCAAGGAGGATGACAAAGGTGATGATGATCATACTCTATATGCTGTCTATAAGGAGGATGACAAAGGTGATGATGATCATACTCTATATGCTGTCTATAAGGAGGATTTCCAAAGAGATGAGGTTGGAAATTGCAGTGAAACAGTTGCAGTGCCATATGAACAAGCTGAGAATGATATAATTGGTATTCAAGGGATGTTAAGAAGTGGAATCATTCTGGATTACTCTGCCAACAACTGCAGTGAGTGTCAGATGAGCGGTGGAAGATGCGGAATCAATCAGAACATCTCACAGTTCTTTTGTTTCTGCCCTGATAGAGATCACGCAGGCTCGTGCCATTCACCCAAAGGTATGTTTGTTATACAATTCTACTGAGCATCTCACAGGTGGCTGATTTATTTAAGAATTGTGTTTCTCAATCATATATCCTAGTGTTGATTCTTTCTATCACTAAGGAATTAGCGTTAATTTCATGAGTTAGTGCATTAGTTGGTGGGTTCAGATGTGAAAGAAAATAAGGATTAGCCCATGAACTTTCTGTAATTACTATGTTTGGCTGGATTGTGGGAAATGATTAGATACAGGATTTAAGGCGCAAGTGATTCAGAAAAGGATCCCATACCTAAGTGTAGTTTGGAAGGATGTTAACAAGTTGTCTATAATTATGAAGAGGAAAAACTTTCTTTTCCGCGTCAATCTTATCTTTATGGGCTCATTACATTTTCCACTCTTTCACCATCCTTTTCATGACACTGTCCTACCAACTTGTCTCATCTAAGCTGCTATCTTGTGGCCTGATAGAGGCCACCTCAAAAGAGATTTATAAAGGTTTCTTCTTTTCCACATTATTAGCAGACACCATAGCACCAGCTCATAGCCTTTTCACACGAGGAATTTACCCACTACCTTATGCTACTATTGATATCTAAGAGGTCAAAATTTGACAGCCTGAATCTCTTCTTACCTAGTTTTGTGAGGACTGTGGAGAAGTTTCATTTTCAGGACTATGTTTAGTGGAATGAGCCTATTCATAGCCTTTCCAATGAACGAGGTTTCCTGGAACTGGCCAAGTTATAGTCTCATAGATCTAGACATCTACTTGGCAAAGCCTACTAATCTCATGGGAGCTCTGAAATGTGTGAAATGATATTTGAACCTTCAAAGTTCTAGATGTAAATGTAGAGTAGATAGGCGTATAAATGCTGATAAAATTTAAGCATGAATGAAGCCCAAAGCCACAATGTATTCCATATTGAATGGTTCGCAAGAAATTGATCAATGTAAATGTTACTAGCATCATGGTTTATGATTTCTCAATTTGGTTAACTGAAATACTACTACTAAACAGTCTAAACCCGCCCATAGTCATAACACATTGCACCACCTGCAGAGTCACAAGAAAAGGGATCATTAACACTCAGATTTTTTCACTTCTGGTGGACAAAAATGAGATACTGTCGCACAATGAACCCTGGTAATGCAAGGCAAATGATCAAGAATGAATCTAACGTATAGGCCAAGTACAAAACACAGAATCAGCCACAAATGTCCTGGAATTCAGATGAATTTCCAAAGAGAGATATATATTAGCAAACTATGAAGCTTGAACATTTTGAAACCCATTTCTAGAAGTCTTGTAACTCTAGCCTGAATTTGTTAGATGATATTTGAACACTAGTGCTAGATGTATAGATAGAATAGGAAGGCTAATAAGTGCTGATAAGGAGTGTTAGTATGATTGAATGCCAAAGGCACAATTTGTTCACGGTTGAAGGGTCTTCTACAGTTAATCTCAAATTTGCTCGATCAGTTTTACATGAAGGGTTTGAGATACTAAAAATAAATAAATAAAATGGTGCACAAAACGTGACCAAAGTTAATTTTGAATTCATATTATATGGGTTTGCATGTTTGGTTAGCTCATATCTTAAATCAAACTGGGTTTAATACTGCAGTTCTACAACTAAACATAGAAAAAGTTAGTTATAGGAATGGGTGCTTTAGAATACATTTTTGGATTTCCCATGACATCTTGCTGATAATGTGATAGATACCACTTAGGCTAAGAATCTCAGCCTAAGGAAAACCACTTTGGGAAAGGATCTTACCCAAAGGAAACCACTGATGTTAGAGTTTAACACTCAGGAATGGTGGAGAATCTCCATTTTCATGTTCTGATTTAATCAATAAGCTGCCCCTACACAATATAAGTCCTAGGTACTTATAGGAAAGTAACAAGTAGAGGAAGGCGGGAAACCACCCACTAACTACCCTGGAAACTACCCACTAATTAACCAACTGTTGTCACTATGCCAATAAGAATCAAATAGCAATAATAACTGAATAACTAAACTAATTTAATAATATTAAGCTCCTGAAAATCAATTGGTTGATGGAATCGTTACAGTTTGCCAGGTATATATTCCTATCAATCTGTAGCCGTAAGAAAAGACACCCAAGAAACAGCTTGAATATATTCTACACTAAATGAGCTACCTCCGTGACTTCTATTGCCAAATTTCTTTAATAATATTCTTAAAGTCCACTAAACGTCTTCCTCGGTGCAGCTTACCATGTTCACGTTGGTTGAGCTTATATACTTTGAATGGTCAATTGTGTACAAAATTTACACTTGTTTTCTAATCTTGCTTCCAATTAGAAAATCTACAATTAGTTTACTAAAGATTCAAGCCTTGACTGTGAATTCTCTTTCATCGCAGGGAAACACTTAAAAATCAATCTTGGGACAGGTAATTTATTCTTATATTTTAAGCTTACCCTAAATGCAATATCCTTGGGGATGCTTTCGCTCAAGTATTAGTGACACTGAATTCATATAACTATAAGATGCTAATTGCTAACTAAGGCTCCTTCATCCAACAGTCCTTCTAGGATCAGCAATATTCTTCTTAGCCCTCATTGTTTACTGCCTCTACCGGAGACAAAGAAAGAGCAAATCAGGTTCATCAACTTTGCCCATAAGGAGCATGTCATTTGCGCGCATGAGATTAGACCGAGAAATGGGAAGCATGAATGGTGTTACGGTCTTTTCTTACACTGAACTTGAAGAAGCAACCAATAATTTTGACCCTACCAGACAGCTTGGAGAAGGTGGCTTTGGAGTCGTTTATCACGGTAAGGGTTAACAACTGTATTTTTAACTTGAGAGGAAATGTAGATCACAAATAAAAACAGCCCATAAACATCAAATAACTTATCAATTTTATGGCTACCTGAATAGGGATACTAAGAGATGGAAGGGAGGTCGCAGTGAAACGCCTTTTTGAGAAGAGCTATAAACGAATAGAGCAATTCAAGAATGAAATTCGAATTCTTACAGATTTGCGCCATCAGAATCTTGTCACGCTTTACGGTTGTACTTCTCGCCACACCCGAGAACTCCTCCTTGTCTATGAATACATTACCAACGGAACGGTGGCTGATCATCTGCATGGAGACCAAGCGGAGTCCAAGCTACTCCCTTGGTCTACCCGTTTGAGCATTTCCATAGAAATAGCCACAGCATTGTCCTACCTCCACTTCAAAGATATCGTACACCGTGACGTGAAAACCAACAACATTTTACTAGACAACAGCTTCTCTGTTAAAGTTGCAGATTTCGGGCTTTCAAGACTCTTCCCTGCAGATGTAACTCATGTCTCAACAGCTCCACAAGGGACACCAGGATATGTTGACCCAGAATACCACCAGTGTTACCATCTGACAGATAAAAGTGACGTTTATAGTTTTGGAGTTGTACTGATCGAGCTGATTTCATCATTGCCTGCAGTGGACGTAGGAAGACAGAGACATGAGATTAACTTGTCAACGTATGCGATGATTAGGATCCAATCTTCAGCTCTCAGTGCACTGGTTGACCCTAAGCTTGGATTTGAGACAGACTTTAAGATTAAAAGGATGATTACTTTGGTGGCAGAACTTGCGTCTCAGTGTCTTCAGCATGAGAGGGAACTTAGGCCCTCAATGGAAGAGGTCAAGGAGACGTTGAAGAGGATAGAAAGTGAAGATTATGATGCACTAGAGGCGGAGGAAACAGACTTGAGCATGAGAGCAGCACATATCATGAAGCCGACACCTCTACCAACAGACAATGGTAATGCTGAACTTTTGAGGAATAACCGCCAACAACCAGCGTCACCTGTTTCTGTGATGGATAAGTGGTTGAACTCAAGTAAGTTTAGTACACCTAACACAAGCAGAAGCAGCTAAATTTCTTGTAATTTTCGTAGGATATAGTGTTTATATGAGTGAATACATATGATACAAGTGAAAGTAAATTGACATTGGATGGGTTGATTTATCCATTTTTACCACTGATCAACTAGCTGAAGGAAAATTTCACGCAGACGTGACGTTTATATCGAAATTGGACTCGGAAGCTCTGTACTTTTTAGTTTGGTAGCCAGTTACAGTCCCATACTATTTTGCTGGAATCATCTATCACCTCTAATCTAACAGCTAGAAAAGAAGAAATCTAGACATAATGAACTTTCCTTTGAAAGCTCTAATATTCAAAGGAAAAATGGAAACTACTAGCAACAGAGGAACAACTTTCTACTTCAAGATCAAAATCCCATCCAGCAAAAAAATATATGATGAAAACACTCGCAGAATCTAAAACGAAAGATTTCCATAGGTAGTGCAAAACAGAGGATTATTAGTTTCCTTTATAACTGAATTTCATCACTGAGGCCTGAGATAAATTAGAAATTTTGAAATGTAGAAAGGACGGCTGCATATAAACCAGAACAGGACTATACTTGATTCTTTTTATAATCAAAGGCACCAATTTGCAATTTTGGCTTATAGTTTGACATTCTTTGCTTCCGCCAATATTCTCAGTTTCTCACCATATACATTCCAAACATATTATGATTGCGAATTAAGACCCAAATCTTGAGCTTGGTGGCAAAACAAATCGATGAAAGAAAGAAATCTAAGAATGCGCTGAAGGTTTCACAGAAAGATAGACAGGAGGACAAACTGAAGGTAAAGGAATAAGCATCCATTTTGACATAAGCAGTTATAGTATAAAGAATCCTGGTCCCTTTTTGTTTTATGTTGTGCATTTCATGCGAAGTGACAACCTGAAAAGGGCACGACTGACTCTCAACTGCTAATGAAAAAAAGTTGAAGAAGAACAATCCCGTTCTAGACCATTTATTTGATTCTACTTGTTCAGTTTCCCTTTTCAAAGATGAAAAGTGCAATGATTAAGCGTGCACCTTCTACATTTTAAGATTCAGACATCACAATCGGTACTTTCAAAATTGCACCAAAACCCAATTCGGTCATCATCCCTCACTCCCATGATCAGGAACATACACAATCATTTCCCCCATTCAAAATTTGAACATTCTGTTCACATATCTTCTTCGATCCTCGAAGACGCAATAAATAGGATTCAATTTCCAACAGACAAGCATGAAAACACAAGAAGCAACAACAAACAGACAAAGAGAATATGACAACTTTACGAAAGTTCAAGCACCTTGCAACGCAATGCGCAGGTACCAGCGGCGCAACCCGAAGCCCATCGAGTCTCCGGCGCAGTCGCAGCTGCAACGCCAGCAGCAGAGTAACCCTAGGAATGTTAATGGACCATAATCTTGATCAAAGAGGTATTTTTCGGCGTGAAACCTCGTCACCGGTAGGGCGATCAATAGACCGCAAGGGAGAGAAGCGTCACACACTGAAGGAGCTTTTCGCTGCTACGGCAGAAATGTTTCAAGACAAGGAGAATGGAAAAGCTTCATCGATTGGGAAGCCAAAGCGGAAGGAAGAGGCGGCGATGGTAAGCGGCGGCGGTACAGAGAGCGGCGGGAGGCTGAGACGAAGCTTGAGCAAGCCGGCATGGAGGGGCTTTCGTTATCGGTTCACCAATCGTGCTTGGCGCCCCTCGCTAATTGTGATTCCCGAGTGACATCCTTTCTTTATTTCTTTCCATTTTTAATCAATTCATTTATAATTTTTATATACCATTTTTATTATATACCATGATGATATGTTTCATACGAATCCATTATAGACATGGGTTGATGGGTCAAAATCTTCATTTGTGCGACATATTCATAAACGTAGGAAAGAAACGGAAAAAAAATTCAAAAAAAATGATAAATTAAAAACAAAGCATTAAATGCATTGTTTAATTTGGGAAACGCCTAATTTTATAGTATACTAGCATTTTGGGCCCGCGCTCTGCGCGGGTCTATGGTACTATATTTGCCTTTCAATAAGTAGCTTATGATTTTTCATAATGTTGAAATTCAACATTTTCCTTCCAATAAGCTAGCTTATGGTTTTCTTGCCCGAACAGGTTGTATATCATTTTATATAAACGATACTGATTTGTAGGAAAAATAAATTTTGTGTAATATATATAAAAGGTTATAAGCCCTTGATTGACCGTCTTCTTTGTTGCTCTTTATTGAGTTTCTCGTCATTTTAGTATTTCTCTAAAAAGATAATTTGGATATGTGATTCATGTTGATATTACATAGGTTGATATTATATAGATAGAATTTGTAATTTTTAACAACTTCTGAAGTAATCTCCAAGGCAATAATTTTTTAAGATTTAGATGATAATCCATTTTGATTAATCTTTCACTTTATCCTTTTGGTGGATTCTAAGACTCCATAATTCAAGGAGAAGATAAATCATAGTATAAGTTTACCTTTTCACTATTGTTCAATATCAAACATCCAATATATAATTCAAACTATAACAAATAATATTAAACATCCAACTTATAATCAAACTACAACAAAAAACATCCATCAACTCATTGAATAAACAATGCTTAATTCATTAGTATATTTATACCCAATAAAACTATTAACATAAATCATTCACTCACATAACTCAAGAGCAAGATAGGAAAAAAGACGTATGTGTGATGCGGCCAATTTTTACGAGTCTTATATTTTTTTTGGAGTTGTCCAAAAAAAAGACGACCCATTACTTTGGATTAAAACAAAAGACACAAAATCCTATTCTTTTCAAATTCCTTACTCTATTTTAGTTTTGAATTTCAAAATGGATTAATTTGATGATAAATTTCAAATTCACTTTTTTCCTATCTTGCTCTTGAGTTATGTGAGTAAGTGATTTATGCTAATAGTTTTCTTGGGTATAAATATACTAATGAATTAAGCATTGTTTTTTTAATGAGCTGGTGAATGTTGTTTTGTTGTAGCTTGATTATAAGGTGGATGTTTGATATTTTTTGTTATAGTTTTAATTATAAATTGGATGTTTGATATTGAACCATACCGAAAAGGTAAGCTTATACTATGATTTAATTTCTCATTGAATTATGGAGTCTTAGAGTCCACCAAAATGATAAAGTGAAAGATTTTTATAATCAAAATAGATTATCGTCTCAATAATCTACTATATAAATTGCGGAGAGAGAAAATGAAAGCTTCGCATTTAATTTTAAAGTGTTTTGATTAGTTCCTCCATAAATGACTTCAATTTCATATATTAAAAAAGCTTACGAATTTATGAAATCATATGTATATGTTGTGACTCATTGTTGCAGACCCAATTCATATTTATTGTTCGTCAAGCCCATCATGGTAAAATGTTCTAACATGTCTTTATATTAAAAATAAATTTAGACAAATTAATTAGATGAATTGTAACCGTAAAATTGTTATGAGATTATTAGTACACAATAGATTTTACAGAAGCTAATGGAGACTCTCTTTTGATTTCATAAACATATGTAATGCAAAGGGTGGACAAAACAAATGTTTATTTATTATATTTATACATACACATTTTTAATATTCCACCTTGCGATATTCACATGTTAAAATAGTCTCCAACGATAAAATATATTACTACAAAAATCAAAATGTAAAGTATTTACACACATCAATAACGTTTGTATCTAAATTTTAAGACCTGTGTATTAGACTCGCGCGTAGCGCGAGCCTCAAAATGCTAGTTTGGCCTTACAATATATGGAATCTACTCCCATTTGTCAAAATCGTAATTTATATATTAGATTATATAGATTAGATTATATTAGATTGAAAATAAAAAAAATCATCTTTTATAAATATAAGTTTTAATTGTATAAAAATAATCATCCATTTATATTGTATAAAACTCACCAATTAGAAAGTATAATAATACAATTTGAGGAGTGTCATTAAGCAATAAGAAAACAAAGACATTTATTGCGGCCTTTAATTTTCTCTCTCCGCGATTTTTATATTATATTAGATAGATTAAGATTTTTATATAACGAAGACCACTTTGGAGAGAACTAGGCCTACGAAACCCGTGCGATACACGATTCCTGCTTGAAATTACTAAACTCGAGATTTTATTAGCGATGCTATGATTGTTTTAAGATAGGCCAATTTGGCAAACTAATTTTGTGTTATATATTATCGTGATGTACCCTGATTTATAATCGTACGACTACTGAATAGGCAGAAAGACAAAAGTAATATTAATCATCATTTTATTTCATACTTCTACTCTATACCATAGCTTTTAATTTAATAATCAGTTAACCAATTTAAAATCCACATTCCAAGGTTGTACTTACACTGAAATTTAACTCATAAATTCATAATTGAGCACCTAGGTCGAAGTTGAGATATTATTTAAACAAGGAAGGATTTGCCCGCGGATCCTTAATTTTCTTTACGAATTTTATTAATTGATATGTGAATAATATATTACGCTTACTGGTTATGCATTTAAAAAAATATTTAAACAATAAAACAACGTGACCGGAGTGTTTGCTCTCCTTAATTGATGATCATATTCTTATTTCAATTAAGCCATATAAATTTTGAATAAGCATACAAAATTTGCGTCTTCTATAAATTCAGTACTATATAAACTTATAAAGTATATTTTTAAAAATAATTAAACAACTTGCTTATTTTAAACTAAATAGAATACTTGAAATTAAATTAGTTAATTTGAATATAATAAAAAATGTGGATTAATGAAGTATGAAGCGGGAAAATTTAATGTAGTGGATTTACTTTAGGCAATCCACAATTTTTATGTATACTATACTAAATTCTAGAGGGCGGTTCGGGTGAGGATATGCGGACACTTCTCAGCCCTTAGATCAAGATATCAACGATCCAGATTGAAAGAGAGAAATATTCGGGTGTGGCGCACGCGCGCGCGCTCAGACAGAGGAAGCGGTGGCACTTTTGCAAATATGAAACGAAATATTTTGAAAAGTCGAACTTACCCTCGTCTCCTACCTCATTGCTTCACGAACGAAGAGCGTGGATCTGAAGAATGAAGACGCGAGCGACATAGCCTTCTTCCCTCCGCCGCCGCAAAGCTTCTAGTTGGAGATTCTACCGACAACGGATACATCATCCTCATCCATCACCATGAGCATCACCTCCTCGCTCTCGAAGAAGCCTCGTCAAAGATCCCCAATCTCTCTGATATTTTTTTGAGTCTCCCCTTCAAAATTGAACCCTAATTCGAGCTTTTCAATTGGGTTGATGTTATTTTGGCAAGAGATTCAAATAAAAGAGGAGAGAGAAGATGAACTTGTCATCGTTGTAGTCTATTGAATCTAATTCTTGCCCTAGACAATCAGGTTCGTCCACACCCACTGTACAGATGAAATCAGTATTATATAGAAGTTGAACATCTTGTGCGAAATAGGTTAGGTTAGGTTCATGACAAAATTGCAAAGAAATGGAGTGTAATTTTGTGACATTAACGTATTTGTGAAATTAGGTACATGAGGAAGTGCAGAACATCAGGGCTCTTCATTTGAAGTTGTCCGACTCTCTAGCTTGGTCCATCAACCAGTCTCTGCTTCGTGAGGGTAAGTTCAACTTGGGTAAAGCATATGGAGCTGCTATGAAGATAAAGAAAACTAGGAAGGTAGAAGTGGTTGAAACATATGGCATTGCTTAGATGACATATCTCAGAAGGTTCAGAAGTATTCTGTTAATGCAATCTAGAACCTTTTCCATTAGAGAAGTATTTGTATGTAATCAAAAGGATTTTGCCTTCTTATTTTTGTGCTGGTTCACAGGTGCAAAGGTCGGTCCTGTCCAGATTAGTACTCCTCACCCAACAAAAAATGCTAGAAGAAGTGACAAATCAAATGTGAAGACTCCAAAGTCTATTGTCTAACTCAAGTCACTTGTAGATCTTGCATAGGTATGTAGTTTTTTTTTTTAATTTACTTCAGTAGAAGTTATAAGAAAAGATGTTTGTTTCGGATACTATTACTTGGTGATACTAATTGGATTTTTCTTATTGTAAGACCTTCAATAGTTCCACTCCTAGAATGTCTTGGATTCTCACTCGAAGGCTACAAGGTACACAGGATATGGGCCTAATCCTTGGATTCTTACAAAATCAATTAGAATGCCTTGCTTCAGAGTTCTTCTGCTGTCAATTTGCACACTTCTGTCGGGTTGCAAATCAGGCTGCCTATTTCTTAGCTTTTATCTGTTGTTTGCTGGTTTGGTTTTCTTACAGCTAACTCTATTATTCATTTATTTTTGATGTTTTGTCTGTTGAACAAACTGTTACTCTAGCTTGTATTTTGGTGTGAGATTTGCTACAGGATATACATAATACATGCCTTTTTTCTCTTAAAAAAGAGAGTTATGTGTAAAAGAAGTATTTACATACTTGGACTTAAATACATCAGTAGAGGATGTAGGCACTAGTGGCGCATCTTTGTTGATCTATAGAACAGTATAGGATTCATTTGATTTAATCATGCTTTCTTGCAAGTTTCGTTGGCTTTTGTTGAATTGAGTGAACTTGGAAGGTGACATGTTATTATTAGAGTTTTTCAAGTCCATCTGTCCAGATATAATTCATCTCAAATACCCGATGCACTTGTAATACCGACATGAACCTACAAGATTATTGATATGAACCTATAAAACTATCGACATAAACCGAAAGCTTTCAAGTTCAATTTACTAATAGAAATTAATCGACATAAAAGGTCGGCTTAAAAAAAACCTAATACACTTGTAATATTACCTAACATACTCTTTGTAAAATTATCAATATGAACCTCTAGAAGAATGTTTATGAACCTCGCACATAATATTTATGAACCTCGCACATAATATTTATGAACCTTATATATACAGTTTATGAACCATCTCGTTTATATTAGTAAGGTTTATAAGTAACATGAACTTGTAAGATTATCAACATGAACCTCTAGAATAACGTTTATGAACCTCGCGCATAATATTTATGAACCTCTAGACATATTTTCATACACGTTTATGGTTCATGAGAATATGCCTAAGGTTCATGAAAATATGCTGAGAGGTTCATGAAAGTTTGCCTAGAGGTTCATGAAAGTATGGCTAGAGGTTCATGGAAATATACACTTAGATTCATGAAAGCATACACTTGGGTACATTGCAATAAACTTAGGTTAATGAAAATATGAGGTTCATGAAAATATGCCTAAAGGTTCATGAAAGTAAGTATGCCTAGAGGTTCATACTGATAGTCATGCATGTTCATGAAGTTTTTAAGATCGATTTTTTTGTTATTAACACATTGTAGTAAAAGGCTTTAGATATGCTTAAAGGTTCATGGAAATATGTCTAGAGATAAATGAAAATACACACTTGTGGTTCATGAAAATATGCCTAAGGTTCATGAAAATATGCCAGGAGGTTCATGAAAGTTTGCCTAGAGGTTCATGAAAGTATGGCTAGAGGTTCATGGAAATATACACTTAGATTCATGAAAGCATACACTTGGGTTCATTGCAATAAACTTAGGTTAATGAAAATATGAGGTTCATGAAAATATGCTTAGAGGTTCAAGAAAGTATGCATAGAGGTTCATGAAAGTATGCCTAGAGGTTCATACTGATAGTCATGCATGTTCATGAAGTTTTTAAGCTCGATCTTTTTGTTATTAACACATTGTAGTAAAAGGCTTTAGATATGCCTAAAGGTTCATAGAAATATATCTAGAGATAAATGAAAATACAAACTTGTGGTTCATGAAAATATGCCTAAGGTTCATGAAAATATGCCGAGAGGTTCATGAAAGTTTGCCTAGAGGTTCATGAAAGTATATATGGCTAGAGGTTCATGAAAATATACACTTAGATTCATGAAAGCATACACTTGGGTTCATTGCAATAAACTTAGGTTAATGAAAATATGAGGTTCATGAAAATATGCCTAGAGATTCATGAAAGTATGCCTAGAGGATCATGAAAGTATGCCTAGAGGTTCGTACTGATAGTCATGCATGTTCATGAAGTTTTTAAGCTCGATTTTTTTGTTATTAACACATTGTAGTAAAAGGCTATAGATATGCCTAAAGGTTTATGGAAATATGTCTAGAGATAAATGAAAATACAAACTTGTGGTTCATGAAAATATGCCTAAGGTTCATGAAAATATGCCGAGAGGTTCATAAAAGTTTGCCTAGAGGTTCATGAAAGTATGGCTAGAGGTTCATGGAAATATACACTTAGATTCATGAAAGCATACACTTGGGTTCATTGCAATAAACTTAGGTTAATGAAAATATGAGGTTCATGAAAATATGCCTAAAGGTTCATGAAAGTAAGTATGCCTAGAGGTTCATACTGATAGTCATGCATGTTCATGAAGTTTTTAAGATCGATTTTTTTGTTATTAACACATTGTAGTAAAAGGCTTTAGATATGCTTAAAGGTTCATGGAAATATGTCTAGAGATAAATGAAAATACACACTTGTGGTTCATGAAAATATGCCTAAGGTTCATGAAAATATGCCAGGAGGTTCATGAAAGTTTGCCTAGAGGTTCATGAAAGTATGGCTAGAGGTTCATGGAAATATACACTTAGATTCATGAAAGCATACACTTGGGTTCATTGCAATAAACTTAGGTTAATGAAAATATGAGGTTCATGAAAATATGCCTAGAGGTTCATGAAAGTATGCCTAGAGGTTCATACTGATAGTCATGCATGTTCATGAAGTTTTTAAGCTCAATTTTTTTTGTTATTAACACATTGTAGTAAAAGGCTTTAGATATGCCTAAAGGTTCATGGAAATATGTCTAGAGATAAATGAAAATACAAACTTGTGGTTCATGAAAATATGCCTAAGTTCATGAAAATATGCTGAGAGGTTCATGAAAGTTTGTCTAGAGGTTCATGAAAGTATGGCTAGAGGTTAATGAAAATATACACTTAGATTCATGAAAGCATACACTTGGGTTCATTGCAATAAACTTAGGTTAATGAAAATATGAGGTTCATGAAAATATGCCTAGATGTTCATGAAAGTATGCCTAGAGGTTCATGAAAGTATGCCTAGAGGTTCATACTGATAGTCATGCATGTTCATGAAGTTTTTAAGCTCGATTTTTTTGTTATTAACACATTGTAGTAAAAGGCTTTAGATATTCCTAAAGGTTCATGGAAATATGTCTAGAGATAAATGAAAATACAAACTTGTGGTTCATGAAAATATGCCTTAACGTTCATGAAAATATGCCTAGAGGTTCATGAAAATATGCCTAGAGGTTCATGAAAGTATGCCTAGAGGTTCATACTTATAGTCATGCAGGTTCATGAAGTTTTTAAGCTTGTTTTTTTGTTATTAACACATTGCAGTAAAAGGCTTCAGATATGCCTAGAGGTTCATTAAAATATGCCTAGAGGTTCATTAAAATATGCCTAGAGGTTAATGAAAATACACACTTGGGGTTCATGAAAATATTCATAGAAGTTTATGAAAATATGCCTAGAGGTTCATAAAAGTTTGTCTAGAGGTTCATGAAAGTTTGTCTAGAGGTTCATGAAAATACACACTTAGGTTCATGAAAGTATACAATTAGGTTCATGAAAATATGTCTAAGAGGTTCATCAACCTAAGTGTAAGTTCATGTTGATAGTCGTGTAGGTTAATATCGATAGCCTTACAGGTTCAGGCTAATATCCTTGCAGGTTCATTTAACCTAATTTATTTTTAATGAGCACATTGAACTAAAAGACACTAGGTTCATGTCGATAGTTGTGTAGGTTCATGTCGATAGCCTTACAAGTTCATGATGATAGTCTTGCAAGTTCATTTAGCCTAGTTTATTTTTTAATGAACGCATTGAACTAAAAAACATTAGGTTTATGTCGAAAGGCATGTAGGTTCATATCGATAGGCATGTATATTCATAACGATAGATGTAGGTTCATAACGATAGGGGTGTAGGTGGTGTTGCATGATCATATTTTATAAGCTCAACTTTTTTTGTTATGAACACTTTAGACTAATAGGCATTGGGTTAATGTCCACATATAAACAAACTGCATTATATGTAGTCATAATACTTCATCAAAATGAAATTTTATGCAATACGCATAAATCATGATAGTCATACAACAAGTTGCATATAATTATATGAACCCACATGATATAATTAAAACTTAGGGTTTTGCAGTAACGAAAATTTATAAATGGCTTTGCATTTTGATGTGGAACTTGTAACTTTCTTCCTTGCACTTGAATGCA
This sequence comes from Oxyria digyna, assembly GCA_029168935.1. Lineage (NCBI taxonomy): Eukaryota > Viridiplantae > Streptophyta > Magnoliopsida > Caryophyllales > Polygonaceae > Oxyria > Oxyria digyna. The sequence continues at coordinate 27,088,425 of JAPVLV010000013.1, forward strand.
CCAGCACAAAGTCTAGACACATGAAGAAACAGTCCGTCTGGAGCAATTACATCTAGAGATTTAAATCAGCAACTCATTCAAGGTGAGAATTTAATACTTTGTATTGTATTTTTCAAATGATTTAGCCCCATGCACAAAGATAGGCACTCCAGTAACATATAAAAACAGGACATGAAACCTATAACTTTTGACAGTTACTTCCCAGAGCCAGAGAGAATGCTGCATGTACTTAATACTATTTTCCCCTAGAGTTGGTTCTTAAAAGCTGGCAAATTTACATACTCCAGAAGTTTTGCATACCTTATCACTGCGAACATCACGTCCAACAAAATGGCGACTAACATGAAATGGTCTTTCTCTGGATGCATGTACATACACAGAAAACCTTCCTTCATGACCTTGAAATATCCAATTACAACACATCAGGTCCAACAGGTGGTTTAGTTGATAATAAGAAAAGGAAAAAGCTAGCTACGTCAATAATTAACTAAGTGAACAAACTCGTTATGCACTGAGTTAATTGAGTTATTTGTTCCCTGGGCAGGGATATGACCATAGTTACAGGCTGTGCAGTATGTAGATTTTCGGAGGTGAGGGTTTACCAAATACAAATTTACCTGATTATGGCCATTCCATACCACTGTTACCAGTAGATCAATATTATTCTACAGGTATTTCAGAGCAGCTCACATATAAGAGAAGTAACAAGATAGAGAAGCAAGCAAGAGAAAAGAAATACCTCAAAGAACTTATCCCACAATCTTTCAAATGGTAAAGTACCAGGTGTCAGAAACAAAAAAAACAATTTTAGGTTTTCTAGTTTGCGCAAGTTGAGTCCTCAAAATTTCCCTCACTAACAACCTGGCTATATAACTCATCATCAGACAACTCTTTGGAAGGAGGAACCTCATTTACATAGACTGTACAACCTCTAGAAGATGCACAAAACCAATGCTATTTAAGCAAATGGCACATACTCAATGCACTCACGCAAATGCTGATATAAAGTTAGAAGCCACTGCATATAGAAGATATTGCAGTGAGCAATTATTCAGAAACAAGATGTACACAGCGGATTTGCCCCAAACAAAATTCCCAATGAGATTAAATAAACAAGCAAGTCAGAAAAAAAAATCGGGAAATTTTTCTCAAGTCAGGAACATCAGTGCTACATTAGGATCATCAAGCAGAAAAGGAGTTTGGCACAATGCAACCAGCTGCGATAAATTATTACATTTACAGAAAACCAGAAGATAGGCAAGAGTCAATCTCAACTAGCCAGACAAACAACTTAATTTGGGAATGCCCATGATCAAGACAAACCTGTCGAGGAAACGCCAATGGCTTCTGGCCTAAGGCATGAGGATTGCCAACATTTGTAAAAATAATCTACAAAAAGAAGGCAAACGATATGAGAAAAAACAAAAGCATATAGACAACAGTAAGTGAGAACCAGTAACACAGTTTCAATACGAGTCTCTTTTTATTTTTATGATCAGTTTCATACGTTGATATCAGATTCCTAAAAGCCATAACATGAAGATTGACAGTGGATACTTAAATTCAACTTTGCAGTCTCTGGTTCATAGAAGATGTTATAGAGGTTCAAGAAACATGTAATATAGCCAACCACACTTAGATTCAATCTTGGCAGTCACATAAGACGGTAGCACAATCACGGAATGAAATGTCAGTCACAGTAGGAACACAACCAGCTGAGTCACATAAAACTTATAAAGGCACGTCCCAAATAGTTGAATTTGATGAAAAATAAACAAAGCATCACCTCCAAGGCAGCACTGGCATCTCGAATAGCAGCATTTGGCTTCTTCATCTTAATGTAAACATTAGCTACAAGAAGCAATCATCACAAACATGAAAACCATTACAACCTCTCATCAAAACAACTCAAAATCACAACATTAAGAGATTCAAGAAACAGTTCCGGGAACATCATAGGCGCCGTTTGGCCGAGTCACAACAAAATCAAACACAAGCAACACAATGAGAAGTGTAATCAGAATCGCCATACAACAGAGATAAAGCTTTGGTTCTGCATTAAACATAACATATATACTTAAACTGATTCTCACTCACAAACTCCCCTTCTTTTATCCACCTATCAAGCTTAATTGATTTCCATGAACCTCCAGCAAATCCCTCAATAAACAACTCACTAATAACAATAATGTTCTTTCAGGAATTAATGCAAACACCTTGGGTGTGTAACTAGCAATATCACAGAAACCCTAATTTTAGTACAATAGAGAAAGCTTCTAATTCAATTTTTATAACTTTTTGTGTGCAGTCAACTTGTAATTAAGAGTTAAAAGACAATAGAACATACTGTACAACAGCTGAACTTCCACCGATTACATGGACGACTCAGCCACGAGCTCGATCTGTACAAAAGTAGAGGAATATACAACAACGAACAACGATTCAAACGGGGATGAGAAAGTATCTACTGATTCACAATAGCTTAATTCCTCGATTGCGTCCACAACTTGTCCATTGTCGTCCTCCGACGGTGGAATCCGATTTCGAAATCGCGAGCTAAAACCCTAGAAACGAAACCGCGAAGATTCAGAAGTGAATTGACTTCCAGCAAATGACCAATAAAATTTTGAACTTAGGTGCGTAGATTTCAAACAAAAGTGACCAACCTAGGGACGATGACGCCTTAGGACATGAGATCTTTTGCAGATTGAAGGGGAAGGAAGTTGCAGTAATGGTGGAGTGGCAAGAAATCGCGAGCGAAGGAAGAGCGAGAAAACAGAAGGAGAAATGAAAATTGGAATTGACTTAAATGCCCCTTCGTGTTTTATTTTGAAGAAAACATCAGGAGTACGAGAACCGTACGATTAAACGAGATGAACGGTCAGATCTCTGTCCTCGTGTCCTCACGGGATGGGTTGTCCTCATATGATCTCATCTCCTAAATACTAATTATATAATTATTATTATTATTAAGATTAAAATGAGAAGATAAGAATATAAGATACATCAACATATTGTCAAAAAAAAGATTAATTCTCGTACGTATAAAAATTTCAAGTGATCCAAAATTTGAAATATACAGCAAGTGCTCATGGTTACAGGACCATTATCTCTTCTTTCAAAGTTCTTAACAAATTGTAAATGAGGAAGAGGCATTGTAGCTTAACATTTCTATTGTCAAAGATTTTGGCCAAGGACCTACAAACTGATAAAAGTATCTTTGCAAAGCAAACCTTCTGGAGTTCAAAATACCTATCCATTGGTTTCACATGAAATCCAACACCATAAACCGGCTGGAAATTATATAATTTGATCCTGATAAAAAAGGAAGAACGACAATGTAGAGAATTGAGTTTGAGAGGGACGGAGCATATCGTTCTCCTGAAGCTCTTGAAGCAATTAAGTGTAAGAATATTATGTCCTGAATAGATGTGAAAAAAAACAGCTTGTCATTATCAGACTATCAAGATAATAATTTATAACATGATGTAGGGATTTAGATGCTATAAGCGAAATTGCAGGAAACGATTTTCTAACATCTAAACAAGGATCTATTGCATAAACCAATTGGATTAAGAAGTAGAATAAACGATTGCCTCTTGATGCGTGTTCGATCACTTGAATCGAGAGAGTCTCACTTGAAACTCCTCTACTTAGTCCACCCGAGCAAAGATCTGGATCCTTCGAACTCAACTGCTAGGTTGAAGATAAAAGGGTGTTGGGAGAGAAAGAGAATGCTAGGAAGAGGAAAAATGCAGAGATCCAAAACCCTTATATATAATTAACTCATTAATTATCATTTTTCCTTTTATCCTTTAATCAATAATAACACTTTATTATTATTAAAATCTATCTCAAAACTATATCTTTATATAACATTATATTATATACTTTATATAATAATTCTCCCAATATATCCAGTCCATAAAATCTTGGGGTGTGACCTCATAGGACCCATTTATAATAGCAACAAACTTTATAACATAAAGTTCATAAATCATAGTTGGCTTCTAGCAAAGCACTATGACTACCTAAAATAACTGGATTATGAATCTCTATCAATAGTCCTATTTCATAATAAGTAATTGCACATCCGATTAAATGACACAATTTCTTCACATGAAACCAAAAGCCTTAATGAATTGAGGTTAATATCAGAAATCCTAAGGAGATCCATATACATACAAAGCCTTTATTTGGCACACCCATTTCCTTTATTTAGCACACCCGGAGATTCGTCACGAAGGTATTACAGCTGATCTTCGTCACGAAGGTATTACATAATAGATTCGTCATGAAGGTAAACGGGAGTTCCGTCACGAAGGTAAACAAGAGATTCGTGACGAAGGTAAACAAAAGATTCGTCACGAAGGTAAACAAGAGATTCGTGACGAAGGTAAAATATTTTTTAATTTTTTTCAGATTCTTGTAGAGAATTTCAATACGAGTCCGTGCATATAAAATACGTTCAAAACGGACATCGTTTGCCCTTCCAAAAGCCCTAAAAACAAAACAGTCGTTTCCGTTAAGTTCGTAATATTTAAACATAATGCATAATTATACTTTGTAAGTAATAAATTAGTGATATTAAATGATAATATATAATTATAGTATATAATTTTAATTGCATGATTTTTAACTATAATAAATAATTATATTATACAATTAATAAATTTATATAAGTTTTTGTTTTACGAACTTAACGCATGCGACTATTTTGTTTTGGAGGCTTTTGGAAGGGCAAACGATGTCCGTTTTAGACGTATTTTATATGCACGGATTCGTATTGAAATTCTCTACAAGAATCTGAAAAAAATTTAAAAAAAATATTTTACCTTGGTCACGAATCTCTTGTTTACCTTCGTCACGAATTTCTTGTTTACCTTCGTGACGGAACTCCCGTTTACCTTCGTGACGAATCTATTATGTAATACCTTCGTGACGAAGATCACTTGTAATACCTTCGTGACGAATCTCCGGGTGTGCTAAATAAAGAAAATGGGTGTACCAAATAGTAAGGCCTTGCTTATTTATTGTGATTTAGTATTGCACAATAGTTGCGATAAATTGAGTATCTTCACATTTACTAATAGAGTAGCTAAGCTATACATTGAGGCAATTTGGTTATTGGAAAGGGGAAAAAACTTTGTAAGTAACAACAGATAAAAATAATAAATCAAGCAGGAATTGATCAAGTACATACTTCTAGAGATAAAACCATATGGACTCATCATGTACAAAAGAAATCAGCCTTTCATGTTTTAACTAATAATATAAAGGTAAGCTAACAATAGTTGAGAGGAGATGGCTGACAATAAATTATTCAAAGTAATAAAAATAGCAGCAATGCCCATGAAATGCAATAATCTTAATCTTATGATAACAACAAAACATATTAATAAATAATGTATAATATATTAAATCACATACGAAAATCCGTAATTTTCTCGCGCCCCGTATCTAATTTTGATTAAACAGTGCCCCTTCAAACATTTCTCTGTAAATGAAGTTTACATAATTTAATGGAAATGAAGCATTCAAACCGAGGGAATGAATTATAATACTCTTTTTGACATTTAAGCGAACGCTTTCGGATCTACAAATATCGAAAAACTTGTTAATCACACATGATTACATGAGCATGCCACAAACCCAGAATTTGACCAAATACAAAATGGAATCCAACATTCAGAAACCCAAAAAATTATATTAGGTAATCAACAAAGCAAGAAGATAGTAGCAAAGAAAATCTAAAATGGAGAATCAAACAAAAACATGAACTTACCTTACTGAAGCAAAACAGAAACTCGACATAACCGAATTCGTGAACTGAAAAAGTCAATGAGAAAAAACTAATCAAAATCAAGCATAAAGATTTCATGGTGCGGAAATTAAGTCAAAATACTCACCAGGTTTTGCAGGCATTGCCTTTTTCTGCTGGTAATAGGCATATAAGAACAAAATCTGCTTAACAACCGCTGAAATAACTTTAAATTAAAGTATTCACTCCTAGAAAGAAAATAAGAGTTCAGTATATCCTTAGCTTCATCAAATTATACAACTTTCAATAAAGTATATCCTTAGCTTCATCAAAATATGAGTTCAGTATATCCTTAACTTTTATACAACCACAATCCAAACTTGGATCTCCTTTGTTCTCGGATTGACAATAAAGTATACAACTTTCAATGATAGAGACGACGCTTTGTTTCATGAGGTCATATACTTGTATTACGAATTTACATGTATGCTCTACACCATTTCTTTGGAAAATATTAATGCGTATAATCATCAACTTTAAATTCTAGCTTATAAAAAAATGAAGTAATGAATCATGCCTATCTTTGCATCAAATAAAAAGGGCCTTAGATTTAATCTGGTTTGGAAGGCACAAAATTCTCTTTACCGGCTGAATCAAAAGAACACAATGTAATCTGATGCAAATGACCACCATGAAACATTGAAGGAAAACTTGATTCAATCTAATTCAACCAAGATCGGATAAATATTCAATGAAGAACCCTAGGAATATTTGCGGGAAATTGAAGTACATGTGAGTAAAGCAAATCCAAGCATTCAAACCATGTCGATCGACGGCGGAGCTTCAAGATTATTCATGAATTTTGTCATCATATCTGCGCAGTTCCCAATTTGAAATTGATATCGAGGACAGAAAAGAAGAAGGAATGACACCTAACATGGCAGTAAAGCTGAGAAGCTTCTTCCTAAACTACAAAAAAGGAATTAATGGCTACGGATTGGAATTTAAGTCTTGAAACATCTAAAAATATAGTATACTGGGATTTTGATGTCCGCGCTACGCGCAACTTTTTAGTCTTGTAAAAAAATTGTTTATATTCTAAATAAAAACTTTTTATAATATATCTATCAGTTGAAACGTTGTGGTTCAGATATACATAGGGTGACTGAAATCACTGGATCGATCATCCATAGTGAGTAGAGAGCCGATGTGTTTGGGGGTATTAGGACTGAAATAACTGAAATCTTCTGTTTATGTTCATATATCTGAAGCTGATGCAAAATCGTTTGTTTATGTTCATATACCTGAAGCTGGTGCAAAAAAGAGCTGGTCTTTCTTAACGCATCTTGCTAAAAGTTTTGAAAAAGTTGTATAATTTTTGTTTAATGATTGCCATTTATTTAAAGTGGCGTCGATTTCTAAAATGACTTGTTAATTTATAAACAGAGAGAGTAGTGATTTTTTATTTTATAATAACTAATCGAACTGTCGTGTTGTACAGTCTGGAGGAAAGACAGAGAGCATAAAAGTGACTAATCGAAATGTTGTGTTGTACAGAATAAAAGTGATGAATTAACCATCCACATAAATTTCTAATCCCAGAGTTTAATTCAATACAACAATATCACTAAACAATGCAATCCAGAAGATCTAAGATACCTGACAGCATCAGGGTCATCTTTCAGTTTCTGCAGATACTCTGAATTAGTAGCAGCATTATCAGCATCACTTTTATTATGGACTCTAGAAGGCGCACTGGTTTCATGCAGTTGCTTATGTGAATCTCTTAGAGACAATGTGCCACTGGTCTTTGATGAGACGACATCAACTTCTTCAGTTATATCTTCAATTATCAATCCTAACAAAAGTAGGAAGTATGCTATTTCTTGCCATCAATAGTAGGATACTTAGACAACGCAATTTATTATTAGCTAATGAAAGAATATAAGATCCCTGAAAACGTTTTGGTATGACTACCATATTCATTCAAACTGCGTTTTGTGTCCCTGCAATCATAAAACTCACAGCATCAAGTCATCAAATATCACAAAAACTTCCCTTTCATTTCCTCTTATCCTCATTGTTCAAGGAAAAGCTAAGGCTAAAATTACTCAAGCTTTATGACAGTTGGGAAGTAAAGTTATAAGTTAAATACTTAAATGTGGGGGCTATTAATCTTTACCATACCTCAAAACTTCAGCAATAGTATCATAATCAGGTGAGAATTCATGTGCTCGACTTAAGTCAGTGACAACTTCCTACACAAATTACAAAATCATCAGGCAATTCACAGAAATCAACAGATAGTTACAATGAGAGCACATAAATTTAAAACCATGACTAAGATTGTCCTGACTCACATCTAAGAGTCTCAATTTGTTGTATGCTTGACCTCTGTGATACAGAGCTTTGACATTCTTGGCATCATACGACAACACCTCAAACACATGGGCAAGGTTTCAGAAACATGTCCTTGCATGTAAATAATAAATAAATAAATATTTGAGAAACTGACAAATCAACAAAAGGAAAAGAAACCACGACCAAATAGCTCAACAGTTTTTGGCACTATTTCCCTCTAAAAATACTAACTTCGAAACACCCTTATTAATCTGCATCAAATAATAATTGATCGGTGTTTTACTTCTAATCTAAACTATATCTTTTAATTGAATAATCACCTAACCAATTTACAACAACATTCCAAGTTTGTAGACTAAAATATTTAGTTAGTGAAAAAATTCACAATGACCCACCTAGAAAAGCCCCAAGTACAACGACAACTTGTACACTTTCATAGCAAAGGTAAAATCATTACCAAACAAAATATTACAACCTCATTAATGATAGATTTGATGATCATAACAATATCATGAAACATTTTAGTCACTACTTTCAAGCAAATGGACAACAACACTGGGAGAAAAAGGTAGAGAAGTGCAAGTAAACCATAAGGGACACACCACAACTGAATGATGTATTAGAATTTCTGTCAATTTTTTTTTTGGTCAAAATTTCCGTCAATATTGATCTTGACTGAACTACATCATCTGTCATTCTTTCCAAGTCAATTTTCTTAACATCAACCACAAATTCCATCCCGTTTATCACAAAACCTAACTCAAAGAAACAACATTAGAAGCAACGGTCTCCAGTAATGACAACATTCTTTGCACTTGAATCTCAGATGAGTGTTGTCTCCAACCTTCTTTGCACTCACCTCGTCCTCCTCCTCTTCTTCTTCTTCTCCTTCTCCTTCTCCTTCTCCTTCACCACAACTGAATGATGTATTAGAATTTCCGTCAATTTTTTTTTTGGTCAAAATTTCCGTCAATATTGATCTTGACTGAACTACATCATCTGTCATTCTTTCCAAGTCAATTTTCTTAACATCAACCACAAATTCCATCCCGTTTATCATAAAACCTAACTCAAAGAAACAACATTAGAAGCAACGGTCTCCAGTAATGACAACATTCTTTGCACTTGAATCTCAGATGAGTGTTGTCTCCAACCTTCTTTGCACTCACCTCGTCCTTCTCCTTCTCCTTCTCCTTCTCCTTCTCCTCGTCCTTCTCCTCGTCCTTCTCCTCGTCCTTCTCCTTCTCCTCGTCCTTCTCCTCGTCCTTCTCCTTCTCCTTCTCCTTCTCCTTCTCCTTCTCCTTCTCCTTCCCCTTCCCCTTCCCCTTCCCCTTCTCCTTCTCCTTCTCCTTCTCCTTCTCCTTCTCCTTCTCCTTCTCCTTCTCCTTCTCCTCGTCCTTCTCCTCGTCCTTCTCCTCGTCCTTCTCCTCGTCCTTCTCCTTCTCCTTCTCCTTCTCCTTCTCCTCGTCCTTCTCCTCGTCCTTCTCCTCGTCCTTCTCCTGCTCCTTCTCCTTCTCCTTCTCCTTCTCCTTCTCCTTCTCCTTCTCCTTCTCCTTCTCCTCGTCCTTCTCCTCGTCCTTCTCCTCGTCCTTCTCCTCGTCCTTCTCCTTCTCCTTCTCCTTCTCCTTCTCCTTCTCCTTCTCCTTCTCCTTCTTCTTCTCCTTCTCCTCGTCCTTCTCCTCGTCCTTCTCCTCGTCCTTCTCCTTCTCCTTCTCCTTCTCCTTCTCCTCCTCCTTCTCCTCCTCCTTCTCCTCCTCCTTCTCCTTCTCCTTCTCCTTCTCCTTGTAGTACATGGCCCAATGCACAACTTGCAACCATACTCCTGTTCAATGGCCTGCAAACGAGAAAAACAAATCATAAATCACTGAAGAGACGTCCTGAAGCAATAACTTATGCATTGCAAATTGATCAATTTCTCAATTCTCATGAATGATTCGACCTGATATATACCTGACCAAGAATGTGAGCACTCGAGTGCCAGAAAGTATCCCGACCTTCATCGTCGTCAAACTTGAAAAGCTTGAGTTGACAATCCTCTTCAAGTGGCCTGGTCATATCCCAAAGCACTCCATTTACTTGAGAAATCAAGGCGTTGTTGGCAAGACTCTTAGAGATTCCAGCTGCGACATCAAAGGGTGTCGTAATCCACTTCTTCCCTTCCTTAACGTTCCCATCCGGCAATGTAATCCTAACGGAAAGCAAACTCCAATGGTGAGATATATATCGAAGAGAGTGAACTAAGAGGGAGAGGGGCAAGAGAGAGAGACTTGATGGGATCGCCAGCAATGGACAGACGCTGTGCATTTTGTGACTCCTGGATGGACTGAAAGAGGGCAACACGCTTGTCAATGACGGTGTTGAGGTAGGATTCATCCTTCTGCGACATGGTTGACCGGACTACTGGCCTTCACTCCTCCACTGGCGGCTGCAACCAAGAAATGGTGGAGAGAGACAGATAACACAACCTAATTCTTCTTTCTTTCTTTCTTCTTACCAAGACAAAGAATCTGAATGGATTAGGGTTTCTTTATTAAAATTCCTTTACAAAAAAACAGCTTTCTTTCGCACCCTCAACCTAGTAAAAACGAGATTTTTTTTTTGGCATTTATCCTAAGCTAATGTTCATAATTTGAATGGTAGTAAAGCAGCTTTGTTTCACGATCTACGGTGAGAACAAGAGTTAACGTAGGAAAATTGAAGTTTGTTTTTCGTGTTCACTTATAGCAAGCTAATGTTCATAATTTGAGCGGTAGTAAAACAGCTTTGTTTCACGACCTCCGGTGAGAACAAAGCTTAACGTAGGAAAAACGAAGTTTGTTTTTCGCGTTCACTCATAGCTATCTAATGTTCATAATTTGAGTGATAGTATTCATAATCTCGGAGATAAAAAAATTTGAAGTCATTTTGAGAGGAAAAAAAACAAAGTTCGCAGTAATTACAAGTATGTCACCGCGTCTCTTATTGAAAACGTTCAAAAAAAATTATGGCACAGGTTATGAACATTCCATCCAGAATATGAACATTGACGTGTAATCTGTTAACGCAATCTGTTCGTTTTTCCTACGTTAAAAGTTATTTGCACCAGAACTTTTCTCTTGTTTAATTTATTTCTGAGGTTTTTGCATAGAACCACCCCTTATTTAGGTCAATTTGCATGGAAACCACTCTTTATATCACTATTGATTTAAAATCACCCAATATTTTACCTTTTCTTACAAAATCTCACCCCCAACTAACTTTCGTTAACAATTCTGTCAAAAGTTTAAAATTACAATTTTACCCCTTTTTTTTAATAATTACACCAAAGTACAAGGTTGTTACTTGTGTTACCGGTTAATGAAAAAATTGAATGAATTTTAGGGAAAATGTTCAAATTGGCACATAGGGTTGATTTCTGATTTGGGGATTTGGATCTCGCTTCCGGACCAGGGCGTTGAGGATGGGGTGGAAAGTGACCGTGATGAACTTGAGTTCTCTGTGGCGCATTTTGTCGAACAGTTGGAGGGCGAAATGAGGGAGGCGAAGCCTATAGAGACGTTAGGGAATCGAGCGTTCTGACTGGGCAAGAGAAGGATGAACCCAGATGGGTTCAAAGCGCGAGCCTTGGATTCCGGCAACAACCCAGTCGGAGAAAGCGTCGTCTCTGCATCTGGTTCGGAGGGCTCGGACTCGAAGGTATAATGAAGAGGGAGACTTCCATGGGAGAAAACATTGCGGGTTTTTAGAAAGTATGGCAGTAAATTGTACGGAGATAATTTGGTTCTCCTTACCATGAATCCATTTTAAAATATGGTAGAAGCCATTGCAGATTAGTTAGATTTTTTTAGTACAAGGATAATTGTGTAAGGGTGGAGGCAGATGAGAGGTAGAAGAAGAGATTGTTCTTCAAGAAACCCTAAATCCAATTTGAACATTTACCCTAATCTTCGATTAGTTTTTTCACTAACCATTAATACAAGTAAGCAACTTAGTAATTGGATGTAATTATTTAAAAAATAAGGGTAAAATGGTAATTTCAAACTTTTGACGGAATTGTTAACGGAAGTTAGTTGGGGTGGGATTTTGTAAAAAAAAGTGAAATAGTGGGTGGTTTTAAATCAATAGTGATACATGGGGTGGTTTCATGGGCAAAATCTAAAATTTGAGTTCTGTCGGCGGAAAAAATGCGGGTGCGGCCTTCTGTGACGCGGTCGCGGTTACGTTCCTGGCAGACAACAGCGGGTTTGTATTTTAGGGCTTTGGATGGGCAAACGAACTCCGATTTGGACAAATTTTAAATGGATGAACTGGTATTGAAAATCTCTAGATGATGGTGGAGGTTTTTGTGGCAAAGGAAAAAAATTGGGGACGGAATCTGGGTAGAAATCGACAGGAGTTTTAGGGTTTATGGTGATTTCTGTGCGGAATTTGGTGGGGAGGGAGATTAAAGGAATAGAAAGTAAGAGTTTAAGAATGACTACACCTTTAAACCGCTGGGCTCTGATACCAATTGATACGAATCCGTTGACTCGTATGCCTTCGCGAAGGATCGTGGTAAAAAGCTGCTCTAGAACTCTTCGTTGTTGGATAAGTATTGAACCTTTCGATTCAACAAGAACTCGATGTCTTGATATTCCACTCAAGGGATGAACGAATTCAGTCAGTAGGCTTGGTGATAGTTCGCTAACGAGAACAACTCCGGATCCAATCAGTAGAATGACGTTGAAGCAAAGGAAGGAGATAAACTCAAACTTAAGCTTTGTTATTCAATTTCAACGTCTAAAACAATGGAGATCCTTATATAGATAACCCCCAACACACTTAAAACAAGGAAAAGAAGGAATAAAACCTAGGAAATAAAACGACGACTGCTAAACCTAGTTCTCAGCCTTAACAATTAAAAAACCCGACACAAATGATCAAAACGAATAAAAACTAAAACTGGAAAGTTCATCAAATTGCGGGACGCGGTCTCTTCCATCATTGACGTGATCGCGTCTCAACTCGGGGGCTCTCAGATAGACTCTGTAGTTGGGACGTGATCGCCTCCTGATTAACGCGATCGCGTCCTGGTTTGTCCTGCTCAATTGGGCTATTGTCACTGAGATGTACGTGGTCACGTCCTTCCTTGCCACAATCGTTTTTTGGGGCTCTTGTAACTTCATCTTCCATGGGGGACGTCAAGGCCTCAGACTCAATGGTGATGTCGTTACTAGATCGACAACCTGGGATCGCTTCAGAACCTACGTAAATCAGTCTACACTAGTTAATTCACGCAAGATAACAATAAACTTATTGTCATTATTTGTGCACCTAAAGGCTTTAATTGTGAACATTACAATGTTAATTGTGAACATGTATCAAATACATGAACTCAAACTAGATAAACAGAATACAATTCAATATCTGTTAGTGACAGTAATTTGCTAGTGACAACAATTGGACAAAAAGACTACATCCATTCACAAGTGACAACAATTCAATTGAAAATTAAAACAATAAAAAACTCCAACACAATCAGCTGGAATAACAAAACTAAATAGTCGCCGGTTCCGGACCGAACCTTGGAGTAGTGGCGGGGGGGGGGGGGGGGGGGAGGTCCGAAGAGGCCGGATTGAGTCAAGATCCACCGAATCAAACTCGATGTTTGCACATAGGTTGGAGTCTCTGAGAGGCGGAGAACAAAATATTGTCGTATGGTCGGTCAGAGCAGAGGGACGAGGCCATGATTTTTTTTGAGGACTTGTCCTTGATTCTTTGTACTGTGGGGAAGAAGAAGATAATAGAGGAATTTTTTTTGCTAGTTAGAAGCAAAGAAGGATGAGATGCTAAGGAAGAGGAAGACTATCTAGGCTCATTTTTTTGGATTAAGTGAATTTGATAATAACGAGGTAACATTTTTTTAACAAGCAAACAAAAGGCTCTATTGCTAAGCACAATACAAGCCTAAATCATCTTCGCGGATGATCTTGAGAAACTCTTTCAAACAGGGTCTTCCAGAAGAAGACGTTGAAAAGAAGTTGCGCAAAGCCAAAAGCCCTTCTTCGGAATGTTGGGAATTCCAATAGGTGATACCTTCCCTAAGCTCTTCAATGTTGAAATCCTTTGAAGCCAGGAAATTTGCAGCTCTATTGCCCCTTCTGCTAATGTGGTGGAAACTAACTTCATCAAACAAACGAGGAGAGAGATTTGATGTCCATCAGTAGAGTATTAATCTCCCAAGGGGGCGAGTTGGTGGACTTTTGACACTTGATGACGGTTGCATTATCACTTTCAACAACAATGCGTTTAATATGAAGACGAATGATAGCTCGAATCCCTTCGAGAACCGCAGTTGCCTCAGACACTAAGACCAACGAGCAGGGTATACCTCCTCGCTCCACATAAGAAATTTTTCGTGCAAAGTTACGAATAGCAAAACCTAAAAAACAACTATTATTGGCTCTTTTGGAGCCGTCACAATTAAGTTTAAAGACACCTTCCGGAGGTTTAGTCCAACTTATCTTCTTATCTATTTTCTTGTTCTTCTCAGGTTTTGTTTGATTATCAGGAGGATTGAGGACAGATTTCCATTCCAGATAACGAAACAAGGCCGATTTTCTTATCTCAGGGATGGTGGGATTATTCTGTGGAGAGCCACTTCTAAAATTTTTGTTATTGCGGGTATTCCAGAGCGTCCACCAAATAAAGAACCCGAAGTCCGCATTAGCGTTATTATGACAAATTTTTTGGAAAGACGTCTTAAAATCTGAAGAGAAAATAAGATTCAAGATTATAAATGCCTAATGAATTTACATGGTTAAATACATTAATCGTAGTAGGACAACAAAAGAAAAAATGATTTTTATCTTTATCAGTAGAGTGGCAAAGACTACAAACAGGATAGACTGTATGAAAATATCGATTTACACGCTCAGTAGTAGGGAGACAATTAGAAAATGCTTTCCAGAGAAAATTTTGTATTTTTGGCGGGATATTTGATTTCCAGAATGTTGAGGGGTCTAGCTCGGGTTGTGGAATGGGTCTAATAAGTCAATAGGTTGTTTTAACAGAGAAATTGCCATCTTTGGATGGATTCTAAATGATATTGTCAGGCACATGGTGAGTTAGCAGGGGTGAAAGGCTCATCACCTTCTGCAGCGGATCTACACCAAATCCAGAAGGAAAGGGGCGAGAGGATTTCTGACTCACTTTGGAGGCTACACAAGATAGATCTAGGTTTAGAAAACCCTAGATTGCAACTATTGTGAGGGACGAGGGAAGCAAAAGGGGGATCTGGAGCCACATCGACATTCCAGGGGCTAGGGTTAGGGTTTCTTGTAGGGGGATAAAATTGGTCAAAAAAATTAGACGTCATGATTGCAAAACTAGCAAAGAGAGCATACAAGGGGTCGGGGGAGTATCCAGAGGAGGGAAAGGGGCTAAAAGCTCCATAGAAGAGACGAAGATCAGATTAGAGATTTTTAGAGAGAGGAGATAGCGATTTTTTAATAAAGAGGTAATATTGAGATAGTAAAAATCTTAAAATGAGCAAAATATATATTATTTTGAAAATATAAATTTTGTTTACTTTATAACTATTTCAGGACTATAATAGTTATTATGTCCATGTGTCCAAATATTACTGTAGTAGTTATGTAAGAAGCTTTTTTCTATTCGTCATTTTGTATAGTTACTTGTCTTACATATAGCAAGGTCCTCAAATTGACGTTGCAATTTTGGTAAAACTGATTTTAACATGGACTGATGAACACAAACTGAGTCTTGATTCCTTCGTCGTCTGTCGCACGCAGTCATAACTTTCCACCGTTTCAACCCCGCCAAAGAAACACCCTCTCTCTCTCTGGGACCTGGGTCGCCTCTCGACCCCCTTTTATACCCTTCTTTCATGATCAACATGTGTTGGTCGAACAACCTCCATTAATCTCTCCGAGATTGTCTTTCCCTGATTCTTCAATTTGCGAGCTGATTTATCTCCACTTTACAAGATCTCGGGATGACCGGCGGCAGACCCACTTCCTTGGAGGGTCGAACCTTCAGCGATATCATCTGCGACGCCGGCGCCGGCGCTGCTGCAGGTCTTCTCTCCTCCTTACCATAACTGTCGTTTTCGGTATTAGGGTTTTGTTCCGCGATTTAAGTTTCATTTTACTGACATTTCCAGGAATTATGTGATTAGATTTTATTTCGGTTTCTGTGGAACTATTTCTTCATGTTATATGTGATTTTCGAAGTGGTTTCTTACTGTTGTGGAATCCTACAGGTGCTATTGCGGCAACGTTTGTTTGTCCTTTAGATGTTATTAAGACGAGATTGCAAGTGCGTGGGATGCCTCAAACCTCTGGCTCAGGTAAAAAAGGTACATTACAAAAATAATTTCTTTGTGTTTGAATCTTGGTTACTAAATTGTATAACGATTATTCCTTTTTGTTCCTGTTATAAATTGGGATTTTCTGAATGAGAAAGACTGAACAGAACTCATGTTAGTGGTACATTGTAGGATCACTTGTTATGGTAGGCATTTCGGGTTTCTTCTAAATGTACGACAGCTTATTAATAACCTATCTGCTTGTTTTGTCTGAACTCCTTCACATAAAACAGGTAGTATAATCATTGCTAGTCTACGAGACATCGTGAAAAAGGAGGGTTTCAAGGGAATGTATCGGGGCCTTTCACCAACACTCGTGGCATTACTTCCTAATTGGGCTGTAAGTTTAAAGTCATTCCTGATTATTAGATCATTATGTTTAAATGACAAGTTTACTCTATATTTCGAATGTGAAATTTTACAAATGTTAAGTCTGCCCTTCAACTCTTAACATTTTATCACTTAATATATTTTTCCAATACACTACTCCTTATAAAAAAATCATTTAAATTTATATAGTTTGTACTTTGTACTGATATCAGGTAAAATAATTGCTTCAGTCACTCTAATTATTTTTTCCCCATGAAGCTATTATTGTTGCACGCTTCCCACTTTTGTTCTTCTCTTAGTGAATTGTGAAATGGTGCACTGCAAGGAATGAGGATTACACCTTAAGTCCGAGTGAACTGATTTACTAAGGGCACAGCTGTGGGTACTAGGACTAGTTTAGCAATTAGCATTCAGTTGTTTCAGCATTTGCTTCCCTTTTCTTTTATCTAAACACCTAATTGCTTTATCATATGCATATGTTCTTGGGTTGTGAGCTTATACATTCTTCATATTTCTTTTTAATGACAGACGTGCTCATTTCATACGTAGGTGTATTTCACAGTTTATGGGCATGCGAAAGGCCTTCTTCCATCAAAAGGTTGGTCTGACCTGAAATTTATCTGATTCTTCTTTCTTGAATCTTCTTTCTTATGATTATTTGTATTCTAAGCTGTCCTTCATTGGGATCTTGTTTTACATGTCCATTATATAGAGGACGGTAGTCTTACTTTTGGAGCAAACATGATTGCTGCATCTGGTGCTGGGGCTGTCACTGCAGTTCTCACAAATCCTTTGTGGGTAGTCAAGACAAGGGTACAAGTAAGATGGAAATGTTTTTGTCTCTCCTAATCCTACCAATGCAAGACTGTGAGATACAAGTCTTAATGTTGTTTTTATATAAAATCTAGATCTTGTCCTACACTCTTACAAGATATGCTTTTGAATGCGTATAAGTATTTCCTTGGATATTAAAGTTTTTTTCATTTCGTGTTCATGCTGATCTTATAGTGATAGGATGCTTATTTGCTTTCCATAAAGCATTCCTAAGATGAAAGATTTTGAAATGTATCCTGATTAAACCCAGTGAAATGCCAACAACTGCAGAATTATTAATGGGAACACTGGTATCAACATTAATATCACAAATTGTGCAAACCCAGTGAATGTCTTAGAAATTATTATTCTTGCTGTGTTGACTTCAATTATCTTCTCCGGTCCACAGACTCAGGGTATGAGACCTGATGTAATACCATACACAAGCATACCTTCAGCTTTTAGAAGGATTATTCATGAAGAAGGATTTCGTGGAATGTATAGGTTAGTGGTCCATTTTCTCAATTTGTTTTGCTTGTTGAAGCATAAATTAATTACGGTTTCGAATTGGTTTAAAACCTACACTCAGGTCAAGAATAATCGATTTTCTCACCTTAAGCACTACCCATTTTTCCTATTTTATTTTTTGCCTGCTACTTCGTCCTCTGAACTTCCGTATCTGATACCAATTTATGCATGGAACAGTGGCCTTTTGCCGTCATTGGCAGGAATAAGTCATGTGGCCATCCAGTTTCCCGCTTATGAAAAGCTTAAGCAATATTTTGCGAAGAAGGGTAAGCTGAAGCTTTTGATTTATTAGAAACTTACTTGTGTCGATAACAAGTTTTCAGATAACAGTATATTTTGAGTGCTAACAATAATTTTCTGATCCAGAAAATACCACTGTTGATACTCTAAGCCCAGGATATGTTGCAATTGCATCATCATTGTCAAAAGTAATTGCTTCAGTAATGACTTATCCCCATGAGGTATGATCCATTTTCTTAATTCTTAATTGTTGCAATTTGCAATAGGCTATTAATGATGTTATTTTGTCAGGTCGTGCGCTCCAGGCTCCAGGAGCAGGGCCAATCACGAAATCATCAGATGCGTTATACAGGTGTGGTTGATTGTGTCCAGAAGGTTTTCCAAACAGAAGGAATTCCGGGTTTTTACCGTGGTTGTGCAACAAATCTTTTGAGGACTGTCCCGTCAGCTGTTATAACATTCACTAGCTATGAGATGATGCATAGGTTTATGAAGCAAGTAATACATCCACAAGCTAAAGACCCGCCAAGACTGGAAAGTCAAGGCAATAGTAAGGATATTGGGTCACACACAAAGCAATTAGAGAATGACTCGAGCAAATTAACCCCAACGATTCCTATGGTTAAGAAGGACCAGCTGCCAGCAAAACACTAAACATTGGAACCCATTAAGCATCGGAGTAGAAAATGAAACGGTAATTTCGTTCTTTGGAGAAAGATGTGGTGGTTGTTACCTTTTTTGTCCATTCATTTCATCTGATCCCTGCTGTCAAGCCAAAAATAACCAAGGAAAGTAGTTTCTGTTTGAAAGTAGGCCTCTGAATTTGGAATATCTATCATTTGATGAATGAAACTCTGCATTTCAGAGTCCTTTAGAAGAAAGCAATATGATGGGTCAACTCGGATGTTGTATTCTTGGATTAGCATTGTCTGATCTTCGAGACCATTTAAGTAGTTTTTATATTTATTTTTTATTTTTATTTTTTTACAAGCAAACAAAGGGATCTTTACATACATATAAGCCCCAACACCCACAAGGGGACGATATCAAGATTTGAACCTTGGACCTATGGGATATAAAGACAAGCCCCACCTCCATTTAAGAAGTTTTTATATTGAATAGTTTTGTCTTTGTTTATCACAGTTGTACAGATGATTTTCTATGAGACTGTACAAGTATTGCAACGTTCTTGTCTCAAAATTTTAGCAACGAGCCCACACATCTACAAATTTGTCTGTGCCTCAAAATTTTAGCAACGAGCCCACACATCAATGACCTACGGACTATTTTAATAAATAAAAAATGACCTACGAACTAATCTCCTAGAAAACTAACTCCGGCTCCAAGTTTCTATAGCATAAAAATAGAAATTTCCCTCCTCAAATTTCTATAGCACGCAATTTCCGTCTCAAATTCCCGTCTCAAATTCCCGTCCACGTAGTTCCTGCATCCCTACATCGTTCTTCCCTCGCCACCGCACGTCAGCGACTACAGGAGGCTCTGATCTCTACCGCCAGCGACTACAGGAGGCTCTAATCTCTACCGCCAACGACTACAGGACGCGCCGTCGCTTGCAACAGACACTAGCGACTATCACTGCTCGCCACCGACGCCGAAGACTACAAGTTAGTTTTTGTTTGGGCTTGAATGTCATTAAATTGTCATTAGATTGTTCATTGAGTGTAATTACATTGTTGTTGAAGGTTATTAGAGTGTCATATGAGTGTCATTAGTGTTTTCTGAAAATCTATATTGAAATGGGTTTATGATATTGCAGCTTTCCTTGAATAGATTGTTAGAAGAGTGTCATTAGATTGTTCACTGAGAGTCGTTAGCGTTTTCTGAGTAGTTTGTATGGGATGGTTGATGATATTGCATTTGTCATTGAATAGGTTGCTCAAAGAGAGTCATTAGAGTGTCATTGAGTATCATTAGTGTTAGAGTGTCACTGAGTGTCATTAGAGTGTCACTGAGAGTCATTTGAGTGTCATTAGTGTTGTCCGAGTAAATTTCATCGAAATGGTTGATGATGTGATTTGAAGAAGTGTCATTAGTGTTTTCTGTTCATTTTAGATGCAGATGAGAATCCTATCGGTTTTCTTTGGAGGGGAATGGAAAATAGAAGACGGAAGTTGTTCTTATATTGGAAATGCCGTTTCCAAAGCATTTATGGTTGATGACAATTTGGAGTTTAAGGATCTTATAAAACTGATTATAGAGAGGTTCAAAATAAAGTCGACAACATCTGACCTTGTCTTACATCATTTGCATCTATTCCAACAGCTAAAAAGTTCATTCGTGGTTGAGACTAATGAAGATTACAAAAAAAAAATCGATTAATGAGTCTCCAAAAATATCATGGACGTTGCCATTGTATGTGTCATCAACTAAGTCGTCTACTGGTTTGTTGATAAGGAGTGAAATCCAAGAGACATGGACATCTATACATTCAAGCTAGTCCGATCCCGTATGACATTAAACATACAGGTGAGAACTGCCCTGACCTTCTTAAAAGAATAACAACTCTTTTATATATTGCTATTTCATGATATTGAGCTATTTTCAATACTCTAAATTTTCTCATTTGTGATTATGCATATTGAAATTGTTAAGTACGTTGGGTAACCTTTTTTCCCTTTAGAATCAAAGAATTCAAAGTTTATTTGAGAAGTGCACTTCTGATCATGAGACCGGAATGGAAATTCTGCGCAGTAAGAATGAAATAGCTAAGTTTAATACTCCCTCCGTCCCGTTTTTTCGTTCTTGATTCTGTTTTTGACACTATTCACACATCAAGAGAATCTTCGTAATTTCGACCAATATATAGATAAAAACATAGTCATGTGTGGTGTTGTTTTATTCGTCTTATCGAGTACTTTAATAATATTCAAATTTTATAATTTTTACTAATGTATAATTAGAGATATCGATAAAACAAAACGCACATCGGCATACGTGCCCGAGTGAAACAGGAAGGAAATATAGGGACAGAGGGAGTATCTTCTTAATGTGTTTTTATGTACAATAAACATGTGAATTGAGTTGGCACTCACTGCAGTTTCCCCATCATATTCTATCTTATCAGCCAGATGCAAATGGACATACTCATCCTTCTATAGGTTCAACAAGTCATGAAGTTGATACTTTGCGTGGAAAAATATCCGCAAGCTAGCAGTTATTCTTATTCAGCGTATTCCTTCATTTTGGAAAGTAGCACTTTCTGTATTCAGTGGAAAATTTGCTAAGGTATGTTGTTTATTAGTTATTTTGATTTTTTAATCTAATTATCAAATAGCAACCACCATTTCATGTGAATGCAGTTAATTATCAAATAAAAGTCATTTGCATTGGGTGAGTTGGAAGCTAGGAAGCTCAATTAACCAAACTGCAAGAATGGTGAAGGATTTTCTGTAATTGCGTTAGATGATTAGCAATGCAGTTAGGCTCTTAATGTTTCGATTCTCTCACATTTCATGTGAATGCAAGTTCAAGGAAAGCAGATGGGACTCTCAAAGAATGCAGAGATTTATTTCTTCCATTGACAAGAACAAGATTGATCTTGACGTTGTCCAAGAGTAAGTTCATTATGCATTGTTTGTATAATGTTTGGTTGTTTTTGCCCCTCATACTTTATTTATGAAGCACAAGAGGCTGCAAAGAACGGAGCAACCAGAACAGGGTAAGCGGCTAAGGTCGTCTCAGGAATGGTGAAGGACTTTCTGTAATTGTGAAGAGAGGGTTAGTCTTTTAACAAAGTTGCAGTAATGGTGAAGGAGTTTCTGTAATTGCGTTAGATGATTAGCAATGCAGTTAGGCTCTAATGTTTCGATTCTCACTCGTTTCATGTGAATGCAGGTTCAAGGAAAGAAGATGGGACTCTAAAAGAATGCAGAATTTGTTTCTTCCATTGACAAAAATAAAATTGATCTTGACGTTGTCCAAGAGTAAGTTCATTATGCATTGTTTGTCTGTTTGGTTGCTTTTTCCCCTCGTACTCTATTTATGAAGCACATGAGGCTGCATAGAACAGTGCAACCGGAGCAGGGTAAGCGGCTAAGGTCGTCTCAGAAACAAAGAAAATGACTGATGTTGGTTTCGAGCTCTACCTTAAGCCAAGCAATGTAATTTGTTTACATGATTATTTTGCATCCTGTTTTGCTATCAATTATTATTTTACTTGTATTCATGAGCATGTATGTTCAACTTATACCTTCAATTTTGGATCAATAATTATATTTAGATGTTAAAAGCTGTCTTTATATCATATTATTAGGATAGTAACATTACATCTTTTGGTATATTCATTGACATCAACCAAGATAAATACTTCCACTATTTTTAATGAGAATATACTACATCAAAGTTTCATCCTATGGGCTGCAAATTATGCTCTATGAGTTTAACCTATTCTATGATTTCATTAGGCTGCATTTTGTGAATAAAATCTTGGAAAAAAATGTGTATCTATGCAAGTGCTCTTTTCGGCAGTCTCACCTCACCTGATATGTTTCAGTGTGTATTAGATGTTGTTGTTTGATGTTTTAGCAATTTCAAGTGGTTTAGATACAAGGCTTGGTACTTGGTTAATTCCCCCCAATCTTTAAACCCTAAATTTGTTAATTTAACATGTTATGTGTAATTGAGGGTTCTACTATGGCGGTATATATTACGCACTTTCCTACTGTCGAATCCATATTGATTGAAGGAGACAACCTCATTGTTGCTCCTTCAAGGTTTGGAGATCGAAATATGTGCAAACAACAGATCGATCTCACAGGTCAATATCAAACCAAGGGTTTCCGCTTGCAATTCAATATCAAACCAAAAACTACAGCTAAACAACGTCAAAACCTAAAAGAAGAATAATTCTGAATTTGTCAAAAGTCTGCTAAAACCCTAGAAAAACACATAATAAATAGGCTTGATTCCCAAGAAAGGAAACTCTAGAAAGCCCTAAATTCTCGTATCTTGTTCTGATCATGGCGGCTTCGTCCAATCTCTAATGGGCCTCAAATTTGGAGACAATGAAGATAAGCCCAAGTACTGAAACATATCCAAAGGAGATCTTAATCCGATCTTTTGTTTACCCAAACGAACAGAAACAAATTCGGATCTTGCAGCAGCCATATCTTGGTCATTGGGCCTCTGTTGGGCTTCAACTTTGAACACGGTCAAGATAGGCCTAAGAATTATACTCTGACCAAATATCTTCTCAATTGGACGCCCGAGCCGTCCAAGCCACTCTGTCCTAGTTCCATCCTATCTTCGATAACACCGCCTCTTGTCGTCTCTTCGGCCTTCATCTTGGCGACAGGATCGCATCATGGGTTGTTCTGGGAGACGCTCCAGCGTACTTACATCATCCTCCTCCTCTTGAAAAGGATTCGAGGACGAATCCTCTTGCTCTTCTAAATTCAGCTCGTCTTGAAAATGGGGTCCTTGAGAGCTCACCCATACAGCCATGAATGCCAAAGATGAATAATGCTCCAGCTCTTGATGAAGCTCCGAAGTACGTACATCATCCTCCCTTCCTTTGAAAAGATTCGACCGCGAATCTTCTTGACCTGCAAAAAGGAGTGCCACGTAACAAGTATCTGGACACACAACAAGACATAAATTTTTACTTGAATCGAGCAAAGCTTGAAGAGCAGTACTAGAAGTCATGCTTGCAAAAGTAAGAAAACATCCCTTCATATTGCGCAACCTATCTTCTAGAGTCATAAGCACATAAATATCACATGAATGATTAGCTATGATTCTAAGGAAGCAAGATGCACAGTCATGGATACCAATGAACGACAATCCTAAGCCTAAGTGCAAAGGATATACCAAGATGCAAGAAGTTACTATGTCACCTTTCTTTCTATTCCCAAATTGATTCCTAAACATGCTAGGAATAACATAATCAGTATGCGGGAATAAGAAAGCATCACTAAGATCTGAAAGCAACCTATACGATGTGTCTTTAAATGGAGCATGATAGTAATGGATAGAAGACAGATCATAAGCAGCAGAATCATGACTCACAAGGGAGTTTTCCTTGTAACAAATATACAGATCAGATGCACATGCTATAGTCTTCTTCTTATGCCTATGTATATGCTTAATTATGTCACTACAAACATAATAGGCATTCCTAGGCAAGCCGACAAGCATACGAAACATGGGAAACACATGATGCATGAGATATGAATGTCGAACACTTTGCCTATATGCAACAGATGGCGTAAAAGACAAATGAGAAGAGGAGAGGGTAAAGGATCCTTCCCGGAAATGATGATTCCACAAGTGGATGGCAGAAAGGCTCTTCTGAGCTATGTTAAGCTCATCGACATCTTCCGAGGTGTTGACGTCCTTGTTGGCCTCTTCTTCTTCTTTTCTTGGCTTCTGGTTGTCCTCCGCTGCAACCTGCTCTACAGCAATGTTCCGGTTCCGAGCTCCTTCGTCTTGAGCCACTTCAGAAACTATATCCAAGGCTTTCTCCTCTACTTCTGTGGCGACTTCTTCAATCACATCCTTGACGTTTAGTTGCGACTCCATTTTGACATCCACGTGTGTCATTTCTCGGACGTCCTCCTTTCCACAAGAATTGACGTTATCTGAGGTTGGTGTCTCATCAACTTCATCCTCGTAGATGTAGTCGCGATTTGCGCAAATATCACCCAAGTGACCTCTTCCTCCACACATAACACATATGATGTCACGTGTTCGAATTCGAGGTTGCAGAGCTGAACCATACTGGTCATAAGGATTGCTAGCAAATATCTCATGTGAGTCATAAACTCCCTCGGGCTGCACCAAAGAGTCAGAAGAAAAACCATAGGAGTCATAATAATAATGTTCATGTTCGTACCTCATATGTGGGTTCATGTCATGAAAATCAAGTCTTTGATCCTCTAGATGTTGCACATCCTCACAATATGAAAGATCGTCATAGTGGTAGACCCTAGTTTGTTCATTGAAGCTCACCTTCTTCTTCCTCCTTTAAACAGTCCCATATGACGCTCCATAAGCTTGGGCTCCATAGTAGTCATATCCTGAGCGGTTCATCGACAAGTATTGGCCATGTGAGTAGCTCATGTCCTCCTAGTTGGCATATCTATGATCAGTCCAACCAACGTCAAACAATTGACGAGCCATGAGTGGCTCCTTAGGTTTTGCTTTGGAACGAAGACGATTTGTGTATGGAGGGTCGGTCGGCTCTGTTTGTAGGGTTTCAAGAGTCTCTTCAAATTTTAGATGCTTGCTTTTCAAGAATAAAATCCCTACAAGAGAATAAAGGAAAGAAAATAAAATCTAGAATATCTAAAAAGAAATTAAAAAGGAAAATAAGAAAATAAAAGAAAATCTCAATATGGTTAGATAAGATCTTACTAACTTGGTAACAACTTATCTTTCAAGTAAATAATATCTTTTGTTTTCCTAAAAGAAGAAAATAAACAAATAACAAGATTTGGTAACAAGAAGATCTTCCCCTCTTTTTTTTTGTAATTTTGGAAATTGATGGGGAAAAGGAAGAGTGCCACTCGGCCGGCCCAAAGGCCAGCCCACTAGGCGCGGCTGCGCGCGCGCCTCGGTGTGCGTGCTCCCGTTCGAGCGGTGGGTCCCGCCTTGTCAACTTGGCGATTCTTCTCGTAATTTTCCCCTACAAGATTGTTAGCCCACTTGAAATAAAAGAGACAAAATTAGGTTAACGTTTAAATTCGCAACCCTAGGCTCGAAATTCCTCACGCTTTCCTTTTTTAGAAGGTTCTCTCTCGGTTTGGGCTCGGGGTGAAGGTTCTGGCTAAAAAGATTCTTCCAAGAAATCCAAAGAAAACTCAGTTGAGATTATGCCGCAAAGAATTTTGAACAATAATTTCCGTAAGAAAACGAAAAAAATGCAAGATTCAATTCAGAAATCTCTAGAGCCGCCCCCGGGCGGGAAAGCGCCGGGGCGGAGTTCGAGGATACTAGCCCGACTCACTTGACTTGACCCCTAGGACCTCTCAAGGCTACTAGCTCGGGTCCTGCTCAACCTAATACAAACAAGGCTACTAGCATAAAACGTTCTCGCCTTAGCCGGATTTCTCTTCGGCTAGCCGGGTTATAGAAAACTTTTTTTTTTAAATGGCCGACCGGCCGTGTAGGGGTAGGGAGCTTGAAAACGCTTCCCGCTCGTTTTCCCTATTTGAAATTCGAATTATAAAAAGATTTTTCTGATTTCCTCCAAAAAATAGTTGCACAAAATCCCAACAGAATATCTCAAGCCTGATTCTTCCCTTGATTTATGGGTTGGTTAGGGTAAGAAGGGATTAGGGTTTTTGGCTCACCCTGGTCGTCCGCCGTCCCGAGGCTAAGACGCCGCTTGCTTCCCTCGGCTACACTCTCCTCTCCGGCGCTCGTCACACGTTTTGAGGAGGTTTTTGGCCGAAAAAAAAATTTCTCACCCTCTCGGCTTAAGGTAGATCTGAACAAAATGCACCCGAGTGAGTAAACTTCAAGCAAAGGGAATACAAAACTAGAACGTTTTACCTCGTTTAGCTCTGATATCAAATGATGGCAGACGAATATGCAGGATCGAATATATGAGTCTGAAAACGTTCTCTTGGGGTTGATGGGGATGAAGTTGATGTTGAGATGGCTTCGAGAGATCGTTGTGACAGACGATTGATCGAACTTTGTCCTTCGACAAGTGTTATCTTCCTTGACTCAGTCGTCGATCTAGGAAAACTTGCTTGACTCGGACTCGATAAGCAAGTGACGTCTTTCTTGACTCAGTCGTCGATCTAGAAAGACTCACTTGACTCGAACTAACCCAAGGAGTCCACCTAGGGTTCTTTCAAGGTTTGGAGATCGAAATATGTGCAAACAACAGATCGATCTCACAGGTCAATATCAAACCTAGGGTTTCCGCTTGTAATTCAATATCAAACCAAAACTACAGCTAAACGACGTCAAAACAACGTCAAAACTAAAACGTAAATATCAATTCTCAATTTGTCTGATCTGCCTAAAACCCTAGAAAAACACACATTAAATAGTCTTCCCGGATTGCTTGATTCCCAAGAAAGGAAACCCTAAAAAAACCCTAAAATCTTGAATCTTGTTCTGATCATGGCGGCCACGTCCAATCTCGAATGGGCCTCAAATTTGGGCACAATGAAGATAAGCCCAAGTACTGAAACATATCCAAAGGAGAGTTTAATCCGATCTTCCGTTTGCCCAAACGACCAGAAACAAATTCGGATCTTGCAGCAGCCATATCTTGGTCATTGGGCCTCTGTTGGGCTTCAACTTTGGACACGATCAAGATAGGCCCAAGAAGTATACTTTGACCAAATATCTTCTCAATTGGACGCCCGAGCTGTCCAGGCCACTCTGCCCTAGTTCCATCCCATCTTCGATAGCACCGCCTCTTGTCGTCTCTTCGGCCTTCAGCTCGGCGACGGGATCGCATCATGGGTTCTCCAGCGTACTTACATCAAGTCCTTAGCCCTGACCAGTTCTTCGATCAACAGAGCTCCTACTTCTTCCAGTCCCTCATTCAACCACCTCGACCACCCACTGCCCCTAATCTTCTCTCACTTCTTGAGGTCCAAAAAATGCTCTCAAACATGTCCAACCTAACCCTTTTCATCAGAATGGCCGACACCTCACTCAATATCCAGTCATCTGTTATACTCACCAAACTCAAGGAACACTGGAAATGTGTTCAAGGTGACACTGAGGTTGGTTCATATGGTACTTGGACCATGATGTCTTTTGCCAATCGTGAGGCAAGAGACATTGTTTGGGCTAATAGGCCATATTGAGTCATGAATAAGTTGGTTCTGCTGCAACCTTTCACTCCAGAATTTGACCCACTAGCTCGCATTGTTAGCCATGCTGACATCTGGGTTAGAATCCCACTGCTTCCCATTTTACACCACAATGATCATGCTCTCAACATGATGATTCGTGGCAATAATATTGGATATTTCATTCGCATGGATGAAAACTCCAGTATCAAGAATCGTGGGAAGTTTGTGAGATTTACCATTAATGTCACCATACCAGAAGTTCCTGCATTTGTTAAAATCGAGCATTCGGACAAGTCCATCTTGACTTTCAAGCTATGGTCTGAGGATTTTTCCCCGGGTTGTGGCTGCTGTGGGGAACCAGATCACCTCTTCGATGATTGTTTTCTTAACAATTTACCTGCTCATGTGTTTGAAGCCTTCCTGGTAGGATCAAGCGAGGATGAAGAAGCTGTCAAGATAACAAAACAGAGAATGATTGGCCACATCACCAGAAATGCTATTGTTGCTCCTCAAATCAAGAAAGGTCCAAACTTCATTCGCAAACCATTGGTTCCAGTTGCTGCTCTTTATGGATCTCTCCCAACAACTCAAGGAAAAAGTCCGCTCAACCCTACACCAGCCCTCCCACTTCAGAATGTCCCATACTCCTCAAAATCAAACTCAGGAAGTCCAGAAGTCCACCAGACTTACCAGATGCATCCAGCATTCTCCCCTGAATTTTACAACTCTCGGCTCCTTGCTCAACTCTAACATTTTGCCTACACCATCGCCCCAACAATCAGTATGAGTCCTTCTATGGCGCCTAGGATGGTTCGACCTGCACTCCAGGGTCCACATGGACTGCTTTATGCAGCTCCTAATCCTTTAGTTGTTGAGCCTTTTACCCCTGCTAACTCACCATGTGCCTGACAATATCATTTAGAATCCATCCAAAGATGGCAATTTCTCTGTTAAAACAACCTATTGACTTATTAGACCCATTCCACAACCCGAGCTAGACCCCTCAACATTCTGGAAATCAAATATCCCGCCAAAAATACAAAATTTTCTCTGGAAAGCATTTTCTAATTGTCTCCCTACTACTGAGCGTGTAAATCGATATTTTCATACAGTCTATCCTGTTTGTAGTCTTTGCCACTCTACTGATAAAGATAAAAATCATTTTTTCTTTTGTTGTCCTACTACGATTAATGTATTTAACCATGTAAATTCATTAGGCATTTATAATCTTGAATCTTATTTTCTCTTCAGATTTTAAGACGTCTTTCCAAAAAATTTGTCATAATAACGCTAATGCGGACTTCGGGTTCTTTATTTGGTGGACGCTCTGGAATACCCGCAATAACAAAAATTTTAGAAGTGGCTCTCCACAGAATAATCCCACCATCCCTGAGATAAGAAAATCGGCCTTGTTTCGTTATCTGGAATGGAAATCTGTCCTCAATCCTCCTGATAATCAAACAAAACCTGAGAAGAACAAGAAAATAGATAAGAAGATAAGTTGGACTAAACCTCCGGAAGGTGTCTTTAAACTTAATTGTGACGGCTCCAAAAGAGCCAATAATAGTTGTTTTTTAGGTTTTGCTATTCGTAACTTTGCACGAAAAATTTCTTATGTGGAGCGAGGAGGTATACCCTGCTCGTTGGTCTTAGTGTCTGAGGCAACTGCGGTTCTCGAAGGGATTCGAGCTATCATTCGTCTTCATATTAAACGCATTGTTGTTGAAAGTGATAATGCAACCGTCATCAAGTGTCAAAAGTCCACCAACTCGCCCCCTTGGGAGATTAAGACTCTACTGATGGACATCAAATCTCTCTCCTCGTTTGTTTGATGAAGTTAGTTTCCACCACATTAGCAGAAGGGGCAATAGAGCTGCAAATTTCCTGGCTTCAAAGGATTTCAACATTGAAGAGCTTAGGGAAGGTATCACCTATTGGAATTTCCAACATTCCGAAGAAGGGCTTTTGGCTTTGCGCAACTTCTTTTCAACGTCTTCTTCTGGAAGACCCTGTTTGAAAGAGTTTCTCAAGATCATCCGCGAAGATGATTTAGACTTGTATTGTGCTTAGCAATAGAGCCTTTTGTTTGCTTGTTAAAAAAATGTTACCTCGTTATTATCAAATTCACTTAATCCAAAAAAATGAGCCTAGATAGTCTTCCTCTTCCTTAGCATCTCATCCTTCTTTGCTTCTAACTAGCAAAAAAAATTCCTCTATTATCTTCTTCTTCCCCACAGTAC
Source organism: Oxyria digyna (assembly GCA_029168935.1). Lineage (NCBI taxonomy): Eukaryota > Viridiplantae > Streptophyta > Magnoliopsida > Caryophyllales > Polygonaceae > Oxyria > Oxyria digyna. The sequence goes on from JAPVLV010000013.1 coordinate 27,118,827, forward strand.
AAAGAATCAAGGACAAGTCCTCAAAAAAAATCATGGCCTCGTCCCTCTGCTCTGACCGACCATACGACAATATTTTGTTCTCCGCCTCTCAGAGACTCCAACCTATGTGCAAACATCGAGTTTGATTCGGTGGATCTTGACTCAATCCGGCCTCTTCGGACCTCCCCCCCCCCCCGCCACTACTCCAAGGTTCGGTCCGGAACCGGCGACTATTTAGTTTTGTTATTCCAGCTGATTGTGTTGGAGTTTTTTATTGTTTTAATTTTCAATTGAATTGTTGTCACTTGTGAATGGATGTAGTCTTTTTGTCCAATTGTTGTCACTAGCAAATTACTGTCACTAACAGATATTGAATTGTATTCTGTTTATCTAGTTTGAGTTCATGTATTTGATACATGTTCACAATTAACATTGTAATGTTCACAATTAAAGCCTTTAGGTGCACAAATAATGACAATAAGTTTATTGTTATCTTGCGTGAATTAACTAGTGTAGACTGATTTACGTAGGTTCTGAAGCGATCCCAGGTTGTCGATCTAGTAACGACATCACCATTGAGTCTGAGGCCTTGACGTCCCCCATGGAAGATGAAGTTACAAGAGCCCCAAAAAACGATTGTGGCAAGGAAGGACGTGACCACGTACATCTCAGTGACAATAGCCCAATTGAGCAGGACAAACCAGGACGCGATCGCGTTAATCAGGAGGCGATCACGTCCCAACTACAGAGTCTATCTGAGAGCCCCCGAGTTGAGACGCGATCACGTCAATGATGGAAGAGACCGCGTCCCGCAATTTGATGAACTTTCCAGTTTTAGTTTTTATTCGTTTTGATCATTTGTGTCGGGTTTTTTAATTGTTAAGGCTGAGAACTAGGTTTAGCAGTCGTCGTTTTATTTCCTAGGTTTTATTCCTTCTTTTCCTTGTTTTAAGTGTGTTGGGGTTATCTATATAAGGATCTCCATTGTTTTAGACGTTGAAATTGAATAACAAAGCTTAAGTTTGAGTTTATCTCCTTCCTTTGCTTCAACGTCATTCTACTGATTGGATCCGGAGTTGTTCTCGTTAGCGAACTATCACCAAGCCTACTGACTGAATTCGTTCATCGCTTGAGTGGAATATCAAGACATCGAGTTCTTGTTGAATCGAAAGGTTCAATACTTATCCAACAACGAAGAGTTCTAGAGCAGCTTTTTACCACGATCCTTCGCGAAGGCATACGAGTCAACGGATTCGTATCAATTGGTATCAGAGCCCAGCGGTTTAAAGGTGTAGTCATTCTTAAACTCTTACTTTCTATTCCTTTAATCTCCCTCCCCACCAAATTCCGCACAGAAATCACCATAAACCCTAAAACTCCTGTCGATTTCTACCCAGATTCCGTCCCCAATTTTTTTCCTTTCCCACAAAAACCTCCACCATCATCTAGAGATTTTCAATACCAGTTCATCCATTTAAAATTTGTCCAAATCGGAGTTCGTTTGCCCATCCAAAGCCCTAAAATACAAACCCGTTGTTGTCTGCCAGGAACGTAACCGCGACCGCGTCACAGAAGGCCGCACCCGCATTTTTTCCGCCGACAGAACTCAAATTTTAGATTTTGCCCATGAAACCACCCCATGTATCACTATTGATTTAAAACCACCCACTATTTCACTTTTTTTTACAAAATCCCACCCCAACTAACTTCCGTTAACAATTCCGTCAAAAGTTTGAAATTACCATTTTACCCTTATTTTTTAAATAATTACATCCAATTACTAAGTTGCTTACTTGTATTAATGGTTAGTGAAAAAACTAATCGAAGATTAGGGTAAATGTTCAAATTGGATTTAGGGTTTCTTGAAGAACAATCTCTTCTTCTACCTCTCATCTGCCTCCACCCTTACACAATTATCCTTGTACTAAAAAAATCTAACTAATCTGCAATGGCTTCTACCATATTTTAAAATGGATTCATGGTAAGGAGAACCAAATTATCTCCGTACCATTTACTGCCATACTTTCTAAAAACCCGCAATGTTTTCTCCCATGGAAGTCTCCCTCTTCATTATACCTTCGAGTCCGAGCCCTCCGAACCAGATGCAGAGACGACGCTTTCTCCGACTGGGTTGTTGCCGGAATCCAAGGCTCGCGCTTTGAACCCATCTGGGTTCATCCTTCTCTTGCCCAGTCAGAACGCTCGATTCCCTAACGTCTCTATAGGCTTCGCCTCCCTCATTTCGCCCTCCAACTGTTCGACAAAATGCGCCACAGAGAACTCAAGTTCATCACGGTCACTTTCCACCCCGTCCTCAACGCCCTGGTCCGGAAGCGAGATCCAAATCCCCAAATCAGAAATCAACCCTATGTGCCAATTTGAACATTTTCCCTAAAATTCATTCAATTTTTTCATTAACCGGTAACACAAGTAACAACCTTGTACTTTGGTGTAATTATTAAAAAAAAAGGGTAAAATTGTAATTTTAAACTTTTGACAGAATTGTTAACGAAAGTTAGTTGGGGGTGAGATTTTGTAAGAAAAGGTAAAATATTGGGTGATTTTAAATCAATAGTGATATAAAGAGTGGTTTCCATGCAAATTGACCTAAATAAGGGGTGGTTCTATGCAAAAACCTCAGAAATAAATGAAACAAGAGAAAAGTTCTGGTGCAAATAACTTTTAATGTAGGAAAAACGAACAGATTGCGTTAACAGATTACACGTCAATGTTCATATTCTGGATGGAATGTTCATAACCTGTGCCATAATTTTTTTTGAACGTTTTCAATAAGAGACGCGGTGACATACTTGTAATTACTGCGAACTTTGTTTTTTTTCCTCTCAAAATGACTTCAAATTTTTTTATCTCCGAGATTATGAATACTATCACTCAAATTATGAACATTAGCTAGCTATGAGTGAACGCGAAAAACAAACTTCGTTTTTCCTACGTTAAGCTTTGTTCTCACCGGAGGTCGTGAAACAAAGCTGTTTTACTACCGCTCAAATTATGAACATTAGCTTGCTGTAAGTGAACACGAAAAACAAACTTCAATTTTCCTACGTTAACTCTTGTTCTCACCGTAGATCGTGAAACAAAGCTGCTTTACTACCATTCAAATTATGAACATTAGCTTAGGATAAATGCCAAAAAAAAAATCTCGTTTTTACTAGGTTGAGGGTGCGAAAGAAAGTTGTTTTTTTGTAAAGGAATTTTAATAAAGAAACCCTAATCCATTCAGATTCTTTGTCTTGGTAAGAAGAAAGAAAGAAAGAAGAATTAGGTTGTGTTATCTGTCTCTCTCCACCATTTCTTGGTTGCAGCCGCCAGTGGAGGAGTGAAGGCCAGTAGTCCGGTCAACCATGTCGCAGAAGGATGAATCCTACCTCAACACCGTCATTGACAAGCGTGTTGCCCTCTTTCAGTCCATCCAGGAGTCACAAAATGCACAGCGTCTGTCCATTGCTGGCGATCCCATCAAGTCTCTCTCACTTGCCCCTCTGCCTCTTAGTTCACTCTCTTCGATATATATCTCACCATTGGAGTTTGCTTTCCGTTAGGATTACATTGCCGGATGGGAACGTTAAGGAAGGGAAGAAGTGGATTACGACACCCTTTGATGTCGCAGCTGGAATCTCTAAGAGTCTTGCCAACAACGCCTTGATTTCTCAAGTAAACGGAGTGCTTTGGGATATGACCAGGCCACTTGAAGAGGATTGTCAACTCAAGCTTTTCAAGTTTGACGACGATGAAGGTCGGGATACTTTCTGGCACTCGAGTGCTCACATTCTTGGTCAGGTATATATCAGGTCGAATCATTCATGAGAATTGAGAAATTGATCAATTTGCAATGCATAAGTTATTGCTTCAGGACGTCTCTTCAGTGATTTATGATTTGTTTTTCTCGTTTGCAGGCCATTGAACAGGAGTATGGTTGCAAGTTGTGCATTGGGCCATGTACTACAAGGGGTGAGGTAAAAAAACAAGAGCTTCAGCTAATTTGTTTATCCTAGTGAATACTCGATTTTGATATCAATTGCATTTCTAAGTTCAGTTGTAGCTCTAAATTTGCTCTCTAGATGCTAGTTAAATTTGCATTTGCAATTGCAATTGGTCAGCTACACCTAAGTAAATATATTACTTTCTGGTATCTGAGAATCCATCCTTACATTTGAACATTTCGGTTATTGGTATTGCTCTTGTCACAAATCAAGTTGAACATGCTATGAATTACAACCAGACAGGCTGAGTGTTTGCCCCTCTTGCTTTTGGAATTTGATGTCAAATCATTGTATGTTATTGTTTGTTTAAATTGTCATTTTCCTTTCTATCAGTTGGTGGCTTCTCTATTTTGTGGTTTTTAATTATATCCTTTCTTTCTTTACGTTTTTTTTTCTCTTTCTAAAGAAGTGCTTCAGCTTTTTTAATTTTTTTTTTCTGTATAATATATATTTGTATAGCCTCTGGCTAAAGCGAAAGCTCTAATTTTATAATTCCAAGCCTCTTAGGAGGATATAGAAACAAATTGAGCAATCTGTCTGTCCTCTCAGCGATTTTCTATATTTTGTTGATTCATTAGAATGTTATCTTTTGTGTTGGCTTCCAAGAGGTCGTATGACTTGAGGCCTACAATAAGCTAGAATGAAGAGATGATGTCCTGTTGGAGTACATGTATATGTCTTCAACATGTAAATGTCCTTCCGTAGATCCACCTTTCACATAGCCTTGTTTTCCATAGCAATCAGTTTAGGGCTACAATATTTTAAAACATGCATAATCTTCCACACTAGATTACTTGAGAGATCTCAACGAATTTCTTGGAACTGGGCTCATTGCTGTCATCTGTATTTCCGTTTATTTTACAGATATATTTATTTTTCAAAGATTTATCTTGTCTCGTTTTTTTTTTTGTAATCTTCAAATTCCATTGTTGCAACCTGCCTTCACAGTTATCTTTTCTGTACAGGGTTTTTACTATGATGCATTTTACGGAGATTTGGGATTGAATGAGGACCATTTTAAGCCAATTAAATTGAAAGCAGAGAAAGCTGTAAAGGTATATAAATCTTTTTTTTTTGCTATTCTATTTGGATTTTTAATTACATAAATGATGGATTTTGGTATATCATTTTTGTGCATTTACCTATTGTGAACAATTGCGGAAAGAATTGAGAAACGAGAGAAAAACGTGTGATTGGAAATGTATCTCTCAGAAATGTAAAAGTTCTGTTACAACGTATTTATTCCTAACAGAATGTCAGAGAGACAAAAAGTAAAACGACGAGTTTTACATTTCATATAAATCCAACACCCCCCCTCAAACTGGAGGATGTTCTTGCATACCCAGTTTGCCAAATAGGCCTCGAAGATGAACACCAGGCAGAATCTTGGTGAGGAAATCAGCTAATTGAGCTTGAGTAGGAACATGAGACAAAGAAATCAGTCCCTCAAGCAATTTCTCCCGCGCATAATGACAATCCAATTCGATATGTTTCGTGCGTTCGTGAAAAACGGGATTGCGAGCAATGTAAATCGCGGACTGATTATCACATTTGACAGGAATCGGGACTATACCCTCAATGCCAAGCTCTGTAAGCAAACGACTTAGCCAAGCCAACTCTGTGCAAACCCGACGCAAGGAGCGGTATTCGGCCTCTGCAGACGACAAAGAAACGCTTTGCTGTTTCTTAGATTTCCATGAAATCAAAGAACCTCCAAAAAAGACAACATACCCACTGACTGACTTGCGAGAAACAGGGCAAGATGCCCAGTCTGCATCACAGTAGGCCAAAAGACGAGTATCGGGAAGAGAATTCAGAAGTAATGCCTTAGTCCCAGTACCTCTTACATAAGCTAAGACATGAAGAGCTGCTTCCCAATGTGGAAGACGAGGATTCTTGCTAAACTGGCTGAGAAACTGAACTGCAAACGCAAGGTCAGGACGAGTGTTAACAAGGAAATTCAATTTCCCTACAAGACGCCTGAACTGTAAAGGATCTGCCATTAAATCCCCATCATCAGGAAGTAATTTAAGACGAAGATCAAGTGGACTGGCAACATCATTCAAACCAGAAATGTCAAATTCATCAAGCATGTCTGTGATGAACCTGCGCTGGCTAAGAAGAACACCAGTATCTACTTGAATAAACTCGATCCCAAGAAACAAATGAAGGAGGCCCAAGTCCTTAATCCTGAAAGTTTCATGAAGATCTTTCTTCAAAGCAAGGATGGCATCAACATCATCCCCTGTGATCAAAATGTCGTCCACATAAACTGCCACAAAAATTTTAGATGAATCCCCTTGTTTAGAAAAGAGAGAATAATCATTCAAACTCTGTGCAAAACCATGTGAGCGAAGAAACCGAGATAACTTTGCATACCACTGGCGAGAAGCCTGTTTTAAACCATATAGAGATTTCCTTAGGAGGCAAACTTGGGAAGAATCTTGCACAGACAAACCTGGAGGCAATTTCATGAACACTTCTTCATTTAAATCGCCATGCAAGAACGCATTATCAACATCCAATTGATAGATGCTCCACCTCTTTTTCAAAGCCACAGAAACCAAGGTACGAATAGTTGTCATCTTGACAACAGGCGAGAAAGTCTCAGTGTAATCTATACCTTCTTGCTGTGTGAAACCACGAACTACAAGCCTTGCTTTATAGCGTTCTATGGTGCCATCTGCTTGGCGTTTGATTTTGTACACCCAGCGGCAACCAATAGCTTTCTTCCCCTTTGGAAGAGTAACAATGTCCCAAGTTCTGTTCATGTCCAAAGCTTCAAACTCAGCTGTCATAGCATCACGCCAAACTTCAAATTTACAGGCTTGATCATAAGTGTATGGCTCCATTTCAGGGCGAGAAGAAAGAGCTGCAGAATCTTGTGAGAAAGCAATAGTGGAAGTCAATGTATGACAGCAAATAGAAGAATCATGAACTGCCAAGTTACACTGATAATCTTGGAGGTAAGATGGAGGTCTAGTATCTCTAACTGGTCTGCCAACAGCGGGAGAGGAAGGTTGGGGCACTGTTGTCTCAGGCTGTCCAGAAATCACAACCTCAGAGACAGTATCTTCCAAGTCAACTGGCTCAGACTGAACACGAGAAGGAAAACTTTCCAATTGAGTCTCATGAAATGGAAAGACATGCTCGTGGAATTTAATATCCCTTGATATTCTGATCTGTTTGGCTTCCAAATCATACACTTTATAGGCTTTCTTTCCCAGAGGGTAGCCCAAAAAGACACAAGGTATGGCTCTTTCATCAAACTTATCTCTCCCGGACTGAAGTGTAGAGATATAACACAAACAGCCAAAGTTTCTCAAATGATCATAGCTTGGAGGTTTATGATATAGCACCTCATAAGGTGACCTATCCTTCAACAACTTTGTAGGCAATCTATTGATGACATGAGCTGCAGCTAAAACGCTTTCTCCCCAGAACTTCTTAGGAAGCTTGGAGTGAAACATGAAAGACCTTGCAACCTCTAACAGGTGTCTATGTTTCCTCTCGACGATGCCATTCTGTTGAGGTGTTGCCACACACGAAGTCTGGTGTTCAATGCCCTGTTCAACCAAATAAGCAGCATGCTCTCTACTTGTTCCCAACTCAAGAGCGTTGTCACTGCGAATTATCTTTACAGTTCTGCCAAATTGCCTTAAAACCATAGCTATGAAGCTTTTAAGCAATCCAAAAGCATTGCTTTTACTGGACAATAAGTGTACCCAAGTACAACGTGTAAAGTCATCGACTATAGTCAAGAAATATTTATAGCCATTGAAAGTAGACGTGTTATATGGTCCCCAAACGTCTATATGTATTAGTTCAAAAGGCAAAACGGTAGTAATAGAACTCAAGGGAAAAGGAGGTCGTGTCTGCCTAGACTTGGCACAAACAATACAAGATTTTAAACCGTTTGAGGTAGTTTCTGTTATGGAAACAAAAGGCAATGTTTTCAGCTTATACAAGGGCAAATGGCCAAGTCTTGAATGCCACAGCTTTGCATCTATTTTTTGTTGAACAGCACCTGCAAACTTCACATCCTGATGTCCTGTGATAGGTGGTTTGATGTCCAATAGGTAGAGATTTCCATGAGCTTTACCAATCTCCAAAAGATTCCTCATGAATGGAGCCTGAAGCATACAATGTATAGGTGTGAAAAAGATCCTGCAGTGCATATCTCTAACCAGCTTTCCAACAGACAGCAGATTACAATGAAATACTGGCACAAGCAATACATCAGACAACATCAACTCAGGAAGAACATGAACTGAACCAGACTGAGTCACTTTCACATTAGAACCATTAGGTAAGTTGATAACAAAAGGTCTGGTAAGAGTCCTCACTGAACTGAACATGCTAGAGTCACAAGCCATGTGACAGCTAGCTCCACTGTCAAGAATCCAGGTATGACTATCAAAAACATGAGACATAAGAGAAGAAGTACCTGCAAATCCCGCGAAATCATCTGTTTCCTGTGTGTTAGATTTGCTGGATGAAGCAGACACCAAGCTAAGAAGGCGAGAAATCTGATCTGAGGTGAGATTTGTCAAAGCTGCTCCAGAGAATTTCCCTTCCTGCTTCTTGTTCTTGTCTCGATAATTTTCTGGAAATCCGTTGAGGAAGAAACACTTGTCGACAGTGTGGTTCGTCTTCTTACAATTTGTGCACAGCAATGGTTTTCTATCAGATCTGGACTTAGAAAACCCTTGCTTATGTGCCACAGCATTCATGGCTGCACTGTCACTCTGTGGAGTCACAACAGCATGTATTTCACGCTGTTTTTCTTCTTGAAGAAGCATGGAGTAAGCCTGTGAAACACTAGGCAGAGGCTTCATCAACAAAATATTGCCTCTCGCAGAGGTATACACATCGTTCAGTCCCATCAGGAAATGAACAAGACGCTCATCGTCTTCAAGCTTGCAAAACTCTTTAACAGATCCACAGGTACAGGCAGGGAACTTACGAAGACTCTGTAATTCGTCCCATAGTACTTTCATACTCGTATAATAGGTAGAAATTGATCTTGTACCTTGTTGTAGCGCGTTAAGCTCCTTTTTGACGGAGTAAAGCTGTGTGCCGCTGATCAAGCCAAAACGAGCCTCGAGCTCCTCCCAGATCTCCTTAGCTGTCTCGGAATAGAGGACGCTCCGTCGGATTTCCTTGTTCAGGCCGTTCAACAGCCACGACCTAACCATATCGTTGCATCTCTGCCAACGAGGAAGCGTAGGATCGTCGGATTTAGGTATCGGGAGCTTGCCGTTAACGAAATCCAATTTATTCTTCGCAGAAAGTGCGATTCTCACACTCATTCTCCATTCTCCGAAATTGGAGCCGTCGAAGATGTCGGAGACAAGTGAAAGACCTGGATGATCTCCGTTTTGCAACCAGAGCGGATCATTGCTCTGTCCAGAAGGAGATTCAGTACCATGCTCTGATACCATGTGAACAATTGCGGAAAGAATTGAGAAACGAGAGAAAAACGTGTGATTGGAAATGTATCTCTCAGAAATGTAAAAGTTCTGTTACAACGTATTTATTCCTAACAGAATGTCAGAGAGACAAAAAGTAAAACGACGAGTTTTACATTTCATATAAATCCAACAATCTGCAATAAGGTAAATGACTATTGATTATGATTTTTTTTCTTCTAGGAGAAACAACCGTTTGAAAGGATTGAGGTATCAAGACAACAAGCACTTGAGATGTTTTCTGAGAATAGATTCAAGGCAAGCAATTGATTCTAATGTTCCATAAAGAGCTTTTGTCGTAGTGATACTCCTGGCATCATTTTTTATTGCTGCTATTTGTCTTAATAGGTTGAGATCATCAATGATCTGCCAGAAGACAAAACCATCACTGTTTACAGATGTGGTCCCTTGGTTGATCTTTGTCGTGGGCCACATATACCAAATACTTCTTTTGTGAAAGCAATCTGTTGTTTGAAGGTAGTGCTTCAATATTTCAGAATAATGCATTATCAACTTTTTAAGCATTGTTTTGATGTTTTAAATGTTCATATCAACCAATAATAGGCTTCATCGGCTTACTGGAGGGGTGACAAGAATCGAGAAAGTTTGCAACGGGTTTATGGAATATCTTACCCTGATGATAAACGTTTGAAGGTAATATCAATTCTTGACTTCCGTTTGTGCAGATTATTACTGCCTTGAAGTATTTTACATGTTGGTCTCTTATCCATTTTATGTATTTATCTATACCCACACTTGAAATTTTCTATTATGTTGTCCGTTGACTGAAACAATGAAAAAAATCTGCTAATGCAAGTACTGAAGGTAGAGAATGAATAGCTTTTATTTTATTTTATTAATGAGAGACATGTTTGCATAAATGTTGGTAGTAAAAAAGCAATGGTCTAGACGTCTAGTAGGTTGCTAAGAAAATCGATTACTGTTTTCAATGGAATGTTTCCGCTTCTGTTCATGTTTGACTTGGCTAACGTCTGATATTTTTAACATTTTGTTGCCTTCTTCTCTAGGAATATATTCGGCTGTTGGAAGAAGCCAAAAAATATGATCATAGATTATTGGGTACCCAACAAGAGTTGTTTTTCTGTCATCCACTTAGGTGAGGAAGCTACTGGTCTTTTTGGCCATATATTTCAATATTGTATTCACATGCATAGACACTTCATTGTGCTGTTATATATCAGTCCAGGGAGCTGGTTTTTCCTTCCTAATGGAACTCGGGTGTACAATAAGTTGATGGAGTTCATACGTGTATTCAGGTGACTGTTAGAAAGAGGGATAAGGCGGATCAGAAAGAGCTTCAAGTTATGAGTATGGAAGAACTGTTAAATCATTTCATGGAAGAAGCTGCAGCTTTCCATTGACCAATGAAACCAAGCCTTCTTGTTTTGACCTCAATTTAACCTTGTACTTGTGATTACAACTGGATACATTGCATGTTCTGCATGTTATCAACTAGCTCTTCTTGGGTGTTCAAGTATATGTCCGTGTTGCTGTCGGAAAACGTGATGAACAACAACTGAGATTTAGAGAATGCAAGATGTTGGACCCGGTTCTCGCGATCAATAACGTGGACCCGGTTCTCGCGACTCCAATGACACAAACCCGGTCCGCGACCGAGAAACAGTCCACGAGCCCATAAGGCCAGAAAATGGGTCGAGAACGATAGGCCCATTAAGAAGCCCAATAGGTTAAGAGGGCAATAACGGATTGTGTGGGACCCATGGTATGGTTATAAATCCTAACGGCAAAGAGAGAGAAAGGGACGGTCGACTAGGAGCATCTTCTTCCCCCCCCCCTTGAGAGAGAGAAAACACAGAGGGCGATTACTCGTTTCCGAGCTCGTCTCTTCGTTCCCGATTTACCTCTTTTAGTGGGAAATCGGATGATCGGTACCTGGATCTTGACTCTCGGTATCGTCATCGTGCTTTTGAGGTTTGATTCGTCACGATTGGTTGAGTTTCATCATTCACTGTTTCATTGAGTTGGCTCACGAGGTTTCATTGTTTTAGTCATTGCTTTGAACGCTATCTTCTCTTTGTGTTGCTTCATTCTATTGTTGTTATTGAGGTGTTGTATTCGTTTATCTGTGGCTATTACTGACTTGAGCGTCGGAGAGCCAAATCTGGGGGTTCAACCTTCTGGTTTGGTCGTGCAGGTGCAATAGGGATTGAAGAACATAAAGAACAGAAGGGAATAGCACATTTTGATCCAGATGACAGTGTATTACAAGTTGTTGCTCCAGTTTGCGTAAGGAAGGTCTCCAGCACTTGAAGATTCTTAGAAGGCCAGATCTCGCGAGGTGTTGATTGCGAGATCGCGAACATCTGGGCTCCAACACTGGCGCCGACCGTGGGGACCTCCTCGCGCAGCTAGCTCCCTTTGAAATCTCAAGAGTCAGCTCGCGAAGGGCAGAATCATGGTTGAAACTGGCAGAAGCGGAACAGTAAACGCCACCACATCACACCTCAATCAAAACACTCTCAATCCCCCACCACTCCCTCGCGTCGAAGAGGAAACTCCCGAGCTTATCACTATCCCTCGGGAGCAGAATGAACTTTTTGCCGCCTGGATAGCGCAAGGCGCCCCGATTGTCCCAAATACAGCTAACCAAAGGGTCGAACCTCTCAACGACCAGACCAATCGCGACGGGAGAGAAATTAATCGAGAAGAGGTAGCTGAAATTGTCCCGGATGACAGAGCCTCGGTGTCTAGAAGGCCGAGGGAAAGAAATGACACTCGCGATGTGGATCGGGGGCGGTTCGACTTGAACCAGGCCCCAATGAGTCATCAGGAACACCACAACTCTCAACATGATGTTCGTTACGACGAAAGGGGCCGCGCATACTACCCTGCGCAGGAACAACGCGAGTATCAGAGAACACCCTACTACAATCGCGAGGCGTCCCAGAACCCTCCTCTCGACTTTTCAACGATATTTGGCCCCACCGCTTTTGCAGAACATATAATCAGAGCCCCACCGCTACCAGACTTTAGATTCCCGACTGTCAAGGAATACACTGGCAAGGGAGATCCCAAAGAGCATCTTACCCGGTACAAGTATGCTATGATCGCGAGGGGTCCGGATGAGGCTACCCTTTGCAAGGGATTCCCAGGAACACTCGCGGACACCGCCATGACATGGATGTTAAATCAACCGCCCGGGAGTATCTCTTGCTTTGCAGACATCGAGAGGGGATTCTTGTTGCATTTTGGCTCCTCGAAGAAGAGAAAGATCACCATGCAAGAAGTGGTCGGGGTCAAACAAAAAGTGGGTGAAAGCCTGGAAGAGTATGTGAAAAGATTCTCGTTAATGGTCCTAGAAGCTGATGACTTTGATGATAAAACCGCCAGGGTCGCGTTCTTAAACGGGCTGGCCGACGGGAGCGAATTCAAAAAACACCTGTACAGAAAGCAGGAAGGGTCATATCAGGCCATGCTAGAAAGAGCTTACGTCGAAATACAAGTTGAGACTCACTCGAGCGCACCCGCAGGGGGCGGAAGTCAGAACAAGCAGAACCAGAGCCAGAACTCTAGAAAGAATAATCAGAATTGGGGGAACAAAAGACAGCAATTTGAGCAGGGGCAGAATGATTCACGTGCTCCAGGTTTGGTAACGCAGCGTCAGAATCAGAATCAGTACCAAGACTACAGACAAAATACGGACCAGAACCAATTTCAGGAGCAGAATTTAATGAACCAAAGAGATGACCACCATGGCTATAGAGGTCGCGGCCGAGGCAATGGAGGCCGAGGTCGCGGTCACGATGGAATGTGGTGCTCCAACCACAACTCCACTACTCATAACACAGATGAGTGCCGGAGTGGCCCAAGGACGAACAACGATCCCGAGCAGAGAGCCGTCCTCATGAATCAGAGAGGCGGGGGGAACTATCAAGGCAGGGGTGGTAGAAACCCTGGCCGGGGACCATTCAGAGGGGGAAACAACAACGGTGGGCGAGGAAGGGGGCGCAATCAGCAGCACGCGAACGATCCTCATCCACCTCAACGCAACCAAGATTTCCCGCGACCAGACGGTCATGTAGGGACCATAGCCGGGAAGCATGTCCCTATACCCCCAAACAGGCGTGAGCAACGCAAGATGATCAACGCACCGCTCCCACGCGGGCTCCCAGTTATGAGCATCGCGAAGCCCCTTCCCAGAGAGCCATATCAACTAGTTTTTTCTAACGAAGAGATCAATGAGTGGGCAGTCTCTTCTGGTGATCCATTGGTTATACATCTACAAATTGGCACGAAACTAGTCAGCCGTATTCTGGTTGACACGGGCAGCTCTGCCGACATAATATATCTGGATGCCTTCGAAAAGCTAGGGGTCGACCCACGAATGAAAAGACCAACAAGAACAACTTTAGTAGGCTTCGCGGGGGAAAGAGTCACTGCTCTAGGAGTGGTGAGTTTAGATGTAGTGATGGGAGATGAGACAGGGCCACGAAGATCAGAAAAGATTGATTTTGTAATCATCCCGACAAGCTCGAGCTACAACGCGATCATCGGGAGAGGCACGTTGTGCAAGTTTGATGTCGTAGTATCCATGAGCCATTTCTGCATAAAGTTTCCCACACCATCCGGAACAGGATTCGCGACAGGTGTTGAGAAAGAGAGCATCTCTTGTTACATCAAGTCTGAAAAGGGAGAAGAAACGCCTCTGCTCGCGAACCAACTTTTTGTCCCGGGCATGCCTAATGTCGAGGAAGAAGCTGAGTTAGATGTTCGCGAACCCCCTACATATCAGGATTCTGAGGGGAATGTGGACAGAGCAAAGTTTTCCGGATTTAAAACACAGGAAGTCACTCCTTTTGTGAATAAAGAAGAGAAGTTATCAGTAGGGGGTAGCCTTGACCCTATGGTGATGGTAGAGATTGAAAACTTGCTATCAGAATCGCGAGACGTCTTCGCTTGGTCCCCCTAAGATTTGAAAGGAATTCCCCCATCAGTGATCACTCACTCTCTAAATATTAGCAACGATATCCTTCCCAAGAGACAGCGAAAGAGAAAGCAAGCAGGTCCGAAGAATGAGGCTGCGGCCGCAGAGCTCGCGAAACTCCTAAAAGCTGGGTTTGTTAGACCGGTACAATACCCAGCATGGTTGGCTAATGTCGTCATGGTCGCAAAGAAGGGAACGGGAAAATGGAGGATGTGTGTAGATTTCACGGATTTAAACAAAGCCTGCCCGAAAGACAGCTACCCGCTACCTTCTATCGATCAGCTTGTAGACTCCACCGCAGGACATGAAGCACTTAGTTTTTTAGATGCTTACTCAGGATACAACCAAGTCATGATGAACCCCCTTGACTCAGAACATACCTCTTTCATAACAGACAAGGGAACCTTCTGCTATAAGGTGATGCCTTTCGGCCTTAAGAACGCGGGGGCCACTTTCCAGAGACTGGTAGACCGTATTTTCAGTGATCAGATAGGAGATACAGTTGAGGCCTACGTTGACGACATTGTGGTAAAAAGCAAGAAACAGAGTAATCACGCTCACGACCTGGCGGAAGTATTCGCGACTCTCAGAAAGTACGGGATGAGTCTAAACCCAGACAAATGCGTGTTCGGGGTCACAGAAGGAAAGTTTTTAGGCTTCATGATTAGTGCTCGCGGTGTCGAAGTAAATCCCGATAAAGTCAAAGCCGTTCTCGATCTTGAACCACCGCGGTCTACCCATGAAGTCCAGCGGTTTGTAGGCCGAGTAAATTATTTGGGGAGATTCTGTGCCAAGCTGGCCGAACGAAACCTCCCCTTCTTCGAAATTTTGAGAAAACCAAAGAACTTTGAGTGGACTGAAGAATGTGGTCAAGCATTCGCGAGCCTCAAAGAACATCTGACAAAGCTCCCGATCCTATCTTCCCCGGTTCCGGGAGAAACTCTCCAGTTGTATCTCGCGGCCAGCTCAAGAGCGGTGAGTGCAGTCCTTGTTCGCGAGTCAGATAAGCCAGTCTATTTTGTTAGCCGAGCTTTATTGCCCGCGGAGACACGGTATTCCCCAGTTGAGAAATCTGTACTTGCACTGATAACGGCTGCTCGCAAACTAAGACCCTATTTCCATGCACACCCGATTGAAACCCTAACGGACTTGCCACTGAATAGCTTCATGACAAAACCAACCGTTGCAGGGAGGCTCACGAAATGGGTCATCGAAATGTCAGAATTCGATGTAGTATATCGACCTAGGCCAGCTATCAAAGCACAAGCGCTTGCCGACTTCATCGTCGAAACAAGTTTCAGAGAAGGGGAAGTGGTGAATCCGTATGGTGAACAGATGATGTGGATAATGCACACGGACGGAGCTGTAAACGATGAGGGGTGTGGCGCAGGTGTGATTCTCACGTCGCCTACGGGAGATGAGATAAGCCACGCCATTGCACTAAAGTTCAAACCCACGAACAATGAAGCTGAGTATGAGGCCTTGATCGCAGGATTAGAGTTAGCCATTGGCCTTTCAATCTCTGTGCTATCATGCTGTTGCGATTCAGAAGTTGTGGTAAAGCAGGTACAAGGGCTTTATGAAGCACGAACAGGGAACCTCCCGCAGTACCATGCACGAGTCGCGACGTTGACCTCGCTTTTCATGCATTTCGAAATAAAGGCAATCCCAAGAGAACTGAATAAGAAAGCAGATGAACTCGCGAAGTTGGGAGCCGGATGGGAAGGTCCCAAAGAAGAACGCGAGCGAAGGTCAGGGTTCATGGTGTCAAAAGGGGGGCCCCCGAAATATCTGTTTTTTGTGAAAGAAGAAAGCGCCATCAGTCGCGGGATTGAAATGATGGCGATCAACACTTCGTCTGAAGATTGGCGTCGCCCATTCATTGACTATCTCAGATATGGTCGCGGTCCAACTGACCCGAAGGAACTCATACAATTAAAAAGAAAGGCTGGACGTTTCTATATCAGCAGAGGCGAGCTTTATAAGAGAGGAGGTGACCCTTGCGAGCTGAAGTGCATGGGTCACTACGAGACGAAAGCCTATCTCGAAGAGCTACATGCTGGGCTTTGTGGGACACACGCAGGGTGGCGACCCCTGGTATACAAGGCTTTGCGCCAAGGGCATTTTTGGCCCACAATGAAACAAGATGCTCAAACGATGACACGAGCTTGCCAGGCGTGCCAATATTTCGCCCCTGCCTCCCACCAACCAGGAGTTCAGCTTCAGATCATGGGAAGCCCCATCCCTTTCGCGATGTGGGGGTTGGATCTTCTTGGCCCTTTTAAACCAAAGGCCCCAGGTCAGCTCGAGTATATCATTGTCGCGGTCGACTACTTCACAAAATGGATTGAGGCGGAAGCACTCGCGTCGACAACAGTACCTGTAGTAAAAAAATTCCTTTGGAAGAACATTATCTGCCGCTATGGGTTGCCACGCGAGATTGTAACCGATCGTGGCCCTCAATTTAACTCGCCCCAACTGATGGCATGGTGCAGCGATCTGGAGTTAAGTTAAAAATTGCTTCAGTCGCACATCCACACTGCAATGGGCAGGTAGAGGCCGTTAATAAGAGCATTGTCACAGATCTGAAGAAAAGGCTAGATAACGCCAAGGGCAGATGGGCGGAGGTCCTGCCACTTACTCTCTGGGCCAATCGAACCACAGTGAAAAAAGCAACGGGAGAGAGTCCTTTCGCCCTCGCGTATGGAGTAGAGGCCGTGGTTCCAGTAGAAATTTTGTTCCCGAACGAAAGACTCCTTCACTATGACTCGGAAACCAATGACGAAAAGATGAGGATGGAACTCCAACTTCGCGAAGAAACCCAAGAAATGGCAGTTATTCGGGCGGCCGCTTACAAAGCGGGCGTCGCGAAGTATTATAACAAGCATGTCAAGGAGAGAGGTTTCGTGAAAGGAGATCTGGTCCTAAGAAAGACAGAGGGGGGAAAACTCGATCCCAACTGGGAGGGGCCATACATAGTGGATCGCGAGGTCGCCCCAGGGGCTTATCGACTGAAGGATAGCTCTGGCAATCACGTTGCAAATTCCTGGAACGTGATGCGACTACGCCGCTATTACGCCCAGCCTACTCCCCCACACAGGTATGAATTCCCACATTTTTGTAACATGTCTGCATACATTAGATAAATATTTCATGGAAAGCGATACAATCGCGATATAAGACGTTCTAACAAGCTGTATGCAGGCGAAAGAACCGATTGAAACTAAGCATTAGCAAGAATCTATCATCGGGTTACCAGAGGAATAAATACTTTCGCCACAAAGGGGGACGTAATCTCAAAATAAAAGGTACGCGCACGATTCGGGAATTCAGAATGTTGCATAAATCCCGTGACGCTGGGCTGGGGCCAAGAGCATCCACCCAGGTCGCGAAGCCGTGACACTGGGCTGGGGCCAAGAGCATCCACCCAGGTCGCGAAGCCGTGACACTGGGCTGGGCCCAAGAGCATCCACCCAGGTCGCGAAGCCGTGACACTGGGCTGGGGCCAAGAGCATCCACCCAGGTCGCGAAGCCGTGACACTGGGCTGGGGCCAAGAGCATCCACCCAGGTCGCGAAGCCGTGACACTGGGCTGGGGCCAAGAGCATCCACCCAGGTCGCGAAGCCGTGACACTGGGCTGGGGCCAAGAGCATCCACCCAGGTCGCGAAGCCGTGACACTGGGCTGGGGCCAAGAGCATCCACCCAGGTCGCGAAGCCGTGACACTGGGCTGGGGCCAAGAGCATCCACCCAGGTCGCGAAGCCGTGACACTGGGCTGGGACCAAGAGCACCCGCCCAGGTCGCAAAATCGTGACCGTCCGAGAGTGGGTAACGACATCCGTCCTCCTCACCTCGGCCACGAAGTCCTGACCTTGATGGGATAACAACCCACCAGGGCATGGAACTCAGCGAGTGACGCTCCTGAAAAAAGTCAATCATGAAACTATATACTTAGCATGGAAATATGCAGTACAAAACGCTAATGAATCCCCATCTGTTTTGACAGACACTCCTGCACTAGAGAAGCAAACAATCATAGGCATGATCCCGAACGAAACAGAAAATGGCAGTTTATGAGCAAACAGGCGTTAAAGCTCCAATTATCCGTGAGCATGGATTTCCCAAGGCATCAAGAATATCTTAGCCAAGGTATGACGAGAAAATCACGCGAGCTACTTTGCTTTGTCACAAGAACAAAGAATCTGATTCCAAATTCGTTATAGGAAATCACATTCTCAAACACAAAGACGCTCATAGGTGCGCGAAAAACCCTACTACTGGCTCGTACGCATGCAGTAGTCAGGTGAGAACACACTCTTTATGGCATCACAGGTCATGACATATGAATAATCTATACTTACGCGATCAATTTCCTCGCAGGGTTTTTCATAGGACCAAAAGAAGAATTTTTCCGGACGAAAGATGTTGGAGAGTGACCTATTTATAATATTAAGTATTCTCATTTTGAAAAACATTTTTTCTATTAATGAGACACATACTTGTAATCGCGATGGCACATAGATGCACATTACATTTTGAGTTCCAAAGTTTTTCCTGATAATCCCAGTCTAATTTATTCATAAAAACTCGTTCATTCTCCCTCCTTTCTTAACACATAGGGCTCGCGAGAATGTAAACATCCTCACGAACACTATGGGGGGAGGGGAAGAGGAGGAGAAATCACCATACAAACGCAGAATAAAAAGGCATAACACTAAGCCCGGAGAGGAACGACGACCTTCACTTGATACACCACAGTCTGAACGGGAACTTCAGGTGGAGAAGCACGCCACCTTGTGAAAGTCACCTCATCTCCCTCACAAAGATCATTCTCATACGCAAACTCACTCCAGCCTTCGCCCAGAAAGTAGGAGCTCCCAACCTTGTCCAGAATCACATCCCAAGACTCGGAATTAGCGCAAAGGATGAGACCCTTACCACCGAAATGACTAAGGTATTGATCGCAATGTTCCTTTGGAAAACGCTATACGTAGAAAAGAGGGGTCTAAGAAACAATTAAGCAGAGAAAGACAAAGTAAAAGATGATTACCAAACTTCTGCCAGTAATAGCAGAAGAATCCATAACAATGATAAAAGACTCATGCAGAGACCCCTCTCGAGTTCGTCGTGTCCTGGCCATATCAGAATTCGTTGAAAGAAGAAGGAATGGAGGAAGAAGGCAGGAAACGCCATTTATAAAAGAAAGTCACCAAACCCACATTTAATGCATTAAATGACTAAAAGCAGAAAAGTAGTTGGGAGAACAAAAGCAATAAATGCAAAGACACGCAGGGGAATAATTGTACGATCTCCTCACGAGACCCCAAAAGAAACAATATTTAGGCTCGCGATCACATTCCGATCCACGAGCCACAGAACCAAGTAACAATTGTATGTAACACCAACCCAAGAGTTGCAGACGACAAATGAAAAGAAGTTAAACTTCGTCAAAGAGGATCCAGATCCAGATACCCGTCAGCTTCAGCCAGCACTGAATCACGAACCCCTCCCGCGCTACCAACGTCCTTTGTCGTCGCGATGTTTTCTTCAGCAGCAGCTTTTTCGCTGTCAACATTCACAACATCGTTCCCATCACCTGCATCAGACGACTTAGCACAAGAGCGAGTCGAGGAGTCCGCTGCTTTTTTCATCCTTTCCTCCGAGTAAATTACCTTCTTAGGTACCTTGGGAACTGAGACTAAAGGAATATGACACTCCATCCCTTCGACGACTCCCTCACCTTCAGGCAAGAAGGGTTCGACGACCCAACCTTCAAGAAGGCTCGCATCGTCGTCAACAAAGGTTCCAAGAGGAGGAGAGGTGTACGCAGGGATCTCGGCAGGAAGACCACAAAGATCCGTAGGATCAAAAGAGAAGTTAGCCACTTTGTGCTTCCTAAGCTGACGCTTGAGTGCAGTAATCACCAGGGTGTCGCGTGCCAAACTGATAAAATCAATACGACATTTCTCGCGATAGCTAGAAGCATACTGCTTGGCACCTTCGCGACGACCCTTGTCAAAAGCTTGGTCTTTCTCTTGACGAAGCAAACCTAACTCTGTAGTATGATTGCGCTTCATAGTCCTGGCCGAAAGCTCCAAGTCGCTTATCTTCGCCATCAGCTCAGCATTCCTCTCTTGCTCCTCCTTTAGTTTTTTCTTCGCGGCCTCCTTAACATCCTGTGCTTTACGAGCATAATCGACCATCTCATTATATTCCCCCTCCATCTTATTATAGCCATCTTCAAGGGCGATGGAATATTGCCCAAATGCCTCGGTGAGAAGAAGCGACTACAATAAGCAAAATATGTTAGTTAAAATCACCTACTGACAAGAAGGAAGAAAACCATTCAGGAAGAAAATAAAGGAAACCCACCGCCAGACTGAGTCTCGCGAGCCCTGCTTTACCCCGAACAATGCCCTCTAAAAATCCAGGCATGTCTGGGAAATCAGGTCGATCGCGATGAAAGAATGTCCTCACTACCTCCTCCTCGGGAAAAAGCTCAGCCAGATCCTGAGAAGAGGTATCTTGACCACCTTCAAAGGTCATGGGCTGCTTACCCTTGGCAGTTTCTGAGGCCCTCCCGGCAGGGGTTGCTCGTCGCGAGGAAGGAGACCCGCCGGCCCCTAAGGGGATTGTCGAACCAATCGGGGATTGGTCATCTAGAGGCTCGGGCGGGCGTGTTTCGGTCTCCACAGATTGAAGCACGGACTCGCGGATATTAATACCGCCAGCAGAGGTTTTCCTCTTTTTTGAGGAAGTTTTGCTCTTGTTCGCCAGCTGCTTTCGGCGCTTGCTCTTCTGTGGGGCGGGGATTTGCTCATCAATAGGTTCCTCGTCAAAAGAGTCATCAGAACCTTCCACAATCGCGAGACGCGAAAAGTATCCTGTCTCTGCAGATAAAAATAAAATAAATAAGGATATAATAAAAATCCATAAGCATATGACATCGCGAGTGCGTAACAATGAAAGAAGGGTAAGTAACAATAAACAAGAAAACCATTGAGCAAGGGACACAAGAAATACCATAATGGTGCTTAAGACTAAGTCCACGCTGGGCTAGCACCTCGTGGGTAATACACCTCAGGAATATGCGCGTCGAAATAAGATCAGGGAAACTATGGAAATTACGGTAAAGGCAATCTTTCTTAACCTGGGTCCAGTTACCAGATTTAGGTTGAGTCGCGAGCATCGATATTTTGGTCGAGATCCCAGAACCTGGTGGTGGTCGAACCAAAAACCAATCAACCTTCCACTTCGGTATACGGGGAGGACCATCCCACTCCGATCTGCCATTTTTTACGGCGGTGAACATCCCCATTTCTTCAGGAGCCCTTCGCGTAGAGAACATAAGGAAAAAATGACTAGGATTGGGTTTTACCCCGATATCCTGACACCTCATCACGTAAATAACCAAGGCCCTCCAAAAGTTAGGATGCATCTGAGCTGGGCTGTAGGTCAACTCTTTCAAGAGATTTTTAATAAAATTGGAGAAGGGGAGCCTAAATCCTAATTTAAGAGACGACATACTCAATGGAAAGAAACTGCCATATTCGTCAAGGGAAGTCCCATCCAGAGATGGAAGGGCAAAAATTGTACCCTCTGGAAAAGGATAGGTATCCGCGATGGTTTCAAGGTCGCGAAGGGTAAGATCAGAAGGGAGGGCCGTAAATGGGTTCCCGAGATTCTTGACCTTTTTATGATGGACGCGGCGAGTCAAGATCTGTACACGACCCGCCGGGTTATTGAAAATATCTTCGATTTCCACGCGAGGAAGATCATCTTGCCAGGAGTAAAAATTCTCGTAGTCCTCGCGACCGAATATTACTTCCTCAGAATCCCGAGGAGGACTTTTATTGCCACAATCCGCATCTGGTCGCGAGGTAGACGGAACTTCGTCGTCATTATGACTAATAGAGCCTCTTGTGGACGATCAAGAAGAAAAAGATCAAGAATTAGTTTTCCAGGGAAAGAACACAAAACGCGAAGGCTAGAAGGAAGCTTCACGAGCCATGGGAATAACAAATAAAGAAAACCCTGGAAAACAAAAAAATATAAGATCTAAGGGGAAGTTAAACAGACTACTGGTGGAAACCCTAAGAAATGGTGAAATGAATAACTCAGAAGCCAGGAGCGGTGAAAAAGAATGGGCTTTGACGAACAGTGAGGGTTTTCAACAGTCTAAAATGACCTTTAAGGAAAAAGGGAATGCCCATCGAACAGAAGAAAGAAGAGGAGGCATCGCCCAGTAAATAACCGATAGAGGTATGATGAAAAATCGCCTGACCGCCATGAAAACCAGTAAAAAAGCTTCGAAAGAACACAAGAAATAGCGGAGATACAGAAATATCGAGATCATGTGTAGAAGCAATAGAAATCAACAAATGAAAAACGAATTCAAGATAGAACTTACGAGCCATTGGTAAATCGACGATCGTCTGAACGAATGAAGATTTCTCGAAGTTTTATTAAAGATGGGTTTTACAGAGGAATATGAGCAGTTGGAGTAAAGAAGAAGAGAAGAATGTGGTCTGGCAACCTTTTATAAGAAAATAAAAATCCCAAAAGGAAGCCACGTGTTAAAAAGTGTCAGAACGTGGGAATACAAAACGTTTCGAATTTAAAATTCAAAATTCAAAAACAAGCGCGATGGAATGAGGAGGAGTCGCGAGCGAATAATCTCCATGGGACTCCCCGAGAACCCGGCATCAATTCTTACCCAAGCTTTGCCTTCGCGAAGACAAAGACTTGGGGGGCTGGCTGTTGGACCCGGTTCTCGCGATCAATAACGTGGACCCGGTTCTCGCGACTCCAATGACACAAACCCGGTCCGCGACCGAGAAACAGTCCACGAGCCCATAAGGCCAGAAAATGGGTCGAGAAAAATAGGCCCATTAAGAAGCCCAATAGGTTAAGAGGGCAATAACGGATTGTGTGGGACCCATGGTATGGTTATAAATCCTAACGGCAAAGAGAGAGAAAGGGACGGTCGACTAGGAGCATCTTCTTCCCCCCCCCCCCTTGAGAGAGAGAAAACACAGAGGGCGATTACTCGTTTCCGAGCTCGTCTCTTCGTTCCCGATTTACCTCTTTTAGTGGGAAATCGGATGATCGGTACCTGGATCTTGACTCTCGGTATCGTCATCGTGCTTTTGAGGTTTGATTCGTCACGATTGGTTGAGTTTCATCATTCACTGTTTCATTGAGTTGGCTCACGAGGTTTCATTGTTTTAGTCATTGCTTTGAACGCTATCTTCTCTTTGTGTTGCTTCATTCTATTGTTGTTATTGAGGTGTTGTATTCGTTTATCTGTGGCTATTACTGACTTGAGCGTCGGAGAGCCAAATCTGGGGGTTCAACCTTCTGGTTTGGTCGTGCAGGTGCAATAGGGATTGAAGAACATAAAGAACAGAAGGGAATAGCACATTTTGATCCAGATGACAGTGTATTACAAGTTGTTGCTCCAGTTTGCGTAAGGAAGGTCTCCAGCACTTGAAGATTCTTAGAAGGCCAGATCTCGCGAGGTGTTGATTGCGAGATCGCGAACATCTGGGCTCCAACACAAGATACACTTTTTTTGGGGACTGGTATCTTCTTTTGTGCCATGAGTTTTGGTCCAGCATGTCATAATGAGTGGACAAACATGGGGTGAACGGCGACTTCATCAAATTATGGGTAGGAATCAGGCTGTAAGAAATTAGGGATTAATGAGAACAAATTAATTAGAGTATTTTCCAGGTGAAAGCCAGGAAGTCGATTCCACAAAAAACAGTAATACAACACATTTAGTCCTACTCCCGTTATCGTCTTGTAGGCATCCTGAAAAATGATGTTGACAATGGCGTAGATGATCATGTCTGTAAAGGAGGAGGAAAATGTACATAAATTTGCCAAGTATAGCTGTGATGATTAACTACCTAAATTTTGCAATCTACGATGGGCACCGTTGATCGGTATCATGTACAAAGTTGAACAAAGGATACGTATACGTCAATTTCACAGCACAAAGGAGCATGGTGGAAATTGTAATCGGAAACGGTGGGAGGTTGGTATTGCCAAGAAGCTAATGCTATATTCAATTCGAAAAAGGTTACGACGATGGCGAAATTCAAGACACCACAATGATTTTATCAGCTTCTATCACAAAATAAATTGTGCAAAAAGAAAAGGAAGCGGACCATGTTTGGTATTAGTATAACATTAGTGATTGAAATTACGGTCAGCGATGCTTGAAACTTAAACGTCAGTGAAAATAACTTTAGAAAAATAGCGATTGAAACACTATTAGATGTAAACGCTACCTTTACAACTGTTTTCCAAACATTTTTTTCTTGTGAAAACTATATAAATGCTAATTCAAACACTAATTTCTTGGTTTTACCAAACATCTTATTGATAATGTATATTTGAGCTCCAAGAATTTGGTGCGCCTTGTTACACAGCCAATGTTGCACATGCTCATCTACAAGCCTGCTAACGAACATAATGAGGTTTCCCTTTTTCTAGAATACATAGGAGACCCATTACCATTGAAAATTGTCTTGTATAATACTGTAGGTTCTCACCGCACCATTCCAAGTCCAAGACATTCACCTAGAATGTTATCTTCAAACCCAATTTAACTAGGAGTACTCACAACAAATGGAGTGCTCACTTTGTACTTCCCATTTGACCAAGTAATACTCCCAAATGCTTTGTCCAAACCTATAGTTGATGAGGAAGAGAATGTTACTTGATAACTCAACTTCAAATTGGTAGCACTAAACCTCAATGTCTCGGGTTCCACTTTGACAACCAGCTCTTTTGTTGCAATCACACTAACATTGTACACTGTATTCTTCTCTTGTCCAACGTTTGTAAGCATCCTTGTAACATTAACGGGAGTAGTCGCGACGTTCTTGTAAACCGCTATAGATGGGTAATTGATGTTCCATATCATATCTGGGTTGGAGTCCTTTGGGCAAGCAAACTCATCGGGTAGAGAAGGTTGCAGAAGTTTGATATCTGATGTGTTGTATCCGTAAAAGCAAAGGAAGTGAATGTAATCAGTTGGGTCCATGTCATAAACTAGACCCGGATCCAATGCTCCAGACGAGTTCACCTCCCCTGCTCCATACTCATAGGGTGTAGCTATGTCACCCGTGTGTGTTGTCAAGGGCGTTTTCATGTTGTTCGTTTGGATGGCTGCAAAGGAAACCATAGGATGTTGATGAATTTCCTTGAATAAGAATTAATGTTACATGTGAGAATATACATCCCACATCCGAAGTGGAGAACTTGGTGGTCTAGTATATAAGCACATGAGCTACTCCTCCTATCACCGGCCAATTGGTTTTAGGATGGAACCTTACGGGCTTATGTGCTAGGTCCAACTGCGCATACACGCGCTTGCCTGCACGATCCCATTCCGCCACTCTCACGGACCTACCATAGGCCCAATGGACTTATACAAAGTTCAAGATTACCTGAAGTCATTATGGCTGATCGGATTGTTGCAGGGCTCCAGTTGGGATGTTGGGATTTGATGGCGGCTGCGACCCCAGAAACATGAGGGCAAGACATAGATGTTCCAGATAGCAAATTGAATTGAGGTGGGCTCATCCCAGAAGGTGTGGTGGTTGGATCACTGTCATTTCCTATCCAGGCTGCAAGAATGTTCACTCCTGGTGCAGCTATATCAGGCTACACAAACATGCAATGAGTTAAGCTTGAATTACTTACATTCTATGCTCATTTTCGAGCACTACTCTACTTAATTGTACCTTGAGGATGTTCTTGGTACTGTATGAAGGACCTCTGGCTGAGAAGTAGGCCATGGTTGGTGCTGGTTTGTAATTTGTCACGGTTTTAGTAGCAAGAATTGTGCCAACAGGGTTTCTGTTCACAAAGTCATATCAATATACTTGTTAAATATAAATAGAGTGCATGAATTAAACGCTTGTTTTGCATCATCACCTGGTGGAGTTTATGTAGCTAAGGATGTTATCTCCATCTTTTAATGAAACAACAGTAAGAGGGAACGACCCATATTTTGAGGCGATTGAAAGAAGGATATCATCTATCAAAACAATTCCAACTCCTCCTTTACTCTTTACTTCTTCGATCTTGCTCGTCACACTATACTGACCTTCACACACCACCATCTTTCCTTTGATCTTATCGCCATCTAGCGCATCAGGATTGCATTGTCTACAAACAAATTCAAAATCCAATTTATTGAGGTAATGATTTGCCTTTGTGAATGAATTCCCGTGTTAGCACTTATGACTAGTGGTGGCTCGACCGGACCGGGTCAAAACCGGAACCGGTAGGAACCGGTTTGGTCACGGTCCGGTTCAGGTTCACGAAAATACCGAACCCGAACCGGCGGTTAACCGGCCGCCGGTTTTTTATTTTTAAAAAAAAAAAAATTTAACCGGCGGTTAACCGGAACCGCCGGTTTTTTAAAAAAAAAAATAAAAAAATAAACCGCCGGTTTTTAAAAAAAATAAAAAAATAAACTGAACCGCCGGTTAACCGGCGGTCCTAACGGCTAATAGCCGTTAGGAAATTAAAAAAAAAAAAAAAAATTTAAATATTAAAATAACCCATTTCAACCCCTATAAATACCATACCATACAATCTTCAAATCACACATCCAACAACAACAATCTCTCTTCTCTTTCTCAAATCTCAATCTTATAATCTCTCAAATTCCATCAACAATCTCTCTTCTCTTTCTCAAATCTCAATCTTATAATCTCTCAAATTCCATCAACAATCTCTCTTAATCTCTTCCTTTTAATTAGCTTTTGTCTTTCAATATTTTATTGCTTTTACATTTTTAATCACATTATTATATTGTTCTAAGTTTTATTGTTTTATTGTTTTATTGTTATATTGTTTTAATTGTTTTAATTGCTTTTAATCATATTATTTAATTGTTCTTAATCATATGGCGGAACATTTTGACACCCAAGAGAGTGATAATGTCACTTCTCCCACTCCCACTCCCACCTCCCAAGTTAGGTCCTCCGGTAGGGGTAGGACCGCTAGGCCTCAAGGGCAAGCTAGCGGTTCGAGGCCGGCTAGGGTTAGGGGGGGGAGGACCGGGACCGGGACCGGGACCGGGTCCTCCGGGAACCAATCCCGGAAACTAACATCTCCTGTTTTTACAAAGTGGTTTACTAAATTAGAACCCGGTATCGAGGAACTCGAGGCCGAGGATTATGATCCCGGACTAATTATTGTTTCTTGTAACTTTTGCGAGGCGACATTCCAATGGAAGAAAAGTGGAGGATATGGAACCCTTCAACGACACATGGAGCATAGACACGTCGCCGAGATGAGAATGCTAGGGGGACAAACGCAAATTTCCGGCGGATTTGCATCTTCTACTAGCGGTAACCCTTTATTTCGTTTTGATCATGAAGCTAATAGTGTAGCATTAGCCGAAGCTATTTGTGTTGATCATTTAGCATTTCGATTTAGTGAAAATGTAGGATTTAATGAGTATATTAAAGAGCATACACAACCCGCTTTTAAATCCGTATCTAGGAAAGTGATTAAGAAAAACGTAATTAAGGCTTATAAAAGACACAAGGCCGAATTAGTTTCTTATTTTTCGCAAAATGATATGCATGTTTCTATTTGTAGTGATATATGGAGTGATAATACTCAAACCCATTCTTACATGGGTGTTACATGTCATTTTGTAGATCATCATTTTACAATGCAAAAACGTTTATTGGCATTTAGAGTCTTTGATGATTCACATACCGCACAAAATATTGCTATGATGATTCGTGCAATTTTAGAAGAATATAGACTACTTAATAGAGTTTTTTCAATTGGATTCGACAATGCATCTGCTAACACCGCATCTATTAGAGATTTACAAGAAATGTGTCAACGTTTATTTGGTGGGAAATTTTTTCATATTCGATGTGCTTGTCATATTTTAAACTTATGTGTTCAAGATGGTTTACGTGCTATGAGTTTTCATTTTGAGCCAATTAAGAACATTATTAAGTATATTTGGGGGCATCCTAAAGTTACAAGAGATTGGATGACCTTTTGTAAAGCTAACGGGGTGCACCCAAAACGTTTTTCAAAAGATGTGGGTACCCGATGGAACTCTACTTACATATTACTATGTGAATGTATAGAATATAAACAAGTTTTAACGTCTTTTGTTTCTCAAAACCTTTCTGGCTCTCCTTTCTATTTTAGCGAATCAGGTTGGGATATATGTCAAAGTATTGCAACGTTTTTAAAATGTTTTAGTGATGCAACAAAAAGATTTAGTCATGTTTATACACCAAGTAGTAATGTTTTTGTCTTGGAAGCTTGTAATGTTATGTGTGGTTTAAGTGAGGGAGCTAAAATTCCCGACATTGAGGAATCCGTTGCAAGCATGAGGAGTAAGTGGTTGCAATACTATAGATATATTCCCGATTGTTTTCTTGTTGCTTGTGTTTTAGATCCTAGACTTAAATTAGGAGTTTTACACGCTCTTTTAGATGACTATTATGGATATATTTTAGCCGACGGTGAACTAGAGGATATTTTAGGTATGGTTTCTAGAACTAGAACAAACATTGAAACTTTATTTACTCATTTTTCGGATTCTCCGACTACTTCACAATTACCTCCGGCTTCTTCGAGCTCTACTAGCTTGGGGGCCTTTGGAGCTAAGTATTTTAGTAAAAGACCAAGAGTTACAAACACGAATGCGGAAATTGATAACTATCTTAACACCAACTTTGAGTTTGTTAGTTGTGAAACTTTAGATGTTTTGAAGTGGTGGGAGGATCATAGGAGCATGTTTCCAACGCTTGCGAAGATTGCGGCTCAAGTTCTTGCCGTCCCCGCTTCAACCGTGGCGGTGGAACAAACTTTTAGTGCAGGAGGTAACACTTTAACGAGGAAGAGATCAAATTTGGCACCGGAGTCATTGGAGGCGCAATGTTGTGTTTGCGATTGGAAGAGAGCCGCAATGTTGTGTTTGCGATTGGAAGAGAGCCGCAATTAGGCAACAACGTAACATTAACGAGTCATCGGAAGACGAGTGGATTGGAGATTCTACTACGATACGCACCGATTCATCCGCCGAAGATTCGACTTAGGTAACGGGTTTTGGAAAAAGGTAAAGAACTACGTGGGCTTTGATTCCTCTAACCCGAGAGGATACGTAGGCAACTTAACAAGTAAGTCACGGCGGTTATATATATATTTTTTTAAAAAAAACCGGTCCGGTTCAGCCCGAACCGGACTGAACCGGCCGGTTCCGGTTTCGAACCGGAACCGGAACCGTAACCGGTGGAACCGGTTTTTTTCCGGTTCCGGTTCCGGTTCCGGATTCCGGAGGACCGGAACCGGCGGTTCCGAACCGGAACCGGACCGGACCGGACCGGGAGCCAACACTACTTATGACACGTTTGGTTGCTGGATTTTGGGCCGAGGAAACGGAATTTGTTAGCCCGTTAGAGGAGTTGATGTTTGTTTTCAATTTTAGGGTAACGAAAACCATTCCAGCCCGATAAGCGTTTAGCCCAATGTAACTCAATCGTTACATTCACTTGTTTCCCTTGAAACATTAGTCTCCCGATAAAAAATTTCTCTCCCGACAAAAGTTCTCTCTCCTTCTCTCTCCCATGGCGGCCGATCTGGAACTCTTCCTTCCTCTCTGAACTTGCTCGCCGTTCCTCTCTGAATCTCGCTCTCCGGTCAGCTCGCTCGTCGTTCCTCTCTGAAGCTCGCTCGCTCGCTGTTCCTCTCTGAAGCACCCGCTGTTCCTCTCTGAAGCACCACAAGGTTAGATCTGAATCCATACACAACTCTCATCTTATCTATTGCATTCTTTTCGATTTCTAGCAAAGGATCTGGGAGAGAAAACTTTGGAAGCTCTTGCTTCTGGATGCATTCTTTTCGCTCATTGTTTGTTTTCAATACTATTTGCTGAATGCTATTTGCAAGCTCTTGCTTCTGAATTTTAATGACTGAACTTGTTACTTGTTTTTCCATTATTTGCTGAATTTTAATGACTGGATACTATTTGCTGAATGCTATTTGCAGGCTCTTGCTTCTGAATTTTAGGGTAACTTTGTTTCGATCATATGGGTTTGTGATTTGTGAGATAGAATGATTAGTTTTTGATTCATGAATTCCACCGTATAATGGGTGTTAGTAGTGTTTTGATTCATAAATTATCAATTCAGCCTACGGTAGAATTGGTTAGGGCCACTTTGTTTTGCCTACGGTAGCTTATAGGCAGTATTGTAATGGCCGAGGAACACAAACTTCGGTTGTTCTATCAAGCATCTACCTCGCTGAAAAAACAATACGCCTCTCATATGCTCAGAAGACGGGGCTAGACAAGGATTTCGAATTTTAGTTTCTCACTTGTTTGAAATATGTGTTCATTTTGATATTTGTATTTAGGTGTTATGACTCTGTGTTTGAGGAGTTGCGACTCTGTGTGTTTGGGCTATGACTGTGTTTTGAGAAGCTATGACTGTGTTTTGAGAATTGAAAACCTATGACTCAATTTATGTAAGAGCTAGAAGTTATGACAATTTATGTTATTTTTAGTCTCTTGGTTTGTGGTTATAATTTTGTTATTATATGATTGTTTTTCATTAATATGTGAAAGATTTTATCATTCAAATCAATTCCATTCCCTAAATAAACCAAACATATATAAAGAGTTATCCTTTATTCCATTTCCTTTCCCTAAATAAACCAAACATGATTAGAGATAACCCTTTCCCATTCCTTTCCCTCTCCTAAATCAAGTCCATTCCCTTTCCTTTCCTCCTTGCACAACCAAACGCCACCTTAGCATGTACTAACAAAATTGGGGAGTGATTTATATACCAATGGGTATTTACCCTTTCATTTCTATTGATTGAATGTCTTTTTTATTATAAACCCTACCCCTTTACAAAAAAGTGAACCCTCCACTATAAAATAGATGACCAATTAAACATAATACACCTCATGAGGGTATATACCCACTAGATAACTCCATCATTTTCCAACAAAATTGCATCTTTTTCTTAAATAAACAGTTTTTTTTTAAAATTAATCTCAATATATGCTTTTATCTAACTTAATTCCCAACATAAAAATAAAATTTTGGTTTGAAAAATAGGCATTTGAGAGACGTTGTTACATCTATCTTATATATTAAAGCTAAGACTTTTAGAGCCTCTAGAGTGATTCTAGGCTAGGTTGTTAAACTATTTTCATTGTTTATTTTTAACTTTAATTAAAAATATATTGAATAATTAACTCAACAAATAAATCTTATAAAACAATCACTTCATTCAACATAAAAACAATACAAATTATCCTATCCTATTAAGAATAAATTTTAAATTTAATTATGAGATATATATAATGAGATATTTATATATATAATTAAATTATATATCATTCATGAAATGAATATGTATTAATTAGTATTCACAAACAAAAAGTTAAATTTATTTTGCTTATTTGGTGAGAGTGAAACTTAATTTTTACACAAACTTAGCTTAAACCGTATGAATTTTTACGACGAACAATCTTGAATACCCGTGCATAGCACGGGTCACTACACTAGTATTTTTTAAAACAAACAACGTCGCTCAGCCGAACCTAAATATATTTTTAAAGCATATACGTATAAGAGACGTTGTTAAAAAAACATACAAATATAACAACGTCTGATATTCAATTTTTTTATATACATTAGATGTATAAGAGAGGCTGTTACAAACATTACTGGTTTTTTGTAAAGGAATTTTAATAAAGAAACCCTAATCCATTCAGATTCTTTGTCTTGGTAAGAAGAAAGAAAGAAAGAAGAATTAGGTTGTGTTATCTGTCTCTCTCCACCATTTCTTGGTTGCAGCCTCCGGTGGAGGAGTGAAGGCCAGTAGTCCGGTCAACCATGTCGCAGAAGGATGAATCCTACCTCAACACCGTCATTGACAAGCGTGTTGCCCTCTTTCAGTCCATCCAGGAGTCACAAAATGCACAGCGTCTGTCCATTGCTGGCGATCCCATCAAGTCTCTCTCTCTTGCCCCTCTCCCTCTTAGTTCACTCTCTTCGATATATATCTCACCATTGGAGTTTGCTTTCCGTTAGGATTACATTGCCGGATGGGAACGTTAAGGAAGGGAAGAAGTGGATTACGACACCCTTTGATGTCGCAGCTGGAATCTCTAAGAGTCTTGCCAACAACGCCTTGATTTCTCAAGTAAACGGAGTGCTTTGGGATATGACCAGGCCACTTGAAGAGGATTGTCAACTCAAGCTTTTCAAGTTTGACGACGATGAAGGTCGGGATACTTTCTGGCACTCGAGTGCTCACATTCTTGGTCAGGTATATATCAGGTCGAATCATTCATGAGAATTGAGAAATTGATCAATTTGCAATGCATAAGTTATTGCTTCAGGACGTCTCTTCAGTGATTTATGATTTGTTTTTCTCGTTTGCAGGCCATTGAACAGGAGTATGGTTGCAAGTTGTGCATTGGGCCATGTACTACAAGGGGTGAGGTAAAAAAACAAGAGCTTCAGCTAATTTGTTTATCCTAGTGAATACTCGATTTTGATATCAATTGCATTTCTAAGTTCAGTTGTAGCTCTAAATTTGCTCTCTAGATGCTAGTTAAATTTGCATTTGCAATTGCAATTGGTCAGCTACACCTAAGTAAATATATTACTTTCTGGTATCTGAGAATCCATCCTTACATTTGAACATTTCGGTTATTGGTATTGCTCGTCACAAATCAAGTTGAACATGCTATGAATTACAACCAGACAGGCTGAGTGTTTGCCCCTCTTGCTTTTGGAATTTGATGTCAAATCATTGTATGCTATTGTTTGTTTAAATTGTCATTTTCCTTTCTATCAGTTGGTGGCTTCTCTATTTTGTGATTTTCTATATTTTGTTGATTCATTAGAATGTTATCTTTTGTGTTGGCTTCCAAGAGGTCGTATGACTTGAGGCCTACAATAAGCTAGAATGAAGAGATGATGTCCTGTTGGAGTACATGTATATGTCTTCAACATGTAAATGTCCTTCCGTAGATCCACCTTTCACATAGCCTTGTTTTCCATAGCAATCAGTTTAGGGCTACAATATTTTAAAACATGCATAATCTTCCACACTAGATTACTTGAGAGATCTCAACGAATTTCTTGGAACTGGGCTCATTGCTGTCATCTGTATTTCCGTTTATTTTACAGATATATTTATTTTTCAAAGATTTATCTTGTCTCGGTTTTTTTTTTGTAATCTTCAAATTCCATTGTTGCAACCTGCCTTCACAGTTATCTTTTCTGTACAGGGTTTTTACTATGATGCATTTTACGGAGATTTGGGATTGAATGAGGACCATTTTAAGCCAATTAAATTGAAAGCAGAGAAAGCTGTAAAGGTATATAAATCTTTTTTTTTTGCTATTCTATTTGGATTTTTAATTACATAAATGATGGATTTTGGTATATCATTTTTGTGCATTTACCTATCTGCAATAAGGTAAATGACTATTGATTATGATTTTTTTTCTTCTAGGAGAAACAACCGTTTGAAAGGATTGAGGTATCAAGACAACAAGCACTTGAGATGTTTTCTGAGAATAGATTCAAGGCAAGCAATTGATTCTAATGTTCCATAAAGAGCTTTTGTCGTAGTGATACTCCTGGCATCATTTTTTATTGCTGCTATTTGTGTTAATAGGTTGAGATCATCAATGATCTGCCAGAAGACAAAACCATCACTGTTTACAGATGTGGTCCCTTGGTTGATCTTTGTCGTGGGCCACATATACCAAATACTTCTTTTGTGAAAGCAATCTGTTGTTTGAAGGTAGTGCTTCAATATTTCAGAATAATGCATTATCAACTTTTTAAGCATTGTTTTGATGTTTTAAATGTTCATATCAACCAATAATAGGCTTCATCGGCTTACTGGAGAGGTGACAAGAATCGAGAAAGTTTGCAACGGGTTTATGGAATATCTTACCCTGATGATAAACGTTTGAAGGTAATATCAATTCTTGACTTCCGTTTGTGCAGATTATTACTGCCTTGAAGTATTTTACATGTTGGTCTCTTATCCATTTTATGTATTTATCTATACCCACACTTGAAATTTTCTATTATGTTGTCCGTTGACTGAAACAATGAAAAAAATCTGCTAATGCAAGTACTGAAGGTAGAGAATGAATAGCTTTTATTTTATTTTATTAATGAGAGACATGTTTGCATAAATGTTGGTAGTAAAAAAGCAATGGTCTAGACGTCTAGTAGGTTGCTAAGAAAATCGATTACTGTTTTCAATGGAATGTTTCCGCTTCTGTTCATGTTTGACTTGGCTAACGTCTGATATTTTTGACATTTTGTTGCCTTCTTCTCTAGGAATATATTCGGCTGTTGGAAGAAGCCAAAAAATATGATCATAGATTATTGGGTACCCAACAAGAGTTGTTTTTCTGTCATCCACTTAGGTGAGGAAGCTACTGGTCTTTTTGGCCATATATTTCAATATTGTATTCACATGCATAGACACTTCATTGTGCTGTTATATATCAGTCCAGGGAGCTGGTTTTTCCTTCCTAATGGAACTCGGGTGTACAATAAGTTGATGGAGTTCATACGTGGTCAGTACAGAGAGAGAGGATATACTGAGGTACAAGGCCCTTGATATAGTTATGTTATATATATATATTCTAGCTTCTTTCACAACAATGAGTGTAATGCTGTTTTCTATGGTAGGTTATCAGCCCAAATATGTACAACATGCAACTATGGGAAACATCCGGGCATGCAGCAAATTACAAGGAAAATATGTTTGTGTTTGAGGTGAATGCTTATAAATGCCAATAGTATATGAACTGTGGATCTTATAAGGAACAAGACTAGTGGATCAACAGCTTTATGCATTTTATTTTATATAATGCTTTGAGAAATCTATAATTATGAGTGGATCAACAGCTTTATGCATCTTATTTTATATTATGCCTTGAGAAATCTAAATTATGATATAAATCAACTGCAAATACATCAAATGCTTATAATTGGGAGATTCCTTGTGCATTTACTTTACAGGATTTCCCTTTAGATGTAGTTTTTTATTAATTGGATTATAACTCAATGTGTAGATTGAGAAGCAGGAATTCGGACTTAAACCAATGAATTGCCCTGGGCATTGTCTGATGTTTGAGCACAGAGTTCGGTCTTATCGAGGTATTTTTTCGTTTTACCACACATTATTACCGCTAGAAATCTGCTTTTGGTTTTTTTTACTGTACATCTATGATAGATAATCTCCATCAGGTAATAATATTTATTCATAGGTCTATCAGTCAAAGTAAATTGATATGGAGTATGTGTTTTAGGTTAATCGGCATTCGGGGTGTATGTCCTTGTCAAACCATGCTATCAATACTTCATATTTTCATCAGAAACTTACATCTTTGTACCTTCAAGTTTTAATATCTATTCGTAGTACTTTTGAAATTTCTACCGTCTCACCACCTTTACGGTATCAAAGCTTAACAAAAATGAAAAATACAAAATACTATTTGATATTTATAATTTAGATAGAACACCTAAGACTTATATAAATAGAGATTTAATGATATGGAATTATGGATAATGGAATTTTAATCATAACAGCCGAAAGATGAAAACTCCACTAAATTTTGTGTGCATGCATAATGGGATAGTGGATCAATTTATTATATCGATGGGTATATTCCTACATGTTTGCTTAACAAAAATGCATAAAGAAATTTAATCATTGTTTGCATGATATTCAGAGCTTCCTCTTCGCTTAGCGGATTTTGGAGTGTTACACCGGAATGAAGCCAGTGGTGCACTCACAGGACTGACTCGTGTGAGGAGGTTTCAGCAGGTTTGGTATTGGCCGTAGTTTTAATCTTAGGCTTTGCAGTGCAAATATTATTGCTTTTTATGGCGAAGTGTACTTCTGATACCGAAGTCTATGTTTGATACTACTCTTTTGGTGAAGTGTTTCTTCTAACAATGTTTTCTTGTGGCAGGATGATGCCCATATATTTTGCAGGGAATCACAAGTGGGTATTCTTTATTTTTTGAAATTAGTATATTATTTACAATATTTTTCTTTGACTGATAGATTGCAAAAAAAAATTTCAGATCAAGGAAGAAGTCAGGGGTGCTTTAGAATTTATCAATTATGTTTACCATGTATTTGGATTTACATATGATCTGAAGCTATCTACGGTACGCAAAAAATTAATTCTTTCCTTTTTTTTTTTTTTGTGTATATGTATATCTATGACGGGGTGCTTGATGCCACCACTTGCAATAGCAACTCTCTGCAGCTATGTATCCATCCTATCTGCATGTCAGCATCTTATCTTGGGTGTCAAATGTTTGTTATTGCTAGCTATATGTAAAGTGTTATAACCCAGTTATGTTTGTTATTAGTTCTCGTGATTGTTTGAGCCAAGGAAAATAAGATTTTGGTTGTAATCATTTCACAAGAATCGAATTGATATTAGTTCTGTTGTCACTATTTAATGCATTGCCGATGATATAGAGACCGGAGAAGTATCTGGGAGATTTGGAAACATGGGAAAGAGCCGAGAAAGCTCTCAGTGAAGCGCTGGATGAATTTGGCAAGCCTTGGCAGGTGTATTTCCTTATCATTATTTTTTTCCTGATTGAATTTTTTTCTTCATCATGGTTGCTTCTATCAACCAAGTACGTGGTATTCTGCTCATGAATTCGGTATGACTAATACTGCCTTGTTCAGAATTGTCTGGTCTTTGTCATGTTCCTGTAGTATTTTGATACATTCTCGCCTTTGCAATTTAGTTTATTCTAGAATTTCTTTGTATTTATTTTCAGCTCTGATAATCTCAGTAGCTTGTTCTTACGAGTTAATTTCCTCACTCTCTCCATAACTCCATTATCTACTAGTTGCTGATCTTGTAAGATTAATTATTTTTATTATTCTTAGCAGTTAGATATTCCTTCCCACTATAAAATTAGCTCTCAGTTGTACCAGACTTGATTAGGGTTCTTTACTGTCTTTGATCATATAACCTACTCAGCTACATTAGTGATTGCTGAACCCACAATATAAGATGTTCTGTGTTAATCAGACACGGCAAAAATTTCCCTATACCGGTGTCGACCCGACTCGACACGGATCCGGGTATGAAATCCGGCCGGGATACTCCATTTGGCTTTCGGACATGGCAGCTGGTGAAGGTGGAGACAAGGTGCTGGCGATGTGCGAGCAGGCGAGAAGAGTAAGGCACTCTTCTGGTGAGGAAGACGAAGTGGGGAAAGTAGGAGAGGGAAGTTGGGCCTTTAACCTAAAAACTAATGAAAGAAAAACATTTGGGCTGGCCCAATTCTAATTTTTAATTCATCTTCACTAATTTATCAGATGACCAAATTAAAAAAATTCAGCATTCTAATGCCTAATTGCTTCTTATGTTCTTAATTTATACACAACCTTCTAAATATATAGATTAGGAATTTAATTTCAATAGATTAGTTATAATTTATTTAAAATATTTTTCGTCAAAGCCGTGTCTCCGTACCGGTGTCTAAATCCCGACGGTGTCCCGGTGTCCTAAATTTTTGGAAATTACGTACCTGACACTCGGATCCGTACCCGTATCGGATTCTCGTACCCGGGTCTGATTTACACAGTACTCAGCTAAATTACTGATTTTTGAATCCATAATATAAGATGTTTTTTTACTGTCTTTGACCTAATCTGTCAGGAGATAAACTTTATGTTTCATGGTCTTGTGTTCTGTCAGCTGGATTATTATTTGTGTAAACTTGATAGAAGAATATTAGGGTGCTTTCAATGATTTCGAAATTGAATGTGCTGGATTTAGAGCAGGGATCGATGTACTTCTTGTAACAGGATTTCTATGCTGTCTATATATTGAAAAATTTGGTTAACTTTCAGTGGATGATCTAGTTTATTAATTAATGCTACTTTATATCATATTAGAAGGTTTTATCATCTCTGATCAACTGTTTGATTTGATTGCCCCGTGATTCTTTTCTGCAATAGTAAAATGACCAGTCTTGGGATATGAAGAGCTAAAATTTCCATTTAATTGTTGTAAATTTTCCAATTTGGTTGTACTACATACCACTCCATATTTGGGCTATGGCCTTAATGTTGCTGATGATGCCCTATGCAGATAAATGAAGGTGATGGTGCATTTTATGGACCGAAGATTGATATAAGTGTTTCTGATGCATTGAAGAGGAAATTTCAATGTGCAACACTTCAGGTTCACTCCATTTGATGTCTTGACTAATCCCCTTGTTGCTGCGCAACTACTATTAACTTTGTACATTTTTGTGCAGCTTGACTTTCAGCTACCATCTCGTTTCAACTTGACTTTCTCGGCGGAGGATGATTCTAAGAGGGAAAGACCTGTAATGATACACAGAGCTGTCTTAGGTTCTGTGGAGAGAATGTTTGCAATTCTTTTGGAGCATTACAAAGGGAGGTGGCCCTTCTGGCTCAGTCCTCGCCAGTCAATTGTTTGCCCAGTTTCGGAAAAATCAAATTCATATGCTCTTGAGGTAGCTACTTGAGTTCATTTACCTACCAATATGGGATTTATTAGGCAAAGTAGTTTATAAAGAGGTTTTAGTTTATAAATAGATGAAAAATAGGTTTTTGTATAAAAGTTAATTGGTAAAAAGCGGTTTTTTATGGGAAAATGTGTAATTTTTGGAGGGGTGAAGAAAAAGTTAAATTAGTTTTAATACACGTTTTTCGAAATTAATGAAACCACTTATTTCTGAAAAATTGTTTATAAATCAAAACCTACTTTTGTTAAACAAGCCCATTGTAATGTGTGTTTAATTCTGCATAATTAATAAGATTTGTTAAGGTTGACTATTTTCTGGCAAGGCTTGTGAAAGGATCAAAATATATGATCACACAAACACCTTTTTTGTTATACTTGATGACTGAGTGAGCTGACCATAAAATCTTTGCAGTAA
Organism: Oxyria digyna; assembly: GCA_029168935.1. Taxonomy (NCBI): domain Eukaryota; kingdom Viridiplantae; phylum Streptophyta; class Magnoliopsida; order Caryophyllales; family Polygonaceae; genus Oxyria; species Oxyria digyna. Next base: position 27,158,259 of record JAPVLV010000013.1, read on the forward strand.
CTATTTTCCTTCTTACAATGTTGCATGCAAACTACTTGACTTGCCTATGTGACCCAAAGTTTATTCAAGCATGCTGGGAATAAGGGTTTAGAAATAGCTTTGAGGCGTGAAAAGATCACTATCTTTAAAGTGATATTTGTCCCTTATTTAATTGCTGTAGAGTTTCAGACAAATTCACTCCCCAGGATACAACAAAGCCCTCAGTGAAAAATCAGACACCAAATCTGATTTTCTTCATCTTTTCCTTGTGGAGGAACATTCTCTATTTATAGAGAATTTCTCAACTGTCAGATACAGTTAATCAGATTACACTTAGGGAAGTTGGGAGCAGTTAGGAAGTTATCTTTTAAAGAAAAATCTCAACCATTGATCTCAGAGATCAACTTCTAATCTCAGTCAGTGATCTTAAATAGATCAACTTTTAATATCTGCCACTGATTTATTAAAATCAGATTACTCCCTATCAATAAGTCTTATTAATAGACTTTTACCAACAATCCCCACTAAGTCTATAAATCAAACTTTAGTCAATAATGTCATACATAATGAGGACACCATCATCCCTTTCAGAAGGCTTATAATCTGTAAATTGTGAGATATCGTTGCATACATGCACTGTAGCACCAGAATCATACCACCAATCTTTGGTAGTTTCTGTTGTAGCCATGTTCAGTTCAGTTACCATCCCAATCTGTAAGCTAGAAACCATTGCAACAGTTTCAGAAACTTCCTTTTCAGCCATGTTAGTCTGCTTGTTTCCATTTTCTTGTTGCTTTTTCTTCCAGAATCTGCAGTCCCTTTTAAAATGGCCTGGTTTGTGACAGTAGTGACACTTAGGAGTTATGCCTATTATCCTGGTCATCCTTCTTTGACCTTTTGTTGTTGTTATTTCCTTCATAGGATTTCTTCCTTTTGTTTCCTGCATTCTTTCCAGAACACTCACCAACAACATTGTTAACTTTAGAATCAGATTCTACTTGTTTGTTATATTGCTTCCTGGTTTCCTCTTCAATCCTTAGATGTTTCTGCAGTTGCTCTAAGGAGAGTTCCTCATTTGTATGCAGGAGTTTCTTCCTATAATTATTCCAGGATGTAGGCAGTTTTGCAATTATGGCCCCTACTTGTAATGGTTCAGAAATATCTATCCTTAAGTCTGTTGACAATGCTTTGTAGATCCTTAACTTGATCCATAACAAGTTTGCTAGTGTTCATGGAAAATTCAAAGTATTTTATGATTAGAAACTTATCTGTCCCTTTCTTTTCATTGTTGTATCTTGTCTCCAGCGTTGCCCAAATTTCTTTGGGAGATTTGATGGCTGTAAACAGATTGTACAGCCTGTCAGAGAGGCGATTCAGGATGTGGCCTCTGCATAGAACTTCATCTTCATCTCTCTTCTTTCTCTGATCTTTTATCTCCTGTTTTTTTTCTTCTGTTGGATCAGGGATAACCACTAGGTTATCATCCATCCAACACATAGGAAATCTTCAGGGCAGTAAGTAGGAACATCATCTGGTCCTTCCATCGATTGTAGTTAGTCCCATCAAAGCGATCAAGTTTAAAGAAATCTTGATTCATCAAGGTAAGGGCTGCTGCTTGTGATCCAGCCTTTATGACAGAATATCGCTTTAAAATTGTTGGGAATAAGGGTTTAGAAATATCTTTGAGGCGTGAAAAGATCACTATCTTCAAAGTGATATTGGTCCCCTGTTTAATTGCCGTAGAGTTTCAGACAAATTCACTCCCCAGGATACAACAAAGCCCTCAGTGAAAAATCAGACAGCAAACTGATTTTCCTTCATCTTTTCCTTGCAAATAGAATTTCTCAACTGTCAGATACAGTTAATCAGATTACAGTAGTTAACCGTTGATCTCAGAGATCAACTTCTAATCTCAGTCATCGATCTTAAATAGATCAACTTTTAATCTCAGCCACTGATTTATTAAAATCAGATTACTTCCTATTAATTCCATTCTTTTAATATAATATCAATAAGTCTTATTAATAGACTTTTACCAACAAAGCATTTCAATACCCGGGGTAATTTTAGGATAATTGATATTAAAACTAACTGAACCTAAAAAAGCCCAATACGTATAATCTGATTCGCATTTGCTATGTTAATTCACCCTAAAACCATTTGTTAATTTTTTAACATGCATACTGCAAGAGTGGTGAATAAAATTTAATTCATCACTAACTTCCAGCTGAAACAGTTTTTAAACAGTTTTTAAACAGCCCTACCTCTGGGTATTCCGTCTTGTAGTGTTTTATTGAGGTCTGTAATTAAAGAATTTCTAGTAGCCACTTTGACTGGTAACAAAGCTACAAATGGAATGAAAGTTCGCTTAATATCAGACGACAAACAGGATACATTAGAAATTTCATGGGCATTGGAAATGTTTGCCTATGACACTGCACAGGAATTCCAGGTTTTGCATGCTGGATGTTTCTTGAGCTACAACATCCATTTGTGTATATTGCTGTTCTTTGTGGTAGGAATGTAACTGAATCTGCATAAATGTGCTTTGAAGAATCATATGCTGTCACTAAATGTCATGGCTCCATACATAGCCCCTTCTTTATTTTACCTCCCTAACCCTTTCTCTTATAATATCTTGAACTCGGGGATTATTCTTATATCACCTGTCCATTTTCACAGGTACAGGGTAAGATCTATAAGGCTGGTTATCATGTTGACATTGATTTATCTGATAGGACCATGAATAAAAAGGTGGGTTTACCTCTGTTATATTCCTTCATTTGATAATTGTTCTATACCATCTGTCTAATATTGAGCGTATTGTTCTGTTGTAGGTACGGGAAGCTCAGGTGGCACAGTATAACTTCATAGTAGTAGTGGGAGAAACTGATGCACAAAACAATACGGTAATGATCTCATGCTCTATTAATTGTTGAGATGATATTTTTCTTGGATGCTCAAAATCCGACTGTTGTGTATTCAGGTGACTGTTAGAAAGAGGGATAAGGCGGATCAGAAAGAGCTTCAAGTTATGAGTATGGAAGAACTGTTAAATCATTTCATGGAAGAAGCTGCAGCTTTCCATTGACCAATGAAACCAAGCCTTCTTGTTTTGACCTCAATTTAACCTTGTACTTGTGATTACAACTGGATACATTGCATGTTCTGCATGTTATCAACTAGCTCTTCTTGGGTGTTCAAGTATATGTCCATGTTGCTGTCGGAAAACGTGATGAACAACAACTGAGATTTAGAGAATGCAAGATACACTTTTTTTGGGGACTGGTATCTTCTTTTGTGCCATGAGTTTTGGTCCAGCATGTCATAATGAGTGGACAAACATGGGGTGAACGGCGACTTCATCAAATTATGGGTAGGAATCAGGCTGTAAGAAATTAGGGATTAATGAGAACAAATTAATTAGAGTATTTTCCAGGTGAAAGCCAGGAAGTCGATTCCACAAAAAACAGTAATACAACACATTTAGTCCTACTCCCGTTATCGTCTTGTAGGCATCCTGAAAAATGATGTTGACAATGGCGTAGATGATCATGTCTGTAAAGGAGGAGGAAAATGTACATAAATTTGCCAAGTATAGCTGTGATGATTAACTACCTAAATTTTGCAATCTACGATGGGCACCGTTGATCGGTATCATGTACAAAGTTGAACAAAGGATACGTATACGTCAATTTCACAGCACAAAGGAGCATGGTGGAAATTGTAATCGGAAACGGTGGGAGGTTGGTATTGCCAAGAAGCTAATGCTATATTCAATTCGAAAAAGGTTACGACGATGGCGAAATTCAAGACACCACAATGATTTTATCAGCTTCTATCACAAAATAAATTGTGCAAAAAGAAAAGGAAGCGGACCATGTTTGGTATTAGTATAACATTAGTGATTGAAATTACGGTCAGCGATGCTTGAAACTTAAACGTCAGTGAAAATAACTTTAGAAAAATAGCGATTGAAACACTATTAGATGTAAACGCTACCTTTACAACTGTTTTCCAAACATTTTTTTCTTGTGAAAACTATATAAATGCTAATTCAAACACTAATTTCTTGGTTTTACCAAACATCTTATTGATAATGTATATTTGAGCTCCAAGAATTTGGTGCGCCTTGTTACACAGCCAATGTTGCACATGCTCATCTACAAGCCTGCTAACGAACATAATGAGGTTTCCCTTTTTCTAGAATACATAGGAGACCCATTACCATTGAAAATTGTCTTGTATAATACTGTAGGTTCTCACCGCACCATTCCAAGTCCAAGACATTCACCTAGAATGTTATCTTCAAACCCAATTTAACTAGGAGTACTCACAACAAATGGAGTGCTCACTTTGTACTTCCCATTTGACCAAGTAATACTCCCAAATGCTTTGTCCAAACCTATAGTTGATGAGGAAGAGAATGTTACTTGATAACTCAACTTCAAATTGGTAGCACTAAACCTCAATGTCTCGGGTTCCACTTTGACAACCAGCTCTTTTGTTGCAATCACACTAACATTGTACACTGTATTCTTCTCTTGTCCAACGTTTGTAAGCATCCTTGTAACATTAACGGGAGTAGTCGCGACGTTCTTGTAAACCGCTATAGATGGGTAATTGATGTTCCATATCATATCTGGGTTGGAGTCCTTTGGGCAAGCAAACTCATCGGGTAGAGAAGGTTGCAGAAGTTTGATATCTGATGTGTTGTATCCGTAAAAGCAAAGGAAGTGAATGTAATCAGTTGGGTCCATGTCATAAACTAGACCCGGATCCAATGCTCCAGACGGGTTCACCTCCCCTGCTCCATACTCATAGGGTGTAGCTATGTCACCCGTGTGTGTTGTCAAGGGCGTTTTCATGTTGTTCGTTTGGATGGCTGCAAAGGAAACCATAGGATGTTGATGAATTTCCTTGAATAAGAATTAATGTTACATGTGAGAATATACATCCCACATCCGAAGTGGAGAACTTGGTGGTCTAGTATATAAGCACATGAGCTACTCCTCCTATCACCGGCCAATTGGTTTTAGGATGGAACCTTACGGGGCTTATGTGCTAGGTCCAACTGCGCATACACGCGCTTGCCTGCACGATCCCATTCCGCCACTCTCACGGACCTACCATAGGCCCAATGGACTTATACAAAGTTCAAGATTACCTGAAGTCATTATGGCTGATCGGATTGTTGCAGGGCTCCAGTTGGGATGTTGGGATTTGATGGCGGCTGCGACCCCAGAAACATGAGGGCAAGACATAGATGTTCCAGATAGCAAATTGAATTGAGGTGGGCTCATCCCAGAAGGTGTGGTGGTTGGATCACTGTCATTTCCTATCCAGGCTGCAAGAATGTTCACTCCTGGTGCAGCTATATCAGGCTACACAAACATGCAATGAGTTAAGCTTGAATTACTTACATTCTATGCTCATTTTCGAGCACTACTCTACTTAATTGTACCTTGAGGATGTTCTTGGTACTGTATGAAGGACCTCTAGCTGAGAAGTAGGCCATGGTTGGTGCTGGTTTGTAATTTGTCACGGTTTTAGTAGCAAGAATTGTGCCAACAGGGTTTCTGTTCACAAAGTCATATCAATATACTTGTTAAATATAAATAGAGTGCATGAATTAAACGCTTGTTTTGCATCATCACCTGGTGGAGTTTATGTAGCTAAGGATGCTATCTCCATCTTTTAAAGAAACAACAGTAAGAGGGAACGACCCATATTTTGAGGCGATTGAATGAAGGATATCATCTATCAAAACAATTCCAACTCCTCCTTTACTCTTTACTTCTTCGATCTTGCTCGTCACACTATACTGACCTTCACACACCACCATCTTTCCTTTGATCTTATCGCCATCTAGCGCATCAGGATTGCATTGTCTACAAACAAATTCAAAATCCAATTTATTGAGGTAATGATTTGCCTTTGTGAATGAATTCCCGTGTTAGCACTTAGCATGTACTAACAAAATTGGGGAGTGATTTATATACCAATGGGTATTTACCCTTTCATTTCTATTGATTGAATGTCTTTTTTATTATAAACCCTACCCCTTTACAAAAAAGTGAACCCTCCACTATAAAATAGATGACCAATTAAACATAATACACCTCATGAGGGTATATACCCACTAGATAACTCCATCATTTTCCAACAAAATTGCATCTTTTTCTTAAATAAACAGTTTTTTTTTAAAATTAATCTCAATATATGCTTTTATCTAACTTAATTCCCAACATAAAAATAAAATTTTGGTTTGAAAAATAGGCATTTGAGAGACGTTGTTACATCTATCTTATATATTAAAGCTAAGACTTTTAGAGCCTCTAGAGTGATTCTAGGCTAGGTTGTTAAACTATTTTCATTGTTTATTTTTAACTTTAATTAAAAATATATTGAATAATTAACTCAACAAATAAAACTTATAAAACAATCACTTCATTCAACATAAAAACAATACAAATTATCCTATCCTATTAAGAATAAATTTTAAATTTAATTATGAGATATATATAATGAGATATTTATATGTATAATTAAATTATATATCATTCATGAAATGAATATGTATTAATTAGTATTCACAAACAAAAAGTTAAATTTATTTTGCTTATTTGGTGAGAGTGAAACTTAATTTTTACACAAACTTAGCTTAAACCGTATGAATTTTTACGACGAACAATCTTGAATACCCGTGCATAGCACGGGTCACTACACTAGTATTTTTTAAAACAAACAACGTCGCTCAGCCGAACCTAAATATATTTTTAAAGCATATACGTATAAGAGACGTTGTTAAAAAAACATACAAATATAACAACGTCTGATATTCAATTTTTTTATATACATTAGATGTATAAGAGAGGTTGTTACAAACATTACTGGTTTGTTTTTGACTTTTTTTTTTCTTATAAATTTACGTACATAAAAAAATACGTAGAAGAGAAGCTACATAAAAAAAAAAATGCAATCTACATAAAAAAACAGCTTCTTCTCTACATAAAAAAGTTATGTCTCATACTAAAAGCGGTCTCACTTTGATATTTTTTAGAAAGGAAATTGCTCGCAAAATGCCTTCATTTTTTCCTAACCGATATTTTGTGCCTATGTTGAAAATTAAGTTTGATAAAAGTCCACGTTAAGAATTAATTTAGAAAAATGCTTATTTTACAAAAAATTGTGTTGTTGTGAACAAGTTATTCAATCAATATCTTCTCTTATATATTTTGTACTAGTTGTACATCGTCTCCCTATTCTGCTTCTCCTCCTCCCTACTCTTTAATCCATGAACATCATCGAGAATAAACTAGTTTAATTTTGAATGAAACTTTAGAAATATTTTCCTAGAGCGAAATATAAATGGTATATTACCTTGCTTCGTCTAAGGTAGTCTCGTTACCATACTTGGCAGAATAGCCAGTAACGAAAGGGTATGTAGCGGAGGCTTGAGTATTCGCAAAATTGATTCCCTCTCCCTTGAAAACTTTAGCATTGCCCAAAACGACGTCGGATTGAAAATCCCGATCGATAGTAGTAGCAGCAACGGTAAGAATCCAAGGAGCTACGTTAACAACGGTGGTCAGATCAGGGCCGTCGTTTCCTGCAGAGCAGATTACGGTTATACCGTTCTGAACGGCATGGAAAGCTCCGATGGCGATGGGGTCTTTGTTGAAGGATGGAGCATAGAAGGAAGATGAGCCGAGAGAAAGAGAGAGGACATCGACACCGTCAGAGATGGCGTCGTCGAATGCGGCCAAGATTGCGGATCCACGACACCCTGATTCGGTGCAGACTCGGTACATGGCTATGCGCGAACCAGGGGATCCGCCCTTGGCTCTTCCTGAAGCTAGACCTAGGTATGATGCGTTCGATACCGGGGACCCACACGCTGTTGATGCCACATGGGTTCCGTGACCTACGAAATCCCTTGCTGTTTTTCTTTCTGAATCGTAGTATCTTGCTCCCACTACTTTCCTGGATCAATGTTTATGTGTGCGCGGTTAGTTTTCTTTAACAAAAACTAATCAAAAACTTTAACGGATTCGTTGGGGCGTGCGCATCTTTAAACAAGTTTTGGATCAAGACTAAACCTGTTACAATGGGAAGAGTTGAAATTATCTCCCGCCATACAAACTCCCTTCCATTTTGATGGAACTGGACCCATGTCTCTATCATCAAAGCTCTCTGATTCTGGCCAAATACCTGTTTACGTACAAACACATTAATTATGAGCCCCACTTAATCTATCTTCTCCGGCCCGTATTATCGATCAATGATAAAGTTCGGTGGATAGATAAACACGGAGGTTGTATACACTAATACATATGCGCATTAGGCCCACCATACAAGTCCATATGATTCTATCCTAAAACCAATTGATAATAGGAGGTGTAATCCATGATATTATATAGTAGGGTATTATTATCTCAACTTCCGATGTGGAAAGTCTATTCTCACACGCCCCCTCAAGTGGTAATTGGCCTGACCAGTTGCCACTTGACAAACGGATCAACCCATTCGCGCCATCATGGCGGGCTAAACCCAAACTATGTCTTCAGATTGACAAGTCAAAGGAGCCGCCCATAAAGTCCGGTGGGCCGTTAAATACGGGGTCGTGTATACGAGTATGCGCATTGAACCCACAATATAAGCCCTAGTGTTATATTCTAATACCAATTGACAATAGGAGGAGGGAAATTTTTAAATGGAGGGATTTGAGGAGATTTTTAAAGAGGAAAAATAAAATCTATTGTTTGGTTGGTATGAATGGAGAGAATTAGAAGTTTTTTAATAGAAAATAAGAGAAGAAATGGAGGGAAATTGAATCCCACCAAATTGATGGAATTTGGATGGAAAGTTGGACACAACTTAATGAAATCCACTATTCTCCATACTTTTCAATAAAAAATTTCTCTCAAAACTCTTTTTCTCCTACCAACAAAAATAAAATATAAGAATTTCTCGTTTTACCTCCTCTACTCTCCCTTTCTTTTCCCTCTTTTATTTTTTTTGCCTTTCTTTCCCTCTCATTTTCCAATAGCCGAACATAGTGTTCTCTATAAATAACTACAAGCAAAAGTAAGTTAACCTGTATCCAAGATACCAATGATGGTGTCTGATCCAGAAGCTGAGGAAGAAGGCGAAGCTGGCGAGGAGGAGTCAATCTCTACACTAGTTTGATACAAGAGGAAATCCCAGGAATGCGTTGTGTGGAGTTTCAAGATGGGGTCTGGAAAAACAGAAACTACACCACGCTCTCTTCGCATCTCTTCCGCCTCCTCTTTTGTTAAACGTGCTGCAAATCCTGACAACCCCTTCTTGTACCTCTGAACGATTACATGCTTGTCCCTATTCCAAATCACCACCACTTTCATTAATTGCTTCATTTACTGCCATGCAATTATGTAATGCATAAATTAATAATAATTGATTAAACCTTCTTTGCAGAGTACTAATGAGAAGATCAGAACGGGGTTGCTGCTGCCCAGCTGAACCCGGTCCTCCCATGTAAACAATGTACACCCCCATCTCTCCTGCTTCAAATTCTCGACTCTGCAAAACTACCAACAACAACAACCTCACTAGTAATATATTTAGCTCCATTCTCCTTATCTAGCTAGATATATCCTTGTTAGATACCTGGCCATCTAGTATGGATCATGTAATATATAGGCGGTCGATGTGAGCAAAATCAATTAATGTAATCAGTGTAATACCCTTAATGTATTTTTATAATTTTATTATTTTTATAATAATTTTATAAAAACTATAATCCACCAAAAGATGATATAACTCGTTAGGTCGGATCCGGAAAAAACTAGACCCAACACGTTGGGCCAAACCAGTAAGGACTCGGAATTCGATGAGTCAAATCCGGACTGACCCGAACTTCTTTAAACTCGTTGAGTGATCAATTTTTCAAATATTTTATTTCATTTAAATTTAAAAATAACTATACATTTTATTAATTAATATTATTATTTTATTATTACAATATTGTTTAAATTTTATTTTCTTTATTGCAATAAAAAATCGAACATTTTGAAACCCGTTGGGTTGACCCAAACCCGACCTGTTCGACCCGTTTGCCGGGTCTAGTCCTAAGCATTAGTGTGGAGTATTACTTAAATACAAAATAAAAGTATATAATAGAGATATATTAATGATATTAATTTGGTTAGATATGAATGAAATTACATTTTATTTCTTATTTTGCAAAAAGTAGTATTTTAGGACTTTGAGAATTTTTAACAAATAACAAAAATTATGTAGTCTAAAGTACATACATATTTGTTCTAATAGTTTAGTGGACCACAATAAAATTTGTTAAAATTAAACATTGATAGTTACTTATAATAAAAGATTTAAATATCAAAAATTAATATATTAACAAATTGCTCGTTCATTCACTTTTAAGGCTTGAAAAACACTAAAGAATGTGAATTGTTTTCTGAAATAAGAATTTTTTTAAAATTAATTCCAAACACATGCTCTTATCAAACTTAATTTCCAAGATAGATACCAAATTTCGCTTTGGAAAAGAAACGCATTGGAGAGACGCAGTTACAAACAACGTCTCTCAACCGAACCAACTTTTTTTAATATATACGTACGTCTCATATATGTAACCGTTTTTCTTAAAAAAACAAAACACATATGAGACGATGTTACAAACAACGTCTCTCATACTACATAAAAAAAGGGCGTTTAACCCCGCACCCATTTTTTTATAACTGGCACCCGTCTTGGGCGCATTTCGGGTGCGTCCAAATTTTTTTTTTTGAACCGGGACTGTTCATGGGCGCATCCTGGCTGCGCCCATGAACAGTAAAATTTTTTTTTTTTTTTTTGCCGTCAAAAGTTTAAAAAACCCGGTTTAAGTTGGACGCATCCTGGATGCGCCCAAAACTGAACCGGGTTTTTTTAAAAACATTTTGGACGCATCCGGGTTGCGCCCAAGACGGGTGCCAGTTATAAAAAAGTGGGTGCGGGGTTTTTCGCCGTAAAAAAAGAGTATGTAGAACAACTTCTCTTCTACTTAAATTTTTTATGTGTCTTGTACGAGAGACGTTGTTTGTAACATCATCTCATACTAAACATTTTTTTATAAAAAATTGCCCACAAACGGCGGTTAAAAAATGAGATGAGTTAGTAACAGCGTCTCTTGATCATTATTACTCACAAACAATGTTGTTTTTATAACGTCTCTTGTTCATAATTAGTTTTTGAAGGAAATTAGGTTCGAATGAGAGACAATGTTTGTAACAGCGTCTCTCCAACGTCTTTCTTTTCTAAACCAAAATTTTGTGCCTATGTTGGGAATTAAAATTTGATAAAAGCCTATGTTGTGAATTAATTTTAAATAAATGCTTATTTCAGGAAAAAAACTCAAAGAATATAATTCTAACATCTATTTCTTGTTTAGAAAAGATTGTAATTTTAGGTATTTAGATAATGAGTTACCAGATTTGTTATTGAAACTTGTAATTTTTTATTTTTTGATTCAAGTTACGATTTTTATCGGTTAAAAAATAAGATGAGTTATTAATTTTTGGATAAAGTAATATAAATATATGGTAATTATTGAATTCTTCGGTGTGTAAATGTCTAAAATGATATTTTTTCAGTGAACGAATGTATTTGGATAGATAAATCCGATAATCTATATATATATATTAAAGGAGAGTTATTTCAAGCTCGACTCTTAATTTTAGGAAAAAGATCCCATGAGGATGGCATCCCATATGAGGAATAAGGACCCATCCACACCCTCCATCCCTTAACAGCCCCACCCCATCCCAACCGTCCACGTGTAAAAAATCTTTCCCAAATCTGTTTCTCTCTCTCTCCTGATTTCTCTTTGTTTTCCTGACGTTGCTCGTTTCTGCTTGCTCGATCTTCGTTGCTCTCGATTCCAGCCTCCATTCCGTCTTTTCCTCTCGATTCCTGCCTCCATTCCGTCTTGCTTATTCCGTCTTCTCTCGATTTGGTTTCCTTTCGCCATTTAATGGAGTCTTCCACTAATTCCGTCGCCGGCGACTTCTCTCCCTCCGTCCAATCCGGTTCTGCATCGATCGAATCTGGTAAGAGCTTCTTTTCTATTTGTCGGTGAATCCATGACTTATTAAGCATACAATGTCAGTTAGATTGAATTTGAACATGAAAACCTAGGTTTTGCCATGCTTTTATAGTTGATTTTTGCAAGTGATAATTGTTTGTGAATCGATCTTGTCGGGATTGCATTTTTTCGTCAGCATCTATTTGAGATTGTATTTTTCAGTCATGATTGCATTTTAGTGCACACAAACAATTTGTGGATTCATTGATGGTAAGGTATTTGAAGAATGGAAGAAAACTATAGGAAGCACACCACCTGTTTGATTAAATCCCCCAATCACATGTTTTTTTGACTTAGAGAGAAAAGAATAAGAACTTGTTTTGAATTAGAGATAGAAGAATATAAACATCTTTGCTTTTTTGAGTTTGCTTTTTTGAGTTGGAGTTCAGATACTTGTAAGAAGAAGCAACAAAGCATGCTCACACAAGGATTAATGCACACAACATCCTTGATTGATGTGCACACAAGAACTTTTTGATACACATACAATTACTCACTTATGCATTTTGAGTTTCTTATAGTTGTTGAATGACTGTCTTCTTATGCACACACAATTAATAACTTATGCACACAAAAGCCATGACTCTTGCACACAAAAGCAATAAGTGATGCACACAATATCATTCTGACATCTGCTTACTCATCCATTTTTCCAGAAGATGAACAGAAAATTGAGACCAGTTCGACCTTTGTTTCTCCAGGCAGTACAACTCAGTATTACACTCCTTAGTGTTTTTATTCATGAAAAGAAGTGGTTTTTGGTTGAAGTCATGACATAGATGTATTCATGTGTTGATATCATGAGTGACGACATTGATAAAATCAAACAGTTTTATGTTTGCTAAAGAAACAAAAGGATGCATTCAACAACTCAAGCAATGTTGATCCCTCTACCACTACCTCAACAAATAAGTTTGCATTTGAGAAACTTTTGTGGCTTTAACAGATGAAGTTAGTGTTCATGCTCCTCACCAAGAAAACACAGAATTCAAGAAAAGACGATTGAGAAGCGGGCAAAAGATTGAAACTGGAAATTCGGAGAAGCATAAGAGAATGTCGAGATCTGTAATAAGTCGGGACACAACATTAAGACATGCCCCCAATATGTGGATTAAATTTAAACTCATTGTTTTTTAGACTTATGTGTGTTTTAGACTCATGGTTTTGTAATATTCAGTTTTTAGACATATATTATTGCAAGACATCTTTTGTTCAAAGTGATGCACACAGTAGAATAATCTCACGCACACAGGTGAAATATGTGATGCACACAGTTGTTGTTTTGTGTTGCACACACTAGTTTTGTACTAGAAAGCAAAACTGATGCACACACACATTAATTAAAACCTTTGCACACACATTCATTCTAGAGTAATAATATAATTCTCCTCTAACAGTCATGCACACACATATTAAAACTGATGCACACACACATTAAAACCTTTGCACAGAGAAACCAAAACTGATGCACACACACATTACAACCTTTGCGCGAGATTTGTTTTGTGTTGCACACAGATGTAGTTTTGTGTTGCACACTACTTTTGTACTAGCCAAACACATATAACTAAGTCATGCACAATATAAACCATTCTCAATATATATACAAGTTGGTGCGGATTTACATTGTTTTGCCAACATAAGCGTAATATCCAACCACAAAAGAGATACTGTCAATATTCATCCACAACATTCATCAAAAACTGACTAGAATTTGTTTAAAACCTAACATTCAACTACCAATTACACATAATATTTCCTGTTTCTCCCTACTACATTGCGGTCTTTGGTTTTTGCTCCCTTTGAATAATCTGCGTCACATCTCGATGTGCATTGAATTCGCTGGTCAGTAGCTTGTAAAGGTACTTGACCCTTAGAGTGTCCAACAACTTCTTGTTTCCTTTTTTTAAGCCACTATTCCAATCGGATAGTCCCGTCCCCATGTACGTCTCCATGTGTCTGATAGCATATACCCCATAATCTTTTTTGTTTCTTTCATCCCTCCAAGTCATTTCCAACCTCTCTGTTTGAACTTTTACTTCATCTTCTAACAGCAAAGCTTTGGCTATCATGTTGTTGTTCTTTAGGAATTTGATAAAATAATGTATCTGCAACAAAATAAGATATTTAATGCTTTAGTTATTTATTTCATTGTAATAATCAAATCATAATTATACTGTTTGTGTACTTACCAATGATTGCAGGATTGTGCCATATTTATCCTCTTCACCATTTGCTGAGTTATCCAGAATATGCACTTGTGGAGACTTGACATTTATAGCAATCACAAAGTAGTGCCCTTGGTTGTGTACAGTGAACATGATTTGAACAATTCAGAGAGAGTAGGGTGTTATGCACACAAAAGAAATATTTGATGCACACAAAAGAAAGATATGATGCACACAGAAGAAATATTTGATGCACACAATACAGAAAATAGAGTTTTTTTGATGCACACACAGAATAAAACCTTTGCACACAAAAATCAAAACTGATGCACACACACATTACAACCTTTGCACACACATCCATTCGATAGTTTTTTTTGATGCACACACACAATAAAACCTTTGCACACACAAACCAAAACTGATGCACACATACATTACAATCATTGCACACACAACTCATGCCCAAAATATTGAAGTTTATTTGATGCACACACATATTAAAACCTTTGCACACAGAAACCAAATCTGATGCACACACACATTAAAACCTTTGCACACTCATCCATTCTAGAGTATTAATATTATTCTCCTATAAAAGTCATGCACACAATATTTGTAGTTTTTTGATGCACACACACAATAAAAACTTTGCACACACACAATAAAACCTTTGCACACACAAACCAAAACTGATGTATACATACATTACAACCTTTGCACACACAGCTCATGCCCAAAATATTGAAGTTTATTTGATGCACACACATATTAAAACCTCTGCACACTCATCCATTCTAGAGTATTAATATTATTCTCCTATAAAAGTCATTGCACGTAATATTTGATCACATATTTTCTTTCTAAAATGCATGCAAAACTGAGATGAATAGCATAAGCAGTCGTCCTCTTTAGAAGCAATTCATCAAACACCTTGCAGGCATGACATCCATTATTCTAAATTTCATTATAAGCCAGACATTCTCATCCTAAAGTTCCTGCAATTTAGATCAATAAACAAACAACCAGAGTTTTCGACTGCAGTAAACACGAATCAAAGCAATTAACAATATGATCCGAATTTAGAACTTCAATTCAACGTAACAATCAGCAAAATACCTGCTGAGCGGAAGACTTGTAGCATACCGGAATGAGAATAGGAAATTGAGACTGTGCTTCGCATCCTTGCTCGCTCACTGTGCTTCGCCTCCTTGCTTCTCGCTCGCACGCTCGCTCACTCCTTCAATTTCTCCCCCGCTCGCTCACAATAAAACGGAAATGCAGTGGAATTAGGTCGAGAGGGAGGCAGTTGGAGTCGAAATCGTGGATGAGAGGGAAATCGTGGAAGCTAGGTCGCGAGAAAAAATTTGGGGGAAATTGTTTTTAGGAGAGCTGGTTAGTTTTTGAGAGAAGCGTGTGATTATATTTATGGGGCCCCTCTTTTATAATTTGGACCTTTGATCCGTAGTCCTTATCTAGAGGGTCATCCTCATCGGAATCGGACCCTTAATTTTAGCTTTTAGTTGCTTATGTGTCATTTTGTTGTTAATCCTCTAAAAATAAATCATATTTAATTTTGGTTTTTAAGAAAAATCTCAAAAAAGTAAGTTGTTCACTATTTTATAGACTCCAAATTTAATCTTAAATATTGT
The DNA here is from genome assembly GCA_029168935.1 of Oxyria digyna. Lineage (NCBI taxonomy): Eukaryota > Viridiplantae > Streptophyta > Magnoliopsida > Caryophyllales > Polygonaceae > Oxyria > Oxyria digyna. The sequence goes on from JAPVLV010000013.1 coordinate 27,174,188, forward strand.
AATTATAAGTCTAATATATTGTAATCTTTTATTTCATTTATACTAAGACATGTTAATTCGCGTATTTCTATTTTTTTGAACTTTATATCCAAATATTTCAATATAAAAAAATTACTTTTGAACTTTAGTTGAAGATAACTAATACAAGTGAGATAAGAAAAATTTATAATATTAACTATACTAATAATTGAGTATTAGAATATTAATTTGGCCGGCGAGTATTAGGACGGAAAAGAGAGCACTCGCTGGTGGTGGTATGTTAAGTGTAAGTGCACACCGGCCATTTCAGTGCGTTCTGCCACCGAATGATTATTTTTATAGTTAGTGATGATGAATATTATCAGATTTATATTAGTGGAAGACTGGAAGTTGCAACTTCATCCTATCTGTTTAAGGCATGACATTAACGCACTATGGAGTGCTACCTTCAAAATTCCAAGTGGTCTTTGTGAGGTCATCCACTTCTCGATGCCAATTTACATTTTATGTGGAGCATGGCATTTTGGCATGCCTACCTTTATTTCTTATACTCCATAAGCATCTTATTACTATTCAGATATTGATATAGCAAGTTTTGTGCCTATGTGTGTTTGTGTTGTAATGGAACATAGGAAACTTTAGTTTCTATGGAGTATGTTCCTTTCCTCGTTTTTTCTAGTTTTGAAGATGACAACTATTTGAGATATATTGACTAATATTATGAATGAGTTTCGGAAAAAAGAAGAAGAAGAAGTCAAGATGGCTCGTGGAAAGATAAAGATCAAGGGAAATGATAGGGAACCACATCAAATGAGTTGTCGGATCTTTATGGAAGATATGATGCGTGTGTAAGAAGATCATTGAAGATTTGATATCCATATTAACTGCATGATTATGTTTGTTGTAATCCGTTGCAATAGTGCTGAGAAAATACTACGAGTTTATTTATGTAAACTCATAAAACGTGTGAATTAACTATTTATGAAATGAAGATCGTTAAAAAAATATCTCTTAATTGAGATCTTTTCTTGTGATCTTACTTGTAAAAATACTCAATGCTACATGTCTCTGTCACTATGCATTTTCAAGAACTCTTGAACTGCATCTGATTAGAGAAGAAGAGAAAAGTGTTCTTGCACAAGAACATTACACAGTCGTGTTATTTATTGATTTGAGTTTGATAGGAACTAGGTTAAGTTTTTGGAAGAAAATTGTAATCGATTGTTAATCTCTAAACCTCTACTTCAATATCCAAGTAGACTTTTAATCCCAAAAATAAAGGGTGTTTTCATCCAAAGATAACTAGTTGTTATCTAGGATTTTCACTTTAAGTGATTGTGTTGAAATACTTGCTTTCTAATTTATATTTCTTTGTCCTCAGGAATTGAACACTTTTGTGTCCCAGTTCCATTGAACTAACATACATATTCTACAACTTGTGCCAAGGTCCAGTGAGTAGATCGAGTCTCAAAACCAAGCCCTTGACCCTCGTTATCACTACATACGGGAGTGCATTTCTAAGAAGGATGTGAAAATGGAGTACGTGAAGTCTCAAAACCAAATCGCGAATATCTTCACCAAACATGACGAAATTGGATGTTTCAATATCTGCGCAAAAAGCTCTTGCAATCTGCAACCACTTCCTACCACTAGCAAGTTGGTGATAAGGATACTAATTACGTTTCAACATTTCAACTGCCAAGGATAAATGAGTTTAATGAATGATCTTTCTGAGCCCAAAATCCCATGCTACTTGGAGTCCATACATAATGGCCCGAATCTCGACACGCAACACGGGTCAAGCCCCAATGTTGGCTACAAAACCGCTGATCCACTGTCCATCATGGCATCATCATCCCTAATATGCCCATTAGCAAAATCAATACCCAGTTCTCTGTTTTCCTCATCCAATTCAACACTAAAATTCAAAGTCATTCTCTTTGTTTTCCTCATCCAATTCAACACTAAAATTCAAATTCATTCTATTTGTTTTCCTCATCCAATTCAACACTAAAATTCAAAGTCATTCTATTTGTTTTCCTCATACAATTCAACACTAAAATGTTGGTAGAAATCAGAACAGAATGTAGGGCTACTTCGAAAACCTTTGCAAATACAGGAACCGAAAACTTGCTGCGTCGCGGTATGTGAGCCGCTGCCTTAGAAGCAATTTCGCCCTGACCACTGAAGCTCAGTCAGACAGACGTCGCCCCCCAAGGTTATCACAACGTCCTCCGATCGCGGGCTCTCGCCAACGAAGGACTGGAATCCAAAGGTATGCTCAGAACGGAAACAGTTTTTCAGAGGAGGAAGATGAAGTTGTTTTTTTCTGTGTCTCTCAAAACAGAATACAAAACGAATTTAAAGATGGTCAATCAACAAATCCGGAGCACTAACTGCACCTCATAAAACGTGAGATTATGGCAGTAAAATAGGGACGTTACAAACTGATATGGAGAGAGTCAAACCAGGTTTAAATTCCGAATTAAAACAAATCGGAAGAATCCGATACGCAATTAATTAACGTTCGGAGACTTCAAAAGCCCAAAAATTAATATGACTCGGAAAAAGTTAGACCCACCCACACCGCACACCACACACGTTCCACGAACACGGACCGGATGGGCGGCGGCGGCGGCGCGCGCGAGGGGGACGCCTTTCTAACTCAACTAACCCTCTAAGGAAATACCCACTATATATATATTGTCCCATTTCTCCCTTTCTATTCGATGTGGGATGGCTTAAAAATGCCAAACTCATTTTTCCCTTTGAAACTTTTTATTCTTCTCATAATCCCCCACAATACAGAATAAGTTCTCAAAAGAAAAAAATTAAAAACAAGTTCTGAGCATATGTAAGGTTTGAAGCTTAAGTGCTGGTGTCTTACGACTTGAACCAACACATAGTGAAATCATGTGAACCTTTCACGAAAAGAGTGAACAAATCCGGAACTCTCTCGTTTAAGGATTGTTCTTAACAACACGCTCCTTACCTAAAATCCAGTTGATTCCTCAATAATTTCTCTAAGATAGCCAAATCTTCCTTGAGATGCTAAAGAGTGCTCTAGAAAGTTTACCTGAATACTTTCATAGAAGGTGGCTAGCCCTTCACACTCCTATAGGTGACTTCATCAAGTCCTGTCTCCAAGGACCACCCTATATGGGTTATGAAGTCATTAAGAGTTAACTAACTCAACCTCTCGATTCAGCGGTGAGCTCATCAAGTCCGTCTCAAAGGACCACCCATATTCTGGGCTATGAGTTCATTAAGAGCTAAAGCTCATCCTCAGCAATACACTCGTCATAGAATGGGATGTAGTGTAACATCACATGAGTCTTTTCAAGGCTTCGTTTGACCACAACGTGGATCCACCAAGAATTCCTCATCTCACGGGTTTTAGACCCATTCCCTTCGACGTGTCAAGAACTAATCTTCTATTTAGTCCCTTAGTCAAAGGATCTGCAATATTCCTCTCAGATCTCACATACTCCAAGATGAATACTCCATTCGTGATTAGTTGTCTCACAGACGCATGTCTAATCCGAATGTGTCTCTTCTTGCCATTATAGGCATTACTGTTTGCTATGCAAATCGCAGCTTGAGAGTCACATGGTAGAGATATAGGGGGAGTTGGGCGCCCCCACAGTGGTAAATCATCCATTAATCTTCTTAACCACTCAGCCTCTTGACTTGCTAAATCTAGAGCTATAAACTCAGACTCCATAGTAGATCTAGCTATACAAGTCTGTTTAGAAGACTTCCAAGAAATAGCACCACCACATAATGTAAACACATAGCCACTAGTGGAGTTAACTTCTTTATCATCGGTTACCCAATTTGCATCACAATATCCCTCTAACACTTTAGGATAACCAGCATAATGTAAACCCCAATCCATAGTGCCTTTCAGATATCTCAATAATCTATTAAGTGCACTCCAATGATCTTTACTAGGGTTATGAGTATACCTACTAAGTCTACTAACAACATAAGCAATATCAGGCCGAGTACAATTCATCAAAAACATCAAACTTCCAATTACTTTAGCATACTCACTTTGTGAAACACTATCACCTTGGTTTTTCTTTAATTGCATGCTAGAGTCAAAGGGAGTTCTTACTGACACCACATCAAAATGATTAAATTTCTTTAACACTTTCTCTACATAATGAGGTTGAGATAAAATGAAGCCACTTTCGGTTTTAGTTACTTTAACACCTAGAATCACGTCAGCTTCACCTAAGTCTTTCATATCAAAACGAGAGGATAAATATAGTTTGCTCGAGTTTATAGCATTTATATGTGTTCCAAAGATTAACATGTCATCCACATAAAGACATATAATCTCACAATCAGCACCAAACATCTTTGAATAAACACATGCATCAGATCCATTGACTTGAAACCCAAAGCTTAGAATAGTTTTATGAAACTTATGATACCATTGCTTTGGCGCTTGCTTCAAACCATAGAGTGACTTCTTGAGCCTGCACACCTTGTTCTCCAGTTTAGGAACCACGCACCCTGGAGGTTGTTCCATATAAATCTCTTCATTAAGATCACCATTTAAAAATGCAGTTTTAACATCCATCTGATGTACCAATAACTTATAGGTAGAAGCTAAAGCAAACAATGCACGTATGGTGGAAATCTTAGTGACAGGAGAGTAAGTATCAAAGAAGTCAATTCCATATTTTTGAGTGAATCCTTTAATAACTGTCTCGCCTTATACCTTTCTATAGAACCATCTGTTTTAAGTTTTCTCTTAAAGATCCACTTACAACCAATGACCTTATTTCCCTTAGGTAAATCAACTAGTTCCCATGTGTGATTTGACATGATAGATTCTATTTCACTGTTAATTGCATCTTTCCAAAAACTAGCATCCAATGATCTCACAACTTCATCATATGTCTTAGGGTCATTGTTTGTAGCGAAATTACCTACGAGAAGATAACTAAGCAATTGTAGGGCAAAGATCAAAGAGTATGGTATAATCTCAACACTCCAGAACAATTTAGAACGAGAGAAGAATTTAGGGTTTGAAGCTTGATTTTGGTATTACTCGTAATGGTGGCTGAATGATTACAAAGAAGGCGTTAGCCTTTATATATAGGCTAACCCTAATAATATCTTTAAGGAAACGAGATCTTATCTCTTCCTTTTATCTAAATAACGATATAACAAACAAGGTAAAAGATATTCTTCACCGTATCTTTTACCAATTACAATAATATAATAAGGAATAAGATAAGATATGCTCGGCCGACCTAATCTTCAAGATAAACGAGACCTTTTCCACGTCTCGTCACGTCGACGACATCCTTCATTCCTCTCGTCGCGTAGACACAGTCTTCCTACGCGTAGCTCTTCACGCGTTCCACACTCGTCGTATTTTTAGGCACAAACAGTCATCCTCTAGCATATGTACACTAACAAATGTATCATTCAACACATCTAGATCATGGAATTCAATCAAGAATGCAGTCACAAAATCAGGACCAAAGCTAGTTTTTCTTTTCTGTCTCTTACTCTTCCTAGGTTCACTTTCTTGAATAGGCATGGAAGGTTCAACTTAATGATTAGGCATGGAAGGTAAGGTTATAGAATAAGATGCAACATTACTAGGCATAGAATCAATTTGCACGTCATTTTTCTTTAAAGGAAAATTATGCTAAAAAAATTCAGCATCTCGATATTCACACAATGAACGATCACTCAAAACCATAAATCTATAAGCTGCACTATTTCTAGCATAACCAATAAACACGACATCAAAAGTCTTAGATCTGATTGCATCAACTTTAAAAGTAGGTAAACCCACCTTAGTTAGACACCCCCACACTTTAAGAAATTTCATATTAGGCACATGCCCTCTCCATAATTCGTAAGGTGTTTTGTCTACCTTTTTATGTGGAACTCTGTTGAGAATGTGATTGGCAGTTAATACAGCTTCACCCCACATGTTGTCAGGCAAACAAGAACTCGAAAGTAATGCATTCATCATTTCTTTCAAAGTTCTGTTTTTCCTTTCTGCTATACCATTTTGTTGTGGGCTGTATGGAGCTGTAAATTCATGAATTATGTCATTGTTCTCACAGAATTCCTTCCACGAGTTGGTGATGCATTCACCACCTCTATCAGATCTAATCCTTTTGATTTTCCGGTTCAGTTGGTTTTCTACTTCTGCCTTATATGTGTAAAAGACATTTTCAGCTTCATCTTTGGATCTCAATAAATACAATTTGGTGTATCTAGAATGGTCATCAACAAAAGTGATATAATACTTTTTACCACCTCTACTTTCAGTGTTGCAAAATTCTGCTAAGTCTGAATGGACTAGTTCTAACAACTCGGTTGTTCTTTCATTTACAGAATTAAAAGGCTTCCTCTTGAACTTAGCCTCAACGCATACACCACATTTTCCATGACCATCTTTTGCCAAATTTGTAATTAAACCCATTGCATGCAAACGATTAACAGATTTAACATTTAAATGTCTAAGTCTAGCATGCCATAAATCCAAAGTCTCAACGATATAAGCAGAAGAAGTAGCATTCTCATTACCATCCAAAGTCTCAAGCACATACAAATTTCCAGACCTATAGATTTTTCCTACGAATTCACCATTCTTGGTTAAAACTATTTTTCCAGATTCAATCACTTGTTTTATGCCAGCAATTTCAAGTAAAGCAGACGAAATTAAATTCCTACGCAGAGAAGGCACGTATAAAACATTCTACAGTGTAAGAGACTTCCCTGAAGTGAGCTTTAGAGACACCTTCCCTTTTCCTAGCACCTGAGAGATACTTGAATTTCCCATGTAGACTTGATCAAATTCAGCAGCTTCTTGAAATTCAACAAATAATGACCTGTCAGCACAAAAATGTTTAGTTGCTCCTGTGTCAATCAGCCACTCGACCTTCTCAGCTACATGGTTGGCTTCAGCAGTTGTGATCATGGCGATTAGATCGTCAGACCCTTCAACAATGTTTGCTTGAGGTTTGGTCTTGTCTTTCTTAGGCTTCGGTGCATCCTTTTGGTTGTCAGCTCGGTCATAGCATTGATAGGCTCGATGTCCCATCTTGCCACATACGAAACAACCTTGATTGTTGTTCTAGGGCTTCCCTTTCTTCTTGAAGTTAGGAGCCCTCTTGTTCTGCACCCTGTCCTTCTTGAAATTATCCTTTTTGTCCTTCTTCTTGAACCTGTCAGTATTTTCAGAAGACTCCACAAGATTAGCCTTAACCGAAGTATCAGAACCTTTAGAAACAGGCTTATCTTTGAGGCGATTCACCTCTTCAATCTTCATGTGGTTGACTAGTTCGAGAAGGGTTAAATCCTTCTTCTTGTGCTTCAGTTGATTTCTGTAACCGGACCAAGAATCTGGAAGCTTCTCGATCAAGAAGTTCGCCTGCAGGACTTCACACATTTTCATACCTTCAGCCAAGATGTCAACCACCAGATTCTCGTACTCATGGACTTGAACCATGATTGGCTTGTCGTCGACCATCTTGAACTGCATAAATTTCCCGCAGACATACTTCTTCTTTCCTGCATAATCAGTTGAATATTTTGCTTCCAGGAGATCCCACATCACCTTTGCAGATTTGTGGGAAGCAAGCAGATCGAAGATCGAGTTGGTAACATGGCTGAGCATGTGACCACGAGCCGTCTTGTTGTCAGATTCGTACTTCTTCATGGTTGCTTCGTCCACCATGACTAGAGTTGCGCCAGGAGATGGAGTGTCGTCCATTCCAGGAGTGTTTGGAACAACGGATCCTTCGACAACCAGAGGCTGTTGGAGGAGAACGTAGTCGACCTCCAGTTGCTCGAAGAAAATCAGCATCTTCTGAGACCACCTCTTGTAGTTCGTTCCGTCAAGAGGTTCGAGCTTTGAAAGATCCAGCATCGGCTTGAAGTACTTCGCCATTCTGATTTCCAAAAATTCGCTTCTAAATTGCTGGTAGAAATCAGAACAGAATGTAGGGCTACTTCGAAAACCTTTGCAAAAACAGGAACCGAAAACTTGTTGCGTCGCGGTATGTGAGCCGCTGCCTTAGAAGCGATTTCGCCCTGACCACCGGAGCTCAGTCAGACAGACGTCGCCCCCCAAGGTTATCACAGCGTCCTCCGATCGCGGGCTCTCGCCAACGAAGGACTGGAATCCAAAGGTATGCTTAGAACGGAAACAATTTTTCAGAGGAGGAAGATGAAGTTGTTTTTTTCCGTGTCTCTCAAAACAGAATACAAAACGAATTTAGAGATGGTAAATCAGCAAATCCGGAGCACTAACTGCACCTCATAAAACGTGAGATTATGACAGTAAAATAGGGACGTTACAAACTGATATGGAGAGAGTCAAACCAGGTTTAAATTCCGAATTAAAACAAATCGGAAGAATCCGATACGCAATTAATTAACGTTCGGAGACTTCAAAAGCCCAAAAATTAATATGACTCGGTAAAAGTTAGACCCATCCACGAACACGGACCGGACGGGCGACGGCGGCGGCGCGCGCGAGAGGGACTGCTTTCTAACTCAACTAACCCTATAAGGAAATACCCACTGTATATATTGTCGCATTTCTCCCTTTCAATTCGATGTGGGATGACTTAAAAATGCCAAACTCATTTTTCCCTTTGACACTTTCTGTTCTTCTCACATAAAATTCAAAACACATTATTTCCTCCTCCGTTTTATACAGCCTCTGTAAATTGTGTATTCCGACTCAATATCTCGAGCTACGGTGTAACCAAGTATACCACATTATATCCTTCATTCAGGAGTCCATGTCCGCAAACCCCATCCATTCTAGCGTCCGTTTGAGCCAGTACGAGGCATTTGAACTCAGCCCAGTTTCAGTGCTCTGTTTTTTCGACCTGTTTCTGCTTTAGTTTTTCCGAAAGACTTAAAGGATCTTTCCTGTAATTCTTGATTCCAGTATGAAGCACTCGATGATAAGAAGCCGTATCCGCTGACGATGCTCAATTTCGACTCCGTATGAGCCCAAACGAGTCATCTGAAGTTTTGGTCGATGTCCTCTGTTTCTGCGAGTTGTTGTTCGTGCTGCTACAGTTCAGTTCATCACTGTTATTGTTCGTGTTGCTTTTGTGCAGTTCGGCACTGTTGCTGGTAGTTACTTATCCTCTGTTGTTTGCAATCTTCCATGAAATCAACCCTTCCTCTTTATATTCCGTAGCAAATGTATAATGCATGTATACAATATATAGGGTATACCTTTGTCCAATATATTGTTGGAAGCTAATTTTCCACACTTGGTCTCCGCGATCACTATTCTATAGTATGCTCACATGTCTAATTCGGGTTTCGTTTGAATGAGAAATGAAGGTCCAAAGTTGTTAGAAAGGATTCCCACATCGGGTTTGAGTTATAAAGATTGTCCACTATATAAGTTAATGGATTACTCCCCCTATTGCCAATTGGTTTTATGGTGGAACCCTGTTGGGCTTATCTATTGGGCCTAATGCGCATATGCGCTTGTGTTGTGCGCGCCCCCAGTCCAGTCTGTGGTTGTCCCTATGGGCCCACGAAGTTTCACATGGTATCAGAGCGGGTTCTGTCCCGGACCATCTATTCGGGTTTGTTGGGGTTTGGCTATAAAGAGACTGAGAAGCCCACCGACACTCATTTGTCCAAGTGTCAACGGGTCGAGCCGTTGCACTTGCGGGGGCGTGTTAGAAATAATTCCCACATCGGGTTTGAGTTATAAAGATTGCCCACTATATATATAAGTTAATGGATTACTCCCTCTATTGCCAATTGGTTTTAGGGTGGAACCCTGTTGGGCAAAGTCGGTGAAAAAAATTAATCTCGTTTATATGGGAAAACTCCGGAATTAATGGTCTCGTTTTTTGGGTTGCACATGGGCATTGGAAAGGGATTTTTGTAGTCATGGGCAAATTGAACCTAAACCTTGTGAACCGGCCCTAAACCGGACCGGTCAAATCCTGAACCGGCCCTGGAACTGAACCGGCACGGCAAACCAGGCCTATGGTAGGTTCAGGTTAAGGTTCAACACTCCATTGAACCGTGAAACCGGAGGTTTAAAGAAGGTTAACCGGCTAGTTGATGAACCGGGAGTTTAAAAAAGTTAACCGGAGGTTCAAGGTTTATAGAAAAATAGTGATTATAAGAAGACCGAGATTAGGCAACGAATCTCTATATAACTACTAAAGCAAAACACTTTTCTCCCATTCTAGCTATGTCACGTGACATACTTTTCATTCAGGACATCCACTTGTCGCAATTCCATTGGTCAATTTTTTTTTTTTTTTATTGTAATTTTTTTTTTAAAATTGATTAAATTTGGAAAATCATGTGCAAAAATATCACAAAAAGATTGCTTAAGATCTTTTAGATTACAAAAAGATTTTATGTGTTAATTTTTTAGATTTTGACCTGCCAATATCCTATTATGTTATTTTACAAATTTATAATTTTATTTTTATAATATGACATATTACAAAAAGATTGATTTCCTAAAAAATAGGAGAAAAGATTATATTTTTGTGATGTAGTAGTCCTTTAAATTATATAATTATATGTGTTGAAATCAAATTATTTAAATTTGTTAAAAATTGACCAATGATAATTTGATCAAATTAGAGTTTTTGTATAAAAACTCATTTATATTCGTTGTTTATTATATTTAAAATTTTAAAACTTAATCATGTATCAATATCATTTCAAGATATTAACTTATTTTCATATAAAATTATGTATAATACATAATAGTAATACTATTTATTAATTATATCGAGTTATATAAACTTGCGCATGACGCGGGAACTAGGCTAGTATATCCTAATCAAGCTACATCATCGGAGGACAAGTGGATTGAAGACGCTTCAACGATCAACACCGACTCTTCCGCCGTGAAATCGTCTTAGTACATAAAATAGTGGGTTCATATAAAGGTATAAGTACCTGAGAGGATAAGTAGGCAACTTAATAAGTAAGTAAATATTAGGTTCAAGCCCTTTAATTTTTTTCTTTTTCATGTTGTACAAAATTTGAAGTTATTTTTATTCCCTCATTGTATGAAAGATAAAGAGTCCAATATTGTAATTTAATCAATCAAAGTTAAATTAAATATTATTATTATTATTATTTTAATATCAAGGTTCAAACTTGAACCGGCCCGACATTCGAACCGGCGGGAAACCTTGTAAAAACCTTCTCGAACCTGAACCGACCCGAAATTTTAGCTAATTAACTAGGGTTTTGCTTCTGATTTTATAAATTATACTGTATTTGTTAATTTTCCTATGCGGAATTTTAGCTAATTAACTTTACTGCAAGTTCTTTATTGCAGAATGTTTTTTTTCCAGCCGTTTTATGCATGCATCTAACATTTTTTTTAGATTTTTTGCAGGCTTTGGTCAATATTAATTAATTTTTTTAATTTTTTGTTTGACTACGAATGCCTATTCCTCTCAATTTAGATTATTTGTATTAAATATATCCCCTGATTTGTTTGTTTGATTAGTAGTATTGCTAATTAATCTTCTTTTGGTTTATATTGTCATTAGCTTGACCAACATACTTATTACAAGAAGACTTTAGTTTTGGTTTGATTTTTTTTTTTTTTAAATCATATTCATTTTTATAAAAATGACAAACTACGAAATCGTTGTTGATGCTGAAGTTGTGGTTGGTGACAACGGGTTCATTCCCGATGATGCCTCAATTAAGAAAACAAGTGAGTCGACACCCCAAATTCAGTTTGGGGATGGTCAGCCACCTGTAAACTTGCCCCTATTAGGGTGAGTGAAGAAGTTCCAAATTCAGTTTGGTCTGATTAATTTTATTAGCATGTTCATAATCTATTAGTAGATTAATAGGCATGAACATGTTTTAAAAATATAAGTTTTGAAACATGACCAATGAAAATGTAGCGTGGATGCCTCATTTAGAGTTGTGAATGGTACCAATGATTGTGCAATGGAACCCGACGTGAGTTGACATCCCAAATTCAATTTGGGAATGGTCCACCACCGGTGACGTTGCCAATGGTTTCAAACTCCTTCGAATCAGCTAGTTTGTATGAGGACTTGTTTTATGTGCAATAACTCCTTGTGAGGGTAAAGGAAGTTCAAACGAACATGCCTTTATGACAAATATGTCCAGCGCACAACATGCAAGAGTTCTTCTTGACAAGTTTGATGGCAAAAGATTCAAGATTTGGAGTCAGAAAATGCACTTCTTTTTTACCACGTTGAATCTGGACAAATATCTGAAAGAGGATAAGCCGATCGTATCTCTGGATGATGCGGATGTCGAGAGGACAATCAAACCTCTAAGATAAAGTCACATCAACTTATGTGATTTAAAGTTTGTGCAATCTAGAGGCGGTAAAAAGTACTTTGTGACCTTCATAGAAAATTGCACAAGATATTGCTATGTGTACTTGTTACGTAGCAAAGATGAAGCTTTAGAAAAGTTCAAAGAATACAAGTTGGTAGTTGAGAACTGTTTGTGCCTAAAAATAGGACGAGTAAGGAGCGCGTTATAATCTACGCATCGAATGATCGCGGCGACGTGACGAGAGGAAATGAAGATGTCGTCGACGTTGAAGACAGAGTCGGCCGAGTGAATATTATCTATTTCGTTAATGTTATTAATTTAATTAGTAAAAGATACTAGAAAAAATATCTTTTACCTTATTGTTATATCGTCATAAGATAGAAGGAAAAGATAAGATCTCGTTTCCTTAAAGATATTACTAGGGTTAGCCTATGAAAAGAGGCTAACACCTGCTTTGTAATCATCTAGCCACTTTCGAGCAATAATACAAGTCCAAGTTTCAACCCTAATTTCCATCTTGTTCTTGAGTGTTGAGATCGATACCGCCATATTTGATTTGTGCCCTACAATTGCTTAGTTATCATCTCGTTGATAATTTCGCTACAAACAATTGGTGCCCACTGTGGGGCAAGATAAAAAAAAAGTATCATCTTTCCACACAAAGGGAACTTCTTTTTTCAGGAAAATCATGAGAGCCCGACGAACAGTCCCATCCACAACGAGAAGAGGTCCGAGGAAGAAGACCTCGCAACGGCATCTCTCGTTCCCAATGGCAAAGAGGTAGAAAAAGCTCGCGAAGAGGCTCCTGGCACTCCAAAAACCAAGGTAACAAATGAGGAGCGAGGAACAGACGGCGAAGTGACTAACGTAGCCGCTGTACGAGCGTAACTCGACGCCTTCCAGAGAACCTGGGCCAAGATCAAGAGCGCCAACGAGAAGACGACGTCGGAGCTCGCCAAGGAGAATGAAAGACTACGTTCCGTGATCAAGGAACTCAAGTCGGGATCCACAGGACCACATACCTACGTTCAAGGCCAAGGTGTCGTTTGACGCCTTGACATGGACGCCGTCGCCGAAGAAGATGAAGGCTGAGGAAGACGTGACGCCAAGCGCCGTCGCCGCATTCGTAGCGCAACAAGTCGGCGCCCTGAGAAAGGAGATGATGTTGATGCCAGGAGCGCCCAAGTCCATAATTCCTGAGCATGAGTTGGGATACCAAGAGAGTCCCTTTGTCAACGTCATCGCCGCCCAGAAGATAGCTAAGAAGTTCACCGTCGCCGATCTCCCCGTCTATGACGGGTCCGATGATCCAGAAGAGCATATATTACTCTATAAAGCAAAGCTCTCCACAAGTCCCATCGAGCTGGAGTTAAGAGAGGCAATGATGTGCAAGTTCTTTAGTTCAACGCTGAAAGGCCCGGCCTTGACGTGGTTCATCCATCTCCCCAAAGGAAGTATCTCGTCTTACGCTGAACTCTCCAACATGTTTCGCCGACAATTCACCAACAACAAGATGTTTGCAAAACAGCCTTCAGATCTCCATAATATGCGCATGAACAAGGGAGAAACTATAAGAGCCTTGATGAAGCGTTTCAACGACGAGAAGATCACGATCCCAGATTGCAGCGAATCCACTGCTGCCAACGCGTTCAGACGTGCTCTCCCCGAGATAGTGACTTGTACAAGGAGCTGACGAAGACTCGTCCCGATTCCTTCGTCGCCACCAGGGAAAGAGCCATGGAAGCTATGCGCCTCGAAGAAGATCTCCCAAGGCACGCCGAGGAAAGCTCTCATTCCCCGCGTAGACGAACCCCTCCGCGTAGAAATTCTCCTCAACGCTGACATAACGAACGCCATCAAGAGCGAGGAGAACGCCATGACAAGAGGCATAAGACATTCAAAAGGGAGCCACCAATGGTGCACAATGTGAGCGAAGTCGATAGCGTTTACATGGTCGATAGAAATATCCCCATGAAGACCGACGGGTTGCGAGTGATGAACGCGATGGAAGGGCTACGTGATGTATAGTGGCCGAAAAAGCCGAATCCCGGAAGAAGACCCGGATCAGGGAAGGGGTACTGCGAATTCCACAATGACATAGGTCACACTACGAATGGCTGTTACACCTTGAGTAAGGAGGTATTAAGGCTGCTGAAAAGAGGAGATTTGAAGGATTTGCTCTCCAGGGAAGGGAGAAACGCCTAAACTTACATACCATCTTTGGAGGTTCCTCCGCGAGTGGCTACACCGTGTCCGCCGCTAGGAGAAACGCCTAAACTTTACGTCACAAAGGGGACGCGACACGAGTTTGTCACGTCCATCCTACCAGAAAGAGTTATCCAATCGCGTTCGAGTAACCAAGCGAGACTGTGGAACATCATTCTGGGCTAGTCATCTCCCTCACCGTCAGTAATTGCATGGTTAAGAGAATCCTCTTCGACAACGGGAGCTCCGCCAACATAATCACCTTGTCCTCTATTAAGGAACTCGGACTCTCCTGTGACGACGTAGTGAAGAAATGTGTCCCCCTGGTGGGATTCAGTGGAGAAGTAGCAAACATGATAGGAGAGATCACATTAGCAACCTTGGCCAAGGGCATCAACGTACAAGCAAAGTTTGCAGTAATGGAGGTCGAATCACCCTACAACATCATCCTAGGGAGGCCATGGTTGCATGATATGAAAGCCATACCTTCGACGTACCACCAGTCCCTGAAGTTTCCATCTCCATGGGGAATCCAAGAGATCAAAGGCGAACCCCAAGTCGCAAGAGAGTGCTACAACATCGGGATGAAGAACGCCGCCAAGGCAACGTTGAATAAGGAAACGAAAGCGTAGCAGCCAAAAGACCATGAAGAGCCCGCAAGGTTCGTGAGGCGCCAGATCTACGCATCAGAGAATAAGATTGACCATGTGGGAGATGAAGAGCACGTGTTGGAAGTCAAATTCTGCGCCCTCCGATGAGTCGAAAAAAGAAAAGCGTCTTCATGGTCCAAGGTCCCAAGAGAAAAGGGGTTGAGACGCCAAAGAACCCGTAAAGTTAAAGTAAAAATCAAAAAGAAAGCTAGGGGTAGAGGAGCCACCCCCGATGTGACAAGGAAGATAAAGTTCACAGAACAAGGTAAAGAGAATGGTAATAACCTACGAAGTAAGCGTAAGCAAAGCCTCCAAGCCGAGAGACGGCAAGAATTTCACGGCGAAGAATGCCAACCTAAGTTACATGTTCCTGAAACACCATCCACCATTGATACGAATCTGGTATGACTCGTATGCCCTCGGGAAGGATCGTGGAAGAAAAGGAAGTCGATGGCGCTTCTAGAACTCTTCTAGGGTTTGATAAGTATTGAATCTTTCGATTCAATAAGAACTCGATGTCTTGAGAGTCCACTCAAGGGATGATCGAATTCAATAGGTAGGCTTGATGACAGTTCGCTATCGAGAACAACTCCGGATCCAATCAGTGGGGTTTGACGAAGAAGGTTTAAGGGAGGAGATAACTCAACTTCAATGCTTAAACTCAAATTCAACGTGAAAAACAACAATGGTGAAGGTTCAACATATAAAGAGGCTGCTACTAACAATGACCTAAAAGTGCAGCCCTAATTCAGAATTAAAAAGTCTTAATCAAATAATTAAAAACGCTAAAAAAGGAAATTCGGCACATCTTCAGCGCAGTGTCCGCGATCGCGGAATTCTAGGCCGATCGTGGATCACTCGCGGAAATCGAGGCAGCCCCCCAGTCTACGACATCGTCCGCGATCGCGGGTGACATTTCCGCGATCGCGGAAAAGCTTCTGTTGGTTTCTTTTGGTTGGCTCGACTCGTCCGAGATGGCGGATTGACCCGTGTTTCGACCCTTGACTATTAAGGCTGGCTGGAAGGCCAGCGTTGCTTCGCCAAGAGTCCGGTTGCCTTCCACCTCCTCTAGTGTTGTCAAGCTCCAAGTTCTCTCGGTTGTACCGATGCCGCTGTTTCTGGCTAAGCCTTTGGTGACCATTGATTGAGTAGCCTTTGCTATCGCTCTTGCTCTTGCTCGGGTCACTGGGCCAAGTGAGCGTATGCTCATGAGTTCTTCTTCTTCAGCCTCTGTCAATGTCATGTCCGGTATCATTTCACTCTCCCCTTCTTGGCCTCGACACGTCCTCGTGTCGTCAATGTCTAAGTCCGGGGGGATGTATGGGGACAGATCAGCAATATTAAATGTCCCATGAACACCAATACCTGGAGGCAATTCAAGCTCATATGCATTAGGACCAAAAGATCTTAGAATTTTATAGGGTCCATCACCTCTGTCATCCAGTTTGTGCTTTCATCTTGCCGGAAAGCGTTCTTTTCTGAGGTGTAGCCACACCATATCTCTGGGGGAATAGGTGACTCTCTTCTTCCCTTTGTTTTCCTTTGATTCATATTGTAATGAACGACGCTGCAGCTGCTCCTTTGTTCTTTCATGCAATGCCTTGATCAGTTCTGCTCGGTTAGCTCCTGCAGCTTGTTCACCATCCTTCAAGGGAAGTGGAATCATGTCCATCGGGGTCAAAGGATTTCGGCCGTACACCACCTCGAATGGACTCAGCCCTGTTGCCGAATGGACGGCCCTGTTATAGGAAAACTCAACATATGGTAGTAAGTCCTCCCACCTCTTAGGATTACCACGAAGCATGGTCCTAAGAAGTGAGCCTAGAGTCCTATTTGTAACATCAGTTTGGCCATCAGTCTGTGGGTGGTAGCTAGTAGAGAATAAAAGTTTAGTACCTAGCTTTCCCCCACAATGTTCTCCAAAAATGACTCACAAATTTCACATCCCTATCACTAACAATAGTCTTAGGAATTCCATACAACCTAACCACATGTTGAAAAAAGATATTACTAATGTCGGTAGCATTATTAGTCATTTTGCATGCCATGAAATGAGCCATTTTGGAGAACCTATCAACTACAACAAAGATGCAGTCACTCCCCTTCTTAGTTGTAGGCACCCACATCACAAAATCCATGGATAAATCTTCCCAAGGTTGATTGGGAATTGGTAGGGGTGTATACAACGAAGAAGATGAGCAACTCTTCGCCTTGTGACAAGTCACACAACCATTGACAAATCGTGTGACATGTTTGATCATATGTGGCCAATAGAAATGCTCTTGAAGAGCGGCTAAGGTCTTGGCTATTCCAAAGTGTCCTCGCCCTTCATGAGCTTCATGAATAAATAGTGTTCTTATAGAACTAGAAGGGATACAAAGCTTGCCCCGTCTATAAAGAAACTTTTGATCCACAAAGTAGCCATCCACCTCACCCTTATCTACACAACTCTCATAAATAGGCTTGAAGAAATCATCTTGCATATACAAGTCTATTATCAATGAAAAACCGAGTAACTTAGCTTGTAGGTGAGTCAAGAGAACATACCTGCGAGAAAGGGCGTCGGCTACCACATTCTCCTTACCTTTCTTATGCATGACAACATATGGGAAAGTCTCCATAAATTCTACCCATCTTGCATGGCGTCTCCCTAAAGTGGATTGCTGTTTCAAATACGCCAATGCCTCATGGTCCGTGTGAACAACGAATTGTTTGGGCCAAAGGTAGTGTTGTCAAGTCTTGAATACCCTAATCAAAGCATATAGTTCTTTTTTTTTGGTTAATGGTAAAATTTATAGATATGACTCTACTAAGAGAGTTAAGTAGCAATTACAAGGGAACAATGCAAGCTTGGAAGACACGCAGGAATTCCAATACTATGCTACAAACCAATGGATCATAAGGTTACAACCATAGAAGAAGGGTACCTAGCATGAAGTAAGCGAAAGACATGGGTCAAGATCAATCGGACTAACACCGGTTTGGGAATCAAGTTGTCATCAAAAACTCGAGCGTTCCTGGCATGCCATATGTAGTAGACCGTGGCTGAGAGGCCGTAAGCTTGTGCACGGGCTAGACATCCACTCTTGGAGGCTCGCCTGCGGAGCCACTGTAAGGTACTCGTGATCGTCAAGGCGGTACTGGGGATCATAAACCGAACACGAACCTCTCTCCAAACCTCCTTTCATCCTTTGCATAGGTGCACTCAAAGAAGAGATGGTTGTGGCATTCCACCTCAGCCCCACACAATTTACAACTAGGTTCAATATCAAGGAAGAGGACCCTATCATAGGTAGAGAGTTTACCGAGGTTGGCAAGCCAGAGGATGAACATGTGTTTGGGAGTGTTGTGGGTCGACCAAATCTCCTTGCTCCAGCTCACTTTAGGCCTTTTATCCCTAAAGGCCTCATATGCCATGGACACTTTGAAGCGCCCCAACTTGCACCACTCCACTAGGGTCTCTTCCACACTCAACTCTCGGTCCTCAAGTTGCACAATCATGTCCCTTGCAAGGAGGATGGCCTTGATCAATGGAGAGTCTCGTTTGTGGGCCTCCCAATCAAGAGGTTCAAACACTCCAAGGTATCTATGATGAATCCATCGAATCCACAAACTCTCTCTACGGCTCAAAATGTGCCAAAAGTGTTTTAGCATGAAACACTTGTTCCAAGTGTTGAGGTTCAACAACCCCAAACCTCCTTCATCTCTTGGCACACACACTTCCTTCCACTTCACATGAGGCCTCTTCCAAAGGAAGCCCCTACATAACCCGATCAAGTCCTTTAGTACTCCCAAGGGAATCGGCAAGATGGAGAGCCAAAACCCTTCACTACCTTGGAGTACCGAGGCAATGAGCTCCTTTCTTCCGGCGAAGGAGATGCTTTTCTTGGCCCATGCATTGAGTTGGCCACTTATCTTGTCAAGGAGAGGCTTGTATTGGATGACATGGAGCCCATGGGGACTAATGGGGATACCCAAGTACCGGAATGGAAACTCCCCAACCTTGAACCCCGTTGAGGCAGTGATAGGCTGATTTTCATGCTCATTCACCGAAGCAAGGAAGATGGAGGACTTACCAATGTTTACACTCAGCCCGGATATCCTCTCGAATTTCTTAAGGCACTCCAAGAGCACCTTCACCGAATCACCATCACCATGGCAAAACATCACCACATCATCCGCAAAGATCAAGTGAGTGAGCCTCAAACTCTCACAATGTTGGTGAAATTGGAACAAGCCGTGTGAAGTCTCCTTTTTGATGAGGCGAGAAAGTAGCTCCATACACATAACAAAGAGAAGGGGAGAAAGAGGGTCACCTTGTCTAAGTCCTCTCTTGCCGGGGAAGAAGCCATGGATTCCTTTGTTGATCTTGATGGAGTAGGTAGCCGAGCACACACATTCCATGATCCATTCAATGAACCTAGGAGGGCAGCCAAGGTGTTGAAGGGCGAACTTGAGGAAGTCCCAAGAGACCGAGTCAAAAGCCTTGGCAAGATCAATATTCAAGAAGCATTTAGGGGTGTCCCTTTTCACATTATATCTTCTAAGGAGCTCTTGGACAAGAAAGATATTGTCCGACATCAATCTCCCTTCCACAAATGCACTTTGAGCCGGATCAATGATCCTGCCAAGGAACTTGCTAAGGCGCTTGGTCATTACCTTTGATATGATCTTGTAGATCACATTGCAACAAGAGATAGGTCTATAATGCTCCACACGGTCCGGGGAGTCTACCTTTGGAATGAGGGAGACAATGGTGTGGTTGAGTTGCTTGAGAAGTTTACCTTTCACAAAGAACTCCTTCACGGCTTCACAAACCTCTTCCCCGGTAATGCCCCAAGTGGCCTTGTAGAATCTAGCATTGAATCCATCCGGCCCTGGCGATTTGTCATCTCCCATTGACCAAAGAGCCTCTTTGATCTCAATGTTGGTCACCTCCTTGACAAGCTCAGCCCCGTCTTCCAAACTCAACTTCGGACCACATGAGAAAGCACTAGGATCCGGCAAATGGATAGCAACTTCCGACCCAAAAAGACCTTGGAAGAAGCTCAAGAATTCACCTTCAATCTCCTTCATAGAGCTAGTCCTACTCCCGTTTGGCTTGGAAAGTGAGGCAATGTGGTTACGCCTCCCATTAGCTCTCATCAAGGAGTGGAAGTACTTAGAGCCCCGGTCGCTATTGAGCACATATTTGGCCTTGGCAAGTTGGCCAAGGAAACTAGCCTCAGCTTCATTCAACCTCTTGGCTTTTAGCTTAGCATCATCCGCATCTCTTCTAGCTTCTAAGGACTCCGGCTGTAATCTGAGACACTCAAGGGCACGAGAGAGAGCAAGGTTGGCCTCGGCGGTTCTTGAAGAGATGTGACTAAACTCCTTGTTGTTGAGCTCTCTTAGGGGCCTTTTCAAGCCTTGTAGATGCTTGGCTAGTCTAAACTGTTGTGTGCCTCTAATAGGGGTCTCCCATCCCTTCTTGATCACCTCATTGAACTTTGGGTGCTCAGCCCACATGTTCAAAAACTTGAAATAACCTTTACCGCTCCTTGATTCTCTAAGCAAAGCCACCACCCCGGGCTTGTGATCCGAAAGATGCCACTTATCCGGGAAGGTAGCATGGCATTGGCGGGCTGAATTAAGCCAAGAGGGGCTTAAGAGAACTCGGTCAATTCTGCTCCACACCACCCCATTAGTCCAAGTGAAGGGACTAGAACTTGAACTAGGCGCATCAACAAGCCCATGTCTTCTACAAGCTTCAACCATGTCCTTGCACTCATACATGGTTACGTTTCTTCCATTGAACCTCTCCTCCTCGGCCATAACACAATTGAAATCTCCCATCACCATCCAAGGGAGATCATGCAAAGCAAAGAGTTCATCTACATGGACCTAAATCTCTCGGCGTGCCACAACACTATGAAGGCCATACACAAAGCACACCCCAAACTTCTCCCCGGTTGTCTTACACTTGATAATGCACCCAATGTGTTGAGTAGACATTCCCACCATGTCTAGCTCCACAAATTCCGAATCCCAAAGAACCAACATGCGCGCCCGAGGGTCGAGATGGAAATTTGACAAGGATTCCCACCCCGGGGCAACTCGGCGCACCAAATCCTCAACAAGCGAACCACTCCATTTAATTTCAAAGAGACCACATACCTTAGCCTCATAATCACGAATTACACCACCTACGCCATTTTGTTTCCGGGCTTGGCAAAGCCCTTGCACATTCCAAGAGAGAACCTTCATCGGGACACCTTGGAGTTGTGTCCCCGGACCCTATTGGAGCTTCGGAGAGGGGGCTGGTTTTTGGACCATTTAGAGTGAGCTTGGAGAGCCGCCACCACTGGCCTATCTTCACCCTTGAAGGCCTTCTTTCTTCCCTTTTTGGACAGCACTTGCACAAATGGAGGTTCATCTTCTTCGTCACTATCATCACTACTATCTCCTCCGGATTGTGTGGAGGACTCAACCTCCCCTTCTTCCAACTCATCACAACTTCCATCCGAGCCCTTCTCCTTGCTTGAAGCCTCGGTTTTGTCCTCCAAAACAGCCTCTTGATCACACTCTTTCTCCACTAAATTGGGGTTGTCCTTCTCACCAAAGGCGACCGAGACTTCCCCATCCCCGGCAACCTTGACACCTTTCTTAGTGGAGTCCATGGGAACCTTGTGAGTTTTCTTGGCATTGACCCCTACGGCTTCCTTCTTTTCTCTAAATGAACACTCCTCATCCGTGTGGCCAAAGGTGAAGCACCCTTTGCAATACTTGGGTTCGTTCTCAATAAGAAAGGAACACATAAAAGAATCACCATCATCGAATTCTAGGCATACCTCTTTTTTGATAGGATTAGCAAAGTTGATCTCCACAAGCACCCGAGCATATGATCCTCTCTTCCTAGAGTCGGTGACCGGGTCCATGAAGAGTGGTTTTCCAATGTGCGAGGCAATTCTCCCAAGAATTTCCGGAGTCCAAAACGTCTTGGCAAGGCCTTGGATACGGACCCAAAGAGGGATAGTAGCAATGTCACGCCTATTGAAAGAGAATTTATCCGGGATGTGCTTGAGTATCATTGGTCGTCCATGGATGAAATAAGGTCCATTCTTTGATACTTGATCTTGATCCTCCTCGGACTCAAATTGAAAGATGAGCCATCCTTCCTCCTCTCGGTATCTAGCCTTCACACCCCATGCCTTCATCATTGTATTGATCATGAAATGTCCCGGATGGAACCCCACGTATTGGCCAAGTAGAGACCATCCCCATACCGATTGCTTGGTAAACCCTTCGGAAACTTGAATTTGGACCTTCTCGGAAGTAGGAGTGACATAGTCAAGCTTACCTCCAATACCATTGTTCATGAAGATTTTTTTTGAGCCACTACTCCATGCATTAACTCCAGCCTTCTTACCTTGTTCCACATGAGTTCCATTGTCATTCTTCATATTATTTTGGGCCTTCATAGTATTCTCATTTCGTTCGCCAAGATCAGCCCCAAAAGTGCTCATACCATCACCTACAAGGGCGGTGTCCAAGGCATGTGTTCCCCTCCTTTGTTCACCAGCCATTGCCACATGAGAAACACCATGTTCATTGTCACCTTCCATGCCTAAATCATGTCCTTGTCCAGCAGCACTTGCGCCTGGAGCCTTGCCAAAAACGCCCGGACACACTTTGTCCGAGACAAAAGGCTTGCTTTGCCTTTGCCCAATTTGGCTAGAAGTCAAGGTTGTACCATGTACCTTCCCTCCCTTCTTTTCCACCTTCTTTCCCTTGCCTTCCATGTCATTTTCCAGGCTTGTGCACCGAGCCAAAGTGGAAGGACCCGCTGCAGCTCCGAGCTTACCCGAAGTGTTCGGACACACTTTGTCCGAGGAGAAAGTGTTGCGCTCGGAGGCCTTCTTTGGGAGTTGTTGCTTTCCAGCCTGCCTTGGGCAATGGATCTGATCACCTACCTCTTGTCCTTGTTCCAACCTGCCAATTTTGTTTGTTTCCTTGCCAAAAAGGTGCCTTGCCAATTGCTCATCCGAAGTGCCAAAAGCCTTGGTGACCGATGCAAAAGTGGTGTGGTCAACTTTCCTCTTTGGGTGACTTTGTCCTTGAGTGTTTGTCTCTTTTGTTGCAGCTTCCTTGCCAGCCAAAATAGCCATTGAAGCACCTTTCTCACGAGCTTGAACCACCATGGAAGATCGAGCAAGATTTGAGGTCCTCGGAGGGTTCGCCTCACCATCGGAAACCTCCTCGGAGCCCAAATCTTTGCCTTGGCTACTCATCTCTTCACCATCAATGAAGTGACCAAAGTTTTTCTCAATCTCCATGGCCTTGTTACTTTCGGCCCTCACCATCAAAGGAGAGTGAAGTAAACTTGCATCCTCTAGCAACTCCACTTCAACCTCGGAGTCACCATCGGACACCAAGTTTTTGCCATGAGGAACCACCTCTTCACCATCAATGGACTCATGACCTACCTCACCTTCCCTTGACAAGCTTGAGCTTCTTCTTGAATCAACCATGAGAGTCTTCTTCATTCTTCTTGTAGAGACACAATCTTTGTTGCTTGGACCATTTGCCTTAGGATCTTGTTCCGGATTCACCTTATACTTGCTAGGATTCATGTTGGATGGGGATGACGAACTTGCCTTCTTCTTCTTAGCCATGAAACTGACCATGAAAGAGCATAGAGGTTCGTGAGGATACCTCTAAGTCATGGAACAAGGAAGAAGGAGGGGGAAAAGAGGGAGAGAAAGGAGGGAGTAAGGTGGCCGGAGGTGGCAAGAGCTAGCACCACCAATGAAAGAGCATATAGTTCTTTATCATAAGTAGGGTAGTTAAGTGTCGCACCTGAGAGTTTTTCGCTGAAATAGGCAATAGGCCTTTTCTCTTGGAGCAAGACACCACCAATGCCGAAATTGGAGGCATCACACTCAACCTCAAACATCTTTTGAAAGTCTGGGAGTTGCAATAATGGCTCCTTTCTTTGTGAGCTCATGTAATGCGGCTGCAATTGTGCTAAAGTCTCGCACAAATCTCCTGTAAAAGCCTGTCAACCCTAAAAATGATCTTACCATAGTGGGAGTAGTAGGAGTTGGCCATTCCTTAATGGCTCGGACCTTTTCTTGGTCGACCTGTAATCCATCCTTAGAAACAACATACCCAAGAAAGATAGTAGAAGTAGAGCAAAAGACACATTTTGACAAATTAGCATACAATTGCTCATTCCTAAGACATTCTAGGACTTGTCGTAGATGGTCAACATGATCATGCAATGAATGGCTATACACCAATATATCATCAAAATAAACCACAACAAATTTTCCTAAGAAGTGTCTGAGGACATGGTTCATTAATCTCATAAAAGTACTTGGTGCATTTGTAAGTCCAAAAGGCATTACTAACCATTCATAGAGACCATACTTTGTTTTGAAGGCTGTTTTCCATTCATCACCTTCCTTCATACGAATTTGATGGTATCCACTTTTGAGATCGATCTTGGAGAATAGAGTAGCACCATGTAATTCGTCAAGCATGTCGTCTAGGCGAGGAATAGGATGCTTGTACTTCACTGTAATTTGGTTGATGGCTCTGCAGTCGACACACATACGCCATGTGCCATCCTTCTTTGGCACTAAGATTACTGGGACTGCACAAGGGGAAAGGCTTTCCCGAACATAGCCTTTATCCATCAAGTCTTGAACTTGTCTTTGTAGCTCAACTGTCTCTTCCGGGCTTGCCCTGTATGCAGCTCTGTTGGGGAGGGAAGCACCCGAAACCAAGTCAATCTGGTGTTCGATGCCTCTGACTGGAGGCAATCCACCTGGTAAGTCGTCGGGATAAACATCTGTAAAGTCCTACAAAAGGGATTGAATCACAAGGGGTAAATCTTCCTGTTTGTTACTCGAAAGACACGGTTTAGGTATTAAAAGAAAGCAAGGTGAACGTCCCTGAATGATTGGAGTGATATCCCGAGAGCGCATCAGAAGTATTCTGTTCTCACAACGTCCCTGTATACCCGACTGATGCTTATATGGGTCTTTCATTCGAACCGAGGGCGAAACAGAGGAACTGTCGGGGATTTTAGGATCCGCGGTCGCGGAAAACTCTCTGTTGGTGCCCGCGGTCGAGGGTCGGACACCCGCAGTCGCGGATTTGTCTCTGCGAGTTTCTGTTTTTCGGGCTTTGGGATCCGCGGTCGCGGATTGTCTACTGTTGATCTCGGTTTCCCGAGTTGTTGGGCCCTTAATTTCTTGTTTTGCAGCTTCTATAGCCTTGTTTCTGCTCCTCTCTTGATGATCCATGAGGATTTCATGTGGTGTCATGGGGAGCAAGGTGACTCGTCTTCCTCCATGGACGAACGAGTAAGTGTTGAGTAGGCCATCATGCACCATCGTCCTATCAAACTGCCAAGGACGACCAAGAAGAAGGTGGGTAGCATCCATTGCAATAACATCACACAAAACCGAATCTTTGTATGGACCAA
Organism: Oxyria digyna; assembly: GCA_029168935.1. NCBI lineage: Eukaryota > Viridiplantae > Streptophyta > Magnoliopsida > Caryophyllales > Polygonaceae > Oxyria > Oxyria digyna. Next base: position 27,199,826 of record JAPVLV010000013.1, read on the forward strand.
TAGAGAATGAGATGTGGCATTGCCTGTTTACCACATCTCCCTTACCTTCGGTTATCCATTCTAGACCATATGGTTGAGGGTGGGGAGTTGTTTGGAGATTAAGGTGGTGAACCACCTTAGCATTGAGGATATTGCAGCAACTTCCACCATCAATTATAACACTCAAAGATGTCGTTTGAACCAAGTATTTAGTTTGAAATAGATTTTCCCTTTGGTCCATTAGCGCGACTTCTTTGATTGTTAATGCTTTCCTCGTGACAAGGCTAAGCGTTGTACCTCCATTATCCGAAGGTGCACAAACGTAAGGATCATTATCTTCTTCATCTTGTGCAGCCTCCTCATATTCATCTTCCTCCTCAATACTCTCATAGCCACCTTGTTGCTTGAGCAACACCTTTCTTGGATTTGAGCATTCTCTAGAAATATGCCCATGCCCTCCACACTTGTAGCACTCCTTGTCTGTTGTGCTACTTCGGTTGGAACCTCTTGATGGCTCTTGGGGAGTATTGGTGGCTTCCTTCTTGTATGGTGGCCTGGTTTGTCCTTGTACCTTTTGCTGCACATCTAGAGTAGATTTAATAGGTTTGGACAAACTTTCACGAGAATTATACCTTTGATTGGAAGCCCATGGAGAAGATTTCTTGCGCACTAATTGGTTGTGAATTTGCATAGTTGTGTGCACAAGTGAGTTGAGATCCTTTATGGGCAAAATCTCCAATTGGTCTCTAATAGAGACATTCAAACCACTCAAGAACTTGGTTCGAATAGTAGCTGGGGTCACACTCATAGCTGCTTTATAGTACATATCTTCTAAAGATGCATAAAATTCATTGGGAGTTTGTGTACCTTGTTTAGCAAGTGCAATCTTCAAACGCACCTCATTTTTGTAATCAGTTGGGACATATTTCTGTGTCATGATGTGCATCAGCTGATTCCACGTTTCGACAGGTGGAAATCCCCGTCTCTCTCGCATGGTCACATCTCGATTCCACCATGTCTTTGCAGCCCCGGTGAAGTGTAGGGTTGCAACCTCCACTTTTTCGTGAGCCTCATAGTGACAGTGTTTCAAGACATGCTCTGTTGTCTGCTTCCATTCTAAAAATACAGCAGAATCATATTCGCCTTCAAAATTTTCAATACGTACCTTGATGTCACGGCGGGCTGGACGTCTGTCTTCATAGTGATCTTGTTGTTGAGGACGTCTGTCATAGCCCCTGTAATCATTGGCACGACCTCGCCCTCTTTGTTGTACCCGGGGTTGTCTCACATCATTGTACGCATTATTGTTGAAACCCTGAGCATTGTTCCTGAAATTACGATAAGCAGGAGGATCGTCATATATAGGGGGAGGGAGGTGACCTTCGGGATGTTGTTGGTTCTCAATTGGTTCCTCTAATTGGGTTGGCTTGTCCAAAGAGTTCCAGGTCCTCTTCATCATATTCGCCAAAAGCAATTGGCGTCTGTACCCGCTGTGGGCGCCTGGAATCCCTATCAGAGTACTCCTGTCGCCTTCTATTAGACTTGTCTGTTCTTCTAGGCGGTTTTGATCGCCTAATAGATCGTGACCCCCCATGGGTGGGAGTCTCATTTTCCTCAGAACCATTCTCGTCTGACTCCTGTTCGGACCGATTTGATTTGTAGCGGTCATTGATGGTGTCTCTTTCAATGAAACTAGATAGTCGCGGAGCTGCTGGGTATTTGCCTTTGGCTAGGATTCTCTGGTTGTAAGAATGGGACTCAGCAAGGGCCTGTTTTGTGAGCGCCAACTCCTCCTGTAATCGAGCATTCTCAGCCAAGATGTCTGTTGGACCACTTCCTTCACCCTTTTCAGACATTGTCACAATTAGAGATCAACAGTAATCAGAACTGTAAGTTCAAAGAGTAGCAATCAAAACACTATCAATCACGTTATAAGGTGACTAATTTCAGCAATCCGTGAGGGAAGGTTCGACGAGCTCTGGGCAAAGATCAATATATCCAAGTCAACAACAAATTCAGAAATCAATGATAGATGCAAGCAAGTAATTGATCAAAACTTAACTAACATGCAATCAAGACGCCAAACTTATAAATAGACGATGGAGAGATAGGCACAATGGACACTTGAGATAGTGAATAGACTACTAGTCTAGATCTCTAATAACACCTAATTTATACATATTTTAGGTGTCTAGTTGCATATTAGATTAGGTCATTCTCATACATATTTGATATATTTTATAGGTAATTTTGCATTATTTTGTATTCGGAGTCTACACTCGTTTTTATATGTATTTCAGGTATTTTTAAGACAAGCTAGTTGGTCGTGGACATAATGGACCGTGTCCGATTTGATGAAACAATGAGCTCTGTTGGATTTGCCTCATTCTGATCAATTGATGAATTGGTGCCGGCCCAACTTTGGAATTCACATGGACTTGGAGTTGGACTTCAGCCGGCAAGTCAGGTGGCCCAAACATTCTTTTGTGGAGTTGAACGAAAGGAAGTGGACATGGACCTTTGGTTAAAAACTTGGATGACATGGCAATGATGACATTAAATGGAGGAGGAGGTTACGTACACTTTATGAGGTTTTGGGGGGTTAGACTTTTGGGGGAGTTCTAGTTTTTTTGTTGGAGTTTGGTTCTTCTTGTTGGAGTTTGACGGCAGACAAGGATTTTCAAGGAGGAATTTCTAGCCCTCGTTTGATTCGAAGACGGTGTTTATTGTTCTAGCTTTCGTTTGGATTATTTCGTCATTGAGACTAAGTTTTCTTATCTCTTGTTTTTATTGAATAATTCATATATGTCGTTGGCTAGTATAATCTGTTTTATATCTTCGATCATGCTTGGCTAAATTCCTAGTTCTAAGGTTATGGTGATCCAAACAACGCGTATGTAAATAGAATTATATGTTTGCCTGAATTGAAATAGTATTTGATTCGTTCCTAGATGCTTTATGCCCATTCTTGTTTAGGCGGATTGGATCCTGTTAGGGTTTGAGACTGAAAGGTGAAAACGCTAATAGGTAGTCAGGTAGAGTTTGAGACTGAAAGGTGATAGCTTTTACCGGAATCCTAGAAATTGAACCTGAGTGTTATTTGTGCGAAAGAGACTTAATTACTCTTGAGGATACTAAGTCATCATAGATGTTCTAGGTTTAGATTGATTTAGCGGAGCGCGACAGCGAATGTTATTTCAGTTTATTCCTAGACTCTAAGAGCGTTAATGGGTTTGAATGAGATTAGCTCTGCGCGACAGTGATTGTTAATTAGTTCAAACACGTTCACTATCGTCTGAAAGGAGTTAGTAGATTACCTTAGATGACTTACCTTCAATTAATTAGACTAGATTCAGGCAGAGTGTGATTATATTTACTGAAGCATTGTTGCGGTGATCCTTAACCTTAGACACATTTATCTATATATAATTATCTGTTTTATTTGTTATTCCTAGTTAGCTTGGTTCGTTCTTATCCATATCTTTTCGACCTAACTCACTGGTAGCGTTTCAATTAGTATTACATTGGTCTCTGTGGGATCGACACTTGACTACTATAACTGACCCCGTACACTTGCGGGTACGTTTTAGCCACATCAAGTTTTTGGCGCCGTTGCCGGGGACCAATTTGTTAATATTAGTTGTTATCTCTATTGGTGTTTCTAGGTCTTTTATTTTTCTTTTGTTTTATTTTCGGGCTATTTTAGAGTGAGTCGAAAAAAAATGTATTCAGGTGAGTATGAGGTAAATTCCTATCCTTTTCTTCCTTCTCAGTCTAATACAGGTTCTCAGAGGTATGATCATGTAAACTACAATTTGGGTTATGGCCAAAACCCAATATCTTTTAACCTCTTCTGTGAGAATTGTGGAGCTGAAGATCATGACAAGACTAATTGTCACGCTAGTTTTGGAGATATAATTGCTTGGAAAGCACAATCTTCTAATCCTAGTTGGATGACAACCCAACATATACCGCTTCAGGCTGAGACATGCCCACCCATGCAAGAGAGTAAGCTTAATGAATTCATCCAACGACATGATAGGGAAGTGGGGAAAGTTCTTCCTGTTCTTACAGCTATGTTGGATGATGTGCTTAAACCTTTATTAACCCAATTTTTTTCACTTTCAGGATTGGTGGACTCTTTGAAGATTCAAGTAGATGATCTAACCAAAGAAAATCTAAAGATGAAGGATTTGATTGCTGAGTTGGTTATATCAAATTTGCCTACAGAGCCACCTGAAGTGCACCACTTAGAGCAATGCACTTCTATAGTGATTGGGATTGATAAACAATGGGATGAGGCACAAATTGATAGGAATGAATTTACCCAAGAGAACAAGGAGGACCCGGTGCTTCATGAGCTTAAGGTGTTACAAAGCTCTATTCCGACCTCTTCTTGCAACAAGGTCCTGAGTAGACGGAAGAAGAGAAAAAGACGCTCTGCTGACCGTGCTCTTGTAGAATTCAAGCAAGGGGATCATGTGATTCTCTATCATCATAAGTCGAGCATGTTTCCGGGAAGCAAGAGTACAAGATGGTCCGGTCCATACTACCTGAACCGAGTTCTTCAAAATGATTCTGTGGAGCTATGGCATAAGAACTCGGGGTATTTTATAGTGAGAAAGATTCGACTGAAGCCTTACATAGAGCCTGATCCGATCGAGTTGGGTATCACCGACCCGCCTGATCTGAGCACTTGACATTGGTGAAGGTCAAGCTAACGACCATAAACAAGCGCTTCTTGGGAGGCAACCCAAGGTACGTTTTTATCCTCAATTTTTGTTTAGTTTTATTTTTATTTTTATTTTTTTTGGTGCACGAGGAGTGTTCGTAGAAATTGCACGAGAAAAAACACGTTCACTCTGCCTTTCAGAGAGTCCGCACGGTCAGTTACAAACCGTGCGAAATTGTTCTAAACCGTGCATATTTTTTCGAATACTCCCAGTTGACTAGCACGGTTTGCTGCAAACCGTGCGAAAATGCTGCAAACCGTGCAAGAATCATTTTTTTTAAAAAAAATAAAAAAACCCAAAAAATAAAGAAAGGGAAGAAGAGTTCTTTCCCGAGCCCTACTCTGCCTCCCGAATTCTCCATTACAGCCACCTTCACCATCCTTATATGAATGAAGTTATGCTATCATGGGTTGAATTTATACTGAATCATGGTTTATATAGTTTCGGGGAGATGGCATCAGATATTGGATTGACTGTTTCATGCTTGGACTTCATATTTTGTTGACGATGAATTTAGTCGTCTGAGCATGTAATTATGTTGGTATCTGTTTGCCTTATAACTGCTAGAATGTGTAGTCCTGTATTTGGGGTTTGCTTTGTCTATGTCGTATATAGTGCTACTGGAAGATGGAAGTTAGGACGCAAACACAAATTCTTCTGCACTTGTACTAATCTTCGACAGCCCTGGAGCATAGAGTGAAGATGCCTGATTACCTGAGTTTATTTGGTGAGTTTCCTTTTCTCTTTCTTTTATTTCTACATTGGGGACAATGTAGAATTTAAGCTTGGGGGAGGATAATTCCATGTGTAGCTTCGTTTGCATTTTAGTGTCAGTCTTTCATTCCGTTTGCATTGTAGTGTTAGTTTATCATTTGCATTTTAGTGTTAATTTTTCATTTTTCTCATGACATTTCATACATCATGCATTGCATTTGCATTATATTTTAGGTGTTTGATATGATTCACGAGTTTTACTTTTTGTTTTTCTTTTTGCGATGCACAATCCATGAAACCCCTAATATGCTTTGGTTGTTGATAATGTAATGATATATGCATGGTAATGAGGGCTTAAATGTTTGACATTTGACTTGAGCATGTAATGTGATCGCCAAACTTGAATCTTGTTAGAACCGATACTCTAGACAAAAGCCGGTGAGGATTGACCTTTCTTGGACTAAATTCTATAAGTGTCCTCTCTTTACTTTCATGTGAGTGAACTCTCTTTGTGTGTTAACTCTAGAACTTGCATTAATATCTTCTTCGAGACTACATTCACGACTTATGTGCATGACATTAATATGATTGAGGCATTGTTTTTGTTAGCCCTTTAACCTTGGCCACCCTATACTTGTATCCTTTTCTTCTAGGCCGTTTGAGCCTTAATTGCCTTTTCTTTGAAAGCTCCACGAAAGCATACCGAGCCTATATGATCATTCTACCCATCCGGGGATTAGGATAGTTGAATTGTTATGCTAGAATGGATCTTAGTCAAGCTTGGGGGAAGTTACTTGTATGGTGATTAAAGTGTGTTAAAAGTTTGTAATGGGTGTCCTATCCTTCATTCTTCTTATGCTTCTTCTTCTACAAAAAGTGTTGAAACAAAAAAAGAGAAAAAAAAATCAAAATCGAAAAAAAGAAAGAAAGAAAGAAAGTAGAATTGAAATAAAAGAAGAAGAAGCAATCATATAAAAGGAAGGAGACACTATCCTCGAGTGTTGTCAAGCTCCAAGTTATCCCGGTTGTACCGATGCCGCTGTTTCTGGCTAAGCCTTTGGTGACCATTGATTGAGTAGCCTTTGTTATCGCTCTTGCTCTTGCTCGGGTCACTGGGCCTAGTGAGCGTATGCTCATGAGTTCTTCTTCTTCAGCCTCTGTCAATGTCATGTCCGGTATCGTTTCAACCATGAGTCAAGATCCACCAAAGCGATAAGAACTTCCATGCTTTCTAGTGTTATCTTCTTTTTCTTGCATGAGTAAGATTAGATTTTTCGAGTTTCAATAAGAACATGCCGTCGTCTTAGAGACAAAGCGACAAGGGGTCGTGGCGACTAGGGGTAGGCATCAATGTCATAGTTCGTTATTCGGTGATGCATCTTTTATTAATATACAAGTAGACTTTTTCTTTCTACAACGTGTCAAGCATGCTGATTTGTTTCATTTTTAAATACTTGCTCTATGTCTATTAAGAGAACATGCCTCTTGAGTACGGTGCACCAAATAAGAAGCAAGCAGACCGCGGTGAAAATCCGTGCCGGGGGCGAATTTCGTTAGCCTACGCGTTCAAGGCTCCATCTACGTGTATGCAACGTTAGCCGAACCGCCGATTCCGAGTTGACGCTTCCCATGATTGTTAGCGATGTGTGGCAATGGTCATGGGGAATGAAGCCCGAAATCTCACGAAACCGGCACGGTCCGCTGAGAAAAGAAGGGAAACCTATTGACACGACCACTCTCCAGGAACGCGTCCTTGCGTCTTCCACGACCCCTCTGAGAGTCATGAATCCACGGGAATATACGTTTTCTCCATCCGGTTAAGGAGGCGTCTGCCGGAGTCGTAAGTCCAGGAGTCACCCAAAGAAAGTAGAGCCAAAGGAATTACGCGGCGACACAAGAAGAAAGGCACGTGAAAGAAGCTTGGAGCATAAATAAAGATCAACAAAGAAGAGGATATACAAAGAAAGTCAGAAAAACCCGAATATTCACGAAAGCGCCCAGAGGAACTAGACGAAGAGCTATCTGCACCCTCATCTTCGCCCTCAGAGTCCTCCACAACAACCTCCAGCGTCGTCATCAAGATCAACGTCGTTAAGCTCAGGAGTATCTTCCTCCAAAGCGTCGAGACCCGTTGGAGGATGCGAGGAAGAAGGACCCGCCTCGACGCCTTCAGGAATCTCCGAGTACGCCGCCTCGAACTCCCGCCGTTCAGACTCTGGATCCCAACTAAGATGCTTCCCGACGCCATATTGCTCAAGAACTTCTACTCGCGACAGCCAAGACCAATAGATCTTCACTTCATGAAGCTCCGATGCATGTTTCTCGTCTCTCTTCGCCATCTCGTCCTCCAAAGCGGTAACACTCGCCTTCGAGTTCTCAACCTTCTTAGGAAGATCGTCGTGAAGTTTAAGCGTCGCCGCGACCTTCTCCCGAGCCTCGCTCTCCGCCTTACGCAACGTATCAATCGTTGCGTTAAGCTCCTGAATCTTCGTCTCGTCGGCTAACTGTTTCTTCTCCAAGACCTTAATCCGGTCAACATAATCAGAGAAGCGCCTCTAGACGCATAAAGAGGATTGAAGCGCCTAAAGGAACGAAAAGGTTAGAATTAAATCAAAAGTAAGAAAGAAGGCAGAAACGTTGAGAAAACCTACCTGCCACTGCGCGGCGAGAGCTTCTCCCACTACATCTTCCGTCTCCATCGACAAGTAATGATCAAGCGTCGAAGGAGACAAAAGCCCTTTCATGGCAGGTAGAAATTTGCTCCCGGGCGCAACGACACGAGAAATAACCTTCTCCTTATATAGGCAAAGATCTCGCGAGAAATGTGGAAGGAGTGGAACTTCAACGACATTATAGCCGTTAGGAAACTAGCCGTTGCAAGTGAATGTTGTCGGCACAGATCGCGAAGCACTCCATCAGATACGTAAGAATAATGAAAGAGAAATGACAATCGAAGCGTTACGATGAAGCTGAAATTCCAAGTGACGTAATCATCAACGCGTTCCAGATTTAATGAAGACGTATTCCATGAAGAAAGAAGGCGTCTCCCAGATATACCAGACGTTAAGCTCTGAAAGACGCCTTAGGGGTATTGTTTGTGCCTAAAAATACGACGAGTAAGGAACGCGTTATAATCTACGCGTCGAGTGATCGCGGCGACGTGACAAGAGGAAATGAAGATGTCGTCGACGTTGAAGACATAGTCGGCCGAGTGAATATTATCTATTAATTCCTTAATGTTATTAATGTAAATAATAAAAGATACTAGAAAAAATATCTTTGACCTTATTGTTATATCGTCATAAGATAGAAGGAAAAGATAAGATCTCGTTTCCTTAAAGATATTACTAGGGTTAGCCTATAAAAAAAAGGTTAACACCTGTTTGTGCCTAAAAATACGACGAGTGTGGAACGCGAGAAGAGCTACGCGTAGGAAGACTGTGTCGACGCGACGAGAGAAATGGAGGATGTCGTCGACGTGACGAGACGTGGCAAAGGTCTCGTTAATCTTGAAGATTAGGTCGGCCAAGTATATTTTATCTTATTCCTTATTATATTATTGTAATCGGTAAAAGATACGGTAAAGAATATCTTTTACCTTGTTTGTTATATCGTTAGTTAGATAAAAGGAAGAGATAAGATCTCGTTTCCTTAAAGATATTATTAGGGCTAGCCTATAAATAAAGGCTAACGCCTTCTTTGTAAGCATTCAGCCACCATTACGAGTAATACCAAGTTCAAGCTTCAAACCCTAAATTCCTCTCTCATTCTATACTGTTCTTGAGTGTTGAGATTATACCGTATTCTTTGATCTTTGCCCTACAATTGCTTAATTATCTTCTCATAGGTAATTTCGCTACAAACAATTGGCGCCCACCATGGGGCAAGATCAAAAAGGTATCGTCTTTCCATACGAAAAGAGCTTCTTTTTTGCAGGAAATCATGATGAGTCCGACCAACAGTCCGCGTGATGGTGAAAAAAGGTCTGAAGAAGAAGATCACGTAACGGCTCCTCTCGTTCCGGTGGAAGAAAACACGGGAAAAGATCTCGAGAACACTCCTGACGCTCCAAAGAACAACACTCCCACAGAAGAGCAGGGGACGAGCGGCGATGAGACCAATGTGACCTCTGTCAGAGTCCACTTCGACACCCTCCAGAAGGCGTGGACAGAACCTAAAAACGCCAGCGAAGAGAACACGTCGGGACTCACCAAAGAAAACGAATGACTACGCTCCATCATAAAAGAGCTTAGGGCAGAGTCAGCGAAGCCACTCACCTATGTTCGTAGTCAAAGCGTCGTTCGCCCCCTAGATATGGATGCTGTCGCTGAAGAAGGAGAGGATTACGGATCCGAGGAGCATCGAAACACCATCCCGTCGAGAGAAACGATTCAGAAAGAAAAATCTAAGGAGAACTTGACTTCAGACGCCGTCGTTGTGCTCGTAGCACAACAAGTCGGAGCCTTAAGGAAAGAGATGATGTTGATGCCCGGGGCTCCCAAATCCATAATCCCTGAGCAAGAGTTCGGATTTCAAGAAAGTCCTTTTGTTGCCAGTATCGCCGTCCAGAAGATCGCTAAGAAGTTCACCGTCGCTGATCTTCCCGTCTACGACGGATCAGATGACCCGGAAGAACGTGTCGTACTCTACAAGGCCAAGCTCTCCTCGAGCCCGATCGAGCCAGAGTTAAAGGAAGCAATGATGTGCAAATTCTTCAACTCGACGCTGACAGGCCCAACCTTGACGTGGTTCATCCACTTACCCAAGGGAAGTATCACCTCTTACGCCGAACTCTCCAACCTGTTCCGATTACAGTTCGCCAGCAGTAAGTTGTTCGCAAAGCAACCCTCAGATCTCCATAACATGCGTATGAAAAGGGGCGAAACCATAAGGGCCTTCTTGAAGCGTTTCAACGACGAAAAGATTACAATCCCATACTGTAGCGAGGCCACCGCTGCCGACGCGTTCAGACGAGCACTCTCCCGAGATAGTGATCTGTACAAGGAATTAACGAAGACTCGTCCTACTTCATTTATCTCGACGAGAGAAAGAGGTATGGAAACGATACGCCTTGAAGAAGATCTCCTAAGTAACGCTGGAGAAAAGTCTCGATCTCCACGTAGACGTATCCCTCCGCGCAGAGATTCGCCCCAACGGAAAGATGGCGAACGTTAAGATCTCCCATGGTGCATAACGTAAGCGAAATCAATAGCGTCTACGCGGTCGAAAGAGGTGTATACATGAAGACCGACGCGTTGAGAGTTATGAACGCAACCTCCTCCTCGTCGACGTGTTCCCCACCTTCAACGTCCGCAACATCGGGTAGAGCATTTGAACGCCTCCAAGAAGGACCATCATCAACGCCCTCAGGAAGTTCCGGATAAGCCTCCCTAAACTCAGCACGCTCGCCCACCGGATCCCAATCTTTGTACTTGCCAGCAGCATACTCCTCATAAACCTCCACTCTGGATAACCAAGACCAATAAATCTTCGCCTCGTACAAATCTTTGTCATTCTGTGCTTTGTTCCTCTCCACGTCCTCCTTCAAAGTACTGAGATCCTCCTCCAAACCCTCGACTCACTTGGTGATCGTCTCGTTAAGGGAAAGAACTTCAGTAACCTTGTCCTTCGCCGTCTTCTCTGCGTCACGAGACTTCTCCAGCAAACTGTTCAAATGCGCGACCTCCGACGAAGCATCAGACGCCTTTTTCTCCAACGCCTCCATCTGTTTTGGATACGTGGATAAGAGCGTCCAAGCGCATAGCGACGCCTGAATCCCCTGAAAGAAGGAACAAGAAAAATAAGAAAGGAAGCTCGCGAGAAAGTCATCAGAGAAAATAGAAGTTGCAATCTTACCTGCCATTGAGCAGCGAAAGTCTCTCCCATAACGTCCGCAGGATCCATCGATGTGTAATGGTCGAGGGACGACGAAGAACGAAGCCCCATCAAGGCTTTCATAATATCCCTTCCCGGAGCGAAAGTATTTGAAATCGCACCGGGGAAGTCATCCACAGATGAGTATTGCTCCTCGGGAACCTCGACCACTTTCTCCTTTCCCTTCCATGAACGTGTCGCCTTAGCCGGAGAAGGAGATGGCGTAGACTCCAAGGTAGCCATAAGGTCGACATCCAAAGGAGCCGCGGACGAACATCCTTTTATGGCAAGTTGCCTCTTCCTCGACGTCACAAGATCAGTGGCAAATTCGTCGCGAGCACTAACGCGAGAAATTAAAGCTGCACCACCAATAGAGTGCAAACAATTAGAGCACAAGTGTGAGGAAATAAGTCGATGAAAGCTAAACGAGGAGAAACCGACTTACCAGATGGCGTCGCAGGACCGCAACGATGACCCTCTCTGTCATGACCATAGAAGGTCCGATCAACTTCGGGAATCGCCAAGAGCGCGGCTACAGCCTTTTTTGACTTCGCTCTTGTCTTAAGAGCCTCCGCGTTTACTGGAAAGCATATAAAGTTACACGTAAAGTAAAGCATCGATGAGCAAAGCATACGTCCCTATAAAAAAAAAGTTGTTAAGATAAAGTAGAGAAACTTACTCTCGGGGTTCCATTCCTCGCTAAGCCAAGAGCACGCATCTCCGAGGGAAGATTTCTCCACAATGTAAAAGACCTCAGACCAACCCCGGTCGGTTGTGCTCTTCTCAAAATCTATCATGGTCTTTTTCTGTTTAATCTTGAAGTAAACTCTACCTGGAGAGGAGAGCGAGACGGTCAGAGAGTTGGCGAGATCCGCCGCGACGAAATCCAAGCCATGTTTTTCGATAGCATCGTCAAGAGCGCCCAAAATACGCCAGGCCCCGGGGAGAAGTTGACCCATCGCCAGGCCTAGAGTAAGCATAAAGGCCTTGACCAAAGGCGAAAACGGGAACCGATGCCCCGCCAGAAACGGTACTCATAGACCGCTATCCACCCCGGTCGATGATCATCCGCACAAACCCCCCTTGGAGGGATCTCGATCTTCACGTCCGGGCCAAGTTCAGCAATGGTCCTCAAACGGCTAACGTCATGGGTTTCAGAGTAATGGCGATCCGATTTGCGGAGCACCTTTCCTGGTTCATAAAGCACTGGGGTTGCCATTGAAAAAAGAAGAAGAAAGAGGAACGGTGTAATAGAGAAATTAAGTAAGGAGGAGAGCAGAGAAGTGTTCGAGAGAAATGAAGATTAGAAGAAGTGTATGAAGAAAGGGAAGATCCTCGCTTATTTATAGGAAGGAGATCGCGAGGATCTCGCAAAGGATATTCTTCCAACGGCAACATCTCCCACTAAGAAACTAGCCGTTGGAGATGAATGTTGCCGGCACGAATAACGAAGCTCCTCGCCTGCCACATGGAAATAATTGAAGAAGAATGATGATTGAAGCTCTACGACGATATTAAAAATTCAAGTGACGTAATCATCAACGAGTTCCTAGTGCAATGAAGACGTATTCCTTGAAGAAAGAAGGCGTCTCCCAGCTCTACTAGACGTTAAGCCCTGTAAGACGCCTTAGGGGTATTGTTTGTGATTTAAAATACGACGAGTGTGGAACGCGAGAAGAGCTACGAGTAGGAAGACTGTGTCGACGCGACGAGAGAAAAGGAGGATGTCATCGACGTGACGAGACGTGGCAAAGGTCTCGTTTATATTGAAGATTAGGTCGGCCAAGTATATTTTATCTTATTCCTTATTATATTATTGTAATCGGTAAAAGATACGGTAAAGAATATCTTTTACCTTGTTTGTTATATCGTTATTTAGATAAAAGGAAGAGATAAGATCTCGTTTCCTTAAAGATATTATTAGGGTTAGCCTGTAAATAAAGGTTAACGCCTGCTTTGTAAGCATTCAGCCACCATTACGAGTAATACCAAGTTCAAGCTTCAAACCCTAAATTCCTCTCTCGTTCTATATTGTTCTTGAGTGTTGAGATTATACTGTATTCTTTGATCTTTGCCCTACAATTGCTTAGTTATCTTCTCGTAGGTAATTTCTCTACAAACAACACCTGCTTTGTAATCATCTAGCCACTTTCGAGCAATAATACAAGTCCAAGTTTCAACCCTAATTTCCATCTTGTTCTTGAGTGTTGAGATCGATATCGCCATATTTGATCTTTGCCCTACAGTTGCTTAGTTATCATCTCGTTGATAATTTCACTACAAACAAGAACCAACTTAATAAAACAATTAAAATTGTAAGAAGTGATATGGGAGGTGAGTATAGTGAACCTTTTAATGCATTCTGTAGAGAACATGGCATTGTTCACCAGACTACCGCTCCTTATTCACCAGAATCCAACGGAGTAGCAGAACGTAAGAACCGAACTCTTAAAGAAATGATGAATGCAATGTGGCAAGAATCCGGGTTAGCCCAGAAGATGTGGGGGGAAGCGTTGCATACCTCAAATTACATTCTCAACAAAATACCACATAAGGTGACTGGAAAGACGCCTTATGAGTTGTGGAAAGGTAACGTACCTTCGTAAAAATACCTCAAAGTGTGGGGGTGCCTAGCAAAAGTAGCGGTACCACCTCCTAAAAAGGTCTCAATTGGACCAAAAATTGTTGATTGTATTTTTGTCGGGTATGCACATAATAGTAGTGCATATCATTTCTTGGTATACAAGTCAGATATATCGGATATACATGCTAATACAATAATGAAGTCAAGAAACGCATCTTTCTTTGAAAATGTATTTCCTTGCAAGGATAAAAAAATATCCCAAAAGGACTCGTGAACAGCGAGATACAAGCGAATCTGCTCAAGGAGCAAGTACATCTATGCAAGAAGCAAGCACTTCTATGCAAATAGTGAGTACTTTTGTCCAAGAAACAGAAGAAGAAAATGATGAACCTAGACGAATCAAGAGAGCTCAAAAGGAAAAATCATTTGGCTCAGACATTACAATGGCGTTTCTCCTAGAAAACGAACCCCGTACGTTTAAGGAAGCCATGTCTATGCCAGACGCACCTGCATGGAAATAAGCAGTTAAAAGTGAAATAGACACCATAATGCTAAATCATACCTGGGAGTTAGCTATTTTACCCCCAGGGACAAAGGCGCTGGGATGTAAATGGATTTTCAAACAAAAATTGAAAACCGATGGCTCAATAGAGAAGTACAAGGCAAGGCTTGTAGTACAAGGATTTAGACAAAAAGAAGGTCTAGATTTCTTTGATACTTATTCGCCAGTAACGAGGATTACTTCTATCCGAGTACTAATAGCGATTGCGGCTCTACGTAATCGAGAAATACATCAAATGGATGTAAAAACGACTTTTCTAAACGGAGAGTTAAAAGTGGAAATTATATGAAACAACCCGAAGGGTATGTTGAGTCTGGACAGGAACACAAAGCGTGTAGACTTGTGAAATCGTTATATGGATTAAAACAAGCACCTAAACAGTGGCATGAGAAATTTGAAAGTGTTATGATGTCAAACGGTTTCAATATAAATGAATGTCAAAATGTATTTATGTCAAAAAAACTCCAAAAGGATATATCTTGTTGTGCCTATACGTTGATGACATGCTCATCATTGGTAGTAACAAAGACATGATCCAACAAACTAAGAACATGCTTAGTGGAAAGTTTGAGATGAAAGACTTGGGATTAGCGGATGTGATTTTAAGAATAAAGGTCATGAGACATTCCGAAGGAATCATCCTAACTCAAGATCATTACGCCGAGAAGGTACTTGAACGGTTCAAGAAATACTCAAGGGGTAATTCTAAGAGTCCCGTGGACTGTCATCTCGACTTAAAAAAAACTCGGGTGATGGCATATCTCATGTAGAGTATGCACGAATGATTGGAAGTCTAATGTACTTAACAAATTGTACAAGACCAGATTTAGCACATGTGGTTAACGTCTTAAGTCGTTACACTAGCAATCTTGGACACATAGTCACTGAAAAGGCATAACAAGGGTATTAAACTACTTGCGATATACTCGGAATTATGGGCTACAATATGGACGATATCCAGTAGTGATGGGAGGCTATAGTGATGCTAATTGGATATCAGACTCCAAAGACTCAAAATCCACTAGCGGATATGTTTTTACTCTAGGTGGTGCGGCTGTATCCTGTAAATCCTCCAAACAAACGCTACTGGCTAGATCCACAATGGAATCTGAATTCATTGCCTTGGACAAAGCAACAGAAGAAGAAGAATGGCTTCGAAACGTTCTGGAGGATATACCAATGTGGGAAAAAACGGTGCCGTCTATGAGCGTCCATTGTGATAGTCAATCTGGCAATAGCTCGGGCACTAAGTTCAATGTATAATGGTAAATATTGTCATATTAGAAGACGGCATAAAAGAATAAAACAATTGCTCTAAAATGGAGTAATCACAGTTGATTATATCCGATCGACTGACAACCTAGCGAATCCATTTACTAAAGGGTTGTCATGAGAGCAAGTTGTGAAATCATCAAGAGGAATGGGTTTAAAGCCTATGACATAAGATGACGCTTGATGGTAACCCTACTTACGTGATTGGAGATCCCAAGATGTAAGTTTAAAGGGACAATGAAATCAAGCTAAATCTAAAGAGCACTTGGAGATTTACATCTTCTCCCAGCTCCTAGGGTGATAAAAGTGCGTTGGTAAAGTATAGGTTAAGCCATAAAGCGTTGACTTTTAATGATTCCATAATCTTTTGATGATTTCATAACCAGGGATGTTCAAGGCCAAAATGAACACAATCAGAGAACCTAGTTCTGTGAGAAGATGAAACTTTGTGATAGTCGTTGTCTAGGTTTACATCAAAGTCTCGGTGGTTCAAGATATCACGTTCACTACCTGGTCGAGTAAATCTGATGGCTACTCACTATGGGTGGTTCAAGGCTGAAAAAATGCTACCAACCCAAATGCAGTGATTCTTCGACCGTACTCTCAAAAGTCTTTCTGACGAGTCGTTTTTCACGTGTTATAGAGTCATTTATATTCATGCGGGGGATTGTTAGAACCGAATTTTACGGGCACCGTTGGTGTTGTATAATGGGAGTGTTGGCTTTGTCTCTGCAAGCACTATTCCTTAGTATGCTCATACGTCTAATTCGGGTTTCGTTTGATTGAGAAAAGGAGGTCCAAAGTGGCTAACTTGAAGTACACTAAGTGGACAAATGTGGGGGGTTTAATTTGGTCAAATATCATCATATTAAACTCTTGATTTGGCTGTGAATAGGTTGATCTTCCAATTAAGTTTGGTCAAATATTCGGTTTTAATGGGCTGCATTAAACTGAGATCCTCCTTGAAAGACTATAAAAGGGAGCCTTCTCCTCCTCATTTCAAGACACTCAACATCATCTCATTTTTCTCTCTCCCACGTTTTTCGAGTCTCTATCACTTCTTTCTCTTCTCTTGTTTGAGTTGATGCTGAAGTTGTGGTTGGTGACAACGGGTTCATTCCCTATGGGGTCCCAATTGAGAAAACAAGTGAGTCGACACCCCAAATTCAATTTGGGGATGATCTGCCACCTGTTGCCCCCTATTAGGGTGAGTGAAGAAGTTCCAAATTCAGTTTGGTATGATTAATTTTCTTCCCATAATACCCCTTCATTTCGGGTATTCTCTTGGTGCATTTCTTTCGGTCTACTCTCTATTCAGTCGAAATATTTTGTTATATATCGTCTTTCAACTTTAATTCGAGAGACTACGATAGTGGCTTAATACAACCATATAGAACCTCGCATAAATGCCACTTGCATAGCCTTTAATTAGACTAACCAACAACTATTTTTCCTTGCATGGTTGGCTGGTGTCATCCGTTTCTATACGGCACATCAGGTGGTGACTCCGAGTAGTGAAGAAGTAAGTGTTTGACGTTGAAGGCAGTTAGTAATTTTTTTAATGTTTTTAATAAGGTCATCCTAAAGTAATTATAGGGCTTAAGACCTTGTCTATAATCTCAGTTCTTATTTAAGTCTTTCGTTGTATTCTCTGTAACAACTTTAAGGTTTCTATTCAATGATAATGCGTCCGCAATTGTTAACTCTTTTAAGTAATTTACTATGATTCTTATGTAATCGCTTCCACATTTGTAAACTCAATGGAGTAATTAATAAATGTATTGCATTTCAATTTCTATTTTGTTTCGCGATGCATACTCTAAAGCCTTGGGTGACATCATACATTTAGGGTAATTTGGGTGTGTTACAACACGATCATCTTTCCCATCGTGGCCGGTGAAAGTACGATCTTTGGCTGGAATAGCCAAGATCTTCTCCACAATCACCTCAGACTCTGCTCTGGAAGATATAACTTTGAGATCAATTGTACAGCGACGGATGAGGATAGTGTCAAATAAAGAAAAAGGGAAACAACTTTAAAGATCAAGAAAAGGCAAAAAACATACTAGAGGAACCATGCTTGGCCGCCTCAATCACTAGAGGAACCATTTGAGTGCGAATCTTTAACGTCATCTTGCCTGCCACCGGACTCGCAACATGATAGGAGTACATCATGTCGTCTATCGTGAGGTCAATTTCGAAGATACCAACTATGTGGTCGAGGATAGAGAAGATTCGCCATGCACCCCGGAGAATTTGGCTCGCCGCCACACCAAGGAGAATCATGAAAAGCCTGACCAACTGAGAGAATGGAAGACGATGGTCGGTGGTGAAGGAGTACTCGTAGAGACACACCCATCCCTTTCGGTGAGAGTATGCGAAGACGTGAGTGCCAAGAATCTCGATCTCCATCGTAGAAGAAAGCCTAGCAATCGTACCGAGGTGCTCGACGTCGTGCGCCAAAGATGGACGTCGATTCGCTGCCTCAAGAATCGGCCGAGGATTGTAGATTTGTGGAGTTGCCATTGAAAAATTGAGTGAAAAAAACTTAGAAAGAATTGGAGAGTAAGAAGAGAGAATCTGAAAGTGTGAAGAATTTGTGGATGCGCTGAAGGTATTTATGGAAAGAGATCGAGTGAAGGACGAGAAATCCAGGAGAAGATTGCAACGGCTACAAGAACGTTTGAAATTGAAATTCAAAGTTTGAAAGGTCCAATTGATGAGGGTGGTTGTTGCAGTGAAGTGACGACTTGAGTTAATGTGTACAAAGAAAAGCCCGACAGTCGAGACATGCAAAAGAGGAATAATGATGAAGACGAAGAAGTTTGAAATGAACGCGTTCAAACACAACCGCGTAGCGCAAAGGTTAAAGGTGTTTCCCTGACTTGCAAGGGACGTCGGTAAAACACCTTAGGGGTATTGTTTGTGCCTATAAATACTGTGATGGTTGCAATGCGTTCATGAGTATCGACGCGTCGAAGTGAAGCCGAGACAAGGTGAGAGTGAAGGTGTCGAGCATAAGGCAGTTGATGATATTGTTTTCCTTTTTATGTATTTGTTCTAGGAATAATGTATATGGTAAAGAGATAATAATTAATACCAAAAACATATATCTCTTTATCTAGTTTAATCATTTAACATAAAAGGAAAGAGATATTCTATTTTTTCCTTAAAGATAGAATTAAGGTTAGTCTCTATATAAAAGTCTTTTATACTATACGATTGATAACATTAAGTTGGTACCGTCAAGTTTGATCATACACTCACATATTTGCCTAAGTATCAACGTGTTACAAATAGTATTCATTTAAAAAGCAGCACTATAAAGTGAAGGAGGAGGTACACAGTTCCAAGTCAAGTATCCCTTTAGAAAGGCAAAAGGAAAGAGAAATAAGGCAAGGAAGGTGTCAGGTTCCATAACCAAACCAACATTCAAGCGACACCCACCCGAAGGTACGGATTCGATCCAACACAAGCTCATGAGACAGAGAACCCGACCCTCGCAGCATGACAAGAACAATGAGAAAACTTCTACCAAGTATTTATTCAAAGATAAAAATGCGCATACAGAAAGGAAAACAATGAAGCAAGGTACCAACAAAAAAATCTGAAAAATACTCTTTATTATTAAGTAATTAACTTGGAGCCATACATGAGTATCATTACAAGAAATGAGAACCAAAGTTCAGTTACAAAGCAAGGGTAAGCCCACCTCCCATGCGTAAACACCATCTGCACGTACAAAAAGGGTTGTTGGTACATACGAGTAGATAGAAACCATGGTGAGTAGGGTCCATGAAGAGACATCTTATCCCGTGGTTGACTTCTCGGTCACCGGATAAGCCACCCTCAACCTCAACATTGTTCGTTGACACTTTCACCAAAAAAAGGAAGCACCCAACAACAACCACTGATCCAAAAGCTACCTCGCCAAAGAAAGAGATATCACCAAAGCATGAACGTCGGGGTTTGCAAGCTGCCCGGAGCGAGGGATGGAAACATTGGGGTCCACCAACATTGGAAGTTACGACAAGAGCTCGGAACAGGTGCTTGCCTCGAAGGATATAATCGAGAACCAGATGGACATCTTCTCCAACAGATGGAGGTCTTCACTCCGTCAAAGGAAGCATGATTCCAAGAGAAGTCTCCAACCGAATAACTTATTACAAGTAACGACCAGAGAACGACGAAGGTCTCGAACCATGCAAAGAAGAAGCAAAAGTTGCCAAAACAACATAGAATAAAAGTTCGAAGAACAAACATTTCCCATACAAAACAACCAAGCTTATCACTGTTGAAACAAAGGTACTATTACCATGAGTCTCAGTTGAGATGTAGAAATACATGTACGAGGAGAAACGAGAACAAAAGTTTAGCACAAAGAAGGGAAGCAAAATCCAGGTAGTGACCAAGACATCATTTGGAAGGGACTTGGTGATCCTTCCATTTGGTGTCAGGGGATCTTCTTCTTCGACACAGAAGAGGTGGCGGACATGACGACCACTAGCAAGGTTGATGGAATGATGGGCATAAGAGAAAGCCCGATCAGATCAATCCCCACCAAGCGTTGAACTGATCAGCGAGCCTCAGCTTTCCGGTAGCCAACATAGTGTATCTTGGAGCAGTGCACGCTACGAGAAGCCGGAAAACACCAGTGTCAAATTCTACCAACGCCAAGTCCGACCCCTGAAGCAAGGATCCTTCTCTTAATAAGAAAAGCCTATTGTTGTTGTCCGATCTAGACACCAAACCTCGAACAGAAACTCGAACAGAGAAGAAAGGCGGAATTAGAATGAGATGAAAGAATGATAAGTCGAATGATAGGCCAATTGGAACCAAATCAAACAACGATAAAACCCCTGAACTTAAGAACAAGAACCTTACCGAATGATGAAGAAACCCCAACGGATGATTACAACCAAACACAATGACTTTGGTGGGTCAAGGCACCTGAAGGTTGCTCTATGGAGTCCCGATAGCACCAACTTTATGGAAGAGATTGACACACACAAGTACAACTAGGGCGAGTTCAACAACAATGCACACGGGGCACTCTTCTCACAAAAGCTCTCTTTTGGGAGGAAAAAACGATAAACGCTGTATTCAATATCAAAGTCTGGGGGCGTTAAAACAACAACTAAGGCAGCCTTATATAGGGTTCATAAGGGTGTCAACTAAAGAAATAAAAAATATCTCTTAAAATAATAATCCCGAAAAACAATTACACATCCGAAAATAATGTTTCAAAAGGAAGCCTCGGCGAAGTTAATGAACTCGCCGAGTTTTTCGGCCGCGGGCAATGTTGGGCGAGTGAGACGCGGGCGTGGTTTCCAGCCGCGGTCGCGGTTCTTCTCTGCAGTCTTCTGCTCGTTCTCGAACCTCGATCATTAGAACAGTCTTCAATGGTGGTTCTTCGTCTGTATTCAACTCCTTGGACCTGAAGAACGCTACTAACTTGTCTAGCTCTTGTTGGACTTCCTTAGCTCTCGAACGAGTCAATGCACCTTCAAACTCGGGGACCGGAGGTGTCGGTTGTTGTCCAGATGATCCTTCATCATCCTCCCCTTCTTGAAAAGGATTCGACCTCGAATCATCCAGCTCCTCTTCTTCTTCACCCTCAAATAAAGTCAAATCTTGCACATTGAAGGTAGCACTCACTTGATAGTCACCGGGAAGCTCCAAGACATAAGCATTATCTCCAAGCCTTCAAATTGTAGGCAAACTCAACACGGGGTAAGGCTTCTTCCCAAGCCTTCAAATTCTTCTTAAGGATGGCTCTCAAAAGGGTTCCTAAGGTCCTACTGGTTACTTCAGTTTGACCATCAGTTTGAGGATGACTAGATGTAGAGAATAGAAGTTTAGTCCCTAGTTTTCCCCAAAGAGTTTTCCAAAAGTGACTTAGGAATTTCACATCCCTATCACTCACAATAGTCTTAGGTACTCCATGTAATCTAACAATTCCGGTAAAGAATAAATCAGCCACATGATGAGCATCATCAGTCTTGTTGCAAGCAATAAAATGAGCCATCTTAGAGAATCTATCAACAACCACAAAAATAGAATATCTCCCCTTCTTAGTCCTAGGCAACCCTACAATAAAATCCATACTAATGTCTACCCATGGGGTCGTAGGAATAGGCAAAGGAGTATACAATCCATGTGGTTTAACTCTAGACTTAGCCTTAAGACACTCCAAACATCTTTTCAAACAATGCTCAACATCCCTAAGCATATGGGGCCAATAAAAGTGAGTATGCAACATATGATATGTCTTATCTCTACCAAAGTGTCCCATTAATCCACCCTTATGGGCTTCTTCAACAAGCAATAGTCTCAAAGAACACTTAGGTATGCATACTTTACTAGCCTTAAACAAGAAACCATCAAACAAGTAAAACTTATCCAAAGTTCCTTTATCTAAACATTGCTTATAAATAGCACCAAAATCAGCATCATTACGATATAACTCTTTGATGTAAACAAAGCCTAACACCTTAGAGTCAAGTTGAACAATTAAAGCATGCCTCCTAGATAGTGCATCAGCAACAACATTGTCCTTTCCCTTCTTGTATTTGATAATATAAGGGAAAGTCTCAATAAATTCCATCCATCTACCATGCCTCCTATCAAGTTTGTCTTGGCTCCTAAAATGTTTCAAAGATTCATGATCGGTATGCAAAACAAACTCTCTAGGCCATAGATAGTGTTTCCAAGTCTTAAGTACTCTATATAATGCATGCAATTCCTTATCATAAGTAGAGTAGTTTAGACTTGCACCTTTCAACTTTTCAGAAAAGAAGGCAATAGGCTTACCTTCTTGCATGAGTACTCCTCCTATGCCAACTCCTGAGGCATCACATTCCACTTCAAAGGGCCTAGTGAAGTCGGGAAGCACAAGCAATGGCGCTTCGGTCAATCTGCGTTTTAGCTCTTCAAACGCCCTTTCTTGAGCCTCCTTCCAAACAAAGGCCGAATGCTTCTTTGTTACCTCAGTTAGGGGTGCAACAATGGTGCTGAAATCCTTCACAAAACGCCGATAGAAGCTAGCCAATCCATGGAAACTTCTGACTTGGCTGCTAGTCGTGGGGGTTGACCAATCCTGAATGGCCTTAATCTTCTCCTCATCAACCTGTAATCCCTGGGAGCTCACTACAAAGCCAAGAAATATAATTTTATCAGTGCAAAAATCACACTTCTTCAAATTAGCATATAGTCGTTGTATACTAAGAGTAACGAGTACTTCCCTGATATGTTGCTCATGCTCCCCTATGGACCTGCTGTAAATCAAGATATCATCGAAATAAACTACAACAAACTTCCCTATAAACTTCCTCAAGACATGATTCATAAGCCTCATAAAAGTAGAGGGAGCATTAGTAAGTCCAAATGGCATAACAAGCCACTCATATAGACCAAATTTGGTCTTGAAGGCGGTCTTCCACTCATCACCTTCCCTCATTCGGATTTGATGGTAGCCACTCCTAAGATCAATCTTGGTGAAGTTTGTGGCACCATGAAGCTCATCCAACATGTCATCCAGCCTTGGTATAGGATGACGATACTTGACAGTTATGTTGTTGATAGCTCGACAATCAACACACATCCGCCAAGAATTGTCTTTCTTAGGAACAAGTAAGACCGGAAATGCACAAGGACTAAGACTTTCTTGAACATACCCCTTATCTACAAGCTCCTGCACCTGCTTCTGAATCTCTTGACACTCCTGAGGGTTCATTCTGTAAGCTGGCCTGTTAGGTAAAGAAGCTCCTGGAATAAGATCAATTTGATGCTGAATGCCCCTAAAGGGCGGTAAGCCCGGTGGAATCTCATCCGGAAACACCTCAGCAAACTCATCAAGAATAGCTTGAATGCTAGGGGGTAGATCAACTCGAGAATCGGTACCTGTCAACACAAATCTGTTGCAAAGCATCATTAAGGTAGTGTCCAATGGCAAGTACCCACCTTGCAATTCGGATTTGGAGGA
Organism: Oxyria digyna; assembly: GCA_029168935.1. Classification (NCBI taxonomy): domain Eukaryota; kingdom Viridiplantae; phylum Streptophyta; class Magnoliopsida; order Caryophyllales; family Polygonaceae; genus Oxyria; species Oxyria digyna. The sequence goes on from JAPVLV010000013.1 coordinate 27,223,528, forward strand.
CAAAAGAGCGTGAGGCGGGGTAGTCGAAACAACAAGGGCTCCTGCACCAACTTCCGCGGTCGCGGGTTTCGAGCCGCGGTCGCGGTTTTGACTCTGTCGAGTTCCGTCGCGATCCGCGATCGCAGATTTCGAGCCGCTGTCGCGGTTTTACTCTGTCGAGACCCGCCAACTTCCGCGGTCGCGGTTTTGGCTCCGTATGTGATGAGACAATTTGAGATATAAAATTCCAGTAGTCTTGCTTTTGATGTTCTTTACTGGGAGCATAAATAAATATTATAGTAAATTTATAAGAAGGTTCTTCATAACTATTGACTATAGTATTATTATTGTTGTACCTTAATTTTAAATAATTAGATTTTGTAAAATTAGTGCATAAAAGCGAAAGTCCTCCCTTTGAACCATCAGCTGGAGAAATTATAATACTCTTAAACCCAATATTGGCTAAAAAATGATTACTAGGAGGTTCGTTATTTTTCGTTTCAGCTAAACAAAGAATGTCCATTGCATGATTTTTCCTCATATAAGAAATTTTGGTCCAAAATTGGGATCTACAAACTCCTTTACAATTCCAATAAGAATGTATTATATATATATATATATTACTTTTTTAAAGTAGAAGCATTATAAATAAAGCATTTTGTTAGGCCAATGGAATGGAAGCAGCGTACGTAATTAATATGGTTGTTGCGTGCGTAATTAGGATGGTTACTTGCGAATCGAAGCTTCCTTGTTTTGTGGCATCTAGTTGAATTGGGGATCGAGGATGAGATGGAGTTGAGTAAGAATATAAACACAGGAGTGAGAGAGAGGTATATCGAGAGGGGAAATGGGTGCAGTAGAAGAGAGTAATCAGGAGGAGGAGGGAGGAAGGTCTCTTCAACTTGGGCACCTATACATGACTGTTTTTCTCTACAACTTCGCCACCTATATGGTCATCCCTGCCATCACTGACGTCACCATGGAAGCTCTCTGCCCCGCTCTCCACCATTGCTCCCTCGCTATCTACCTCACTGGTTTCCAACAAACGGTATCAACCAACCTTCTTATTAATTAACACTTTATCTAAATTACAATTCATTCATTTACTCAACTTATTGCTTCAAGGAAACCCAAAGTTCTGACCCTCGGGATGAATTGATTTTGTTGCTTAATTTGATTGATTGCAGTTGATAGGATTGGGAACAATGTTCATGATGCCCCTAATGGGTAATTTGTCAGATTACTACGGAAGAAAGGCGTTGCTAATAATTCCAATGGCTCTGACCGTCCTTCCCTTTGGTAACTTCCTCCATTTTCATCTACTCCTCAAAGTTGAAACCAATGTCAACTTAAATCAATGACTCGGTTATGAATAAAGATTATAGTACATTAATCGATTTACTCAAAATGACATTGAGCGGTTTACATAAATGAAATTACTTTCATGTTTTAATATATAGACCTGGTAAATTATTAATACCAAATATATGCTAACAGCCATACTAGCATACAACCAGACTACCAGATTCTTCTACGCCTACTACGTCTTCAAAACTCTCACCGCCATGCTTTGTGAAGGAAGTGTTCATTGTCTTGCCCTTGCTTATGCAGTAATTCTCTATCATTTTAAGTCATACTTGCAGTTATGGCCCAACGGTAATGAATTTTGACATATATCCACTTATCTACTTATCCAGTGTTTGAAACCTATCTAGGAAGCTTGTTGCCGGTTTTTATATTGTACTAGACTTTTTGGGTCCGCGCTACGCGTGAGTTTTACGACCTATAAAACTTCACACCTTGCAGAACCAAAGAATAGAAGATGATAATAAGTTTCATACAAATCAACTATAAACATATGTTGGTTGGTCAAAATCTTCATTTGAGTGACATATTCGTAAATGTATGAAAGAAATTGGAAAAGAAAAAATATCAAGAAAATACATAAATTAGAAACAAAGCATTAAATGCAGTGTGATTAATTGAAGAAACCCTAATTTTATAGTATACTAGACTTTTTGGGCCCGCGCTACGCGCGGGTTTTACGGTATATAAAACCTTCACATCTTATGTAACCGAATAGTAGAATATGATGATAAGTTTCATATAGATCCACTATAGACATATGTTGGTAGGTCAAAATCTTCATTTGAGTAACATATTCGTAAACGCATGAAAGAAATAAGAAATAAAATAAAATAAAGAAAATACATAAATTAGAAACAAAGCATTAAGTTCAGTGTGATTAATTAGAGGAATCCCTAATTTTATAGTATAATTAAGATTAAAATTAAGATTAAGATAAGATAGTTGTTTATCATTTTCTTTTCAAATGAAAAGTAGTCGTCCACTTTCCCTTATTTTTTTTTACGTTTGTTCTTTTACAGTATAATCTAATTTATTTTATAAGTTTTTATGTTTGAAATTAATCTTAATAAACATAATAATATAGCTTACTAGTGTACTTTTATGTCAAATAGTTTTTCTTCAACTAAAGTTTTTACTTTTTGCAAAAACAAACAACTTATCTATAATACTCTCTTCGTCCTCATTTATAGTTCATGATTTTCTAATCCGGCGTCCCTAATTATTGTTCCTCTTTCCTTTGATAGCAAACTATTTTAACCAAAATACTCTTATAAATATCTTATATTACACCTCAACTCACAACAATTCAAACTACTTTTTCATTCATCTCTCTTTCATTATTACCTCTTTTTTTTTGAACAAACAAACAATAGGGCCTTGAACATGATCAAGTGTAACCTAAATCATCAAAATTGACGATCTTATAGATATCCTTATACAATAGATTGCTAGAGTTATTATGAAAGAGCAGTGAACGAGCTTCCTGGAGACGACCAGAGTCTTGGGGATTATGAATGAGTTTGAGGAAGTTCTGAAGTCCTTCTGGAGTCACATCTTGAGAGGCGATGAAATCAGCCGCTGTATTACATTCCCTGAAACAATGTGATATAGTAAACGAATCAAACCACGGAATATGATTTTTAATGTTGAGGACAATGGTCCTAAGTTCCTAAGGAACCTATCAGATTCCTTTAATAGCGTTAACAACCGTAAGATTGTCACTTTCGAAAGTGACCTTAACAAGATTAAGGGAACCTGCAACCCAAATAGCTTCAAGAATAGCATAAGCTTCAGCTATAAGGACAGAAGAGGTAGGGATATATTTTTTACCAATAAAGATAATACGACTATTGCAATATCGAATTATAGTACCAATAGAGGCCAAGTTGTTATTATTGCAAGAGGCATCAATGTTAATTTTGAAAAAGGAGTGAGGGGTTTTTTTCCACGAATTCTTCTTAGGACGTTTTTTATGGCAACTCTTTTTTCTGCAGATATTGGCAGTATTTTGGGAGCAGGTGCATTGGTCAAATTGATACATGATACTGTTGGCAAGTCCTTAGGGGCGACTGAATTGAAAACTATATCGTTTCGGATTCTCCAGATGTTCCACCAGGCTATAAAAACAATATTAGAAGTAGGGCAAGTGGAGAAAAATGTGCCAAAGTTATCAAGGAAAGAATTAAAATTTTCAATACCAGCAATGTTAGGAAGATTAATGTGAAGCGCTTGAAATACTCGAATAGTGTAGGGACAGAGAAATAATAGATGGTTAGAGTCCTTATTATGCTCATTATTACCTTATTATTATCTCAACAATTTAATACAATCTCTTTCTTCCTTCTCTTATCCCAATATAACTTTTACCTTTTCTCCCACTACTTTTCTACTCTCTTTCTTTCTTCCCACTCTTTTCCTTAATTTTAGACCGAAATAACAACCAAGAACTATATAAAGAAGACAAAGAGAGTAGTTATTATGCTATTATACAAATTAGGTAAGAGATAACTATAATCCAACATAAAAAAAGAGTAAATTTATATATGTATATATAATTTATTTAAATTAATTATAATTTAGATGTGATATAAGAGTTATTATGAAGTTTAAATACTTAAGTAAATAATGACTATATTTGTAGATCGTCTGCACTTTATCGATCGGTCATTATATATATTCAGTGCGGCACCCCCTTTTCCATTTTTCTGGCTCCACCATTGTAAATACATGAATGTATTACTCCATCATTTGCTGGTATTTTTAATTTTATTTCAACCGAAATTTGTGATCAATAATGTAAGAAAAATGTTATTAAGTAATAATAAAAAAAATATTACTCCGTATAAGATACAACAGAAAGAAAACTTGGTCTCCCAAACGCTCTCTACAGCCTTGTGGGCTTTTCGTCTAGCCCCGTGCTTTTTGGGTCTAGGGTTTCTGTTAGGTTGGTAATCCTGCGTACGTGGATTCGATCAGTGAGGTCTTCAGCATCAACCATGGAACTTCAACGACCATTTGCTAGCTCTTCAAGAGCTCAAAGGGTGGAAAATCCCTCTGAGATTAAGTTTGAAAACACGCCTTTCTGGATCCATGTCTTCAATGTCCCATTGAATCGCAGAACTGAAGCAGCGTCCAAGGTTGTTGGAAGGAAAGGTGGGATTTTTGTGGAGTACGATGATGGTAACGACCTAGGTTGGAGTGAGATGCTCAAGATAAGGGCAAGTGTCAATATTGCAAAGCCTTTGTTGAGAGTGTGAGAATTGGTAAAATCCCTTGGGTTGCCTTACTTCCATTATTAGGTGTATATATAGGATTACATGGGAAAGGAAAATAGGAAAAGATAATTACAAATAAAGGAAAACAATAATAAGTAATAATCTATTCTAACAGCCCCCCGCAGTCGCAGCCGGAGGTTCTCGGAGGCAAAGACTGTGACGAAAATCAAGGAAGATTGGTGAAGGCAACCCTTTTGTCATGACTTGAGCAAACTGGCTAGTTGTAGGCACATGAAGAACACGAGCTTGTCCTAAGGCGACTTTTTCACGTACAAAGTGTATGTCGATTTCAATGTGTTTGGTGCGTTGATGCTGCACGGGATTGGAAGACATGTACACTGAACTGACGTTGTCGCATAATACAATGGTGGCGCGAGAGGTGGGGCAATGAAGCTCAGTCAACAGGCTGCGTAGCCAACACGATTCTGCTATAGCATTTGCTACGGCACGGTACTCTGCTTCAGTGCTTGAGCGAGACACAGTTGGTTGTCTTTTGGACGACCATGAAATCAGATTGGAGCCGAGATACATACAGAACCCTGAAGTGGAGCGCCTGGAGTCTGGGCATCCCGCCCAATCAGCATCGGAATAGGCGGTTAACTGATTTATTGGACCAGCAGTGATGCTTAGACCGAGTGATGCAGTGCCTTTGATGTAGCGGAGGATGCGTTTCATGGCAAGTAGATGTTCCTCTTTGGGATCGTGCATGTGCAAGCAACACTGTTGGACAACATAGCTGATGTCGGGACGAGTAAAAGTGAGATACTGGAGTGCTCCAGCAATGGATCGAAACTCTGTTGGATTTGAGACTGGGTTTCCGGCTTGAGCACTGAGTTTGGATTGAGTGTCCACTGGAGTCTTGCTGGGGTTGCAGGATTCCATACCTGAAAAACGAAGAAGATCAAGTGCATACTTTTCCTGGCTGAGGTGAAGTCCGGATCTTGTAGACTTGACGGCAACCCCCAAAAAATAGTGAAGAGACCCCAGATCTGTCATTGAAAATTCAGAGCTCAAGGAGGCGATGATTCGACTGAGAAACTGTGGTGATGATGCTGTTAAAATAATGTCGTCCACATAGACGAGAAGATAGGCTTGATGGCTGACCATGTTGTACACAAAAAGAGATGAGTCAGATCTGGTGCTTACAAAGCCGAGACGGTGTACATAGGTGGCAAACCGTTGATACCATGCTCGAGGAGCCTGCTTCAATCCATACAACGCCTTCTTGAGTCGACAAACATGATCGGGAAAGTTGGGATCTACAAAACCGGGAGGTTGCTGACAGTAAACAACCTCGTTGAGATTTCCATGTAGGAAGGCGTTTTTGACATCGAGTTGGTGTACCGGCCAATGACGAGCAACAACAAGAGTGAGGATAGTACGGACTGTTGTCGGCTTTACCACGGGAGAAAAATTTTCATCAAAATCAATCCCCTGCTCTTGAGAATAGCCACGAGCAACACATCTTGATTTGAACCGGGAGAGATTTCCATCTGCATCATATTTAACCGGGAGAGCTCTGATACCATGTGAGAATTGGTAAAATCCCTTGGGTTTCCTTACTTCCATTATTAGGTATATATAGGATTACATGGGAAAGGAAAATAGGAAAAGATAATTACAAATAAAGGAAAACAATAATAAGTAATAATCTATTCTAACAGAGAGGTACCAGGTGAGATTTGGAGAGGGTGAACCTACTTGGCTGAGATTCAAATACCAACATTTGTTGGAGTTTTGTTATAAATATGGGCTATTGGGTCACAATGAAAGGGATTGTGAGACTGTCTCAGATGAGCAAGTGGCAGAAAAAAGGTGAAGAATACGAGTCTTGGTGGAGGGCTTCCTATGGATAGAGATTTTCAAGAGGAGAAGGAGAGGGTGGAGTTTGAGAAATTGTTGCAAGGGGCCAGAAAGAAGAAACAAAATTCTGATGAGGAGAGTGTTGGTAGCAAATTAACTGAGGGAAATCTGATCACTCACCATTCAGAGACTCAGCCTGCACAAACAGAAGCTGGTGATTGTGTCATTATTAGCAAAGAGGCCGCTACTATACTTTTTAATGTTGTTGGTCCAGGCAGAGAGCGAATTGTAGCTCTGGGAACAAAGAGGGAGAAGTGGCCCCTACGATGAAGGGGCAGACAATTCAGAGCACATACATTACTCCTCAGATAAGAGAAGGGAAAACAAAACTGAGAAGAAAGGGTGAAAGAGACTTGCTAAAGCCTTAGGAGGCGTTGAATTATACTCGCTCCGTCCCTTAATTATGTTCTTATTTCCCTTTTTTGTACGAGAATTAAGGAGAGGAGAAAATAGAGGAGAGAGAGGGATGAAAATATGAGAGATAGTGTATTGGGATGAGAGAATGGTGAGAGATGAGAAATTAAAGGGTTAAGATTGAGGGAGAAAATAATGGGAGAGAGAAAAAATAAAGTGTATTTTGGATTGTTGTGGTTTTGGGGGAAATTAATGGGTTTTGATGAGGGTATATTGGTAAAGATTTGTGTTTAAAAATGGAAATGAGAACATCAAATTGGGACACCAAAAATGGGAAATGGGAACATAAAAAAGGTACGGGAGGGGGAGTATGATATTGTTAGTATTTCTCTCAATTTTGCAAATCTTAGATGGATACATATTAGGAGGAGTGGTAATGCTTTTGCTCACGTGCTTGCTAGGCTTCAGCTGTGGTGCATTGATTGTAGGGCTTGGGATGAGTCCCTCCCCATTGACCTATGACATGCTGTCAATTTTGATATCAATGAAAGTTTGTAAGGTGTTTTTTGGCGCCTTTTCTCTTCGGAAAAAGAGATAAGTGGCACACAGGGCCGGACGGTGATGTTTAGGGGCCCTGTGTCACTTTTATAAATGAGGCCCTATTAATGATAAGAAAATACAAATAATAGCTCAAACAAAAAATACAAATACTTCATACATTAAATAAACATAACCCAAATTTCTCATCCAAACAGCAATGAACAAAGAATTGTAATATAGATATCATTGTTTAAACAATAACATCATTTTAGAATTGTTTGAAACAAAATTTTCAATGAGTTCTTCATAATTTATCTTCTCCAGAAGCTCCTTTTCAATGGTCACCATGGCTAATCCATTAAGTCTTTCTTGAGTCATTGTAGAACGTAAATAAGACTTGAGCAACTTCAACTTGGAAAAGCTCCTCTCTGCAGATGCAACTGTAACAGGAATAGTTAACAAGATTCTGTATACAATAGTTGCATTAGGAAAACAATCAACACTTTTCAGAAATTTTAAAATATCAATGGGGTTCTTAAGTTGTCATTTTGAGCACCACCCACATAATTAAAATTTGTATTATGATTATCCTACAAAGCAGGTGAATTAATCAAATCAGCATTAACATTAGAAGCAACTGGATTACTATCATCACAATCATCAAGATCATCAACACAATAGACATTAGCACCAAGATTATCAAGACAATCAACATTAGCATCACGTTTATCATCACAATTAACATTGACATCGAGAGTACCTTCACAATCAACAGTAGCATCAATATTAATATCACAATCAGCAGAAGCATCAATGTTAATATCACAATCAGCAGAAGCATCAATATTAATATCACAATCAATGGTAGAATCAAGATTATCATCACAAGGAACATTAACACCAACATTTTCAACATTAACTTCTTTGTTAAATTTTTTATCAAGAGCTCCTCTTTGAGATTGAATTAATTTTTCAATTCTCTGTTTTTTTTTACGCTTAGCACACCCAGATTCATATATCCTATTAGAAGACATAATGAACAACACACAAAACAGAATACTTATAATAATTAGTGCTAGTGAGAGGAGTAACACAACCTGAAAAATAATTCCATATGATACTTGAATGCTTTATTGCTTTAAATACTCCTAATTCTCCTCTTGAACTCTTCTGTTGGTCTCTTCCCTCAAGTCTACAATGATTTGCTCCTTGTCACCCTCTTAATATATAGTTGAATAATGAATAGGCCTGAATGATAATTAAAAAAGTGATGAATATACTATTTAAAAGTGACTGAATAATGAATAAGGCATGGTAATTTACAAAAAAAAAACAGCAACCTATTTAGCACAACAACATCTACTTTTATTTGCACATAAACTCAAAATTGAAACCCAAAGAACAACCCTTGGCAAAATACGGTAGGAGAGAAGTCAAAATTGAAACCCAAACATCCTAATTAATTTATTTCTAAAAAGAAGAAGGTTAAGAAACTAGAATCCAAGGCAAAATTTTGAATATCAGAACACATCTAAACAAAATTGAAACGAAAATTTCAAGTTGATTATCAAACCCTAACCCTAAATCAACAAATTAATCAAAAGAATACAAAAATTGAAACGAAATCTAAAAAGAATATCAAACCCTAACCCTAAATCAACGAATTTGGATCCAAAACAAAAGTATATACAAATTGGAAAGAAACTTTACCTTAAAATCGATTGTGTAATGCAAATTTGTCTTTGAGATGAGCACTTAGGAGGAGTTGGAGTAAGGAATCGAGACAGAAGAACTGGAGAAGTCGAGAATGAAGATTGAAGATGTAGTCGTCAGTCGTGAGATGTCACAGATGCGAGACTGAAATTTTTGAGAGGCTGTTTTTAAGATGAAGTGAAAATAGCGGTTGTTTTTTAGGGTTTTGAGAGGTAATTGAAGAAAAAGAATAAAAATATATATAGTATATATACTAGGCTGAAATTTTTTGGGGCCCTAATAAATTTGGGGGCCCTGTTCCGTCGGGCCTCATGGAACAGGCCCAAATCCGGCCCACTGACACACCACGGAAAATGATTCAAATACCCCATGGGTATATACCCTCATGAGCTGTATGCTTTTTAATTGGTTATATGTTTAACAATTAAAGGTTTACCTTTTTTATCTTGGTGTAGGATTTTATAATAAAATATTAATTAACCAATAAACAACAAAAGGATAAATACCCATGGTGTCTAAATCACTCCCCTCAGACCACCTCGACAAATGTTAGAAATTATGATTATACAGAGCTCACAATGAGCTTTCATAAAGATTTAAGAGGTCAATGCCCCTTTTTGTTTGTTATTAATAGGTTGTAATTATTCAAATTGACGTTTAAATAAATGGGAAATTATTTAGATAGATGGGCTAGATATCTAATCAGGGTTGTACAGAATTAGCCCGAACCGGACCGAAATAACCCGGACCGGACCGACACTATCCCGGTCCGATCTCCGGTCCACAATATTTTCTTATTTCGGTTCCGGTCCGGTCCAAATCCGGTTTGGACCGGACCAGTTTTGTATATTTTAATATTTTTTATATAAATAATATATATAATAGTTATATTTCTAAGAAAAATAAATTAATATAATATTAAACTATACAATATATTAATTAGAATATAAATAAAATTAATTTTTTAATTATTAAAATAATATAAAATAAAAGAAGTAGAAATTCCGGTCTTCGGTCCAAGGTTTGAAAAATTACGGTCCAACCGATCCGGACCGGAAAAATCGGTCCGGTCGGGACTGGATGTACAACCCTATATCTAATCATTAAGAAAATATTGGGCCCAATGCCCCTTACTTGACAAGTGTTGTGGTTTTTAATCCTAAGTAGAACACTGTGTTTTTTTACCTTCTAACATTTGACGATCACAATATTTATCATCACTTGAAGATAACTTTTTATCTATACTAAATGACAATATTTTGTTATTATTTATTGCCAATAAATATTATCCATGAAACTGTTATCAAATACTCCCTCTGTCCCATAATATAGTATTTGTTTTCCTTATTTGGCGTCCCAAAATGTTATGTCTGTTTCCATTTATATCTTTAGTCTTATTATCCACATCAAATCACTTTTCTAAAAATCTACACCTAACTACTTTCTCTCTCCTTCCTTTTTACATCAATTTCCACACCTAATAACCTTTTATCTTCTCTCTCCTACATAAAAAAACACACTCTCTCACAATCTCTCTCTTTCACTTTTTCTTTCTCACTTCCTTAATTTTCATCGGAAAACGCAAACGGACACTTAATATTGGGAGGGAGGGAGTACTTAATAAATTTTCGTAGTGTTTTAAATTATTATTTAACAAGCTATATTTTTAGATTAGAAAATACAAATCACTATATAAAAAAAGGTTGTCCCCCTTAAAAGAGAAAATTGCCAAATTCGACGACTGAAATGGTGAAATTATTTGACAGGCGGACCATGTTGCGGAGCACAAAAGAGCTTCAGTGTTCGGAATCATAACGGGGATGGGTTCATGCGCTTTCGTTTGCGGCAATCTCTCCACTCGCTTCCTCTCTACACCCTCCACTTTCCAGGTTTATCTTCCTACTCATCTCCATATTGGATTTTCTCAGTGTTCATTTCTGGATTGTGTTTCAGGTGGCTGCCTCTGTCGGAGTTCTGGCTACAATGTACATGAAAATATTCTTATCAGAATCCGTTATTGTGGATAACACCAACTCCCTCAACTGTAATTTGCTTCAAGATTCTTCTTCGAAAAATAGGAATTTCTCCCAAGGGCTGCCGTCTCCCGGAGACATGCTCTCCTTGTTAAAGTCTAGGTTCGACAATTTTCCTTCAATACAAATGACTCTGATTTCAGTACTATATTTGTTCATATACTCATAGTAAAGCTCTTTTTTGGTTAAACAAAACTATGCAGCAAAGTGTTTTCCCAACTGGCTTTTGTTGCTTTTGTCAACAATCTGGGCGATGTTGGCCTTCACACATCGTTACTGGTACATTTCCCCTCTTTTTTACTGTTTTATTGGGAATTTTGAGTTTTCGACAGATCGAATATACTTCTCTCCTCATTTGCAGTACTATTTAAAAGCATGTTTTGACTTTGATAAAGATGAGTTTGCCAATTTAATGGTGATTGTTGGAATAGCAGGGAGTGTATCACAGGTCAGTTCTTGAACTTATTCTATTTCGAGTAATCATTTTCTTCGGGTACTGCATTTTGTGTAGTTAATCTTTTCAAGTTAATATTGCAGTTGGTTTTGATGCCTTTATTGGTACCTCTTGTTGGAGAAGAGAAGTTGCTCTCTGTGGCCCTTTTCTTCAACTGTGCACATGTAAGAGCTTTTTCTCCTTTACCTGTTTCATTATAATTTTGAAAATGGTACCAACAACGGTCATTGCTTTGTTTTTGAATCAGATGTTGCTCTACAGCACTGCTTGGTCATCTTGGGTAACTCTCATTTTCCTTTACTTGACAAGTCTAGTTTAATTTTGAATTTTGTAATAGTTGAATCAGTTAGTAGATGTTCCATAAATCCAACATGTATTCCATTGTATTTCGACAGGTTCCGTACTGCGCAGCTTTGCTGTCATGTTTTATAGTTTTCTCACATCCTTGTGTAAGTTTTATCAGTTTTAGTTCTTAAGCCTCTATAAGATGAATGTATTTCTGTCTGTATATAGTTGACCTGTCTCCTTGCCGGTACTGCAGCTAAGGAGCATTACATCCAAACAAGTTGGACCGAATGAGCAGGTATTTCGTAGCTCACAACTTAAATTAATTTGTTTCAGCTATTTTTTTCTTAAAATTCTTCTAGAATAAAACACTACTTTGTTAAATATAGGAAGTTATTAGATGTGACCAAAACTATAGCTCACAACTTGAATTAGTTTGTTTCAGCTAAAGGTTTCTAAAATTCTTTTAGAATAAGTGAATAACACACTATTTTGGTAAACATAGGAACTTATTGGACGTGGCCAAAACTATAGCCTTATAATCAGAAAAACACTCCATTCTTTTTAAATGTACTTGCTCTTGACTTATTATTGGATTGTCTATTACTTAAATGAAATAATCTGTTTGTGAACAGGGGAAGGCTCAGGGATGCATTTCAGGCATAAACTCATTGGCAAATGTGATGTCTCCCTTGGTTTTTAGCCCTCTCACAGGTGAATAAACTTCGAACTGTGTTCAGTCAGCAGACCTCAACATTATTTATGTAAACTAAAGATGTGCCTTTATCCTCTTTCAGCTTTATTCTTGTCCAAAGATTCACCCTTCCAATTTCCAGGTTTTAGTATCATGTTGGCTGGATTTGTTGTGGTGAGTGCTCTTCACACTCTAAAATACAAATTTATCCCCGACCACAAGTTATATCTTCTCTTTGTTCTCTTTAGGCTATAGAACCTCTCTCTCTTGTTAGTGGCAATTTAAACATGCACATTTGGATTCATACATCGTGTTCAGAAACAGTTACCTGGATATCCAATCGTATAACTTTGTGAACATAAAACTGTTGCTCATTTAGTTGCTAGACTAACACCCTTAGAGAGTTATTCATATGTATGGTGAGCTGCTGCTTTACCTGGCTTATAAATGCTTAACATTTATGCCAAGCAAGGATTACGAGCAGAAACGTGAGGTTGCTACGATATTCTGACTTCTTACTTTGACTATCTTTTTTCTTTCATGCATAGCTTTTGTATATGATGTGTGTATGATGTATTCACATTGTTATGATTCTTCGTTGCAGTTGATAGCTTTTGCACAGAGCCTAATGATAAGGTCTATTGGTGGAGAGCTCTGTGGAGACAGGTGCACTATCGTGATTGTAGAATAGCCTTTCGAGATGTTTATTTTATCAGGATGCCCATATACAAGTATATATGTTGCTTTCTTCGACACGGCAAAAGCAAACCTCAATATGTAATATACATGCTTGCGGGGAAAGGAAAGAAAGATGTGGAAAATTAGATGGAATATCAACACCACCTTGGATAATTTAATTGCCTTGCAAAATAGAAACCAAAGAAGGCAGAACTCACATATGGGATAGCTAAACCACTCAAGTGAAGTAATTGTTGTTATGTTGTCCCTCTAAATTACTTCTATGTTGTTATTCAACCCTCTTATTCTAACGATTTTTCCAAGTTATAAGTTAAGGCCTCCAAATATAAAAAGATTGTGTCATATTTTTGAGGATTTCATCGAGGGTGTGATTTGGGTGAGAACAGTTTTTAAAGTGAGAACGTGAGAATGACTGATGTTCATCAAAATGTACTCAAATGATCATCAATAATTTTGATGCACATATAAGTTTTTAGTCGAATGTTTTTCAGTTTCTCAATAATTGTTTTTAAAAAAATGAATGTTCTTCAATTTTTGTATGTTTTTAAGTTTGTCAACAAATATGCATCAAATTAATAGTAAATGTTCACCAATTTACTACTAAATGTTCATCATTCTATCATTCTCATTTTAAAGTTTATTTTCACCAGATACATTTTCTTTTATTAATCTTTTATAATGATGTGTTTATCCCTTTTTAATTTAAGATTGAGTTTTAATTATTGTATGCTTAACATGTGTCCTTAAACCTGAAAACTTCATTTCATATACACATTACAATTTTTAGAAGGGTTTGGTTGAAGAACTTTTTCCCCGTACACCTGAAAAACCGTTTCTCTTTATCATTCAATTGTGCCTTTAAACCCTCTTTTTTAAGCGGGTACAATAGATGCACCCTTTTTTCGTTGATAGATACACTCATTTTTAAATAAAGACAAAAATATCCTAATTTCAATTTGGAACTAGTAGAGAGTCCTAATTTTCATCGGGAACTAGTAGAAAAAACATTACTTCTTCTTACTACGGTACAAGGCGGTCTTCCCCTTCCCCTTCGAAACCGGAACCAATAGTTCTCTCTTCATCTTCCTGCACCGGAACCTACGCTTCCTTCTCTCCCTTCCAGCGATGAAAACGCGCGGTGGTGATATAAAAGGCGGCCGTGGAAGCGGCATAAACTCATTGGTAAGCAAGTCCCATGATTAGCTAATTTGGGGTTTGTATTTGTCAAATTTGAAATTAGGATTTATTATGTCTATACGACGTTGGTGTTTATACCGATCATCCTGTACCTTCTCATACTTGCCTAGAAGATAGCGATACAAAAATTTATAAACAAAAATGCTTACCAACATGGAAGAATTCTTTGTGAGGGAGGAAGAAGAAGGACTTCAACGATAATACTCAAGAGCTGATTGAAAATTGACTATGAAAATGACGATTTGATTTGTTATCGAGATTTTTGATTTTTTTAATATAAAGGCTACTCCTAATTCTCAGTGGGAAGTGGGAGTATTAAATTTACTCCTAGTTCCCGGTGGGAAGTGAGAGTATTAAATTTACTCCTAATTTGGTAATTCTCAATGGTAAGTAAAATCATTATATTTACTCCTCATTTCGAACGGGGAGTGAAAAATCTAGTACTAGTCCCCAATAGGAACTAGTACATGAAAGTTGGATCTGAAAATAATAATCGTGATAATAAGGAAAAAAAAGGGTACATATAACAACACCCTTTTTAAGCCCTTTTTACGACCAAAAAAACAGATTTATCATTCAATCAATTGGATAGGAAGCATGAGCCAAAATACCGATATTGTTATAATATTTTCTACGAATTTATATATTTATATGGAAAATACAATAAATTTAACTTAAAATCTTGTCTCATCTCGCAATCTCTCGTTCCCGTAAGAATAACTTCACCAGCCCATCTCACATCAAATCAGGCTCTCTTCACCGAATGAATCTATTCAATTGAAGTTGTGTTACATTTTTATTTTTATGATCGATGTGTATTTACATATGCAACATAAGTTTAGAATTAGATCACCATTGGCGCGCATAGGTTACACAACATTTAAGAATATCGTTGCAAATAATTTTAGACTTTTTATCATTTTTTTTAACAAACCAAAACCAAAACAAAAAAGAATGTAAAAGAAAGCTAAACAAAAAGCCTATTTATGCAGGACCCAAAAAGATACAAAACTCATGCCTAAAAAGAGAAATCAACGCATTGGACGGTTCCATTGATTTTTTTCAGTTTTTATGTAAGTACCCCAAATCACTATATTTTTTAGCTTTCTACCCTAGTTTGATAAACCTTAGCAAACTATCCTTTTTACATTTCAAAATCGTCAACACACTCAAAAAGCATACTATAAAAATTGTAACACACTTAAAAAATGTCAACACGCTCAAATATATTATCAACACACTCGAAAAGGTGTCAACACACTCAAAATAACTGCCAACACATTAAAAAAAGTTATCAACACACTAAAAATTGTTAATACATTTAAAAATTGTTCACGCACTAAAAAATAAGTCAACACACTAAAATAATTGTAAACACACTTAAAAAAACTATCTAAGACACTCAAAAATATTGCCAACCCACTTTGAAAAACCTATCAACACACTAAAAAAATGTCAATACACTAAAAACAACTGTCAACACACTAAACAATCTGTCAACACACCAAAAACCTATCAACACACTCAAAAACAATTGTTAAAATATTGCCAACACGCTAAATTTTTTGTCAACAAACTTAAAAAACCGTCACACTTAAAAAAACTGTCAACACACTAAAAAATTTGTCTACACTAAAAAATTTGTCAACAGACTTAACAAATTTTCAACACACTAATTTTTTTTGTCTAACACACTAAAAAAGATAGTAACACTTTAATAATAATGTCAACAACACTAATAAATTGGCAATGATAATATTTAAATTGTCAACATCTTTAATAAAGTATCGGTAATTATAGTTATAGGAGGTTTTCGATGAAAATATATCTTATGGTGTTAAATGCAAATCACTTTAATTTTGAACATTATTATTTTATATGTGAATATGCGACGGTGAATTCTTGTATGCTCCCCTTGTTTTAAGATTTTTTTGTTTTGTATTCCAAATTGTTTTAATGTTGTTCTTGCTGCAAGAATATTGAATGTTACACTTGTGTTGCCTCATCGAATTGGATGCCAATTCCCTTTGGCGTGATGACAGATATACTACTCCTTGCTACGTCCTTCGGCGAACCATGTATGACACTCAACTTCTTCGATTGAGATCCTTGTCTCAGGATTCGTGTCGATGGGGGCAAGAGAGTAAGTCTTGCAGATCCGATGAGATCCACGATGAACATTTCAACTTTCCTCGGTAGATTTTCCGATACAATTCCAGAACATTCTCATCGTAGAACGGTAGATCTTTGGCGCCACGTATGCTAGTGTGTCGCACAACGTTTGGAGAAGGTTGTTATGAACGAAATTGAAATCAATCAAATATGAAATCAGAATGAAATTTTTACGAGAAATCGAAATGAAATTTTTACGAGAAATCGAAATCAAATCTGGAAGAAGACCTCTACGGCGGAGACGGAGATCGGGTTGGCTTTCTCCTCTGCCTCTTGGCGGATGAATTGAACTATTTGTGGATCTGCTTGGATAAGTCGCCCTCTCTCATGATTCTAGGATTGAAGTCTCACATATTTGAATGAATTATGTGGGAGGAAGAATGAAGAGGTTGAAGAGAGGCTAAATTGGGATTGCGCTAGGGAATGGATGACTACTGAATTTCATGAATCCGAGCTTTAATATTCTTTTGTTCAGTATATATATCTGCCTTAAAATACTAAAGCAGAGAACAAGTCTGTGTTAAAAATTGCGTCACTTGGCTTTCTATTTATCTGACAAGTGGCAATGTCGAGAGTCGACACGTATACAAAATAGTTTCAGCATCTCTTCACGTTCTTCTTCTCTTCCGTGTTCTTCTGAGCTCTCCGCCCCCATCTTCTTTGCAACCGCTTAACCTTTCAACTGCATCAGATGGAGGTTACCGATAACTCCTTACTTTCTAATTTTCTTTTTTGCAATTTGAAGTCTCAACCGAATTTGAAGCGTTAAAAATTAGGATTGAAAGCCAAAAATCTTCTAGAGAGTTGAAAGCCACAAAAAGCAAACGCAATTGAGACTTGAGAGTTATAATATTGGGGAGGGTTGTTGGGTGGAACTGGATGCAGTGTCGAGGTTTAGAGCTAGATGTGTTGGGTTTGTGGTGGGAAAAGGGAAGGAGTTTTGGGTGGTGGGCGGACATGGGCTCTCGAGGACTGTTTCTAGGGTGTTTCCGGTGGATAAGTATTACAGAGATACGGTGGTGATGAAGCATAGTCATGGTGGCGGGCGGAGGTGGAGGGAGGTTTTGGAAATGGGACGAAGCAGATAGGAGGCAGCTGTTAAAGATTGTTTTTTAGGTGAGTTTTGTTTCATTCCAGATTTCTACAAGGTGAGTTTTATTTCATTGTCTTGAGAAATCTTTCGTTAAGTTGACTATTTTGCTCACTCTCTGGGTTTTTGCGCAGGGTAATGTTTATCATGAGCTATATGAGTTGATAGTGTGTTAGCACTCTCTGATGATTAATAGAAATTCTTTTTACGGCGTGAGTCTTTGGTACCCTTGCTCACAAAATCAGTACCTATTGTAGAATTTGGATTGATTGTGAATTCTATCTGTTTGTTTTGTTTTAATTGGCTCATCTAAAGTTGGATTAGAAATTGGGTTATCCATTTCTGATGCAGGTTACAAACCTTATCATTTAGATTTCATTTGTCATATGTTTTTCAGTTTCTTAACAGTAACTAATCATAGCATCTTGTAGGTCACATGATAATTATTTATTGCTTTTGAAATTGTAGGATATGAATTAGATTTTGATGTCTAATTTAATATGGACAACATCAAGAGTTCTAAGATAGATGGTTCCACTCGAGAGTTTTAAATCGATTGTTGTCTTCTATTTAAATCTTTGAACTTGAGGTCTCAAAGTTTCTATACCTCCCGTACTTTGTTTTTCTTTCTACAACAACAAACACTTTAAACATTGGCAAGGCTAATTATTTGGCATGACATTTCAGGTATAACATGGCTTTAAACCGTTGGCTGAGGAGATGTGTGCATTCCAAGATAAACCTTAGACAACAAACCTTTTCAAGGAGTCCAAAGGCCTAGCCTGAATTCTGTGCTGACTTTGGGATTTAAGTTATTGTGCATTGCTTTGACAGAGCAACAACACGAGGTAACTGCTTTTAATGATTTGGTGCAGAACGTTTACCTCTGAGAGTGAATTTTCCTTTTTGTTCTTACTTCCTTCACTTGCATGTGAGTAATCTAATGATTTGGAGGCTTGAGAATTCATATGGTAAACCAATGAAAATAATATAGGCATCGAACTGATTCTTTTTTATGATTAAAACTTTGTGTTGTTCTTTTCTACTAACTCATAGTTATATGTAAGTGATGAAAGTAATTTGAACTATTGTTGGCAATTTGGTTTTCTGGATAGTTAGATGATGTGAACTTGGTTTTTGAGGTAAGTGGTCTTCTGCTTTAGTAGTTGGTTGTTGAGAAGCATTCTCAAGTGATTGGGTTGTTTAAAGACCCAATATTTATGGATCTCCAGAGGCTATGCAATTTCCCATCTACTCTATTTCATTTTTCTCAGTTATGCCCTGTTTATATTTGATATTGTTCAGGGACAAGATTGGGTAGACTTGGAAATGAGTATGATATGGTCTAGGATATCGTTGACAATCTGTGCACCTTAAATCTGTTCAGCTTAGTCATATTTGAAGTATGGAGTAATATGGTCTAGGATCATATCTTTGTTTGACATTATGATTGTTCTACTTAAAAGGCTGCATTTGCTTGCAAGAAGGAAAAAAGTTTTTATTTCATGCTTCTTAAATCTATTCAGAATAATTCCCTCTCTCAGTCTTATCTTTTAGGCAACTTTTTTGTGAGTTCTAGAAAACTCAAAATACAAGTCCATCTTCAATTTTTTATCAAGACTTTTTAACTCTTCTTATCTCCTTTTACTGGAATTGGTTTGTATTTTTTGTAGTGACAATGAGAGGAGCAAGCACAGTTTAAACGGAAATGAAAAAAAGCATGAAATTCTTCAAGCAGCTTTGTGACTTCTCGCACCTAAGAAGCAAAAGGATAAATACGAAAGTGAATATCGAAACGGCTTTGCTGCAATGGATGGAAGAGGGTCTGTAGCGCCTCTCAGGAAGGGGTTAAGGACAAGCCAAAAGCACTCCACCCCATACGGAAGTTCTAATATACGGGTCAAGTTTAATATTATGGAAATAAATTCAAATCATGTACTCCGGACCCGTGCATGGCACGGGGACTACACTAGTTTCTTTATTATGGGAGGGATATAAAGCTGATGTTCAAGAAAGGATTGTAAAAAATCACTTGAGTTTGTTAGGTGAAATAGGTTATAAATGGTTTGTTGTTTATAAAGTGTTTATTGTTTATAAATATGTTTCGGTAAAAAGATAGTTTTTATTGAAATTTGTGTAGATTATTTAGAATGTGTGAGTAGGAAGAAAAAGATAAAATTATATTTATTACACGTTTTACGAAATCATGAAAATGAGTTTTTGAAAAAAAGTAGTTTATAAAAAACAAACTAATTTATAAACTAGTTGCCAAACAAAGTCAAGTTTAGTAACATCATGGGTAATGGATCTAAACTCATTTCTTCAACCTACTTAGGTATATGGATACAAATTTTGTAAAGGCTTAAAATTAATTTTAGACTTTTTTTTATTTTAATATGATGGTTTATAAAGATCACAATTAATAATATATCTGGTATATCATTGATTTGTTGATTGTTAACTAAGTAACTAGTGAGTTCCAACAATCCAACGTTCTTATCCCGCAACCACAATGTCATAAGCAACGCACGTCCCCTTGAGTAATGAAACACTCTTTGTAAATAGACTCACAAGAGGACTGAGCGGGATAATTTCATGTGGTCTGATATATTAATGAGAAAAACATGCTTACAATTGACTCATCTAAATGTTTAAAAAGCCGCGACGTAGTGCAACATGTAGTTCTAGAAATTACTTAGCCCACTAAGAGATAATTATGGATTCTAGATGAAAATAAGGCAATTGTCTTTCACTAACTAGAAACTAGGAAATGACTGTGACTGACTTGACTAATTTAAAACAACAACATACTCAATAATGGAAATAAGGAAAGAACTATGGATTATGTAAATAGAGTAAACCTGATTTGTATATAGGTTAACCGGTTCATACACTTGTATATATAACTAAACCAACTCTACAATTCGTAATCTTGCCCCGGGTTTGGGGTGTTACACCTTTCTCTTCGATTTCTCTCTTCTTGGAGTTGTGATTCAGTTCCTTCACATGGTATCAGAGTGACACGATTCGTAATCTTTCTTTCCGCAAACATCTGTTCAAATAGATTCTAGAGGTATACCGGGGGATGCGACTCGATCAAGAACGAAGAATTCCTAACGAGCAACTTTCATCCATTAGGTTTGTCGAATTCGGAAACTTCTTTCGTTCAAGCTTGATGGATTAAACAGTTTCAATTGGAGCCAAAGTGTGAAGATGGCGCTCAGAGCAAAGTTAAAATTAGGTTTTATCGATGGTACGTGCAAGAAATCTCATATTGGAAACTTTTATTGTTAGAGGTGGATTAGAATAGACTATATGGTCAGATACTGGATCATAAATCCGATGGAACTTAGTATTTCGAGTACTTTTCGCTGTGTTGATTCGCCGAAACATCTTTGGGATGAGCTGGTTGGAAGATTTGGACAAACTAATGGTCCATTTCTCTATCAACTACAGAGGAAATTGAACACGATCTAGCAAGGTAATTCTTCTGTTGGTGAATACTTTAGGCAGATCAAAGAATTTTGCGATATTCAAAATCTTGATGGAATCTCTGCGTGTGAATGTGGTAGTCTTGAAGCACATGTCATTGCGATTTGATGAAAAAATCCTTGAGAAGGATTCTAGGGCAAGATTGATTCAATTCTTGATGGGATTCAATGCGGATTTTGAGAGAATTCATAGTAATTTGTTGGCTTATTAAACTATGCCTACTGTAAATAGGGTATACTATTTGGTTCAACATGATGAGAGCAAATGCAAGTGACAAATGAGAGTATTGTGATTCATGCTTGAAGGTTTAATGTGAACATAAAGGGTGAAAATAAATACAATGACAACAAGAATTCTAATCAAAGGCAAAGGGGCAAAGATTCTAGGAACCGTGATTAAATAAGAGGTCGCGGTGAGAAAAGATGTGATTATGCAACAAAAAAGGACATATCAGGATCACTTGATATCAGTTGCATGGTGTTTCTAGAGAAAGGCAAGTCAGATACCTGGAGAAAGTTAGCTTCACATGTATGATAGTCCTATTGACATGCTTAGAGAAGATTTTTCCATGGTTGATGCAGTTTGCAAAGAAGTGATGAAGAAAGAGAGATGTTGATGAGGCTAAAGCCGACGTGCCTCAAAATAAACCTTAAACATCTAACTAATGTAGCATTGGTAAGTAAGGGTCGAATCCCACAGAGAATCAAGCTAAATATCATGATTGCAAAATCATTCACCAATTGATAACAGAGACTCATTCACCAATTGATAACAGAGACAAAAGAAGGATTTTTATTGTGGTAATATATCTAAGAAAATAACAAAAAGATAATATGTCTGCCTAGACAAATATCCACTTTCAGTTTGTCAGGACGATCATAGATATCTCAAGTTCATTCAATCCTATGGTTGTTCCTATTCCGAAAGACATTATTATCAGCGCAACCCGCCCTGATAATACTAACTATTAAAAAACCTGAAGACCTTTAAGATTCAATTAATAGATGCATTAAGCATAGGAATTAAGCATGATAGATGCAATTCAGACAACCCGTCAGTATTAGCATGCAATTAATTCTCACTCACAAATAGACACTGCAACCCGCCCATGTAAACTTTTTTTTTGCCACTACATAAAGATCGAACACGGAATAACTAAATCCTAGCATACAATGAATACAACAACCAGTAGGTGATAAGAGTTCCAACCCAGAATACTATCCTAGCAAGGCTCGTAGATTCAATCTCATAAGCACAAGAGAATTAACATAGTCCAAATAGGAAATAAAACAAGAGTTTAGAGTCTCACAACCAAATAAAAGCGAAAGATTTAATTGTTTAGCACAAAAAAAGTAAAGGGAAAAGGGTTTGAGAAGAAGACTCTCTAAACCTAAATCTAAGCAATATATAAAAAATATAATCCGAAAAATACGGTAAAAGATAATCATAAAACGAAATGAGGAAAATAAGGAAAGGAAATAAAATAAACTAAGAAATCTCGTAAACAAATCGGATCAATCCTGAAGTCGGTTGCTCAAACTGAGTTGAGCTCCTTGTTCCAATTAATTCAACGTGGGCTGCTCATCAGAACTATTTGTGTCCAATACACCTTTTGGAACTGAAACTTAGGTTTGTAAACCTGTTTATTAAACATTGTGTAAATACCCCTCCCCACACCACACCCTCCTTCGTCTCTGCAACATAGTCAACATATTCCTCATCACCGCTACACCATCATTGGAGCTCCATCGTTGTTGCGATAAACCTCTAAGCGCCGAGCTTCTCCAATGGAAGAGGTCACTCACCAGAATCAACGCTCTGGATGATTAGTACTTCGGTTACGAGCCTCCACGGAAGTCTTTCGTCTCTACAACACAGTCAACGTATTCCTCATCATCGCTACACCATCGTTGGAGCTCCATCGCTGCTGCAATAAACCTCCAGGCGCCGAGCTTTTCCATTGGAAGAGGTCACTCGCCGGAACCAACGCTCTGAATGACTAGTACTTCAGCTACGAGCCTCCACGGAAGTCTCCTGGCGGGAAGCCTTTGTTTCCTAATACTTTCGTTTTGGAATCCAGGATTGAGACTTTGGTATTTGTACAGATCAAAGGTAGATTATAAGGTGGAAAACTATATACTCCATCATATGTTGCCCGTGTGAATTTACTGGTTCATGGGGCTGGTAGCCTGGTAGTGCTATAACTGTTTCTGCAAATCTGTCTGGTCTATGGAGCTCTTTTGCAGCAACAACTGTAGGAAATGAATGGTTGTTGACAAGTTGAAAATAATTATAAAACATTAAAAATATGGTTGCAGTCTAATATTTATATAGGTATGCTCTTCCTTGGTGGAGGCAAAAGGAAATCAATTCCAAAGAGAAGAGATCATAAGTGTTGCTGACAAGCTGAAAAAAGTGTTGACAGTTAAAAAAGTGGTGTAGACAGTTTATTGGTATTGTTGACACTTTATTGGTATGTATTGTTGACATATTCATTAGGGTTCTTGAAAAGTTATAAGAAGTGTTGACAATTTACAAAGCGGTGTTGACAGTTTACAAAGTGCCGTTGACAGTTTATTAGTGTTGTTGACACTTTTATGAGTATTGTTGACATATTCATTAGGGTTTTTGACAGTTTAAAAAGTGGTGTTGACTGTTTATTAGTGTTGTTGACACTTTTATTGGTATTGTTTATTATTATTATTGTTGACACTTTTATTATTATTGTTGACACATTTATTGTTATTGTTGACATATTCATTAGGGTTGTTGACAGTTTAAAAAGTGTGTGTTGTTAGTTTATTAGTGTTGTTGACACCTATATTAATCTTGTTGACAGATTCATTAGGGTTGTTGACAGAATTGTTAGTCTTGTTGACAAACTGTTTAGGGTTGTTGACACTTTAATTGGGTTGTTGATAAGTTTCTTACTTTTGTTGACGAGAATATTAGTATTATTAACAATTTATAATTTAAAAAAGTGTGTTAACAGTTTATATATTATAAAAAATGAGCACTGTTAACAATTTATAATATATCAAAATGAGCCGTATTGACATTGTTGAATTTACCAAAAACATACAAACTCTGTTGAGTGTTGACAGTTATAATTCATATAAAAAAACATACTTACATTTTAGAGTAGTGTTTATGAATTGCACTCAGCATTGTCAACACGATCAATGAACTCTCCTCAGTCTTCGGGAACTGCACTGAGGTCATTCCCAAGCACCTTATTCCCAAACGTCAATGAACTCTCCTCAGTTGGAAGTTGTAGAGCAAGCTGCAACAACTTCTTCTCATTGTGTGAGCATTGTCAAAACGATCCAACTCCATCCCCAAAACACAGTCTGTTTCGGTTTGAGCAAATACCTGCATCCTACCAGCTGGTTGTTTTCCTTCCACTCTCGGGCTTCCATGACGTTGGACAAAAATAAGGTTCTTCAGAACCTCTACTTCCATCCAGTTGAGCATCATCAAGTTCAAATTACAGAGTCAGATATACACTGACTTGTGAACACGCTCTGAACCTGTCAGATCAACCATTATTAATTTGCTTTTTCATACTAGAGGCACATTACAACCCTTGACCGAGTTAGAGTCACTTTCATCTTCACTGGAAGAAGCCTCACCTCCTCGAACAAACCTTCTAATTTGTACTTGCAAGACTCAAGTCGATCTGTCAACGAGTTTATAAATCCACATCAGAACAAATTCATGAAACTCATAAAACCAATTGAGAACCCCCAAAATGAGCAAAGAACATTCAATCGACCATTAATTAGGTATATTAGAACTCACCACATGCCGAAACTCCTCCACCAAACCATCGATTGGAGAAAGAGTTGGACCACTCAACCGGGAACAAAACCAATTGAGAACAAAAAGCGAGGCCAAACGAATCCTCTCTCGAACTTCTTCAGAATCGGATTGAATTTTCCTTGGGTTTGAGAAGACGACATTACCTACGCCGATTCTCTAATTGAAGTTCAATTTTCATGGCGAAGACTAAGCCTGGAAAGAAAGACTTGGATTCCTACACAATCAAAGGCACCAACCAAGTCGTCAGACGTATGCACTCATCTCCCTTTTTTCCTTTTCTATTAGCCTCTTTCTTTCTGGTTTATATTCTGGGTTTGTGTACTTTTCACTGTGATTCGTTTGAGAAATTTGAAGTTCACCGACTTAGGGTTTCAATATGCTTGTTTAAATGTTTATGGTAGCTGGCAGCTGTGTGTTAATGCGTCCAGAAGAGCGATGCAAGTCTTGCAATCACTTACATCGATTTTCTGGTGTTTAGTGTAAACATTCCAATTACTAGGAATACATATAAAAAAATTGACAGCAAACATAGCAGTGTGCTCAGTGTATTTATTTACTCAAATGCTAAGGAAGCAAATGCCACAGGATTTAGATCTATTTTGAAGCTTCCATTTAGCCACATGATGAGAAAAATAATAGTAAAAAGATTTGACCCTAAGCTCATGTTTACTTGGATATAAAACTGTAATTATGTCATACAAAGAACGGATACTCAGATTGTGGATCAATTTAGACTTCCTGGACCGACTGATTTCAAGATTTTGCAAGGCTTCATCATAAAGGCAAGTAGTGATATTTTTTGCCTTGACCGTAGTGAATATAAAGATCTTCATTTACCCAAATTTGTAGGCCAATACATGAACATTGCTGATACAAAAGGATTGAACAAACATTAGTATAAGATCAAACATGAGATTGCAAGAATTCTGATGCCAAGCAAGACCAAATCTCTTGGGAATATAATAAGAAGGAAACTACTTGTAAAACCATGTTGAGAGTTGAGATACTTGAATGTTGATTATGTTGCAGTAGAAGCATAGAATAAGAAGTTTGTCTTTTGACCATATCTCCTGGAAGATCAGCACCCAGATCATTATGGGTTCACTATTGTTATTTGGAAATTAATTTCTAATTTATCTTTGTATTCTTTATTCGATTTTTTATTAGGCTATATAGGAGAGAATGAAACTTCCGTTTGTGCAAATTTACTAGAGTCCATGTTGGAATCTCTTTAAGGTTTTAGGAGCCATTTTTATTTATATTCAGGATATGTGGTACATATATGAGAGATACCCAAATTTGTAGACCAATACATGAACATTGTTGATACAAAAGGATTGAACAAACATTAGTGTGTGTACTCATGCTTTTAATTCACCTAATGCTTTTAATTCACCGCACATAAATCCACAATCATCTTTCTTGAACAGGTTCAATTTATACTCATGTATATCGGATTTTAAATTCTCACATTGGCATTGCAGGGGAGAGATTTAAGCATATCGGAGAAGACAAGTTACTTGGTTTTCATGATTAATGCCTTTCAGATACACTTTATTTTATTTTCGTTTGTCCTCTCGCCCTGGTCTCCTTGTACTTCCTACTGAAGTTTCCTCCTAAGCTTAGATTAGTTGAAAACTTGAAATTCTATTATTCTTGTATGATTGTCATAGAAAATAATGCAATACATTTTATAACAAACATTGGTTACATTAGAGCAACAAAGCTGTGATTATGGTCAATCTAAGGCATATCTCATTACTGTCAAATGAATATATTATGAAGAAAAAGCCTGTGGCATGTAATTGTTTTTGTATCCATTAAATCTTCTGGCGCTCGATATTTCAGTTACTTAGGGTCTATACAAGCTATTCATTATATCTGTGCAAAAACATGTTCATGATTTTTTAAACAACTTATAGGCTAATCCGCTCCTTGCATACATATTGTCTATACCACTTTTTTCCGACAGAGTCTCGAAGACCAAATTGTAAGTGAGACTGTCCTGAAGCTGTCAAGCCTACAATCTTGGAATTGTTTATCTCATGGTCGTTTTCAGGTAATTATAGAACTTAAACTCAGTTACGTTTGATATGGATTTTGTCCATACTATCATATTCATGGTGAATCTGTGTCTTGAACTGCAGATGGAGCTATGTCTTAATCCAGGTCTAATTAAAAAATGGAAGAGAATGATTAAAAGAGAGGCTAAGGAGGCGAGGAAGCAGGGGCAAGAGAATTTTGACCCTGCAAATTCAGTGGAAGTAAAGTTCTTGAGAAGCCTCATTCTAGAGTTTTTGGAGGTATGTTCTGAACTTGAAGATCTACAACCAATTTGTATGCAGTAGTTGGCAAATGTATCACCTTGTATGTTCTGTTTGCAGATAATGGATTCTCAGGTATTTCCCCAAGGAGATCATGATAATTCAGATGCAGTTACTAATGGTTTTCAGGGAGTTGATGCTTGCATCTTATATTGTGAGAGATTCATGGAATTTCTGATTGATTTGTTGAGCCAACTTCCAACGAGAAGGTGAGTGGAATGTTTGTATATGGAGACATTCTTTGTATTTTTAATGAGTATCCTGCATCATCGATTAACTACTTTCAAAGTTTCTACAACACAAGTTGCAATCAACTGAGGAATTCACCTTAATTTTGATAAATTTATGTGAAGTGTCATATCTCCTCATATGGTGCACATGTCCATTTATAGAATCAGTTATATGGTGGAGAGAGGTCAGTTAACAAACTGGGTCTACTACTACTTTGTTTATTAATGATGACTCCACTACTACTTTGTTTATTACCTCGAAGCTTGTATGCTGAACGCCTTCTTTTCAAAATATTTTCTTCATAGATTCTCTAGGAGATTCTCATTGTGGTTAGTGTCATATCCGGGGATTCGATGTTCAAGTTTTTGGCATGGGCAGATAGACTACGAAGAGTTTGATGCAATGATGAGGAAGGATGACTTGGAGATTGAAAAATGGACCATGAGAGGTGACCTTAAATTAGTGGGTGATGTAGGAAATGGGAAGGTTGCTTACATAGATACCGAAGGAACATTGTATCCTTTACTGTTGTCTGTCTGTTTAAATTAAGAGTAAACATTGAGGCAAAATGACATTTCTTATCAGATCATTTATGCACGAGCATATACCTATGACTAAGCATAACCTTCTCCTTGGTGTGGCTGCAAAAAATTGTCTGAAGAACCTTTTAGACTACTGGTGAGTTTCTGTTCCTGGATTTCTGCTACCGGTGACTGACAATTTCAGTGTCCTTAAATCTGATTTGTACTTCATTGGAATCCATAGATTGTAGATTCAGTGATTGCTCTATTCCGGGTAGATTTCTCAGGAAGAGGAGAGCTTGCTGACCGCCAGTGAATACTCAAACATCCTACTCCTTAATTTTTATTTTCAAGTAAAGCTTTTATCTAAATGTTTTCTTTGCAGCAAAAACTGGCTCAAATGCTCCCCCGTTTGATCAAGATAGCTGAAGAATTCTATGCGGCGGTCTACATGACCAATCAAGGTACTTCCCAGTTCCCACATAATTCCTCTCACCTTCTAGAGAACCTACAGTGTATTAATGGTATAAGCATTGATTTTGGCTTAACAGAGAAAAATTGAATTAAGTTTGTTCAATTTATAGATAGATTTATTCTTTTCTTTGTCTTGAATTAAGTTTGCTTTTTGAGACCGTTGCTATCCAAATTATTAAGAACAGAGGAAAATTGAATTGCAGATGAAACTCAGCCACCAATCCATCGTGTTGGTGAGAAATCTATGGTTTGGCTGAGTAAATTTCTTGGAGGTTCAAATTCTAGGGTTTGTAAGGGCCACTCCCATTCCCATGGACGGTATGAGGAAGCTTCCAATCTTGCAAACCCTAGACAGTTGGTAAAGTCAAAAAAATGGTGGTTGCCCCAGGCTGCCCTAATGACTTCGCCAAAGAGATGGGCATCCGTCGTTGAATCTCCAACATGTAATTACTTCGCCATCTCTTTCCTGATCTTGATTGTAGTTCACAAATGTCGGTTTGTTTTGATATAACAAAGCTGATCTGATATTCATGTTCATGATTGTAGATTTCATCATAGATACTTAATGTGAGGATCATATGAGCAGTCATTTGCATTTGTTAATAATTTTCTAGGAAATTATGTGGCTGAAATTTTATAATTTGTTCCTATTGATTTCTCAGGAATACACACCATGATAGGACCCTTCCTTATCAGTGAGCCTCTGTATGTTACTTTTCATTCTCTAATTTCACAGTATATACATTGGTTGATATTTTTTATTCCATGCTAAATTCACATCAGAAATTTATTTTCCAGGATCCTCTTTGGCTACGAATACCCATCTTAGAAGTGTTTGAAAACCATAGAGAGGAATAAGCCATAATTGAGCAAATTTGTTTTTGGTGTCCGTATTGGTATAATGCCATAGTACCTTGAGAGTTAGTACCTTGATCTAACTCTAATTTCTTCAATTTGATCAATTTAAGATTCTTGCTTTTACTTTCGTAAGGATCTTAGTAGCTTTGCTCGCGGTTTGTGAGCGTGTAGCTGATATTTTTATTTCATGGTACTTAAATCATAATCCATTTATCTGTTTTATGGATATGGATGGATTCAAATCTTGACGGAATCGAGAATTTGTTGCTCTGTAGGGTTCCAATGTACTGTGAAGCAAAACTTGCATTCTACATATATCTTTGGTACCCAAAAACAAAGGTATTTAATTTTATAATTTTATTAGACGCGTGATTCTTCAATGACCAACTCATATCTGGTTCCATTGTCAATTGGTTCAGGGAACAGTGCATGTGTATGATACCTACCACCAATGTTGCACCATATTTATACTTGAATTTTAATAAATCAGTGACATGATAATGCTCCTGTTGGTATTTTCTTCTTGAACGTACGAGCCTTCTACTCTCCAAATAATATATTTTGCACATACCGACTTGAGTGTGAAATTCCAATCTCACAGAACGTATGTCTCTTCTTTTCATTTAGTTCATGATAATAATTGTGATGATTTTAGTAAGTAGTCCACAATCTATAGTTCAAAAGTTGTCATTTCCAGTCAAATTTGCAAATAAGTAAACTGACACACCTCATATATTGGAGACAAGACTTGGCTAAAATATTAATTGTATGAAATTACCCTTACTTGACTTTCAAAGTTGCTAGATCATCTTAGCTTAAATATTAATTGTATGAAATTAAGTAATAACAGTTCCTGCCAAGCTTAAATATTATTAAGAGTTCTGAATTTTGTAGTTCTCTTATTACTTTCCTCAGTGTCGTGATCACTGAATTCCCGTGCAATTGTTTTTTGGTGATTAGGTTGCTGAAATTCGTGTCAACGACCTTTAATTTGGTGTGAATGTCACAAGTCTAATAGATATTGAAACTGTTAAAGGTATAAATGTTTCTTTGGCATAAATGTTTCTAGCATTTTTGCTTGGAATTGTAGGTAAATCTGATCTTTTTAAATCCTATAACTGCGCGTAAATCAGGCTTAGAGGTTTTTTTGTCACTTTTGGGCTCTTGGTTAGAGAAATTTTGTTACTCTGTTGTCTTTATAATATGAGGCTTTGAGCAAGGTTTATTGAGCATTTTGTGCAGGTAATGTATTGTGATGTCAGTGCAGCAAAATTTAGTGGCGAGGTTAATGGTGTTTGTCTAATCTATTATGAGAAATGATTGCCTAGCATTTTGATTTCGATGGTTTATATTCTGATTATGATATGGTCATGTTCAATTGATAAATTGATTAATTTTCGGTGCTTGAGTGAATTTTTAGGGGATCTCTAAACAAAGATCCACATCCCCAAGTTATTTCATCACTAAAGACAAGAGGTAGTTCCTTTTTTTATTTATATTTTAGCTAAGTTGAACATATTTTAAATACAGTAGAGTGGTATGTGCATCACTGCATCAGAATAATTATAACAATAATTTGCTCAAGTCCATTTCCGTGTTTGTGATCATATGACTAAATCTTAAAATTTGGTGTTCTGTTGGAATCAAAGGCCATTAGAAGGTACCGATTTTCATCAACATACTAAAATAAATTCAGGTATTGTTCATTGTTCTAGATCATCTTTAAGCACGAATCCTTCTCAAGCATTCATATAATTTCGTAGTTATAACCTAGGCACTCAATTGTGAATTTTGAGTTAATTTTCATTAACTTAACTTTTGGGAATGTGGATTGTAAACTGGTTAGCTGATTTTTTACTTAATTAAGAGTATATGAAATAAAATGGTGGTCATTTGAGGGCTAAAATCCTACTTTTCGTTTTGTAGTTGTATGAGTATGATGATATAGCGAAAGTCAAGTTGTATGAAAAGGATAAAAGCTTACGTTTTTCTTTGTCTGACAATTAAAAGCAAGGTTACTGGTCATATAGAGAGCTTAGCTTTGATTTCGTCTTTTGACAAGTTGGGTACTGTCAAAAGGAAAGGGGGGTAATTTGACAGTACATGTCATTTAGTAGTAATTCTGTCGTTGCTGTGATTTTGAGGTATCCTGTTATAGTGCAGCGAGCACGAGGAAGAATTCAGCAATGGGGGATGTTTTACGGTTTACAAGTTGTGGTCAGTGATAATTCAGCAGTCGAGGTTCTCCCTGTCATTTGAATGTTGCAACTGCACCCTTTCTATTGCTGCGCAACTAAAGATGATATTTGTTTTCATTTCAGGGTGCCAATAATATATAACCATGTAATGTGGATAAAGAAATTTCTGGATACATAAAAGCAGAAGATGGGAGTGAATTTCTGGTGTGGAGGAAGGATTGTAAGCACCATTTATGATTCTATATTTTTATTTTCACATATGAATTAATACAAAGTTCTGATTATTCAGTTGATGCGTATTTGAGGGCCATGATATAGAGGTAGATGATAAATCAAGAATGTTGTCAAGCTAAAGAAGTAAGTGACTAATTAATCCAACCATTGGAGACGACACATTGTCATCTAATATCCATTCATCGTAATCTTTCCAGATTTGATTGTGTGCACTTGGTAAATTGTTGGTTTACTAACTGTGCAAGTTGTCTTACTAATTACTGCTCCCCCCTGACAATCATGTTCTCTCTCTGTTCCAGGATCTTGGAGATGATAAGAATGCCGCTGGAAAGTTCGTCGTTGTCTGGAACCAAATCATCAACAACTTCAGAGAAGAGGACTTAATAAGAAACAAGTATGGTCACAAGTATTGAACATGCTGAGTCATTTACATATTTGACTCTGTATTTCTCTCCATGGAAGCAGAACCATTGACATGCAGATTCTTTCATAAACAGGGAGATGGATTTGATGATGATACCTCTGTCATCAGAAATAGCTTCTGGTCAAATACGGTGGCCTGTCTTTCAGTTGAAAAATAAGGTAAGTTATGTGTATTAGATATTTTGACAATTAGCTTAGTTGGGTTCTAAAGCTCAAGTCTAACTTCATCAGTGCTCTTATACCAGTTCTCGGCAGCATTGACCATCACAACGAATTTTGTCGGGAAGGAAAGATCTTTTCAAGAAAATTGGAAAGGATATTCATGTCCTGTGCAGTAAAGGAATGCTATGATTTCCTGAAGCATATTCTTCATATCGTCATTGTTGGGGAGCTTGAGTTAAGGTAAGAAGGTGCATGCTTGAATAGTTCACTTTTTCTTAAGAGTCACTGCCTTACTATTTTGAGTTTCTCATCATTTTTCATCACTCAGAATCGTTACTGCTATATTGAATGAAATTGAGGAAAGCATTCGAAAGTCAAGTCTTCGTGAAGCCATACGAATGGTTGAGCTACCACAGTTGCGAGATAGATTCATCCAATTCCTTTAGAGTTACTCCCTCCGTCTAACTTTATAATTCGCTGGAGTCTTTCATGTTTGTAACATGCAACAACTTCGCAAAGGTGTTGTTGGTTTCGTCGACGGTCGTGTAAGAGATTCTTCTCCAGTGTCTTTTCCCAAACTGACGCTTGCAGATGTGAAGTGCGTTATGGGAGAAACTATCTGGTAAACCGGACCCCTGATATGGGTTCAACGAGCGAGTTATTCAGGTATGAAACCTTTGCTGAAAAGTATCAAATTGATAGCACCAGTTCTGTGTTTTCCTTAATAGAGTGATCAGATTGGCTTACTTTTTGTGGAAATGGGTCTATGACAATGAAATTCAGTATTTTCCAAATTGATAGCACCAGTTCTGTATTTTTTAGTCAACAATTTAAAAAAGAAGAAAAAATTGCTTGCAGTGAGAAAAATAGTGAATACGTGGTTTCCGTGGAGTGCAAATGCAAGCGCTAAGGTTTGTTTTTACCGCGAATAGCACACTATCAAAACAACTGCACAGTAACCCGTAACAAATGAATTCGTCAAATAAATGTCGGACACACAGAATAATATGAGATACAACTACAAAAACTACAAAAGTATATATTCACAAAACTCAAGAACGAGGAAAATGACATTAAAAAACATACCAACACACAGACAAAACAAACATACACCGTTAACAGTGGGTAGGCCATAAACAAACAAAAAACAATTACCAATACAATAAAGCATACGCAAATTGTTGTTGCCAGCTACAACGAAGACGGGCCACGGCCCCGGAGGGCTAGTATAACTTAATGAAGTATTTGTGTCCAATACACCTTTTGATACTAAATTTTAAACTAGTAAACCTCTTTATTAAACATTAACTAAATACCCCAATTCCTATCCAACACTGACGCGCTCCACTCCCCAC
The DNA here is from genome assembly GCA_029168935.1 of Oxyria digyna. Taxonomy (NCBI): domain Eukaryota; kingdom Viridiplantae; phylum Streptophyta; class Magnoliopsida; order Caryophyllales; family Polygonaceae; genus Oxyria; species Oxyria digyna. Next base: position 27,257,338 of record JAPVLV010000013.1, read on the forward strand.
CGCTTTCCCTTCTTCAATTTCTTCAATTCTCAAAGTAAACCTCCAGCTCCAGTCCTCCCTCAGATCCTTGCCCCTGCGATGATCTCAGATCCGTCGTCGGAAGAGAAATGGCTAGACGGCGACTTCTCCCTCTTCGTCTTCTCAGAGATCTGAGGAGTTCTGCGGTTCACAAACTCCGCAGGCTGAATCGGCATGCTTCCAGGCGAGTCGAGCGAGAAGCAGCGACGAAGAGGCGGAGAGATTTTCTTCTCACCTACAACGTTCTCGTTTCCGGGGATCGGAAGGTGAAGGAAGTGATATCCTGCAGAGATGAGGCGATTGCATCCTTCTTCGTCCGATTTCTGTGAAGGAGAGAGCGGAAGAGGATAATCTTCGCTTCAGAGGAGTGTTGTTTCCGTAGCGCGGAGGAGAAGGATCGGTGAACTCGATTTCGGCCATGGATTCTTCGTCGAGGTGAAGATGGGACAACCGGTGGTTGATGTATTCTTCTTCTTGAATTGAAACTTGTTGATCTGATTCTTGATGCAGTTCTTGTTCGCTCATATCCAGGAAGGAGTAACAATGGCGATTCTGTTTGGAGTTTTATAGAGATGAACTGCAATGCGTGGGGTACAATCTGGACTGTCCGATTTAACAATGTTGACAAGTTTTGTAAAGTGTTGACAATGTCGTCGTCTTCGCTCTTTTCAGATCTGGCTTCCACGCACCGGCGAGCTCGTTGGTGGAGATCTCTCTATCGCGAATCCACCATGAGAGCTCCAAAACTCAGAAGATCGATCCATTCCAGAGTATTCTTTCCCTCCCTTTCTTGCTCACTACCTGAAATGCTTATGGTTTCTCTGTCTTATGGTTTCTGTCTTATGGTTGATACCAAAGTCTAAACTGCAATAATTGTTTTCTAGTGAGAGATGATTGTTCATTTCTTCATAGCAGCTAGGCCGAAATCTGTGCAATGAAGCCGGAATTTAAATCCAAGGATTCAATCGAGTAAAACTTGTGTAGCTTTTTGCTTGAGATCTGGATCTGGAAACTTGTGTAGCTTTTTGCTTTGTACAGTATTACGTTTTGTATCTTCTTTTTTGTATCTTCTGTTTTCTATAAAGATGCTGAAGAAAACTAGATAGTGCTGATGGAGATGATGAAAAGAAGACGGCTTCAAGTTCGTTAGTGCACTTCATCTTCCATTTTAATCTCACTTTCTATGGCTGTTATTTACTTTGATTCTATAGCTTCTTCTTTAAACACTAAACTGTTAAAAGATGAGACTGACCAGAAATTAATTTTGACATTGTTGTGTTCAGATAGAGTGATTATGCTGCAGATGGAACTGTTTGATTTAGTTGATATTTTTGGTAATTCATAGTTTGTATGATATTTCACATTGTGGCATTGATCATAGACAAAGCGATTTCATCTGTTTTTGGATGTGAATTCTTGCTGGTACTTGGTAGGCTAGTGATCGCCTTGAGTTCTTATATTGGGGCAGCAAAAGATGATGGGTTCAAGTTCGTTAGTGCACTTCATCTTCCATTTTAATCTCACTTTCTATGGCTGTTATTTACTTTGATTCTATAGCTTCTTCTTTAAACACTAAACTGTTAAAAGATGAGACTGACCAGAAATTAATTTTGACATTGTTGTGTTCAGATAGAGTGATTATGCTGCAGATGGAACTGTTTGATTTAGTTGATATTTTTGGTAATTCATAGTTTGTATGATATTTCACATTGTGGCATTGATCATAGACAAAGCGATTTCATCTGTTTTTGGATGTGAATTCTTGCTGGTACTTGGTAGGCTAGTGATCGCCTTGAGTTCTTATATTGGGGCAGCAAAAGATGATGGGTTCAAATTCGTTAGTGCACTTCTCTTCCATTTTAATCTCACTTTCTATGGCTGTTATTTGCTTTGATGTGTACGATTTTTTACGTGCAGGCTATTCACATATATATGTGTTGTCCTGAAAATACTTGACAAATATGATCTCAAGTTTTTTCCCTTGTAAGTAAACATTGTGAACGCCACTGGATCCTCAAGTGGGAGTGCAGTGGACACAAATGGGGAAATTGCAGATACGAGCAGCTCCACTCTTCACCGTGGTAATGCAGGATTTAAGACACCATTCATTGCTCTCTTCTTGCTGCTTGTGGTTGTTCCTGCAACCATTCATGCTCGGTAACACGAAAGGCATCATCCTAGAATGTTGCAGAGTTCTTCAGGATGAGTCAAGTGATTACTTTTTGCTTTGTACAGTATTACGTTTTGTATCTTCTTTTTTGGATCTTCTGTTTTCTATAATAATGCAGGTTAAGAAATTGTAAAGGCACAACATTATTAGATGGCACAACATGTAGAAAGCTTTGTGGAATGTTATTTGATTATCAAATACCATTCCTGATTTTGCTCATCTAGTATCTCGATTCCTTCACAAGAAAGCATCATCCACTCAATTAATTTGATTACCTCTTTTATTTTTTGTTTCTAATTTTTTATTATGTTTGACAATTTTATTTAGTATGTTGACAAGTTATTAATGGTTTTTGACAGATTATTAGTTTGTTGACAATTTATACGGTGTGTTGACAATTTTGTAATATTACTCGTGTTGTGTGATGTTGACCGTTAGTTAGTCGTGTAAACAATTTCTTTAGTTGGGTTGACAACTTATTTAGTCGTGTTGACAACTTATTTAGTCGCGTTGACAACTTATTTAGTCGTGTTGACAACTTATTTAGTCGTGTTGACAACTTATTATTCTTGTTGACAACTTATTATTCTTGTTGACAGCTCTATTAAAAATTTTGTTGGCAACTCTGTTATAAATTTTGTTGACAACTCTGTTAAAATTTTGTTGACAACTTTGTTAAAAAAATTGTTGACAACTTTGTTAAAAAATTTGTTGACAGCTCTGTAAAAAAAATTGTTGACAACTCTGTTAAAAATTTTGTTGACAGCAAATGGGGTACTTTCTTATAACTTAAAAAAGTGATGCAAAAACTTAAAAAACATAACAGTTTTAGGGTATTTACCCAAAAACCGGTAACTTAATTGCTTGATGCAAAAACCAACAAAACTTCACAGAACTGACTGCCCATCACTATTAGTTCCAGTCCAGCCCACACTTCTCAGCCCATTCACGAACGGCCCGCTTCAGCAAAATCTCCAGCACATGACATCACGACGTCAGCACCTTCAACATCTTCATTCAACTCCAAGCGGGTCGACACTTCTCTTCACGTGGGCATGACTTCTATCTGTTCGTGGGCTTCTCTTCATTTGCGGGCCACCATCTTCACTTCGGCTTGCTCAACTAATAAGTGGACTTCTATAATTAAATCCATGCAACTAATTCTTATTTATGAACCGGAAGCCACATTAACACTCCGTCTTCACTTCTTTACCGGATGATCTAAATCCAAATCTCCTATAATTAAAATTTATACACTTTTAATCTTAGTTCCCTAATCACAGAATAATCTCTAATAAATCTTTAAATCTCTTTTAAATAGTGTTAACAAGTCCTAGTTACACTATACAAAGTAGAGCGTATCAGATGACAAGTGCTAATTGCTTTATCATTATCTACCTAGTAAGGATTATGTCTCTTGGATAGTGGACACATGTGCTACTAATCATATGGTATACTATGATGCTATGTTGTTTGATAAAAAGATCTTGATAAGTCAATAAGAGTCTCTCTGCCAGATGATAGGATGTTGTTGATGGTTAACATCTGTAATAAGACCAATATAGAAGGGATTGAATTCAATAATTCATGCTAGATTAGGTCATTGTTCATTTGAAAAAATGAAACATTTGCAATGGTAGATATATATGCTCAAAATGAGTTTTTTTTGTGTGATAGTTGTACTTTGTCAAAACAATGTAAGGATTCCTTCCATAGAACTTAATATTTGGTTGTAGCTCCTATTGATTTGATCCATATGCATATCTGGGGGCCGTATAGGTACAAACAATAAATGGGGCATCCTATGTTGTTAAAATTTTAGATGATTCCACTCAGTTTACTTGGATCTGTTTACTAAAATCTAAGAGTCAAGTTAGTACAATCATACGTGCTTTCGTTGCTTATGTTAAGACACAGTCTGGGACATTTGTGAAAAGGATAAGTAGTGACAATGAGGCAAAGTTTATGCAATATAAATGTCAACTACTTTTCCTTTCCTTAGGTATATTACACCAAACAAGCCTGGCAGGTAATCCTCAGCAGAATGGCTGAGTTGAGAGAAAACATAGACACATTATTGAAACTACAAGAACTATGAGAATACATGCTCATTTACCTATCAAGTTTTGGGGTGAGTTTGTGCTAGTTGCACTTAGAGTCATTAGTATGCTGCCTAGTTCTGTTTTAAAGGTGAAAAATTCCATTTGAATTGCTATTTGGAAAAGATGCAAATTATGATGAGTTGAGAGTATTAGGTAGTTTATGCTATGACAAGCCTTACTCTGCAAAGAAGGATAAATTTGGTGCACAATCCATAAAATGTGTATTCATTGGTTATTCTATGCCACAAAGGGTACGTATAAGCTTTATGATATGGAAAATTTTATGGTTTTTGTGACAAGATATGTGGTATTCAAGAAAGATCAGTTTTCATTTCAAAAGAAGCTCGATCATACTAGCATTTCATCCCTACAGGAACAAGAATTGGTTAATCCACCCGCTCCTTTGAGTAATGATTTGATGAGTTCTCAAAGACAACATTTTCCTGCATATACTGTTGTTGAGAGACCAGTTTTGGAAGAATTGTCTTCACAACAGATCAATGACACATAGTTGAGATATTGTGTGTAGATTGGATAGCTTGTCTGCATCATCTAGTCCTAGAAAATATACAAGAAAAAGAATGTTGCCTCCTAAGCTGCAAAATTTTGTTTGTTTGTGAAGGGTTGCAAGGGCCAAGAAATGCTCAAGCAAAGGCAGTTGCTACTTTAGAATTAATTGATATAAGAGAATATTTTGCACAATATGTGGCTTCTTTTCATAATGTTTGCAAGATTGCAGATCCTACCACATACAACCAAGCTCAGGATATTGATTGATGGGAAAAAGCTATGGTTGTTGAATTGGTTGCTTTAGAGCCTAATGACACTTGGAGACTCACAACTATCCCACCGGGGAAGAAAGCTATTGACTCAAAGTGGGTGTTTAAGGTTAAGTATAAGGAAGGTGGCTCAGTTGAAAGGCACAAAGCTAGATTAGTAGCTTAAGGTACACACAAATAAAAGGCCAAGAATATCAATTCACACTAGTGGAAAAATACCCTGTCGAGGCGGGCGTTTTGGACCTTGTTAAGGCGGACACCGCTCGCTTCAACTGAGGGGGTTGCAACAAGTCAAAACTTGTTGAGGCGGACACTTAACTAACCATGAAAAAAATTGAAAAGCAATAGTCTGTGACAAGGCTAAAATCGTTGATGCCTATCAAAGAAAACCAAACTAACCAACTAGTATAGAAGGAAAGCAAGGGTCAGATCCAAAGAGAATCATGTAGTCTATTATTAAGAAAATAACTATTAGCAACTAACGAACCAAAGGGGGAGTTGTTGTTCTATAACCTAAGATAAGTAAAAGTAACAAAGTAGCAAGAGTTGTGGTAATATGTAGGGCTGGGCACGGGTTGGGTAAACCCGAAACCCGGACCGGACCGGACCGAAAAACCCGGACCAAACCCGGACCGAATAAGTTTCGGGTTGGTCTTCGGGTTGGCTTTTAGTGGAGTTCGGGTTTCGGGTTGGGTTGGGTTCGGGTTCGGGTAAACCCAATTTTTTCGGGTAACAGTAATAGAGTAAAATTGCTGCAGGAGTGGAATTTTTCTTTTTGAATGAATATATGAGACATTGAAATGATGCAGAACTACCTTTATATTTTTTTAATCAAGTTGAACATATTTCCACGTGGAATATTTAATTGTTATCGACTTATCGACTTAAGTTGTTTTAAACATATTTTATGTATTTTGAATCATGTTGAACATTAAAATGTCATCATTTATAAGCTTTTGACTTTATATTACTTGTTTATTTTATTTAATGTTAGGTTGTTTGAATTTTTACAGAAAACAATTGATTAAATTTAGAAGCTAAGTGTAAATTGTAGAAAATAATTTTTTTAATCAGAAGTTCGGGTTTTTGCCCGGACCGGACCGGACCGACCCAACCCGAAATTTTTCGGTCCGGTCTTCGGTCCGGTTTTTTTTGGAATTTCGGGTTTCGGGTTTTCGGGTTCGGTCCGGTCCGGTCCGGTCTCTGGCCCGTGCCCAGCCCTAGTAATATGATTGAGAAAACGTTCCACCTAAAAAATATTCACACAATGACATGCATGGTTGATCATAGATATCTCTAACTCATGCAATCCTATTGCTGTTCCTATTCCTGTTCAGACATAGATATCAGTGCAACCCGCCCTGATCTAACTTCCTATTAAACAAATCTGAAGACCTTCAAGACTCAATTCAATAGAAGCATTAAGCAAAGGAATATAGCATGATACATGCAATTCAAACAACCCGTCCGATAAGCATGCAATCAATTCTCATTCACAAGTAAACACTGCGACCCGCTCATGTAAACATGTGTTTGCTACTAGATAAAGAACTCCGACCCGAAATTACCAAATCCTAGCACTATGAACAATACCAATAAACCTAGCTAGCCAAACTAGACAATCAATAAGATTCAATAACGTGAAAGCATGAGAATCAATACAATCAATAGAAAGCGAAATAGAGTTTAGAATCTCACAACCATACAGTCAAAGGCTTCAACCGCCAGGCGAAACAAAGAGAAATTAGTTCAACATCGACATGGAGGCAAAACTAGGGTTCTTCAAAGTAATCTAAGATAACCTAAAACAGAAGTGTTTTTAGGCTTAAATAATCCTAGGAAATAATAAATACGAAATACGAAATAAAAGGAAATAGTATAAATAAATAGCAAAACAAGATAAAACTCGGAAACAAATCCGGTGTCCAGAACGTAATCCGCGGGCGCGGAAATTGGGTCCATCCGTGGCTCACCCGTGGATTTCCATACTTAGCCAATTCTGCAATCTTCTCCGCAAGTCGTCCGCAGGCACGGATCATCCTCTGCTGCATACCCGCGGACGCGGGTCACCCGCAGGTCGTCCGCGGATCTCAGCGTCTCTTCGTCTTCGACTCTTCTAGCATCTTCTTACTTTATTTCTTCAGTTCCTCGAAAGACGTCTTCAATCTTCACTAATATTCATAGTTCACTACTTCTTCTCTTCAACTCCGGATCAAGAAATTACATATAAAATAGCTCCGAAATGATCTTAACCTATGTTAATAATCACTAGATAATATGTATGAAATACTCTCTATCAAATTCCTCCATACTTAGACCTTGCTCGTCTCTGAGTAAGCTAAAGAAAACATACTCCTCAATGTAATACACAAAGGTCTCAGGAAGTACAAAGAAACATGTCTAATGATTACAACTCCAACAACAGAATCCAAATTCTCAAAACAACAACTTTAGCAACATCAAACAATACAAGTGATATGACAATAAACACATAGCCTTCTCTACTCCTTATGACTCCCAAGTGGTCCTACCTAAAATCCTCCTATTCTCCAACTTCTTATGTCTTCCAACGCCAAATAAGAACAAGTCCTAAAATCACTCTATTTTTTTTCTCAACTCATCTTGCTTAGGCGCCCTTTCGGGTTTTTATCCTAACCACTCATTAATTATTCCAGGCTCATCAAAACTCACATCACTCGAAACCTCTTTTTACCCTAGCCTAGTGTTGGTCCAGGTTACCTGCTTGCTGCATAGATTTTACTATCTCATGACTTTTCTGCCTTTTTTCATATTTTTGTGGCTTTTTCATTTTTTTTTTTTGTATTTTTCAATATATGATAATGCAAACACATACAAAGCAATATCCGAAATAAAATGCGAAAATGAAACTAAGATAATGCCTAACAAGTGATAACTCTCCCCCATACATAATTCAAGCATTGCCCTCAATGATTGAAAATGACCTAAAAAATGTAAGGGGAAGAAGAAATAAACTCACTCGGGTGGTGGAGGTGGATATGGCCAACGACCAAAGAACTTCATCTGCTGACTCTGCATCTCCTCCCGGTGCATCTGCATCTCCTCAATCATCCTCCTCTGAGCTGCTTGCTCCTCCATAAAATGACTCTGCTGAATCGATAATTGACGCATCTCAGTCAACATGTCATTACGCCAAGCATCCCCCGGTTGAGCACCTGCTCCACTAGACGGCCCAGTCTCAAACCCAGGACCAACCTGAAATCCAGGAACAGCCTCCTGAGGCTCATCATCATCAATTTGCATCTCTGCAGGCGACTGGTCTAGCTCATCAACCTCTAAGTACCAATCAGCAGCTGTAAGGCCAAAATGCATATGCTCCCTAGGAAGGCGTAACTTGTGCCTCCCACCATCTAATGACAACCACTTGAAATCATGTCGTCCAGCAGCTTTAGAAGAAGTCCACTTCAACAACTTGGCCTTCCTCAAACCATCCTCATCAAACAAATAATCCACTCCCAGGTAAGTCCATAACCTCTCTAGCAATCAGTGTAACCATCCCTCCTACAACTAACTTACCTTGCTCCTTCTCCCTGGTCCTAAGACATCTATCCACAAACATTGACACCCAATCAGGAATCACATCACTCTCAGAAGTGAGACACCACAACCATCTAAAGTCCTTCAGAGATATCTTGTTGATCTCTCCTTGACCAAAGAAGGTCAAGGCAAGAACCTTATGAGCCAATCTCAAACAAGGGTGAGTAATCTTCATGTTCTGCTCACCATTCGAGTCAAACACTGCACCTGTAGCAGCAATCTAGATTAAAATATGTCGAGTGCCAATAGCCTCAGCCCAACCCTCAGTAGGTTATGCAGTTACCCCCAGAATCTCCATCAGAAGGTCATATGAAACAGAATATTGATGCTTCTTATAAATAAAAGTGATGCTCGCTAACCCGCCATGACCATAATGTGGCTGTAAACTAGCTAAGAACGATATAGTTAATTCATCATGAGTAGGAGAATTCTTAGCAACAAAATCTCCTAGCCCAACATGTCTAAACATTATATCAGTACACTGACGAAGTCCCAACGTCTCTAAGGTATCAACAACATAAAATTTCGTAACAATTATACCCCGTTTCTTCAAAGTTTGCAAACACTCTTTCATAACATTTGTCATTGGCTGCCTAACTATGTCACCCATACTCAAATACTCGAACAACAAGCCAAGAGGGAAGAAACGGGCTTACAAACTGAACTGAAAAGTTCATAAGAGTTTCTGCAGAAGTGATTTTCGCGGGTAGAGCGTGACTGTTGTCCACGGGTTGACCGCGGGGTGGACCGCGGAAATGAATTGCTGAACTTTTCTTCTCGATTCCGCGGGTTCGGATCTGGGCCTGTCTGCGGGTCCATCCGCGGATCTGTTGCCGCGCGAAGGTAACTTCGCCGATATGGGCTCGGTGGGACTCTGGATGGCTTGGGGTGGCTCAGCGAGTGGAGGGCGGTTCGTGGATGATCAGATCCGATAGAAAGGGATAGGTTTCGGGGTGTTTGTTGTGGTACTGCGGGATTTGAGAGGAAGAAGAAAGAAGTATGGGGACGACGGGGAGTGGGGAAGGGTGGATGTGAAGATGTAGGGCTGCAGGAATGTGAGAAAAATGGTGAGGGGTGAAGTCTGCGGGAGTTTGAGAAAAAATGGTGAGGAAATTTTTGGTGGCTGATGTTAGGGTTTGGTGGGGGAAGGAGAAGATGTGAGGTGGAATTTCTTTTTTCTTTTCTTTTTCGATTTTTTTTTGATTTTCTTTCTCTCTTTTTTCTATTTTTCTTCGAGAAGCGAGTGAACTTACAAAGGGGTTTCCGTGGGCGCGGATCACCATCCGCAGGGGCGGATTTCTGTCTGGGTCACCTCTTTTCTTTTCTGCAGATTAGATTAAATAAAAACAAAAACAACGAAATAACAACTAAATAATGCTATTCATCTCGGGTTGACTCCCGAGCAGCGCCTTGTTTCATGTCGTTGGCTCGACTCAATGTCCACTCAAGCGACTCTCGCACCAGGTTCCTTAGGAACTCTCTCTTTCAGCACTTCGTTCTTGAACCACTCGTGGAAATGTTTGAGCTTAAAACCACGCCCTCTAGATGTTTCCTTCTTGGGATAAGAATTTTTCTGTTCTCCCTGTTTGTGCCTAAAAATACGACGAGTGTGGAACGCGTGAAGAGCTACGCGTAGGGAGATGTCGCCGACTCGACGAGAGGAATGGAAGATGCCGTCTACATGACGAGATGTGGCAAAGGTCGGCCGAGTGCATTTTATCTTATTCCTTATTATATTCTTGTAATTGGTAAAAGATACGGTAAAGAATATCTTTTACCTTGTTTGTTATATCGTTATTTAGATAAAAGGAAAAGATAAGATCTCATTTTCCTAAAAGATATTATTAGGGTTAGCCTATAAATAAAGGCTAACGCTTGCTTTGTAAGCACTCAGCCACCATTACGAGTAATACCAAGTTCAAGCTTCAAACCATAAATTCTTCTTTCGTTCTATACCGTTCTTGAGTGTTGAGATTATACCGTACTCTTTGATCTTGGCCCTACAATTGCTTAGTTATCTTCTCGTAGATAATTTCGCTACAAACAAGTGGCGCCCACCGTGGGGCAAGATCAAAAAGGTATCGTCTTTCCATACGAAAAGAACTTCTTTTTTGCAGGAATTCATGACAAGTCCAACCAACAGTTCGCGTAATGACGAAGGGAGATCCGAAGAGGAAGGCCCTGCAACAATTTCTCCTGTCCCTGTGAATGAAGACGCAGGAAAAAGCCTCGAAAACACCCCCGACACTCCAAAAAGAAGCGCTCCCATGGAGAAACATGGGGTAGACGGTGAAGTAACCAACGTGGCCGCCGTCCGAGCGCATTTCGAGTCCTTCGAAAAGGCCCAGGCTGAAGCCATGTACGCGAGCGAGAAAACGGCGTTGGAGCTTACTAAAGAAAACGAAAGACTAAACTCCATAATCAGGGAACTCAAAGCGGGTTCCACAGGGCCACATACCTACGTACGTGGTCAGAGTGTCGTCCGACGCCTTGATATGGACGCACCTGTCGAGGAAGACGACGTATACCAGCCCCAAGAACACCATGGTTATGTCCTCCCGAGAGAAATGATTCAGAAAAAGAAGTCTGAGGAAAAGATGACTTCGGACGCCGTCGCTGCGCTCGTAGCACAACAGGTCGGAGCCCTAAGAAAAGAGATGATGCTGATGCCCGGGGCTCCCAAATCCATAATCCTTGAGCACGAGTATGGATTTCAAGAGAGTCCTTTTGTTGCCGCTATCGCCGCCCAGAAGATCGCCAAAAAGTTCACCGTCGCCGATCTCCCCGTCTACGACGGATCGGATGACCCGAAAGAACATGTCTTACTCTACAAGGCTAAGCTCTCCACAAGCCCGATCGAACCAGAGTTAAAGGAAGCAATGATGTGCAAATTCTTTAGCTCGACGCTAAAAGTTCCAGCTTTGACGTGGTTCATCCACTTACCCAAGGGAAGCATCTTCTCCTATGTCGAACTCTCCAACTTGTTCCGATTGCAATTCGCCAGCAGTAAGTTGTTTGCAAAGCAACCCTCAGATCTCCATAACATGCGTATGAACAGGGGCGAGACCATAAGAGTCTTTATGAAGCGTTTCAATGACGAGATGATTACAATCCCACATTGTAGCGAGGCCACCGTCGCCGACGCGTTCAGACACACCCTTCCCCGAGATAGTGATCTGTACAAGGAATTGACGAAGACTCGCCCTGAATCATTCGTCTCAACTAGGGAAAGAGCCATGGAAGCCATACACTTAGAGGAGGATCTCTTAAGATACAACGAAGAAAGTTATCGATCTCCAAAGAGGCGAACTCCTCCGCGTAGGAACTCTCCTCCACGTCGACACAATGATCGACATCAAGAGAGAGGGGAACGTCATGACAGGAGAAACAAGCCGTTCCAAAGAGAACCACAAATGGTGCATGCTGTGAGCGAAGTTGATAGCGTCTATATGGTAGACAAAGGTATCTCTATGAAGACCGATGCGTTGCGAGTCATGAACGCAATGGAGGGGCTACGCGACGTGCAATGGCCTAAAAATCCAAATCCTGGAAGAAGGCCCGGAACAGGGAAGGGGTACTGCGAGTTCCATAACGACACGGGTCACACAACGGATGGTTGTTATACCCTGAGAAAAGAGGTGTTAAGGCTGCTGAAAAGAGTAGACTTGAAAGATCTACTCTCCAAAGAAGGAAGGAACACGTTTGAAGGGGTGAAGAGAGAAAATAAGTCCCCTACTCCTCCTCCACCTCCATCAAGTCATACCCGGACTATACACACCATCCTCGGAGGCTCTTCCGCGAGCGGCTACACTGCATCCGCCGCTAGAAGGAACATTAAGATTCTACGCGACGATAGTGATATGACGCGAGTTTATCAAATTCGTCCTACCAGAAGAAATTACCCGATCACGTTCGAGGAGCCAAACGAGATGGTGGAGCATCACGACGGGTTAGTCATCTCCCTCACCGTCAGCAATTGCCTAGTCAAGAGGATTCTCATAGACAACGGAAGTTCCGCCAACATAATTACTACGTCCGCTATAAAAAAGCTTGGACTGTCCAGCGACGACGTCGTAAAAAAGTATGTTCCTTTGGTGGGATTTAGTGGCGAGGTAGCAAGCATGTTGGGAGAGATCACATTGGCGACCTATGCAAGGGGTATCAATATACAAGCAAAGTTTGTAGTGATGGATATTGAATCACCATACAACATTATCCTAGGAAGACCTTGGCTACACGACATGAAAGCTGTACCCTCAACATATCATCAATCCTTGAAATTCCCGTCTCCGTGGGGAATCCAAGAGATCAAAGGCGAGATTCAAGTCGCGAGAGAATGCTATAGCATTGGAATGAAAAAGGCCACTAAGGCATCGCTAGGTAAAGAGAAGAAAGCGTAGCAATCAAGGAATCACGAAGGAAAGGCTGGGGGTGGAAAGTTGGTCCTTGACACGATGAGAAAAGCAAAGTTCGACAAGCAAAAGGATACCAATCCACCAAGTAAGTACAAGCAAAAAGTCCAAGCGAAGAGCAACAATTTAAGCTACATGTTCCTGAAGCACCACCCTCCATAAGTCGAAAGAAGTGATAAGAGTTTCCAAATTCCCTAGTATTATTTTCTTTGTGTTCTTTCTTGCATGAGTAGGATTAGTTTCTTCCAAGAATTTCAATAAAGTTAGCGTCGAAGCGACAACGGGTCGTGACGACTAGGAGTAAGCGTCAGTGTCGAAGTTTGTTAGTTCATGATGCATTTCTTTATTAATATATGAGTACACTCTTATTTCTCCGACGTGTTAAAATATGCCGAGTTGTTCTATTTCCAAATTACTTGCTCTCTGTCTATGACGTAACACCAAGCTTAATAAGGCCGTGGCGAAAATCCGCGCCGGGGAGGAGTTTCGTTAGTCTACGCGTTCAAGGCTCCATCTACGCGTAGACAACGTTAGCTAAACCGCCGAATCTGAGTCGACGCTTCCCATGATTGTTAGCGACGTGTGGCAATTGTCATGGGGAATGAAGCCCGACACCTCACGAAACCGGCACGGCCCTCTGAGCAAAGAAGGGAAACCTATTGCCACGACCACTCTCCAGGAACGCGTACTCGCGCCTTCCACGGCCCCTCTGAGAGTCATGAATCCACGGGCAAAGCGCCAAACCGGAAGGGATGCGTCCACCTGCATCGTAAGTCCTAACAATCTAGAAATCGGACGCCACACGATGAATAGGCCCGTCGATTAAAAGAGTTCGACGTCGACCTAACGCTAGTGTGAGGCAACAGACTCACCTTAAAAGTAAGGGGTAACGTCACAAGCTGATAAAATCACATGCTGACCTATGTCCGCCACTCGCTTCAGGGTTCGGAGGAAATGCTGGACCCAACCTTCATGTAAGCCGGCAACGTAACTAAAGCAGCCGCAATGACCATATCACCCTATCAAGTAAGTAAAAATCCTCTAACGCGTTCACCATGAACAAGGTATCATACCAGAGGTAGAAGGTTATACCCTTAAAGATAAAATAGCAAAAGCGAGAAACCAAAGATAGAATCTACACCCTCACAAACGAGACACGCGTAAAGGATCACGGAAGTTCAAAGCCAAGGACAAAGCTTACGAGGCACGCGTATAGAATCGGAGAACTCAAGAAATGAGTCCTACACCTACGCGAAGCAAGATACGCGTACCCAAGAAAAGTACGTAAGACATCAAAGCCAGATAAAGGATAAGCTCCCAAAACGTCTCCGACGCAAAGAACGACGCATAAGATGTAAGGAACGAAGTACGAGATACAATAAGTAAAGAAGAGTCCAAGAGTCTTTGGTAGCTCTAACCTAGTCTACAAGGAGCCTAAGTCAAACCTACCAAAAGGGGTAGGACTACTCGAAGAAACATGAAAACACACCTAAAACCGAGGAATGTATAGGATACGCGTCAAAACAAGACCAAGACCACCTGCCTATAAGAAAAAGATAAGGAAGTCAAGAAACACCCCCGAGGTAAAGAAATTGGAAAGACAAAGATTGATTCAAAGGGATCCAAAGGTTACTCGCGTAACTCATGGACAAATACGCCATCGCCAACAAAAGCATACCTGGACGCAACGACATACTCAAAACATAAAAAATCTTGGAGACGTCTTCATCAACAAGTAAGCAATTCCAAAAAGAAAGACTATAGAGGCCCATCATGAAGGGCAAGAAAGAAAGTATTTACAAGAAAACGCCCCGAAGACCGGCGACGCGTAAACAAAAAAAAAAGGAATTTACAAGAAGTCCAAGGAAATAATGACCCCGGAAAATCTCAAAGAGTCGCTATCGGACTCAGAATAGCTCGATGAGGAGCCATCCGCGTCCTCATACTCATGTTCATCCTCGCCCTCGTCTTCAGAGTCTTCCACGACAACTTCTTCACCAACACCCCCGTCATCTTCGACGTCGTCATTAGGATCAACCTCGTTAAGATGAGGTACATCATCCTCCATGACGTGAGGATTCGCCGGAGGATTCATAGGCGTAGGTCCTTCGTCAACGCCTTCAGGGAGCTCCACGAATGCTTCCTGAAATTCCCTCCGCTCCTTCACTGGGTCCCAATCGTGGTATTGACCAGCAGCATACTGTTCAATGAACTCTACACGAGAAAGCCAAGACCAATAGAGCTTCACCTCCTTGAGCTCGGAAGAAAGCTTCTTCTCCACCTTAGCCTTCTCGTCCTCCAGGGCAGCAATCCTCGCTTTCGAGTGTTCGACCTTTTTGGCAAGATCGACGTGGAGTTTAAGCGCCGCCACAACCTTTTCTTGAGCTTCATTCTCAGCCTTACGCGACGCCTCAACCGTCGCGTTAAGCTCGTTAATCTTCGCCTCGCCGGCCGATTGCTTGGCCTCCATAGCTTTCATCCGATCGACAAAATCAGAAAAACGCCCATAGATGCACAACGAAGATTGAAAAGTCTAAAAAAGAGAAAATAAAGAAGTCATAATAGAATCAAAGACAAGAGACTCGGCGTAAAAAGCAAGAAAACCTACCTAGCATTGCGTAGAAAGAGCCTCTCCTATCACATCTTCCGTCTCCATCGGCAAATAGTAGTCGAGCGATACATTAATAGATGCACCTATACGACGACCCTTCCCGTCGTGCCCAAGAAACGTTCGATCACTCTCAGGGATCTCGAGAAGTCTGTCAATAATCTTCTTAGTCTCTCGCCTCACCACGATAGCATCCGTGTTAACTGCAAGGAAGAACAAGATAAAGTAAGACATCAATGAGTGACGACATGTGCAACAAAGATCCGAAAGAAAAAAGCGAACTCACTCGCAGGATTCCAGCACTCGATCAACCAAGAACACTCCTCACCAAGAGTCAATTTTTTGACAAAATAGAAGAAGTCGGCCCAGTGACGATCAACCTGACTTCCCTCGATGGCGATCCTAGCCGCCTTAGGTCTTGATTTAAGACCTACTCTTCCAACCGTTTTGGTCTGAACGTTTAGAGAATAAGCGAGGTCGTCGACGACAATCTCAATGCCATGTTTCTCTTTTACATCGTCTAGAGCACCAAAGATTCTCCAGACGCTCGGCAGAAGTTGACCTATGGCGACTCCTAGCGTAAGTAAGAACGCCTTCGTCAACGGAGAGAAAGGAAACCGATGACCGGTAAGGAAAGGGTACTCGTATACCGCAATCCACCCTGGGCGGTGTGCGTCTGCAGATACCCCTTGAGGGGGTATCTCAATCTCCACCTCGGGACCAAGATTCGCCAACGATCTCAGTCTCTCGACGTCGCGTGCCTCTGACGATTTGCAATCAGAATCCTTCAAGATGAATTTTGGTACGTAGAAAGAAGCCATTTTAGGAGACTAAAAGAATGAGTAAAGAAGAAATCTGAAGAAAGGAGAAGCAAATGTTCTTTTTGAGCGTAAGCAAACGAGAAAGCAAGAGATGTTCAGAATAGACGAGTTGTAGAAGAAGTAGGAAGAAAATGAAGATCCTCTCCTTATATAGCAAAAGATATCGCGAAGAATACGGGAGAAAGTTCAACGGCATTATAGCCGTTGAGAAACTAGCCGTTACGATTGAACGTTACCGGCACAAATAACGAAGCTCCTCACCTGTCACGTGGAAATGATTGGAGGAGAACGATGATCAAAGCTCTGCGACGATATTAAAAATTCAGGTGATGTAATCATCAACGCGTTCCTAGTGCAATGAAGACGTATTCCTTGAAGAAAGAAGGCGTCTCCCAACTCTACTATACGTTAAGCCCTGTAAGACGCCTTAGGGGTATTGTTTGTGCCTAAAAATACGACGAGTGTGGAACGCGTGAAGAGCTACGCGTAGGGAGATGTCGCCGACGCGACGAGAGGAATGGAAGATGCCGTCTACATGACGAGACGTGGCAAAGGTCTCGTTTATCTTGAAGATTAGGTCGGCCGAGTGCATTTTATCTTATTCCTTATTATATTCTTGTAATTGGTAAAAGATACGGTAAATAATATCTTTTACCTTGTTTGTTATATCGTTATTTAGATAAAAGGAAGAGATAAGATCTCGTTTTCCTAAAAGATATTATTAGGGTTAGCCTATAAATAAAGGCTAAGGCCTGCTTTGTAAGCACTCAACCACCATTACGAGTAATACCAAGTTCAAGTTTCAAACCCTAAATTCTTCTTTCGTTCTATACTGTTCTTGAGTGTTGAGATTATACTGTACTCTTTGATCCTTGCCCTACAATTGCTTAGTTATCTTCTCGTAGATAATTTCGCTACAAACACTCCCCCTTACTTAGTTTTGTCAGGCGATTGTTTAAGCTCTATCTTAGTGTCCAACACAATAGCAGACATAGGATTTTCGCCCTGCAAAATTAGTCTGGTGGGGCTATTGCCCAAAAGTAGAGAAGGTGACTTATCACTCTCATCTAGGACCTTCTTGACTTCCTGCAAGTTAATATCTTGAACACCCTCTATGTAGGAATCCAATACGACATTCTCTATAGCAAAATTTGATTCTTCCAAACAAGTAGGATTAATCACATTTATGCAAGACAAAGACGTATCATGAATGAGACTCATATCATAAATATTGTATTCCACTTTGTCCCCATCAAATTCCATGCTAAGGGTTCCGCAACTAACATCAATCTTTGTTTGAGAAGTTTCCAGAAATGGCCTACCTAACAGAATAGGGGCAATATGCTTGTCCTGATCCATGTCCAAAACAAAGAAATCCGCTGGAAAAACCATATTATCAACATTCACAAGAACATCTTCAACTACCCCTTTAGGGTAAACATTAGAGTTGTCAGCCAATTGAACAATTGTTCCTGTTGCGTGTAATGGTCCTAGTCCTTGCGACTCATACAAAGAATAAGGTAATACATTAATAGATGCACCTAAGTCTAGCATAGCTTTGGCAAACTTAGTTTCACCTATAACATATGGAATACTAAACATGCCAGGGTCACCACACTTCTTAGGCATACGCCTCTGAAACACAGCAGACACATGCTTAATCTTTTACTTTTCTTTTAATTTCTGATTTCTTTTGATCGTGCATAGTTCTTTAGGAAATTTAGCACAACGAGGAATGCTCTTAACAAGTTTAAGTAATGGAATATTTACCTCGCATTTGCTGAAGGTTTTGAAGAGATCTTTTTCGTTCTCCAACCTCCTAGTGTCCTTCTACGCCCAGAGAAAGGTTCGGGTGCTTTCAATGAGCTAAGAGGAGGTAAGACGGGTCGAACATAAGAATCAACGAGTTCAGCGTCGATGCCGCGGGGGCGGATTTCCATCCGCGGGCGCGGATTTTGCTCTGCAGAAGCCTCAAAATTTTCCTCAGTAGAAGATCCGCGGTCGCGGATTCTATTCGTCGCGCTCCTCTCTCTCAATTTCAGACCTTGTTTCAGCCACGAGCCTAGTTTCTAATTGCTTACCACTCCTTAGAGTCAATGCACTGACGTTTTCTCTCAGGTTTTCTACCGTCTGAGATGGTAGCTTTCCCGAATCTCTTGCTCTAAACTCATTAAACGCATGAGCCATCTGTCCAACCTGCACTTCAAGATTTTGAATACTCGACTTCGTATCCTTTTGAAATTGCTTACAATTCTGCTGTAACTCTACTTGGCATGCAGTAAGCATCTCAACCATTTGTTGAAGGAATGAGGATGAACCTTGGGCTTGTGCTGGAGGTTGTTGTTGTGGTGGTGGTTGCAAGAGGTGAGGGTTTTGCACATTTTGGTTGTTCCCCCATCTGAGATTTGGATGATCTCTGGATCAAGAGCAACAAGAAGCGAATAAGTAGTACGGGTGTGGACCATACAACAGGTCCACACAAAGGTTGGTAACAAATAATCACACAAAAACAGAAAATTTGATTCCCCGGCAACGACGCCAAATTTGACAAGGCTAAAATCGTTGATGCCTATCAAAGAAAACCTAACTAACCAACTAGTATAGAAGGAAAGCAAGGGTCAGATCCAAAGAGAATCAAGTAGTCTATTATTAAGCAAATAATTATTACCAACTAACGAACCAAATGGGGAGTTGTTGTTCTATAACCTAAGACAAGTAAAAGTAATAGAGTAGCAAGAGTTGTGGTAATATGATTGGGAAAACGTTCCACCTAAAAAATATCCACACAATGAGATGCAAGGTTGATCATAGATATCTCTAACTCATGCAGTCCTATTGTTGTTCCTATTCTTGTTCAGACATAGATATCAGTGCAACCCACCCTGATATAACTCCCTATTAAACAAATCTGAAGACCTTCGAGACTCAATTAATTAGAAGCATTAAGCAAAGGAATATAGTAGGATACGTGCAATTCAGACAACCCTTCGGATAAGCATGCAATCAATTCTCATTCACAAGTAAACACTGCGACCAACTCATGTAAACATGTGTTTGCTACTAGATAAAGAACTCCGACCCGGAATTACCAAATCCTAGCACTATGAACAATACCAATAAACCTAGCTGGCCAAACTAGACAAATTAATAAGATGAAAGCATGAGAATCAATACAATCAATCGAAAGCGAAATAGAGTTTAGAATCTCACAATCATACAGTCAAAGTCTTCAACCGTCAGGCAAAACAAAAGGGAAATTAGTTCAACATCGACGTGGAGGCAAAACTAGGGTTTTTCAAAGTAATCTTAGATAACCTAAAACAGATGTGTTTTTAGGCTTAAATACTCCTAGGAAATAATAAATCTGAAATCGAAATATAAGGAAATAGTATAAATAAATAAATAGCAAAACAAGATAAAACTCGGAAACAAATCCGGTGTCTAGAACGTAATCCGCGGGCGGGGAAATTGGGTCCATCCGTGGCTCACCCGCGGATTTCCATACTTCGCCAATTCTGGAATCTTCTCCGCAGACCGTCTGCAGGCGCGGATCGTCATCTGCTGCATACCCGCGGATGCGGGTCACCCGTGGGTCGTCCGCGGATCTCCGCGTCGCTTCGTCTTCGTCTTCTCGTTGACTCTTCTAGCATCCTCTTACTTGATTTCTTCAGTTCCTCGAAAGACGTCTTCAATCTTCACTTATTCATAGTTCACTACTTCAACTCCGGATCATGTAATTACATATAAAATAGCTCCCAAATGATCCTAACCTAAGCTAATAATCACTAGATAATAAGTATGGAATACTCTCTATCAGTCTATTGCGTTGGTCAGCTAGGTGTACACCTCAATAGACAATTTTGTTGAGGCGTACGTTTCTCAAAATATGTTTTTTATTTAAAAAAAAGCCTATTGAGGCGGGATTTAAAGTTCCACCTTAACAAAGTCAGTTATATATTAAAAATAATAATTTAATTACACAACAAGAAGCATGTTGGCGAGCTTCCCACTCAAATACATACAAAACTATTACACAACAATCTAAATATTACAAAACCAGCTAAATAATTCAATACATACAAACGGGAGAGCTTTCATTCGTGCAACCACCAAAAGCGGGAGAACTAATTGATAGATGTACCTCATTGCCCGAGATTGGCCAAGGTAAGATCGGAGACGAAGCTTCAACGGTAGGGACGATAGTCATCATTGTTGGTATTTTTCGTTGTTTCGAACCACCTCAGATGTGAAGATTGGGCCAAGTTTAACTTCTTTACAGTATTCTCCGTCCATAACGACTTAGTACGAAGCAACCAACAAACCTCCTTCATTAATCACTGGTTCTAATGAAATTCTGCAAAAGGAATCCAAGAAAATGAATCAACTTAAGGTTTTTTGTGTGCAGAAATTCTAACCAAAGACTCCTATCACAAAATCATATCACACAATCATATCACATATTGAGTGCAGGTTTTTTATAGTTTGAGAAATCCAATCCCGATGCAATACTACTCTTCTATTATTGACTTCAGCAAGGTTAGAATGTGTAGGAATAAAGCATAACAAGAGTCTGTTAGTTGTATCTGCCTAGTTTTATTTTAGACACCTGTAGTAATAGGACTAGACAACTGTAATTCAGTTGTGCTTGTACACTATAAAACTTCAGCTGTACTCTTCTATTCAATCAACATGAGAACAAAGTTCTTTCTCCCTCAATTCTTTCTGGTTCTCTTCTCTGATTTCCACATGGTATCAGAGCCGATCAAGCGGCCTTCTGTTTCTCTCTGAATCGCTTCTGTTATTCGCTTCTCCTGCTATGAGATGGCACGCCATGGAAGACGGTGTTGATAACAGTAGCACTAATGGACCACGCGATCAAAGAAGCTCACCGATCGCCGATCATAAAGATCCTCTTTACCTTCATCCCTATGACAATCCAGGTATGGTTCTTGTGTCCAGATCCTTTGATGGATCTAGTTTTGGCACCTGGAAACGATCGATGATGATCGCTCTTTCTGCAAAAAATAAAATCGCCTTGGTGAATGGAACTTTGGAAAAACCTGAAATTACAGCTCCTAATTTCAGAGATTGGGAAAAGACTAATGATATGGTTGTATTTTGGATATTGAATTCAGTAAGTAAAGAGATTGTTGAAAGTATTATATACACTAAATCTGCTTGTGAGATGTGGAGTGAGTTGTGCATTAGGTTTGGTCAACCTAATTTTGCACAAAATTTCTCAATACATAAAGAATTGTGTAATTTGTCACAGGGGAATGATAGTGTGACAAGTTATTTTACTAGGATTAAACGCCTTTGGGATGAACTGACTTCTTTGAGGAACTTACCTGTTTGTTCTTGTGGCATAAACAATGCCTGGTACAGTTGTTAATGGGATTGAATGACAGTTTTGCTTCTGTGAGGGGGACTATCTTGATGATGTGTCCCACACCAAGTATTGCTCAAGTCTTCTCCATGTTGGTCCAGGAAGAAAAACAACGAGAAGTCAAGAGCACTCCTCATTTTTCAAAGGATTCTTCATCCATGGCAGCTGAAAGAAGATTTCCACGGGATTCTGGTCATAGAAAGCCACCAATGGTTTGCACTCATTGCAACAAGAAAGGACACTCCATTGATTTATGTTGGCAGAAACAGGGGACTACACCAATTAGACGTCCTCCCTTGGTGTGCACTCACTGCAAAAAGACAGGGCACACAGTAGAAAACTGCTATAGGATTGTTGGTTTTCCATCAAGAAATGGAGCAGATAATGGAGACAAGTCTATTGGAGCACAAGCTTCTACGTCTGAAGGTTCTTCTTCAACACAAGATTCTCACTCTTGTGGTGGTTTTTCTGCTGAGGAACTTGCTCAGTTGAAGATAATTCTCAGTAAAACTGGTTCAAGTGAGTTTGCCGGATCAACTTTTGCAGGTATGCCTCTTGCTTTCTGTAATTCTTCTTTTGGATCTGGTTTTAGTGGACAGTGTGAAGTTTCATTTTCTGAAAAGATTTGGATTATAGATAGTGGCGCAAGTGATCATATGTGCTTTGATAAGACATCTTTTTCTTTCCTAAAACTTCTACCTAAGCCTCATCTCATCTCTTTACCTGATGGCACCAAGATTCATGTAAGTATGCATGGATCTGTTTCAGTATTACCTTCCTTAACCATTCACAATGTCCTATTTGTCCAATCTTTCAAATTTAACCTTTTATCCATTGGTAGACTCATTCTTCAAACACACCTCCATGTTCTTTTTACTGAGTCTCAGTGTTTCTTGCAGGGCCCTTCAGTGAGGAGCCCAATGGTTCTTGGTGAACAGAAGAATGGCCTCTACTTACTGCACACTACCTCTGTAGTTGACACTTTCCCTTCTATGCACACTAGTTGTCTTTCCAAAGAACCTTGTAATCCTCAACTATTAGAGCTTTCATGTAATGTTTCTAAGGATTCCAGCATTTAAGCTGATGCTTTGTTGTGGCACAAACGCTTAGGACATGTTCCTTTCAATAAATTGAGTTCTATGTCTCTTATATCTTCTCATATTGATATACCTTGTGACATTTGTTATAAAGCTCGCCAACACAAGAAACCATTTCCAAACAGCCAAATAACCACTGCCAAACCTTTTGATCTTGTGCATATTGATCTTTGGGGACCCTATCACACACCGCAAAACGGGGCCCTTTGCCCCTAAATACACTATAGGAGTGGAAAATAACATCCCTCTTAATCTAGAGTGGTAACTAACCCTCCCACCTTTATTAATTAATTTTTTAAATTTAAATATATATACCTTCTAAAATTAAATTCGGACCTCTTCCCATTCCATTTTCTTTCTTCCCGTTACTTTCCTCTCTCTCTCTCGTTCTTCACTCCTCCTTCCTCTCCCAAGCATTCCGCGCGATTTCCATTCGATTTCTTCTTGTTTCTCGTCGAATTCGAGCTCCTTTGCTCTTGCCGATCTCCAGGTAATGTTTTTTCTTGGTTTTTTGTTGATTTCTGTAGAAATTAGGGTTTTGATCGTTGTTTGGTTGTTGTTCTGTAATGCAGTTGTTCTTCTCTTGTTTCTGTTTGGATTTCAACCTAATTTCATCCACAATCAGTCACAGGTAAATATTTAATTCAGTTTTTGCTTTTGTTTTGTGTTTTTAGGTTTTACGGTTTGATTTGAGTGCGATTTTGCTTTTTGCGATCTGATTACAGTGTTGTTTTGTGTGTTTTGCTTGCGAATTGCATTTTTTTTACAGTATCTCTTTGATTTTTACTTGTCTGTCCTTTTGCATGTGTTGATTACAGTTTTATTTGTTTCATTTTTGTATTTGTCATCATATTTATGGTATTTAGTTTTTTTTGTTCTTTCTTATTGCTGTTTGCGTGTAATTGATGTTAGTTTTGTAGTTTCGATGATAGTTAGTTTGCTTAGACATCTCGTTTTTGTTTTGATGACAATGTGTTTCTTTGTGTTTTATGTAGAGGACAGTTTATTTAGTGAGATGTCATTGTTATACTATTGTGGATGACAATATGTTTGTCATCGAGATGCTTTTCCCTTGAATATTCTACTATTTTATAGGACAATTATATATTCTGATGTTGATGACAGTTAGTTTACTTAGTCATCTGTTTTTTGGTTCGATGACAATGTATTTGTTTGTGTTTTATGTTGAGGACAGTTTGTTTAGTGAGATCTCAGTATTATACTATTGTGGATGACAATGTGTTTTGTCATCGAGATGGTTTTCCCTTGATTACAGTGTTATTTGCTCTATTTGATTTTTGTGCATTACAATATGGATGACAATGTGTTTTCTTCAAATGTGGATGACAATGTGTTTGACAATCTGGATGACAATGTGTTTTGTTCAAATACATTTTTTTAGGACTCATTGATGACAGTGTTATTGCTCTATTTGATTTTTGTTTTGAAGGTTGATGACAGTTGTTATCTAAAAGTTTTGAGGTTTGATTACACTATCTTCTATAGTAGGATTTGTTTGTCTATTTCTTCTTGTTGATGACAATGTTTATTTGTCATCAAATTTTTATCATGTTGTTCTAATAAATTATATTAGGTCTCTCTGATGATAGTTTAGTGCTCTATATTTGATTTTTTGTTGAATCTGATGACAATAGTTATCTAAAGTTTTTTAAATTTGATTACAGTATCTTGTATGCCGTATTAAAGTTTTTGTTCTGTTTTTCTTTGTTAGGTTGAGATGGATATTTCCAAAGTTGAGTATGTTTGCCCGGAATCCATGCATATGTCATCTCAGGTGAATATGTTTGCGCATTGGGATCTCTTTCGCATTATTGATGAGCATCTTGGCGCTGATCAACTCCATGAAATAAGGAATGGAATTTTTGCCCCTATTGTTATCTGGGCCGACACTTTGGAGGTTCATCTCAGCTGCTCTACTATTTCATCCTTCATCAAGTCAAGACGAAGAAATCTCATGAAATGTGGTTCAACATCAAAGGCCATCTGTGCCGGTTCGGTCTCCCGGAGTTTGCAGCTGTAACCGGGCTGAACTGCCATGGTAGTACCAACTATGAAATCCTGGATGCAAATATGTTTGATGAATTTGGGGTCAGAAGTTGTAAATTTACTGAGTTGCTAGCATACTTTGCTATCGAGGCCAATCCAGCTAGGAAGCTGAGTTTGGCATATTTGCTTATTGTTGAGGGCATTCTCCTTCCTCAACGACCAAATCAGCCTATTAGGTCTGAATTCTACAAGCTTTCAACCAATATGGATGAATTTCGGAAGTATCCATGGGGTAGGCTAGTGTACTCTACAACCATTGAGCATCTCATGAAGGCAGCTAGTGTGGGGCGGCCAGAGAAAGGCGAGTGTCCTCATGACACCAGAGTTACAATTTACTTGCATGGATTTTCCATAGCTTTTAAGGTATTTTTTAAACTGATCTCATATCCTATTTAGTTTTTCCATCACATTATTCTTTCATCATCTCTTTCAATTAGCCTATTTATATTTTTTGCTCACATGTTTCTTTACTATATCTTGTATTACTGAGTTACTTATACAACTGTCATCAATTAAGTTTTTTAAGTATGTTTGACATGTTTGTTTATACTATATTTTTTTTGCATTACTGGGTTTCATAAACACCTGTCATCACTACCTCTTTTGTTCATCATGTCATGATCCTATGAATACTGTCATCTTAATTGAATGATTCATACTTATTATCCTCTCATATTTCTTATGAAGTGCGCAAAGCGCGCTTCATTTCACATTCATTAATTTTTTGTCGTATGTCATATTATTTGTTTAAATCTTTTTTATATCATTCTGTCATCATCTATCGTATCTGCATCCAATTTTACTCTTTATTAGTTATTTTCTTCTTTTAACTATGGTATCTGTCATCAACTATTGTATATGTCATCAACTATGGTATCTGTCATCAACTATGGTATCTGTCATCAACTATGGTATCTGTCATCAACTATGTTATTTGCATCTCATTTCACATTCATTAGTTTTTTGTCATCAGTAGTATTATATGTTTAAGCCTTTTTTATATCATTTTGTCATCAACTATGGTATCTGCATCTCATTTTACTTTTTTTTAGTTATTTTCTTCTTTTAACTTGCTTATACTTTTTTTTTCTATCTGTTTAGGTCTGGATTCTTGAAACCTTCCCTCAGTTTCGGGATATTGTAAAGTGTACTACAACTGGTGCAAGACAGATCCCTTACTGTCTTCGTTGGTTCAATAAGGAAGTTAGTAGTTTTTGGTTCAACGCTCTTAAGAAACAAGTGAACGAAACTAATCTGGTATATATTTCTTCTTTTCATCTTGTGGCAGTTTTGTTTTATATTTTGTCTTCTTTATACTTTTTCAAAATATTATATATCTAATTTTTGTCTTCATGTGTGTTCAGTATTGTAGATATCCGCCTTACTCAGAGCATGAAAGGTTTCAGCATTTGAATTTTCTGGATGAAAGCGACGACCCACTGTTTGATGGATTTGATGAGCACATTCTCAATGTGGCGAAAGAGAAGGCTGATAAAGAAGCTTCCTTCAACACTGAGATTGCATCTACTATCCCGAAGGCTAAAGTGCATACACGCAAAAGGATAAATGAGACCGTCAATCATGCGCCAACTGAAAGGGTTACTAGGGCTCGCAAGGTGAACGCAAACCCATCTCTGAAGCTGAAGTTGAAGGTATCTAAATCTGATAAGCCATCTCCCCGCTTATTGAAGACAGTTGCAACCAAGAAGATTTCTCCCAAAAAGACTCTTCAGTTAGAACAAGCTCCAAAGGGAAAGAAGGTTTCCAATCCAAACTCAGCAATGGTGTTGAGATCTTCTCCAAGGAAGAGATCAGTTATTCTAACAGATAAGCCAATTCCTACTACTGCTCTTCCTATGAGGGATCCAGTGAAAAATGTGGATGCTGCGGTTGACAGTGTTCTTCGGAGTTTGAATTCTAAGTTGTCTGGAGGCAGTTCATCAAAGGTTGTGTCCTCAAATGCCAAAGGCTCAGCTTCCTCATCATCTAATGCTAAAACCAAGACAGATTCAAGAAGGTTTGATCCCAAGAGTGTTCGCTTTGATCCAAACTCCCCAACATTTCAAGGCAACTCAAGGTTCGAACAATAATGACTTCTCTGATAAGATTTCTGATCTGAGCAACAAAGTTGATCACATGTGCAATGTGATGGCTGATGTTCAAGGCACTGTTACTGGTCACACCTTGAAGCTAGAGGATGTCTTCAAAAAGTTAGTTGACATCGGGAGCCTCATTGAGACATTAATATCTTCAACAAGAGCCAACCAAGCTGAATCAATTCCTCTTCCAACCGATCCAATCCTCAACAATCTTAAAGTGTTGGAGGAAGCTTGTGGATTTGTTGATGCTTCTGCAGGGATTATTGGTGGAAATAATGTGGAGGACAGTGTTGGAAAAGCTGTGGTTCACTCTGCCACTGTTGAGCTTAATGTTGAGGACAATAAACAGGACGACAGTGTTGGTGGGCCATCTACTCTCCATGTTCAGAAAGATGGTCCCAAGGAGGAGAAATCCACAAGCTTTGCCAACAAGCGTAGCCATTCAAGTAAAGGTGTAGACAATAATGGTAGAGGTATGAAAAACTTGTGTTTTCTTCATCCGAAAGGTGCTCTTCTTCACTAAGGCACTCTGAAGATATTGCCAAGGAGGACAGTGTGGGTGAGTGTAATATTCCACTATCTCTTGGTGTCAGCTCACCTTCCCTGAAGCAATCTCTGGATAGCCCGAAGGATACAAAGCAACAAGAGTTAGATGTTGTAGTTGATGATGGTAAATCAGATTGCAACAACGTCGACTTATTTGTTGGTGAAAGTGATGCTGGATTTCTAGTTATTCCATCTGGTTCCCAAAATGCATCCCTTACACCTCCTATTGTACTTGAACCAGAAATTGGTGATGGAATGGTTGTTGATGACAAATTGGTCAACACAGAGGAGGAGTTTGAAGTTGGTATGGTTGATGATGAAAACTTGGTCAATACAGAGGAGGAGTTTGAAGTTGTTGATCCTGTGGCAGTTGGGGAAGTTGTTGATATTGATAACATGGAATCTGAAGACAATGTGGAACCTGATGACAACTTGCCTAGGAAGTCTTCTAGGGTAGGTCATCCTAGCCCTGTCCTTCTGAGTCCCTTCACAGTGCCACCTAAACCGATAGGTATGCCTCCAAGACCAGCGTACTCTTTCTACGAATACGACGATCGCTTGGTCTTCTATTCATGGCTAAAAGATGGGTATGTTCTATTTGTTTTTACTTATAATTTTCTAATCATTATTTTGTCATCAAATCTATATTTTGTCATATCTATTATATTTTTTTAATTCTTATCTTAACTTTGTCATTAATACATTATTTTTGTGTTAGAGTAACTCACATATTCATTCAATTCTTATCTTAACTTTGTCATCAAATCTTTTATTTCATGGCTTAAGTACGCACGCTTCATTTTGTCTCCAAGAGTGCTTGATGCAATCTTGTCATCAAACACTTTTAGGATTAATGCCAATCCTGTCATCAATCCTGTCATCAAGCACTTTATTATTTAAGCTATCAACACATTGTCATCAAATTTTCTATGTTCAATTATCATAATTCTTGTCGTCAACATTTTTTGTTAGACCTATTATACATCTGTCATCAAGCACTCTATTATATATATTTTTATATGATGACATTTTATATTTTGTGTTTTGTCCTCTTCTTTTTTTTGCAGCAAGAAAGAAGCCACTATAAAAGGGAATGATAGTAGCCTCTCTAAGACTTTCTTCCGGAAGCTGATTAAGAAGAATTGTTGGTTTGATGACGTGGTAATTGTTTTATCATTGAAACCATTTTTTTATATTTATTATTTATATATTTGTATATAAATGCTAGAATTCTTTTCTGTTTTCCAGCATTTATCTGAGGCCCTATATTTCATGAGGAAAAGAATATTTGATGAGGGAGATAAATTCAAGGATGTAGTTATTCTGGACTGGGTTTGGTTCAGTAGGTTGAACCCCCAGTGTCTTGAGAAGGTGTTGTCTAGTATTGATTACAAACTTACACTAGTAGAAAAAACACCTGTTGAGGCGGGCAAAACCCCCCCTCTTGAGGCGTGCAAAGGGCGCTGCAACAGAGGGGGCTGCAACAAGTCAATACTTGTTGAGGCGGACATTTGCCCGCCTCAAAAAGTGACTTGTTAAGGCGGTCAAAAAAGTGCCCGCCTCAACAAGTACCCAAAAAATATATATCTGTTGAGGCGAATTGATGTTGCCCGCCTCTAATATTTGGCAATTTGCCCGCCTCAAAAACTTGACCGCCTCTAATGTTTGGCAATTTGCCCGCCTCAAAAACAGTTCCCTAACGCTTGTTAATTAACAGAGAGATTGAACTATTTAAGCCTAAAGTCTGGAGAATTAAGGAATGATTAAACGAATAAAATGAAATTGGATTTCATCATTACAAAAGAGAGCTACATGAAATTTGTGATTTTTTATACAACTGAAAACCAAAAAACTGAAATCAAAGTCCCAGATTTGGAACAAGACTTCTCTAGCTACGAACTAAAAAATTAGGAATGGAGCTCGGACGACTTCAATGGCGGATAAGATTGCGAAGCGAGACGGACTGTGGGGCAAGGCGAGACTGATTGTTGGGCGAGGCAAGACGGACTGCGGGGCGAGGCGATACCCATAGCTTGGCGAGGCGAGACTGATTGCGGGGTGATGCGAGACGAGGCGACTATTCCACCTTCCGAGACATCTTGGACTGCTTCTTCTTCTTGCGTTGAGGAAAGAGAGCCCGAAACACGACTGCAGCAGCTAGCGCCCCGAAGAAGGGGAAGATCCAGTGCACGTACAACTGCTCCCATGTGTCGTGACACTTGTTCACATATGCCCACCCGAACGCCTGTCAAAGTAAACGTATAACTCATTTACATGATAAACTTATTTAACCATTTTCAGATATCCTAAAATAACTAATTAGAAAAGATTCGCTTGAGTGCAAATGTGAGAATGCTTTCATGCACATAAACAATATGTGTGTGACTATGTGTAAGTCAAAAATCATGCATATATGCACATATTTCACAGCTAAGCGAGCATGATCCGCTCTCAAGTTATAAAGCTAAAGACACTTGAAGAAAAGAAAAGTAATGGATTGAAACCTATGGTTCCAATTCATTAGTCAAATTGTATTCATAAGCTGCTAAAGTAGTGGCTATCGTGAGTGATTAAGATAAGTTCACTCTCTACACCTCACAATGATACTTGACATAGAAATTTCTGAAGTGAATCAGCCCAAGTGGTTTCTATTCTAGAAACTGTATTTACTCTGTAAACCGCACTACTTGGACAGTGTGCAATGCAATGTGCAGCACCCTTCCATAACTTAATTTCAAAGCTCTCTCTATATATATACTGTAATGTACTCTACTCTACTTCACTGTTAAATTTACTTGAGCTTTGTTTCTGCATAGAAAATTTTGTTGAACTGTCAACACATGCAACAGATCCACTTCAATTCATACACTACTTAATTCAATTGAGTAATGAAATCCAACCGATTACACACATACATTATTAATAACATGATATAATGCATGCACTTAATTTATGATAATAACATAAAACTGATGATACTGCAGTCATTTAACCCTAGCTACACCATACAATTATATAGTAATTAGTCCATACATCATCTTAGCTTCTACAAACATCTTAACTTAACCATAGATAATCCATCTCTAGCTCGCTATAGCTCCGGCTAAATGCTAATTAAACAGCAGTTCAAGCAGCATTTTCCAATTAATTAGGCAAACCTAGAAATTAATTAATATATAATTAAATCAACTTACTCCTCACCGGGATCCTGAAACGACGTCGTCGTGAGGCAGCTAGGTAGTAGGGTTTCTCTTACCAAGGGTATGCTTGTTGTTGTGCATCCAGACCTTGAGAACATGGCGTTTGATTCCGGTGAGGTCGCATAATTCCTGAATGAGCGGCTCGTCTTGCTTCTGTAGCCTCCATCCAACCTTCTCCACAGATCGATTACCATCACGCCTGTGTTGAAATAGCAGGGAGGACGATGCCGCTGGATCCAGATCTGAAGTTTGAAAGAATATTTTGAAAGAATGAAAACCTCAGTTAAAGCTCACAATTATTTTGTAATATGTCGTGAAATCAAATCCTCAATTGAATTTTAGGAATTTTTTTGTCCAGTTTTAGATCCATACATATGTGTTAATTTTTATATATCTTAAATCCCTGATTTAAGAGTAATGGAAATAATTTTAGAAAGATGATCCGATCTATTAGTTTCTTTGACAAACCAATTCTTATGCCAACTTTCTCTTGAACTTTACTCAGCAACCCAAACCAAGAAATTGGTTTTTACGATGACAAAGGAAAGAAAAATTATAAAGGACCGTGAACAAATGAGCATAGTTAGAAAATACAACTAAGTAGACTTAGTATGTGCTGAATTGGATTTAGAGGCTTTTATAGTATTATAGTTCATGGAAGCAAGCTCTACTTGCTCTAAACTACTTGCACTGAACTTGGACATTCTAATAAGAAAACATATGAGGTTATAAGGCAGCAGAACAACAAAAAAGAAGCCATGGACAGAAAGTCTAATCAGAAAGAGCATAATATTAACTCTTATAGGACCAATTGTCATCATCAAATTAGAAAAAGCAGAGGAATTTAACAAACCTTTGTTGAAATAGATGATTATTCAAGGAAGAAGGAAAATCTCAGATAAAGCCTACAACGGAGCTGAAAAATCAGAACCCCATGTTAGATCTTGCCTGATTAGGGTTAGGGTTATAAAGCAGAACATGCGGCCTTGGAGCGGAGCTGACAAATCCACGGCCGGAGGAAGCAACTGGGTATCGGATTTGAGTTTGGGGAAGGATTTGGGGAGGAGCAAAACGTGAAGAAGACACTAGGTTTTGAGGTTGAGGTGAAGGTATGAGAGGTGAGCGTTGACCAGAAGGAGGGGGTGAAATAGGAGGTGAAATCGACCAGCGAGGCAGTACTCAGGCGCGCCGAGGACGTTGCTGTTGAGAGGAATCGACCAGAGACGGGCGATGTCGTCGGAGTCGAGGTAGATGACGCGGGGGACGGTGTTAGGGAGGAGATCTGATAAGTAGATGCTTTACGGAGGGAGGAGGAGTTTTTGGGGGTGACAATTGTGGTGTTGAAGAGGAGGGAGGGGAAGGTGGAGGAGATGATGTTGTGGAGTTGGGAGGAGGCGAGGTAGATGATACGAGGAAGAAGGAGTGGGTATGAACTGAGAAGCGGAGGCGCAATGAAGTTAGGAGAATTTTAGGGTTTTTGAGATCCCTTTTGAGGCGGGCAACACCTGTCCGCCTCAACAGATATCAAATCGGACCCCTGTTGAGGCGTATTTTATATGTACGCCTCAACAGCTCAAAAATTCAAGACCTGTTGAGGCGGGCAAAATTTTGCCCGCCTCAACAAGTCCAATTTTTTGTATTTGTTGAGGCGGCCAAAATTTTGCCCGCCTCAACAGATATTTGTTGAGGCGGGTAGAGTTTTGCCCGCCTCAACAAGGGCGCTGCAACAAGTGTTTTTTCCACTAGTGTTAATTTCCATCTTGATTACTTTTCTAGTGCTCATCCACCAGCCTATGGGAAATCGTGGGCTAATGGCGTCTCAAGGGTTTACTCATCGTTTAATATCAATCAAGAACATTGAGTTGCTCTAGAGATAGACTTGGTTAAGAAGCATATTATTGTTATGGACTGTTTATATACCCCAGAATCGAGAGCTAGTTTCTACAACGATGAATTCATTATTGAATCTCTTCATCCTCTTTGCAAATTACTCCCTGTTTTGTTAAACAGAAGTGGGATGCTCAATCACCTCGGGAACCTAGACAATGATTTCACTCTCAGTAGGCATCCTTCTCTCCCCCAAGATGTAGGGTATGTATTCATTATTCCTTTTTCTAGCATTTTATTTTTAACTTATTGTAATTTCTGCTGTGTTTATTTTTTCTCAATCTTACACTGCATAACCCTTTTTATTTTTGTGTTTCTTTGGTTTCAGTGGTAATTGTGGTGTCTATACATTAAAGTACATTGAAGCTTTTGCATTTGGGAGTTCCTTGGATGAGCTGGATGACGATCATGTGAGGGCAATTAGGGAGAAGATGGCCATTGAACTATTTCACCAAGAGATTGTGTGGAAGCCTCTACCTCTTAATCGTACCAAGCCCAAGAAGTGATTCATCTTTTTTTTCACTTTCATCAAAACTTGTTAATAGTGTTATCATGGACGACAGTGTTTGTTTCACTTGTGTAAGACAATTTTGGATAATGTGTGCCTTGTACCCCTCGAGTGTTTCTAAGGATGACAGTTTGTTTGATATCTAATTTTAGTGATGACAAATTAAATAAAGTGTTTTTTGTTTGTCCCCTATATATATTTCTTAATGATTGTGATTCTGTCATACTGTCATCCAGATGATAGAAAAGTTTTATTACACTGTCATCATTTTTGTCCCTATTTTACTCTAGATCATTGTCATCAATGATTGTTGTCTTTTAATACTCACCTTTATGAAGCACGCTACCCATGCTTCATTTGCCTCTCACTCAGTGTGTCATTGTTTGATGATAGTTCTATGTTCATTTAATAAATTGTCATCAACTGTCATCTTTCATTAAGTGTATCAATGTTTGATGACAGTTCTATCTTCTTTTAATAAATTCTCATCAACTGTCATCTTTCATAAAGTATGTCAATTTTGATGACAGTTCTATCTTCATTTAATAAATTGTCATCAACTGTCATCTTTCATAAAGTGTGTCAATTTTGATGACAGTTCTTTGTTATTTAATAATTGTCATCATCTATCATCACCCATTTATTATATTATTTTAACATTTGATTAAAATATCTTTAATTCTTCTCCATTATGTAAATTTTGTAACTGTCATCAACTCTTAGTATTATTTTTATTTTTGATTCCTATCATGATAGTACTAAATCTTATAAATTGTATTTTTTTTCATCATCAAATTTGTTCTCCTCCTCATCAAATTTGTTATAATTCTTTGATGACAGTTATTTTCATTCGGAAATATTTCTGTCATCAGCCTTCATCTGTCATCATTATTCAGGCAGCCTTTATTTTGGGCATTTTTTTGTGTTTTTTCTGGTGAACTTCAATGCATGTTATTTTCAAATTTCGAAACCAACATGCATTGGTGAGCTGAATTCAAAAGTGATATCAATATGCTCACCTAACCAACAATAACATTAAATGTGTGTTTGACCAATTTATTGTATTCTATGCAACCCTAACTCCTTTCCTATATATATATATATCCTCCTCTTCCTTTCCAGAAATCCCACAGTTCCCCTTTTGATCTGGTTTTTGTATATTTCCACATAGCAAATCGTTTACAAGGCAAGTATTTTATTTTTTATAGTTTCATTTTTCAAGTTTTTTCTTCTATTGCAAGTTCATTGGCACTCATTTTATTTATAACCAGAGTTTGTGCAGTAGTTTCCTTACAATGGCAGATGAAATCAACTGGGAAGAGAGTTTTCTTGTTGAGATGCAGAGGTCAATGGTGGAAAATGATTGTAGATTGGTAAAAATCCCCATCCTTTATGTTATTGCCTAATCTCTTTTTCAGTTTTCTTTCAAATTTTAATATGATTCAGTTTTATATATTTCAGCCAATCCCTTTTGACCACGCCAATGAATATCTCAAGGAGTTCAAAGATAAGGAAATCATCTTGGGTGTGGAAGATAAAGAACAAATTTGGGAAGTATTGGTGAAATTCAGTGACCATGGGAACCCAAACAATTGCTATAGGTTTGGTAAAGGTTGGAGGTAGTTTGTTGCAGACAATAAAATAAAGAAGGATCAAGGTCTCCTATTTGAATTGATGGGGAGAAGTGCTAGTTTGCTTGTGTACCTGGTTAGGGTTGTCAAAAGAGCTTAACCTTTTTATGTGTCTCTGTCATCTACCTATGGAATTATATGTTTTTATGGCTTATCTGAGTGTTGTTGTGTCCTTTTTCTATGGGATTAGTATTTTTCTTTATGATCTTTTATTAATGTAACTTCACTTTATGTGTCGAACTTATCCAATAAAAGAATCAATTCCTATTTTGGTTTTGATGACAAATATTGATATTGTCATTTATTTTTTCATCTATAATCAAATGTTCTAAATTATTGAATCTTTTAAATCCATGTGTTATTAATATGTTATGATTTCATATACTTGTCATCATGGATGACAGATTTATCATTTTGTCTTATAGACCAATTATCTAAATTGTCATCAACTGTTTAATTAGATTTCTTTTTGTATTCTGTCATCTATCATCATTTGTTTTATAATTTTTGTATTTATCTTATAAAGCACGCTACGCGTGCTTCATTTCACTTCTCATAATTTTGTGATAGAGCTTGATGACAATTTTATGGGTTGATGATTGTTCAACTGTCATCAACTGTCATCTCTCATCTAGCTCCATCTGTGTGCTTTTCTCATGCAAAACAAGTTAGGATTTAATATATTCATCCAATAGTTCATCAATTTTTATTTATTGCAATGACCATGTGCATTGTCATCCAAAATCCTTGTTCAAATCAATTCAAAAATGACAGTAATGCAAGCTATATATGTGTAATAGTATTTTTTTGTAATCAAACTATTCAAGAACAAATGGAGAACTTCTGGCTTCTGGGGTTTTGTTCATGCAAGATGTTCTGTTGTGTCCAGTGGATCCACATATACTGCATCTTGCGGGTCTTCTTGGTCCACACCTCCTCTTGCTGTGATTTGGGAACTCACCAATTGACGGTATTCTTTTCTTCTTAAGTTTCCCTGTTCGTGTCTCTAGCTTGGGAGGTAGGCATTGTATGTTCATGATCTCCTCTGGAATCATTTCTTCAGTTTGCCTAGGCACAGGATATATGGTCTCCTTGTAAGAATTCATCCAATTCTCAAATCTGTAATAGTCACTCACGAATCTAGTCACCTTCACCTTTGCTTTCTGCATTGCCGCTATTCCATGTACACAAGGAATATGGTCTAGATCAAACACTCTGCAAGTGCAACTTCTTTTCGCCAAATCCACAACTCCATAGAAATCTCCTCCAATCACCTGGTATTGGAATCCATTCAATGCCCTCACTTCATATTTCTTGGACAGCTTATGCCTCTTTTGAAGTATTTCTTCAATGTTTGGTGGCACCACTTTGCTCAGGGTTTGTTCTGTTTTGTTGCGCCTTTCAACGAACCACCTTATCAGCATTTCTAAAACACACTCCAATAGGGCAACAACCTGAAATGACCTAGCCTCTAGTAAGACCTTATTAATGGTCTCTGAATTGTTTGTAGTCATTAGGTTGTATCGTTCTCCTTTGCAGTGTGATCTTGCCCATTTCTCAAATTTGGAAATAACCAAGTAATCCCCCATTTCCTGATTTATTGCACATATGTTCTTGAAGTTCTCCTCAAAAATTCCCTTCTTGTATAACTGTTTGCAGCCAAAGTGAAGAGTTTGTGCACACCCCTTTCCTTATACCTTTGTTTGAGGTTTTGATGAACATGTCTTCTACACACACAATGCTTTGCTGATGTATATATGGTCTCCACTGCCTTTATAATACTTTGATGCCTATCAGACACAATCACCAACTCCTCTGAACTAGGGATCACTGTAATAAGCTGTTGGAAGAAGAATGTCCAGATCCATCATTTTCTGAATCAACAATTGCATACGCCATGGGATAAATTTGTTGGTTCGCATCCCGCGCAGTTGCAATCAATAGGTTCCCTTTGTACTTTGTATGCAAATGCGTTCCATCCACCATGATTACCTTCAAGAGAAAAGTATTCTGTCATCAACACTCATTTTTTATATATTTTGGTTTCAAACCCATTGAAATATAGAATTATTCATTGTAATTTTTTATATTCTTCATACACTGTTATCATGCATCCTTCAAGAATTATGTCATCAAATACTCTCATCAAATAATATTGTCATTGATGAGGCTAAAGTCGTAGTGCCAAATCAAAGAAATCCGTAAACACTAACTAGAGTATAGCAAGTAAGTAGAGGTCGAACCCAAAGGAATCAAAACACCAAATCAATGCAGTCAAGTGAAATATCAACTAGTAACAAGTAACCAAAGGGGGGGGGGGGTTTGATTGTATGGAACACAAAAGTAACAAGTATCAAGCAAAGAAGGTTTGGTTGTGAATATATTGAGAAAGGGTTTCACCTAGCAAGTATCCACACAACAGTCAATCAAGTTGATCATAGATTTATCTCAAGTTCTATTCAATCCTAGGGAATGTTCCTATTCCAATCTTTAATATATCAGCAGGCCAACCGGTCCTGATAATACTTACTATTCAGCAATCAGGGAAACCTCTCAAGATTAGATGAAATAGCAGCAAAGGGCACATGAATTATAAGGATGTGACGCGGCTAATTTGTCGTGTGCCAAGTCAAGTAATCCTAACGTGCAAACTAAGTAATATAGTGCGCAAGCAAGGGTCGAATCCCAAGAGAATCAGTTTATCAAATTCTTAAGTTATCACAATGACTAACCAATAAACGTAACCAAAGGGGGGGTTTTAATGGTTTTGATACGAAGTATCGAATGTCAACTTGGTTATAACAATATTAAGCGAAGTGTTCCACTTAGCGATTATCCACAATTAGATTAACAAGTTGATCTTAGAATCCTTTTCATCCCTATGTCAAGATCTCAAGTGATCGTTCTAATTCTTGTTCTTGAATAGTTATTAGTCCAACTAGTCCTAATAACCCTTACTCGATTATAACCTTGAAACTATCAAAGTTCAATAACAAAGTAGCAATGCATTCAGGAATAGATAGATACATGCAATATCATGGACAACTAGTCGGATACTCGATATGTACTCAATTCTCTTCTCTAATAACAATCACAACTAGTTCATGCAAATAGATTGTGCTACACAACAAGTATGATAATTCAACTAGAAGTATCAAACTCTAGCAATATGAATAAGATAAAACTAACTTAGGTGATCAGTCTAAAGTAGTAAATCTAGTTCATGGACAATACAGACAAGAGAGTTGAGACAATCAAAGAGTAGACAAAGGGAAAGGATAAACTCACAACTTGTTGAATCCAAAAGCTTCAAACGCCAAGTGAAACAAAGGAACTTTAGCAACTCATAAGTTTTGTGAAAAACTCTCCAAAAACTTAAGTAAACAAAAGGTATTTCATCAAGGATGATCATCCACAACCTAAATAGTCATCAGCTATTGTAACAGCCACATTAAGGTAATAAAAACGTGTGGACAGTTGCAGAATTAAACATAAAATACTTCAATTGGCAAAGACATCAATTTGATTCTTCTGTCGAGGAACCGCACCCGCAGGTTGAGAGCCGTGGGCGCGG
Source organism: Oxyria digyna (assembly GCA_029168935.1). NCBI lineage: Eukaryota > Viridiplantae > Streptophyta > Magnoliopsida > Caryophyllales > Polygonaceae > Oxyria > Oxyria digyna. The sequence goes on from JAPVLV010000013.1 coordinate 27,295,819, forward strand.
TTTTGGATTCTCCAGAATTTCAGGATGGAAGAGGGCCGCAGGCGCGGTTTGGGACCCGCGGGCGCGGCTTGTGCTTTCTCGGATCCTTGGCTGAGGGTGAAACCCGCGGGTGCGGCTTGAGACCCGCGGGTGCGGCTATGTCGTCTGAGGTAGCAGCTACTGATTTCTTCAAGTCTTCGTCTTCATCTTCGTCTTCGTCTTCAGCAGCTTCTTCCTTATGCTTCAATGCTTCCAATGCTTCGTATCATCTCTTGGAATCTCGTATGTAAATCTTTTCTCGAACAGCTCCATGATACAGATTACATAGAAACAAATAACATAATCCTATACAAAACTAGCTAATAATCCATAGTTGCGGTATGTAAAACACCGCTTATCAAACTCCCCCATACTTAGACCTTGCTCGTCCCCAAGTAAGCTAAAAGAAACTTACTCTTTTACAATAATCACTCAAAGATCTCAGGAAGTATGAAAAAGAAAGAAACTACAAATCACTAACACATTTAGTATACAAACAATATGATGAGAAAGAAATCTATCAATTTGGTCCTCCATAGTGGTTAACATGCAAAAACATTTCTCCTAAGACACTCATTTCACTCATTTTGCCTAGGCGCCCCGAAAGATTTTCACCTAGCCTCTCATTGCATTTTCAATCTCACCATTCCTTACCGCCCTCAAGTCCTTTTTTGCCAAGCCTAATGCCAGCCGAACTACCCGCTTATTGCATGGATTTTTCCATCCCAGGATTTTCATTTGCCTTTTTTCGTATTTTTGTGGCTTTTTCTGTTTTTAATTCCATGCAAAGTACAACCCAAATTCAAAAAAACTCAAAGGGAAATAACAAGGAAATGAAACTACTCTAGGATAAGCAATGAACTAATTCCCCTCCCCCATACTTGAAGTGCACAATGCCCTCAGTGTGTAAGACATAGAAAAATAATGAGGAAGAGAGAAAGAAGCTCACTGATCCGGGTCATCCCGGTTTGGATAGTCGGGCCAACGAGCCTGCATCTCGAGCCGCAAGTCATCCACCGAATGCTGCAGCCTCTCAACATTTTGGTTCACCGTCTGAACCGACTGGTAGACAAACTCAATCCGCTCGAATAGACGCTGCTCCCAAGGTATGTCAGCAGGAGCTGCAGATGATGAGTCTTCGCCCCATTGCCTCTGAGGCTGAAATCGAGGGGCAGGCTCCTGGAAGTCATCATCATCCTCATCATCAAGGTGAACGGACTGCTGATCCGGCTGCTGAACCGGCTCCTGGATGCTGATCCCACCTCGAGCTCATCGTCGAGCAGCTGCATGAGGGGGAGCGGGTATAGGGTTGTTCCTGAAAGTATGTGCTGGCCCATAAGCAAAGTCCTCTGTGAGAGCAATCTCGGGAGGACCGAGCCAAACCCACATACGCTCGTCCGCATCGAGTGTAACAGACTTGAGCCACCGAAGTCGAGTCTGCAGAAATGTGGCATCCAGAAAATAGGGACCCATTGAGGGGTCCGGACTACCTACGCAGTCAAGAGTCTCCCAGTCGGGGACGACAACCTCTAAGATGAGGGTGATCATGCCACCCAAAGCAATCTGACCCCTTGGTTTCGAGCGGGTTGTCTTGCAGGAGTGAACAAACAGTGAGAGCCAATCCGGAATCACCTGACATTCCGGCATAAGAGCATAGAGATACTTCAGCTGGTAAGCAGGCACCTTGTTCACCTCAGAAAGCCCAAATAAGGCCATAGATAGAGCCCACTGTGTCAGGCGGAGACATGGATGAGACATCTTAGCATTATAATCATTACCAGGGGAGTCCCGAACCTGTCCCGTCCACGTGTACCAGACCTGTGTAGGGCTGTCACCAACTGCAGTGTCATAATCTTCAGAGGGAACATCAGAGATTCCCAAGATGGTGCGCAGTTGTTCAGCCTGAACCGTATAGGATCGTTCATTGTAAATGAACTGGATGGCTGAGATGAATGTGGTCTCAGAGATGGTCTTGGACTGGAGGCTCGCCAGAAACTGATATGTGGCCTCGGCATGAGTGGGAGCTGACCTGAACAAGAAACCATGCAACCCTGCGTGCTCAAGCATGGCCTCAGTGCATGCAGTCATACCCAAATCATCGAGCGTACGTCGATGGAAAAATCTCGTGGCGATACACTGCTTAGCCCTTAAAAAGGCTAAGTTAGCCTGAACCTGCTGTTGCCACAAATCATTTTTGTGGCCTCGAGACATCCCTGCTGCAGCCATCAAAATGTCTACACAAACCGAATTCTACCACAAATCCTTAACACAACAAAGATACCAAGCAGCAGCAGCACAATAGCAATAGCCCTCCCCGAGGCGTAAGAAAATCAACAACGATGAGTGTGGTTGTCGGAAAAGCTTACCGAAATCAGCAAAAATTGACGACAGAGGCTAAAGTCGCGGGCGCGGGTTAGGAGCCGCGGGCGCGCGTTAGGAGCCGCGGGCGCGGCTTTTCGCGTTTTCTGATTTCTGGCGAGAAGGGAGCCGCGGGCGCGGGTTTGGAGCCGAGGGTGCGGTTTCTGCGAGGCGGAGAGCTTTTTGGCAGGGCGAAGCCGCGGGCGCGGGTTTGGAGCCGCGGGAGGGTCAGATCCCGGCGGTGGTCGCGGTGGCCGGAGGTGTGTTGCGGAGGAGAGGGAAGGTTTGGTGGTTTTGGTGTTGGGAAAGAGAAGTGGGAGGTGGGAGGATTTTATGTGGTGGGAGGTAGAGAATGGTGGAAGTGGGAGTTAGGGTTTGATTGGTGGGGATGGGAAGTGGGGTACGTAGATGGGGTAGAAAATGAAATCTGAGATGGAGAAGGGTAGAAGATGAAATCTGAGATGGAGAAGGGTAGAAGATGAAATCTGAGATGGAGAAGGGTAGAAGATGAAAGTCGAAGAGAGAATGGTAGAAGTAGAACCGTCAATTCCTTTTTTCTCTTTCTTTCTTTTTTTTTTTTTTTTTCTTTTTTTGGATAAACGAAAAGAAGAACCGTCAATTCCTTTAGTTGCAAACGACCATCATCTTCTCGTCTTGAATTCCTAGAAAATAGAAAACAAAACAATTAAAAAGAAAATGAAATTCAAAGGGGAAAGGAAAAAAATACCTCGGGTTGCCTCCCAAGCAGAGCCTTAGTTAGAGTCGTGGCTCGACTTGGTTTCCCGTCTTCAATTTTAAAAGTTGGCTCTTCTAGAGCCATTTCATCTAAAGACACTTTTTTGAATCCCTCATGGTAAGGTTTTAACCTTTGACCATTCACCTTGAAGACGTTGCGGTTGTCCTTGTCAAACAACTCCACGACGCCATGAGGAAAGACACGAGCAACAACATACGGGCCATTCCACCGGGATCGCAACTTACCCGGAAAAAGTTGAAGACGAGATTGGTAGAGCAAGACCTTGTCTCCCACCTTGAAAAATCTTTCCTCAAGATGTTCTTGTCGTGCCAATCCTTCGTCTTTTCCTTGTAGATCACCGCATTCTCATACGCATCCCGGCGTATCTCTTCAAGCTCTTGGATTTGCAACTTCCTAAAGTCGCCTCCCTCATCCAACTCCATGTTGCATTTTTTCACCGCCCACCATGCCTTGTGCTCTACAACCGGTGCTTGCACAATAGAAGGAAGAAGCTTTTCGCTCTCCAAAGTTAGTAGCATGGGCCGACCGGCCAAAATTCTACCCGAAGCGTCTAGACGAGCTAGAACACTTTGAATCTCAGGTGGAAGAGACAAATCAATTGTTGGTGAGTGAACGATGCTGTGTTCTAATACACTTTGTAATTCATCCAACCCAAAGATATTGAAAACATCTTGAATTATAGGATCAATTACATCGATTGAACAAATAGACGCAACATCTTCGACGAGGTGTTTCATAGCATCAAAAATGTTAAATTGAACCACTTCCCCATCGAACTCTAAAGTAAGAGACCCACTAGCCAAATCAATCTTTGTGTTAGCGGTTTGCATGAAGGGCCTCCCAAGCAAAATAGGAGCAGCTTGCCCATCATGTTCCATGTCTAACACAAAGAAATCAGCAGGAAAGAACAAATTATCCACCATAACCAAAACGTTTTCAACTACACCTTTAGGATACACGGTGGACCTATCGGCTAGTTGAATAACAATTCTGGTTTCATGAAGTGGACCTAACCCAAGAATCTTATAGAGAGAGTAAGGCAACACATTTATCGATGCACCCAAATCAAGCATGGCTCGTTCAAAATGTGTGTCACCTATACGGCACGGTATGTTGACCATGCCCAGATCGCTGCACTTCTTAGGCATTCGCCTTTGAAATACAGCGGAGACACGCTCGCTTACCGTTACCTTTTGTTGCCCTTTCAACTTTTGATTCCTCTTGATTGTGCAAAGTTCTTTTAAAAACTTTGCATATCGAGGAATTCTTTTAATTAACTTGAGCAAGGGAATATTTACCTCACATTTGCTGAACGTCTCAAACAACTCCTTGTCATTTTCCGGCCTTTTGGTGTTCCTAAGGGCATCGGGAAACGGGGCGGGAGGCTTGGTGGAGTCGAGAGGTGGAAAGTTGGGGCGAACGTAGTTGTCCTGTCTCAACTGGAAATCCCCCCGATCCTCCACTTCGAGTTCAGCATTTTGTGAAGGAAATTCCGAAACATTTGACTCAGTAGAGGAGCCGCGGGCGCGGTTTTCGGGCCGCGGGCGCGGCTCATCAGGAAAATCGATTTCTGACTCAGTAGAGGAGCCGCGGTCGCGGTTTTCAACCCGCGGGCGCGGCTCTCGGCTGTCCTCAGAAATCGACTTTTCTGCAGAAGCCTCAACAAGGTTTTTAGTTTCCCCTAAAATCTTACCACTTCTTGTTGTTACTGCACTTACATTTCTTGTTGGATTCACCACCGTTTGGGACGGTAGAGAATTGGAATTTTGTTGTGCAATGGTGGTTACAACTTCAGCCAACTGCCCAATTTGCTTCTCCATGTTCTTGATGCTCGACTCGGTCGTTTGAACATGAGTTGTGAAGTGTTGAGTCAAGGATCTCAGCAGCTCCGCAGTAGATGGTCCAGCATTGGGTCGAGGGCCTTGAGCTTGTTGTTGGGGCTCATTTGGATCACGCCATCGAAAATTGGGATGATCTCTATACCTCAGGTTGTAGTTGTTTTGTTGATCACCACGAGGTCGTGGGGATCCATACCCACCACCAGCAGCATTGACTTCAGCAACGTCTTCACCTTCAAGCTCAGGGCATTTATCTGTAAAATGAGAAGGGTCGGCACAAATACCACATACCTTTACTTGTTGTTGTTGTCCTTTTTGCAACCGAGAGACCATCTTTTTCAACTCTACAAGCTCAGCTACAAGAGCGGGATCCCCTGAACTTGCTGCGTGCACTCCCTTTTTGGTGTATGTCCTACCAAAACTCCTTGTGCTCTCCTCCATATCTTGCAATTTCTCCATGGCATCCTGCGGCATCATGTTGAGAATATTCCCACCACACGCAACATCAACCATCCTCCTTTCTTGGTTAAGGAGACCATTGCAAATGTAAAGCACTAGATCCCCGGTATCATACCCATGAAAAGGGCACGAAGCACACAACCCCTTGAAGCGTTCAAGGTAGTCATAGAGAGTTTCGTCTTCACTTTGCTCGACATGGGCTATCTCCTTCTTGAGAGCATTTGCCTTCTTCACCGGAAAATACTTGCTCAAGAACACCTTGTGCAACTTTTCCCAATTATCAACCGAACCGGTTGGCAAATGGTAATACCAAGAACGAGCACCATCCTTCAAAGTGAACCCGAAGGCTCTCATCTTGATCTGCTCTTCCGTGACGTTCGGCAGTTTGGTCGTCATGCAAATGTCATGAAATTGGTTCAAATGCATGATCGGATCCTCACCAGCCAAACCATGGAAACTTGGGAGCAAATTGATCACCCCCGACTTGAGCTCGAAAGTCACCCCATGAGCAAGGGGTGGAATAACCACAGCTTGAGGTTGCTGTGTCAGGTTCGGTGTTTGCCGCTCTCTCAAAGTGCGAGTAACACCACCTCCTGGTAGCCTTGCCTCAATTAGCTCCCGTTGAGCATCAACGACCAACTGCATGTCAGCCAATTGACGCTGCACTTCAGCAAGAGCTTCTCGATCGGCCATTTCTACTGTCTTAGTCCCGACTCTGTTCTCTCTTCGATTCCGATGAAAAGTTCTCTCGATCTCTGAATCAAGAATAGAAAGAGGCTGATTAATAGAACGGGTGTTGACCATTCACTAGTCAACACTAAAGTTAATCAAAATAAGAACTTAAAAATAAGAAAATTTGATTCCCCGACAACGGCGCCAAATTTGACGAGGCTAATTTGTCGTGTGCCAAGTCAAGTAATTCTAACGTGCAAACAAAGTAATATAGTGCGCAAGCAAGGGTCGAATCCCAAGAGAATCAGTTTATCAAATTCTTAAGTTATCACAATGACTAACCAATAAACGTAACCAAAGGGGGGGTTTTAATGGTTTTGATACGAAGTATCGAATGTCAACTTGGTTATAACAATATTAAGCGAAGTGTTCCACTTAGCGATTATCCACAATTAGATTAACAAGTTGATCTTAGAATCCTTTTCATCCCTATGTCAAGTTCTCAAGTGATCGTTCTAATTCCTGTTCTTGAATAGTTATTAGTCCAACTAGTCCTAATAACCCTTACTCGATTATAACCTTGAAACTATCAAAGTTCAATAACAAATTAGCAATGCATTCAGGAATAGATAGATACATGCAATATCATGGACAACTAGTCGGATACTCGATATGTACTCAATTCTCTTCTCTAATAACAATCACAACTAGTTCATGCAAATAGATTGTGCTACACAACAAGTATGATAATTCAACTAGAAGTATCAAACTCTAGCAATATGAATAAGATAAAACTAACTTAGGTGATCAGTCTAAAGTAGTAAATCTAGTTCATGGACAATACAGACAAGAGAGTTGAGACAATCAAAGAGTAGACAAAGGGAAAGGATAAACTCACAACTTGTTGAATCCAAAAGCTTCAAACGCCAAGTGAAACAAAGGAACTTTAGCAACTCATAAGTTTTGTGAAAAACTCTCCAAAAACTTAAGTAAACAAAAGGTATTTCATCAAGGATGATCATCCACAACCTAAATAGTCATCAGCTATTGTAACAGCCACATTAAGGTAATAAAAACGTGTGAACAGTTGCAGAATTAAACACAAAATACTTCAATTGGCAAAGACATCAATTTGATTCTTCTGTCGAGGAACCGCACCCGCGGGTTGAGAGCCGCGGACGCGGTTTTGGATTCTCCAGAATTTCAGGATGGCAGAGGGTCGCGGGCGCGGTTTGGGACCCGCGGGCACGGCTTGTGCTTTCTCGGATCCTTGGATGAGGGTGAAACCCGCGGGTGCGGCTGTGTCGTCTGAGGTAGCAGCTATTGATTTCTTCAAGTCTTCGTCTTCGTCTTCGTCTTCGTCTTCAGCAGCTTCTTCCTTATGCTTCAATGCTTCCAATGCTTCGTATCATCTCTTGGAATCTCGTATGTAAATCTTTTCTCGAACAGCTCCATGATACAGATTACATAGAAACAAATAACATAATCCTATACAAAACTAGCTAATAATCCATAGTTGCGGTATGTAAAACACCGCTTATCAGGATGCATGCAATAACTTACAACCGTCAAGTATTAACATGCAATCAATTCTCTTTCATAAAAGCAATCAACTACCAGATCATGCAGATATGAGTGCTACAATGACAAGGAATTCCACCGTATATTCCTAGTCTAGCAATAGAAGACTACTAATCAAACTAGGTGATCAAGCTAGCAAAACTAATAGAAATCAATAGATGAAGAACAAGATAATTAATACAAACCCATAGGAAAAGAACAAGAGTTTAGAAATCTCACAACTTAATAACTGAAGGTTTCAACCGCTAAGCAAAACAATGGAGATTAGTTCCTGCTCATGGTTGCAGAACTAAATTGTCTGATGGAAAAGATGATGGAAAAGATGATGGAAAAGATGATGATGCTAGGGTTCTTAAATAGAGACTAACCCTAAAAATATATGGTAAAAGATATATCCTAAACGAAATAATAAAATAAGGAAAAAGAAATAAAACAAACAAAGGAAAATAAGGAAAGTCCGGAATATCTTCGGCCTTGTTGTGGCGATCGCCATAGATGCCTGGCGATCGCGGTCTTCATGTAAAGCTCGGTCGTGGTCACTGTCGCCCAATGGCGATCGCCATATATGCCTGGCGATCGCGGTCGCTGATTTCTTCTCGAATGGCTTCTGTTGAATGATGGCGATCTCCTGGATGGTAGTGGGGATCGCGGTTGGCGTCGCAGAAGCTTCTTCATTCTTCAAGTCTTCAATCTTCTTCGGTTCTGATCTTCATTTCTTCACTTCTTAATAAATATCTCAGAACATAATAATGACTTGAAACACATATGATAATACTCCTAAACTAATGTAATAACCCCTAGTTACGCTATACAAAGTGCAGCGTATCAAATACCCCCATACTTAGACTTTTACTCGTCCCGAGTAACTTACAGAAAAGCTACCCATACAATAAAATACTCAAAGCCTCAGGAAGTACAAGAATATCTCCTAGTGATTACATACTCAATAAACTCCTCCAAAACACACAAAACACAACAACAATAATCAAGAACAATGTGATAAAATAAGCACATACCCAGAACTACACCTTATTCCTCCAAGTGGCCTACCCGAATCCTCCTATTCGCCACCTTCTTATGTCTCCATACGCCAAGATGATAAAAATCCTAAAACACTCAATTTTTTATAACACTCATCTTGCTTGGGCGCCCTTTCGGGTTTTCATCCCAACCACTCAATAATTGTTCCAGGCTCACAAAACTCACATCACTCAAGACTTATTTTTGCCCCAGCCTAATGCCGGTCAAGCCACCTTCTTATTGCATAGAACTTGCTATCCAATGATTTTGTATGCCTTTTTTTAATTTTTGTGGCTTTTTCATACAATATATATTCAATAAGCTCATGCAGATACAACCAACACCTAAATAAATACATGTGAATACATTCTCCTCCCCCATACTTAAACATTGCATTGTCCTCAATGAAATGGAAGACATAAAAAACGAACCCATGGAAGGAGACAGAAGACTCACATACAAGGTCGGATGACCTTCCTCCAATAAAACTCAAAGTGTGGTAGAATGAGAAACTAGATGAGCACTAAATGTAATCCAATAATGCATAGCTCATCTAAAGCAAAAGAAAGAATACCTCCAATGTAGAAAGTGACCCAAACAAATCAACTCCTTGCAAAGAACACGGTCACCAACAAGCTAAGCTCCAGCGAATGTAGATCTAGAATGATAGTACTAATGAAACCAAACTTGATGTAATACAACTTCTTACTTTCTTTTCTCTCATATCTTTTTTTTCTGCACTCTTTTTTTTTTTTTAATCCGATATTGATGAGGCTAAAGTCGTAGTGTCAAATCAAAGAAAACTCTAAACACTAACTAAAGTATAGCAAGTAAGTAGAGGTCGAACCCAAGGGAATCAAAACACCAAATCAATGCAGTCAAGTGAAATATCAACTAGTAACAAGTAACCAAAGGGGGGGGGGGGGGGGTTGATTGCAAGAACACGCAAGTAACCAGTAACAAGCAGAGGAAGTTTGGGTGAGAATATGATGAGAAGGGGTTTCACCTAGCAAGTATCCACACAACAGTCAATCAAGTTGATCATAGATTTATCTCAAGTTCAATTCAATCCTAGGGAATGTTCCTATTCCAATCTTTAATATATCAGCAGGCCAACCGGTCCTGATAATACTTACTATTCAGTAATCAGGGAAACCTCTCAAGATTAGATGAAATAGCAGCAAAGGGCACAGGAATCATAAGGATGCATGCAATAACTTACAACCGTCAAGTATTAACATGCAATCAATTCTCTATCATAAAAGAAATCAACTACCAGATCATGCAGATATGAGTGCTACAATGACAAGGAATTCCACCGTATATTCCTAGTCTAGCAATAGAAAACTATCAATCAAACTAGGTGATCAAGCTAGCAAAACTAATAGAAATCAATAGATGAAGAACAAGAGAATTAATACAAACTCATAGGAAAAGAACAAGAGTTTAGAAATCTCACAACTTAATAACTGAAGGTTTCAACCGCTGAGTAAAACAATGGATATTAGTTCCTGCTCATGGTTGCAGAACTGAATTGTCTGATGGAAAAGATGATAGTAAAGATGATGATAGAAAGAAAGAAACTAGGGTCCTTAAATAGAGAACTAACCCCAAAATATATGGTAAAAGAAAGATCCTAAACGAAATAATAAAATAAGGTAAAAGAAATAAAATAAAATAAGGAAAATAAGGAAAGTCCGGAATATCTTCGGCCTTGTTGTGGCGATCGCCATGGATGCCTGGAGATCGCGGTCTTCATGTAAAACTTTGCCTCGTCTCTGTCGCCCCATGGCGATCGCCATAGAGTCATGGCGATTGCCATAGAGTCATGGCGATCGCCATGCTCTCTCGAACTCCTGAAATGCTCTTGTTGTAGAATGGCGATCGCCATAGTGATGTTGGCGATCGCTGCTGCTCCGCAGGATGTCTTCATCTTCATGTCTTCAATCTTTGATCCTCTTCTTCTTCGGTTCTGGTCTTCATTTCTTCACTTCTTCATAAACAACTCAGAATATAACAATAGCTCCAAATACTTGTGATAACACTCCTAAACTAATGTAATAACCCCTAGTTACGCCATACAAAGTGTAGCGTATCAAATACCCCCATACTTAGACTTTTACTCGTCCCGAGTAACTTAAAGAAAAGCTACCCTTACAATGAAAAGCTCAAAGCCTCAGGAAGTACAAGAATATCTCCTAGTGATTACATGCTCAATAAGCCCAAAGCATACAAAACCCAACATCAATAATCAAGAACAATGTGATAAAATAAGCACATACCCAGAACTACACCTTATTCCTCCATGTGGCCTACCTGAATCCTCCTATACGCCTCCTTCTTATGTCTCCATACGCCAAGATGATAATGGTCCTAAAACACTCAATTTTTTTTAATAACACTCAATCTTGCTTGGGCGCCCTTTCGGGTTTTCATCCCAACCACTCAATAATTGTTCCAGGCTCACAAAACTCACATCACTCAAGACTTATTTTTGCCCCAGCCTAATGTCGGTCAAGCACCTTCTTATTGGATAGATCTTGCTATCCAAGGATTTTGTATGCCTTTTTTCAATTTTTGTGGCTTTTTCATACAATATATATATATTCAATAAGCTCATGCAGATACAACCAACACCCAAATAATTACATGTGAATACATTCTCCTCCCCCATACTTAAACATTGCATTGTCCTCAATGAAATGGAAGACATAAAAACGAACCCAGGGAAGGAGACAGAAGACTCACATACAAGGTCGGATGACCTTCCTCCAATAAAACTCAAAGTGTGGTAGAATGAGAAACTAGATGAGCACTAAATGTAATCCAATAATGCATAGCTCATCTAAAGCAAAAGAAAGAATACCTCCAATGTAGAAGGTGACCCAAACAAATCAACTCCTTGCAAAGAACATGGTCACCAACAAGCTAAGCTCCAGCGAATGTAGATCTATAATGATAGTACTAATAAAACCAAACTTGATGTAATACAACTCCTTACTTTCTTTTCTCTCGTATTTTTTTTTCTGCACTCTATTTTTTTTTTTTTTTTTTTACAGACGGGAGAGAAGACTTACAACGAGATTGGCTACTGACTGTAGCTGACCCTAAGCTTCGGTGATTTCCTCCTGTCCATAGAAAAACTAAAAAGAAAATTAAACCGAACAAAGACAAATAAAAACAAACTCAAACCTCGGATTGCCTCCCGAGCAGCGCCTTATTTTATGTCGTGGCTCGACATGAAACTCAAGAGATTTAACTAACTCCATTTGGCTTTGTAAAAACAGTCTCTTGTCCGAATTCCCTCTTGAACCACTCATGGAACGCCTTAAATCTCGTTCCTCTTACCTTAACCACCTTGTCTTTAGCAATGAAGGTGGTTTCATTCACTTTCTCCTCCTTAACCGTATCAGGCGGCTGTTTAAGCTCAATGTCAAGTGCATGCACACTAGACATCAATGGTATCTCGCCTGGCGAGGTCAGTAATGGAGGGCGATTGCCCAAAGGATGTGAAGAGAGCTTACCTTTAGGCTCTGGCTTAGCCTGACACTCTGGCATATTAGTAGACAAAACAATATCTACTTTTGGGGGAACTAAGATATTCTCTAAAACAGGTTGCAATTCATCCTTACAAGTAGGCTTAATCACATCAATAGCACATAGAGAATTCTTATCAATGGGATCCATGTCATATATATTATATTCTACCTTATCCCCATCAAACTCCATAGAGAGAGTCCCACTATTAACATCAATTTTCGTTTGTGTTGTTTTCATGAAAGGTCTACCTAACAGTATAGGTGTGACATTATTAGCATGCTCCATATCCAACACAAAGAAATCAGCAGGAAAAATCAGATCACCAACCATAACAAGAACATCCTCAACAACCCCTTTCGGGTATACAGTAGACCCATCAGCAAGTTGAATAACAGTTCCTGTTTTATGCAAGGGTCCTAAGCCTAGTGATTCATACAAGAAGTAAGGCAAAACATTGATTGATGCACCTAAATCTAGCATGGCTTTGTCAAATTTAGTTTCACCAATCACACATGGAATGCTAAATATGCCTGGATCACCACATTTCTTAGGCATGCGTTTTTGAAACACTGCAGAAACTTGTTCACTTATTTCAACTTTCTTCTTTCCTTTCAGTTTTTGATTTCTTTTGATAGTGCAAACTTCTTTCAAAAACTTAGCAAATCTAGGAATACTCTTAACAAGTTTGAGCAAATGAATGTTTACCTCACACCTACTAAAGGTTTCGAAGATTTCTTTGTCGTCCTCCAGCCTTCAAGTATCCTTCAATGCCTCAGGAAAGGGAGCAACAGGCTTCTGAGAAAACAGAGGTGGAAAATTCGGGCGAACATAATCGTCAATGTACTCAGGGGGCTCCCGGCGATCGCCATCCACAACTGGCGATCGCGGTCGCGGATAATTTTTCACCTCAGCTTCTGGAATGGAATGGCGATCGCGGTCGGGATGCAGATACTGTTTTGCTCTCTATAATCTCATGGCGATCGCCACTCAGATCTGGCGATCGCGGTTTTGGCACAGAACAGTCATTTAAAGTTTTTCCGCTCCTCAAGAACACTGCACTGACGTTCTCTCTTGGGTTTCTTACCGGTTCCCTGGCCACTAATTTACTCACAGCTTGAGCAATCTGTCCTAACTGATTTTCAAGATTTTGGATGCTTGATTCCGTCTTAGCGTTTTGTTGCATCACAGTCTGAGCTAAGGACTTGATCATATCTTCAGCAGTCATAGAATTTTGAGGTCTAGGTTGCTGATAATTAATATTATGAGAGTCATACCTTGGCCTTGGTTGCCATCCACCAACAGCGTTTACCTCAGCATTGGGATCATGAAGGGAAGCATTTTCCAGCATCAAAGCCTTGACCATCTCTTTCAACTCATTCATGTCAGTCTGTAATTGATCTGAATTAATTGCTTTGACTGAGTGTGATCTCTGTCTACTGCTAAACTGCCTTGAACTTTCAGCCAGCTCTTCAAACATTTCAGTGGCCTGAGGTATAGTTAGTTTCAGAAAATTACCTCCACAAGATGCGCTTACCATTCGACGATCCTCATCAATCAGCCCACTGAATAAGTACATAAGAAGATCATGGTCAGTATAACTATGGAATGGGCAGCTTGAGCAAAGCTTCTTGAATCTCTCATAATACTCATAGAGACTCTCAGTTGAATGTTGTTGAAGATTCGTGATCTCCTTCTTCAAGCTGCTCAGTTTTGTAGCTGGAAAATATTTCTCTAAAAAGACTTTTTTCATCTTAGCCCATGTATCAATACTCCCTGGAGCTTGATAATAGAGCCAATCATTCGCAGCGTCTTTCAGAGTAAATCCGAAAGCTCTCAGCATGACCTGCTCCTCACTAACACCTTTTGGCTTCATACTAGAACATATGGCATGGAATTGAGCCAAGTGTTTGTTGGGATCTTCTCCTGCTAAGCCATGGAAGTGTGGTAGCTCATGAATTAAACCAGCTTTTAATTCAAAGTTCACACCTTCTTCAATATCCGGAAACCTCACTGCTAAAGGTTGTTGGTTTAAGTCTAGGGCAGTGAGTTGCCTCATAGTAGGCAATGGCGGTCCATGTCGATCACCCATCTCGTTATCTTGGTTCAGAGCTGCTCTTTGGTTCCGAAGGAACGTCCTTTCAATCTCTGGGTCAAAGGCAACAAGAGATGAATTAGTAGCACGGGTCTGAAACATAAAGGTTCACACCAAACAGTTGATAATTTCACAATTAACACAGAATCAGAAAAATTTTAATTCCCCGGCAACGGCGCCAAATTTGATGAGGCTAAAGTCGTAGTGTCAAATCAAAGAAAACTCTAAACACTAACTAAAGTATATCAAGTAAGTAGAGGTCGAACCCAAGGGAATCAAAACACCAAATCAATGCAGTCAAGTGAAATATCAACTAGTAACAAGTAACCAAAGGGGGGGGGGGGGTTGATTGCAAGAACACGCAAGTAACCAGTAACAAGCAGAGGAAGTTTGGGTGAGAATATGATGAGAAGGGGTTTCACCTAGCAAGTATCCACACAACAGTCAATCAAGTTTATCATAGATTTATCTCAAGTTCTATTCAATCCTAGGGAATGTTCCTATTCTAATCTTTAATATATCAGCAGGAAAACCGGTCCTGATAATACTTACTATTCAGTAATCAGGGAAACCTCTCAAGATTAGATGAAATAGCAGCAAATGGAACAGGAATCATAAGGATGCATGCAATAACTTACAACCGTCAATTATTAACATGCAATCAATTCTCTATCATAAAAGCAATCAACTACCAGATCATGCAGATATGAGTGCTACAATGACAAGGAATTCCACCGTATATTCCTAGTCAAGCAATAGAAAACTATCAATCAAACTAGGTGATCAAGCTAGCAAAACGAATAGAAATCAATAGATGAAGAACAAGAGAATTAATACAAACCCATAGGAAAAGAACAAGAGTTTAGAAATCACACAACTTAATAACTAAAGGTTTCAACCGCTAAGTAAAACAATGGAGATTAGTTCTTGCTCATGGTTGCAGAACTAAATTGTCTGATGGAAAAGATGATAGTAAAGATGATGATAGAAAGAAAGAAACTAGGGTCCTTAAATAGAGAACTAACCCCAAAATATATGGTAAAAGAAAGATCCTAAACGAAATAATAAAATAAGGTAAAAGAAATAAAATAAAATAAGGAAAATAAGGAAAGTCCGGAATATCTTTGGCCTTGTTGTGGCTATCGCCATGGATGCCTGGATATCGCGGTCTTCATGTAAAACTTTGCCTCGTCTCTGTCGCCCCATGGCGATCGCCATAGAGTCATGGCGATCGCCATGCTCTCTCGAACTCCTGAAATGCTCCTGTTGTAGAATGGCGATCGCCATAGTGATGGTGGCGATCGCCGCTGCTCCGCAGGATGTCTTCGTCTTCATGTCTTCAATCTTTGATCCTCTTCTTCTTCGGTTCTGGTCTTCATTTCTTCACTTCTTCATAAACAACTCAGAATATAACAATAGCTCCAAATACTTGTGATAACACTCCTAAACTAATGTAATAACCCCTAGTTACGCCATACAAAGTGTAGCGTATAAGATATATTGTTTTTTTCTCGGAATGATTTTCGGATTTTCGGTTTTTTTTGTTTTTTTTTTAGACGGGAGAGAAGACTTACAGCGAGATTGGCTACTGACTGTAGTTGACCCTAAGCTTCGGTGATTTCCTCCTGTCCATAGAAAAACTAAAAAGAAAATTAAACTGAACAAAAACAAATAAAAATAAACTCAAACCTCGGGTTGCCTCACGAGTAGCGCCTTATTTTATGTCGTGGCTCGACATGAAACTCAAGAGATTTAACTAACGCCATTTGGCTTTGTGAAAACCGTCTCTTGTCTGAATTCTCTCTTGAACCACTCATGGAACGCCTTGAATCTCGTCCCTCTTACCTTGACCACCTTGTCTTTAGCAATGAAGGTGGTTTCATTCACTTTCTCCTCCTTGACCGTATCAGGCGGCTGTTTAAGCTCAATGTCAAGTGCCTGCACACTAGACATCAATGGTTTCTCACCTGGCGAGGTCAGTAATGGAGGGCGATTGCCCAAAGGATGTGAAGAGAGCTTACCTTTATTCTCTGACTTAGCCTGACACTCCTCATGTTAGTAGACAAAATAATATCTACTTTTGGGGGCTCTAAGAGATTCTCTAAAACAGGTTGTAATTCATCCTTACAAGTAGGATTAAACCAGCTTTTGGGATCTTCTCCTGCTAAGCCATGGAAGTGTGGTAGCTCATGAATTAAACCAGCTTTTAGTTCAAAGTTCACACCTTCTTCAATCTCAGGAAACCTCACTGCCAAAGGTTGTTGGTTTAAGTCTGGGGCAGTGAGTTGCCTCATAGTAGGCAATGGCGGTCCATGTCGATCACCCATCTCGTTATCTTGGTTCAGAACTGCTCTTTGGTTCCGAAGGAACGTCCTTTCAATCTCTGGGTCAAAGGAAACAAGAGATGAATCAGTAGCACGGGTCTGAACCATAAAGGTTCACACCAAACAGTTGATAATTTCACAATTAACACAGAATCAGAAAAATTTCAATTCCCCGGCAACAGCGCCAAATTTGATGAGGCTAAAGTCGTAGTGTCAAATCAAAGAAAACCCTAAACACTAACTAGAGTATAGCAAGTAAGTAGAGGTCGAACCCAAGGGAATCAAAACACCAAATCAATGCAGTCAAGTGAAATATCAACTAATAAAAGTAACCAAAGGGGGGGGGGGGTTGATTGTATGGAACACAAAAGTAACAAGTATCAAGCAAAGAAGGTTTGGTTGTGAATATATTGAGAAAGGGTTTCACCTAGCAAGTATCCACACAACAGTCAATCAAGTTGAACATAGATTTATCTCAAGTTCTATTCAATCCTAGGGAATGTTCCTATTCCAATCTTTAATATATCAGCAGGCCAACCGGTCCTGATAATACTTACTATTCAGCAATCAGGGAAACCTCTCAAGATTAGATGAAATAGCAGCAAAGGGCACAGGAATTATAAGGATGCATGCAATAACTTACAACCGTCAAGTATTAACATGCAATCAATTCTCTTTCATAAAAACAATCAACTACCAGATCATGCAGATATGAGTGCTACAATGACAAGGAATTCCACCGTATATTCCTAGTCTAGCAATAGAAGACTACTAATCAAACTAGGTGGTCAAGCTAGCAAAACTAATAGAAATCAATAGATGAAGAACAAGAGAATTAATACAAACCCATAGGAAAAGAACAAGAGTTTAGAAATCTCACAACTTAATAACTGAAGGTTTCAACCGCTAAGCAAAACAATGGAGATTAGTTCCTGCTCATGGTTGCAGAACTAAATTGTCTGATGGAAAAGATGATGGAAAAGATGATGGAAAAGATGATGATGCTAGGGTTCTTAAATAGAGACTAACCCTAAAAATATATGGTACAAGATATATCCTAAACGAAATAATAAAATAAGGAAAAAGAAATAAAACAAACAAAGGAAAATAAGGAAAGTCCGGAATATCTTCGGCCTTGTTGTGGCGATCGCCATAAATGCATGGCAATCGCGGTCTTCATGTAAAGCTCGGCCGTGGTCTCTGTCGCCCAATGGCGATCGCCATATATGCCTGGCAATCGCGGTCGCTGATTTCTTCTCGAATGGCTTCTGTTGAATGATGGCGATCGCCTGGATGGTAGTGGGGATCGCGGTTGGCATCGCAGAAGCTTCTTCATTCTTCAAGTCTTCAATCTTCTTCGGTTCTGATCTTCATTTCTTCACTTCTTAATAAATATCTCAGAACATAATAATGACTCGAAACACATATGATAATACAACTTAACTAATGTAATAACCCCTAGTTACGCTATACAAAGTGCAGCATATCAGTCATCCAAAACTGTCATCATGCATCCTTCAACACATATTCTGAGCAATACACATTTAAAGATTTTTTTAATAATAATGTCATCAAATACTGTCGTCATTAATATTTTTAATATTTTTCAAACACTGTCCTCATTCATCCTTCCATGCTTTATCTTATTTTAGAATTCTGTCATCAACACATATTGTCATCCTTAGTCCATCTATTCTAAGATGTCATCTTTTTTATATTTCTTATGAAGCACGCGAAGCGTGCTTCATTTCACTTACATCAAAAGTTTTTTATAAAGAAAAATCTATATCTTGTAGAATGTTATTGTATCAAAACTATCATCATTTGTTCTATATGCCAAATTTTCCAGAATATAGTGTAATAATATTTTCTAATATATTTCTATTTAATCATCATCATTATCTGTCATCAAGTGCAGCAATGTATGTCTACATACCTTTCTCATTTGTTTGAATCCTCTTATTGTAGCTCCTAGTGCTATGAACACATATTTGAAGCGATTTTCATCATCAACCTCAAGCTTTGTGTATGTGCCTATGTTGACTTGTTTGATCATGTGGCAATAGATCGGCAACATTCCATAGTTTTCTTCTGGTGTTCCTCTAATCAAATTTTGTACCCATTTCTTTGCCTTCAATGCCTTCCAATAGCTCACATCCATACAATGTTCTTTCCTCATGTCGTTCCGGATACTTTTAGGGTTCGGTCCAGTTTTCACCCGTTCATACCTACACACACAATAAAACAACCAAACTGTCATCTTTTCAATATTAATGTGTTTGTATAAAACCATAACTATTTGCATATATTTTTGTTACCTTGTTTTTATCTACTCTCCAACCATCTTGTATGTTGGCTTGCACTGGTTTTCACACCTAAAGTCAAAAGATCATGTGTGTTCTTCTCTATACTTTCTTATCTCAAAGAAATGTGTGTCTTTCAATACCATTTCCCTCAGGCCCCAGTTGCAGTTCTCATCTGCACACTTGACAGTAAATAAATCAGGTGTTGACTTGTAGACTTTGTACACAAAGTTCTCCCGCATAGGGACTTTCTTAAGTGCAACTTTCAGCATCTCCTTTGAGTCAAAAATCTGCCCAATATGGATAAACCCTATGTAGTCTTCATGACTAGGACTATCACCCTCCATAATTTTTCCCCATTCAGTGTTTTTGTCCCTTGATTCAAAACTAATTACCTCACTCCCACCTTTCATCTCATAATCAATCTGAAATGGAACAAGGCTGTTTTTTTCACTCACTACAGTTGTTTTAGTTGTCTTCTTCTTCTTTCTCTCTGTCACATACAAAGGCACACTCCATTGCACCTTCTCTGATTTGTTGATGTCAATTTTGATATGGGTTTTTGGATGAGTAAATAGTAATCAAATGAGTAAATTGTTGCATCTCCCCCGGATCACTATTTTCCACCCTTGGATGAGTAAATAGTACAATTAGATCTAATGGCTTAGATTGAGTGTGTTTCTTTCACACTCATTCAACTCGTCCGTCTCCTCTATTCTCTCTCTCCTCCTCCTCCTCTCCTCCATTCACTCTCTTCTTTCCATGGCTCCTCTTCCCTGTTTCCAAGGCTCCTCTTCCAAATCAACTCGTCCGTCTCCTATTCCCCGTTTCTCTTACTTCAACAAATCTCTAACCCTCTCGAAAATCCCCAAACCCTCCCGATTCCAGTTCTGAAACCCTAGCCACCACCTTCCTGATTCCAATTTTTCTGAAACCCTAGCCACCGATGAACTGAGGCGAAGATGGAGGCGGATCTGAGGCAAAGATGGAGGCGGATCTGAGGCGGCGCTCTCATAATCAGATGGAGGCGGATCCGAGGCGGCGAAGGCGTTTGGAGAAGAGGAAGACGAGACAGATACGTGGAGATGAAGTCCGAATCAGATTTGAGGCCGACAAAGGAGCTTGAAGTAGAGGAAGTAGAGGAAGATGATGCAGATCTGAGGCCGTGGAGATGAAGTCCGAATCAAATCTGAATCTGTGAATTGTTCTCCACCTCTCCGAATCAGATATGTGAATTGTTTGCTAGGGCTGGAGGAGAACAGGCGGCGGAATTTGGATCTGAAATCGAATGAAGGTCATTTGGATCTGAATCTCGCCTCAAATCTGTGAATTTGGATTTGTGAATCGTTTGCAGTCAGAGGTGGAGCAAAAGACGAGTTCACAGTCAGAGGCTAGGGTTCGGCAGAGGTTAGGGTTCGTCAGAGGTTAGGGTTCGTCAGAGGTTACATTTAGGGTTAGGTTCTGATAAATCTTCTTCAAATTTCTTCATAATCTTCTGATAAATTTTGTTCAAATTTGTTCTCAATCTCAGTATGTACAAATTTTGTTCATAATCTCATAATAAAATTATATTCAAATTTGTTGGTTCAATTGTTGGTGTGGATATTGAGACTGCAAATCCATATTCTGATAAATTTTAAAAGAGTCGATATGGATTTGAGGGAGAGTTTTGTTTTTTCTTTTTTTTTTTTGCTTTTGAGATATGCATTTGAGGCGGGCAGTCTGTTGTTCGCCTCAATTGCCTACGGAGAAAATCACATTTAGAGGCGGGCATACATTATTTTTTGCTACTTGTTGAGGCGAGCACTTTTGTGACCGCCTCAACAAGTGAGTTTTAGAGGCGGAAATATTTACCTGTTGCAGCCCCCCCCCCCCCCCCTGTTGCAGCGACCCCTGTCCGCCTCAACAGGGGGGTTTTTGCCCGCTTCAACAGGTGTTTCTTCCACTAGTAATATATGGTATCTGAATTTTCTGGAATGGGTTCAAGTGCGACAACTCATTTTCATGTGCTTGTGTCTTCAAATTAAACCTTTGAATAATGGTATCCTTTGCACCATTGAGCCCTATGTTTATGTCGATTACAAATGCTTTTGAAACCAATGTCCCAACATAAGCATTTGAACCATCTTTCATCTTCCATTCTCCCCCCAACATACGGTTAGAATATTCATTTGTACCTGTATAGCACAAGTTATTGTGTTCATAAACATTCTCTCATCACTGTACAATTCCTGAATTGTAATGAATCTAATTATCAATCTGTCATCACACCTAATATTCTAAATCTAAGTTCCAAATCCTGTCATCAACTTCTTTCCTTAAACAATAATAATGTCTTTGTATTATATTTGTCTTCGTGTTTATAATTCATATCATCATCCTATATTTCATCTCAATACTATCATCCAACACACACCAACTATGGAATTATAAATCCAAATTTAACATTTAGCAAATCATTTAATTTCAATTATCATAATCATATTTCTTTTAAAAAATATTATGTCATCAAAATTACATTATGTCTAACCATTGGTTTGTCATCTAAATCCATCAACATTCTGTCATCACTGTTCAATTCCTGAATTGTAATGAACCTAATTATCAATTTGTCATCACACTTAATACTCTAAATCTAAGTTCAAAATCCCGTCATCAATTTCTTTTCTTAAACAACAATAATGTCATCAAAATTACATTACCATTAGTTTGTCATCTAAATCCATCAACATTCTGTCATCACTGTTCAATTCCTGAATTGTAATGAATCTAATTATCAATTTGTCATCACACTTAATATTCTAAATCTAATTTCAAAATCCTGTCATCAACTTTCCAATCTTTTAGTCATATTTTGTCCTCAAAAATATAATTCTGTCGAAAATTACAGTATGTCTAATTATTATTTTGTCATCAAAAATATAATTTTGTCCTGAATTGATATGATTCTATTTATCAAACTGTCATCACATTTACAATGTTAAATCTAAGTTCAATATCATGTCATCAACTTTCCAAACCTAATCCAATATTTTGTCCTCAAAATTATAATTTTGTACAACATCTTTGTTTATTCAACATTTTCTCATTCAACTTTCTATATCTAATCAGTATTCCATATAAGCAATATATTGTCATCAGGATCAACATTCAACATTATCATTCTATATTCATCAACACTCTGTCATCCAGTTTCCATTATTTTATTCAATCATTGTTCTTCATCTTTTTCGTCCATCAAAATCCTTTTTTTAACAACATTTTGTCATCAGAAATACAGAAAGTCTTTAAAATCACTGTTTATTTAATTATTTCGTGTGTTTGAGCATTCACATTCATGGAATTATATGATGAAAGAATTAATCTTACCTCGAATTCGAATTTGCAGCAGGAAGTTTTTTATATCGCGACGACAGATTGATGCTTTGTTAGTTTGATGAAGTCAAACCTTGAATTTCATCCCAGAAGCTACCCCGAGAGAGTTCTTATGAAGCGCGTGAAGCGTGCTTCATTAATCTTACCAGCACCGGGAAGGAACGAGCTTTTTTGCTCCGAATGAAGAGGAAGGACGAGGACGACAGCACCGGGAAGGAGGACGAAGAAAATCGGCGTGAAGAAGGAGGAGGAAGAAAATCGGCGTGAAGGAGAGGAAAATGGAGGAAGAAGGAAAACGGCAGGGAAGGAGAGGAAGGAGAAGAAGAGTAGCGCGTGTAACAGAATAGAAAAGGGAAGGTTAGTTTACCTTCCTTGTATAAAACGGGTTAGTTTCTTCATTAAACTTTGTAAAAAGGGTTACTTAACCCGTTTTTGGATCACACACCTACTCATAATAACTTCCGTTATTTCATCACCATTGTTGATGATTTCTCCAGGAACACATGGACACATTTATTGTCAGTCAAGAGTAATGTCTTTCCCCTTATAAAGGCTTTCGTTCATATGGTTCATACACAGTTTGGTTGCCTTCCCAAAATCATAAGAACTGACAATGCCTTTGAGCTCGGATCCAGCCTTGAAGCTTCTGCTTTCTTGACCTACAAAGGAATCCTACATCAAACTTCTCTTCCATATACTCTCCAACAAAATGGGGTGGTCGAACGAAAGCATAAACACCTCCTAGAAACCCCCCGAGCTCTCCTTTTTCAGTCTCACCTTCCTCTCATTTACTGGGGTGAGTGTGTCCTCGTGGCAACCTATCTCATATATCACTTTCCATCTCGAGTGTTGAACAATTCATCACCTTATGAAATCCTTTTCTCTACTAAACCTTCATACTCACACTTACGTGCTTTTGGTTGTCTTTGCTATGTTGCCACACAAAAGCAGGGTTGAGACAAATTTCAAGCCAGATCTCAAAAATGTGTTTTCATGTGTTTCATTTTTGGCAAGAAAGCATACAAGATTATGAACTTAGACACCAAACATATATTTGCTTCCCGGGATGTTATATTTCATGAAACTCTCTTCCCTTTTCACCCTGATTGTCCTAACAATACCAGCATTCCTATGTGCATTCCTGACATTCCAACCTTTTCTGACCCTTTGGACACTTCTTTCTCTCCACCTATTTCCTCACCCTCTACAAACCAACCTTCACCTTTACAAAATTCTTCCCCTACTGTTTCTTTAGTCCCTACTAGGAAGTCAACTCGTGTGCATCGTCCTCCTAGTCACCTCAGAGATTATGTGTGTGGTTCTAGTGTGTCCTGTAATTCTGTTTGCAATCATACTCTGCGCTTCTGTTTTGACCAAAGACAATCAGAATATGCTATCTTCATTGCTTGTTTCACATGAACCTGTTTCCTATGAAGATGCAGTTAGGTACCCTGCCTGGCAAGAGGCTATGGATAAAGAGTTTGTTGCTTTAACTCTGAACAACACATGGGATCTTGCTCCCTTGCCATCTGGAAAACGCCCGATTAGTTGCAAATGGTTTTACAAATTGAAGCTGCGCTCATATGGCACCATTGAACGTCATAAAGCTAGACTTGTTGTCTGGGGTTTTACGCAGAAAGAGGGTATTGATTATACTGAGACTTTTTCCCCGGTTGTCAAAATGACAACAATTGGTACTCTTGTTGCTTTAGCAGTTAAACAAGGATGGACCATTGCTCAGTTGGACGTCAACAATGCATTCCTCCATGGTGAATTACACGAGGAAGCATACATGAAGCCTCCTCTTGGTTTGCCAGTTCATGATCCATCTCTTGTTTGTCGCCTCAATAAATCTCTCTACGGGCTGAAACAAGATCACGCCAGTGGTATGCAAAGTTATCTGAGGCTCTCTCCACACAAGGGTATGTTCACTCCCCAAATGATTACTCTCTTTTTTCCAGAAAAGCATGTGATTCTTTGGTGTTCATTGCCATTTATGTTGATGACATTTTGGTCACTGGGAATGATCAAACTGCCATCACCAACTTGAAGTTGTTTCTCGATGCTCAGTTTCGGATCAAGGACTTGGGACACTTGCATTTCTTCTTGGGCATTGAGTTTATCCGAATTCCTGCTAGTTATGTTATGAGTCAACAGAAGTTTCTTCATGAACTTCTTCAGAAATTTCCACCTCCACCCAGCACTGTCTCTGCTCCCTTACTAGCAAATTTGCACTTCTCTCAGATTCTGCACCTGCTTTCCATGATCCCACTTTATACAGAAAGCTTGTTGGTAAGATGAATTTTCTGACTAATACTCGTCCTGATATTGCATATACAGTCCAATTTCTCAGTCAGTATTTACACTCCCCATCCATTGAGCACTACAAAGCTGCAACACACACTCTTTGTTACCTTTCTCAATATGATACTTTAGGTCTTCTCCTCATTAATTCACCTAGTTATAACCTCCTTGGCTATTGTGATGCTGATTGGGCCGCCTGCTCCAACACTCGACGTTCGGTCAGTGGCTACTTCATTACCTTTGGTGGTTGCCCGATCTCTTGGAAGGCGAAAAAGCAGACAATTGTTTCCCTCTCCTCTGCTGAGTCTGAGTACAGATCACTTCGTCGTCTCACATCAGAATTGGCCTGGCTATCTAGGTTGTTTCATGAGTTTGAGGTCCCAGGCATTCTTCCTATTCCAGTAAAATGTGACAGCCAGGCTGCAATCCACATTGCCCGCAATCCTGTTTTCCATGAACGGACAAAACACATTGATTTGGATTGCCATTTCATCAGACACAGGCTCCAAGAGGGTTTGATCTCACTGTCTCATGTCTCCACCAAACTACAGCTTGCTGATGTGTTGACCAAGTCTCTTACAGGACCTCGCCATCAAGACTTCCTTGGCAAGCTTTGGTGACACCACCTTCAGCTTGAGGGGGGTGTAGGAATAAAGCATAACAAGAATCTGTTAGCTGTAACTGCCTAGTGTTATTTTAGACACGTGTTGTAATAGGACTAGACAGTTGTAATTCAGCTGTGCTTGTACACTATAAAACTTCAGGTGTACTCTTCTATTCAATCAACCAGAGAACAAAGTTCTTTCTCCCTCAATTCTTTCTGGTTCTCTTCTCTGATTTCAACAGAATGGAACAAGGATCAATTTTTGCTACACATGCACAAACATTTGTCAACAAAAATTGAACAACAAAATTGAACGAACTTCTTACAACCATTGCTGAAATGCACAAATTTCAACCAAATCCAATACTAGTTTACGCAGACAAATTGAGTTTACTCATTCAATTGCAACGATCTAAAGAATACCTTGAAATTTGACTTGTGTGCTTTCAGACCTATCATATTCTTGTTGAAGCTCTATTTTTAGTTGCTTTATATGTTGCTTATTATTAGCTTGCATAGATCCAGGTACATGTTTTTCTCTTCTAATTTCTATCAAATCTGCAAGCTTTTAGATGCATTCATTAACTTGTGTCAAGTAAATTCAAGTTGCATATATTATAACACCCAAGCCTTAGAAGCATTTGTTGGTGGAAATCAGAATAGAATGTAGGGCTACTTCAAAAACCTTTGCAAAAACAGGAACCGAAAACTTGCTGCGTCGCGGTATGTAAGCCGCTGCCTTAGAAGCGAATTCGCCCTGACCACCGGAGCACAGTCAGACAACCCCCCAAGGTTATCACAGCGTCCTCCGATCGCGGGCTCTCGCCAACGAATGACTGGAATCAGACGGGTATGCTCAGAACGAAAGAGATTTTAGGAGGAAGGAAAACTGCGTTTTTCTGTGTGTTTTTCCAGCAGATTGAATCTCAATTTAAGGAGATGAAACTGCAAATCTGGAGCACTCACTCCATATCAGAAAACGTGTGCATTAAATCAGGGCAGTTACAAAACCATTTTGAAACAGTCAAAGAAGATTTTAAACACGAATTCAAAACAAATCGGAAGAATCCGATGCGCAATTAGTTTACGATCGGAACACGGATCGGACCGGACCGGGACGGACGGACGGCGGCGGCGGCGCGGGCGAGGGGGCCTCCTTTCTAACTCAACTAACCCTTTAAAGTAATACCCAATATATATAGTGTATAATATACTCCCTCCTAACCGATGTGGGAATGCCAAAAAAACCGAACCCACTATTCAACTTTGAAAACAATTCCTTTACTCCTCACAGCATTATCCAAAGACAACGTGGAAACTTCTTAGGAGGTCATTCATCCCTTGACTACTCTCACCCTAGCACACTTAACATTCAAATTCTTTGTTCTCACTCGAACTAGGAAAAAGAATAGTTCTTTTAATAGATTACAAACACGGACTGTTACATATATACCAATAGAATATTGAAGAAAACCTAATGATCGTCATCAAGTAATTCACATATAAACAACAAAAAGTAGCACCGTAAAAACTAGGAAGCCAATTACCACACAGTGGCACTACAAAATGCATTACCTTTTCATTACCCATATTATTGGAGTACTTGAATCCAATATCATATAGAAAGGAACGTGTATATCTATTATTGTGTCCTTCCTGCTTAGAAGCAACTTCATTACGCAACTTATTTCCGCAAGATGGTTTTTGCCTGAAGAAAACCTACTTTCTCGGTAGGAGATTGATCAGAACCACCCTACAGAGTGCAGCCAACAACAGCTAGTGAAACAGTTCATAATAAAACTCCAGTATATGTTTATTTTCAATATTAGTTGTTAATGAGACACAAATCACAAGACCAAACACCGAATCAAAAGACTTCGGGAAAAAACCTCGCACCCGGAAAATTATAACTCTCACTCACTCTTGGGCGCATCCTTATTGCGCCGAAACCTTTTCTTAAAAACTCGGTTCACTAAATCGGATTTTCGAGCATTTTGAAGGCAAAAAACAAATTTTTTTTTTTGGGCCCGTCCAGGGTGCACCCAAAACTGACCCCTTTTTTTTAGCGCGTTAAGGATGCGCCCAAAACTGATCCATTTGTGCTAGTCTTACTTCTGTGGATGCTCTCGAACCTTCCGTCAAGTCAGGGGAACTAATTAAAGGAAATGTGTCCTTTAATCAAAGGTGCAATTATTAATTATAAAATAGGACTCTTTATGGAGATTAATAATCCAGATATTTTAGGAGTCGC
This sequence comes from Oxyria digyna, assembly GCA_029168935.1. Lineage (NCBI taxonomy): Eukaryota > Viridiplantae > Streptophyta > Magnoliopsida > Caryophyllales > Polygonaceae > Oxyria > Oxyria digyna. The sequence goes on from JAPVLV010000013.1 coordinate 27,323,315, forward strand.
ATGCTATTGCTAGTAGCCAATACGACTTATGGGATTAATCAAGTTAAGTCCATGGCTAGAATAACTGAGTGCTATGAGGTCACATACTTAGAGTTTATGGACTGAATCAAATTAACTTGCAGACCTGTAGAATTTGAGCTATGTGGAATAGTTAACGAAGTGGATTGCTCCCCAAGTATTAGATAACATTTATTGATTACTTGGAGATAAAAGACTAAGATGATATATAAAAGATACACCTATTTACCTATTTACCTATTTACCTATTTACCTATTATTATCATTATAAGATAATGATAAAATATAAGAATAATATAGTGATTTAATCGTAACCTAATGCCAGCCGCAATTCACAAAGAGAAACAAAAGGAGGTGCTTGGTTGAAAAGGTTTTAACCGAGAACAAAAGCTAGTTTGTTTTGTTATTCTCCCTCGTCTATGTCTTTCAGTTGCTCGGTTTAGCAGAAGAAACTTAGAGATGATCTAGTTTATTGCTCGTGTGGAATAATTAGAGGAGTCACACTTGGGGCTCTAATCTCTATTCCAACGAGATTCAAACACACATCAAAAGGTATTTATTCTTTCCTATATACGATCTATTTAGTTTATGCATGAGATCCTTGGTTAGATGTTAGGAAAACGTTTCCTGAAATTCCGCTTTAAACATCTAAAATCCCTACACTAATTGCCACAACCACCACCACAAATCACCTAGTTGTATGGATCACACCAACTCTCACCAAAATCATAGAACAACTGGTGTGCGTATGTGGAAGGAGTGAGATTAGTTCGATTTAAAATTTCATAATCTGTCAAATTACGCCTAATCCAAACAGATAAAAAGAATTCTACATGGAGGAAGCATCAGATGTTGGGATCGTCGAACTTGAAAGAGAGGTAGTAGGTGACAACCTTGCGAACGCCGTCGATGGCGATAGCTTCGTTCTTAAGTCGCAAGATGGAAGGATCCTATACCTATGAGTATAGAAGCTTGGAATTATTCCGGCGACCTCGAAGGAGAGCACGGCGACGGACGAGGACCTTGGCGGCGTATTTAGTGAGGTTGTGGGAGACGAGGCTTCAGAGCATGAAGAAGGCTACTGTGCTACGATCCGCAAATGAAAAATCTCAATATTCTGATCCATAGCCGTATCCGAACTGTCCGGATACCCGGTCCGAAACGAATATCCGAAACATCTATACAACACCTGTTTCTTAAAAAAATATTAAAAAAATAATTCAAAATCTAAAATAGCATCCTATAAATTTGCAAATAAAAAACTAGTTAATTTGCAAATGAACGTCTATTAGACCATTAGGGTTTAATTTCAAATTATAAAAAAAATGAAAAACGTAAAAGAATGGTCAATGACTCAATATAGTGGACTAGTGGTCGGGATATGCTATTGCTTATCCAAATTCGGGTTAAGTAACTCTTTTGGACTTTGAATTATATTTTCTAATCCTAAATTTTGTAGTGTGTTAACTAACCTTTTGTTGCATTATTACATTTTTTTTATCATATTTAATTATAATTTTTGTTGTCCTTATTAATAATGTTGCCATCATTAAATAAATGAATAAACACCGCCGACATGAACTGTCATCCGGACGACATGAACTGTCATCCGGACGACATGAACTGTCATCCGGACGACATGAACTGTCATCCGGACGACATGAACTGTCATCCAGACGACATGAACTGTCATCCGGACGACATGAACTGTCAACATGAACTGTCATCCGGACGACATGAACAGTCATCCGGACGACATGAACAGTCATCCGGACGACATGAACTGTCATCCGGACGACATGAACAGTCATCCGGGCGACATGACCGACATGAACTGTCATCCGGACGACATGAACTGTCATCCGGACGACATGAACTTTCATCCGGACGACAGTTCCTGTCATCCGGACGACATGAACTATCATCCGGACGACATGAATTGTCATCGGACGACATGAACTATCATCCGGACGACATGAATTGTCATCGGACGACATAAAGTGTAATATTCTTTAGTCTTTCTCATCGAATTAACAAATCTTATATTTTCTTTGACATAAACGTTTAAAAATAAATACAAAGACATTCACATGCCAATTGTTTCCGGAAGAAATCATATAAAATATCAAAGTATATCAAAGTATGTTAATCGTTTTAATCCTATTCACGGAAGTCACGCCTCTGCTACAATTTTGAACACCATATATGCTTTGATTCATTCAAAAATATAGATAGAATATGCCAAAATCCACATGTCAACTTCTTCGAGAGTAAATAAATAGTCAACAAAGTGCTACCTAAACAAAGTACTGAATCTTATACGAGTACTAATTAATTATCTCCTTCACCTGTTAGGCACAATGCAGAAACTCACGAACATAAACATGTCCACTAATGCAGATCTACATCATCAAGAACAATCACGTTCATGTTCCATGGCAACGAGAGAGACGTCACCTCGTCGATCGAGCAAGAATACGGTGAGACATTTAGCCTTTTAGGCCATGAATTATGATATGTCTGTTGTTGAAGAGCTTCGTACGAGTGACCTCCGATTCGCCGATGAAATTCTTGGATCGTTGACGACGGATGTGACAGTGAGGCAACGACCTAGGAGGATCGACTTGACATTCGTTCCTAAGATCAATTTCTGTAGGTAATCGTGACTATAACGACAAAAGTCGTGACTGCGAAGGAGATAGAGTGTGCAGCCATGGCGAGGTCGTGGAAGCCAAGATCTGCAAGGATCGAGATGATGAAGGCGAAATGAGAGACCGGTGGCTGACGATGAGGAGGAAGCGGTGGAGATGTGGTGGTAGGAGACAGAGGCGAGAATGAAGCCGCCGATGTGGAGGAAGCGGTAGTAGATGAGGAAAGAGACGCCATTAAGCGATCTTGTTTCTTCAAAAAGAGAAAATGGAAAGAAAAGTGTGAGATGGAAGGAGCGGCGAATCTGAAACGAGGGTGAAAGAAGAAGGTTACTATTTTCAACTGAAATTGATCAAATTCGACCGTAGCATAATTTTATTATATATATATTAGTTATATGTATAATTTATTATTATATTAATATAAGTGACATTATCCCCGGATATCCACATGATATCTAAGCCCGATTCGTATCCGATCCATTGATCCGGAAATTTACCCGGATCGGATACGGATACAGATGTTTTTGGATCGGATCGATAGATCGGATACTCTGGATCGGATAATTATGAATACCCCTACTACGAAGGAGATGCTTTTAGGTCTAGGGTTTTCCGTCGCAAAATATTTTTTTATTAGCGAGAAGGAAGGCCAGCTAGAAGAACGAACCTGTTTGAGGCGAACAAGATGAACAACATCTACTACAACGCATAATAATGTATAGATCCCCTGTTGAGGCGTACATAATTTTATTCGCCTCAACAGACCTAGTAAGGCACCGTTTGTTGAGGCAAACATTGTAATGTATGCCTCAACAAATTAATTTGTTGAGGCGAACATTATATTGTACGCCTCAATATAAGGGTACATGACATGGCACCACCTCAAGGTCATAGTAAGGCCACAGATGGGCAGGTATGCAAATTACAGAGATTTGTCTATGATTTCAAACATGCATCAAGGCAATGGAACAAGCAATTGACCATGTTTTTGCAAGAACATGACCATTTGAAAATGACATGTGTCAAATGTTTGAAATGACTATTTTACCCTTGTTTTCTATATTATTTATAAATTTTACCAAGTCAACAACCTATTATTGCAGGTTAATAGAATTCAAAATAAAATTGAAGATTAGGGTTCATAATCATAGTTCATCATATATCCCCAAATCTATCCCAAATCTATCGATCAATTTGAAACAAGAATAGTTCAATCACCCCTCTGCCTCCTACGAGACCCCTCCAGCCTACATCTCAATTCTCAACCCTAGAACTAAATTTATGATACGTTCTCATCATATATAGATAATAGTTTTGTATATGAGTATTCTTGTATATAAGTAAAAAAAATTATATGATAATCATAATTAAATAAAGACATTATAATATATGACCCAGGACAGAGCTGTATAGAGGGAGAAGATTCAGGTTACAGAATCCTAGGCTCAACGGTTTACTTCGGGTGTTTTGGTGTTACTTGCCTTTGTTATTTTTTGTCTTTTGTTTTATGTGTATCCGTTAAATTCTATACGGCTTTTGTAGATTTTCTTGCTTTTAGGTCACTTCGGTTATTTTCTCCCAACTTATTTGGAGTAAAACTATCCCGACCCCAGATCCCTTTACCAGAATATAATGGAATTTGCTGCTATACACTATTCCATAGGACAAATACATTATAATACATAATAATATATATGTGATAAGTGCCAAATACATTATAGATAACAATATGAACTGTGTATTGAAGCTTATTATACATTATATATAATGAAGTTTTAGAAGGACGTTGTAACAGTAGATTGTTGATAAAAAAAAAGTTTTAGTATTACATGTTTTTTTAACGTATAATCATATTTATATCTACAAAATAGATCTCTGGTACTCTCCAAGTGCCCATATAGGAAATATGTTTCTGAATGTTGAATAACTCAGTGTATTTGTGTTGTAGAACACTCCTACGTTTTCCTGAAAGTCATTGAATTATATAGGTTAAACATTCAAATAATCACTTTCCTAAATAGTACGTTCGGAGAAAGAGTAAAATACGACAAGAATGATTCGTTGAGTATATGTATAATAAGAAAGGGAAAAAAATAGTTAATAACTTCACGATTACTATGAAAACATATAACACATAGAGGGTACCTGTTGTGGAAAATCTCCATCTTCTTTTATTTGTGAATTAATCAATAACTTCACACCATTTTTTACAGGTATCGGATCAACCTCAACCTAATGATCAACAAATTAATGATATGATCTCCAAGCCAAGAAAAATAAATGAGGCATAAATCTTATTATTCTTTTAAAAATTAGTATCCAAACCTGCCCAGCCTTAATAAGAGCTAACAAAGCCCATGAAGTTTGAACCAAATTTGATCGATTCCCTTCTAGATTTGTATATACCTGCTTCAAATAATTTTCTAGTGTTCATCAAACAATAATGGAAGTGTTGTCGGTTATTTCAAGAAACTTTGAACTGGTTTATAGTAAATAATATGCATGTTGATCTATAAATTACACCAATATGGTTATTCTATTAAATTAATACTGTACCTTTTTTGTGCAAGTCAAATAACTCTCACCCCATCCACCATCAGGTAGCTGTTTTGATAGTAAAAACCCGCAAGCTTTATGGAGTGCACTACTAATATTGTTGTTCAATTCACATGATGCGAGAGCATCCACTGCAAACCAAGTTCCATAAAGGAAGCATATACCCCAATCACCAGTCCTAACATTTCACATTTAATTTGTTAGTGGTAATAATTTATTATACTAGAACAAATTTGAAGTATAACTTGATGGTATACCAATTTAATATATATCATGGTTCAATTATAATTTAATTAATATATTATATAGTTAATAAGATTGACCACCCATACTTATATCATATATCTTGATTTTAAATAGTTGTCTATATTTTTATACTACAAAAACCACAGTAAAAACGGTTTAACTTTTTGAAACCCAATCTGAAGTCCAATAAAACAAGATCCAAGAAAAAGAAAAAAAAGAAGATAAATATAAGGAAATATTATAAATAACGTTTACTTTTAACTACACATCCAACCTTTTATTAGATTATTAGGATAAGATAGGATGATGTATGAGTAGTATCATATCACTGATTCTTATATTATGTAATTCTAGTATATTATATGGTTAACCAATTGTAGGCTTCTAGTACAAAAAGAAAGAGACACTAGATTAATAAATATTTCATTTGTATCATAATGTTCTTCCCATTTTGACATATTTATCGATAATCGTTAATATTTCTTATTATATGTTACTAAAAATTATAAAAGTTTGATATTGTTAAAATACTCAATGAGACGAATAAAACAAGATCTCGGAAGACTATATTTATTCTTATATATTAAAAGCTAGCTCTTTTAGAGTTTTTAGAGTGATTTTAGCCTAAATTGCTAAACAATTACTATTTTTATTTTTAATATTAATCATTAATATATTGCATAATTACATTTATAAATAAATCTTAAAAAGCTAGCATTCGTTTGAACGACAAATATACAAGTTATTCTATTAAGAATAAAATTTACGTTAATATATCATTTTAGGATAAAATTAAAACTTATAAATTTGTTAAAATTCTAGACGATGCACGTTTGGATGATAAAAGTAATAGATTAGAATTTTTTTAGACGATGCACGTTTGGATGACATCCAAAATAAAAATTGTGTAAATCCATACTTATCACTTGGTATTATTTTCTCAAGATAATTATAAATAAATTTGTTTCTTTTGTTCTTTAAGTTTGTATTCCCTTTATTTTATCATATTATGAAATCTAGTTTTCTAATATTTTATATTTTCTTTCGGTTCTTTTAACATTATGACTTAATCATGTACAAAATCATTTACGAATTTTTGTCTACGAATATATAATATTAGATGTGAAATATTAAATAAATCATTATACATCAAATTAATTAGCATACCTTAAATTATATTCCACCAAATGAATTTCAATAAAAGTTTATGATATATGAACGTGAATATTTTTCAACCACCCAAAGATTATATATATTATGATGATATGATACGATGATTCCTAAGGCTATCAGCAATAGGAGTCGCATAACATGAGTCGCATAGCATATTTTATTATTTTATCTCCTTTTCACATCACTTATGTAACTCATCTCACTTTTCCTCCACAATGAGGGTTACATGAGGAGGGTTACATGTGTACATATTTATTTAGCAATCATATATTTACATAATATAAAATACATGTATCTTAAATTCAATTTTTTAATAAATATTGTACTATAATTTTATTAATTTATATTAATATAAGTGTAATATTTTTATTTATACTTTCAAATGAAAGTAATAAAAATCAACGTCATTATGCTTAAACTTCATTCAAACGAAAAAGCATAGAAATACAACAAGTATATAACAATTATGTTTTTATTTTGTATTAAGCTTGAATGATAAATCAAATAGTATTTTTTTAAGGTAATCTATATATGATTGACTTAATTTATTTTAATAGAAAAAAATAACATGGATATATGAAATATGAGTGTCTATGTGTAGATAAAAATAAATTATAAATATGAAAATATTTTTTTATTATTTTTATAATCTATATAAGTCTAATATATAGTTGAAAGACTATATTATATTACTTAAATACAAATTTATGAAAACCATTGGATCATTTTTAATCAATGGTTGAAAATGCTTGAAAAGTGGCCCCCATTCCTATGTAACTCAAATATGGATTACATAGGATCTAACTCAAGCATGGGTTACATAGCAAAAAGTACATTTTGCTATGTTACCAATTATTATTTTATTCTATGTAACCCCATTGTGAGTAACCTAACACCTTTATAAAAAAGATTACATTAATTTAAGTTCATAATAGTATCTTACCATGAACCATCAGGATTTTGAGTGTTGAGAATGTATTGAACTGCCCTTTCGATGCAATTCTCTACTTCTTGCCTCAGGTATTTTGGATGCAATTTCTTAAATAGTGAGAGAGCTTGAATAACGGATGATGTGCATTCAACATGACTTAAAAGCAATTAAATCAATTAATTAGTAACTCTTTAAGGAAGGGAAAGGGGAATAAAGTTGAGTTAAGTTACGGGTGATGATGAATCTTAAGGTGAGAAATAAGGACGATGAACAAAAATATTGTTACGCATGAACACACGTTATAATGTATGAACATATTTTCGTCAATGGACACACAATGTGATATATGAACACACACTATGACATGCACATACTCCGACGTATGAACACATACGTTATGACTGATGAACACACACATTATAACGCATGAACACAAAAGTGTCATGAATCTTAACCTAATAACTTATCCTCACCGGATCTTTTTCCAACAAGGTTACGTATAGAACTTACTCTCTTTCAATAAAGACGTCTTGGAAAAAGTCTGTGGGATTAAATTTCTGAAAATTTAAAATAATTCAATTTAGAGATATGATAATTTAAAATTCATAAGATAGAATAAAACCTGAAAAAGAAATAAAAAAAAAGAACTAGTTTAAAAGACGTTTATCTCGTATGAGTCTTAAAAATCTCACCTCCAACCAATTGTATGCCCTCTTTGGCTCCCAAGCTGGAAAACCACCACTCTTACTCTATAAAACAAAATTGGAGCCATTTTTACTTCTGAAATAACATTTAAAATATGAATACAATTATTTATAAAGCTTATATTACTACAAGTTTCATATTAATTTTATATAGTTGTGGGTAAAGATGAGGTGCATGATTTAACATTTGGATGTCATATAATAAGTTATGCATTTTAGTATATCAAATAAAATATTTATATTATAAACGTTGTACAAATCATATTACCCTTATTAATCAAGAAGTTTGATACGATGAGAATGACATTATCCGACAAATATACGAATACATTCACACTCTTCTATATTCACATGCACATTTCTTCACATTCACATGGTTATGCATGTATTTTTCATATATTGTCAAAGACATTCGCAAATGTGCATGTGAATGTAAATGAATTTGCATGTGAATATAAAAGGTCGTGCATACTTATATTCGTAGGATATAAATTATTCACAAGAATCATTGTTCTTTAATCAAATAAAATAAATATCTAAATAGGTAAGAATTTTCACACAAAAAAACCTGCATCGTGAAGATAAAATCTACTGCATCATAGAGTCGTTCTGCATCAATTTCCTCACCGACAAGTTCTTTGGGCATTTGTGAATATAATAATGAAACCTACAAAATTAAAATGTTCCATTTTGTGAGGAAAGTTACAATTCATGTGAGTTGTATAAAAATTAGTGGGATGAATTGCATTTGAATCAAGTACCTTTAGTCCTTCTGCTGTGCAATCAGATACTTGCCAACTATGATCTTGTATGGATAAGCCCCATGCACCTTTACAAGCATGACGATACATTTTCTCGAATTCTCCCGAAGGATTTGTCCTGATCTATGCTCAATAAATTTGTAAACTTAGTATCGAAGATTAAAGAAAAGACAAATGAGAGAAATTATCTTACTTATTATAAACTTACTTGTGCTTCTTTTATAAAGGTGTGTGCTCCACGAAGAGTTTCTCCATATTCCTCTAATAAATTGCTTGACAAAATTGCTTGACTAGCAAATGTTGCTTCCCACAATTGAGTTGCAAGACCCTATAAAATTAAATCAATGTATTGTATATGTTAACTCTTACAAAAAAACATGTTTCTTCTATCATTACCCAAGAAATATTACCTGCATTTTCATGCCATCTTCTGCTATCCAGTTATAATCAGTAACTCTTGCAAGATGAAATTTATATGCCTCGGAATTTGGATCTTCTACCCAACAAGCAAGCAAACACAAGACCTAAACAATAGAGTTTTATTGTGCGAGAGAGATTTTGTATGTAAAATCTCCTTTTAAGAACATTATTTATCATTAGTTTAATCTGTCTGTTCGACAACAAAGAAAATAAACTAGCTTATTTTTCCGAAAAACTTAAAATCCTAGCTTATTGAAAAAATAACCTAGCTTATAAGCTGATATATTGAAGGCAAATCAACATTTGCCAAACAGGGCCATTAATATCCTCAACATTGTTGCTCATTAGGTTAATATCCTCATCCCTGCTGCTTATAAGGTTAATATCATCAAGTGTACATGGCTTTATCCATCACTTCTACACTATACTACTCCGTATAAGTTTAATCGAAGATGATTATTTATATACCTTTTCAACGCATCCAATGGTAAGATATTTACTATTGATATCCTCGTAATGGATGTACTCCATGACAACCTTCATTGAATTCTCCCTAAGTTTTGAGAAAGGCCATAACTTAAGAATTGGTTCTCCCAAATGATAAAGAAAGTCCCACAACATATCTTGGATTAGCGGATGTTGGTAATAAAGATCCTCCTACAATTATTAACAAACTGAAATTAGTGTAATGGAAAAAGGGGAGACTATATATAATGTAAAAAAGTTATAATTTCTTATAAACAATACTCCCCAAACCAAAACGTAAAATGAAAAATAATAGGGTAAACACCTTATTGTTATTCCAATGCTCAACTATTCATACAGATAGCCGCATTTTATACTCTAATTGGAAACCTCAAACCAAAAATTCTAGAAGTTAGAACTTTTAGATCTTAATATTCACTTATGCTTTAATTCAAATAAATAACTCTTTTATTCTTGACTTTTTTATATCACTCCAAATATTTTTTTTTGATAAGGCAAGAACCGGAGTTTCATGTGTCTCCAGATGACAACTCCTGACCATCACAACGGATGATCTGAAAGAAATTTGAATACATAGAAAACGTACTCGATTGTAAAAAGAAGAGTCTCATAGTTCTGATATAATCATCAGATAACATAAGGTCATGATTGCATGCTAATACTGTTTTAAGAAAATGAGTACTAACAACTGATTTAGAAAGGAAATCTGCAGCTCTATTAGCTTGACTAAACAGTGGATATCACTTCAAATATTAAACCAACGACACCTAAGGGACCCAAGTCACCCAACCCATTTTTAGTTTTTACCCATTACTATTTTGGATGCGAGAAATGAATTAAACATGTCAGAAAGAGGTAAATTAAAGTTTGATAAATGAAAGTTACTATAGTTTTTATTATAATGATCGGTAAAGCCTTTTAAATTTAGTACTTATGATATCAGTAGATAATTACGATATATTTACAAAAAGTATGTACCTGTGCGCAAGTCTTACGGGCGAGGTTCCAATTAATTTGATGATAAGGTTGTGTATAGAGCTCTTGTCGAAGTTGTTGAATCAGCGGAGTAATTGTTCCCACAAATCTCTTCCCATACAAATACGCCATTGGCATGTATGTCAAACGACAATAGCACATAATTTTACCTGCATTGATTTAAATTTTTTATTATTATATACATGTTACCATACTAGTTGTCAAGGTCAATCCAATTCATATACTGAGTAGATGAGATATTTGTATGTTCATAGTTTAATCAAAATCTGCTTCTTTTATTTTGATTTACGAGTATATATTATCCTAAACTTCGTTACACAAACCATTCTCTTATTAGTTTTCTTTTTCAATGCCATTTTCTAGTACTTTCGTACTTTTGAAGCAACCCTTAGAACTCACAAATTTTATACCGAATATTTTACATCACAAACCATCAAAATAATTGTTTATAAATAATAATAAAATTACACTTTTCTTTTTGTAATAGAACATTTTAATTGTTCGAATTCAGTCATTCAGTGTCTTTTTTCGGTCAAGGAAATTTAGGTTGAGGAGATGGCGCCCCGTTCCAGGTCAGGAAAGACCCAAGGTTCGTAGAGCACTTATAAGGAAAATTACGTATGCCTCACCTCATGGAGAGGACTAGGGCCTATCAGACAACCATTAAGTATCTTATTTAAAACATGAATTTTAAGAGACAAATCAGTATTGACACACACAAATTTCATTCTTTATTTACCTGGATGAATAGGAAAAGAATCGGGGAGCAAAAACGACTCTGGTGGCAAAGGGTTACATCCGTCCCAGTGATAAAGTCCAAGTACCTGATCAACGTAAAGCAAAGCACCAATTGAACACTTGTTTTTCATACGGAGAACTAGAGTAGGATTATTAACCTTATAAAAAGTTATTTTTGTACACAATATTTTTCTTATTTAAAATTTAAAATTAATAGCTTTGTTTGTTTATGAAAGTAAAAATGACTACAAATATGTCCAATTTTCATTTATATACTAAAAATAACTTCAATATTTCTATCAATAAAAAATAATTTAAACTTTCAATTCATGGGTGCAAATAATATTTTCATTAAGTTTAATTTGAAAACAACACGATATATTATAATAGAGATTATATGAATAAAACGCAATTAGTAAGCTCAATTATGTAGAAATCTAGAGTAAACATCATCAAATTAAGCAACATTAAACATAAAAAGTCGGTTGGACCACTTTTGGTTCATAATTTGATAATTGAGATTACTTTTTGTTGACATCGATTATTTTTGTCCAAAAGTAAAAGTTTGGATTATTTTCTGTAGGAAACTATAGCAATGAAGGAGTCAGAATAACTAAGTGGCATATGTCACCATACTCAAGTTTTGGTCTTAAAAGGGGGTGCGGTGATCCGACATTGCACAACGAGCCCATAACACTCCATCTCTTTAAAGTTGTTGGTGACACGTTGCCACCTCTCTATCGCTGCAATGTTTCGTGTTCACTTCAGCTTTCATACCGTCGATCTCTTGTGCAAAACTTTTCCACCGTCGTACGAGCTATCTTGCTCGTGAAATTGAACTACGAACTCTCAAGCCCAGATCCATATACGGAGTCGCTTTGGTCATTAAAATGAACAAGATCAAATCAACTAGTCTCATAGCACAAATAGTTTTGTAAATTTTCTTGCCTCTTGTTTATCTCTATCCATCTTCACTATAAATCTTTCACAAAACCACCATTAAACACAATTTCTCCGACGATATCTTCTCAGATTTTGACCCTCGAAAATCCCTAAATACTGTTAGAATATAAGATTAAGATAAAGTTTTGGTTATCTTAGTCTATGTTTAATTGTGTTTAATCATCAAATAGGTAGTAGTTACATTTTAGTGGGTTAGTTAGTGGGCTAGTTAATGGATAGCGGTTACATGATACTAGAGTTTGATGTACCAGGCTATATAATGCCTTGCCTTTTGCTTAATCATATCGGTCAGTTTACATGATCGTCTTTCGTTTCTAACATGTGGTATCAGAGCCTGAGGAGCAAACTGTAATCGAAGAGAGTGCTCCGTTTTTCCGGTGGCGGCACCCACCTGCTGTCACCGGATCCGTGAAGGTGAGGAGAGTGAAAAACACATGATTTGTTTTTGTTCAGGAGGGAAACAAAGAAAGGAGAAAAACGGAAACACAATAGAAAGGGTGAAAAAAAAATCCAGAGACGGTTCGATCTGTACAGGGAGGCGGTTGAAGTTGCGTCACCGCTGGTGAAGGCGGCGAATCGGGGCGAACTGGAGGAAGCTGAGCAAGTTGGTGGTGAATTTCAGATATGAAAGTCTAAAGCCAAGTTCGTCGATGAAGGTATCTACAGATATGGCAAAAGATTGACAGAGATTGTCAGATTTGAAGATCACTGTTCCAGTTCGTCAAATTAGGGTTCGTGGCCGGATATGCAAGTTAAGAAAATCACTCGGATTTGGCGTGATTTGAAGCAATTGAGTGCAAATCTGTATGGTTGGCGTTCGAATTGGTCGGATCCAGGGTTGAATTGTTCGAATCAGTTTTGAATTTGGTGGAGGATTGATTTGATAAGTCAAATTCAAGCAATTAGGTTTAATTCCGATTTGTGGTGGCGACCAGAAAGGCTGAGTTGGAGGCGTCGCTAGCGTCTACTCCCGTCTAGTTACATGGAAGCCGACGAAGCTTGTGTGGAGATGAAGAAGGATCGGCGGCGGAGTGAATCTGCGGATCTGGGCAGAGGAACTCGTGAGGCTGATCGGATCATCAGTGATGGAGACGGATCTCTGGTTTGATGGCGTTGGAGGCTGTAAGGTGGTGCCTGGAGGAGAGGAAGGTCGAGACAAAGCAGAAAGTGATGGGAACGATGATGTTGATGGCTTGACTTTGTCAAGCAAGCAAAAGAAGGGCTGCTGCGTTTCAGATGTTGGAGGCTAGGGACAAAAGGATGTTGGGCCTGCTCGAGCGAAAAAGTGATCAGACGTGAAGATGAGGAGATGTACTGGGGTTGTTCTCGGTGTATTTTGGGGAGCCAAGATGAAGAAGACGGTGTAAGGAGCCGAGATGAAGAAGAAATTAAAGCAGATGGAAATGGACGATGTTACGCTTTGAGAGTTGCGGGCTAAAGTTGAGAAGGAGATGGGCGATGTTCAAGATGCTGCTGCTCTTGCACTTGCTGTCAAAGTTGGCTCAGTTTCGGAAAAAGAGAATGAGCTTGGAGTTACCCATATTGTGGAGCATCTTGCATTCAGCGCCACTAAAAGTTACACAAATCAAAAGATTGTTAAATTTCTAGAAAGCATAGGTGCAAGCTTCGGTGCTTGTGGGAATGCGTATACGAGCTGTGACGAGACTGTGTACGAGCTCTTTGTTCCTATTGATGATCCTCAGTTACTCTCCAAGGCCATCTCCATTTTGGCTGAGTTCAGCTCAGACTGTGTACGAGACTGTGTACGAGCTCTTTGTTCCTATTGATGTTCCTATGGTAGGATGCAGAGTGGAAAATTTGTTCAATGCCTATGAATGAAGTAGGTGGACTTGTGAGTGAAGCAAGTTTGGTTTCTTGTCATCCAACAAGTAGTGAAGAAGAGTTGCGTGTTCTCACTTGTTGGGAGAGATGAGAGAGTAGAGGTACTAAGAAAAGACCCAAGAGAAGAGGAGGTCTAGAGAGTACCAGAAAGAGACCATGAGAAGAACAATTAGAGCATTGCCTAACCAGAAAGAAGAAGCTATGAGAAGTTGGCGAGTGTGGTACCAAGGAGTGCCTTGAAGATGTTCAGTACGGAGGCTTAATCTTAGAGGAGGATATGTTAGAATATAAGATTAAGATAAAGTTTTGGTTATCTTAGTCTATGTTTAGTATATGTTTAATTGTGTTGAATCATCAAATAGGTAGTAGTTACATTTTAGTGGGTTAGTTAGTGGGTTAGTTAGTGGGCTAGTTAATGGATAGCGGTTACATGATACTAGAGTTTGATGTACCAGGCTATATAATGCCTTGCCTTTTGCTTAATCATATCGGTCAATTTACATGATCCTCTTCCGTTTCTAACAAATACAAACCCAAACCAATTTTCCTAAACCAAACTGCTGCCAGCGATGAACCCTAATACGACTCCCCAACTAGCTACCAACGTCTAATATCGTCGTACTCCACATATTTCTATAAGGACAACAAGTGGAGAAACGATCGACGAGTGTTTCACCATTCTAAACGTGTAACCACCATGGCATCGCGTCTTTGTCTTCCAACACCACTACTCATCGCCTCCTCTACTTCAAGTGTCTCCACTACGATGTCGCACTCACACGCATTTGATGCGCCACTTTCCAACATCGCCATCCCAATACCTCCATCACCATTTGCCTGCCGCCAACATTCTTATTCGCCCCATGTTTCAGAGTGCTCCCCAATCCTAGCGCGTCACACAGGGCGCCTCAGTCCCAACACGCTCCAGAGAGCTTCTTTGTGCGACTCATTTTGATTGACATAAATCATCTCTTTGTTGCACGCGCTCCGACCCGACATCTCATGCAACACACCCCCTACAATACATGTGCCCACGCTCCAGAACGAGTTCAATTTTAGTGTGCCATGGTATGGTTCACAATACCTTTGCACTACCCTCTCAAAGATAACGATTCCCTGTTAGGGTTCTCGCGTGATGGCGACCGAGGCACCTTAAGACCAGATAACGCCAAAATCGAAGCCATTCTTGTTGATCTTTCCATAGATGGATGCAAGACTGCCATATGTTGCCTCGACCTTGTTCTCCCTATCCCTCACTAGCTCGGAGCAGGACGCTTCGAATCTAAGGGACGAAATATGATGTGACCCTTGTACCACCCAAGTCGGGATACGACAAGCCAAGGACAATCAACACCATGACCCCCTCCCTGGAATATTTTTGTGACTTTGCATTATTAAACATTTGCTATTTTGGGATATTTCTATCAATGATTGTTACTGCTTTTAAACTTAATGATTTTAGAAATTATATTTTTGGATGTACCTCTTTCATGTTGAATTGGGTCTTCGAAAGCAAGCCTTTTCTTTGCCCCCATCCAGAGTTGTTTTTCCTATAAATACCCTCCTTAATTTGAAAATTAGACTTTACGTCAAGTTTATATGAAGTTGTCAAGTTTGAGAATAAGCTCCTTCTATGAGTTCGACGTTACCTAATAATCATTCAATCATTTTGTCGCTGAACGTTGCTCGATCAAACGTCATTGATATCCATACATCGAGCACCAACGTACACTTTCAAGTTTCTCTCGAGTCTTGAGGCGTCACCTCCTTTCTACCATTACAGTGCTTCATCTTAAATTCGGCCTCCCTATCGCAAAATCATCACCATCACCATCACTTTGGTATCATCACGCTTCGACCTACCTACCGCCAACATCTCACGCAAAACTTTCTTACCGTCGTGTGCGCTATCTTGCCGATGAATTCAACTACACAATCCAAACTCTCAAGCCTAGATCCACCTACGGAGTCGCTTTAGAGAAAAAGTGGGACCGAGTGAAAGAAAAGGAGGCGGAGACAAGTAGGAAACAAAACCTATGTTAAATTATTTTTATATAACTGTGAAGTCTAAGTGAACAAAAGTTTAAGTATACATATAGTCATATACATAAGGAAATAATTAAATGAAAGATGCATCTTTCATGAGTAAAGAAAAACATATATACACATAGTCATTTGTGACCTAAGTTAGAGAAAAAGTGGGACCGAGTGAAAGAAAAGGAGGCGGAGGCAAGTATGAGGAAACAAAACCTATGTTAGATTATTTTTAGATAGTATATATATATATATTTAATTATTATATAATACGGGTCGGGCCTATCGTCCTTTAAGGACCTGAGGTCTATACCGTACCCGACCCTCGTACCCTTACGGGCCGGATTTAGCGGCCCGACAAGGCTTTACTTAGTGTCCAAGCCCGCCCGAATAGAGGACTAGACGGGCCGGACCGGGTTCGCTCGAGTTTGGCCAGGACTACGCTTTAATCATTAAAATGTTAAGGTCGGGTCATGTGGGTTCAAATTCCACTTCTGTCATGTCAAATTGGTGGCCTTGCGACATTTAAAAAAATTGAAAAGTACATGTAGAAAAGTTTATAAATTCATAATTACCTCTAAAGAAGTTTTTTAAGGAATTCCCTCTAAAATAGTTAAGATATATCCTTGGGTTTTCGCAAAATTTGCAAAAAAGTTAAAATTACCTCATTAAATTTCAGCAACTTTTTTCTCTGCGCTTATAAGAGGTAAAACAGAGGTTGGAAAAAGAAAAAATTTACCGATATCCAAAACTTCCCCCAGGATGGAATGCAAAATGCCCCACCGTGATCAAGGATCCAGCTGCGACCATTTGGAACAGCGTCGTTTTCCCCGTCGTCTGGCCCCTCTCCGAGTAGCCTCAAGGCAACATAATTAAGCACAGAGCAAAACATACAACTCGTACCTTCTATGTGCAATCCCCATCCTCCGTCTTCATTCTACCAATTAATTAGTTAACGATCCTTACAGTTAGTTAATAAGTAGTGGAACCGATACTAGCCTCGACCAATTTCAGATTAGAATTATATTATATACATATAAAATGGATCGGAGTTGTACCTGGTGATTGTAGATGTAACGCTTTATCTCTTTCTGATGTTCATATGGCAAAACAGTGTTTAGTCCTCCAGTTATGTACAAGGCCATGACCTTAATGAGATAATTCATTAGACAGATAAGCAAGAAACTTAACATTTGGTTATCAAATTTAAAAATATATGTAGATGACGTACGAGGGGGGGCATGAAATATAAAGGGCCGGCAGACTCAGATGGCCAGTGGCCGTCGTGTGCTTGGATGCTAGACAAGTAGTTTATCCCTCTTTCCAGCGTTGTTCTTACTGCTTTCTCTGTCACGTCTTCAACTCTCTCTACTTTCACCGCCTCCTGTATCACTTTTCTTGCCTCCTTTTCCTTCCTCATCTACATTTACAAATAAATTCATGTGAGAGACATGAATTAAGCTACTACTCCGTTCGTCCCATTATATAGTTCTTGTTTCATTTTTATGCACTATTCACACTTCAACACATTTTGTGGCATAACTTCTAAGATATAAACATGTCATGTGGGTCTTCTTTGATTCGTCTCGATAAATACTTTAACATATCAAAATTAAGCATGATCCCATTGTAATACTCCCTTTGTCCCAAATTTATATCATAATATCTCTATTATATTTGTTTCGTTTCGTCAATATCTCTAATTAATTAGTAAAAAGAATAATATCCTCGTATTAGTAGATGACTATATTTTCCTTTATATACCGAAAGAAATTTATAATGAGCATGTCAAATTCTAAATAACCTGAAAATAAGAGTAAGATCTATAATTCTGGGTCAAGGGAACAGTAGCATTTGAAGGTCATTTATATGTCTATGAACGTCTTTCTCGATAGACTCAAAGTAGATGGACCAAAGAAAAGAGAATGTTTCATATAGACACACAATATTAAAATTACACTCCCTCTATTTTAATTTGTTAGTAAAATCCAACTTGACATATCCTTAATATTTTTAATTATATATTAAAAAAATTCATAATTTTTTAACATTGTGAAAGTTTTTATTAAAATGGATAAAATAAGATCACAAACGACTATAATTTTTCTTATATATTAGAAGAAATCTACAAGATTTTATCGGTTTGTGAATAGTGTCTCAAAATGAAATAAAACTAACAGTTTGGGACGGGGGGTTTTACTAAAAATAAGAATTTATTTGAAGGATTTTACTAAAAAAAGAATTTATTTAAATTCATGCAGGGTTTTTTTTGATAAGAATGGTTCGGGTGACAACAAGTCTTATCGTAGGAAAAACAAAGTGTTCGAGTTCACAAACAACAAGCTAATGTTCATATGTATTATTCAAATTTAAGAAAATCTTTTAAATTTTGTTCAATATATAAAGAGAAACATAGTCATGTGGGACTTGTTTGATTCGTCTCGATGAATACTTTAACAGTATCAAAATTTTATCTTTTTACCAATACGTAATAAATGGGGGTAGGATAGGATCGTAGGATCTTACGATCCTACGAATTGAAGAAATTGAGCGATCGAAATGCTAAAATGTGAATAATATGTCTTTCTAGTAAAAACAATACACAAAAAAACATTTGTGCTCACGTAACATTCATTTTAATGTCTTATATAGTCAACACGATTCTACTAATGTTGTTTTAAAATGTACAGTTTTCCAATATCCAAATAATACAAGGAAGATACTATTTCAATATCATAATATATATTTTATTTTTTACTTTGTGTCTACGTATATGATTATTATATATACGCATAAAAAATATCAAGTGTCGTTAAATTTAAATTTACATAATATAACATTATGATCTTTAACGCATGATCGTAAGAATGATATATATGATCGTTAGGGTTGTATATAAGATCGGAATTTTTCCACAAGATCGTATATATTTGAGAGTCGTTTTTCTCTTTTAGAGTTGTATGATCGTAAGATTCGAATCCAAATTTTAAGTAGGTATGGGTATATCTTAGATTGTTGCGACGGAGAAAGTTCGGTTTATCCTACTAGGTATAAAACAAACAACCAAATTAAACGGGCAGAATATAACAATTTTGGCAAATTTTTTAGGTTTGAAAACAACTTTTTTTAAGGCCGTTTAACCGGCTCCCATTTTTGTATAACTGGCACCCGTCTTGGGCGCATCCCGGTTGCGTTCAATTTTTTTTTTTGAACCGGGTCATTCTTTTTTTTTTTGCCGTCAAAAATTTAAAAAATCCGGTTTAAGTTGGCCGCATCCTGGGTGCGCCCAAAACTGAACCGGGTTTTTTTAAAAATGTTTTGGACGCATCCCGAATGCGTCCAAGACGGGTGCCAGTTATAAAAAAGTGGGCGCGAGTTATAAAGAAGCCAGAATCGACAGCTTCAGTGAGCTTCCATGACGGAATTCCGACGGCCATGTTTTTCTCCATTATTATGAGTTTGGTCGATTCTCACGGGTTTTTTTTTGGTTGTCAGAGTGTGGATGAGGATCTTGAATTGAATCAACGTACCTTCCCGAAGTTTTTCAAAATGCTCATTATAGGTCTCAAGATCTTCCTTCTCAAGATGAGGAAGAAAGAATTAGATGAAGGAATCTTAATTAAAGTTTGTCAATTAATTTGAAGAGGGTTGATATTCAGGATTCTAACGGAGGTGACGGAAGGGTGGTTCGATGTAACAAAATAGAAAAAATGGGTGGTTTGTTGCAAAAAGTGATATAATGGATGGTTTTGCGCAAATTCGACCAAATAAATGATAGTTTGACGCAAAAACCTGTTATAACACTCCATAGAATGGGACGTAGGTGTTATTGTTAGTAACTACCTGCATACGCATTAGAGCGTCGGAGCTTTGTTTGTTGATGAAGCGGTTGGATGTGAAGCGTCGGCGCATCGTCTCAACCTCGGCATGCTCCTCGGGAGTACCGGCGTCGGGGTCGAACTCCCAGTGTTGTCGTCCGACATGGTTATTCCCGCTCATCAACCACGCTCCTCCTTCTCCCACCTTTAGCTTCCACATGATAACGTAGGCACGTAATACAGTTTACAACACCTGTTCTCTCTCTTTTTTCTGCCTCAACTGATCGATAGCTAACACTATGCTACTGCATTTATAGTCAGAATAACTATAAATGAATCCAAGCAGGGTGAGCTTGTTCTTCTTCCTTAATTTTGTCTATCCCATTTGCATTAATTTTGTCTATCTCATTTGGTCAATATTATTTATTTATTTACAAAGCTTCTATCTAGCACAATCTAAAAATCTATTTAACACACTTCGAGATTCGTGCCAGATCCAATAGAGATGGTTCGTCACAGACGAAATTTTAATCTTATATGTACAATACGTCCAAAACGGACAACGTTTGCCCTTCCAAAATTCTGAAAAACAAAGCAATCGTATGCGTTAAGTTCGTAAAAACAAAACTTATATAAATTTATTATTTATATAATTTAATTATTCATTATAGTAAAATATCATGCAATTAAAATTATATACTTTAATTATATATTATCATTTATGATCACTAATTTATTACTTATAAAGTATAATTATTCATTATGTTTAAATATTACGAACTTAACGAAAATAGTTTTTTTTGTTTTTTTTTGGATTTTTGGAAGGGCAAACAATGTTGGTTTTTTACGAATTTTATATGCACGGACTCGTATTATAATTCTCTACACGATTATGAATTTTTTTAAAGACATTTTGCCGTGAGAAGCCATCTCATTTGCTTTGTGACGAATCAATTTTTTTTTTTTAAATTGCTCCGTGACGAACCGTGTCTTTAGGTCTGTGACGAATCTGTCTGTGTTTTGCTCCGTGACAAACTTAGTCTCTATTTGATACGTGTTGATTTATCCCTGTGTTAAATGAGAATTTGGGGTATGTCAAATAGGAATCCCCTTAATTTATCATTTTCTAAGTATGTAGGAACGCATGTCAGATAAAGCGTTCCTTGTGCAACAAAATATATCAATATGAAAAACAAAATATTAGACAATGTTCCTTAGAGAGGAAACCTCAAGTCACGAACTAGTCTCCTTGAGAAAAATCTCTATCGATCTCTAGAATTTTAATCTAGTAGGATTTGAACCGTATACTTATATTATTAATCAAGAACTGTTACAAGAAAGTCAACTCCCTCAACTTGAATTTGCCACAGTATCCAAGTTACGCATACTTGTAAATCCTAGTCCTAACAATATAACTCACACGTTCATAATCCTAAACAACACTTACACATTCATGAAGCATGTTGTTTCGCCAAGGTCGACTTCTTCAATGAGCTCTTGATTCTTCTTTGCATCCAACTTCGACAAGTATGAATAGAAGACGTAGTCTACTATAAATACTTTCACACACAAAGCCTTGAAACTACTAAAAATCTCGCCCAGGTAATATTTAGGATATGTTCCAAAAATACAAAAATAAAATAAAGAAAATGGTAAAATAATCTCCAACGGATCTTCAACTTGTAGCGCAAGAAGTAAAAGATCTTTTCTTCCAAGGAAATGGTCCGATCTTCCTTGTAGGTGTCTCCTTTCAGAAATAGAAGGTTATTACACAACCTTAGGCGCACTGCTTTATCTTGCTATTTTGGACGCGTTGGTCCGCTGCTTCAGAGTTGTTCCTTTTTTTAGATTTTGCTTCCTTCACTCTTTTGTCATATCTTAGATATACTAAAACAAAACATTGTTTGTCACATGTCGCTCTTATGTTCGATTCACATATGTGTCGTCTTCTAAGCTATGCCACCTCTTATGCCACATCATTCGCCACATCGATCACTTTTAATTTATAATTTTTTAAACGAAAAAATTAAGGAACAAATTAACAAGATAAATTAGTTAAGTTAGAAATATATGTTTTCAATAAACGTATAGTAACTATATTCTATGTTAGTAAATTAGTTAAGCTCGATTCCAATTCTGAACGAGCCCTGACAAGTCACCCGAATCTGCATAAGTCTTGCTATTGTAAATGGAGATTAACAGATTTACTCCTAATTATCAGATGACGAGACATATATCGGGTGAAAGCTGGGATCGGTACGGACCCAACGAAACTTGTCTCGCTAAATTTCCGATTCCGAACGATCCCAAACGAGCCACCTGAACCCGCGTAAGTCTCGTGCATACCGATCTCAACTTCGTTTCCGATTCAGATGGCTCATTTGGAATCTGAATCGAGCGAGACCCGTTTCGTTGGGTCTACATCAATCCCAGCTTTCACCATATATGTCCCTCACTCCCTTTCGATTCTGAACGAGCCCAGACGAGTCACCCGAATCCGCGTAAGTATGCTAAATGTGATTTTGTTTTTACAAATCTTCACCTCATATGAGGCGTTGTCCTCACCAGCGCTTTACAAATTGATTAATTTGTTTGCCCCTTCCTATGATGCACTTCCCATAACAACGTTTTTTGTAGCAAGAGTAGTTACGTGTGTTTACGATAAAAAAGAATAGTAACAACTCAACTCTCAAGAACACTAGGTTAAGAATGATGAAAACTTTGGCTTTGGTATTACTCTCGTGGAGGCAAACTTGATTACAATGAAGGAGAAATCCCCTTTAAATAGGTTATCCCTAATTTTATCTATAAGAAAAAGAATAATATCTTTTTCCTTATATCTATATCTTAATATAAACATGGTAAAGAGATATTCTTTTTATATATTTTACTCTCTCTTTTACCATTTACATAAACAATAATAATAAAGGACTAAATAAACTCGGTCGACCCTTACGCGACAATTATAACTTCAGGCAACGATCTGTTGTCGCGCTGCCACTCTCATAGACACGTCGTCTCTTAACTCGTTGACGGTATCCATCATGAAGGTCATGAGTGGTGTGTTTCTTTCTTCTGGGAGTGATCTATACCTCTCTGTGGGTACTTCTACTTCTATTGGGAGTACAACTTCACATCCATAGACTAAGGAGAATGGTGTTCTATTCGTTGCTCTTTTGGGCGTAGTTCTATCGGCCCATAGGACCGCTTGGAGTTGGTCCGCCAAAATTCCTTTGCACTCTTCTATCCTTTTCTTAAGGTTATTTATTATGACCTTGTTACTTGACTCGGCCTGGACGTTTGCTTGGGGATATCTGGGCGTTCATGTCACTAGGCAAATACCCCTTTTCTCGCAGAACTCGACGGTGCGACTACTTATGAATTGGGATCCATTATCACAGACTATAGTATGAGGGATTTCGAATCTTACCAGGATGTTCCTTTCGATGAAAGATATGACGTGAGAGTCTTTGATACTTTTGTAATCTTCGACTTCTATCCATTTAGAGAAGTAGTCTGTCATGGCGAGCATCATCGCCTTTGGACATAGCGTCTTTGGCATGGGACCTACGATGTCCATTCCCCACTTCATGAATGGCTAAGGCGCCGTGAGAGAGTGGAGTTTCTCCGCTGGTTGATGCACGATCGGAGCATGGCATTGACAAGAGTCGCATTTCTTTGCGTAGTTCATGGCGTCTTGCTTCATGGTCGTCCAATAATATCAAGTTGTGTGTGCTTTAGCTGTCAGGCTTCTCCCACCTGAATAGTTTCCGTATTCTCTGTTGTGAAACTTGTGTAGGATTTTTAGGATTTCTTCTTTCGTCGGACAAGTTAGAAATGTCTCGTTGGAGGACAATTTAAGTAGTTTTCCTTTATCTTCCACGAAGGTGGTTCCTTTTATCTTTGGACGCCTTGCCTCATACTTGTGGCTTGGAAGGAGGACGTGTTGCAACCATTCTAAGTATGGCGTCACTGATGAGTCTTGATCTCGTACGGCGAGCACTTTCTCAGCTGCTACCTCCTTGTCGATCGACGCGCTGTCTAGGTGGAGAAAAGGGATCTTTTGAAATTCTCTAGGATCGATGGACGATCCAAGCTTTGTCAACGCGCCGGCTTGCGCATTGGGGTCTCTAGGGATTTGTCTAATCTGGCTACTTTCAAACTTTTGGATTAGTTCTTTGACAATCTGGAGATATGTCACCATATTGGAGTCTTTGGCGGTGTATTCTCCTCTGACTTGGTTGACTATGAGTAGGGCGTCACAGTATATATCGAGCTTTTGAACGTGGAGATCAATGGCTACTCGTAAGCTGGCGATTAGAGCTTCATACTCTACTTCAGTGTTCGTGGCTTTGAATCCTCATCTTATGGCTTGGACTACCCTATCCCCTTGTGGTGATTTAAGGACAATGTCTAGTCCCACTCCGTTTTGGTTATGGGCTCCGTCAGTGTGCAACGTCCACTTGACGTGTTCGACTTTATTCACTTGCGACGCCGCTTCTTGCTCTATGGTAGGACTGAAATCCGCCACAAAATTAGCCAAAGCTTGTGACTTGATCGTCGTTCTTCCTTGGTAGATTATGTCGTAGCCTCCAAGGTGTACAGTCCACTTTGTCAATCTTCCGGACAACTCTGGCTTGCTCATCACGTTGTTCAATGGCGATGTTGTCCTCACTATGACAGTGTGAGATTCGAAGAAGGGTTTTAACTTGAATGATGTCATTACCAATGCCAAGGTTAGCTTTTCCATGGCAGAGTATCTGGTTTTCGCCGACAACAATGTCTTTCTCACGTAGTATATGGGTAGTTGCTCGTCGTTCTTTTCTCTAACGAGCACGTCGCTTACTGTTGCCTCGGTCACTGCTAAATACACCAACAAGGGTTATCCTTCCTTAGGTTTAGATAAAAGTAAGGGGTTGGTGAGGTACATTTTTAGCTCTTGGAATGCTTCTTCATGTTGTTCGGTCAATGAGAAAGATTCATTCTTTCTTAAGGTATTGTAGAAGAGGCGATTCCTATATGACGCTTTGGAGATAAATCTATTCAATGCGGCGACTCTTCCTGTTAGATTTTGAATATCCTTCACGCAACACGGAGATTCGAGACCTAGAATTGCTTTGATTTGTTCGGGGCTAGCTTCTATACCTCGTTGCGTCACCACGTATCCCAAGAATTTTCATGTCGAGACACCAAAAGAACACTTGGTTGGGTTAAGCTTCATGATGTACTCTTCTAGGATCTCGAGTACGCTTTCTTCATGTGCGTTACATGATCTGTGACTTTTCTTGACTTTACGAGCTTGTTGTCGATGTAGACTTCCAAGGTGTAGCCTATCTGCTCCTCACACATCTTGTTTACTAATCTTTGATAGGTCGCTCCGGCATTCTTGAAGCCAAAGGGCATTACTTTATAGCAATACATCCCCTGGTTGGTGATGAATGTCGTTTTTTCTTGGCCAACAAGATTCATTTGGATCTTGTGGTAGCCGCTGAAGGCGTCCATGAACATTAGCATCTCGTGGCCTACCATGGCTATTACCACCGCGTCGATATGGGGGAGAGGGAAAGAGTCTTTGGGGGCAAGCTTTGTTTAGATCGGTGAAATCAACGCATAATCTCCACTTCTCGTTTTTATTTTGAACTACGACGGCATTGACGAGCCAGTCGAGGTACTTAGCTTCTCGTATCTTCCCTGTTTCTAGGAGATTTTTCACTTCTTCGGCTACCACTTTGTTACGCTCTGGAACGAACTTTCTTCTATTCTGTTTCACTGGAGTGTGCTTTGGATCGACGTTCAACTTATGAAGTATTACGTCGGTAGAGATACCTGTTATATCTTCATGACTCCAAGCAAAACACTTGGATTTGGACTTCAAGAACATCACTAATTCTCCCTTTACGCTTTCGGGGACGTCGACTCCTATCTTTAGGACACTTTTTGTTTTCTTCTCGTCAACTACGACGTCTTCGAGTTCGGGAGACTTAGGCTTCACGTATTCCATTGGTGCTTTATGGTCATTGAGTTCTTGCACCTTGTCTTCCTTGACGATGGGCGTCGCGGTTCCTTTCATTCCTATCCTATAGTATTCTTTGGCCGTTTTGGGCTCTCCCTTGATTTCTTGTATCCCCCAAGGCGTAAGAAACTTCGGAAATTGGTGATACGTGGATGGGACCGCTTCCATGTCGTGTATCCAAAGTCTTCCTAGTATGATTTCTATCAACATCTCAACTACTTCTCCATTGAAACCCATAAAAGGTATGTGCTTTTTTATGACGTCTGCGAAGGAGAGTCCGAGTTCGGTGATGGAGGGGAGAGTTATGATGTTCGCGGAACTCCCATTGTCGACTAGGATCCTCTTGACTTTGCAATTTTCGATGATCAAAGAGATTACCAGACCGTCGTGATGCTTGACTTCTTTGACTGGGTCTTCGAGCGAGATAGGTCGGTCTTGCTTCGTTGATCTAACGTGGTGTACAAGCATCGCTCTGACGGTTCTAGTGACTCTTTTGGTGGTGAGAACGACGTTGATGCTGGTTGAAGGACCTCCAAACACGGTGTAGATTTCCTTGTCGTGGTTCAGAGTTGTTTCGAAACTTTTTCCATTGTCGATTCCTTTGAATGTTACCGTCTCTCTCGCAACGTTTGGTTTAGACCTAAAGACCTCCTTTTCGAGTTCGATAATCTTTTGGTGGTGAAAGGTGCTCTCTTTGCGTGGAAATATGGAACTTTTTTTATCTAGCCCCACGATGGGCGCCAATTGCTTATAGCAAAAGTAACTACGTGTAGCGACTTAAGCATTTAAGGGGTTTACGATAAAAGAGAATAGTAACAACTCAACTCTCAAGAACACTAGGTTATGAGTGGTGAAAACTTTGGCTTTGGTATTACTCTCGTGGAGGTAGACTTGATTACAATGAAGAAGCGCCCTTTTAAATAGGCTAACCCTAATTCTACTTATAAGGATAATAATAATATATTTTTTCTTATTTCTATATCTTAATATAAACATCGTAAAGAGATATTCTTTTTATATCTTTTACTATCTTTTTTACCATTTACATAAATAATAATAATAAAGGATTAATTAAACTAAGCCGACCCTTCTTATTGCTCGATCGACGACTTCGTACTCCTTTATATCGTACTCGTCTCATCTACGCGTAGCTGCCTTCTAGTCGTATTTTTAGGCACAAACAAACGCCTCATAAAAAAGTTTATTTAAAAAAAAAACCTTTATTCGGGGAGAGGCGTTGTCTTGGAAAGCACCTCTCCTTCGTGATAAATTTCCGAACATGATAAAAGTGCCTATATGGGGAATTTGTTTCAAACTATGCCCATAACACGAATTTGTTTCAAAAAAATGCCCATTCCGATTTTTTTTTTGAAATTAACAAGATAATTTTTTTAACAAATCTTAATATTATTAGTTATATTTTCGTAAAATTTATTCTTATTATTCCATAATAATCTTTTATCAAATGTTTTATCTTTTCCTCAAAGATTTCATAAATTTTTTGATGTGAACCTACCTTTTAATTTATAGAGGAAAGTTCTGTTGTAAATAACTGTTAATGTTGAGAAAACGAATAGATCGCGTTCACAAATTACACGTCAATGTTCATATTCTTAATAGTAATGTTCATAATCTGGGCCATAATTTTTTTTGAATGTTTTGATTGAGGGACGCGGTGACATACTTGTAATTACTGCGAACTTTGTTTTTATTTTTATTTTTATTTTTATTTTTCTCTAAATGACCTCAAAAAATTTACCGCCCAGATTATGAACATTACCGATCAAATTATGAAAATTAGCTTGTTATATGTGAATGCGAAAAAACTTCGTTTTTCCGACGTTAAGTCTTGTTCTCACCAGAACTTTTCTCTTGATCTATATTACTATGTACCTATTTTATATTATCTTATTATTTGTGTTCTCCTAAAAAGCTTTTATCTTCTTTTTTTATACAAAAGTAAAATTAATATTTTGGGATAGATAAAATACGATTTCTCTTACTTGTGGTATATACATACGCTAGTTGATTAGTATATCCAGTGTTGTGATTCAATGAAATCTACCCGTAGAATTTCATGGCCAGCTCTTGCCGTCATACATGCTTCCCATCCGACAATTGATAACCCTCATTAAGTGCTGTCCGTCCTCACGAGAATCCGGCCAATAAAAATAAAAGCCTTTACTCGGAGAAAAAAAGTTAAGGGAGGGTAGAGTGGTAGATTGCCATCTATGTCGATATGAATGGAGTACATGTGATGATGGACGATTTACAGATGGAGGCATGGAGCTAGCTACCTAAAAGTACAGCTATTTATTATTTATCGCAAACATATGTAACTTTGACGTTTCCTAATATGTGGACGAGTTTTCGAGTTACCTAAGATTTAGGAATGGAAATCATCTATTCGATTTAGTTTCCGGTAGCTAAATAGAGTAGACGTTTTCCATTCATAAATTTTAGTAACTTGAAAACTCGCGGGACACGTAGTAACGTTTTTTATGAGTTTTCAAATAGTCAATGTTCCTGTTAATCATAAAATTGGAAACTTTGGCGTTTCCTACTTGATTGTATGCGTTTATTAGTTGTTTTTACGCGTTTTCTCATATTAGATGCACATAATTGTCCAACTCTAAAATAGAAAAAACTCCATCATGTCAATTTCTGGTATTTTTTCATCTTCAAACTTATTCAATTCACCTCCAATTCTCTTTACGTTGTACACTTAACTAGGGTGTGTTCCCGTGTCGTGCACATCACATGTATTAAATATTAATATAATTATATGTGTATTATTACTCCCTCCTTCCCTTTTCTTTCTTTCTGTTTCTGTTTTAGGCGTCCCCTTAAGTTCTTTCTATTTCATTTTCTATCTATTAATTTTCCCATAATACCCTTACTTTATTTATTTTATTCATATCTTAACAAAACTTTATCAATCAAATCAACTTTTTTCCATCTAATAATTTTTCTATTGGTTGGATTTTATAATGGGTGAGAATCCCATAATAAACCATCTCTTAGAGATAAATTAAACTAGTTACATCCACTTGTAGTGGGGTAGTTGTGGTGGTCCGGCGACCACCCGACGACTTCCCGGTGACCACCCGGTGGTTGTCCGGTAGAGGTCCGACGGAGGTCCGACGACGGTCCGGCGGAGGTCCGACGTGGACCGGTAGAGGTCCGACGGTGGTCCAATATTAAATGAAAAAGTTAAAGTATAAAAATAAATGAAAATTTAAGTCTAATTCAAATTGGTGAACATTTAAATATAATGTGATGAACATTTAATTATAATGTGATGAACATTCTGTTGGTGAACATGTAACTAAAATGTGATGAACATTCAGTAGAGTATATCAAAATGAACGTTTATAAACATTTTGATGAACATTTAAGCTAATTGTAATGAACTTTTGAGTAATGAACATTTTATTAAATGCTTGTGAACATTTAAGGATGTTTGATGAACATTTAAGTATGAGATGATGAATATTTAGGTAATTTTTGATGAAGATCAAGTGTTTTTCTACTCGAAATTATATTAAAGTGATATTTGATGAACATTTAAGTAAGAGATGATGAACATTTATCAACATTTTGATGAACATTTATGAACAACGTGATGAACATTTAAGTCGATTGTAATGAACTTTGGCTAATGAACATTTTATTAAATTCTTGTGAACATTGAAGTATGAGATGATGAACATTTAAGTATGAGATGATGAACATTTAAGTATGAGATGATGAACATTTAGGTGAACATTCAGTTGGTGAACTTTTAAGTATAATGTGATGAACATTCAGTAGAGTATGTACAAATGAACATTTATGAACATTGTGATGAACATTTATGAACACTTGATGTTCATCAAAAATTGGTGAACTTTTAAGTAGAATGTGATGAACATTCAGTAGAGTATGTACAAATGAACATTTATGAACATTGTGATGAACATTTATGAACACTTGATGTTCATAAAAAATTGGTGAACATTTAAGTAGAATGTGATGAAAATTCAGTTGGTGAACTTTTAAGTATAATGTGATGAACATTCAGTAGAGTATGTAGAAATGAACATTTATGAACATTGTGATGAACATATATGAACAACGTGATGAACATTTAGTAATAAATAATTTTGAAATATCTGTGAACAATTTTATACATCTTTGTGATAATTTTATTCCGGCGAGGCCCAAAGATGGTCCGGCGGTGGTCGGAGGTGGTCGGAGGTAGCCCGGCGGTGGTCCGATGGAGGTCCGTCGGTGGTCCGGTGGAGGTCCGGCGGTGGTGACAAGGAGTGACAAGGGGTGCCACGTGTCATTATGTGGGCTCTTAGATCTCTTTTGATCCAAGGCTCCACAATCATTCTCATTTATTATTTTAAGAACTATTATTACATGACACTTTTCCTTTTATAATTTACCGTGTCATTACTTACACTCTTGTTTTTATTTGACTTGCCTTATGATAACACCTAATTTATACATATTTTAGGTGTCTAGTTGCATATTAGATTAATTCATTCTCATACATATTTGATATATTTTTTAGGTAATTTTGTATTATTTTGAATTCGGAGTCTACACCCTATTTTTTATGTGTTTCAGGTATTTTTAGGCGGATTAGTACGAGACGAGAGCTACTGAATTTGGACCGTATTAATTAGAAATTTGTGATGGACCAACCCATACGGAGGAGGACAACAACAAACTTAGTGGGCCGGCCCATATGCACAAGTGATAAAGGAGAGGAGCTGACATTTGAGGGGGCCATTAGAGGAGGTTACGTAGACTTCTGCAAGGAGTTATTAGGTGGGGTGGCAGGTTTCTTTTAGGTTTTGGGTTTTGGAAGTTTTTTGATCGGAGTTTTTGTTTTAGATTTTATTTTGTTTTTTTGGTCGTTCTTTGTTTTTTTGGGGAGCCACCGCAGACAGCATTTCTAGAGGGGATTTTCTTGCCTTCGTTTGATTTGAAGACGGTGTTTATTGTTCTAGCATTTGTCAACTCGGATTATGTTCATCATTGAGATTAAGTTTTCTTATCTCCTACGTTTATTGAATAATTCGTATATGTTGATTGCTAGTTTAAATCTTTTGAATATGTCTTCGATCATGCTTGGCTAAATTCCTAGTTCTAAGGTTATGGTGATCCAGACAATGCGTATGTAATTGGAATTATATGTTTGTCTGAATTGAAATATTATTTTATTCGTTCCTAGATGCTTTATGACCATAGTAGTATTATGCGAATTGGATCCTATTAGGGTTTGAGACTGAAAGGTGAAAACACTAATAGGTAATCAGGTTGAGTTTGAGACTGAAAGGTGATAACTTTTACCAGAATCCTAGGAATTGAACCTGAGTGTTATTTGTGCGAAAGCGACTTAATTACTTTTGGGGATACTAAATCATCATAGATGTTCTAGGTTTAGACTGATTTAGCGGAGCGCGACAGCGAATGTTATTTCAGTTTATTCCTAGACTCTAAGAGCGTTAATGGGTTTGAATGAGATTAGCTCTGCGCGACAGCGATTGTTAGTTAGTTCAAACACGTTTACTATCGTCTGAAAGGAGTTAGTAGATTACCCTAGATGTCTTACCTTCAAATAATTGGACTAGATTCAGGCAGAGTGTGATTTTATTTACAGAAGCATTGTTGCGGTGATCCTTAACCTTAGACACATTTATCTATATATAATTATCTGTTTTATTTGTTATTCCTAGTTAGCTTGGTTCGTTCTTATCCATATCTTTTCGACCTAACTCACTGGTAGCGTTTCAATTAGTATTACATTGGTCTCTGTGGGATCGACACTTGACTACTATAACTGACCCCGTACACTTGCGGGTACGTTTTAGCCACATCAAGTTTTTGGCGCCGTTGCTGGGGACCAATTTGTTAATATTAGTTGTTATCTCTATTGGTGTTTCTAGGTCTTTTATTTTTCTTTTGTTTTATTTTCGGGCTATTTTAGAGTGAGTCGAAAAAAAAAAAATGTATTCAGGTGAGTATGAGGTAAATTCCTATCCCTTTCTTCCTTCTCAGTCTAATACAGGTTCTCAGAGGTATGATCATGTAAACTACAATTTGGGTTATGGCCAAAACCCAATATCTTTTAACCTCTTCTGTGAGAATTGTGGAGCTGAAGATCATGACAAGACTAATTGTCACGCTAGTTTTGGAGATATAATTGCTTGGAAAGCACAATCTTCTAATCCTAGTTGGATGACAACCCAACATATACCGCTTCAGGCTGAGACATGCCCACCCATGCAAGAGAGTAAGCTTAATGAATTCATCCAACGACATGATAGGGAAGTGGAGAAAGTTCTTCCTGTTCTTACAGCTATGTTGGATGATGTGCTTAAACCTTTATTAACCCAATTTTTTTCACTTTCAGGATTGGTGGACTCTTTGAAGATTCAAGTAGATGATCTAACCAAAGAAAATCTAAAGATGAAAGATTTGATTGCTGAGTTGGTTATATCAAATTTGCCTACATAGCCACCTGAAGTGCACTACTTAGAGCGATGCACTTCTATAGTGATTGAGATTGATAAACAATGGGATGAGGCACAAATTGATAGGAATGAATTTACCCAAGAGAACAAGGAGGACCCGGTGCTTCATGAGCTTAAGGTGTTACAAAGCTCTATTCCGACCTCTTCTTGCAACGAGGTCCTGAGTAGACGGAAGAAGAGAAAAAGACGCTCTGCTGACCGTGCACGGTTTGTTGCAAACCGTGCAAGCTTCATTTCTTTTAAAAAAAAAAAAAAAAAAAAAAACCAAAAAATAAAGAAAGGGAAGAAGAGTTCTTTCCCGAGCCCTACTCTGCCTCCCGAATTCTCCATTACAGCCACCTTCACAACCCCGCCCCGCTGCCCCGTCCTTCTTCTGCTGCTACGCACAACCCCGCCCCGCAGCCCAGCCACCACCACTCAACACCATCGCCTTAAGCTGCCGCCAGTAGCCTCCACACCGTAATGGAGACCGTGCTCCTAAATCCAGATCCGAAGAGCACCCTGCACACCGTCGCGAGCATCCAGCAACCACCTCAGGCGGTGGTTCCGGTCACCTTCCCCTCCATTTCTATATTACAGGTGGTTTGTGTCGTTTATTCCTACTTGAAACTTTTAGGTGATTTGGTGCCCATTGCTTGGATTAAATATTTGATAGTGGCAGGTGTGTCTTATATGAATGAAGTTATGCTATCATGGGTTGAATTTATACTGAATCATGGTTTATATAGTTTCGGGGAGATGGCATCAGATATTGGATTGACTGTTTCATGCTTGGACTTCATATTTTGTTGACGATGAATTTAGTCGTCTGAGCATGTAATTATGTTTGTATCTGTTTGCCTTATAACGGCTGCAATGTGTAGTCTTGTGTGTTGGGTTTGTTTTGCTTTGTCTATGTTGTATACAGTGCTACTGAGATAGAAGAAGCTGCTGAAAAAATTCTTCTGCACTTGTATTTATTTTGGACAACCTGGAGTATAGAGTGAAGATGCCTGATTACCTGAGTTTATTTGGTGAGTTTCCTTTTCTCTTTCTTTTATTTCTACATTGGGGACAATGTAGAATTTAAGCTTGGGGAGGGATAATTCCATGTGTGGACTTCGTTTGCATTTTAGTGTCAGTCTTTCATTCCGTTTGCATTGTAGTGTTAGTTTATCATTTGCATTTTAGTGTTAATTTTTCATTTTTCTCATGACATTTCATACATCATGCATTGCATTTGCATTATATTTTAGGTGTTTGATATGATTCACGGGTTTTACTTTTTGTTTTTCTTTTTGCGATGCACAATCCATGAAACCCCTAATATGCTTTGGTTGTTGATAATGTAATGATATATGCATGGTAATGAGGGCTTAAATGTTTGACATTTGACTTGAGCATGTAATGTGATCGCCAAACTTGAATCTTGTTAGAACCGATACTCTAGACAAAAGCCGGTGAGGATTGACCTTTCTTGGACTAAATTCTATAAGTGTCCTCTCTTTACTTTCATGTGAGTGAACTCTCTTTGTGTGTTAACTCTAGAACTTGCATTAATATCTTCTTCGAGACTACATTCACGACTTATGTGCATGACATTAATATGGTTGAGGCATTGTTTTTTTTAGCCCTTTAACCTTGGCCACCCTATACTTGTATAATCTTCCTGTAGCCCGTTTGAGCCTTAATTGCCTTTTCTTTGAAAGCTCCACAAAAGCATACCGAGCCTATATGATCATTCTACCCATCCGGGGATTAGGATAGTTGAATTGTTATGCTAGAGTGAATCTTAGTCAAGCTTGGGGGAAGTTACTTGTATGGTGATTAAAGTGTGTTAAAAGTTTGTAATGGGTATCCTATCCTTCATTCTTCTTATGCTTCTTCTTCTACAAAAAGTGTTGAAAAAAAAAAGAGAAAAAAAAATCAAAATCGAAAAAAGAAAGAAAGAAAGAAAGTAGCATTGAAATAAAAGAAGAAGAAGCAATCATATAAAAGGAAGGAGACACTATCATATGTAAGGGTTAAGTTGTATGGGTTGAAGGTTTGTAATTTAATTGAAGGGTATTTTCGTTTGGTGTTATCTTGGTAAGATCCTCTTCCCCGGATTTAGCTCCTCATAGCCTAAATATTCCTATGCCTTATGTTATACCTTGGCCTCATTACAACCTTGGAAAAGACCTCATGATTTTTGTTATGTGCATAGTCTATAGTAGTGGAGATTAAGAACACTGTTGCAAGCTTATGGTAGTTTAACATTCAAAGTTGAGAGGATTTATATTGAGTGAAACACATACCCAAACACATGAGTGAAGTGATCTCATTTCTTTATCCTTGTGAGGACTAGAGTGGAAGAACTAACTTGATTTAATGTATTGGTTGTGAGTCATGTTATGATGGTTTTGTCTAATCTTTAGTCCTTCATGAATGTTTTCAACCTTATCATATTTTGTGGATTTCTTGATTGTGTACTTGCTTGAGGACAAACAAGGGTTAAGCTTGGGGGAATTTGATAACACCTAATTTATACATATTTTAGGTGTCTAGTTGCATATTAGATTAGGTCATTCTCATACATATTTGATATATTTTTTAGGTAATTTTGCATTATTTTGAATTCGGAGTCTACACCCTATTTTTTATGTGTTTCAGGTATTTTTAGGCGGATTAGTACGAGACGAGAGCTACTGAATTTGGACCGTATTAATTCGAAATTTGTGATGGACCAACCCATACGGAGGAGGACAACAACAAACTTAGTGGGCCGGCCCATATACACAAGTGATAAAGGAGAGGAGCTGACATTTGAGGGGCCCATTAGAGGAGGTTACGTAGACTTCTGCAAGGAGTTATTAGGTGGGGTGGCAGGTTTCTTTTAGGTTTTGGGTTTTGGAAGTTTTTTGATCGGAGTTTTTGTTTTAGATTTTATTTTGTTTTTTTGGTCGTTCTTTGTTTTTTTGGGGAGCCACCGCAGACAGCATTTCTAGAGGGGATTTTCTTGCCTTCGTTTGATTTGAAGACGGTGTTTATTGTTCTAGCATTTGTCAACTCGGATTATGTTCATCATTGAGATTAAGTTTTCTTATCTCCTACGTTTATTGAATAATTCGTATATGTTGATTGCTAGTTTAAATCTTTCGAATATGTCTTCGATCATGCTTGGCTAAATTCCTAGTTCTAAGGTTATGGTGATCCAGACAATGCGTATGTAATTGGAATTATATGTTTGTCTGAATTGAAATATTATTTTATTCGTTCCTAGATGCTTTATGACCATAGTAGTATTATGCGAATTGGATCCTATTAGGGTTTGAGACTGAAAGGTGAAAACACTAATAGGTAATCAGGTTGAGTTTGAGACTGAAAGGTGATAACTTTTACCAGAATCCTAGGAATTGAACCTGAGTGTTATTTGTGCGAAAGCGACTTAATTACTTTTGGGGATACTAAATCATCATAGATGTTCTAGGTTTAGACTGATTTAGCGGAGCGCGACAGCGAATGTTATTTCAGTTTATTCCTAGACTCTAAGAGCGTTAATGGGTTTGAATGAGATTAGCTCTGCGCGACAGCGATTGTTAGTTAGTTCAAACACGTTTACTATCGTCTGAAAGGAGTTAGTAGATTACCCTAGATGTCTTACCTTCAAATAATTGGACTAGATTCAGGCAGAGTGTGATTTTATTTACAGAAGCATTGTTGCGGTGATCCTTAACCTTAGACACATTTATCTATATATAATTATCTGTTTTATTTGTTATTCCTAGTTAGCTTGGTTCGTTCTTATCCATATCTTTTCGACCTAACTCAGTGGGATCGACACTTGACTACTATAACTGACCCCGTACACTTGCGGGTACGTTTTAGCCACATCACCTTAATCCAAGTGCAAAGTACAGAATTAAAGACAAGGGACGGAGAGAGTATTATGTAGTACATTATACCATTAGTTTATAACTGATAGTTTGTGGTTTATAATTTAACTTTTAATCAAATTGATAGTAAATAAATAATTTTTTTGAAGGAGTGAGTATATAGTTTAAGTTCTAAGTTGATTGATAGTACAATAAATAAATAAAGATATATATTAGAGAAAATATATAATACTATAAGAAAGAAAGAAGATAATATAATCTCTTTGATATCTTTATAATTTGATAAAGGATAAAATTATATAGTCTATTAGATATATTTTTTATTTCCTTATTTACTCTATTTAAAAAAGATAAAAAGAAATGATGTGACTGTGATGTGGAAGATGAGGTGGCATATACCAGAGACCGATACATAGGTCAATTAAACGTAAAGACGATATGTGTCAAAACACCGCTCCGTTTTAGTATATTTATAGAAGATAATTAGGCCATATATTAAGGTTCCGTCTAAATGCACACGTTTTTTTTGCTAAATGCACACTTTTCTGTGCGGTAAGAGTTACAGTACAGAACGGTGCGGTAACTGTTAACGCACCCGTTGTTCCAGGGGCAATTTTGGAATTTTTTTGAAAACGTATATTAATCTTGTGCGTTAACTCTTACCGCACAGATCTGTGCGTTAAGATTTAACACAGGAGATTAAGGAAAGATTAACTAAAAAAAATTAAAATTTTGATTAAAAAAATTCCTGTGCGGTAACCTTTACCACACAGATTTTTTTTTAATTTTTTAAGTTTTTTTTTAATTGATCGCGTAGATTTTTTTTTAAATAAAATATATTTGTGCAGTTATATTTACCGCACAGTCTCATTGCTCTAGTGGTAAGGCCTTGTGCATCCTTTGTAAGGTCTCAGGTTCGAGTCTCAACTCCAACACTAAATCTTTTATTTTATTTGTGAAAAATAAATAAAAGAAGAGGGTGAGAAGAATTGAACTTGAGACCTTATGCACAAATAATTGGTGTGAAACCACCACACTAATGAGTTCTCATGATATGTTTGAAATTTTATTATTACATGTTACAATAGAACTTGGTTCCATCTTATTTTATTATTAATTTTTTTTTATCTTGGTCTCATATAATTATTGAATTAATTATAATAATAAATTCAAAAAAAAATATTATTCAAAATTCAGATATTTTGTATTATTATTATTTAGCCTTTTTAATATATATTATTATTTGAATATTTTTACTATTTTTCATGTTTTGATAAATCTTTTTATATAAAAATACTACAATTATAAAACAATAAAACTTATATTACTTTTTAAGATAAAAAAAGTATGATAATCAATATTAATCTCAATTTAATCTTTAAATAAATTCTAGACATGGCAAACGACCCAAACGCTAAAAGGCCTTAAATGGGCTTAAGGCCCAATTTGACAAAACGACGCCCAAACGATGTCAGAATGGAATGAAACTTGATTTCAATGCCTATTAGAGATATTTGACCATGTCGGTAACTTCCAATCACAACTTCTAACTTTTCAAATAACACCTCCTTTATAAATATCAAACTAGTGATAACTCTCTAACTTGTCGTAATGTGTATGGTCTACAACATCGATGATGATTATTGTTGACAAAATTATAAAACTTAGTCTTATTAGGCATATAAAGTACCAATAAGGTCTCGCTCAAACAAAACGAGGCTCAAAACTATACGTAAACGCTAAAAGGCCTTAAATGGGCTTAAGGCCCAATTTGACAAAACGACGCCCAAACGATGTCGGAATGGAATGAAATTTGATTTCAATGCCTATTAGTGATATTTGACCATGTGGGTAACTTGCAATCACAACTTCTAACTTTTCAAATAGCATCTCCTTTATAAATATCAAACTAGTGATAACTCTCTAACTTGTCGCAATATGTATTGTCTACAACATTGATGATGATTATTGTTGACAAAATTATAAAACTTAGTCTTATTAGGCATATAAAGTACCAATAAGGTCTCGTTCAAACAAAATGAGGCTCGAAACTATACGTAAACGCTAAAAGGCCTTAAATGGGCTTAAGGCCCAATTTGATAAAACGACGCCCAAACGATGTCGGAATGGAATTAAACTTGATTTCAATGCCTATTAGAGATATTTGACCATGTGGGTAACTTCCAATCACAACTTCTAACTTTTCAAATAGCATATCCTTTATAAATATCAAACTAGTGATAACTCTCTAACTTGTCGCAATATGTATGGTCTACAACATTGATGATGATTATTGTTGACAAAATTATAAAACTTAGTCTTATTAGGCATATAAAATACCAATAAGGTCTCACTCAAACAAAACGAGGCTCGAAACTATACGTAAACGCTAAAAGGCCTTAAAAGGGCTTAAGGCCCAATTTGACAAAACGACGCCCAAACGATGTCGGAATTGAATGAAACTTGATTTCAATGCCTATTAGAGATATTTGACCATGTAGGTAACTTCCAATCACAACTTCTAACTTTTCAAATAGCACCTCCTTTGTAAATACAAAACTAGTGATAACTCTCTAACTTGTCGCAATATGTATGGTCTACAACATTGATGATTATTATTGTTGACAAAATTATACAACCTAGTCTTATTAGGCATATAAAGTACCAATAAGGTCTCACCCAAACAAAACGAGGCTCGAAACTATACGTAAACGCTAAAAGGCTTTAAAAGACCTTAAATGGGATTAAGGCCCAACTTTGCAAAACAACGCCTAAACGATGTCGGAATGGAATGAAACATGATTTCAATGCCTATTAGAGATATTTGATCATGTAGGTAACTTCCAATCCCAACTTCTAACTTTTCGAAGAGCACCTCCTTTGTAAAAACCAAACTAGTGATAACTCTCTAACTTGTCGCAATATGTATATCGACAAGTTAGAGGGGTAAGAGATGTTTGGTATTACAAAGGACGTGTTACTTGAAAAATACGAAGTGGTGGTTGAGAGTAACCCACATGGTCAAATACCTCTAACAGTCATAGAAACCAAGTTTCAAACCATTCTGACATCGTTTGGGTCGTTTGCCAAGTCTAGAATTTATAGAAAGGTTAAATTGAGAACAATATTGATTATCATAATATTTTTATCTTAAAAAGTAACATAGGTTTTATTGTTTTATAATTATAGTATTTTTATATAAAAAGATTTATCAAAACATGAAAAATAGTAAAAATATTCAAATAATAATAAATATATTAAAACAAGGCCTAAAATAATAATAATAAAATATTAAACATCTGATTATTTGAATAATATTTTTTTTTGAATTTATTATTATAATTAATTCAATAATTATATGGGACCAAGATAAAAAAAAATTAATAATAAAATAAGATGGAACCAAGTTCTATTGTAACATGTAATAATAAAATTACAAACATATCATGAGAACTCATTAGTGTGGTGGTTTCACACCAAATGTTTGTGCATAAGGTCTCAAGTTCAATCCTTCTCACCCTCTTCTTTTATTTATTTTTCACAAATAAAATAAAATATTTAGGGTTGGAGTTGAGACTCGAACCTGAGACCTTACAAAGGATGCACAGTGCCTTACCACTAGAGCAATGAGACTGAAGCGATAATTATTAGATCTGTGCGGTTATATTTACCGCAAAGATATATTTTATTTAAAAAAAATCTGCGCGATTAATTAAAAAAAAATCTGTGCGGTAAAGGTTACCGCACAGGAATATTTTTAATCAAAATTTTAATTTTTTTAGTTAATCTTTCCTTAATCTCGTGCGTTAAATCTTAACGCACAGATCTGTGCGGTAAGAGTTAATGCACAAGATTAATATACGTTATCAAAAAAATTCCAAAATTACCCCTGGAACAACGGGTGCGTTAACAGTTACCGCACCGTTCTGTACTGTAACTCTTACCGCACAGAAAAGTGTGCATTTAGCAAAAAAAACGTGTGCATTTAGACGCAACCTATATTAAACATGAATAAAAAGGTTTATAATGTTATAACATTTAAAAATCTTGATAATATCGCTTTATTTATTCTATATAATATATTTAGTCTAATTCTTATTTTATTTGAAAAAGTATACTACATTTTAACGTTTTTCTTCCGTTTTCTATTTTTTTATAAATTTAAAATTGTCGTTTTCCCGAACAAAAAACGTTTTCATTTTCCTTTTCGTTCGCGGGTTAAGTTGCCACCCATACACACTATAGGATCGTAGAAAATCCCAAAGTGGTTTTCGGCTATTTACGTACAAAGATGCAAGCGGACGAAATGACGCAACACGAGAGCCTTGATACTCAAAAGCTTGAAAAGATCAATGAAGAAATGCATTTTTTTATTTCAACCAAGAAGAAAGAAATACATATTTATCCACCGTATAACTTTATTTTATTTATTTATTAATTTTTTAAACAAGCAAACAAAAGGTCTAATGTTACAGACAAAAGGCCTAATGTTTCAAGATCAACGTGGATGATCTTGAAAAGATCTTTCACATGGAGAAGTTTGAGACATGAAACAACTTCGAAAAAAACAAGAGATCTTGATGGGATGAGATCGAGTTTCATTCGTTGATAGAGGCGCGGAGACCTTCTACGTCGAAGGATTTGGATGCCAGGAAGTCAGCAACTTTACTATGTAAACATGAAAAAACTTGGGCAAGAATCGAAATGGTGGAGCAGGTTACGAATATCAACGATAACAAAGTCAATTTCCCAAGGAATGCAAGTTGATTTGGAGATACAATTAATCACAATAGAATTGTCACTCTCAACTATGATGTTCCTGAAAATAGCATTACAAACACCTTCTAACACTCACCAGTTTCATTAACTAAAATCGAGGAATCAGGGATGCGCAATTGGTTTATAAAAGCAGTATGACTAAGGCTATTTCGAATAATGAATCCAATATATGATTCTGAGTTGGCCCGCTTGCAATTTTTTAATGCTTAGTTTTTTTTTCCAGGGATTCAATTTTTTAGTAGAAGCACATTTCTTCTGCTATTTTAATTTCTCCAAGAGACATGTGTTCTTCTATTCAATAAAGTGAAAAAGCGTAATTTTAGCAGGGCTTTGTAGGTAGGGTTCCCGAGCGAAAAATGAGTTTATTACGATTGTCCACCAACAAAAGAAACCAAGATTAGTATTGTCGTTATTATTACAGAAAGAGGAAAAAGAAGTTTTAAAGTCAGGATCATTAGGGATGTAAAATTGTATGAAAAGTGAGATATCATGTAGTTAAATAAATCAATAGTATATTTACATTTGAAGAAGAAGTGATGGATGTGGGTGTCAGGGATTACGTAAATGATGGATGCGGGTGTCAGGGATCCATAAGTCAGCCCAGAAGTTAATAGTGAAGTCATTGCTTAGTTGCCAAAATATGCGTTTTTTGAAATCAAGAAAAAGAATTAAGATCCTGCTAAATTGCCACGGAGGGGATGATTTCCTTTCGAGATTTAGAAAATCAGAGTCAGAAAAGTATTTTTTTCGATAAATACGAACCCAAATGTTGTTTGGGTTGGAGATGATTTTCCAAATAAATTTCATTTGGAATAATAATTCCAAGTCTTACGAATATCAAGTCCTCCCATAATCTTAGTTTTGCAAATATTATCTCAATGGAGAAGTGTGCGGTTGGACGGGGTTTTCTTATTAAAAATATTATACACCGTATTATTGAATCTCGACACTCGACCATGATCATAATATTGATTAAGTGTCTCTTCGGGAGAAAAAAACTGGCTTATTTATTTATTTATTAAATGGACGCAAAAACAAACTTTACCGAATAGACAGTAATAGTGATTACTGTCAACATTTTAATCACTAGAACACAAGAATACACATTCAAACATATTGTAGGAACATATATACACATATTATACAAGAATAATGAGTGTTTCCTACACTGCATAAATAATA
The DNA here is from genome assembly GCA_029168935.1 of Oxyria digyna. Classification (NCBI taxonomy): domain Eukaryota; kingdom Viridiplantae; phylum Streptophyta; class Magnoliopsida; order Caryophyllales; family Polygonaceae; genus Oxyria; species Oxyria digyna. The sequence goes on from JAPVLV010000013.1 coordinate 27,366,010, forward strand.
GTTGCAGCAAAACAAAGATATTGTTTTTACAGAAAGAAACCCCAAGTGACCATCTACTAAACTTGAGAAAAACCTCTTTCTCGAGGTTTCAGCCCAGTAGGATTTGAACGACTATTTATATTATTAATTCATGTTGTTACAAACAAGCAAACCATAACTCAAACTTCGTTTATTCATAAATATCTAAATTTCTCCCTTATAAATCCTAGCCTAATTATACAAAAGATGTTTACAATCCTAAGGAAACACTTATTTAACCTTAAGCTCGTCGTTTGTAAGTCGCTTTCTTCAATATGCTAAAGCTTCTTCAATCTCTTTTACTTGCCTAAATGTTCCAAATGGCCAGGGGTGCATATCTGAAGCAGTAGCAATGTAAACCATTAACGAACTACTTGTATACTCACCCATTTAACCGTCTATGGTTATTCTACTACTAAAAATATCAATATTACCTCAAAAAGAAATTACAAAGAAATTATCTTGATTCTCCTTGGGACGCTTACAACGAAAGATCTTCTTCCAAATATTCAAACTATATTTCACTTGTGTGTGAGCCGCCTTACCAATAAAAGCGTTGTTACACAAACCTTGGACGCGCTAAGGATTTTTATTTTTTGGCGCACTGGTCCACTCAAACAGGTGTTCCTCTTTTCAACTTTTGCTTCTTTTTTTGGTCTGCGTTGTTCCTCCCATCCTTGTTTATCTTTGATAGAACTAAATGAATACTACAAAACATTAAGTACGATGAAGTTTGTTATCACCTAAAAAAGGGAAACACTTGTACGGAAGATGCATTATTCCAAAAAAATTCCTCTTATTGGTGATGACAAACTCTTCTAAGAAAACATGCGTATTCCCTATAGAGACGAGCATATTGATAAGCATCATGGAAAATCTAAGTTATAAAAAATGACATTGTTCCCCCTCAGATTTAGCGTAGAGGATTTTTCTACAAGTTGCTTTCGATGTTCCTCCTCAACACTTGAATTGTTTTATCTGTACCTAATCTGCATGGAGTTCATCACACATTTTCGTCACACTACCTCTTTTTGGCCTCATCCAAAGACCACAAGAAATAGTTTAGAAAATCACACAAGTTCCTAAACTGAAGTTCACTAATTTATCAGAAACATGGGACATTTACAAAGAGAAGAGAAACTTGAAAACAAGCCACGAAATGAGAGAAACAAAAAAACCTGAAAACATAGAAAATAGCAAAAACAACAACAATTGAGGCCAAGGAAGAAAAGGGGTTCCACTAAAGATTTTAGACTGGTCCTTCTGAGGTGAGTACGAGGCATCCAAGAAGTAATTCAACATAATTTTCATAGTATTCTCCATGATATCAACAATTGGTAGCAACTGACCCATACCTAGACTTATTCGGCGTAGTTCAAGGAGTTGTTTCGTTTCTATAGCAACATAGCCGTTGAGTATAGGCCGCCTCTTAGTCTAAGCTTGTGTAATAGTAGGAGGACATTCTAGATGAAAATGTTGTTGTGGTTGTTCTCTCTGTACATTCTTTGCAATTAATTTGTTTAATATTCGGACTAGTGAGCTCCCACACAAGAGGACTTGTAGGGATTTTAGATGCTTAAAGCGGAATTTCAGGAAACGTTTTCCTAACATCTAACCAAGGATCTCATGCATAAACTAAATAGATCGTACATAGGAAAAAATAAATACCTCTTGATGCGTGTTTGAATCTCACTGGAATGGAGAGATTAGAGCCCCAAGTGTGACTCCTCTAATTAGTCCACACGAGCAATAAACTGGATCACCTTTAAGTCTCTTCTGCTAGATCGAGTAACTCAAAGGTATAATCTTGAAACGAGGAACAATAACGAAGAGACTAGCAACTCCTTGCACTCGATAAGTAATTTGAGCAATAACTTTGTTTCAATTGCGAATTGCGGCTACCACCTCTCAAAGAAGTTGCCGTATATCTTTTATGGTGATTTCCCAATTACCTTCATATATATAATAGGTTATCTTTATAACCCTAATAATATTATTATTATCTTACCATAATAATAGGAAAGTAGATATATCTTTATATATCTTAGCTTTTATTTTCAAGTAATAAATAACTATTATCTTATACTTGAAAAGCAATCCACTTCGTTTGTTATTCCACATAGCCCAAATACTACAGGCTTACCGACCTGCATATTTGCTTGATCCAGTCCATAAACTCTAAGTGTGTGACCTCATAGGACCCAATTATTCTAGCCATGGGCTTAACCTGATTAATCCCATAAGTCGTATTGGCCACTAGCAATAGCATGCGACTCCTAAAATATCTGGATTATTAATCTCCATAAATAGTCCTATTTCATAATAAGTAATTGCACATCCGATTAAAGGACACAATTCCTTCAGTCTCCCACTTGTCCTTAAAACAAGTGTGCAATATTAAAATTCCTTTGTCACTTAGTGTCTTATTTGACTATACGATGAAACTCACCTTTTCCGCCAAATATGTTTCTTGAACTCTTGAGATCGAACTGTCAGTACAGATGATTACTAATAATCCATCCGAGCATGGCCATGCGTTTTCACAGTTCTCACCCTTCAAGTGGCCGAGACACCATTCCTTTCTAAATGTATCATGGTATACATGGAATAGGAGGACATATTCAATCTTGTACGACTATAGCTCCCACTCAACTTTTGGCAATCCCAATCACTGCCTTATAGTTGCCTGTTACGGTCAGCGTTGAACAATGTCAAAGACATACCATCAGCCAAATGATAACTATATCATACTCATGTCTAAGGAACTCACTAATCATGAATATTCCTAGAACTCTACAGTAATGTCCTGAAGAATCCTAAGATCGGTCTGTCCGACATGTATCGCTATACACATCTGTGATTGATTAGACATCACTATGTCCCCATAACACATGAAACCCGGTGTTATCAATCATTCTCACAATATGGTCTTTAATAAAGTCATTTGTATCCAATTTAATAACTCAGACCATGGACTTCTAACAATTTTATAATTTTCAGTTCACTTAATGGGGTTCCATTCACCAAAACAGTTTTGATGAACCCATTTGTTAACTATTAAATTGTTTGGATACTTTATCTAATCCCAAGTAATGATTAAATAATAATATGATAATCATATATATGAATCAATCATAAATGTTTGTAACAACAATAAACAAGTTTTATCATAAAACAAAATAGTTCAAAACAATTCTCCAATGTGTTTGAGCCCTTTGGCTCGAATGTGACTGTCACACTTGGGTCTAGATATAGGCTTGGTTAAAATATCTGCAATTTTATCATCTGTGCAATGTGCACAACCTCATGTCTTCTCTATCAACATAGTATTGAATCATGTGGCACTTTTGTAGTAATTGTCTAGACGACTAACTCGTCATTATCTCCATAAATCAAGAATTCATCCTTAGTCCTTCTTAAGTACCATAGGATGTTCTTTATTATACACCATTGACACTAACTCTTTCTCAGGCAAATAGGTCTCGTATGTCTATCTCCATAGACTTTAATGCCTAGTATGTATTCAACATCTCCCAAGTCCTTCATTAAAAATCCTTCTTAAGTCAGTACTTAAATGTCTCCAACATATGGATGTCATTTCTAATGAGTAATATGTCATCCACATATAAAGCTAGGAAAATCTCTTTTACTTCGAGCTCTTCTAGATGACAACCCCTCCATTCAGAATGAAGACGTATCTGCTGCACACACTCAAAATTATCTTTGTCTGTCTGGAAAATCGCATCAATATAGCCCTTGACGACCAATTCGTCATCACCTCCATTCACCAATACATCATCCTTAGTCCTTCTCAAGTACTTTAGAATGTTCTTGGCTGCACACGAATGTGTCTTTCAGGGTTTGATTGGTATCTGCTGCACACACTCAAAGCGTGCGCAACATCTGGGCGAGTACAAGTCATAGCATACATGATGGATCCTATGGCTGAGGCATAAGGAATCCTACTCATTTTTCTCAATTTCACCAGGTGTCTTAGGACACTGGATTTTACTGAGTCGTATGCCATGTTGCATAGGAAGAAATCCTTTCTTAGAATTCACCATATTAAATCTAGCAAGGACCTTATCTATATAAGTTTCTTTGACTTAGACCAATAAGCCTCTTAGACCTATCTCTATAGATCTTAATGCCTAATATGTACTCTGCCTCTCCTAGATCCTTCATTGAAAAATACTTCTTAAGCCATTCCTTCACTGCCTCCAGCATAGGAATATCATTTCCAATGAGTAATATGTCATCCACATATAGAACCAGGAAGGCCACTTTGCTCCCACTAAATTTCTTGTAAACACAGGGTTCTTCTTCGCATCTGATGAAATCAAACTTTTTGACCACTTCATCAAAACGAAGATTCCAACTCCTAGATGCTTGCTTAAGTCCATAGATAGACTTCTTAAGCTTGCATACTTTCCTAGGATTATCTGGATCCTCAAAACCTTCTGGTTGCATCATGTATACATTCTCTTCTAAATAATCATTTAGAAAAGCGGTCTTGACATCCATTTGCCATATCTCATAATCATAATAAGCGGCAATTGCTAGGATTATCCTAATGGACCTTATCATAACGACCGGGGAGAACATTTCATCATAGTCAATACCATGAACTTGTCTAAATCCTTTGGCAACTAATCTTGCCTTATAGACAGAAACATTTCCATCCTTGTCTGTCTTGATCTTGAAGACCCATTTGCATCCAATAGGTTTTACCCCATCAGGCAAATCTATCAAGTCCCAAAATTGATTTTCAAACATGGATTCCATTTCGGATCTCATGGCCTCAAGCCATTTTTCGGAGTCGGGGTCCTTCATTGCTTGTTTATAGGTAGCAGGCTCATCATTCTCTAAAAGTAGAACGTCAGCAATCAAGAAAAAAATCCTCATATCGTCTAGGTTGCCGTCTTGGCCTGTTTGTTGCTTCGCTTGAATCTCATCAAGTTGAACATTTCTCCCACTTGACTTCTTGGAAAAGAACCCATTTTCCAAAAAGACACTATCCCGAGCAACAAACACTTTGTTCTCAACTGGATTGTAGAAATAATAACCCCTCGTTTCCTTGAGTTAACCTATAAAAACATTTGTCTGATTTGGGTGCGAGCTTATCACATAGTAAACGCTTTACATAAGCTTCACATCCCCAGACCTTCAGAAATGACAAGCTGGGTGGCTTCCCAAACCATATCTCATGTGGTGTCTTGTCAACTGATCGTGACGGAGTCCTGTTTAGTGTGAATGCAGCGGTAGTGAGGGCATAACTCCAAAAGGATGTAGGAAGATCAACAAAACTCATCATTGAGCGGACCATGTCTAACAATGTCCTGTTTCTTCTCTTAGATACACCATTCAGTTGTGGTGTACCCGATGGAGTCAGCTGTGTTAGAATACCACAACTCCTCAAATGATGGTCGAATTCGTGGCTCAGATATTCACCCCCTCGATCTGATCGAAGTGCCTTTATCTTCTTGCCTGTTTGTTTTTCAACTTCATTCTGAAATTCTTTGAACTTTTCAAAAGACTCAGATTTATGTTTCATTAAGTAGATATACCCATATCTACTAAAATCATCAGTAAATGTAATGAAGTATCGATAGCCTCTCCTAGCTTCTGTACTTATAGGTCCACACACATCAGTATGTATGAGAGCTAAAAGCTCAGTAGTCCTCTCACTTGTACCAGTGAAAGGTGACCTTGTCATTTTACCCATTAGACATGATTCACATGTTTCAAATGATTCAAAAACAAATGACTTTAGACGACCAACATTTTGGAGTTCCTTCATGCGTTTGACGCTAATGTGTCCCAAACGACAATGCCATAGATTGGCTTCACTTATATCATTCGACTTTTGCCTTTTGGTATTAATGTTATATACATCGGATTTGAGCCCCAATCTGTATAGTCCAGTACTAGTCATATGGGCATGGGCATAAAAAAAATGTCATTCTTATAAATGGAAAAACCATCATCAACAAAAAAATTATAACCCTCACGATGCAAAACCAAAAATGAAATCAAGTTCTTAGTTATGGAAGGAACAAAATAACAATTATGAAGTTCTAAAACTAAGCCAGAAGGTAAAGGTAGACTATAATCTCCAACTTCAATTGCAGCAACAGTTGCTCCATTTCCAACACAGAGATCTATCTCGCCCTTCTGCAACCTTCTCCTATTTTGTAGTCCCTGCACATTCGAAATAATGTGAGAACCACAACCGGTATCTAATACCCAATCATTGGAGTTAGTTGTTAAGATTTCAATAACAAAAATACCTGAAGAAGAGACACCCTTCTTCTTATCCTCCAGATATTTGGGGCAATTTCTCTTCCAGTGCCCCTTAGCCTTACAGTAGAAGCAATCATGCTCTGCAGCCACCTTTACTTTAGGTGTGGTACCCTTAGGTTGAACAACCTTCTTGTCCTTCCCGTTGGTCTGTTGCTTCTTCTGTGGCCCTTTCTTGAACCCCTTCCCTTTGTTGACCATAAGAACATCCTTCCTAGGTTCAACTAAGACATTTTGTTCAGCGGTTTTGAGCATAGCATGTAACTCATTGAGAGTCTTACACATGGCCCCTATGTGATACATCTGCCTGAAATTTGCAAATCCCTCATGTAGAGAATGCAAGATTATGTCTGTTGCCATCTCAATGTTATAAGGGTTCCCAAGTCTAGCCATCCTGTCAAACAGGCCTATCATGTGGAAAACATGTGGTCCCACTGGTTTCCCCTTCTCTAGCTTGCTTTGTAGGATGGCCTTGAGTGTGTCATACCTCTCAATCCTAGCCTGTTCCTTAAAGAGATCTCTAAGATTCTGCATTATATTATATGCATCCTGATCCTCAAACCTTCGTTGGAGACCAGGTTCCATAGCAGCTAGAATGAGGCAAGTCACACTTCTTGACTTTTCGCTTAATGTCTTGTGCTTTTCCTTCTCCTCATCTGATGAGGTGTCGGTCATCTCTGGAATGGGAGTCACTAGGACATCCTCTTGGTTCTCAGACCTTAGAATAATTCTCAGGTTCCTTTCCCAATCAAGAAAATTGGAGTCATTCAGCCTGTTTTTCTCAACAATTGAGCGAAGCGAAAATTTGAGGTTGTCGTTGGACATAGTAACTACAAAATAGAAATTAAAACATGCAGATAAATTATGCTTGAAATGCAAAAAATTCCAATTTAGACATGCTCTAAATAACAGATTATTGCATATTCTACTCATTATAAAATTTGTCCCTTTATGAGTAAAATAATTCCAAGATCCTATCTTAGATGAAACTTGAGCGTACTTAGGCACTTCCCCAAATCTCATGTAATCAAGGTAAGTAAACTCTTTACTAATTATAACCCTTTATAATTCTTGGTTGATGGTCACATCTTATGTTAAACCCATCCTTATGCCTCAAGATCAAAAACTAAGTCTTTTGGTCTCTTGTTGAGTATAACCGTATCAAGGTTTACATGCCCCTATTAGACATGCCCGCACTATCCCAAAGTCAAAGAAGGACACCTCGCTAAGGCGAAAACTATCCAACAAATTCTAAGGGCCTCATGGGTTATGATATGGAAAAACAATATCTCAATATTCTTTTAAGGGACCTAAGCATGCAATGTTGTCCATCTACAAGGGAACTAAATAACATAAATAGACAAGCAAGCATGCAAAGTGGGAAAATATTAAAACATTCAAGTAATGCAATAAATAAATAAAAATTGTGATCCTAGTATGGCCCCTACAAAACCAAATAAAGATCTAATCTTCAAGATCGTGGTCCTTCATGGATCTTCATCCTTGAATCACCTCTTCTTGGATCTCCATCCTTAGCCTCATTAGGATATCCTTCTTCTTGTTTTACATATAATTGAAATAAACTCTCTTGTAGAAATTTAAATTACAAAAATACATAACGATACGCAGATCGTGTACAAGAAAAACATAACGATACGCATATCGTATTTATCTATCCTAATGTGGGCCATACTAGTCACCGCATGCAATAATATCATAATATTAAATCCACATGCAATAATAACATATAAAATTTCATTTAAACAAAATATGTTATTAATCTAAATTTAAAAAGCATAAACAATTAATCATATTAATTATTTAATATAGAAACTGATTTCTAATTATATTAATTCAATTAAATTGTGCATGGAATTAATATCATATATTAATAATTAATTTGCTAAAATTGGTGAATCTAATATTCAAATATAACATTTAATATGGTAACTCAAAATTTACCAAATAAGATATCAAAATATATTGTAACATTTAACTAAATCTTTATTTACCAAATAAAATATCAAATATCTTATTGATTAAAATAAATCTAATTTATTAAGATAGAATATCACATATCATATCTTATCTTGGTAAATAATATCTTTGGGATCGTTAGTGGGCCACCGACGGCCACCACAACACCACCCTGATGGCAGTGTTGCTGCCGCGCATGTCCAGCCCGCAGCGCCATCAGAAAGGCAATCATGCTGACTCATTGATCCCGAACCATCTTTTTCGTTCTTAACAGTGTTTCTCCCACTTAAAGTTTGTAACTTTTACAACTCTTGATAGGAAAATTTATGGTAATGGATTTTCATAAAATTCAGGCTTCTTGATTCATAGTTTGAACATGAAAAATCAAAATTTAACATGTATGTTCAAAACATATACAACATATTGCATAAACTAATTAAAAGAATGAACTTTAGGGCAAAATCATGCATAATTTTCAAAAAAAAAATCAGCAACTTACCCTACATGTAGTTCATGAATTCTATGGCTAGAAAAATCAAATTTTTCGTTTCAGTCATGCAAATTAATCCATACAAACAATTTCTACTTAATTGAATCAACATAAAACATGAACATGCATCAAAATTTAAACTTTTAAATTTGATCTAATCAATTTATGCAAGAGGCAACTGATACCACTGTAGGGATTTTAGATGCTTAAAGCGGAATTTCAGGAAACGTTTTCCTAACATCTAACCAAGGATCTCATGCATAAACTAAATAGATCGTACATAGGAAAGAATAAATACCTCTTGATGCGTGTTTGAATCTCACTGGAATGGAGAGATTAGAGCCCCAAGTGTGACTCCTCTAATTAGTCCACACGAGCAATAAACTGGATCACCTTTAAGTCTCTTCTGCTAGACCGAGTAACTCAAAGGTATAATCTTGAAACGAGGAACAATAACGAAGAGACTAGCAACTCCTTGCACTCGATAAGTAATTTGAGCAATAACTTTGTTTCAATTGCGAATTGCGGCTACCACCTCTCAAAGAAGTTGCCGTATATCTTTTATGGTGATTTCCCAATTACCTTCATATATATAATAGGTTATCTTTATAACCCTAATAATATTATTATTATCTTACCATAATAATAGGAAAGTAGATATATCTTTATATATCTTAGCTTTTATTTCCAAGTAATATATAACTATTATCTTATACTTGAAAAGCAATCCACTTCGTTTGTTATTCCACATAGCCCAAATACTACAGGCTTACCGACCTGCATATTTGCTTGATCCAGTCCATAAACTCTAAGTGTGTGACCTCATAGGACCCAATTATTCTAGCCATGGGCTTAACCTGATTAATCCCATAAGTCGTATTGACCACTAGCAATAGCATGCGACTCCTAAAATATCTGGATTATTAATCTCCATAAATAGTCCTATTTCATAATAAGTAATTGCACATCTGATTAAAGGACACAATTCCTTCAGGACTCTCACTAGAGTTTTAGTAGACACCTTCTTGACCAGCATCCATTTCACAATGTCAGAATAAGGTAGAGAGTGAAACTTTCTTCCACCAGATGAGGCAGTTCCGTTTCGCATGCGAATTATAATAATTCTGGGCAAATCAATGGGCTCCTTGTTGATGAAGAGGCCGAGGAGTAATATACCAACATTGTTGACAATGGTTCGTTCTTGACGAGGAGCAACGCATTTGTTTATTACGGTGTGGACACTCTTAAGATTTTAGGATCAAATCGAAAATCGTAAGATTTTTTAGTCCAATACAAGTTTATTTAAAAATGAAAAATGAATGACGTATAACACAAATATAAATATTAATTGATGTTTTAATAATTAAAATTTACGACTATGTAAAATTATATCTATGTACACCTAAGTGGCAAAACTGTTTGAGTATAATGCAATTCATTGTTTTAAGAGGTTTTGTGATCTCTGTACACGCTTGAGTGAAATTTTGGGACTTTGACGATGAATACACGATAGAGATGCATAGCGAGAGACACTTGTTGAAGACAAGTTACAACATGGACAATTTAATTTTTAAAATAGGCTTTAGTGGCTCGTACAAGTTTAACTTTAGAGTCTCATTTAGAGCAACGAGTAGATGCATGCAATATTGGATATCTTTTTTAGAGCAAGAGAGAGATGAGTATGCAAGAATTCAGGACACAATGAGAAGATCTTTTTTAGATGCATGAAATATTATAGATCGTCTCATTTTTTCCCGCTTGTATGAAAATTCGCTCTCTCTGAACTCTGTGTTGCATGTGCTATCATCAAATTGGAAAAACAATAATCTTCGTTCTCTTGCTTTTGTTTCTCTCATTGAAACTCTTCATTCAAGGTACTCTTGTTGTTGTGTTTCAGTTTAAGAAGCGAGGTACATTTCCTTTTTCCCTTTCGATTCTCAGATCATAGTATGTGTCACGCTCAAGCCTCCAAGAGATGTTATTCTAAGAACATTGATTATGCGTCTTCATACTCTATATGATATCGTGACTAATGCCCAGTGATGATGAACATTTGTAGGAAACTCCTTGTCATTGTTGATATGCTCTATACACAAAGCCCTTAAAACAACTGTTTGTAGCGAAATTATCAACGAGATGACAATTAAGCAATTGTAGGGCAAAGATCAAATATGACGGTATAATCTCAACACTCAAGAACGAGATGGAAAATTAGGGTTTGAAGCTTGAACTTATGTATTACTCGAAAGTGGCTGGATGATTACAAAGCGGGCGTTAGCCTCTATTTATCGGCTAACCCTAGTTTAATATTTAAGGAAACGAGATCTTATCATTTTTCCTTTTATCCTACGACGATATAAAAATAAGGTAAAATATATTCTTTCTAATATCTTTTACTAATTACATTAATAACATGAAGAAAAGGGATGATATTCACTCGGCCGACTCCATCTTCAACGTCGACGACATCTTTGTTCCCTCTCATTACGTTGACGTGATCTCTCTACCCGTAGCTTACAACGCGTCCCTTACTCGTCGTATTTTTAGGCACAAACAATACCCCTAAGGCGTCTTACAGGGCTAGCGTCTAGTAGAACTGGGAGACGCCTTCTTTCTTTATGGAATACGTCTTCATTAAACTTGGAACGCGTTGGAGATTACGTCACTTGGGATTTTAACTCCGTCGTAATGCTTTGATCATCATTTCTCTTTCATCATCTTCATGTGTCTGACAGGGCGCTTTGCAATTTGTGCCGATAACGTTCACTTGCAATGACTAGTTTTCCTAACGGCTATAATGCCGTTGATGTCTCGATCTTTCCGTTCTTTACGCGATTCCTTTGCCTATATAAGGCGAGGTCTTCTACTTTCTTTCGAGTTCTCTGCAACTCACATACTCTGAATATTTCTTTGCTTTCTCATCTTCTTACACATATCGGATCACTTGCGTTTCCTTTCTTCACTTTTCCTTTAACTCATACGATGGCCAGACGTTCTTTCTACGTACCCAAGAACATTTTGAAGGGTTCCGACTGCAAGTCTTCTGTGGCACGCAGTGTCGACTGATTAAGGTCACTGGCGAATCTTGGTCCTGAGGTAGAGATCGAGATACCTCCGCAAGGAGTGTCTGCTGACGCGTACCGTCCAGGGTGGATAGTGGTATACGAGTATCCATTCCTTACTGGTCACCGGTTCCCCTTCTCGCCTTTGATGAAGGCGTTCATGCTTGCGTTAGGGGTAGCTATCGGGCAACTTTTGCCGAGTGTGTGGAGGATATTCGACGCTTTAGACGACGTGATGGCGAAACATGGCATCAAGATCGCTGTTGAGGATCTCGTCCATTATTTGATGATCCAAACCAAGACGGTCGAGAGAGTAGGTCTGAAGTCGAGACCCAAAGCAACCCGAATCGCCATTGAGGGGAGCCAGACCGATCGTCACTGTGCCGATTTCTTCTATTTTGTGAACAAATCCACCCTTGGCGAGGAATGCTCCTGGCTCGTCGAATGCTGGAATCCTGCGAGTAAGTTTTCTTTTCTTTGGAACTTCTACCATTTGTTTTTCTGAATGTCGACGTCTCGCTTACGTTGACTTTTTCCTTCTATTCCTACGTAGTTAGCACAAACGTTATCGTGGCGAGGCGAGAGACCAAGAAGGTCATTGCTAATCTCTTGGTGATTCCGGAGAATGAGCGAACGTTTCATGGTCACGACGGGGAAGGTCACCGTATTGCTCCTACGGCGCTCACTGGTATGGCATTTGTGTCTTTTATCTTGATTTTTCCTTTCTCTTGTTTTGGAGGGTTCTAACTTTTCCTCCGACATTCTTTAGTACCTGCAGTTGCCTCTCACATTCGTAGTGGGAGAGAGTCTGCATCTGACCTTATTGCATCGAAAAAGAGGCACCGCGTAGATGAGGCGTCTGCTTTTGAGGCTCCCATCCATATCGCACCTATGATTTCGTTGCTTTCTTCTCCATCTCCTTCTCCAGCTAAGGCGACAAGGTCGCGCAAGAGCAAAGATAAAGTTGTCGGAAGGTTAGATTTCGAGTACGAGACTGTTGACGACTTTCCCGGAGTTATCTTTCGCGTCGAGGCGCCTGGGAAGAAATTCCTGCCTGCCATGAAGGGGCTCTTGTCTCCTCTGACGCTTGATTACTACCTGCCGTTGGAGACAGAAGACGTGGTGGGAGCGGCTTTTGCTGCGCAGTGGCAGGTAGGGTTTCTTCACTTTTCCATTTCGTTCCTTATTCTTTGATTTAATTCTAACCCTTTTGGTCTTTTAGGCACTTCAATCCTCCTTATGCGTCTGGAGGCGCTTCTTTGATTACATTGAGCGGATAAAGGTCATGGAGAAGAAGCAATCGACCGATGAGACAAGGATTCAGGAACATAACGCTACGATCGAGACGTTGCATAGGGCTGAGAGTGAAGCTCGGGAAAAGGTTGCGAAGACGCTTAAACTTCGTGATGATCTTACTCGGCAGTTTGATGATTCAAAGGAGAATTTCGTCACTCTGGAGGACGAGAAGGCGAAGAGAGAGGAGAAGTGATGAAGGATCATCTGGACAGCAACCGACACCCCCGGTCCCTGAATTTGAAGGTGCATTGACGCGCTCGAGAGCTAAGGAAGTCCAACAAGAGCTAGACAAGTTAGTAGCGTTCTTCAGTTCCAAGGAGTTGAATACAGACGAAGAACCACCATTGAAGACTGTTCTAATGATCGAGGTTCGAGAACGAGCAGAGGACGACAGCGAAGAACCGCGACCGCGGCTGGAAACCGCGCCCGCGGCTCACCCGCAAACCGCGCCCGCGGCTCCATAACCGCGCCCGCGGCCAGGAGGCAAAAACCGCGCCCGCGGCTCCATAACCGCGACCGCGGCCAGGCCACTCGGCGAATTGTTTCAGAAACATTATTTTCAGATATTATTTGTTTTCGGATTATTATTTTAGGATTTACTTTTATTGTTTATTTCTTTAGTCGGCATCCTTATGAACCCTATATAAGGCTGCCTTAGTTGTTGTTTTACCCCCCCAGACTTTGATATTGAATACAACGTTTATCGTTTTTCCTTCCAAAAGAGAGCTTTTGTGAGAAGAGTGCCCCGTGTGCATTGTCGTTCAGTTGGCCCTAGTTGTGCTTGTGTGTGTCAATCTCCTCCATAAGGTTGGTGCTATCGGGACTCCATAGAGCAACCTCCAGGTGCCTTGACCCACCAAAGTCATTGTGTTTGGTTGTAATCATCCGTTGGGGTTTCTTCATCATTCGGTATGGTTCTTGTTCTTAAGTTCAAGGGTTTTATCGTTGTTTGATTTGGTTCCAATTGGCCTATCATTCGAATTATCCTTCTTTCATCTCATTCTAATTCCGCCTTTCTTCTCTGTTCGAGTTCCTATTCGAGTTTGGTGTCTAGGTCGGCAACTGCGGCTTATCCCCGCATCAAATTGGTATCAGAGCTGTGTTGACACCATTCGTCTTCACAAGAACATCAAGAGACCCCCTATCCAGAAAATCACAAAAAGAGTCAGCTTTTATTTTCTTGTTTGTCAGTTTCTTTCAGAAATTGATTTTGAGTCTTCCATTGCTTTGATATTTCTTGTTGAGTCATTACAGGTTGTGTGCAAGAAGCTTGGATCGATTAGTGTTGGTGGAGATCGAAAGATTGGAGTTTGGAGCACCCTTGTTCCCAAAATCCATTCAGCCCTTCATCCATCTCAAAATCTATCCACCCCTACCAAAACGCAGCCATCAGAAACTCAAAAGAATTGCTGGAATTTCTTTCCTTGAAGCCCAAACAAGATCTTCAAAGAAGGAAATCTTATCTTTCTACAAGGGAATCTTATCTTTCTACAAGGGAAATCAAGTTAGTTGTTATTTTTATTTATTTTCAATTTTGCTGAGATTAATATCTCACATCAAGTCTGTAATTTCGTTTTGTTTAGTTGAGACAAAAAAAAAAACAATTCAAAAAAAAAAAAAAGAATCGAAAAGTCTCAAAGTCAGTAGTTTTATTTTACGCTTTGTCGAGTCAAGTCTAGTTTGATTGGTATTGTTTAAATCGGATCTCAAGAACTCAAAGGAAACCGGGTTGAACGAGCCCGAACGGAAGTGAGGAACCACAGGCCGCGCCAGAAACCGCGCCCGCGGTCCCTTAGCCGCACCCGCGGCTTAGCCTCAAAAAACCCGCACCCGCGGAATTCAGGCCGCGCCCGCGGCTTAGCCTCAAAAGCCACAGTTCGAAAAATCTTCAGATACGAGCCTCAATTGTTACCTAACCCTCCCGACTCCGTCTTCGATCCTTCAATCGACATCAGTCGGAACAAGTTAAGGTACGCTTCCTATTGGCTTTTCTTGAAATTCGAAGCTTAATCATATCTCTGTTTTGCATTCTCATTCTTGCAAACGCCCTCGAGTTTTATTTTCTTTCTTTCATTGAGTCAGTCTCTTGTTTGAGTCAGAACCTTACAGTCGAAACCCCGCACTACGCTAGCCATCTCCATCTCTACCATCATTCATATATTGCTAGGAGTTCGGTAGTTTCAACTTAGTGGGTTATTGAGCCATACAAGCCAATTCATCAAAGAAAAGCTGATTGCAACGACAATTGAGAGAGAGTGCAGAGGAAAACATACGAGAGTAAACACTAGCGAGTTGTTTTCATTTACGCTTACCTTAATATTGTTCTGTGTTAGTCTTTTCTTTAGTGATGAGCAGGTCAGTTTCTCCCCATGGGAGGCAAGAAGCCCCGGAGACCCGCGCCCTTACCCCGAAATTTATGACCAACATGTTTCGGGAGATGACGTCGGCCATTACCACCACCATAGAGCGGCAGCAGCGATCCACCCCGTCCCCAAGGGTTCGAGAGAACATCGGGACCTCCTATGATGCTCCAGTCGACAATCGGAGGCCCCTGCCTCCTCAGCAAGAAGCCTATGAGGCTGCCCGCATGGGTCGGGAACCCAGACGCAGGCCTACACCCCGGGACGATTTGCCACAAGACCGGAGAGGACGCTTTCGTAACTCTCCTATACCTCACTTTAATAGATACAATGCTGCTAATTACCGTTTTGATGATGCATTTCAGGACCTAGGTGATAATGATAACGAAGAGGAGCCTGAAGAAGAAGATGAGGCGGGATGGCGACCACACCGTCCCCAAGGAGGTTACCAAGGAAGGCGAAGAGAGCATGAGCAAGATGGAGTGGGAAAGATAAAGGTTAAGATCCCGAGTTTTGAGGGAAAGTGTGATCAAGACGTATATATGGAGTGGGAGACCAAGATTGAACAAGTCTGGAATTGTCACAACTTTCCTGAAGCCAAAAAGGTGCAGCTGGCATCTTTGGAGTTTAGTGGCTACGCGTTAGTTTGGTGGGATAGCTTGATCAGAGGAAGAGTTGCCAATGGAGATTATCCTGTCACTACTTGGGAACTTATGAAGAGGATGATGAGAGCTCGATTTATTCCCCGACATTACACTAGGGAACTTATTCAGCGGCTCGAGAATTTGAAGCAAGGATCAATGGGAGTCGAAGAGACTTACAATGCTATGCAAATAGCGATGGTTCGAGCTAATTTGGTGGAGGATGAGGAGACAACCATGGCTAGATATCTTCGTATCCTTCACCCATATGTGTCTAGTGAGATTGAGATGTTCCCTTACAACTCAATGACTGAGTTGCTACATTTGGCTATCAAGGTGGAAAGAAAGACCAAAATTAGGAGCCAAGGGAGCAAAAACGCAGGTGGCTGGAAAAATCAGCAAGGAAGGAACTCCTATCCTTCAACCCGAGATGCCCCTAACAAGGAAGACAGTGGCTCTCGAAGGAATCCGCCATCCACTACTCAAGTGCCCTCCAAGACAACACTTGGCCCTTCTAATCCACCCCGAGGGAGTACTTCTAACTCTACTTCTAGAGCTAGGGATATTGAATGTTTTAAATGTAGAGGAAAGGGTCATATGATGAAAGATTATCCTAATTCTAGAGTATTAATTGTTAATCAACTAGGAGAACTTGAAAGTGAAAGTGAAAAAGAAGAGAACCTAGTGATATGCATGATGAGGATGATCTTAGTGATGAAATTGGTTATGAACATGGTGATTCTTTGATTTGTAAAAGAAATTTACATGTACAACCCGCCCCTTGTGAAGATAATCAAAGAGAAAATTTATTTCACACTAGGTGTTTAGTTCAAGGAAAGGTCTGCAATATGATTATTGATGGTGGAAGTTGTTGCAATATTGTTAGCACTGAATTGATCACTAAATTGCAGTTTACTACTATTTTCCACCCTAGGCCTTATAAATTGCATTGGATGAATGAATGTGGAGAGTTAAAAGTTCTAAAACAAGCTGAAGTAACATTCACCTTAGGAAAATATACGGATACGGTTTTATGTGATGTAGTTCCTATGCAAGCTTGTCATATATTGTTAGGAAGACCATGGCAATACGATCGAAGGGTTACTCATGATGGTCATACTAACCGTCATACATTCATCTTTAATGGTAAGCCTATTACTCTTAAACCCATGACTCCAGCGCAGATAGCAGAAGCTTACGAAAGGAGCAAAGGCAAGGAAAAGGTTTCTGACAGAAACGAAGGAACAACAGCAGCGACCAAAAACCGCACCCGCGGTTCAGATGCCGCACCCGCGGCTCACGATAGATCGCGGCAGAAGGAGCGGCACGAGAGCCGCACCCGCGGCTCATTCGCCAAACCGCGCCCGCGGTGATTCAGCCGCGCCCGCGGGTCATCCTTCTGGCGCACTGGTTCCTGTAGTGACGAATCGAGCCCTATTGTCGTCCAAAGCCGAGCTGGAAGGTGAGTATTTACCCTTCGATACTACTTTAATGATGTTGTGCAAGAGATTTGTGTTGACAGGTACCGATTCTCGACGTGATCTACCCCTTAGCATTCAAGCTATTCTTGATGAGTTTGCTGAGGTGTTTCCGGATGAGATTCCACCGGGTTTACCGCCCTTTAGGGGCATTGAGCATCAAATTGATCTTATTCCAGGAGCTTCTCTACCTAACCGGCCAGCTTACAGAATGAACCCGCATGAGTGTCAAGAGATTCAGAAGCAGGTGCAGGAGCTTGTAGATAAAGGGTATGTACGAGAAAGTCTTAGTCCTTGTGCAGTTCCGGTCTTACTTGTGCCTAAGAAAGACAATTCTTGGCGGATGTGTGTTGATTGCCGAGCTATCAACAACATAACTGTCAAGTATCGTCATCCTATACCAAGGCTGGATGACATGTTGGATGAGCTTCACGGTGCCACAAACTTCACCAAGATTGATCTGAGAAGTGGCTACCATCAAATCCGAATGAGGGAAGGCGATGAGTGGAAGACCGCCTTCAAGACCAAATTTGGTCTATATGAGTGGCTTGTTATGCCATTTGGACTTACTAATGCCCCCTCTACCTTTATGAGGCTTATGAACCATGTCTTGAGGAAGTTTATAGGGAAGTTTGTTGTAGTTTATTTCGATGATATTCTGATTTACAGCAGGTCCCTAGGAGAGCATGAGCAACATCTCAGGGAAGTACTCGTTACTCTTAATATACAACGTCTATATGCTAATTTGAAGAAGTGTGATTTTTGCACTGATAGAGTTATATTTCTTGGTTTTGTAGTGAGCTCCCAGGGATTACAGGTGGACGAGGAGAAGATTAAAGCCATTCAGGAATGGCCGACACCCACGACCAGCAGCCAGGTACGCAGTTTCCACGGGTTAGCAAGCTTCTATCGGCGTTTTGTGAAGGATTTCAGCACCATTGCTGCACCACTGACTGAGGTAACCAAGAAGCACTCAGCATTTGTGTGGAAGGAGGCTCAAGAAAGGGCGTTTGAGGAGCTAAAACGCAGATTGACCGAGGCACCTCTGCTTGTCCTTCCCGACTTCACTAGACCGTTCGAAGTGGAATGTGATGCTTCCGGAGTTGGCATTGGAGGAGTCCTCATGCAAGAAGGTAAGCCTATTGCCTTCTTTTCTGAAAAGTTGAAAGGTGCAAGTCTAAATTACTCTACTTATGATAAGGAACTGTATGCGTTATATAGAGTACTTAAGACTTGGCAACACTACCTATGGCCTAGAGAGTTTGTCTTGCATACCGATCATGAATCTTTGAAACATTTTAGGAGCCAAGACAAACTTGATAGGAGGCATGGTAGGTGGATGGAATTCATTGAGACTTTCCCTTATATTATCAAATACAAGAAGGGAAAGGACAATGTTGTTGCTGATGCACTATCTAGGAGGCATGCTTTAATTGTTCAACTTGACTCTAAGGTGTTAGGCTTTGTTTACATCAAGGAGTTATATCGTAATGATGCTGATTTTGGTGCTATTTATAAGCAATGTTTAGATAAAGGGACTTTGGATAAGTTTTACTTGTTTGATGGTTTCTTGTTTAGGGCTAGTAAAGTGTGCATACCTAAGTGTTCTTTGAGATTATTGCTTCTTGAAGAAGCCCATAAGGGTGGATTAATGGGACACTTTGGTAGAGACAAGACATATCATATGTTGCATACTCATTTTTATTGGCCCCATATGCTTAGGGATGTTGAGCATTGTTTGAAAAGATGTTTGGAGTGTCTTAAGGCTAAGTCTAGAGTTAAACCACATGGATTGTATACTCCTTTGCCTATTCCTACGACCCCCTGGGTAGACATTAGTATGGATTTTATTGTAGGGTTGCCTAGGACTAAGAAGGGGAGAGATTCTATTTTTGTGGTTGTTGATAGATTTTCTAAAATGGCTCATTTTATTGCTTGCAACAAGACTGATGATGCTCATCATGTGGCTGACTTGTTCTTTACCGGAGTTGTTAGGTTACATGGAGTACCAAAGACTATTGTGAGTGATAGGGATGTGAAGTTTCTAAGTTACTTTTGGAAAACTCTTTGGGGAAAACTAGGGACTAAACTACTATTCTCTACATCTAGTCATCCTCAAACTGATGGTCAAACTGAAGTAACCAATAGGACCTTAGGGACCCTTTTGAGAGCCATTCTTAAGAAGAATTTGAAAGCTTGGGAAGAAGCCTTACCCCATGTTGAGTTTGCCTACAATAGGGCCATCCATTCCTCAACCTCGATGAGCCCCTTTGAATGTGTGTATGGTTTGAATCCACTAACCCCTTTTGATCTTATGCCGTTACCTACGAAGGAGCGAGTGGATTTCAATGCAGGAAAACAGGTTGATCACATCAAGGAAATTCATAAGAGGACAAGAGCTAAATTGCTAGAAGTAGCTGCTACAAATGCTAGCAAGGCAAATAGGAAGAGGAAGAAGGTCATCTTCAAGGAGGGAGACCTCGTGTGGGTCCACTTTAGGAGAGAGCGTTTCCCCAACAGACGCCACTCAAAGCTGTCCCCAAGAGGCGATGGACCATTCAAGGTACTTAGGAGGATTGGAGATAATGCTTATGTCTTAGAGCTTCCCAGCGACTATCAAGTGAGTGCTACCTTCAATGTGCAAGATCTGTCTTTATTCGAGGGTGAAGAAGAAGAGGAGCTGGATGATTCGAGGTCGAATCCTTTTCAAGAAGGGGAGGATGATGAAGGATCATCTGGACAGCAACCGACACCCCCGGTCCCTGAATTTGAAGGTGCATTGACGCGCTCGAGAGCTAAGGAAGTCCAACAAGAGCTAGACAAGTTAGTAGCGTTCTTCAGTTCCAAGGAATTGAATACAGACGAAGAACCACCATTGAAGACTGTTCTAATGATCGAGGTTCGAGAACGAGCAGAGGACGACAGCGAAGAACCGCGACCGCGGCTGGAAACCGCGCCCGCGGCTCACCCGCAAACCGCGCCCGCGGCTCACCCGCAAACCGCGCCCGCGGCTCCATAACCGCGCCCGCGGCCAGGAGGCAAAAACCGCGCCCGCGGCTCCATAACCGCGACCGCGGCCAGGCCACTCGGCGAATTGTTTCAGAAACATTATTTTCGGATATTATTTGTTTTCGGATTATTATTTTAGGATTTACTTTTATTGTTTATTTCTTTAGTCGGCATCCTTATGAACCCTATATAAGGCTGCCTTAGTTGTTGTTTTACCCCCCCAGACTTTGATATTGAATACAACGTTTATCGTTTTTCCTTCCAAAAGAGAGCTTTTGTGAGAAGAGTGCCCCGTGTGCTTTGTCGTTCAGTTGGCCCTAGTTGTGCTTGTGTGTGTCAATCTCCTCCATAAGGTTGGTGCTATCGGGACTCCATAGAGCAACCTCCAGGTGCCTTGACCCACCAAAGTCATTGTGTTTGGTTGTAATCATCCGTTGGGGTTTCTTCATCATTCGGTATGGTTCTTGTTCTTAAGTTCAAGGGTTTTATCGTTGTTTGATTTGGTTCCAATTGGCCTATCATTCGAATTATCCTTCTTTCATCTCATTCTAATTCCGCCTTTCTTCTCTGTTCGAGTTCCTATTCGAGTTTGGTGTCTAGGTCGGCAACTGCGGCTTATCCCCGCATCAAGAAGCATGCTTTTGAACTTCATGAAGTGAAGATCTACTTGTCCTGGTTGTCAACAGTGGAAGTTCTCGAGCAATATGGCGCTGGGGAGCATCTTAGTTGGGATCCGGAATCCGAACGACGGGAGTTCGAAGCGGCGTATCCTTTTCTTCCTGATGGCGTCGAGGCGGGTCCTTCTTCTTCACATCCTCCAGCGGGTCTCGATGCTACGGAAGGAGATGCTCGTGAGCTTGATGGTGTCGACCCTGGAGGTGACGCTGAAGGTGATGTGGGCATCGACGAGGAGACTGTTGTGGAAGACTCGGAGGGTGAAGACGAGGGCGAATGTGAGTATGAAGATGCAGATGGTTCTTCGTCTAGTTCCTCTAAGGGAGAGGGTGAATCTTCATAGTTTTTCGGAGTCACTCTCCTCCTTATTTTGTAATAATAATTTTTTTTTGATTTTTGGTTACGCGTCGCTAGTCTTTAGGGCGCTTTTGAACATTGTCACCTTTACTCTCCTTGACGGGGGGTTTCTGTAATATATTCTCTTTAACTCTTGATTTTTCTGATACTAAATGTGTTGGTTTGCCCAAACGTGATCTCTTTGGCGATAGCATCTCTCCTCTTTTTTGAGTTTCTTTTTTTCAGTCTTGCCTACACGACGACTTGTTTTTGGCATTTATATTCAAGTTGTCGCTATGTTGATTATTTTTTGGCTTTTTTGGGTGTAGTCCCCCTTTTGGTAGATTTAGCTCGGGCTTCTTGTTGGCTGGGCTAGAGCTACCAAAGACTTCTGTGCTACTTTTGCTTAGGCGTTTTGTGGTGCTTATACTTTGTGTACGCGTAGGATCTTTGTGACTTCTTATGCGTAACTTGCTTATGAGTGTGTAAGCTTGGTCTTTGATCTTTGTTTCTTTACCCTTAGGGTGTGGTGTTCTACCCCTGGTATGGTGCTTTGTTCGTTTTGCAAACGTATTAGAAGAATTGGGTCATTACGGCTTCTTGATAGGGTGTTATGGTCATTGCGGCTACTTTTGCTATTTTGCCGGCTTCAATGTAGGTTGGGTCTAGCATTTCCTCCGAACCCAGAGCGAGTGGCGGATGTAGGTCAGCGTGTGATTTCATCAGCTTGTGAAATCACCTCTTACTTAGGGTGAATCCTTTACCACACACTAGCGTCAGGTCGACGTCGAACTCTTTTAATCGACGGGCCTGTTCATCGTGTAGCGTCCAACTCGTGACTGTTTGGACTTTTGATGCCGGTGGACGCCTCCCAGCCGGTTTGGCGAGATGCCCGTGGATTCATGACTCTCAGAGGGGCCGTGGAAGGCGCAAGGACGCGTTCCTGGAGAGTGGTCGTGTCAATAGGTTTCCCTTCTTTGCTCAGCGGACCGTGCCAGTTTCGTGAGGTTCCGAGCTTCATTCCCCATGAGCATTGCCACACGTCACTAACAATCACGGGAAGTGCCAACTCGGAGTCGGCGGTTCGGCTAACGTTGCGTACGCGTAGATGGAGCCTTGAACGCGTAGGCTAGCGAAATTCCTTCCCGTCGCGGATTTTCGCCGCAACCTTTTTTAGCTTTGTGTTACGTCATAGACATAGAGCAAGTAATTTGGAAACGAAACAACTCAGCATGCTTTAACACATTGGAGAAAAAGAGTATACTCATATATTTATAGAAAGACGCATCATGGAATAACAAACTAAGACATTGACGTCTACCCCTAGTCTTCGCGACCCCTAGTCGTCGCGACCCCTTGTCGTTTCGACCCTAAGATGGCGACACTACCTTATTGAAACTTTTAAAAGAATATGATTCTACTCATGCAAGAAAAGAAAAAAGAAGACGACACTATAGGACGTGGAAGTTCTTATCGTTTTGGTGAATCTCGATTCACGGTGGATGGTGTTTCAGGAACATATAACTCAAGTTGGCATTCTTCTTCGTGAACCTCTGTTGTTTCTCTACTTGGAGGCCTTGCTTGTACTTATCCCGTAGATTGTTGTTATTCTTTTTAACTTGTTTGGCGAACTTGACCTTTCTCGTCGCGTTGGGGACTGATCTTCTACCCCTAGCTTTCTTTTCGAACTTCGCTTTGTCTTTACGGGTTTTTCGGTGCCTCAACCCCTTGACCTTTAGAGCTCTAGACCATGAAGACGCCTTTCTTTTTACGACTCGTCGGAGGGCGCAAACCTTGATCTCCAGCATGTACTCTTTGTCTCCCACATGACCAATCTTATCTTCCAATGCGTAGATTTGACGTTTCACGTATCTCGCTGGCTCTTCATGGTCCTTTGATTGCTACGCCTCTGCTTCCCTGCTCAATGCTACCTTGGCGGCGTTCTTTATCCCAATGTCATAACATGCTCTTGCGACTTGGGGTTCGCCCTTGATTTCTTGGATTCCCCATGGAGATGGAAACTTCAGGGATTGGTGGTACGTTGAAGGTATGGCTTTCATGTCATGCAACCATGGTCATCTCAGGATGATGTTGTAGGGTGATTCGATCTCCATTACCGCAAACTTTGCTTGTTTGTTGATACCTCTGGCCAAGGTTGCTAACGTGATTTCCCCTAGCATGTTCGCCACTTCTCCACTGAATCCCACCAAGGGAACGTATTTCTTTATCATGTCGTTACTAAAGAGTTCGAGTTCCTTAATAGCGGACAAGGTGATTATATTGGCAGAGCTCCCGTTGTCGACGAGGATCCTCTTGACCATGCAGTTGCTGACGGTGAGGGAGATGACTAGTCCGTCGCGATGTTCCACGATTTCGTTTGGTTCCTTGAACGTGATTGGATAGCTATCTCTGGTGGGACGGATGTGGTATACTTGCGTCACGTCGCTCTCATTACGTAGGACTTTGACATTTCTTCTAGCGGCGAACACAGTGTAGTCGTTCGCGGAGGACCCTCCGAGGATGGTATGTATTGTTCTGGTATGACTTGATGGTGGTGGGGGAGGAGTAGGAGATTTCCTTTCTTTCTTCACCCCTTCGAGTGCGTTATCTCCTTCTATGGAGAGCAAATGTCTCAAATCCCCCCTCTTCAACAACCTCAATACCTCTTTCCTCAGAGTGTAGCAACCATCTGTGGTGTGGCCCGTGTCGTTATGGAATTCACAATATCCCTTCTCTGTTCCGGGCCTTCTCCCTAGATTTGGCTTTTTTGGCCACTGCACGTCACACAATCCTTCCATTGCGCTCATAACTCGCAACGTGTCAGTCTTCATGGGGATATCTCTATCGACCATATAAACGCTGTCGACCTCGCTCACACTATGCACCATGGGTTGCTCTCTTTGGAATGGATTATATCTCCTATCATGACGTTCTCCTCGTTCTTGATGGCGGTCATTATGTCGACGTTAGGGAGAGTTCCTGCGCAGAGGAGATCGTCTACGCGGAGATCGAGGATTTTCCTCGGCGTGCCTCAAGAGATCTTCTTCGAGGCGTACAACTTTCATGGCTCTTTCCCTGGTTGCGACGAATGAATCTGGACGAATCTTCGTCAATTCTTTGTATAGGTCGCTATCTCGAGGGATAGCACGCCTGAACGCGTCGGCAACAGTAGACTCGCTAGAATCCGGGATGGTGATCTTCTCGTCGTTGAAAGCTTCATAAAGGCCCTTATGGTGTCGCCTTTGTTCATGCGCATATTATGGAGATCTGAGGGCTGCTTTGCGAACATCTTACTGCTGGCGAATTGTAGGCGAAACATGTTGGAGAGTTCAGCATAAGACGAGATACTTCCTTTGGGGAGGTGGATGAACCATGTCAAGGCCGGACCTTTCAGTGTCGAACTAAAGAACTTGCACATCATTGCCTTTCTCAACTCCGGCTCGATTGGACTCGTGGAGAGCTTTGCTTTGTAGAGTAAGACATGCTCTTCTGGGTCGTCGGATCCGTCGTAGACAGGGAGATCGGCGACGGTGAATTTCTTAGCTATTTTCTGGGCGACAATGGCATCGACAAAGGGACTTTCTTGATATCCGAACTCATGCTCGGGAATTATGGATTTAGGCGCTCCGGGCATCATCATCTCTTTCCTCAAGGCGCCGACCTGTTGCGCTACGAACGCGGCGTCGGCGCTTGGAGTCATATCTTCCTCGGCTTTCTTCTTTGGAGCCGTCTCCCTGGAGGGAATATCGTCCCGATACCCTTGGAATCCGTAAATGTCACCTTCCTCGGCGACGACGTCCATGTCGAGTTGTCGAGCGATGCTCTGACCGCGAACATAGGTTTGTGGCCCCGCAGATCCTGCCTTGAGTTTCGTGATCACTTAACGCAGTCTTTCATTCTCCTTAGCGAGCTCTGACGTCGTCTTCTCGCTTGCGCTCTTAGCTTCTGCCCAGGTTCTTTTGAAGGCGTCGAATTGTGCTCGGACGACGGCTACAGTAGTTACTTCACCGTCTGCTCCTCGTTCATCATTCGGAACCTTGGTATTTGGAGTGCCAGGAGTCTTTTCGAGAGCTTTCTCCACTTCTCCGCCACCAGGAACGAGAGACGTCGTCGCGAGATCTTCTTCCTCGGATCTCTTCTCGTTGTTACGCGGGCTGTTCGTCGGGCTTGTCATGACTTTCCTGCAAAAAAGAAGTTCCCTTTGTGTGGAGATACGATACTTTTTTGATCTAGCCCCACGGTGGGCTCCAATTGTTTGTAGCGAAATTATCAACGAGATGTCAATCAAGCAATTGTAGGGACAAGATCAAATATGACAGTATAATCACAACACTGAAGAACGAGATGGAAAATTAGGGTTTGAAGCTTGAACTTATGTATTATTCGAAAGTGGCTGGATGATTACAAAGCGGGCGTTGGTTGTAGCGAAATTATGAACAAGGTGATAACTAAGCAATTGTAGGGCAAAGATCAAAGAATACGGTATAACTCAAGAACAATATAAGACGAGAGAGGAATTTAGGGTTGAAGCTTGAACTTGGTATTACTCGTGTGGTGGCTGAATGATTACAAAGTAGGCGGTAGCCCTATTTTATAGGCTAACCCTAACGATATTGTTTCTGCCTAAAAATACGACGTGTATGGAACGCGTGATGAGCTACGCATAGAAGAATTATCTCGACACAACGAAAGGAATAAAGGATGTCTTCGACGTGACGAGACGTGGCAAAGGTCTCGTCTATCTTGAAGATTAGGTCGGCCGAGTATATTTTATCCTATTTTGTATTATATTATTGTAAATAGTAAAAGATACGGTAAAAAATATCTTTTACCTTGTTTATTATATCGTTATTTAAATAAAAGGAAGAGATAAGATCTCGTTTCCTTAAAGATATTATTATGGTTAGCCTATAAATAAAGGCTAACGCCTGCTTTGTAAGTATCTAAGCCGTCATTCGAGTAATACCAAGCTAAAGTTTCAACCCTAATTTCCTACCTTGTTCTTGAGTGTTGAGATTATACCGTACTCTTTGATCTTTGCCCTACAATTGCTTAGTTATCGTCTCGTAGGTAATTTCGCTACAAACAATTGGCGCCCACCGTGGGGCTAGATCAAAAAGGTATCGTCTTTCCATACGAAAAGAATTTCTGTTTTGCAGGAAATCATGACAAGTCCGACCAACAACCCGCGTGATGATGGAAAAAGGTCCGAAGAAGAAGAGCATATAACGGTTCCTCTCATTCCGGTGGAAGAAGACGCAAGAAAAGGTCTCGAAACCACCCCTAACACTCCAAAAGAAAACGCTCCCATAGGGAAAAAAGGGTAGACGGCGAAGTAACCAACGTGGCCACCGTCCAAGAACAAATCGAGTCCTTCGAGAAAGCCCGGGCTGAAGCCATGCGCGCGAGCGAGAAAACGGCGTCGGAACTCGCTAAAGAAAACAAGAGGTTGAACTCCATACTCAGGGAACTCAAAGCGGGTTCCACGGGGCCACATACCTACGTTCATGGTCAAAGTGTCGTCCGACGCCATGATATGGATGCAGCCGTTGAAGAAGACGACGTATACCAGCCTCAAGTACATTATGGTCGCGTTCTCCCAAGAGAAACGATTCAGAAAAGCAAACCCGAGGAAAAGATAACGTCGGACGTCGTCGCTGCGCTTGTAGCACAACAGGTCGGCGCCCTAAGAAAAGAGATGATGCTAATGCCCGGAGCTCCCAAATCTATAATCCCTGAAGACGAGTTCAGATTTCAAGGAAGTCCATTTGTTACTGCTATCGCTGCCCAGAAGATCGCCAAGAAATTCACCGTCGCCGATCTTCCCGTCTACGACGGATCAGATGACCCGGAAGAACACGTCTTGCTCTACAAGGCCAAACTCTCCACAAGTCCGAATGAGCCAGAATTAAAGGAAGGAATGATGTACAAGTACTTTAGCTCAACGCTGAAAGGTCCCGCTTTGACGTGGTTCATCCACTTACCCAAGGGAAGTATCTCTTCCTACGCCGAGCTCTCCAACCTGTTCCGATTACAATTCGCCAGCAGTAAGTTGTTTGCAAAGCAACCCTCAGAACTCCATAACATGCGAATGAACAAAGGCGAGACCATAAGAGCCTTCATGAAGCGTTTCAATGACGAGAAGATTACAATCCCAGATTGTAGCGAAGCCACTACTGCCGACGCGTTCAGACGCGCACTTCCCCGAGATAGTGACCTGTACAAGGAACTGACAAAGACTCGCCCTGAATCATTCGTCTCAACTAGGGAAAGAGCCATGGAAGCCATACGCTTGGAGGAGGATCTCCTAAGGTACAACGAAGAAAGTTCTCGATCCCCACGTAGGCGAACTCCTCCGCGTAGGAACTCTCCCCAACGTCGACACAATGACCGACATCAGGAGCGAGGGGAGAGTCACGACGAGAGAAATAAGCCATTCCAAAGAGAACCCCAAACGGTGCACGCGGTAAGCGAAGTCGATAGCGTCTATGAAGATCGACGCGTTGCGAGTCATGAGCGCAATGGAAGGGTTACGCGACATGCAATGGCCGAGAAAACCAAATCCTGGAAGGAGGCCCAGAACAGGGAAGGGGTACTGCGAGTTCCATAACGATACGGGTCACACGACGGATGGTTGCTACACCCTGAGAAAAGAGGTCTTAAGGTTGCTGAAAAGAGGAGATTTGAAAGATCTACTCTCCAAAGAAGGAAGGAACGCGTTTGAAGGGGCAAAGAGAGAAAGGAAGTCCCTTACTCGTCCTCCACCTCCGTCAAGTCATACCCGGACTATACACACCATCTTCGGAGGCTCTCCCGCTAGCGGCTACACCGCGTCCGCCGCTAGAAGGAACACTAAGATTCTACGTGACGACAGTGATATGACGCGAGTTTATCAAATTCGCCCTTCCAGAAGAAATTACCCGGTAACGTTTGAGGAGCCAAACGAGATAGTGGAACATCACGAAGGATTAGTTATCTCCCTCACCGTCAGCAATTGCCTGGTCAAGAGAATCCTCTCAGACAACGGGAGTTCCGCCAACGTGATCACTACATCCGCTATAAAAGAACTCGGGGTGTCCAACGACGATGTCGTGAAGAAACACGTTCCTCTAGTGGGATTCAACGGTGAAGTAGCAAGCATGTTGAGAGAGATTACATTGGCAACCTATGCAAGGGGTATCAATATACAAGAGAAGTTTGCGGTGATGGATATCGAATCACCATACAACATTATCCTGGGAAGACCTTGGCTACACGACATGAAAGCTGTACCCTCGACGTATCATCAATCTTTAATGTTCCCATCTCCATGGGGGATCCAAGAGATCAAAGGCGAGCTTCAAGTCGCGAGAGAATGCTATAGCATTGGGATGAAAAGAGCCACTAAATCATTATTAGGTAAAGAAAAGAAAGCGTGGCAATAAAGGAATTACAAAGGAAAAGCTAGAGATGGAAAGTCAGTCGCTGACACGATGAGAAAAGCAAAATCTGACAAGCAAGAGGACACCAACCCGCCAAGTAAGCGCGAGCAAAAAGCCCAAGCAAAGAGCAACAACTTAAGCTACATGTTCCTGAAGCACCATCCACCATAAGTCTAAAGAAGTAATATGAGTTTCCAAGTTTCCTGGCATTACTTCCTTTGTTTTCTTTCTTGCATGAGTAGGATTAGTTTCTTTCAAGAGTTTCAATAAATTTAGCGTCGTTATCTTAGCGTCAAAGCGACAAGGGGTCGCGACGACTAGGGGTAAGCGTCGGTGTCGAAGTCTGTCAGTTCATGATGCATTTTCTTTATTAATACATGAGTACACTCTTTTTTCTCCGACGTGTTAAAGTATGCCGAGTTGTTCCATTTCCAAATTACTTGCTCTCTGTCTGTGACGTAATATCAAGCTTAATAAGGCTGCAGCGAAAATCCGCGCCAGGGAGGAGTTTCGTTAGCCTACGCGTTCAGGGCTCCATCTACGCGTAGACAACGTTAGCCAAACCGCCGACTCCGAGTCGACGCTTCCCATGATTGTTAGCGACGTGTGGCAATGGTCATGGGGAATGAAGCCCGACACCTCACAAAACCGGCACGACCCTCTGAGCGAAGAAGGGAAATCTATCGCCACAACCACTCTCCAGGAATGCGTACTCACGCCTTCCACGGCCCCTCTGAGATTCATGAATCCACGGGCAAAACGCCAAACCGGCAGGGATGCGTCCACCGGGATCGTAAGTCCTAACAATCTAGAAATCGGACGCCACACGATGAATAGGCCCGTCGATTAAAAGAGTTCGACGTCGACCTAACGCTAGCGTGAGGCAACGGGCCCACCTTAAAAGTAAGGGGTAACGTCACAAGCTGATAAAAATCACACGTTGACCTATGTCCGCCACTCACTTCAGGGTTTGGAGGAAATGCTGGACCTAACCTTCATGTAAGCCGACAACGTAACTAAAGCAGCCGCAATGACCATACCATCTTATTAAGTAAATGAAGCTTTCTAACGCGTTCACTACGAGCAAAGTATCATACTAGGGGTAGAAAACCATACTGATGAAGGATCATCTGGACATCAACCGACACCAACGGTTCCCGAGTTTGAAGGTGCATTGACTCGTTCGAGAGCTAAGGAAGTCCATCAAGAACTAGACAAGTTAGTAGCTTTCTTCATGTCTAAAGAGCTAAGTGTTGAAGATGAACCACCATTGAAGACGGTTATGATAATTAAGGTTAGAGAGCACTCGGAGCCAAACGACGAAGGCGGCGGAGACAGTGGCAAATCCGCGACCGCGGACGTTTCCGCGACCGCGGATCCAGACCCGCGATCGCGGATCGCGACCTGTTGATTTCGCCGATAATTCTTGTTTTATTTCGTTTTCGGGATTTAATGCCTTTTATTGGTTTGTTATTTTAGGAAACACTTTTATTGCTTTATTTCTTTTAATTGGAATCCTTATGAACCCTATATAAGGTTTTCCTTAGTTATTGTTTTAGGACCCAGACTTTGATATTGAATACAACGTTTATCGTTTTTCCTCCCAAAAGAAAGCTTTTGTGAGAAGAGTGCCCCGTGTGCATTGTTGTTGAACTCGCCCTAGTTGTAATTGTGTGTGTCAATCTCCTCCATAAGGTTGGTGCTATCGGCACTCCATAGAGCATCCTCCAGGTGCCTTGACCCACCATAGTCATTGTGTTTGGTTGTAATCATCCGTTGGGGTTTCTTCATCATTTGGTAAGGTTCTTGTTCTTAAGTTCAGGGGTTTTATCGTTGTTTGATTTGGTTCCAATTGGCCTATCATTCGACTTATCCTTCTTTCATCTCATTCTAATTCCGCCTTTCTTTTCTGTTCGAGTTTCTGTTCGAGGTTTGGTGTCTAGATCGGACAACAGCGGTTTATCCCCGCATCACATACCCTACAAAGAGTAGCAAAAGGGAAAGCCAAGAACTAAACCTATGTACTCGTAAACAAGCTACGCGTAAGAGGGTAAGGAAGTTAGAATCAATAAGAAAAAAGTTCTACACAAACGCAGAACAAAGTACACGCACCAAAGCAAAGTACGTAAGATATCAAGGCCAGATAAAGGGTAAGCTCCCAAGACATCTCCAACGTGAAGATTAACGCACACGACGCGAAAAACGAATGAAGTGAATATGAGAATCTTTGGTAGCTCTAATCTAGCCTACAAGGGGCCTAGATCAAACCTACCAAAAGGGGTAAGACTACTCGAGGAGACACGAGAACACGCCCAAAGCCGAGGATACGCGTCAAAGCAAGACCGAGACCACCTGCCCGCAAGAAGATAAGGAAGTCAAGGAGCACCCCCAAAATAAAGAAACTGGAAAGACAAAGATCGATTCAAAAGGAATCCAAAAGTCACTCGCGTAACTCATGGACAAATACGATGTCGCCAACAAAAGGAAGACTGAATGCAACAACATACTCAAAACATAGAAGATCTTGGAGACGTCTTCATCAACATATAAGTAATTACAAAAAGTTATATTATAGAGGCCCGTTATGAAGGGCAAGAATGGAGATATTTACAAGAAAACGCCCCGAAGAACAGCGACGCGTAAAACAAAAGAAAAAGAAGACGTCTAAGAACCCCAAGGGAAGAATGACCCCGAAAAATCAAGAAGAGTCGCTATCAGACTCAGAAGAGCTCGATGAAGAACCATCCCCGTCTTCATATTCACGTTCATCCCCGCCCTCGTCCTCGGAGTCTTCTACGACGTCTTATTCACGAACACCCTCGTCGTCTTCGACGCCATCATTAGGGTCTACCTCGTTAAGGTGAGGGACGTCATCCTCCATGACGTGAGGATTCGCCGGAGGATTCATAGGTGTAGGTCCCTCGTCGACGTCTTCAGGGAGCTCCACGAACGCTTCATGAAACTCCCTCCGCTCCTTCACTGCGTCCCAACCACGATATTGACCAGCAGCATACTGTTCAATAACCTCCACACGAGAAAGCCAAGACCAGTAAAGCTTCACCTCCTTGAGCTCGAAAGAAAGCTTCTTCTCCAACTTAGCCTTCTCGTCCTCCAGGACATAAATCTTCGCCTTCGAATCGTCGACATGTTTAGCAAGATCGACATGGAGTTTAAGCGCCGCAACAACCTTTTCTTGAGCTTCATTCTCAGCTTTACGCGATGCCTCGACGTTCGCATTAAGCTCGTTAATCTTCGCCTCGTCGGCTGATTGCTTGGCCTCCATAGCTTTCATCCGAGCGACAAAATTAGAGAAGCGCCCATAGATACACAACGAAGATTGAAAAGCCTAAAAAAGAGAAGATAAAGAAATCAGAATTGAATCAAAGACAAAAGACTCAGCATAAAAAGCAAGAAAACCTACCTACCATTGCGTAGCAAGAGCTTCTCGTATCACATCTTCCGTC
The DNA here is from genome assembly GCA_029168935.1 of Oxyria digyna. Taxonomy (NCBI): domain Eukaryota; kingdom Viridiplantae; phylum Streptophyta; class Magnoliopsida; order Caryophyllales; family Polygonaceae; genus Oxyria; species Oxyria digyna. The sequence goes on from JAPVLV010000013.1 coordinate 27,398,537, forward strand.
TCCATCGGTAGATAGTAGTCGAGCGATGGAGGATTTTGAATCCCTTTCATGGCGGGCAAGAACGATCTTCCAGACGCGACGACACGTGAGATAACTACCGGAAAGTCGTCCACGGTCTCGTAATCAAAGCTCAACTTCTCAACATCCTTCTCCTTACCCTTACGCGACTTCTTCGCCGGAGTTGAAGAAGGAGAAGGAGACGAGACGAGAGAAATCATTGGCGAGATATGGAAAGGAACCCCAGAAGCAGTTCCCTCTCCAGTACGACTCCTCTTCCGCGACGCAATAAGAGCAGACACAGATTGTCCTCCGCTACGAACGCGTGAAAGATCCGCGGACACTAAAAGATCAACAAAGAAAAGGGTTAGAACCCTCAAAGAAAAAGAAAAAGGAAAACCAAGTAAAAGAACGTGAATACATTACCTGTCAGGGTCGTAGAAGCCATGCGGTGACCCTTCCCGTCGTGACCATGAAAAGTTCGATCACTCTCAGGGATCTCGAGAAGTCTGTCAATAACCTTCTTAGTTTCTCGCCTCACCACGATAACATCCACATTTACTATAAGGAAGAACGGGATAAAGTAAGACATCAACGATTGACGACGTATCCAACAGAGACCCGAAAGAAAGGAAAAGCAAACTCACTCGTAGGGTTCCAGCATTCGATCAACCAAGAACACTCCTCGCCAAGAGTTGATTTTTTGACAAAATAAAAGGAGTCGGCCCAGTGACGATCAACCTGACTTACCTCGATGGAGATCTTAGCTGCCTTAGGTCTCGATCTAAGACCCACTCTTCCAACCGTTTTAGTTTGAATTTTAAAGCAGTAAGCAAGGTCATCAACGACAATCTCAACGCCGTGTTTCTCCCTCATGTCGTCTAGAGCGCCAAAGATTCTCCAGACGCCCGGTAAAAGTTGGCCTACGCCGACCCCTAGTGAGAGCATGAACGCCTTCACCAACGGCGAGAAAGGAAACCGATGACCGGTAAGGAAAGGGTATTCGTATACCGCAATCCACCCTGGGCGATAGGCATCGGCAGATACCCCTTGAGGAGGCATCTCAATCTCAACCTCGGGACCAAGATTCGCCAATGATCTCAGTCTCTCGACGTCGTGCGCCTCCGACGATTTACAATCGGAGTCCTTCAAGATGGATTTTGGTACGTAGAAAGAAGCCATTTTAGGATGCTAAGAGATGGAAGAAGAAATTTGAATAAAGGAGAGGCAAATGATATGTGTGAATTATAAGCGAACGGTAAAGCAAGAGATAATCAGAGTGGATAAGTTGTAAAAGAAGTAGGAGGAAAATGGAGATCCTCTCCTTATATAGCCAAAGAGATCGCGAAGAAAGCGGGAGAAAGTTCAACGGCATTATAGCCGTTGAGAAACTAGCCGTTACAATTGAACGTGATCGGCACGGATAACGAAGCTCTTTGCCCGCCACACGGAAATGATTGAAGAAGAATGACGATTAAAGCTCTGCGACGACATTAAAAATTCAGGTGACGTAATCATCAACGCGTTCCTAGTACAGTGAAGATGTATTCCTTAAAGAAAGAAGGTGTCTCCCAGCTCTATTAGACGTTAAGCCCTGTAAGATGCCTTAGGGGTATTGTTTGTGCCTAAAAATACGACGAGTATGGAACGCGTGATGAGCTACGCGTAGGAGAATTATCTCGACGCGACGAAAGGAATAAAGGATGTCGTCGATGTGACGAGACGTGGCAAAGGTCTCGTCTATCTTGAAGATTAGGTCGGCCGAGTATATTTTATCCTATTTTGTATTATATTATTGTAAATAGTAAAAGATACGGTAAAGAATATCTTTTACCTTGTTTATTATATCGTTATTTAAATAAAATGAAGAGATAAGATCTCGTTTCCTTAAAGATATTATTAGGGTTAGCCTATAAATAAAGGCTAACGCCTGCTTTGTAAGTATCTAAGCCGTCATTCGAGTAATACCAAGCTAAAGTTTCAACCCTAATTTCCTACCTTGTTCTTGAGTTTTGAGATTATACCGTACTCTTTGATCTTTGCCCTACAATTGCTTAGGTATCTTCTCGTAGGTAATTTCGCTACAAACAGATATCTTTAAGGAAAATCAGATCTTATCTTTTCCTTCTATCTAATAACGATATAATAAATAAGGTAAAAGATATTATTTCTCGTATCTTTTACCAATTACAATAATATTCAAGGGAATAAGATAAAATATGCTCGGCCGACCTAATCTTTAAGGAGAACGAGACCTTTGCCACGTCGACGACATCCTCCTTTCCTCTCGTCGCGTCGACGCCGTCCTTCTACGCGTAGCTTACCACGTGTTCCTTGCTCGTCGTATTTTTAGGCACAAACAATACCCCTAAGGCGTCTTACAGGGCTTAACGTCTAGTAGAGCTGGGAGACGCCTTCTTTCTTCATGGAATACGTCTTCATCAAATTCGGAACGCGTTGAATACTCACTCGAACCGACATGTTGACTTCGTAATAATATCTTCTCTCCGATTCTCATTTAATGCGGCTAACAAACTCGTATCCGCTCCAATGGCTATTTCTTCAACGTTCGGATTCGTTTCTAAAGGTAACAAGATGATCCTTGGAAAATCTCAAACGAGATCCTCTTTCCTTACTTAAACCCGCTCCGGCTTTCTTCTTCCTCTCATTCGCAATCTTCTTACAAACCCTAATCTTTAGCTTCTTTCTTCAATGGCTCCGATAATCTACGACTCTAAGATGATTCTCAGCGATGCCAACCTCCGTTCTTCTTCGGCTCGCAATATCGAGTTTTTTCGTTCCATAGCCAGGCTATCTGCTCACGTGGAGATTGCTATTCCTCCTCCTGATGTGTTCGCTGACGCCTTACGCCCGAAATGGATTTGCGTCTAAGAGTACCCTTTCTTGGTTGGACATCGCTTTCCCTTTTCTCCTTTAGTTCAATCTTTCTTGACTACTTTGGGTATCGCAATCGGGCAAGTCCTTCCGAGTGCCTGGAGAGGTTTAGCGGTGTTGGACCAAATTTTGGCCAATTTTGACGTTGCGTTCACGATCGCCGACGTCATGCACTCTTGTATCCTCTCTACTCCTTCGGCGGGTAGGATCAATATCAAATCTCGCGTTGGGGTTCCTCCTTTGGTGAATGAAGGAACTTCGTCCGACCGTGGTTGGGCATATAAATTCTATTTCGTCAGGAAGTCTACTTTGGGGAACGACTGCTCTTTCTTGCTTGAAGAGTGGACTCCTTTCAGTATGCTTCTTTACTTTTTATAATTTTCTTTAGACTTATGCATCTTGATGCTTATTCTTGCGTGTGACTTTGTGTGTAGTCGATATCCATGCTATTGCGACGCGAGAGGAATCGGAGGAGATTACCAAGAAAATCATGGCGATTCCATTGGTAGAACGTACCTTTACTGGTCGTGACGGGAAGGGATATCGTCTCGCGACCCCTATTCCTTCTCGAGGTGAGTTTTCTTGAACAAGTTATGCGTTTCTTTTTCTTTTTATCTTCTATACTGAGCGTACCTTTTCTTCAGGCGTCGCGTCTCGTACTCTTCAAGAGTCTGCCCACGACTTGATTGCTTCTAAGAGGAGATGTATTTCGGAGGAAAAGTCGAGAGCTGCGAAGGAAGAAGCGACTCCTACTTCAGTGTGCGTAAAGGAGGCAACTCCGCCAGTTATGGGGGTGCAAGTGTCTTCAGACGCGCCACTAAACGTAGGGATAGAGGAACCTCTCACGGACCCTTCGAAGAAGAGTGAGAAGGGAAAAATAAAGGATCCTGGTGCAGCTTCCGTTACATACATTGAAGTAAGCGACTTTCCTGCAATAGTGTCTCGTTCCGTAGCGCCTATGCGTAACTTCTTGCCGGCGATGCAAGCTTTGGCTTCCACTTCTTCTTAGAACCATTATATGTCTATGCAAGCCGTAGATGTCTTGAGCGATTCTCTCGTAGCACAATAGCAAGTGTGTACTTTTTGTTTTTCTATTTTGTTGTTGTGTCGTTTCTTATCCGTTGGGATCTTTCAGGCCTTCCAAGCTTCGCTGTGTATCTGGGAACATTTCCATAAGTGTTCTGAGTCCGAGGAGTCCTTGAAGGGTGAGGTAAGCGATCTCGGTAAGAAGTTTTGTGCGGGTCGTCACGTAGATTGGGATGTGGAACGCGAGCGTGGTGAATTTTCTGTTCTTTATCCCGTTCCACCCGAGGGGGTTTCTCTTCTACGCGTTCCCTCGAACTTGTCAGTCTCAGCTCCTAGTGACGCGGATGTAGCTTTAGATGGCGACGTTGTTCTTGCGGACAAGTATGTATCTCCTTCTTCTTAGTTTAGCCAAATTTTATCTTTTTGCTTGTTGCACGGTTGTTGTTTGTAGCGAACTACGAGAAGATAACTAAGCAATTGTAGGGCAAAGATCAAAGAGTGCGGTATAATCTCAACACTCAAGAACAATATGGAACGAGGGAAGAATTTAGGGTTGAAGCTTGAACTTAGTATTACTCGTAATGGTGGCTGAATGATTACAAATCTGGCGTTAGCCTTTATTTATAGGCTAACCCTAATAATATCTTTAAGGAAACGAGATCTTATCTCTTCCTTTTATCTAAATAACGATATAACAAACAAGGTAAAAGATATTCTTTACCGTATCTTTTACCAATTACAATAATATAATAAGGAATAAGATAAAATATGCTCGGCCGACCTAATCTTCAAGATAAACGAGACCTTTGCCACGTCTCCTCACGTCGACGACATCCTTCATTCCTCTCGTCGCGTCGACACAGTCTTCCTACGCGTAGCTCTTCACGCGTTCCACATTCGTCGTATTTTTAGGCACAAACAATACCCCTAAGGCATTTTACAGGGCTTAACGTCTAGTAGAGCTGGGAGACGCCTTCTTTCTTCAAGGAATACGTCTTCATTACACTAGGAACGCGTTGATGATTACGTCACTTGAATTTTTAATATCGTCGCAAAGCTTCAACCATCATTCCTCTTCAATTATTTCCATGTGGAATACGAGAGGCTTCGTTATCTGTGCCGGTAACGTTCAATCGCAATGGCTAGTTTCTCAACGGCTATAATGCCGTTGAACTTTCTCCCGTATTCTTCACGATCTCTTGGGCTATAAAAAGAGGGGATCTTCATTTTCTTCCTACTTCCTCCACAACTCATCTACTCTGATTATTATTTTCTTTATCGCTTGCTTACACTAAAAAAAGATCGATTGCTTCTTTTTTATTCAAACTTCTCTCTCGCTCTTTCTCTTAATCTCCAAAAATGGTTTCTTTCTACGTACCAAAATTCATCTTGAAGGATTCTGATTGCAAATCGACAGAGGCACGTGATGTCGAGAGACTGAGATCGTTGGCGAATCTTGGTCCAGAGGTGGACATTGAGATACCTCCTCAAGGGGTATTTGCCGACGCAAATCGCCCAAGGTGGATTGCGGTATACGAGTACCCTTTCCTTACTGGTCATCGGTTTCCTTTCTCTCCGTTGACGAAGGTGTTTATGCTCGTGCTAGGAGTGGCCATAGGGCAGCTTCTGCCGAGCGTCTGGAGGATTTTGGGCGCTCTGGACGATGTGAAGGAAAAACATGGCGTCGAGCTTGCCGTCGACGATCTTGCCCATTCTTTGAACATTCAAACCAGAATGGTTGGGAGGGTAGGTCTTAGATCAAGACCCAAAGCGGCCAAGAAAGACCAAGAAATTCATCGATAAACTCCTCGAGATTCCGTAGAGCGAACGGACCTTTCACGGTCACGATGGAGAGGGTCACCGCATTGCTTCTACGGCCCTGACAGGTAATGTATTCACGTTCTTTTACTTGGTTTTCCTTTTTCTTTTGCTTTGAGGGTCCTATTTGTGCCTAAAAATACGACGAGTGTGGAACACGTGAAAGTTACGCATAGAAGGACATCATCAACGCGACGAGGTGAAAGCAAGATATCGTCGACGTGACGAGACGTGGCAAATATCTCGTTCTTCTTAAAGGTTAGGTCGGCCGACTATATTCTATCCCATTTTTTATTATATTATTGTAATTAGTAAAAGATATGGTAAAGAATATCTTTTACCTAGTTTGTTATATCGTTATTTAGATAAAAGGAAAAGATAAGATCTCGTTTCCTTAAAGATATTATTAGGGTTAGCCTATAAATAAAGGCTAACGCCTGCTTTGTAATCATCTGAGCTGTCATTCGAGTAATACCAAGCTAAAGTTTCAACCCTAATTTCATGTCTTGTTCTTGAGTGTTGAGATTATACCGTATTCTTTGATCTTTGCCCTACAATTGCTTAGTTATCTTCTCGTAGGTAATTTCGCTACAAACAATTGGCACCCACCGTGGGGCATGATAAAAAAGGTATCATCTTTCCATACGAAGGGAACAACCTCACCCGTAGAAGCCATGAAAGATTCTGGATCGATTGAGAGTCTCCAAAACGAAGCCTTCACCGTGTTAGGAGGTCCGCCATCCTACACAACTCTCGACGCTAAGAGGCTCGCAAGAACTGTCGAAGGACAAAACAACTCCATTCCAACTCGCCTCTCCAGAGCGGTCAATGGCGATTTTCCTATCACGTTTGAAGGTCCAGACGAAAGAATCAAGCACCACGATAGCCTGGTAATCTCCGTGGTGATTCAGATTTGCAAAGCAAAGGAATCCTGGTAGATAATAGAAGTTCAACCAACATCATCGCTCTCTCCCCTGTTCTCGAATTCGGACTTTCCGTCGACAATGTCGTCGGGAAGCGTATCCGTTTGAAAGGCTTCAGTGGAGAAATCTCCGAGATGTTAGGGGAAATCACCCTCGAAACGATGGTCCAAGGCGTCAATCTCCCAAACTTGATTCGCAGTAATGGAGGTAGAGTCACCTTATAACGCCATCATAGGAAGACCATGGATCCATGATATGCGAGCGGTTCCATCTACGTATCACCAATTCCTGAAGTTCCCAACGCCTTGGGGAGTACGCGAAGTCAAAGGCGAGCCCTATATGGATAAAGAATGTTACGGGATCGGAATGAAAGGAACCACGACGCCGGGAATCAAGAAAGATGAAGTGAAAGAGTTTCAAGTCAAAGCGCCTACTAAGTACGTCAATCCAAAGTGTCCCGAACTAGAAGACGTCGTCATTGACGATTCCAAACCAGAAAGAATCGTAAAGATAGGAACCGACGTCCCTGAAGAAATTATAGAAGAACTGATAACGTTTTTGAGATCAAAAGTTAAATGCTTCGCGTGGAGCCACGAAGACATGACAGGCATATCTCCCGACGTGATGCTCCACAAGCTAAACGTTGATCCGAAGTTCACTCCAGTCAAGCAGAAGAGAAGGAAGTTCGCTCCCGAACGCAACAAAGTTGTAGACGAAGAAGTAAAAAATCTCCTCGAAACAGGTAAGATATGAGAAGCCAAGTACCCCGACTGGCTCGCCAACGTTGTAGTCGTCCAAAAGAAGAATGGGAAATGGAGGGTATGCGTCGACGTCACGAATCTTAACAAAGCCTGTCCTAAAGATTCCTTCCCTCTCCCTCACATCGACGCCATGGTAGACGCGATGGCAGGACACAAGATGCTAACGTTCATGGATGCATTCAGTGGATATCATCAGATACAGATGAACCCCGCCGATCAAGAAAAGACCGCGTTCGTAACAAACCAGGGGATATATTTCTACAAAGTCATGCCTTTTGGCCTCAAGAATGCCAGAGCTACATATCAACGGCTGGTGAATAATATGTTGGAGGAGCAAATAGGGGACACCATGGAAGTTTACATAGACGACATGCTCGTGAAGTCTAAGCGAGAAAAAGATCACGTAACACATCTAAAGGAGGCGTTCGAGATCCTGAAAGAATATAGCATGAAGCTCAACCCTACCAAGTGTTCCTTCGGGGTCTCTTCCGGGAAGTTCCTCGGGTATGTAGTGACCCAAAGAGGAATATAAGCTAGTCTCGAACAGATTAAAGTCATACTCGATCTCGAGTCTCCACGATGCGTGAAGGACATCCAAAAGCTAACAGGAAGAGTCGTCGCGTTAAACAGGTTCATCTCCAAAGCCTCCGACAAAAATCGACTCTTCTACGACACTCTCTGGAAGAACGAGTCCTTTTCTTGGATGGAACACCACGAGCAAGCCTTCGCGGGGCTTAAGAACTATCTGACGAATCCTTACTCCTATCGAAGTGTAAAGAAGGAGAGCCTTTGTTCGTATACCTAGCAATATCCGAAATTGCTATCAGCGCCGTTCTCGGAAGAGAAGAAGGAGAGGAGCAGCAACCCGTCTACTACGTGAGCAAAACGCTATCGTCAGCAGAAACGAGGTACTCCGCCATGGAAAAACTGACGTTGGCACTAGTGATGGCGTCGATGAAATTGAAACCCTACTTCGAATCCCACACCATCATAGTAAGAACCACATTGCCATTGAAGAACATAGTAAAGAAACCAGAACTCTCCGGGAGGATGACGAAGTGGGTAGTCCATCTCGGCGGCTACGACATCATTTACGAAGGAAGAAAAGCGATCAAATCCCAAGCAATGGCAGATTTCGTGGCAGATTTTAGCCCAACCCTAGAGCAAGAAGCGGTCTCGCAGGTAAACAAGGAAGAATTCGCGAAGTGGACCTTGCACACGGATGGAGCGATGAACCAGAACGGGGTAGGACTAGGCATCGTCCTGAAATCACCACAAGGGGATAGGGTCGTCCAAGCCATAAGATGTGACTTCAAAGCAACGAACAACGAAGCCGAGTACGAAGCCTTGAATGCTGGTCTACGCGTCGCCATCGACCTACAAGTTCAGAAGCTCGATATCTATTGTGACTCGCTTCTGGTAGTTAACCAAGTCCGAGGTGATTACGCCACTAAAGATTCGAAGATGACCTTGTACGTCAAAGTGGTGAAAGAGTTATTCGAGAAGATCGAAAGCTGCCAAATCAGACAGATCCCCAGTGACGCTAACGCGCAAGCCGACTCGTTGGCAAAGTTAGGATCATCGATTGACCCAAGAGAATATCAAAAGATCCCGTTCCTCCATCTCAGCAACGCGTCTATCAACAAAGAGCCAATTCCCGAACAAACGCTCGCAGTAAGAAGTCAAGACTCCTGGGTGACGCCTTATTATGAATGGTTGCAGCACGGACGCCTCCCAGGTAACGCGTACGACGCGAGGCTATTGAAGCAAAAAGCAACCACCTTCGTAGTAGACAAGGGCCAATTACTAAAATGGTCATCGAACGGCGTATTCTTAACATGCCTAACGGAGGAAAAGATTCAAGACATTCTACGCGAGCTACACAACGGAGAGTATGGAAATCATTCAGGAGGAAGAAGCCTGACAGCCAAAGCACACTCGACATGATACTACTGGCCCACGATGAGACAAGACGCAATGAATCACTTCAAGAGGTGTGACGCTTGCAAAAGACACGCCCCAATCCCACATCAGCCGGTAGAAAAGCTCCACTCCCTAACGTCTTCTTGGCCATTCATGCAATGGGGGATGGATATAGTAGGTCCTATGCGCTTAACTCTAGGACCAAAAACGTGAATGCTCGCCGTCACAGATTACTTCTCCAAGTGGATAGAGGCCGAAGCATTCAAGAACATCAAAGATTCCCACGTCATCTCCTTCATCGAAAGAAACATCATCATGAGATTCGGAATCCCTCACACCATTGTATGCGACAACGGATCACAATTCATTAGCAAGAACATCTTCTCGTTCTGCGAAGACAAAGGAATACGCCTAGTCTACTCTACGCCGAGGTATCCTCAAGCGAACGGGCAAGCAGAGTCAAGTAACAAAGTCATCATAAGCAATTTCAAAAAGAGGATAGAAGAATGCAAGGGGAACTGGGCGGATCAACTCCAAGCTATAGTATGGGTCGACAGAACGACGCCTAAGAGGGCAACGGGAAGAACGCCATTCTCCCTCGTATATGGTTGCGAGGCCGTCCTGCCAATCGAAGTGGAAGTACCAACAGAAAGATATCGGTCCCTCCCCGAGGAAAGAAACACTTCAATGATGACGTTCATGATTGATACGATCGACGAGATAAGAGATAATGCAACATTGAGGATGGCAGCGCAAAAACAACTCGCTGCCCGGAGCTATAACCGACGAGTAAAAGCAAGAACTTTCCAAGCAGAAGACTAGGTCTTAAGAAAAGTGTTTCCAAATACCGAGGATAAGAGCGTCGGAAAACTCGTCGCGTCCTGGGAAGGCCCATACCAAATAGCACAAGTCGTAGGGCGAGAAACCTACGAACTCATTACACCAGAAGGAATACCATTGATGCGTTCGTGGAACGCAACACATCTTAAGAAATATTATCATTAGAGAACGTGATAGTTGATTTGATTTCTACTTGTTCCTATGCATGTTTTAGATTTTTGTTATGCCCAAGCATGTTTTTGCGTCGAAACAACAAGGGGGTCGTCGAGACTAGGGGTAGGCGTCTTAGTTCATCAGAATTCATGAAATCTTCATTAATATATAAGTATGCACTTTCTTGCCCGATATGCAATACATGTCGAGTTGTTTCATTTCAAAGTACTTGCTCTCTGTCTGTGATGCAACATCAAGCTTAATAAGGCCGCGACAAAAATCCGCGTCGGGGGCGAATTTCGTTAGCATACGCGTTTAAAGCTCCATCTACGCGTATGCAATGTTAGCCGAACCACCGACCCTGAGTCGAAGCTCCCCATGATTGTTAGCGACGTGTGGCAATGGTCATGGGGAATGAAGCCCGGCACCTCACGAAACCGACACGGTCCTCTGAGCGAAGAACGGAAACCTATCGCCACGACCACTCTCCAAGAACGCGTACTTGCGCCTTCCAAGGCCCCTCTGAGAGTCATGAATCCACGGGCAAAACGCCAAACCGGCAGGGATGCGTCCACCGACATCGTAAGTCGGAACAATCTAGAAATCGGACGCCACACGATGAATAGGCCCGTCGATTAAAAGAGTTCGACGTCGACCTAAATGCTAGCGTGAGGCAACGGACCCACCTTAAAAGTAAGGGGTAACGTCACAAGCTGATAAAAATCACACGCTGACCTATGTCCACCACTCACTTCAGGGTTCGGAGGAAATGATGGACCCAACCCTCATGTAAGCCGACAACATAACTAAAGAAGCCGCGATGACCACAATGATACCAGGGTTAGAAAAAACCAAACGTCAAAGTCAAAGATCGACATATGCGTCATAAGTAAGAAATATTTGACGAACCCAACTCCATAAAGATTCGGAGTCAGATTCTCCAAAAGGGGATAGTAGTCCCACCAAAGATCAAAGATAAGTAAGAGCCTTACGCAAAAAAAGAAGTAACAAGCATCCAATACGTATTTAAAAAAAAAAAAATTCGCCACACAAGAATGTGGCGAGAAGCTAATGTTCCACAAAAGCAAAAAGATGAAACCCCTTCTACTAAGAAGAAGGAGGAACAACATTATCCTCGGAAACAACACCGCCATCTAAAGCTACATCCACATCGCCAGTCGCCAAGACTGGCGAACTTGAAGGTACACGTAGAAAAGAAACCCCCTCGGGTAGAACGGGATAAAGAACAGCAAATTCACCACGCTCGCGTTCCACATCCCAATCTACGTGACGACCCGCGCGAAACTCCTCCATAATGTCAATACGAGATGACCACGAATACTAAGTACTAGTCTCTCGCAAGTTCTTCTCATACACCTTTGATTTCTCTTCGGCGTCAACCTCAAGGGACGCGACCTTTCCATTCAACACCTCGACGCGTCGCGCCAACACACCCCTCTGTTTCGCCGTCTCCAACGTCTCCATATGAGCATCCTTCTCAGCCGCCGTAAGACGAGCATCCTTCTTATTAAGATCTTTGATCTTCTTACCAAGGTCATTCACCTCACCCTTCAAGGTCTCCTCGGACTTAGAGCGCTTATGAAGACGTTCCCAGGAACACAACGAAACATGGAAGGCCTAAAAGAATCCCAACAGATGAGAAACGACATAACAACAAGAAGAAACGAAGAGATAAGAAAAAGTACACACCTGCCACTGTGCTACGAGAGAATCACCCAAGACGTCCACAACTTGCATAGGCAGATAATGATTCCAAGAAGAAGTAGAACTTAAAGCTTGCATCGCAGGGATGAAGTTACGCGCAGGCGCTACAGGACGAGATACTATCGTATGAAAATCACTTGCTTCAACGTACGTAACGGAAGCCACACCAGGATCTGTTGTTTTATCCTTCTCATTCTCCTCCAAGGATCCGCGAGTAATTCCTCCATCCCTACGCGTAGAGACGCATCTGAAGGCGCTTGCACCCCCGCAACTGGTGGAATCTCCTCCTTTACGCATGACGGAGTAGAAACCGCCTCTTCCTTCGCGGCTCTTGATTTTTCTTCTGAAATGCATCTCCTCTTCGCAGTAATCATGTCATGAGCAGATTCTTGACGAGTACGAGATGCAACACCTGAAACGAGAATGCATTCAGAAGACAGAGACAAAACAAAGGAGAACATAAAAGCAACGTGTAATCCGCCAAAAGAGCTCACCCCGAGAAAGAGTAGGGGTCGCGAGACGATATCCCTTCCCGTCACGACCGGTAAAGGTACGTTCTACCAACGGAATCGCCAGGATCTTCTTAGTAATCTCCTCTGATTCCTCCCGCGCCACAATAGCATGGATATCGACTACGCACAAAATCACACGCGAGAATAAGCGTTAAGATGCATAAGCCTAAAGAAAATCATAAGGGATAAAGAAACGTACTCGAAGGAGTCCATTCTTCAAGCAAGAAAGCACAATCCTTCCCCAAGGTAGACTTCTTGATAAAGTAGAACTTATCTGCCCAACCCCGGTCGGACGAAGTTCCCTCGTTCATCAATGGGGGAACGCCAGCGCGAAATTTGATGTTGACTCTACCCGCTGAGGGGGTAGAAAGGATACAAGAATGCATGACGTCGACGATGGTGAACGCAATGTCAAAATTAGCCAGAATATGATCCAACACAACCAAGCCTCTCAAAGCACTCGGAAGAATTTTCCCGACTGTGATACCCAGAGAAGTCAAGAAAGAACGAACCCAAGGTGAAAAAGGAAAGCGGTGTCCGACCAAGAAAGGATACTCGTAGACGCAAACCCATCCCGGGCGTAATGCGTCAGCGAATACGTCAAAGGACGGAATAACAATCTCTACATGGGAAGAAAGCCCTGCTATAGAACGAAAGAACTCGACGTTACGAGCCGAAGAAGAACGACGGTTAACATCGTTGAGGATCATTTTGGGATCGTAGGTGATCAGAGCCATTGAAAAGAGAGGAAGTAAAAATTAGGGTTTTGCAAGAAGATTACGAATGAAAAGAAGGAAGCTCGAACGTGCTTAAATAGGGAAATATCTCGTTTGAGATTTCCAAAGAATCAATTTGTTACCGTTGAAGATAAATCCGAACGTTGGGGAAATAGCCATTGGAGCGGACACGAGTCGGTCCGCCACATTAAATGAGAATCAAAGAAAAGACGTCATTACGAAGTTAGATTTTTGGATTGAACAAGTATTTAACGCGTTCCGAATTTAATGAAGACGTATTCCTTGAAGAAAGAAGGCGTCTCCCAGCTCTACTAGACGTTAAGCCCTGTAAGACGCCTTAGGGGTATTGTTTGTGCCTAAAAATACGACGAGTGTGGAACGCGTGGAAGCTACGCGTAGAAGGAAATCATCAACGCGACGGGGTGAAACGAAGATATCGTCGACGTGACGAGACGTGGCAAAGATCTCGTTCTTCATAAAGATTAGGTCGACCGAGTATATTCTATCCCATTTTGTATTATATTATTGTAATTAGTAAAAGATATGGTAAGGAATATCTTTTACCTAGTTTGTTATATCGTTATTTAGATAAAAAGAAAAGATAAGATCTTGTTTCCTTAAAGATATTATTAGGGTTAGCCTATAAATAAAGGCTAACGCCTGCTTTGTAATAATCTGAGCCGTCATTCGAGTAATACCAAGCTAAAGTTTCAACCCTAATTTCCTGTCTTGTTCTTGAGTGTTGAGATTATACCGTATTCTTTGATCTTTTCCCTACAATTGCTTAGTTATCTTCTCGTAGGTAATTTCGCTACAAACAGGTCCTAACCCTTTTCTTTGTTGATCTTTTAGTGTCCGCGGATCTTTCTCGCGTTCGTAGCGGAGGACAATCTGCATCTGCTCTCATCGCATCACGGAAGAGGAGTCGTATCGGAGATGGAACTACTTCCAAGGTTCCCATCCATGTCACGCCAATGAATTCTCTCGTCCCGTCTCCATCCCCCTCTTCAATTCCGGCGAAGAAGTCTCGTAAGGGAAAGGAGAAGATTGTGGAGAGGTTGAGTTTTGACTATGAGACCGTGGACGACTTCCCGGGAGTTATCTCCCGTGTCGTCGCGTCTGGAAGGTCGTTTTTGCCCGCCATGAAGGGACATCAAAATCCTCCGTCGCTCGACTACTACTTGCCGATGGAGACAGAAGATGTGATAGGAGAGGCTCTTGCTACGCAATGGCAGGTAGGTTTTTCAGGCTTTTTACGCCGAGTTTCTTGTCTTTGACTCTATTCTGAACTTTTTTATCTCCTTTCTTTTAGGCTTTTCAATCCTCGTTGTGCGTTTACGGGCGTTTCTCTGATTTTGTCGATCGGGCGAAAGCTATGGAGGCCAAGCAATCGGCCGACGAGGCGAAGATTAAAGAGCTTAATGCGACGGTTGAGGCGTCGCGTAAGGCGGAGAGTGAAGCTCAAGAGAAGGTTGCAGCGGCGCTTAAACTTCACGTCGATCTTGCCAAACAGGTTGAAGATTCGAAGGCGAGGATTGTTGTCTTGGAGGACGAGAAGGCTAAGGTTGAGAAGAAGCTTGCTTCCGAGCTCAAGGAGGTGAAGCTTTATTGGTCTTGGCTTTCTCGTGTGGAAGTTATTGAATAGTATGCTGCTGGTAAATACCATGGTTGGGATCCAGTGAAGGAGCGAAGGGAATTTCAGGAAGCATTCGCGAAGCTCCCTGAAGGCATCGAGGCAGGACCTACGCCTATGAATCCTCCGGCGAATCCTCACGTTATGGAGGATGATGTCCCTCATCTTAACGAGGTCGATCCTAATGATGGCGTCGAAGATGACGGAGATGCTGGTGAAGAAGACGTCGTGAAAGATACTGAAGACGAGGGAGAGGATTAACATGAGTATGAGGACGCGGATGGCTCCTCCTCGGGCTCTTCTGGGTCTAATAGCAATTCTTTGTAATTTTCTTTTTTGTTTACGCGTCGCCGGTCTTCGGGGCGTTTTCTTGTAAATACTTTTTGTTCTCGTCCTTCATGATGGGCCTTTATAATATAATGTCGTATTTTGGAAATGCTTACTTGTTGATGAAGGTGTTTCTGAGATCTTTTATGTTTGGAGTATGTCGTTGCCTCCAGTCTTCCTTCTATTGATGTTGGCGTATTTGTCCGTGAGTTACGCGAGTGACGAATCGATCTTTTTTTAATCGACCTTTGTCTTTTCCAATTTCTTTAACTTGGGGGTGTTTCTTGACTTCCTTATCTTCTTCCGGGCAGGTGGTCTCGGTCTTTTTTTGACGCGTATCCTATGCACTCCTCGGCTTTGGGTGTGTTTTCATGACTCCTCGAGTAGTCCTACCCCTTTTGGTAGGTTTGACCTAGACTCCTTGTAGACTAGGTTAGAGATATCAAAGATTATTGGACTCTTCTTTACTTATTGTATATCGTACTTTGTTTCTTGTATCTTACGCATCATTCTTTGCGTTGCGGACATCTTAGGAGTTTACCCTTTATCTGGCCTTGATTCCTTACGTACTTTGCTTTGGTGCGCGTACCTTGCTTCGCGTGGGTGTAGAACCTTTGACTTTTAACTTCCGTGACCCTCTACGCGTAGCTCGTTTGTGAGTACGTAGGTTTGGTCATTTTTCCTACCTCTAGTGTGATATTCATTTTTCCTACCTTTGACCTTGTTTGTATTTGCTACTTTTTCTTTCAAGGTGTGGTTTTCTACCTCTAGTGTGATATTTTGTTCTTGGTGAACGTCTTAGAGGATTGTGTATTTGCTACTTTATCATCTCCTTTCTTAGGGCGCCGACCTGTTGTGCTATGAGCGCAGCGACGACGTCCGACGTCATCTTTTCCTCGGGTTTGCTTCTCTGAATCGTTTCTCTCGGGAGAACGCGACCATGGTGTACTTGAGGCTGGTATACGTCGTCTTCTTCGACGGATGCATCCATATCAAGGCCTCGGACGACACTTTGACCACGAACGTAGGTATGTGGCCCCGTGGAACCCGCTTTGAGTTACCTGATTATGGAGTTCAACCTCTCGTTTTATTTAGTGAGTTCCGACGCCGTTTTCTCGCTCGCGCGCATGGCTTCAGCCTGGGATTTCTCGAAGGACTCAAATTGTGCTTGGACGGCGGCCATGTTGGCTACTTCACCGTCTACCCCTCGTTTCTCTATGGGAGAGCTTTCTTTTGGAGTGTCGGGGGGTGTTTCGAGACCTTTTCTTGCGTCTTCTTCCACCGGAATGAGAGGAACCGTTATATGCTCTTCTTCTTCGGATCTTTTTTCACCATCACGCGGGCTGTTGGTCGGACTTGACATGATTTCCTGCAAAAAAGAAGCTCTTTTCGTATGGAAAGACGATACCTTTTTGATCTCGCCCCACGGTGGGCGCCAATTGTTTGTAGCGAAATTACCTACGAGAAGATAACTAAGCAATTGTAGGGCAAAGATCAAAGAGTACGGTATAATCTCAACACTCAAGAACAATATGGAACGAGGGAAGAATTTAGGGTTGAAGCTTGAACTTAGTATTACTCGTAACGGTGGCTGAATGATTACAAAGCAGGCGTTAGCCTTTATTTATAGGCTAACCCTAATATTATCTTTAAGGAAACGAGATCTTATCTCTTCCTTTTATCTAAATAACGATATAACAAACAAGCTAAAAGATATTATTTACCGTATCTTTTACCATATACAATAATATAATAAGGAATAAGATAAAATATGCTCTTTTGGCGAATTTGGCTTCGAATTTTCTATGAAGTCAGGTTCGCCAAACGTTTCTTACTCGTGACGCGTAGGTCGATCTCTGACTTTGATGTTTCGATTTTTCTACCTCTGGTATTGTTGTGGTCATTGCGGCTGCTTTTGTTATGTTACCGGCTTACATGAAGGTTGGGTCCAACATTTCCTCCGAACCCTGAAGCGAGTGGCGGACATAGGTCAACGTGTGATTTTATCAGCTTGTGACGTTACCCCTTACTTTTAAGGTGGGTCCGTTGCCTCACGCTAGCGTTAGGTCGACGTCGAACTCTTTTAATCGACGGGCCTATTCATCGTGTATCGTCCGATTTCTAGATTGTTAGGACTTACGATGCCGGTGGACGCATCCCTGCCGGTTTGGCGTTTTGCTCGTGGATTCATGACTCTCAGAGGGGCCGTGGAAGGCGCGAGTACACGTTCCTGGAGAGTGGCCGTGGCAATAGGTTTCCCTTCTTTGCTCAGAGGGTCATGCCGGTTTCGTGAGGTACCGGGCTTCATTCCCCATGACCATTGCCATACGTCGCTAACAATCATGGGAAGCATCGACTCGGAGTCGGTGGTTCGGCTAACGTTGCCTACGCGTAGATGGAGCCTCGAACGCGTAGACTAACGAAATTCGCCCCCGGCGCGGATTTTCGCCGCGGCCTTATTAAGCTTGATGTTACATCATAGACACAGAGCAAGTACTTTGAAATGAAACAACTCGGCATGTATCACATATTGGACAAGAAAGTGCATACTTATGTATTAACGAGGATTTCATGAACTTTGATGAGCTTAAGACGTCTACCCCTAGTCTCGATGCTAAAACATGCTTGGACATAATAAGGAATCTAAGATATGCATAAAAACAAGTAGGAATCAAATCAATTATCACATTCTCTAGTGGTAATACTTCTTAAGATGTGTTGCGTTCCATGAACGCATAAGTGGTACTCCTTCTGGTGTAACGAGTTCGTAAGCTCCTCGCCCTACGACTTGTGTTATTTGGTATGGACCTTACCAGGACGCGGCGAGTTTACCGACGCTCTTATCCTCGGTGTTTGGGAATACTTTTCTTAAGACCCAGTCTCCTACTTGGAAAGTTCTGCTTTTACTCGTCGATTATAGCTTCGGGCGACGATTTGTTTCTGTGCTGCCATCCTCATTATCGCGTTATCTCTTAGCTCGTCGATGGTATCTATCATGAACGTCAACATTGGAGTGTTTCTTTCCTCAGGGAGAGATCGATACCTTTCCGTCGGTACTTCCACTTCGATTGGTAGGACGGCTTTGCAACCATATATGAGAGAGAATGACATTCTTCCCGTTGCCCTCTTAGGCGTTGTTCTGTCGGCCCATACTATAGCTTGGAGTTGATCCACCCAATTTCCCTTGCATTCTTCTATCCTTTTCTTGAGATTACTCACGATGACCTTTTTACTTGACTCTGCTTGCCCGTTCGCTTGAGGGTATCTTGGCGTCGAGTAGACTAGACGTATACCTTTGTCTTCGCAGAACGACACGATGTTCTTGCTAATGAATTGCGATCCGTTGTCGTATACAATGGTGTGAGGGATTCCAAATCTCATGATGATGTTTCTTTCGATGAAGGAGATGACATGGGAATCTTTGATACCCTTAAATGCTTCGGCCTCTATCCACTTGGAGAAGTAATCTGTAACGGCAAGCATTAGCGTCTTCGGTCCTAGGGTTAAGGGAATAGGTCCTACAATATCCATTCCCCATTGCATGAATGGCCAAGGAGACGTTGTGGAGTGGAGTTTTTCCGCCGGATGATGTGGGATCGAGGCGTGTCTTTGGCAAGCGTCACACCTCTTGACGTGATTCATCGCGTCTTGTCTCATCGTGGGCCAATAATATCCTGCTGATTGTGCTTTGGCTACCAGGCTTCTCCCTCCTGAATGATTCCCATATTCTCCGTTGTGTAGCTCGCGTAGAATATCTTGGATCTTTTCCTCTGTTGGACACGTTAAGAACATACCATTTGACGACCATTTTAGTAGCTGGCCTTTGTCTACTACGAAGGTAGTTGCCTTTTGCTTCAATAGCCTTGCTTCGTACGCGTTACCCGGGAGGCGTCCGTGTTGCAACCACTCATAGTAAGGCGTTACCCATGAGTCTTGACTCCTTACTGTGAGCGTTTGTTCTGGAATTGCTTCTTTGTTGATGGACGCGTAGCTGAGGTGAAGGAACAAGATCTTTTGCGAACTCTACCTTGTTTACTTGTGAGATCGCTTCTTGCTCTAGAGTTGGACTGAAATTCGCCACGAAATCTGCTAATGCTTGGGATTTGATCGCTTTCCTTCCTTCGTAGACGATATCGTAGCCGCCGAGATGAACCGTCCACTTCATCATTCTCCCTGATAACTCTGGTTTCTTCACTATGTTCTTCAAAGGCGACGTGGTTCTTACTACAATGGTGTGGGACTCGAAATAGAGTTTCAATTTCACTGACGCCATCACTAACGCCAAGGTCAATTTTTCCATGGCGGAGTATCTCGTTTCTGCTGATGACAACGTTTTGCTTACATAGTAGACGGGTTGTTGTTCTTCCCCTTCTTCTCTTACGAGCACGGCGCTAATAGCTATCTCGAAAACTGCTAGATATACGAACAAAGGCCCTCCTTCCTTAGGCTTTGACAGGAGCAAGGGGTTCGTCAAATAATTCTTAAGCTCCGTGAAAGCTTCTTCGTGGCGTTCCGTCAAAGAGAAAGACTCGTTCTTCATAAGAGTATCGTAGAAGAGTCGGTTCCTGTCGGAAGCTTTGGTGATGAACCTGTTTAATGCAGCGACTCTTCCCGTCAACTTCTGGATGTCTTTCACGCAACGCGGAGATTCGAGATCGAGTATGGCTTTAATCTGCTCGGGACTAGCTTCTATTCCTCTCTGGGTTACCACATATCCAAGGAATTTCCCGGAAGACACCCCGAAGGAACATTTGGTAGGATTGAGCTTCATGCTATATTCTTCCAGGATCTCGAACGCCTCCTTCAAATGTGTTACGTGATCTTTTGCTTGTTTAGACTTCACGAGCATGTCGTCTATGTAAACTTCCATCGTGTCCCCTATCTGCTCCTCGAACATCTTGTTTACCAGCCTTTGATATGTAGCTCCGGCGTTCTTGAGGCCGAAAGGCATGACTTTGTAGCAATATATCCCTTGGTTCGTTACGAACGCGGTCTTTTCTTGATCGGCGGGGTTCATCTATATCTGGTGATATCCGCTAAACGCGTCCATGAATGTTAGCATCTCGTGTCCTGCCGTCGCGTCTACCATGGTGTCGATGTGAGGGAGTGGGAAGGAATCTTTAGGGAAGGCTTTGTTAAGATCCGTGAAATCGACGCATACTCTCCACTTCCCATTCTTCTTCTAGACGACCACAACATTGGCGAGCCAATCGGGATACTTTGCTTCTCGTATCTTGCCTGCTTCGAGGAGATTTTTGACTTCTTCGTCTACAACTTTGTTGCGTTCGGGAGCGAATTTCCTCCTCTTCTGCTTGACTGGGTGAATTTTGGATCAACATTTAGCTTGTGGAGCATCACGTCTGGAGATATGCCTGTCATGTCCTCGTGGCTCCATGCGAAGCATTTGGCCTTTGACTTCTGGAACACTATCAATTCGTCTCTAACTTCTTTGGGACGTCGATCCCTATTTTTACGGTTCTTTCTGGTTTGGAAT
The DNA here is from genome assembly GCA_029168935.1 of Oxyria digyna. Taxonomy (NCBI): domain Eukaryota; kingdom Viridiplantae; phylum Streptophyta; class Magnoliopsida; order Caryophyllales; family Polygonaceae; genus Oxyria; species Oxyria digyna. Next base: position 27,419,301 of record JAPVLV010000013.1, read on the forward strand.
CATCGATAACCACGTCTTCTAACTCGGGACACTTGTGCTTAACGTACTTAATTGGCGTCTTGACCTGAAATTCTTTTACTTCGTTCTTTTTTATCTCTGGCGTCGTGATCCCTTTCATCCCGATTCGGTAGCACTCTTTCGCCGTGTAGAGTTCGACTTTAACTTTGCGTACTCCCCAGGGCGTCGGGAACTTCAGGGATTGGTGGTACGTAGACGGGACTGCTCATATATCATGGATCCAGGGTCTTCCTAGGATGGCGTTATAGGGCAACTCCGCCTCCATTAAGGCGAATCTGGTTGGGAGATCGACGCCTTGAGTCGTTGTCTCGAGGGTGATTTCCCCTAACATCTCGACAATTTCTCCGCTGAAGCCTTTCAAACGGATATGCTTCCCGATGACATTGTCGACCGAAAGTCTGAGTTCAAGAATAGCGGAGAGGGTGATGATGTTGGTCGAACTTCCGTTATCCACTAGGATTCTCTTCACGTTGCAATTCCGAATCACCACGGAGATCACCAAGCTATCGTGATGCTTGATTCTTTCATCTGGGTCTTCGAATGTGATGGGCAGATCACGATTTGTTGCTCTGGTGTGGCGAGTTGGAACAGAATCACCTTGTCCTTCGATAGTCCTTGCGAGCCTTTTAGTGTCGGAGGTTGTATAGGGCGGCGGACCTCCTAACACGGTGAAGGCTCCGTTTTGAAGACTTTTGATTGATCTGGAATCTTTCATGGCTTCCGCGGGAGAGGCTGTTCTCTTCGTATGCAAAGACGACACCTTTTTTATCATGCCCCACGGTGGGCGCCAATTGTTTGTAGCGAAATTATCAACAAGATGATAAATAAGCAATTGTAGGGCAAAAAACAAATAATACGGTATAATAACAACACTCAAGAACAATATAAGACAAGAGAGGAATTTAGGGTTGAAGTTTGAACTTGGTATTACTCGTATGGTGGCTGAATGATTACAAAGCAGGCGTTATCCCTATTTTATAGGCTAACCCTAACGTTATCTTTAAGCACAATCAGATCTTATATTTTCCTTCTATTTAATCACGATATAATAAATAAGGTAAAAGATATTCTTTCTCGTATCTTTTACCAATTACAATAATATTCAAGGGAATAAGATAAAATGCCCGGCCGACCTAATCTTTAAGGAGAACGAGACCTTTGCCACGTCTCATCACGTCGACGACATCCTCCTTTCCTCTCGTCGCGTCGACGCCGTCCTTCTACGCGTAGCTTACCACGCGTTCCTTGCTCGTCGTATTTTTAGGCACAAACAGGCGTTAGCCTCTATTTATAGACTAACCCTAGTTTAATATTTAAGGGAACGAGATCTTATCTTTTTCCTTCTATCCTACGACGATATAAAAATAAGGTAAAAGATATTCTTTCTAATATCTTTTACTTATTACATTAATTACATGCAGAAAAGGGATGATATTCACTCGGCCGACTCCATCTTCAATGTCGACGGCATCTTCGTTCCCTCTTGTTACGTTGACGTGATCTCCCTACGCGTAGCTTACAGCATGTCCCTTACTTGTCATATTTTTAGGCACAAACAACAACTTCTTTTGTTCCATGACATGATTTATTTGCTAAGGAATTTCATTCTCACTATTTCCTCAATGCTTGGCTAAATTAATTACTTGATTCAGTGTCTATCTGTATATTTTTTATTTGACCTAATTAGGTGCTAGATGTTCCTATTATAAGTGTACATGCTTCATGATATCTATACAAGGGGATTTGCATTTTCATGTTACACTATTTCTTTTTCGGCCCAAAACAATCAATTTGACATATCTGAATCCGCATTATAAGGTTGAAGGATAATTGGTTGTACATTTGTCTCTAAGTCATGGATCAGGTAAACATTCCCTATGAGCTATCTCTTGTTACCCTTTATCTGAGAAAAATTGCCTGATTCTATACAAATGTTCCTTGTGTGTTCATATAGTTTGGATTGGATTTATTTTTATATCCTCATGTGTCCGAACCGGCCTTTGTATACTACTCATGTTTGGAGCTCAGGAACAGGTAATGATGGGTCGAGATGAAACAACTATGAGTATGGATAAGTTTGTGTAACGTTGGAATTTTTCTTGATTCAAATCTCAAACGGCTAGTTATGTGATTGGATTGAAGAAATGTAGAGTGAAATGACTAGTAATCCAATCTGGGTCTTGAAAGTTGTGAAAAGTAGTCGTTGTGAATCTGTTGATTTGGCAAAGTAATGATGTTGTTAAGGCGGTGATTTATGAGATTGGGTAAGATTTTAGTTGCTTAATTGTGAAGATTGTTTTGCCCAACCCCTCACAAAAATCCCTTACGCAATCCTTGCGATCCATGTGCTTAGAAGAAATCTCACCCAAACTACTCTCGATCTCTCACCGACTCTCAAAACCTGATAGACAGTATTTCATACACATTACCTAGTGGTTATTAGCTTAGTTTAGGACCGTTTAGGAGCTATTTCATATGTAATTATGTGATTCGGAGCAGAGAAGAAGCAGTGAATGATGAAGAAATATGAAGATTGAAGACGTCTTTCGAAGAAACCAAGTTAGAAGATGAAAGAAGTGAAGAAGAAGCTGCAAAAGTGATTTCCGCGGGCAAGCCGCGGACCACTCATATTTTTCGTGCCCGCGGATTGGACCAGAAGACGAGAGACACGCCAGCGGCCAGCCAGCGAACGAGGACTTCAGAATTGCCTAAGTGTTGATGCCGCGGGTTGACCCATTTTCCGCGCCCGCGGATTTCTTCCTGAAGGCCGGATTTGTCTCCGAGTTTTCTTCTATTTCCTTATTTGTTTTTCCGAATTATTTCTTTTATTTTTCTTTCGAGATTTATTATTTTAGTTTTAAAATCCTAAAGACTTCTAGTTTTAGTTTACATTTACTTTCCTGAAGAACCCTAGTTTTCGCCTCCATGTCTGCGAAGAACTAATTTCCATTTGTTTGGCCTGATGATTGAAGCCTTTGGTTGTTTGGTTGTGAGATTCTAAACTCTATTTCCCTTTCTATCAGATTGTATTGATTCTCATGCTTTTCATCTTATTGAGTCGTATTGATTTATCTAGCCTGATCATCTAGGTTTATTGATATTGTTCATAGTGCTAGGATTTGGTAACTTCAGGTCGGAGTTCTTTATCTAGTAGCAAACACAAGTTTACATGAGCGGGTCGTAGTGTCTACTTGTGAATGAGAATTGATTGCATGCTTGTCTGACGAGTTTTCTGAATTGTATGTATCATGCTATATTCCTTTGCTTAATGCTTCTATTGAATTGAGTCTTGAAGGTCTTCCGATTTGCTTAATAGGAAGTTATATCATGGCGGGTTGCGCTGATATCTATGTCTAAACAGGAATAGGAACAACGATAGATTGCATAAATTAGAGGTATCTATGATCTACCTTACATGTCATTGTGTGGATATTTGTTAGGTGAAACGCTTTCCCAAATATATTACCACAACTCTTGCTACTTGTTACTCTTATTTATCGTTAGCTTTAGAACAACAACTCCCCCCCTTTGGTTCATTCGTTGGTAGTCATTAGGTGCTTAAGAATAGAATACTTGATTCTCTTGGGACTCGACCCTTGCTTTCCTGCTATACTAAGTTGGTTAGTTAGGTTTACTTAAATAGGTAAACAACGATTTTAGCCTTGTCAAATTTTGCACCGTTGTCGGGGAATCAGATTTTCTATTTTTGTGTGTTTAGTTGCTACCAACTTTTGTGTGGACCTGTTGCATGGTCCACACCCGTTCTACTAACTCACTTCTTGTTTCCTTTGACTCAGAAAATCGAAAGAACTCTCCGTCGAAACCGAAGAGAAACTCGTGAGATGGCTGTCGCACCATAGACCATGAGGCAGGTTACTGCCCCAAATCTGGCAGCACAACCACTAGCAATAACCTTCCTTGACTTGGGAGAAGGTGTGAATTTTGTACTGAAGGGTGGATTAATCCACGAGATGGTTGTCGCACCACAAACCATTGCATGAAACAGGAATTGTCGTTCAATTATGTAGGATTTGTATGTTAGTATCAACAGAACTGTGACAAAGAGTTGTCTAGTTCCTAGGCACAACGTAAATAATAGAACAAGTTATCAACGCAATTACTTAAGGTGGAAACCCTAGATAACCAAATAGTTATGTTTGGATGAAAACCACCCCTCTTTCGAGGATTGAAAAGGTCTACTTGTATATTCAATCACTAAGTTTAGAGAAGAACGAGATTACAAACTTATTGCTAAGTACTAACCTAGTTCCTATCAGAAACTCTCAGATGATAATACCAGTGAACTTACTTGATGTTCTTTTGCAAGAACAACTTCTCTCGTCTCTTGGTCTGATGCACTTCAAGCTTCGTCAAAATACATAAGTCTAAGAACATAAAGATCATCATATAAATAGAGGGAAGTATGTCGTATAAAGATATTCAAGAATATATTATACGTCAAACTACTTTCCTAATTAATGATAATCTCTATGACTTTCAAGTTAACTTAATTAACTCGAGATCTTCTAAATATCACATTGACCGATTACAACTAACTTTAGTAATATCCTAACAAGGTAAAGATCTTCTTGAAGGTCTTCACGGCTCGCCGCCCACGCTAGGGTTAGGAGTGACACGGATGTAACACAGTTCCCTCTATCTTCCCTTAATACTTAATCAACTTCAAATCTTCAATCTTTCCATCTGAAATATCAAAACAAACTATACCATAGTATATGCTAAGGTTGTCATCTTCAAAACATAGAGTAATAAAGGAAAGAAACTTATTGAGGAACCAGAGTTCCTTAGGTCCCTATTCCAACAATTTCCCCCTTTTTGATGATGACAAACTCATATAAGTGTAATCACACAGACAATAGGCAATATTGAATATAAGACTCAGGACAAAGATACTGAGACCAAACGCTTCAAAGAGTTCCCCCTTAACCTTTGAATATTCTAACAAGTTCCCCCTAAATATGATATCAGTCCTATTGGTTCCGAGATTTCAGAGTATATTCCCCCTTTTGACATCATCGAAAAGATATGAAGATAATATAAGGAACAATGATGCTAAAAATGAATATGCAAGACTCACAAGTCATAGAACACCAAAATATTATTATTTTTCATTTATGATCCCAAAGACAATTGTGACTCAGACAAACAAACACAAAAAAAATAACAAAATCATGAAGCAAAGAGAACAACAAGAACAGAAGGATTGATGTGCTGGGGAACCCTAGGGGAATTCAATGCCGACTACATCGGAGGAACTTCTAGAGAAACCCTATCCTCTCTTGGTAGTGAGAACGTCGGCGAGCTTGACGAAAGAAGAGCTGAAGTCACGAACAACAGCCGAAATTTCTCGCAGTTCCTCAACAATCTCTGAGGTGGCCTCCTCTTGATCATCTGCAGGAGCGGGTCGAGCAGGTATATTTCTGGAGGGCCTGGACTTCTTGGAGACAGTCTCTTCCACCTTGAGACTGTTGATGTAGGAGCCATCCATTTTGTGAGAGAACAACGTCTCTTCCTCTCCTGCCGGGTAAATGTCAAGTCTCTCCAAAAGAGCCTTGATGAGTGTTGAGAACGACAGTGAGTGGGATGGATGGCTATGACATGCCTGCAAATGATGCATGATGATCTTTGGCAGGTCAAGGAAATCCCCAGTGACAATTTTATCCATAAAGACATCATCGACAATCAGAACGGTGCTCCTCTTTTCTTGGCGAGGAACGACATTGTTTATCAGGAAGGCATGGAGCAGTTTCATGGATAGGGAGAGGAACCTTGTGTTGAATTCCTTGAGGGAAGGGTTCCCAAACACTGTCTTGGCAAGTTCGGTCTTCTTGATGGGCCAATGCTTTTTGTGGATAACAAAGAACCTAGTTCCTGTAGGGATGCCCAGAACAGAGGAGATCATTTTTGTTGAGATCTTGTAGAGCTTTCCCCGGATGTTGACCACAATATCCTGAGGATCCTCAACCTCGGACACTGTAGCAAAAGACATGGAGAAGTAGAAGGACCGAATTACCTCTTCATTGACGCGCTGAGAGGCTGTGAACAAGGTTTCCCAGCCTTGAGATGAGAGGAGAGCGCGGAAGGTAGCTACTTCAGCCAATTCTGAGTTCCAGAGCTCAGGGTCCATGAACAAGGGACCTAAGATTCTTCTCTCAGTGAAGCCTGGTTTGAGAGAAGTGGAGGCGGTGGCGAGGGAGTTGGAGGAGGAGATCGCCGGCTTAGCAGAGCAAGTGCGGGTGGCAACTGAGTTTGGTTTTGGTTTCGTAGCCTGGCGACCACCGTGAGTGGTGGTCTTTGTGATATGAGGCTCATCGTCGTCTGAGACCTCGCGCAGTCGTTTCAGAAAGGCGTTCCCAATGCTTTCCGGTTCCTTGACATCAGCCGCAGTCAATGGGTCGTCGTGAGAGTGGGGCGAGGAATGCTATTGGGATTTGATCGAGGAGTGGGTGGATGAGTCACTTTTTGTGGGATATTGGGCAGGTCTGTTTGAGCTTTCTGGAGGAGGAGGACATTTAGCTGGAGATGTGTATGGAATGATGGCCATGGCAATGGGGTCAAGGGAGGGTGTTTTGGTTTTGAGTGGTGAGGCTTGTTTGGAGGAGGAGGGCAGAGGATTGGAAGAGGATGTGGGAAGCTCTGCTGGTTTGACTTCCTCCGAAGGCAGAGTGGAGGATGATGGAGTTTCCTTCTCCACTTGTAGCACGAAGGCCTTGAATAGGGCCATCTGCTCGTCAATGAGAACCATGGGTTTGTTTTGTGCGGCCATGGGAGAGTTTGAGAGTTTAGGATTTGAGAGATTTGAGAGTCTGTGAGGAGGCGAGAGGAAGATAAGAGCAGGGGAGGGGAATTAGGGTTAGATCATCCCTTAAATAAGTTTCTCACGCAAGATCACAATAAAATCCTTCAAACGGTCACAAAGATCATAATAAACACCTTCCCCAATTATTGTTGTTCCAAATGATCACAAAATCCCAAATAACTCGACCAAATTTACCAAAATCATTGCAGCCCCAATGTTCATATTCTTACGATCAATTTTGACCACAAAATCAGTCATCATTGCCCTGTTACATCGGCACAAGGAACTAAGCACAAAAACAGAGTGTCAAACGGCTGCGCGTATTCCTGAGGCAGAGAAGCAAGCGGCAGAAAAGAGACTTTGGAGTTCCTTTCACAGTTCTGTTTCAGTAGTTGGCAGGGATGGGTTTGGATGCATTTGAGTGATAGGTAATAATATAAATCAAGAGTACACATCCAAACAATAAAATTTAGGGAGGGCCAATTTTTACACAGACATAAACAAGTTCCAGAGTGGTGCTAATATAAAAAGGATCATAGGAACAGTTTATGTAAGTCAAGCTAGGGAAGGCCTATAATCAATCTTCATTTCGGCTTATAATGTGGGTTCAAATAGATACGATTGATTATTTTGTGTTCAAAGAAGTACGATTTTGTCAAATAATCATGAGTGAAAGCAAAGTCCGTATATTATGCACGTCACAAAGATAATAACACATTTATAATGAATATGACTATAGAATCAAGGACCATGTGAGCATACAAAGAACCAGAAAAATCAATCAATCATTTACTAGTCAAGACAAGGAAATATACAAGGGAACTCAGAACCGCTATTCAATGGCAATCATACCCAGGAGTAACCTAAAGAATTCAAAAGGTTCTTTATTTAAGTCTTTAGTGAATATGTCAGCTATTTGGTCCTCAGTACGACAGTGTTCCATGAGAATGATACCCTTTTCCACATTATCTCTAAGAAAATGGTGCCTTATGTCAATATGTTTAGACTTAGAGTGAATGACAAGATTCTTAGATATACTAATGGTGCTAGTGTTATCACAAAGAATTTTTAGAGGACCATAGGACTTACCAAAGTCAGCAAGTAGTTGCTTGAGCCATAGAAGATTTGCACAACAAGCTGCAGCTGCGATGTATTCCGACTCAGTGGTGGAGAGGGAAATGGAGGGTTGCTTTTTAGATGCCCATGACACCAAGCATGGACCAAGGAACTGATCCATCCCGGAGGTACTTTTCCTGTTCTTGAGATATCCTGCATAGTCAGCATTAGTGTAGGATAATATTTCAAAATCATCACTTTTAGGATACCATAAGCACAAGTTCTCAGTTCCCTTAAGATATCGAAGGATACGCTTGACAGCAACCAGATGTTTGACTCTTGGATCTTCTTGGAATCGTGCACACAAGAACACGGAGTACATGATATCTGGGCGTCTGGTAGTCAGGTATAGAAGGGAACCAATCATTTGCCTGTAGAGATATTGATCTGCCTTGATGTCTGTGGGAACCAGCGTCAGTTTGGTGGTTGGAGAGATTGGAGTGAAGAATGGCTTTGTAGAGCTCATCTGAAATCTATCCAGGAGTTCTTTGACATACTTTTGCTGATGGATTTGGGTTCCTGTGGGAAGTTGATTTATTTGCAGTCCTAGAAAGAATGTGAGTTCCCCAATCATACTCATTTCGAATTCACTGCTCATGAGATCCTTGAACTTCTCAAAAAGGGACAGATTAGTGGAACCAAAGATAATATCATCGAAATAAACCTGGACAACCAGGATTTCTTCATTTTGTTCAAGAAGAAAGAGAGTTTTATCAATCAAACCTCTTCTGTATCCATTGGATATCAGGAACTGAGCTAACCTGTCATACCACACTCGTGGTGCTTGTTTGAGTCCATAGAGAGCTTTGTCGAGGAAGTATACATGATCGGGTCTGCTTTTGTCCTCAAGGCCAGGGGGCTGCTTGACATATACTTCTTCTTGAAGAAATCCATTTAAGAACACAGTCTTGACGTCCATTTGGAATAGCTTAAAACCCTTGTGTGTAGCAAAGACGATCATGAGACGAATGGCTTCCATTCGAGCAACTGGGGCAAAGGTCTCATCATAGTCAATACCTTCTTTTTGACATTACCCTTGGGTGACAAGTCTTGCTTTATTTCTGGTGACCATGCCCGAGTCGTCAAGTTTGTTTCGAAAGATCCATTTAGTTCCAATGTTAGTATCAAGGGAACTGTGACAAAGAGTTGTCCAGTTCCTAGGCACAACGGAAATAATAGAACAAGTTATTAACACAATTACTTAAGGTGAAAACCCTAGATAACCAAATAGTTATCTTTGGATGAAAATCACCCCTCTTTCGAGGATTGAAAAAGGTCTACTTGTATATTCAATAAGTGAGTTTAGAGAAGAACGAGATTACAAACTTATTGCTAAGTACTAACCTAGTTCCTATCAGAAACTCTCAGATGATAATACCAGTGAACTTACTTGATGTTCTTTTGCAAGAACAACTTCTCTCGTCTCTTAGTCTGATGCACTTCAAGCTTCGTCAAAATACATAAGTATAAGAACATAAAGATCATCATCTAAATAGAGGGAAGTCTATCGTATAAAGATATTCAAGAATATATTATACGTCAAACTACTTTCCTAATTAATGATAATCTCTATGGCTTTCAAGTTAACTTAATTAACTCGAGATCTTCTAAATATCGCATCGATAGATTACAACTAACTTTAGCAATATCCTAACAAGGTAAAGATCTTCTTGAAGATCTTCACGGCTCGCCGCCCACGCTAGGGTTAGGAGTGACACGGATGTAACACAGTTCCCTTTGTCTTCCCTTAACACTTCATCAGCTTCAAATCTTCAATCTTTTCATCTGAAATATCAAGACAAACTATACCATAGTATATGCTAAGTTTGTCATCTTCAAAACATATAGTTTTAGAGGAAAGGAACCTATTGAGGAACCAGAGTTCCTTAGGTCCCTATTCCAACAAGTTAGTTGATTGATCTAATGTATACCCCAAGGGGATAGTTGAAGATGTTCTTGTGATGGTTGATAATCTTATTTTTCCTGCGGATTTCTTTGTTTTAGACATGGATCATGACAAGCATGTAACCCCTATTCTGTTAGGTAAGCCATTTTTGAAAACTGCCCAAACTAAGATTTATGTAAGTACTGGAACCCTTACTATGGAATTTGATGGGGGAGAAGGTGGAGTATAATATCTATGATGCTATGAAACACCCCATTAATGACCATTCTCTTTGCTCTATTGATTTTATTGATCCTATTGTGCAAGATGTTTTTGATGTTGAGTATGAGGATAAGTTGCATGCTAGTTAAGAGGATGATGTGGTTGATCCACATATAGATTGTGTTCCATATGCTGACTCGCAGGAAATTGTGGCTGAATTGAATGGAAGAGGTAAGTCATCCTCTTATCCGTTAGGCAATCACCCCATGTTACTGACTACTCCGAGTGAGGAGCTTGTTCCTTCTGTTGTGCAGGTACCTAAGGTTGAATTGAAACAACTGCCCAATAACCTTAAGTATGCCTTTCTTGGGAAAGATGATATATTACCAGTGATTATTTCTAGCAATCTTTCCAAGGAACAAGAAGAGAAGTTGGTGAAGGTGCTAGAGGAGCACAAGACGGCTCTAGGATGGACTGTTGCAGACATCAAAGGGATTAGTCCCACAACATGTATGCATAGGATTTTGCTTGAGGAAGAAGCCAAGCTGTAACACCCCAAATTACATTGGGAATATTACCGCCAGTGATCCCAGAATTAATTGTCCAAAGTCACCCAAGGCTATACAGTATGCATCGCAAATACAAAATAGTAATTGAAATGGAATTATATTATTAAAATACTTAACCGAGTTTACAAATGCGGAAACGATTACATTAAAAATCATATTATATTACTTAATAGTATTACAAATGCGAAAGCTTTATATTGAAGACATAATTCTTAATGTTATTATAGAGATTACAGCGGAAGACTTAATTAAAATATTGAAATTACAGAATAGGTCTTAAACCCTATTACTAACCTCGAAATCTTAATCTTATAAATAGAAACTCTAAAACATTATCAGTTGCTTTCAACGTCGGGAACTTGATTCTTCACTTAAGAGAAACTACCATCTGATGTGCCGTATAGGGACGGATGACACCAGCCAACCATGCAAGGAAAGAAAACGGTTGGTTAGTCTAATGAAAGACTATGCAAGTGGAATTTATGTGAGGTTCTATGTGGTTATGCTAAGCTACTATCGTAGTCTCTCGAGTTAAAGCCGAAAGACGATATATAACTAAATACTTCCACTGAAGAGGGAGAATAGACCAGAAGATATGCAACAAGAAAATACCCGAAACGAAGGTGGGTATTATGGGAAGAAAATATGATTCATTTGGGAACGTTTTAAAAACATCACACACATTAGACTCCTTCGATGAATCGGGTCCGAACAACCTCACCTCATACGTATTGTGCGAATTCAGATTGAAAAGACTACCCTCTTAATTTAGAGGACGATCGGTTTCCAAGTTGTACTCCTCGCTCGAGGTTTAATAATTATGTGCTCGCAACACTTATCTTATTTACTTTTCACACCACACATTATCTTAAAGTTTTTAACACATTCTCGACTCAACGAGATTAACACAGGAAGACATTACCGTCCAACCCAATTGCACTAGCAAGGTGCTTAAACACCTCTTATCCTTAACGAGTGGATAAGAAGAAATGATCATGATCTTAAAACATTATTAACATACTATTATACCTCGCAAGGCTATAATATCCTTGCACACACGTGCTTATTAAATTAACATTAACGACTATACTTAAGTCCACACATAGCACACAAAGGCCACACACACGCCGTCCTTAAGACGTTAATAAACCTAGTATTTATAACTAAATATAGGTATTGAAAATATCTAACAACCTAGATATGAAAAACATTTAGCACACAATTGTTCCCAAACAATTAATTAGGTTTTAGAAATTACCCAATTATTCAACAATTAATTTCAATATTAATTGTCGGTTAAATATGCAAAGAGAAGAGAAAGCAAGAGCGAACCGTCACTTGCCTGAAATGAAAGGCGACGAACGGATTAAAGACGGAGTTGAGAGCCTTGTCAACGAACTCGACCTTCAAGAATTGATCCACTTCATCTTATTGATTTGGATAGACAAAGAGGAACGAATAAAAAAGAAGCTTGTCCCAACATCTGTACAGCACCTCCGTCTCATAAATGGACAACAACAACACAAACAAGAGACGAAAGAAATGGAACACGGATGAACAAGACCGCAGCAAATTGGAGGACAACGACTAAAACTTCAGCTGGCTCGTTTGGGCTCATACGGAGTCGGAATTGAGCACCGTCAGCGGCTACGGCTTCGTATCGTCAAGGGATTAATATTGGACTCAAGAACTACAGGAAATGATCATTTAAATCTTTGGGAAAAGACCATAACAGAAACAGGTCGGGAAAAACAGAGCACAAAACTGTGCTGAGTTCAAAAGGTTCGTACGGGCTCAATCGGAAACCAAATCGAGTGAGGCCGGTGGCTACGGATTCTTATTGATACTGGATACATAATAGGCTCACGAAGTTTGGAAAAAGATAGAGTAATGAAGTGGGGGAAATCCATAACAAACAGCTTCGGAAAACAGAGCTAACGAAGAGTTTTGGGGTTTGTTTGGATAAATTGGATCCGAAACTTGAAGAATGTGCTTATATTTATAGGGGTTTTATAGCCTTGATCACCACGCACAAGATCCACATCTTTTCTTGCTGAAATTGATTGAAATCGAATCGAATTTTAAAGATTTCAAATCAAAACCCTAAAACGCGTCTAACAAGATTACGGATGAATCTGGGCCCTTTTGCAACCAAATTCAACTGGATAAAAGATGAATTACATAAGTTAAGTTGACTAGAGTATCCTAGATATTATGGAATCGAATTCCGATCAAAAACGAGTTCGAATTTCGAAGCATAAAAACTTATATTTTTGTTAATTACAATCGACCACCCTATTATTTGGTCGACTTACAAATAATTCCCAACCTTTTTAAGTTGTGGAAAAAATGTCCTTAACGGTTCTAAGAAATAATAGATATTACCCAAACTTTAAAGATAACTCATAATAATTATTTTAACACTAAATTGAATAATACTTAGCTTAAAATAATTTAATTAATATTGTTAAACCATATTTAAACCTTAACATTAAATTGTTAATCTGATTTAAATATTCTAGGTTATATATCATAAGCTTCAATATATGTGTGACATCACATACTCGTACAACTTTATGTAACAAGTTTTATATCATCTCATAATTATAAGAAAAATTATTTATATGGGAAAATTACCAAAATACCCTTATTGAAAATGGGGATATTACACAAGCCGTCTAGACAACCACAACGGAGACTGAATCCACCAATGATGGACGTTGTGAAAAAGGAAGTCCTGAAACTCCTTCAAGCAGGAATGATTTTTCCTATCTCTGACAGCAAGTGGGTGAGCCCTACACAGGTCGTTCCTAAGAAGGGAGGCATTACAGTCGTGTAGAATCAACAAGGAGAGTTAGTTCCTACACGACTGACCACAGGATGGAGGGTATGCATTGACTGTCGTAAGCTGAATGCGGTGACTCGAAAAGAACCATTTCCCTCTACCCTTCATTGACCAAATGCTTGAGAGGCTTGCTGGACATTCCTACTATTGCTTCCTAGATGGGTACTCAGGATACTTCCAAGTACCTATAGAACCAGAGGACCAAGAGAAAACGACCTTTACATGTCCTTTTGGCACTTTTGCATATCACAGGATGCCATTTGGATTGTGTAACGGACCCGGTACATTCCAAAGGTGTATGGTAAGTATATTTTTTGAGTATATTGAGGACTTTATTGAGGTGTTTATGGATGACTTTACAGTTCATGGTGATGGTTATGATGCATGTTTAGACCACTTAACACTTGTGCTTAAAAGATGTGTAGAAACCAACTTGTTTCTAAATTCTGAAAAAGTGTCATTTCATGGTTCAACAAGGCATGTTTCTAGGGCATATAGTTTCATTTAAGGGTATTGAGGTCGATAAGGCAAAGATTGACATAATTCAGTCTTTGCCTTATCCTACTAATGTTCGTGAAGTTCGTTCTTGCTTAGGCCATGCAGGTTTCTACCGACGGTTTATCAAGGACTTTTCTAAGATCTCATCCCCTTTGTGTGAATTTCTGAAAAAAGAGGTGAATTTTGAGTTGAATGATGAGTGCAAATAGGCATTTGATGATTTGAAATCCCGCCTCACTAGTGCACCAATTATCCAAGCACCAGATTGGTCTATTCCTTTTGAGATCATGAGTGATGCTAGTGACAGTAGGAGCTGTTCTTGGACAAAAGGAGGCGAGAGCCTCCCATGTGATTCATTATGCTTCCATGACGCTGAATGGAGCTCAGAGGAACTACTCCACCACTGAAAAGGAGTTGCTAGCTATTGTGTTTGCTCTAGAGAAGTTTAGACAGTATTTGCTAGGTACCAAATTGATAATCTACACAGATCATGCAGCTCTTCATTATCTCTTGATGAAGAAAGAGGACAAACATAGATTGATTCGGTGGATACTACTTTTGAGTTAGTTTGATGTGGAAATCAGACATAAGAAAGGAGCTGAGAACTTGGTAGTTGATCATCTGAGCAGAATCGTTCAAGAAAAAGGAGCCCCAGAGAAAATTGGACAGATACAAGCATAATTCCCGGATGAAAATCTTTGTTTCGTGAAAACAGAAGCAAATCCGCGCCCACGGCAAAATATTTGCGCCCGCGGCACAACAAAAGTCGCTTTCGTATGCTTGGTGAACTTCTCCGCGGACTGTCCGCCAAACAACAATCCACGACCCCAGCTTCATATCCGCGCTCACGGCTCTTTGTCTGAGACAAATCTCTCGTCTGAAACAGAGGCTAATCTCTTCGGACTTCATTCCCTCCAGCCATGGTTTGCAGATCTCGTATATTATTTGGTTAGAGAAGAGTTCCCGCCAAACTTCACTAGAACTCAGAAAGACAAGATCAAACGGGAAGCTCGACTCTATGTGTGGGATCATCCATATCTTTGGAGGCATTGTGTAGACCAAGTAATCCGACGATGTCTCCCAGATAATGAGGTACAATCTGTCTTAACTTTTTGTCATTCTTCTGCATGTGGGGGGCATTTCGGTGCCAATAAAACAATGAGGAAGGTATTGGACTCAGGATTATATTGGTCACACGTCTTTCGGGATGCTTATGCCTTTTGTAAAGCCTGTGATCGATGTCAAAGGGTCGGGAGCATATCTCGTTTACATGAGATGCCGCAATCCTCACTAATCTATTGCGAGATTTTTGATGTCTGGGGCATTGATTTCATGGGTCCTTTTCCTAGTTCGTTTGGGAACCTATATATTTCGCTTGCGGTGGACTACATTTCCATATGGGTGGAAGCAAAGGCCACCAAGACTAATGATTCGCGAGTGGTAGCAGGTTTCTTGAAAGAGAACATCTTTTCTAGATTTGGGATCCCTAGAGCCTTGATAAGTGATAAGGGAACTCATTTCTGCAACAAAACGGTGACTGCAATGCTGAAAAAATATGGTGTCACCCAGCAAGTCTCCACTGCCTACCACCCACAAACAAATGGGCAAGCTGAAGTTTGAAACAGAGAAATCAAAACCATCCTTGAGAAGACTGTAGCCCCGAATAGGAAGGATTGGAGCTTGAGGTTAGATGATGCTTTGTGGGCATATCGTACAACCTACAAAACTCCGATAGGGATGTCCCCTTACAGATTGGTTTTTGGAAAAGCTTGTCATTTCCCGGTGGAACTTGATCACAAGGCGTTATGGGTTGTAAAGAAGTGCAACTTGCAAATGGATGAAGTTGGAGAATTTAGGAAATTGCAAGTGCAAGAGCTAGAGGAAATAAGACTTGATGCATATGACAATGCAATGATCTACAAAGAGAAGACCAAAGCTTGGCACGATAAGAACATTTAGAGAAAGGAATTCAAAGCAGGTGACAAAGTCATAGTTTTTCAATCTCGTCTGAAGTTGTTTCCTGGGAAGCTCAGGTCTAGATGGTCAGGACCATATATTGTTGCTCGCATCTTTCCACACGGAGCAGTGGAGTTATATGAGCCATCTTATCATACGTCATTCAAAGTGAATGGTCAAAGGCTAAAGCTCTACCATGAGGGGTTCAACCTTAACCCGATAGACGAGGTGACTCTTACACCTCCCACTGAAGAGTTAATGGGCTTAGAGTCGAGCCAACGACAATAAACAAGGCGCTGCTCGGGAGGCAACCCGAGGTGATAGATTTTTCCTTCCTATTACTTTTTATTTTATTTCTGTTCTGTTTGCCAACTAAATTGCAGAGAAGTGGACGAGCAAAGCCAGATCCGCGCCTGCGGCCCAGAATCCGTGCCCGAGGCATAGCCACTGTAAGTCTTCTTTCTCTCGGGAAAAAATAGAAAAAATAGAAAAAAAAAACAGAAAATGAAAAAAAACAAAAGATGCCGAAAAAAAAAAATGGCACACAAATAATATCAGCAACCTTTTTTTTCCCATCCTTCCCCATCACTTTCCATTACCAAAAAACCCTAGCCCCAAAATCACATAATATCCCCACACCCCACCACCACACTCTGACCCGCTGCTCGGCCGCTGCTCACCCGTGCCACCACCAGACGCGCCGCCACCAGCCGCTCCCCGCTGCTCCACACACACCACCACCAAACATCCCTCCTCCGACCACATTTCACCGCCAACCACCTTATCATCTTCCCCGTTCCACCGGAGCACCGACGCTAGCGAAATCGTCCAGGCGATTTGGAGATCCGCGACCGAGCCGCGACCCACCACCCGCGGCAGACCCGCGACCTTCGATTGTAGAACCCTCAGATCGATATCCGCGGACAAGATGCGACCCACCACCCGCGGCCGACACTAGTACAAAAATGGTCTTTTACCACGGCAGATATACCCCGGTTCCACATCTACCGTGGTATTTAGACAACTTTGATATATTTACCTCGGTTATCTGACTAACCGTGGTATTTATTTGGTCAAAATGCCCCTGGTGTTTGTGAACGTTTGTATATTGACACGGTTCTGAAGATAACTGTGGTAATTTAAAGAGAAAATTACCCCGGTCTTTTAATAATCTCTTAGTTACCACAGTTTTGCAGATAACCGTGGTAATGATGTGTGACATTTTACCCCTTTTTATGTAGTTAGGGATGTGTTTGGATAGATATCCATAATGTATTTTAATGCATTATGAAAGTAATAATGCATTAAAATTAAAAACTGTGTTTGGTTGTGTAAAATTTTAAAATGTATTATTCTTGAATATTAACACCGAAAAGAGTTAAGAAATTAGAAAGGTTTCAGAAATAGACAACGGAAGACCTTAATACACTTATGTTGTCAAACACACTCAAACATTTAATAACTTTCATTTAACGCATATTAAAATTTAATGCAAAATAATGCATTATTGATTTAATGCTTGGAATCCAAACGCACCCTAGGATTGTTTACCTCGGTTCGAAAAACAACCGTCCTAGTTAAGGCCTTTTGTTAACCTTGTAATCAGTTGACAATGTTAATTCTCTTCTTATATTTGCCCAGCTGTCCAACACATAAGTTACTATTTTATTTTCGGTTTTTCTAACGTATGCCCTTGAAAATCGGTATTTTACTCATTTTCACAATATACGAACTTAGTTCATTTTCCCCAAATTTTAGGTTTACAACACCGCTTCTCCGGTTCTTCATCTCTCCATTGGAGATGATTTGTCGCTTGCCGCTCTTCGTCGCCCGGCACCATCATTCCCACATCAAACAAGCCTCTATCTAGGGCGTGCTCTGTTTTGACGCTGGAGGCAATTAGTAGTTGTGTTTATTATCGAATTGGCAGTGTATTTCGAGCAAGACGTGAAGTTGGACGATGAACCAATTAGCTGATCCAATTTGAAGAGGATTGTTTGTGCAAAGTTCAAGTCAAAGCCTTCCTTCACTAGACAAGGTTAGGGTTTTAATTAGGTCTGTCATTTGATGATTCATTGTTTTGTGGATAACAATTTTCTTTGATTATGATTTTGATTGCTTGGGAGAAAAATGGCTGACTTTATGAATTTCTTCTTTTTTAATTGTTTATATAGTAGATCACTTCATCATCTGCTGTTGAATTTTTACTCATAATGAGTTCTCATGTCTCCGAAAACATGCTATCACAACCTTATATTTCTATATCAAAATTAGCCATATGTGGATATATAGTATCTCATGTACATACATATATATTGAATCCAGAGTTTTGTGTACATGTATTCTCATTGAGTTGACCACATATATGTCTATGAATGTGGAGAGTTGAATTAAAATGGAGGTTATGCACAGTGGGGCAAATGCAGAAGGTAGGTGGTTTCATTAATAGGGCCCTAGGAAGAAATAAAAGCAAAGATTGTTGAGCCTTACCTTTGGGCGACTGATTTTCCAGGGATGCATACCTTTATAGAGAATGATAAGCTTCCAGTGATCGTGATCAACATTAATAGATTATTATAGTACTTACTATTTGACACACTCATTTTCTTTATTTAGCACACCCGGAGATTCGTCACGAATGTATTACAGCTGATCTTCGTCACGAAGGTATTACAGCTGATCTTCGTCACGAAGGTATTACATAATAGATTCGTCACGAAGGTAAACGGGAGTTCCGTCACGAAGGTAAACAAGAGATTCGTGACGAAGGTAAACAAGAGATTTGTGACGAAGGTAAAAAAAAAATTTAATTTTTTTTCAGATTCTTGTAGAGAATTTCAATACGAGTCCGTGCATATAAAATACGTCCAAAACGGACATCGTTTGCCCTTCCAAAAGCCTCCAAAACAAAATAGTCGCATGCGTTAAGTTCGTAAAACAAAAACTTATATAAATTTATTAATTGTATAATATAATTATTTATTATAGTTAAAAATCATGCAATTAAAATTATGTATTATAATTATATATTATCATTTAATATCACTAATTTATTACTTACAATTTACAAAGTATAATTATGCATTATATTTAAATATTACGAACTTAACGGAAACGACTGTTTTGTTTTTAGGGCTTTTGATAGGGCAAACGATGTCCGTTTTGAACATATTTTATATGCATGGACTCGTATTGAAATTCTCTACAAGAATCTGAAAAAAAATTTAAAAAAATATTTTACCTTCGTCACGAATCTCTTGTTTACCTTCGTCACGAATCTCTTGTTTACCTTCGTGACGGAACTCCCGTTTACCTTCGTGACGAATCTATTATGTAATACCTTCGTGACGAAGATCAGTTGTAATACCTTCGTGACGAATCTCCGGGTGTGCTAAATAAAGAAAATGGGTGTGTCAAATAAAGACTTTGTTATTATATGCATATGGAGGAGCTAGCATCATTGTCAAAACAGTAAAAAATTTGAAGTATGTGTATGCATGTGCATATATATCTTCATTCTGCATATGCTTATATATATGTTATACTTCGTAGAATATGTGCTTTTGAATTGAATCTAGCAATTTGATTCAATTTTCGTCAGCGTAATACTCCTTCCGTCCCTTAATATAAGGCCTATTTCCGTTTTTGGCATCCCAAAAAATACTTTCCATTTCAATTCTTTCCTTTTCTAGGCTTGCTATAAAATTCAACGTGAAAACAACTCTTGGTTCCAAGTCCATATATATAGGACTTCTAACTAGGGTTACCAAATATAATAACTTGCTAATGCTAAAGATAGTAAGTAATGAGAAAGACTTTAAAAACAATAGAAAACAGTTCTAGGACGGACGCCTAAGTCTAGGACGTCCCTTCAGTGCAAGTTGTCCTTGGTATCATGCTGGATCTTAGGACGTGTAGGTCTAGGACGTCTCTTCACTATAAGTAGCCATTGATAACATGACGTAGGATGGTGTGTGATTGGAAGATGCTCCATTTCTTGCAAATGCCTTAGCGACAATGCTCGTAATTGCTTGGGCAATGGATTTGGCACGTGCTCTCGTAATTGGTCCGTTGGAACGAACACTCAACATCTCTTCCTCTTGTGCCTTTGTCAATGTCAAGGGGTGTCCCACATCAGTCTCGGTGTGAAGAAAAACACAAAGAGCAAGAAAATAGGGTGTCCATTTCATTTGAAGCATATGGAGAGCCGTATTGAAGACAATTGAATAGTAATTGTTGTTTGAGGTTTGCACAACTTACCTATTGGAGATACTTTGGTCGGGAATGCATTTGTTGGGAGACCCACCCATGATCAGAAGAAAATTGTTCGTGAGATGATACTTTCTTACTGTTCTCCAAATCAGATTTACACTGAGCTAAACAAGGATCCGGAAGCTGCACAAAGAAGAGACAAGTGTACAATTTGGTAAAAGATATAAGGGAAGAAGAAATGGAAGGAAGAACTGTTGTTCAAAAATTCTTCCACAAATACAAAGAGAACAACTACTTCATGGAGTATAGGCCAAGTGCAAAAAGTCCTTCGATAATAGGCGACTTGTTCTTTGCTAGCCATGAATCAATGAAGCTCTTAAAGGCATTTCCATATGTTCTTATGTTGGATTCGACTTATAGCACGAACAAGTAAGTATTTATCATGATTTTTTTATCAATCGGATTTTTAATTCATTTAAAATTTAATATATATGGTAAAAAAATACTCACACGTGACGCAAGCACACCACCCCTCGCATTACGCGAGAAATGTACTTGGTCGAACGTCCTGGACGCTCCATTACCTAAAACAATACAAAGCAAAATCAATATAAAAACGAATGTAGAAACAAAAAAAACATAATATACAATGCAGAATGCACATGTTCTGCAGAAGAGGGAATTGCCCATTTTTTGCACATTCTCGCGTAACACGAGAGACCAACTGGGTCTCTGTGTATGCAGAAAATGGGCAAATCCTCGCGCAACGCGAGGGACACACTTCTCGCGTTGCACTTCTCCGGTGATTTCCTTCACTCTGGGTAGTTCCCGACGACATTTCAACATAAATTCAATATTTTATCACAAAAGCTTATCAATTTAAGTAAATTCCTAAATCAACATCAAAACCCTAAATAAAATCAAAACACTATCAAAACCATAACCCTAATGCATTTGTATCTATTCAATATCAAAAAAAAAAACATTCACTCATCAACCATAATAAAAAGACTATCATCTTTCATCCATTCCAAACAACCTAATTCTATATAAAACAATTTCTATATCAACATTCAATAACAAAACATCATATAATATGCAATTTCATACACAAACAACATATATTCATCTAGAATCATCATTACAAAGCATAAAACAATAAAAAAAACATACCTTAATTGAAGATTAGTGTTGGAAAGAGAAAGATGAAGTGAGTTCTTGGCGAGAGATAGTAAAAACGCGGCGGTAAAAAGTGTTAAAATGGGCCGAATTAGGGTTTTCATGTATTTATAGGAAGTAATCTCTAGCGTTACGCGAAAATGTCTCCCTCGCATAACACAAGAAGACAAACAGTATTTAGAAAAAGAACCGGACGTTATTTAGTAAGGCTCTATATAATCGGCATACATTTACAAAGTCTTTATTTGGCACACCCTAAAAGTTTATTTAACACACCCATACATTCGTCACGAAGGTATTTGGTCAGACATTCGTCACGAAGGTATATGGCCAGACATCCGTCACGAAGGTTCGAAGGACATCCGTCACGAAGGTATTGGGGAGATCCGTCACGAAGGTATTGAGGAGATCCGTCACGAAGGTAGTGGGGAGATCCGTGACGAATCTTTTTTTTTTAAATAAAAAATTCAGAATCTTGTAGAGAATTTCAATACGAGTCCGTGCATATAAAATACGTCCAAAACGGACATCGTTTGCCCTTCCAAAATCCCTAAAACAAAACAGTCGTTTTTGTTAAGTTCGTAATATTTAAACATAATGCATAATTATACTTTATAAGTAATAAACTAGTGATATTAAATGATAATATACAATTATGGTATATAAATTTAATTGCATGATTTTTAACTATAATTAATAATTATATTATACAAATACTAAATTTATATAAGTTTTTGCTTTTACGAACTTAACGCATGCGACTATTTTGTTTTGGAGGCTTTTGGAAGGGCAAACGATGTCCGTTTTGGACGTATTTTATATGCACGGACTCGTATTGAAATTCTCTACAAGATTCTGATTTTTTTTAAAAAAAAAAAAGATTCGTCACGGATCTCTCCAATACCTTCGCGACGGATCTCCCCAATACCTTCGTGACGGATGTCCTTTGAACCTTGGTGACGAATGTCTGGCCATATACGTTCGTGGCGAATGTCTGACCAAATACATTCGTGACGAATGTACGAATGTGTTAAATAAACTTTTAGGGTGTGTCAAATAGTAAGCCCCATTTACAAAGACTGATATGAAAACTACCGTTCTCGTGGATGTGTACACATGAAGTCTCTCATAGAATAATTGGGCTTAAACTAATACATTTGACCACAATACAATAAATGGGCTTACAAGTTTTAGCCCATTCATGTGGCATTTGGGATGGCTTCGCTTTAGTCGTGCCCACCAATCCCACCATAAAATGACCCGATTATGTCAAAATCGGTACGTACGGTGCCAGCGTATTTACACTGTATAATCAGCCATTTTAAACGTTTTTCAGAATTGTGTGTCAGTGTATATAATAACCACCACAATAATAGAACATACTTCTTCCGTCCCGGTATATAATTCCTGTTTCATTTTTGACACTATTCACTTTTTAATACATTTTGTCGTATAACTTTTAATATGTAAGAATAAACATAGTTATATGGGGTCTTGTTTGATTCGTCTTGATGAGTACTTTAACATATCAAAATTTTAAAATTTTTTATTAACATATAGTTAGAGATATTAACGATACAAAACGTGTCTCGGCAAATGTGAAAAGTGAAAGAGGAATTATATTATGGGACGGAGGGAGTACAATATTACTACGGCTATAACAAATTAACGATAATGAAAGTTTACTATAATTGTAATAACATTATATACACAAGTTTACTACGGTTGTAACAATATTACTACATAGACATTTACTACTGTTGTAACAAGATTACTACATACACATTTACTACGGTTGTAACAAGATTACTACACACACATATACTATGGTTATAACAAGATTACTACATACACATTTACTACGGGTGTCACATTTACTACGGTTTTTAATGAGGATAAAAAATTTGCATTTTTACTACAGTTACTTATTTACTACGGTTTGAAAAACTGTAGTAAATATGAGAACCGAGTAAAAAGATAACCGTAGTAAACAGAAAGATTACAACCATTTTTGCTAAGGTTCTGAACCTTAGTAAAATATGCATTTAACCCGTAGTAAAATTGACATTTTGTACTAGTGTATATTCTAAAATTTATAAACCTTAATTTTTAGCTATGTGAACCTATAATTTTAAGTGTTTGAACCTTTGAAAAATTTGTGACCTCATTTATACAGTTGTGAACCTTCAATTGTTTGCGTTGTGAATCTTTTCTTTTTTTCATGAACCTTGTTTGACTTGCTTTTTGAATTTTCATCATATTCCTTCTTAGTATCGTCCGTGAACCTCGATGTATAATTTCATGAACCTACAATTATGCTGCTATGAACCTAATCATTTTCTATCGAATTTTTGTTCCAAGTTAATGAGATTTTCTTATATGTATTCATCAATTTTAACTTGTTGGTTCATCAGTTTTTTCTTATGGGTTCATGAAATATTCCATGCGAGTTCATAATTTTTAACTTGCAGGTTCATTAGTTTTGTTTTATGTGTTCATGAGATTTTTCATGTCAGTTCATCAAGATTAGTTTGCATGTTCATTAGTTTGTTTTCTTATTTTTCTTATATATTTTAATATCTATGTTCATGAGTTTTAATTTGTAAGATATTTTGCATTTTTCATGTACCTGTAATACAATTTGCATGAACCTATTTTATATTTTTCATGAACCTTCAAGCCAATTCAGTTGAAATTTGCTATAAGTTCACATACTTTATGTTTACAAGCATAATAGGTAGCAAGATATTTGACGTAAATTTGTCATACATTTTTTATGAAGCTGCAACACATTTAACATATTTAACATGAGCTTGTCGGGCATTTTTCATGAACCTACAACACATTCATCACAAAAGTGTTGTATATTTTTCATGAACCTAGAACACAATCGACATGAACCTATTGTACAATTTTCATAACATGCAATACATTCGATGTGAACCTATCGTACATAAGTTCATAGATTCAAAGGTTCACATGTTTATAGGTTCACAAGTTGTCATGCATAAAAGTCAAATTATTTATTTATTGTAAGCTCACATGCTCACATATTCATAGGTTCACGAGTTCACACGTGTACAAATCAAGTATTGAACAAGCGAGAGAAAAAAATCAGTAAATTTATGAACCTTTATAGTGAACTTACAAAAATAACGTATTTATCTAAAATATATATTTATGAACGTATGAGTTTTTTTAAGAAACAGTAAAAAAAATTCCCTCTACTAGAGTCTCTTTAGTTTCCGTCACGAAGAAACCGAGGACTTCCGTCACAAAGAAACTGAGGAGTTTCGTAAAGAATCAATTTATTTTTAATAAAAAATTCATAATCTTGTAGAGAATTTCAATACGAGTCCGTGCATATAAAATACGTCCAAAACGGACATCGTTTGCCCTTCCAAAAGCCTCCAAAACAAAATAGTCGCATACGTTAAGTTCGTAAAAACAAAAACTTATATAAATTTAGTATTTGTATAATATAATTATTTATTATAGTTAAAAATCATGTAATTAAATTTATATACTATAATTATATATTATCATTTAATATCACTAATGTATTACTTATAAATTAGATCTCTTCCATTAAAGAAAAGGCCCAAAACCAAAAAAAGATGCCACGGTCATAGTAAAAAGTTGAATGTGTCCGAGTAAAAAACAAACCCACGTTCCAAAAATTAACGGACCACGTTAAAAAATTAATGAATCACGATCCAAAAATTAACGAACCACGTTCCAAAAATCAACGATCCCATATTTTTGTGATTCTTGGGCGAATCTCGTCACTTTGTTTTCCTTTATATTGGCTTTGCCATCTTCATTTGTAAGCACGCTTAGTTGATTTAATCTAGATATGGGCGTCACCTTCCTTCGGGCTCTAACTTCGAACCTCCTTCATCATAGGCTCTAATCCCTTCGTCTTCATCCCTAGCCTCATAAGTTTTTATAGCTTCTAACCTCTTTCGTCTACATCTCCAACCAAAAGTTCACTTGTTTGAATATCCCTCAATCGACATCTTCGAAACATCCACCAAATCCAGTTTGTTAAAGCCCAATCAACATCCATATCCCAATTCGGCGAACCTCTCGCCGTCTATACCAAAACTTCTGCTGCCATCTCGACCCTCGAGCCACAAAAGACATCCCCAAGACACTTACTCGATCATCAACCAAAGATCCTCGAGCACCATTGACCTTCCTGGAGACCAATGGCGCATCAATATCAAGTAGCAGATTTGAGCATTCATTCAGTTGCTAACCCAATCGATTCCCGAGAAAGGAGAGAGATTACTTACTAAGCAGCAATGACCTTAATTCGTGTCGCTGAACCCTAATTTGCATAATTGTATGGATTTGGATTTAGGAAGGAAGAGAGACTGTCGAGCATTAACAAAGTCAGTGTGAGTGTGTTCGAGTTTCAATTCGTCTCAAGATCGAATGAAAATGAGCTTGATATCAAACATCATGATGGAGGACATGCAAGAAGATATTCCAAACCCTAATTTGGGAGCTCATCGGTACCAAGTGCCAGAAGATCCTAATGCTGTTGACGAGGAGTTTGTTCGTGGTTTGCAGAGTAATCTGCAGTAACTGGTGTTCCTAGGCCTGGTCATTCGAGAAACCACTGGACCTCCTGATCAAGTTGGTATTGCCAATAGGTTCAAGTATGCATGCAAGCCTTGCAAAGGCGACATACAGTTTTTCCATATTGGTAACTGCTGGACAATCTTTTACCTCTCAAATAATTTATGAGAACAGGCCCTACAAAATAGGTGAAAAGATTGTTGTGGTTAGACCTTTTGATCTTAACTTTAGCTTGAGTTTCCAAGTTATGACAGATATAGATGTGTGGATGCGCATTCCACTCCTGCCTTTCTACATGGCTAACACAGATGGTTTCAACCACATCGTCCGGAGGAACAAGTTGGGAAGGCTGATCAAGGTAGACGATACAAACAACATGAGGCCAAAAACAAAGTTCATGAGAGCCCTTATTTCTGTTCCTGTTGGTGCTTCAATTGATCTTGAGGAATATATCCAGTTTCGACACCATGATAACTCTCTGCTGACTCTTCGAGTTTATTATGAAGGTTTCTCTAAAGGTTGTGGGTGTTGCACTTCCTTGCTGCACTCATATGAAGATTGTCCTCTTATGAATCACCCCTCTGATGAACCACCGGTCAACATAAACTCTAGAGTCCCTAATGCTTTGAATGCTTACATGGCTTATGCTAACTCTATGCATCCTCATTTTTCTACTGTCCTTAATACCAGAATCGATAGAGCTCCAGCCCAACCAGTGCCACAAATCCGTCTTGGACATGCACCACCCCAGTACACAAACCGTAGAGTTACCACTCCAGCTTTTCCAAACCCACAAATGCACTATCAGCCTCAAGCCTTTACTACTAATGTTGGCACAGTGGATATCCCTATAGCTCCACAAGTTTACCCGGGTTTGTCCATGGTGTATACCCAGCCTCAAATGCATGTTCCTGGAATGAATAGAGATATCTACCAGAACAAGGAAGTGATTGATGAGTCCTCATTCCACTCTGCTGCAAAAGATCCATCCAACAACACTATCAATAGAAAGCTCGGGGCTATCGTGATCAAATCTGGGGAAGACAATCAAGGCAATGCTAGGGCTGCTCAGCAAGAAGGTAATTCCTCTCCTGACGATTCCCAGTCTTCGACCACAAGGAAGAGAAAGAATATGGACAAGGGGAAGGGGAAGATGATGGAATGATAAGGCTATATATGCAC
The DNA here is from genome assembly GCA_029168935.1 of Oxyria digyna. Lineage (NCBI taxonomy): Eukaryota > Viridiplantae > Streptophyta > Magnoliopsida > Caryophyllales > Polygonaceae > Oxyria > Oxyria digyna. The sequence goes on from JAPVLV010000013.1 coordinate 27,446,390, forward strand.
TGGAGTACCGAAGAAGGACATCAAAACATTACATCTGCTAGACTACATTTTGGTATTTGTTGCCTAAGTTTTAATATCTTTTCAGGAAGCAACCAGCTTTTGTTACTGCTTTTTAAGTTTCGGTGTTTTTATGTTAAGTTGAGGACTAGTAGTTTTATGGTGCTATCAGTATGTTTAAGAAGATTAAATAAGGCCAGTAGTACTGCTTATAAATGGCCATTTGATGTAATGAACTTATGGTGGTGCTCCAGTAATATTATAAGACTATGCTTAATCTATAAGATGTATTTGATTGTGTGTGTCTGTGAAAGCTTATTCTTGAACACTAATAAGGTATTCATAGACATAGGACCTGCTTTACAATATATCCATTCGTCGGTAATTAACCTCGGACTTTTTGTTATAGGTACAGTTTTACAAAACCCTTATGACTACTCTAATATCTTCCGTAAACATAGATATATTAGGGCTTTCAATCTTCCAAAGCTGGTCACATTTACTTATTATACTAACAATCTTTATAAGTTAAATTTCAAATACAATAATTTTGTTCTAATATGGTTCGATCACACTCCCTTAATTGTGGTAGAGAGCCTGATTTTAAAATTATTCTTAGGTCTTGGTTTAAAATGGATCCCACAAATCTTTCATGTTATTTCACATCAGTATTTGAATAAGAATGATAATAAGATCAGGGCTGATGTCACTGTGGTAGGGCTTAGGTCATTCTATAATAGGGATATGTTTTATGAGTTTATAAACAATTTTTTGTAAGAATTATAAACATTTACCACATTATCTTCTAAATGTTCTTTTAGTACGATCGTGGATCAATACATGAATATGAATTTGATGTTAATTCCATTCAACAATATCAAAATTCTCTTTTCTCGAATTTGTTATATACGAGACTTATATCTTCCTAATGGGTATGACTATCTCCCTCGAGTTTGAGTTAAAACTTTTTGGAATAGTAATTTGAATAAATTTATTAATAATAAATATGAATATAGCTTATTGTAATTGTAGAGGGGTCAGGAGACCCCATTTCTAGATTGAGATTTCTTATATGAGGAAAAATCATGCTTTAGATATGTTATGTTTAGCTGAAACAAAATATAATGAAATTCCCGGCAATCAATTTCTAGCAAATATTGGCTTCAAAAAAGTTATCATTTCTCCGGCAGATGGGACAAAAGGGGGCATTTTGCTTCTGTATACAAATTTTGTTAAAGTAAATTATTTCAACATTTTGTATAATGATAATAATGTCATTATATTACGATATAATGAACCTTCTAAAGAATTTAATATCATTTTTATCTATGCCCCTAGTAGAGAAATTCAAAAACAAGACTACTGGAACTTTATATCTCAAATTATCAACGCCCACACTGAACCCTTTCTCATTATGGGAGATTTTAATGATATTTTAACCCCACAGGATAAATATGGGGGCATTCCGGTTAATGCTCTAAGACTGTCTAGATTAAATACTTTTGTTTCCACTCATGGTTTTATTGATATAAATGTATCTGACTCCCCATTCACATGGAAGAGATTTAATAGTACCAATGGAAATACAATCTTTGAAAGATTAGATCGAGTGCTTATCCAACCTTCCATTGTCAATTATTTCAATAAGATCACGTTAAAACACTTACCTTTTACAACGTCGGACCATTGCTGTATTTTGTTGCAATTAGGACATAAATTTTTTACCAAAAATTACCCTTTCAGATTTGAAAATAACTGGACCACGAATGAATCTTATAAATCCCTAGTTAATAAAATTTGGAAGTATCACTTTAATGGGTCTCATACTTTTAAACTTTTCATGAAACAAAGACAACTAAAAATAGAAACTAAAAAATGATTTACAACAAATGATAATAATATCTTTCATCAACTTAAGAAGACTGAAGAAAGGTTAAAGAAGATTGAAACCGAATGTTTTCATAATAAGAACAATGTAATGATTGAACACTATAACAGGATGCTAACAAAGTATAATAAGTTATTGGATTATCAACATGAATATTGAAAACAAAGAGCAAAAATTAAAAACTACACTGATAAGGATAAGAATACAAAATACTTCCAAACTTCTGCAAAAATTAGAACTTTTAAACAAATTTTTTTTTGCTATGAGTCTCTTGATGGTGTTAAGTACACTAAACAAGAAGATATTATGTTGTACATTACTAACGATCTACAAAAGAGATATCAACCTCTACATACAATAGAATTGAAAGACCGAGATTTTAAAATTATTCCTAGACTAATATCAGCGGAGGAAAATATACAACTATGTTCGGCCCCTACCACCCTGGAAATTAAAGATGTTGTTTTTCAACTTCCACATAATAAGACGCCTGGACCAGATGGCTATAACGCAGAATTCTACCAATCATTTTGGACAACAGTTGGACCTTCTATTATTAGTTCAGTTAAATCGGTGTTTCATTCAGGTGTTATATTATCAGACTGCGCCCAATCTTTTATAGCTTTAATCCCAAAAGTTGATAACCCGGTCACGATAAACCACTTCAGACCTATCAGTCTATGCACAACCTTTTATAAAATAATAACAAAAATTTTAGCAAATCGTTTACAAGTACTACTCCCTAAACTGATACATCCATGTCAAGGAGCTTTTGTCCAAAACAGATCGATTTTTGATAATATTCTGGTGGCACACGAAGTTTTCCACTCATTCCATAATAGGAAGAAGGGAAAAAGAGGATGGATGGCGTTAAAATTGGATATGGAAAAAGCATATGATAAAATTCAATGGCCTTTTATAATTAAGGTTTTAGAATCATTTGGTTTTTGTCAAAAATGGATAAACCTTATTATGATGTGTATTAGGTCTGCTTCCTTCTCTGTACTGGTGAATAATGAACCAGGTCCTATTTTTAAACCAAAGTGTGGTCTTAGACAAGGAGACCCTATTGCTCCATTCATATTCATGCTAACCATGGAATATTTAGCAAGATCACTACAAACAGAAACGGAAAAATCTAATCGTAGGGTTGGAATTCAATTAACTAGAAATGGTATGAGGATTCCATTTCTCTGTTTTGCAGATGACACTATAATATTAGCTAATGCAAATATGAAGAATATGATTTCAGTAAAAACTTATTACAAAAGTTTACGAATCTCTCGGGATTAGCTATTAATTTTAATAAAAGTTCATTTCAAACTTCAAAAAATATTTCAAATAATCAACGACAGGAGTTAGCATCTGTTATGAATCTACAACCCACAAATGCGATGGAGAAATACCTAGGAATTCCTATTGTTAGAGGACGTGTTAAAAATGATACTTTCCAATATGCAATCCAAGGAATGCAAAATCAACTTTCAAAATGGAAAGCCAATACTATTTCACAAGCTGGTAGAACAGTTCTAATTCAATCAAATATTCAGTCCAAAGATAATCATTTAATTTAGTGCTTTTATCTCCCTAAAGGCATCTGTAAAGAAATTGATAAAATTAATAAACAATTTTTTTGGAATAATTCAAATCCAGGTTTTAAATCTATTACAAATTGGAATAATATCTGCAAACCTAAGGATCAGGGAGGACTGGGTTTACATACTACAGAAAATTTAAATAAAGCATTACAACAAAAACTTCTTTGGAAGCTAGCAACAGACAGGGGTAATCTATGGGCAACTATAATCACTCAAAAGTATTTAAAAGAAAAATCAATATTTAATTATAAAAATAAATCAAAACAATCCTGGCAATTCTTAAGATTACTACATCTTCGTAAGGATTTTACTCAAGGCATAGGATGGAGACTAGGTGATTGAAAAAGTATTAAGTTCTGGACTGATAAATGGATCCCAAATATTGATATTACTTCGTATCTTGATACTAATAGGCATAATATAGATGAATTGGTTTGTGAATATATCACCAATGATAAAGAATGGAATATTATAAAATTAAATCAAGTGTTACCCCCTCAAATTACCTTTCATATTATTAAAATCCATATCCCTCAAATGGATCTACAAGATAAAATAATTTGGAATAAATCCTCTGATGGAATTTTTAATACCGCTTCTGCAAGGAGATTATATAATAATAATAATATCTCCGAAAATGCTAATTTGTTCGATTGGATTTGGAAATTAGAAGTCCCACCAAAAATTCAGAATTTTCTTTGGAAAGCAATTTCAGACAATCTCCCAACAACTGATAGATTAAACAGATATTATAACAGAGTCCCATCATATTGTTCATTATGTAATTTCCATAATGAAATAAGAGAACATTTCTTCTTTGACTGTGTCTACACAAGAACTCAGATACAAAAACTTGAGGATATTACAGGACTAAAATTTGATTTTAATAAAGGAAATTCATTTGAATCAACACTTGAGAATCTTATATTTGAATTTCAAAATAATAGTCTTAAGGTGGAAAAATTAATATTCCTTTGGTATAATGTATGGTTACACAAAAATTCAATAATTTTTCAAGGAGAAACAATCTTTAAAAAAGATTTAGCTCAAACAACATTTTTTCATTTTAAACAGTGGGAAAATGCATCTCTAATTGCTAAAGGGCCAAAACAAAAAACAAGGAGAAATAAAAAGAAGGCAATTAATAGATGTTGGATTGCTCCTCCTACAAGCTGGATTAAAATAAACTTTGACGGATCTTTTAAACAAAATGGACAATCATCGGTTGCATGTATTGCTCGGGATAGCAAAGGGCGGATTATTGATATTTACACTAAAAATACCCAATCAAATTCTGCACTACAGACTGAGGCTCAAGCTTTCCTTATTGCAACAAAATTGGCTGTTAAACTAAAAGCTCATAACGTCATATTCGAGGGGGATAATCTAACTACAGTTAATACTGTAAACATAATATGAAAAATACCGTGAGAAATAGAAAGTATTATTTTAGATGCTCAACATAACTTAAAATCTATAAATAATACTCCCTCCGTCCCATTATATAAGCCCCATTTCAAATTCTGACGCTATTCACAATTCGAGAGAATCTTCTCAATTTCTTCCAATATACAAGCGAAAACATAGTCATGTGAGATCTTGTTTGATTCGTCTTAACGAGTACTATAACAATTTCAAAATTTTATATTTTTTTACTAATATGTAACAAGAGATATTAACAAAACAAATCGCACATCGACATCCGTGCAGGGATGAAATGGGGCTTATATAGTGGGACAAAGGGAGTACTAAAATTGTGCATTGCTTTAGAGATGCGAATAGGGCAGCGGATATTCTTACCTACCCGGATTTAAACCCTCACTTTATTAAAGCAGTGTTACACTGCAATCCTGATTCTAACATGTCTGTTGAGTACATCAATAGCATTAGGCTACATCTTCTGGCTTCTCCTATATTCCCCTTTACGAACCTTTCTTCCGGACCATTGCTGCCGATGGTCAGGGGTGGTCATCCCGACGTGGATGACATCCCGTCTATTACCTTTTACAAAAAAAGAAAAAAAGAAAATGAGCTTGATATCGGACTGTGGTCAAACTTTGCGTGTACAAATTGGATAGATATTACATGTGCGTATCCATTTCTTCAAAAAATGACCGAACTCGAAAAATCGACCTGATCGATCTTGATTTATTAGATTCGACTAAACTGAAAACCTGAATCAATCGATCATGATTTATTAGATTCGACTAAACCGAAAACCTGAATCAATCGAACCTAAAGTAACTTGAAAAATAGATTCACCAAACCCGACCGACTCGTAACATAACCGAAACTATCCGGAAAAATAATATATAAATATTATTTTAGTGTAAAACTACAAATTTCATTAAAATAATGAAATATAATATTATTTTAATAAGTTATTTTAGTTTTTAATTTATTATTTAATTTACTTTTAATAATTTAATAATAAATATAACATTTAAAAATGATGTTATACACCCGTGGTTAACCTGAACCGTCCGCTAACCTGTAATGACCCGACCCGATTTGATATGTTATCCGAATTAACAGAACTCGTTCTCAACTCGAACGCGAAATAAACGAACGCGAACCCGACTTGACCGACGTGATTGACACAGATCATATAGAGTTACAGATTATTTAATAATTATCTCAATAGGGAAAGGATAATATTAATTAAAACAATATACGAAATGAACTATTGACCAACGTGGCGTGCAGATCTTAGGATGCCAACAATATTTTAATAAATAAATGTAAGATTATGAATCACGAGAATTAAAAAAATAACATTGTCTAAGATTCTAAAGAAACCTGTTTGTATCCAATTTAGGAAAGGACGTTCCAATAAAGTGTGAATATATAAAATACGGAGTATATAATTTACTTGTTCATATGATGTTTGGTTCATGCAAGGGTCACTTTGCAAATTCGCCCTTTCTAATCTGCAAAGGCCAATTTTGTAGATATATTTATATCTTGGATTTGTGCATATCTCTTGAGATCGAAATAAGATACTCCGGCCTTTTTTATCTACTCGGTCTGTGCCATAATGTTTGTCCTGTTTGACTTCGGCACACTTGTCGATGCACGTTTTGTATTATCAATATATCAAATTACATGTTATTAAAAATTATACTCCCTCTGTCCCTTAATGTTCTTCCCATTTCCTTTTGACACATTTGTCGAGACAAGTTTTGTAACGTAAATATCTCCAAATATACGTTAGTACAAATTATAAATTTTTGATATTGTTAAAGTTCTCGCTGAAACAAATCAAATAAGATCTCATATTACTATATTTTTTCTTATATATTAGACGATATATCGAAGATTCTCTTGCAATGTGAATAGTGTCAAAAATACCAATGGGAAGAACATTTGGGGACGGAGGGAGTAATTTTTTAATATTCTTAAAGTACTAATCGAAACGAATCAAACAAGCTCACTAATGACTATGTTTTATCTTATATATTGAAAGATATTTACAAGATTCTCTCGATTTGTGAATAGTGTCAAAATTTAAAACAAGACAAACATTATGGGACGGAGGTATTTTAGAGGAACACATTTATCTAAATACATTGTATATTGTTAATACCTCTTATTAAGAATTAGTAAAAGTTATAAATTTTTACGATTTTTTTAGTATTGTTAAAATACACATTAACATGAATTATTTAATGAATTAAATAAAACAATTTATTACTATTTTATGATCTGAAATTTAAAAAAAATAAATTTTGATTGAAAAATAGTAAACGTCTTTTATATATAAGGATTGAGAGAGTAATATGTTATTCACTTATTCTTAGGGTTTGGCTATCGATTACTCTCTCTTTGTCCCTATTTGTTTATCCACTTTACTTTTCGAATATCCCATTTTGTTTATCCACTATTCTATTTATGTTACGTTATTCTAATCATTTTAATAATTCTCACATTTTCACCTTTTCACCTTTTCTCTCTCAAAAATTTCAATCTTATCTACTCTATATCTCCTCTAATCATTTACTATATATTTTTCTCTCTCTTATAACCATTATATTTCTATCATTCCTTAATTCTCGCAAAAATCGTACTTGTGGACAAATAAAAAAGGACGAATGAAGTATAAGATTCTTGTACGTGTTACTTTATTTTATTTGTATTTATGTAGCCAGCAGCTTCATAAACGTGACCCTTTTGTCCTACGAAAACACAAGGTTCCAATAAAGAATACTCCTGTAAACTTCCCAAACTGGATCAGCTAAGCTGATTGTAACACAGAATCACTGCAGATACAAGTGATTGTGTGATGTGATCAACCAATCATCCAGATAGATGATTGATACGAAGAGAGAAAGTAGCGAGAGAAGAAGAGAGAGTATTTGGGAATTTTTCTGTTATGATTATCTGTTGTAACCGATTACACTGTACACTTGGTTACTAATACTAAAGGACAGCTGGAATGGAAGGCTATGCTAAGGCCACGTCGGTGACCAATATATTAGTATATACAGACCTCTCTACATACCCCCCCCCCTCAAGCGAGGACGAGGAGAAGCAAAGACCAAGCTTGAGAGAAAGGAACTTATGTTGTTGCGCATCGAGAGGTTTCGTGAGTATATCTGCAAGTTGAAGTGTGGTAGGAACATGAACTATGGTGATAAACCCTTCCTGCACCATCTGTCGAATGAAGTGACAGTCGATACGAAGGTGCTTTGTCCGCTCGTGAAAGACGGGATTGTCAGCCAGTTGTTGAGCGGCTTTGTTATCACAGTGAAGAGAAATAGGAAGGGGAATAGGAGTTTTGAATTCCTAAAGTAAGCCATCCATCCAGATCAACTCACTTGCAGTGGCCGGCATGCTACGATACTCACTTTCTGCGGATGATTTGGAAGCACGCAGCTGTTTCTTAGCCTTCCAAGAAACAAGGGAAGACCCCAAGAATACACAGTATCCAGTAATAGATCGACTGGAGTGCTTGCAAGTTCCCCAATCAACATCACAATATGCTCGCAACACATGATCATTCTCGCGAGGAATAAATTGCAGCAAATAATGAAGCAAATAAATTGCAGCATCCATATGTGGTTGTCTCGGAGAAGCCATGAATTGGCTCAACTGTTGCACAGAGAAAGCGATGTCAGGGCGAGATAAAGCAGTCGTCCCACAAGTCGTCTATAAGACTTAGGATTGGATATGACAGCACCCTTGTCAGGCCTAAGATCCAAGTTCCTCTGCATAGGAAATGGAGAAGGCTTATAGTCCATGAACCCGACATCAGTAATTAAATCCAGGACATACTTTCGTTGATTGAGGCGAATCCCTGCAGTAGTGCGAGAGATTTCCAAACCAAGAAAATAACGAGCAAAGCCAAGATCCTTAATCGTAAAGGCTTTGTCCAAAGAAGCTTTGGTGGCGATGATTTCAGTGGCATTATCCCCTGTTATGATCATATCATCGACATATACCAAAGCTACTGTAATTGTGCCATCCGAAAACTTGAGGAACAAAGAATAGTCTTGTTTGGATTGCACAAACCCAAGACTAACCAAATGCTTGGTAAGCTCGATTTTCCATTGACGACTGGCCTGCTTAAGCCCATAAAGAGACCTCTTAAGATGACAAACCTCTCCAGGATTAGCCTTAGTATATCCCAAGGGAGGAATCATGTAGACTTCCTCATCAAGATAGCCGTGAAGAAAGGCGTTGTTGATGTCCAATTGGTGTAATGGACATTCATGTGCTGCAGCCATTGCCAGAAGTAAGCGCACAGTGGTGAACTTTGCCACAGGAGAAAAGGTGTGCTTATAGTCCTTATTTTTGATTTGGTTGTATCCCTTTGCAACCAATCGAGCCTTAAGGCGTTCAACCTCACCATTCGGTTGAAACTTTACCTTATATATCCACTTCGAGCCAATAGCTCGCTGCCCCGCAGGTAAAGGAGTTAACTCCCAAGTATCATTGAGCTCCAGAGCATCAAGTTCCTTTTGCATAGCAGAAACCCAATTAGCATCCTTAGAAGCTTGGGCAAAAGAGGTTGGCTCTGTGACTGAGAAAACATTGAACAATGACTGAACATAATCAGAGGAATAATCCTGCAGGTCAGTAAGAGAAATCACATGAAAGGCTTGAATAAAAGAATCGGGTGCATTGTGGCTGGTCGTGGGCTTGGATCCACAAACATAATCATCAAACTTCACAAGAGGACGAGCATCTCTTGTAGATCGTCTCAGTTGTGGCAAAGGAGCCATAGTACTTTCTGATCCACCAGTGACACTGTCATGTTGTGGAGGAATAGAAATCTGAGAATGTTGTGGGACAATGTTTGTCACAGGCTCAGACGTGTCAACATCAGCAGAAGCAAAGTGATCATTTGTGTTAATAGGAATAACAGTTGGTGGTGCTGAAGTAGAGGCATGGACATCATTATCTTCACAGCCAAATGAGGCAAAAGGAAAAGCTGGTGTGTCAGGGAAAACAGTTTGTGGAGTGGGATGAAGAAAAGGGAATGAAGTTTCCCGAAAAATGACATGTCGAGTAACAAAGACTTTTTTGGTATCCAGACAATAAACTTTGTATCCCTTCTGCCCGGGAGGATAACCAAGAAGAGCACATTTGACACTTGAAGCATCAAACTTCCCACAACAAGTCTTTGGTTGTAACGCAAAACAAAGACATCCCATAATGCGTAAAGAATCATAGTCTTGTTGTTTCCCATGAATCATTTCATAGGGAGTTTTCCATTTCAGAATAGGAGAAGGGATCAGATTGATCAAGTGAGTGGATGTTAAGATGCAATCTCCCCAAAACAAATAGGTAATCCTTCTTGTAAGCGAAGAGCACGTGCAGTCTCGACCAAAGGGCGATGTTTGCGTTCAACGCGTCCATTTTGCTCAGGTACTCTTGCTACTGAACGATGATGAAGAATGCCCTTTTGTGCTAGCAACTGAGCAAATATCTTTTGCGTAAATTCAGTCCCATTGTCTGTGCGAATGATTTTCACATGAGCATCAAATTGATTCATCAACATTCGCAGGAAAGTATCAATTAGGCGAAATGCCTGATCTTTCCCATTCATGAGGAACGTCCAAGTCCCAGGGAAATATCATCGACAATTGTTAAAAAATACCGAGCTCCACAGTAAGTAGGAGTCCTATATGGACCCCATAAATCCATATGAAGCATTTCAAATCTGTATGTAGCCATAGAAATGCTCACACCAAAAGGCAACTTGTGCATCTTGGCAAGACAACAAACATCACAATCAAGCTGTGTCTTAGACCCCGGAAAACAATGATTTAAGTATTTCAAGGTGGAGTAGGACACATGGCCCAACCTAGCATGCATCAGCTCTGCTTGACTCTCCTTATTACAAACTTTGTTCATTGTAGGAGGACTAACATCAGTCCTGTCAATAATATTGAATGAAAACTGATTCTTCAAATCTGCATCAGTGGAACCTTGAAACTTGTAAAGACCTCCATCTCTCCTCCCTGTGGCCAGAAACTCCTTAGTTGTAAGGTCCTGAAGTCCACACCAGTGTGAACCAAACAGAAACACACGAGACTCATCAGTCAAGAGGCGAGAAACTGAGATCAACTTGTGTTTGAATGCAGGCATAAACAAAACATTAGTTAAGATCAATGTGGGTAACAGATGCACAGTCCCATGATGTGTCACTCTTTGAGTGGTTCCATCCGGCAACCCAATGCATATAGGCTTGCCAAGGGATCTGAAGTCAACCATTGAGTCTTTGTCAAATGTCACATTGTCAGTAGCTCCAGAGTCTACAATCCATGCATTTTGAGTTGTTGATGACAATGTATTTTCATGTAAGGAAGAAAGATTACCTGCAAAGTTGATAGAGTTGCATCCATTTCCTCCATTGGAACCATCATCAAAAGGTCCTTTTCCTTTCATCATCTTAATCACTTCTTGGAAAATAGCATTAACAAGAGCATTATCTGGTCTGTTACTGTTCTGGTTGTCCTCCTCCAGTGGTGTATCATGAATTTCCTGCACATTTGCCATTAGCTTCTTCCCACCAGGAGGTATAGGCCCTTTCCACCATTCGGGATATCCAACCAATTTGAAGCAGCTATCCTTTAAATGCCCCAGTTCTTGACAGTAATCACACTTCCTGTCAAGTTTCTGTTTCTTCCTATCCCTTCCAGTACCTTCTCTATGATTTCTTTTATTTCCAGAACCTCCTCCTGTATTATTTCGCCCATAGTTAGGACCATTTGATCCACCATTAGCCCTGTTATGTGCAGCTCTGTTCACAGCAAGAGCATCATGAGTCTGCAGCCCCATCCCTGTGATTTCCTTTTGTCTTTAATTTTGCAAGACAATGTGAAAAGCACGATTGACAGTAGGTAATGGTTCTTTGGATAGCAGATTAGTTCTCACATTCTCATAGGCATCAGAAAGTCCCATGAGAAACTGCATCAACCTCATATTAGCCTCCTTATCTACTATCCTTTTCATCAAAGCACAAGAGCACTGAGCAAATATACCACAAGTGCAGATTTCTATGCCTTCAATAGCCTGAAGTCCATCCCATATTGCATTCAATTTAGTGTAATAGGATGTGACAGTCATGTGTTCCTTCTTTATGTGACTAAGGTGTCTATGCAATTGAAAAATTAGAGGTGCATTTGATTCTTTATATCTTTCCACAAGTTCAGACCATAATTCAGCAGCAGAATTCACAAAAATGAAGGTCTGAGAAATTTCCTTAGCCATTGAATTAATAATCCAACTCAATACCATAGAGTCACATCTCTCCCATTATTCTCAGCAATTTTAGTAACACGGCCATTAATGAATCCAAGTTTCATTTTGGAGCCTAAGGCCAACTTAATACTTCTACTCCAACTGGGAAAGTTAGATCCATCAAAAGGAACAGAAACAAGATGCATTCCAGGATGATCGGAGTTAGAAAGAAATAGAGGATCGAATTTGATACCTCCCTGTATCGGTGGACAGTATTGTGCACCATGTACACCTCCGCCTGGAGTAGGGACGTGAGTTGAGGAATTCCTGTCATCTTCCATTGTCAACTTCAGAAATCAACGTCGATCAACAAGCAGCGAAGATCGATTAGAAAGGAAGATCAATCCGGCACTAAAATCCAGGGATCGCAACCTAGGTCAAGCAGTGAACGCCAGAAAACTCCTTGATTCCCTGCTTTCGCTCTGATACCATGTAAACTTCCCAAACTGGATCAGCTAAGCTGATTGTAACACAGAATCACTGCAGATACAAGTGATTGTGTGATGTGATCAACCAATCATCCAGATAGATGATTGATACAAAGAGAGAAAGTAGCGAGAGAAAAAGAGAGAGTATTTGGGAAATTTTCTGTTATGATTATCTGTTGTAACCGATTACACTGTACACTTGGTTACTAATACTAAAGGACAGCTGGAATGGAAGGCTATGCTAAGGCCACGTCGGTGACCAATATATTAGTATATACAGACCTCTCTACAACTCCCCCTCTGTCCCTCAATATAAGCCCCATTTCATTCACGCACGGATGTCGATGCACGTTTTGTTTTGTCAATATCTCTAGTTACGTATTAGTAAAAAATATAAAATTTTGAAATTATTATAGTATTTGTTAAGACGAATCAAACAAGACCTCACATTACTATGTTTTCGCTTGTAAATTGGAAGAAATCGAGAAGATTCTCTCGAATTGTGAATAGTATTAGAAAATGAAATGGGGCTTATATAATCGGACAGGGAGTATAATATTGTTTTTTGAAAGATGTAAATGGAGTGATGATTCCCCATTTTCGGTGGAGATTCCCACTATAATTGGATTAGCATCGGAGTATTTTATTTTGAAGTTTTGAAGGAACAGGATAATTTCGAATATACTCCCTCCGTATATGAAATTTGTCAGATGGTGATGATAAAAAAACGAGAAAGAACTCTAGCTCATTTATATTTAACTTCTTTATTTGGATTTTTTATGTAGGGGATAAAAGTAAGAAAAATTATAAATGTTGCCGGATTCTTTAAAGGGCAGATAAAAATTAGAGGATCCAAAATAATATTCCTTCCACTAAGGTTACAAAACCAGAAGTCATATATAGATCTGAGTATTAATAAGGCCATAGTACAGACCCCGAATATTCGAATGGTAGGCCAATCAGTATTATGGAGTATTTTAGAGTTGATGAAGAAGTCATATATATATATATATATATGGGTTCTATGGAGAACACTCCTTAAGATAAGAACTAAGAACATAATCTGAGCCGTTGAAATTTTGAAATGGACGCATCAGATGAAGCCACGTAGCATTGGGAAATAAAAGGGGAAAATGAATGCGGTGGCAATTTTGAAAATAACGCAAGATTTTCGGGGTTGGACGAAAACACCCTTATCCTTTCTCCCCCTTTCTCTCTCGCTCTCGCTCGAGAGATTTCCCAGAATTTCGCTAGTTTCAAAAGCAATTCCTTCGTAATCCAGCAATTTTCCACTGAATCTACGCTTGCAAGCTCGAGATTTCGATTGATATCTAGCTTCTACTTGGTGTTTTCTTGGATTTTAGTTCACAAGATGGATTCAGGTCACTTTACGGAACTTCTAGGGTTCGAGATTTGGAAAATCCTAAAAGCTTCATGTTCTAAGATATTGTTCAATATAATCTCTACAAATTAGGAAGTCTCAGTAGTTGTTTTTAAAATTTTGAACTTTACAGATGTTTTGAAGCACAAAAGCAAGAAAAAAAACAGGTTTCTACATTGAAATTAGGGTTCATTGAACAAATATTTAGGGTTCATACATGTCGACTATGAAATAGCTAGTTTTATGAAGGTTCAACACTTCAATTAGAGTTCAACACTTGAATTGTATAGAATCTTCAAACTTGATACGAAGAATGTGAATTTTAAGAAGTTCATACGGTTGAACAATTAGGTTCATTGGCTTAGACTGTAAGGTTCATACATGTTGACTATGAGACACGTAGTTTTATTTATTTCAATTTTATGAAGGTTCATATGGTCGAACTGTTAGGTTCATAGGCTTAGACTGTTAGGTTCATATGATAGATGTCAAAACATTGACAGGTTCATTCATTTTATAAAAGAGATTTTGCGCTATTTTCAGAAGTTCAAGATCTTATGCATAAGGTTCATAAATGATATAAGTAGGTTCAGGACTGTTAGAGAAGTTTAGGACTATTTGAGATAGAGTAGATTCTGTAACAGTCTGAACTCTTGCATTAAAGCTCAAAAGGTTTTCATAAAATTGAATGTACTTAAGTTCATGCTTGGATGAAATTAGGTTCATTTGATTATAACTAGAGGTACATACATATATTTTGATAAGTGCATGTCTTGGAACAACTAATATAACTTGTTGTTTTATGACAATACAAATATCAAGGGGATGGGAAAAAAACTCCTGTGGTAAGATTCAAACTTACCGAGCAGAAATCAAAAACAGTAATAACTAGAACAAGCCCACGCAAGAGAAAGGACCTAGAAGAAATGGATGATGAGGTACAAGAATCATCTGAGAAAACAATATCTGGTAAACAAATATCAGAAGACATAGAACACAACACAGAAGATGAGAGCAAACAGGAAGGAGTAGGTTCAATGTCTAAGAAAAGGAAAAGCATATCAAAGTCACAGCTTAAGGAACAAAAAGCAAGTACTGCAGAGACTAGAAGACAATCAACAAGGACAAGAAAGGCAGTAATTCAAGTTGTTGAACCAAGATATAGAGTGGAAAAATCTACAAACCCAAAAGAAGATATCAAGACCTTGAACCCACAGATTTTAAAACAAGGACGGTGCCTAAATTACTTGTTACCACTATAAATAGCCTGAAAGAGCAGAAGCAAGAGGTTATAAAGAAAATAGGATTTGGGAGCATTCTAGAATTTAAGCTGGAGACCATACCAAAAGAACTTGGAAGCTGGCTTACAAATCGATTTGATGTAGAGAAAAGTGTTATATTTATGGATGACGAAACATTCATCAATGTAGATGCAAAGGAAGTTCAAAGAATCTTGAGTATCCCAAATCGAGTTGTGCCCTTTGTTAGAGGAGGTGAAGAAGAAAAAGACAAAAAGAGGGTAAAGGAATGGAAAACTTTGTTGAGATCAACAGAAGTACGTCCAACTCATGTTGCAAATTTAATGTTGTCTTCAAAGGATGAGTCCTGGTTCATTCGGTCCTTCCTTGTTTTGTTCTTAAGTACCTTGGTGGACTTATCTCAGAAAGGCACTGTACTTCAGTCACTGATGGTTGATCAAATTGAAGATGTTGAGAGCATTAGCTGGTGTCAGTTCATTGTGGACACATTAAAACTGAGGATAGGAGAATGGAAGAAGAAAGGAAAGACTGGATTTTGTAACGCACCAATACTTGTACTTTTGTTAAGTGTGTTCAAATTGCTACACTTATTGTTGATCATACATATTATTTATACTAACAATGTGTCTTAATTTTTTTGCATTTAATAAAACAACTACTGTATGTGGACAATCTTCGTGAACCTGGAATGAAAACTTCAAAATCAAGCCCTGCCTTCTTGGGTTTAACAGATGAGAACTTAGCAGAATCATTGGGGAAACAGAAGGTGACGAAAAAGGAAAGGAAGGAAACAAATGTGCAGACACCTAAAGCATTTGGAGAAGAGTACTTGCAGGTAAATAAAAATAACTTGAATATCAAACTCATAAAATAAAAAATTTATGTGCATGTGGTTTTGGGTTCATGAGCTAAGACTAGTAGGTTCATGAACATTGTAATCAAGGTTCATCAATAAACAAGGTTCATGGAATTTGAAAGCATGGTTCATGACCTAAGCATAGTAGGTTCATGGATTTCGAAAATCAAGGAGAATGTAGTTTTCAGGTTCATGTGCTTAAACTAGTAGGTTCATGAAGTTTGTATTCAAGGTTCAACAATATGAAAACAGTTGTTTCAAGATAATACACTTATGAATCAGAAAAATATAAAGATTAGGTGGACATAATATTAGGTTAATGGCCTTTGACTTGTTGGTTCTGCATATTTGAAATACAGATTCATAATCATGACAGGGTTGGTGATTTTGAACTAGTAGGTTCAGGAATATGAACATGTAGGTTCATACAGTCTGTGTTTAAGGTTCATTAATATTATGTAGCAGGATCAGTTATATAAAAAGATAAGTTCATTATTTCAATTTATTAAAAGGTTCATAGTTTTAATAATCTTAATTGTTCTAGCAGGTTCATTATTATGTGCTAGCATGTACAAACATATGTACTAAAAGGTTCATTTGATTGAGTACAATATCTAATATTTAATTTATATTAACAGGGATGGTTGACAAGGTTCACAAGCAAGAAAATAGTGCTTGAAAACTCAATGCTTGAAATTTGGGGCATGTATCAAGATTTACCACATGCATTAAGGGAAGACAAAAGAGTGAGGTGTATGATTGAAACAACCAAGACATTGATGCAGAAAAATGGGGGAGAAGAAGAACAACTGTTTGATTATGAAAAAGACTTCAAAGATTCAAATCATCCTTTCTGGTCTGATCCAAGATTTATTGAGTGCATGAAACTTCTACCAAAGGCACAGGATGCAAGGAAAATGATGTCAGGGTCATCAGATCCCAAAGATGGTGATACTTGGGAAGGTCTGTGTAAAATTCTTCCTGAAATTGAAAACATTAGTGAAGATAGTGCTGTGAATGAGAAAAACAAGAAGAGAATGATGGAGTCAACTGAGAAGGTTCAAGATGTGGCGAGTGAGAACAGTGGATCAAATGGAAACCAGAAAGTTGTATTGCAGACGACAACTGATGAAGATGATACTGAATCAAATGACATGTTTAAGGGATCTGAAGATGATAATATATCTTTGAAAAAACAAATTGATCAAATCAGTAAAGAAGGAAAAGAGGCAAAGCGGCTGGTACAAGAAGAAGAATTATTTGATGAATTACAAGGCCAGAGTAAAGTAATGGAAGATGACAGTGAAAGTGAAGAAGGTTCAGAAGATGGTGTGGAAACAACATCTCAAGAGAAGGTTAACGACAACGAATCAGAGGAAGAACTTAGGGAGGAAGAAGAACCAGAGCTTGAAGACATAAATAAAGATTTTGCTGCAGAGGATAACGACGACTGTCCACAACAACAAGTTGTCAATGAAGATCATGAAACAGTGGAAGCCAATCAAGTTGTCAATGAACCAGAAGGGAATGTGGAAGAAAAAGAAGTTGAGAACAACAAAAAAATCATAGATCCTGAAGAAAACATGAAATCGACACAGAGCACTGGAGAGGGTGAAAGAGTTGAAGACAGTCCTATGAAACAGAATGCAGAAGAAGAAGTGAACACAGAGAAATCAATAGAATCATCTAAAAGAGAAGAAAATCAGGAAAGAAATGACGAGGAGTTGTTGGAAGAATCAAAGTTAGAAGCTCAGACTGTGGAAGAGAAAGAGACAATATTCAGGGAGAGTAAGGAAGGAGATAAAGCAGAAGAAGGAAGCAATGAACCAGAAGAAAATAATGAACCAGAAAGGAACAATTCTGGGGGGGGGGAAATAGAGGAAGAAACAAATCTGAAAGATGCCGATACAGATAACCTACTAACTGAGATGGAAGGTTCAAGGGATGAACCTGTACCAGAGGAGAAATTACAAGACATAGAGGAAGAGGATTTAATTAGGGAGCATCGCACCAAAGCTGTTTATGAAAGAAAGGGTAAACAAGCTAAGGGGAAGAAGATAAAAGATGATCAAACAGAGGATGTTGGACCTAGGACGAGGCGAGAAGGACCAACATTGAAAAGTCCATTCTGAACTAGGGAGATCAAAATTTTATCGAAAGAGACTCAAGAACAAAAAGAAATTTCAAATTACGTGCAAGACATTGGATCCAATGACAAGTAAGTCAAAATAATACCTTGAAGGCTTTTATTCAATCTTAATACTTAATAGTATCTGAGTAACTATTTTATTTATTGATTTGCAATAGGGAGGTATTGTTCAAAGATCCCCTTAAAGAAATATCAAGAGTTGAGTTGAGGTCAGATGATAACAAGATAGACCCAAGGGTTATGGATGCTTGGACTTCTGTGTTAAACCAGAGAGAGAGCTTTCGTAGCAGCAACAACCCTAACAGAGTCTTCATGTACACAATAACTATGGTAAGGCATTCTAATACAAAAATCCACAGTTTTAAATAATTTTGGAGTTTCATATATTAGATGTTATCAGAGGGGCATAACTGAAATTGTAGGTTCATGTCAGGTGCCATGAACATACAATTTCAATTATGATACCTACAGTAGAAGGGTCATGAACCTACAGAACAAGGGTCATGAACCTACAGAACAAGGGTCATGAACCTACAGAACAAGGGTCATGAACCTACAGAAGAAGATTAATGAACCTACATTAGAATGTTCATGAACCTACGACTGTATGTTGCCGAACCTACAGTAGGAGGTTCATGAACCTACGGCTGTATGTTTCCGAACCTTCAGTAGAATGTGAATGAACCTACAGTAGAATGCTCATGAACCTACAGTAGAAGGTTCATGAACCTATAGTTAAAGGTTCATGAACCTGCGGCTGTATGTTTTTGAACCTTTAGTAGAATGTTCATGAACCTAAAGTAGAAGGCTCATGAACCTACAGTAGAAGGTTAAGGGAGTGTAATCTTGAATGATAAAAAACTAAGATGTTTACACTACAAATGTTGGTTGATTGACGACACTTGTTATAACAGCAAAATAAGCTAGATGATATGTACAATTTCAACATCAACATGTTGAATGCAAGGATAATGGTGGATGGGCGTGAAATGAAAGACATTGACATGGTAAGAATTGAAAGAGATTTATAGAAAATACACTATTTATCTAAATAGTGTCAATAGAGATAATAAGAGTGCTGATATCTATAAACTTGCAGGTTTTAGTGCCAATTCAGAACACTATCTTGCACTTCTACATGATATGCTTTGACATCAAGAACTCATCAGTTCATGTACTCGATACACTAAACAATGATGGAAGGACTGATAGATACACTGTATCTATTGAAAAAGCTGTAAGTTTAACCAACCATTTTCCTATCTATAGTTACAAAGTAAATTTCATTATACAGCTTGATGTAAGGGAATTTGAATTGCAGATATATTGGCTATCTCAAACACTAAAGACTGCTGCCCTGCATGCAAGACGTAAAAGGATTGAGGAAGCAAAGAAAAAGCCAATAATTGTTCAAATGCCATGGATTGAACAAGGAGACATGACCAACTCGGGCTTGTTTTGCATGAGGAATATGGTACTCTACATGGGCAACCATAATGAACAGTGGGAGAAAGAGATCAATTTGAAGAACAAAGACAAGTGCATGAAAGTACTTAGAAGGAAGTATATGCATGCCATTGTATCTTCGGATGCAAACAAAGTAAAGGATCAAGTTATGGAGAAGATGAGGAGCACAATTGCAGCAAAATAGAAGTATAACAGTGAGTTGATTTCTGCAGTAGAAAAATTATGACTGTTTAGAATTTGCATTATTAGCTAAACAAATTTCAGATACAGGTTCATTTGGTGTCTAAGATGTTGATATTTGCCTTTTAAGATTGGAAGAAGTTTGAAGAATGAGTAAGATTTAAAGGTGTTGTTTTGCTGTTCTTTATTAAAAGCTTGACACAAAATACACTGTGAGGTTCATCAAAATAAAACAACAAGGTTCATCAAAAAAACATAGAGGTTCAGCAAAATACAGAGAGAGGTTCACCCCAATACACAGTAAGGTTCAACCAAAATCACATTAAGTTCAATGTATTGACAAGGTTAAATAAAGATTACTATCTACCCACTCATACCAAATAATATTACACAAGATCATCAAAATTCATTGTGAGGTTCATCGAAATAAATAAAAATAAAAATAAGTTGATGTTCATCGGTAATAAACAGTTAGGTTCATCAAAATATAAATTGAGGTTCACCAGAATATACAGTAAGGATCAAAGAAAAATAGATATCTTGCACAAGCTAATTTGTACTTTGCAACGTAAGTTATTTACTACCGAAAGTTAAACGAAGTGCGCTAGGCGCACTTCGTACGATTATTATTCTTACGAGGCGAGCGTAGCGCACTTCGTTTTAACAACTTTGCAAAATATCACGAACCTAGTTGATTACGCGAGCCTCGTTTTAACAACTTTGCAAAATATCATGAACCTAGTTGATCAAAAGGCCCGAACATACTTATTCAAAACCATGAACCTTCTTGGTAAGAAGCATGAACCTAGCCATGTCATAAATGAATGACATACAAAATTTGAAACCAGATAAAGAGGAGGCGGTTCCACTTTTCTAATTTTGAATAAAAGAAAATTAATTATTTTCCTTCCCTATATAAAGAGGAGACGGTTCCAGGGAGACGGTTCCAGTTCTCACAATTTCCACTCCAGCATCTCTCTGAGCGCTACACATTCTCTCCAGAAATTTCACACAATCTCATTTTCTTCCTCTTTCTCCCAACTCTTCCCCTATTGCTCAACCCCTCTTAACGGCAAGAAGAAAGACATCAATGGATTCCAGAAAACTATCCGGAGAAATGAAGAAATGTGCTCAAGAAAACAGTCAATCTGAAAACGCGAGGGAAGACAAAGGTAAATACAAAATCTTCAACCAATTTTTCTAGGGTTTCATAAAAACGAGAAGAACGAGATACAAAATCTTCAACCAAGCATTAGGTTCTGCATCAAAATTCAAACAAAATATCTGATTTGTTTAGAACATGAAAAAAAATCAATTATTTAGGGTTGATGAAGATATAGAGAAGAACGAGATATAGGAAATCTGGGATGAAAATTATGTGTTGAAGAAAAATAGTATTGAAATGTTAAAATGTAGAAAAAATAAATTGGTTCATTATATCTGAATGCAGGTTCATTGGTTAATCTTATTGATAATGAAGGTTCATCAGAGAAAAGAGATAAAGAAAGTGATATCTCCAAAAGAGATTATGTGTATGACTCAAATGACGAAGATCCACCGATCACGTTACCTACATTCGCACTTTGTCCTAAAAAAGAGTATTCCTCTTATAGGTCCCTTTGGGCGGGGTCCTTCCCGACAAATGCAGAAAATAATGGAAAAAATAATCAAGATGCAAAAAGCAGGTAAATGATTTGCCATATTAGTCTTCTGTAATTTGAATTATAAGGAGAATTTTATAATATATTTGCATGAACCTGTATTTTGAACACATTACCAAGATCATATATATCTGAATGCAGGTTCATTGGTTAATCTTATTGATAATGAAGGTTCTTCAGAAGACGAAGATACACCAATCACGTTATCTACATTTTCCCTTTGTCCTAAAAAGAGCATTCCTCTGAGAGGTCCCTCAGGGCAGCGTCCTTCACCCCACATGCAGAAAAGAATGAAACAAATAATGAGGACCCAAGAAGCAAGTAAATGAAGTGGGATATGATACTTTTACAAGTTCATGCAAATAGTTGTTTAAATGTTCATGACTTATAAGGTTCAAAATAATATTTTACAGGTTGATGATTTTAAGAGATGAATGAGATCAATTTGACATAGCTGTTTTCAAAATTATTGTTTTAAATCTAGAATTAAAAGCTATATTCCTTCTTCCTTTTGGAATTATTAGTTCAGGTTCATAGATTGTTGGAAAGTTTCAAACAACGAAATAATTATTCTATAATGAAGAGAATGATGTGACTGATATATCAAATGCAGAAAAGAAGAAGGAAAAAGATGTGATTGATATATCATCTGAAGAGAATGATGAACCAGAAAAGGAAGAAGAAATGGATTTTGATTTTGATGGAAACCAAGATTGTGATGAACAACAATCTAAAGAAGAAGAAGAAGAGGAAGATGAAGTACAAGAACCAGAGAAGAAGAAGATGAAGTTACAGGGGGAAATGGACAAGGAAATGGAGGTTCAGAAGGGAGAAGATGAGGATTAAGGTTCAAAAGGAGATTAAAAACAGTGATTGGTTGACTGCAGTGTTTTGAACAAGTGTTTTTAGCTTTGGTAATTTCATATACAATTTCATTTTGGGTCTTTGATGTTGGTTTTAGACATTTAAGATTTGAAAAGTTTGTAGAATGACTATGTTTTAAAGGTGACGTTTTGTTGTTCTATATTTAAAGCTTTACTCAAAATACACTGTGAGTTTCATCAAAATGAATCAACAAGGTTCACCAAAAAAACACAGGTTCAACAAAATAAAAAGATAGTTTCACCACAATAACAATACAGGTTCAACCAAATTCACAGTGAGGTTCATCAAGATACATATTGAGGTTCAACAGAATATACAGTAAGGTTCAAAAAATAACAGACAATAACTTCAAAATTTATGACAAATTTCACCAAAATTTATAATAAACCATTATTGAAATAGTGTTGATGAACCTACTTGATCAAAATCATGAACCTACTTGTTCATAACCTTGAACCTACTAGTTTACATCCATGAACGTAGCCCTGCCATAAATGAATGACGTAGTATACACAAAAAAGGGTAATAAAATAGTAGGTTCAAACAATTTGGGAAGCAGGTTCACAAAAAATATAGCATGTTCACAAACAAAATAAATATGTTGAACAAATTTTTTATTATTATAATTTAAACTAAATAAATTATTTTCCTTATATAAAAAGAAACGGTTCCACTTCCCCACTTCCCTCAATTCCCACTCCACCATCCCCACTCGCGCTCTCCACTTCTTCCACTCCAAAGCTTCAACCGCCCTCAACTCCTTCCTCTTTCTCCATAAATCAAACACGAATCACAATCAGAAATCGAAGCAACTGTTAACGGCAAGAAGAAACAAGAGAAGAAGCACATCAATGGATTCCAGAAAACTTTCTGGAGAAATGAAGAAATGTGCTCAGGAAACCAGTCAATCCGAAAAAACGAGAAGAGACGAAGGGAAATACCATATCTTCAACCAATTTTATAGGGTTTCATCAAATGTGTTAAACGATTCGATACTGCATGAATTCAAAAACAAAAAACTTGTTTGTTTAGAACATGGAAAAAAAATCAATTTTTTAGGGTTGATGAAGAACGAGAACTAGGTGAAATGTAATGAACATTATGGGTTATAGTAAAACAGTCATAAAAAGTTAAGATTTACAAAAAAATTACAGGTTCATTATATATGGATGAAGGTTCATTGATTAACTGTTTTGGATAATGGACGTTCTTCAGAGAAAAGAGATAAAGAAAGTGATATCTTCAAAAGAGATTTTGTGTATGACTCAAATGACGAAGATCCACCGATCACGTTACCTACATTCTCACTTTGTCCTAAAAAGAGTATTCCTCTTATAGGTCCCTTTGGGCGGGGTCCTTCCCTTCATATGCAGAAAATAATGAAAAAAATAACCAAGATGCGAAAAGCAGGTAAATGATTTGGGATGTAGTAATAGTGGTTCACAAGTTCAATAGAAGTACAAAGCATTATATCTGAATGTAGGTTCATTGATTTTCTATTTTTGATAATGCAAGTACTTATGGAAAGAAGGATAAAGAAAGTGATAACTTGAATAGAATGGTACAAAGAACCAAGACGAGAGAAGAAGGTATATAAAGAGTCTATGAGGCTTTTGTAATTTGAATTATTCGAATTCCACTATTAATATTGGTTCAATTAATGGAATTAGAGGTTCATGGGTTCAGTAGATCTTCATGAGTTCATCACTTTGATAATGCAGGTTCATGTGTTCAGTAGAGCTTCATGTCTTTTATGTACTATAACCATTTCCTATGTTCATAATCATTAGTTTCCTCCATGAGTATAAGAGATGTCTGAGATAATATTCACTGTCATTATGAGTTCAGGTTCATAGTATTCAAACAAACAATAATTATTCTTATTATCATTCTGATAGACATAAATGCTTTTGCAAATGCTAAACTATTCCTATGATCAAATGCAGAAAAGAAAAGGAAAAAGAAGTGATTGATATATCATCAGAGGCTGATGATGAAGAAGAGCATGAACCAGAAAAGGAAGAAGAAGTGAATTCAAATGCTAACACTAAATGGAATGAATCTGATATGGAAGCAGAACAAGAGGATGAAGTAGAAGCATCAGAGGAGGAGGACAAGGAACCAGAGTCTGAAAAAGATGAGGCTAGCACTGAAGACGACGTTCAAAGAGGTGGAAATGAACCAGAGTCTGAAACAGAGTCAGTAGAAGCTGTGGCTGGCACAAATGAGTCTCTCTCAGAAGCATATGAGACAGAGGAAGAAGAACCTCCAAGAAGAAAGTCAAAGGCTAGAGTAAAGAAGGAAATCACAATGAAAGCTCCAAAGAAAGAGAAAGCAAGTAATGGCACATACAAAGTTACAACCAGAAATATCCCAATAACATTTGTTGAAGCAATTGAATCAATGAAATTCCACAAAGATAAAGTCACAAAAGTGCTGACTCCCAGAGTGTGTTGGCCTGAGAGGGAGAAGTGGGTTGAGGAATTGGGATTCAAGATACTCTTGGATTTGAAGGTTACGAGCTTCCCATGAAAGCTAACAAAATGGGTGTTGGAGAAATTTGATGCACACACATGTTCCATTACTCTACAAAATGGAGCAGTGCTAAAGATCACAAAGGAAGAGATTCAGCGTGTTCTGGGATTACCTAGAGGAGAAATCAGAGTAGCGAGGCCAGATAAGAATACAAATGATAGGAAGCTGCTAAAGAGTTGGAAGAACTATTTGGGAAGAGGAACACATACAACAAAGCTTGTTGCAGAAAGGTTGAACTCATCGTATGATGAGATATGGTTCAAAAGGTTATTCACAACCTTGGTCATATCTGTATTGATTGAATCAAGTCAGAAGGGGACAACTTTGCAAAAATTAAGGATGGACAAGGTTCAAGATATCCATAGGAAAAACTGGTGCAAGTTCTTACTTGATTCTCTGATTGAGACAAAGTTCGAATGGCTGGAGAACAAAAACAGATTCTACAGAGGACCAATTTGTTCCTTGTGGTAAAATTTATTTAATTATGATTTTCAAATTTCAATAACGTACGGCTATAGGCCAATGAACCTACAGTAGCATATCCATGAACCTACTATTATAGGCTAATGAACCTATAGCAGTAGGTTGATGAACCTACAGTAGCATATTCATGAACCTACAGTAGAAGTTTCATGAACCTACAGTTGTATGATGATGAACCTTCAGTAGAAAGTTCATGGACCTATAGTAGAGGGTTCATGAACCTTCAGTAGAAAGTTCATGGACCTATAGTAGAAGGTTCATGAACCCACAGAAGTAGGTTGTTCAATGGATGAACCCCAGTATATCATTGATGAACCTACGGCTGTACGAGGATGAACCTACAGTAAAAGGTTCATGAACCCATGAAAGTAGGTTCTTCATATGAATAAACATACAGTAAAAGGATCCTAATCTATAATTATTAATCATGAACCTACTGTTATAGGCTAATGAACCTAAAACAGTGGCTTGATGATATCACAAACTAAATACATTATATGATATTGAAAATGATCTACCTAACACAAACCTTACTTTTTTACTTGTGTATAGCTGTTTTATGCTGACAAGGTGAAGAAGAATGAAGGTATTGATCTTGTATTTCTTGGATGAGACTCAACAACACTAGGAAATTTCACTCGAAAGGAAATCCAACAAGGCAAGCTGAGCTTTGATTTTAACACACCAAACCAAAAAAAGAGAAAGATGGAGAAAGCTATGGAAACAGAAAAATCAAAGAGAAAGAGGACATCTGGACCAAGCAATACAAAGAAAGCTAAGGAACCAGTAAAAACAAAGAGAAAGAGTTCATTTGGACCAAGTGGTATGGAGGTAAATATTATTCTACATAAAAAAATGTATAATCCTAAGCCATATGCTTAAAATTTCTGGATTTGAAAGTTAATTCTGAATTTTGAAGGCCTGGATCACATCTTTTACAAATAAAAGCGAATCTATCACAAAGGAGATTCGTATGATTGTACTCCATTTTTGACCTTAATGAAATTTCTTACCACGTGGCAAAAAAAAAAAAAGATTCGTGAGATGGCTAGCTTGCTGAGCTACGCACCAGAAGAGATGGAGGATGACCCCGCTGTAATACTGATGAAGTCAATTGTAGAGAAGCTTAAAGAAGGAAATGGAGATACATATGCTAAAACAGGGCCATCACGAGTAAATTCCCAGATGGGAGAATATTCTGAAGAAGAGGAAGAACATAATGAAAATGTAAGTGGATTATGAAATTAAACACTAGTTAATTTGAATTCATGATATTATGGATAACATAAAGAAGCAAGGCTCTAAATTTTTTTAAAAATTGCAGATTGAAGAGGAAGAAGGCAAGCCAAGGCTGAATTACATAAGACTGAGGATTTAACAAAAGAACAGTATGATTGCTACAAGTATGTGACGAAGAACATGGAGGAATCAGATTTGACTGAGGACAGGTAAGTGAAACAAAATCTGGGATTTATAAAATACATAGTACAAGTTTCATGAACATACAGTAGTAGGTGGATCAACCTATAGAACTAGGTAGATGAACTTAGGTTTTGATGTATTATATACATGCTATCTACATATAGATGTGAACCTAGTGTACTAAAATTAAGAAATTTACGATGTTGCTACATAAATGCATTATTTTATGGAAAATTATCTTGATGAACCTAGTTCAATTAGCAAATGAACCTACATTAGTCCGACATGAACCTACAGTAGTAATTAAATGAACTTACAAAGTCAGTGAACTAGTGGAGCTTAAAGAAACTTTAATATATTAAATACATATTATGTGCACATTTAAATAAGACTAGTATTTTGGAACCATAAACTTTATTTTTTTACTACATAAGAAGCATTAGGTTTAGGGATAATTACCTTGATGAACCTACAGTAATAGGTTCATGAAGCTAGTGCAATTTCTTAAAAACTAGATGATATACTAAATGATATTGCTAACAAATTTTTCGATTTGTACAGTGCAATAGTGTTTCAGAATGGAAAATTTAACACTTCAAGAGGAGAGTTGAGTTCAATAGAAAAAATATTCCACTGCAAGGTGATTGATACATGGAGTGTTGTGCTGAATCACAATCAAGGCAAGAAGCCAAAGGATCATCCATCAAGATTATTCTTACAATGTTTGGACATGGTAACATTGCAATTCGTATAACAAAATTAAGATTTAATTTGTATAATTTTATTATATATGAGGTTATTAAATAATAATTAATTTTATTTTGGAATGCAGAGTAAAAAAGGACATTATGATCAACACAATAAACAGGATGCTTTTAAGAAGTATGTTTTGGAAGCTATGAAAACAATCAACAAGAAGAGGATAGTAGACATTGATATGGTAAGAAAAATAAAATAGATCCATATTTTTGATGATTAAAACAGTTACAAACTAACAATTTGCATTTCAGATGGTTGCCCCAATTGTTAACAGGTCAAACCACTATTTCCTGATTGTCATGCTTCTCAAAAAAAAGGAATTCCATATATTAGACAGCAACAAAAAGATGACTCCCAAACAAGATTACACAAACAGTATGAATCGGCTGGTAAATCTCTATTCTGCTATGACATATGTTTAAGAAATCAATATCTAAAATCCTAACACATTCTGATTTAACTGTGTGTAGTTGGTAGATCTGAGATACATTATTGGCCTCAACCATATGACGTGCATGCATTTGGATCGGGTCCTAAGTAAAGAAAAACTAGTGGAGCTTCCTTGGACATAATCTAGTAACGTTCAATTATCTGGTTTGTATACTATGAGGCACATGGAGATGTTCCTGGGAGATGAAAACAATGAGTGGGATATAAGCATTGGGGAAGATGCAGTGGAAGAGAAAGAGAAGATTCAGAACAATCTGAGGGTAAAATATACCCATGCTGTGATTACTTAAGCAACAAACATGCTTAGAGCAGAAATGATGAAGAAATTCTAGCTACAATTGTGGATTATTGCTAGTGATTATAGGTTCATTGGTAAAACAATGTTGGTTCATGGTTTTCTGTTTTCAGGTTGAAGGATTTGTTAATTTCAAGTTTAAATGTAATGACATTATTTTAATGGTTTGTGAATGGTTTATATGAAATCACTTTGACATTTTATATGATCCATATTATTATATTTTTAGCAAGGTTCACTAGCAAAATATACCCATGCTACAGTAGAACATTCATGAACCTATGGTTGTATGTTGATGAACCTACAGTAGGATATTCATGAACCTAAGATTGAAGGATCATGAACCTACAGTAGAAACTTCATGAACCAACAGTATAAGCTTGATGAACCTACTGCTGTATATTGATGAACCTATAAAATACAGGCCAACGAAGCATGCTACGCGCACTTCGTATGTTAACTATTCTTACGAGGCGTGCGTAGCGCGCTTCGTTTTATACCATTAATGTAAAAATGATCATGATCTTTCTTGATGAAAGGCACGAACATACTTGTTCAAAACCATGATGCCCAAGTTTCATTAAAAATATATGTGGGTTCATTAATAATATATGTTTCAACGTGTGCTCTTGAAGGTTCATTAATAAAATATATAAGTTCATCTTCAATATAAGAAGATTCAATGAAAAGGAACAAAGGTTGCAAATAATATAAGAGTGATGCCCAAACTACAAACAATTCATAAAACAAGTTCATTACAATAATTCATAACGATAAAAAAGTTAGAACTCCAAAAAGGACTACCAAAATATCCCAACAAAACATAATAGATTCAGCATACAAAGTCAGTGAACTTCATGTGGAGCTTAAAGAAACTTAGGATGCTCTAAAAACATGAACCAGAAAAATGAAATGGTGGGGAGATGCATCTTGAAAGGCACATGCATCATTGACTTTCAGTTGATTTGCTTTTGCAAATGCCCTCCAACCTTTGCCAGGCCTGACAATGTTTCCTGATTTTAAGACAACAACCTTCCAAAAAGTATCTGAGCCAAATGTCTTTAGAACAACTTCAGAAGTATAAGGAGAATCCCAGAATTTCTGAGCATAATCTTGAGGAATAGGCTGAAATGAAAATATTAATATTAAATATATGAACAAAATATGAGTAGTATAAAATGAAGGATGGAAGACATACAATGCGAAAATCAGTTTCCACATAATTCTCAGTCATTTCGACAACAAAGGTATTACGCTGTCTACTGGAATGAAGACGAGCTCTCTCTACGGGCGTAAGTAATTGAGTATCTATAACTCTGACTGAGGAATCAGAGTACACACTACCATCTGAGATATCTTCATTGGAAGGCACATGAACAGTATCATCTAAAAACACTTCTTCTGGACTTATGTAAGAACTTGAATAAAGACTTGAATGCATGGAGCTTGAGTCTGAACCAGTGCTCACAACAATAATTGGGTTAACCATCCTATAAATAGCAAAGACAAAGCAGGTTCATGACATTAACCAATCAGGTTCAGAATTTAAATAAAGCAAGTTCATCACAGTAATAGAAGGTTGGATAAAACACAGTAAAAAATAAGAATCAAAAGTAAAATACCAGGTGCAAGGATTTGGTTATATTAGGTTCAAAGATGTTCCAAATATAGCAAAGGTTCATAATCCAGTAATAAATTCGGGTTCATAGTACAAATTAACCAGGTTCACATTACTAAAAAAAAAAAGAACAAACACACAATAGCAGCAATTTGAAACACTAAAGCTAAAATGTCGATTTTAGGTTCATGCATTTCAATATATTAGGTACATAGATGATAATACAGATATTATTGAAACCAATAGGTCCAAAGAAAAAGCAGGTTCACAACAGAAAAAAACAGGTTCATAACACAAAAATAGCAGGTTCACAACAATTAAAAAGAACAATCGACACAGTAGAAGCAAATCGGAATACCAACACTTCAATGGCGATTCAATGTTTGACCGTGAGAAGATCCAAAACCATGAACGAAAAGAATCGTAGATATATTATTCACTTCTGTTGGAGGAATTGTGAGCAAACAAAATCTGCAGAAACTAATAGGTTTGCAAACCTGGAGAAACAGGAACACCGGACTTTGAAATCGTTCAGATTAGTTGAGGAAATGGTTGAGAGATAAACCCTAGAAATAATGAGAATCGAAAGAGCTGAAAGTTCACCTGGATTTACTGGGTTTTATTTACGGTTATGCTTTTTTTTAAAATAATTAAAAAACAAAAAAACAAAAAAGACACGTTGGTATAAATACGCACAACAGAAACCCAATTCTCATTTACAATTTCTGGAGACCGACAAAACCAGAGAGAGAGGGGGATCAAATTGACGCAGACGGAAATCCAGATCAGAGGAAATTCAGCTCGAATCTACTTATCAATGTCTTCTACAGATTCATTTTATGATGCTGAGGATGAAATCGGATCACACAGTTCAGGTGCAAAAATTTCTTCCTAAAATTTCTTCCTTAGATTTCTTGGTATGATTTAATGAACCTACGTTAGTAGATTAAAGATCATACAGTTGAGGGTTGATGAACGTACAGTTGTGGGTTGATGAACGTACAGTTGGAGGTTGATGAACCTTCAGTTGTGCGTTGATGAACCTACAGTTGTGGGATGATGAACCTACAGTTGTATGTTCATATTATAGGGTAAGTTCATCAGATATACAAATAGGTTCATGGTGTTCATGGATATGGACTTATTTCTGTAATATGTGAACTTACAGTTGTGGGATGATGAACCTAAAGTAGAAGTTTGATGAACTAATTTCTGTTCAAATGCATAGGTTCATCATGAATAAAAATAGGTTGATGAACGTACAGTTGGAGGTTGATGAACCTACAGTTGTGCGTTGATGAACCTACAGTTGTGGGATGACGAACCTACAGTTGTATGTTCATATTATAGGGTAAGTTCATCAGATATACAAATAGGTTCATAGGGTTCATGGAGATGGACTTATTTCTGTAATATGTGAACTTACAGTTATGGGATGATGAACCTAAAGTAGAAGGTTGATGAACTAATTTCTGTTCAAATGCATAGGTTCATCATGAATAAAAATAGGTTGATGAACGTACAGTTGGAGGTTGATGAACCTACTGTTGTGCGTTGATGAACATACAGTTGTGGGATTATGAACCTACAGTTGTATGTTCATATTATAGGGTAAGTTCATCATGTGATTCAGGGATAAGGACTTATTTCTGTAATATGTGAACCTACAGTTGTGGGTTGATGACTCTACAGTTGGAGGTTGATGAACCTACAGTTGTGCGTTGATGAACCTACAGTTGTGGGATGATGAACCTACAGTTGTGGGATGATGAACCTACAGTTGTGGGATGATGAACCTACAGTTGTATGTTCATCAGGAATAAAAATAGGTTCATAAGTTATACGGATGATTTTTAAATGCAAGTTTCAACTTTTAAAATACAGAATTGATAATTTTCTTATGTTTGTACAGAGACCTTAAGTATGTCAAGATTGAGGCTCACGAAGGTCACAAAATTTGATGAGAGCAACTGTACAGGTAGTGCAGAACAATATTCAAGTGAGCAAAATGTGATTCAAACTGTAAAAATTGGGAAGAATAAGTCTGTAGCTGTCAGAGGGGCAAGGAAAAAACAGAGACTAACACTGCCAAACAAAGAAGGTTCACAGGACAATCTATTAATGGAAAAAACAGAGAGCCAAGGAATTTTGAGCTCATCAGAAGGTGGAAGCAACAGCACTACCCAAATTGACAATGACAGATTCAAGACAAGGAATTCTCCTACATCATTTGTTGCATTCATGAAGACAATAGAATCATACACAATAAAAAAGGAGTGGGTTCATGAGTTTGGTTTTGGAAGCATGGTTCACCTGAAAATAGATAGTATTCCTTCTAAGTTAGCTGGGTGGGTGGTGGAAAACTTTGACATATCAAAGTGCTCCATCAAAATGGAGGATGGAACTCTAATTCAAGTGAATGAAGAAGAAATCCAGCGTGTTCTTGGCATACCTAGAGGAACACGGTCTTTGAAGAAGGAAACTGAGTCATCTATAGCTCATTGGAAGAGCTTGTTTGACACTGAATTAACCCTTATTGGACGTAAAGCAATTCTGGAAAAATTGAAGATATGCACTGACAAGGAAGAATTCAAAGATCTATTCACCATGCTCTTCATATGTGTTCTGGTGTACAGTACACAAAAGGGTATAGTATACCAAGAAAATTTACTAACTTGTCTGGGAGATGTCAAGACCATAAACTGGTGCGAGTTCATTATGAAAACACTTCTAAAGGAGGCAAGAGAATGGAAGAAGAACAAAAAAAGATTCTTCAATGGATCCATCTTATTTCTAGTGGTATGAACCTTCTTAAATGATTAATGTACCTATTACTGAAAAATCTATATTGGTATTAATCCTCTAGTTGTATAGGATAATGAACCTAAATAGTAGGGTCATGAACCTATAGTCAATGTCCAGGTTCACAAAACTGAATTTATTAAAATATAGGACAAGATTGATGAACCTACAAGATATGATATTAAATACATCTTATCTCCAAATGAATGAACCAACGGTAAATAGGTTGATAATTCTTTGCATGAACCTAGATGTATACAATAATGAACTTGCTGGACTAGGTTCATGAACCTATTCATATTACCTATATCTAAAATTTTTATTGCGTTGTACAGTTGTTGTATGTTGACAGAGTGAAGATAATGGGGAAGCAAAATCCAAAAACACACCGGTTTTCATGGGATGGGACAAAAATTCTCTGGAGGATAGGGAGATTGAAGAATTGAAACTCGGAGGATTTGGATTGGGCATAGTTGAGCCAATAAAGAAGGATACACAGAAACCAAAGAAAAAACACTTTGGTCCTAGTAAATTACAGGTAAGAAAAAATCCAATAGGTTCAACTGTTTATGTAAGCTGGTTCATATCCTCTTATTTCAAGTTCATCCTAATATTAGAAAGTTCATATAAACAGTATGATGTTATTGAATGCATGAATGGATGAGAGCATTTACTGAGAAACAATATAAAGTGGCAAATGAGATTCTAGAACTAATGGAAATGGTTGAAAACATTCCAGAGGAGTTCAAAAAAGAACCATCTGTCCAAAGCATGATAATGACAGCAAGGGTGCTAATGGGACAGAAAAGAGAAGAGGAGGAGAAAATGAAGCAGTTCAGAAAGATGTGGGACGATGAAGACAACCCATTCTGGAGTGATCCACAATTGATGGAGTGGCTAAAAGCAGTAGAGAAGGCTGAAGAGATGAAACTAAAAATGAAAATTACAAACAATCAACCTTCGTCATAAAAAAAAACAGATTATGGTCAACAAAAAACGAAAACAACAACGCAGGAGAAAGACCAACCTGAAGAAATGAACATAGAAAAGGTACACACTTTGAAACTTGATGAACCTATACTAGTAGAATGATGAACCTATTCTAGTACGTTGATGAACCTACACTAGAAGGATGCTGAACCTACACTAGTAGGTTCAATATTTAGAATTTTCCTTTTATCTAAATCAAAATAACATACTATGAGTTTACAAAATGAAGGAGATATCTCTAAAAGCTAAAGGAAAGCAAATACAACAAACAATGGATGTGGATCAAAAGAAAAGTAAACATCAGCATGTAGAGGTATATCTACAGAAACTTTACTAGGTTCATGGTGTTACAATACTTAAGGTGTAACACTATTTTGGTTAATTTAAGATGCAGGTTCGAAGTTCTGGGAGTTTGAAATTTTTTGATGGACAAGAAGGGAGAAGTGCAGCGATGATCACTGGGAATAGAGAGTCGGAGGTCAAACAAAAACAAAAACAGGCACAGGAAAGAACATTTAAAAAGCTCAGCTTACAGGTGATTTTATAAACACTTATAGGTTCATTACTTGAATCACATAGAGAAAATAGATTCTAACATATATAATGAACAGATGAAAAGAAAGGAAACAAAAGACAAAGCACAAAAATAAGACAGCCAAGAACTTCAAATTTTACAGGTATAATTCTGAATTCAGAAGTTCGTACAAGTTCTTATAAAACTCATGGCGTATTAAAAGAACAGAGATGAAGTAGCTCTAATGTGGGATTATATGTTTTTATGTTTCAGGTGAAAAAAAATACACACCAATAGAGATAATCAACCTAGACCCTGCATTTACCGTGGTAAGAAAATTACCTACCCTGTATTTACGAGTTTTGAAGTACGTTCATTACCATAAATAAAGAAGTTCAGCCCCTATGAAGGAAACAAAGACACATATTCAATTAACATTTCCTTAATAAATCTTATAATTTCATGTAATTCTGAATATTAACCTCATTCATTCAACAAATTCAGATAAAAAGGAAATAGAGCCCCATTTTCATAGATCTTGAAGATAGAAGGGATCAAAACAAAGAAGTGGTGTTAAGAAGCAACCACAATTCAGTTGAAATTTTGAAAGAGGTAACCAATGAGGAGAAGATGTATGAACGCTATATATTCTTAAAGTCTGAAGATGAAGAGTAAGTATACAAAAATTTAGTTTAATAAAGAAAACAATATAATGAGGAATTAAATAACAATGAAATTCATGTACAGGGAAATAGTATTTGATTATTCAAGGCACAAAATTATGAGGTACGACCTTGGAGCATTTGGATTGGATGGGGAATTCGAAGGAATTGATGCTTGGTCTCTTGTTCTAAACTTCAACCAAAAGCACATGAGTGAAAACGTGCCAAATAGACTTTTTCTTGATGTACAATGTCTGGTAAGAAATACAGTCTAAATTAAAACAAGTTCATTGATTTTCCCCTATAGGTTCACCGATTTACTCATGTAGGTTCAAAAGAGCAAATGAAATGAATCTACAAAAAAAAATGTGAGCCAACAAAAAATCAGTAATTTAGTCATGTTGGTTCACTCAATTACAGAATGTTGGATCACTGATTTACTCTGGTAGGTTTACTGATTTACAAATGTAGGTTCACTAATTTAGAAATGTTGATTCACAAATTTACTTGTATAGGTTCACTGATTTACAAATGTAGGTTCACTGATTTACAAATGTAGGTTCACTGATTTAGAAATGTTGGTTCACTGATTTACTTGTATAGGTTCACTGATTTAGAAATGTAGGTTCAATGATTTACTTGAGTAGGTTCAAAAAAGGAAATGACATTAACCTACAAAATAATATATGTTTGCCAACAAAAATCAAAAAGTTTACTCAAGTAGGTTCACTGATTGAAATGTAGGTTCACTGATTTAAAATGTAGGTTCACTGATTTACTCTTGTAGATTCACTTATTTGGAAATATTGGTTCACTAATTAACTTGTGTGGGTTCACTGATTTAGAAATGTAGGTTCACTGATTTACTCTTGTAGGTTCAATTATTTAAAAACATAGGTCCACTGATAACATGTGTAGGTTCATTGATACTATGAACCTGGGAACAATAGTAGTCATGTACCTGTGATGTTACACATACAAACTATTTTTACTTGTATACGTGTAATTTTGTTAACCAGTTGAAATTATTAACATAATAATTTATTTATAGGAGAAGTCCAAATTGGACAAAGAAGGAGAGTATAAGAAGTTTGTAAGTAGTCTCGAGTTTGCGCTAGGACAACTGCAAGGAAGAAAAATATCAGAAGTTGACTTGGTAAGACAAATACGCTATAAAAATGAGATTTGATAAATTACTAACACAAAGAATTTTGGAATATTTCAGGTTCTAATTCCTCTCCTGGACGCAGAAGAACATTACTTTCTGATTTCTGTAAATTTAACAAAACCAGGAATTCATGTGTTGGACAGCATACAAAAAAACAACAAAATATCTGAGTACAAACCAAAATTATATACTGTGGTAAGTATATATTTTATCTTGAATTATTACAAGTTCAAGAAACTTGACATACAGGTTCATTGTATTGAAACCAAAAACTTCCTTGTTTTAATTTAATTAAAATGTGTTGCATTGGGATTATGAATGCAGCTTGGATATCTAGGAAAATACTTCAACAACATACAAATGAGCTTTAAGAGAAACTCCGTGATGACTGCTATTTCAAGAACAACCATGCTAGACCTACCTTGGAAAGTAGAAGAGGACGCCTACAATTCTGGCGTGTTTTGCATGAGACATATGGAGATGTTCATGGGCATGGACGAGCCAACATATAAATGGAAAAGTCAAATGACAAGAGAGAATAAAGGGGAATGCATCAAGAAAATGAGGGTGAAATTTGTGCATGCAATTGTAACTTCAGGTGCAAACAAATTGAGAGATTTGGTTGAAGAATCCGTATTAAAAACTCAGTTGAACTCCCAAGATTAATAGAACCAGGTTCATTAGGTTTTAGGTTCATTAATATATTATCAGGTTCATTGGGTTTATGTTTGTAAGACCAGGTTCAACAGTACTTTAAAATCGATTTTTCCAAAAGTATTGATCCGATTATTACATTGTTATTATTTAACTATAACTTTAATACACTATTTACCAGAGGAACAAGTAAAGTATTCAAGGTTCAACAGGTTCATCTACACACTGATAAAGGTTCACAAATAAAATATTCAAGGTTCATAAAAAATATAATAAAATGCGCTATGTTCAAATAGGTTGATGAACCTACAGTTGTGGGTTGATGACTCTAAAGTTGGAGTTTGATGAACCTACAGTTGTGGGTTGATGAACCTACAGTTGTGGGTTGATGAACCTACAGTTGTGGGTTGATGAACCTACAGTTGTGGGTTGATGAACCTACAGTTGTGGGTTGATGAACCTACAGTTGTGGGTTGATGAACCTACAGTTGTGGGTTGATGAACCTACAGTTGTGGGTTGATGAATGTACAGTTGTGGGTTGATGAACCTACAGTTGTGGGTTGATGAACCTACAGTTGTGGGTTGATGAACCTACAGTTGTGGGTTGATGAATGTATAGTTGTGGGTTGATGAACCTACAATTTTGGGTTGATGAACCTACAGTTGTGGGTTGATGAACCTACAGTTGTGGGTTGCTGAACGTACAGTTGTGGGTTGATGAACCTACAGTTTTATGTTCATATTAAAGTGCGCTATGTTCACAAACGAAGCGCGTTGTTTGTTCATATTAAAGCGCACTATGTTCTGAAATGAAGCGCGCTACGCGCGCTTCGTATGATTATTATTCTTACGAGGCGCGCATAGCGTGCTTCGTTTTAACACTTTTGAATTGTTTTGGAAATTTCAAAAGTTTTGAAAAGGTTCAACAAAATTTGAATTGAACAATTACTGAAAAAATTATCATGAACCTGGGACTTAGGAATACAAGTTTCAAGCAGGTTCACTACCATTAAAAAAGAAGTTCACTCTAGGAAGTATGTTGGTTCAAACAGAAGTATAGGTTCATCAAAATATAGAGGAGGTTCATTAATACTAAAATGACTTCATAGTAAGTTCAACAAATATATTGTAGGTTCATTTACATTGAAACAAATCAAATTACATAGAGGCTACTAAGAATGAAGGTCTTCAGTACAAGTGCGGGCATTGTGGGTGGCAAACTGCTTACAGCGACCACAACAACGCTGTCCTGAAGGACCACGAGCTTGAGAAATTTCTATTGAACTGCGAATACGTTGCCCACTTCCTTTGTTCTTAGCTTGGGGTGGTGGATGGATCTCAATGGAAGAAGGCACCTCAACTCCTGCATAAGACTCCAACTGGGAAAGAGTGGATGGGCCAGAAGAAGATGACAAACCTGAAGCAGCCAACAATGATGTGCGTTTCTCTTTGAGCTGTGCAGAAAACTATTTCATTTGATATGGTTTGTCATCAAGCAATCCAACACAGCTGTAGAAGTCAGATATCAACTCATTCAGGATTGACTCACGCTCTTCTAGAGCGTTGCACTGATCTACAAGGGTATTGTCAACTGTAAAAATAGGGGTGATAGTGGCATCCTTTGTCCAACGAGTGAGAATATACTTTTCTGGAATCATATTAAATCGGAGATTTCTGAAAACATAGAATAAGTGTTAGCAAGGGAGACCCACACGTTGAAACATACGGCAGCTTCATAGGAAGTCACCTTCAGCTACATTATGTTGAACTGAGAAAAGGTTAGAATAACAATCCTTTACTGAATATGTGTGAACTAGCTCTTGTGTATTATCACTGGGCATACTAGCCATTGAGAGAGATAAAAACGCCTCAAGCATCTGATCTTGAACAACTTTAAAAGTTGACAGCGTGTAGACCTCATATGCATGTTTTTCAAACGGAAACTGTGTCTTCAACTCTGGAAGTAGTGTAGTTGATTCATAATTGAGCTTGGACTGCTTATGTCTCTGACTATCCATAGCAATATCAAATTGCATGACAAGCTCAACTAAACGGTAGTACCTATCAGCAAAACATGAAGGTTCAAAGAAAATAAATAACAAGATAATCTAAGAAAACGTGCAGGTTCATATAAACGTGCATGCAGGTTCAAGGAAAATAAAAAACAAGTTCATCTTAGAAAACATGCAGGTACATATAAAGATGGATGATCCAAGAAAGTATATTTAAATCACAGATGATGATAATTAAAAGAAGTTTGTACATGTTAGTAAGGAAGTAGGTTCATAGAAAATTAAAACAAGTTCATCCAGCAAAACATGCAGGTTCAAAGAAAATAAATAACAAGTTCATCTGAGAAAACGCACAGGTTCAAAGAAAATAAATAATAAGTTCATCTGAGAAAACGTGCAGGTTCAAAGAAAATAAATAACAAGTTCATCAGAAAAAACTTGCAGGTTCATATAAAGTTGGATGACCCAACAAGTTCATCCAGATGATGATAATTAAAAGAAGTTTGTACATGTTAGTAAGGAAGTAGGTTCATAGAAAGATAAAAACAAAGTCATCCAGCAAACCATTCAGGTTCAAAAAAAAAACTAACAAGTTCATTTGAGAAAACGTGCAGGTTCAAAGAAAATAAATAATAAGTTCATCAGAGAAAACTTGCAGGTTCATATAAATTTGGATGATCCAACAAGTTCATCCAGATGATGATAATTAAAAGAAGTTTGTACATGTTAGTAAGGAAGGAGGTTCATAGAAAATTAAAACAAGTTCAACCAGCAAAACATGCAGGTTAAAAGAAAATAAATAACAAGTTCATCTGAGAAAACGCGCAGGTTCAAAGAAAATAAATAACAAGTTCATCTGAGAAAACGTGCAGGTTCAAAGAAAATAAATAACAAGTTCATCAGAGAAAACTTGCAGGTTCATATAAAGATGGATGATCAAACAAGTTTATCCAGATGATGATAATTAAAAGAAGTTTGTACATGTTAGTAAGGAAGCAGGTTCATAGAAAGATAAAACAAGTTCATCCAGCAAAACATTCAGGTTCAAAGGTAGTATATTTAAATCAAAGATGATGATAATTAAAAAAAGTTTGTGCATGACAAGCTCAACTAAAAGGTAGTACCTATCAGTGAAGTAACCAAAAAAACTATTCGTTGATTCTGAGATTGAAGTTGTTCTGACCAAGCCACCAAACATAACGTCTCTGAAGTACGCTGGAATCCAGAATTCGCGAATTGCATACATTTCATCAAACCATCGCCGCTTAACCAAAGGGAATAATTTCAACAAAGCATTCCACTTAGCCTCAAATTCAGCAGGTTTAAGCTGGTGTGACCAAACAATATTATCAAGCTGAGATCGAAATTCTGCACCAGTAGTTGTGTCATACTTTGTCTTTGCTGGAACTTTCTTCATAATATGCCACATACAGAGCCTATGGCGAGAATTAGGAAACACTTGAGCAACAACAATTTTCATTGATAGATCTTGGTCAGTAACAATTACTTTAGGCTCGAACACCATAGCTTCTTTAAATTTTTCCAACAACCAAACATAAGATCCAGCATCCTCTTGGAAGATCAATCCAGCAGCAAAAGTGACACTGGATTTATGATGATCCAAGCCAGTGAAAGGGATGAAACAAAGATTGTACCTATAAATTTAAAGGTTTTGAGTTGGGTTCATAGAAAGCAGGTTCAAAGAAATTAAAAACAAGTTCATCCACACAAAACGAGGAGGTT
Source organism: Oxyria digyna (assembly GCA_029168935.1). Classification (NCBI taxonomy): domain Eukaryota; kingdom Viridiplantae; phylum Streptophyta; class Magnoliopsida; order Caryophyllales; family Polygonaceae; genus Oxyria; species Oxyria digyna. Next base: position 27,486,995 of record JAPVLV010000013.1, read on the forward strand.
CAAAGAAAATAAAAAACAAGTTCAACCAACAAAACAAGCAGGTTCAAAGAAAATAAAAAACAAGTTCATTAACAAAAACATGCAGGTTCAAAAAAAAAAACAAGTTCATCTAAGAAAACGTGCAGGTTCATCCAACAAAACATGCAGGTTCAAAGAAAATAAATAACAAGTTCATCTGAGAAAACGTGCAGGTTCATCCAGCAAAACATGCAGGTTCAAAGAAAATAAAGAACAAGTTCATTTGAGAAAACGTGCAGGTTCATCCTACTTTTGAGAATAATATCAGAAGTTCATATCTCAAAAATGTTAAAGAGAAATATTTAAAAAGACAAAAAAGAGAAGATATATTACCTGTTTGTTCGATATGTTGCATCAAAAGATACAACATCTCCAAAGAGAGAAAAGTTCTTACGCGACACAGGGTCAGCCCAAAACAAACGCGTTAATCTTCCAGAAGAATCTACATCATAACTGAAACAGAAGGCAAGAGAGATATTTTTTTTGTTGCTGAATTTGTTGATGGTCATTTGGGCATCTGAACCCCCAATATATGCCAACAAATCACGGTGAAAGTTCTTAAAGTCAACCGCAGACGCTCCAACTTGGGAATAGCCACCAACCATTTCTTTGAAAAGGCGATGTGATTTAACTGGACCTATATGCGCCCTTTCACAGTCCAAAATGAACTTCTTATGACCAAAATTCAAATTCCGTTTGGCCCTAAGAAATTGCTTGGCATTACCAGTAACAAGTTCATGAATATGCCGAGATTCAAAAGATACAACTTTGTAACCCAAAATGCCAATGTAAGAAAGGGACATTTTGGCCTTACAACCCACTCTAGCACAAGGCCGCCTACGCACGAATCTAGTGTTATTTTGGCCTGTTTTATAACCCTGCTTGCTGAAATAAAAGTACTTAAAACGAGGAAGGCCATCCTGTGTTCTCCCACCGCCTCTACGAGAACCAAAACCACATGCAAGAGCCTAAGTTTCATAAAATGTAGCAGCTTCATCCAGTGTCCTAAATTGCATCCCAATAACAGGTTTCAAAGCTTCATCACAAGAAGGAATATAGTACACAGTGCCACCTTGGGACACATTTTTAGTGTCTGATTCAGAAGAATAATTTCCCTGATCGCTCTGGTTACCTGACACACTACTACTACCACCACCACCATAAACGCTTATAGGATCTGGAAAATTATTGATCAAGAAATAGTTGAAAAACAAGTTAGAACAAAAGGTATTAATGAAGGAAGGTTCATCATAAAAATTCAATAAGTACATCCAAAAATATCATGAAGGTGCAGGAAAGAAATGAGCCAGGTTTGAGGAACAATGCTAATAAGGTTTAGACCAAGATCAAGGAGTCGTGAAGGCATTTCATGTTACAAAGCAGCATAGTTCATGATAGTATTGATGGAAGTTCATCGATCTTATGATGGTCACAAGTTCATAATGGGGTAACTGCAGGTTCATGCAGCAAATGATGTAGGTTCATGACAGAAAGAGATCATGTTTTAAGGTGCAATGCTAATAAGTTCATGATAGTACACGCAAGTTCATGTAAGTAATAAGGAACATTCTAAAAACCCTACACCAAAAATCAGCATACAAAGAAGGCAAGTTCATGATAGTTTGGATGAAGGTTCATAGTACTTAATAATGGAGTAAAGTTCATAGAATAGTGCACAGGTATGAGTATAGGCTCATTAAACAAATCACAAGGCCAGGTTCATCCTCTATTAATGACAGAGGCAAGTTCATCAGGTATGAGTATAGGTTCATCCACACAAAACGTTATAACATCAGGAATTTCAAAAGTGCAAACAAGATGAGAAGAATCGGAGAACTGGAATATGAGTGATTCCATAGTCGACGGCACAAAACAAACACAGCAAACAAAAAAGTAATAAGCTACAACAATAGGGTCGAATCTGCGAAATCTAGGGTTCGGAATAACAGTAGAGACGAAATTAAAACCTGAATCCATGATAATAGAGAAATAGATTAAAGGAAGTCGTAAAGATGAATCAAATCCGGCTCAAACACTGCAGAAGATCACGACATTGAAATCGATCGACGGCGCGATTCTCCTGGGAATCGCCTCGCGAGGAAGAAGGACTGAGAAAAGAGAAAAATAGGGAAAAAGACCATAATACCCCTCCGTGTCAAAAATTCATTAAAACGCCAGATGAGATCTGGACCGTAGGATGAGGAAGATCAACGGCCCTTGATGGTTCCTAGTTAGTTCTTAGTTCTTATCTTAAGGACTGTTCTCATTTGATCCTTCCTATATATATCTTTATGTGTATCGTACGTTATATATATAGGGGAGTTTAACTTCGCACCCAAAAAATTATATCTCGCATTCCTTTTGACGCAACTCGGCTGTGTTTAATAAATCATACGAGTTTATGGCCGCATTCAGGATATAATTTTCATTTTTGCTTTCAAAATGCATAAAATTCGGTTTTGTTTTGGGCGTGCATCCTAACCGCACCTAAACAAAATCGAATTTTTTGTAAAAAAAAAGTTTGAAAGCACTCCCAAGAATTTAGTTAGGCTGGCCTTTCGACGTTTATGAACAAATCTATATATATATATATTAAAGCAGAGATATTTAGAGTTCTCTCCTTAAGTTTAGCTCTATATTGCTTAGGTGTCAATTTGTAGTTTTTATTTTTATTTTTTAATTTATGAATTTTAGTAACTAAAATTATTGTAAATGATATTTAAAGATTTAATTGCACTACTCTCTAACAAATTGTGATTAAGCTCTCTACACTTAACTTAAGATCGTAATAAATTTAATCATTGACTCAACTTACACAAATTCAAACTTTTTAATTAATATATGATATAATTATTTTCTTTTTTTTTCAAGCAATGATTAACATATTAATTATTTGATTTAATGTTCATAAATGTGTATCGTACGTTATATATAGGGCAGTTTAACTCCGCACCCAAAAAATTATATCTCGCATTCCTTTTGACACAACTCGGCTGTGTTTAATAAATCATACTAGTTTATGGCCGCATTCAGGATATAATTTTCATTTTTGCTTTCAAAATGCATAAAATTTGGTTTTGTTTTGGGCGTGCATCCTAACCGCACCTAAACAAAATCGAATTTTTTGTAAAAAAAAAAGTTTGAAATCACTCCCAAGAATTTAGTTAGGTTGACCTTTCGACGTTTATGAACAAATCTATATATATATTAAAGCAGAGATATTTAGAGTTCTCTCCTTAAGTTTAGCTCTATATTGCTTAGGTGTCAATTTGTAGTTTTTATTTTTATTTTTTAATTTATGAATTTTAGTAACTAAAATTATTGTAAATGATATTTAAAGATTTAATTGCACTACTCTCTAACAAATTGTGATTAAGCTCTCTACACTTAACTTAAGATCTTAATAAATTTAATCATTGACTCAACTTACACAAATTCAAACTTTTTAATTAATATATGATATAATTATTTTCTTTTTTTGTCAAGCAATGATTAACATATTAATTATTTGATTTAATGTTCATAAATGTGTAGCGTACGTTATATATAGGGGAGTTTAACTCCGCACCCAAAAAATTATATCTCGCATTCCTTTTGACGCAACTCAGTTGTGTTTAATAAATCATACGAGTTTCTGGCCGCATTCAGGATATAATTGTCATTTTTGCTTTCAAAATGCATAAAATTCGGTTTGGTTTTGGGCGCGCATCCTAACCGCGCCTAAACGAAATCGAGTTTTTTGTAAAAAAAAGTTTGAAAGCACTCCCAAGAATTTAGTTAGGCTGACCTTTCGACGTTTATGAACAAATCTATATATATATTAAAGGAGAGATATTTAGAGTTCTCTCCTTAAGTTTAGCTCTATATTGCTTAGGTGTCAATTTGTAGTTTTTATTTTTATTTTTTAATTTATGCATTTTAGTAACTAAAATTATTGTAAATGATATTGAAAGATTTAATTGCACTACTCTCTAACAAATTGTGATTAAGCTCTCTACACTTAACTTAAGATCGTAATAAATTTAATCATTGACTCAACTTACACAAATTCAAACTTTTCAATTAATATATGATATAATTATTTTCTTTTTTTGTCAAGTGGTGATTAACATATTAATTATTTAATTTAATGTTCATAAATGTTACATGTTTCCATTTTATGGATTTTATGTCCAACTTTATCAATAAAATAATAATTTTTTAATTTAAGAAAACTGATACAATGAAATTTATAAATTTTAGATTATATCTTGTATAATATATAAACTTTAAACGATTACTCGCGCATAGCGCGGGAACTAGTAGTACTTATTTTGATGATTTTTCGTAAATAAAAGTAGAACAAATCTAATCTCGACGTAAATATGACATTAAATGATACTATTAATTTGGGTTGCCACTAACTATCGGAAAAAGATCACATGAGGACAATGTATTAAGGAAAGAATGAGGATGAATCTGAGTCGTTGATCTCTTTCTTCCATGTTTTAATCTCAGCCGTTCAAGATTAGGGTGTTGATATCTCTCTCCCAACAAAATTACAGGGCTCTTCCTCTCTTCTCTGCTCGCGCTTCATCCTTGTGCTCTCTTCATCACTTATGCTTATTCCTCACGGCTCATCGAGTGCTTGTTCTCACTTCTTCTGTCACATCGTCGCTTCTTCTCTCACGCTGTCGCTTCTTCTCTTAAGTCGTCACTTTCCTCGTTCTCGTTTTGTTCAAACAAGTAATCTTTAATTTTGAGCTTTGATTTGTGTTCTATTGATTATTCGATCTGATTGGAAGTTATGACATTTTGATTTTGTGTACTATTGTTCGTTGTATGTCTATTTTCGAGGTTGTATTTCTCATTTTGAACTACATGGAATTGGTTAGATTGATTTTGGAATTGATTAGATGGATTTGATTATGTGTTAGTGTATTCGTTGTAGCTTCTTTTTGGAGGTTGTTGTATGAAACATTTTCGTCAGATTGTAATCCTGTAAAAACCATATTGTTATGGAACAAGGTAAATTACTGAAAATAGTATATCTACTATAAATTCTCGCCATGTGAACACATATGTGTTTACGCATGAACACATATGCTTTGACAAATGAACACATCGGTTCTTTTAATTGTGTTCTTTTCATGTGCATACAAAAACCTCCAAATGAATACATCAGTTCTTTTCATGTGCATACCAACACATTTTCTATTAATTATATCCATATGAACACATATGTTTTTCGATATGAACACATACTGAACATCCATTTTCTATAATATATTTGTTTTAATATTTACTTACTTATCCGCGGATTACGTGCTGAACACCGGAAATGTTTCCGAGTTTTATCTTGTTTTGCTATTTATTTATTTATATTATTTCCTTTTATTTTGTATTTCGGATTTATTATTTCCTAGGAGTATTTAAGCCTAAAAACACTTTTGTTTTAGGTAATCTCATATTACTTTGAAGAACCCTAGTTTTGCCTCCATGTCGATGTTGAACTATTTTCCCTTTATTTCGCCTGACGGTTGAAGCCTTTGACTGTATGGTTGTGAGATTCTAAACTCTATTTTGCTTTCTATTGATTGTATTGATTCTCATGCTTTTATCTTATTGAATCTTATTGATTTGTCTAGTTTGGCCAGCTAGGTTTATTGGTATTGTTCATAGTGCTAGGATTTGGTAATTCCGGGTCGGAGTTCTTTATCTAGTAGCAAACACATGTTTACATGAGTGGGTCGCAGTGTTTACTTGTGAATGAGAATTGATTGCATGCTTATCTGACGGGTTGTCTGAATTTCATGTATCCTGCTATATTCCTTTGCTTAATGCTTCTATTGAATTAGTCTTGAAGGTCTTCAGATTTGTTTAATAGGAAGTTATATCAGGGCGGGTTGCGCTGATATCTATGTCTGAACAAGAATAGGAACAACAATAGGATTGCATGAATTAGAGATATCTATGATTAAATGTGCATGTCATTGTGCGGATATTTGTTAGGTGGAACGTTTTCCCAATCATATTACCACAACTCTTGCTACTTTGTTACTTTTACTTGTCGGCCCAACGACGATCCGCCTAACTCCCCTCGATGGTAATTCGAGTTGCCTTAGGTCTCGACTTAAGACCCACTCTACCGATCGATTTGGTCGAAATCATCAAAGAATGCACAAGATCCTCGACCGCGATCTCGATGCCATGCCTCGCCGTTACATCGTCTAACGCGCCGAAAATCCTCCATACACTTGGTAAGAGTTGCCCGACAGCCACCCCTAACGCGAGCATAAACGCCTTCGTCAAAGGCGAGAAAGGGAATCCATGGCCAGTGAGTAATGGATATTCATACACCGCGATCCACCCCAGACGATATGCGTCGGCAGACACTCCTTGCGGAGGTATCTCGATCTCTACCTCAGGCCCAAGATTCGCCAATGATCTTAATCGGTCAACGCTACGCGCCTTCGAAGATTTGCAATCAGAACCCTTCAAAATGTTCTTGGGTACGTAGAAAGAAGGCCTGGCCATCGTAGGAATTGAAGGAAGAACGAAGGAGAGAATTTAAGTGAAGAAAGGAAAGGCAAATGATCTGATGAGCGTAAGAAGATAAGGAAGCAAAGAAATATTCAGAGTAGATGAGTCGTAGAAAGGTCGAAAGAAAGTAAGAGCCTTCCCCTTATATAGGCAAAGAGATCGCGAGAGATACAGAGGGAATTTCAACGACATTATAGCCGTTGGGAAAACTAGACGTTACGGGTGAACGTTGCCAACACAGATTACGAAGCCCTCCATCAGATACACAAAGATGATTGAAGAGAACTGATGATCAAAGCTTTACGACGAAGTTAGAATTCTAGGTGACGTAATCTCCAACGCGTTCCAAGTTTAGTGAAGACGTATTCCATGAAGAAAGAAGGTGTCTCCCAGTTCTACTAGACGTTAATCCCTGTAAGACGCCTTAGGGGTATTGTTTGTGCCTAAAAATACGACGAGTAAGGAACGCGTTCTAAGCTACGCGTAGGGCGACCACGTCGACGAGACGAGATGGAGCGAAGGTCTCGTTTGCATCAAGGATAAGGTCGGTCGAGTAAATATAATCCCGTTTCTTTATGTTATTATTGTCATTAGTAAAAGATACTAGAAAGAATATCTTTTACCTTATTTTTATGTCGTTATAGGATAAAAGGAAAAGATAAGATCTCGTTTCCTTATTGATAAAACTAGGGTTAGCCTATAAATAAAGGCTAATGCCTGCTTTGTAATCATTCAGCCGCTTTACAAGTAATCCACAAGTTCAAGTTTCAACCCTAATTTTCCATATCGTTCTTGAGTGTTGAGATTATACCGTAATATTTGATCGTTTCCCTACAATTGCTTAGTTATCATCGTTGGAAATTTTGCTACAAACAGCCATCACCTTTCCCGACTTGGGAGAAGGTGTGAACTTTGAACTGAAGTCTGGCATGATCCATGAATTGCCACACTTCCATGGTTTGGCAGGAGAAGATCCGACTAAGCACCTGGCTCAATTTCATGTTGTTTGCTCTAGTATGAAGCCAAAGGGTATGACTGATGATCAGATCATGCTGAGAGCATTTGGGTTCTCTTTGACAGATGCAGCGAACGATTGGTTGTACTATCTAGCTCCGGAAAGTATCACTACATGGGCTGGAATGAAAAAGGTATTTCTGGAAAAGTACTTCCCTGCTATTAAGCTCAACATTCTGAAAAAGGGTATTGCTACCATTGAGCAACATGCTATTGAGACTTTCTATGAGTATTATGAGAGGTTCAAGAGGTTATGTTCGAGTTGTCCATTCCATGGGTATGCAGATGAAACGCTCATCCTCTATATTTTCAATGGTTTGCTTGATGATGAGCGTCGCATGGTGAATGCAGCCTGTGGGGGTAACATCCTGAATAAAACCCCAGCCCAAGCTCAAGAGATTTTCCATGAGTTATCTGAGGGCTCTAGACAGTTCAGCAGGAGAGAAAGTGTCAAGGCAATAGAGTCCTAATCAACATCTAGGCTGGAAAATGAGATGAAATGCTTAATGGTGAAGAGTGGTGCTCAGCAACAAGTAAACGCATGTGGATTGTGCACTGATACAGGACACCCTACTGATGCTTGCCCACAACTTCAAGATCCAAACGCTGAGGTAAATTCTATAGAAGGGTGGCAACAAAGACCGAGATATGATCCCTATGCTAATACGTACAATCAAGGGACAAGAGATCATCCAAATCTCAGATGGGGGAACAACCAAAATGTGCAAAACCCTCACCTCTTGCAACCACCACCACCACAGCAACAACCTCCACTACAAGCCCAAGGTTCATCCTCATTCCTTCAACAAATGGTTGAGAAGCTCGTTGCAGGCCAAGTAGAGTTACAGCAGAACTGTATGCAATTTCAAAAGGATACGAAGTCGAGTATTCAAAATCTTGAAGTGCAGGTTGGACAAATGGCTCGGGAATTTAATGAGTTTAGAGCAAGAGATTCGGGAAAGCTACCCTCTCAGGCGGTAAAAAACCCCGAGAGCAAACGCCAGTGCATTGACTCTAAGGAGTGGTAAGAATTAGAAAGTAGGCTCGTAGCTGAAACAGGGGCTGAAATTGAGACAGAGGAGCGAGACGAACAGAATCCGCGACCGCGGATCTGTTACTGATGAAAAAGTCGAGCATTCTGCAAAGAGTAATCCGCGCCCGCGGATTTGACCCTAAAGCTTCTGCAGAGAACAATTTGCGCCCGCGGATATGATGCTGAACTCGCTGATTTTTACGTTCGACCCGTCTTACCTCCTCTCAGCTCCTTAAAACCACCAGCACCTTTCCCTGAGGCGTTGAAGGACACTAGAACGTTGGAGAACGACAAAGATCTCTTTGAGACCTTCAACAAATGCGAGGTAAATATTCCATTACTTAAACTTGTTAAGAGCATTCCTCGCTATGCTAAATTTCTGAAAGAATTATGCACAATCAAAAGAAATCAGAAATTAAAAGAAAAACAAAAGATTAAGGTGAGTGAACATTTGTTTGCTGTGTTTCAAAGGCGTATGACTAAGAAGTGTGGTGACCCTGGCATGTTTAGTATTCCATGTGTTATAGGTGAAACTAAGTTTGACAAAGCTGTGCTAGACTTAGGTGCATCTATTAATCTCTTGCCTTATTCTTTGTATGAGTCGCTAGGACTAGGACCATTGCATGCAACAAGAACAATTGTTCAATTGGCTGACAGTTCTAATGTGTACCCTAAAGGGGTAGTTGAAGATGTTCTTGTGAAAGTTGATAATATGGTTTTTCCTGCGGATTTCTTTGTTTTGGATATGGATCATGACAAGCATGCTACCCTTATTCTGTTAGGTAGGCAATTTATGAAAACTGCTCAAACAAAGATTGATGTTAGTAGTGGAAACCTTCGTATGGAATTTGATGGGGACAAAGTGGAATACAATATTTATGATATGAGTCCCATTCATGATACGTCTTTGTCTTGCATAAATGTGATTAATCCTACTTGTTTGGAAGAATCAAATATTGCTATTGAGAATGTCGTATTGGATCCCTACATAGAGGGTGTTCAAGATATTAACTTGCAGGAGGTCAAAAAGGTCCTAGATGAGAGTGATAAGTCACCTTCTCCACTTTTGGGCAATAGCCCCACCAGACTAATCTTGCAGAGCGAAAAGCCTATGTCTGCTATTATGCAGGACACTGAGATAGAGCTTAAGCAACCGCCTGACGAAACTAAGTGTGGGGGAGAACAGAAAAAAAATTTTGCCAAGAAGGAAGTATCTAGAGGGCGTGGTTCTAAGTTCAAACATTTCCCCGAGTGGTTCAAGAACGAGGTGCTGAAAGAGAGAGTTCCTAGGGAACCTGGTGCGAGAACTTGATTGAGTTGCATGTCGAGCCACGACATTAAATAAGGCGCTGCTCGGGAGGAAACCCGAGGTGTGTGTTGTTTTCGTTTGTCCTTGAGTGTTCGTTCAGTTTGATTTTCCTTTTAGTGTGTGTATGGACAGGAGGAAAGCACAGGTCCAGCTACGTTCTGTAGTCAACCTGCGTTCGCCATGTCAAAACGCGAGCGCGGTTTCCTCGCTGTAAGTCCTCTCCTTCTACAAAAAAAAAGAAAAAAAAAAGAAAAAGAACAAAAGAAAAAGAAAAAAGAAAAAGAAAAAGAAAAAAGAAAAATAAAGAGTATTCCACATCACCCCACCATCCACCCACCTCGCCGAGTCACCACTAGCCATCATATATCATCGCCGAGCTCAAATCGGGATATCAAAGCAGCCCAGGCACCCATCCGCAGGTAACCTGCAGACAAGACAGAAAACCGCGATCGCGGTTTCTTCCCGAGATATTCAACAGGAGAAAATCCACGGGCGAGCCGCGGGAAGCCCAATCATCCGCCCCCGTGGATTTGCCTCTGCATGCAATTTGAACTTCTCCGTTCGGGTTTCTGATTTGATTGTTTGTTATGCTGATGAAAGGTTATTGAAGATACTGTTTATTTACAAGAAGAGAAGCATCATTAGACGGCGTTCGTTGGCCGTATCCATCTCCACCACCGGAGTGAGTTTATTTCTTCTTCCCCTTACATATTTAGGTCCTTTTCCATCATTGATGACAATACTTGAATTAAGTATGTGGGAGAGTTATTACTTATTAGGGATTATCTTAGGTTCATTTTAGCATTTTATTTCAGATATTTCTTTGTAAGTTTGCATTATCATATAGTGAAAAATACAAAAAAAATTATAAAATGAAAAAGCCACAAAAATATGAAAAAAGGCAAAAAAATCATGGGATAGCAAGATCTATGCAACAAGCAGGTAACCTGGACCAACACTAGGCTGGGGTAAAAAGAGGTTTCGAGTGATGTGAGTTTTGGTGAGCCTGGAACAATTAATGAGTGGTTGGGATGAAAACCCGAGAGGGCGCCTAAGCAAGATGAGTTGAATAAAAAAATAAAGTGATTTAGGACTTGTGCTTATTTGGCGTTGGAAGACATAAAAAGAGGTGATATAAGGAGGATTTCAGGTATAACCACTTGGGAGTCATAAGGAGTAGAGAAGGCTATGTGTTTATTGTCATATCACTTGTATTGTTGATGTTGCTATATATAGTTGTTGTTTTGAGGATTTGGATGTTGTTTTTAGAGTTGTAAGCATTAGACAAGTTTCTTTGTACTTCCTGAGACCTTTGTGTATTACATTGAGGAGTATGTTTTCTTTAGCTTACTCAGAGACAAGCAAGGTCTAAGTATGAGAGAATTTGATAGAGAGTATTTCATACATATTATCTAGTGATTATTAGCTTAGGTTAGATCATTTGGGAGCTATTTTATATGTAATTGCATGATCCAGAGTTGAAGAGAAGAAGTAGTGAACTATGAAGATTGAAGACGTCTTTTGAGGAACTGAAGAAACCAAGTAAGAAGACGATAAAAGACTTGAAGAGAAGAGAAGACGAAGTTGATGCTAAAATCCGCGGGTGATCCGCGACCGCGGATTTGTAGCACACAAAATTGGCCAAGTGTTGAAGAGCCGTGGGTGAGCCGCGGGTGGACCTGATTTCCGCGCTCGCGGATTACGTGCTGAACACCAGATTTTTTTCCGAGTTTTTTCTTGTTTTGCTATTTATTTATACTATTTCCTTTTATTTCGTATTTTGGATTTATTATTTCCTAGGAGTATTTAAGCATAAAAACACTTTTGTTTTAGGTAATCTCATATTACTTTGAAGAACCCTAGTTTTGCCTCCATGTCGATGTTGAACTAATTTCCCTTTGTTTCGCCTGACGGTTGAAGCCTTTGACTGTATGGTTGTGAGATTCTAAACTCTATTTTGCTTTCTATTGATTGTATTGATTCTCATGCTTTTATCTTATTGAATCTTATTGAATCTTATTGATTTCTCTAGTTTGGCCAGCTAGGTTTATTGGTATTGTTCATAGTGCTAGGATTTGGTAATTCTGAATCGGAGTTCTTTATCTAGTAGCAAACACATGTTTACATGAGCGGGTCGCAGTGTTTACTTGTGAATAAGAATTGATTGCATGCTTATCTGACGGGTTGTCTGAATTGCATGTATCTTGCTATATTCCTTTGCTTAATGCTTCTATTGAATTAGTCTTGAAGGTCTTCAGATTTGTTTAATAGGAAGTTATATCAGGGCGGGTTGCGCTGATATCTATGTCTGAACAAGAATAGGAACAATAATACAATTGCATGAGTTAGAGATATCTATGATCAACTGTGCATGTCATTGTGTGGATATTTGTTAGGTGGAACGCTTTCCCAATCAAATTACCACAACTCTTGCTACTTTGTTACTTTTACTTGTCTTAGGTTATAGAACAACAACTCCCCCCCTTTGGTGTGTTCGTTGGTAATAGTTATTTGCTTAAGAATAGACTACTTGATTCTCTTGGGATTCGACCCTTGCTTTCCCGCTATACTAGTTGGTTAGTTTGATTTTCTTTGATAGGCACAACGATTTTAGCCTCATCATTCATACTGCTAGGATTTGGTAATTCCGGGTTGGAATTCTTTATCTAGTGGAAAACACAAGTTTACATGAGCAGGTTGCAGTGTTTACTTGTGAATGAGAATTGATTGCATGCTTATCTGATGGGTTGTCTGAGTTGCATGTATCCTGTTATATTCCTTTGCTTAATGCTTCTATTGTATTGAATCTTGAAGGTGTTCGGGTTTGTTTAATAGGAAATTCTATCAGGGCGGGTGACGTTGATATCTATATTTGAACAGGAATAGGAACAATAATAGGATTGTATGAATTAAAGATATCTATGATCAAAATTACATTTGATTGTGTGGATATTTGTTAGGTGGAACGCTTTTCCAATCATATTTACTGCAACTCTTGCTACTTTGTTACTAGTACTTGTCTTTAGTTATAGAACAACACTTCCCCCCCCCCCCCCTTTGTTCAATCGTTGGTAGTGATTACTTGCTTAGGAATAGACTACTTGATTCTCTTGGATTCGACGTTTACTTTACTACTATACTAGTTGGTTAGTTAAGTATTCTTTGATAGGCATCAACGACTTTGGCTTTGTCAAGCCTCCATCAAAAACATTGTTTTAGAAACCCTATTTTCGATCAAGTGGCTGCAAAGGTAGCATCCAAACTGATCGGGCCACCAAGGAGCTTCACTCCACCCAAGGGATGAGCTATTTTCCGAGGACAAAGCACGGGATCGCTACTCCTTGGATCTGAGTTCAGCCAAAAAAGTTCTGGTTTCTCTACATTTAAGTGCAATGGCCTGTCCTCAATAATAAAATGCGGGGTTTCCGAAACCACAACAATGTCCCTAATAATGGTCCCATCATCTAGGTACCAAGCCATAAAATCCATATTGCATTTTTTATTGACCAAATGAACAAACAGGTGTAAGGTAAACGCAAACAACAAAGGTCCTAGAGGGTCACCTTGTTGAACTCTTTGGCAAGAAAGCAAGGTAGACTCGTTATAGTATAACCTTGCGGGGACATATAACAAAATTCAACCCAAGGAGAGAGCGAAGGGCAATGACGTCGGACCTCCTTAAGCATGGTCTCTTGATCTATCAAGTTAAAAGCATTACTAAAATCCACAAGAAGCATGCAGGATGGCCTCACTCCCGTTAGGCGCAACAACACCAAACCAAATATCCTCCAGGTAAGTACCTACAATATTCCCAACAACAACAGTTGCAACCTTGGAGGCAAGTCTCCTCCAAACCGTACCAACTGCAATGGGGCGATCCCACCCCCGAGTTTTAGAAAATGCGTGAGTGGGGCAGTAACAATAAAATCACCCAAGGCAAAGGACATTTACCCGCAAGTAACAGATTAACCACAACAGTTTTAGAGTTGGCTAATCATTATCAACTGCAATAGCAGCCCTCTTAAGTGCATAAATGAGGTGCTGAGCTCGAAGACAATCTCACCCACAAGAAGTTCCTATAGGGAAATTTTAAATCTAACTCAATACAACATCCTTCGAGACCGAAACAGCCTCAAAACTCCCATCAAAATGAGGCAGGACGACACGGGGCATAAGGGTGCTTCTTTTCTAACTCCCTCAAAGTCTCCTACCTTCGGAGAAACTCCAAACGATGTCAAAACCCTTACAACAGCAGTAAAGTGCCCATCACTGACTTTCCTCAAACATTGCTTCTTCTTTAGCTCTTCTAAGCTAAGCTTCTTTTTCTCGAACTCCTCCTCCACCCCGAAAGACTGAGAGCACACCACACCTTCTTTGAGAACCTCTCTAAATATTGTATCGGGTCCTCCGAGTTCCCTCCAAACCGAAGTGCATGCGCAGTACATTAAACCTGACACAACATCCTTTTTTTCCACCCTTGTTATCAAATCTATCTCAATTAAACTTAAGAGTGCATGACAGGCTCGGGATTACAACCAGTATGTTGCTTGTTGTGTTCGTGACAACAACGAGTGATTACTGTCAATCCTTGCAGTTTAAGGATTTAGACAAGGAAAAAAAAAAGATTTCTATTCAGGTCACTAGACAAGGATATAGGCAGAAGATGTCTATATACGAGCTGCTACCTGGTGACATTGATGAGTCGAGTCTTACATGAGAAAGCGAACATGTGATGGTGAGTTCTGATAACCCTTTTTTACTATCTGGTACCACCCTGAATAAATTGAAATGAGGGTGGTTGCTTTGTAATAAAAATATCAAGTTCATTAATTGATTTATATCACATTCATTGATTTGCACTTGCAAGTTTATTAATTCAATCCTTCAGGTTCATTGATTTATTTATACATGTTCATTGATTTACACTTACAAGTTCACCACTTCAGTTGTTTAGGTTCAATGATTTATGTGTATTCTTCGGTTTATGTGTATACGTTCATATCCATGCGTTGTTTGAAAAAAAAGCATGAAGTTATGAACCTATAAGAAAAATTTTGCGAACTTGAAAGACAAAAGTCACGAACTTAAAAATAATAGTGAACTAAAAAGAGAAAACTCAATAACCCACAAGAGTAAATTTGTAACCGTAAAACAGAAATTGGTATTACAGGTTCAATAAATTTATACTTTAAGTTCACAGGTTCATAGGTTCACAGGTTCGTAGATTTATACGCATATAAGTCAAATAAACTTATGAACCTGCAAATGTAAGCTCATGAATCAGTAATATAAAATTCACAAACGGGAGAGGAAAAAGTCATGGACCTATCATGAACCTCGAAGAGAAAAGTCACGAACCTACAAGTATAGCAGCATTAAAACAAACTGATCCTCTTACAGGCTTCATCAATCAAACACGAGTCTTATACTATGCAGATTCATCAATCACCGGGCTTAAGAACACTATGGGCGCCACACATAAGAACAAATCAAGAGAATTAAAAGCAAATCACTCGTTCAAGAAATGGATGAACTCGTTCAAGCAAATCACAGAAAGACATGACAAAGGGGATTAGGGTTTCCTATTCTACCTTGATGGACTTGAAATTTGAGACGCTCTGCGAGATCAAGACGAAGGAGACACTTAGAGGTGGACGAGGTCTTTAGCGTCGGTAGAATAGCAAGGAAACCATTGAAAGCGGTAGAAGGAAGATGAAGATTCGATCGCCATCTCCATCACCTCAGACATCGATTGAACAGAGAAGTGAGAAGAATAGGGGAGACGAAATGACAATACTACCCTTCCTTGTCAAATTACCATTTAAAAATGTAATTAATATGGAGCGTTGGATGGTGATGATCGGACGGTCTATATGGGTTCTTAGTTCTTATCTTAAGAGAGATTTTCATTTGATCCTTCCTCCTCATTTATTACTATAAGAAATATTATTAAATATAAGAAGTATTATGATCGGATATTTTTCCATATATATTAAAACAAATCTCGATTTTTGCCAAATGTCACGTCCTCTCTAAAACCGTCACATGTCATTTTATTATTCTCTTTTGTCACATGTCATTTTGTAATCATTTTTCATTTTGATCAACAAAATCATATAATAGGAAAACTATAAACATATGTATATGTTTATTTTAGAATAAATAAGATTTACAAGATATTATGTTTATTTATTTACTTTTAATATTCTCCAAACTATATTTTATTTACTTTAATATGCAAAGAGTTAATTATATAAAACGATTTAATTATATAGACAGATTTAATCTCATAATTTACAAATTCTAAGAAAATTATCTTTAATATTTATGTCTTTAAATATTTAAATAATGCTTGACTAAGACTCTCTTTATAAAAAAAATATATTTATCCTACTAACTCAAAATTTATATATTAAATAATTGATAATCTTATGAGTTTAGCTATTTAAATAATAATTAAAATTAAAAAATTATACGAAATCTATATGATGTAAATGAGCTAAATCTATTTAATAAAATATTTTAGGCTAAGCAATTTCTCTATCAAAATTCAATTTATTATTTGATTTATTGTTTTATAAACCTGTGCAAGGTACGAGAAATTGAACTAGTTGAACATTATATGACATGGTATCTGGTTATTGATAGATCGAGATATAATATAATTATAACACATCTGATTAATAATAAAGGGAGAGATACCATTTCCGGCACCACGAGATTCTTTGCTTGATTTTGTCATTTGATAGGGGATATCAGGACTAGTGAGAGGAAGATGTGCGATCAAATCAACTACTCCGTTATTACAATTGTATACTACTAAAATATAAGAGAAATTTGATATTTTGATAGTATTCACAAGTTAAGAGAATTTTCTAGTTTGCTTCCAACACGTAGGAACAATTATAGACATGTGAGATCTTATTTGATTCGTCTTAACGAGTACTTTGAGAATATAAGAAATTCTAATTTTTGTCATTGTATATTTAGAGATATTAACGTTACAAAATGTGTATTGACAAATGTGTTAAAAGCAAATGTCTCTACTATCCAGAGACTAAATAAATATTACAACATACTCCCTCTATCCCTTTAAGTTAGTTCCGTTTTCTTTTTGGACGTCCTCTAAAGTTAGTCTCATTTTCATTTCTATTTATTAAATTTTGCCCATAATACCCTTACTTTATTTATTTTATTCATATTTTAACAACACTTTATCAATCAAATCAACTTTTTTTCATATAATAAATTTTCTATTGGTTGAATTTTATGATTTAATGTGCAATTACTTACACTTTTGTTTTGATTAGACTTGCCTTAATCCAAGCGCAAATGACACAATGAGACTAACTTAAAGGGACAGAGGGAGTAGTTCATTTCCATTGCTCGTTATGTAATAATCCTGTTGAATCTAGAGAACACTTTTTTTCTTAGAATGCCACCACATCACATTTGAGTTAAGGAAATTTGAAAAACTAATAAACTTTACTGTCAATATACAACATAATATACTTTTCCCACAAAACTTACTAAATATTATCAATTCCCTCAAAAAAGATAAAAAAAAAAATAGAAGCTTTAATTTACTTATGGCATTCTTTATGAGTACATAGAAATTCGGTAGTTTTGGAAAATCTCACCAACAGTTAAAGGATCCGCCAATAATAGCTTGTGAGCAATTTAAATATTGGGAAGCAACTTATAATAACATCAAAGGACCAAAATCAAATAACCGAAATAGGATTAAAACTGTAAACCAAATATGGAATAAACCTCCCTCAAATTGTTTAAAAATTAATTTCGACGACTCTTATCAATCAATTCAAAATTCCTATGTAGGATGTATACCTAGAAATAGTGGTGGAAAAGTTGTAGATTTGTAAAAAAAAAAAAAGGTTTTTCCAGATCTCCCCTATTATTGAAGCTTTGGGAGCTTTGTGTGCAGCTAAGCTTGCAATTAAATTAAATTATAAGAATATTATTATAGAAGGAGACAATCTTACAATGATTAATTCCATTAAAAACATTTGGAAAATACCTTGGGAAATTCGGAATATTATTACAGATCTTCATAACATTTTAAACTCGTTCGACAATGTGAAAATTTACCACTGCTTCAGGGAAGCAAATAAGGTTGTTGGCTTCTTAACTAAACCAAATGTCATCACACATTTTCTTAAAACTGTCCTAACCTGTAATCAGGATCGTTCATAATTTGATGATTATATCAGAACAATGAGACCATTGTTCTTACAGTCGATGAGTATGTTTTCCAGCTACTCTGATTTTTTCAGATCACCCGTCAGGATGGTCAGGAGTTGTCACTTGTTAGCAAGTGAAACTCCGATTCTTGCCTTTTTCAAAAATAAAAATCCTCATGCTTTTCTTCATTCTGTTTTTTTTTTTAAAGGCTAAAATCGAAGTTTCACCTTGTTACAATTGTTCAATTGTTCAATTGTTCAATTGTTCAGGCATGAACGTTTATTGAATGAATCCAAACATTGGTTTCATATACAGTATATGGGTTATATAATGATTGATTTTTTCTCTACAGTATTTTCTAAATTTTGTACTCCAAATTGTTGCAGTATTGAGCAATTGATATGAACTATTAAAAGACCATAATATATATTAATATAGTAATATCCTCCAAAATTTTCAAGGGACCAACACATCCTGAATGTGTAAACAAAAAGCCTGTCTAGGTTGTACACAGAAAACGCCTCGGCATTTTTTATTTTGTGGGGGTATTTCTGTTCTCAGAGAAGCTTGTGATTATTCCTGATCACAACTACACAAACCATATACTCCATGAATCCTAATCTTTTAGGCTACAAACAAAACATTACAAAAGCCTGGAGTGGAGCATAGACCGTAGCTAGCTAAATGTAACATCAGCTGGCTAATGCAACGATTTATCATACCATGAATCACTCTTTGACAGCAGCTTGCTAGCAGGCTGCAGGGGAAGCAGAAGCTGCACGAGCAGCCGAAGAAGAAGAAGCAGGAGAGTTGCAACGAACATTTTTATCAGATTGACTCGTTATGGTTGCTTGATGGTGTGGCTTTTGTTGTAGAGCTACTGGGGCATATATCACTCCATCTGAACTAGGATTTGGATTTGGATTAGGAGTAGGAGGAACCCATAATCCTCCAACCACCACAAACTGAGGAGCTTCTGTGCTTTTCGGATTGTTGTGAGGGGCTGATCCTGTCGTTGTTGTCGTCGGTCTTCTACTGCTGTGAAGCCGGTATTTCTGAACAAACATTACACACAACAGTTCATGTTAAACAGCGCGCGTTAGCAGGACTGCAGAAAATTGTTTATGTTTATGTTTATGTTTCTGTTTGGCTGTCATATTCTACATTCAACATTGAGAGTAAAACAAGCTAAGTATACAGACAATTGATTAATACAGGGATAGAGCGAAACAAGATTGATCATTATAGAGAAGTGAGAAACCTGGAGGTGGCTCTTGACTTCGTCATTTGTAAGGCCATCGACCTTCATGAGCTCCCTGATCTGCTTTGGAGTAGCAACTGCATAATAATGAAAACAACAAAGCTAAGCAACCAATCTTCGATGTCTACATTTGTAAGAAATGAATGGAATGTTGAATTACCATGTGGGCCACCGAGTTGTTCAAGAGAGTTGAGAAATCTTCGGTGCAACTCCGGCGACCAACACCGCCTTGCCTTCCTTGTCTGCCCATCTTCCTTCTTACTGCTTCCCCTCTCCGCCGAGGAGCATGAAGATGGGGACTGCACAACAACAACGACTTCCTTACGAGGCTCTTCTTCTTCCTGCTCAGTAAAAAAAAAAAAAGAATAAACCTATTATAAAAATGAAAAATGATTCAAGCCTTTAGGGATTCGAAGGGGCAAATTAAAATTAGTACCTCCTTGGTAGGAGTAGGAGTAGGAGTGGGAGTAGGTGGATCTGGGGATTGGTTCCATAGTTGAGCAGATCTAAGCCAATCTGATTTCTTAAGAGATTCAAGCTCGTTATTATCTTCTTCCTCTACTAGAAGTTGTTGTTGTTGTGGTGCAGGAGAGATCTTGTTGATAGGTATAAATTCTTCAAAAACGAGACCATCGCTGGTGGTTTGCTCGGAGCACTCGGTGGTTGTTGTGGTGGCGGTGGCCGTGAGGGTTGTGGTGTTTGCTCCGGACAATTGCTGTTTACACGACTCTATAGCTGCCAAATCAAAAATCAGATTCATCAACAAACATTTCCAATGAACGAAAGCAGGGTAAACAATTTCCAAGGATAATTACTTTGAGTCACAATCTCAAGACAGAGAGGGAGCTCTCTCTGAAACATCTGGATCTTTTGTCTCTCTTCCTCCAACGCTCTCACATACTCATGGCATTTCTGCAGGTTCTCCCTATAGCTCAGCATCGTTGGATCTGTTGGTTGCTTAATTGCTTGTTGTTTGTGATGAAAAAAAAAGAGAACTCAAATGGGATTTTTGTTTCTGGGGGTTGGGTTTTGGTCTGAATGGGATTAGAGAGAAAGAATGAAGGTATCTTTTTAGGGAGAATCAGAAGCGAATAATCTTGGGGGCCAAGTTCAACTTAAATACTCCAGCTCCCACTAAAATTATTATTATTAATTAAATAAAAATGGGAAGAAGAGGGCAGGAATTGAATGGGGGTGCCAAAGTCGGGGCGTCGCATAACAAAATATCGAATCTCATAATGCTTTTTTCTTTTATTTTCCAGATAAGTTTTTTTCTTTCCTTAAGGCAAGAGGGCCAAAATTAAATACTCCCTCCGTCCCTTAATATAAGGTCCATTTACTTTTTCGACACTATTTACAAACCGATAAAATCTTCTCGTTTTATTCCAATATATAGAAATAAATATAGGCATATGATATCTCGTTTGATTCGTCTCAATGAGTACTTTGACAATATAAAAAAATTAAAATATTTATCATCGTATATTTAAAGATATTAACGTTACAAAACTTGTCTGGACAAATGTATAAAAAGCAAATGGGAAGATGAATAACTGAGGGAGGAGTACAGATGATTTGGTGTGTCTTTTTTGGAAGAGAGAAAGTGTTTGAATATTCTGGGAGGGCCAATCAGTTCCCTGTTATTTCGTCTCTTTTCTTCTTGCTGAGCTGCCAATTACGTCTCCTTCCTTCGCTCTCTCATATTTATCTCTTCCAGCTTTCTGCCCGTGAGAGATAAATCATTAACTTTACCTCATAAAATTGGATACCATATCCCACCAAATAAAATGGATACCATATTCTTAGATCTCGGTAAGCTCGGGTTGGCCGGATATGACCGGTCCGATCCGTCCGTCTCGATAAAAGTGTGGATATTGGCTAGGAGTGAAGTCTGTTCGGGCGTCTCAGCCTGATTCATATGGGCTATCAGGGTAGCCCGGATAAGATCACGATTCAAGTTCATTCAGGCTTCTTGACCCGGCCCGTATTTATAAATATTTTTAAAAAAATTATTCTTATTGTTAATACATATTAATGGGAAAGATTAATGTGAGAATGATTTTTATTTTTTATTGTACGAATAAATGAATGAAAAATCCGCATTCACATATCTTCACATTGACATGCACTTACAGACATAAATATATGCACACTAGCAGATGTGAGATGTATTTAACAATGTATGAATAAAATACATGCACACGGAGATGTCTTATTGTGCATGTGAAAATAAAAGGTTGTGCATGTATCAGTGAATAAAAACACCCAAGGCGCTGAGGTACCTGGAGCCTCAAGGCGCACCTTGGGGCGCAAGGCGCGCGCCTCACCACATAGAATTAGATAAGTCTAAGTTTACAGCAGAGAAGTACTAAAATCATATAAAAGCAAGTATTTATGTTTCAAAAACTAAGTTTAAAGCAATTCATGTTAAAATTTCAAGTCTAAGGCATAAAAAACAATCTTAAAGCATAAAAATTAATAAAAGTTAAGGCATTGGGTGAACATCAGCAGCAAAATCTCAGGAAGTAGAGAAGAAGACGAAGAGGAAGACATATGAAGGAAGAGAGAAATGTTCAAGAGGCAAAATCTCAGCAAAAGAGAAGAAGAGGTTGAAGAGGGATGATATATCGATTTTGGACTTAAATTATCATTATATAAACTAAAAGATTCTCAAAAAGATATTAGGAAAAGAAAAAGATATTAAAAAGATATTAATAAGATCATTTAAACGTATATTAAAGATAGAAGATCAATTGTTCACCAAAAAAAAAAGATAGCAGATCAATTATTCACAAAAATTTAGGCAAGGCGTGCGCTTGAGCCTTATTCAGACATGTGCCTAGGCGCAGCAATGCGTGCCTCAGAGTCGCCTAGCCACATGAGGCACGCCTCACTTGAGTCAAGCGCTGGACCTTGCGCCTTCAGTAAGGCGCGCCTTTTAAATCACTTGCATGTATTCACATATTCGTATGATAAGCAAACTCGCACCTGATCCAACTCCGTAAAATTGATACTTAAAACTCTTACCTAATGTAGAATAAATAAGGATCACAATCTTGTTAAGGGTATACGGGAGTAATAGTGTATTTTTATTCATATTTATTGTTTTATTTGATATTTTTCCAAAATAAACAAAAATATCTTTATTTTTATTTTTATTTTTATTGTTAAACGGGCTACCCGGCCCGCAAACCGGGCGAGATATGGTTAGAGTTACAGGCCCGAAACCGACCCGTTAAAATGGTTAGAAAAACTTGTCAAACCCAATCCATTCCTGACCCGAACCCGCGTTTGCCCAGGTCTACATATCCCCCATCAAATTAATAAGAATAACTTTTGAATTTATATATATTTTTAAAGTAGGCAAGACTCGAGAATCCATCCAAAGCGGGTGGCAAACTCAGAGCATTTTAGATGGATGATCTGAAAGAACGCTAATAACTTAGCATAAGAGTGAGATGAAATCATTTCATTACCAACCATCCTGATATAGACATCCATTTGTAACCGCAAGGCGCTAGTGTATATTTAACTCAGTTGATGTATGTGTTTTCATTTGCTAAAGCATTGGTGACCCTGTTTGCTTCTCGCAGTGAAAAACTCAAAATCCTGAGAATTTTGTAATATTTTCTCACATTCTTGTACTATTGTTTTTATTTCCTAAGGTACTTTCGATATTTTAATACTAACATTTATTAAATTTAAATTATATCCTTTCAAGATGAGGTGTATGATATTGTTTGTCGTTGCCGATTTAATTGCATGTGATGCAGCCACGGCTCTGATATGTAATACTGAAGTATTGTGAACATTCTTATGATCGACAAAGCGAACTTTACTATCACTATTCTTAAATATACAACCATTATAAGAATTGGAGTCAGCTGTCAAAATTCACTTTGACCAAACCAACATGAGGCTTATTGAGGTCTGATTTTTAACTGTTTTCATATTGCGTTTTTTGTTAATAGGTGTCTGATGTTGCTGCATTGCCTAATTTTGAGAAGTGAACCTAAAGATACTAGTATTATTCATGTGTTTAGCCCCATAAAAATAGAAGATATTCAATTTGATGGATATTATGTTTGTTTAGATTAACAAATTCTCTAAAGTTATCAGTGAAGACCCCAATAGATGGTAATGTGTAATTGAACCCATTATATATATGTAGTTGAACTTCTCTAATTTTTTGTAATGTAAATAAACATTTAAAGAAGAAATGATATTTAGTTTCAGTTAGATAATTACATAAAAGCAGTAAAAAAACTCTTGAAAAATATCGGTGGTTCAGTTCCTAGTTGTGAATTGCTGAATAATATGAATGCCCACTACTAATCAATAAATAACTAACTTGCATTAATTTATTATTATATTAATAATAATATGCTCCTCTCGAGTCAAATTTGAAATGATTAAACCTCAAATTCGAATTTATCGATCCGATTGACATCTCTACATGTATGAATAAGCAAAATTATCATGTTTATATTACAATTATGACTCATGTATTTTAGAGAAATCAACTTATGCACTATGAAGCATTCATTCATGCACTCGGGAGAACTAACTCATGCACTCATACTTAGGGCATCTCCAATGGTATGCAAAAATAACAATATTAAATTTTAGCAAAGCTACACCCCAATAACAAGCTAAAATGACAAAATAAGAAATATTTTTTTAGATATTCTCCATTTTTGCAAGTCAAAAGCTATAGCAATCCAAATAGCAACTCATATAACATTCTTGGTGAAGTGTCAAAAAGGTATTGGGTTTATTTAACAAATAAAACTGATATAGAATAACAAATTTGATAATTAGGCTAAAAATAGAAATTTTAGCATTTGTTATTGGGGTTGTCTTCCTTGGTAAAAATAGCATTTGCTAAAAAGTACAATTTCAATTTGATCTAATCCTAAGTGACATGCCATTTTTAGCTCTCCAGTGGAGATGTCCGAATATATATTTCAATTACAAACATTGATTGAAGCATTTAGAAGAATCAAACCATGCACTCTAAAGCATTGACTCATATACTAACAACCACTAGTTTGTGCACTCATCCTTATTGGCTCATACACAAATATATATTCCAAATGCAAGCATCGAGTCATGCATTCAGAAGGACAAATTCATGCACTATGAGTCTTTAACTAATGCACTCAAAGTCACTAACTCATGCACCCATACTAACTGGCTCATGCACACATATATTTCAACTGCAAGCATTTACTCATGCATTCACAAGAATCAACTCATGCACATTAACCACTGACTCATGCACTCAGAGTCACTATGTCATTCACTAATACTTATTGTTCATGTACAAAAATATATTCCAATTTCAAGTATTGATTCATGCACTTAGACGTACTATCCCATGCTCCCCAAAGCGTTGACTAATGCACTCAGATTGATTGACCACAAATCTATTCACACATCAAATTCATACGGAGTAGTAATGTTTATATCAACACTCATCATCAAATTCATCTTCTTCCTCTTGTTTTATTTTACCGTGAAATTGAAGGCTTTTGATCTTCCACCTTCCACCTCCGCCAAGGAGGATGCTATGTCCGACCTTAAAATCCACAGCCGGTAAGTTATCGTAGCCGTGAATTTCGATCGAAACTTGTTGTGTATTAATCTTTCACCAATTTTATTCCATTTTCTCGGTCTCGGATTAAGTCCGGAAGCCCAGTCGACCACCGCAAAAACACTGTATCGACATCGTCGTCGAGGAGGCCGCTTTGTACGACCTTCCACCCCCGCCTCTGGTATCTGATCTGCCGTCGCCCCGGCGACTAGTAATACAGAGCACGTGGACGCCGAACTTGTACTGGGAGGAAGCCTGGGTGCGGTCCAAGGGGCGTGCCAACCGGCGGAGCAAGAGCGCACTGAGGAGGAACTGGACAAGCTCAAGGCCTACTTCGAGCTTGGATTTGGCTTCGCCCAAGATTTGAATCCCCAAATTGTCCAATGCCTTATGTTTGTGTCATGTTGTCACTAGGCACTCATGTAACTAATTAATATATTATCTCAGTTACCAACTCGATCCAATCCATGACTTTGCATTCATCCTAAATACCAAATTGATCCAATCCACTCCGAGTTTACCCCTGCTTTGCTCCTCCGCCATTGACATTGAATAGAAAACAAGGAGGAAGAAGATGAACACCAAATTTCACAATTTTACCCCTATTTTTACTTACTTGTCTTTTAAAATTATAAGGGTAAAATAGTAATTTTATTTGACTAACGGAAATTAAGATGGGAACTGTTTAAGGGTGGTGATTTGTAAACAATATATATAATTTGGGTGATTTATTATAAATACCCTTATAACGGGTGGTTTCCTGTAAAAACCGACAAATAGTGGGTGGTTTTCTGCAAAAACCCCTACATATTATAGTGAAACTCGTTTTTTGCCACATGACATATCTTTATTCGTTTTCCTACATTACTTACAATTGTTTATTCATTTCGCTTCGTGTTATTTTTGAAAATTTACTATTCTAAAAGTTTTAATTACTTAATATGAATTAAATTTTCTTGTTTTTTTAGTAAAATTAACTTTCCAAATCTAGATGATTACACCTATAATAAAGGGTGAAATTCTGGTGAGGGTGTCATCTTAGAGTAGGAAAAAGGATCTACTCAATCCGTAAGATGTAGTTGATTCAATGTACGGGTGGGCCTCCACATAGAGAATTTCTATCACGCGCTATATATAAGAAATTACTCCCATAAATCAAAAGCAATAAAGCAAGGCGGGATACGAAGAAACCGTTTGACTCCTCTCAAAACCCCAAATATCTCTTCTGATTCACTCATTCAAACTCTCAGATTATACTTTCGTTACTTTTACAGAGGATCTCAAGCCGATTTTTGAAGCGATTGGTGAAGAAGGTGAATCGTTCAGTTGAAGACAATTTTGAGCCGATTTCGAGACATTAGAAGGAAATTCTTATCGATTTCGACTATCAACTTAAACACAACAGCAAACAAGAATAAAATGAGATCAAAAATCGTGTCAGAGACTAAAGGTATATTTTCATGACCAGAATTTTGGTTGTAGGTGCATGTGTTGTTCTCTTGATGAATGTTTATGGATTTTATACAGTAAGCATGAATAGAACTAGTGTTAAATGTGTATGAATCATTAAAAGTTCATGTGTTGTTCACTTGATAAATGTTTATGGATTTTCTGTAATATTTTGGTCATGTGAATATGTAATGGAAATTAGAAATGTTTTTTATGTATAAAATATAAGAAATAAACAACATGATATTGCTATAGTGAAGGATCTAGTGTGTATTGGTGCATCAACTAGTGTGTGTTCGTGAATCAACTAAGGTGTGTTGGTGCATCAACTAGTGTGGTTGGTGCTTCAACTAGTGTACGTTGGTGTATCAATGAGTGTGTGCTGGTGCATCACCTAGTATGTGTTGTTGCATGAACTAGTATTTGTATATTTTCTTGACTGAAATAGGGATGATGAATGAATAAATGTAATAGATCTTTGGTGCATTGTCCCATATATAGTTGCATGACTAGAGAAGGATTGGTGCATGAGTAAATTTGTTTCTATATGCATGAATATGTATTGTTCTTTAAGAATGTTTTTTTATGATAATGCTATAGTCAAGGAGTTAAGATATGACACACTAATCATTAATGAAACACCAGAACCTATAAACACTGGTAAGTTTGTATAAATGCATGTATAATTATTGTAAATGCTGATTTGATATGTGTTGGTGCCCATGAGTTAATTTTCATTTGTAATTGAGTATGTTTGGGGGGGGGGGGGAATGCAAAAATTTGTATGTGTTAGTGAATAAATTATTGAATGCATAACTGAAAGAGGTTTGGTGCATCAGTTACTTATTATTAAAAATTGCATGTGTAAGTAGTTATATTAGCATACGTCCTTTTTTTATGAAGGTGCATCTGTGGATGTGTTTGGTGAATGCCTGGAGGTATATTGATGCATAAGTGGATGTATATTGGTGCATGTGTATGTTTTGATTTTTTATTAGTGATTTTTGTTTTATGAGGATGCTTGGATGAATACATAAATAATGGTGCATGGGTGGATGATTATTGATGAATGAGTGATTGTTTATTGGTGCATTGATGCATGTGTATATATGTGATTGTTTAACAGAGAGGGAAGAAGATGTGCAACCTTCCACATCATCTGAGTATCAAGGAGAAACAACTCCACTTTATTGTAAGCATATGTACATTCTGCCCTTTTATTGATGATATGTGTTGATGGTGCATTACCTTGTATATGTTACTGCATCACCTAGTTTGTGTTGGTGCATCACCTAGTATGTGTTTGTGCATCACCTAATATAAGTTGGTGCATTATCTAGTATGTGTATTTCTATCATATTATTAATGATCTTTGTCTTCTTTTTTATGATAACATTCAACGGTGCTTGATTAGTAGAAAGTGGAGAGAAAGTTGAGGCAGCACAACAAGGCAAAAGAAAAAAAGACTATAACAACAAGAAAAAAAAGTAAAAAAATTCAAGGCTCTTACCTAAAGATGAGAGTGAAGCTGAAAGGCTAGTAAAACTGGAAAGAGAGACATTAGAAAAAGAAAAAGGAAAAGGAAGCAGTGTTGCAGCACCATCTGTGATGCGGGAGCATCTGAGCTATCATCAAGGACGCCCCGTCCTAAATCTAAAGATGTGCTAACCACTGGAGGTAGGGCTAAAGATCGCTATGAGCCATCATTCAAGTCATTGATAGTAGCCCAAGCTCGTATTGTAGCCATTCAAGCTCGTAGAGATCCGGTTCGAGTCAAGATGAGAAGTCAAGTACTGAAGATGAAACAAACTAGACTTCAAGACGAAACTCTAGGCTTTGGAATCGCTCAATTCCGACCTCGGACGAGAGAGAACGAGCCGTTTCAAAAAGAGTTGTCGGCGACATGTCTACAACCGCGCCCGCGGCTCCATAACCGCACCCGCGGCTCATTCGCCAACCGCGCCCGCGGCTCCATAACCGCTCCCGCGGCCAGGAACTCTTTGAAACATTATTTTCGGATGTTTAATTGTTTTTTGGATTATTATTTTAGGATATACTTTTATTTACTTATTTCTTTTAATTGGCCACCTTATTGACCCTATATAAGGTTTGCCCTAGTTATTGTTTAGCCCCGCCCCCAGACTTTGATATTGAATACAGCGTTTATCGTTTTTCCTCCCAAAAGAGAGAGCTTTTGTGAGAAGAGTGCCCCGTGTGCATTGTCGTTCAGTTGGCCCTAGTTGTGCTTGTGTGTGTCAATCTCCTCCATAAGGTTGGTGCTATCGGGACTCCATAGAGCAACCTCCAGGTGCCTTGACCCACCAAAGTCATTGTGTTTGGTTGTAATCATCCGTTGGGGTTTCTTCATCATTCGGTAAGGTTCTTGTTCTTAAGTTCAAGGGTTTTATCGTTGTTTGATTTGGTTCCAATTGGCCTATCATTCGACTTATCCTTCTTTCATCTCATTCTAATTCCGCCTTTCTTCTCTGTTCGAGTTCCTATTCGAGTTTGGTGTCTAGGTCGGCAACTGCGGCTTATCCCCGCATCAATCTGAAACTTATTTTTTTTAATCTTATATTGATTTGGATAATCCTAATCCATATCATCTGTTTGATTCGTCTTAATGAGTACTTTAACAATATTAAAAAATTATAATTTTTATTAACATATAACTAGAGATATTAACGATGCAAAACATGTCTCGACATATGTGTCTGATTGAAATGGGACTAACAAAATGGGATTGAGGGAGTAGCTTTTTTTATGGATTTGATTGATATTGATGTATGTAATGATTTGCATAATCTGCATCCTATAACAAGTCAAACTAATTTTAATAATCCTCTGTATCTTGTGCAGGATATATGTGCAAAGACAGATGTGCTTTTTGGATGCACAAAACCAACGAAGATATTAAACATATTTACTGAGTAGAAAATTAGAAATAGTATATCTCTATATTTTTGGGATTATGCTTGTATGACTTCTTGAAACTTTTAAACCTATAAAAATTTGTTGTATTGATATATGATATTTTGGTGATATATATCTATATATTATAAATCAGGTTGAGTTTTATATTGTGAATAAGCAGGTTGACAAATGCAAATTTACCACGATTTTCAAATTTTATGAAAATTACATTTTACCACGATTTTCAAAATTTATGAAAATTACATTTTACCACGGTTCTACAAAATTTCTACTCTCAAATTACCCCGGTTCTACAATTTTAACACCACCCAGTTTACCACGGTTTTACAATTTTACCACCGTTATCTTAAAATAGAATAAATGACAAATTACCACGGGTGTAATATTTACCCCGGTTTATAAACCGTGGTAAATGTATAACCGTGGTAAATGTGTAACCGTGGTAAACATGTTTACCACAGGCATGTTAACCACGGTTCTAAACCGTGGTAATATTTGCCAAATAACCGTGGTTAAAGCCTATTATTCTACTAGTGGCTTCAACTGAAAAAGCTTCAACATCATTCCGACCTTCTATGCTTTCTCGGGATTCTGTGAAAGTCAGTAAGGAACCTTGTTCATCGTCTTCTTCTGAGCCTGATGAACAAGATGCAAAGCTTGTAAAATCACAAGAATTTGAAAGCCATCATGCTCAATCCTTCAGAGACGGTTCTAGAAGAAATAGAAAATATTTGAAGTATCAAGAGGCAATTGTCTCATGGTAAAAATTCCAAATCTTGTCAGCTACCCTCATTATCTAAGTGCAAGAACAAAACAGTCAAGCAGAAAAGGGAAATAGAAGGCGATATCGCTGATAAAGAATCTGTTATGGTAGACTGTAATTCACATTAAATGCAGATTTCAGATTATGAGGAAAATGCTGGGATTTCTAACCGAGCTGACAGTGACAACTCTCTCAAATTTACATTTCAAAGAAAACGGAAAAGGGATATGTTGACAAATCTTGATAACAGTACACCTCCTGAAGGAAATAATGGTACGAATGAAGCCTTGTTGGAGAACGAAGATGTTGTGAAAAAGCAGAAATCTGTTGTCAAAGATGAACAGACAAACGATGGTCGACAACTTCTCCAGCTTGCTCAGCAGGTTGGTTTTATTCTGTCTTAATTACTTCTTGTTTTGTTGCATATTTTGGTAATCTTGATTTATATTATCAACTGCTTGCTAACTATTTTTTTTTTCTTATTGCAGCTTATCTCTATGTCTGGAAATGGGACTTCATAGAAAGTTGTTGTATCTCAGAATTGGTGTGGGATACTCCAAGCCCTAGATGGTGAGACCCAAGCTGGAGCGAGCCACCAGGGAAATCTATAGCTCTTGGCGCCTGCATACTGAATCTGGGCATGAACTGCAGCCCGCCACCGCTGGATGCAACCGGCCACATATCCACAGGTGGCGTGGTGGAGTTGGTTGGAACCTGAATCGGTGGTTGTCCTCCTCCTGGTAGCATCCACAGCGTGCAGAAGGCTTAAGCGTCAGTACAAAAAATTAGCTATGAAATATCATCCTGACAAGAATCCTGAAGGAAGCGAAAATTTTCTTGCAGTGCAGAAGGCTTATGAGCTGCTACATGTATATACTTTGTTTCTATCTGTGTTTTTTCTAAAATCATTTTAAGTGAACAAGGTTCTCTTAACAAATTTTGTTGTATGCTGTTGATTCTTGTGGTCACTATAATGATGAAGACGTGATTTCATGGGGAGCTAAGTCTGAAAGATGGGCAAGGTATTTTTAAATGAGGATGAACTGATAGGATATGCTTTTTAAACTATCTTCATATCCACCATTTTTCCTTCTTCGTCCATGAACATCGATGTATAATTTAATGAACCTACTGTTACACTGCTATGAACCTAACCATTTTCTATCGAATTTTTGTTCCAAGTAAACAAGATTTTTTTATATGTATTCATTATTTTTAACTTACTGGTTCATTAGTTTTTTCTTATGGGTTCATGAGATTTTCCATGCGGGTTCATCATTATTTACTTGTAGGTTCATCAGCTTTGTTGTATATGTTCATGGAATTTTTCATGTCAGTTCATCAAGATTAGTATGCAGGTTCATTAGTTTTTTACTTATGGACTTTATAATACAGGTTCCTTGATGTTTTAAAGAGGTTCACGAATTTATAATAGAGGTTCACGAATTTTTATATTAAGATTTTATAATACATGTTCAATCATTCTGATTTAGTGATTTTTAAACTTGCTATTGAAAGGTTATGAACATAAGTAATTAAAAATTACATGAGTGCAAGAGGTGTAATTCAAACGAATAAAAAACAATACAAGTTCATTGGTTTACGCTTACAGGTTCATCGATTTAGTCATACAAGATCAGTGAAGTTCATACATTTAAAAAGTTTCAAAACATGTTGAGTACATTGTTGAACCTGTAATAGTAAATCAGTGAACCTGTATGAGTACATTGTTGAACCAGGAACATTAAATCATTGAACCTGTAAGAGTATGTTGTTGAACCTGTAACAGTAAATGAGTGAACCTGTATGGGCAAATTTTTAAACTTGAATTTGATAAAATATTGAATCTATATTACAAAATTAGTGACTTATAAAGTGAATCGTTATTCTAATGAATTTCATATATAAAATGCGCAAGGCTATCGTCATGAACTTGCAAATCTATCGTCGTGAACTAGAGAGACTATCAATATGACCTTTAGAATAGGATTTATGAACCTCTAATTAGTATAAAGCTAACATAAAGTTTATGAACCACCCACTAATGTTCGTGAACCGACAATATATAGTAATGAACCTGTATGCCTAAATTAATGACCCTTCATGTATCTCTCATTTATGAATGTCGTGTGTAGTGTTTACGAACTTCCTCTTGTATACGATCATGTCATGATATATTTTTATTAACTTATGGTAAATTTCTCATGAACTTTGATATGTAAGTGCATTTTGTTCAAAAGAATAACAAGAAATGAATCGAGTATAAAAAAAACTCATGAACCTCCAAGACTACCGAAATGAACCTGAAAGGCTATCACCGTTAACCCGCAATGCTACCGGCATGAACCTGCAAATATATCGGCATGAACTAGCGAGGCTACATATATGACCCTTAGAATATGTTTTATGAACTTACATTTCTTGTTTATGAACTTTTAATTAGTATAAAGTTAGCACAAAAGTGTTATGAACCACCTGCTAATGTTCGTGATCCAACACATACGATCATGTCATGATATATTTTTTATTAACTTATGATAAATTTCTCATGAACTTTGATATGTAGGTGCATTTTGTTCAAAAGAATAACAAGAAAAGAATCGAGTATAAGAAAACTCATGAACCTCCAAGACTACCGAAATGAACCTGAAAGGTTATCAGCGTGAACCGGGAAGGCTACTGGCATGAACCTGCAAATATATCAGAATGAACTAGAGAGACTACATATATGACCCTTAGAATATGTTTTATGAACTTACATTTCTATTTTATGAACTTTTAATTAGTATAAAGTTATCACAGAAGTGCTATGAACCACCCGCTAATGTTCGTGATCCGACACATACCTCGCTTTTATGGATGTCGTGTATAGTGTTTACGAATATCCTCCTGTATACGAGCATGTTCGGAAAACAAAAGAATGGTTTATTAAAAATCAATGAACCTGACATTGAAACTCATGAACCTGCAAGTGATGATTGTCAATTGGTTTCCTTAGGTTCATTGTTATAATTTGTAGGTCCATCAGTTATGTCTTATGGGTAAAAGGATTTTCAAGCGGGTTCATTAATTTTTTTTCAGGTTCATTAATTTTATTTTTCTATGGTTTCATTTTAACTTGTACGTTTTAACATCGAGTTCCTAAGTTTTAACTTGCAAGTTCACGAGCTTAAATTTATGGGTTCATTGAATCTAACTTGCGGGTTCATGATTTTTCTTAATTGATGAATTTTTTCTTCTTGCAGGTTCATGAATTTTTTCGTATGGGTTCATCGGATTTTTTTGCATGTTTATGGGTTCATTGAACCTATGAACCCATAAGTGAGAAGTATAGAAATGTCTAAACTAATGAATCGACAAGTAAAAACAAATGAACCTCCAAGTAAAAACTAGTGAACCTACAAATGAAAACTAATGAACATGTAAGTAAAAATTAATGATATTAAGAAACATTTTCTTTTCATGAACCTAACATCACGCCTACGACTATCGCGATTGAGATATATGTTCTTGCTCACTCACGTGGTCTTTCAAAGCATTGGTTTCTACGCTATTATGACTATTAGGAGGTTCAATTACTTGATACAAGATTGAGGTCTCTATATTAGGTTCATGAAACATGAAACAAAAAGTTGCAAGTTCATTGGGTTCATGATAAATAGTATGCAGGTTCATGATGCTATAGTTACAGGTTCATGATTCTTAGTATGTAGGTTCATGGTAATATACATCCAAGTTCATGATAATTAGTTGACAAGTTCATGCACAATCTATCCTTTTTCTTTGTTTGGTAGATTCAAAATATAAAAATAACAAGAGGTTCACGAGCTTTATACTAGAAGATTCAAAATATAAAGTTTCCATAAAATAGATCATAAAATTTTATGATCTTTAATAACGATCAAAATTTCCACTGACATAAACTTCTTCTGAAATTTGATATGTAAGTGCATTTTGATCAAAAGAATATGAGCATAAGTTCATAGAAAAATAACATGAACTTGATCTTTAACACCCCTGAAGTTGTTCATTAATAGAACAAAGCATAGTTTCATACGTGTACATGTAATTTAAAAAGGCAAAAATAATTAAATTGTATCAACCAGAGAAATGAACATGCATACAAACTATTATGAACTTGCATCCAAAGTACAAAGAACTTTTCATTATTTTATCTTGCTAAACTAAATTCTTATTAATTACTCCATGAACCTGAATCAATACTAGTGAACCTGCAAGTGAGAACTAAAGAAACGGTAAGTTAAAACTTATGAATTCGCAACTGAAAACTAACGAACCTACAAGTGAAAACTAGTGAACCTGCAAGTGAAAACTAATGAACCTGCAAGTGAAAACTAGTGAACCTGCAAGTGAAAACTAATGAACCTGATATAAGTCTTATTATTGTCAAAAAGTTTCTTGTGTATTGGATTTATGATGACATTGGAATCATATCAATATGTATGTTTATTGACTACTGAAAATTTGCAATTCAATGACACATTTCAGGGTTAGAGCAAACACATTCTCATAGGTTCATTGGTTAAGCTATGCAAGTTCATTAGGGCATCAATGCAGGTTCATGAAGTAAGCAAAAGTTCAATAAAAAACAGAATGAATCAATCACATGAACTTTGATATGTAAGCGCGTTTTGTTCAGAAGAATAACAAGAAAAAAAGTTGGGGATAAATATCTCATGAACCTAAAAGGCTACCAAAATGAACTTGCAAGGCTATCGGCGTGAACCTGCAAGGCTATCGTCATTAACCGACACGACTATCGACATGAACCTAGTGACGTTTATAGCAATGTGTTCATAACAAAAAATATCAGGCTAAAAAATTCATGAACATGCAAATCCGTCGTTATGAACCTACACTAGTTTCAGCATGAACCTAAGGATTTTTGGTGCAATGTGTTCCTAACAAAAATAATTGGGCTAAAAAAATCCAATAACTTGCAAAGCTATCGACATGAACCTCCAAGACTACTGAAATGAACATGAAACGCTATCAACGTGAACCCACAAGGCTACCGGCATGAACCTGCAAATATATCGGAATGAACTAGCGAGACTCAAGATATGACCCTTATAATAGGTTTTATGAACATTCATTTCTGGTTTATGAACTTTTCTTAATTGATGAATTTTTTCTTCTTGCAGGTTAATGAGTTTTGTCGTATGGGTTCAACGGATTGTTTTGCACGTTTATGGGTTCGTTGAACCTATGAACCCAGAAGTGAGAAGTAAAGAAACATCTAAATTAATGAATCCGCAAGTGAAAACAAATGAACCTGCAAGTAAAAACTAGTGATCCTACAAATAAAAACTAATGAACTTGTAATAAAAATTAATGATCTTAAGAAACATTTTCTTTTCGTGAACCTGGTAAATATTAGAGTATTTTTGATGAAAGATTAAAAAATGAGATGTATAGAAACTAATGAAGCTGCAAGTGAAACTCATGAACCCAAATATTGAAATTAATGAACTTGCAAATAAGAAATTTATGAACTTACGATACGTTTTTCTTTTTAGGGACCCGAGGGTTGTGAGAGTATTTTTTATGAAAAACAAAAAAGAAGTTATAAAAACTCTAATGAACTTGTTAAACAAAACTTATGAACTTGCAAGTTAAAACACATGAACCTACAATTACGACATGTAGGTTCAACAAGTTAGACTTGTAGGTTCAACAAATTTCATGTATGGGGGCAGCCAATATCTGACTAGAAATTAAAACAAAATTTAATGACATGCTTAATATGTGTCGTAACATAATCGAGTAGCTTTTATCAATCATTCCTAGTTTTTGGTTTCAAGTTTCATGTATGGGTATCATGATAGATCAACCATATGTTAAGAAGGGATACAGCCAAGGTTTTCCCACCAGTTACACACTCATACTAAGGGACGATTAACTTTTGGTTTCACTTGTTCTTGTGTACAAAACTTACAACAGATGAGACACAGTTTGTTAATGACACTATTCATCATATCTATCTAAGATTCAATTCAAAGAGTGTATATTCAAAACCAGAATTGACCAATTTTCATGAGTGAGTTCATACAACAATGATGCAATAGTATGCAGTGATACCCAGATATAAAATCCATAAACAGCACTTCTGGAAGTTGAACTTTCTAGAGTAAACAGAAGAGTATAAAAATCAAGAAGAAACCTACTTCATACTGTAATTCAAGATTAACAGAACTACTACCGACAATGGCGTACATAGGAATTTATCCCCGGAGGGGTTAAAATTCTGCATGGTTCCTCCCTGGGCCTTGAGTAAATCCGCCCCTGATTACAAAATGCAATTATTACACCAACAAATACCGTATTTGCACTAGAAGAGAAAAAACTAAAGCACCGCCGGTAACTGGATAAGATTAATACATTGGATACAATTCAAAATTTCAAATGCAATCCCAGTTTGGCTTCTAAACAAGCTCATATGCAATTTCCCCTAGCAGCAGAACAACACATTATGAACTTGTTTCATACAGAAGCACATACATGAGCAAAATGAAGACAGTTGCAAGGTTACAAACCAACAGAAAATGCATAATTATTAAAAAAGATCAACCACCACGCATGTGTGCACCCAGTTCACCAAAATCGTCTGCTTCAACAGTATCTTCAGTCAAGTAAACAACATCAAGTTTTTGCTTAAGGATTTCGATTGCATTCGAAAGCAACTAAGAGGTTTTAACAGCACCAGTTGATTCAACTGTAAAAATGAAACTGTCTTCTTTCTGATATATCTCAACAAGTCCTGGTTTTTTATTCAACTGTGAAAATGATTGTGTGTGTGTGTCTGTTGTCAGGTAGAGGAACAATCACCCTTGTGTCACCAGACAATAGGGAGTGTTAGATTATTTAATCTAATAATATTACGTGGGATTACATATTATAAGACAATCATATTATAAGGCTAATTATTAGATGGCTTAATTAAGTGATTTAATTAAGAAAAGCCTTAGATTTCTTATAAGCGGTATGGGCCCAATAGGTGGATATCAGATTTGGCCCAATAGGCTTAATGAGATTCTATTAGGTCAGATATATAAAGAAAAATTAGGTTATGGTCCCCAAGACATCAAATCGTTCAGCATCCTCCACTATCTCTTCCCATCAGAGAGAAGGCAAAACTCTAAAGCACTAAAGTGATTTGATTGAGGAAGACGATGTACCTACGGTTCTCGTTCGTAGTTCCGCATAAAGGTTCAATTACCGCTATTGCTCCAGGTATGTACTAAAGATGTTCTTAATAATTTTAGCATGATTGATCTTGGCGTTTTAAGTTCTTAGGAGATTAATTTCCAACAAGTGGTATCAGAGCCATAATCATGTTTGATTATTAGATCCGACTTCGACATTCGAGTATTTGAATTTCCTTGGTTTTATGATGATTAATCGGATTTAGGGTTCATAATTTAGGATTTTCGATTTTAGTTATTATCGAATGTCGTCAAGCATGTTCCATGTGTTGTTTTAGAATTAAGAGTTACAACTCCTTATACTATGAGCATGTCCTTATAGGTTCTTCATTTTAGCCGTTTTAGATTTATGCATAGCTGATCAACTTTGATTTATTAAATTCGAAAACTATCGGTATGTGTGGATCCAGCATGGTGTCATGTATATTGAAATAGTTGAATAGTCAATGTTAAGTTAATTTCATGATTCATGTGTTGTTGATTCGTGTGCATCAGATTTAATTTCATGATTCATATATTGGTAATTCGTATGCATTGGCTTTTATCTTCATGGTGCATAGCTGATTATATATATGCGTATGGCATCACAAAGATTTTGGCAGCATATATGGTTTGTTTGTGCACTTTGTATATCTACGGGAATTGTTATCATGTATTATGTACTGATTGGTTGATGGTATATATATGTGGACATGTATATCATGCATATTAGCATTTTGTTTACCTAACTAATCTGTTTTTATTATTTAAATTATATTAGTCTCATGTGTAAACTGATTTAATTTAAATTATAAAGTTTCCTGTGTTTCTGTTTATGCGGATATTAATCGGCTCAAAGAAGGTTAATGTTCGGCCAAATAGTGAATACACATGTGATAATAAATATTGATAATTCTAAGGATATATTATCAATGTTTGATTATTTGTATAATTATGTAATCTTAAGATTAAGTTATACTTTATAGTTAAGAGTTTTAGACTATTTTAATTGAATTAATATGCTGCCAAAGTAGCCTCTGTTATGTAGATTAACTTAGTTTAATTTTTTTTTAAAGTATAATTTGCGTGTTCTTATTTATGCGGATATTAATCGGCTCAAAGAAAGGTTAATGTTTGGCCATATATGAATGCACATGCGATAATAAACACTAATAATTGTATAGATATTGTCCATGTGAATAATAGTCGGTCCAAAGAAAGGCTATTATTTGACAGGACATATTATTGTTGTTTGATTATTGCGTTGAGAGTACCACTTGCAATTGATATTTCGGTGCAAACACTGGATTGTCAAGTTGTGCTCGGTATCTTGCTTAAGATTATATAATTCTAATGAAGGACTTCATCCATATGAATGATAGTCGGTCCAAAGAAAGGCTATTGTTTGACAGGGTAAAGTCTTACAAGATTTACTAGAGAGTTGGTTATTTGTAATGTTTCCATTATGAAATTTCAGGGAAACATAATAAGGTATAATATCATTGTGAACCGAAATTTCCTATTTATGTAGATTAACTTAGTTTAATTTTTTTTAAAGTATGATTTGTGTGTTCTTATTTATGCGGATATTGATCGGCCAAAAGAAAGGTTAATGTTTGGCCATATATGAATGCACATGCGATAATAAACACTAATAATTTTATAGATATTGTCCATGTGAATAATAGTCGGTCCAAAGAAAGGCCATTATTTGACGGGACATGTTATTGTTGTTTGATTATTGCGTTGAGAGTACCACTTGCAATTGATATATATTTCGGTGCAAACACTGGATTGTCAAGTTGTGC
This sequence comes from Oxyria digyna, assembly GCA_029168935.1. Lineage (NCBI taxonomy): Eukaryota > Viridiplantae > Streptophyta > Magnoliopsida > Caryophyllales > Polygonaceae > Oxyria > Oxyria digyna. Next base: position 27,526,109 of record JAPVLV010000013.1, read on the forward strand.
TCGATATCTTTCTTAAGATTATATAATTCTAATGAAGGACTTCATCCATGTGAATGATAGCCGGTCCAAAGAAAGGCTATTGTTTGACAGGATAAAGTCTTACAACATTTACTGGAGAGTTGGTTATTTGTAATGTTTCCATTATGAAATTTCAGGGAAACATAATAAGGTATAATATCATTGTGTAAATCTTGACATTGCATTAAGGATAGAGCTAACTCTTCTCCTTGCGATTCTGATATTTCAAAAGAAAGAAGGATAATGAGATGTAGAAACGTTCTAATTGTGTAGGTTATATGATACATTTTAGAGGTAAAGAAGAGATTGAAGTCTCATAAAGGTTTTGATCGAGATTAAAGAATGTTTTGCCATAAGATGAAGGCAGAGATACGTAAAGCCTTGTAAGGTTACCTCTAAAGAAAAGGGCACTTAAAGAAGACTGTGGTTACCAAAATAAAGTCTATTGAAGGTTCAAAATATAGGAAGCAAAATAAGGTTAAAAGGTTTGCTTCATTTATAGAAGGTTTTGGACATGAGGAAAGGATTGTGCTAAATATCTATCATGATATATAAAGAAATGCATACTCCCTCATTTTAATATGCTCTCAAGGAAATCATTACCTAGAAACACTTAGTGTGGTTCAAGTGATACCACATATATTAGTGTGTCTTTGTAAAACTAAAGTTTTGTGATTCTAGTATTCCGATCATTTGTTTGGGTCGGGAACAACAGACTTTCTTGAGGAACGTCATGCTTGAACTCACTAAGTGAGATCTTGCTTGACAATTTTGTCCAAGTTGTCTTTATTATTGTTATTGAATGCGACAACATTAAAGTTCCTCCCATATAGCAAACTCAACAACCTCAAGAAGTCTAATCATAGAGATCCAATAAAGAAAAGAAGATATACAGATCCAGATTTTCACTGTTTATATTTTCTAAAACTAGAAGATCTTGTGTGTGTGATTTTAGATTATTTATTCACATACCATACGGAAGAACAAGATCCTGGAGGAATAACAGAGAATAGATCTTCATGAGGTTGTTCAAAATTCTAGTTTTAGAGAATTGGATCAATGCCATTAAAATAAGATGAAATCCAAAGAAGTCGATAACATTTGGAATCTATTCGAGTTGTCATCAAGTTAATTAATTAATGATTTAAGGCAAAATCGATAGATATTAAGGTTGTCTACATGATTTATTCAGAAAGAGGGATTGACTTTAAGGAGGTCAGTTACTGTAGTTTCATAAAGAAACTTTAAGAATATGAATAACACTTGTAGCTCATGTTGATTTAGAGCTACATGATATGGATTTAAAGACAATGCTCCTTATTATAAGTATTTGTTCATATGCTTTATAGACCAAAATCTATGAATGTTCATAAACTAAAGAAATCCATATATGTTTCAAGCTGACTTCAAGATATTGGACTCGTGAAATTCATCGAAGTGCTTCTCTCTTTTGGTTTGAGGTAAATAAGCTTGAAGATTGTGTGTGTCACAATTCAGTGGGAGCAAGGTTATTTTCAGTATTATATGCTGATGATATGTCGTTGTCTGGTAATGATATTGGCTTATAATATAAAACCAATATATCTCTCATTAGAAATTTTGAGATGAAAAACTTGGTAATATGTCCTTTGTTTTTATGCATAAAGATACTATGAGTTTATTCTCATGGTATCATCAAGTTGTCATGAAATGGTCATATCAATAAAGCATATTCGACAATAAAGAATGATGGTAATCTCAGTTCTCTTTGACTTAGTATCTTAAAGAAAATCAATTAATTAATGAAATATAAGACTTCTTCCATATTGTCTTGGAAGAGTCTAATGTTTCTTTTATTATGTGCACATCCAGTTATAGTGTACTTCACTAGAGGTTTATGCAGGTACTTAAGGGACCTCTTTGGAAAGTAATCAAAGGGTCATGCAACTTTTGTAGGGAATGAAAGATTTCATTCCAACCTATAGTAAATCAGACATTTTGGAGATCATTAATTAAATGTTGATTTCATTGGTAAGCATTATTATAGATGATCTATTTAAGAATATAGTTTCATGTTGGCTTGAATATCTATATTATGGAAAAGTGCCATTCAAACACTTATAGCTACTTCTACTATCGTTTATACTAATTTTGTCATTGGGTTGCATATATTGCATCAAGAGCCCGCTAAAGTTATTCTGTGACAATAAAGTATTAGTGTTGTTCTCTGATAGCTATAAGATCTTGGTTATGAAGATATACATTAATATCAAGATTTTGTTTGAAAGAAAGGTTCAGGATAGTCAAGTTTTTTATATAGAACAAATAAGGACATGCTCAATGATATCAATGTATCAACTATGGTATTGCATTCGAAAGTTATTTATGAGCGTTGTGCTTATAATTGTGCGTTGGCATTCTTATGATACATTGGTTTAGTGGGAGCTTATGTAGATGTTCTGTGTTTGGTTATGCATAATAAAGTTTAGTGACTTGTGTGATGAATAAGATCTTTGACTTAATATTTTGGATTGATCTCCAAATAAAGTAGGACCAGTTGGAAATAGACATGTTTTGGGATCACATTGCATGTAATTTTCATGTCACTCATCCATACTTGATCTATGTCATTTAATATATTGGTGTGGTGAACAGGAAAGGTTTAGTTACTATGTATTGTTTCTAATACCGTTGTGATCTCATATTGATATATAAGATGGACCAGATTCAAATGAAAAGGAAGTCTATAAAGTTAGTCAAGACGTGTACACATAAAGACTTTGGATAATATAATGTTTTTTTCATATGTATCCCAAGTGGGAGATTGTTAGATTATTTCATCTAATAATATTATGTGGGATGACATATTATAAGACAACCATATTATAAGGATAATTATTAGATGACTTAATTAAGTGATTCAATTAAAAAAAGTCTTAGACTTCTTATAAGTAGTGTTGGCTCCCGGTCCGGTCCGGTCCGGTTCAATCCGGTTCCGGACCGGAACCGGCCGGTTCGGGCTGAACCGGACCGGTTCGGGCTGAAAAAAAAAAATATAAAACCGCCGATTAACCGGCGGTTTTTTTTTTTAAAAATAATTTTATAAATTTATAAAACTGAAAAAAAAAAAAATGTAAAAATAATTTTTAAACTTAAAAAAAATAATTATAAAAAAACGCTATTAAAAAAGAATGTTTTGTCATTGTTTTTAAGTTTAAAAATTATGTTTAAAAAAAAAAATTAAATATGAAGGAACAAAAAAATTAAAAAAAATTGGGCTTGCACTTAACAGTGACTTACTTGTTAAGTTGCCTACGTATCCTCTCGGGTTAGAGGAATCAAAGCCCACGTAGTTCTTTACCTTTTTTCAAAACCCGTTACCCAAGTCGAATCTTCGGCGGATGAATCGGTGCGTATCGTAGTAGAATCTCCAATCCACTCGTCTTCCGATGACTCGTTAATGTTACGTTGTTGCCTAATTGCGGCTCTCTTCCAATCGCAAACACAACATTGCGCCTCCAATGACTCCGGTGCCAAATTTGATCTCTTCCTCGTTAAAGTGTTGCCTCCTGCACTAAAAGTTTGTTCCACCGCCACGGTTGAAGCGGGGACGGCAAGAACTTGAGCCGCAATCTTCGCAAGCGTTGGAAACATGCTCCTATGATCCTCCCACCACTTCAAAACATCTAAAGTTTCACAACTAACAAACTCAAAGTTGGTGTTAAGATAGTTATCAATTTCCGCATTCGTGTTTGTAACTCTTGGTCTTTTACTAAAATACTTAGCTCCAAAGGCCCCCAAGCTAGAGCCCGAAGAAGCCGGAGGTAATTGTGAAGTAGTCGGAGAATCAGAAAAATGAGTAAATAAAGTTTCAATGTTTGTTCTAGTTCTAGAAACCATACCTAAAATATCCTCTAGTTCACCGTTGGCTAAAATATATCCATAATAGTCATTTAAAAGAGCGTGTAAAACGGATAATTTAAGTCTAGGATCTAAAACACAAGCAACAAGAAAACAATCGGGAATATATCTATAGTATTGCAACCACTTACTCCTCATGCTTGCAACGGATTCCTCAATGCCGGGAATTTTAGCTCCCCCACTTAAACCACACATAACATTACAAGCTTCCAAGACAAAAACATTACTACTTGGTGTATAAACATGACTAAATCTTTTTGTTGCATCACTAAAACATTTTAAAAACGTTGCAATACTTTGACATATATCCCAACCTGATTCGCTAAAATAGAAAGGAGAGCCAGAAAGGTTTTGAGAAACAAAAGACGTTAAAACTTGTTTATATTCTATACATTCACATAGTAATATGTAAGTAGAGTTCCATCGGGTACCCACATCTTTTGAAAAACGTTTTGGGTGCACCCCGTTAGTTTTACAAAAGGTCATCCAATCTCTTGTAACTTTAGGATGCCCCCAAATATACTTAATAATGTTCTTAATTGGCTCAAAATGAAAACTCATAGCACGTAAACCATCTTGAACACATAAGTTTAAAATATGACAAGCACATCGAATATGAAAAAATTTCCCACCAAATAAAGGTTGACACATTTCTTGTAAATCTCTAATAGATGCGGTGTTAGCAGATGCATTGTCGAATCCAATTGAAAAAACTCTATTAAGTAGTCTATATTCTTCTAAAATTGCACGAATCATCATAGCAATATTTTGTGCGGTATGTGAATCATCAAAGACTCTAAATGCCAATAAACGTTTTTGCATTGTAAAATGATGATCTACAAAATGACATGTAACACCCATGTAAGAATGGGTTTGAGTATTATCACTCCATATATCACTACAAATAGAAACATGCATATCATTTTGCGAAAAATAAGAAACTAATTCGGCCTTGTGTCTTTTATAAGCCTTAATTACGTTTTTCTTAATCACTTTCCTAGATACGGATTTAAAAGCGGGTTGTGTATGCTCTTTAATATACTCATTAAATCCTACATTTTCACTAAATCGAAATGCTAAATGATCAACACAAATAGCTTCGGCTAATGCTACACTATTAGCTTCATGATCAAAACGAAATAAAGGGTTACCGCTAGTAGAAGATGCAAATCCGCCGGAAATTTGTGTTTGTCCCCCTAGCATTCCCATCTCGGCGACGTGTTTGTGCTCCATGTGTCGTTGAAGGGTTCCATATCCTCCACTTTTCTTCCATTGGAATGTCGCCTCGCAAAAGTTACAAGAAACAATAGTTAGACCGGGATCATAATCCTCGGCCTCGAGTTCCTCGATACCGGGTTCTAATTTAGTAAACCACTTTGTAAAAACAGGAGATGTTAGTTTCCGGGATTGGTTCCCGGAGGACCCGGCCGTCCCGGTCCCGGTCCTCCCCCCCCTACCCCTAGCCGGCCTCGAACCGCTAGCTTGCCCTTGAGGCCTAGCGGTCCTACCCCTACCGGAGGACCTAACTTGGGAGGTGGGAGTGGGAGTGGGAGAAGTGACATTATCACTCTCTTGGGTGTCAAAATGTTCCGCCATATGATTAAGAACAATTAAATAATATGATTAAAAGCAATTAAAACAATTAAAACAATAAAACAATAAAACTTAGAACAATATAATAATGTGATTAAAAATGTAAAAGCAATAAAATATTGAAAGACAAAAGCTAATTAAAAGGAAGAGATTAAGAGAGATTGTTGATGGAATTTGAGAGATTATAAGATTGAGATTTGAGAAAGAGAAGAGAGATTGTTGTTGTTGGATGTGTGAAGAGAGATTTCTAGCCGGTTCCAACGGCTAGAAATCTAGCCGTTGGAACCGGCGGTTAACCGGCGGTTCAGGTTTATTTTTTATTTTTTTTAAAACCGCCGGTTCCGGTTAACCGGCGGTTTATTTTAACCGCCGGTTAAAAAATTTAAAAAAATAAAATAAAAAACCGGCGGTTAACCGCCGGTTCGAAAATCTTTTTTTCTTGAACCTGAACCGGACCGGGTCAAAACCGGTTCCGGTTCGAACCGCCGGTCCCGGTCCCGGTCCGGTCGAGCCATAACTACTTATAAGCGGTATGGGCCCAATGGGTGGATACCGGATTTGGCCCAATAGGCTTAATGAGATTCTATTAGGTCAGATATATAAATAAAATTAGGTTATGGTCCCCAAGACATCAAATCGTTCAGTAGCCTCCACTATCTATTTCAATCAGAGAGAAGGCAAAACCCTAAAGCACTAAAGTGATTTGATTGAGGAAGACGATGTAACTACGGTTCTAGTTCGTAGTTCCGCAAAAAAGGTTTGATTACCGCTATTGGTCCAGGTATGTACTAAAGATGTTCTTAATAATTTTAGCATGATTGATCTTGGCGTTTTAAGTTCTTAGGAGATTAATTTCCAACAGGGAGAGCTTCAACATTCAGCGTGGACATATCATCGATGCTTCCTCTTCCTCCATGAGATTGTCCTAGCTTTGATTTCATCATCATCTACACTGATTTAGGGTTTCAGAAAGACATGACAAAGGGGATTAGGGTTTCAGATTTTGCCTTGATGGACTTGAAATTTGAGACGCTCTGCGCGATCAAGACGAAGGAGACACTATTGGAGGTGGACGACATCTTCATCATAGGTGGAAGAGAGGGGAAACCAGAAGGAAAATGAAGATTTGATCGCCATTGCAATCGTCTGTGTCTGATTGAACAGAGAAGAAAAGAAGAATAGGGAAAATGACAATACTACCCTTCCTTATCAAAATACCATTTAAAAATGTAATTAATCTGGAGCGTTTGATGGTGATGATCGAACGGTCTATATGAGTTGTTAGAGGTTCTCATTTGATCTTTCGTCCTAATATACATGTATTTCTAATTATAGGCTTATCATGGGACTTCATACTTTATATTATCCATCCGAATTGAGTTTAGCTTCTCGATCCAACAAATTAAATTAAGTTCCTAATCTTGATCAGTGGAGAATATTCGTTTTGTTGCAACGGCTTTGCATATAATCACATAGGATAATTCCTAATTGCATGGCATCAGATAGAAAATGGAACGAAAATATCTAATTAGTACCCTTGTGGACCAGGGTTTCTTTTTCTTTTGTAACCCTTGGAGAAGTTGAAAAGCCAACATGACTTCATATCATTTTTACGAAGGGGTATGAATCATGATCCGTTTCATATTCCATCACGGGAAAAGAATTGACCTAATCAGACGCGGACGTAGGAAGGTGAAGACACGCGCCGGAGATTCAACATCCCATATGACAGCTTCGAGATACCTCATCCCTCAAGTATATTCCTTTCCCAAAATTTGCATTTCCAATCAAACGAAAAAAGGGCGATATTTGTCACACTATTTCTTTTTCTTTCTTTTTTTTTTTTTTTTTTTTTTTACTTTTTATACTCAATCAAACACGTGCAAATGTTATGGAACTGCAACAGAGTAACGCATACGTATCATGGGAGATTTAGAAAAAAATCAAATACCGGAAAATTTTGGGGACGGATTTATTGAAATACAATAATATTTAACCAGATCAAATTAAATAATGTAATGGAAAAACAGGTAAAAAAAGTTCAGACTCATTCATTTTCTCACGGTCTCATACACGAAATTGATTAGGTGGAAAAAGTCTAAAATTTAAATTGAGTGAATCTAGCGTCTCCGAAGAAGCACGGGTAAGTTAATTATCAAAATTATTATTTTTGAGAGGTTAAATTAGAAAGTGTCATCTAAGAAAAAAGTTAGTATGTTCATAATCCTTTAACTAATATCTTTACTCAAATGTCATTACCTAAGTGTATACTACTAAGATGTTATATAATGACTTAATTATCACCAAGTGACATCTTCGATATATCATTTGATGATGATATGAAATGAGAAACAGGGATAACAATGGAGCGGAGAGTTTTCATCTCCGGTGGAAAATTCTCGCTACGGGGATGAGAATGAAGATTTTATATGAGAACGAGGATGGGAATGGAAAAGATTATGTCAACATTGCAACAACGAGGACGAGGATGTTGATGCTCTTAAATGCTTGAGGCTTCTGCACTTTTTAGTCCAATTGTCGATTTTATGGCAATCATATATTTGCTATTTTTTCTATTAGCCTTTGTTTGGCAAGTTGTTGTAAGTTTTCGATGAGATTTCAAATCCCGCCCTAGAAAACGATTTATTCGATACGAATTTTGTGGACTTTCTTTCTGTAATAGCTTAGCTCTAGAGCTAGCTTTCTTTTTGAGGTCTCGTCTTGATTTGGCTATACTTGTATGTAGCCTTCCATGTCCACATCATGATCACTTTTAGAAAGATTTTAATATTATCGACGAGCCACAAAAATTGCACCTATCAAAGCAACTAGCAGAATTATCGAAATGAGTTCAAATGGGAGAATTCGGTTGAGAAATGAATTTCAATTTATTGATTATTATTTAAATCTTGTTCTATAATCTAGTTTAATTTTGTAGTTCACATAATTTTGTGTCATGATGTATTTAAATAGTAGTGATTAAAAAAAATTATTGGTACAAACTAACAAAGTCATTCTGTCTCCAAGAGTGATGTATTTAAAATAGCAGTAATTAAAAAAATTTATTCGTACAAACCAACAAAGTCATTCCGTCTCCAAGAGCCCAAAGATGAAAGTCTTTGTCTGATTGTTGCATGAAGAACATAAGTCAAATGATGGAACTACAAGACCTAGGATATAGAAGATCATAACATGAGTGATTCGACATATTGGAATTCCTATCTACCTGCTGATATGTAGTACTTCATTGTATGATTAATAGAAGATTCATCTATAGAGATATTGTCATCTACATCCAGAAAGCCGTTCTTTTGCGGATATTATTACCAGTATTGGGACCCCCATTACCATCCCCATCGATCCTCACAACTGTCTCTATCCGTGAATCTCACAAAAAAAAATTATATGTAATATGTTTAAAACTCTCTAATATTTTCTAGTAAATATTTGTACTCCGCACAGTAAAGTTCCAAATAAAATATTCTTAGATTGTGTTTTTATAATTTATTATAATCTAATAAAATACTCAATGTTTATGTCGACGAGTAAATGAAACTTTAATGTGAGTTTGATTGTGGTTTTGTTGTTAATCTCTTTCGTTAATAGTATATAGTTGGTCATTCTAATTTATCGATTACATTAAAAAAACAAGGTCAATATCATATGTAATTGCATAATTACTATTATGTAAAATTATATATAAAATATATTTACATTGAATAATAATATATTATTCTATAAAAAAGAGGAGGGAGTGTAACAAATATGGGAACACGCTATCACAAACGAAATAAATTAACAACACCAAGATCCGTAAAAGACGATGTAGCTATAGAATAAACTAACATAGATGAGTATAACCAAAAATATATTCAATAGAATTAGACAAATCCGTTCAGATTGGAAACAACCAAGTCACACCCGATGTCTAAATAGTTTTGATACAACATCTATGCATTGATACATATCATACACAATAACACACCATGTCACACCTAGACCTGTCAAAAGCTGACCTAATCCGTTGACTCGACCCGGAAAAAGCTCGACCCAATCCGACCCATAGATTTCATTAAACTCGATCAAACCCGGACAGAACCGAACTTCTCGAAACTCGTTGAGGGGCCCACTTTTCACATATTTTATTTAAATTATAATTAATTTTATTATAAAAATATTTTTTAAATTTATTTTCTTTATTAAAATATAAAAATCGAACATTTGAAACCGGTTGGGTCGACCAGACCCAATCCCGTCCAACCCGGAAATTTTGTCGACCCGCTTGACTCGAACCCATTTTCGACTAGAACTCGAACCCCATCCGTTCAACCCGTTTTCCAGGTCTAGTCACACCCGATGTCCAAATAGCTTTGATACAATATCTATGCACTGCTACATATCATACACACCAACAAAACCATATGTCTTGATTAAGTTACAGTGCCATGTATATGTCTTAGAATATCATTTTTTACCAGATCAATGCTCCGTACGTAGTACGGAGTTCTAATTCTACTCCCTCCGTCCCTTTTTGTTTGTCCGCAAGTACGATTTTTGCGGGAATTAAGGAATTGTAGTAATATAATGATTATAGGAGAGAGAAAAGTATAAAGTGAATGGTTAGAGGGGAGAGATAGAGAGAAAGAGTAGATAAGATTGAAATTTGGGAGAGAGAAAAAGTAAAAAAGTGGTAATTATAGGTTGATAGTAGGGATAAAATGGGTAGAATAAAGTGACATAAATGGAATAGTGGACAAACAAAAGGGGACACCCGAAAAGGAAAGTGGACAAACAAATAGGGACAGAGGGAGTAGTTATTATAGTTGTTCAATTATTTGAAATGTATATCATATATTACACTTTTGACTTGCATTACATTTATTTGAATAGTATAGTACTGTTTTTTGTAGTGCATATTATAATATAATGTTAACTCAACTTCTAATTTTGAAGTTAGAAGTCGGGAATTTTCGTCGTCCTGGGATCCGTTTTAGTGTAAATTACGCATGTGAAAATTGAGCAGAGATCTATTAAGATTTTTAAATGGAGAAAATTAATGTCAATGAAAACGAAAATAGAGTGGAGATAGAAAAAAAAACAATAAACAAGAATCAAAATGCTAACGGAAATGGGGATGGTAATACCAAAGTGAGGGGTTAAGTTTAGGCGCACTCTAGCTGATCTCGAATTTTTTTGCCTTCAGAAGGAGCAAGTTTTGAGTGTAGAAATAGGGTGTAGGAAGGAAAAAGACTCAATTATCTTGTGTAGGAATGTTATACTGAAAGATTTAAAAGCCAGAAATTTTTTTTAATCAAACACTAAATAGTAAAAAGGATGTAATATGTTTATAAAATTAAGTTTAAACATAAACCTTAAAATATAGAATACATAAAAAGGTTCATAAACTTAATTATTAAATTATGGGCATGTCTTATAGTTGTGTCCACACTTTCTACATATCAAACATACTCTCTTCTTCTTTTTCTTGAATTTTATGTTCCAACCTCTTAACCAGATTGAATGTGTAATTTCTAAACTTACTGTTTGCTTGTTTTGGGGGATGAATATTAAAAAAAGTTCTCAAATTTGTAGTTGCTTATTGATTTGCATGCGAAAGGATCAAAAACTCGTGAATAGTGAATTCAGCCATATGTTACTTTAGGGTACCCAAAAACTCTTCCAAAACCACATATCACCAACCATACCACCACATGAATAGATCATTTTCATAACTTCGGCAAACAAATGCTTATTTTTATTAACTTGAACACTACCATCATAAACTGTACGGCCATAGGTTGTTAAATTGTACACGAGCCAATGTTTTTTTGTGAATGAGTCAGTAGTGGGTAAGTGTATGAACCAATGCATGAAGGTTCATTATTTAGTAATTATTTATGCATGGCCAAGTGTTTGTGTGTGCATTATGATAAAAAATATATATATAAAGTAATTAAGTAACAAAATAAAATTATCTAATAAATTTATATGTAGCATTAGAAGATAGAGAAACTCTTTATATTGATAGAGTCACACCCAAAACAAACAATATATTGACATTTTTTATTTACATCATAATTAAAATAACATACATTACAAAGTTCATTTTTCTTGAAAAAGTCATTAATGACAATTTGAGTGTTCTCTCTTCCATATAATAGTCCAAAACCCTCATAAAGTTCTTGAAATCTACAACTGTCGCGCATACGTTTACATATGAACCAACTAATTTCCTTTACACCGCTTCTTACACAAATATTAGAGTCAATATAATTCATCATAATTCTTGATGAAATGAGGTCACTTTCCTATTCCTTTAGCAAACAACATTTGAGAGAACTCATTCATTGCATTTGTGTCTCAGCCACAACTCAACCTCACATCCACATCCATTAGAACACACTCCTCCTTTTTACACAATCTTCTTCTATCGAGACCAACTGGTTGAACTCAACATATGGAGATACAACTTTGAATCATTGTCTAGTACAACAAATGTACTTCCAAGAAACAGTCGGAGGATGATATTTTCTGTTCTTTTTTGTGTGGAACAAACATGAACTTCAATACCACATGCACGTGTGTGAGAGGTGTAAAACTCAATGGCTTCTTCAAGAGTTAGGAAAAGTTTACCAACATACGCCTTCATTGTACTTACATCAATATTATCTACGTGTGCATGACTTACTTAATGAAAATTAGGCCTGGAAAAATCTGACCCTACCCGTGAAAACCGCCCGGACCGTCCAAACCAGACTCGGTCGTCATCTGAAAAATGAAAACAAAACAAAACCTAAAACCGACCCGATCCGATTTGACCCAACACGATTTGAAAATGGACTGAACTGCTTGTATACGAATAGGCTCGTCCGATATCAACCCAAACCAGAACAACCTGAACCCGACAATGACCTAAACTTGAATCAACCCAATTCGAATCGACCTGAATCAGAATCGACCCATATCCCCAAACAACCCGAATCTGGAATGACCTGAACACGAAACGACTCAACCTGATTAAATTTTCATATGATTATATTTGAACCCATTATGCCCATGTTAGAAATAAGCCGTGTAATCAAAATTTAATCATGATATTAAATACGATAAATTTGTAAGTCATTTCAATTGTTAAACTAAAACATCTATATATTATAATATAATAAATGTACTAATATCAGTGTTCTAAAAAACATTGTACGAGAGTAGTACGGTGAGGGAGGATCTAGTGTATAAACGGGGAGACAACCTTCTAAACGGAATCTGTAGGGTTCAAATTAAAATGACTTATTTTATTATTTCTTCTACTCATGCTCTATTATCTAAACTATATATTAATATTTATTCCTAATTACACTTTTAAACATTGTTTTAGGGAAGCTAATACCGCAACAGACTTCCTCGCAAACAAAATATTAACATTATTGCCATTAAATTAGCACCCTTTGGCCATAGCAGTGTGAGTTTACATGATGCTAATATCAGGAATCTTAGAGGTTTCTTACTTTCACATGATTGTCCCTCAACCTTGTTGTCCTTTTTTAGGATCATCAATGATAAGAGACCGCCATTGCTGTAGGACATGGAGTCCAAGTTCTGACCGTTATAGAAAAAAGAAACGATAGTCAATTATTAATTCGTAATATGTTTATAAAACTCATATTAATTTGTAATATAAATATATAAAAGGTTTGTCTAATGTGTGTCCATGGACACACAATAAACAACCAAAAGGGAAAAGATTTAGGCCCTACCCGTTCTAAGAAAATGGGATAAACTCCTCACAACAAAAAGATTGATATCATGGACACATTAGACAAACCTAAAGATTAATCTTCATTCCTCCACTAACAAAGCATCCTCATGTTATTGTTTTCTTATCACGGTAGGTTGACGATCTTCAAGGTAAAAAGGAAAAAATGTATAACTGCAGTCCAATTTATGACATCTTTGCTTGAATAATTACACAAAATAAGAAAGCGGGTAAAATGTCTATGTTAATACAAAACTATCTAGTAGATCTGCTCAAGGGAATTTCAGACCACCACTCACTCAGATGCACTATACATTTCAAAAGGCCAAACTCCTACAGATAAAAGAAAATATAAAAGTACTCTTAAGTACCATATTCTTCCTTTCTTCCAATAGCATCACATATGCTGCTCATGTCTCGCTATATCAGTCAAGACACTACAAATGAAAATTTCCGGGGTATGTCTCTAGCTTGTTTATATCGATACTTACAACTGAGCAAACATTCTGAACTTTTTCAGCTCAAGGATTATAAAAAGCTCAAACCTCCGTTTCACATGAAGTAACTCAGTGTATTCTTCTTTCGGGAACCGCCCTCACCATACAGCTCACTCCATTGCTGAAGTTCTGTCATGTTTACTGATTCTGACGATACACTTGCACAAACCTACATCATTTTGTTTAAATTAAGAGAGAACATGCTATAAAATATGAGTGATATTAGCATGATAATGCATCCACCTCATACCTGTTCGTGTGCGTGTCTGAAGTCATCTGTGTTCAGAGACCGAATGTCAGCACTACCGCTCAAGGCTGGAGGGGGTTTACCTTCCGCCAAAGCACTTTCCCGCTCCTGTAATAAAGTTCTAACAGAATAAATCTTCTGAAACAAATCAAGATAGATTGAAAATAGCATCAAATATTCTATGCATGAAGAATGAAGATCGAAATAGCATCAAATTATTCTATACATGAAGAATGAAGATTATAGAGAAGGAAAATTTAGACAGTAGCTAGTTACTTTTTTGTTTTTTGTTTTTTAGTACCTAAGTAATTGCCAATGTGCATTTTGGGTATGTTTGAAGCTTGTTTTATCATGTGAGCAGTAAAACTGGACAATCCAGCCACTTAACTGGTGTCATGTCATTGATTTTTTGTCAGAATTGCCAGCCTAGGATGTTTACTTCTCTCATGCCAGGTTCCAAGCTGTCCCCCAACTTTAAGGTTTTATAATCCACATCTTATTTTCTAGACACGTGTGGTTTTTATCCTTCAATACCTAATTTTACCATTTTTGCACATTTTGAAATTATCAACCTATACAAGTTTCAAGCTCCTAAAAAACCTACCTTTTTTTCTCTCTCCAATATCTCTCTGATTGGACGATGAGCAGCAGCCACACACAGATTCTATTAAACACGCAGATGAGTGAATATTAGATGATAACTCAAAGTGTAATATTAAAATCCAATTAACAGGTCATTAAGCATAAAGTTAAGTGATAAAAACCTTTAGATCACTTCCAGAATATCCATCTGTTATGTTTGCTATGTCATCCAAATCAACCTCAGGAGATAACTCCTCTTTGGATAATATTACGCTAAGAATTTTTGCTCGGTTTGGTGCATCAGGTAAATTTACCATCAATCTGTAAATAAAAGCACAAAACGAAAAGGCCAGACTTATATAATTTTATAGGAATCAAAAAGAAGTAAACTGATCATTTACCTTCGTGGCAACCTTCTAATGACGGCTTCATCTAGGTCGAAAGGCCTATTTGTGGCTGCAAGTACCAGAACCCTTTCTGTATCTTTTGTCCGCAGCCCATCCCAGTTGACCATAAACTCATTTTTCATTTTACGCATAGCCTCGTGCTCTCCTGGATTTTCCCTCCTCCCCAACATGCTATCAACCTTCCAAGAGGAAACAGTTAACACCTACTATGAAGTATTGAAAAACATGTGAGCAAATTTAAAATGATTAAAGGAGAGCTCACCTCATCTACGAACACCACACTTGGAGAAATTTTACTGGCCAATGAGAAAACAGCCTTCACATACTTTTCACCTTCGCCAAACCACTGAAGGCAGAAAACTAGCAAGTCATATAAATAATAGCAATGGAATTAAATCAACAGAAGAATGGGGTTTCAGAGATGTAACCTTGGATGTGATGCTTGACATTGAAATATTGATGAAATTAGCACCAGCTTCAGTAGCTACAGCTTTTGCAAGCATTGTCTTCCCTGTACCCGGAGGGCCAAACAGAAGTATGCCCTTGCAAGGCTACACATAAAACATAGATTGTTTATCAATGAATCAGCAGCATAATGATGAAAAACTCCGCCTAAGACTCGCTAGAAAATTAAAATAGCAAAAAAACCCATCCCAAAAACAGATTGCAAAACAAACCCAATATTGGTTCTACAATTCTCTTACCTATGGTCAACAGCTTGCATCCCCCTCGTTCCCACAATAAAAAAAAAAAAAAAAAATACTAGCCGATGTCTGTGATTGGAATTTTTGTCCGAAAGACAATCACCCTTGAACATATAGCTAAAAGTATGTCCTATAACCTTAATCAAGGTGACAGCAGCCCACCTTGAGCGCTTGCAAAGAGGATGCAGTGAGAAAACTAACATCAATGACGAATACAAACCTTAGTTAATTGCCCCTTGCAGAAGAGCTCGGGCCTCTGCAATGGGAGCATTACCAACTCCTTCAATGTATCCTTCACATTTTCGAGAGCACCAATATTATCAAAAGTCACTCCAATGTCATTGGGAGGGATAACATCTCCCAGGAGCTTTTTCTCAAATTCATTTTCTGTCATGACATCCTGTGTTGCCCAATATAAAGTAAAAACACTTGACTTATACATAAGTGAAAATATTACAAGGCACACTAGTACCATCAGAAATATAGAAAGAGAGTATTACAGAGATTAGTAAAATGGAGTTAAAATAATCACCTTAAGTGACTTCTTTACACTCTTTGATTCATTTTGGATGGACTGTAGCATTCCGATCCCGTACTGAATACTGCAACGACAAGTAAATTATAATTTTTACAACTACAAAAGATGTATTTCAACCTTAGAAAAAAAATCGATAGTCCAAACGAGCCTTAAAGTGAAAAAGCGGACAGGAGGCAAACCTTTCACTAGTCAAAGCTAGCCTCGAATCTGATGCAGCAGTCATATGGTGCATTATATTATGAGTCAGAGACCATGCAATCACCTTCTCTGCGCCTGCAAAGCATGAATGGATCAGTGAAGTTAGAACTCATGCGATAGACAAGTCTTAGGTTGTCATACTAGATAAACATACTCTCATTGTTAAGAGTCTGATCCTTCAAACACAATGTCTCCAGACCTTTACAGTCCAAACCAATACGATTCAAGACCTGGAAAGGATAAACCATAAGTACACTAAATAGAAAAATGTTACAAACACAAGCATTTCTATATGGGGGGTGTAGTATGAAGTATGTCCAAGTATCATCCATCACAGATTACGATAGATATACAATTGTATCTTTGAATCCTCACATCAGATTCAGATAAAAGCAAAAAAAATATTACAAAGTCCAATGCAAACAGATACAATTAACAGCCAAAAACATCTGTACGTTAAAGATGACCAAACCGAGGACTCGACCTGACCTGCAGTATTTTTAGTAGTGATAAACCAACCACCAAATCAGACACAAATTTGGCCTAACCATTAGTATTTGATTGCAAGAATCCAACCCGTCAAGTACAAACCCTCGACTGATTCTCTCAAAACAGACAACTCTGTATACGTGCAGTAAAGTATTACTCAAAAGACATAAAAAGATGACATGAACATTTTTGTTTTTGGTTAAAAGAGAGGCGGCACTCTCGGAATGATGTCATGAACATTGTATTACTAATTTATGTAACCTTACAAGGGCATGTTCAAAGTGCCAGCTGCACAGGCCTTTATGTGTCCAATATTTTAGGGGCCTATAAACTTGTCAAGACTGTTAACATTTCCCGCTTTTCAAAGTTCCATACTCCTTTATGTGCATAACTTCTTCCCTCCAAAGATGGCATAGTTTTCCACAAGCTTAAATTGATTATGCCGAGTACAATATTTTTAGGGTGCTCTTGTCAAATTGAGTTGACCAACCGGTACCCCAGTTGTAATGGACCGGCATGACCTAAGTACTCAGCATGCGACTTCAAGCAACCTAAGTTACCTAAACCTCAACTAAAATGAACCTGAGGTGGCCCGACTTGATTGACAAAAATGACAAGTATAAAGAAGTCAAATAAGGTATTTAACTTTTTGGATGTACTGTAGCATACAATTTTGTAATTCGCATACAAAATTTAGGCTTACAAGCCACAGACAGATTAATCCAACAGCATCTTACACATCAAAAGAAATAAGCAATTAAATATTTGAGGAACACAAGGGTTGCTATACAGCACACACATTGTAAGCTGTCACATTAAAAAAAAGGCTCTGGATGCATCTAATAAACAAAGTAACATACTACATTACAAGTTGAAACAACTTGCGTGATTATTTATCATATATGTTGCATCAGTAAGTGAATTTATTTTGAGAAAATGATTGTGGATAATGCAAAGTCCTTTTTAAAGTGACTTGTCCTTCCTTTCTTATCTTCGTCTTTAGCTCCCTATATTTTTTTCTGAACAATGAATTCATGTATAGTATAAGATAATGAGAAATCGTTCAAAAATTATTTGTTCGAATAACTAATTACACAATTTGCAGTAAATTCCAAGACTTCAGACATCAAGTGTGATTCACAAATTATATTATACATAAATAGGACAGAGAACAAATTGAAAATGTACTCACAGCACGTATATGATTCAGATTGCTCTTCATTTTAAGGGTTTCTGCATCTCGCTCTAATTGATTCTTCCAACTTGCAAGAATTGTCTCTTCCTGCCACGATACAACAAAACATAAATTTGGATTCCAAGAAAGCAATTGCCATCAGGAAGGTGGGAAAGTTGATACCAGCAGGGTAGGAGGATGAAAAAATAAAGACAAGTTGACCTTTAGAACAAACCTGTGGCGTATAAATTGTTACTTTATTTGGAAAGAGTTTCGTAAGAAATTTTAATGCTCGGGGGACATCCTTTCCCCTCTCATGTAGTCTCCCAAAACTATCCTGAAATATATTCAGCTCAAACTTAGTCAATTAATAATAGTATAAACCTTTGACAGATAATAATTAAACAAATTATGCGGTTCATATTCATGTGATCATGTTAAAATTTGGGCTTTAGGCTGGACCCATATTTGTTTTGTTCAGGAGTTTCTTGACGCCCATTTATACACTGTTCTAGAGAAAAGCCATCTAAGCGCAAGGCCACCCTTGACCATCCTGCTTTGGTCAGGCCATGCTAGGGAGGTGGTGTTCTGGAGGGAGAGAAGAGGTTAACATCTTTCAAGGTGGAAGAATGATTATGAGCGTACAAGAGGTGATTAAGGTTCAAAGGGTTTACGAAAAAATAAATACAAAGTTTGTGCCTTGTCATTGTGTAAGCAATAGACTTCAGTTACAGACATGCACGCCCAGCTGACAAGGTAAAACTCTTTTCTTTATATTAAGAAAGGTTGTCCCAAACAACCATTACACCACCTGAGATGTGCCAGTTCGTTATGCCCAAGATAAGCTTTAGTATTTATTTTTCTATCACTGTCCTGTTGCAACTCGTGCTTGTCAAAATAGATACACTAGGATAGTAAAATTATAGATGCTACTAGAAATGTTAGATAAAGACAAGCATATTATGATTTCAAAACTCAAATGAATTTCTGAATAGCATGAATACTACTACTGATGGAATCAAATGATACTACTACTTAAAAACTTCAGGAGCTTGGACACGGAATTCCTTAAACTTAAGCACAGTTCAACTCGAACAAGTCTATCATAATTTAAGTTAATGTTCCAAAGAGATGATTTAACAGTCCAACAAGTAACTAGAGCAACTTCTACATCCGCTATGAAGATTTATAGATTAAAAAAAATCAATTATTTCTTTTGGCAAACTTGCTATTGCATGAATCTAACTTATAAGATTACAGGGTTACGGATACCAGTTGTGAAGCTTGAAAGAGTTGACCAACGTTAAGAAGCTGAAGGACTATGCAGATTATTGGCCAATCTTATGCTTGGGCCTATGTGCTACAAACCATTTATTCATTCAAGAACGGGAGAGGTAGTAAAAATCATTCATTAATAACCCATATCTCCAAACAATCAGTCTGACCACACAAAACGAGAAGGGTGGAGCTAATAAACATTTTATCTAACCTGAAATCAATCAGTTCCAGCGCACCAAAATACAACTACAACAACAACAACAACATTACCCAAATGCCTTAAAAAGCTCCCGCTTATAGCAGGGTGAGGGGGGTCGGATGTACGCAACCAAAATGTATTTATTTTCATACAGAGAATATTCTCTGTATCTATTTTGACAAGCACTAGTTGCTTTATCCCATGTAAAGTTGCAGGCAAGGAATAGTGAATCTTTGGTTCCAGCGCACCAAAATGAGAAACAAATATTATGCCTGAAGCTTTCATGAAAGCTTGAGTAGAAAATAAGATAACAAGGGTAAGTGAACCGCGCACTAGGCAGATCATGGTGTTCCACTTGTATGCTACCATAGGACCAATACAAAACAATCTAAAATGGCATTATCTGGTACAAAAACGCAATGTACAGAGATGCAATGAAGCTCCAACTTCAAAGTAAAAAATAATTAGAATAATCCGTACCGGAAAAGCCAAGTCCAAAAGAGCAGTTTGATTTCCCCCAAATTTTGTAAAAACTAGACCACCAGGATGCAACTGTATTGAAACAAAAAATACAATTAGAAAGGCAAAGAGATTCTGTGTGCAGATGCACAACTGAAACAGTTAAATATTCACCTTGTCTTTTCGGTTGTCAGGCTGAGAATGAGAGCCAATAACAACAACATTACTAGGAAGCTGATCCAACCTGGTTCTGAAAGCAGAATATGTATCAGAATTCGCCGCAATTGACTTCTCTGGGTCTTTGATAAACAAAATGAATGGATAGCTTTTGCTCTCACTGCAGATGGCCTGCAGACATATCGCATAGATGTTCATTACAACTACACATAGGAGTCATTAACATTTGAAAACTATATTCAAATTCCATCTAAAGAATGATAACATATAAGACACGTCCTATGCAAGCTCTTATCTAGAGAATGATAGCATATAAGATATTCTCTGTATTTAGGAAAATGAAAATCTAATCACTACAGTAACCAGCAGTCTTATGCAATCTCAGGTCTTCACCACTCGTTAGAGATTATATTGCTGAATAAGAACAAAATTACATTGCCTTATGAATATTTTCATGGATGTCAATGTTTAAGATGACCGTAATTATCTACTCCAAATCTTTGTGAGACCCATGCAGGAAGATTATGCATTGCAATTTCAAATACAGAGAATATCTTATAGCATAAAATGTACAATGATGGATTGTTGGTTTTGCACAACAGATTTCTTCCCAATCTCCTCTAGTTTCCTGCCTGCTAGTCACTTGACAACGCTGACTCCAAAATTTTGAGGAAGCTTATTCTAGCTTTTACTGTTATAGAGGTCATTCAAATGCTAACACTTGCCAAATGCCACCATTAAACTAAGCAACAGGTTCACAAAAACTATCATCAGAGTGTGATAAGCTACAACAACAACAACAATAATCAACGCAATATGATCCCACATGAGTGAGATCTCGGGTCAAGAAGGACGAACTAATATCTGGAAGACCTTGATAGAATGTTTCCTAATAGACGAAAATAGCAACAAGGAAACAAAGCAAAAAACAAATACATGCACCATAAGACCAACATACACTATAGTCAAAAAGACAGACTACAGCCCAGCTGTGACATGATGGATTGTTGGTTTTGCACAACAGATTTCTTCCCAATCTCCTCTAGTTTCCTGCCTGCTAGTCACTTGACAACGCTGACTCCAAAATTTTGAGGAAGCTTATTCTAGCTTTTACTGTTATAGAGGTCATTCAAATGCTAACACTTGCCAAATGCCACCATTAAACTAAGCAACAGGTTCACAAAAACTATCATCAGAGTGTGATAAGCTACAACAACAACAACAATAATCAACGCAATATGATCCCACATGAGTGAGATCTCGGGTCAAGAAGGACGAACTAATATCTGGAAGACCTTGATAGAATGTTTCCTAATAGACGAAAATAGCAACAAGGAAACAAAGCAAAAAACAAATACATGCACCATAAGACCAACATACACTATAGTCAAAAAGACAGACTACAGCCCAGCTGTGACATGATGGATTGTTGGTTTTGCACAACAGATTTCTTCCCAATCTCCTCTAGTTTCCTGCCTGCTAGTCACTTGACAACGCTGACTCCAAAATTTTGAGGAAGCTTATTCTAGCTTTTACTGTTATAGAGGTCATTCAAATGCTAACACTTGCCAAATGCCACCATTAAACTAAGCAACAGGTTCACAAAAACTATCATCAGAGTGTGATAAGCTACAACAACAACAACAATAATCAACGCAATATGATCCCACATGAGTGAGATCTCGGGTCAAGAAGGACGAACTAATATCTGGAAGACCTTGATAGAATGTTTCCTAATAGACGAAAATAGCAACAAGGAAACAAAGCAAAAAACAAATACATGCACCATAAGACCAACATACACTATAGTCAAAAAGACAGACTACAGCCCAGCTGTGACATGAGATGATACGCTATTTGCCAAATAATCAGTTCAACCCATTATCTATATGTATGAACAAGTCAATAATGTAACCCTCAGACTCCACTGGGAATTACAATAGTTAAAAAGATAAGTGAGACAGCAGCCTTCCACAGAAAATATTCTACAAAGAGGAATCTCACTTCTAGTAATCCATTCACTTTTACCCAAATTGACCACGAAAACTCAGTTCAATAAACTACAGCTCTACTTTATCGTCTTTTTACGAGCATGGTCAGCCTCATTCAAAACTTTGATGACTCAAGTATCACATCTGAATGTTCACAAGAACCACACTACCCAAACTATATAGCTTTGTTTGACACTCTTTATGGTCAGGACTTCTGCATATCCTAATCTTCCCTTGATTCATAAATACTTTGCCAAAATGTACATTTTTGTCCAGAGAAAGTAGTATAGTCAAAGGCAGCCACATAGGTGTACACTTGGACCTATCAAGCATATACTCAAGCCCCACCAATGTAGATGAGATGAGAGTCCCAGCAAAAGAGGAAAAACTTCCAAATAAATAGTGCATAGTCAATCACATGTCACTTGTACACTTCTGGGAGAGCAGCTGCACTTGCACTTCAAAAAAAAGGAAAACATACAAACTTCACCCATAAGCATACCTCAAATAATGTGTTAATCAACAGCTTGTCCAAGTCCTCCATTCCAGGATTCTCCAAACGAAGATCATTGGCTATAGAGAGGAAGAAGGACTATCAATAATACATGAGAATAGGGAGAACAAACAGCAAAGAAAGGGAAAAATATTAAAACTTATATGTGGTTTCACCTTTCACTTTCTTACATACCCTCAAACAGTTTTGTATCGTGTCTCAAGTCAATTGTAAGTTTTATGCTTGAGAATTTTCTGAAAACATGATTACATGAGTTTTATAGTTACAAGAAAACGTTACCGTTGCAGAAGAAACCGTGATTAGGCTCACATATGCCTCCAAGATCGACCCCACCTGGTACAGCTTTGTCGAATCTTATTCCAATTTTTGACAATGGATTATCTTCGAAAGATAGCACAACCTTCCCACGAATTCCAAAAGCTGGACCCCTGTAAAATCAATCACATCAGTATCATTCACACTTAGCATAAAGAAGGGCACGAGTTTGGCGATTAACTAAATCAAACTAATGGTACAATAATAACTTCGGCTCTTTGCTAATAATATTTAACAAAAAGTTATCATAAGCTAGAGCTTACAACAGAACTATATAGATTTCTCGAACATATGAAAGGCTAGATGACGCTTTCAGCTAATAATTCACAAGTTCAATCTTATAATACCTCAGTGCTTTTAATAAATAAATAAAAATTCCTTCACAGGGCTCTTCAATCTGGAGAAAGTAAGACAGTAACAAGGCATCCCCTATATAAGACTAAAGCACAACGCTACATCCACTGAAAGGACCGCAAAATTGGAAAGTTTGCCTCCAATAATGACCTTATCATCACTAATTCAAATAAGTATACCATTTAGTTCTTGCAAGGTTCCCTTTGATTCAATGCTATGACTAGAAACATTCTTATAATTATCCATTTAATTCAAAAACAAAGGACATACACCACAGCAGCACCATGCCATGATCAGGAGCCGATTGTTCTACATTAACAGGAAACAAACAATCACCAACATGAAGAGCAAAGAAAAGGTTAAAGCATATTATCGCACTGTGCTGGAAGGAAAACACACAAACATGCACAGAAATCAAAAGTAATCTTATAGAGCACAAACACATGCAGAGAACAAAAACCCTTACGGAGACCAACAGAATTGTATGCTGTAACAAAAACCCTGAACAGATACATTTCAACTGACGAGAATCACCACCTTTGGATATATCACCTATTGGCCTAATTGAATACATTTCAACTCTTAGTTTATACTAAGCTCTCCCTCAGGTCAGCCTCTATAACTTTTAAGACATACCCTCACAGCGATAACATTCTGCTTACATTTACAGCAGAAGACACTAACGATCATCATTTTCTTGCTATAACATTAGGTGGAAAAACCATCAAAACTTTATCTATTGCTCGCAATATAAGAATACAAACACCCAGTTTACTCTCTGTAGGAGACCAGTAGTTTTCCTACCTAGAAGAAGTTGGATAAAATCCAAGTGACGCCGGGCCGATGTATCTCACTCTATCCCCTGAGTGTTGAGCAATCAAAAACACATTGTTAACTCAAAAAGTAATCGAGTGAGATATCAGGAAATTGTCTCAACCATTTATAGCACGAACAAGTATACCATATTTCAACAACCGACTTTTAGATGTCCCAGACGAAGAAGGAACAACATCCATTCTATTTTGAGCCTCTAATCGAAAAGAAGAGGGCACGTTTGACGAGCTTGGAGCATCCACTTCACCAGCTGATGAACTTACACTATTGTCCAGATCCGGCCCAGGAGTTTGTATGGCAGAGTTATTAGATTTTTCAGCAATAAAGCTATCCTTCAAGAATTCTGCTTCTTTTGCAGACAATGTCTATAATAGAAACATTGGGCAAATTTTAGTCACTAAATCTAGTACAAAAAGTTTATCAGAATATTCAAGATATGTGCAAGAAAACACATGTCTATAATAGAAACATTGGCCAACTTATCATTTCATTGTACAAAAAGTTCATCAGCAGATTCAAAAATCTAAATAAATGCAAGGGAACACAAATAAGACAATGCCTTCTTCTCGTGTTTTTATCATGTAGTTCAACAGCATGTAAAACTGACTAGAATAGAATCCTTATAAAAGCAGAGAATATAGACAGAACCAAAGAAATAGACTATTCATCACGAAATGCCAATTGGACTTACACCTAAGTGAGCTTGGCTGTCAAATATAAGAAGCTTTGCCTCGAAATACTTAGCCAGAGCTTTTACCAACTTCTCCTGATATATCTCAGTGCCTAAAATCAGAGCAGACACATATCAATTGTCAAGGAGCTGCTTGGAAGGTATCCGTGTATGTATTATGAGCTATTATAATGCATTATTACATTTTAAAAAGGGATCATGAGAGTTCAAAATGGACATGCAGATTGTTGAGCCATTTAACAAGCCCATTTATGAACTTTTTTACAGAAGTAGGTTTTATATAATAATGAGGGGCAGCCGAACAAGCCCCAAAACATACCATTATGATGGAGTGACAAATCAGAAATTACAGAGATGATTATAGGATAAACGATAGTTCAGAACCTGCGGGACCAGAAAGTAATATCCTTGGATTGATAGTAGGAAGTTCTAAGGCATATTTGGCATGCTCTTTATGCTTCAAGTGTATGTAGCAAGCTGCAATCAGTACATTTTTTGTATTCTTACTGCACAATGGAAAACATTTTTCATGAAAAAGAAGCTCAAGATATTTTCGCTATGCAGAAGCATCAAATTTTATAAACCAACACATACACAAAACAAAAAAGGTAGGTTCAAATACTCCATCAAGAGACTACCCCAACAAATAGGATAACCCACGCAATAATTAGGTAAATGAACTGCCCATTATATCAACGAGGAGAGAAAGGCATGAGCTCTTTATTATAAGCCTTAGTGTTCCTGTTCAAAATTTGGACACCTCATCAAAAACCTCTAACAAAACTACAGCTCTTTGTATGATCCTCTACATAATAACACATGTAAAAATGATCTTAAAAAACACGTAGCTTGTGTGCAGCTCACATATTCTTGGAGATTACACAACCAACATTTGCTCTCCTAAATATCAATACCACAACTCTTCAGTATAAAATTAGAGCCTGAAGGAGGTATGCAGGATTTCGCAGAGGACTTAAATGGCTACTTGTAAACTCTTAATGCCCATTCAGCATTTCAGGTACAGCCGATCTCCCACAGTAAAAGATCTATATGGTTTTACTGTAAATAGTCAAAGGGAATTTAGTATATTAAGGTACTAAGGGGGTGTTTGTTTGTAAATTATGGATATAGGAAATGGGGTTGAGAATGAGCTAAGCCTGTTTTTGTATTTGGTAGAATAGGTATGGTTATAGAGAATGGGTATAGGTCATTCCCATACCAACAAATTACCATACATTTCATACCCAAATAAAATTGAAAGTTATGACTCATACCTAAGTTTACACTTCAGTACTTCACTCTACCAAACACTAAAGCTTAAAAATCACTCAACCCCATTCCTCTTACCCAACCCGATTCCTCATTCCAACCCGATTTCTATCTTGATACCAGATGAGCCCTTTTAAAATGTCGGTATAAAATATAGTCTATCAGAAAAATGTAAACACGAGGCCTTACAATTCACAAAATTTAAACCATCACAATTCACAAATTACAGAAGTGGAGAAGACATCATACCTTAAGTAATATGGAAAGTTATTGAATGTAATATCAACATCTTTTCCATCAAGAATGGAAGAAAGAATATCTTCTAGTAGTGCCGCACTTCTTATAGAAGAACCTGAAGTTGATGCTGGTTGAGTGCTTCGAGTCCACTCTGCTCTTTCTTCCAACACCTGTATATATAGAATTTTTCTCAAGCGATTGTGGCACATCACAGCCTTGAAGAATAAATGAAGAAGATACCCACAGAAGTTTTACATTGCCTGCCTCTAATGCACAGTCTAAGTTGCAATCAAGTCTTTTTCCTTCCATTCCCATTTCAGGTAAGTTGTCAATATCCACATCGGGGGTTGAATTTCCTTCCATACCATCAATTTCAGCATCTGAACCATCTTGAATAACAGCATGTGTGGAAAGCTCACTGTCTTGATGGCTTTTGGGAGTCATGAGAGATGGAGGCCTCCAACGTGAAATATCTTGTCTAAAATTAGAAAGGGATGCCAGTATAGATGCCCCTGCAACAGCTGAAGGATCTCCTGGCTTCTTCTCAGCGGGTGAATATTTTCCAACGGTACTATGAACTTCTCCACTCCTAACGGTCATAGGTGCCTTTAGATTAAAATTGTTTGAAAAAATATGAAAAATCTATGCACATATAGGTCAAGGACATAACTCAAACAAAAGCACAAATACGTAATTAAAACGAGAAAACAACATGGGCCTATTCAAAACTAAAAAACTAGTGATAACACAAGGATACATATTCATGACTTCCTGCCGAGCCGAAGACAATTTCATCCCCAGAATTAAGATACCAAGGATTGCCCCTCTTGACAGGCATCCCATTCACTTGCACAGAGCCCTTGTTCCCGGTAGTTTCAAGCATGCCCACAATGCTTCCCTCACGCTGATCATGCTATAAAGAATGAGAATTCATACGGCATGCGCATCATAGAAACTTAATCTAGAGAGCAAAAATAATAAACAAAAGGACCAACCGAATTTGGGCCCATATCTCCCTAAAAATAACATCCCTTCAAGTATTTAAGTTTTAGTACCTGCATAATATCCTGATGCTAAAAATAAATATACCTGAGTTTGCTTAATCCTGCATAGAAACCCACTGACTGGTAGATCTTTTAGGATAAAGCTACAGTTTCTGCTTGATCCAACAGTAAAAGTTGAAGAGGAAATTGGAACATTTGGATTCTGTACGAAAAAATAAAAACAAGACTCAGGTATATATTCATAGAATCAGTGACATATTAATATCAATCTAAACCTTCCACAAACCAAGAGAACTATGCTTAGCTTACATGTGAAAACTGTGAAAGAAGTTGGCACCAAGGAGGGGCCGTTGCCTCAAAACCCAGGGTTTGCTTCTGGTAGTTTCTCACCAGGGAGAATGCACTCCGTAGATGCGGGGTATTGCCTTAGATAAAAGAAACCGAAACCAAAAATCAACAAGTTTTGAAACTCCACACTTCCAAATCCTCCAAAAGAAAGACCCGTCCAATTAAGGAAAAAAGAAATTACCTTGAGCGATCGGGGTTGATACAGGCCCTGCGGAGCCACCAGTCTCTGCCTTGCTCAAATTCAAATCATCCGCGGCATCAGCGTCCGATATCGGAGGATCAATAGGATCCGGCGGCGGTTCCGAGCACATTTCCCTCGAAGTTTCCGGAATTTCTAGTTCCTTCTCCGACTTCGGCGAAGTTACTCCGCCATCAACCTTCACATAAGTTGTATACATAATTCTAAACATGCATCACTTGTGGAAAAAAGAAGACAGATTTGTTGAAAAACGAGGTAAACCCAGATTTGTAAGAAAACCCCTCAAATATCAGAGAAGTGAAACAAGGAACTATTTTAGGGTTTAGTGAAACCTTGTGACGCTTGGGCGACGTAGGTTTATCTTCAGCAGACGACGATCTCTTATTGTTGTTTCCGTCGTTGTTGTTGTTTCCATTGCTGCTGGGATTAGGGGAGGAGAGGGATCCACTCCGCCTGGTAGAGACCATGGTTGGCCTTTTCCTCTCCTCTGCGTTTCGATTCGTTCGGAGGAAGACGGAAAGGAGACGATGCAAAATTCACGGATGCTATATATACCCGTGCCTTTACCAAACACCGTACGGCCACTTGCGTTCTGCGAGGTACCTGAAAAAATTAGTTTAATTTTTGAAATGCTAATTTCGCAGAACGCGAATGTCACGTACCTCGCAGAACGCGAGTGCACGTCACCTCGCAGAACGCGAGAATACATATCAGATAGACATTGTTGTGCACCATTAATACATGTCTTGTCTCCACCTAACTATAATAACTACCCTTTATTTTAAGTAATCTGTAACACCTATTAACCCTACCCTAACACCTCTTTTTATCATCTTTCACCTCTTTCACCCTCCATTAAAACTCATTTTCAAAACCTTCAAACTTCAAAACACTATAAAAACACCTAAAATAATGGAAGATGAAAATGAATTCAACAAAGGAGGGAATGAAGATGGTGGTTCATCAAGTTACCATGCAAATGAGGTAATGTTCTTACTTAATTTTTGAATTTTAATTTGTTTTGCACCATTAAGAGCTAAAATGAAGTTATTATGTTGTATTTCATGTTAAATGTAGTAGTAGTAAGTGTTGAAAAGATGATTTTTGCATATAATGTCCAAAACTTAGATTTGTTCATGTTTTTAGGGTTTTTACTGTAGAAAATTTAGATTTGTTCATGTTTATGTTAAATGAGTCTGTTTCACTGTTTCTCAACGTTAGCAAGTTTCCGTGTTCTGCGAGAGGAAGCACCTCGCGTGACGCGAGATATGTCTACCTCGCAGAACGCGAGAACTTGCACATTACAGAGTATTAACTCTTTATTGTGTATAGGTGAATTTTTCTTTGTTCACTGGATTGAATGCAATCCAGTTGAATGACTACACCTACCCCTCCCGGAATACAAGGCCATGTTCGCCACCGTCATTTGATTTAGGGATTGACGACTTTGGTGATTATCATCAACCATCTACATATGAACAACACGTGTCATCTACTTATCAATTGCCTATGCCATCTACATATGAATTGCCCGTGCCATCTACATATGAATTGTCCGTGCCATCTACTTATGAATTGCCATGTACATATGAAGTGCCATCAAGCTATGATGCGTTTGATTCACAGTTTGCTAACCCACCTACAAACGTAGGAGAGGATATGTGGTTTCTTCCCTCTTTACGCACTGCACCAAAGTTTGATAGTCCCGTATGTGAGGAAGATGTTGTTTCTAGGGATTATTCGGAATATTTCACTACGGAGCAAGTGTTTGCCTCTAAGAAGATTGGTCATTTGTGGGCGTTGAATGTTGCAAAGCAACATAAGTTTATGATCTCTATTGGAAGGAGTGTACCATCTAAACCGGGGCAAAGTGGTAAGGTTCAAATCATTTGTGAGAAAGCGGGAAGTTATAAGCCTAAAGGTGTCGGAGTTAGATCAAACACAAAGAGCAAGAAAACGGGGTACCTATTTCAGTTGAAGCTCATGGAGAACTGTGTTGAAGAGAATTGGAGATTAACAGTTGTTTGTGGTTTGCACAACCATCCTATTGGAGATAGTTTGGTCGGGAATGCATTTGCTGGGAGGCCAACCCCTGATCAAAAGAAAATGGTTCGTGAGATGGTACTTTCTCATTGTTCTCCAAATCAGATTTACACTGAGATAAACAAGGATCCCGGAAGTTGCACAAAGAAGAGACAAATGTAAAATTTGGTAAGAGATATAAGGGAAGAGGAAATGGAAAGTAGAACCGTGGTTCAAGAATTCTTTCACCAATGCAAAGAGAACAACTACTTCATGGAGTATAGGCCAAGTGCAAAGAATCCTTCGATAATAGGCGACTTGTTCTTTGCTAGCCCCGAATCAATGAAACTCTTAAAGGCGTTTCCATATGTCCTTTTGATGGATTCGACTTATAGCACGAACAAATAATTATTTATCATTCTGTTTTTATGTTTTATTTTAAAATTCTGGACAAAGTACAAACTCGCGTGACGCGAGGTGGTGTGTCCTCGCTTGACGCGAGAAATAACATTACATATGCTATTCCTAGTAGAAACATTTAAGACTCTGAATTAAAGGTGCAATCTTTCTGTATTTTGGTCTAAGGTACAATGTTCCCTTCCTGGAGATAGTCGGTTTGACTTCTACATGGAAGAATTTTGTTGTGTGCGGGGTATGGTTAGAGGGCGAGAGCGAGGACAGTTATTTGTGGGCGTTGCAGCAGCTGCAGACGATGTATTTGAGAATAGGAGCATCGCCTACTTGCTTCGTCACAGACCGTGAGATGGCTCTTATGAATGCAACGGACATGTTATGGCCAAATGCAAAGTTTCTCTCATGTAGACGACATGTAAGGAAGAACATAGAGGCGAGAGGCAAGATAGCTATGGGCACACAAGCATTGGGGGTTCATATTTCTAATGATTATTATAACGTGTTCGAACAAACCACTGAAGAAGGTTACAACAAAACGTTGAAGACACTTGAGATTGAATGGGGAGCTTATCCAACCGTATTGAACTACGTGAGAAAGAATTGGCTAAACCGTTACAAAGAAAGACTTGTTTCAGCATGGACGGATAATGTCTTCACTCTCGGGAAAAACACGACAAACAGGTATGTTCTCTAATTTATGTCTACCTTCTATATATGAGAATAGGAGCTTCTGTAATGCACATGCTCGCAGAACGCGAGATGTGTACCACTCGCAGAACGTGAGGCGTGTACAACTCGCAGAACGCGAGAATTTGCACATTTCAGAATGATGCAAAGTGTCTGTTTGTATTTGCATATTATGTTTGTTCTTATTGTTTTTCTAACATTTTAGAGTTGAAGGAGCACATTCGTGTCTTAAGTCTTACTTGTCAAGTGGAAAGGGTAGGCTAGACACAATGTTCAAAGAATACAAAACAATGGCGGCGAACCAACTTAAGGAGATTAATGTGTCTTTCACCGAGAGTTTGAATAAGAGCTTCACGGTTGTTGAAGGGGCCGACTTGTTTAAAGTCTTGAAGTTCAAAGTGTCTTACAAATGCATAAAGGAATTGCTTAAGGAATACACGAAGGGGGAGAGATTTGGTGTGCACTTTACTCTGTTTTGTAGCTGTCAGATGAAGATTAGAGATAGGTTGATGTGTGTTCATCAGATTGGAAGACATTGGAAGGAGCAAAGACCATTAAGAGTATCAGAGTTGCACCCTTTCTGGAGTACATTGAGTTTGGAAGAAGTTGATGTTCCTGGCATACTCGAAGTTAAGAGTAAGGTGGCAAGGCGTCTTTTTCAGACTTTCTATGAGGAAACATTTCCGAACTTGTGCCCCCATGATCAAGAGAAGTGTGCACAAACTGTTTTAGACATTGGGAGAGTAAATACTCCTCTAAAAGAGTCGGCTATTTCAAAGCACATTGGGGGGCGTCCAGTCGGAGCTCCTAACAAACAACCAAGGTCAACGCAAAGAAGACCGTCTGCATGGGAGCACACTAATGCTGAGATGGATGCTAGAGCTTTGGAAGAAACACCTCCAAAGAAGCAAAGAAATGCTTCTAATTCTGAAACATTCAAGAAACCAAAGATTAAGGTGATTGGCAAGTACAAGTCTCAGATACTTGCGTCAATGCGCACCCGTGTGAATGGTTGGTTTGAAGTAAATGGAGATGGAAATTGTGGATATAGATCAATAGCGTATGAGACGGAGGACAACCAACACTTATGGAGGGAAGTAAGAGATTTGATGATAGCTAAGGTCAAAGATATTTGGCATCTAGTTGAAGGAACTTGGATTGGACCTCCAGAACAACCAACTTTGGAGACCGTTGTACACCAACTTACATGGGAAGGAATAGGAAGGGATCCGGAAGATCATTGGCTAGCTACCCCGGAAATGGGATGCCTTGTGGCATCCACATTCAACGTAGTGTTCCTAACCACACTTTCCTTCCTCTACAACGTCCTACTTGGTTAGAAGCAGGTGACACACTTCCGACGATCTTCTTATTCTATATTGAGAGGGAGAAACATTTTGTTCCGGTATGTTTTGGATCTTCTTATGAATTACTTTCTAATATGCAACTTCCTAACGTTGTTGTTTTCTTGTAGTTGCGTCTTGAAGAAAACTGCTCATTACCACCTGTGTTTACTCCTTGGTGGAGAAACGCGGAATATGATGCTCATTGTTTGCACGATCTTGTGGCACATCGATGTGCCGCCTATAGTTTAACGTAGTTGTAGTTATGTTTTATTCGTTGAATTTGAAATGTAACGTTGAACTGGAGATGGTTTTTTAAATTCTGAAACATGAACTTCAATGCAATATCTCGCGTTCTGCGAGGTGTGTGTCCCTCGCGTTCTGCGAGAACATGCAAGCAACAAACAGAATTGTAAACCAACAGAATTATCCCTTAACTGTAAACCAACAGAATTATCCAACAACTAATCCAAGCAACAAAGCAATCCAAAAACATAAACAATCCAAAACACAATTAAAAATTATCCATCAACTTAAGGAAATTCAAACAATGGCTACTCTTCTTGTTCTGGTCGGAAGGGAGCGAGATCTGCCATACATAGTAGCATTTGAGCGTGATATGAAGGAAAATCCTCTACAGTGGCAAACCGATATCGGTCCATGTCATTGTACACCCGGCCAATCACCTATACGCATGTAAACATTCATTGTATATTAATATTAGAGACAAACAAAGACTAGAAACGCAAGATAAACCAAAACAAATAATATTACCTGTTTCTCAGTAATCATCCCAGGGATTGCAGGACGGATATACCTATGGGTCCTCCTGATGTACCAATCCATGTAATCATGGGAGCATTCATGTGGTACATACGCAACTGGCTCCATTTCATCAAGAGAGATGGAGTGCACAGATCTTGCCTTCCAAAGCCATTGGTTGGTGTCATAAAAAACATTGTAACGCCTAATGTTGGCCAACCTATGAGCTTTGAGCGGTTCGATGACTGGCCTTGGAATACGTTGCAGTCGCCCAAATTGCCTCGGACACCGATCTGGCATGTGTGGTTCGGTGACGTCACAGCATGATAGCACCCCGTGAAATAGAGCGGGAGCGAGCTGAGGATTAGAGAAGTCTTGGAATCCATACGGGTTTCAACATATCTAAAAACAGACAGAAATAGCAGAAGATTAGAGAAACAGCTAACAAACAGATCATTGAATCTGCACCATAATGTGCATTTTCTCGCGTTCTGCGAGTGTGTGCATCCTCGCGTTCTGCGAGTAACACACACCTCGTGTTCTGCGAGAAAATGCAGAAGCTGTTTTGGCGCAGAAAGTGAAGACGCTGTTGAAAATTCAGAAAATGCAGAAACTTAACACAACCTAATGCACACACTTAAAAAATGAATTAGATAATTACCATCTCCGGTATAATAATATCGAGCGCGCCTCTATAGTCCCTTCCGACTTGCCCCTTCTTCAGCTTTAAATTCTTAGGCATCCAACGGTAAACCCATGGTTGTGCTTCCGTCCACCCAGGACGTTCAGTAGTTCGAAACTGTGGGAAGTAGTTGTATATCCATGCCTACGAAATATAAATTACGTTAAATATGAAAATATAAATAAGTAGGTAAATTAAACGCTTAGAAAGTAAAATACCTGCAACAACGTGTAACAAAAAGACATCTGGGCACAGCCCTGGCGTGTGCATATCCCCAGCTGCCTATACAGATGTGCCAAATCAGATGAACCCCACGACATTTTTGCAGCCTTGGCATAGGATTCCACATAAGGCCCATATCTAAGCCGAATCAAGTTCTGTGACATGTCGGGAAATAAAATCGAGGCAACAGTAACACCCAACCTAAACCTTTTCGTTCTTCAAAAAGGGTTTCACAATGACTTCTAAAAAAATCGGCTTTCACCCTCCCAGAATCTAACGTTGGATCTATTCCAAAAATTTCCGCCCCCTTCCTAGCATAGAATTTTAAAACCTCGTCATGACTAAACTTGGCACCCAGTTTCTTACTTGTTGTCATAGCTTTCCCTTCTATAGCAAGACCTAATATCTTATACACATCAAGAAGGCCAATAGTAATCTCACCACAAGGGAGGTGGAATGAATTTGTCTCGGGTTGCCATCTTTCGATGAACGCTTCAATCAACGCGAAGTCGATTTCGTCGTACATCATTCTAGGGAGATCTGACAGTCCAACTGCACCGGGAATCTCTGACCAATAATTGTTGTCTAATGGCCATTCACTGCTTTGCTTTGTCCTTTGTTGTGCATTCATCGAACCTTTGATCTGCAGTAAAATATATAAATTATACTCTGCAGAAACATTAATTACAAAAAATACATATTCTACAGAAATGGAAGAAAATGCAAAGAATGTGCATTTTCTCACGTTCTACGAGTGTGTCACCCTCGCGTTCTGCGAGGGTGCCACACCTCGCGTTCTGTGAGGGTGCCACACCTCGCGTTCTGCGAGAAAATACACATTATTAGGTATTCTCTGCAGAAAAATGTGCAGTTTCTGCAGAGAATACCAAATTCGGAAAATATGCATTTGGTATTAAACTTCAGAAATTCCTAAAATAAATGACTTACCACCCCTTTTTGGATGTGGTACGCAACATGTGCTTCAAATCCCTTAAGCAACTCGGGATCTTCTGGACCTCCAAGTACGTCGTGACTGAGCTCAGGATCATATTTTGGCTCATTCTTCTTGGACTTCCTCTTTCTTTTTGGTTTCTCGACCACTTCTTCTTCTTCTTCATCATCATCATCACCTTCTTCTTCATGTGCTTCCTCTTCTTCATCCCCAACAACTTCATCCTCGTTTTCTGCTTCCATCGGTTCTGGTTGTTGATTGTAAGAAGAGGAACAAGGTTGTCGACTTCCCTCAGCTTGTCCCCTTCCCTCAGCATGTCCACTTCCCTCAGCATGTCCACCGCCCCAACTTTGTTCAGCAAACCCCTGTTCACCGCCCCAACTTTGTCCAGCCCACCCTTGCTCGACTTCCACTAGTGCATCCCGTGGAAAAAGATGGTCCCAGCAACCCGGTTGTCCAATTGAATAACTATCTTGGGAAACAAGGTCCCAACCAACTGGGTATGAGTTCCAACTAGTACACGGTTGTCCAATTGAATAACTGCCTTGGGACCAATTGGGGGGGGGGGGGGGCGTTCATCAACGTTGGGGCGTTCATCAACGTCGGGGAGTCCCTCGTGGAAGAGCTCCACAGGTGCAGTCTTCTTTGCTTTCCCTTTCCGTTTTAGTTTTTCAACCGGGGGTTCTTCCCTCACAACGTCTCGGTTTCTCCGACGAGTTGAACGACCAGGACGATACATTACCTAAAACAATACAAAATAAAATCAGTAAATAAACGCATAAAGACAAAAACACAGAAAACAAATTGTGCAGAATACACATGTTCTGCAGAAGGAGAAATTGCCAGTTATGGCAATTTCTCGCGTTCTGCGAGGAGTGACGTCACGCGTGACGCGTGATTTAACACTTTCTTCTCCGATGATCTTATACACCCCAGCGACATTTCCGGCTACATTTTCCGGCGAAAAATTGAATATTTTAACTAAAAAACCTATCAATTTAAGTAAATTACCAAATAAACATCAAAACCCTAAATAAAATTTAAACTCTAATAAAAATCCCTAACCCTAATGAATTTCAACCTATTCAACATAAAAAAAACATCCACTAATCAACCATAATTCAAAATCATCATCTTTCATCTATTACAAACAACCTAATACTATATAAAATCATTTCTAAATCAACATTCAATATCAAAACATCATATAATATGAAATTTCCTATACTAACAACATATATTCATCTAGAATCAACATTATAAAGCATAAGGGAAGAAGAAACATACCTTAATTGAAGATTTGTGTTGAAATGAGGAAGATGAAGTTCGTTTTTGAGAGAGGGAGTAAAAAAAGCGGCGGTGAATGTAAAAAATGAGCAGAAGTAGGTTTTTTCCCCTTTTATAGGGAATAAACCCTCGCGTTCTGCGAGAGACACGCCCCTCGCGTTCTGCGAGGTGACACCCCCTCGCGTTACGCGAGGGGCCGAACGTTATTTAGTAAAACGTCCGGTCTGTATTTAGTAAGGGTGTGATTAGTTTTTAGGATAGTGAGATCCATGTTTCTTAAACTTGAAAAATAAAAAAAAATGGCAGAAAAATGTCAGAAAATTACAGAGAAACCCACCTTCATTTATAGACTAGTTTCTCAATAGAGAAACTCATTTCTTAAAAAGAAACTCATCAAAAGAGAGGAAAAAATAGAGAAAATCAAAAATTAAATTAAGAAACCCAAAATTGGGTTTCTCCATTGTGGATGCTCTAAGGGAAAGACCAGACTCGGAGAGACAAATACCAAATCTTTTATACAGGGCTTACTATTTAGCACACTCTTAAATTTTATTTAGCACACTCTTAAATTTTATTTAGCACACCCACACATTCGTCACAGAACTATTTCATACATCTGTCACGAAGGTTTTTCAAAGTTCTGTCACGAAGGTATCCAAAACATCCGTGACGAAGGTCTTCAAAACATCTGTGACGAAGAAACCTCTGATATCCGTGACGAAGGTCTGATTTTGCAGTTATAAAAGAGATTTTTTACCCAACCCTAATGTAACTTCTTCCTCTACATTTCCTCATAGTTTCGGCGCAAAAACAACACACCACAACACCATTCTCTACCATTCTCTACATTTCTTCATCTCTTTCACTACAATAATCAACAAATCAAGTCATAAGGTAATTTCTAACTCTCTTTTGCATTAATGTTCTATGTTTGATGAAGATATGTCAAAACCATTGAAATGGTGTGATTAAATTAGATTGATATGTGTATTAAGCATGTTTTTTAGTTCAATTGTTGTTTGTTTATGTTTAATTGAGAGTTGTTTCAAATTTTAGATATAATCCCCAAAATTGATGAACTTATGAATTAGGGTTTGACATTTTGATTAAGAAACATATGGTATGAAATGATTTAGGGGCTAATGTAATTGGATAGCTTAAAAACTGTTTTTTTGCTTGAAATTGTCGAAATTTTGTGCAAATTCATTCGTCACCGGATGTTTTGGCACTGCTGAGTTGCTGCAGTTGTGCAAAATCCTTCGTCACGAAGGTGATGAATAGTTCCGCGACGAAGGTTAGACAAACATTCGTGACGAAACTCTACTGGACCTTCAGTCTCTCTACATGCAATCTGAAATTTGCAACCACATTTCTTTGTGTGGGTGTATTTCCTAGTTCTCCCCACTGAATCAGGAATATAATGTCCACTGCGCTCGCATTTAAGCCAAGACCTTCCTAACTTCCCTTTGAAGTCGGTTCTACTAACCTTCAACATGAAGTTATGAGTTTTTCCAATATCTCTTGCCCACAGTTCTGCGTCTGCTCTTGAGCTGAAAATCTCATCAGTGACGAAAACTTCTGAATAATCCGATGATATATGTGGCTCCTCATAAGGCACAACACTGTCAAACTGGGGTACTGTCTTCAATTTCGGGAAATACTTCATGTCTTGATATGGTTGCGATAAAGATTGATATACAGGAACATTGGACCAATCATTTTGTTGGGAATGATATGGAGGAGGATTAAGCTGAGAGACTATTGGCGGAATATCAAAATCCAAACCAAGATCAAACGAAGGCACTCCTTCAGGTCCCAAACGAATTTCGGAATTGATCGATAAGTTCTTTAAACCATTGAACATTGGACTGTTATACTGTAAAACAACAAAAAATACACTCAGAAACCATTTTTTCTACCTTCGTCGCGAATATCACATACACCTTCATCACGAATAGGAGCCATAATTGCATGACGAAAATATTTGCACATTTTTTGTGCAAAAACATTCATCACGTATGTATTGTTTAGTTTCGTCACGAAGGTCTAATATATATCCGCGACGAATCCCAATTTTAACCCATTTCAGAATGTTTTTCACACCTTTTTACCCCTAAATTCGATTCAAACCCTAAATTTCAACATGAACTTAAAATTTCACACAACCCCTAACTTCAACATTATTTTAACATCTTCTTATCATGCTTATTGTATGTAACACCTAAAAATCATATCTTTTCTATATTACAACATGATTTTCACACTATCAACACAAAACCTAACTTCAAACTATTCAATTTCATACAAAAACATGAATTTTACTACAAACCCTAACTTCTATATTATTTAAAAGAACTATAACATACCTTATTGTTGTTGCCCCATGATGGACCATCTTCATCTACATTTTGGTGTATGTAGTCATCCCAATTTGACATTTTCAATTGAAGCTTGGGTTTGAATGTTTGAATGAGAGTGTTTAGGTTTTGATGTGTTAAAAAATGAAGTGCTTCGGGTTGAAGAAGAAGGTTGTTCGATTGAATGATGGTAATTAAATGTAGTTGGTGTGGATTAGACATAATAGCTTCACTTTTGCAGTTATAGATACATTCGTCACATAAGTAATACAGACATTCGTCACGGAACTTTTGTATACCTTCGTCACGTATCTCTTCCATACATACGTGACGGATGTCTTGCTCTAAACATTTGTAACGAAAGTTATGCTGTATACATTCGTGATGAAGATCATGTGAAATAGATCCGTGACGAATGTATGGGTGTGCTATATAAATTTTTAGGGTGTGCTAAATAAAGGATTTGTTTATATATCTAAGGGGAGGAAAAAATGGTAATTTTCCCTTATTCCCAAAAGTATTACGGAGTCTATTTGCTATGTTTTTCCTTTTTAAAAATCATGCAATAGAACGGTTTTTTGGTAGAAAGAGAGGCGACACTCTCAAACATTATATAAATAAGCCTACTTTGCCACCCGGCGAGGTGTAGAAAAACCCCTCACATCATTCGAAATAAAAGTACGCACCCAATCGGGCGGAACAACAATAACATGAACACCAATAGGAAAAGAAAAAGCAAAAAAAGCTCAGCTATCGGCGACACAATTCGCCTCTCGGTAGACATGCCGAAACTGGATCTCCCAGTCCCTACGAAGGAAGCCCTGAGCAAGAGAGACAAGGCTGAAAAGGGAATGATAACGCTCCACAGGTTTGCTAAGTAACAGAATCGCGACCCGCGAATCTGTTTCTAGGCAAACCCCTTGTCCCAAGCAAGCTTGAGACCCGACACAATGCCCCACAGTTCCGCCATGGGGACCGAACAGAGGCCAATGTTGTGGACGAAACCAACAAGCCAAGAGTCGTTCTCGTCCCGGATCACACCTCCCGATGTGGCCAAACCATCCACCACCGAGCCATCCGTGTTCAGTTTGACCCAAAGGCTTGGCGGGTGAACCCATCTGACCATCACCTCATTCGACTCCTTAGGGAAAACTATCTTTTCCTTAATCTTGACTTCCGAAAACTCCTTGAAACAGCCCATAATGAACTCAGCCTTGTCATTCGTAAAATGGATCTTATTGAAGGCCCAAAGGTTCCTCCACTTCCAAATGTTCCATAACCCAATCGCAAAAATGCTAGCCCAAGATCTGTCATGCTCAGACGGCCCGGAAAAGAGCAAGTTGAGCCTAATCCATTCAGCAAAGTTAGGCCCATAAAAATCATTCCAATGGAGCGGCAAATTGAGCTTAGTCCAGACGTCTTTAACCAGATTGCAATCCCTGAATAAGTGCAGAGAAGATTCAGCAGTAGCCCCGCAGTAACTACAAACGTCATTCTCAGCCAAGTGCCTGCGTCTCCTCTCCTGGTTCGTCATGACACCCCCACGGATCACAAGCCAAGCAAACATTTTAACCCTCCCTTGAGCCTGAATTTTCCAAACAGCTTTGAACACCGGCGCATCCACCTCGACAAAGTTACACTGCTGGTGTATCATGTTATACGCCAACGAGACAGAGTAGTTCCCATCTTTAGAACGGCCCCAGTTAATAGTATCCGGTTGATCCTCATCCTCCACTACCACAGTGGCTGCAAGTTTCATCAGAATACGAGTCGGGAGGAATGGACTAAGCGAATCCCACTTCCATCCAGTACCTGCAGCCCAAAATTGATCCACTGTAACATCAGCACACTCAGGATTGATCACACACAGGGCATGGTCTTCCAACTTCTCATCCCCAAGCCAGCGGTCTCTCCAGAATCTAATGCATTTGCTGTCGCCAAGCTGCCAAGAAGACCCACGGACAATAACCTCTTTGACCGCTTTCTTGATGCTTTTCCAAACAGGGGACGGTTTAGCATGAACGGCTTGGGACAGTCAGATATACTTCGCCTTTAGGACATGCCCACAGAGGCACTTGTCATTGTTGAGGAAGTTCCACGCCAGCTTGCCCGTGATGGCGAGGTTAAAATCTCTCATGCTCTTGATCCCAAGCCCGCCTAACTCCTTCGGCTTGGAGAGCTCCTTCCTATGCCCCTTGTGCATTTTCTTGGCATCACCCCACGAACCCCATACAAAAGATCGGGTGGCCTGGTCAATTTTGTCGCACACCGAGCCCGGAATGTTTATGGTGGCCATAGTATAAACCGGTAAAGAGTTTAAAACCGATTTAGCCAAGGTGACACGCCCCGCAAGACTCAGATTTTTGCTGCGCCAACCTGAGAGCTTGCTGTTGATTTTTTGAAGAAGCGGGTCAAAGAGCTGCTTATCCACTTTCTTATGCAAGAGCTGCATGCCTAAGTACACTCCCAAGTCGTCAGTAACGGGACAACCACTCGCCCGATGGATTCTCCTCGCCAAAGCATCATCGACATTAGGCGATATGAAAATCTTGGACTTGAGAATGTTGATTTTCTGCCCGGAGGAATGACAGAACCCATCCAGGCAGTCCTTAATGACATGAATCTGCTTCACGGAGGCCTCCGCCATGAGTAGGATGTCATCCGCAAAGAAGATGTGCGATAAAGGCGGGCCTCCTCTAGAGATGCGGATAGGCTTCCAACTCTTCCTTTCGATCGCCTTAACAATCATTTGACTAAGCCTCTCCACACAAAGAACAAATAGGTAAGGCGAGATGGCATCACCTTGTCTAATCCCTCGAGTCGGCCGAATCAAATCAGTTTTTTCACCGTTCCAAAGAACATTCATAGTGGCCGAAGAAGTGCACTCAGCAATCTACTCTACCCACTTATCTGGGAAGCCCGCATCATGGAGAGTGTCTACGATGAAGTCCCAACGGAGCCTATCATAGGCTTTCTCCAAATCAATCTTGATAACCATCCATCCCGACTTGCCTTCCTTGAATCTCATAGAGTGGACAACCTCCTGAGCAAGGACGATGTTATCCATAATGAGACGCCCCGGGAGGAAGTTGCCTTGCATAGGGCCAATAAGGTCCGGGAGGATCCTTTGCATACGGTTCACCATAGTCTTGGTAATGATTTTATACAAGACGTTGCAAAGGCTAATAGGCCGGAATAACCCGACTTTATCCGGACTGTTCACCTTCGGGATGAGCGTGATGAGGGTTTTATTCAAACCAGTCGGAAGTTTCCCACACCTGAAGAAACTCATAACCGCTTCCTTAACCGACTTGCCCACCGTGTCCCAACACTTGTGATAAAACACGGGTTGGAAGCCATCTGGGCCCGGCGCCTTGAGACCCCCCATTTGACGAATGGCCTTGAAGATATCTTCATCAAAAAATCTTGTTGCAGTTCAGCCCAATCAGTCGCGGGAAGTTGCGGGAAGAGACCATGAGGGGTGGAAATGGGGTACATTTCCTGCTTGGGTTGCCTATAGAGATTGCGGAAGAAGCCCACGACCAACTCCTCGAGTTCCTCCGCTTTAGTAACCATACGACCACTGTCATCCGTGAGAGCATGGACACGATTATACTTCCTACGTATCACGGTGGAGGCATGAAAGAAAGCGGTATTACGATCCCCGGAATTAAGCCAACATTCCCGGGACTTTTGAAACCAAATGAGCTCTTCCCTATCCTGCATAACCTGGAGATCAGACTTAAGTTGCTCCTCCTTGATCAGCAAAACAGAGTTGGGGTCGTTCTCAATATCAAGCTGAACCTTGTCCAGCTCAGTGAGGATCTCAGCTTTCTTCTCCTGGACATTGTCGAAAGTCTTCCTATTCCAATCAAGTAGGCAGTCTTTGAGGGAAGCCAGCGCTTCATTAGCCGGGAGGTTAGGCTTCCACTTCTCTTTAATATAACTAGCAAACTCCGGGTGAGTGGCGGTTGTTACCACACTTTGGAAAGGGAATCAAAATGTATCTAGACAATATTTACTATCATGATTCAAAAACAAAATAATAATATTTTAATAAGAAAAATGACAATGACATGTTCAAGAGGGGAAGAGAAGGGGTGAGGGAGTGAATCACCCCCTTTTGACTCCTCAACTATGAGGTGAGTTTCAAAAACCATAAAACATCACTCTCCTTCTTGTATTTAGAGACTCTTTTTTATGACAATCATATTCACTCTTGCAAACTTACATATTTTAATCCATAAACCACAATACTAAATGTTGTCTACATTCATTTTGACTCTCATTCCCTTTCCGGAGTGGTGTAACAAATGCCACCTTAATATATACTATAAAATTAGGGGTTCCCCAAATTAAACACAATGTATTTAATGTTTTGTTTTTAATTTATCATTTTTTTATTTTTTCTTTTCTCATTTCTTTTCTATGTTACAAATATATCGCTCAAATGAAGATTTTGACTCATCAACACATGTCTATAATGGATTCGTATGGAACATATTACCTATTTCGCAGCGCCTTATTGTGAAGTTTTACAAGCCATAAACGCGCGGGCCTAAAAATTCTAGTAGTTTTTTTAAAAAATTAGATAAAACTATCACTAATTCAGAGCTCGTTTGGTATTGCGATAGGAATCGGGTTGGAATGAGGAATTGGGTTAGATATGAGGAATGAGTTTGAGTGATTCTCAACCTTTATGGTTGAGAGAGATGTGTTATAAACTTAGGTATAAGTCATATCTTGATTTTTATTTGGACATGAGATATATGGTAATTTGTTGGTATAAGAATGACTCATACTCATTCCCTATACCCATACATATTTTACCAAACACAAAAACAGGTTTAGCTCATTCTCATATTGATTCCCTATACCCAAGGTAT
This sequence comes from Oxyria digyna, assembly GCA_029168935.1. Lineage (NCBI taxonomy): Eukaryota > Viridiplantae > Streptophyta > Magnoliopsida > Caryophyllales > Polygonaceae > Oxyria > Oxyria digyna. The sequence continues at coordinate 27,569,692 of JAPVLV010000013.1, forward strand.
ACAAACAAACGACCCCTCAGTTTCGTTTGATTTTTTATTTTGTTTAAGTATATATCTTTTTGCTACACGAAGGAAAAAAATATATTTATTTGTATCTATTATATACAATGTTAAACTTGAAGTCATGTCTTCACAAAAAATTGCGCCACTTGACGCAATTTGAGTGGAGACATGCTTCAAGTTTTTCCATTATTTTTCATTGCAAAAAATTAAAACAACTCACTCCCCCACTAAAACCACTTACTCCACTAAGCCCATAAACATTCTAGCCCACTTAGCCCACTCATCCAAATAGGTTATAAGTTTTTTTGCTGTCATTCAAAGTCTGTTTCCTTTGAGCATTTGGCTGATTTCCACGACTTCAACTCATGAACAGAAAATTCAACAAAGATGAAGTTTGGGGCCATCTAGGTAAAAGTAACAAAATTCACTCCGACGACAAGGAAGGGAATGAAGACGAGGACAGTTATGAAGATGAAGATGGCGCTGAATTGCCAAAAATTGAAGTAAAGGCAAAAGCTCTTAAATCTAAAAGCTTCAATGTCTTTCTTCTAATCTGTTGAGGTTTCGAATGAGGCAAAGCAACCAATTAGAATTTATTTGAACTATGCAATTGGTCACTCACCGGATAGAGATTGTCATAAAGTTGGTGACATTATTAAGGTAAAGATGTTGGTGAATTTCAGTGCTTTGTTTGGCTTATTGCTTGCAGAAGTACGGATCACTAATTTGTTTTTGGTTTTGTTTTTTCCATTTTGGTTGAGGCAGCTTGGGGAGCCTCCAGTTACTGCTAATTTTGGCACACCAGTTAAAGTTGGGGTGGGTGTTTCTTTTCGCCTTTTCGAAATCTTTATTTAGATGTCTATACCAAAGTAACAGTTATATTGAATGCATATTTACAATCAACTGCATGTTTGAGGCAATTGGAGGGTGATGCGCCAGACAGAATTTTGCAGGCGGTAGGTTATTCTTTACATAAAGGAGCTAACTTGTGACCACTATGTAAATAGAATTGTTTGAATAACTTATGATATCAGTTCACTTCTTCTAATGCTTTAGGTTGAAGAGCGTGATCCATTGCATCTATTTGACAGATTGAGATATGAAGGATGTGACACATAAGTTTTGGAGCTAGCGAGCAATCAATACCAAATTAGTTAGGGTGATGAATGTGAAGAAGAAAGGAGTATTTAAGGGTCTGAAGTTTTTCTCACAAATCTTAGGTTTGTATACCAGTGTGTATGTTTTTTCCTTTTCCTTTTCCTTTTCACTTTCATTGTTCTGTTCACCTTATTATTGCCTATGATTTGGCCACAAACGAATCACTTTTTTATTTTCCAAAATGATATGTCTCCTTTAACTAAGTTTTTATTTCTCACCATATTTTTTGCCATGCAGTTGTCAATTTGTAATCTCAATTGGTTACTACCCACAATGTCCATGTAGCCATTTTTTCAGCCAATTTGGTTATGTTGGAACTATATAAACTCCTACCTTCTCTCCCTCTTACATCTCATTTACTAATTCATCTTCTCTTCAATTTGTGCATATACTCATTCACTCAATATTTAATCTTGTGCAACCAGTCATCCTTCAAAGATTAAGTGAGTTTTTCTTCTTTAATCAATAAAATTTCCATCAAACTTTTGTTTTCTAATTGGTTGAAACTTTATCTTTATGCAGAATCTTTACCTGAATTCATGAATTCATGAATTCCTGAATTATCTGTTTTCTGTTTTCTAATTTTCTGTTTTCTAATTGTTTTCTCATTCAAGAATGTATAATTCATTCATAACAATTGTAGGTCGATGAAATCAGTTAGACTGTTAACAGATTGTTTTGCTAGCAAATTTATGTGTTAATAAATTTCCTTAAATATCTTGCATTTCGTCTTCATGGTTCTTCCTCCTACATTTCACTCCGGGTATCATATTTCTTGTGGGAATTATTCTATTAGTATTCCAGGTGCATATTATGGTCTAATAAAAAGCTTCATTGATGTTACTTATTACGACATTAGAGAAATAGAAGTTGTCGACATCCTCTCATCTACTATATGGGCAGGAGAACATCTCAGTTATGAACAAATTGCAGCTATTCTTGATGACGCCAATGTGCCATCCTGTATTCAACAAACTTGTGCAATAACTTGTATCCAAAACTATATAGACCATTGTGTGGTTCAAGTGAGACAAGGTATCAACCAAGCTTCTGTCCCTACTATAATCATTGACATCACTTCCATTTATAATCAAGACTTATTCAATTGGGAGAGCTTCAATGAGGATCAAATTCTGGATTCATGTGCTATTTGTCTTCAGAAGTTTATCCCTACTCTAAAGTTTACAAGAATGCCTTGCTCTCATGTTTTCCACACTCATTGTATCAACAAATGGCTTAGCAACAGCAATTCATGCCCTATTTGTCGTACTATATGTTGATAAATGAGGTGTCTCAGGCTGCAAAGCATATTGAAGATCATAGTTTTTCACCTTTTCCATATTTTTATTATAGGTTATTTGTTTCTTTTTCTTTCCAATAATATGTATATGCTGAATGTTTCCAGCAAAAAATTATGGTCACATTGGAAATTTATTTATCTATAGTAGTTTATAAATAAAACTCAATTGGTATCTTAATTTAATATTCAATTGAATGTTTATCTATTTACTGCTGTCAATTGGTATCTTAATTTGGTATCTTGATTTATTTATCTATAACTGAATGTTTCCAGCTGAATGTTTCCTAGTACTAACAAGTAATTTTTTTGCTGTCAATTTTTAAAATTTGAAATGAGCTAGATTGTACTAAGTGAACGTTGGGATTCTTAATTGAAAAAAAGAAGGCAAAGAGGCAGTTAGTTAAGAGTATTATGTTAAATTTTGAAATGAGGCAGGAAGGACTGTAAGCTTCAAAAAAATTAAAATTTTGTGACAGTGTTCCTTTTCCTAATTATTTCCAGCAAAAAACTCCATGTAGCCGAATCCCAGCTACAAGGAAGCAAAGAAAATAGTAAGTGTGGTGATGTATGTATCTCCACAGATGGCTATGAACACGTAACTTCTCCAATTGATTTCCTATTAATTTTTCACAAGATTTTAAAGGGTCACCTTCAATCAATCTATTAAAATGTTTATACAGGAGAAGAGTTAACAGCTAAATTTCTTCTCAGGTTTTGTACTAAGATTCCACAAAAAAACTCGATTTTAAATTTATGGGCATCTTCAATATTAAACAGAGAGCACTCTTGAACGAGAAAACAATTAGAAAGCAGAAAATTAGAAAACAGAAAACAGAAAATTCAGGAATTCAGGAATTCAGTTAAAGATTATGCATAAAGATAAAGTTTCAACCAATTAGAAAACAGAAAATTCAGGAATTTCACAGTAGTTCTATAATAGAAGGATTAGTTAGCTATTATAATTGCATCTAATAACCTATTCCTACTCAACTAATTGCCTACATAAATATGCTAACGTTAACATATAAAGTTGAAGGTCTTTTCATGATTTTGTGACTTTGTCATTAACATTTCAACTCCTAAAAATTAGTAACGTTCACCTGATTTCAAATTTCAAAATAGAACTACAACTAAATCCCTCTTTATTCTCTACATTTTACTGTTAACAATCCCACCTACAACCACATATAAACTCATCCAAGGCATTTATTTCTAATCTTAAGAAGTCATCAGGATTCCTTATACAAAACTGTATGTATTCTTCCTGTAATTTTCTATTTACTTCTTATGTACATATAAGCTAATGAATTGTACTGTTTTATTGTCATATTTGTAGGATTAAGATGGGTTCAACTTATGATGATATAAGAAGCATCAACACAAGCAAGCAAACCTGGAAAATTCGTTGATGTATCATTCGCTAGTGGAACAAGACATATAGTCTGTCAAAGTAGATGAAATTCAATTAGTTCTGATGGATCATAATGTACAATGGCTAAGTTCTTTGATCTACTTCATTTGTATACATAACTTTTTAAAGTCCTGGTGCACATTCATTGATGTGTTAAGTTAATTTATCTATTTTTTTTACAGGGTGATAAAATCGAGGCTAAAGTACCAAAATATGTTCTATCAAACATCTCTGATTTGATCTCTAAAGGATTAATTTGTTGTGTGCAAAACTTTACTGTACACAAAAATAGTGGTTCTTATCGCTTTTCTGAGCATAACTACACAATCAAGTTTACTTTTCTTACTGTTGTCACACCAATTGATGATAATGAAATTCATCAATATGGATTCAAGTATGCTTTGTTTAATTCCATCAACAAAAATAAACTTGATACTAACTATTTAGTTGGTAAGTAACTTTCTTTATTTTCAATTTATTTATTTCAATCATTAAATCTGTTCTTTTGTTATTGAATACTCTAACCCTTTTGACCTAGATGTGATTGGACACATTGTTTCAAAGCCATCATTTACTGTTATCATGATCAACCAAAAACCTGTAAGCAAGGGTGATTTTATATTGGAAAATGAAGAGTAAGTTGCATTACATTACATTATCATGTACTTCCTTCTTTCTTGTACAATATACTTGTATTTATCAAACTTAATTTTGATATAGGAATGAAACGGTAAATTGCACTCTTTGGGCCAACAATGCTAATGAACTTGAAAGGGTCGTTACAAAAATTGGAAATTATGACATTGACATCATAATGCAATTTGTCAAGATTAAAATTGTACAAGGTATATTTCAAAACTGATAACAACAACATATTGTGTTTAAATAATTTTTTTGCTTAATATTAACATCAATTCTACTTATTATTGACACAGGTAAAACAATCCTAAATAATGTTGCGGGTGGAACTAGAGTTGTGTGTGATCAAGCTTTTCCTCAATTTGTTGACTTTAAGGCCAGGTATATTAATATTAGAATTACAAACCATCTAAATTTTTTATAAGGGGTACTAAATAAGAGTTTTGTAGGTGGAAAACACATGGGAATACACTCAATCTACCAACATTTACCGTAGGAACTGATTTTGTAAAAATCAGTATACAAAAATCTTTGAATGATATTTTAGAGACTACTGAGGTATCAAGTATTGCTAATACTTATCTTTTTTTCCCTACTTACAATAATAAGAAGAGGATTATTTACGATATGTTTTTTTTGCAGAAATATTTTTGCAAGGTGGTGGCAACTATTGTAGAGATAAATAAAAAAAGAAGTTGGTTCTATAGTTGCTGCAAACATTGCAGAAAGAGACTTGACTTTGATGGAGATAAATACTCTTGTGCGAGTTGTCTTACTGATTCTGATATCGTCGCTACAAGGTATGCATTTGTAAGATAGTTCTCAGTTACATATTTTCCCGAAGTTACTTATTCATCATCTTATATTGATCCAGGTTAAAGATTGATATCAATGTGTCAGATTCTTCTGGTGTGGCTCCTTTTGTCATGTTTGAGAGGGAATTGTCTCAATTTATAAGAAAATCAGTAGCCACGCTTCAGAGTGAAGTCTCAAAAGTATTTTATCTATACTACTCATCTGCAAATCAGCTATTTTAATTTTAGAGCAAATAAAAATTTTCACACTATCCCTATTTTTATACTAAATGTAATTTCATGTACTTTCCAGGATGAAAACAACGATGGATATCCAGATGATTTCAATGTTTTGCTAGAAAAGAAATTTCTATTTGTAGTGGAGGTATCCGATTACAATAGGGATAACCCCAGATCATCGTACACAGTTAGAAAGATAATTTTTGTTGCTGAAATGATATTTGAATATGAAGAACTGAGTACTACAGAAAAGGTAAGAAATCTTACATTTTCCATTAAGAATCAATATCAATCAAAATCTAATTAAGTACTTATCAGGTTAAGGAGGAAAACCCCTCAGTACAACCACATTCAGATGTGTCGTCTGATGCCAAATTGAGTATTGATGTTGACCAAGTTGAGTTTGAAAAACAAAATGATGAGATTGAAGAGGGATCCTACTCCATCAATAATACACCATCATCAAATGTCTCATCTTCTGCTAACACAACACCTTCAAAGCACAACTGTGATGAAATTGAAGACAACAATGACAAAGATGATTCAAATTTAAAGATGGTGTTATAAGTCTGTTTCCATCAAGTTGTTTCATTTTCATAGAGTTCTTTGTGTTTTCATCAATCTTTTTCAGTTTTGGATTTAAATGTTTCTTACTTTTTCAATCAATCTCTTTCATTTCTTAGGGATTAGAAGTTACTTTATTTTCAATAAGGCTTCAATATCCATTAATTGGAGAAAAATTCTTGATTTTATTCGTCTTCTAGGAATATGAGTGTTTATATGCTTTCTCTGACTTTCTCCAACCACACTCCTTTGAAACACATAGATACCACCACCTAATCTGAGAGACACAGTATAAATTAAATTTTGATCCTTAATAGCTTCCCAAGTATATCATGCCATCAGCAGTCTGAAATTCAATGTGAGAAAAGGAAAAAACAACATCAGACAGCATTTCTTAAAGCTGAATATGCAAAGCTGAATAATTTTATCAGGTAATTATTTCCAGCTTTTCTTTTGTTACACCTGCGTGGAACTATTTGAACCCATTTGAGTTTGATAATACTGGATATCATGGTTACTAACAAACTTAAAAAAATAAAAAAAGACTATAAAAGTAGATTTAATTACTCGAATATAAATGTCCTGATGTGTCTGAGCCTAACAAAAATTTGATTTTTAAAATTAAATATCAAATTACCAAATTTCTGTAAATTTGTAAGAATATATTATGTCTTTAGTCTATTCAGGAATTTCTCTCATATAATGCTTAGTCTATTCATGCAAACTAACTAAACTTTGATTTTTAATTTACAAATCTAAGATCTTCTGAAATTTACAAATCTGAGATCTCCTGAAATTTCTCCCGTACAGCTCCTAACAGAAATTTGATTTTTAATTTTAAAACAAGTTTTCAAATTTTTGATGATTTACTAACCTATATTTGAAATGTGCTATAAATACCATAATATGTTCAGTGTTTTCTACCATAGAATTGAGCAATTAAGCTTTCGATCGACCAATTGTTTTGCTGAATATGTATGTAAAAATATATTATGTACTTTGTTAATGCACATTCAGCCTTGGGCTAATTATTTCAATCTATATTTGCAGGGCTGATATGTTACCTCCTCCAATCTTCGACAATGGCTTTCATGTAAGTATTGGACCATATTTGGTTGAGGTTTTGGGAAGTTTGCCTTCTACGCCTCATGGAAGTCACATTAAGGTCGTACATGAACAAGATGTTCGCGGAATGGTATCTTCTTTCATGTCAACCACACCATGGCAACTTGGAACAAAATTGACAGAAGGGAATATAAGAAGAATGTTCGACGAAGCAGATGTTCCAGTGTTTGTTCAAATTTATCTTGCTAATTAACTTCTAGAAATGTACTTAGATCAAATTTTGATCAAATATGCATCTGTTAAATGATCTTAGTGCATCAAAGCTCCACCATCGTCCTGAAGCTGAAGCCAAGTGAATTTAGACAAAATTGAGAGAGCCTCCAGTCTCAACATAATTCAATCCAATAAGTATTGTTGTGAAATTACTAAGCAAGTCTTTAAAATTCAGAATATAGTTGAATGAATAATGATAAAGTCATATTCTTATCTAAAAAAGTTCACTATCTATGCAGCTACTACATTTCTCCAAACTTGAACTTATTATGGCCTGAACATTGATGTAGGCATGTAGCCATGGTTAATTTCTCCATTCCCTTATATCTTTTATAAGATGTTATCCAAATTACAAAATTATTTCTCTTCATTATTCTGTTGTATATTCTTGAAATTTTCCTAGCAAAACAAGTTGTTAACAGTTTAACTGATTGCCTAAAATCCTGCCTCATTTCAAAATTTAACATAATACTCTTAACTAACTGCCTCTTTTCCCTCTTTTTTCTATTAACAATCCCAACGTCCACTTATTTGAATCCTAGCTCATTTAAAATTTTAAAATAGTACTTTAACTAATTGCCTCTGTTCACTTCTTAATATCAACATTCAACACTTCAATGCTGCATATACTCATCCAGCTACCAAATATTTCGGATCTGTTTATCATCAAGGACGCCTCGTCCTAAATCTAAAGATGTGCTAACCACTGGAGCTAGGGCTAAAGATCGCTATGAGCCATCATTCAAGTCATTGATAGTAGCCCGAGCTCGTATTGTAGCCATTCAAGCTCGTAGAGATCCGGTTCGAGTCAAGATGTGAAGTCAAGTACTGAAGATGAAATAAACTAGACTTCCAGACGAAACTCTAGGCTATGGAATCGCTCAATTCCGATCTCGGACGAGAGAGAACGAGCCGTTTCAAGAAGAGCTGTAGGCGACATGTCTACAAATCCGCGACCGTTGATTACAATCCGCGACCGCGGATCGCGGGCTGATTCCATTGATTCGCAGAACTAAATCCGCGACCGCGGCTCCAATTCCACGCCCGCGGATTCCCTGCTGAAGATACCCGAGAATTCTTGTTTTATTTTGTTTTCGGGATTTAATGTCTTTTATTGGTTTGTTATTTTTAGGAGATACTTTTATTTACTTATTTCTTTTAATTGGTCACCTTATTGACCCTATATAAGGTTTGCCCTAGTTATTGTTTAGGCCCCCCACCAGACTTTGATATTGAATACATCGTTTATCATTTTTTCCTCCTAAAAGAGAGTTTTTGTGAGAAGAGTGCCCCGTGTGCATTGTTGTTGAACTCGCCCTAGTTGTACTTGTGTGTGTCAATCTCCTCAATAAGGTTGGTGCTATCGGGAATTCATAGAGCATCATCCAGGTGCCTTGACCCACCATAGTCATTGTGTTTGGTTGTAATCATCCGTTGGAGTTTCTTCATCATTCGGTAAGGTTCTTGTTCTTAAGTTCAGGGGTTTTATCGTTGTTTGATTTGGTTCCAATTGGCCTATCATTCGACTTATCCTTCTTTCATCTCATGCTAATTCTGCCTTTCTTCTCTGTTCGAGTTTCTGTTCGAGGTTTGGTGTCTAGATCGGACAACAACGGCTTATCCCCGCATCAAATTGGTATCAGAGCTGTGTTGACACCATCTGTCTTCACGAGAACATCAAGAGACCCCTATCCAGAAAATCACAAAAAAGGAGTCAGTTTTGTTTGCCTGTTTGTCAGTTTCTTTCAGAAATTGATTTTGAGTCTTCTAGTACTTTGATATTTCTTGTTGAGTCTGTTTCAGGTTGTGTACAAGAAGCTTGGATCGATTCGTGTTGGTGGAGATCGAAAGATTGGAGTTTGGAGCACCTTTGTCCCAAAATCCATTCATCCCTTCACCCATCACAAATTCATCCATCCCTACCAAAAACGCAGCCATCAGAAAGCCTAAGGAATTGCTGGAATTTTTTGCCTTGGTGCCCAAACAAGATCTTCAAGGAAGGAAATCTTATCTTCTAGAAGGAAAATCTTATCTCTTCAACAAGGAAATCAAGTTAGTTGTTATTTTATTTATTTTTAATTTTTGCTGAGATTAACATCTCATCTCGAGTCTGTAATTTTTGTTTTGCTGAGACAAAAAAATTAAAATTAAAAAAAAAAAGAGAAATCGAAAAGTCTCAAAGTCGGCATTTTATTTTACGTTTTGTTGAGTCAAAGTCTAGTTTGATATTGTTTGAGTCGGAATTCAAGAAATCGGAGGAATCGGGATTGCCACGAGCCCGAACGAAGACGAAGGAGTTTTAGGCCGCAAGACGCGAACCGCGACCGCGGAATTCCACCCGCGATCGCGGAAATCGCACTATTGCCCCAGAACCTAAATCCGCGACCGCGGCACCCAGAACCGCGACCGCGGATCTTCTACTGCCTCAGTTTGCCCTGTTACTACAGCTACGAGTCATCCCTATTACTACCTAGCCCTCTCGACTCCGTCTTCGATCCTTCATCGACACCAGTCGGGACAAGTTAAGGTACGTTTCCTTTTTTACCCTCTTGAATTCAAACTTGAGCCATATTAGTTGTTTGCATTTACATTCTTGCAAACGTTTTTGAGTCTTTGTGTCTTTCTTTCGTTGAGTCATTTTTGTTTTGAGTCAGAGCCTTGAAGTTGAAACCCCGCCCCTACACTAGCCATCTCCATCTCTACCATCACTCATATTAAGTGCTAGGAGCTTGTTAGTTTCAATCTATTGGGTTATTGGTACATACAAGGCAATTCATCAAGAAAAGCTTGTTACAACTACAATTGAGAGTGAGTGCAGAGGAAAATATACGAGAGTAAACACTTGCGAGTTGTTTTCGTTTACACTCACTTAACATTGTTCTGTGTTAGTCTTTTCTTTGATAATGGACAGGTTAGTTTCTCCCAAAAGGAGACCTCCAAGGGGATATCAGCAGGAGTACATGGAGAGTGAAGATTGGCAACTATACCGAGATGTCCAAAGAAGAAAAGGACGTGAGCTAGAGCAAATTGGTCTTGCCAAGATCAAGCTGAACATTCAAAGATTTGAAGGTTGGGACGTGGATGAGTATATGGAATGGGAAGCCAAGGTTGAGCAGATTTGGAGTTGCCATAACTTCATGGAATTCCAAAAGGTAAGATTTGTTGTTCGTGAATTTACCGGCAATGCACTGAAATGGTGGAATAATCTTGAGGAAGAAAGGAGAAGAGCACTTGATCCAGCTCTGAACACTTGGAGGCAAATGAAGACCTTAATGAGAGCTCGCTTTGTGCCTCCATATTTCACGCGTAAGCTCAGGCAAAGGTTGGAAAATTTGAGGCAAGGAACCATGTCAGCAGAGGAGACATACAATGCAATGCAGGCTGCTACGGTTCGAGCTAATGTGCATGAAAATGAGGAGACTACTATGAATAGGTATCTTCATATACTAAACTCTTATTTAGCTAACAAAGTATATTTGTATAGCTACTCCTCCATGGAAGAATTGTTGCACTTGGCCATCAAGATTGAGAGGAGAACAAAGGCCAAGAAGCAAAAAGAAATAGAGAAGGCTACAGAAGAATGGCAAGCGCGAGTGGAAGCGCGAGTGCAAGCGGTAGTGAAAAACAGCTTTGCTAAGTTAGAAGCCGAGCTTGAGCGTTGGAGTTGTCAAGTCAAAGAGGCTGCCAAGAAGAAGGAAAAGGATAAGAAGCCAGAAAGGAATCTAAGGCATGCCTCTCCATCACAAGAAGTTAACCTAGGGAGCACTTATAATCTTTCTACTAAAATTGAAGATGTTTTGTGCTTAAACTGTCAAAGTAGAAATCATATGATTAATGATTGTCTTGATATGCTTAACCACCTAGAACAAATTGAGATTGAATATGAAATAGGTGATAGTATTGATGATGTTGTTTGTATTGATGATCCTAAAACTAATTTAGATAATGAGGTTGAAATTGATTATGAGCATGTTGATTCATTGATTGATAGGAAGGATTTGCATGTACAAACTGCTCATTGTGTTGAAATTCTAGGAGAAACTCATTGTCTAGATAAAGTTGAGGATTGCAACATGATTATTGATGAAGGTAGTTGTGGTAATATTGCTAGCATGAAATTGAATACTAAATTGCAAATTACTTCATTATGCTACCCTAGTCCTTTAAAACTGCATTGGATGATTGATTGTGTTGATGTGATTTTGAACAAGCATGTTAAGGAAGCCATGACATTAGGACATTGTGATGATACTATTTCATGTGATGTTGTGCCTATGCAAGCTTGTCAACTTTTATTGGAATATCCATGGTAGTATGATAAGAGAGTTGCTCATGATGGTTTTGCTAGTTGTTATTCGTTTACATTTCCTAGAAAAGATGTTGTTCTTCCACCTACGGTTCTTTTGCAGGTCACTGATAAGTATGACAAAAGGAAGGACAAGGACAAAGGAGCTAAAGGGATGAAGGGAAGCAATGCACTCCAGCAGCAATCCATCGTTTCCTCAAGGTGGAGCTATGCACTCAAGACATTCAAGAGGAAGTTGTGCATCAAAGAGGATGACGCCTATGAAGATCGTTCAATCATTCATATCAAATATGATTCGAGGTCGAATCCTTTTCAAGAAGGGGAGAATGATGCGGGAGCATCTGAGTTATCATCAAGGACGCCTCGTCCTAAATCTAAAGATGTGCTAACCACTGGAGCTAGGGCTAAAGATCGCTATGAGCCATCATTCAAGTCATTGATAGTAGCCCGAGCTCGTATTGTAGCCATTCAAGCTCGTAGAGATCCGGTTCGAGTCAAGATGAGAAGTCAAGTACTGAAGATGAAATAAACTAGACTTCAAGACGAAACTCTAGGCTTTGGAATCGCTCAATTCCGATCTCGAACGAGAGAGAACGAGTCGTTTCAAGAAGAGCTGTCGGCGACATGTCTACAAATCCGCGACCGCGGATCGCGGGCTGATTCCATTGATTCGCAAAACTAAATCCGCGACCGTGGCTCCAATTCCGCGCCCGCGGATTCCCTGTCGAAGATATCCGAGAATTCTTGTTTGATTTCGTTTTCGGGATTTAATGTCTTTTATTGGTTTGCTATTTTTAGGAGATACTTTTATTTACTTATTTCTTTTAATTGGCCACCTTATTGACCCTATATAAGTTTGCCCTAGTTATTGTTTAGGTCCCCTCACCCAGACTTTGATATTGAATACATCGTTTATGGTTTTTTCCTCCCAAAAGAGAGCTTTTGTGAGAAGAGTGCCCCGTGTGCATTGTTGTTGAACTCGCCCTAGTTGTACTTGTGTGTGTCAATCTCCTCCATAAGGTTGGTGCTATCGGGACTCCATAGAGCATCCTCTAGGTGCCTTGACCCACCATAGTCATTGTGTTTGGTTGTAATCATCCGTTGGGGTTTCTTCATCATTCGGTAAGGTTCTTGTTCTTAAGTTCAGGGGTTTTATCGTTGTTTGATTTGGTTCCAATTGGCCTATCATTCGACTTATCCTTCTTTCATCTCATTCTAATTCTGCCTTTCTTCTCTGTTCGAGTTTCTGTTCGAGGTTTGGTGTCTAGATCGGACAACAGCGGCTTATCCCCGCATCAGCTTCGTTCGGTATATTGAGCTGAAATAGTAGCTGGAGCTGAATAAGTAGCTGAAACTGGAGCTGAATGAATAGTTGAAGCTGAAGATGAAAATGTTGTTTAAAAAACTATTCGAATGTTCGGTACTTCTAGCTGAATTTGTAATAATAATAGTAAAATTACGAAAAAAGATACAATGAATTATTTAAATCTTTATTGATAAAGGGTAATAGTGGATTAAAAATGAAATTAAGCTTGTTAAGCTCTATTAATCTAGGGGGTGTAACATTAACAAATTAATCTACCTTAATTTACATTAAGCTTGTTAAGCTAGATGAACTTTTTTTCACCTAACACTTAATAACTAGATAAAATAAAAATTTAAGCTCTGTAATGTGCAAAAAAACTCTGCCGAACGGAGCCTTAGTCAGCAGGAAATCATCCTTCAAACATTAAGGGAGTTTTTCTCCTCATAAATACAAACAAATTATGATGCTTGCATTTACGTTTCTCTGTATTTTGATTTGTTTTTTGCTTTTTCTGAGTTGAAGTTGAGTAATTCTCTCATGCTATGACGTGCTTAAACAATCTGATTTTGGTTTCCAGTCTGTGTAATAAGTTTCTGTCCCTTTTGCGAAATTGGTATAGCTATCTATCCGGAGATAGGTTTAGATTCATGCTTTTGGATTGTTACTCTGGCAGCCCAACAATGAATTAGTGTTAGGGTTGTTCAAACAAAGATAGAGCTTTGGAAATTGGATTACACATGAGCTACAATAACTCCTATGTCCATGGAACCCGTCTGTACTAGAATTTCACTGTTATTATCACCCTGTGCTAATTAACTTCAGCACCTGTTTGTCCTTATGAACTGATATCCATTCTACTTATTTGTGATACTTAGTGAGACTATGACTTGTAGAATTTTTTACTAATCAATTAAACTCGGTGGATATCTTTCTTATTTGTGTTGTGAGTAAGCTTTTATATATTTATCTTTGCTAGGAACTCTATATGCAGTAGATGTAATTTCTAGCCACTAAAAGGTTTCAAACAATACCATATTAATTTGAAACAATTATGCAACGGCTAGCAATAGCATTATCATCGACTCGGTTTCTGGGTTTTCCGTGGCACTGTGTCGAGATATTGAGGTACAAGTTTGTAAAATTAAATGTGAAGGTGTTGTATGGTCTTTACAAAAATCCAATTGACAAGTTTCTTTTGCTAAGTTAATGACCACATATAGTCACTTGAAACATTATAGCTTTAGCAAGAGGAAGAAGAATGCCCAATATGATATCTTAACCTCCAGATCCATCTATGGCCCCATCTTTGTATACATAATATTTGGTGCACACATTTATTAGGACCTTTTATCTTGAAATTTCTAGTCTACTTTTGTAATAATTTTTTAATTTATTAATGCATTTGCTCATGAATATTTACTTACAATTTAAGTTTACACTTCAATGTTATCAGATTTTTTTCAAGTCAAAAAATGCAGTCTCAAATATATAAACGGAAGAGATTGGAGAGAAAGAATATAATGACTCAAAGACGCCGAGAGTGTGCCCGCCGTCGCCGTAACGTAGAACTACCAGAAGGTAAGCATGTATAAGAAATAAGTCAACTTTTCAGTTAGTGTATATACTCTCTTTTTTTCGTTCCAAATTTAACAAACTCAATTTAACCATCCCAGTGAACTATGAAGATCTAGGAGACCCATCATATATTTGTAGGTTTTGTGGAGCTTTAATGTGGTATGAGGAGCGTAGTTTAAAGAGCAAGAAACCTCCAAACCTAGACTTTTCAATGTGCTGCAGAAAGGGAATTGTTGAGTTGCCTCCTATCCAATCTCCACCTCCATTGCTTTCCAAGTTGTTGACGCAAAATGATTCCATAAGTAAACACTTTTGCGATAATATTCGGGCGTACAATATGATGTTCTCATTTACTTCATTGGGTGGAAAGATTGAAAGTATCTATGATGGGCGTGGACCTCCAGGGTTTAGAACTGTAGGCCAAAATTATCACCTTATTGGGAGCTTATTGCCTCCTACAGGAGCACACCCAAAGTTTTCACAACTTTACATAGTAGATACGGAGAATGAAGAGGCTAATCGGGCTTTTGCTTACGGGTAATACGCGTGCAATTTCATGTTTGAATTTCACAATAAATACTATATGTTATCTATAGATTAAAAAATTTGTTATGTTTATATTACATCGCTAAAGAGGCTCACAAGCTCAATCAAGCAATCATAAATGCTTTGAAATGCATGATTGATAAATTCAATCCATTAGCCAAAATATACAGAATGGCAAGGGATCGGTTTGGAGAGTCACCCACTGCTAATGTGAAGTTAAATTTGATTGGTACAAGAAATCGAGATGCACGAAGATACAACATGCCTACAACATCAGAAGTAGCAGCTTTGATAGTTAACGATGAAGGAGAAGTGACAGACAAAGATATTGTTATTGAGACACAATCTCGGTTGTTACGCCGCATAAATGAGATACATCCTTCTTATCTCGCACTTCAGTATCCTTTGCTCTTCCCTTATGGTCAGGATAACTATACAATTGATATTGAGCTATCCAGTTCAGGGTCGAACAAAAATAAAAAAAGGACAAAGTTGAGCATTCAAGAGTATTTTGCCTATAGAATTCAGGAAAAGATATCAGAAGGATCCCACATCGTGTTCTCAAGGAAGTTGTTTCTACAATTTTTGGTGGATGCTTATACTATGGTTGAAGCAAGTTGCCTGAAATTCCATAGGGATAATCAAAAGCAATACAGATCAAATACATATAAAAATGTGTCAAATGCAACTTCTCAAGGCAATACAACACCCTCATCTATTGGAAGACGTATACATATACAGGTCTCATTTACTGGTGGTGCAAGATATATGATCCAGAATTATCAAGATGCGATGACAATTTGCAAGCGTTTTGGTCATCCCGATCTTTTCATTGCATTTACTTGCAACTCCCAATGGCCGGAAATTGTGAGATATTGTAAATCTCGTGGTCTCACCCCTAATGATCGACTAGATATTGTCGCTCGACTCTTCAACATGAGGTTAGATGCAATGGTTGACGACTTGCTAAAGGGACAAATTTTTGGAGAAGTCAACGCAAGTAAGATTATCAATTGTTTTACTAATTTTTAAAATGTGCTACCTATTTTTAATTTATTATAAGTATATATATATATAAAATAAAAACAAAAATAAGATGCTTTAATTTTTTTTGACACTGTCTTCTTATTGATAATTAAATTCTTCTTAATATATAGATTAGTAGATTTTTTGTGAGTACCCCACTATTCTATATAGTACAACTAATGCAAGCTTGACATAAGGCATCTTAATAAATAGATCATTACAATTGTCTTGGAATATATAAGCTAAGTACATATGGTGTTTAACAACAAAATAAACTAATTTGTACGTATTTGTTCATTTATGTATCATGATGTTCATTTATAACATGTTATTAATCTTATTATTTTCTTGCAGTCATTTACACAATTGTGTTTCAGAAACGTGGCCTTCCACATGCACATATAGTTTTGTTTCTATATTCAAAGAACAAACTACGTACATGAGAAGATATTTACAAAGTAATCAGGGCATAAATTCCCGATCGATCTACTGAGAGGGAATTATATGAAGTAGTGAAAGATTGCATGAACGAAACAGCTCCATGTACAACAAACGGAATATGTTCAAAACAATTTCCCAAAAACTACGTTGATTCAACTCATTTTGATCTTAATGGATTCCCCATCTACAAAAGAAGAAATAATGGAAGAGATATTGAGAAGAATCAACTCATTTTGATCTTAATGGATTCCCCATCTACAAAAGAAGAAATAATGGGAGATATATTGAGAAGAATGGATGCACACTTGATAACAGGTATGTCGTTCCATATAATAGATATTTGTCACTGAAGTATAGGGCCCACATCAATGTTGAGGCTTGCAATCAGAGTAGAAGCATCAAGTATCTTTTCAAGTATATAAGCAAAGGTCATGATCGCGTTACTTTTCAATTGGCTATGAAACGGGGTGAAGATGTTGATGAAATTGCAAGGTTCTATGAAGGCAGATACGTGTCAACTTGCGAGGCTGCTTGGAGATTATTAGCTTTCAGCATCCATTTTAGACGTCCATCGGTTCAACGATTATACTTTCACCTACCCGATGAGCATAACGTTGTTTTTGAGGATGATGATCCAATAGATAAGGCTGCTAATAAAGAAGGGATCGACAGCTCTATGTTTCTTAAGTGTATGGAGTGTAATAAGTCAGACAAAAGACAAGAAAATTGCTCTACAGTGAATTCTTAGAGAGTTATGTTTTGAATTATGAACATAAGGAATGGACACTTAGAGTTAAGAAAGTTGTGTGTCTTGGTCGCATTTTGAATTGTTCACCTGGCTGTGGAGAGTTCTATTATCTTCGTCTTATGCTAAATGAAATAAAGGGGCCAAAATCATTTGCAGATCTACGGAGTGTTAATGGACGAACATATGTTACTTTCAGAGATGCTTGTTATCATTTAGGATTGCTAGATGATGAGAAAGAATACATTGAGGGAATTACCGAGTGTAGTAATTGGGGATCAGAGCATTACTTAAGGACATTTATTCGTAATGTTGTTGCTTTCCAATACTCTAACTCGACCAGAACACGTATGGCAACAAACATGGCATCTATTAGTTGCTGATATTCTTCACAAACAAAGAAATCTTCTACACATGCCAGGTATTTGATGTTTTTCAGCTAAATTTTCTTTTTATTATAGATATATGTCTACTTTATTTAATAAACTTCCACTACGACTCAGGTAGTATATATATATTATTCCTTGAGGTGATAAAATTTAGTTTTCACGTTAGTAATGGACTATACACACACCTAATAGATTCTCTTTTGTAATTACTCCAATTATATATACTTTATTTTATTTTTTGTAGATTTACAACTCAGTGATGAACAATTATAAAACTATGCATTGGCAGGGATTGAGTTGTTTTTAGGACGTAATGGAAGTAGCCTTCAATGTTATACATCCATGCCTCTTCCAGATTAGACTCTTCTAAATCAAGATAGCAATAAACTCATACAAGAGGAACTTCGTTATGACAAGCCGAAACTAATTAATGAGCATACAAGCCTTTTGTCCAATATGAGAGGCGAGCAAAAGGAAGTATATGATAAGATAATGTCTGCAGTTAACAACAACGCTGAGGGTGTTTTCTTCCTTTATGGACATGGAGGAACATGCAAGACATTTTTATGGAGAGCATTGTCATATGCAATAAGATCAAGAGGGGATATTGTCCTAACAGTTGCTTCCAGTGGTATTGCATCTTTATTGATACCTAGGGGTCGAACTGCACATTCTAGATTTTCAATTCCACTAGATATATATTCAGATTCGACTTGCCAAATCAAAGTTGGAAGCCCATTGGTTGCATTATTATCACTTGCAAAACTTATTATATGCAGTGTTCCAAAAAACGGTCAATACGGCCGATTAATCGGCGTCTCAACGTTGGACGGCACTCCAACGTCCCGAATTTCCACTAATCGGGGAGTAAGACGGTATCACAAAGGAATCTCCGACTTAAACAAGTTAATATGTCGTTCAATGAGCTGGACGGCCGATTAGTTAAAAATCGTTCATTATCGGGTGAACGATTTCATTGGGCTTTGAAATTCTAAAGCCCAATTACACAAAAACTTGATCAGAGATCTTTGTCTTTATATATATCTCTACTCCTTAGCCATTTCACAAAAGTTTCAATGTGGGAATGTTCTAAGAGAAAAAAAACAAGTTAGCAAGTTAAAGAGTTGGCTAATGATGTAGCCTTCGTTCGCCCATTCATACAGTAAGAAACAGATCGAAGATTCTCAAAGATTTGTATAGACCCAAACCAGCACGACCAACAATATCAATTTATCATATTCTTCTAAACAAATGAACTTTCATCCAAATACCAATTTAACAGAGAGTGGTTAATTAGGGGGGGGGGGGTTAAGTAGAGATGAGCTTGAGCGCCCCTGCTTCCAAATGTTTAACAATGGTGATTGGGGATATTGAGGGCGGAGAAGACAAAGGGAAAACTTTATTATCTGATTTTCTTTTTTTATATAAATAAACGACGTCGTATTAGTGAAAGGCAGTTCTCTGTTTTCTTCCAATTACCCTCGTATTTGCGGTGTGAGTGTGTTAAACTGCTAACTAAGCTTCTAAGTGATGACAGAAAAATTAAGCTTCTAAGAAATCATTATTTTAATTTACATACCGTTTGAATCTACACATTATTAGTTAATATATATTTATTTAATTTCAATAACATGATAATATAGTGTATTACAATATCATTATGTCATAATGTCTGTTTTATATAGTTTTAATACTGATAAACTAGTTATAATTAATTTCAATATTTTGAGATTATTACCTAATTAATTAGTTTAACATATATTTATATCATTATTATGAACTAGATGGTTTTTAGATAGACATTACCAATTATTATATGCCTACAAAGTTTAAACGATATGATACAAGCTTGAATATGTCATTTTCGTTTAAACCGTACAAAATCCGTCTAGAAGGTCGTCCAGCCGTATATACGTTGGACCCTCCTTCACCGTACCGTACCCGTATAGCGTTTTTTAGAACACTGATTATATGGGATAAATGTCCGATGACCAAGAGATATTGTTTTGAAGCGCTTGATAGAGCCTTAAGAGATGTCTTAAGATTTTCCAATCCCATGAGTATGGAACAACCTTTTGGAGGCAAAGTAATTTTATTTGGCGGTGACTTCAGACAAATCCTGCCAGTTGTAACACGTGGAACAAGAGAGGATATTGTAAATGCTACAATTAACTTTTCACAAATATGGCAACATTGTCAGGTAAATATTCTACAACTTTATGATCACAAGTTTTTTATAAAATGTAATCATAATATATATAAATATTTATGTAGGTTTTAAAACTTACAAAAAATATGAGACTTCGACAAGGCGCATCAACTTCAAACTCTAATAGCATGAAAAAGTTCGCAGACTGGATTCTTCAAGTTGGTGATGGGACAGTTGCAGGACCCAATGATGGAGAAGCAATTATAGAGTTTTCAAGAGAGATATTATTAATGGATATCGATACAAAGAATCCTATTGCTTCTATTGTTGATGCAACATATCCTTCTTTCCTGCAACACATGAATGACCCTAATTATTATCAAGAGAGACCAATATTATCACCTACACATGACGTTGTTGACTAAGTAAAAGACTACTTGCTCTCTAAAATGCCCGGAAAAGAGAAAGTATATTACAGTGCAGATAGCATTTCCAACGCAGATGGAAATACTGCATTAATGTATTCATCTGATATGTTGCATAGCATCAAGTGTTCTGGTGTTCCAAATCATGAGTTGAAGTTGAAAGTTGGTGTTCCTGTGATGTTGTTGCGAAATATAGACCAAGCTAATGGACTATGCAATGGGACAAGGTTGATGATTACGAAGTTGCGAACCAAACTGGTTGAAGCAAAAATAATCAGCGGCCGAAACATTGGTAAAATAGTTTCAATTCCAAGAATGATGTTAAGTCCATCTGATTCAACATTACCATTCAGCCTTCAACGTCGACAATTTCCTATAATTGTCTCATTTGCCATGACAATTAATAAAAGTCAAGGACAATCTCTATCTCAAGTGGGGTTGTATCTTCCAAGGCCTGTATTCACGCACGGAAACCTTTATGTTGGTTTATCTCGGGTTACCAGCATGGAAGGCTTGAAGGTGTTGATCTTAGACAAAAATGGAAATTCGGTCTCGCATACAACAAATGTGGTTTATAAAGAAGTGCTCCAAAACAATTGATGTAATATCTCATTTTTTTAATCTTTATTGAATATTTCAATAATGTAACTTTCATCATTAGGTAAAACGAATATAAAAAATTGATATTATTATCTATTGTATGATAACATATTAATAAACTGCTATGTTGCATAATAATTAATCAACAACCCGTATTGGGTACGGGTCGATCACTAGTTGTAAATGTAGTCTTAAAATATAGCGATGAAAGTGTATAATTTTTGTTAAAAAATTTTCATTTATTGGCAATATTAGTGTACTTCTTTAATTGTTTGAAGCTATTAGGCCTTTCTACCTCGTATTATACACGGGTCAAATGAATTGATACGCTGCACTTTTATAGCGTAACTAGGGATTATTACATTGTATTAGAAGTGTTTCCATATAAGTTTAGAGATATTGTTATGTTATGGAACACTTGTGAAGAAGTGAAGAAATGAAGACTAGAAGTGAAGATATTGAGTGAAGCTGAGAAGAGTTGAAGGCGAAGCTGCTGGAGACATTAGCGACCGCGATCGCCATGTACCAGCAGAAGCTACAACAAGTGGTTTCATGAAGATGGCGATCGCCATGGTTTGGTGGCGATCGCGGGGCGTAGCTGATGCAGATTTTCCGGATTTTCCTTATTTGTTTTATTTTATTATTTTCGTTTGGAAGACTTTTTCGTTGTTTATTTCGGTATTATTCTAGGGTTAGACTCTATTTAAGAACCCTAGTTCTTTCTATTGTTTTATCATCTTTTCTTAGTCTTGCAACCATGAGCAGGAACTAATTCCATTGTTTTGCCTGGCGGTTGAAGCCTTCGGTATTAAGTTGTGAGATTTACTACTCTTGTTCTTTTCCTTTGGGTTTGTATTGATTCTCTTGCTTTTATCCATATGATTTCTATTCAGTTTTGCTAGACTGGCCACCTAGTTAGATTGATAGTTTTCTATTGCTAGACTAGGAACAAACCGTGGAATTCCTTGTCATAGTAGCACTCATATTTGTATGATCTGGTAGTTGATTGCTTATACGAAGGAGAATTGATTGCATGGTAATACTTGACGGGTGTAAGTTATTGCATGCATCCTTATGATTCTTGTGCTCTTTGCTGCTATTTGATTTAACCTTGAGAGGTTTCCTTGGTTGTTGAATAGTAAGTATTATCAGGACCGGTTGGCCTGCTGATATACTAAAGATTGGAATAGGAACATTCCCTAGGATTGATAAGAACTTGAGATAATCTATGATCAACTTGATTGACTGTTGTGTGGATACATGCTAGGTGAAACCCCTTCGCATAATATTTTCAACCCAACGTTTCTCTGCTTGATACTTGTTACTTGTGTGCTCTATACAATCAAACCCCCCCCCCTTTGGTTACTTGTTACTTGTTCGTTAGTCGATATCTCACTTGACTGCATTGATTTGGTGTTTTGATTCCCTTGGGTTCGACCTCTACTTACTTGCTATACTCTAGTTAGTTTTTAGGTTTTCTTTGATTTAGCAACCACGACATTTGCTCTATCAAATTTGGCGCCGTTGTCGGGGAATTGAATTATTCTATTTCTGTGCTAATTGTGACTTATCAACTGTTTGGTGTAAAACTTTATGGTTCATACCCGTGCTACTGATTCATCTCTTGTTGCCCTTGATCCAGAGATTGAAAGGACGTTACGTCGGAACCGAAGAGCAGCTCTGAACCAAAACGACGAGATGGGTGAACATGGACCACCATTGCCTACTATGAGGCAACTCACTGCACCGGATTTAGACCAACAACCTTTGGCAGTGAGGTTTCCTGAGATTGCGGAAGGTGTGAATTTTGAGTTAAAAGCTGGTTTGATTCATGAGCTACCACACTTCCATGGCTTAGCAGGAGAAGATCCCAACAAACACTTGGCTCAATTCCATGCCATATGTTCTAGTATGAAGCCAAGGGGTGTTACTGAGGAGCAAGTCATGTTGAGAGCTTTTCGATTTACTTTGAAAGATGCTACGAATGATTGGCTCTATTATCAAGCCCCATGGAGTATTGATACATGGGTTAAGATGAAGAAGGCTTTCTTGGATAAGTACTTCCCAGCCACCAAACTGAGTAGCTTGGAGAAGGACATTACTACCGTTCAACAACATTCAACTGAGAGTCTATATGAGAACTATGAGAGATTCAAGAAGTTGTGCTCAAGTTGTCCATTCCATAGTTACACTGAACAGGATCTTCTTATGTACTTGTTTAGTGGCTTGATTGATGAGGATCGTAGAATGGTGAACGCATCCTGTGGAGGTAATTTCTTGAAAATGACTATACCTCAGGCTGCTGAAATGTTTGAAGAGTTGGCTGAGAGTTCAAGGCAGTTCAGCAATAGACATGGCTCCCACTCAGTGAAATCAATTGATTCAGATATTTTTGCTGACGACAAGGAAGTCCAGCAAAAAATTAATCCTCAAGTGACTGATCTGATATTTTTGTTGTAACGGTGAGGATTACAGGTGTGGTAAAGTGTATGTTCAAATAACACTAAATTGGTAAACTTTCCTGCAGATTGTTGGAAATGAAGATGCGAGAGAAGGAACCCAGGAGGATACAAGCAAGACTAGCCATGTAGTAAGTTATCTTTTAAATATAGCAAATGTTATAATAGGGCTTTTATATGTATCGAATTAACCGTTATTTGATATACTTGTTGTTGAAAAAACTGTTGAATAAGTATACCTAGTTCGTTCCTATTTATTCTCCATTCAGATCATGGCCATACTGCCTTAGAATAAGCACATCAGTTGAGATATCTTAGGCCCTGTTAGTCCATATCTCATAGAGCAGTTATTTAATCCTAGCATGTATATGTAAACAAGATCATTAATAAAGACTGTCTCTTGTTTTACAAATCTATACTTGTAGGATGAAAAAACGGTGAAACGGTTGCTGAACCTGTTGTACATCTTTGCAAGAGCATGAGAAAGAGAAGGATGGTCAGTCCTGTGCAGAGAGTCATACAAGGAAATAAACGGAATCGGAAGAATGGTTGAAGAAGAACCATATACATGTTTACAATGTATACGTAATCCGAACAATTGGGTCGGACTATGTTGGTCCACATCCTATTTAATTTGTGAACATAATTAGAGTGCATAGTAACATTCATTTGGACAGGGCCGTCTCAATGCTAACTCCAAAACTCGAATATTGGTGACACTAAGCATGTTAATTAGATGGTTTTGATCATCATAGTAAGATTGAAATATTTGGTTTAGGTTTTAACTTCAACTAGTGTAGTCCCCGTGGGTTAATTCAACCTGTAAATTTTCAAATATATAGTTTATCCTGCTCAATACTAATTTACCTTAACCTATAAATTTCCAAATATATAATTTCTCTTACTAGAAACTAATTTAGTTGTTTAAAAAGATTGAATACAACTAATGATAACAAATTAACAACAATATCAAATTAAAATTTGTTTACAACTACATGAACACTTCAGTGCCTTTCTCGATTTGATACATTCATGTTGAATTACTAATTACATTCTCACATATTCAATGTCTTCTCAATTTGATACATTCACGGTAAATTACTAATCATGTTCATTCATGCTAAATTAAAAAAGTTGTGGACTAAATCAAAACGTTATAAAAGATGATGCTCTTTTTTAAAGAGAGAGAAATGTTAGGGAGCAAAAACGTAATTATTCCAAGTGTTTAATGCCCATTTAACATTTTAATGGACGAAAGGATGGATGTTGTATAAAGTATGATAGTTTAGGGACGAATAAGGAAAATGTTTGAAAGTTTAGGGACGAATAAGGAAAACGTTTGATAGTTAGGGTTCAAAAGGTTTCTATGGGAAGTTAAATACGGAGTAGTAGACAATTTGAAACTTGGTTTCGTTTACATGGTTCTGTAGGTACAGTAATATGTCTTGTCAAAAGGTTTCTTTGGAAAGTTAAATAGACAATTTGAACTCATCAACAATGTCTTCTTCTATATTCCCACTCTTTCGTTGATACCCGGTTTCTAAGGCATCTCACAAAAATGTCGGATCTAACCAAGGTTCTATGGGATAAGCTTAACAAGCGGGTAGCAGAGGAAAAGAAAAACGGATATACTAGTATAAATTTCATCTCTTTGCTCTTGAACCATGCCTCTTTATTTATCTTTTTTTACTCACCTCCTTGACAAGCTTTTGTTGTGCAGCTGTAAACTTCGAGCGAGATCCCTTTCATTTGTTAAGGGTGATGATATGTCGTCGACATACTAAGGAGAGGCTTCAACACAACATCCGCGATCAGTTGATCTAGGATATTGTTAACTTAAATAACTTAACCATCGGTGATATTGAAATACTCGTAGCATGCTATCAAGATACCCTGAAGATATCGCCTTGCTTTGTGTGATTTTTTATGTTGTTGTTGAAAATCTCATCGTCCCAATTCATGTGTGTATTGTCGCAGGTGTTTGAAAAACTAGACACCGCA
The DNA here is from genome assembly GCA_029168935.1 of Oxyria digyna. Lineage (NCBI taxonomy): Eukaryota > Viridiplantae > Streptophyta > Magnoliopsida > Caryophyllales > Polygonaceae > Oxyria > Oxyria digyna. The sequence continues at coordinate 27,595,107 of JAPVLV010000013.1, forward strand.
ATTTCTCAGATGGACAGCTTGACCGGGCGGGGGACGATATTGCAGCAGAGCTGGACAAGATATAGCATGATTTGGTTCGAGATTTGTATGCTATAAACTTACGTACTATTATGTACTGTATATTTGTAAGGGTATTGCATTGTTTATTTGGAGAGAAATTTCTTAAAAATAACGTAAATCATGTTCCCCTTTTAACGGAACATACATATATATGTATCCTGAATGTTGTAATGCCGTAGAAGTGTACTCATTTTGTTGTATAACATTACATTTTAATGCATCTTAATGGTGCAAGTCATCAATCATCTTCGAATATAGTGAGATATGAAAGAATATCAATTCATCTAGTTGTAGTAATTAGGAGAAGGTGATTCTAGATATTACCCACTGTAGTCGGTGATTTTAAGTGTGTTAATTAGCCAATGTGTACCAGTTATGTTGTGTTTTCCCTCCTTTATGGAGGAAGAGCCATTTATATTAAATGAGTTTTAGTGATTACTATTTTGGGTTGACCCACAATCATGCCCCACTTATGGGAAGCTTGTCTAGATAAGTGCCTTATATTTAAGGGGAAGAGTGAGGTTATCTAGGGTTGAAGTGTTAAGAGAGTGTCAAGAAAAGAGAGCTGAAAAGGGAGCCACAAAAGAGAGGAAGCTTTTGTTAGAAGAATCTCGTAGGTGTTGGTGCACCTAATTTTCATCTGCTCCGATCGACGTCAAGTTCTTATCCGATTGGACCTTCACATCCAACGGATAGATCGTGATTTGGTGCCCACTAAGTTAGGTTCTCTGATTGTTGTCTCTTTTTCTTCATTGTCTAGATTCCAACTCTTTAGGTGAAGATTGTAGCCAAGGTTGATGCCTTGATGATTGTGTATTCCTCTAGTGGTATCTAGAGAGGTTGTACCCACTTGTAAGCTGAGTTGATAGTGGAAGTTTGATACCCAAAGGGTCCCGTGGTTTTTTCCCTAGTTTGGGGTTTCCACGTAAACGTTCTTGTGTGCTGCTGCTGATTATATATACATATATACATACTAAAACAGAGCGTTGTTTGACACATGTCGTCCTTATGTTCAATTCGCCTATGTGTCAACCTCTGAGATATGCCACCTCATTAACCACGTCATCTGACACATCATCATTACATACAAAAATCCAATAAAAAATCAATAAAAATGTCACTTAATTAGGAAATTTCAAAAAAATATCTTAATTCAATTAATTGATGATCTTTTTCTTAAATTTTTATTTAATTTATACACACTATTTAAATATAATCTAATACACTTGATAAATCTAATCTATACATATTCTTTATCTATATTCCCATATGGTTGACACTTCCAATTTTATCTTTTGTTTTAAAAAATAGATCAAACAAGGAAAAATAAAATAAAAAGATATCTAATAGATTATATTATTCTTATTTAATATTTTATCATATTATAAAATTTAAAAGATGTCAGATATATATTATCTCTTTTCTAACTTTTTACCATGTTACTCAGTATATCTTTTCTCTTGTATATATCTTTAATTTTGTATTTTATTATCAATTTAATTTTAACTTAATCTATAAACGGTAAATCACAAAATATAAAGTATAGAGTACTACTTAATAGTATAAATATAATTATACTATAAAAAATATATAATACATGCGACCCCGTGAATGTCACATGAACACATACTAGGTATTTCCTGTTGTTTGGCGTTTTCGTATTGTCACTTCTTCCTGACGTATTGTTAGTAGCCCATCTAGTCCTGGTGTTGTTTGTGATTGATTTTATTCTATGTGATTTGATCACTTCAATCTGGTATCAGAGCTTTCAGGTTGTCATGATGGATGAAAAGAGCAGTAATGTTCAGGGAATGATTTTGTTGAACTCTAGTAACTACTCATACTGGAAGATTAAGATGGAACCGATCGCGAAGAAAAAAATACCAACGAGAGCAATAGCTTCGGAATGGGAGATTCTGAATAGAAAAGTTGTCGCGACGATTCGGCAGTTTGTTGATGTGAGTGTACTTCAACATGTAGCCAATGACATCAATGCCTATGTGATGTGGCATAAGCTGGCAGGCGTGTATGAGCAAAAGAATGCTCTAAACAAGGCGTCATTGATGAGAAAACTTGTGAGATTGATGTACTCAGATGGTGGGAGCATTGTGGTGCACACCAGTACGTTTATGGGCTTGGTGAATCAATTAGCATCAGCCAAGATGCCATTAAATGATGAGTTGCATGCCCTGCTACTGCTTTCCTCATTGCCAGACAGTTGGGAAACTCTTTTCGTGTCACTGAGTAATTCTTGTCAAGATGGGAAGTTGTCCATGGAGGCCGTAAAATAAAGTCTTTTGAATGAAGAGACAAGAAGAAAGGAGAAGGGTTCCTCCAGTCAGTCTTAGTTAGAAGCAAATGTGGCACAAGATTCCTATAGAGGAAGGAGCAAGCAGAGGGGTTATCCAAACCGAGAAAAGTCCAAGGGGAGTACATGAGATAAAATGTAATATATAAACTACTTGTAATAGATGAAGATAAAATGTAAGTTCGTACCTTCTTGAGTTATGGTTGAGTGATATAGATTGACACATTTACATCACCAACAACCAAAGATTTCATCACAACTTATAAGAATGAAACGAAATCGTAGGTATAGTATGTATTGTTACTAGGTTTTTATTGGAAATGTCGGATCTAACAAAGGTTCTATGGATATCATTGTAAATGAAAAACGGATGTAAGTGTATAAATTTTGGTATCACAGACAAGTGAACATTTTAACTCCGTATAACAAAGAAGGAGTTTCCAGTGGTAAGCTACAAATGACTACGGAGTACAAGTTTTTAACAAACATCATATAATTATGTACTTTTCGAACATATACCTTCTTTAAGAGGAAGTGTGTATCATTATCCTACATACAAGGTTACAACATGAAAATACTTTACAGAAAAAAATACAGGGCAAAATAACTTATATGTACTTTCATATTTGACGGAGGTGATAAAATGAGCTGAGGGGAATATGACTTTTTCAATATGTAAGGAACCCATCAACCAAGCAAACAACTCAAACCTCTAGATATGATGTCTATGTATTGGTAAACAGAGAGAGTATGATTGAGTTGGGAGGAAATGTCCATGTTGATCGTAATGTAACCTGGACGAAGGATGTGCATCGGCTAGCGTTCGACGGGTAATGCGGTCTCACATGGAGAAAGAGTATGAGGAGATACTTGATCACTTCTGAGAAACATGGAATAATGGTCATCTTGTACAATATGCTGAGAGCACATGGTTTACTCTTCACAAGGAAAAACTTATAGTTGCGTATTGCGATGATATACAAAATCATATCTTTTTCTACAAAATCATATCTTTTTCTAATAATCATACATTTTTCTAATTCAATAACTAGATTCTAATTTGTATTTTGTAATAACTAGTAAAAAATTCAAATTAAGCGCTTTCCAATATTTCCTCAAATACCACAAAAACAAATCTATTCTAATTTAGAGTTTTAAGAAATACTAACCACTTCAGCGTTGTTCCGTCGAAATCGTCGTCGACGTCGTCTCTCAGGGACGGTAGGGTCCACCTCCTCCTCTTCTCTGCGGGGGTCTGTGGCTACAGTTTCTCCGGCTCCATGGGCACCACCGAGGATATTCAATGATTCCATATCCATCAAATCGACTCCAGGGGCGATTTCAAACGGAGCACCACAATCTATGGGGTTGTTGTTCTGCAGAAAATTCCTCATCCAATCATCCTCTACATATATCTCACCATCTCTAGTCGTCGGATTCGAAAACCAAGGATCGAGAGGAGGAAAAGACATCGTCGACAGGATCCAAGAGACAAATTTTTAAAATCCCTTTCATCACCCCGTAACGAAAGGAATGGGAAATAGGGGTTTATATAGGATCGAGGGCTGCCAACACAAAGCTTCGACAACCCGTGCCAAAAGGCATTTCAGCACTATTGAATTTCAATTTTGAATTTCAAAATTGGGCGGAAAACCCTTTGGCACGGGTTGTCGAAAGGTGTGACGTCACTCAACACTCTTCCGGGAAGGGTTAAACCGGGTTAAAAAAAATTAAAAATTATTTATTTGAACCAGGTTTAGAAAATCGGGTTCAAAAATTGAACCCATTAAGGTCATTTCATCACCCCGTAACGAAAGGAATGAGAAATAGGGGTTTATATAGGATCGAGGGCTGCCAACACAAAGCTTCGACAACCCGTGCCAAAAGGCATTTCAGCACTATTGAATTTCAATTTTGAATTTCAAAATTGGGCGGAAAACCCTTTGGCACGGGTTGCCGAAAGGTGTGACGTCACTCAACACTCTTCCGGGAAGGGTTAAACCGGGTTTAAAAAAAAAAAATTATTTATTTGAACCAGGTTTAGAAAATCGGGTTAAAAAATTGAACCCATTAAGGTCATTTCAGCACCCCGTGTCGAAAGGGTCCCAAACCGATTTTAAAAAAAAATTCCATACCTTTCGACACCCCTGACTGGCATAAAAAAGGGTGTTGTGCGGTTGAGACCCAATATTACAAGATTAATTTTTTCAAGAGAAAAAAGCATATGTTCATATGTTTTTATTGAGATACCATTATCATACAACATTATTTAGGTATCATTTTCCCTTTATTTCCTGCACCCCGTCTTAATGACAAATTCTTTTGATACACTAGGGAGGGAAAACTATTCATCTAAAGCTAGTTGCAAATTTGCAATGCATTTAGCAGAATAATGCACATGAAGAAAGAATACGTCGTCGAGCACAGTCTTGATCATCGCACATGGATAATGAATATGAGTAATGAGAGCTCTTGTCAAACTCCAAATGCTGTATAATATTATCGGGGTCTATTCTCATCACACTCTTGCTTGGGGTAAGCAAGATGATTGAGTTGATGAAGCTGCATTAGCTGGCTCCTCAAGCAGCATTCTACTACCTAACAATTTAAGCATCAACGAAGGATCAATAATTTATTAAACCAATTCCTGAACCAGTACAGCATTCGAGATCGCTACAATGTTTTGAAGAAGTTTAACTAACCTGTGAACCATTTGCTCTAGACAGCAGATCCCTGCATTCCTGAACCAGTGCCTGTTCTCCACTGAAGACTCCAGCCATTTCTGAGGCTAAAGACCCAACTTCTTCAGCCTGTAAATTTCCACAAATCTCACCATTCAAGATCCCGTTTCTATAGTGTCGAGAAGATTCAGTTATCAGATTGATTGTTAGCTTCTTTAAGTTGGTTTGTGGCATGGTTCTGTTATATAACTCTTTATATATTAACTTATTCTTCCTTTCTGAAATATCTAAAATATCATCCTTGAGGTGTATAAATTATGTTGAACGTGGAAAAATAAAGGAAAGGGATAAACCTGAGGGCAAAAGGTGTTCACTTGTGCAAAAATCAAGTCCATTGCCTTGATAGCCGAGTTCATAGACTCTGACACCTCTCTTATATCTGCCTGAACAAGCAACATCATGGCACAACAAGATGGTGTCAAAAAGATTTTGTTGTGGTCAAACAAAAGAAACTAAGGGTAACTGATAGAGATGATTAGCTTACCCTTGTGTTACCAGCTAAGGGTAGTTGAGACGAGGCGTTTAACAAACATTGGGTAGTGTCCAACAAAGCAGAAGAGTAGCCCCCTTCCAAATGAGACCAATCATCCAGATAAGGCATCTGAATTAGCAAGAAATGACTTTAGAACTAAAAAACTAGGTAGATAAACTGATAAAGAATCAAATTCCAATCATATTATTTTACTTGAGATTCCAAGATGGTAGACAGGGCTTTTGTTCGTTGCAGCTGTTTAACCTCATGGCGTTTCCTCTGAACTGATTCTTGTAGCTCTGATAGCTTCACTCCTAGTGAATAAAGTGCCGTCTACAAGGCAAAGTGAATAAGAACACTAAGTGAGTGAACATGAAGAGAAAAATCAATCAGAGAATGAATGAAGATTCCATTCAGGATGCCCGTTGCCCTACTGATGAAACATCATGTCAAGAAGAAAACAAAGCTAAGAATTATCTAATTTAGCCAATATCATGTTTGACTACAAGTTCAACAGAGGCTCAATGATTGCTCATACTTCTAACTCTTCATAGTTACTCTGGAACGGATACACTCAGTTTAGGCTATCAAGACCACAGCATACACAATCATATTAGTTTTTCCACAGATATTTCTATGTTTTCTATATCCAAGCATACTGGAATCGTCTTCTAGAAGAAGCTTTAACAACATATCTATGTAATCCCCTGGTATCCCATTGGATCACTGAGAGCCTGACTTCCAATGACGCCTTAATCAAATAAGAACCAGCAGAAATAGGCTTTTTATTAAGGTTGACATGTTATTTTATTATGGGCGATGGCATGAGTTTTACAGTAGCACTTCTTAATCTAAACATATATCTGAATTAAATCAGTACTGCAACTTCAAATATACTAGTGAAAACCGAAAACGAACCTCACTCTCCGTTTTCTGAGCAGCCATGGAAAGTTGTGCATTAGCATTGGCCAATCTCCATTGCAGATAATGATTGTGAAGCATTTTAAGCCTATGCACCTCATCCTGTTGATTGAGACCCTTCCTTGCCCCCTTTTTCCCATCCACCTTGGAGCTGGGAGGAGGCGCCATGGGAGGCAAACACACACCTCCACCCTTTACACCATTCAATCCTTTCAAACTTGAAGACACCAATTTATCACTAGATCTTACTGAATCGAAGACGGACTTTCCATTTGCACTTGAAAAAGGAAGGGTGAGAGACTTAGAAAGTGGGGATGCACTAGGCCTCAAACAATCACCTCCACTAGCAGCACTTTCATTGTCATCGGCTCTCAAGGCTTCCTTAGATTTGACCGGAGATGACTTAGGCGATGGATCTCTGTGGGAGCCTCGCAACTGCTGATTTGAGAGGCCGTTGAAATGTAAGAGCCTGGCAGCTGCTGATTCCGTTGCCGGTGTGAGATTACAGCTACTGGCCTTTCTTGACCGGAGCATCGTGGAGGTCACCGTCGGGGTATCAACTCGCCTCGGGATCTCTCCTCCTGCTCTCTCTTTGAACAGCCTCACAGCTGCCTTGCAATGGCCGCCAGTTAGAGTTTCCGAACTCCGGAACACATTTATCTCAGGCCTATTCTCGTCGGTTTCTTGATCCGAATTCCTCTGCCTCTGAACTGAATTAGATCGCCGCTGCCTCGATTGGAAATCCGACGGTGTAAGTGGAACTGTCTTTTGCAGAGGTGATTTTGCTCTCATTGGTTGGTTATGTGAATGGTGATCCGCCGCCGCTGAAGAGACCGACGGAGACATGAATCTCGAGCTAACCTCTCGAACCCTTGGTCGCCGCTGTGGCTGTGGAGTCGGCGCCACTTGTACCGATCCAGATTCTTTTGTTTCCACCATTCTCACAGTCGACGACGTGAATATAATTTGGACGAATCTAGGGCTCAGTTCGGAGTCGATCTGAGTTTCTCAAACGAATGAAAACCTAAAATTCGAGACTTGAGATGTACAATTGGGAATGAGAATAACCAAGGAGGTTGAGAGGAAAGGGGAGATGAAGAATGTAACGAGACGAGAAAGAACGGAAGTGGAAAAAATAACCGTTGCGCGTTGCCCGGATTGCTATAGCTTCAACGGTCGAATTCCACTTTTTTGAAAAGCATGCGAGATGAGGTTGAGAAGAAAGGGGGAGATGAAGAAAATGTAGCAGTCACCTTGTCGTGGCCCATGGGCCGGCTCAATTCTGAATTTATGGGCCGGCCCAGCAAGTGCGAGACTCTTCTCTATTCGCAGTGTGCAGTGCTTCCGCTATTTTCTCAGTTGTGTTTTGCAAGTTGCAACCAACAGAGAACGAGAGAGAGGAAGAGAGGATGCCGAAGAGAACAACGCACACTTACACGAGCGAAGATGCAGTGCCCGATGGTCCGGATTCGGATCTTTTCGTCTACTACTGCAAGCACTGTAGCTCGCACGTTCTCATAACTGGTTCGCTCTCCGTCTATTGCTTATCTTCTAGCACTTCTGAACCTCTACTTTCCAATTTAATGACTACGAGCTAAATTAGTGAAGCTTTTTACTAGTATAGTCTTAATTTCATCTTTCGGGCTGATGTGGAGGCCGGAGAAATTGGTTAGTTGATCGTTTTGTTTGATTTGGAAAAGGGAAAATAGATGTTTTTTTCCCTTCCCTGCATTTGTGTTGAGGCTTTGTTTGATTTAGTTCAAATATTTTCTTTGAATTGATATCAAGTAAACATAATCATCAGGCGTTCCTTTTCTGCAGAGCTAATTAATTTTGCATGTGATCTTACATTATTGTGATGGAAAAGACGGATACGTAAGTGGCCCATTTTGTAGTCAGGTGAAATTAGGCTGACTTCAGGATGGTACATAATTAAGTGAACCTTGGTATTGTTGTTTCTTTTTTAGCTGTACTAGCCTAAAATTTTATTCGAATTTTTTGCTGTAGAGGATTAGTTACAAACTCATAAAAGCTATTATCTATAGTAGCATGACTTTAACAAAGAATATGACAAGAGGTAGATCAGGAGCTTGAGCATACTTATATCGAATAATTGATCTCCAGTTTAGGAGGCTGTGGAAATGATGCTAAAAATTCCTATTCATTACCAGTACTGAGGATGAACATTTGATCAGTAGCTTGATAGAAAATTATGATGTGAATAGCACGTTGCTTAGATCTCTTAAAGTAAGTTGTGAACAGATTCATCATATAATGATGATGAACTGGAAGAGATGAGATCGATTGCAATGGGTCCTAGCTGGGGAATTTGACTCAGATGTTTGCATGAACTAATAGCTTGATTGAAACTTTAATAACTTCTTATGCATAAAGAAAGGTATATCATACTTGTGCAAGGAGGTTCGATAATAGTTTGTATGATAGGATTTGGCTTTTGAGCTGTTCCTAATATAGGTGATATAGGTGAGTGAAACATTGAGATTCATATGAATATATGTACGCATTCCTCTTTGGATGAATTCTTATAGGCCATGGTATTTCTGTAAAAAGAACACTATCGTGTGCATTGTGGTCTAATGTTTCTTCTTTTTTGTGCTGCTGTATGTTACAACCTTTGTATTTCTTTGGTACACACTCAATTTTGCAGGGACATTCCTCTTACTAAAATACACTCTTTAAGACACACAATTGCAGAAAATGCCGAAAAGGAAGACTGACAAAGCTTATGCGCTGGACAAAAAGAAACATCTTGCTAGGCTCAACATTAATGATGCAGGAAAGGTTCTCCTTAAGCGGTAATTGTCATAATCACTCTATATCTATGTTTGAACCTTTTATTTATTTAGTATCATTTATTTGGATTATTTACAGAGAACTCAATATGATGTTAAGTTGAGTGTTACGATGTGCTGTTCTTATACATGTCTCCTCTCCTCTTTAATTTCATAATGATACTTCAATTTTTTTGTAAAGTTATATATTAGCTCATTAGCTTGGTCGGACAGTGCTGTACTTATTTGCTGCGAAATCTTCTGAGGTTGTGATGATACATGCAGCAACTAGAATCATATCTTCCATTCTAGATCTTACAGAAGAATTGCCTTAGGAGAGAGCTCTTTGGAGAGAGAAGATTCGGGTTACGGAATCTTAGGCTTTTGTGCTATAAGTAGTCGTCACCTTTATTTCAGATTTCTGTTTGAGGCTTTGTAACGTGCCGGTTTTGTATACCGGTCTATGCTTTTTATGTTTTTGCTTTGGGTCATTTCGCTCACATCCTCGCAACTTGCATGGGTAAGGATTTACCAATCCCGACCCCCCATACCCTGCTTCTTTAGGATATAATGGGGAATGTTGTTGTTGTTGAAATTTAGTGGGAAGTCCTTTGTTCTTACAACACCTTTATAAGTGTCAGAACTAAGAATACATTTCTAGCAGATCAATTTTCCATCGTTGTAAAAAAAATCTTGTCACCATCTTCAAAGTCTATGTTATCTTGTTTTGTGATATCAGTGATATGTTCCTGCCTTACTTTTATTTCCATAGAATTGCTTTGTTATCATTCTTTATATTCCCACATGTCCAGTAGCTACTTTTCAGGATTTAATTTCCCCACATTTTCTTAGCAGTTAGTTATTCCTTTCAATTTTTACAAAAGGATTAGCTTTCAGTTGTACTCAGACTTGAAGAAGGAAATGAATTATATTTATGGTTATGACTTATAACGATCCCTTTCTGAACTGCTAGATGCTTGCTCTTCGGATTTTTTATCTCATTTATTTCATCCTTACAATTGTTTCTAAAAGTTTGACATTATGTTTCTTGCTTTCATTATGCCCCTGCCTTCACTGAATCTTCTGCAAGCTCTCTGATTTTGCATTCCCCGTTATGTTACTAACTTTTGAAGGTTAATCTTTCAGAGGTGAAGGGAAGATTGAAAAGCAGTACAGAATGAATTGTTTGGGTTGTGGACTTTTTGTATGCTATCGTTCTGAAGAAGAACTGGAATCCACATCGTTTCTGTACATTGTTGATGGTGCACTTAGTACTGTAGCTGCTGAAACTAACCCACAGGTTTGGTTTCTGTACTGAAGTAGTCTCTCGAGATGTTTGTTTTCCAATCAATTACTGGAAATGGAGTTAAGACAGTAGTTACCTGCCTGGACAAGCATTCTCTTGAATTATTTCATTCTCAATAATATCTGTATTCATAGTCATGCCACTATAAAAATTTAAATTTCCTGTATCGTTTTCAAGTCATGGATTTTTAATCCAGCATAGGAATTCGTATCATTTTTTATTTTGTTGTTGTACTCAGGATGCACCAGTGCCACCCTGCATATCTCAGCTGGAAGGAGGACTTGTTCAAGTGGCAATTGAAGTGGAAGACCGTGCACACCGCTCAGCTATTACAAGTAATTTTTTTTTATGTTTTTATTCCTCGTGTCTATGGCTGCATATTAGCACTCGTATACTGGTTTATAGAATGTACTTTGGTTCGGTAAAGTGGTATAGCTCTATGAAAGAGGACATGTTCCTCAGCTTGAACATTAGAAGGTTTTTCTGTAGCTGCTTTTTGTTGTCTCTTTTTCATGTTATTTTCAGCTCATTGTAGGTTATCTATTTCTTTATAAACAGTATCTGTTTTTCTGTGTATGCTTTCAAGCTAAAAGAATACTCTCTCCGTCCCCTAATATAGTTCCTGTTTCTTTTTTCACATTTTCCGAGACACGTTTTTTATCGTCAATATCTCTAACTATATGTTAATAAAAGAATTATAAATTTTTGTTATGTTAAAGTACTCATCGAGACGAATCAAACTAGATGCCACATGACCATGTTTGTTTTTATATCTTAGAAGTTATGCCACAAAATGTGTTGAAGTGTGAATAGTACACAAAAGTGAAACAAGAACTATATATGGGGACAGAGGGAGTATGAAGTAGGCGGCCTTTATAGTTCTCAGTTCTGCCTCAGCTATAGCCGAATTCATGTAGCTGTTGCTAAATGATGCTTATAGGGGAACGTACTGAAAGGCTCCTCATCAATAACCAGTAACTTATCATAACTGGTCTCGCTATAGAGATCATAAATCTAGGAGCCAATAATATTTAATATTCACTTTGTGCCCTTGTAGTTTTTACAAAAAAAATATGTTTGGTTTGAATTGTTACTTGCTTTTAGGAGTTAATGCTGATGACGTAAGAGTGACGGTTGCTGCACCAGCTGCTCATGGAGAGGCAAACAATGAACTCTTGGAGTTTATGGGGAAAGTACGTCTCCTCTGTTCTGTTCTGGTCTGCTTGGTCTTTTTTCCTCTACAAAAGAAGTCATTCATTCATATAAAGAAAGTGCCTGATTTGGTGTATTGACAGGTTTTGGGCTTAAGACTAAGCCAGATGACCCTTCAGAGAGGCTGGAATAACAAATCGAAACTTCTTGTGGTCAGTTCATCTACATTAATCTTTTTGCCAATTCATTTGTGTGTGTTGATGCTTTGTGATTGTGCTTTTGTTGCATCAGGTGGAAGATCTCACAGCGAGGCAAGTATACGAGAAGCTTCTGGAAGCTGTTCAGCCATAGATAGTGTGCTCTTCGGATACTGGATTCATAGCCTGGAAGGGTGCGCAAGTGTATAATATTACCTTGTTGGACATTGTTGAACTATTGAACCCCATGATTTCTTCAAGGAAGACCTTAAATTGGTCGAAGAATATGTAGTTGTGATCCGTTCTGTTAGAATAATTGCGCAAGTAAAGAAAATGAAAAAACAACCTTCTGGGATTTCATTAATAGTGTCATTCAAAATCATCATGAGCCCCCAATTATAATTGGAGACATGAATGATCTTCTATCTCGTGAGGACAAATTAGGAGGAGCACCGGACACTGTTAATAGATATGCTCGTCTTAATACTTTTATTAACAACAATGGACTTTTGGCGCATAAAAACTGTAAAAGGAAATCTACACATACACCAAATACCACTTTAGAAAGATTAGATTGGGTTTTTGTCCATCCCACCATTTTAACTTTTTACAACAATATAGATTTACATCACCTGTCATTTACTACTTCGGACCATTGTTATATTACTTTATAATTAGGAACTAATATCAATCCTAGAAACTATTCTTTCATAATGGAGAATGTCTGGCTTTTTTACACAACTTTTGGAAAGATGTGGAGTTATCATATCCACGGATCTCTCATGTTTCAATTGTTTATGAAACAAAGAAAAGTTAAAACTGAATGTCGAAATTGGTTAAAAAAAATACTAACAATGTATTGCATCAACTAAAACAAACAGAAGACATCCTTCAATCTACTCAACAACAATCTACAAATGATAGAATTAATAGTAATACTCATAACAAATATATGCGATACCTTATTAAATATAATAAACTGCTGGAATTCCAACACACGTATTGGAAACAAAGAGCTAAATTAAAAAATACAACTGAAATGGATAAAAATACCAAATATTTTCAGAATATAGTTAAAATACGAACCTTCAAACAAAAGATAAACTATTATGAATCTTTGGACAACTCTTAATATTACACTCATACAGATATTACCAATAATATTACCAATGGCCTCAAGAGCAGGTTTCTACCAACACATACTACGGAATTAAAAGATATGGATTTTAAAAATGATCCCAAAGCTAATCACAGATAATGATAACATAGAACTTCTTAGGGAACCCACAATCCAAGAAATCAAAAATGTGGTCTTTGAACTGCCTAACAATAAAACATCGGGGCCAGATGGATTTACACCTGAATTTTATCAACATTATTGGAAGTATATTTCTACATCTTTGATTAAAGCTGTCCAATCCTTTTTCCATTCTGGACTTCTTTTATCAGACTGTACACAATCTTTTATTACTTTAATCCCAAAAAAAAAGATAATCTAACAAATATTAACCACTTCAGACCTATTAGTCTATGTACCACAATTTACAAAATTATAACAAAAATAATGGCCAATAGACTTCAAATATTACTACCAAAATTAATTCACCTCTGTCAAGGTGCTTTTGTCAAAAATCGTTCAATCTTTGATAACATTTTAATTTCACATGAAGTATTTCATTCTTTCCATAAGCGGAAAAAAGGTAAAAGATGTTGGATGACATTGAAATTAGATATTGAAAAAGCTTATGACAAACTTCAATGGCCTTTTCTGATAAAAATTCTAACAAAATTTGGATTTCATAGCACTTGGATAGATAGAATTATGACTTGTATACGATCTGCTTCCTTTTCTGTCTTAGTTAATAATGTTTCAAGACCAACTTTTAAACCAAAATGTGGACTACGACAAGGAGACCCTATAGCACCTTTTTTATTCATCATTGCAATGGAGTACTTGGCACATACACTACAATTAGAGGCAGCCAAACAACAACATAAAGTGGGTATACAACTTTCTATTCATGGTACGAGAATTCCTTTCTTGTGCTTTTCGGATGACATGTTAATATTCGCAAATGCAAACTTGACAAACATGAAATATATCAAGAAAACATTAGCTAAATTAACAACCTTGTCCGGATTATCCATTAACTACCATAAAAGTTCTTTTCAGACAACGCTAAATATGACCAATACACAACGTCAATCATTAGCCTCTATTCTTAACCTTCAAACTACAAAATCTCTTGAAAAATATTTAGGCATCCCTATTGTTCAAGGGCGTGTTAAAAGTGAGTGCTTCGAATATGCTTTACAAAATATGATGAAACAATTATCAAAATGGAAAGCCAACTCAGTTTCACAAGCAGGACGAACCATATTAATACAATCTAACATCCTTTCCTCGGCCAATCATCTTATGCAGTGCTTCTCCCTTCCTAACCCTTCCTAAAAAGATATGTACGCAAATAGACAAAATCAATAAAAACTTTTTTTTGGAATAAAGATAACCCTAATTACCGTCCATTTACATCTTGGGATAATATTTGTAAAACAAAATCACTAGGTGGCCTTGGTTTACATAAAGCTAAAAACCTCAATGACGTGTTACAGATGAAACTTTTATGGAAAATATTAACAAACACGGATAATATTTGGGTTAAAATTGTAACTCAAAAATTTCTGAAAAATGAACATCTTCTAAATTACAAAAAAAGAAATAAAAGACAATCATGGCAATTTTCTAGACTATTACATCTTCGTAAAACTTTTCAAGAAGGTATTCTTTGGAAACTTGGAGATGGAAAAACAATAAAATTTTGAATTGACAACTAGGTACCCAATACAAATTTAAAAATATTCTTTAATCCTGCTATTTCTAATATTGACGAGAATGTTAATACTTATATAACTTCTTACAATACCTGGAATATTAGCAAATTACAAAGTGTTTTACCACATAACATAGTGGAACAAATATTAGGTATTTATATCCCCAACACACAACATTCAGATTCTATAATTTGGACATTGGATAAATTGGGCAATTTACAACAGCTTCTGCTAGACAATTAATTAATAATAATAACACAACCATAACCACAGGCATCTTTGATTGGCTTTGGAATCTCACACTGCCTCCAAGATATAAAAACTTTTTATGGAAAATACTATCTGACAACTTACCTACTGAAAGACTTAACAGATACTATAATAGGGTACCAGCTTACTGCTCTCGCTGTGATAATATTTCGGAAGACGTACAACATCTACTATTTGAATGTTATAATACAAGGAGAAATTATACTAAATTATTTAGATTATTAAATATTGATTACACTTTACCAACGGATTTACCATTTAATCAGTTTTATAGAACAAATCAGAAGTAATAATAATCACAATAAGTTAATTTTCAATGCCCTAATTTTACTTTGGTACGAAATTTGGAATTACATAAATAAAATAATCTTTTATAAACAAATCACAGATAAAAGAGACCCAACAGATATGGCTTACTTCAATCTTAAACACTGGGAAAGTACACAAATAAAACAAGCAGGACCTCGTCTTACAACTTCAAGAAATCGTACAAAACGTAATAACAGAATTTGGCAACAACCACCAAACGATTGGGTCAAAGTTAATTTTGATGGATCTTTAAAGCCACCGAATATTGGTTATGTGTCTAGTATTGGTAGATATAATAATGGAAAAATTATTTTTGTCAATAATCATAAAGTTCAGGGTCTCAGCATTCTACATATTGAGGCTTTAGGTGCCTTACATGCAATAAAATTTGCAATTTTCCACAACTTAAAAAATGTTATCTTCGAAAGAGATAATCTTACGATTATAAATTCCATTACTAATATTTGGAAGATACCCTGGGAAATTCACACAATTATTCAAGATTGCAGGCAATTACTTCAACATATTCAAGAATTCAAATTTAAACATTGCTTTCGCGAAGCGAATAAAGCGGTTGATTTCCTTGCTGATGAGGACATCAACATTATGAGTATTAAATTATTTTTATTTGGTCACACTGCTTATGCATTACCTGATGCCAATATCAGGAATTTCAGTAGTCATTTCCATAGACATGGTTGCCCACCAACCTTGTTATCCTTTTTTCGGATCATTCACATGGATGATCAGGGACAGATGTTTCCGTGAGGCATAGCGTTCCAGTGTTTGCCTGCTACAAAAAAAAAGAATAATTGAGTAAAAATTTCCAACCAAGTTACAGTGTCATACTAAGGCAAGCAATTATATGTATCTATTTCCTATATAGGATAGTTCTAGTAGCAATTATGTTTTACAAAGCAACCTAGTAATTAATGAACATAATGAACATTATTGTTCATGATCATCACGAACATCACTGTTTATGGTTTTGAAAAACAGTGTTCGTGGTATGTTGACAGTGATCAGATAAAACAAATGTAATGAACACGATCTTCACTAATGTTCGTGGTACTATGTATGAATGTTTATGGTTTTGAACTTTAATGTTCATGGCTTTAAACACAAATGTTCATGTCATGTTCACACCGAAAACTCAATAAACGAAAAATAAAATTATGAAAATGGAAGCTTAAAAATAAGTGAACATTTTGCCACAAATAAGTAAACACTAGTGTAGTGACCCGTGCCAGGCACGGGTATTTCAGATTGTTCGTCGTAAAAGTTCATTCGGTTTAAGCCAAGTTTGTCTACAAATTAAGTTTAATTCTCACCAAATAAGCGAAATAAATTTAACTTTTTGTTTGTGAATAATAATTAATACATATTCATTTCATGAATGATATATAATTCAATTATATATATAAATATCTCATTATATATATCATAATTAAATTTAAAATTTATTCTTAATAAGATAGGATAATTTGTATTGTTTTTATGTTGAATGAAGTGATTGTTTTATAAGATTTATTTGTTGAGTTAATTATTTAATATATTTTTAATTAAAGTTAAAAATAAAAAATAAAAATAGTTTAACAACATAGCCTAGAATCACTCTAGAGGCTCTAAAAGCCTTAACTTTAATATATAAGATAGATTTTATGAAGACAACCGTGAATATTCGAAGGCAAGTTATATAAATATAAAACGTTGTTAGGTTATTTCTTAATAGATGGTTGTTATGTGATTATTCTCTTTTCTATATATGCTCCAATACAGAATGACCCATGTTGAATAATGGTTCTATATTTTAACACTTTTTTTATTAGAAAAGAAATTAGGGGACCTCCTCTATCTAAGAGTGGGCCGTTCTAGAGCATCTTTGCAAATAAGATCCCGAGATGGTTAATTGAGATCATTGTATCCGACTTCTTGATCTTTGATTATTTTTTTCGTGTCGTTTTTCTCATATTTTTCAGAAAATTAATATTCTGTCTAATATTTATCTTGTTCTGTAAAACAAGATAAAAAAAAGTTGTGATCCTTTTATCAATAGTAATTTTATTGATCTGGATCGATCAAGAACTTCACGAGACCGAACTATCAAAAAAATCACAAAAAAGAGCCAGTTTTTGTTTTCACGTTTGTCAGTTTCTATCAGAAATTGATTTTGAGTCTTTTAGTACTTTGATCTTTCTTGTTGAGTCTGTTTCAGGTTGTGTACAAGAAGTTTAGATCGATTCGTGTTTGTGGAGGTCGAAAGATTGGAGTTTGGAGCACCCTTGTTTCCAAAATCCATTCAACCTGTCACCTCCATCACAAATTCGTCCTCCCAACCCAAAACACAGCCGTCACAAACCCTAGAAGTGCTAAGAAAAGTTAAGCCTTGCGCCACAAGACAAAATCTTCTACAAGGAAATCTTATCTTATCTCATCTACAAGGAAAGTCAAGTTAGTTTCTTTTTTAATTAGTTTTCAATTTTTATAGAGATTAATATCTCATATCGAGTCTGTATTTCGTTCGTTGAGACAAAAAAAATATATTCAAAGAATAGAAAAAGAAGAAAAGAAAAGAAAAATACAAAAAGAAAAAGAAAAGTCTTAAAGTCAACATTTGTTTTTATGTTTCGTTGAGTCAAAGTCTAGTTTGATACTGTTTGAGTCGGACTTTAAGAGATCAGAGTAATCGGAATTGCCACGAGCCCGAACAAGAAGAAAGATTTTTGCCCGCAGTACAAAATCCGCGCCCGCGGATCACCTTCTACAGAACCCCGTTCGAGCCCGCGACACCCAAATCTGCGCCCGCGACCCTCACTGCTGATTGATTTCTGTGACTTCGAGCAACCTCGAGCCATTCCCGATCTTTCCCTAACCCTCTCAACTCAGTCTTCGATCTTCACTGACATCAACTGAAACAAGTTAAGGTACGCTTCCTTTGGCCATCTTGAGTTCAAACTTGAATCACATTAGTTGATTTGCATTTACATTCTTGTAATCGTTTTGAGTCTTTGTTACCTTCTTTCGTTGAGTCTTTTTATTTTGAGTCAGAACCTTGAGTTGAAACTTCGCCCCTACACTATCCATCTCCATTACTACCATCCCTCATCATATTGCTAGGAGCTTGTTAGTTTCGATCTATTGGGTTTTTATTCATACAACACAATCCATCAAAAAAAGCTTGTTACAACAACAATTGAGAGAGAGTGCAGAGGGAAACACACGAGAGTAAACACTTGTGAGTTTTCGTTTTCACTAACTTAACATTGTTTCTTGTTAGTCTTTTCTTTGATCATGTCTAGGACATCGAGCTATCCAAGAGGTTATCAGAGAGAGTACATGCAGAATGAAGATTGGCAAACATATAGAGATGTCCAAAGAGGAAGAGGATGTGAGCTAGAGCAAAATGGTCTTGCCAAGATCAAGGTGAGAATTCCGAGGTGATGTAGCTTAGTATATGGAATGGGAAGACGAGACTAGATTTGGAGTTGTCATAACTTCATGGAATCCAAAAAGGTACAACTTGCTTCTATTAAATTTACCAGATATGCACTAGTTTAGTGGGATAATGTGGCAAGGGAAAGGACTATAAATGGTGACACTCCCGTTGCTACTTGATGAGATCTCGCTTTGTGCCTCCACATATCACATTTAAGCTAAGGCAAAGGTTGGAAAATTTGAAGCAAGGAACCATGTCGGCCAAAGAGACATACAATGCAATGCAAGATGCTATGGTTCTAGCTAATCTGCTCGAAGATGAGGATACTACTATGGCTAGGTACCTTCGTATACTTAACTCTGATTTAGCTAACGAAGTATATTTGTATCGCTATTCCTCAAAGGAAGAATTGCTAAACTTGGCCATCAAAATTGAGAGGAAAAGAAAGGCCAAGAAGCAATAAGAAGAGGTGAAAGAGGCTAAGGAACATGTTTCGCAGAGCCAAAACCGCGCCCGCGGTTGGACATCCGCGTCAGCGGTTACACATCTGCGCCCACAGTTGGAAGGGTCGCGCCCGCAGTTGAGAAGTACGCGCTCGCGGTTGACACAACATATCTGCTTTCTGTTTTGAACACTTATTCTTCAAGTGTCCTTTCAGAACCCAAAACTGAGAAGGAAGAATGAAAAGTGAAATTGCACGATAAGATCAACGCCCTCCTTGGGAGTTGGAGTTGTCAAGTCAAAGAGTTTGCTAGGAAGCAAGAAAAGGATTTAAGCACAACCCCTCCATCACAAGAAGTTAACCAAGGAATTACTTCTAACCTATCTACTATTATTAAGGATGTTTTGTGCTTAAAATCTCAAAGTAGAGATCATATGTTGAAGGACTGTCCTAATATGCTTAATCACCTAGGTCAAGTTGAGATTGAATATGAAAAGGGTGATAATGTTGATAATGTTGATGATGTTGTTTGTGTTGATGATCTTAAAACTGATTTAGATCATGAAGATGAAATAGAGTATGGGCATGTTGATTCATTGATTGATAGAAAAGATTTGCATGTACAATTTGCTCATTGTGATGAAATTCTAAGAGAAACTCGTTGTCTAGATAAAGTTAAGGATTGCAGTATGATTATTGATAAAGGTAGTTGTAGTGATATTGCTAGCATGAAACTGAAATACTAAATTGCAACTTACTACAAATTTCTACCCTAGTCTCTTAAAACTGCATTGGATTAATGATTGTGTTGATCTGAGAATGAACAAGCATGCTAAGGTCACTATACCACTAGGACATTGTGATGATACTATTTTATGTGATGTTGTGCCTATGCAAGCTTGTCAAGTTTTATTGGATTATCCATGACAATATGATATGAGAGTTGCCCACGATGGTTTTATTAATCGACATTCATTTAGCTTTCATGGTAGAGTTGATGTTCTTCCACCTATGATTCCTTCACAGGTCGTTGATGAGTTTGACAAGAGGAAGGACAAGGAAAAAGGAGCTACAATAATGAAGGGAAGCAAAGCTCTCCAACAGCAATCCATCGTTTCATCAAAGTCGAGTTATGCACACGGAGCATTCAAGAGGAAGTTATGCATCAAAGAGGATGACGCCTATTAAGGTCGTCCTATCATTCATATCAAGGCTCCATAGAGCATCCTCCAAGTAGCCATTGTGTTTGATTGTAATCCATTGAGGTTTCTTCATCATTCGGTAAGGTTCTTGTTCCTAAGTTCAAGGTTTTTATCATTGTTTGATTTGGTTCCAATTGGCCTATGATTCCACTTATCTTTCTATCATCATTTTATCTAATTTTGTGTATCTTCTCTGTTTGAGGTTTGGTGTCTAGATCAGACAACAACGACTTATACCCGCATCAATTTTTGTTTGGATAAATAATTTAGGTCCATGGATCGATCCAGATCGGGTCCGATCCGAATCCTTTCCGGATCCGTGAGTTACATGTGAAGTCCATGGTGGATCCGATCCATATAGACTGGATCAATCATGGATTGGACCGGATCAATCATGGATTGGACTGGTCCGATCCATATTGATCCATATGACACCCCTAACTAGGCCTCATCAATATACGTTTTATAATACTGAAATATATCATAGTATTGCCTTTTTATAATCACAATACCTGAGAAGTTCAATTTACCTGCGAAGTCAAATTTCGTGGCACACATACTGAAGCGAGAGAGAGAGAGAGAGAGAGAGAGAGAGAGAGAGAGAGAGAGAGAGAGAGAGAGAGAAACTTGAAAGTGTCGATCGAAAATCCGAGCAAGGAACGATCCTTGAGAAAATAGAAGAGGCGGAGAACATTGCCGATATTCGCGACAATCCTGTGGAACAATCGACGATACATTGTTCGGCAGAGCAACAATGTAAGGCGAGCAACGGGATACCGAAACCAGCGTATCCTTGCAATCTTCTCCTCCCATGGAGCAGGTGATCGAAGGCAGCGTCGGATCTGTAGTGAGATCCATAGAGTTACCGAGTGCCTGAACGGAGCTTGCTCTGTTGTTTTCTCCACGTGAACTCAGTCCATATAAGCGGAGCTCCTCTTCCATGACACCGGGGGGACAGTCGGTCCCAGGGGTGGAGCCACGTAGTGCCGAGAGGGTGCTCGTGCACCCGCTGAAGTAATATAAATAAACTATTATCTAGTAATATTCATAATTAAGGTTGTAGCCCAACGGTGGAGTACATGCACACTAACTCAAGGAGCGAAGTTCGAATCTTGTGCCGAGCATATATATTTGTTCAGTTTCCCATACCTCTTTTTTTTTTTATAACCAAAATCCTTTTATCTTTTTTTTCTTTTTATGTTTCAATATTGTTATACACTTATAGTATTATACAGAGTACCAATCTAAGTATTTTTCTTTCCTTTTCATTATTTTGCTCATATTTTTCCTCTTATTTTTTTCTCTCTCAAAGTCTTCCTCCTAATTTTTTCTTTACTAATATTATTATAAAAAACTCCATAACTATAAATTTTGTTATTGTAAACGAGATTAATATTATTTTTCATGGTTAAATAATTTTTACTACATTTCATTAACATATATTTGATTTTTATCAAAAAATTAACCTACATATCAATAAATATTTTACATAAATTTACATAACTTTGATCATCAAATACATATAATAGTATCAGATTTCACTTTTAAAGTTAATGTTGATTAGTTGTGTATTGATTAAGAGCTATAATATATAGAATATATTTTTTTATAGTTTATGTTTAATATTAAAATTAATCTTATTACGGTATAATATTATTTATGCTCTCGTGACTCACAATCATGACTACGCCACTAATTACTCGATCCTGATTACCATTTCGGTGGAGGTGGGGGACGCTCGAAGTAGGAGAAGCACCTGGCTTTTAATTGAATTAATAATATTTTAATTAAATAGGGTATTTTACTCTAGTTCCATGAGGTAAAAACTTTAAAATTATAGGATTTGGGTCCTTATCCAAAAACTGGAATATTGTGTGCTTAATAATCGGTAAATTAAAGAATGCGCTGGTTAAATTATGTCACGATACGGTGTTACTTACGTATTTTTTTAATTCCCGATTCTTGCTAGTTATTCTGATAACTTTGTGGAAAGCAAGAACTTTCAACTCAACTCAACTCAACGGAGAAGAGAGAAGAGAGAAGAGAGAAGAGAGAAGCTTCGATGGATAGCAAGGCGGAAGAAGAAGCTTCGATGACGAGCGCCGAAGCGAAGCTGGGATTGCAGGTGGAGGATCTTTGGGATGTTCAAGCGCCTCAGCTTGATCCCGCCGACAAACTCAACACTTGCTTCGAAGAGATCTCTGTCTCTTCTTTCCCCAGGGCTTCTTTTTCATCTGGTCTTTTTTCTATTAACCTTCATTTCTCTTTTTAATTTGATCCACTTATAATTTCAGTCTGTCTGTATTAGGTTTGACTTGAAGGTTGATTTTAAACTTTCTGTGTGTTTGTAGTTGAGATTGGCTCGGAAAGTAGTTTGGCTGAAGCTGTTAGGGTTCTTGCTAAGCATAGGCTTCTCAGTGCCCCTGTTGTGGATGCTGATGCTCCCAAGGATTCTTCTTGGGTTGACAGATATATTGGTGTTGTCGAGTTTGCTGGGATTGTTGTTTGGATCCTACAACAGGTTAGCTATCTCACAAAAAACCTGATTTAAGTTGTCTCGTTTCCTTGTTATGAAGATATCTTATCCTTGTTGCTTTAAATAAGTTTCAGTTTTCGACTCAGCACTGATGTAAGCATTTTATATTTGAATTTGGGCCTTTGGGTAAAGTACTGCAATAAGACAATTTAGAGTGCAATAAAGCTCGAATCCATGGAGCATTGGCTGCTAGAAATGGTGTGCTTAATTGAGTTTGACTGCTTTTTGCTACTAGAAATGGAATTTGGTGTGACAGATTGGTGTTTGGGAAGCAACAATTTTTCTCTCTATCAAATAAACTTGTTCTTTAAGGTTGAGTTAGTTGTGTCACTTTTACAGCACTAAGTAAAAGGCATCACCATTTCTGCCACAGGCAGAAGCAGATGAGTCACTCAGTGAAGCACTAGCTGCTGGGATTCATGAGACGGAAACTGACAGTCCTAAAGCTCATAGCCGTGTAAAACGACTTGCAAAATTAGGAAGTTTGAGTCCAAGAGCAGCCGCAATGATATCTGGAGACTTCTTTGGAGCACTTACTTCATCACAGTTCTACAAGAATGTTAAGGTCACCCCTCTAAATTAAGAAATCTTCTTGTAACTTTTTCCTTCAAGAATCCATGACACTCAGGGTTCTGTCGGGCTTTTGTTTGTAGGTTCGAGACATATCGGGTTCATTCCGATGGGGTCCTTTCCTTGCAATACAGAAGTCAAATTCGATGCTGACACTGTTGCTACTTCTGTCAAAATATAAGATGAAGAGTATTCCTATTGTTGAGTCTGGTGAAGCAAAAATCGATAACATTGTCACACAACCAGCTGTTATCCATATGTTGGCCGAATGTGTTGAGCTTCCTTGGTTTAAAACCTGGGGCAACAAGAAACTAGCTGAACTTGATCTTCCAACGATGAGTAGACGACAAATGGTTGAGGTACATGATTGGTTAATGTTCAACTTCTTCAGCATCTGGTATTGCATGTGTGATTTTTTGGTTGTCTCTCAGGTGTACGAGGATGAACCAGTATTGCAGGCATTTAAGCTGATGTGGGTTAAAGGGATTGGTGGGATCCCAGTTTTAGCAGGATGTGGTAGAAAAGCTGTCGGTAATATAAGTATACGAGATGTCCAGTTTCTTCTTACAGCACCTGGTATCTACAAGGAATATAGGTATGTCGAGTTGTAGCTTACTGAAATATGATAATGTTCTTGATTTGATCATTTCATAAAAAACATGTCATAGAGGCTGATTCACAATACTTACTGATTGAAATATTGAATGCAGATCTATGACAGTGAAAGACTTCTTGGTGGCAGCTAGAAGGTACAGGGAGGAGCATGGAGAGGTCCTACCAACAACAAGCCTGATGCAACTGATTACTTGCAGAAAGGAGGCAACACTCAAAGAAACTATACTAACTCTTGATACCAAGAAGATCCACCGGATTTACGTCGTAGATGAGAATGGGAACCTAGAAGGGGTGATCACCCTTCGAGACATTATCTCCAGGCTCGTGCATGAACCACGCGGATACTTCGGTGATTTTTTCGACGGTTGTGCTCCAAATATTAGGGTCTGAGCTTGTTTCTGGTGTGAATGCTTTGTTGATTTGTAAAAATGACAAATGAGTGGGGTGTTGTTATCATTCATGTATCATAAAAGCTGGCATTTTGGACGCATCCGGGTTGCGCCCAAGGCGGGTGCCAGTTATAAAAAAGTGGGTGCGGGGTTTTTCGCCATTGTACAAGTGATTCAAGTAATATTGTAGATTGTGAGAGTTGACAAATGAGTGTTTTTGTATCATCAGTCGAACAGCTAGACCAGAACCCAACTTAACCCAATAAAAAATCTACATTGTTTTGGGTCCCACATGAAGACCCAAATATGCCAAGACCTTGAACAGATCAGCACAAAAAACTGATAGCATGCTACTTACAAAAGAGAGCTACAAATCCTACAATCACGATAGGCTAGTGAACAACTTCTGCAGCATGAATGTACACTTGATCTTTCTTTCTGGGTGATAAGATCTCTAAACATCGTCCATGTTGTGATCATTATCGTTATCCCCATCATAGTACTCATCGTCCCGCTGAATCATCTTGTCTTGAGTGTGTTCTGAAACAAGAATTCTCCAACCTTTAGAAATTTGTAGAGTTGAACAAAAGGAAGGATTGAAACTTTGCCTAAGATACAATGAGCTGATATTTTATGTGCTTACGGTTAATACGTTCATCAGGGTTCTCATCATCTTCATCGAAGTCAGGGATGTAAAAATCAGGAGGAACCTGCATCAATATCCACATGGTTACTTTGATCAAGAGACAAAAAAAAGCCGAAATAATAAGAACTCAAGAATAATTTTAAAAACAAGTTACCAGGATCTTTAGATAATAAAAAAATATGCAAGTGAAGTGTAAACGGCACTCCAATATCTCTTACCTCTTGCATCTGCACACTGGGAGCATGTTGGATGCACCTAAGATTTTCCATAACTTGCATCTTTATAGTCCCCAGGTAAGATTTACTATTGAAGTTCTCCTATACAATTTTGAAACTATGTAAAGTCCATAATAAAAGTTCCGAGTATTTTAATTTTAACGTACAAATAATAGGAGTAGACATACTATATGCCGAGAAGGAATCTTCAAAGAGTAATCTGGGCCAAAATATTCGATGTACTCATTGTCTGGGATCGCTGCAAAGAAAGATTCAAATTGAATTTTCCCAAAAAAAAAAGATTCAAATTGTTAACTAAGCTAGATACAGCACAGATACTGTAGAGAAGATTGCACTGATTGTTTTTCCTTTTATAAAGACGCAAAAAATGTGATCAGTAAAAGGAGTTTCAAGCAGAACTTTCAATAAAGTATGAGGCATTAATGCGAAAATACCATCAGGGAGTTCTGTTTCTAACAAAACACCAGTTTCGACTGCCCAACAACGAGCAACATTTTCTTTGGTATATCCACCACCTCCAGTAACCTGCAAGAAAGACGGTCAAATGCTCTGCTTCGCATGCATTCTGGGTCCATATCAAATTATGTTTATTCTAAATAAAAACATACCAATAAGGGCAGGTTAAATTTCTTAACGATTTTAACACATTCAGCATGACCTATAACACAAAAACAAAAGGGATTTTTACAAATCACAACTACAAACAGATGATGTACTCAAAGACAAGTATATATATCAAGATAGAATGTCATTTCAAGGAAAGCACCATCAATGGAAAGGTTGAAACAGCCTAAGCGATCCCCAGCAAGAGAATCTGCTCCACATTGTAAAACAATTGCTCCTGGTTGATAAAATTCCACCACCTTTGTGATAATCTGTAACACACAAATGTAACCATAAGCCTCTTATAACTCTCTCTCGAAGACAAAAAATTGCAATAGGATTTGAATACAATTTGTAAGATTTTTTCTATCTTACTGTCTTGAAAAGTCTCGTAAAGCTGCCATCATCTATTCCATCCTTTAGAGGTACATTTATTGCATAGTATTTCCCTTCTCTATCTCCAATTTCCTTGATAAGAAAATAAACCATGCGAAGCCCCACTGTTGTATTACAAGTCTATCAAACAACCCAAAATCGGCCAAAAACATAACCTAGCCGCGATACTCATAACAGGAACTTACCTTCACATCACCTGTCCCTGGAAAGAATAGATCTCCATACTTGTGAAAACTAACTGTCATCACTCTGCAATGTTACACGGGAAAAATATGAAAATATAAGGTGCCTACTTATCGTGATATTTAATTCACACCAACCCTAATTGTTAAAAATTATTAAAATCATAATATAGTGAAGTCATAATTAATTCTCCAAGCCACAAACTATGCCCCAACAACATAGTACAAATTGGCATCATACCAAGCATTATCCCCTTTTCTCTTCTCTTAACAAAACAATGTGGTCATGATCAACGAGAAATATATCCATCTCATCCGCAGGTAATTTACATGCGATACAATATGCCAAAGTTAAACTGCAATATAGATGGAAGATATCACTACCTGTCTGTGAAATAGAAAGCTTCTTCAACACCATCACCATGATGCACATCAATATCAATATAAAGAACACGGGGATGGTACTTCAACAGCTCCAAAATACCCAAAACCAAATCATTTATGTAGCAAAATCCAGATGCCGCACATTTCTTGGCATGGTGCAAACCACCAGCCCAGTTAATAGCAACGTCACAAACCTTATTATTCAACCTGCGGGCAGCATCTGTTCAGAAATTATTCCTAGTTATAGATTGTGGGAACACTTTCATAAAGGACTATGATAAGGTTCGATATGAACTCACCTATAGTGCCACCAGCATAAATTTGACAAAACTCAAATAAATTTTCAAAGACAGGACAATCTTCTCCAAGATTAACTGAAAGGAAGGATGATACTTATGTCAGCAGAAATACTATATAGTTTGATATGCCTAAAATGCTATATAGGAGACGATACAGTTTAACATTTTACAGAGAATGAAGGATAAATATTTAACATTAGAGCGGATAGAATTGTAGAAAACATTGTGACTACAAAGACTATAACTGTAAATTTGTTTGTGCACACTAGATATTTCCTTCGATGGTTCAGCCAACAACACTAGATATTTCTGTTTTAGATGTTAAGTGTATGAAATATTGCAAAAATAAATTAATGAATTGAAACTAATGACAGTAGAGTAACATTTCACAAGTTCAGCAGAAAATCTAGTTGATAATCAATCCCGTCTTAAGGTAGAGGAAGAGTACATTCTGCACATACATTTTGACATTTCATTCATGAACAAGTGCTGGGTGTCAGGCGTGATTCGGTGCAAGAACTCCACATAATCTGCTGAATGAAACTGCGCTAGCTCAACAGGGTAGGCCTTGTGAGGCCTCTGACACCCAAGAAAACAATGACCAGATATTACAAATTTGATAAATAAATGAAGATAAAATGAAGGTATGCGGAAGAAGTACACACATAAATCTCCATTCTGTTGTGCAGCTCGTAGGAGAGGACCAGATGGTGGGTCATACAAAGCCTATGGGGCTTCATTGGATGATTCGGCCCGAAGTATACACTACCCACATCTCCTGCAAATCAAAAGCCCTAATCTTTAAGCAAACTCCAGATTATGAGGAATTAGGGTCTAAGGGTGAGTTTGATGAGCACATACCATCGTAGAAATAGGAAATCCTGTCCTTGGAACGCATTTTCCCCCCGAAATAACGAGAAAATTGATTATCTCAGCAAGGGAGAGAAAGAGAGCATATGCACCTTCAGACTTCAGTTAGGGTTTATGCCGTGAGTACGTGAATCCTGATGTAGAGGATACGAAGACTTCAAAAAACAAAAAGGAAAACAAAAACAAGAAAGAAGAAAGAAACGCAGCGTTTTACTCTTTGAAAGCAATATTGTTTTTTCTTTTCAGAAGGTTCAAATCAGATGAGTTTATAATGCACCATCCTTCCAACTAACTATATAATTATATTATAACACAAGGGTTCAAATAATTATCATACTTCAAAAGTCTTTATTTTTTATGCCTCTTTTATGTTTTTATTTTTAAAATATTAAACTCAAAATTTAAAATATAAATATTAAAATAAAACCGTTAGATGCAATTTATATTATTTTGTCCATGTGCTCATAATAAATTATTACATTTCGATTGTGTTTTTATGTGAATTAATAAATTGAATAATCAATGTCTAGAAATTATCCACATTAGTATATTTTTACAAGCTCTTGATAACAACCAAAATAAAATTTAAATATCATAAATTTTTACACATGCATGGATAAAATAATGTAGATAACATTCAACGGTTTTAATTTGATTTTTAAATTTAAATTTTTTTGAGTTATTAATTTTTTTAAAATTAAACATAATAGAGGCACAAAAAATTAAGACATTTTATGAATGCAGTGCACCTCAGTCAATCACTTCATCAGAACATTTAATTTTAAACACATCCAACAACAATAATTTGATCCATAATCCAAGTTTTTATCTTAAAGTAACTTTGTAAACACAAAACCAACCCACAAAAGAATCCGATTCAAGGTGTCTTAATTGATGTCGGCATATCATATTTTCTTGAAAGGTAGTGGAAAATTCCACCAACATTATATATATATTGATTAATTAATAAAAAAATATCTACAAAGGACGTCGACATATCATATTAAATTCCAACATTTGGATATTTATTTTGTTGGCAATCAACACCTGTACACTTGTACCTTATTTAAACCCTACATACAACACAGAGATCTCATATCAATTTCCCACAAACATTCATTCTCAGGTGAAAATGGCAGAAGGTGATATCAAACTGTTGGGAACATGGCCTAGTCCATTTGTACTCAGGATAAAAATGGTGCTACAACAAAAGGGGTTGAGTTATGAGTACCTTGAGCAGGATCTTAAGAACAAGGGTGAGCTTCTTCTGAAACACAATCCGATCTACAAGAAAATACCGATACTCATCCATGGTGATCGAAGTATCTGTGAGTCATTGGTGATTTTGCAGTACATTGATGAGAACTGGTCTAGTACCGGACCTCCTCTACTTCCTGCCGATCCTTACGAACGTGCCCTGGCTCGCTTCTGGGCTGCGTATATTGACGAGAAGGTACTTAAATGACTAATCATTTAATTTTACAATCAACCATGATATATATATATGAGTTTGGAGATGAATTACAAAAGTAACAAATTAATATTTCATTTATTTTTCTCGTGCAGTTTGTAGGATCATTTTGGGGAATCTTGAAAGCTGGTACGGAGGAGGCAAAGGCGGAAAAAATTGCCGATTCATTTGGTGTGCTACAGCAGTTGGAAGGAGTTTTCAAGAAATGCTCTGCTGGGACTGGGAAGGGATTCTTTGGTGGAGACACCATTGGTTTCATTGATGTGACTTTAGGTTCCCAATTGTCCTGGATCAAGGCAGTCGAGAAGATATCTGGGGTGAAGTTGCTCGATAAGACAAAGATACCATTACTGATGGAATGGGAAAAACGCTTCCTTGCTGTAGATTTCGTGAAGAACACTCTGCCGAATGTGGAGAAGGTGGTAGAGTACGGGAGGCTGCTTCAAGCCACAACATGGAAAGTTGCTCCGGCAAAGAAATAATGTGTATGACTGTTATGTGGTGGCCGGTAGGTGCATGAAATAATGTTTGCAGTGAGAAATAAATAAAATGGTGATATGAAACTTATTAATAAGTTTACTGGTTTCAGAAACAAATATGAACATTGATTATTCCACCATAACATAAGGTCCCAATAGCATTAGCATTACAAGCAAGCAGTGCTTCTATATAGGTTTCTAGCACAACCAACAAAAAAGAAAACTAAATTATTTCAGACTGTTAATCTATCGACATTACTCGATTCAATGGCCTCCTTGAACCCTTATATATAGGATCTCCTTCCTTCCTCTGATCCTGTTCTCCTGTGAATATTGTTCCTGTGGGTCCCACGATATCTTGACGCCTTCGTCAACGGGTCTCTTGGAAAGACGTCTCTTTTTACGCAAATAAAGTCTTCTCGCGAGATATTCACTCTGAGTTTACAATAACATTCCATGATCAATATTGGATGATGTTACATATAGTGGTAAAAAGGAAGAATAAGAACTTAATACTAGAATTGTTATTATTATTATTATTACTTTTTTTTTAAAAAAAAAGAGGCAAATGCCCATTTATTATTACTTTTGAATTTGGGGTGGGCCTTATTAGATCCTGCACTTGCATAAACTGAACTAAATCAAATTAATTGACAGGGAATTGCATAGTTTGTGCATAATTAATCTCCATTGTTTTTTATCAGTTTTGGTTGGTAATTTTTTTTTTATATATAATTAATCTCCACTATGGACTATGTGGGAAAAAACATATTATATAGGGCCCTGTTGCAAATGTATCTTCAAATTAATAACACCACCTTCTTAAGTTTCTTGTACATCTAGAGTGTATTAAAAAAATATATGTTAAAATTAGCCAATAGCTATACGAAAAGGAAAATACCACCTTCTTAAGTTTCTTGTACATCCGTGACACTCCATTGCGGTTTTCTTGCTTGTTTTGGTACTTCCCCAGTTTGTAGATATCTCTCCACTTCCTTAACAGAGTGGAAGACAATACCAGATTCTGGATCTGTGTAGTACTGGTAAAAGGAAAAAAAAATTGAATTGCTTTATTATTGCATAAATCAACTTTTTTTTAAACTTTTAATCATTAGCATCAGATTTACAAATCTGTGAAATTTTGATAGTTAATTACATTCTTATGCACAAGCAATCGACAGTTACTGGTACAAATCACCTGATTTATGTAGAATTTCATGCAATTATAAGTGTGAGAAAGAAGACACAAAATGTTGTCCTAAATAGTGTATTTAATGAAGTTTTCTAAGAGAACAATAAGATGTAAACTTTCAACATACCGGATCTTTTCTTATTCCATTCTTTGATGTAGCACAGTTGTGTCGATATTTCATTTCCTTAATCCATCCATCGGGAAGATTTTTGGGTCAATATATATGAAATCTCAGCTATTATCTAAAACAGAAACAAATTTACTTGCTCTCACTAAAATGTAAAAAATCTAGTCAAGAATAGGACTGAATAGAACAAAATCAAAATAATATTAACTGAAGTATAAACTGCGGAACACTTTATAAAAATAGTTGCCACTAACATTATCTTCACCCGTTGTGTCGCAGTTTAACCCCGCACCCATTTTTTTATAACTGGCACCCGTCTTGGGCGCATTTCGGGTGCGTCCAAATTTTTTTTTTTGAACCGGGACTGTTCATGAGCGCATCCTGGCTGCGCCCATGAACAGTAAAATTTTTTTTTTTTTTTTTGCCGTCAAAAGTTTAAAAAACCCGGTTTAAGTTGGACGCATCCTGGATGCGCCCAAAACTGAACCGGGTTTTTTTAAAAACATTTTGGACGCATCCGGGTTGCGTCCAAGACGGGTGCCAGTTATAAAAAAGTGGGTGCGGGGTTTTTCGCCGTATAATTTTTCAGTAGAAACAGGATAGAGAGGCTCAGGGGCGGATTTACACATAGCCCAGGGGTGCTAAGCCACCCCCATGATTTTGAAATTTTTAGTCACGTAAGTTGATATTTAATTAAATTTTTATTTTCTTGAAGTTCTTATATAGTTCAGCACCCCTCATTAAATGACACATGTGTGGTTGTAGTCTAGTGGTTAATGCTCTATTTTGTTCTTGGGAGGTCTAGGGTTCAAATCCCACTAACTACAAATTAATAATTATGCATTTTAACTTTTTAGCCCCCTTTATATAAATTTTCTAGTTTCGCCCCTGGAGAGGCTTCCCCTCCTTTAGATAAAACTGCACCTCGTCTTTGGATGATGAGAATCGGTACTCTTTTGTAGGATCAACATAAAACCAGACAAAATTGAAGAATTCATGTTTAGCTGATAAAGAAAAGGTGCTATTACAAAAAAAATAACAAAAATAACAGTTGAAGATGTCAATAGGTAAGCTAAGAAAATGCCAAACTAAGGATGAGAACAAGTATAATAGTACATGAACTACTTATAATATATAAAAAATAAAAATAAAAAACATGGTACCAATTATCATCCTTATATTCTATTTTGCTTTATTTTATTTTAAATCATGAAGTTTAAGATGCTCTAGCACAATATAATTCATTTTTTTTAGGAATAGTGAAGGCGATTTTGACTCTGTCAAATTTTTGACGGAGTCATGAAATAAAATATGCTTGATCGACCGTTAGAATTTTGAAAAGTCCAATATTGAGCCGTTGCATGGAGGCCCTCTATGCTATGCATAGCATGCTAGCATATTCCTATATATATATATATATATATATATAGAGAGAGAGAGAGAGAGAGAGAGAGATAGGCTAATGTGCATTCAAATGTATATGCCCCGAAGTGCTGCCACCTGATTTTCCGATTTTTAAAGTCCAAATGATCGATCCGAACCGTTCATCTTGTTCTCCATATTAATATCTGCTTGGAGACCAAATTTTACATTTTTTGGAATTTTTTTTCTATTTATTAAGCCACTTTGAAAATCGCTGATCCAACGGTGGCTGCACAAAACAGTAAAATCAGCAGCCACCGTTGGATCAGAATTTTCAAAGTGGCTTAATAAATAGCAAATAAATTCCAAAAAATGTAAAATTTGGTCTCCAAGCAGATATTAATATGGAGAACAAGATGAACGGTTCGGATCGATCATTTGGACTTTAAAAATCGGAAAACCAGGTGGCAGCACTTCGGGGCATATACATTCGAATGCACATTAGCCTATCTATCTATATATATATATATCTGTACAAACATATATCCGAAAAAATAAAAAAAATACAAATACAAAAAATTATTTGTATCTGTATACCTAAGTAACCACCTCTGAAACACGAAACCGTATCCGCAAAATATTCATTTCCGAATATCCGCAAAAATTTGAATATAATATCAAATCCACTAGTGTCCAACATCCTATACAAATTATTATTTTTTCCTTTTTTTAAAAAAAGAAAAATAAGATTGTCAGTGACTGCAACCTATACAAATTCGTTTTCAGCACCTTTTCCCTTTAGTCCGCAGTGACGGCGGACTAGTAACAGTAATTCCACAGAAATTGTACAGCTCAGTTATCTCATGACGACAGTGCTTGCGCAAGCATTCTCTGCTTGATCATCTCCAAGCAGCACCAACTTTATATGAAGATGCAATTGACAAAAGGGTCGGGAGGACCTGGAATTTAGGATTGTTGATGTTAGTTGAATCTTTCCAAAATTCTCAAGTTTGATGCTTCCTTTGAATCTGTTACACAAAACGGATTGTTGATGTTAGTTGAATCTAGGATGTTCTATTGAAAATTCGCCCTAGAATTTGCTCTTGTTGACAGCTTAAAATGACTCGCATGACAACAAAAGCAAATGTGAAACTCTATGGCGAATTTTCAAAATCGCAGATCAAATGAAAGAAATTTGCATTGGCCCTTTGTTAGTGTGTAAGCAGGTAATGACAGATACGATACTCTTATTGCTCGTAGTGCCTCTTTTATGTCAAATTGATTCAAGTAATATACAAGTTTGCATCTGCAACTGACAACAGTAAGCTTGTAAAACAGGTCACTTCGGAAGAGTTCTTGTTTTATTTGTGAAGTGCAGAAAATAAAAAGAAGTGCAGAAAATATTTGGTAGTGTACATAGGAGACTGTTCTTGTATCTCTAGTATGTGGTGTTTGGATCAACAGATGCAGCTCCTCCTGTGCCCAAGCAAACGGAAAAAAAAAACTCATATTTACAAAATTCTCCTAGCATAGGAGGATATGCAGCTCTAGAAGATTCAACCTATGTGGGCAATCCTCATCCCCGTTTAGCATTATTATCTTCATCTTATATCCGGTTCTTCTTAAATTTCGCCCTATCCCCGATCCCATTGGAGAATCCTCATCCCATTAATTTCCCATGTGAATTCTCTAACGGGATTTTTCATCCTTTTAAATTTTATAAAAACTACGTGACCTAAAAATATAACAAAAATCTAAGAATATTTCATTTAGAACATAATTTTGGTGTAGAATACAAATAATTGTCAAATAATATAGAAGTTTGAAGAGTTCCCCAATAGGGAAGTTTGCGGGGGATCCCTGATGGCTCGATCCCCGTCCCCAACGATTTCCCGCTCCATTATCATCCCTACCTTTGACAATCACCATCAAGTCTTTGTTGGACATTTTTTACCCAACTTGATGATGTTATATACATTGATGTTGGACATTTTTTACCCAACTTGATGATGTTTATACATTGATGTTATATATTAGTACTTACAAATTTCTAGTGCTTACAAATTTCTAGGCTTAATATCTTAACTACCATAAGCGGTTCAGCAATTTGTACAGCAGCGGAGAAAACTCCCTTGAGTTGTTAAAGTCCTCCCTTGAACAGGAAAATAATAATAAGATGAGGTATGAGGTTAACTCATTCATTCTCCAACTTCATTTCCTCTATCATGTAAAGAAGATCCAACTTATTCTCACCTTTTTCTATATTCTTCTCATTCACATGTTATCCAACAAACCTTAATCCATCACAATAATTGTTACTATGTGGGTATAACTGGACACAACGTTTTGCTGTTATGCATCAGTTCCAGAAAATAAAGCAACAAGAGAGACCATTCCATATTTTCATTCTATTTCTTGATTCAGGGGACAGTATATTTTGCACAAATACATACAAGTTTGGTTACCAAGCTTCAGAGAGAAACCACCCTATGCCATGTTCAAATGTCTCCCTGAGAATCCCTGAGATATGTGCTTTAACCCAGAAATATGCAAAAGGATTTCATCATTGGATTGCTTGGCATTTCTAACAAATAACCCAAAAACCTATGTCAGACATCACACATTTGAGGTATATCAGATTTACAATACCATTACATTATCTCATGCAAACAGCAATGTTTACTTTCGGAAAAAACTGTAAGCGCAAGCGTATATAACATCAACAACATAGAAAGCACATCTTTGAGCTGAGTACAAACACCGCAAATGAGACATACCAGGGAGCCTATGTACCCTTCCGTTTCACGTAATGGACAATCTTAGGCGTTCCTTCAAACAAATCTGCTAGATAACTCTCTATATCCTCTGCTGTGTATTTCACATACTTTCCGGCATTTCTTCCACTTTCTAACTGACTCCCATATCTCCCAAGAAATGATCTATAAGCAGGAATGACCTTTTCAGATACCGAAATACTAAGTTCAGTCCTCAGTTGTGGATCAGGAACCTTCCAACCAGTTTGAACCCTGTATAACTCTTCAAAACTGGCATTGAAGCTCTTGAATCTCTCCTTTAAAGTCACCTTTGATGCATTGTTTGAGCTACCACCAATCCCTTCATCCTTTAAATAAGACAGCAATTTGATCCATGAGGATCTCAGATAATTGGTAGCATACTTACGGATAAGCCCACGACGTCTCCTAACCCAATCATCTCCAAGAAGTACAGCAAGCTCTGAATCCTTGACCTTCTGAACAATGTACAACTTATTGTTCATGAGGAAAATGTTCTGCATAGCAATATCCTCGTACAATTTTGCCTTCTCCTCAAGATTGAATTCAAGAGAGCCTAACAATGACAACAAACGAGATCGGAGTGGAGACATTTCACCATCATTCTCTGCCTGGCTTTGCTCATTGGTATCAGATTCCAGTAATGTGTTGAGCATTTGGCTATAATCCACCACAAGTCTAACATAATTCATCACATAGCGTGCGAGAGGATGAATTTCACCCCCTTGAGTTGGTTTCTTGGACGCCTCAGTCTTGACAGCTTTCTCAAACTCTGCAAGTGTCCCTTTTGCAGCCTCCCCTAACCCAACTAAGACACCATTAGCTTCATTGCAGATGAAATCTCCAGCCTCGTCTGAGAAGAGACCTCGCAACAGAGGCATCGAAGCTACCAATGCATCATACATATCTAGGATTCTGAAGAGCTTCTCAGATGACCTCTTACCAATGGCTACCGCCTCCCCAAAGTTCAACAGCTGCATGACACAACCCTTTGCGATCTCCATAAAGCATACTTTCATTATCATATCAGACCCATCGAAAATATTCTCACAAAGGCGTTTCTCCCCTTTAAGAAGGACCTTGACAACAATCTTAACAGCCTGAACCCACTTCTTCATCTTGTCATCCAAGGCAGTCCATTCAACCCTCTGAACCTCCTCGATGCTGAGCTTGTCCACACCCAGAATCCCCAAGTAGTCATCAAGAACGTCTCTCCTAACGCTGCTATAGACTTGGCAACACTCCTTCTCATAGCCAGCCCTAATCATCCTCTCGGCGATCTCGCGGAGATCCGCGATGACAGCCGGATTGATTATTTCCATAGAGATATCTTCACCGACCAAGCTCCCTCCTCTCTCGTGAAAGCGTCTCCTGGCACCATCTTCGCCGACGCCGAAGTAGTCAAAGCCCTCAATAACCTCTTCCTCTTCATTCTCGGTAAAGGAGAGAGAAACCCTGCGAATGGAGCCGTAGAGCCTGTCGGCATCAAGAGGCACCGTGTTTTTAGCGAGTAGGTTGTAGAATTCGTCCTCAAGCTTGGCCATGGCCACCTGCAGCGTGCCCTCAGCGCGATCCATCGCCTCGCTGTTCTGCTTAAAACCGAGATCCTCCATCAAGGCCAAAACCTCGTCGACAGCAGCGAGGTACTCGCAGGATTCGTCGGTGTCATCCCAGAGATGACGCTGGTGGCCTGGGGCGCTGTCGTGCCGATAAATCACCCGTTCGGCGGATTCTAATTTGTCGATGAGAGGATCGGAATCGAGGGAGATAGATCCGATCAATTTAGGAGTGGAGGAAGTTCCGGAAGGGAGGTTTTTGTTGTTAACGAGGTCGGAGATGTTTGAGAGACGATTGTCGAAGCTGGACAAAATCAAAAGCATGTCGTCGGTGACATCCTTGGAGGTTCGGAGGCTCTGGACTATGTGTTGAGCGGTGGCTAAAACCCTATCTTCTCCTTCGATTGTCGCCGCCATTAATGGAATGGAATGGAAGATTTCCTCCCTAGGGTTTCAACTTTGAAATGAAGAAAGGAGGAGTAATTTGGTTGGGATGAGTAAAGGGGGGAAAGAAAGAGGAAGGGATCGAGATAGAAGCAAGTACGGGATTGGAAAGATGCTGTCGACTCGAGTCGCAAAAGATCAAACCGGAAATTTATTGCTTCAAATATCTGCACAACTTATTTTTGCTTTTCATTTTAAATCATGTGGGTCCTACTAAATTAACTATTACTCCTTCCGTCTTCAAAATAAATAAAAATAAAAATAAAAATAAAAATAAAAATAGTACTCTTATTTCCTTATAAAGTACTCTTATTCATCAAAAAAATAAAATAAAGTATTCTTATCTGTTGTTTTTCTTTCCTTTAGTAGCAAATTATTTTATGAAAATCTTATATTACACCCTAATTTACAAGAATCCAAACTAATTTTTTATCACTCTCTCTTTCACTATTACCCTACTATTATCTCAACCATCTAACATACGGAGTACTTTTTTTCTTCAATTCTCTTATCCCAATACAACTTTTACTTTATCTCCACTAATCTCTTTTCTTCTTCTCACTCATTTCCTTAATTTTAGACCAAAATGGAAACCAGAAACTATATACGGGGACAAAGGGAATACAAACAATACTCTGTATGGTGTAGCTGCCAGGTAGAGGTGACTGGAAGGTAAATTTTAAAAGATTAATATATAGATTTTTTTTGTAATGTGGAAGATTTTAAGTATTTTTTGTGATATTTTATATAAGATTTTTCAAATTTAATTAATATTTTTTAGAAAATTATACTTCATTTGTCCATATTTGTTTGTCTGCTTTCCTTTTCGGATGTCTCCTTATGTTTGTCCATTATTCTATCTATCCTATTTTATTCTACCCATTTTATCCCTACTATCAACCTATAATTACCATTTTTTCACCTTTTCCCTTTTCCAAATTGCAATCTTATCTACCATTTCTCTCTATATCTCTCTTCTAACCATTCATTTTATATTTTTCTCTCTCTTCTTTCTCTCTATATCTCTCCTCTAACCATTCATTGTATACTTTTCTCTCTCCTATAATCATTATATTCTTATCATTCCTTAAGTCCCGCAAAAATCGTACTTGTGGACAAACAAATAGGGACAAAGGGAGTAATAAAGAGTAAAATATCGTGACTAGTGAAATGACGACAAGTGATGACTTAAATAAGGAGGATTCTATGTGGCATAGCTGAGGTGGGAGAAAACGGTATTATGTTAGTAATTATATAGAGATTTCTTAGTCCACTTTTTTGGAGTTTGAGATTTATTTTTAGGGTTTAGATTTTAGAGAGTAGAGAATATGTACTAGGATGTAGAGGATCCAAGCTGATAGTTGGGCAATTCTTTTTGTGCGCCTACTAACCATGTGTGACTTGGCTCCATGTGAAAAAGAAGCAGTTCTCCCGGACATGGCTAGTAGCACAGTCACCATCACCATAGTGCACTTGATCCCAGTTTTAGATGGGGTGGAGGCTCACCTGTGTTGGAAGGGGTCCCGCTCCTTGCCTAATCGAGTAAAGGATGAGCAGTTTTCTAGAAAACGACACTCCAAGTTAGATTTGAAGCTAGATTCTCGCGATGATGGTATTTTTCGGATGCTCCCTACCCTAGCGTCCAACGCCTATCAACAGAGGCGGAGCCAAGGGAGGGGGGGCTTGGACATTAATGGAGGTCTAAGAAGAAGAGATGATGAGTGTTCAATCCACTAGACTCGTCGGGATCAGAGAGAGCGTGTTAGATCCATCGCTTGGGCAAGGCATAACATTGTGGACAATGTCCTCGCGCACGACAACATCACCAAAACATCGACCCTCCAGTTCATTGATGGTTCTATATATATTTCAACCTTAAGAATATAAACGACAACACACGAGCTAATTGAGAACATGTTAATTTGTAATGGAATGGTGAGACATTTGAATACTAATGCTCTATTAACGACCAACTTCTACCAGAATCTCGAGTTAGCTTTCTCCATATAAATAAACGATAATTACACTTTGTAAATCACGCTTCCATTACTGTTACTCAAAAGCTCTCGTATTCTCGAAACAATTGTTCTAAGAAAAATAGGAATTTTGTTCAACGATTCTAAGTCTACGAGAACATTGATCGCCATCTTTTGATTCGTCCTACTCGATCATAGATAAGCTCTATTATTATGTCAATCTATTGTTTTGATTCATTGAATTATTTGAAGTTATTGTTCAATTCATTTACTCGTTGCCATCCCACATAGACTAGAAGGATGCAAATGAGAGAGTATTGAAGTGGGTATTTTATTAAGGGTTAGTTGAGTTAGAAAGGATTTCCCCCTCGCACGCGCCGTCTGTCCGTTTCAGATCCGATCGTAAATTAATTGCTCGTCGGATTTTTCCGATTTCATTTAAATTCAAATTTTAAATTTGGTTTGACTCTTTCAATTTTTGTTTATAAAAGCCACTTAATATCATCGACTCTTCCACGTTTTCTGAATGGAGTTAGTGCTCTTGAATTCCTTAAAATCGGACTTCATCTATTTTATAAACCACAAAAAAATGAGTTGTCCTCTTTTTTCTCAATAACTGTTGTAGTTATGAGCATACATGGTGATTCATGCCCTTAGTTGGCAAGAGCTCACGATCAGAGAACGTTGTGATAACCTTGGGGGCGACGCCTATCTGATTGACCTTTGGTGGTCAGGGCGAATTTGCTTCTAA
This sequence comes from Oxyria digyna, assembly GCA_029168935.1. NCBI lineage: Eukaryota > Viridiplantae > Streptophyta > Magnoliopsida > Caryophyllales > Polygonaceae > Oxyria > Oxyria digyna. The sequence continues at coordinate 27,635,423 of JAPVLV010000013.1, forward strand.
GGCAGCGTCTTCCTTAACGATATGCAACGAGTTTTCGTCTGAGTTTTCAAAGTCGATGTTGGATATGTGAAAGTTCGAACCTCTTGACGGAGCGAACTGCAAGAGGTTGTCTCAAAAGATGTTGATTTTTTTTTTGAACAATTGGAGGTCGATTATGTTCTTCTTCAATAGCCTCATGTTGTCGTTGGTTCCATCTTTTCGAACACTCTTGGAATGGATAGTACTTCGTCTCCTTCAACAACTCTAGCCTTTGCAGATGATGCAACCATGAAGAAGTATGAAATTGATAATAAGACGGCTCGTGGTCATATGCTAGCCATGTTATCAACCCGATCTTCGATTCCTTGATACCCACAAATCTGCAAATTAAGGTGACGTGAGATCTCTTGGAGGTGGAGTACTCCACTGACAATGTTGGGAATAAGAAGTATGTTTGCTGGGAGTTTATGCAATTCAAGATGGTGGACGACAAGCCAATCATGGCTCAAGTTCACGAGTACGAGAATCTGGTAGCCGACATCTTGGCTGAAGGGGTAAAGATGTGTGAAGTCTTACAAGGAAAGTTTCTGAGATAGAAGCTTCTTGATTCAAGGTCCAACTACCGCAACCAATTGAAGAATATGAAGAGGGATTTCACCCTTCTTGAACTCGTCAACCACATGAAGATAGAAAGGCGAACCGCCTAAAAGATAACATGTTCCTATATATTCTGATAATTAAGTTAAGGCTAATCCTGTAGAGTCTTCTGAAAATGTTGATAGGTTCAAGAAGAAGAAGAAAAATAAAAAGGCTAATCAACAGAAGGATAAGGTGCGGAAAAAAAGACCTCCAACTTCAAGAAGAAAGGGAAGTCTCAGAACAACAACAAGCAAAGCTGTTTCGTAAGTGGGAAGATGGGACATCAAGCGTATAAATGCTACGATAGAGATGACAACCAGAAAGATGCACCTAAGCCTAAGGGAGATCAAGCCGAACCTCAAGTCAACATTGTTGAAGGGTCTAACAATCTGATTGCTATGATCATAACCACAAAAGTTAACCATGTGGCTGAGAAGATTGAATAGCTTATAGATAGATAGAGGAGCAACTAAGTATTTTTGTGCTGACAAGGAGCTATTTGGTTAATTTGAAGGAGCTGTAGAAATTGATCAAGTGCATATGGGAAATTCAAGTGTCTCTCAGGTGCTGAGAAAAAGGAAGGTGTCCCTGAAGCTCACTTTAAGGAAGTCTCTTACATTATAGAATGTTTATACTTACCTCTCTTCGTATGAACTTAATTTCTTCTGGTTTGCTTGAAATTGTTGGCATGAAACACGTAGTTGAATCTGGTAAAATGGCCTTGACTAATAATGGTGAATTCGTAAGAAACGACTACATGTCTGAATGTATGTGTGTGCTTGCGACTTTGATTGATAATGGGAATGTTGCTTCTTCTGCTTATATCGTTGAGACTTTGGATCTATGACATGATAGACTTGGACATTAATATGTTAAAAAATTTAATCGTTTGCATGCAATGGGTTTAATTTCGAATTTGGAAAAAGATGGTCATGGAAAATGTGGTGGATGCGTTGAGGCTAAAATCAAGAGAAATCCAATTAATTCTGTAAATGAAAGGACAACCGAGTTGTTAGAATTAGTCCATTTCGGCTTAACAGAATTTCGTAACACTAAAAATAGGGGTGATACAAAGTATTATATCACTTTTGTTGATGACCATTCGAGATACACCAAATTTTATTTAGTGAGATCCAAAAATGAAGTTGAAAATGTGTTTAACACTTACAATGTAGAAGTAGAAAACTAATTGAACCAGAAAATAAAAAGAATTAGATTTGATAGAGGTGGTGAATACATTACCAACTCTTGTAAGGAATTTTGTGAGAACAATGGATTATTCATGAATTTACAGCTCCATACAACCCACAACAAAATGGAATAACAGAAAGGAAAAACAGAACTTTGAAAGAAATGATGAATGCTTTACTTTCGAGTTTTGGTTTACCACATAACATGTGGCGTGAAGCTGTATTGATTGCCAACCATATTCTCAACAAAGTTCCACATACAAAGCTAAACAAAACACCTTATGAATTATGAAGAGGGCATACACCTAATCTGAATTTTTTTAAAGTGTGGGGAAAAACAGAACTTTGAAAGAAATGATGAATGCTTTACTTTCGAGTTTTGGTTTACCACACAACATGTGGCGTGAAGCTGTATTGATTGCCAACCATATTCTCAACAAAGTTCCACATACATAGCTAAACAAAACACCTTATGAATTATGAAGAGGGCATACACCTAATCTGAATTTTTTTAAAGTGTGGGGGTGTCTAGCTATGGGAGGATTGTATGCTTTTAAAGTTGATGCAATCAGATCTAAGACTTTTGATGTTGTGTTAATTGGTTATGCTAAAAACAGTGCAACTTCTCGATTTATGATTTTGAGTGATCGTTCATTGTGTGAATATCGTGATGTATAATCTTTGAGAATATTTTTTCTTTGAAGAAAAATGACATGCGAGTTGATTCCATAACTAGTAATGTTGCATCTTCTTCTAAGACTTTACCTTCCATGACTATTCATGAAACTAAACCTAGGAAGAGTAAGAGACAAAATCGAAGAACTAGCTTTGGTCCTGATTTGTGACTTCTATCTTGATTGAACTATATGATCTTGATGAATTGAATACATTCATTAGTGTGTATATGCTAGAGGATGACCCTAAGACATATAATGAAATTGTGGGACCATTGGATGCTAGTTTTTGGAAAGATGCAATTAAAAGTGAAATAGAATCTATCATATCTAATCACACACGAAAACTATTTAACATGCCTAAGGAAAACAAAGCCATTCGATATAAGTGGATCTTTAAGAGAAAACTTAAAATAGATGGCTCTATTGAAAGGTATAAAGCGAGACTAGTAATTAAAGGCTTTATTCAAAAATATGTAATTGACTTCTTTGACACTTATTCTCTTGTAACTACGGTTTCAACCATACGTGCATTGTTTGCTTTAGCTTCGAGCTACAAGTTATTAGTACATCTGATGGATTTCAAAACGACATTTTTAAATGGTGATCTTAATGAAGAGATTTATATAGAACAACCTCCAAGGTGCGTGGGTCCAGGAACAAGGTGTGCAGACTGAAGAAGTCACTTTATGGTTTGAAGCAAGCATCAAAGCACTGGTATGATAAATTTCATAAAACAATTCTAAGCTTTGGATTTAAGGTCAATGGATCTGATACTTGTGTTTATCAAAAAAAAATGTTGGTGTTGATTGTGTGATTATATGTCTTTATGTTGATTACACGATAATCTTTGGAACCAATATCAATTCTTTATAATTGACCAAACTATTTTTGTCCTCTCGTTTTGATATGAAAGACTTAGGTGAAGCTGATGTGATCCTAGGTGTTAAAGTAACTAGATCTGAAAACGGCTTCATTCGATCTGTCTCAACCTCATTATGTAGAGATAATATTAAAGAAATTTAATCAATTTGATGTGGTGCCAGTAAGAACTCCTTTTGACTCTAGCATGCAAATAAAGAAAACAAAGGTGATAGTGTTTCACAAAATGAGTATGCTAAATTAATTGAAAGTTTGATATTTTTTGATGAACTATACTCGGCCTGATATTGCTTATGCTGCTAGTAGACTTAGTCGGTACACTCATAACCCTAGTAAATATCATTGGGGTGCACTTAACAAATTGTTGAGATATCTGAAGAGCACCACGGAATGGGTTTTACATTATTCTAGTTATCCTAATGTTTTAGAGAGATATTGTGATACAAACTGGGTTACTGATGATAAAGAAGTTAACTCCACTAGTGGTTATGTTTTTACATTATGTGGTGCTATTTCTTGGATGTCTTATACTATTGAGTCTAAGTTTATAGCTTTATATTTAGCAAGTCAATAGGCCGAGTGGTTGATAAGTGATCTACCGGCTGATTTACCACAGTGGGGGGCATCCCAACTCCCCCTATCTCTCTACATTGTGACTTACAAGTTGTGATTTGCATAGCAAACAACAATTCCTATAATATGAATAAGATACACATTCGGATTAGACATGCATCTGTGAGACAATTGATCACAAATGGAGCACTCATCTTAGAGTATGTGAGAACAGAGAGGAACATTGCAGATCCTTTGACTAAGGGACTAAAAAGAAGATCAGTTCTTGACACATCGAAGGGAATCAGACTGAAACCCGTGAGATGAGGAATTCTTGGTGGATCCACTTTGTGGTCAAATGAAGCCTTGAAGAGACTAATATGATGTTAAACTACATCACATTTCTATGACAAGTGTATTTTAAAGAATGAGCATTAGCTATTAATGAACGCATTGCCCATGATATGGGTGGTCCTTTAAGACAGACTTGATGAGCTCACCACAAATTTGATGAAGTCACCTACATGAGTGTGTAGGGTTAGTCTCCTTTGAAAGTATTCTGTTAATTTTTCTAGAGCACTCTTTAGCATCCCATCCCAAGGAAGAATTGGCTATCTTTTGAGAAATTATTGAGGAATCAATACGATTTTAGGTAAGAAGTATGTTGTTGAGAACAATACTTAAATGAAAGAATTTCATATGTGTTCACTCTTTTCGTGAAATGATTACTTAATTTTACTATGTGTTGGTTCAAGTCGTAAAACACCTACACTTAAGCTTTAAATCTTACATATGTTTAGAACTTGTTTTAAACCATGTTTTTTTAAAATGATATCTGTTTTGTGAGGATTGTGAGTGAATAATAAGTTTCAAAATAGAGAAAAATGGATTTGGCATCAATTCCCATCCCACATTGAAATGGGAGAGTATATAAAGAGGGTATTTTATTAAAGGGTTGATTTAGAAAGGAGCCCTCTCGCGCGCAACGTTGCCGTCGTCCGTCTGTTCCGAATTCGGTCTGTGTTCGTGGCACGTGCACGGTGTGGATGGGTCCTACTTTTTACGAGTCATAATAATTTTGGGCATAAGGAGTCTCCGAACGTAAATTAATTGCTCGTCAGATTCTTCCGATTTATTTTAAATTTGAATTTTAAAATTGGTTTGACTCTTTCAATTTCTATTTGTAATAACACCTTAATATCAGCCCGATACGGATCCTCTGGTCCATTTTGATAGTCGATTTTGGTGGTCCATTTTTTTGTATTGGTCCTTAATTTTAAAATATCAAATATAAATACAAAAACTTTTTATTAAGTGTTCAATGGACCAATAGGAAACAATGGACCATCAAAATGGACCACCGATATGGACTAGAGGATCCCTACCGATATCAGCCACTCCAACATTTTTTGAATGGATTTAGTGCTCTTTAATTATTTAAAGTTCAGACTTCATCTGTTATCTAAAACATAGAAAAACGAGTCTTCTTCTTCCTTTCAAAAACCGCTTTCGTTCTAAGCACACCTACTGATTCCTTTCCTTCGTTGGCGAGAGCCCGCGATTGGAAGACGTTGTGGTAACCTTGAGGGACAACACCTATCTGATTGAGCTCCGATGGTCAGCGCGAATTCACTTCTAATGCAGTGGCTTCCTTACCGCAGCAAATCGAATTTTCGTTCGAGTTTTCAAAGGTTTTCAAATTACCCTACATACAATCTGATTTCACACCAACACTTTAGCCCAAAATAACTACCTAATGTTTTTTCCAACGATAAAAGCAATTTAAACTATTCCAATTTAGATTAATGTAAGGTCGTTTATCGGACATAAATTTCCCAATCATAATCCCCGAGATATTTGTTGCTTACCTGCTTTGTAACTAGTCAATCCTCACATTTGATGTATGTTTTCTTTCTATTTTTCTTCGAATTAGGCAAGATATGCGAGTTTATCCAAAGTGGATTACAAACTTAGCATAAGAGAGTTGTGATAGTTACCATTACGAACCATCTTGTTGTAAACATCTGGTACCGCAGATCCATTAGTATGGAAAGTATAGTTTATCCAATTGATACTTGTATTTTCATCAAGTAATATATCAACTGTCTTATTTGCTTCTCTGGAAGAATGTGATCTATGATGTGACTATGAGAATCGTGATTTTTGAAGAAGTCCTAAAGAAATGGTTCGAAACTTGGAAGGTGTCAAAACCGAATAATATGTGTCATCGACACCTTCTCAGTATTCTGACCATACCTGAAGCTACGAAAGTCCAATGGAGGCCCATGAGTAGTCATTGGAAGATGAAAAAATATCAACAACGTTAGTGTGAATGGTTCCCATGAAATCAAGGCTAATAGTCCAAAAGACTCAGATTTCGGAAGACATCCAGCTAGAGAGTCACATTCATTCAAAATTAGGAAGTGAAGAGCCTTGACTTTAAGGTTGGTTGTGACTTTTAATTTTCTTATGTATTATTAAAAAAATCTACACCTAAATAACTCCTAGATGGCTTGAAGAGCCTAGCCATTTAGTGTGTGGAAAGTGAAGAGTCTAGGATGAATGTTGCTTTTTCTTTTGAATTTCGTGGTTGAATTTCTGCAGCTATATAAGGGTTGCCCATGGTATTGTACAAGGGTAGAGAGAGAGAGAGAGAGAATTGGGAGCTTAAAGCTTGTTTTTGTTTTTATCTTAAGAGTTATCTTCTTTGTTGAATATTTTTTTTCCTGATTTGCTTGTGGGTAATATGGAGCGTTGATCGAATCATTTCGGACGAGTCATATCTCGGATTGTTTGATCTTGTTTAAGGCATAAGTGGTGAGTGTTATCCAGAAGTTCCTTGTTCACTAATCCCTTCACCTCCACCAAAATCGCAACCACCATCTTTTTCCACCAAAATAGCCTTCTTCAAAGCATCGTTAGCAAAATCCTGGGTCGAAATCACATCATTTTTATGATGTAACTATGGGAATCATGCTTTTTGAAGAAGTCCGGAAGAAATGGTTCGAAACTTGGAAGATGTCAAAACCGAATAATTTGTCTCGTCGACACCTTCTCGGTATTCTAATCATATCCGGAGCTACGAAAGTCCAATGGAGGCCCATGAGTAATCATTGAAAAGACAAAGAAAGTATCTACAACATTAGTGTGATTGTTTTCCGTGAAATGAAGGAAAATAGTCCAAAAGACTCAGATTTTGGAAGACATCCAGTTAGAGAGTCACATTCATTCAAACCTAGATACCCTCAATCAGATGGACAGACAGAATCCAGTAACAAGATGTTCATCAACAACCTAAAAAAGAGACTAAAAGGAGCCAAAGGAAAATGGGCCGACGAATTGCCCTACGTCCTATGGTCGGATCGCACCCCGCCAAAGAACGCTACATGACAATCCCCCTTTCTCACTCGTCAATGGGTGTGAAGCAGTCATCCCAGTTGAAGTACTGCTTCCAACTACTCGACATGGACTCCAAAACTTTGACATAAATGACGACGCCTTGTCTCACAATGTCGACTCCATAGACGAACTCAGAGAAAAAGCAAGACTAAGAATGGTCCGATACCAACAACAAGTGGGTAGAAGCTACAACAAGAATGTACAAGTCAAGGTCTTCAAAGTAGGTGACTGGGTCGCGAGAAAGACTTTCCAAAACACCAAAGATCCCAGAGACGGTAAACTGGCCCACCAATGGAAAGGAGTCAAAGGACCTTATTCAATCGTTGATGTCGTAAGACAAGGAGCATATAGATTTGAAGATGTCGGAGGTCGAGCCATCCCTCGAAATTGGAATGCAACCCATCTCAAACAGTATCATTTCTAAACTCTCTCATTTACTTTACGTTCAATAAGATGATCACTTCATTAATTATGCATTTGTAAACTCTCGTCTATCTTACGTTCAATAAGATGAGCATGTCATCAATTATGCAGTTTTATTCAAAGTATGTTGACCTAGACATCAGAGGGTCGTAGGGTCCTAACCTGACAATCACCCCTAGCGACGTGTATTCTTCTTTATGAATTTCATATACTAATAAAGGCATGCGCAAAATAAGTGGATCCACTCACGATACATTTGAGCTTACATGGAACACGATCGATCGGAACACGAAGGATCGATTTCGCACTTACAGGCACGTCGTACCCCGTTTGCCTTATGTTTGCAATAAGGTCCAACTGTCTTACACTACGCAAAGACGGTTTTCTTAAATATATTTCGGACTTACGTCAGGACTTAACTCATGGAATCTTACATTACAACCCCCCCCCCTTTCCTTCGACGGACGCACAAGGGACCGACGGATAAAGGCACGTCGTACCCTACCTGCCTTGTATACACCACAAGGTATACAATTCACCGATCTGAATCACAAGCATATGATGCACATTATTGACAAAGATGGTCTGAAATTAGCAGGCCCCCTCTTCCTCTGACGAATATACGGAGGATTGGACATAATAGGCACGTCGTACCCTGCCATCCTTGTATAAATCACAAGGTATGACCAATACAAAGAAAATCAATACATCAGTAAACATAACGACAATCTCTAAAGGAGCATGTCTTATTATACAGGACACCTGTTTATCCTTACGACAAAAGCGGAGAATACAAGAAGCAAAAGAAAGCCACACATATATTGATAGATAAAGACCGACGCAGTGGTCAATGTCATTGTCATCCTACATTAACCGCGACCCGCGATGGTAGACGGGTCGCCAAAATCGTTGTCAAATCCTACACACACTACGACCCACGATGGTGGACGGGTCGCCAAAACAACAAAGTATTCACCTTCAGATATTGAAGGATTTTGATCACAACAAAGCAGGACAAAAGAAGAACAGAAAATCCGGCTTGGTCACCCCCGACGTCATCAACATCGACGTCCTGATTGGTCTCCTCTGTCTGAGCAGTGTCCCCCATGACTTTGGTTCGAACGGAGCTCGTTTCAGTATCGTCGTCTTTGACGTCTCTGACCAAACCAGGATCCTGCAACTACTCGGCATGAGGGCATCCATCTGGAAACTCTGTTTTGAGAGCAACACAAGCCTCGTCAAGATCCCAAGTAAGATGTTGACCCTTGTTGTACTCTTCCATTATCTTCTTCCGAGACTTAGCGCCAAAGTAGAGACCGACGACCATGGCGACAGATCCACACTCCTTCTTTTCCTTGCTCAACAAAGCGTCAAGTTCATTGATCTGACCTTCATGGGTCTTGACTTCCTCTTGAGATGATAGATACTTGTCCTCCGTCGTCTTCAGCAGCTTGTTCAGATCTTTGACCTTGCCCTCAGCGATGGCCGCTCGATGTCGAAGGCTGGCAAGCAACATGATGACTCTGCCCTGTCCCGAACGAAGATGTTGCAGTGCATGTAAAGAGAAAATAGTTAATCAGTTGACGCATCCAAGAATACACGCACAACGGAACGTAAGACCACTTACCATCCACAAGCTCTCACAAGCAAAACTCAGGTTGTTGATACGTTCCACTTTGTATAGCGTAACTAGGGATTATTACATTGTTTTGGAAGTGTTTTCATATGATTCTAGAGATATTGTTATGTTATGAGACACTTGTGAAGAAATGAAGAATTAAGAGATTTGAAGTGAAGACTTGAAGAGTTGAAGACATTCGAAGTAAGGCTACTGGAGCGGAACCGCGATCGCCATCCCAGCTGGCGATCGCCATGTCACAACAGAAGAGAAGAGTCAGAAGTGATGCCGACCGCGATCGACATGGTCAAGTTGGCGATCTCCATGGAGCAGCACATGCTACGACAAGTTAGGATATGAAGATGGTGATCGCCATATCTGGGTAGCGATCGCCATGACGTGCTGAAGGCATATTTCCGGATTTTCCTTATTTTATTATTTTCGTTTGAAGACTTTTTCCTTGTTTATTTCGGTATTATTTTAGGGTTAGACTCTATTTAAGAACACTAATTTATTTCTATTGTTGGAATCATCCTTTCCATCTACAACTCTTAGTCTTGCAACCATGAGCAGGAACTAATTCCATTGTTTTGCCTATCGGTTAAAGCCTTCGGTTATTAAGTTGTGAGATTTATTACTCTTGTTCTTTTGCTTTGGGTTTGAATTGATTCTCTTGCTTTTATCCATATGATTTCTATTTAGTTTTGCTAGATTGGCCACCTAGTTAGATTGATAGTTTTCTATTGCTAGACTAGGAATAGACGGTGGAATTCCCTGTCATAGTAGCACTCATATTTGCATGATCTGGTAGTTGATTGCTTATATGAAGGAGAATTGATTGCATGTTAATACTTGACGGTTGTAAGTTATTGCATGCATCCTTATGATTCTTGTGCTCTTTCCTGCTATTTGATTTAACCTTGAGAGGTTTCCTTGGTTATTGAATGGTAAGTATTATCAGGACCGGTTGGTCTGCTGATATACTAAAGATTGTTATAGGAACATTCACTATGATTGAAAAGAGCTTGAGATAATCTATGATCAACTTGATTGACTGTTGTGTGGATACTTGCTAGGTGAAATCGCTTCGTATAATATCCTCAACCCATCGTTTCTCTGCTTGCTACTTGTTACTCATGTGTCCTTATATAATCAACCCCCCCCCCTTTGGTTACTTGTTACTTGTTCGTTAGTTGATACTTCACTTGACTGCATTGATTTGATGTTTTGATTCCCTTGGGTTCGACCTCTACTTACTTGCTATACTCTAGTTAGTTTTTAGGGTTTCTTTGATTTAGCAATCACGACATTTGCTCTATCAAATTTGGCGTCGTTGCCGGGGAATTGAATTATTCTATTTATGTGCTAATTGTGAAATTATCAACTGTTTGGTGTGAACCTTTATGGTTCAGACGCGTGCTACTGATTCATCTCTTGTTTCTTTGGAGCCAGAGATTGAAAGGACGTTCCGTCGGAGCCGAAGTGCAGCTCTGAACCAAGACGTCGACGAGATGGGTGGACATGGACCACCATTGCCTACTATGAGGCAACTCACCGCCCTGGACTTAGATCAACAACATTTGGCAGTGAGGTTTCCTGAGATTGCTGAAGGTGTGAATTCTGAGTTAAAAGTTGGTTTGATTCATGAGCTACCACACTTCCATGGCTTAGCAGGAGAAGATCCCAATAAACACTTGGCTCAATTTCATGCCATATGTTCTAGTATGAAGCCAAGGGGTGTTACTGAGGAGCAAGTCATGTTGAGAGCTTTTGGATTTACATTGAAAGATGTTGCGAATGATTGGCTCTATTATCAAGCCCCAGGGAGTATTAATACATGGGCTAAGATGAAGAAGGTTTTCTTGGATAAGTACTTCCCAGCCACCAAACTGAGCAGCTTGAAAAAGGACATCATTACCATTCAACAACATTCAACTGAGAATCTATATGAGTACTATATATGAGAGATTCAAGAAGTTGTGCTCAAGCTGTCCATTCCATAGTTACACTGAACCAAGATCTTCTTATGTACTTGTTTAGTGGCTTGATTGATGAGGATCGTAGAATTGTGAACGCATCCTGTGGAGGTAATTTTTTGAAAATGATTATACCTCAGGCTACTGAAATGTTTGAAGAGTTGGCTGAGAGTTCAAGGCAGTTCGGTAATAGACATGGCTCCCACTCAGTGAAATCAATTGATTCAGATAGAATACAGACTGATATGAATGAGTTGAAAGAAATGGTAAAGCTTTTGATGCTGAAAAGTGACACTCAACATGAAGTAAAAGCCATTCATGAGCCAAATGCTGAGGTAAACGCTGCTGGTGGATGGCAACCAAGGCCAATGTATGATCCTCATGTGAATAATTACCATCAACTTAGACCTCAGAATTCTATGACTGCTGAAGAGATGATAAAGTCCTTAGCTCAGACGGTGATGCAACAAAGCGCTGAGACGAAATCAAGCAACCAAAATCTTGAAAATCAGATAGGATAGATTACTGAAGTTGTGAGTAAATTAGAGGCCAAGGACTCGGTAAGAAATTCGAGAGAGAATGTCAGTGCAATATTCCTAAGGAGCGGAAAAATGTGGAATGACAATCTCGTGCTAAAACCGCGATCACCATCCCCATATGGCGATCGCTGTGCTGTTCTTGAGGATGTCGGAGTCTCTGCATCGCGACCGCGATCGCCATCACCAGATGGTGATCGCCATATGTTGCCAAATCAAACTGAGGGTTCTGCATTGAAACCGCGATAACCATATTATGGTGGCGATCGCGTGAAGGCGACTGAGTTCAAAGATGATTATGTTCGCCCAAATTTCCCTCCTCTGTTCTCACAGAAGCTTGTTGCTCCCTTCCCCGAGGCATTGAAGGATACTCGAAGACCGGAGAATGACAAGGAGATCTTCAAAACTTTTAGTAGGTGTGAGGTAAACATTCCTTTGCTCAAGCTTGTTAAGAGTATTCCTAGATTTGCTAAGTTTTTGAAAGAAGTTTGCACTATAAAAAGGAATCAAAAACTGAAGGAAAAGCAAAAAGTGAAAGTGAGTGAACAAGTTTCTGCTGTGTTTCAAAGGCGTATGCCTAAAAAGTGTGGTGATCCTGGCATGTTTAGTATTCCATGTGTTATTGGTGATATGAAATTTGAGAAAGCCATGCTTGATTTAGGTGCTTCGATTAATGTTTTGCCCTATTCCTTGTATAAATCACTAGGATTAGGACCTTTGCATGAAACAGGAACTTTTATTCAACTCATTGATAGATCTATTGTGTACCCGAAAGGGGTTGTTGAGGATGTACTTGTTATGGTTGGTGATCTGATTTTTCCTGCTGATTTCTTTGTGTTGGATATGGAGCATCATAATAAAGTTACACCTATACTTCTAGGTAGACCTTTCATGAAAACAGCACAAACGAAAAATTTATGTGAATAGTGAGACTCTCTCTATGGAATTTGATGGGGATAAGATGGAATATAATATATATGACATGGATCCCATTGATAAGAGTTCTCTATGTGCTATTGATGTGATTGCAACCTGTTTTAGAGAATGTGTTAGGAGACCCACAAGTAGATATTGTTTTGTCTACTAACATGCAGTAGTTTCAGGCTAAGCTAAGTCCTCTCCACATCCTTTGGGCAATCGCCCCGCATTACTGACCTCGCCAGGCGAGATACCATTGGTTTCTAGTGTGCAGGCACCTGATATTGAGCTGAAACAGCCGCCTAATATAATCAAGGATGAGAAGGAAACAACTTTCATTGCTAAGGACAAGGTGGTTAAAATCAATGGGACAAGGTTCAAGGCATTCAATGAGTGGTTTAGGAGAGAATTCAGACAAGAGACAGTTTTCACAAAGCTGAATGGCGTTAGTTAAATCTCTTGAGTTTCATGTCGAGCCACGACATAAAATAAGGCGCTACTCGGGAGGCAACCCGAGGTTTGAGATTGTTTTCTTTTATTTTGTGTGTTTGTTCGGTTTAATTTTATTTTTAGTATTTTTATGTACAGGAGGAAAGCACCGAAGCTCAGGGTCAGCTACAGTCCGTAGCCAATCCCGTTGTAAGTCTTCTCTTCCAAAAAAAAAGAGTGCAGAAAAAAACGAGAGAAAAGAAAGTAAGGAAGTTGTTTGTATTTCATCAAGTGTTCTTTTCATCGTTTCATCATTCCTATCATCTATGGATCTACATTTGTTGGAGTTCGGCTTGTTGGTGACCATGTTCTTTGCAAGGAGTTGATTTTGGGTCACCATCTACATTAGAGGTATTTCTTCATTCTTTTGTCTTGGATGAGCTTTGCATTATTGGATCATCTTTGGTGCTCATCGAGTCTCTCATTCTACCACACCTTTTGTTTCATTAGAGGAAGGTCATCCGACCTTGTATGTGAGTATTCTTTCTCCTTCCCTGGGTTCGTTATTATGTCTTCCATTTCATTAAGGACAATGCAATGTTTAAGTATGAGGGAGGAGAATGTATTCACATGTCTTTATTTGGGTGTTGGTTGTATCTGCATGAATTTATTGAGTAAATTGTTTGAAAAAGCCAAAAATATTGTGAAAAGGCATACAAAATCCTTGGATAGCAAGTTCTATGCAATAAGAAGGTGGCTTGGCCGACACTAGGTTGAGGCAACAATAAGTCTGGAGTGATGTGAGTTTGTGAGCGTGGAACAATTGATAGTTTTCAATTGCTAGACTAGGAATAGACGGTGGAATTCCCTGTCACAGAACCTTGAGAGGTTTCCTTGGTTGTTGAATGGTAAGTATTATCAGGACCGGTTGGTCTGCTGATATACTAAAGATTGGAATAGGAACATTTACTATGATTGATAAGAACTTGAGATAATCTATGATCAACTTGATTGACTGTTGTGTGGATACTTGCTAGGTGAAATCCCTTCGTATAATATCCTCAACCCATTGTTTCTCTGCTTGCTACTTGTTACTCGTGTGTCCTTATATAATCAAAAATCCCTCTTTGGTTACTTGTTACTTCTTCGTTAGTTGATACTTCACTTGACTGCATTGATTTGGTGTTTTGATTCCCTTGGTGATGTACGTACGCTGGAGCGTCTCCCAGAATAACCCATGATGCGATCCTGTCGCCAAGCTGAAGGCCGAAGAGACGACAAGAGGCGGTGCTATCGAAGATGGGATGGAACTAGGGCAGAGTGGCCTGGATGGCTCGGGCGTCCAATTGAGAAGATATTTGGTCAGAGTATACTTCTTCGGCCTATCTTGACTGTGTCCAAAGTAGAAGCCCAACAGAGGCTCAATGACCAAGATATGGCTGCTGCAAGATCCTAATTTGTTTCTGTTCGTTTGGGCAAACGGAAGATCGGATTAAGCTCTCCTTTGGATATGTTTCAGTACTTGGACTTACCTTCATTGTGTCTAAATTTGACGCCCATTCGAGATTGGACGAGGCCGCCATGATCAGAACAAGATTTGAGATTTTAGGGCTTTTCTAGGGTTTCCTTCTTTGGTAATCAAGCATTTCGGAAAGGCTATTTAATGTGTGTTTTTCTAGGGTTTTAGGTAGACTTTGAAAAATTGAGAATTACTCTTCCTTTTAGGTTTTGACGTTGCTTGGTTTGATATTGAATTGCAAGAAGTCAACGCTTGGTTTGATATTGGCCTGAGTTTCATATTGAATTGCAAGAAGTCAACGCTTGGTTTGATATTGGCATGTGAGATCGATCTGTTGTTTACACATATTTCGACCTCCAAACCTTGAAAGAACCCTAGGTGGATTCTTTGGGTTAATTCGAGTCTAGTGAGTCTTTCTAGATTGACGGCTGAGTCAAGAAAGACGTCACTTGCTTATCGTGTCCGAGTCAAGCTAGTCTACCTAGATCGACGACTGAGTCAAGGTAGATAACACTTGTCGAAGACCAAGATTCGATCGATCGTCTGTCACAACGATCTCTCGAAGCCGCCTTGACATCAGATTCACCCAACCGTCTGCCGCCGTCGACCACAATCGCCGCCACCGTCGACTTCAACCCCCATCGTCCATCCAAATCCTAGCAGATCCACGATCTTAATCCCACCCTGTGTCATCACTTGGGTTCGACCTCTACTTACTTGTTATACTCTAGTTAGTTTTTAGGGTTTCTTTGATTTAGCAACCAAGACATTTGCTCTATCAGTTGTCCTGGGGGCTTAGTAGATCGATGTCGTATGGAATAGGGATGTCAGTCAATTCAGTGGGCCCTGGCATCTTCTTTCTTGGAAGGACTTCTTGAGACGGGTCAATGAAGTCTTCTATCTTCCTCTTGCCGCTGGTCTTAGGCATTAGAGGGAGGGAATTCGACGCATACGCCTTTACTTTGCCCTTGGTCGCCATCAAGCTTTTGAGCGACAATCTCGCACCAAACCTTTCAGCACGGGTACTGTTTGATGTACAAGCCATAACAACATGGCTTGACGGTGATTAAAACCACAACATACGAACTTGTTTGACATACATTGATAATACGTAAAAAACACTTACACTTGGAAGACGATGAGGTAGGAGCCATGATATCTAAGGGAATGGGAGAAACGATAGTCGAAGTCATGAAATCCCTGTGAGATCTTGGGACGGCTAAGGGATGCAAAAAACGAAAAGTAAGAAGTTAAAAACGAAAAGTAAGCAAGAAGTTAAAAACGACATTAAAAGAACGAAAATCGGGAAGGTACGAACCTTGACGCAACCACTCTCTCCTCAAGAACCGACCGTCCTCCCCCACACCTAAAGACGAGACTTTGGCGAAAAAGAAACGTCTTTTCCAATCTTTGTCGTTAGGGCTCATGTACAAAGCAAGGGCTTTGCGGACGGATCTTGTTCGAAAGTTGTACATGCTGGATTTCAGCGTCACAGGGTAGTGGCTGTAGTCGAAGGCTGAGAAGTCAAACTCGAAACCCGGATACCTCTTGTTCAGAAGTCTAAGATCGGTGTCAAAAGAGAGCAATGAAGAGAGGAAGAAAGAGAAGAGGGTTTTACCTTGAAAATTTATGTCAAAAGAGAGCAATGATGCCTTTGTCTGACACATCGCGTCAAATCAAGGGATCAGATGGTATCCACGTGTAGGATGGAGATGGAAGAAAAGAAACCGTCATTTTCTTGCACAACCCACGCTTTCTTTTGGGGCAAATTGTTGGGCCGAGATTCATCCCACGGTTCATGGACATGACCAAGGCCTGTAAGTGAAGTTGATCTGGAGAAAAGAGGTCGTTGGAAGGAGAATCTAATCGAGGCGACGTGGACGCCAACGACATCCGAGATTTTCGAAACCGTCTCAACGGTTGAATACTGATTGAATTTAGGGTTTGGGATTCATATATACATTGAGATCGGTTATTTATTAGGGTTACGTTTTAACCACGTATTGATAACTCAACTAAGCTTCATTCGAGAGGTCATCTTTGTAATCACAATCACCGAATATAATGAAGAATTCGTGTTTGGTTCCTTCCGCAATCATCTTGTTCAAATATCGCCAATCTAGCTAAGCGTGTTCTTTATTCGATCTTTCATTGTCATTCTATTTTGATTGTCTGAGACGTCGTAGTATTTCTCTATTTTGACTGATTAACTCCACTTTTAAGGCAATTTGATTCTTAGTGTTTTGGGCAAATAATCACAATGGACTAAATCGCCTTAGGATGAGGTCAATCAATCGAGACAAGACTAAAAACTAGGACGTCCTAGACAATTTAACCAGATAATGATGAGACGAGAGTAGGATGAGTTGAACTAGACTAATAAGGATTACAAATAGATGATGGGTCGTAGGATTAACACTTCCGTCGGTCGGATATCCTCAGGGACCTCGATATGACATAAGCGATTACAGTGGTTGTAAAGATTACAATGAGATAAGTGATTTCGTGGAGTGTGTGTTGGATGTGGTTCTGTATATTTTGAGGCTTCTCCCAAAGTCTTATTTATACTTGGATCAACCTTCCTAGAATGACCTTGATTTGCTCATAAATGCTCTTGATTCCGTCTTTAATGCTCTTGAATGTGCTTGATTCTCTCTTGATTTGTGCTTGATTCTCTCTTTAATGCCTTTGGCTTTCCCTTTGATTGTTGATATAATGCTGATAGCAATGAATGGAGAGATACCAGGCGAGATTTCCGGCGATCTTGGTGGGATTTGATCATTTAAGTTTTCCGGGCGTCCGTCTCGACTTAGGACCATGTGGACTATGGTCGTCTCGACTTAGGACCAAATGGACTATGGTCGTCCTGACTTAGGACCAAATGGACCAGTGAAATCTGGGCCCAACAATTGCCCCAAATTCATCTTAGTCATTGTTGCAAGGCGATGGATGAGATGAATTTTCAAATCTTCGTGGACGACGTCGCCTGGTGATTGAAATTGTATGTGTTGTCTAGTTGTGAGACGTTTGGTGAGTTGTGTGTAAGTTATAGCCATGCAAGGCGTTTAACTTTGTAAGTATGTGTTGTGCAACATTGTTTTGTAGTTAGGTACCGTATTTAGGGTTTGTCACCCGTATCGTGCGTTTGTCATGACGTGTTCATCTAGGGGAGAAAGCAAGTTGTTTTTTGCGTAGATGTAGGTAGGGTGTCACCCGTACCGTATGTATTGTTTAAGGCAAGCGGTGTGCCGTTTTGTTCGATCCCCTGTGTCCGGTCGACCGTGTATGTTAGCGCTTTGATGTAGACCGAGGAGGAAAGCAGTTTGTTTGCTGCGTATTTGTAAGGTTGTTTCCATTGTGTAAGATGGTAAAACCGTATGTCATCTCCTCGTGTACCGCTCGATCGTGTAATGTAATGTAAAGGGTCGTCACCCGTGTATATGTAAATGTAACGTGACATGTCAAGTCGATTTGTTGGCGTGTGTCCACCGTGAGGCCATGTTGTGATGGCTTTGTGTGCGTCAAACTGTGAAGAATCTTCATGTACCTCGTAAGACAAAAAAGACATGACAAGACTGGTGCTCGTCTTTTTCGTTAGTCCTCCAATTGTCACATTAGTAAGACTTTGCAAGACCATATATTATATTTAGAAATGACACTCATGTGATTGTAGGTTGACATGTAGAGGTGAATTATTTTGTAATTCAGAAAGCATAATTCATGTAACGAGTGCAAGTAATAAAAAACGGTAAGATGTAATGAATTACTTAGAAATGATATGGATGAAACCTATTGCCCCTTCGATGACGGGTTGTCCTTTCATGGCCATCTTCATCGTGCTCCGAAAATTCTGTCTCAGCTTGCATATCTTCTTCGAGTCGGACTTGAGCCATTGCCTTAGCTTGAGCATCTTCAAAGGTCTTGCATGGATACATTATCAAGTCTTTGTAGAGATCGCTTCTTTCGTAGAGCCCTCGACGCAACGCTTCTATAGAAGTTAATACGTCACAGTCAAGGATCCCAACTTTCTCCCGATTGAATCGGTTCAAGTAGTCCCTTAATGTTTCATCTTGCCCATGTATGATCCGATATAGGTCACTCGACTGTCTCTTCAGTTTGCGACTACTGACGAATTGGTTTTTAAATGAATCAACTAATTCGGCAAAAGAGGCGATAGATCCTCTTGGCAGATGCATGAGCCATGTGAGGGCGGGCCCAGAAAATGATGTCCCAAAACTCTTGCACATAACCGCCTCTCGGCTTTCACGGGGTACTGAGATAGCCATAATCTTGTGCTTGTAAAGGGCGACGTGATCGTCTGGGTCGCTGGTACCGTCGTAACTAACCATGTTTGGTAAGTGGAATTTTTTGGGGATCTCTGCCCGAGCGATTTCCTCGACGAACGGCGAATCCTCGAATCCGTCCAGGGCTTCTTTCTCGATAGGACGAGGTACGCCTGGGATCCGAGAAATTTGTCCATCCAAAGCCTTGAGACGCTCGTTGAGACCTTGGTCTATGAGCATCCGAATGTTGTTGCTTGGTGGGACCTGCATTTCAGCGATAGATGTCCTACTGTCGGCCGCGGGAGTCATGTCCACGTCCCCCATATTGAGCCGGGTTTGGACGTCAGAGATGTTTGCGGTCCTTCTAGTCCTTACCACATTGGACCTCGACGACTGTACCTGCGCTCTAAGAGATAAATCACTCATTAGTTTACCATTAGATGCGGATAATGCTTCATAGCGTTGGTGTTGATCGAGCATCTCCTGACGGAGTGTTTCCAAGGACTGGTACATCTGTCGCATCTCCTCTCGGGTTGACTGGGAGATTTCCTCAGGGACAAGGTTGTCGTTGGACTTTGTCACCAGATCATCCTCAGTTTGGCCAGGTGTCTCTACGATCGGAATGCTTTCGGGATTGGGAACCATAGGAGCCAAACCTTGAGCGAGAATCTCAGGGATCTCATTCACCATCTTGATTTGATTGTCGAATGACTTAGCTAAGACCTTGAAATCGATCGACTGCCCCACGGTGGGCACCAAATTGTTTTGGGCAAATAATCACAATGGACTAAATCGCCTTAGGATGAGGTCAATCAATCGAGACAAGACTGAAAACCAGGACGTCCTAGACAATTTAACCAGATAATGATGAGACGAGAGTAGGATGAGTTGAACTAGACTAATAAGGATTACAAATAGATGATGGGTCGTAGGATTAACACTTCCGTCGGTCGGATATCCTCAGGGACCTCGATATGACATAAGCGATTACAGTGGTTGTAAAGATTACAATGAGATAAGTGATTTCATGGAGTGTGTGTTGGATGTGGTTCTGTATATTTTGAGGCTTCTCTCAAAGTCTTATTTATACTTGGATCAACCTTCCTAGAATGACCTTGATTTGCTCATAAATGCTCTTGATTCCGTCTTTAATGCTCTTGAATGTGCTTGATTCTCTCTTGATTTGTGTTTGATTCTCTCTTAAATGCCTTTGACTTTCCCTTTGATTGTTGATATAATGCCGATAGCAATGAATGGAGAGATATCAGGCGAGATTTCCGGCGATCTTGGTGGGATTTGATCATTTAAGTTTTCTGGGCGTCCGTCTCGACTTAGGACCAAGTGGACTATGGTCGTCTCGACTTAGGACCAAATGGACTATGGTCGTCCTGACTTAGGACCAAATTGACCAGTGAAATCTGGGCCCAACACTTAGATATTATTTACCCAAAACAATTAGCAAGATCTCGGGTTGAAATCACATCAATCTAACCCTAACAAATGTTATTATTAAAATTTAAAAAGTTACTTGGAAAATACAAACAACTATGCAACATATCTATACATTGCTCTAATTCCTTTTAAAAAAATTTAGAATATACATGATCCGTCTCTCATGAATAAAATAACAATGACTTGCACCAACTGTTCACATAGAATATACATACTTTCAATTATAATTATTATTTGAATTTTAACATTAGTATCTATATCTATATAAAAATTCATGAGTTTGAGAAAGTAATGGTAATCGGTACCGAGCCATGCATTAATTTACCGGGCCTAAATGGATTAATGGGCTAAATTTGGGTTTTGATTTTCTTTTCAACCCTAGGCTTTATGCTTTTTTCCGATTGTTATTCGATGTATTATCTCCCGTTATTCATATCGTCATCATCACTCCCTCTCCAAAACTTGGGAATTTCTGTCTATTTTTTTTATATAAGGAAAGCGTTTAGGGGATACAGTTAGCGATTTATTGTACGCCCTAGAGCATCACGACGGATGAGATCACGGAGATCTGGATGGGATTCGAAATTGGGTGATTGTGAAAGGTGATGTAGTTTGGCCAGAAGGTCCGCCACACCATTAATCTCCCGGAACACATGGGAGTTTCTGTCTATGGCGTCGCTTCAGTTGTGACAATTTAATTTCCATGCTCTACATCTCCTTTCGCCTTTAATTATATGTTTGTATGAATGCAGAAAAGTAAAGGCAATTTGTACTGAATTAATGTAGAAACCTATACTCATACCCATTACAACAGTCGTTCTCTTTCCATCTCCACCAGCGTTCTCTCCTTCCTCCTCCATAACCTAATCTTTCTATCTATTCTCTCCATTCTGGTCTCCGACCTATAAATTCAAGCTATGCGCCAATCCGATTGGTTGCCCACGGACGAATAAGACCACCATCGGTTCACTACTCCTCCGGCGCCGATGGCGAGCAACCCACGACCCCGCCATGACTCTGCACCAGAAGCTTGACATCGTTCGACTTCTTGTGCACCTCAGTGTAAACATCATCGAGTTGGACTTGGAGGTAAGGGTGCTCCACCTTTCAATATATATTAGAAACCTACCACTAATTATGAAGCTTTTGTAAATAGATATCCTCTGGTTGATTGTCATTTGGCTGTTAATTCTTCAAGACATGGAATATTAGGAGCTTTTATCTAATTGAGAGTGATCGAACAGATACTCATCGAGTTTTGAAGATCAATTCCTCCTCTGTTTTGAAACTCGAGCAGTGCATCTTGATTGTTCCCGTCGACAGCTGCTACTTCCGGAATAAGCGAAGAATAAGCAAAGAGTAGGTGTTTAAGGATGAGGAAACTCAAGTTTCATGAGCAGAAGCTCCTAAAGAAGACCAATTTTCAGGAATATAAGAGAGAAGGTGGCCACCGCGAAGCTACTGTTATGGGACGCTACCATGTCACCGACCGTGACGATTACAAAAAGTAGTCCACCACATGCAGGATGGTGCAGAAGCAAGTGAACTTAGATTTTCATAACTCCTGATGGTTTTTAGCAACACCCCAAAGACCCCTTCCGAATTGACATGACCGACAAGCTCTTACAAAACCTGTAAGCTGCTCATTCTTCCACTTTTTCATCTTGATTCGTAGTTTGTCTCAGCTTACCCTGGTTTTGTAATGGCTTTTTGAATTAGTTGGGTTGTAAATATTATTATAGAGTTTAGATTGTCCTAACTCCTGATGGTTTTTGGCAACACCTCATATTCGAACATAACTTATGTGTTCTGATTTATACTGGATGTATAAATAGGAGGGGAATTATTTGGAATTGAATTAGCGCTTTAAATTGTTGCTTTTGATATTGCATAGATGTTCTTGGGTTGTGAAAGAATACGGTGTCAGAATTGAAGTCTTACAAAACCATCATGAGGATAAGATAAAACGTGAGGATTGGAGTCACAATATAGAAATGAATAGGTTCTTTCACTTAATATACTTCTCTTTTGTTCGCTATTTTGAGCTTAACTTTGTACATCCTATCTAGATTGATCTTGAGTGATTCCAGAATGCACGAGATAGCATGGATGTACTTGAATAATTTGAACTTATATTTTCCTTCGTGATATGGAGCATTAGATCCAGTATTCTAGAAAGAGCTTGAAAATATATATCTTGATTTAATTATTTTATCTGAAAGCATTTGAAGATTCTCTTTGTAAGCGTGAATTTGTATTTGGGGTGAGACAATCACAAGATGTTTTGAATTAGAGCAACTCTTCGTAAAGTTTTCAGCTTGCTGGTTCCATTGAAGATTCAATCTCTTGATTTCGCTCTTGCTAATTCATCTTGAATTATTTGTGTTTCGCTTACTGATGAGTAATTGAGTAAAGTGGATTTGATTTCTATGGATTGGATTTGAGTTCAAGGAGATGGATATCGATGGAAGTGCGCTTTGGATCTAACTGTTGTACAATTACTAGATGCGATGCTTTTCGCAACTAAGAAAACCTTTGCCATTTTTCTTGAAGTGATTTGGGGGTAGCGTTGTTTGCAGTCCGGTTGTATATGATTTCAATCTTCTGATTATTGTTTTTTAACGATGGAGGTACTTTTGTGAAGCTATAAATGGGATAACAATCCAAAACATTTGAAGTCGGGGATAAGATTGCTTCAGATTATGGTCTTAAAAGTGTTTGCAAATTTGAGGCATGCAAATATCTTGCCACATGTTGCCTTTTTGTATCTTTGGCTTTGCATTGTCTTTGTTGCATAGTTTTTTTGTTTGTGATCTATGTGAATTTTGATAAGTCAATTTTGATTATGCAATGTTGAGAAATTTATGTATTTTTGATGCTATGCTTGATTTTGTTTGAGGTCATGAGATTATGTCATTGGGAATAGGTTGAGTTATGTAACAATTTACAATGTCAAGGTATAGATGGATAAAATGGTAAGGAAGTCCATCAGGTTAATAGAGTGCATTATATTTTTGTCACTAATCGTTCCTTTTTAATCTTGATTGAGTCATTTAACAATCCTATGTGTACGTCAAGTTATATAGTTATACAAGTTCTATAGCTATACAAGTTGTGTGAATATACATAGAAACTCTCAAGCTTATCTTCTCATCTTTATTTATACATGAAAATTGGATGTCGTACTCAAGGAAGCAAATTTGATAGTGTTTCAATGGAGACTCAATGATAAACTGCTTTCAAATCCAAAAGAGTTTAATCTTGACATGGTGAAATATTGTGTAGTGAGCTTCAATATTTGCGTTGTGTATGTTCCTTTATCTTAGATGCTTTTCTAGAATGCTCATAATTTATAGGTTATGCAGTTAGTTGATGCTTCAGTATTGAAACATGAATGTATCAGGAGATCCATATTTGAAATTCAGAAGCAAACACAAAGATGGAGAACTTGGGTGATGACCGACAAACTAAGAGGAGAATACTTTTGGGAGGCCACATATACGGAGGAAGACATCAACTCATGTGAATCTATAATCAGAATGAAAAATCAACTGCTCATTGATACGCTGCACTTTGTATAGCGTAACTAGGGATTATTACATTAGTTTAGGAGTATTATCATATGTGTTTCGAGTCATTATTATGTTCTGAGTTGTTTATTAAGAAGTGAAGAAATGAAGACCAAAACCGAAGAAGAAGAGGATCAAAGATTGAAGACATTCTGCGGAGCAGCGACGATCGCCACCATCACTATGGCGATCGCCATTCTACAACAGAAGCATTACATGAGTTCGAGAGATCATGGCGATCGCCATGACTCTACGGCGATCGCCATGGGGCGACAGAGATCACGGCAGACTCTACATGAAGACCGTGATCGCCAGGCATCTATGGTGATCGCCACAACAAGGCCGAAGTCATTCCGGAATTTCCTTATTTTCCGTTGTTTGTTTTATTTCTTTTTCCTTATTTTATTATTTCGTTTAGGATATATCTTTTACCATATATTTTTAGGGTTAGTCTCTATTTAAGAACCCTAGCCTCTATCATCTTTATCATCATCTTTTCCATCAGACAATTTAGTTCTACAACCATGAGCAGGAACTAATCTCCATTGTTTTACTTAGTAGTTGAAACCTTCAGTTATTAAGTTGTGAGATTTCTAAACTCTTGTTCTTTTCCTATGGGTTTGTATTAATTCTCTTGTTCTTCATCTATTGATTTCTATTAGTTTTGCTAGCTTGATCACCTAGTTATTGATAGTTTTCTATTGCTCGACTAGGAATATACGGTGGAATTCCTTGTCATTGTAGCACTCATATCTGCATGATCTGGTAGTTGATTGCTTTTATGAAAGAGAATTGATTGCATGTTAATAGTTGACGGTTGTAAGTTATTGCATGCATCCTTATAATTCATGTGCCCTTTGCTGCTATTTCATCTAATCTTGAGAGGTTTCCCTGATTGTTGAATAGTAAGTATTATCAGGACCGGTTGGCCTGCTGATATATTAAAGATTGGAATAGGAACATTCCCTAGGATTGAATAGAACTTGAGATAAATCTATGATCAACTTGATTAACTGTTGTGTGGATACTTGCTAGGTGAAACCCTTTCGCATAATATTCTCACCCAAACTTCTTTGCTTGATACTTGTTACTTTTGTGTTCCATACAATCAACCCCCCCCCCCCCCTTGGTTACTTGTTACTTGTTTACTAGTTGATATTTCACTTGACTGCATTGATTTGGTGTTTTGATTCCCTTGGGTTCGACCTCTACTTACTTGCTATACTCTAGTTAGTGTTTAGGGTTTTCTTTGATTTGGCACTACGACTTTAGCCTCATCAAATTTGGCGCCGTTGCCGGGGAATTGAATTTTTTTTGATTCTGTGTTAATTGTGAAATTATCAACTGTTTGGTGTGAACCTTTATGGTTCAGACCCGTGCTACTGATTCATCTCTTGTTGCCTTTGACCCAGAGATTGAAAGGACGTTCCTTCGGAACCAAAGAGCAGCTCTGAACCAAGATAACGAGATGGGTGATCGACATGGACCGCCATTGCCTACTATGAGGCAACTCACTGCCCAGACTTAAACCAACAACCTTTAGCAGTGAGGTTTCCTGAGATTGAAGAAGGTGTGAATTTTGAATTAAAAGCTGGTTTAATTCATGAGCTACCACACTTCCATGGCTTAGCAGGAGAAGATCCCAACAAACACTTGGCTCAATTCCATGCCATATGTTCTAGTATGAAGCCAAGAGGTGTTACTGAGGAGCAGGTCATGCTGAGAGCTTTCGGATTTACTCTGAAAGACGCTGCGAATGATTGGCTCTACTATCAAGCCCCTGGGAGTATTGATACTTGGGCCAAGATGAAAAAAGTTTTCTTGGAGAAATACTTTCCAGCAACAAAACTGAGCAGCTTGAAGAAGGAGATCACGAATCTTCAACAACATTCAACTGAGAGTCTCTATGAGTATTATGAGAGATTCAAGAATCTTTGCTCAAGCTGCCCATTCCATAGTTATACTGACCATGATCTTCTTATGTACTTATTCAGTGGGCTGATTGATGAGGATCGTCGAATGGTAAACGCATCTTGTGGAGGTAATTTTCTGAAACTAACTATACCTCAGGCCACTGAAATGTTTGAAGAGCTGGCTGAAAGTTCAAGGCAGTTTAGCAGTAGACAGGGATCCCACTCAGTCAAAGCAATTAATTCAGATCAATTACAGACTGACATGAATGAGTTGAAAGAGATGGTAAAGGCTTTGATGCTGAAAAATGATTCCCTTCATGATCCCAATGCTGAGGTAAACGTTGTTGGTGGATGGCAACCAAGGCCAAGGTATGACTCTCATAATATTAATTATCAGCAACCTAGACCTCAGAATTCTATGACTGCTGAAGATATG
The DNA here is from genome assembly GCA_029168935.1 of Oxyria digyna. Classification (NCBI taxonomy): domain Eukaryota; kingdom Viridiplantae; phylum Streptophyta; class Magnoliopsida; order Caryophyllales; family Polygonaceae; genus Oxyria; species Oxyria digyna. Next base: position 27,661,810 of record JAPVLV010000013.1, read on the forward strand.
ATCAAGTCCTTAGCTCAGACTGTGATGCAACAAAACGCTAAGACGGAATCAAGCATCCAAAATCTTGAAAATCATTTAGGACAGATTGCTCAAGCTGTGAATAAATTAGAGGCCATGGAACCGGTAAGAAACTCGAGAGAGAACGCCAGTGCAATGTTCTTGAGGAGCGGAAAAACTTTAAATGACTGTTCTGTGCCAAAACCGCGATCGCCAGATCTGAGTGGCGATTGCCATGAGATTACAGAGAGCAAAACAGGGTCTGCATCGCGACCACGATCGCCATATGGCAATGGCGATCGCCATGCCATTCCAGAAGCTGAGGTGAAAAATTATTCGCGATCGCCAAGAGCTGATGGCGATCGCCGGGAGTCCCCTGAGTACATTGACAATTATGTTCGCCCGAATTTCCCCCCTCTGTTCTCTCAGAAGCCTGTTGCTCCCTTTCCTGAGGCATTGAAGGATACTCGAAGGCTGGAGGACGACAAAGAAATCTTCGAAACCTTTAGTAGGTGTGAGGTAAACATTCCCTTGCTCAAACTTGTTAAGAGTATTCCTAGATTTGCTAAGTTTTTGAAAGAAGTTTGCACTATTAAAAGAAATCAAAAACTGAAAGGAAAGAAGAAAGTTGAAATAAGTGAACAAGTTTCTGCAGTGTTTCAAAAATGCATGCCTAAGAAATGTGGTGATCCAGGCATATTTAGCATTCCATGTGTGATTGGTGAAACTAAATTTGACAAAGCCATGCTAGATTTAGGTGCATCAATCAATGTTTTGCCTTACTCTTTGTATGAATCACTAGGCTTAGGACCTTTGCATAAAACAGGAACTGTTATTCAACTTGCTGATAGGTCTACTGTATACCCGAAAGGGGTTGTTGAAGATGTTCTTGTTATGGTTGGTGATCTGATTTTTCCTGCTGATTTCTTTGTGTTAGATATGGAGCATGCTAATAATGTCACACCTATACTGTTAGGTAGACCTTTCATGAAAACTGCACAAACGAAAATTGATGTTAATAGTTGGACTCTCTCTATGGAGTTTGATGGGGATAAGGTAGAATATAATATATATGATATGGATCCCATTGATAAGAATTCTCTATGTGCTATTGATGTGATTAAGCCTACTTGTAAGGATGAATTACAACCTGTTTTAGAGAATATCTTAGAGCCCCCAAAAGTAGATGTTGTTTTATCTACTAACATGCAGGAGTGTCAGGCTAAGCCAGAGCCTAAAGGTAAGCTCTCTCCACATCCTTTGGGCAATCGCCCTCCATTACTGATCTCGCTAGGCGAGATACCATTGATGTCTAGTGTGCAGGCACTTGACATTGAGCTTAAACAGCCGCCTGATACGGTCAATGAGGAGAAAGTGAATGAAACCACCTTCATTGCTAAAGACAAGGTGGTCAAGGTAAGAGGGACGAGATTCAAGGCGTTCCATGAGTGGTTCAAGAGAGAATTCAGACAAGAGACTGTTTTCACAAAGCCAAAAGGCGTTAGTTAAATCTCTTGAGTTTCATGTCAAGCCACGACATAAAATAAGGCGCTACTCGGGAGGCAACCCGAGGTTTGAGTTTGTTTTTGTTTGTTTTGTTCGGTTTAATTTTCTTTTTAGTTTTTCTATGGACAGGAGGAAATCACCGAAGCTTAGGGTCCGCTACAGTCAGTAGCCAATCTCGTTGTAAGTCTTTTCTCCCTTCAAAAAAATAAAATAAAATAAAATAATCCGAAAATCATTCCGAGAAAAAAAAAAAATATCGGACTAAAAAAAAATAGAGTGCAGAAAAAAATATGAGAGAAAAGAAAGTAAGGAGTTGTATTACATCAAGTTTGGTTTCATTAGTACTATCATTCTAGATCTACATTCGTTGGAGCTTAGCTTGTTGGTGACCATGTTCTTTGCAAGGAGTTGATTTGTTTGGGTCACCTTCTACATTGAAGGTATTCTTTCTTTTGTTTTAGATGAGCTATGCATTATTGGATTATATTTAGTGCTCATCTAGTTTCTCATTCTACCACACTTTGAGTTTTATTGGAGGAAGGTCATCCGACCTTGTAGGTGAGTCTTCTGTCTCCTTCCCTGGGTTCGTTTTTATGTCTTCCATTTCATTGAGGACAATGCAATGTTTAAGTATGGGGGAGAAGAATGTATTCACATGTAATTATTTGGGTGTTGGTTGTATCTGCATGAGCTTATTGAATATATATTGTATGAAAAAGCCACAAAAATTGAAAAAAGGCATACAAAATCCTTGGATAGCAAGATCTATGAAATAAGAAGGTGGCTTGACCGGCATTAGGCTGGGGCAAAAATAAGTCTTGAGAGATGTGAGTTTGTGAGCCTGGAACAATTATTGAGTGGTTGGGATGAAAACCCGAAAGGGCGCCCAAGCAAGATGAGTGTCTAAAAAAATAAAAAATTGAGAGTTTTAGGATCATTATCATCTTGGCGTCATGGTGACATAAGAAGGAGGCGTATAGGAGGATTCGGGTAGGCCACTTGGAGGAATAAGGTGTAGTTCTGGATATGTGCTTATTTTATCACATTGTTCTTGATTATTGTTGTTGTGTTTTGTATGTTTGGAGGAGTTTATTGAGTATGTAATCACTAGGAGATATTCTTGTACTTCCTGAGGCTTTGAGTATTTTATTGTATGGGTTCTGTAAGTTACTCGGGACGAATAAAAGTCTAAGTATGGGGGTATTTGATACGCTGCACTTTGTATAGCGTAACTAGGGATTATTACATTAGTTTAGGAGTATTATCATATGTGTTTCGAGTCATTATTATGTTCTGAGTTGTTTATTAAGAAGTGAAGAAATGAAGACCAAAACCGAAGAAGAAGAGGATCAAATATTGAAGACATTCTGCGGAGCAGCGGCGATCGCCACCATCACTATGGCGATCGCCATTCTACAACAGAAGCATTACATGAGTTCGAGAGATCATGGCGATCGCCATGACTCTACGGCGATCACCATGGGGTGACAGAGATCACGGCAGACTCTACATGAAGACCGCGATCGCCAGGCATCTATGGCGATCGCCACAACAAGGCCGAAGGCATTCCGGAATTTCCTTATTTTCCGTTGTTTGTTTTATTTCTTTTTCCTTATTTTATTATTTAATTTAGGATATATCTTTTACCATATATTTTTAGGGTTAGTCTCTATTTAAGAACCCTAGCCTCTATCATCTTTATCATCATCTTTTCCATCAGACAATTTAGTTCTGCAACCATGAGCAGGAACTAATCTCCATTGTTTTACTTAGCGGTTGAAACCTTCAGTTATTAAGTTGTGAGATTTCTAAACTCTTGTTCTTTTCCTATGGGTTTGTATTAATTCTCTTGTTCTTCATCTATTGATTTCTATTAGTTTTGCTAGCTTGATCACCTAGTTTGATTGATAGTTTTCTATTGCTAGACTAGGAATATACGGTGGAATTCCTTGTCATTGTAGTACTCATATCTGCATGATCTGGTAGTTGATTGCTTTTATGAAAGAGAATTGATTGCATGTTAATACTTGACGGTTGTAAGTTATTGCATGCATCCTTATAATTCATGTGCCCTTTGCTGCTATTTCATCTAATCTTGAGAGGTTTCCCTGATTGTTGAATAGTAAGTATTATCAGGACCGGTTGACCTGCTGATATATTAAAGATTGGAATAGGAACATTCCCTAGGATTGAATAGAACTTGAGATAAATCTATGATCAACTTGATTAACTGTTGTGTGGATACTTGCTAGGTGAAACCCTTTCGCATAATATTCTCACCCAAACTTCTTTGCTTGATACTTGTTACTTTTGTGTTCCATACAATCAAACCCCCCCCCCCCCCCTTGGTTACTTGTTACTTGTTTACTAGTTGATATTTCACTTGACTGCATTGATTTGGTGTTTTGATTCCCTTGGGTTCGACCTCTACTTACTTGCTATACTCTAGTTAGTGTTTAGGGTTTTTTTTGATTTGGCACTACGACTTTAGCCTCATCACTCATATAAAGACAAGGCAAAAAATCATTAATCTTATGTATCTTCCAGGTTGAATTAGCTGAAGTATGCTTAATCACTCTCACTTCTCTTACTAAAATGAATTAATTGCTTCCTTATGTTGTTGGAATGTTTAGTGCTCATATCAAGACAAGACAATAAATCATTTATCTTAGGCATCTTCCAGGAGGGATCAATTAAAGTATGCTTAATCACTCTCACTTCCATCTCTTACTAAAATGAATGAATTATTGTACGAATGTTTTGTTATTACATTTGTTGCTTCAACTATTCATTGCTTTTAAATGGTCTTTTTGACTCTTTTTTGTGATTATAAATATCTACTTATTCATTGATTTTAAATGGTTGAAAGGGTAAATGGGGGAACAACAATGTGAGTGGACTTGGTTCACGAGAAAAGGATAGAATTGAGTTGAAATAAACTCCTCACACCTCTAAACATGATGATAAATCTGGAAATTTGAACAATTAAGTTGAAGGTGAAGAAAAATTTGTTGAATCAAAGCCTCATCTTTTAACAAAGGACAATCGTCCAAATTAAAATTATGACAGTAGGCATTTAGATCCTCCAGAGTTTGTTTATTTTGTATTGGGTGTTTTTTATAATTATAAAGTATAAAAATGTTACTCTTATTACTTATTGCGTCTTATAATTCCCAACAACAACAACTGCATACTCTATTTCAAATAATATTACAAAATAATATACAAAACAACACATTGATAAAAACTTTCACGCTCCTTGTTAAACAAAATCGAACTACGTTTATGGAGGAGAGAACTCTTCACCTTCCACAAAGCTAAAGATATAAAAGCGGTTGTTACGTTCTTCAAAAATTTGCGGACAACTCTGAGGGAGAAGATTGAGAGCGTCTCTTTGTTGTATTTATATCCTTTATTTACAGAGGCTAGAGTGACTTCTCTTTATGCGCTGAAAGAAGTCATCATGTGTATCTTTGTCATTTTCTTGATTGATTTTTTTATAAATTTAACTTTGTTGATGTTACATTTATATATTGGAAGAGGTTTTGAGTATGATTAGCCAATCCAATTTTTGGACCTTTATTAAACAACGTTAAATCGTATATGAAAATAGCAATTGCCCCGCGCTACGCGCGGGGTTCCGTTTCTAGTTGCATATAAAGAGCAGATGATCTTAATTGTTGGCATGTGACAGGTTAACATCTAACTTGTTTTATTTATTTATTTGTAATTTCTTATTGGTCTCAAATTTATATCTCCATCCGACGTACTCCGTATTTGAACAATTCTTTGTAAGGAATGAGACAAAAAGAAAATTCAATTCTCATTGTTAATCTTGAGCTAATCTTGTTAGGTGAGTGAGCCGTTGGATGCTAGCCTGAGACCAAGTCCAATTGGTTGAGCTCTTCGATCGCTGCACTAAGCGTGTCATCTCATCGCAGTTGACCTTTTGCTTTCACATTTATGATTTGGAATTGTTCGGTTGAAACAGTAAGAATGTTTTGAAAGTAGCATTTGGCGCCTCCTATTTGATGTGGGTGAATTTTCTACACATATTAATGGGGAGTGATTAAAATACCCGTTGGGTATATACCCAGTGTGACATGTCATTAAATTTATCCACCTAAGCTGCTGATTTGGACATAAATTAAAAAAATCAAAAAAATAAAAATTGAAGAAAGCTAACGCTCTCCCGCCTCCCTCGGTAATTGCTGACCCATAACCCAAAATGCACTTATTTTTCAAAAATTTCATCTCCAACCTTTAATCTTCCATTCCTTTACAATTTCTCTGCATCAACGTACTCTTACTCTTCCCTCTCCTTTTCCGATTCATCCTCCTCCATAACTATACTCTCAATTTCCCTACAATTTCAAGCTAAACAGGTTAGTTTCTATACAAGACCAAGAGTACTGATGTTTCAATTATTTATGGTGTCTCTCTTATACATATAATTTTTCGATGTTTATATATTCTGTTGCTTGCTGGTGTGCACCACATAAACAAAGTCTTAAGCTTGCTGCTCTGCACATGGTCGATACAATACATACATAGTTATTTAGTTAGTTATTTCTTTGTAATCTTGTGCAGCAGTTATAGGAGGTTATTAGTTAGTTATATAAGTTTTTGTCATAGCTGTCTTTTGTGCTTATATCTTCTGTCTTCCATCTATATATAAACACTTCTGGATCAATCAATAAACGCAGTTCATTTTGGACAAATTCCTCCCTCGTAAATTCTGTTTTAGTTTCTACACTGTCGATCGAAGTAGCATTGATATCCATGAAACTATATTGATTTCGATCTTGGCTAGCATGTACTTTATGTTTATGACTACCCTTTATTTCGATCGAACTACATCGATTTCGATCGAACTACATCGAGTACATTCAGTTTTGGCAGATGGGACATGGATGATGAAGGGAGATTGAGGAACGTATTTTGGGCAGATGGGAGGAGCAGGGCAGCCTACATGGAGTACATTCAGTTTTTATGCAGTACATTCAGTACAGTTGCTGTAAAAAATCAGATGTGCTGAAATAGTCACCAAAAATTCAGTTTTTATGCAGTATATTCAGTTTAGTTGCTGTAAAAATTCGCTTCAACCAGCTAATGTGTTCAGATGGTCTGTTTTTATGTCAATTCAAATCTTGAATGGTTACTGATGTGTGTCTACTAATGCGTTCACTGTCATGTGAGATAGATTAAGCTACCTGGATGTCAAATGTTGAACATACCATTCATCATAGTCTATGTTATATATGAAAATTCAGATGAAATTACAACTCCATGAGCTACATTGTCAAAATTTATTGACTACAATAAATAACTAATTTATCCAACTTAACCCTTTATGAATGAAATTACAACTCCAAGAGAGTCCAACCCAATCCCTTGTGTTTACTGATGTCTCCAAGAGAGTCCAGCAATTCATAAGCCGTTGATGAACATGAATAATAACCCGATCTCTTTCGAATCAGGATTAATTGCCATGAACTTGCCGGGCACAGACATACCGGCGTACATACAAAGCACAAACCCTAATATCACTTAACTTGATCTCTTCCGAATCTCGATCTGCACCCAATGGTGGGAGGAGACAAATAGCGTCGGTTGGGAGGAAGGAGGGAAGAATAAACGCCGGTGAGAGGAGCAAGGAGTACAGAGCGTCGGTGGGAGGAAGCTCAGGGATCGGTGGTAACTGTGTCGTTATTAATGTGGTATTGTCTTTTGAACCCTAAAGAGTATTAAATGGGTTCCGTATTAAATTAATTTTTAAATAAAAGAGAATATAGTCATTGGACAAATCTAAATCACACGGATTGTACTTTTTAACAGTTAGATTTTAAATTTATTCTTATATTTAAATCAAATCTGACCTTTGATTTCAATTAAAGATTTACATGAAATATAACCGTTAGAAAATTTTTTGAACACTACCGTCTTAAGTGTGATAAAATAATATATCATTAACTTAAGTTATACTTACTACATATCAATTATATATACCTTATATGAATATAATGTGATAGAGGCGAGTTCCGGTGTAACGAGTATTGTGGTGTAACGGTGTAACGAGTATTTATCAACCTTAACAAACCTAAATATCATTGAGGGTGAATACTCGTTACACCGTAAGAGGCTGTTACACCGGAACCTAAATCTAATATGATATATCATTAACTTAAGTTATACTCCGTACTTGCTATATATCTATAATTCAATCATAGATCACTATATAAGTATGTAGCTTATATGAATATAATGATATACGATAGATGTTATATTATAAATGTGAAACTAAACAACATATATATGTTAGAATTATAAAATTTTATGATTAGTATAAAATTGTATGAGATTAGTTAAGTGTGATAAAGTGATATATCATTAACTTAAGTTATACTTATTATATATCTATAATTCAATCATAGATCACTATATAAGTATGTACCTTATATGAATATAATGATATACGATAGATGTTATATTATAAATGTGAAACTAAATAACATATGTTAGAATTATAAAATTTTATGATTAGTATAAAATTGTATGAGATTAGTTAAGTGTGATAAAGTGATATATCATTAACTTAAGTTATACTTACTACATATCTATAATTCAAATCTATATAAGTATTACCTTCTATGAATATAATGATACATGAGAGATGCTACATTATAAATTGCAAAACTAAATAACATATGTTAGAATTATAAAATTTTATGATTAGTATAAAATTGTATGAGATTAGTTAAGTGTGATAAAGTGGTATATCATTAACTTAAGTTATACTTACTACATATCTATAATTCAATCTATATAAGTATGTACCTTCTATGAATATAATGATGAGAGATGCTATATTATAAGTTGCAAAACTAAATAACATATGTTAAAATTATAAATTAGTGTAAATTTGTATGAGATTAGTTAAGTGTGATAAAGTGATATATCATTAACTTAAGTTAGACTTGCTATATATCTATAATTTGATCATATATCACTATATAAGTATGTACCTTATATGAATATAATGATTTCTTGCTTTGTTATACATGTGTTACTAATATTATATTTGTGGTATAAGGATTATTATAGTTATCTAATGACACGTCTATAAATTAGTGTGATACGAATATTAGATTTGAATTGAAGTTGTGCAATTGACCTATGTATAGCCTCTGGGTTATGCCACAACATCTTTCACATCACCTCCACATCATTAATTTTTACATTTTATTATATATATCTTTGAAATATAGATTAAATAAGAAAAAAATATCTAATAGACTATACTTTTTTTATATCTTTTATCAAATTATAAAATTAAAAATATACCTTATTTTTATTTTATAGCATGTTATATCATTTCTCTTATATATATCTTATTTATATATTTTACTATCAATCTAATTAAAACGTAAGATAAGTGTGATACTAGTACTTATATTTGAAGTCGTGTAATTAATTAACTTAATTGATCATAACTTGTTATATATCTTATAAAGTCATATATCTTATGTATGTATGCAATTATAATCGACCATAACCTGTTATATATATATTATGTATGCATGCAATTATATAATACATTCATTATTATACTCCGTAAATGATAGATGTAGCACAAATTTTATAATCAAAACATTATATATCATAATAATATTATACCAACAACAAGCTCCCAATCTCTTTAGAATGAATTTATTCTAATATAAGCTCGATGATACAATCTTATCGTATAGACTTGAGTTAGTAAGCAAAATTTTAAAATTGGCTAGACAAAGACTTAAATGGGGTGGGATTGTGCTGCAGAATTAAAATTAGCCTTGGAAAATCACATATGGAAAATCACACAAAGAAAGTGAAGCGTTGCAATTATAGCATATTGCACGCGGACCTCTTCTTAACACATAAGCATTATTCTATATAAACCTCCCATCTCATTCTTTTTTATTCCTGCATACCATCTCTATATACCAATTACCAAACAAACAGAAGTGAAGAAGATGGAGAAAAGCCCGATGACCTCGAGGAAGATGGAGAAAAGCCCGATGATCTCGAATGTTCAAGTTGCCACACGAAGCGAAGCCAATTTGAAAATGTTGTATGATATGACAGTGGCTAAGCATAGCTCCATGAAGGATGAGATATGAAGCCTTATCACTTGAATACAAAACAACTTACCTGATCACTTCTGTACTCCATAGCTGAATCACCACATGACCAAAAATGACTGTCAAGAAAGAAAGGTATCAATGTGAATAAGCATCCAACAAGAATTCATTGTAGCAGTATAAAAAAAAGTCCACAATAGCCCATTTGCATATTTTTTTTGAGAATCAAAACCCACTTTAATTAAGCCAAGTCAAGTGACAGTAATGACAAAAGTTCAGCAGGGAAAACTGCAGAGTAAAAACAAATAAAAGAAGCATCATGCCTCACACCAGCAAGATAGTGTGCAAGGTTGTTTGCTTGACGAAAAACATGTCACCAAGAGCAAGAAGAGAAGTTGGACTGCAGAGCCCATATTTGCATATAGGTTGAACAACAATGCATCAATTTGGAATTAATAATGCTCCCCATAATACAAGTCCTACATCCAATAATTATAAAAAATTGAGAACTAATTTATTTGACATGATACAGTGAAGATAAGAGCTTAACATGGAAACATGCATCAACCAAGCACATGAACACATATCTCTGTTTGTGACCTAATCTGATAACAAAAGAAACTGAGATTTCTAAGCATAAAGAAAGAATAAACCAATTTATAAGCTAGGTTCCACTCTCATCAAGACATTAATTTTTTGAATAGGTCACAAACAAGTAATGGAAAACAACAGAAAAGTTCTCACATGGATTTCCATTGCTTACTTTTACTACATGTATTATATATATAGAAGACATCAGCAAACCTTGAATCATATATAGGGATTTCATCTCTTTTGAAAACACTGGTGCTCAAAACCTTCTTCTGTTAGTTTCGTCTTCCTCCTCTTCAAATTCCTCTGGCTCCACCCTGTGAAACCCATAGTCGTAAAAGTGCTCGGCACCCTCGGTTTGGAAGCGGATCCGAACGAATCGACACTGTTTTCCACCATAAACTCGTTCCTGAAGTCGGAATCAAGGGACTGACTTTCGAAGATTGCGGGACGAAGACGATATCGGAGGATTGCGGGAGGAAGACGATATCGGAGAATTGCGGGACGAAGACGATATCGGAGGATTGCGGGACGAAGACGATATCGGAGGACACCATCGCACGATGAATCAGATCTAGGGATTGCATCTCTCGAATGAAAGAAAGGGGTCTGTTTGAAAAGATGAGTGAGATTTAGGGATTTGAGGAAAGAAAAAAGAAAAAGAATTTTAACAAAATATTTAATTAACAGCTCACCTGCCACTTCATTATTATATTTACATTTGGTCTGATGAATTATCAGGGTTTTTTTACCCATCCTGTATATGAAACATTTTCCCATATTAATAGGTTTGGTCTAAATGATGTACACACTTTTTAAGCTAAATGCACACTATTCTGTGCGGTAACATTTATAGTATAGGTTTGTGCGTTAACTCTTATCGCACACGGACATGGGTAGTTTTGGAAATTTTTGTGAAGTGTATACTAAGCATGTGCGGTAAGATTTAACGCATAGATTTGTGCGTTAAGATTTACCGCACATGCTTAATCAGCCATTAGCAAAAAAAAATTAAGATTTTGTTTAACTATAAATCCTGTGCGGTAAATTCACTTCCTCAACAAACCCTATTATCTCATTCAGCTCTCATTTTCACTGCGCCGTAAAAGAAATAGGTTTGAAGTTCTTACTCTGTATTTGAATTTAAGCTCCCATTTTCACTGATTTTGTTTGCTATCTTGATAGTTTCTAACTTGTTTTCTGACTTTGTATTACAGATTCAAAACCAGCATGACATCATCTTCATCTTCCTCAGTACCACCAGCAGGCAGCATTATCGAGTGTCCGATGAAAAGGTGCTCCAAACAAGTGAAGGTGTTCAGTGCTAATGACAAGGACAAACCCGTCACGTATGACCGAAGGTATGTTACACGCGACTATAACTTCAGGATCATGTATCTTGATCCAGAATACGACCATCATCATCTCCATGTCATGGCAAAATTGTTGAAGGAAAACGATGACATGACACATAAACTAAGAATTTTTAACAGGTTGTTTGATTTGGACTCAGCCAAATTCTTTGTTTCACAGTGCTTTCCCCAGGAATATGCTCATGCTCCTGCTTCTGATTCCGATTATTGTTCTTGATAGTTTCTTCTCTTAAGATGTAATGTTATGTATCTTGTAAGGTGCTTTAGTCTCTACTAAGTCTGTTTTAGTTTCAATTTCAAGAATGAGTCTGTTTTATTTTCTAATGAGTCTGTTTTAATTTATGTTGAGTCAGTTTTAGTTTTTCACTTCACTGTTTCACCTAACTCATCTAAGCCTAGTGAAATCTCTTTTAAAGCAGACAAGTCATTACATATTTTGAAGCAATTCCAATTGAAATATTATAGATCAAGTCTACTGAAATATTACAAATCAAGTCATGTAGTCCATACGCTTCTCAGCTGTAAAGTGGTATTGTCAAAACAAGTCCAATTGGCCAACATATATCCCTTCACACCACTTGATGTTGTTATTTGCAAATCTTCTCCACGAACTGGAACAATGTGGCAATGGTGCCCCTCACGGAGCCAAACCTATATATACAAAGACAAATAATCAATAAGTATAAATGATTTCGATGTTACATGACGTTTGTTTAGACTACCACATAATTTTACCGGTATCCAATGATTGTGGTCTCCCACAAGAGCTATTGCAAAAATCTTATGTGTAGGACCAGGGCTCACTATAGACTGCCTTATTGACAAGCATAAACATGGCGCATCCCAAGATAGTTGCACTAAACCAACATTATACACTATGGCAAACACTAAACACATAAATGGCATGTCAAGCCAAAATAGCTTCTCACAAGGAGTTCTCATGTAGACCACGTCGTATGGGCTCCCATGTTTCTCTGTTGCCAAGCAGCTCCGCTGCCAACGTAGCACGAATCATACGATAATGACTCTGTTGCATACCCGTAAGTAGAGCCATAGACCGATACCCACAATGTCCGTCTGAACGCACATCTTTCACAGAACTCATGTATGAAAGCCAGAAGTAGTCAATATTTTTCACCCCAAGTTCACCCCATATAAATGATGGGTTATTCAATCTCTTCTTCATCTTCTTCTTCCTCTGTTTCTTTTTGATCTAGATAGCAAACTCTCAGGGGCACGACATTCATGTCTTCATCTTCTAAATCGATGGTCTCTGAAAATAATGGTTCAAGTTGGGATTGTGATCCAAAGTCGAACGACACTTGACTTGCTTGCTTATTAGGACAAGTTGGTTGTTTACTTTGCCTATTTGCCTTCTCCTTTGCGACTTTCTGCGCATTCTCAATATTTGTTAAGTCTTCTCTAAGGTACTCGTGGTAACTTTTCCCCCTCTTTTCTCTCGGAGGAGACTTCCCCTTTGGTTGCTTCTCCTTGTTCTTGGATCCCGACAGCCTTCCCTTTCCTTTCCTAAACAAGTTTGTTGGCTCTACCAAAGAACTTTCTTCTGGATGCTCCAAGTCAATGTACAACTCACTTAATCTGAATAGGGTTCCATCCCTCAAATCCCGACTTAACAATTTCGCCCACATTTCACGCATTTTGATCTCTGGAATAGACATTGAACGATTGTCATCGAGAAGGACAAATTTATTGCATCATCTTCCCATTTCAGTTCCTTCCAGAAGTCATGAAAATCATCCAACATAAGAGGTGTCTTTGTAATGATTGCCCTAGCAAGGTTGTGTACGCATGGCATCCCAATACAATCTCGAACCCAATGATCATCACATTCATTTGAATACCCGTCCTTCAATATCTGCTGGTACATTTCCAACAACAACAGAAAACACCTATCTGACACTCTGTAAAACAGCCTTGAAAACAATATTCGAATCCCAAGAGGAAAGGTTGGGTCATCAAAGACCATTTGCCGAGTGGTAAGTGCAACGTTCATTGTCGCCCTAATCAGGTCCATTTGAACTATTACCACATGGTGGATCCTCACGATCACTCTGTTGAAGTCGCCTCTACTATAACCTACAATTTTTTTCAACACCTTATGCATCCCCTTGACCCTAAATAAACACAAGTTCTACATGATAGCAGGAATAATATGGTGGTCCAAATTAACAACTAAACAAACAAAGATACTTGTTTCTAGTCCTTGTGTGAAAGTGAAGAGTGTAGTCCGTCCACGCTCTAACTATGAACTTCTTGTACGGAGTAAACCATTACTTTTCAACGTAACCAACAATGCCCCTCTTCCATGAATCTCTCATCTTACTCAGCCTCTCTTTGTAGATTTGTTCAGCGCTCGAGCAAAATATCCCCCAACATTGCGTAACAAAGTTATCCGCCCTTTTAGTATTTTATATCACTTTTTCTGGTGTGACTGGATGTTGTGCTTAATGTGCACCCAACACAATAGTTGCTTAACTTCAGTGTCTTTAAACACAAGTTTGATTGCTCTCAACAAAGCCTTCTCACAGTCGGTCATTATAGCCTTCGACACCACTCCCAAATTTCGACACAACTCATGAACGCACATCATCACAAACTTGTAATGCATTACTTTTTCCTGAACCATGAATGCATATGCAATGTTGAACGTCTTGTGCGTGCAAGTGAAACCAGCCATCTCCAGTAAAGTCATATCATACCTATTTGTCTTGTATGTGGCGTCCATGATTATCACGTGAGGAAACTTCCTGAACAACCGCATCGACTCCGGGTGAGGAAAAAAAAAGGACTTTCATCTTTGATACGAACCCCATATAACTCGAATGTACAACCACATTTCTTCGGTTTTCGGTCACGAATCCTCGGAACCGGAAAATCTGGATTTTTAAAATTCACTTTCGGCCTACCCGATCTAGGCTTTCCAAACCTATTGCATACTAAATCAACGCAGTATTTGCTAGATATACGATGTACCAAAACTATCATCAAATACCTTACTCTCTGTTTCGTCCATTCCATCATCTCTTCCTTACTATCCCACACTTGCCATGTACTAAAATGTAGTCTAAAGTCTTCTTCCTATATTGATTTAACTACATTACTTAGCTACTAAATTTTAACTAATGAACCTAAATCTCATGCAATACAAAACTAAATTTTAATTCAAAATAAATTATTTTAAATACTAACCAAAATCGGTTACGGAGTCCAATCGTCCAATGCATTTGATACATTTGCTTCACCTTCTTCGTCTCCTTTGTCTTCTTCTTCCCCTTCATCTTCTTCGTCCACTTCCTCTTCTTTATTGACTTCGTCTTCTTCGTCCACTTCCTCTTCTTCATCGACTTTGTATACTTCTTCCACGACCCCCGATATCCAATTGTCGTTACCATTATCATCCTCACTACTCTCATAATTATAAGACATTATGACGTGCATTGCAAAACTTGAACGAGAGACTTGTTTATATACACCGAAAAAATACCCGTTGAAATTTTAAGACCATTGGTGTGGTAATATTTACCGCACCAACGATCATAAAATTCCAACTGGCATTTTTTCGGAATTATAATTACCGCACACAATTTTTAAAAAAAATCATAAACCTGTGCGGTAAATATTACCGCACATGTATAATATTTCTAATTTATTTTTTAAATTTAATTATCTTTCAAAAAATTATTTTTTTAAAAATCATATACCTGTGCGGCAAATATTACCGCACAAGATTAAAAGTTAAACAAAATCTGTTTTTTTGTTAATCTGTGATTAAGCTTTTGCGGTGAATCTTAACGCGCAAATCTGTGCGTTAAATATTACCGCACCGGCTTAGTATACGTTTCAAAAAAAAATCCAAAACTGCCCCTGAAACTTCGTGTGCGTTAATTGTTACCGCACCAAGTTGTATTATAAGTGTTACCACACAGAATAATGTGTATTTAGACCAAAATTGTGTGCATTTAGACGCAACCTATTAATACTTTCTCCATAATCTTACAAAATCCACCTAAACCATATTATCACACTTACTACCCATAATCTTACAAAATCCAACATTAACTCGTTTCAAGAGACCTCAAAAAAGTCTTTTTCGGTTCAGATGAGAAATACGACACTTCGTAATCAAGAGCTCCTATAGAGTAAAAGTGGCGCATTTAATTTGAAACTCGTAATTAAACCATACAATCTTATTTGAATCTTTCTTAAGGGTCATGAACACTTGTCGGGCTACTTCATCAGTTAGGTGACCGATTATAAAGCGCCAGAATGAAGATTCTTCTTCCAAGAGACCTTCATCCTAGGGATGGCACAGTCGGGTGGGAAATCCCCATCCCCAACGGGGAATCCCCTCTAGACGGTGATAGAGATTTTATTCGGAGACGGAGACGAAGATGGGGATGGGGATGGGGATCCCCTCATCCCCACGCACTAGTACAAAATTTCACTTAGATAGCATTAAAATTAGAGCGATATTAAAAAACACATAATAGCGATAAACTCTTAGCGATTTATATTAAAAGTGCTATAAATTATTAATTATTAATTTATATATTTAAAATCTTATTTATTAACCATTTTCTGGAAAAAAATATGTACTATTTCTTAAATAGATTTATAACTCTTAGCACTTATAAATAAAAAAATTTCTAATTTTATCTCTATTTTCCTTTGGCGCCGCTCTCTTCCACTTTCTCCCCGACTATTTCTGGAAGAATCTCCACTCCATTCTTCCTCTTCACTTAGCCACACACAACAGTTTCTCCTCTCCCTTCAATTCCATGTGCTTATCCGATTTTGTCTTGTGGTATGTAATCTACTCTCATCTCCCTTCAATTCCTCTATTCATTCTTTATCTTCAATTCCTCTATTCATTCTTTATCTTCAATTTCTCGTCCTCTTCAATTCCAGGTGCCCCTGATGACCTTAAGGGGCCTTAAGGCCCAATTAGACGAAACAACGTCCAAACGATTTCGGAATGAAAAGAAACTTGTTTTCAATGCCTATTAGGAATACTTAACCATGTTGGTAACTCTGAATCAAAACCTCTTACTTTTGAAGTAACACCTCCTTTGTAAATACCTTACTAGTCACAACTCTCTAACTTGTCGAAATATGTATGGTCTACAACATTGTTGTTGATTATGTTTGAAAAACATTATACAACTTAGTGTTATTAGGCATGTAAAGTACAAATAAGGTCTCTCTCACACAAAACGGGGCTCGAAACTATGCGCAAATGCTAAAAGATCTTAAAATACCTTAAGGGGCTTAAGACCCAATTTGGCGAAACGACACTTAAACGATGTCGGAATGGAATGAAACTTGTTTTCAATGCGTATTAGGGATATTTAAACATATGGGTAACTTCCAATCAAAACCCCTTACTTTTGAAGTAACACTTCCTTTGTAAGATGTAGAAGTTATAACATGTCATTATCGTAGTACATTAAGAAACACTAGTATGTTGTGATGTAGTACATGGTAGATGGTCGTTGTGCAATACGAGGTGGTATAACGAAGTTACTAACAACTTTTCATATTCATAAAACTCCTAGAAACTCGTTATTTAACAGTTTCGATATCGTTACGACACTTTGGGCCTTGTTGAGTTTTTTGGTCTTTTGGAGGGACAAACAATGTCCGTTTTAGATAAATTTTATATGTGCAGAATCGTATCAAAATGCTCTACATGATTATAAAACACAAATTTTAAAAATTATTTTTTTAGGCTGCAATTGTTTTTTTATAGGTTTTTTCCAAAATTCTGTTTGCAAAAAAACAAAATTTTTGCTCGCCTATACTAGGCGCGCAATATTTTGAAAAAAATAAAAAAGTAAATTCAAATTTATTCCATCTCCTTGAAATTTTTTTTGTAAAAGAAATAAATGCTGCACGCATACTATAGGCGAGCAAAAAATCTGAAAAAATCATTTTTCCTGTTTTTACCCCTGATTATTGTTGCACGTCTAATTTAAGCGTGATAATCTTGCACGCATAATTTAGACGAACTATTTGGCTTGAAAATAGCATGTCCCACGTCGTGGAAATAGTCAAATATAAGCCTACTTTTTTCAAACCAGTAGTAGGCCTTTTGCGTGGTTTCTCCAAATTGACCAACAAAATTTGCTCTAGCTTAGGCCCATAATTTGTTTATAGGCCGTATTTTCATGGTCAACTAAGCCCATTATCAGGTCTAACTAATTAAAACAAGTAGTGACGAAATCGGGCAAGGAATAAAAGGGGAACGACATCGACACCATCACCTGCTTTCTCGGCTTCTATAATTTCGTTGCACAGAAAGCCAGAGACAGCCCCCACAGAAGCACCCATGGAGTCGGATCTGAACGAGGTGTTGAACGATCTTGATGCTCTCAGACGATCTTTTCCAGATTCATCCCATCAGAATTCCCTCGATCAAGTATGCGTCTTATTGCTGCGATCTCACATTTTCCTGTGAAGAATTCAACTGCTTTTCTGCTTGATCTGTATATTATGCTACTGAATTACTAGGAATTTCCACTATAGAGGCTACATTTCAACGAATTTTATCTTCTAAGTTTCAGATTCGTGCAACTTTCCGAGTTTCGCTTAGCTGGTGTATGTTCGAACTCTAACGAGTTTCAGTATGCGAGATGAAATTTCAGCATGCGGAGTTTGGGGGTTGATGTCATTTGTAAAGTGATTAATTAATCTATTTTCCGATAGGATATGCCATCATAATACTTATTTGAAATGGAGAATTATATGTGAAGTATTAAGGTTAAGTTAAATTGCTTTGCTTCTGCTCCACTGATATTCTTAAGCAGATTATTTCTGAAATAAATTAGTGCAGTTGATTTAAAATCCGTGATAGTGAACTTTTAATCTTTTTTATTCATTCTTGTACAGTTGCAATCACGTCTGGAACATCTAATTGAACTTGCAAAGACTGCACCAGTTCAGCGGACCAAAGTGAAGGTAGTTGTTTTAAATGTAGCTGATTTTCTTCCTCTACTTTCTACTTATATAGGCTTTTTGCTGAAGGACATCCTCTTACTGTTGACAGGATATGAGTGCAGAAGTGATAGATAGTAATCCATACAGTCGGCTTATGGCACTTCAAAGGATGGGAATTGTGGAGAATTACGAGAGGATTCGAGAGTTCTCTGTGGCTATCGTTGTCTGTACATTATCTCTGCTGATCCACATCATGTTTTTGAATATAATTTGTAGTCAGTTCCTCATCTAGTTACCAATGAGGATGGATTGTGTCTGTATCCATGCAATAAATTTTGTTGTCATTTGCATCTTTGTTCTTCACTTCTATTCATAGTCATCTTTACGGTTCTATATTACAGGGAATAGGTGGTGTTGGCAGTGTTGCAGCTGAGATGCTAACAAGGTGTGGCATTGGTCGTCTGTTGTTATATGATTATGACAAAGTGGAGTTAGCTAACATGAATAGGCTATTTTTCCGTCCTGAGCAGGTCTCGTCTATATAACCACTTATGACTTATGTATACTTATTTTCACACTCAATATTTGTCTGGATTCCTAAAAGTGACTGTTAGAACAGTATTTAGAGATGAGAAAGATCACATATATACTGCCTCATAACTTATCAGCTTACATGGATGAATGCTCCATTTTAGGCTGGTATGACAAAGACGGATGCTGCTGTTCAGACCTTGTCAGACATAAATCCTGATGTTCTGCTTGAGGCAAGTTTCATATTGGACCTATATTGAACCTTGAAATTAGTGAATGTATTCATTTTTATCGTTAGTAGCACAATTTTGTATGCATGATGACTCTTTGTTACATTTAATAGTTCTGATTAGGCCTGAGATGAACAATGTTTATGCTCAATGGAAATGGAATTCTATTATCAAAGAATTTAGAGGTGGCAGGTGGCAGGTGGCAGATTTTGTTGTTCTGCATTTTGCATGTGGAAGTAGAATGTTACCATGATTATATCTTGGATTTACATGTGATTATAATCGATGAGTTTGTATCCTTAACATAGCTTCACAGGCATTGACTGCGAAGAAGTACCGCATTCTCTTATGATGTATTCTTGTTCTTATTTGCTGTTTTCTTTTATTATTTGAACATTCTGGAACTCTTTTTGTCACTCCTGGATCCTGTTTACATGAAATTCATAGCTTTTACCTGCCCACTGCTCACATTAGAGATGTTCATGGTTTCCACGGTTGCTGGTTCTGGGGAAAATTCATATAACTTTTCAAAGAGAAGTCTACTATAAAAAAAACAGACGAACATAATGAAACAAAATGATTAAAATCAGTTATTTAAACTTTTCATTTTTATAATAGGTCACTATCAAGTTGCCTTTGTTCTTTTTCATTTACTCACAATGAAACATGGTTGATATCAATCTTTTCATTTTTTATGATTAATTCAGAAATTAAAAAAATACAATAAAGTGCATCTTTGTAAATAAAAAGGTTAGATGCATATATAGATTTATCAAAACTGGCACTCTATCAAGTTGCCTTTGTTATTTTGATTTACCCAGAACGAAACATGGGTGATAAATCCGTAACTTAGATGCATAAAAAAAAGGTTCAAACCAGTTAAACGTCCAGTGTTCTATGATAAAATGAACCGGAAAGGACGTTATCCGGTTCTTGTTTGATTCTGATTCCGAAACCGGAAATGATTTATTAACTAAATTAGTCACCTCAGAGGGTAATAATCTAATGTTTAGTGATAATTCTGGCAGCTACAGATTTTCTTAGATCATTTTAGTTCGAACTCTGTTGCTCATTAACATGCCTATTTTGATATATCTATATATCTATCTAACTTTGACCACTTCATTTACAGAGTTATACATTGAATATCACGACGGTGCAAGGTTTTGAAACATTCATGTCAAGTTTGACGAACAAGACATTTCGTCCTAATAAAGAAGGCAGTGGTGTTGATCTTGTTTTAAGTTGTGTTGATAATTATGAGGCAAGAATGGTGGTTAACCAGGTTATGCTCTATACTAGACTGATTATAAATTTACTGCTCTCTTAGTTGTTTCTTTATTGTAGTTTTTTTATGTTAGTGACTTTCTACCACCTAATTAATGTGTTTTGATTTTGCTCATATAGGCTTGTAATGAATTGAAGCAGACATGGATGGAGTCAGGTAAGAGGCAAAAAAATTTACCCGCGTGCTGGTTCTTTCTATAATAGAATCTTGATCAATAAATTGGTTAACTTAAAACTTAAAAGACATTTTATTAAAAAGAAAGATGCATTTTATCCCTTTCAAATGTGGGTGAATGGTGATATATTCAACTTAATACCTTGTAGTTTTCGTCGCTTTGATTCCACAGTTTTACCTGTTAGTGTTTAGTTTTGTATAATCTCATTTCTATATTGGTAAGAGTTCTTTGAAATAAAGAATATTGCATTGTACAGGGGTCTCTGAAGATGCTGTATCGGGTCATATCCAGTTGCTGGTTCCAGGAGAAACGGCCTGCTTTGCATGTGTTCCTCCATTGGTAACTTCTTTGATGGATCTTCTGCTTCTTACTATGTTTATGAAGCTCTTTCACTTCACTGAATCTAATATGTTGTTTGGACTCTTAGGTTGTGGCATCAGGAATTGATGAGCGCACACTAAAACGGGAAGGGGTTTGTGCTGCATCGCTTCCAACAACAATGGTACATATTACAATTTTGTGTTCACTTTTTATGTGGTGGGTATCGTGTATGTGGTTAATGATATGTTTCTTGACAAGATAACTTCTATTGCAGCTTATTGTGTAGAACCTACCAGGTTAATTCTGTTAATTTACGATGTTAACCCTGTCGTCTTAATGCCTTCCTCATCTGTAAACGTGTTATTCATTCCTTTTGACAGCCATTTTTTTATTCAAATTTCTTGGTTCTGCCATTGCTGTACATGCATTTATCTTGTGTTCTTGTATTGCAGGGGGTCGTTGCTGGGTTGCTTGTGCAGAATACATTGAAGTATTTGTTGGGGTTTGGAATTACTTCTCCATATCTGGTATATATCGAAAGTCAAAACCCTTAACACATTACTTAGGTGGTAGAAAGTCACTAAGAAAAATCTGTGTATCCCTCTTGAAAAAGAATTTTGGTTGACTACGCTCGTCTTTTCATGAATACTATGAAAAATCTGAGTTCTCTTTCTTTTGTTGTTATTTGATCAATTGTAGGGATACAATGCTTTGAAGGATTTTTTCCCAACCATGGAAATGAAGCCAAATTTACAATGTGCAAATGCAGCTTGTCTAGAGAGACAGGTCTGGACCCTTATTTCTGGGAGTTTGCTGGTTCATATTGTAAATCATCTGTCAAAATGTGGCTGATATCGTTGGTGGAATGATTGTATTGTACAGAAAGAATACAATCTTGTAAAACCCGCTAGGGAGGCTGCTGCTCGGGCAAAGATGGAGGCTGAAGCATTACTGGCGAAAGAAACCCCACTTCATGATGAAAATGAGTGGTGCATAAGGTATGAATAACTGCTTTTCTTCTTTTTTTTCCTTGTTTTCTCACAAACTTAATTATCCTCACAAATCACGTGTGTTACGACCCTTCAGAAGCCATGGATGGTCTAAGCCCTGCCTCACTTTTATGAGGGGAAGAAGAAGTTGCAGTAATTTCAGTTTACTATTTATTTTCCTCTTAATTTAATGAAGTCTAGCAATAATGAGTATATGCCAGTTCTTGGCTTTCAGCATTCCATCCCTTAGCATTCCATCAGTTTATGCTGGATTCGTAGCCTATTTAAGTTGTTTCTGCAACCCTTTGTAAGCACTGTGAAATTAATCAACCTAATAATCCAATGGTTTCCTCTTGGCTAAGCTTAGTCTAAGAGTGGTTGATTTCAGCGTGCAAAAACCTTTAATTTATCATTGTCTTGCTGCAATGTTTTTTTTCCGTGAAACATTAGTGTTAAGCAATTGAATCAATCCTAAAACTCATGGGATTTTTTCGTAGCCAGCTAAAACCTGAAACTGATTATTATATTATATATCTTACTGTTAGAAGTTCAAACTATCTACAACATAATTGTTTCTCATTACAGTGTTGTTGATGATAATGAGCCATCCACTTCAAACGTTGAGATTTCAGGTGATTATTCTCATTTTTGTAGATTTCCCAATGCTGTTGCTCGTCTTTTGGTCTTAAATTCTTCTGAAATACAACCTGTTTCGTATTGTCTGCAGATGCTTTACCTGACGGTTTGGTACATGAGCTACCGGCAGCTGACTCATTTGAAGCCCCGTCTGCAACAGATGAAGTTGTTACCTCAAACGATGATCTTGAGGAGCTGAGAAGGCAGCTTGAAGCTCTTAATGCTGCTTAATGCTTTTTAACATACTCAAACACTCATCCTTATACGCAGAAAACTGCAAGGCTTATCAATGTTCAGTTACTAGTTCTAATTTATTAAGCAAGATGTTTCTTTCTTCTGTCATCTCAATTTGCAAGTTTAATACATGGCAACAAAAACGTTGAAAGTTAAGGCGACAATCCATTTTAGCGTGCTTCCACCCTTTCTATACCTTCCTCTCCGGTGAGAGATCGCATTATCCGAAGATATCCGGTTTATGATGTTCCGTATTTGTTTACATCCATTGGTTTGTAAATGATTCCATGCAGACTTTTATGGGGATCAAATGGTTGTACATTCGTTCGATCATCCTTGTGTCTAAAAAAGTGCTGCATTCAGAAAACTCCTAGGCCCCTGGTAGCAAGGAAAGGTGAACTACTAGTGTTTAAAGGGGAAGATACATTGACATACTTCTCCATCCAATCGATATCACCCGCGGACTGAGACACTCTCCCGATGGCCGATGGTGAGCATGGACGATGCATCGTGAAGCTCTGTACTTGTGTTGGTTGAATGATTTACATGCATTTTCATTCTTTTTAGTCATCTCCCTCATCTTCAAGTGCAGTGGGATGCAGTATAAAAATTCACTCAAGATTACGTACACAATTTAGAGAATGATCAGGGAATTCTGTCTAATAGAAAAAGATTGAGATGCATTTGCATCAATTTTAGAAGTGAAAGGAGAATATGATTCATGGTTTCTCAAACATATTCTTGACTTTTTTTAATTACTGTTTTATTTTTATAGATGAACATCATGATGATTTTTAATTGACATCCTAACAGTTAACAAACATTAAACATACCAACCAGAGCAACTCCCAACTTTTTGTAACAATCAGGGCCGGGCATTAGGGTGTTAAGTGTGGGTGACGGAAAATGGCCTCTAAAATTCCAAGGCCCCATATTTTAGTTTTAGACTTATTATATATTTTCTCATTTTTATCTCCAAATTTAAAAGGCCTAAATTATCGACTTAGTGTAAATGAGTGTTTAGTTTTTACCTCTCTTTGTCCAAATTCGATCCCATTTTTTCTAGAAATCAGTCTCGTCTCTTTCAATTATTGTCAATTTCCAATTCAAACGGATATATTTAGTATTTTAAAACCATAGCTACTAATTTATAATGAATAGTATCAAATTTTTTGTTATAAATTTGGGTTTTCTATATGTTTTTCCATCATCATTCAAAGACATAGATTTTGACATATAGGTTGTTGATTCTGAGTTTATTTTGTTATTCTTGATTTTTCAGATTCCTTTCGATCACTTTAATTTTCAGATGAGGTACTACCTTATTTCTTTTTTTTCAAGCTAACATTAGTGATATTAAATTGGATTATTAAAATGTTAAACAATTAATCATGCACAATAAGATAAAAAAATGTAACAGGGCCTCCAAAATGTTCGGAACGACCCTGTTGTCAATCTTCTTCTTTTTTCGTGTAGCCATCTCATTTTAGTTGTGTGAGTCAAGAATTAGATTTTTTTTTTCATGAAGTAGGCCTTTTTTTAAAAAAAATTCTCATATCGAGCTCGTTTTGAAACTAATTCCCAGTATAGGCACTCTTGGGAGGTTTGGAATTTTTTCACGTATGAGAGACGCTGGTTTTCCCAGCGTCTCTTCATCCGAAGCTGATTACTTTTTTTTTGAAAATTTATGTATAAGAGACGCTGGTTTACCCATCGTCTCTTATACATGCAACATTTAAATATTGTTTTTCAAAAAAATGTAATTTTTTTTTTTAAAAGCTACGTATAAGAGATGTTGGTTCTCCCAGCGTCTCTTATACGTTAAGATATAAAAAAAATTATATGAGACGCTGGTTTTCCCAGCGTCTCATATAAGGCTAAGTTTTTTTTATTTGAACATGTATAAGAGACGCTGGTTAAACCAGAGTCTCTTATACCCATCATTTAAAAAAAAACAATTTGCAAAGTGGTATTTTTTGTTTAGGGTTGAGGTTTTGATTTTGGTTTAGGGTTTTGGTTACATATTATTTATTGTTTGAAATAATGTAAATACGAAATTGTAATCTGATAAATATATGAGTAAAAACTTATAAAATTCAACATAATAATCTTAGATCAACTAATACGTCGTCATAATCCTAATCGTAATCTTCGTCTTCATTCTCTGTCTCACCATCATCTTCTTCCCTACTTGGCTCCTGGATGGGTGCTAAAGTAGGCTCATACCCAAACCCACAAATATTACGTTCATCCCTAGAAATAGGTCTAGTGGAAGAAATAAATACACTTGAAGCACTAGTGGACATAAATAAACTTGGTGCATGCATTGATGATGCCATGTTTGAATACTGAGACGAGGAAGTCCATGCATATTCACTGAGATCTGAGAATAATTGTGGTTGTTGCCTTGAAGAACTAGCAAAATATTCAAAGGATGGAAAATAGGGCGGAGGTGTTGGAGAGGCCATGGGAAACGACGTTGGATAAGACATTGGTGGCGTAGATGCTGGCGCTGGCGGAATATAGGGTGGTGACATTCACCATATCTTGTTGGCTATAAAAGAATGATTGATCTACAGACAATTGGTTTAGCACATCAATCCCTTGCGTCGTCACATAATATTATAAACTAATATGTTATATTTCATACTCACCACCATATACAAGTCTTGAGACAATGGTTGGTATTGTCCTACTGGCGGCCGAATATGTGGACTAATAAATCTACGAGTAATTGATCATGTACCCGCTCATATACCGTTCTTCCACTGTTGAAGGACATGGGTCATTGAGAGGCATAGCACTCCAATCTGCACGACTGTTCCACAAGTCTATGAACTACTTGTGAAATATGACCCAGTTTGTCTCATGCTTCCCCCTTCTATTCACTAAATGCAACTCATCATAGTTTTCACATGCACCCGGCACATGTTGTGGAAATCCGAATTGACGCATCATACGGTCGGGTCGATGACACTCAACTATGTCAAAACAGATCATAGGGGCTTGGGTCCTCCACACATTACATCCTAAAAAACAAATTCTAGCAAGCCTCCCTAGTTCATTTGGTGTGTAGGGCTCCCATGCAAACTAAATATAAAATAAAACGACCTTAAGTATTTTGAATATATATATATTATGCAATTAGACATAAAAAAATACAAACTTGATCGCTCCTTAGCCTATCCAATGCATCTCGATAATACAAAAGGTCATGACTTTTACCATCATATACATAATCACACTTCAACCACCTAAATGAAAATGAGATTGATAAGAACTCGCCCGAGATATATATATATGCAATAATGGTGAATGTTACCTCAAAGCAAGTGAATCTTGACCATTCGGAAATTGGTCATCAAGTGGTGGAGGTTGTGACCCTTCAGATAGGGTAGCCTTAGCCTTCCTCCTTCTATCTCTCCTCCTCGCTAGGCGATCTAGCTCCGAATTTGAGACACCGATACACCTTGGCCTCCCAATCGGCATCCGTTGCCATGTCCATAACTACAATCATGATATTAATCAACTAATGAAAATCGATAACTTTAAATTAAATAAGTTATATTATATACCTGAAGTAAGATCAATGGACCGCCTATCTGAGAGTGTTGTTTCTCTGAGGCTTTGCATAAGTTGCGGTAAAGATATGCCAAAGTAGCACTTCCCCAACTGTAGTATGCCGCATTGTCTAGATCCTCCAACAACGGCAAATACACTACTTGTATTTCGCCTCCACTATAATCTGAGAAAAGGAGGCCTCCCATTACCATCAAAATGTATGCCCTTGCATAACACTTGTTCGTCTCCTCATCCGCATTATCCGGAAAATCATTGAAGTTTGCTCGTAGCCATGAAAGTTTCAACGCTGAGCCGCCGAGTGATCGACTTGGATCTTTACCGAGTAGACGGATGACCTCTGATCTCCAATGGTGACCTGCAGTGCCTGTTACAGCATATTCATCCACACATAATCCGAACAACACAACAACATCTTGAAGTGTGATTGTTGCCTCACCCACAACAACATCTTGAAACGCATCCCCGTGATCATTGTTTCCCTCTCCACGTACTACCATTTGTGATCCACTAGCTACACCAGATTGAACATTTGAGAGTAATCTGGTGAATGAGGTGTCTCACTGGCGATAGTTGTATCCACCTTCCATTCTTTTTTGTCAAGGATGCAAATACAAGTTATTATATTCATCCTTAAATTTTAAAGTAATTGTGGTTTAAAATTCTTAAACCTAATTACTTTCATGTTTAACTTTAATAATATTTAAATTTCAATCGAAAATACATATGATTATCACATAACTATTTTCAACTAAATCAGTAAAATTCAAGCCAAGCCACATTTTATCATACAAAATTTTCTTCTTAATCCTATTCTCATAAAAAAAAATCTTAAACCTATTATCATACAAATTTCGTTCTTGAACATATTCGTTCTTAAACCTATTTTTTTAAACCTAATTTCTTCTTAATCCTTTTTTAAACCTAATTTCTTCTTAATCCTTTTTTAAACCTAATTTGTTCCATTCCATTTTCAGTTTTATGCCCTATCTCATACTTAACCCTATTCTATCACTATTATCGTGAAAAAAATCATTCAAAAAAATAGAATGGGTGCAGAAATTTTCTCACGTCTTCTCTGCTGAATAACGTTCGCCCGCACGTCTGTTCGCTCGTTTTCCGTTTGATTTTTACTGTTCGGTGTGAAGAAAACAAACAGTGAAGATTTTAATGACAATTAGAGAATAAATAATATCAGAATGTTTGAAATAATATCAAAAGAAGAAGAAGACTTACGATTTTAATGGAATGATATTCAATGAAGCCTTCGTTTGTTGTTCGAATGACTACGTTGTTGGAACGAATAAGAAAAAAAAAGTGAAGGAAAGAGATGTTGTTGCTACTGTTGAAAGTGATGGAAGAAGGAGAAAATGACTGTTGTTGAAAACGAAGGAAGGAGGTGGCGTAAGGAGATGAAGATGTGAGATAGTTAAAGAGATGGAGATTGAGTTATTACTCCTGCAGAGAGAGACGTTGCCAACCTTCAACCATCGAAATCAATTCGGTCAAAACCACTATACACAAAACAACGACGAGTTATTTGTTGAAAATAAAAAAAATTGCTTCATATGCCATATAATTATTTTTTTATACATTAACGTATATCAGCGTCTCTTATACATAGCTTTAAAAAAATAATTAAAACTTAAATTTTTTTTGAAAAACAATATTAAAATGTTACATGTATAACCCAGCGTCTCTTATACATAAGTTTTCAAAAAAAAAAGTAATCAGTTTACGTGAAAAAATTCTGACCCTCCCCAGAGTGCCTATAACGGGAATTAGTTTAAAAACGAGCGTACATCGAGAATTTTTTTTAAAAAAAGGCCTACTTAAGAAAGAAATTCCATTTTTTTTGTTTATTGTGTAAATGAACCACGAAAAACTATATTTTGAACGTATGTAAGGAAATCTAGAGATACATATTTGGTATTATTAATTTTATTATTCGGGCAATGTTCATTATTGTTCATTTGTGCTTAATTTTATTTACTTTTTATTCTTTTACTTGATTTATTTATGATCTTTGTTTCCTGATATTGATTTTTTTCTCATGCCATATGAAGTAAAATAAGATGAATTAGTAAATTGATAATTTATTTTTTAAATTACACAACTCAATTGCCTAAAATTACTCAACCATGTTTCTTTTTCATGATGTATTTCATCTTTTTAAATGTTTTTAGCAAAATAGAAAAACACATGCTCCACTCAAATTTTTCCAAGTGGCTCAATTTTTTATAAAGACATGGCTTCACCTTTAATATTGTATATATTAGATAAATAATTAAGTTATCCTCCATTTAAAAAAAAAAAAAAACCATTTTCTTAAAGGGCACTACTCCGTAGTAAAAAGAATGTATTTAGATTATCTAATCTATAGAGTTATGTTCAAAAGAATTTTTTATAAAGAATGTATTTAGTGACTTGGATACAAGGACATCTCATCTACCGGCGGATTGATGGGGGGAGAGAG
This sequence comes from Oxyria digyna, assembly GCA_029168935.1. NCBI lineage: Eukaryota > Viridiplantae > Streptophyta > Magnoliopsida > Caryophyllales > Polygonaceae > Oxyria > Oxyria digyna. The sequence goes on from JAPVLV010000013.1 coordinate 27,690,816, forward strand.
AGAGCTTTCGGTTTGGATTAGTATCCAATGAGTTGTATCCAGTGCAATTTTGTTTGGTGTAAATGACACTCTAATTAGAATGGACTCTTCCAAGGGTTCGTCGATCTCCAACTAGGAAAAATCATAGTATTATTGATTCTACTGAGTGCATGACTGAAACGTTTCCAACCCAAAATTCCGAAGAACATACTGCACGCCACAAGTTTAATGCTATCCCCTAACATATTACTATACTTGACCCAAATGCCTTTTTAATCCGGTTTCCATTCTTCAGGTCGAAGAATATGACCAGGAAAACTTACATGGTCAGAACCAACTTTAAACCCTTTGCACTTTCCTCCGCACCCTTTAAAACAGTCTTGAAACAAGATGGATAGAAAAGATCTCTAAGAATCAAGTCATCCAAGTAAGACCAGGTTCGTCCTCTAGGCCAACTATTACCCCACAAGAACCTTTTGGAGAATGGGTTGATCACACTCTCACGGAACTCTTCGGCAGTCTCACAGATTAAACCCTGGGGAAATAAAAAACAGATTTAACAATGAATGCATAGGTCAAAGCATAGATGAAAATAAAGTGAGGATAGAAGATTACTTTCTCCATTGCTTTGATCTTCTTGGTTGTATCAACACTAAGAAAGATGAGCTGATTGTCATTCCGAATTCCCCTCAAGTAGAGGGCATAATCGACCACTTGATCTTCTGTAAACTTGGACTTCTGAATCTGAATCCACCATTTAGTTCTAACTAAACATTCTTCAATCCATTGGGATGCCAAAAATGCATCTGTATTTCTTCTGAAGATACTGGCTTGTTGCTTCATAAACTCCAGCTCCCTTACCACTGTTAATGGAAATGTAATCACAATCTGTCAAGTCAATGTCTCAACTAGAACAAGAAATTTCATCGTTGTCAAAGCATTTCTAATTTATCGTACCGGACATAGGAATGATCAGCTGTGTTCCCCTGATGCCTTCGAGGAGCTGTAATGCCTTCCTCGAGTTTTTATCAAGGAGGCAGGTAATATCCACTACCAGGGTCCACCTTTTAGCTCGTCCGACAGAATACTTGTTCTGCCAAAAGAAAAAACACTTGAGCAATGTGACAAAATCATGAGAAAGAGGATTATTTGTTAGATCAATACCATGTCCGTGGAACTTTCATAATTTGTTAGATCCCTGCTTCTTAAGAGAACACCAGAATCACAAGTGTCTGATCTCTGCTTGTTGTTCTTTGCTGAATGACTTGTTGATTTTTTCTCCTGGAGGAATTTTGAAGACAGATTTTCCTTGTTAGAGTCCGTAGACAAGCTAGTTCCACAGGATATATTAGTCATCATTTTTATGCATTCAGCTGAAGGATGACATGCTGATTTCTGCTTTGGTGTTCGATTCTCCTTGCTACAGTTGACAGACAAGCCAGAATCGGAGATATGAGTTTCAGAGATAGTCTTACAAGGAGAGTCTGAAAACAAAGGTTTCAAAGCTGTCCTCTGTGCTTCTCTTTTCACCAGCATCAAATTTTTCTTTTGCTCAACTGACGGATGCCAAGAATCCCAAGATGGTGTCTGATTCTCCTTATTGGAGTAGGCAGACATGCTTGCACCGGAAATATGAGATTCAGTGATACCCTTCTGAGGAGAGTCTGCAAATAGAGTTTGCATAGGTGTATCATGCGTATCACCCTCAATTGCAAGAACGAAGAAGACTGATGCAATCCTTAAAAACACAAGATTCGTTCAAGACAACATGAAGATATGCTTAAACCTGTCAATTGTGTTTCCTATGACAATATTATTACAGTTATAGGGTATGCAAGTGTTTGCCTTGCTATGTCATAATGTATGCATTTTGATTGTGTTTAACTCAAAAACTTTTGCATATTTACTTATATATATATGTAATCAACTCCTGATATTCATGAGGACCATGGAGTCATTTTTTAACTTGGCAATACTTTTCAGTTTAAATTATTGCTTTGGTCAGCCAAATGGCTTGGATAAATTTCATGTCAATTACGAAGTGAATTGAGAGGTAAAGCGTAATGATGTTGCACTCTCATTCCTTCCAATGGAGTGTAGCAGGTAATAACAGAGCTGAAATTAACACAATTATGGATGTATGTATAGTTTTACAAACTTTGTAGATTTTGATTTTATTTTATGTAGCTGAAATTTGAGCTTATTGTATATCATTAATTTAATCACCATCTAATGTGCAACTACTAATGGTGATTATTAGAGCATTGACTCTAGCATTATATATTAATATTTGTTGTCCTTGCATATATGTACACGTGGACCAATGGCTTTCCACTAGGTCTAGAGATGTTCCCATATATAATGTATTGTTCTCTACAGTAATGAACAAACCGTTTTCCTTCCTACTTTATCCTCTTTCTAAGTTTCTCTATGGTATCAGAGCTTGCTTGACAAGTGTCCCTGATCCATTCAATTCTTCTCCCATTTCCCGGACAAAGAGAATCAACACATCAATCACATAATGGCCCTTCCTTCAGCCACATCACTCCCAACTTTTTCAAGCTTTATCAGAATCAAACTCACATCTGAAAATTTTCCAGTCTGGAAACTCCAGGTCACACCCTACTTAAAGGCTCAAGACCTTTACAGATTCGTCGATGACACCGAAGCTCCACCGGCCCAGCTTCTCGCGAAAGGCGAACCCAACCCAGCCTTCGCCTCCTGGTGCGCCAAAGACCACCTGGTCATGGCTATCTTGACGTCCTCCTTCACCGAGCCGGTCCTCGTTCAAGTAATGGACTGCAGCTCCTCCGCACAGATCTGGAGCAACCTACATACTCTCTTCGCCGCCAGATCCAACGCACAAATTGTGCAATATAGGCTGCAGCTCGCGTCTTTGAAGAAAGGAGCTGAAAGTGTCACTGCCTTCTTCAACCGAGCCAAGAGTCTCGTCATGACTCTCAACGTTGTTGGACAACTGATTTCCGACTCCGAGTTCTCGGTTTATCTTCTCGCCGGTCTCGGTCCCGATTACGAATCCTTGGTCACCTCACTCTCTACACAACCAATTCTTCCCTCCTCCACCCAGATTCACTTGCATCTCTTGGTCCATGAAACCAGGCTCACTCACCAGACTTCCTCCATTCTCGGCAGTCCTCCTCCCTCTGCAACAACTCCCTACATGGAGGCAAATCTCACCACCACCTCAGGTGGTCGTGGTCGTGGTCGCTCGTTCCCCAGAGGACGCAACAGAGGACCTCCTCGCAACAACTTCCACAACAACAACAACCAGAACAACTTCACTGGAGCCAGCGCACCCCGCACCAACTTCACCGGAGCTCCAGACCAGCGCCCGCTTTGCCAAGTCTGCTCCAAGCCCGGCCATTCGGCCCTGAGTTGCTGGTACATGTTTGACCACTCCTTCCAAGCTTCCCCGCCAAAGTCGATGCAGGCCAACTACACTGCAGCACCCAGCTACAACTACAACACCGACGCTTCGGCTCCTTGGTTCCCGGACACATCTGCGTCCCACCATTTCACACCCGACGTCGGCAATCTGCGCATCGAATCTCTCCCGTACACTGGACCAGAGGAAGTGACCCTTGGCGATGGCTCAACCATTCCTATCCAAAATCATGGCTCAACCGACCTCTATGCCCAAAACCGTAGCTTTCGTCTCACAAATCTCCTTCACACTCCTTTCATTTCCAAAAATTTATTATCTGTTCAACAATTTTGCAAAGATAACTCTGCCTATTTTGAATTTCATGACTCTTTTTTTACTGTGAAGGATACCCGCTCGCACCGTCTTCTTCTCAAGGGCCCCGTTGATGGGGGCGTTTATCGGCTGCCGGCGACCACCTCTCTGCCACCGCAAGCGAACTCAACCTCCCTTTCCGCCGTCAGCCTCCTTCATTTTCGTCTTGGTCACCCGTCAGAAAGAGTCACACGCCAGTTGCTTGCCACACTCAACCCTACTTTCAAATTCAGTCATCCTAAAGGCCCACTTGCTCAAGGCTTTCCATGTCAGTCCTGTTCATGGGCCAAGGCCCATGCCCTGCCTCATTCTCCAACAAATAGCCGATCCACACGGCCCTTTTGTCTTCTTTTTGTTGATTTGTGGGGACCGGCCCAAACTGTCTCCAAAAATGGGTTTAGTTATTTTATGTCAATTGTGGACGATTTCAGTAAATTTATTTGGTTTTTCCCCCTTGCTACAAAATCAAGTGTGACAAACACATTACATTCCTTCATTACATTTGTCACCAAACACTTCTCCACAAATATCTCTAGCATTCAAACCGACGGGGGAACCGAATTCAAACCACTCAAACCCATTTTTCATAAACTTGGTATTCTTCATCGCCTCACATGTCTTTACTCCCACCAACAAAATGGAAGTGTCGAGACACGTCATCGTCGTATCGTCGACATGGGCCTCACCCTTCTCAAACACGCCTCCTTACCCTTATTTTTTTTGGGATTATGCCTTTCAGTCCGCGGTTTATTTGATCAACCGGCTCCCAACTCCCATTCTCCAACACAAATCCCCATACGACCTCCTCTTCAACAAACCACCGGATTACTCATTTCTTCGGGTTTTTGGATGCCTTGCCTTTCCCAATCTTCGTCCCTATAACCGCCACAAACTCTCCTTCCGCTCCACTCCCACTATTTTTCTCGGTTATAGTGGCCTTCATCATGGGTATATTTGTTATGATTGGGTAGCCTCAAAAAATTTTGTCTCTAGGGATGTTATATTTCATGAGCACTCCTTCCCATTTTCTGAGATATCTGCCTCTGCAGAAACTTCCTCTCCTCCACTGGATCGGGTCCACCTTCCCATCTGTCCGTCCTCCAGCCCAGGCCCAACTCCCCCCTTATCCAACTCCACTCTCCAAATTGAAGACAACCCAACTCCTCCCTCCAGTCCACCTTCCACCCACAACCCACAAACCAGCCCATCTCCCTCTCCCAACACCCAGCCCACTACACAACCCAACAACCCAACCCCGACTATCTCATCTGAGCCCTCTCCAGAGGCTATCCCTACTCACCACATGACGACCCGCCTCCGCAACTCCATCAGTCGACTTCGGGTCCGCTCCGACGGCACTATCCCGTGGCCGTCGTGCTCCTCCTCCACAGTAGTCCCCGACGAGCCCACATGCTTCACCGAAGCATCAAAACATGCCGAATGGCGTTATGCCATGTCTGCCGAATACAACGCCTTAATCTCGACTGGGACATCGAACTTGGTACCACCTACTACCTCGTCCAATGTCCTTGGCGTCAAATGGGTGTTCAAGACGAAACGCCACTCCAATGGTTCCATCGAGCGGCGTAAGGCTCGACTCGTGGCGAAAGGTTTTCATCAACTTCATGGCGTGGATTTTACCGAGACATTCTGCCCCGTTGCCAAGCCCACCACTATCCGCCTACTCCTTTCGATTGCGGCTATGAGAGGTTGGTCCGCCCGTCAGCTCGATATTCAAAACGCCTTCCTCCACGGTGACTTGCAAGAGGACGTGTACATCGAGCAACCACCAGGTTTCTCTCATCCCTCCTTTCCTCACTTTATATGCAAACTACGCAAATCCCTCTACGGCCTAAAACAAGCCCCGCGCGCTTGGTTTTCAAAACTGAGTGACACTCTCATTCTCCTCGGTTTCACACCCTCCCGAGCCGACTCCTCCCTTTTTACCTTTCGCCAAGGGATCCACTTTATCTTTGTTCTAGTTTATGTGGATGATTTGCTTGTGGTGTCTTCTAACCATGTTTTTGCAGACAAGTTCATTAGCTCTCTCAATCGCATGTTCCCAGTGAAGGACTTGGGTGCCCTCCACTACTTCCTAGGGATTGAAGTCCGACGGTCTGCTGCGGGATTCTTCCTGTCTCAGTCTCGCTACATCCGCGACATATGTGCCAAGGCCAACATGCAGCTTTCCAAGCCAATATCTACACCAATGTCGACAACGACTCCTCCCCTGTTTTCCCCTGCCTTTGAAGACCCGCACCTCTATCGCAGCATTGTCGGGAGTCTCCAATACCTTGCTTTCACTCATCCCGACATTTCCTTCTCGGTGAATCGGGTATGTCAGTTCATGCATTCTCCTCAAAAACATCACTGGCAAGCGGTTAAAAGAATTCTTCGCTACCTTAACTCCACCGCGGACCTTCAGTTTCACATCTCCTCCAAGAGTGATTGCATTCTCCCCGCTTACTCCGATTCCGACTGGGGCGGTGACAAAAACGGAGGCCGTTCAACAAGTGCGTACTGTGTCTTTTTGGGGTCCAATCTGCTGTCTTGGTCCAGTCGCAAGCAACCCACCGTTTCCAAATCTACAACCGAAGCGGAGTATCGCAGCGTCGCTACAGCCACTTGCGAACTGTTGTGGGTCCAATCCCTGCTCTCTGAAATTGGCATCAGTCTCTCTCAAGCCCCGGTTCTTTGGTGTGACAACTTGGGCGCCACTTACTTAGCCGTCAATCCTGTCCTTCATCATCGCATCAAACACCTCTCTCTCGACTATCATTTTGTGCGAGAGCGTGTCCAAGGCAAGTCATTACAAGTCGCCTTTGTCTCCTCCAAAGAACAACTCGCTGATCTCCTCACCAAGTCCCTTGCAACAACTTCGTTTCTTCTACTCCGATCCCAGCTTTGCCTCACACCAAGCTCGGATCGTGGGGGCGTATTAGAGCATTGACTCTAGCATTATATATTAATATCTGTTGTCCTTGCATATATGTACACGTGGACCAATGACTTTCCACTAGGTCTAGAGATGTTCCCATATATAATGTATTGTTCTCTACAGTAATGAACAAGCCGTTTTCCTTCCTATTCTATCCTCTTCCTAAGTTTCTCTAGTGATGCTAGAAGTCTGGATATTTCCGGGGTTCGAACAATTGTTCACTATCAACAACAGAAGTAAGTATCTACCATTTGGATTTTGTGGATTGACTAGTGAGAGATCCTTCTAGATCTTATATGTTTGCTTAATCATCATCTACTTTCCCAACAAACTTCATTTGTGTTGAGTATTACATCAAAACTACTTAAATTGTGTTATATTCTGACAGGAATGAGAATTAAGGCCTGAGTGCCAGTAGATTGGTTGCTTCACTTTAATCTAGAGTAGAAAGAAGAGAACTCAGCACAACACTGACATCAAACGAATTTTTCCACCAACCCCTCTTCCCGAGTCACAAAATGCAAGCAATGCAGTACAATATGCTCCTCTGAGTTTTCGCACTCGATTCATACCCATTCAAAACTGCAAAAACGGGACAACTAACAGAGCATGTTTGCTTTCTGCACCTTCTAGCTTACATGGGATAAACTAAGATGGGTGTTGCGAGCCAAAGAGGTTGTTAGACCAGCTTTCACCGTGTGTTTATGTCTTCAATTTTTTAGTATAGTGCAAAATATCTAACAAGTCAGAGAGATAGGAAGAAATTGATGGCTCAGTTCATTATGTCCCCTAATGCATCGTTATGCTTTCGGGAGTCTATTAGTAGGTTATGTCAAATTGTCAACAATCTTTCTCCTTCTGCATTCATGCTCGGTTCTCTCTTGAACAAAGTAGATCAGTCTCAGTCTCTTGAAAAAAGTAGTTGAAAATGAATGACTACATCAATTGCCACTACAAATTTGGAATTTCATAAAAAGGAAGCTAAGAAAAAAAGAGTGCTTAGAGCAACGTCTTTCTCTGGAAAATTCATCTCAAAGTACAAATGTTTTTCTCGCCTAGGCAATACTAGAGAGATTATGCATGTTGAAGATATTTTTTTTAATATAAAATCTATTGTTTCATTCTTTTGATGATTCAGACAAGGTATATTCTTTTAGTTCAAACTTTATTATTAATATTAATTCAGCACACAAGTTTCATGATATACCATATCAGGGTTATCATCTCAAGTTTATGCTAGGTATTTCGTTCTCCCCTAAATAGAATCTATTGATTTTTTTAAATGACCTTTCTAGAGAAGGAATGTATCAAAGTCTTCAATAAATATATGGGGTTTTTGCAGGAAACCACCCGTTATTTGTCGGAATTTGCAGGTAACCACCCGCTATTAACGTATTTATTTTTAACCACCCAAATTCTATACTTTTCTTACAATTCACCACCCGTAAACAGTTTCCGTTAGATATTCTGTTAAAACTTGTGAAATTACACTTTTACCCCTCCATTTTTACAGAAAATAACAAGTTTGAAAGTTATGGGGCAATTTTTGTAATTTCCTTAAAACGGATTGAAAACCTAGTTCATCTTCTTCTTCCCCAAATCTCAATCTCAATCATCCCAACTCCGACCCAAGCCACCTCAGGACATGCCAGGAGATTTCGAAGGAGAAGATCAGATCTGGTGAAGAACATTACTTGATCACCAAAAAAGATCTCCAACCTCTTACTCTCACCCAACCGAGCGAGGGATCTGTCAGGAGAGGGAGAGAAATTGAAAGAAAAGGGGGAGAAGAAAATACCTTGGAGATAGCAAGATCCATTCGTGCAAGCATCAACAACAGCGCGAGGCGTTTCCAACGCTCCATCTTCGGATTCACACACCAAAGCACCGCGCAGATTCTGGAGTTGGAAAAGCGAGGTGGATAGAAGTCTAGAGAGCGTAGATCTAGGTTTAGAGGGAGAATAATGGATGCTGGGGTTGGGATCGAGGTTCGACAGAGGGTTTGTGCAAAAGAACAAGAAGAATGGATCTAGGGTTAAGGATAGAAGTCGAGATTGGGATATGGGTGTAGATATTAAACAAGGGGAGGATTAAAGTCGTGATGATGATGAACGAGGGAGGCAGCAGTGCAAACTCCTTTCCTGTAAAAATGGAGGATATGGGTGCAGGTTTTCAATCCATTTTAAGGAAATTACAAAAATTGTCCCATAACTTTCAAACTTGTTATTTTCTGTAAAAATGGAGGGGTAAAAGTGTAATTTCACAAGTTTTAACAGAATATCTAACGGAAACTGTTTACGGGTGGTGAATTGTAAGAAAAGTATAGAATTTGGGTGGTTAAAAATAAATACGTTAATAGCGGGTGGTTACCTGCAAATTCCGACAAATAGCGGGTGGTTTCCTGCAAAAACCCCTAAATATATTCAAGGACAATCACAACTCACAAAAGCTTTCTGACAGGAATAATAGTTCTTACATGAAGAGGGCCATAAGATTATATACATTAATAAATCTTAATGAAAATCTTGCCATAAGGTGGTTTCTATAAAAAATATCAGTATTGGGTTTCTTCATTCTAATAGGAAAGTATGCTCATTTTCGAAGCACTTCTTTCAGCTCGAAAGATGAAGAGGAAGATAGAACAAATATATGAAGTCCAATCAGACCGTACATCTCAAGAGAATGGCTTACCACGTGATACAATCTGCTGGTTTTTGGTATTCTTACTTTGTTTTAGGTAAGAGGGTAGGTTTGAAGATTTGGAATCTTCATATAGCAAAGTAGTAGTGTAGTACCTGAATTATCTCACCCAGATGAGAATGGACGGTTAAAATCACTTGACCTTTGGTTGTTATTAAGAACGATGAAACTTCGAGGAAATTTCTGATGCAAATAACTCTTAACGTAGGAAAAATAAACAGATCGCGTTCACATATTACACGTCAATGTTTATATTCTGGATGATAATGTTCATAATCTGGATCATAGTAATTTTTGAACGTTTTCAGTGAGGGGCACAGTGGCATACTCGTAATTACTGTGAACTTTGTTTTTTTTCTCAGAATGTCCTCAAATTTTTTATCGTCGAGATTATGAACATTAGCTTGTTACATGTGAGCGCGAAAAACTTCTTTTTGTTCTACGTTAAGCTCACAGAGCTTTTTTCTATTAAAAACATATATGTTGATAGTTGTTCACTAGTTTTCTTTCCACGTTTTCAAAGGCATAATTTGTAGAGACAGAGGTAAATTACACTACGGATGCACATGTGTTGTACTATGTGGCAGGAAACAAATGTATGAGATATTATGCATACGCATGCCTTGACTTAAGATCAATAGAGCTTATTATATGTTCTTATGTTAGAAATGAAGGCTTGTTTTTGATGTTATATCTTTAAATTGGTTTTGTGCTCATATGATATACTAACAGTACGCTTGATGCAAGAAGTCACTAGAATGATAATCGATGACGGAGTCTCAAGTGATAGGATACTAAAGAACTTTTGACATCTTCAATGAAACTTGATACTTGATACCATGTTGTATTATGAATTCTACTCCATTTTTTTTTAAATCTATGAAGCTAAATACTATTTTGAATTCTACTCAATATAGAGAATTTTTGTACATCTTCAATTGAACCTAGATATCATCTTCAAGTAAACCTAGATACTATTATGAATTTTACTCCATAAGACAATTTTTTACATCTTCAACTTACCTAGATACCATCTTCAATTGGTGTTATATTGGCTTCTTATAAGCAAATAGACAATTTTAGATAAGCTATATCACCTTTCATAAAATATTTTGTTGTCTTTTGTCTAGGCTTGAAGCATAGAAAGAAATATAGCAATTGTTGATCTTGCAATTGAATTCAACTCAAGTTTAGGATCTTCAGGGGATACAGATGTCTGTTTAACAATGTGAAACCACATCGCGCGGGGTTTTGAGATCTAGTTGGCTCAAATAAAGGGTGATTTCCTGCAAAAATCTCTTAATTTATAGAGCTCTCCTCTTAAATCTAGCTTTGTATTGCTTATGTGTCAATTTCTCAATTATTCTCATTTTTCTTTTATTAACTTTATATAATTTTCGATATAAAACTAACAAATCTTCAATATATTATAAATCACTCTAAAGTATATTTATCTAATTCACTTTTTAGGTAAATATATTATAAATCACTCTAAAATCTAAAAACATATAGCATAACAAAAATCCAGATTATATATTTAAACATTTAGAACAAATTACATACCAACTTAACTATGGGTTATTATTAATAAGAAAAATTACTTTAGAAATATTAAATCTATATGAAAAATAAGTGAAGTGGTCAAAATATTAGACAAAGAAAATTAATTTCAAATGCTAAGTAATTTCATTTAAATTAATTATGTTGATATTAATATAAAAACGAGATTATATGTTTAAACAACAACAATAACCGAGTGGATTGACCCGTCAAAAACATATATATTAGTCTCACAACACACATAAATTTGATTTTTTTTAACAAAATTGTGTCATTTAGTGGTGAAAATCTAGAACTTTACATATGCATTTTGATTGGCGTTAAATATGTGGTTTGTTAATTATTTGTTTATCAAATTTAAAAGCATTTTAACCGACTCAAGTTATGAGACCGTTTGAGTTTTCTTCAAAATTATAAATAATATAATTTTAAAACTCTACATAAAAATGTCATTTCAAAATTCTCAATTAATCTTCGAATAATATATGTGAGAAATAATTTAACTATTCAAGTTATATGAACGATCTTATAATTTACGGGTTCAAGTTATATAAACCCGCGCCATACGCTAGTTAAGAGAATAGATTATTCATTACCGTGATGACATAGATTTAGGTGCTTGTTATTCACCTCCCACCATTTTTGCTATTTACCGCCCACTTTGGTGTGTCGCGTATGAAATAATATGGTAGATAACTTAACGGGGATTTTATTTAATATTATATTTGTAATACTTGACTAGTATAATCCATAACTACGATTTATAAGTAGTAGATCTGTTACACTTAAGCACAATTACACAAATTCTTTGTTTTTTTGACTTTTTAAAAGGGCAAACGATGTTCGTTTTAAACGAATTTTATATGCACGCGATAGTATTGAAGTTAGCTACTACAAGATTATGGAAAAAAACAAAAAAAAATCCATACGCGGCGTATGAATATGTTAAATCAAATGATCAGCCATAATTCCTACCTGTGCTCAAAAGTGCATACAATTTAGCTTCTTCATCACCACGAAACCCAACAGATGGTGACAATCTATAGTTTTTAGCAACTGCACTATTGCTAAACTGTACATGAAATAAATAAAAAGAAAAAGAAAGATCCCTAACCCACGGGCGGTTTCAGGATGTACACCTTGAGTTCTATTTGAATCTAGGCATTTCTAACAGACAACACTTAGCTGCTTATAGCTGCCTATCTATAACTACCTCCAAAAGAGAGCAAAAGAATTTGTTCATCAACCAAAACACAAACCTTACCCTTAATTCTTCTGCCTTTCTCTACTAGTCTGTTATCACACCCAAGAGTTCCATAGGCGTAGCAGCTGGGTCAAGTTCCCTGCAACCCTTTGGAGCATTAGGCGATTCTTCGCCTGTAAGAAAACATGAAGGCACCTGGTGTGATAACCTGAACATCTCTTCCTTCGGAATTTTAGTAACCAGCTGTGGATCTGCTGATTGACGGAAAACAGTCTTGTAACCCGCGACCTTCACGAGTGGGACAACAACTAATCCTTTATTCTCATCATAATCTTCAACTACTTCCACCATGTCATATTTGTGAATCAGTTCATCAGGGGTATTCTCGTCCCAATCGGCTGACCAGTTTCTGTAGACGGCCCATACATCTCCTTTCTTGGGGTATATTTGAACTGCTCCTCGTGCACCTTTTGCCCAACTTACTTTATGAGAGAACGAGTTTATTAGCTTGTTGATTTCGTGCTTGCCTATCCGAAATTCTCCACAGGTTTTGTAGAAGCCACGACCAACCCAATCCATTGACCCTAATTCAGCATTGCTTTTTGAATTTAGCCAGCTGATACGCATCTTGAATGGCTTCCTTGAAACAACGTTATGAACCAATGCGTAGTAACGCGGCATTCCATCGTCGTCATCATAAGCAGCCCACACCTGATTATCAGCAAAGGAGTCCTCAGTTCGATCGTTGTCAAAATCATGGAAATCGGAATCAGGAACAGTCATAGTGTGAGCCGCCGCCTCAGAAGACTTGGTCTCAACCTCAACAACAGACGCTTCAGATTGATCCAGAGGAAAAGAATTCCCAGAAGCTGCTTGCTTGCTTGCATCATCATTTGGACTGTCTCCAACTGTTCCACTGACGCAATTCACAGCAGCAGCTGAGTTCTTCCCTTCGTTTAGGTACTGTGAAATACCCGTTGCTGCTTTATGCATCAACATTTTCCGAATTTCAACAATAGAAGGTTCTCTTAAGATGTTCTGCATTTGTGGAATTACTCTTCCATTGTCATTCAGTTTTGGTTCACCTTGGCGTCCTCTCTTCTGAGGTCTCTGGTTTTTGGGCACAAAAGTCGAGCCATTTGTATCCAATGTTCTTTTGAAAGCATTTGTCCTGCTTTTCATAGCATCCTCCAAAGAAGCTGATTGCCCACCTGACATACACATCATCAGTTGCATACAGACTCAGAATAAAGAATGAATGTGCTAAAAAAAGGAATAATGGAAGGAATTGGTGTACATCCGTTTTACCTGACTTGAAAGCGTTGCTGACAGGTGGCCTTGAGGGATTAGCACCCATCTGAGGAGGTGGCATTTGCACAGCAATGAAAGGCTCCTGACAATTGGGGCAAAGAAGCCTTTGGTTAAGGTAAACCCTAAGATACTCATATTGCATTCTGCAACGAGTACACGCAGTCCAGAATGTGTCGGTTCTGGATTGAAATGGAGGATGTACATCCGAATGGGAATACTTGGTGCTTTTCTGACTCCTTATGCTTGAATTTCCATTGTTTGTAGATCGATGAAACCCATTCTTATTAAGTGAAGCATTTGGATTAAATCCCCTGTAATTTCTCTCCTCGTCATACGCTGTCCTCTTGGCTTTATCAGACAGCAGACTCCAAGCTTCAGAAAGAATCTTGAATGCACCCTCTGCCCCAAATGATTTGTTTTTGTCAGGATGGAGGATGAGAGCAAGCTTACGGTATTGTTTCCTTAACGTGTCATCATCAGTTGATGGATCAACACCTAACACTCCATACCAATCCATTTCCCCATTCAGTTTTTTTTCAGCAGAAATGTAAACATCGAGAGTGGCTATCAGTTGAGGAAGGCCCTCAAGATCAGGGAACAACGCCTGGGCTTTCAAAGCAAATTTTTTTGCTCCCACTAAATCCTTGTGGGATGACTTCTTCTCAGCAATCTCCTTAGCCTTGATAGCCTCATCTTTATTACATTCCATTTTATCTTGTTCGTTGAGCCCTTGTAGCGCCAAGTAATTGAAGCTCCTAAGAAAACGACAGATCGCATATTTATAATACCAAAGACAAACAAGGATATATATGTATATACATATGAAAACGCAATCTAGACGGCGTTACAAACCCACCATTACACTTTAATGCTTATGCCAGGAGACATTCTTTTTACATCTTACAACCCAAAATAATTCTTTTTACAACGCATACATTCTTTTTACATCTTACAACCCGAAAATATATCAAGGACTAACATAATCATATGTTGCAGACACCACTATCTTTACTTAGTTTATTATCACAGCAGAATGGCCACAAAGTTGAATCCAATAAACCCAATTGAACAATTTTGAGAGTGATTATCAAGATTCATAGGACTATTGTTGACAATTAAGATTAGGTTAAAGCAAATGAAAAAGCGAAGTATAAAGGATGGATACGAGTACACAGAGCTAAACATCACCAAACAGCTATCATCGATCCAAACTAAAATACCGTAACTGAGACGATCTCTAAACAGAGTATAATGAGCATGAAGAAATTCAAATTGATAACAATTAGGGTTTTTGGATCACGCTAACCGCTAAAATTCAAAACAAAACCTAAAAACGGATCTGAGAATTGTTACTCACGGGAGAAGGCGCTACGGGCTATACCGAAACCAGCCGGAGAAACAATGCCTGAAAATGGAGGATAACCAGACGCAATTCAGCTCCGTTCCAGCAATAATTCTTTAAAAAAAGAGCGAAAACTTTGGAATCACGTACGCAAAATGGACGGCGAAATTCGAAGAACTGAATGGAGGAGAACCAGGGTTTAAGGTACAGTGGTGGCTTTGGTTAACGGAGAAGCAGTGGAGAGAGAGAAGAGGGATTTGTAGAGAGAATGAGGAGAAGAAGCATGGCTAGACGAAGAACGCCTAAACGGCCAAACGGAGTATGGGTTTCCTTTTTCTGCTGGGTTTGAGGCACACGCAAACAAACGGGAGTAGAGGAAGAAGAGAAAGACCGGATTTATTAACCTTAAACGCTGCGTTTTTTCAGATTTTGCTACTGCAGCTCTGAGTTTTGGAGTTGAGCGAGCACATGGGGATGTCAAGAGTTTTTGCTATATTGGTTGGAAAACCCCGGTGCAGATCCTCTGTTTCATAGCAATATATCAAGTACTGTATCAATGCTTTATTTAAGTTTATTTAAGTTTCATCTTCAACATTTACTGGTGTAAATATTTGCTTTTTTAGTTTCATTGACCCCTTCATCTTCTACGGTTCTACCTCCCACTAATCATATTTTACAAATCAAAACTCTAGCAATTGTCTTAAGCTCCTCTATATCCCAACCTAGAACTAAACATCAACAAAGACTCAAACCAAAGCAAATCTACTTCAGCTTTTTCTGTACAGTGCATTTTCCCCCGCCTTCTTCTAGGAGATACACTTGAGCGACAAAAACGGAGTTTTGTGAGGAAGAGCGACTTTGGTAAATCTTCAGGCGGTATGAGGAAGAATCAGATCAAACACGAATTCGGGAGATCAGAGAAGAACAACATTAAAACAATTACAACAATTTGGGTTTGAAATGTGGAAATGATAAATACCCAAATTTAGGAAATTGAATTAAGAAAAAACATGGAGTGTTAATCCATTTCCATTAATTGCTCGAGAAGACCCCCGAATCGGCAAGTTGATGGTCGGTAAGTTGCGACCATGGCCGTCAACACAGAGGGGGAAGAAACTTAGTTTAGCGATTGACCAATAATACAAAAAAGTAAAGGTAATAATTATTTATCTTAATTTTTGTTGATGTAGAGGTGATATGTGGACCAATAAAAATTCGGATACAGTACTTGATATATTGCTTCGAAACAGAGGATCTGAACCGGAATAAATGGTAGTAGTTAGTCTAGCATCGAGTAAATCTAAGTAAACTAGTCTATTCTGGCTTGATGCGCGGGTAATCTTTTAGCGTTTATATATTATAATTTATATGCTATGAGTTATGATATTATAACTTTTTAAAATTTTACTTCTATCGGTTCTCTTAAGCTAAAGTTTACAATTAATTTTCTCTATTGATAAATTTGGATATAAATCTCAAAAGTTGACAGTTTTGTTAACAATTTCTGAAAATACGAAAACAAGGTAGAATTCAAAATGGTTAAGTAAATTTTTAATGTCAGTTTTAATAAATTTAATATCATAAATTTATCACGCCAAACAATATATTTAATTTCGCAGAAAAATGCATGGTTTTATATACTACTAAGAGAAGTTCAAATTTATAAAAGCAAATGATTTTAGTTAGCAAGATAAATACACCTTAATTAGTATTTTTTTACTTTAAAATTATTAAGATTTTATAATTTAAATGGAATTAAAAAAAAAAAAGCTAAACTGAGATGGAGATGTTTAAAGAGAAAATTACACCTAAGATTGGTGGGGCCAGAGTGAAGGACAAAGCTCGAAATAGCTTTGTTTTAATATATATATATATATATAGATGATATTAACAAAATTAGGATAATAATTTTTAAATATATATTAAATTTTAATTTTTGAAAAAATGACATGTGTCAAATGATGATGTGACATAGCTAATTGATGAGAATAGTGTTTTGTTTTAGTAATTATATAGAGATTATTCTTGTAAGTCTTTCTCCAACATGAATTGTCCATACCAGACTGAAACGAGAAGACAACCATAGAGGCGTTCAGACAAGCTCTCCCTAGAGAATGCGACGTGTACAAAACGTTAATGATGTATCTTTGTAAGTCTTTCTCCAACATGCAAGAAAAGGCCGTAGGAATTATGCGCCTAGAAGAGGACCTGCTGGCGTCCAAGAAGCCATATCAATCTCCACCGCGTAGGAATCATGAACGACCAAAATGTGGAGATCGCCACGAAAGGAGGCATAATCCATTCCAACGAGATCAATAAGCAGTGAACAACGTACACGAGTCCGAAAGGAAGTACGTCGTAGATGAAAATGTACGCTTGAGAGTGAACGAGTTACAAGTTATGAGTTCCATGGAGAAGTTGCGCAATGTAAACTGGCCAAGAAAGCCGCATCCTGGAAGGAAGCCAGAAACCGGAAGAGGATGGTGAGACTTCCACAACGACACCGGCCACACCACAGATAATTGCTACACCCTAATGAAGGAGGTATTACAACTCCTAAAGAAAGGGGAATTGAAAGTTCTCCTCTCCAAAGAAGGAAGAGAGGCGTTCGAAAGAGGAAGCAAAGATAGAAGCTCCAAGTCTACACCTCCTCCTCCACCTCTGGGTCACACCAGGATAGTCTACACCATATTTGGAGGCTCCTCGTCGAGCGGCTATACCGCATCCGCCGCTAAGAGAATCGCCAGAGCGTAAAGGAAGGAAGGCAACGCGATGCCTGTATACCACGTCGGGATACTAAAGCAAGATCATCCCATCACGTTCGAGGAACCGAACGAGTCGGTCGACCATCATGACGGTCTAGTGATCTCCCTCACCATTGGAAACTGCAAAGTAAAGAGAAACTTGATTGACAACGGGAGTTCTGCCAACATCACGACGTTGTCCACCGTCAAAGAACTCAAACTCTCCGTTGATGACGTCATCAAGAAATATATACCCTTAGTCGGTTTCAGTGGGAAGTAGCCGACATGTTGGGTAAGATTACGTTGACAGCGTTGGCTCAAGGCGTCAATGTGCAGACAAAGTTCGTGGTGATGGAAGTAGAATCGCCATACAACATCATCCTAGGAAGGCCGTGGCTACATGACATGAAGATGGTTCTTGTTCGTGCCTAAAAATACGACTAGGAGGTAACGCGTTCGAGAATATACGCGTAGACCAGACGAGTACGAGAGGAGGGAGTGCAAAGTTTTCGGACGAGCGCAGGAATAAGTCGGCCGAGTATTATTTAGGTCCTTTATTATTATTGTTTATGTAAATGGTAAAAGAGATAGTAAATAATATAAAAAATATCTCTTTACCATATTTATATTAAGATAAAGATATAAGAAGAAAGATATTATTATTTGCTTATAGATATAATTAAGGTTTGCCTATTTAAACAGGGTTTTCCCCTTCATTCACAACATTAAATTCATAATCCATAACACAGTGAAGAGACCAAAATGAAATATTTACTGCAATTGGTATCGAGAATAATAGATTAGGAAAACTTATAAAGATAGATGTATGATTAAAAATCCAATGCTCAGGAAGATATCTCAATATGCAAGAATGTGTCAAAAATGAAGCTTGGTTGGTCATGTATTGAAGGTTGGCCAGATTTTTCAATAAAACTGTGAAACTCATACTAATTTTCGTGAATCAACTTAGAATCATGCACGGAGGATCGATGATAGAATTTCTTAGGACGGTAGATAGTGTCCAACTTTAATTGTGTTTAGCTTATTGAATAGAAAATTTTCTGATTGGTCGAGTACTGAAGTCTGGCCGGATTTTTCAATGAAACCGTGAAACTTATAATGATTTTCATGAGTCAACTTGGAATCATGAAAGGAGGATGAATTTCTTAGGACAATAGTGATTATTGATGTGTGGATTCTTGCAACTATATCATAGTAGTAGTAAAAAATGTTCAACTTTTATCGTTTTAGCATATTGAATAGCAAATTTTCTGGCTGATCTTGTACTGATGTCTGGCCGGATTATTCAATGAAACTGTGAAACTTATACCGATTTTCATGAATCAACTTGGAATCACGAAATGGTGATGAATTTCTTAGGACGGTAGACAGTGTCCAACTTTAATTGTGTTTAGCTTATTGAATAGAAAATTTTCTGATTGGTCAAGTACTGAAGTCTGACCGGATTTTCAATGAAATCGTGAAACTTATAATGATTTTCATGAGTCAACTTGGAATCATGAAAGGAGGATGAATTTCTTAGGACAATAGTGATTATTGATGTGTGGATTCTTGCAACTATATCATAGTAGTAGTAAAAAATGTTCAACTTTTATCGCTTTAGCATATTGAATAGCAAATTTTCTGGCTGATCTTGTATTGATGTCTGACCGGATTATTCAATGAAACTGTGAAACTTATACTGATTTTCATGAATCAACTTGGAATCACGAAATGGTGATGAATTTCTTAGGAAAATAGTGATTATTAATGTGTGGATTCCTACAACTATATCATAGTAGTAGTAGTAGAAAGTGTTCAACTTTAATCGTTTTAGCATATTGAATAGAAAATGTTTTGATTGGTTTAATTGTGTGCTGAAGTCTGACCGGATTTTTCAATGAAACCGTGAAACTTATAATGATTTTCATGAGTCAACTTGGAATCATGAAAGGAGGATGAATTTCTTAGGACAATAGTGATTATTGATGTGTGGATTCTTGCAACTATATCATAGTAGTAGTAAAAAATGTTCAACTTTTATCGCTTTAGCATATTGAATAGCAAATTTTCTGGCTCATGTTGTACTGATGTCTGGCCGGATTATTCAATGAAACTGTGAAACTTATACTGATTTTCATGAATCAACTTGGAATCATGAAATGGTGATGAATTTCTTAGGAAAATAGTGATTATTAATGTGTGGATTCCTACAACTATATCATAGTAGTAGTAGTAGAAAGTGTTCAACTTTAATCGTTTTAGCATATTGAATAGAAAATGTTTTGATTGGTTTAATTGTGTGTTGAAGTCCGATCGAATTTTTCAATGAAACCGTGAAACTTATACTGATTTTCATAAATCAACTTGGAATCAAATTAAGGAGGATGAATTTCTTAGGACAATAGTGATTATTGAAGTGTGGATTCCTACAACTCCGAAGACTATGAGAATTTCACACAATTTACAAAAGCATTTGAAATTAGCCAAGAAAGAAGTAGTATGCCCATTAGAAAGCAGTTTCAGTTTGCATTATATGTACGAGTGACCACAAGATATCCATCCTATGCATGTTTTTGTTGATCCGTCCTTGCAAAATTGTGTCCAATTTTAGTTTTGTATACCACAGGAAAAAATTCATATCAAATACAGAAAAAAATAAAAACGTATTAGACCTGTGCGAAGCGCGGGGCGCTTCGTCTAGTGGATATTGTTACAATATTGCGAAACAGAAGTGTACTCAAATTAGGAGCGTAGTATACTTACACCTTTATTTTCATACAACGGATGTCTTGAATAAACTCATAAGTTCAATGATTGAACCGAAATGTTTAAACACTATTATGTAGCTTTAAGTTTCTTTGGTTCGAAACTTAAAAATGTCGACTCTAAAATGAATTCCCTTTTCAAATAACAATTAGCCCAATGAATTTGGTAGGCTTCCGGTTGCAGAAACGAACTTGGCCCAATTCTCCCTAGGTATCCACCAACTCAAATCCTAATGCATAAGATGCAATTTCACTTGAAAAGGCAATGCCAATCTACATGTAGCTTTTATTGTCATCCCTTGCACTTACAGAGCGCATCTTTAGCTAACCTATGGTCAGATTTTGTGCATTAAAGAGCTCCTTCACAACATTCTGTTCTTCAAGTCGTGATCCATAGGCTTCCCACAATTAAACTTCGTATCAAGAGCAAACTCTTTCATTGAAAATCTCATCAAATGTCCTTGAAGGTCATACCACGTCTCCCATTTCTTTTGAGTTTTTATTTGACGAAACAACATGTAGTGCACAATCTGGGATGAAACGGATTGCAAACGAACCATCTTCACAATGGCTCCAAAGGGACCACCCAATACCCTTTGCCAATCCACAATGAGAGGTTGTTCGCAATGGTTTTAAGCGTATCTTGCATGTTGTGTTGATTCATTCTGCCCGGAAACTTTTGTGATGGTAGAAATTTTAATATGTGTTGTAAAGGGCAAGAGAAGTTAAATGCCAAAATGGTGGAAGTCACTCCATATTGAAAACCTGAATTACAGTAAAGTTGAATTACAATAACTATTTGATCCACCTCCTTAACTAAACTAAATACTAGAAAGATCATAAATAGCACTGGTGTCTCACAAAATATATATGTATGATGATATGAAGATACCTTTCATGAACTAAGCAACAAATACAGACTGACATACAATGTTTGTTGTTACAACTACCAATTCAAATTCTTGCCGATGAAATCAGTAACTTGCGAAATTTCAACAGATGCACATTTCAATGCATATCATGTGTGTTGTCACTTCAATGATGCCTAGACAAACCCAAATCAAGCCCTATAACACTCAAACTGACTACTAATTGGTTATAAAGATCGCATTTTTTCCATTAAATTTCTTGGCAAAGGCCAAGCCCTAAATCTAAATCTAAGCTCTAGGGTTTACACCTATGGGAGAAATTTAGAGTGGAAAGAGTATAGATAAAGAGACTGAATACAGAGAGGTAGACCTAGCAATCGGGTCGGTCGGGTCGGGTTCGGGTCAGAGTGTCCCGGGTTCAGTATTTTTCGAGTCGGGTCATTTTGGGTCTAATATTATCTGGTCAAAACGGTCGGGTTATAATGGGTTTATAGCCGGGTCGGGTTTCTGGTCAAAATTACCGGGTCAAAACAGGTCGGGTTGTTACGGGTTTATTGTCAAGTCGGGTCGCTTTGGGTCAAAACCTACCGAAAGACCGGGTTATTACAAGTTCATTTTTCTGTTTTTTTTCTTTTTTTTCTTTTGGTACAACTTTTTGGGTCAAAAACGGGTTGGTGCGGGTCAACCCGTTTTTGACCCAGAAATTCTGGGTCAAACGGGTTAGACGAAAAACAGGTCACGAGTTCAATTTGACGGGTTATGACCCAGAAATTTTGAGTTTGGTCGGGTCGGGTTTGCGGGTCAGATTATTTTCTGTCGGCTCTACAGAGAGGAGAAATGTAGCTACATACCAAATGTTTCTCAGATCAAATAACTGACGAGTGAAGAGAGACTTGAGAAATGCAAGAATATTGTGCGAAGGCGTCGCCTAGATGGGGGTGCTGAAAGCAGCTCGAAGACCGCCGCACCCCCTGATCTTCGTCGAAAAGCAGCTCGAAGACCGCCGCACCCTCTGATCTCCGTCGAAAAGAGCTCGAGGGAGGGATGACAATTTTTCTTAGGGTTCTTGAGAGAAAAGGGAAATTGGGTGCAATCAAATATCGTGTTTTAATTCTGGGTCATAATTTGAGTTTCAAATTTTCTAAATAAAATTTGAATTGAAAAGATAAATTGCCCCCCTCATTATTTGTCACCAAAGTTAAAGATAAATTGTACATTCAATTTATCTTTATTTTTATAAGGTATTTTTACAAAGAACATTGAAATTTAATAAAAAGGAGTATTTATACAAATACAAAAAATGTTGGGTTTTCAAACAGGTAAATACAATTTCACATTAAACTTCTACTTGGCTTTTTTTTTTTTGGTGAAGACTTCTACTTCCCTAATCTTATTGTCTAATACTTCGAATAATACTAACCCGGCATATTGCCTTCATGGCCAAAACTTGTACAGAGATGTAACCAAAATAACTACATTAATAATTTACTCCTGAAAATAAGAAAACTATGCCAAGGCAGACAGACGGATAGATGCCTTCACTTGTAGGTTGATTCTGCAACCTCAACGCGGTTTTATGTAGCTCCCTTCATTGTTTATGCTACTGCATATTATGTTTTGGCAACATTAGAAAACACATCCTACCAAAATAATATATTAGAAAACACATGCCTTCTGCTCACCATCTTAAGGTAAGAAATATGTCCATACTTACATGTGTATAAGATTAAGCAGGATCTACAAGTCATCAGAATTGACCCTTGGAAATTTTTGAAGTTAGTATCAATTTGATGTCACCGTATACTTCGTCTGGCTCTTTTGGGTCTTCCTGCTCCACATTTATCAGTCCACGGCTGCACAAAGCCTACATTCACACACAATATAGAATCAGATAAATGAAAACCTCAGAGCCATGATTAACGAAAAATAGCATAAATTCATTCTATAGCAAAACCCAAACTGTCTTATTGCTGCACTTAAGATAACTGTAACTATGTTGCATATAAATTGTCATGTAGGTCAGAAGTTAATGCATGATGTTCATGTCCATATACGTTTGATGGATGCAACTGTTTTTTTCTCACTGGATGACTCTAGCAAGGATTGACATTTGACAAGGACATACCAGAATCTCATAAATCATCCTGGCGCTTATCTTTCTGCTTCTTCCATGTAAAATGGTATTTACTGAGAGTTGGCGATCCCCATGCTGGTCAGTAGGGCTTGATGACAAAGGGGATTGCTCCATCAAATATTGAGCTACAGCTCTGCATGATGCAACACGATGCTGCTAAGACACGGCAAAGTAAAGTAAAGTAAAAGAAGGCATAAAGTAAACAGTTCAGGTTTAACCTTGATCTTGCTGTCTCGCCGTCTTGAGTTCCTTGAGAATCTGGTGCAGACCAATCATTTTCATTAATTCAAAGGGCCATGACTATGCTAACTATATGAATATTGATGTACACAACTTACTGGCTGAACTGTCTCTGTCTATCTCCAGAAAAGCAAGTTCCTGAAAGTAAATAAATCAAAAGACCAGCTCAGTGTGACTACTCGTCAATTGACAAGCCTTTGTACTAAAAAATCGAACTTCAAAATAAATTTTCTTGCGCCTCTCGACTCACTAGTGATAATTTAAAAATATTGAGAAATTATATGCATCTATTGTCAAACTGTAGAGCTCGCATTATCTTACATCATCTGCAGAAGGCATGAACACAGGGCTATGTGAAGGACCAGCATTTCCAGAAAAAAGGTCTTCATCTAAATTCGTGACTGGTGTTGCCTGTTTAGAAAGAGGTGTAACAATGGAGCTTCCAAGAGCTTGCGTGGATTGAAATGCATTGCCAGGAGACACTGGTGGAGTGTTTAAATTATGATGAGGAGGAGATGCAACACGTCCGGAAGATGGCACCAAGTCTGCCATGATGCTGGGTTCATAATGATGAGCTTCATCCCGAAGCTGCTCAATAGGGTCAAGCGGTTGCTCACTCCTAAAATGTTCATCAGGTTCGCCTTCGGGTTCCTCAACAGGCATAGAAGGTTGCTCACTCCTAGTATCTTGTTGAGGTTCTTCTGAAATCAGTTCTGTAGTTAGTGGAACTTGATGGCTTTCTTCAGACAAAACCAAGTTTGGATTTGATACAAAGAAATTCTTTTCTGACAAATTTCTAAGATCTGATGACAACCCTGCAGCATTAATAAAGAATTAATTGTGTTTCAACCAACGCCTAGTTGTAAAATGTAACATATCAACTGTAAGCAAAAGTTTCTAACCTGTGATTAATGGCTCAAAAAAGATTTGCTCTTTCATTATCCTATTATTAAACCTCCATACCTCCAAAGCTGGGCATGGAAGCTTCCTTCTCTTTTTTACAATGTCAGAACAGTCTGTAAGCCTGTCAGAAATAATCCTGTAGAATGCATAGCCCTGAATAAGTACATATTGGCAATTGCCAGAATTAACAAATCTTAGAGATATATATAAATCTGAATTAAGTAATCATACTTATTAGACAACACAGTTCTTTTATCAAATGGTTGCTTCGGCTTTCTTTTCCTGCCTCTCGGCCTCTCGGCTTGAGGTTGTGGTTGAGGGGTAGGCTGCAATTCCAGTGCTGGTGAATTATGTACTGTAACAGCAGAAAATATTTAATCAGGGAGGAGAAGAAAGTACATTTGCTCAGTAGCAATTTACTGTAACTAGCAGTATTTCTTCAAAGTGAAATGAAATTAGACACACAAACCACCTGGGGAAGGGTTTAACTGGAATGGATCTGGTGTTTCCCTAGAACCAGATGAGAACGGGTGAAACAGTGGAGACTGTTGTTGAGCACTGACATTTTCCTCACTTAGTGTAGGCGTTTCCTTATCACGAATGATTTCCTCAGAATGCCGAACTGGAGAGTTCACACTAGTTTGTTGATAATCTAGGATCTCAGGCACTAGCACAGGATTAGGATCAGGAACAGCGTCACGCATCACTTCAATTTCTTCAACATCATGAGAAGCAATGCCCACATTAATTGTATTATCTGGCTCATTCAAATTATCTGCATTTAGCATAGCTGTATCCTCATCTGCAACTGGAGGAGTGGGGCTGAATAAGATTTGGACAAAAATCAGGAAGAAATCAAGGGATCAGAAGATATCTTTCTTGCACTAGAATTCGAAATGCACGTTGTGATTTAACAACCCATCAACTTACCTATTGTTAGAAGGGATTGGTTCTTGATCTCCTCCAATGTCACGCAGTTGAAATTCATCACTGCTTTTTATAGAGGAATTAATAACAGGTTGTTACTAAAGAAAACACAATATAAACCTCATAAAAAGAAGAGCATTACCCTTCATCCATTGAAGCAAGACCGTCCTTAGGAGGTTCTGGGAGTGACTTGTCCTGCATAATATCCTGAATAAACGAAATAAAATCGCACAACATATCCATTAAGAAACAATAGTAGTCGAGTAATTGCAAGAAGCAGCAAAGTATTGAAACTTACATCATCAAAAGTAATTGCAACATAACCTCCTAGAGAACGGTTATCAATTTCATCTGCAAGCAGAAAAGCACCAAGAGAATTTGTGTAAAGGCAATAGAAACTTGCAATTCGTGGTAAATTCAATTGACATAAAAACGCGTATAAACACACCTGTAAGCGTAATTTCATCTTGCATTAAAACGTGGGTGTCTGAAAACCTAAAACCCAAAACAAAATAGATGGCGGTTAAATTTCTATTCTTTGTGGGAAGTTTTGAAAGTTAGTAAACTAAACTCACGGATCAGAGAAGAAAACATCATCAATGTGTAGGGCATCAAGTTGATAAGTTTCAGGGAGAGTGACGGCGTTGAACTGAGCCTGGGTGGCATTGGGAGGCAGATCAACATCAGTTGAAACAAAGGCCTTTTTCAAAGTGAGCAATACAAGATTGCAATCCTTATAAAGGTAATCGACTTTCTTGGAGTAGATTCGGACGACACCGAGAAGAAGATGACTTGACATTCTGAGTGCAATTGGAACTTCTGGGAACATAATCCGATCTAAAATGGAGAGAGAAATTAGGGAATTGAATTGGAGGAGAGAAAGGCAGTGAAAGAAAAAGATGGAAAGTTTACCGACGGTGGAGGGGATGTCGGTGGAAGTGTAATGAGATTTGCGGAGTCTGTGTTGCAAATGGGCGGCGCACCATACTGTTCCGAGCGGACCTTTGCGAGCCAAGAAGGTTTGAGAGTAGAACATTCTTCGAGGGAGATTTGTGTTGTGTACTTGTGTGAATGTGAGAGATATAAAAGAGAGTAATGAAGATTGCAAGAGTAGGAATTCACAAGTAGGTCTTTCCTTTTGTTTGTTTTTTTAGAAAGAGGAGGGTTTCCTATATTGAAAAGAGAGCGGGAAGAAGACCGTTCCGCGCCAACACACATTTTCCCATGTTGGGTTGGGGAGTGTAATACTATGAATTTATCGTTCCATTTTCTAAAAGAGAAAACTATAATAATACTTTAATATAATTAATGAGAATGAGAATTATTTTAGATCAACGAAGATTCAAGATACACGTGACATCACTTGTCATCACCATCGGATAACCGTTAGACTGCGTCAGACCACCTCGGGGCCTCTCCAGACGACCACTGAACCTCGTCGGAACAAAATTGTTCATAAAGATGTACAAAACTGTTTACAAAGATTAAAAATTGTTCATTACTCAAAAAGTGTCGCTCTATTGGTCTTATCTTTGACCTGAAAGGACTCTAACATCAAATGGATCAGGTTTATGCAACTGTACATCAACCATTAGTGCCTATTGTAGGACCTGTAATCCGCGATAATAACAATCTGTAAAGAATTAATGAAAGAACAGAATTAAGGTAGAAGTTTACCGAAGCTTTGTTACGAAATAGGTACGCAGAGGCGAGATTGAATCTCTATCCTTAATTCTGTAACGCCCTGTATATGTGACGGTTATCAGCGTTGAGAATCCCAGGATACAACTGCGAGCTCTTCTGGTTTGCACAATCAAAATCAGAAGCCAACGAACTAGTATCTGTGTTGTACTCTCAGAGAAGAAGAAGAAGAGAAGAGAGGAGGATTGATGTATTTCGGATATCTGAGAATGAGAACCAGAACTCTCTTATATAGAGTTTCTGAGTTTGTTAGAGGAGGAGATCTCGGAACTGACGACACCAACGAGGTGGCAGTTGTGGAGTAGTGGGGCAGATCGTGGAGGTTGTTGCGCTGACTCAGTTGGGCGTCCCCAACGAGGCAGTTCAAAATTCAATCTGGAAGCCCAACTTCCAGATCCAGCCCACTTCAGCAAAAAGAGAAGCTTAACTGCTGCTTGGGCCTACGGCCCATTCCACAAGACCACAAGACCACGAGCCACGAGCCACGGACCACGGACCGGACCAGACAGACGGACGGACCGCGCGAGAGGTCTCCGGGTCCTCTCTCCATACCTCTCCCAAGGGATTACCAAGGGTAGGGGGTTGGGGTTATATAAACCCTTCAACTTCCTCCCCAATTTTCGATGTGGGACAAAAACTCAAATCAAATTCAGCTCAAAAATGTTATTTGTACTTAGACAAGCAACCAACTTTGAGCCCTCATTTCTCATTCAAACGGAACCCGATTTCGACGTGTGAGTACACTACGGTGTAGTGCTCGCGGAGACGAAGCCAACACTCCCATAATCCGGCACAATCGGTGACCGCAGCCCACCGGAAAGATGCCCGAAAGTCCAGTCGAAACTCAGTTCCAACAATCCCCCACATGAATAGAAATGATTCTATTACACGTGCTTAGACAAGACAGACATAATTTTGAGAGTACGGACGAATAATCACTGCATCTGAGCTGGTGGTGTTTTTTAGCTTTGAACCACCCATTGTGAGTAGCTATCGGATTTACTCGACCAGGTAGTGAACATGATGTCTTGACCCACCCGGGCTTTGACGTAAACCTAGACAATAACTATCACACAGTTTCATCTTCTCACAGAACTAGGTTCTCTGATTGTGTTCATTTTGGCCGTGAACATCCCTGGTTATTCATGAGTGAACTTGGAGAAAGCAACCTCTCTTATTTCTCCTAGAAACGGCCCCATTTCACACTCATAAGGTGATTGACCATAAATGGTATTACTTATACCCTACTTTGATCTTCAAAGTTTATGGAATCATTAAAAGCAAATGCTTAACCTCTACTTTGTCATCGCTCTTTTATCATCCTAGGAACTGGGAAACAAGATATAATATCTCCAAGTGCTCTCTAGATTCGACTTGAATTTGTTTTACCCTTGAACCTATTTCTTGGGATCTCCAATCACTTAGGTAGGGTTGCCATCAAGCATCCTCTTTAGTCATAGGCTTTAAACCCATTCCTCTAGATGACTTTACAACTTGCTCTCTTGGCAATCCCTTAGTGAACGGATCTGCTAGGTTGTCGGCTGACTTGATATAATCTATTGAGATTACACCAGTTGAGAGCAATTGTCTTATGGTTTTATGTCGTCGTCTTATGTGACGAGACTTACCATTATATATTGTGTTCAGTGCCCGAGAGATAGCCGCTTGACTATCATAGTGTACACCTAAAGTTCGCACTGGTTTTTCCCACAAAGGAATATCCTCCATAAAGTTTCGAAGCCATTCTGCTTCTTCAGCTGCTTTGTCTAAAGCAATGAACTCAGATTCCATTGTGGATCTGGCCAATAACGTTTGTTTTGAGGATTTTCATGATATAGCTGCACCACCCAGCGTAAATACATACCCACTGGTGGATTTCGAGTTCTTTGAATCTGATATCCAGTTAGCATCGCTATAGCCTTCCAGAGTGGCTGGATATCTTCCATAGTGCAGCCCGTAACTCCGAGTATGTCGCAAGTAGTTTAATACTCGAGTTATTGCTTTCCAGTGATTATGTCCCGGATTACTGGTATATCTACTCAGTACGTTGACAGCATGTGCTAAGTCTGGTCTTGTACAGTTTGTCAAGTACATAAGACTTCCGATCACACGAGCGTACTCTAACTGTGATATGCCATTACCCGAGTTTTTCTTCAGTTTGAGATGCGGGTCCAGCGGACTGTTTGCAATCCCATTTGAATAGTTCTTGAATCGCTCAAGTACCGTCTCGGCGTAATGTTGTTGAGACAAGACTATTCCATCTGAATGTCTAAAGATTTTGATCCCTATGATCACATCCGCTAGTCCCAAGTCTTTCATGTCAAACTTTCCATTAAGCATGTTCTTGGTTTGTTTGATCATGTCATTGTTGCTACCTATGATGAGTATTTCATCCACATATAGGCACAACAAAATGTATCCTTTTGGAGTTTCTTTGACATAGATACACTTGTCACATTCATTTATTTTGAAACCATTTGACATCATTACTTGGTCAAATTTTTCGTGCCACTGTTTCGGAGCTTGCTTTAGTCCATATAAGGATTTCACAAGTATACACACTTTGTGTTCCTGTCCAGGGACGACATACCCCTCACGTAGTTTCATATAAATTTCCTCTTCTAGCTCTCCATTCAGAAAAACCGTTTTTACATCTATTTGATGTATTTCTAGATTGCGTATAGCTGCAATGGCTATTAAAATTCTTATTGAAGTTATTCTCGTTATTGGAGAATAGGTGTCAAAGAAATCCAAACCTTCTTTTTGCCTAAATCCTTGCACCACAAGCCTAGCCTTGTACTTATCTATCGAGCCATCGGTTTTCAATTTTCTTTTGAAAATCCATTTGCTCCCAAGAGCTTTCGCGCCTGATGGAAACTCAACTAACTCCCATGTATGATTTTGCATAATGGAGTCGATTTCACTTTTCACCGCTTCCTTCCAAGCAGGTGCATCTGGTGTTGACATGGCTTCTTTGAATGTGTAGGATCTGAGTGTTAATACGAAGGGAACTGTGACAAAGAGTTGTCCAGTTCCTAGGCACAACGGAAGTAATGAAACAAGTTATCAACACAATTACTTAAGGTGGAAACCCTAGATAACCAACTAGTTATCTTTGGATAAAAACAACCCCTCTTTCGAGGATTGAAAGGTCTACTTGTATATTCAATCAGTGAGTTTAGAGATGAACGAGATTACAAACTTATTGCTAAGTACTAACCTAGTTCCTATCAGAAACTCTTAGATGAAAATACCAGTGAGCTTACTTGATGTTCTTGAGCAAGAACACTTCTTTCTCTTCTCAACCAGATGCAATTCGAACTGAGCAAAGAACGCCTCTTTCTCTTCTCAAAGATGCAATTCGAACTCTTCAAAAAGCATAGTGATTAAGGTCGTCCAAATAGATATTTATATGCAAGTAAGATCTCGTGTAAAGATATTTGTTAAGATAATTACACAAAATATCTTCATTCCATATTAATATCTATCCTTACGTGGTTTGGTTGAATAAACAAACAAAAGAGCTACTAATGTTCATTTACAACCGATTATAACTTCACACGTCTTCTTATGGAACCGAATTATCAAGTAAGATCTCGCTTGAGATATACTTGAATAATCCTTAATTCCATAAATGCAAGATTATGTTATTTACCAAAGATAAACAACATAATCTTTCCTTAATCAATTACCACGAATTTATAGCAATCAGATATTATAAATTAGGAACAAAATCTTCATGATATCTTCTTCTCCTTGCTGCTCACGTTTGACCTAATCTCGGCAGTGTTAGAGACGCGGTTCCCGTTCCAGTTCCCTTGATCTTGATCTTTGCTCACTTGGACTTGGTTTCCTTATCTTTTCATCTGAAACTCAAATACTAATATGACCATTAAAGTATAAGTGTTTGTCATCGTCAAAACCGAAGAAACCGAGGAAGGGAACTCCATGGAAACTGAAGTTCCAAAAGTTCCATTCCAACAGAATGTTTTAGGTTCATTTTCCAAAAGATAAGCCATTTTAAATTCAGGACCGAATGATTTTTCCTTTCTAGCTCTTTTGCTACGTCTAGGTTCATCATTGTCCTCTTCGGTTGGTTGAACAGAAGTGCTTGCTTCACCTTCTTCACGAGTCCGTTTCAGATTTTCTTTATCCTTACACGGAAACATGTTTTCGAAGAAGGATGCATTTCTTGATTCCATTATTGTATTTGCATGTATGTCTGGTATATCAGACTTGTATACCAAGAAACGATATGCACTACTATTGTGTGCATACCCGATGAAGATACAATCAACGGTTTTTGGTCCTATTGAGACCTTCTTAGGGGGTGGCACCACCACTTTTGCTAGGCACCCCCACACTTTGAGGTATTTGTACGATGGTACATTACCTTTCCACAACTCATAAGGCGTCTTTCCAGTCACCTTATGTGGTATTTTGTTGAGAATGTAGTTGGAGGTTAGCAACGCTTCCCCCCAAATGTTCTGGGGTAACCCAGATTCTTGCAGCATTGCATTCATCATTTCTTTGAGAGTTCGGTTCTTTCGTTCCGCAACCCCGTTAGACTCAGGTGAGTAAGGCGCAGTAGTTTGATGAACTATTCCATGTTCTCTACAAAATGCATTAAATGGTTCATTATACTCGCCTCCTCTATCACTTCGGATCATTTTAATCTTATTACTAAGTTGGTTCTCAACTTCCAACTTGTATTCTTTAAACTTTTCCAAAGTTTCATCTTTGCTATGTAACAAATATACATAACAGTATCGTGTGCAATCGTCTATGAAGGTCACAAAGTACTTCTTACCGCCTCTAGTTTGCACACACTTTAAATCACATAAATCAGTGTGAATTAGTCCTAGAGGTTCAGTTGTTCTCTCTACATGGGGTGATGACGTTTTTGTGAGTTTCGCTTGTACTCATACTTCACATTTGTCTTTACTTGTTTTGCATTTTGGAATCATGTTCATACTTATAGATTTATAATTAACATGTCCCAATCTTTCATGCCAAATATTAAAAGACTCAACGACATAAGCAATATGATTATTCTCATTCACTAAACCATCAGTTACAATCGTTTTCGGAAGGACTGTCATTACATTCATTTTGATCAGCAAATCCTTCACATAACCCTTCCCTACATAAATCCCATTCTTAGAGAGAACTAACTTGTCAGACACAAACTTGATACATAACCCATTCTTGTTGAGAAGAGTCCTCGAAATCAGATTCTTTCGAATGTCTGGCACATGAAGCACATTGTTGAGAGTCAGCTCCTTCTCAGAAGTCATCTTGAGCATGATCTTCCCATGACCTTCAACCTTTGATGTCGCAGAGTTCCCCATGAAGAGTTTCTCCTCTGTTCGGCTCTTCAAATAAGTGGTAAACATGCCCTTATCCGAGGAGATGTGTCTAGTGGCACCTGTATCGTACCACCACTCCTTTGGGTTGCTCCCAACCATATTCACTTCAGTCATCACCGCACACAGGTCATCTGCTGTCAGCGAGTTTTCAGCTAGATTGGCTTGAGACTTCTTCCCTTTGTCTTTTCTGTTGTCGGGCTTGCTTCGACACTCATCTGCCTTGTGCCCAATCTTTTTGCACTTGTAGCATTTTCCACTGAACTTCTTAGCTCCTTGCTTCTTAAAGTTTGTGGTGTTTTGAGGTTGAAACTTCTTGTTCTTCCCCTTGTCCTGATGCTCAACCAGGTTTGCCTTGTTAGAAGGTCCAACTCCATTGGCCCTCTTATTGTTCTCCTCGACCCGAAGCCTCACGATCAAGTCTTCAACCCTCATTGACTTTTGCTTCAGCAACAAGTAGACCTTGAACTGCTCCCATGATGGAGGAAGCTTCTCAATGATGACACCTACCTGGAACGCCTCACAGATGGTCATTCCTTTGGAGATCACTTCATGGACGATCAGTTGTAGTTCTTCAACCTGTTCCACGACCGACTTTGAATCTACCATTTTGTAGTTCAAAAACTTTGCTACTGGCGTTTTCTTGGAGCCAACATCCCGCGTCTTGTACTTCTTTATCAGAGTGTCCCATAATTCCTTAGCGGTATCATGGTTACAGTAGACCTTGTACAGCGAGTCAACCATGCGATGAGTAACATAACCTCTGCATGCATAGTCCCCTTTCACCCAATCAGCTAGGGCGTTAGTGTTATTTGGGGAGAACCTAGGTCTCTCCTCCGTAAAAAACTTGTCAAGATTCATCATGCTCAGAAAGAACGCCATCTTCTGAGACCATATTCTGAACCCTTTCCCGTCAAATTTGTCGGGCAGGACCCCAACATGGATTGTGTTCGACACAGTTGTCACATAAGGTCTGTAGGGAACCCTCAAATGAGACAACTGAACATCATACATGATGACTCGTTTGACCCGGATGACTCGCTTGAGTCGGATGTCTCGTGTGAGCCGGAGCAAGAGCCACTTGTGGCAGATCCACATGGACGACTGGGGGGTCTCCTTGATCGGACTCTTCTTAGCCGGACTCTTATGAACCGGACTATTCTAAGCTAGACCCCTCTCAGTTATCTGAGCCTGATCGAGAGGCACAGTCCCAAACTGAATTCGGGGCGACTCACTGGCCTTTCCAGCGTCAGCAGCAGTTTTCTCACTTCCGTTAGTCATTGTATCTGTTCAATGAAGCAAACAAATATTAGTATGACTTAGAAAAAACTTACAGATTTTTTAAATCTGAAAATACACACAGTTTTTCTGCAAACTGTAAACGCAGAACCAGAAATCTGCGAACTGTAAAGAACAGAGCCAGAAATCTGTGAATCTGTAAACGCAGAACCAGAAATTCACGAACTGTAAAACAGAACTGAAAATCTCCGAACTGTAAAAAATTCTAGAAATTCATGAACTGTAAAACAGATCTGAAAAACTGCGAACTGTTAAGCACAGATTCTATAAACTGTAAATACAGAATCATAATTCTTTGAACTGTAAACACAGTTTTTCGGTTCTCTAATACAACAACAACCTCTGAATTATCGAAATTTAATTTTTGTTTTTACTCGAATCTGAACACAGTTCCGAAACTGTACTGAGTACAGACAATTTTCTTCGGAATGCAACTTTCTGTTCCTTAAAACCTCAAACAGATTGTTAGCGACAGGATAAAATTGTACAAAATTAAGATTGTAGGACCTGTAATCCGCGATAATAACAATCTGTAAAGAATTAATGAAAGAACAGAATTAAGGTAGAAGTTTACCGAAGCTTTGTTACGAAATAGGTACGCAGAGGCGAGATTGAATCTCTATCCTTAATTCTGTAACGCCCCGTATATGTGACGGTTATCGGCGTTGAGAATCTCAGGATACAACTGCGAGCTCTTCTGGTTTGCACAATCAAAATCAGAAGCCAACGAACCAGTATCTGTGTTGTACTCTCCGAGAAGAAGAAGAAGAGAAGAGAGGAGGATTGCTGTATTTCGGATATCTGAGAATGAGAACCAGAACTCTCTTAAATAGAGTTTCTGAGTTTGTTAGAGGAGGAGATCTCTGAACTGACGACACCAACGAGGTGGCAGTTGTGGAGTAGTGGGGAAGATCGTGGAGGTTGTTGCGCTGACTCAGTTGGGCGTCCCCAACAAGGCAGTTAAAAATTCAATCTGGAAGCCCAACTTCAAGATCCAGCCCACTTCAGCAAAAAGAGAAGCTTAGCTGCTGCTTGGGCCTACGGCCCATTCCACAAGACCACAAACCACGAGCCACGAGCCACGAGCCACGGACCACGAACCAGACCAGACGGACGGA
Source organism: Oxyria digyna (assembly GCA_029168935.1). Classification (NCBI taxonomy): domain Eukaryota; kingdom Viridiplantae; phylum Streptophyta; class Magnoliopsida; order Caryophyllales; family Polygonaceae; genus Oxyria; species Oxyria digyna. The sequence goes on from JAPVLV010000013.1 coordinate 27,725,676, forward strand.
CGGACCGCGCGAGGGGTCTACGGGTCCTCTCTCCATACCTCTCCCAAGGGCTTACCAAGGGTAGGGGGTTGGGGTTATATAAACCCTTCAACTTCCTCCCCAATTTTCGATGTGGGACAAAAACTCAAATCAAATTCACCTCAAAAATGTTATTTGTACTTAGACAAGCAACCAACTTTGAGCCCTCATTTCTCATTCAAACGGAACCCGATTTCGACGTGTGAGTACACTACGGCGTAGTGCTCGCGGAGACGAAGCCAACACTCCCATAATCCGGCACAATCGGTGACCGCAGCCCACCGGAAAGATGCCCGAAAGTCCAGTCGAAACTCAGTTCCAACAATCCCCCACATGAATAGAAATGATTCTATTACACGTGCTTAGACAAGACATACAGAATTTTGAGAGTACAGACGAAGAATCACTGCATCTGAGCTGGTGGTGTTTTTCAGCTTTGAACCACCCATTGTGAGTAGCTATCGGATTTACTCGACCAGGTAGTGAACATGATGTCTTGAACCACCCGGGATTTGACGTAAACCTAGACAATAACTATCACACAGTTTCATCTTCTCACAGAACTAGGTTCTCCGATTGTGTCCATTTTGGCCGTGAACATCCCTGGTTATTCATGAGTGAACTTGGAGAAAACAACCTCTCTTCTTTCTCCTAGAAACGGCCCCATTTCACACTCATAAGGTGATTGACCATAAATGGTATTACTTATACCCTACTTTGTTCTTCAAAGTTTATGGAATCATTAAAAGCAAATGCTTAACTTCTACTTTGTCATCGCACTTTTATCATCCTAGGAACTAGGGAAGAAGATATAATATCTCCAAGTGTTCTCTAGATTCGACTTGAATTTGTTTTCCCCTTGAACCTATTTCTTGGGATCTCCAATCACTTAGGTAGGGTTGCCATCAAGCATCCTCTTTAGTCATAGGCTTTAAACTCATTCCTCTAGATGACTTTACAACTTGCTCTCTTGACAATCCCTTAGTGAACGGATCTGCTAGGTTGTCGACTGACTTGATATAATATATTGAGATTACACCAGTTGAGAGCAATTGTCTTATGATTTTATGTCGCAACCCACCGGAAAGATGCCCGGAAGTCCAGTTGAAACTCAGGTCCAACACCTATTTCTCGCTGAACCTCTCTATGACCAAGACTAAACACCTAGAGAATACGACATTGAAAGTGGCGCTAATATTGTCTACTAAAATGTCGTGAAATTGACAAAGACATATCATTTGTGAACTATGCCACCTTAGCTACAGTCTTGCGAAAGCAGAGTTCTCATATGTATGTTTTCTTCCGAAGAATATCTCCTTCACGCTATGTTGACGTCCAAATCCGGCTCGAATCCTTCCGTCTCCTATTATTCATCATGGTTCTTGCTTGCTAGGAGGGATATAGATTGGAAAATAGAAAAATGAGCTACTGTTTTTTGCTTAAACCGTGGATAAATTTAAGAACAATAAACCTAGGTATAGAGGAACCTATATATATGAGAAGAACATACAATTATCATCCGTGAAGGTCATGCAATTCAGAGCATAATTAAATGTAATTCTTTGAACACGTATTTGCCAAGATGAAAGTGTATATTATGATCCTACAATAAATAGGTAGTTTTGGGGGATCCTTGCATAATAAGGCTATTCTGAAGTGCAAATATATAGAATCCACTTTTTTATTCCGCAAAACTGAAACGTATATAACTATTGCATCGAAAACAAGTGTATGATTGATACGCTTCACTTTATATATCGTAACTAGGGATTATTACATTGTATTAGGAGTGATTTCATATGTGTTTAGAGATATTTCTATGTTATGGATCATTTGAGAAGAAATGAAGACTTAAGAGATTTGAAGTGAAGATTGAAAACAAGAAGACTTAGAAAACATTGAAGTGAAGTTACTGGAGCCAGATAGCGATCGCCATCCTTGCCAGGCGATCGCTATGTCACAACAGAGGCTACGACAAGTTATTCATTGAAGATGGCGATCGCCATCCCTATATGGCGATCGCCATCCCTATATGGCGATCGCCATCCCTATATGGCGATCGCGTGGCGTAGCAGAAGAGGATTTCCGGATTTTCCTTATTTATCTTATTTTTCTTTTTTCATTTGGAAGATTTTTCCTTGTTTATTTTCGGTATTATATTAGGGTTAGACTCTATTAAAAAAAAAACCCTAGTTTTCATCTTACGTTTATCATCTTTTCCATCTACAACTCTAGTCTTGCAACCATGAGCAGAAACTAATTCCATTATTTTACTTAGCGGTTGAAGCCTTCAATTATTAAGTTGTGAAATTTATAACTCTTGTTCTTTTCCTTTGGGTTTGTATTGATTCTCTTGTTCTTCATCTATATGATTTCTATTAGTTTTGCTAGATTGATCACCTAGTTTGATTGATAGTCTTCTATTGCTAGACTAGGAATAAACGGTGGAATTCCTTGTCATCGTAGCATCCATATCTGCATGATCTGGTAGTTGATTGCTTATATGAAAGAGTTGATTGCATGTTAATACTTGACAGTTGTGAGTTATTGCATTGCTATTTGATTTAACCTAGAGAGGTCTCCTAGGTTGTCGATTAGTAAATATTATCAGGACCAGTTGGCCTGCTGATATATTAAAGATTGGAATAAGAACATTCCCTAGGATTGATAAGAGCTTGAGATAATCTAGGATCAACTTGATTGACTGTTGTGTGGATACTTGCTAGGTGAAACCCCTTCGCATAATATCCTCAACCCATCATTTCTCTGCTTGTTACTTGTTACTTGTGTGTCCTTATACAATCAACCCCCTGTTACTTGTTCTTAAGTTGATATTTCACTTGATTGCATTGATTTGGTGTTTTGATTCTCTTGGTTTCGACCTCTACTTACTTGCTATACTCTAGTTAGTTTTTAGTGTTTCTTTGATTTAGCAACCACAACATTTGCTCTATCAAATTTGGCACCGTTGTCGGGGAATTGAATTATTTTATTTATGTGCTAATTGTGACTTATTAAGTGTTTGGTGTGAACCTTTATGGTTCAGACCCATGCTACTAATTCATCTCTTGTTGCTTTTGATTCAGAGATTGAGAGGACGTTCCGGCAGAACCGAAGAGCAGCTTTGAACCAAGGTAACGAGATGGGTACGCGGTAAATGGATTGCAACAACGGGCTACAAATTAGCAACAAGTTCCACCAATACTACCTACTATGAGGAAACTCACTGCCCCAAACTTAGACCAACAACCTTTGGCAGTGAGATTTACTGAGATTGCTGAAGGTGTGAACTTTGAATTGAAAGCTGGTTTGATTCATGATCTACCACACTTCCATGGCTTAGGAGGTGAAGATCCAAAGAAACATTTGGCTCAGTTCCATGCCATATGTTCTAGTATGAAGCCAATGAGTGTTACTGAGGAACAAATCATGTTGAGAGCTTTTGGATTTACTTTGAAAGATGCTGCGAACGCTTGGCTCTATTATCAAGCCCTAGGGACTATTGATACATGGGCTAAGATGAAGAAGGTTTTCTTGGATAAGTACTTTCCATCCAACAAATTGAGTAGTTTGAAGAAAGACATTGCTACCGTCCAACAACATTCTATTGAGAGTCTTTATGAGTACTATGAGAGATTCAAGAAGTTGTGCTCAAGTTGTCCATTCCATATCTTATCTTATATACCTATAAAGCTGACCTTTTTTCCTCAGCATTCATGTAGTTTAGTATTAAAATTAAAAAGTAATTAATATTTCAAAATTAGTGTAGGCCTCCCTTTCACATTCACGGCCTCTGAAGTCTGACTGTTTCCTTCCTCTTCTGAAGGGCGTTTCCAAAATCAGACTTCATTCCCTCAAGATCTTCCACCACAAACCCATCATCGGCATACGTCTCCTTCAGTTCAACCCCGCCTCCATCTTCTTTATCAATCGTCAATCCGCAGGGGAGGTGGGCAGACACTTAAGAAACCCTAAAAGAAAACGAAGGCGGGACAGAGGAAGGTGCTTCGTCGGCAAAATTAGAAGAGGGAAAGGAAGATGGTGCAGCCCTAATTCGTCCCTGCGGCCTGCTTGCGATTCGATGGTGCCATTGAAGATGTATCGGCGTGTCTGTCGACGAATTTACCTCCTCCGTCTCTGTCCTTCTCTCAGACTTCTTTCTCTTAACTTTTTGCTTTTATGATGTATCAACGTATATTTGATACTGTTCTATGTCGATCTGAGACCAAGGGAGGAGGAGTGTACAGAGGAGCAACAATGGTCTATGTGGATTGTATGGAGATGGGCCAAAGCGAAAGAGCGAAATACTGGAAGATGACATCAAATGGAATCGAGGAAGAATCGAGTATCGCAAGGCTTCATCACTGCCATGTAGTGCCATTGATTGGTTACTGCTCTAAATCTACGTACTGGAAAGCAATCTGAAAGGCTTTTGGTGTTTGATTTCATGCCTAATGGAAATTTAAGAGAGTATTTAGATGGAAACTGATTCTTCTCAGCGCAATACAACACCGGTTCCTGGAGCTTCAGATACGGATGAGGTAAACCGATTTAGGTTTCATTCTCTGTCGTTTCTTATTCAGGATCGTTTTAAGTCAATTCAATTTCTCCTTGAATCTTTTTAATAAAAAGCTTCTTCTGGAATTCTGGTTGCTTTCGCGCATTGTTTAATTTATGATAAGTGTTGTTAGTTCTTGGAGATTTACTGATTTTGAGTTTATTTGGTTTTGTAGGTTGCTAATCTAAATTCATTTGGAAATGGTGTCAAAGAGAAGGAGAGAATGTGGATTCATTGGATATGATGCCTTAAAAGTACATAAGGCTCGCAGATCAATAAGTGTATGTGATTCTTTGCAGATATATATTCCTTGGTATTTAAAATTACTGCCATTGCAGTTATCATGTTCCTTACTGCCATTTGCAATGGGTGAGTTGGAAGCTAGGAAAGCTACAGGAATGGTGAAGGAGTTTATGTAATTGCATTAGATGATTAGCAATGCAGTAATGCTCTTAATGTTTCGATTCTCACTCATTTCATGTGAACACAGGTTCAAGGAAAGAAGGTGGAAGTCTAAAAGAATGCAGAAATTTGTTTCTTCCGTTGACAAGAACAAAGTTGATCTTGACGTTGTCCAAGAGTAAGTTCATTATGCATTGTTTGTATAATGTTTGTGATGGGATCTTGCCTAGCCAACAAAGGGTTTACGCTGAGTCTTGCTAGTCCGCGCTCATGGAGACCTCCTCGGTTCAACATGAAATGGTACCTTCTCTATAAGACCATGATATCAGTTCCCTCTCTGATAAGTACAGGCCAGTTCCCATCAATGTGGTCATCGCCAGTTCCTTACCAGCAGAGCATACCTTGAGGTTCCTAACCTACAGTTCCATAATGCACACGCTCTCTAGTATTGACACCTCCGGTTCCAATTCCCGTTCTCAGTGCCAATTCCCGACTTCAGTTCCTGAAGACAGTTCCTTTGGCACCAGGTCCTACGAGTTGTAAAGCTGCTTATCTTATTAGTTATATTTATTATTATTTCCTATTTTAGTATATGTTATTAGGTTTAGGGCGTGTCTACTCTCATGCTTGAGAGGTCGGCCCTAGTTTCCCTTTTATTATCTTCCTTATTACTTTCTTTACTTATTTTGCAAGATACTCTTTTGTAAAGGCTCGCCTATATATATGGCTTGCCTTCTTCATTAATATCACGTTTAGCTTTTGGATTAATTGATAAAGTCGAGTGCATATCCTTGTTAATCCCCTATGCGCCACCAAACAAAGTCTAACTGCTTTATCCCTTCGTCTTATTTCTAATCTTCTTCTCCGGTGGATTTATCTACCAAACCCTACGTAAACCTACACTTTACATCCACTTCATCTCTACAAATCATCCGCTCCATCGTTGTTGCTTGTTGCCACAAGTAACAACATCACTATCATTCAGTTCCCCAGTTACTGTCAAGTCTTCCGCCGCCCTCCGAGTTTCCAAACTCGACCAGTTCTTGAGAAGGCCGACTCTCTACGAGATCTAGATCGCTCCAGCAAGTCATTATTGACCTTTTCGAGGCCAGGAACGCATCAGTTTGGTTGCCTTTCCCCCCATACTCTATTTATGAAGCACATGAGGCTGCAAAGAACAATGCAACTGGAGCAGGGTAAGCGGCCCATCAAGAACATCTGCATAAGCAAGGCGGTAGCACTTTGGGGACTGGTGCCTCTACACGCGCCACTTCAGCAACGACTTCCAGTTTTCAACAGCGTTGTCGATCTGGTGCGGTGTGGACGGGCCGTGAACAGGTGGATACGATTCCGGTGCTCGAGTTTCTGTTGTTTGATGTTGATAGGGTTTTGAGAGGTGGGCGACTGGGAATAAGACTGATTACAGTGGAATAAAGCACGACGAGGTTTTCCTGACTGCTCTATTACAGAAGCCTAAATCAAGCCAATGATAATTGTGAATTATTGCAGGTATGATTTCTGATTACATGTATGATTGATAAGCTGCATAGGGTATGATTGTGTTGGGTAGGAATAGGATTGTGATCATTATCCTTCAAATTCCTTGACTTATATTTCCAGGTTTTCAAATTTGAGGTCTTCAATCACAATGATTCCTCATGAACAAAAGGTATATCTTTTTGTATCAATTTGAATATTTATATTCTGAAAAATAGTAGTACTGCATCTGATTGATTGCTTTTGCAGTCACTACCTTATTAGTTTAAATGATGTAAGAAAGATTTAAGTCGCGTAAGGTAACCACGGTTAGAGAGGCACCCATGAAAAGAATCAGCGATGCAAGCCGTTTGTCGTTCACCGGTTTCGTCCAAGTCGACATCGAGAAAGGGTCCATTTCGTACAGAGTCACACAACTTCAGTACAGCCAGATTGATGCAAATGGTACCACTACACTTTCCCTTTCTCAGTTGACAAAAATTCAATAAGTATCTTATCCCATGAAAATGAAATTTAACATTCAACCAGGAGTATTCCAAGAAGAATCATGGTTTCACTCAGTCAGCATACTTGATTCTGATTCAGATGATGATGATTTCAGCAACGTGATCGAAGGTAAAAACTATTGCACACAGTATAAAAAAGAATCATGGAGCTACTATGGTGTTTGCTTCACTGATCATTTTTGTGTCAGATGTGTTAGATGGGAAAGTGCTCAGTATAGCAAGCATGGCAAATATGACAAGCATGCCAAGCGTCACAAGCCTATGGACTGATACGACAGAAAAGTACCTGACCCGTCCTCAATCAGGGTGCAACCGAAGAGACGACAATTCCTGGTTCTTGGTCTGCTATTTCGCCTTCCGCCTTTAGGATTCGCGGTGATACTTACTTCAAGTATGATTCCATAATCATTTCTCATTTCTGTAACAAGCTGAACTTATCTCATCTCTGTAAATGCCCAATCTGCAGAGACAAGCAGAAGAGTCCCGCTTCAGGCCACTGCCCATATACACCAACTGGTGTTGATCTATTCAGTTGCTCCAAAAAGATTAACTACATCGCTCGATACATCAAACTTCCTTCTTCTGTTCTACACGAGACAATGCCTTCTCTCTTGATTGTGAATGTTCAGGTATTTATCAACATGATTAACTTTAAAACAAGAACAAATATCAGTCAGGAATTTAAAAGTCAATGGAAGCAATCACCTAAACATGTTGTATGTAGACTATCAAATAAGAAAGCTACCGACATCCAAAAGATCAACTTTCAAATTAAATGACTCTAAAATTAATTATGGTAGCTTCTACAATTTGTCTTGATTTTTTCCCTGGTCGTCTATGCATACATTGAAATAGATTTTTGATGATTCTTTTTCTTCATGTAGCAAAAGGAGTTGCATTTACCCAAACGGGAAATCCTGTTGTGACCATGAAATATTCCAGCATTATACCCCTTTCAAGAAAGTAAGTTTCTTATTTGACGAAAATAAGAGCATTTCGACTCCTTCCACCGAAGAAACTCACATGAGGATTTTATGGCATAAGCATCAACTCTTCAAATTCCTTGACTTAAATCGATGAGCAAGCAGTGTCTGTTGGAGAAGGTGGTAAGTGTTTTTTTCCTAGCTAAATGAATTAGTAGCAAATTAAGTTGGTTTCTCTCTGTATTGATCACTATAAAGGAGCGTGATGTGGCTGCATCACCAGCAGAGAATGAGACATCAAGAGATTCCTCTTGATTGCAGTGTACTTTTATATTTCCAGGTTTCCAAATTTCAGGTCTTCAATCACAATGATTCCTCATGAACAAAAGGTATATCTTTTTGTATCAATTTGAATATTTATATTCTGAAAAATAGTAGTACTGCATCTGATTGATTACTTTTGCAGCAACGGCTTCCAGTTTTCGACGGTGTTGTCGATCTGGTGCGGTGTGGACGAGCCGTGAACAAGTGGATACGATTTCAGTGCTCGAGTTTCTGTTGTTTGATGTTGATAGGGTTTTGAGAGGTGGGCGACTGGGAATAAGACTGATTACGGTGGAATAAAGCACGACGAGGTTTTCTTGACTGCTCTATTACAGAAGCCTAAATCAAGCCAATGATAATTATGAATTATTGCAGGTATGATTTCTGATTACATGTATGATTGATAAGCTGCATAGGGTATGATTGTGTTGGGTAGGAATAGGATTGTGATCATTGTCCATCAGAAACATAAATCTACAGTAGTACGGGAGGACTTTGTTTCCTTCTTTTTATATATATATGCATCTATGACGGGAGGTGAGATGCCATTTCTCGATTGCACTCTCTCCTGCTTTTACATACTTCAAGAACCTGAAGGATTTTTTACCGCAGGTGGAAGGGTTTGCTCTCTTCGCCTGCTCACGACCACGCCAAACCATCTTCAATGGCACCATCGAAGCGCAAGCAGGCTGCAGTGACTTCGTATCGATTTTTGTCAACGCCGGAATAATTATTGGTATAATTTCTATGACCTTGAAGTGTAGATGAAGCTCATATCGATTTTCTTTCTTCCTATTTCTGTGTTATGGAGGAAGCATCTTGATTTCATATTTGATTAGGTGAAAATGAAGTTACGAGGGGAAAATAGCATTACAATTTACAATTAATCAGTTTAAGAAATGATTCACAATCAGACACGTTGGGAGGGTTTGAACTTTGACAACATACATTGTTGCTAATAGCTTTAACCATCGTGTCCCTTCTTTCGGCAACTCTCATTCTCATTAGTTATAAACAACTCAAATTCAAAGGATACTGAAAAGTTGGATTCAAGGTAAGGTATTTGATTGCAGTATAAACGTTTGTTTACCTTGAATATGGCCATACTGTAATCATATATTTCTTTTGATTTTCAGATCTGATTCTGATGACCTTCATAAAAAATCAAAAGCAAAGAAACTCAGTATGAACAAGAAGCAAAGGTCCCATCGAAACGCAAGCCGGCCGCTTTGACCAAGGAGAAGGCGATGAAGACTCCGTGTGGTGGGTGAGGGCTAACAAGTTTTTGCAGGTTCGCAAATCAATTGTCCATTTAAAAAATTACCGTAGCCATAATCCATAAATAATTGTTTTGATTGCATATTCCTACTGAACACTGAACATTTTTTGTTCTGTTATCATACATTCATGCAATTTGCTCAAGGAGTTCTACTAAATGTGACGACCAATAATCAAATTGAGGTACAGTTTCTACTCTCTTCCCCGGATGGCAAATTAGAACCATAACATAAGGTCTTCTACTATCTAGACTTACTACTGAAAATGTATTTTCTAATGTATATCTAGACGTACTACTGAAAATTAGAACCAATTCAACTATGTCAAATTTGATCTTTAGGATTGTGGAATTCAGTGGCCTACCTGAAAAGAATCTGGAAGGTGATGTTGAAATTTTGGAAGTTGTAGTTATTTAACTGTGTGTTGTCTAGGTCAAGAATGAACTTTAGGTACAACATTTATGGAAGGTGATGTTGTAATCTGATTTTTATAATCAAATTGATTTTACATGGGCCGAGTTGTCAACTTTGCGCGCGAAGCAGAGGTTTCCTTTCCGGGATCAGCAATACAATGGTCAGATTGATAAACAACAAACTGTCATTGGATCTTTTATTTGTATCAAGAAAATGAATTAAGGAAATAATCAGTGTTTCTGTAAAGGAATGTTTCTGTAAAGGGATTTTTATAATCATTGGATCTTTTACTTTTGATGAGTTCTACCCAGAGATGAAGAACCCAGTATTCGTCAACCATCATGTAAACCAAATCATCAAATCACATCTCAGAATTTCATTTCTTTGATAAAATTACTAAAGTGAATAAAGGTGTTATAAACGTGAAGCCTTGCTACCAGTCATGAGAAGTGCTTTTGCAGCCTCAATGGATGATCAAATGAGCAACCAGTGATTAAAAGGGCGCTGAGCCCTCCCGGGCACTGAGCGACCCTGGGCGGTGAGCCCTCCCGGGCGCGCCTAGGGTCACCTAGATTATGAGAACCTGCACTGTAGGAGGAAGTGAATTTCTTAGCAGAGGAGGAAGTGAATTGTTGGAGGAAGTGAACGTGAAATAGAAGAAGAGGAAGGCTATATTTATAGAAGAGAATCATGCAATATCATTGAAAAATACATAAAATATTTAATGAAATCTTCATTATCTAACTTTGGAAGTTGTTAGGATATCAGTTTAGCCGTTTTTACAGCATATCCATTTAATCTAGGCAAATAAATCTGACCCAAATCCCAAATCCAGCCCTTTTTAAATTTTAAACAGAATAGGCGAGCACCTAACTCTAATCTCGCCCAGAGCGCCAACGACCGCCTAGCTCGCCCAGAACCCGCGTAACCTTGAAGGGTTCGCCTGAGCCCAATTAGGCACTGGCATGGGTGAGACGCGCCTAGGCTCCGCCTTTTTATTCACTGTGAGCAACTTTTCAGTCAGAGAGAAGAGGAGGAAGAAGAGAAGGTTAGTATAGATCACAAATTTATTGCTGGCTCATGTAATTTATTGTCTATTCTTTTCCCTCATTTATGGCTATTGTAATTTATTTGATACAAATATCACAACCTTCTGATTTATTTGGCTGTGCATTGACGTGAATTATTATACCTTCTGAAGTTTTTATTTTTCCCAGTGTTGTGAACTGCCAGCTTTAGGAAGAGGATGAGAATAAAGATTTCTCACAGTGTTGGTATAGATCACAAACTGAATGCAAGAGTTTTATTTTACTTGGTTTGTGTTTCTAATGATAAACAAGAAGCTAGAATTGTATGAATGTTGAATTGTAAAGTAAATACATTCTGATTTTTTTGCGTAAGAAGCTGGTTGTGTAGGAGGAATGTGCAGCGTGCATCAGCTGGATATGCATCAGCTGGCTGTTCAGCACTGGATGTGCAGCAGCTGGTTGTGCATCTATGCAGCAGTTGGCTGTGCATTTGTAATTGTGTAAAAAAATAGGGTTGTGAAATGATCTGTGCAGCAACTGGATGTGCATTTGTAATTCTGTAAAAAAATAGGGTCGTGAAATGATATGTGCAGCAGCTGGCTGTGCATTTGTAATTCTGTAAAAAAAAAAAGCAGTGAAATGATTTTTGGAGCCGTTGGCTGTGCATCTGTGCAGCAACTGGCTGTAGCATCGTATTTCTGTAGCAGCTTATTTCTGTAAAAAAAACTACAGCAGGGTACAACACCAGTTATGGACAACAACAAGTAGAAAACAAAACATCAGTAAATAGAATGCAAAGAATTATTGAAATCCAACTTCAAAACTTAGAGAAATAAACATAAGTAAATTTGCAGCTGGGTGCTGAGTGCAAAGTATTATTGAAATCCAACTTCAAAACTTAGAGAAACATCAGTAAATAGAAATAAGGACAAGAGAAACAAGGTGAAACATCAGTAAACGGTGCACATGCCGTCTGAATTCGACACTGACAACGATCGAGGAAACATTGTGGTATTTTGTTTTCGAGACTGATTTCCTCCTAACAAGGTGGAAGGGAAGGCTGGTACCGCCGGTAGAGATCGGGGGAAGAGCACAGTTGTTATCCTTGCAAAGAAAAGGCACAGAGGGTTTGGAATTGAAGATCTCTTTGGCAATTGTGTATTATTATATTCACACATAAGATGATTTCATCTTTCAGTCCTTGCTTTTCGTATATGTTGGCTTAAGGTTATTGGAAATCGTGAAACCATTGCTATGATTTATGGCAGCTACGACCTATTTTTTGTGCATCTTAATTCTTAGCTGACTATTTTAAAGTGCAATTTCAAAATGAAATCAAGAGCTTAGCGGATCAGGAGTATGTCATCGTGACTTTTTTGAAGTGCAAATTCAAATCTGATTTTATTTTACAATCAATTTTTTTTATTTGGAATTATATATTTGTGTGACGAGTATTAAATCCAAATCAAGAACTAATAAAGCGTTGATGAAAGTGCACCATATGCAATGTGATTTCATTAGTTAGAAGTATGATCTATTTGAGTTTGAAGCATTTATGAAGAGCAATTTTATTTACCTTTGAATTCCAGTTTCACTAAATAGATAGAATATAAACAAAATAATTTAGGAAAATCAACTATAATTTGTTGTTGGTATATTAATATCAATTGTGAAAAATTACAGTTTGTCAACAAAATTACATACAAACATACACAAATCTCTAAAAGAAAGAATTTGCAAGAGAAAAGACAAAAACCAAGAATTTAAGAAAAATTAAGCGATACAAAAATCGTTATAAACTCGCATATAAGATATCAAATGACTTCAAAAAGGTTGTGCATCGCACGGGCGCCGCAGTACTAGTATACACTGAACATGATCTCCTTATGTACTTGTTTAGTGGCCTGATTGATGAGGATCGTAGAATGGTGAATGCATCCTGTAGAGGTAATTTCTTTAAAATGACTATTCCTCAGGCTACTGAAATGTTTGAAGAATTAGCTGAGAGTTCAAGGAAGTTTAGTAATAGACATGGCTCCCACTCAGTAAGTTCACTTGATCCGGCTAGAATTCAAACTGATATGAATGAGTTGAAGGATATGGTGAAGTCCTTAATGCTGAAAAGTAGTGTTCAACAACAATTAAAAGCTTGTGGGGTGTGCACAGAGGTGGAACATCCTACGGATTCGTGCCCACAACTTCAAGAGCCAAATGCCGAGGTAAGTGCTGCAGGAGGATGGCAACCTAGGCCTATATTTGATCCTTATGCTAATAATTATAATCCAGGTAAAAGGCATCATCCTAACTTAGCCTGAGGTGGGATAATCAGAACAATGTTCAAAACCCTCAAGTCTTGCAACAACATCAAGTCCTTAGCTCAGAGTGTGATACAACAAAGCGCTGAGATGAAATCAAGCATCCAAAATCTTGAGAAATAGAAAGGACAGATTGATCAAGCTGTGAGCAACTTAGAGGCTAGAGATTCGGGAAAGCTACCTTCACAAACGGTAGTGAACCCGAGAGAAAGTGTTAATGCTGTAACGCTGAGAAGTGGAAAGTTATTGATTGATGACCCTAGTGCTGAAAAAGGGCGAGCATAAGCAAGATTCTAAAGTTCCTCAACGGCCGCGATCCCCAGAACCTGGACGCGATCGCGTCATTGTTACAGAAGCTTCTGATGTTCCCGTAACCAAACCGCGATTTCCATCCAAGGATAGCGATCACGTCATCTCTACAGAGACAGAATGCTCGCGACTGCGATCGACTGAAAGCTCCTGAGGTTAAGGACGATTATGTTCGTCCAAATTTTCCTCCCTTGTTCTCACAAAAGCTTGTTGCTCCCTTCCCTGAGGCATTGAAGGAGACTCGAAGACCGGAGAATGACAAAGAGATCTTCGAAACCTTTAGTAGGTGTGAGGTAAACATTCCTTTGTTAAAACTTGTCAAGATTATTCCTAGATTTGCTAAGTTTTTGAAAGAAGTTAGCACTATCAAAAGAAATAAAAAACTGAAGGAGAACAAAAGGTGAAAGTTATTGAGCATGTTTCTGCTGTGTTTCAAAGACGTATGCCTAAAAAATGTGGTGATCCAGGCATGTTTAGCATTCCATGTGTGATTGGTGAAACAAAATTTGAAAAAGCCATGCTAGATTTAGGTGCATCAATCAATGTTTTGCCTTATTCCTTGTATGAATCACTAGGTTTAGGACCTTTGCACGAAACATGAATTGTTGTTTAACTTGTTGATAGATCTAATGTTATGGTTGGTGATTTGATATTTCCTGTTGATTTCTTTGTGTTGGATATGGAGCATGACAAGCATGCAACACCTATTTTGCTGGGTAGACCTTTCATGAAAATTGTACAAACTAAAATTGATGAGAGCAGTGGGACACTGACAATGGAATTTGATGGGGAGAAGGTTGAGTACAACATTTATGATGTTATGAAACACTCCATTGATGACCATTCTTTGTGTTCCATTAATGTGATTGAGCCTATTGTGCAAGATGTGTTTGATATTACTTGTTGTGATGAGCTAAGATCTATCATTGAGAATGATGCGGTGAATCCACATGCATATATGGTTTTATCCACTAACATGCAGGTAGTCTTGGCACAATTGAATGCTGAAGGTAAGCCTCCCTACACTTATTTGGGCAATGCCCCCTAGGAACTAATAGTGCCGAGCGAGAAGCTCCTACCTTTTATTGTGCAGGCACAAAAAGTTGAGTTGAAGGAGTTGCCCAATCATTTAAAGTATGCCTTCCTTGGGGAAGATGACACATTACCGGTCATTATTTCTAGCAATCTTTCCAAGGAGCAAAAAGAGAAGTTAGTGGCAGTGCTTGAGGAGCATAAGGTAGCTTTGGGATGGACCATTGCAGACATTAAAGGGATTAGTCCCTCGACATGTATACACATGATTTTTCTAGAAGGAGATCCCAAGCCATGTAGACAACTCCAGAGACGACTCAATCCACCAATGACTGAGGTGGTAAAGAAGGAGGTGTTGAAACTTCTTCAAGCAGGTATGATTTTTCCTATCTCTGACAGTCAATGGGTTAGTCCTACACAATGTGTTCCCAAGAAGGGTGGTATTCAAGTTGTGGAGAATCAACAAGGAGAGTTGGTTCCCACCCGGTTACAAACAGGATGGCGAGTTTGCATATATTACCGTAAGCTGAATGTGGTAACTAGAAAGGATCACTTTCCTTTGCCATTTATTGATCAAATGCTTGAGCGACTTGCCGGTCACCCTTTCTATTGCTTTTTGGATGGATACTCGGGTTATTTTCAGATTGCCATAGCTCCGGAGGATCAAGAAAAGACGACATTTACATATCCTTTTGGTACTTTTGCATACCGCAGGATGCCATTTGGGTTGTGTAACGCACCTGGAACATGTGTATGGTGAGTATTTTTTCTGAGTATGTGGAAAATTTCATTGAGGTTTTTATGGATTATTTCACGGTCCATGGTGATAGTTTTGATGCATGCTTAAACCATTTGACATTAGTCCTTAAAAGATGTGTAGAAACCAACTTGGTTCTTAATTCTGAAAAGTGTCATTTCATGGTTGAGCAGGGTATTGTGTTGGTCATATTGTGTCAGCTAGGGGTATTGAGGTCGATAAGGCAAAGATTGATGTAATTCAGTCTTTGCCTTATCCTACTAATGTGTGTGAAGTTCGTTCTTTTCTAGGCCATGCAGGTTTCTATCGCAGATTTATTATGGACTTTTCAAAGACCTCATCACCTCTATGTGAGCTCCTGAAAAAGGAGGTTGATTTTGAGCTCAATGACGAGTGCAAGAATGCGTTTGATGAGTTGAAAACTCGTTTGACGAGTGCACCAATTATTCAGGCACCGGATTGGTCTCGTCCTTTTGAGATTATGTGTGATGCTAGTGATTATGCTATTGGAGCAGTTCTTGGGCAGAAAGAAGCGAGAGCTTCTCATGTGATTAATTATGCTTCTATGACTTTGAATGAAGCACAAAGGAACTACTCCACCACTGAGAAGAAGATGCTAGCGATTGTTTTTGCCTTGGAGAAATTCAGGAAATATCTACTTGGCACCAAGGTAATTGTTTATATTGACCATGCAGCACTTCGTTATCTTTTGACGAAGAAGGATGCCAAGCCAAGGTTGATTAGATGGATCTTGTTGTTAAGTGAGTTTGATGTGGAGATTAGAGACATGAAAGGTGTTGAGAACTTGGTGGCTAATCACTTGAGTAGGTTGGTCAGTGGAGATGACAAGCCAGAGATGCAAAAGCAAATTCAGGGAAATTTCCCTGACGAAAACTTGTTCGGAATTGCTACTGTCGCGATGACGCGATCGCTACCACTTGTTGGCGATCGCCATGTTGTTACTGAAAACTTCGGAGCTTCTGCATTGAAACCGTGATCGCCATCTCCTGGCGGCGATCGCCATGTGTTGAAAGAAAGTTCAGAAGTTTCTGCATCGCTACCGCGATCACCAGAATGTGGTGGCGATCGCTATGTTTTGTCAGAGAAAACAAGAGCTGCTATATTGAAGACGCAATCGCCCGAGTTGGATGGCCATCGCCTGGAGCCAGCTGACAGGTATTTTGATTTGGATCTTGAAGCAACACTCCTCACTCTGAAAACCTTCAAACCCTGGTACACAAACATGGTGAATTTTCTGGTCATAGGAGAGTTTCCCCCAAATGTTTCTAAGGCTCAAAGGGATAAGATGATAAGCGAATCTAGATTCTCTGTGTGGGATGATCCTTATCTTTGGAGGCACTGTAATGATCAGGTAATTCGTCGATGCCTTCCTGATAATGAGGTACAATCTGTCTTGTCTTTCTATCATTCTTATGCATGTGGGGGTCATTTTGGGGATAACAGAACAACTAGGGAATTGTTGGATGCAGGTTTGTATTGGCCACACATCTTTCAGGATGCTTATGCCTATTGCAAAACATGTGATTAATGCCAACCAGTTGGGAATATGTCTAAAAAGAATGAGATGCTTCAAGCACCAATTGTCTTTTGTGAGATTTTTTATGTTTGGGGGATTGACTTTATGGGACCTTTTCCTAGCTCATTCGGGAACCTATATAATTTGCTTGCGGTGTACTACGTTTCTAAATGGGTGGAAGCGAAGGCCACCAAGACTGATGATTCTCGAGTTGTGGCAGGGTTCTTGAAAGAGAACATCTTTGCTCGTTTTGGTATTGCCAAGGCTCTCATAAGTGACAGGGGAACTCATTTATGTAACAAGACGGTGAGTGCATTATTAAAGAAGTACCATGTTACTCAGAGGGTCTGTACTGCTTATTATCCACATACCAATGGACAAGCTGAGTTGTCAAACAGGGAAATCAAGACCATCTTGCAAAAGACGGTAGCTCCAAATAGGAAGGATTGGAGCCTGAGACTAGATGATGCATTGTGGGCCTACCGTACAACTTACAAAACTCCTATTGGTATGTCACCCTATAGATTGATTTTTGGTAAAGGTTGTCATCTTCCAGTGGAGCTTGAGCATAAGGCATTATGGGCTGGGAAGAAGTGCAACATGCAAATTGGTGAAGTTGGAGAATTCAGGAAGTTGCAATCGAGTGAGTTAGAGGAAGTGAAACTCGATTCCTATGACAATGCAGTCATATACAGAAGACGAAGGCTTAGCATGACAAGAATATTTTGAGAAAGAACTTCGCAGGTGATAAAGTTCTACTATTTCAGTCACGCCTAAAACTTTTCCCAGGTAAGCTCCGGTTTAGATGGACCGGACCATATATTGTTGCCCAAGTTTTTCCCCATGGAGCAGTGGATTTATATGATGGGGAGACTCACAAAGTGTTTAAGGTGAATGGGCAAAGATTGAAAGCCTATCATGAAGGTTAAACAAAGAAGCTATTGATGAGCAATATCTTACGAAGCCTATTGATGAAACTTGATTGAAAGGCATAAGGTCGAGCCACAACGTTAAATAAGGCGCTACTCGGGAGGCAACCCGAGGTTTGAGATAGTTTTTATTTGTTTTTGTGTGTTTGTTCCGTTTAATTTTCTTTTTAGTGTTTTTATGCACATGAGGAAAGGAAAGCACTGAAGCACAGGGTCAGCTATATTCCGTAGCCATCCCGTTGTAAGTCTTCTCTCCCGAAAAAAAGAGGTGACGTGGAAATTCTTGATGACGTGGCACTGATTGTGCCCTGACGTGGCGCTGACTGGAATGATGACGTGGCGGCTGGCTGGGCAAAGAGTGAGATGATGTGTGGGTGACGTCACCATCTGGAGATTTTTGTTGGATTACAATTGAAGATGGGTCGGTTGCTGCTTTGTGCGGGAATGGGCCGATGAGAAGATGGGCCACTAAGAAGATGGGCCGACCGGATTGGGCTTTGCTTCTATTAGCAACAACAAACCCAACCACACACCCTCCCCATATAACAATCCAACATTTACCCCACCCACCCCACATCAGTTTCTTCTTCACAAAAAAAATTCCCAGCAGACTCCCCACTCTTCCTAACCCTAGCAACCGTGCCGCCGTTGCCAGCCAACCCTCACTACTTCCCTCCTTGAGTTCTTCGACCCCAGACACCATTATCCTCTCCCTACCACCACAAAAACCGACTCCCCTCTACAAAAGTTCACTCTCGCACACCTTTCTCTCTAAAACCCCACTCAGAATCTTCCCTTATAATCCCGCTGGAACCCTGCAAAGCAGTTCGCAAAGGATCGGAGAAGACGAAGGACGCGATTGCCATCGTAAGATAGCGATCGCCATCTCGCCTCAGTAACTCGACTTCGATCCTCCACGCGATCTCCAGGGAAGCATAGGGATCGCCATATCTCCCTGCAGAAGCATATAATCTTCGGGTTTTGTTGTGAGTTTTTACTACTCCTTTCTCCTTTGCTCTACTTTACTTCATAACAATGGTTAGAGGATTCAAGAAATCCTTGAGCAAGGATCAGAAAAGGGTTCGGGCCCTTGTTGACTCGAAGGCGGTGTGACCACTAAATTTTATTGTGAGCCTACATTACGACAATTAGGTCTGGAGGAATGTACATTGCTTTTGTTGCGTAACTGTGATTTGGGTTGATTTATGGGGAAGAATGCCCCTATTGTTGACACATTGACAAGGGATTTTATAGCTACATTTTCATATAGCAAAGAGGAGAAGGAGGTTAATTTTATTCTGCAGGGAAAAGAGTACACCCTTGGTTTTGCTGATCTGAATAGTTTATTTGGGGGGACTAAGGACCCTACTGAGGGCTAATGTCAGACTAGGCAGGAACCTTTCGACTTTTGGTTTCGTGCTACAGGGCGGGTTCTGCAGCCTGCTACTTCGGAATACAACTATGAGCTGACCTACCCATGTCTCAGGTTGGCACACAAGGTGCTAACAATGTGCTTTCTGGGGCATGGGGAGGTCAACAAGATCTCTGCTCAGGACCTGCAGTTTTTATGGAGCCTGACGCGTGAGAGTCAAGTCGTCCCGGATTGGATCGTGCTATTTTGTGAAAGTGTGGAAAAATACAGCAAGCAGAAGAAGTTGGACAAGATCAACATGGGAGGAATGATTACTCTTATCGCTCGACTCTGTTTGGGAGAGGAGGAGATCCCTAGTGGCAACAACAACTCCACCTATGTCTATGATATTACCGCTCTGAGGCGGGCACATCTCTTGGAGGGGACGTTGTCCACAGGTTTCACGTGGTTATCTCTGCAGTATGGTACACACAGGATGAGGCTGCCCCGCTTTATGCCTTTTGGTCCCCTTGTAGTCGATTTTCGGTTGCAGCTTGTTGGTGCTGCAGCCCAGGAGCCTGAGGCTGAGGAGGAGCAGAAGATGGATGTTGACTAGGGTGGTGATCCTGGTTCTCATGGTCTTGCCCCGACATTTGACTATGAGGGCGTTTACAGGAGGATGGACACGTTCGGGACCGAGCTGTCAGACATGGGCAGGATAGTGAGGGGCTATGAGCCTCACTAGCATGAAGCAGAACATCGAGACCATGATGAGGAGACAGGAGGAGTTCTTCCGGGGTGCAAACCCCTACTACCCCTACTTTCCACCATCACCACCACCACCTCAGTGAGTATCGTTTCTCTTCCCCATTTACATTTGTATGTCCTTTATTCCATTGAGGACAATGTTTATTTCAAGTACGGGGGAGGGGATATGAGTTGTTGTATATAGTTTATTTTCCATGGATTTTCGTTTTGCATGATATATTCAAAAAATTCAAAAAATTTTAAAAAATTAAAAAAATAGAAAAAGCCAAAAATATTGAGAAAAATGCATACAATATCCTTGGATAACAAGTTCTATGCAATAAGAAGGTGGCTTGACCGACACTAGGCTGAGGCAACAATAAGTCTTGAGCGATGTGAGTTTGTGAGCCTAACCCGAAAGGGCGCCTAAGCAAGATGAGTGTTATAAAAAAAATTGAGTGTTTTTAGGATTGAATCTCATTTTGGTGTATGGCGACATAAGAAGTGGGAGCATAGGAGGATTGGGGTAGGCCACTTGGAGGAATAAGGTGTAGTATTGGGTTTGTGCTTATTTGATCACATTGTTCTTAATGTTGTTGTTGCGTTTTGTATGTCTGGAGGAGCTTATTGAGTATGTAATCACTAGTAGATATCCTTTTATTTCCTGAGGCCTTGAGGATTTTATTGTAAGGGTAGTTTTTCTTTAAGTTACTCGGGACGAGTAAAGGTCTAAGTATGAGGGTATTTGATACGCTTCACTTTGTATAGCGTAACTAGAGATTATTACATTGTATTAAGAGTGATTTCATATGTGTTTAGAGATATTTCTATGTTATGGATCATTTGAGAAGAAATGAAGACTTAAGAGATTTGAAGTGAAGATTGAAGACAATTAAGAAGACTTAGAAGACATTGAAGTGAAGTTACTGGAGCTAGATAGCGATCACCATCCTTGCCAGGCGATCACTATGTCACAACAGAGGCTCAGATGAAGATTTGAAGAAGGTGGTGATCGCCATCCCAACTTGGCGATCGCTAAGTTACAGCAGAGGCTACGACAAGTTATTCATTGAAGATGGCGATCTCCATCCCAATATGGCGATCGCGTGGCATAGCAGAAGAGAATTTCCGGATTTTCCTTATTTATCTTATTTTACTATTTTCGTTTGGAAGACTTTTCCTTGTTTAATTTCGGTTTTATTTTAGGGTTAGACTCTATTTAAAATACTAGTCTTGCAACCATGAGCATGAACTAATTCTATTATTTTTACTTAGCGGTTGAACTCTTCAGTTATTAAGTTGTGATTGCAACCATCTATATCTGGGATGACGGAGTATAGGAAAAAAACTATAAAAACCAATATGTAATATTAGACCGAGTGAGTTTGAGGACAATTTGCATAACTTTATTACAACAACATCAATGAAGATGATAAAAAACACACTTAGATATAGGGAGCAAGTAGGGTGAAATCAATCATCCAATTTAAAAACCCTAACCTTAAGCCCGTGCTTCATATGCAACACCACAGACGAAGCTAGCTCAACTCGATGCCCTTCCACCACCTCGAACCGGTAATTGTTACACAAAACACTGCAAACCACAGCCTTGAGTCTCATCATCGACATATCCTTCCCAACGCAAATCCTCGGCCCCGAATTAAATGCAAAGAACTTGTGTGAAGGCTCATGCTTCATCGTACCTTCCTCACTTATCCACCTCTCGGGTTTGAACTCCTCACAATCCTCTCCCCACACTGATTTCATCCTCCCAATCGCGTACGTCGCAAGAATGATCTTCGTCCATGGCTTCACTTTGTGTCCACTAGGCAAAACCTCTTCCTTTTTCGCTGTCTTATGATTGAAAGGAACTGGAGGATATAGTCTTAGGGTTTCCAATAGCGCTGCATGAAGATACACCAACTTGTTAGAGTCTCCGAGCTTAGAAATGTCGAACCCACCCACCGATTCTGCACCTATCAACTCCTCTCTAATCTTCTTCTCTACCTTAGGGTTCTTGATGAGAAGCCAAAAGAAACAAGTTAAGACCGAAGTGATGGTGTTTTGCCCGGCTATTAGAAAGCTAAAGAAGGTGTCTCTAAGGAAGATATTAGGGGATTTGAACCCGTAATCCCGTGTGGAGTCATAGTTTTGTTCTATGTAGAGACTAATCAAGTCATGACTCTGCACCACTTCCTCCCTCTTTTTGCTTATGATTTCATAGAAGAAACTATCTACGGCTTCTTTTAATTCCCTAAGTGTCCTCTCTTTCCCGATTCTAAACAGTCTTTGTAGCTTCCAGACGGCGTCAGGAAACACATGCCTGTAGAACACCGCCTCTTCCCCCTCGTGTATCGCCTCACACAAATGGTTCGAAGGATTATGGCCAATGAGTACCATGAAGGTAATATTAGAGATAAGACTCCCGAAAATATGCTGCAAGTCGACGACAACGCCTTGCTCATAAGCGCCTTGTAGTAAAGGGATGAGCAATTTGTCTATCTTCTCCTTGGTCATCTCCACATTGAATTGGCGAAACCGAGTACTCGTCAAGGTGGAAAGTGCAATCTTCCTCTGGTACTTCCATTTGTCGCCGTCTGAGTTGAAGACGCCGTCTCCAAGAATGTCGAAGATCTCGTTGAAGTTGTCGCCTTTGTGGAAGTTTTCGTGGCTGCTGGACATGATGTATTGCACATTGTTTGGGTCGGCTGTCAATAGTAACTCCATTTTGCAAAACCATGGGCCTCTTATTACAAAAGTGCCTCCGGTTTGCTGCAGGAGCTCTGTCAGCCAATATATGAATCGGTGTAGATTTGAGAGGAGAGATGGAATCATCCCTAGAACAGGCCAATTTTTAGGAACAGAAAATGATGTATCATTTTTGTTCAAGTAATAGTACCGGAGAACAGACAAGACGAAGAAAATGGATGCAAATGAGAATGTTGCAATCATGATGAATATGGACTCCATGACTTGAATGATGAAAGTTCTTCAATATGGTTTACAATTGCAGCCTATATATTGTACTACATCTTACTTAAAAAGTGATTAATATTTCCTAGTAAATTTTCGATCAAAACAAAATATCGAACTGCTACACATTTAATGTATGTTGCCAGATCTGGTGAAACACGGTCCCGAGCCGGGCTACACTCATTTTTCAGCCCATTTAAGTGGGTCGGGTTAGCCCGCGGCTCGCATGTAGGGCCTATCACATTGTCCATACCCGACCATTAATGCGGGGGTAGCCCTCAGGGTAGCCCGTTTTTATAAAACCTATTTATTTAATGAAATTTAAATAAAATCCGAATAAAAATACTCCAAAACAAGAGCTCATTAGCATTATATCTCCGAGCACATTAAGACAAGACTTCTTAAGTCTAGGATTCGACGATGCAAAAAACTTAGTTTAGTTTAGACTTAGGAGCAGTATATATATTTTAGACCAAATAGAAAATAACTAACTCAGAGAATGTCGAAAAACTCTCAACGGGGAATCCAAATCCTCTATACCCAAATTGTGTACCCAATTTGTGTATCTTTCTAAAAAGAGAAGGAAATGAACTCTATATTACACTTTTAACTTTTTCAATAAAAATTAAAAATCAGAAACTTCTCTCTATTTAGAAAGATACACAAATTGGGTACTTGAAACTCAATTCCAAGATGACGCCATGGCTGAAGGTGATGTAGGGGATGACGTTATGGGAGATCCACTAGATGCGAAAGCTTCTTGGGCGGAAAGAGTGGCTGGGGGGGGGGGGGGAGGAGAGGAGGTATGCCCTGCCCGGATAGGGTTCTCGATGACTAGACCGAATGGATTGGAGGGAGAAGTAGATATTACCATTGAGCAAGATGTTCTTAGTGCCATGGAAGGATTATGGAGCCAAATGAACAATCAAGAAAAGAAATACATTTAAAATTCTCAAAAGAAGATCTAACGACGAGGGTTCAACGGCCTGAACAGTTTCCTGTATTCACGTGCGTTCCCAACCGAATGGATTGGAGGGAGAAGTAGATATTACCATTGAGCAAGATGTTCTTAGTGCCATGGAAGGATTATGGAGCCAAATGAACAATCAAGCAAAGAAATACATTTAAAATTCTCAAAAGAAGATCTAACGACGAGGGTTCAACGGCCTGAACAGTTTCCTGTATTCACGTGCGTTCCCAACCTTGATGGGTTTAGTGGAGGATTCTCCTCTCCCTTATACGGTCGAGCCGGTCCCGTTCCTGCTTCTCCCGTTCGCGTCACTCCCGATCCTGACGCTCTCGGTTGCGATGCTCCTGCTCGCGCTTCATCATCATATCTTGAACCTCATCAAGACTTTCCATCATGGTCTTCTGGATTCTCTCAAGCGTATCAGTCAAATGTGCAAAGTTGTCTTATGTGCTAAACGCCGTATGATTATCAGATTCTTGATCAGAATAGAACATCTCTATATTCACAAACAACAACATTACATGCTTTTAATCAAAATTCTACTAAAAAACAAATCTGTAATCATAATATTATGGAAAAAAAATACACTTAAGCTTCACATGCAGTAAAAAATGGAGTCCATATTTCAGATTAACGCTCCATAAGTTTTATTAACAAATAAACCTATCAATTCAACTCATTCAATCCGTAAAATTTAAAAACTAATATCAAATCCCTAATTATACAATATAATTATAATAATATCAATATCATCAATACATACTTAATAAAATTCATAAACCATCCAAACAAGTTTAATTTCATGTTTTCTAATCACGTAATTGACATAATCCTTTCAATTTGGAGCTACATATCATCAAAAAACAATCAAAATATCATATTCACTTCAATATCATACTGTAACAATGAAATAATGATGTTTACTAACCTTTAGATAACAATAAACTTGATTTTAAGGTTGAAATTGAAGAAAAATGACCAAAACAATAGGATGAAGTGTTTGCTGGTGTGAGAGCATTGTAAACAATGTTGAGGAAGCTCTGAAGCAACTAGAGTTTCACCCAAAGTCTTTTTATAGATATAAATTCCGTACGTCGCGCGAGGATTCTTTACGTCGCAGTGATTCTTGCGCGACGTAAGGAATCCTTACGCGGCGTAAGGATACCCTGGACGATAAATAGCAAAATGAGATGCGGGACGAATAACATCGACCACAAAAAAAGCGTGACACTACAAATTTATTGTAACTTGCATTTAATGTCCCCATTGATTATCTCGGTTTATTGGTGTACTGGGAAGTGGTTGGGTGGGTGGGTGGGGGGATTCAAATTAAACTAACGGTTGTATTGTACTCCGTATTTGCATGTGCTGAACCGGTACATGTAATTAACTTACAGCGTACTGTAGTTCTGTTCAAGTGGGTGCAACACTGCAACATGCACGTTCCGGAAACATTTGGGCTCTGAGGGTTCAAGACACCAATTAAGAGTCCTGATCTAACTTGAAATGCGGAAATAGTACATATAGGAGATGGCTATATGCACGCGAATCGAGACCTATATGCACGCGATTTGGTGCGCGCTTCTTATGCGCACGACTCTGTGCGCAGATGCTCTGCGCATAAGCGTATTACAGGGTATTACAGGTACTTTTCGTAAATTTTCAGAATATGTTGCAAATGGTGCGCTGAACGACTGCGCACTGGTTCAACATATATACGCATAGCTTCTGCGCACAGATTAAAGAAGTAGCCGTTGAATTTTTTGAAATTTGCTTACTTGGTGCACAGTAGGTCAACGCACAAGGTTTTGTTATTCGAAAAAAGTAGCCGTTACATGTAAACATGTGCGTTGCGGTTCCGCGCACAATGGCTTTAGGGTTTGGGTGTGTGCGCTTCGTTTCTGCGCACGGGTCTTTACAGTTTTGAATCAATCCATTTGGACCACAACGGTCATAAATGTGCCTATATAAAGCCATAATCTCTTCGTTTCCAACAAATTCATTCAAAATGTCTCGTCGTAATCAAAACTCTCGTATGTTAACGGTGATTAATCAAAGTTGTGAAGATAGTGATGAAGAACACGATTGGGATAGTGGATCACAAGAAGAGGAATACGACCCGAGCGACGACGAATGGTTGGCTGGTTTCTTAGAAGACGAAGAGTTCGGCGACTGGGATCCGAGTGGTGAATTTGTGGTTAGTGTAAAATATGTTATAATTAGTTTCATATGGTAGCGTAATTAGTTTCAAATTAGTTTCATATGATAGCCTAATTAGTTAAATTAGTTTAATATGCTAGCGTAATTAGTTTCAAGTAATGTTTCGTATTTGTTATTTTGGTAGTAGTGTAATTGTTGCTTTTTTCGCTCTACAATTACGTATAGGGGAAAGATTATTCGGATTATTTTAAAACCGCACAAACGTGGGATACTAGGGAAGAATTGTTCGAATGGGCGAGAGATAGAGCAAAGGAGTTAGTGATAGCTTTGGTAACGCGTAATTCAAGTCCGTACCAAATAAGTATTGTGTGCGATAGGTTTGGAAAAACAAGATCTGAGAGGCCAAAGGTGAACAAAGAGAATCCAGAGTTGCATGTTCCTAAGCTTAGAAAGTCGAAGTCGAAGAAGTGTGAGTGTAGATTTGAGCTACTGGCAGTGCGAAAGAAAAACATTCCCGGGGTCGCAGGAGAAAAATGGATTTTAGGTGTGATAGAAGGTCGACATAACCATGTGCTACTTGCTAGTTTTCATGGGAATGCATTCATGGGTCGAATGACGGAGGAGCAAGAGCTTTGTGCTAGGCGGTGGGGAGATGGAACTGGGCGCAAGACGCCAAAAGAAATTATCTCCAAATTGAGGGAAAAGTACCCTGGTAATGTTACTTCAAGGAGACAAGTTGCAAACTTTTTGCAGAAGGTGAATTACGAAGATCGCGGCGAGCTAAACGTGACACAATGGTCCCTTAAGTTTTTGCGTGACCACGACTACGTAGTTCTTCCACATAGAGACACGACAACCGACGAGGTTGCAATCTTATTCTTTGCTAACCAAGATTTTTTGCGTTTGTTGAAGAAGTACCCGTACGTGGTAATTATCGATGCGACGTACAAGACAAACAAGTAAGTCTCTACAAAATAGGTCGATATATAGTTCGGATAAACTATACTATATTATGTAGTGATATATGTTAATGTTTCAATAGATATGAAATGCCGCTCGTAGAGATTGTTGGATTCACCAGTACACACAAGACGTTCAACATCGCTTATGCATTCACTAAAGAGGAAAGGATTTATCATTACACATGGATAATGATTCAATTGAAGTCATTATTCATAGATTTGGGAGTGATGCCAACGGCTATAATGGAAGATTGTGAAGACGCGCTGATAAAAGGGATCAAGACTGTTTTCGGGAGCGAAGTTCAACATCTGTTGTGTTGGGTGCATATCAAACACAACATTGAGGCACAAGCTTCGAACATCCTAAAGAGACAGATAAAAGTGGAAGCCTTTGCAGGACAATGTTGGGGACTATTTTGCTCAACTACTGAAGAGAGGTATGAACAGAGGCTCGAACAGTTGAGGACATCTTGGAAGAGCGGCCTTGTGGGATACGTCGAGAAAACATGGCTTAATCCTCACAAGACAAGCATAGTGAGGGCTTGGACAGATCATAAGCTTCATTTCTTTACGAGGACTTCAAACAGGTAAATATTGATATTTTTTAGTTAAGACGATTATATCATAACGGCTTACTTTCTCAACTTACCAACTTAACTGTTTGTTTAGAGTTGAAGGGATGCACAAGGTTTTGAAAGATATTATTGGTTCTAGCAGAGGGGGCTTTAACAAAGTGATCGTACGGATCCATCATTCAGTCCTCCTTCAGATTGATTCAATTAGGGCGAGCATGAACATTCCCTCTCCAAACGACCAACTGATTTTGATGATCCAAACATGCATCCTCTTGGAAGGGCTATATTTTCCCGACTATTCTACAAAGTGTCAGACTGGTGTTTTGATCATTTGTTGGCATCATATGAGATCTTAATGTTGGGGGATTATCCTCAAGAATGCACCGACCATTGGGTGAGGAACTGTCTTGGGTTGTCGTGCGTCCATCAAATTGCACACGCCATCATTTCAAACACACCCCTGATTGAGGATGACATTCACCCGTTCTGGAGAGATTTGTATTGGGACAACACTCCTGAAACAGAAGACGACCCAAATATGAAGGTCTGAATGAACATTATAGAGTTGCGACTCCATGAAATGTTCACCAAGTTGGAACTTGGAACCCTGAAGAAAAGCACGGCATACCGGCTAGGTGAGTTGTATCAGGACTTGGAGCATCCTGAACTAACTACCTTTAAATAACCGACAAATGTGAAAAGAAAAGGCAGGCCAAAGGGTGCAAAGAACAAGGATAAGGAGGAGGATGACAGTGAAAATGACAAGGAGGAATCGAGAGAGAAGAGTTATTTTGAGCACAGACGGGAAGAGCTGGAGCAGTATGAGAAGGAGGAGGCAAAGAAGAAATCAAAGGGAAGAAGAAGGGAAATAGTACAGGAGCAAAACGACCAGGTCGTCCTAGAAACCAAACAACGACATCACTTCCCGTGGTCATTGAGGCCGAGGAGTTGCATTCTCAACCCCTACCCGACCTATCACAGCCTGAAGGATCAAACTATACTGACTTCGATCAGTGCCCTGAAGAACCTGGTTTTCCTCTCATTCATAGGGGGATTGACTTTGGCATTGACAATTTGGATGATTTTTGGCTTCCGTACATCACAGATATTAGACAGGTACGTTCTGACGGGCATTGTGGTTATAGGTCGATGGCCTTACTTCTGGGAAGAAAAGAACAAGAGTACGAAAACATTCGGCGTGAGCTGGTAACAGAGCTGCTTTAGAACCGAGATTTGTACGAGCCTATTCGCCGCCGTCTTCGTCCGAGTACTTGGGAGGATCTTATTCTTCAAGTTAACCATTGCAGAAGCCCTTGTTCAAAACTATACTGGTTGCACTTCCCACTGATGGGCTTAGTGTTTGCCACCCTATACCAAGTTGGCCTCGTGTTATTGTGTTGGGATGCTCCGACCTTTTGCTTACCGCTAAGGTGTAGAACAGAAAACACTGATCCTCCACGGCAGATTTTTGGCATGGCACACGTAGGCAACCGTGACCACTTCATACCGGTAAAGTAGACAATTTTACTTGATAGTTATGTAATCATAGTTTTTTGTTTAATATCTAAAGTCGCTTGTGTTTATATAGGTGGCGTTGATGGTTGGTTCGCCACTACCGCATACTCCCGGTTCGTGGAAAGAACACGCAGATCCCAACATTCAATGGTGGGAAGAAACATTTGCGGACAATTTGAGGATGTATCGAGAGTACCACATTTCAAATGGTTGGGCACCAGATCCATTCATGTATAAAGGAGGGACCGAACCCGTTGACATATCTGACTGAGTGAGATTGACATGTAATAATTCCAAGACGCTTTTTACCTTGTAATGTTCAATAGAGCAAATCTCGGTAGTAATATTAGAAGACGTTGAAATATTACTGTTTTGGAACGGGTAACATTCCAACGGCCGGAATCTCAACTATATACAGTTTATTATTTCGTATCTTAAAATCATATGCTAGCCTAATCTCGGTAGTAATATTAGAAGACGTTGAAATATTACTGTTTTGGAATGGTAACATTTAAACGACCGGAATCTCAGCTATATACAGTTTATTATTTCGTATCTTACAATCATATGCTAGCCTAAATAGTTTTCGAATGCCTTAGTTTTTAATGTTTCGTTTTTGTTATTTTGGTAGTAGTGTAACTGTGCTTTATATAACAATGAATGGATCAGATTGCATTGGAATTTCTTAACACGTTCGAGAGACAAACAAGCGACAATGAAAAAGCGACAATGAAAATACATAATGAAAGTACACAATGCGCATAACATTAGATGTCTACGATTTAGGCGTCGTCGGCAGAAGAGGAAGAGGAGTCGGAAGCATAGACGATACTACAAACCATCAACCACAATTCTTTTTCTTTAATCTTAAACCTTTCCATCAGGACCTTCACTCTTTTGTCACTCTTCTTTTTCTTGATGATTAATTTCCTGATAGCACGTAAAGCAGTAGGGGTATGCTCTGGATCAATAAACCTGATTCCTAAGAAACAATTGCATGCATAATGCCTTCGTCCATACTGGTCAGGCATGTCTTCGTCATTGCTAACGTACACATTACACATTTGGCGACACCTTCTTGTACCAGTACACATTATTTGTGGAGGGTCAGGCTTCACACGTCTTGGTGATGATGATGATGATGCCATATTCGTAGTTATTTTTTGTCAAATAAGTAAATAATATTCAGTTATAAACATGAAAGCATATACAAAAATGAACAAAAGAAAAATTTACCGATTAAGTAGGAAAACTTCGATTTTTGCTCTAGTTGAGATGGATGAAGAAATCACCACCTTCAAACACTTGGTTTTATAGGAAGTTCTGTATACGGTGCGCGTCGCTTCTGCGCACAAGGAGTTACCGATTCAAAATAACGGTAACTTCTGGTGCGCCATGTATCTGCGCATAGATGTGTAACGGTAACTTTCTGTGCGCGTTACAACTGCGCACAAGGAGTTACCGATTCAAAATAACGGTAACTTCTAGTGCGCCATGTATCCATGCGCATATGTGTAACGGTAACTTTGCGATATGAAGGGTCTAGCACATCGATGTTGATTATGTTTGAAAAACTTATACAAATTAGTGTTATTAGGCATATAAAGTGCGTATAAGGTCTCCCCGTCACAAAAAGTTGCTCAAAAATACGCAAAAACGCTAAAAGGCCTTAATGGGCCATAAGGCCTTTTAAGGTCCAATAAGGCGGAACGATGCCCAAACGACGTCAGAATGCAATGACACTTGTTTTCAATGCATATTATAGCTATTTAACCTTGTCGGTAACTTCAAGTCGAGATCTCGTACTCTTCAAGTAACACCTCCTTTGTAAACCGTTACTCGTCTTTCAATCTTTGAAATTTTTGCGATATGAAGGGTCTAGCACATCGATGTTGATTATGTTTGAAAAACTTATACAAATTAGTGTTATTAGGCATATAAAGTGCGTATAAGGTCTCCCCGTCACAAAAAGTTGCTCGAAAATACGCAAAAACGCTAAAAGGCCTTAATGGGCCTTAAGGCCTTTTATAGG
Organism: Oxyria digyna; assembly: GCA_029168935.1. Lineage (NCBI taxonomy): Eukaryota > Viridiplantae > Streptophyta > Magnoliopsida > Caryophyllales > Polygonaceae > Oxyria > Oxyria digyna. The sequence goes on from JAPVLV010000013.1 coordinate 27,756,787, forward strand.
CCTCATCAAATTTCCAAATACTCAATACGCCCTCAAATCTCTTAGGAGAAACCTCTGGTGAGTTAAGTTCAATCCTCTCCATGGCTGCCAGTTAACCTGAAACAAATAACAAGCCAAATTAGACACATACTAAAATAATGAAATAAAAAATATAAGAAATTAAATCCAAACCTGCTCATATCTCATGTTGTCGAGCATGCGACGGATGACAACCAAACGCCCACTATCCGAGCTAAGTGGTGTATAAAATCCTGCAACAGCTTCTCCATGGGCGAATGCAGGGTTCGTGACAAAGTGATCACAAAAATGAGGAAAGTATGCCCAGATCCAGCACTACATATAAACAATTACACATTATTAGTAAAACTACGTGAATAGTTAAAAGTTATTCACCAAGACGTTAAAGACAAGATCTTACCCTCAGAAGAATCCCACATGAAGCAATCCCACACGCCTCGACTCTAGATGCAGACCCTAAATTGCGATACACTAACGCAAGTATGCCGGCTCCCCATGCAATGTCTCCTGTATGCTCATGGTTGATAACAAGCTTCGCGTACTGGACCTTGACACCCTTTGTCGACCTGTCCACCAAGACAGTCGAGCCCAGAAGAAAAAGGAGATAGATAGTGGCAATGTGACTCTCATTCCTGACTGGTGCAGCATACAAAACTTTCAACCGATCATTGAGTGCCTTCAAATGAATGACACCTTTACTATAACATATCTTCATGTCCTCAGCCGTCTGATCCATAGCAACCCCAAGCAGAGCATAAATCTCGTCACCTGTCATAGGTGAATTGCAGCTACGACCATGTATACGGACTCTGAGGATCTGCATCACGTCATGTAGGCAGATGGTCATCTCAGCAAATGGCATGTGGAAAGTTTTGGTCTCAGGGTGCCACCTCTCCACAAAAGCAGAAATCAATGTAGCATCAATCTGAGACGCTATGCCCACTCGGCGAAGCTCTGTCAGTCCAGAACGCTCAGCAAGCCTGAACCATGTACCCTCCTCAGCTGAAATATGAGGCTCATAATCATGAACCTGTGCAAATCTGTAGTGTACCCTCAGGAGCTTCCTAGCCTAAATAAGTACAGAAAAAAAATAACTCAGATTAGTAAATATGAAACATTAAGTTATATAAGCATTCAGATCAATGTTATTGAACATACCGGATCTAACGGAGCCGCATCAGCCTCGGGCTCATCCTCGGGCTCATCCTCTGGCTGCTCAACAGCAACAGCCTGAGGTGGTTGAGCATCTGCTACTCGTCGTCTCTGCCTGGGACGACGACCACCTCTAACTGGAGCGGCAACCTCCTCAACAACAGCCTCCTCAGCGGTAGCCTGCTCAGCATCACCCTCAGCATCAGCACCCTCCTGGCCTCTCCCTCTGCCACCGCCTCGGCCTCTGCCTCAGCCTACAGCTTCTCCCGCACGGGCACGCCTTCTAACCTGCACTGGAGGCACCAATGGTACATCGGGAGGGGGACTTGGAAGAGGACCACACGGCCATATATACCTCTCTATATGCGTCTCATAAGAATACAGTAGGTGAGGCGCACGTGGACGACAAATGTCCTGCACCGACTCCCCGAGCCAAGGAAAATATGTGGGAGGAGCGTGGTCATCGTCGTCTAAATCTCCCGACACTGGCTCTGAAGATGCGACTGGCTCTGAAGATGCGACCGTAGGTGGAGAAGATGTCGAGGCTGCTGCATCTGACACTGGAGCTAAGTCCTGCTCTGTATGATCTGAAGTGGGAGGGACAACATCCTGATAAAGAGGTGCGTCGCTGATATGATAGTCATCTGTGGTCACCTCCATGTCTGTAGGCATCTGCGTCTCTAATGGAGTGGGATCAATGGGGTCGAATGCAGTAAGATATCAACCAGGAAAATCTACGTCAACATTAAAATCTCCTGTCTATCTATCTATCTCCATATGCTCACCATTAGACCTGGCCAAACTAGGGCTTGGGCCGGGCCAGGGCAGGGCCAAATTCCAAATTCTACCCATTTACCAGGGCCGGGCCAAGCCCTCCCATTTAAAATGGGCCAATTCCTCTACCCATATCCTCCCATAAGGGCCCTAAGGGCGGCCCTCGACTACTTACAACCGAGCTAAATGGTGTTACTAAAACATTCAAAACCTTTTTAGTGCTTACAAATAATTCACCATCCAAAAACGCATGTTAAAAAGGTCCAAAATGCATGCTTAAATAACAATCCTCATAACCGATTCAACAAAAAAAATCCAAAAACACAATATAAAAATTATGTCGTGGTAATAGTACTCGCATCTAAATCCTCATAACCTTAATATTATATTATATATATAATATGGGCCGGGTAGGGCCGGCCCCCAGGGCCCTACTCCGATCTCATATCCTCCCACTTTAAAAAAGGGCCGGGCAGGGCCGGCCCTTATGGGCTAAATCTCCTACCCAGATCCTCCCATATTTTAGGGCGGGCTGGGAGGGCCGGGCGGGCCGGCCCTAATTTGACCAGGTCTACTCACCATCTATCTCCTCCTGCTGCTATGCCTCGTCGTACTCATCCTCTGGCTCACGACGGTCAGGAATCCTATCGGTTGTCATGTCTAAAACGTGCATATCATGGAATAGTCGCACACCGGATGCCAAATTATGACGACGTGGGAGCCGTACGGGTACTGGTGCGGACATCGTATTGTCAGTCCGATCCATGACGGCTTGTAAAATCTACATGTTTTTACATTTTTGGTATGACTAATTCATACTAAAATATTCGGAAATATTTTGCAACTTCATAATCAAATTCTTTATATCTAACTAAATTTTTTAATAGGAATGCTTAGAAACTTAACATTTAAGTCATAACTAATTATGACTGTTAAGTTTCTAATATTTAATTCATAATTACTAAAAATTCATAATCACTACTAATACGAATTCTTACAATTCATACCGAATGATCATCGTCGTCTTAATAATTACAATTAATTATGAATCCTAAAGGCCCCAAATATCTATTACATTATTTACGAAATTATATAATAAACACATTAACGAATCATAATTAAATACGATTAGTTACGAAATTATATAATTAGTTACTAACTAACATTAACGAATCATAATTATAACTAAAAATAAACGATGCCTAACTATTTATTTTTCAAAATTAAATACGATTAAAATTAAAAAAAAGCAGGTTTAGAAATTACATACCGAATGAAGCTCGTGCGGTGTCTCGAAAGCCGGATCCGTAGTCGTCGACGCCGGAACCCGAGTCGCCGGAACCCGACCCGTCGCCTGTGCCCGCGTCGCCGGAACAGTCACCGGAGCCGTCGCCGGAGCCAAATTTTCCGCTTCACGTTGTAAGCGAGTCGGATACCGCCTCCCGCCGCCATCCACCAAGGTTTCATCATCGGGAAAGGTCGCCGGAGGTGGCTCCATCGTGACGAAGGTCGCCGGAGGTGTAGGGATCAGGACGGAAACAATATCGTCGGGAGCGGAAGAATGAGGTGGTTGAGAATCCATTGACGGAATTGTGTTTAGAGGAGGGAAATGATCGGAAACGGAGAAAATGAAAGGGGCGCCGTCGGGAGAGAAAACGGAGAAGAAGAGAGAAAGAAGGAAGAAGAAGAAGCTGCGCATTAGGGTTTAAAGACCTTGTGCGCAGTTCTTTTGCGCACAGATGTTGTGCGCATATGTTCAGCGCACAACGTTTCGGATTCCAGAAGTTGTGCGCTGAACGTTTGCACATTACCTCTTTTTAGGATTCCCGAATTTTCAAATTTATCCCCAAAATACCCCTATGCGCAATACAACAACGCACCAAGTTATGTGCATAACTTCTGCACACATATTTGCGTGCATATAGTGAAAAAGTCGCGTGCATATAGGCGTTTCGTACATATAGTAGTTTACGTGTTTAGCGAAACTTAGGTTGGCTATCCGAAGGATCAAGGATCTCATCATGTGGGCGTGCTGCCGCTGGGGTGTTTTAAGAGATGATCAAGGCATGTAGATTCGTAGTTTTGTTCAAAACATTGGTGTTTCGTCGGTTTCAATGGCGGAGATTTGATGCATCGTCTCAGGGCTTCGTCATGTTTGAGACATAAGATGTAAAAGGGTTTGCCTATGAACAATTCACAACTAGCGGTTCCATTACTGAACAAACATATGGATCGTTGTCACCCCTTATCTAGCCTTGTTGTTGTGGCGCAAGGCCTTTCGCGTAGGAATTAAAAGATTCAGCTCCTTCTTGTCTTCCGTGAAGCTAAAGTCGTCGATGATTACCATTCTTCATCTGCTTTTTCGTTTTTCCTTGTATGTTCCATGTTTTAGATTTTCCACCTGGTAGAGTGTCGCTTTTCATTTCGTACGATCTTGGGAGAAGGTCCTTTTCCCGGCTTGTTACTTCGTAACCTTTGCATTTCAATAATTTGGAAAGTTCCGCCTCTCTTTTACCAATAATAATAATAATAATCATAAATAGTTGTTGTAGGAACGTTTGTATGTTAGACAAGGAATCCTGAAATGTTCCTTGGGCAGCGGAATAGTAAAATGCAGAAATAAATAATGGACAGTCCTTAGAGAGGAAACCTCAAGTGACCAACTAGTCACCTCGAGTAAATCCTCTACCTCTATGCTTTTAACTTAGTAAGATTTGAATCGTGGACTTCTATTGTTAATCAGAGACTTTTACAAGCAAGTCAATTCCCTCAATTTGAATTTGCCACAAGTATCAAAGTTACCCTTACTTTACAAGTAAGGGTATCTTGGTATCAAACACTTGCATTCCCAGTCCTAGCAATATAACCCACACGTTCACAGTCCTATCAAACACTTGCACGTTCATGGGTCACCTTGTTTCGCCTTCGGTCAACTCCTTCAATGAACTCTCAATTCTTCTTCTTAACCAACTTTGAAAAACATCAATAGAGGACCTAGACTCCTATTAATACTAACACTTATTAACCCTAGAGATGCTAAAACCCACGCCCAAGCAAGATCTAATATTTGTTCCTAAAATACATTAAAAGAAAATAAAGAAAAACACTAAATATCTTCCGGAGGATCTTCCTTGGGGCGCAAGGAGTGAATGATATTATCTCTCAAGGAAATCTTTCCAATCAGCTAATGGGTGTGCCACTTTCCAAGAATGAAAAACTATTTTGCAACCCTAGGCGCACTTCTCATCTTTCCTCTTTGAGTGCGTTGGTCCGCTGGACTTGAGTTGTTCCTCTCTTCAACTTTTGCTTCCTTCACTCTTATGTCCTAGCTGTTCCTTTAAACAAATATTCTTGTGGAAACACAAAGGAAACACTCGAGGGCATTAAGTGCAATGAAGTTTGTCACCGAAACCCAGAGAGACACTTGTATGGTACATATGTCATAGACATTGTTCCAACAGTTTCACCCTTTTTGGTGATGACAAGCTTGTATGATACGTCATGCAAATTCTAAGCGATAAATATAGTCAATGTTCCCCCTCAGATTAAGCATAGAGAAATTACCTTCAAATTGCTTTTAATGTTACCCCTCAGCTCTTGAACCGGTATATCTACATCTTCTATGGATAAGTTCATCTCACATATTCCCACACTCCCCCCTTTTAACATCATTACAAGAGTACAAGAGACAGTAGAAGATCACCATGTTCACATAAAACACTTTCATTAATTTCATTAAGCACTAAGGAATTTACAAATAGTTCATGAAACATGCAAACAAGACGCTAAATCAAGTAGACACACAAGAACATAAAACTTAATAATGTTTGAGCTTTCTAAATGTACAATTCATTTATTAACTTTCATAATCTGTAATTATTATAGGGAAAAAAATCTTGTACGGTACAGAGATACGAATACATGCAAATTTTTTTGTACTCATATACATATTCTTTCACTTATACTGTTATACATACACACCTAGACATATGTATATTTCATACAATGTTAATACTTGCACACATCTGCGTAAATATACGTATTTACGTTTGTAAATAAATCATTCATATATACATACATTAACAGTAATTCTTACATCAATTTTTTTCGTTATTATCTATAAACATATAAATCTAACCTTTAGTTTACGCACTTACTGCTTTTAGGGGTGTAATTAGGGCTGAACATTTAAGATGAGCATTTAGGGATTCTTTCTTATTCTCCTCTCCCGTGCTTTGTCTAATCCCATTTCTTTTTACAAACTCTCCCTCTTCCCCGTTCAAATAAGGGTGGTGCCTTGGCTTAATCTCTTCCCGACTGTCTGCTTTATCGCCACTTCCTCTCCACCGCTTGATTCACCTTTTTTTATTAATGTTGCTTTTAACGCCTGCCTTTGGAAGCACAGGCGTCGTTTTTGAGCTATATAAGCTCCCTCTCCCTTCATTTGATTCTGGTTTGTTCTCCCAAAATTTCTAGCCACAAAAGCAATTCCTCTGGTGCCTTTCGCCAGTCCCGAAAGCTCACCTCTTCCATGCCCAATTCCAATGAGCCTTCTGACGACATCAACGTGAAGAAGTGTGTTGTTGATTTAATCGATTTGTTGCAATTGGTTGTTGGGGTCGATGCCGAGATTAGAGTTCTCATCCGTAGGCAGTGGGATGCCACTTACAAGACAAGTATATCGGCGCTGCTTTTATAGTTCTTGATTTGTAGGTTTGCTACCCCTTTGATTGCCTTCGTTCTTGCTCTTGACACTGTTTGGTTGTTTATTGATTTCTGCAATCCTGATCTTCTTCTTTTGACGTCGTAGGGCAATTCTATGTTATGCACTGCTAGGTCTAGAATTGCTCACATTTTGTGTCGAGGCTATTTGCTATGTTAGGTCTTGCTTAATGGCCTGCCTACGAATCAGTTTGTTCCCTATCTGTTTGCCATGTTCCTTGGCCTTTTTCTCACCTCCTTTGCGACTGTTTTTTGTCTTGACGATTGTGTCCATCACTTTGATTTTTGTCTACTTCTATCCCTTCCTTGGTTGTTGGCTTGAAATTTGTAATATTTTTCCATTGCTATGTGTGAAGTTTTTATGTTACGCAATGCTCTCATAGTATTTTTCCTTTTGTTTTGTAATCATAGGGCATTCTCCATTTTGAAGGACTTGGTTTATCGATGGTTTATCTTTCTAAATATCATTGAATGTACCGAGTCACCCCTAAATGATGTAGCTATTGCAGACATTGTTCATTAGTCAAACATGTCTAATCTATTGGTTTAGCACTGAGTCAATAAACCTTCATTGAAAATATTTTTCATGCATAATTCTCATCTCATGTTATTGATTGGATTATTGGATTGCAAGCCTAATTCAATAATTTGTGGAGAAATTTTTATGCATGGCTAACTCTTTCTATATCTTCAAGGAATAAGTTGTTGGAACTGATTTTCGAATGGACTTCCGGGCACATTTCCGGTAGGCTGCGGTCACCGTTTGTGCCGGATTATGGGAGCGTTGGCTTCATCTCCGCGAGCACTACGCCGTAGTGTATTCACACGTCGAAATCGGGTTCCGTTTGAATGAGAAATGAGGGCTCAAAGTTGGTTGCTTGTCTAAGTAAAAGTAACAATTTGAGCTGAATTTATGTGGGGGGTTTTTGTCCCACATCGAAAATTGGGGTAGAAGTTGAAGGGTTTGTATAACCCAAATTGGGGTAGAAGACCTTGGGAGAGATATGGAGAGAGGACCCGAGGGCCCCTCGCGCGGTCCGTCCGTCCGTCCGGTCCGTGGTCCGTGGCCCGTGACCCGTGGCCCGTGGTCTTGTGGAATGGGCCGTAGGCCCAAGCAGCTTAGGTTGATTTTTTGAAGTGGGTTGGATCTGGAAGTTGGGCTTCCAGATTAGGTTTTGAACTGCCTAATTGGGGACGCCCAACTGAGTCAGCAACCTCCTCCACGTTTTGCTCCACTTACTCCACAACTGACTCCCACCTCGGTGGTGTCGTCAGTTCCGAGATTACCTCCTCTAACAAACCCATAATCTCTATTTAAGAGAGTTCTGGTGCTCATTCTCAGATATCTGAAAAATTACAGCAATCCTCTCTTCTCTTCTTCTTCTTCTTCTTCTCTGAGAGTACAACACAGATCTTGTTCGTTCACTTCTGATTTTGATTGTGCAAACAAGAATAGCTCGCAGTTGTATCCTGGGATTCTCAACGCCGGTAACCGTCACATATACGGGGCATTACAGAATTAAGGATAGAGATTCAATCTCGCCTCTGCGTACCTGATTCGTAACAAAGCTTCGGTAAACTTCTACCCTAATTCTGTTCTTTCATTTATTCCTTACAGATTGTTATTCTCGCGGAATACAGGTCCTACAATCTTAATTTTGTAAAATTTTATCTTGCCGCTAACAATCTGTTTGAGTTTTAAAGGAACAGAAAGTTGCATTCCGAAGAAAATTGTCTGTACTGCGTACAGTTTCGGATCTGTGTTCAGATTCGAGTAAAAAAAAACGAAAATTATTTTTCAATAATTCTTGAGGTTGTTGTTGTATTACAGAACCGAAAAATTATGTTTACAGTTCACAGAATTCTGATTCTGTATCTACAGTTTGCAGAATCTGTGTTTTACAGTTCGCAGTTTTCAGATCTATTTTACAGATTCGTGATTTCTGGATTTTTTTACAGTTCGCAGAAATTGAGTTCAACTTTACAGATTCGTAATTTCTTGAAATTTTTAAAGTTCGCAGTTTTCAGATTTGTTTTACACATTCGTGATTTCTGGAATTTTTACAGTTCGCAGAAATTCAGTTCTATTTTACAGATTCGTGAATTTCTGGTTCTGATTTTACAGATTCGCAGATTTCTTGTTCTATCTTTTACAGTTCGCAGATTTATGGTTTCTGCATTTACAGATTCGCAGATTTTGGTTCTGTTTTTACAGTTCGCAGATTTCTGGTTTCTGCGTTTACAGTTTGCAGAAAAACTGTGTTTATTTTTCAGATTTCAAAAATCTGCATTGAAGAGTTACTTCTAAGTCATACTAATATTTGTTTGTCTTATTGAACAGATACAATGACTAACAGAAATGAGAAAACTGCTGCTGACGCTGGAAAGGTCACTGGGTCGCCCCGAATTCAGTTTGGGACTATGCCTCTCGATCAGGCTCAGATACTTGAAAGGGTTCAAGTTGAGAACAGTCCGGGTCATGAGAGTCCGGCTAAGAAGAGTCCGATCAGAGGAGAAACTCTTCATGGGGAACTCTGCGACATCAAAGGTTGAAGGTATTGGGAAGATCGTGCTCAAGATGACTTCTGAGAAGGAGTTGACTCTCAACAATGTGTTTCATGTGCCAGACATTCGAAAGAATCTGATTTCGGGGACTCTTCTCCATAAGAATGGGTTTTGTATCAAGTTTGTGTCTGACAAGTTAGTTCTCTCTAAGAATGAGATTTATGTAGGGAAGGGTTATGTGAAGGATGGACTGATCAAAATGAATGTAATGACAGTCCTTCCGAAAAAGATTGTAACTGATGGTTCAGTGAATGAGAATAATCCTATTGCTTATGTCGTTGAGTCTTTTAATATTTGACATGAAAGATTGAGACATGTTAATTATAAATCTATAAGTAGACTAATAAGTATGAACATGATTCCAAAATGCAAAACAAGTAAAGACAAATGTGAAGTATGCGTACAAGTGAAACTCACAAAAACGCCATCACCCCATGTAGAGAGAACAACCGAACCTCTAGGACTAATTCACACTGATTTATGTGATTTAAAGTTTGTGCAAACTAGAGGCGGTAAGAAGTACTTTGTGACCTTCATAGACGATTGCACACGATATTGTTATGTATATTTGTTACATAGCAAAGATGAAACTTTGGAAAAGTTTAAAGAATACAAGTTGGAAGTTGAGAACCAACTTAGTAAAAAGATTAAAATGATCCGAAGTGATAGAGGAGGCGAGTATAGTGAACCATTTAATGCATTCTGTAGAGAACATAGAATCGTTCATCAAACCACTGCGCCTTACTCACCTGAATCTAACGGGGTTGCGGAACGAAAGAACCGAACTCTCAAAGAAATGATGAATGCAATGCTGCAAGAATCTGGGTTACCCCAGAACATGTGGGGGGAAGCGTTGCTAACCTCCAACTACATTCTCAACAAAATACCGCATAAGGTGACTGGAAAGACGCCTTATGAGTTGTGGAAAGGTAATGTACCTTCATACAAATACCTCAAAGTGTGGGGGTGCCTAGCAAAAGTGGCGGTGCCACCCCCTAAGAAGGTCTCAATAGGACCAAAAACCGTTGATTGTATCTTCATCGGGTATGCACACAATAGTAATGCGTATCGTTTCTTGGTATACAAGTCTGATATATCAGATATACATGCAAATACAATAATGGAATCAAGAAATGCATCCTTCTTCGAAAACATGTTCCCGTGTAAGGATAAAGGAAATCTGAAACGGACTCGTGAAGAAGGTGAAGCAAGCACTTCTGTTCAACCAACAGAAGAGGACAATGATGAACCTAGACGTAGCAAAAGAGCTAGAAAGGAAAAATCATTCGGTCCTGATTTTGAAATGGCTTATCTTTTGGAAAATGAACCTAGAACATTCAAAGAAGCCATGTCAACACCAGATGCACCTGCTTGGAAGGAAGCGGTGAAAAGTGAAATCGACTCCATTATGCAAAATCATACATGGGAGTTAGCCGAGTTGGCATCAGGTTCGAAAGCTCTTGGGAGCAAATGGATTTTCAAAAGAAAATTGAAAACCGATGGCTCGATAGATAAGTACAAGGCTAGGCTTGTGGTGCAAGGATTTAGACAAAAAGAAGGCTTAGATTTCTTTGACACCTATTCTCCAGTAACGAGAATAACTTCAATAAGAATGCTAATAGCCATTGCAGCTATACGCAATCTAGGAATACATCAAATGGATGTAAAAACAGCTTTTCTGAATGGAGAGCTAGAAGAGGAAATTTATATGAAACAACCTGAGGGTTATGTTGTCCCTGGACAGGAACACAAAGTGTGTAGACTTGTGAAATCCTTATATGGACTAAAGCAAGCTCCTAAGCAGTGGCACGAAAAATTTGACCAAGTAATGATGTCAAATGGTTTCAAAATAAATGAATGTGACAAGTGTATCTATGTCAAGGAAACTCCAAAAGGATACATTCTGTGTTGCCTATATGTGGATGACATACTCATCATAGGTAGCAACAATGACATGATAAAACAAACCAAGAACATGCTTAATGGAAAGTTTGACATGAAAGACTTGGGACTAGCGGATGTGATCTTAGGGATCAAAATCTTTAGACATTCAGATGGAATAGTCTTGTCTCAACAACATTACGCCGAGACGGTACTTGAGCGATTCAAGAACTATTCAAATGGGATTGCAAACAGTCCGGTGGACCCGCATCTCAAACTGAAGAAAAACTCGGGTAATGGCATATCATAGTTAGAGTACGCTCGTGTGATCGAAAGTCTTATGTACTTGACAAATTGTATAAGACCAGACTTTGCACATGCTGTCAACGTACTGAGTAGATATAGCAATAACTCGAGTATTGAACTACTTGCGACATACTCGGAGTTACGGGCTGCACTATGGAAGATATCCAGCCACTTTGGAAGGCTATAGCGATGCTAACTGGATATCAGATTCAAAGAACTCAAAATCCACCAGTGGGTATGTATTTACACTGGGTGGTGCAGTTGTATCATGGAAATCCTCAAAACAAACGTTATTGGCCAGATCCACAATGGAATCTGAGTTCATTGCTTTAGACAAAGCAGCTGAAGAAGCAGAATGGCTTCGAAACTTTATGGAGGATATTCCTTTGTGGGAAAAAACCAGTGCCAGCTTTAGGTGTACACTGTGATAGTTCGGCTATCTCTCGGGCACTGAACACAATTTATAATGGTAAGTCTCGCCACATAAGACGACGACATAAAACCATAAGACAATTGCTCTCAACTGGTGTAATCTCAATAGATTATATCAAGTCAGCTGACAACCTAGCAGATCCGTTCACTAAGGGATTGTCAAGAGAGCAAGTTGTAAAGTCATCTAGAGGAATGAGTTTAAAGCCTATGACTAAAGAGGATGCTTGATGGCAACCCTACCTAAATGATTGGAGATCCCAAGAAATAGGTTCAAGGGGAAAACAAATTCAAGTCGAATCTAGAGAGCACTTGGAGATATTATATCTTCTTCCCCAGTTCCTAGGATGATAAAAGTGCAATGGCAAAGTAGAGGTTAAGCATTTGCTTTTAATAATTCCATAAACTTTGAAGAACAAAGTAGGGTATAAGTAATACCATTTATGGTCAATCACCTTAAGAGTGTGAAATGGGGCCGTTTCTAGGAGAAAGAAGAGAGACTGCTTTCTCCAAGTTCACTCATGAATAACCAGGGATGTTCACGGCCAAAATGAACACAATCAGAGAACCTAGTTCTGTGAGAAGATGAAACTGTGTGATAGTTATTGTCTAGGTTTACGTCAAAACCCGGGTGGTTCAAGACATCATGTTCACTACCTGGTCGAGTAAATCCGATAGCTACTCACAATGGGCGATTCAAGGCTGAAAAACGCCACCAGCTCAGATGCAGTGATTCTTCGTCCGTACTCTCAAATTTTTGTCTGTCTTGTCTAAGCACGTGTAATAGAATCATTTCTATTCATGTGGGGGATTGTTGGAACTGATTTTCGACTGGAATTTCGGGCACATTTCCGGTGGGTTGCGGTCACCGGTTGTGTCGGATTATGGGAGCGTTGACTTTGTGTCCGCGAGCACTACGCCGTAGTGTATTCACACGTCGAAATCGGGTTCCGTTTGAATGAGAAATGAGGGCTCAAAGTTGGTTGCTTGTCTAAGTAAAAGTAACAATTTGAGCTGAATTTATGTGGGGGTTTTTGTCCCACATCGAAAATTGAGGTAGAAGTTGAAGGGTTTGTATAACCCAAACCCCATACCTAGACCTGGCAATCGGGACGTGTCAGACAGGTTCGGGTTAGAGTGCTTCCGGGTCTGGTATTTTTCGGGTCGGGTCATTTCGGGTCTAAAATTATCGGGTCAAAATAGGTCGGGTCGTTACGGGTTTATGTGCGTGTCGGGTCGGGTTCGGGTCTAAAATTATCGGGTCAAATCATGTCGGGTTGTTACGGGTTTATAGGCGGGTCGGGTCGGGTTCGGGTCTAAAATTACCGGGTCCAAATAGGTCGGGTTGGTACGGGTTTATAGGCGGGTCGGGTTCGGGCCCGGGTCTAAGATTACTGGATCAAACATGTCGGGTTGTTACGGGTTTATAGTTGGGTCGTGTCGGGTTCGGGTCTAAAATTGCTAAGTCAATCAGGTCGGTTTGTTACGGATTTATTATCAGATCGAGTTGCTTTGAGCAAAAACTTACTGAGACAAAAAAAGTTTAGTCGTTATGAAATTTTCATGTTAAATTTGGATAATCTTGATTGCAAATTTTAAGGTACGCTTCGATAGCGACACAATTACCTTCTTTTCGTTTATTTGAATAACTTGGGCATAGTAACTTATTGGTACTTTATATGCCTAATAAAACTAAGTTATAATTTTTTCAACAATAATCAACATCGATGTATTAGACCATACATATTGCAACAAGTTAGAGAGTTATCACTAGTTGGTTTTTACAAAGGAGGTGCTATTTGAAAAGTTAGAAATTGTGATTGTAAGTTACCCACATGGTAAAATATCTCTAATAGGCATTGAAACCAAGTTTCATTCTATTCTGACATCGTTTCGACGCCGATTTTCCAAATTGGGCCGTAAGCCTATTTAAGGCATTTTTAAAGCCTTTTAGCGTTTACGCATAGTTTCGAGTCTCGTTTAGTGTGAGCGAGACCTTATTGTAACTTTATATGCCTAATAAGACTACGTTGTATAATATTTTCAAACATAGTAATACATCGATGTTGTTGACCATACATATTGCAACAAGTTACAGAGTGATGACTAGTTCGATGTTTAGAAAGGAGGTGTTACATGAAAATGTAAAAGTTTTTATTAGAGTTACTCACATAGTCAAATATATTTAATAGGCAGTGTTCTATAAAGTGTTGTACGGGAGAGGTACGGTGAAAGAGAGTCCAGCGTATCGACGGTTGGACGGCCTTCTAGACGACTTTGATACGGTTTAAATTAAAATGACTTATTTTCTATTTTTTCTATGCTTGTTTTATTACTTAAACTACATAGATATTTTATAATTCATTATATAATTTTAAAAATTATATGAATTTATAATACCTATGTAAAAACTAAAATTCATTCTAATTCATATAATTTAAATATATAAAATTCATTTTCACATGTTATATATGTACTTGTGCAACATCTTCTAGCTCTTATCTTCATTTGTAGTACAAGTGTAGCAATTCATATAATTTAAATATATAAATTTTTGGGAAATTATCAATTATTGTCATTTTGTTTGGTAAAATTTATAATTGTCCGCTTCTTTATTACTCCCTCCGTTAATAATAACTTGTTCCTGAAATCCAAATTATTTATTAAATAATTATACTGATTTGCCTCTAAAGCTATGTGGATTTTCCCTGAGATTCTCCTTGATTTCATCTAAAGCATTACCCTAAACAGAACTAATCCACTGATTACAAAAAATTGAATGATTAGTGAAATTTGATTTTGATATGTCGGCACTCCAATTTCATATCAAAGTAGGAGTACATACGTAATTTCATTTTGATATGCCGACACTTCAATTTTATTTTGGCTCCAAGTGAAATTTGATTTTGATAAGAAATTTAAATTTGTGGAAGTTGGCGGTAACTGTAAATTCAAGAGGGAAACCAAAATTTAAGGAAGTTGGAGGACATGAGATGGACACAGAAAGATAAAGGAAGGAAAATCTTCTCCAAACGGAAAAGAAAAATCTTCTCAAAAAGGAAAATAGAAGGATGGAAAATAAATAATCATAATTTATCTCTTAAAAATATGTAAGTGAGTATGTCATTTCTAAAAATTCAAAGAATATAATTGTCTAAAAATTCTATAAATAAATTCTCCCTAAAATTGCTTCAGGGACAAGTAAATATTAACGGAGGGACTACTTTTTTTTGGCCAAATTTTCGGGTCAAAACGGGTTGGGGCGGGTCAACCCATTTTTGACCCAAAAAATTCAGGTCAATCGGGTTTGAAAATAAACGGGTCACGAGTTTAATTTGACGGGTTATGACCCAGAAAAATCGGGTTGGGTCGGGTCGGGTTTGCGGGTCGGGTTAATTTCTGCCGGGTCTACCCATACCCTTGGTAAGACCTTGGGAGAGGTATGGAGAGAGGACCTGGGGGCCCCTCGCGCGGTCCGTCCGTCCGTCCAATCCGTGGTCCGTGGTATGTGGTCCGTGGCTCATGGCTCGTGGCTCGTGGTCTTGTGGTCTTGTGGAATGGGCCGTAGGCCCAAGCATCAACTTAACTTCCTTTTTTGAAGTGGGCTGGATCTGGAAGTTGGGCTTCCATATTAGGTTTTGAACTGTCTCGTTGGGGACGCCCAACTGAGTCAGCAACCTCCTCCACGTTTTGCTCCACATACTCCACAACTGACTCCCACCTCGGTGGTGTCGTCAGTTCTGAGATTACCTCCTCTAACAAACCCAAAATCTTTATTTAAGAGAGTTTTGGTGCTCATTCTCAGATATCCGAAAAATTACAGCAATCCTCTCTTCTCTTCTTCTTCTTCTTCTTCTTCTTCTCTGAGAGTACAACACAGATCTGGTTCGTTCGCTTCTGATTTTGATTGTGCAAACCAGAAGAGCTCGCAGTTGTATCCTGGGATTCTCAACGCCGGTAACCGTCACATATACGGGGCGTTACAGAATTAAGGATAAAGATTCAATCTCGCCTCTGCGTACCTGTTTCGTAACAAAGCTTCGGTAAACTTCTACCTTAATTCTGTTCTTTCATTTATTCCTTACAAATTGTTATTCTCGCGGAATACAGGTCCTACATAAGTTTTGCTTGTAATTTTGTAAAACCCATGGGACACCGTTGAACATTCAAGAGAATTATTCTTGTTTGAATACCGGCGATACAGATTCTTCTTTGAACACAAAAGATGACAGTTGTGATACACATTCATTGGGTAGTTGGAAAGATGAGGCAGAAACCAATTTTGTGGGCAGTTGGAAGGATGGAGCTGATGGGGGTTCAGATCCAGCAAATGTAGTTCCTATTGATTCTTCCTTGGGAGAACTAGCTGCTGATTGCTTAGCAGCGGAATTGCTTAGCAGCGGAATCATCGACTAGAAGAAAGTCATGGGCATATATGGCTCAAGAAGATGAGCTTGAAGAGGAGGGGAAGTAAGTGGAGTGGATAAACAATATGAGGATGTTGGTCAGTCGAGTGAGCAACAAGGTTTGGTGCCAAGGAGGAAGACTGAATTGTCGAGAGATCAAAGGCAATATTTAAGATTTATGAATGTCAAGAGAGAAAGATTTCATTTTCTTGGAGAGAGTCAGTGGGAAAATGGTTAACATTCTTAAGGGCTTTGAGCTGCATAGTGGCGTTTTCAGTGCTGTTGAGCAGAAGAGGATTGTTGATTTTATTGGCGAGTTGCAGGTGAAGGGAAAGAAAAGAGAGTTGAAAGGTAAAGTACTACCACCTGAATCTTTTTATAGATAAATGTCTCTTATATTTATAACCTCAACCAAATATAATGTCAATTGATAATTTAAGTTCTCAAAACTGATATCTGCTTGCTGTTAATGAACCTTGAGTTGTCTTGAAAGTCTTACCATTAAAAGTAGGTAAGCTATCTATCATTAGTTGTATTTTTGATAGAGCTTAGGGCAAGGATCTAACACAAAAAATTTGGTGGAGAATCTCCATTTTTGTGATATTTCATTCAATGAATCAAGTTTGCCTTACAAATGAGACTAGCAAGGATTTAAACAGGAAAAGAGGTAGCGTTAAGTGCTGAAATACACTAACTACTACCACTACCTAGAAATGGAAACATGGAATAGAACCAGAAGTGGGTACCCCACTAACTCCAAGGCAAGACACTAAATAGCTATTAATGTTAATAATTCTAAGTTACAGAATTCTTCTGTAACTTCTTTCTTCTAGCATGTGCATATATTATCAGCTACTGCAAGTCCTGAATGGTATTAAGTATTAACTATATATGTGTCGGAAAAGGAGACATGAAGCTATAGTTGTATACCCAATTTCTTTTTTATAGTAGTGAAGTTCAAAAATCTGAATAGAACATGATTCTTAGAACCATAAACATTGAACCATACCATTAATTATTATGTTTATGTTTATGTGATAATTATCAATATATACATAATTCTACTGCAAATGCTATTTTTGTTGTGCATTTTGCTCATAGTTTACTAAATTGGAAATTGGGGAAGCTATGAACTCTTTCTCTTTATATGTTTATGATTGAATAAGCGATGTTGCTTTTGAGTCTTTGAATCCTGAATTTTAAATAAGCGAGTGTGAAGATGACCTTTGAATAGTTAATTATATTGAGTTCACACTTTTGGTGCGATAAATTGAACAATTGAATTGTGTGCTTATCCTGTCAATAACGGTGTTCTTCTCCTCTTAGTTTGTTGATGTTTCTAATGTAGTGTTGGATCGTTAGTTCAATTACTTCTGAGGGAACAAAGTGTATTGTTCCTTCAGAGGTGTAGCAGCGGAATATTAACGCAGGAAGTATAGAAGAACACAAGTATTTAGAGTGGAAACCTCAACCACTAAGAGTTGAGTAAAACCACTACCTTCAAACTTCTCACTTGAAGGATTTGAATGAGTATACTTATCTTATTAATTTCTTGTTTGTTACAAAAGAAAGCAAGGATTACGATCACGAATCTCTTCTTTCACTCGAGCCCAAACTCAACGCCTAAGACAAAGTATTGCTCACTCTTTCTCTCTTTTCTTCTTGTTCTTCTTTTGGACGATCACACTTGATTCGCACAAGTATAAAACTCTCTTAATCGTCCCTTCATTCCTAAGCCTAAGACTAGTTTATATAGCAAAGATAAAACTAGGTTTAAACTAGGGAATAAACAAGATTATGGAAAAAAATATCTTTCGCATAAGAAGATATTATTTCCATCTTTTAATTATATCTTTTTCCTTAAGATCTTCATGATATCTTTGCAGCCCAACCATATTTTCCATAAAGAAAACGAGATATCTTCGTTGCGCTCTTCTCAGCCATTTCTTTCCTTATTTAGCTCGCCTCTGTTGAGTAACGTTCCTGCTCAAGTAGACATCCTGAAACACTCAAGTAAACATTAGTAAAGATGTTTGTTACCATCAAAACCAGAAGGAACTTTACTTCAGCTGTAGCTTCAACAAATTCCCCCTTTTTGATGGTGACAAACATACTCATTGAATACTTCTAAAACTCATCTAAACAGTTCTCCTAAGGGAACGTTACTTATAAGGTTTAAGTACAGATGTTCCCCCTCAAACCTTGACCGTTCCTTTCTTCCCCCTTTTGGCATCATCAAAAAGTAAGTCTAAACATGTACTTGAAATAGAAGAACTCCAGAACTCATCAAAACAAGCTAATCATAGATTAAAACAAGCGTCATAAGAACGGACGCTGATACATATACTGGACTGGGAAAAGAAAACACAAGCATAGAGAAATTTAAAAGAAGACACATAAAACCCTAAGCAAAGGGTACAATAAGCGCAAAAGAAGACGGATAGATGTGCTAGGAACAGAGAGTGGGGGTCAGATAGAGGAGGAAAGGTATGGAGAAGAGACTGTTAAACTGCCAAGGGAACCTCTAGTTGGATGACGTCCAGCGACGTATCTCAGCCTTCAAGGCAGCAACTTCATTCACCAGATTTGCAACCAGTGAGCACAACTCTTCCATCCTCTGATGTTGATAGACCATAGTTGGTTCTTCACTCTGTTCCTGTGGAGGGTCCTCAGTCACATGCTCTGTTTCACAAAACTCAGCAGAGCGGACCCAATCACCATCTTCATTCTTCTCAAATTTCATCTTCCTTAAATTTGCTTCAGCTAACTCCCTAGCAAAGACAACCTCAGAGGGACCAGCTTCATACACCCTCAGGTACTCTAGGATCTTCTTTACTACGCCTGGGAAGGGAAGACCATGCCTATCGTTCCTCCGGGCATGGGCCATGTGTAGCATAATGATCTTTGGTAGGTTAATGGCTTGCCTGAGGAGGAGCTTGTCCATGAGAAGGCAGTCCTGAATGAGAATGGTAGTGCGCTTCTGCTCTCTGGGGGTAATGTTACTGATAAGGTAGCTGTGCAAGATCCGGTTTGCTACCCCCATGGACGAAGTGGTCATCTCCCCAACAACTTCAGTTGAGTAATCCTGTGAAACCCTTTGGATTGCAGCCAGCCCTATGTCTTTTGGCCACTGCCCTTTGACGTATTCTTCAAATCCTTCGTGAGGTACCCCGAGTATGACTCCCAGTTCGGTGCTTGAGACCACGTGGGTGTCCTTCCCAAGGACGAAGGAGGCTTGTATGGCGTGAGGCCTCTCAGTGATGGTGAAGGAGCTGTAGAACTGCTTTATCATTCCCTCATTTACCTTTGGCGCTGTGCAGAATAAGTTTTCCCAACCTTGGTGGCAGATGATGTCCACCAGGATATCCATCCTGTTGGCGACTAGAAACTCCTCATCAAACAGAAGATCTCTGATGATGGTTCGTTTCCCCAAGGCTTTTCCTGCAGCCACTTGTTTGGGAACTTTCCTTCCTTTGGGTGGCTTTGCTGCAGCGCTCCTCGTTCGTGGACGAGAAGGGGAAGGCTCCACTTTTGCTCTTTTGAGCACTGGTTCCTGAGGCTCGTCGTCTTCCTCACTAAGATCTAGGATCTCAGGGAACTTTCCCTTAAATAAGGGCGAGTTCTCCTCCTCGATTTCGGCAAGGATCAGGTCTGTTTGTGGGGGAGAGGAGTGTGGAGGGCTAGGGGTGGTTTCTTTTTGGGCTTTTTCTTGAGAGATGGGGCTTGGAATTTTTTCAGTGGTAGGGGAGGCTAGTTTCTCGGTAGAGGTACTTGACTGGGATATAGTGGGTGTGACCGGCGGTGTTGTTTCTTTTGCCGGCGAGGGTTCTTTAGGGGTTTCTTTTGGAGGGGATGAGGGTTCTTTGGCTGGGGATTGTGGCTTTGGAGATTCTGTGGGGATGCCCAGGGAAGCAAGGATGCTTCTTAGTGTCTCTGGGCTTTCGTTCCCTGTGAGAGATACAGATGTGGTGTTCACCATTGTTGCAGGGAGGGTTTTTGAGAAAGCTTGTGTTTAGAAGAGGGTAAAGAAAAGGTTGTGGACGATGGAGATCTGGGAGAATACCTTTAAGTAGTTGCCGAATTTTCCATATCTGAACATCAAATCACTCGTTTCAAATTCAAAATTTTCTTTTTCCAAATCTGAACGGCTTTCCATAAATATGCCGCTTTTTCCTCCAATCAAATATACTCAAACGCCATCATTACCATTCTTGGTTCCAGAACCTACTTTAGCCCTTTAGACTCCTGCCGAGTGCATGTATCTGTCACCTCAGAGCTATTAATCCCCTCAGCAATTTTTCAAATCTCAACCCTTATCCTTTCCTTTCTCAATCTGATATCGAAGGTATTGTGATGCTTGGGGTATGTTTACCAGGAATGGTACAAAAGAACATCACATAGAAAAAAAAGTTCACATAATATGAGTTTAAAATATTTTATATCATGACGAGGGAGTCCAGTTGTGGATGGAAAAACATGGCTCATAGGACTATCGATCATGAAGGTTTATAGGGTGGCCGTAGATTCCCTCTATCCTTTGGGCTTGTATTGAGGGATCAGTACATCAAGAGGGATCTTTTGGGTTAGAAAATAAGACCTTTGCCTAAGGAATCATGCATTTATCAATTTCAATCACTAGCAAGGTATCTTTCCTAATCACGTATAGATCATGCAAGCAGTTCAAAAGACTCAAGTTTATTTCATAGAAAAGCAGGTATGAATATGTTTAAAAGACTAATACTCAAGATGAATAAACTCACTAATTTCACCAATCATTGGGGGTTTCAAGGAAGATCAAGATTAGTTGAGAGAAATCATACCTAGACCCATACGTAATTTCTCAAAAGGAGCCTTGTTTAGTGGCTTTGTGAAGATATCCGCGATTTGTTCCTCAGAGCGGACATGTTCCATAGAGACAATCCCTTTCTCCACACAATCACGAAGGAAGTGATGTCTTATGTCAATATGCTTAGTCCTAGAGTGCTGCACAGGATTCTTAGAAATATCAATAGCACTAGTGTTATCACAAAGTATAGGAACGTTACCTGAAATGATGCCAAAGTCACTTAGCTGTTGTTTGAGCCATATGAGTTGAGAACAACAAGCGGCGGCGGCGACATACTCAGCTTCGGCAGTGGAAAGGGCGACAGTGGTTTGTTTCTTTGATCCCCAAGACACAAGACAAGGGCCAAGGAATTGAGCCATCCCAGATGTTGATTTCCTATCTGGCTTGTGTCCATCAAAGTCAGCATCTGTGTACCCTAGTAATTCAAGACTTCCCCCTCTTGGGTACCACAGACATAGATCATCAGTCCCCTTAAGGTAACGCAGGATTCTTTTCACAACAATGACATGAGTTTCTCTAGGACTTGCTTGAAATCTAGCACAAAAACATACACTCTGCATGATATCAGGCCTACTGGCGGTAAGATAAAGCAATGAGCCTATCATTCCACGATAGACCTTTTGATCAGCTTCTTTCTTGTCGGCATCCAGTCCTATTGAATCATTTGGGGACATGGGGGTTGAATAGTTCTTTGCATCCATCATACCAAACTTCTTGATGCACTCTCGTAGGTACTTTTGTTGATGTACCTTTGTTCCTTCCTCTGTTTGAACAACATGTAGGCCTAGAAAGAACTTAAGCTCGCCCACCATACTCATCTCAAATTCACTCTCCATCAGCTTTGTGAACTTGGTAACTAAGTGCTCGTTGGTGGAGCCAAAGATTATGTCATCCACATATACTTGTACTACCAAGGTATGCTTTCCCTCTCTTAATAGAAATAAAGTTCTGTCTACTTCTCCTCTTACGTAACCATGAGATAAGAGGAATTGAGAAAGTCTTTCATACCAGGCGCGAGGAGCTTGCTTCAGACCATAGAGTGCCTTATCAAGTATGTAAACGTGGTCAGGATAGGAAGAATCTTCGAAGCCAGGCGTTTGTTCCACATAAACTTCTTCCTTTAGTACCCCGTTCAGGAACGCTGTCTTGACGTCCATTTGTTGCAACTTGAATCCATAGTGGGCAGAGTAGGCGATCAAGAGGCGTATTGCTTCTAATCTTGCAACTGGCGCAAAGGTTTCATCATAGTCAATTCCCTCTTGTTGATTGTAGCCTTTTACAACCAGTCTTGCTTTGTTCCTTATCACTTGACCTCTCTCATCCATCTTGTTCCTGAACACCCATTTGGTACCTATGACGGAGCGATCCTTAGGTCTGGGAACTAGTCTCCATACTTTATTCCTCTCAAATTGATGAAGTTCCTCTTGCATAGCATTGACCCATTCTGGGTCTTCTAGGGCATCTTTCACTGTTCTTGGTTCAGCTATGGAGACAAAAGCACAGAAGGCATGAAATGTAGGATCTAATGTAAGTACGGAACAAACCTTCTCACTGGGTTCTGGAGATACATCAGAGGAGGGAAGCGAAGCACAGTTGCATACGTAGTCCATGAGTCTTGATGGGGGCCCATGGATACGAGTGCTGCGTCGCGTTTCTTCCTCTTCATGGTGAGTAACTTCTTCAGATTGTTCCTGAGATGGGGATTGGTCCTGAGATGGGGATAATTGTTCCCCCTGAGTTTCGGAATCTCCATTTGGTACACTTGCATCTTGATCTGGAGTTGCTTCTTCTTCTGTGTTCATGTCCGTAGTGGGGATGAATTCCTCAGCATCAGCGAGAATGAATTGTTCCCTGTCTGCTTCAGTCAATGGAGGAGCATTTGGATCATGGACAACGTTACCTGCCATGATCTTTTCATCAAAGACCACATGGATGCTTTCCTCCACCTTCCTTGTCCTCTTGTTGTAAACTTTGTAGGCCCTACTATGTGTGGAATAACCCACAAACGTTCCTTCATCACTTCTTGGATCGAACTTGCCCAGATTGTCCTTTCCATTGTTATGGACGAAGCACTTGCACCCAAAGACCCTTAGATGGGAAATGTTCGGCTTCCTTCCTCTGAACAGCTCATATGGTGTCTTCTCAATCATAGGTCTCAACATGGCACGGTTCAGTACATAGCAAGCAGAGTTGAGTGCTTCAGCCCAGAAGTTTCTTGGCAAACCACTCGCAATTAGCATTGTCCTTGTCATATCCTCCAAAGTCCTATTCTTCCTTTCAACAACTCCATTCTGTTGAGGCGTTCTTGGCGCAGAAAAATTATGATTTATGCCTTTGTTCCTGCACAAGGAAAGAAACCGGGAGTTCTCGAACTCTGTACCATGGTCAGTGCGTATAGCCCTTAGATGAAATCCAGATTGATTTTCAATAGCATATAACCAAAATTCAAACTCATCAAACACATCCTCCTTTGAAGCAATGAAAATAGTCCAAGTAAACCTAGAGAAATCATCTACAATGACGAACACGTACTTATTTCCCCCACGGCTAAGTGTGCGCATAGGCCCACACAAGTCCATGTGAATAAGCTCTAAGGGTTCAGAGGTACTTACGTGGTTTTTGGACTTAAAGGATGATCTTACTTGTTTTCCTCTTGTGCAAGCAGTGCACACCTCTTCAGATTGACTTTCTATCTTTGGTAAACCAATAACTAGGTCTTTGTTGTGAAGTTTGTGTAGAAGTCTAAGGCTTGCATGAGAGAACCTTTGATGCCATAGATTTGATTCCTCAGATTGTGCAGAAAGGCACAGTTCCTCTTCAGGGATAAAAGATGGATCTACTTTGTATAGGTTGTTCTCTATGATTCCCCTGAGAAGAACTTTCCCTGTCTCAACATTCTCAACCAAACACTCATTAGTAGTAAAGATAACCCTATTTTGACCATCCTGGCACATTTGACGTACGCTCAATAGATCAAAGGTTAGGTTATCCACTAAAGTAACGTTATTCACAACAAGATTGTCAGAGATCCTTACCTTTCCCATGCCAATTACTTCCCCTTTACTGTTGTTCCCAAAGGTTATAGAACCTTTGTTTTCAGGATGGAGAGATATAAACCATGCTTTGTTCCCAGTCATGTGTATTGAGCAAGCGCTATCTATATACCAGG
Source organism: Oxyria digyna (assembly GCA_029168935.1). NCBI lineage: Eukaryota > Viridiplantae > Streptophyta > Magnoliopsida > Caryophyllales > Polygonaceae > Oxyria > Oxyria digyna. The sequence continues at coordinate 27,781,055 of JAPVLV010000013.1, forward strand.
AACTCTTCTTCTTTCCATCCTGCAAGTAAGGGATTAGTTTTTGCGCACCCAGGCAAGCCTAGGCTTATCTGGGATGAAGAACAATCTTCTATCCTCATTATCTTTTAAAATAACCTTGATCCTGGGAGTGTTCCTAACAGAAGAATTATTGCAATAATTGTAGGCTATCTCCTCATCTCTTGATTTTTTCCAACACTCTTGTTGATGATGTCCTGACTCACCACAGTACCAGCAAACCCTGTGGTGTTTCAGATTGACATACCTACTTTGTCCAGGCCAGATGGTTTTGTTTTCAACTCTAGATCTAAAATCCACCTCTACTGGCTTAGTGTTGTTGGCATGTTTTTGCCATATCTTATAGGCCTTCTGTCCATCAAACCACACCTTCTCTTCCTGAGCAATTTTCTTCCCTTTATCTTCAGAACCATTGTGGGAACAATGTGTGATTGATCCTCCACAGGGTCCCTTGTGACAGAGGGAATTTTGTATACCAGGAGACGAGATGGCAGTTTGTGAACAAGAGGCGCTATCATAGCCTAATCCAGCACGTGGTACAAAGCGTTTAGAGAAATCAGCCTTTTACTTATCAATTTTAGAGGTGATATATTCATCTAACCAAATTTTCCTTTTGTTTTCTTCCTCTATTAGAAATTCATCAACTTTCTTAGCAAATTTCGAATTTTCCTCAGTCAAAGTTTTAATTTCAGATTCAAGAATGACAATTTTCCTTTCCAGGGAAGCTATATCAGACACATACTTAGGACAGGACTTGCACGAGTCCGACGAAAGGAACGAAGCCTTTTCAAGTCTAGCAACTTTAGAAGCCCATAGCTGGTTTTCCTCAATTAGACATGAAATGGTTTCGTCCTTCTCATCGATCAAAGAATTCAGATTACTTTGTTCCTTTCCTAGAGAATGAATGAACCTAATAATCTGAGCTTTTGATTTGTTTTCTAAGAAAGAGTCAAATTCAGAAGTGTTTACCTCATCTTCGGATTTTTCTCCTGTAGCCATTAGACATGTGTAGGGAGATTCTTCTTTGGAGTCGGAAGTCCCTCCTGTAGCCATTAGACACGTATCCTTGGGAGTGTAGAGAAATTCTTCTTCAGAGTCAGATGTCCCCCATGTTGCGATCATTGCTTCCTTCTTTTCCCTTTGAGGGACATTTGCGTCTCCTCCCTTCTTTTTGAAGCAATTTCTCGCGAAGTGTCCCTTCTTCTGGCAGTGATAGCAGATGATAGTACTCATGTCTTTGTTCCCATCAGGGAGACGTTGTTTTTCTCTGCTATCCTTCCAAACTCTTCGAAAGGCTCTTGTGAAGAGAGCCACTTCTTCATCCTTATCAATAATTTCGTCCTCTTCCTGAGCAAGATCGAAGGCTTTTTCGATTTTTAGAGCAATGTTCTGGGACTTCTCTGCCTTCTCTCCTTCCCTTCGCAGCATCTTGCTCTGTTGAATCCCCGCGTTGCTCTGGAGACGAGCAACCAGTTCCTCCAAGGTTATGTTTTTGATATCATTCTGAGCTTGGAGTGCAAGAGAGAACGCGTCCCATTTAGAGGACAATCCCTGAAGAAATTGATGTGTTAGTTTCCACTCAGGGATTGTTTCCCCTAAGAACTCGAGTTGGCCTACGTATCCCTGGAAACGTGAATGGTAGTCATCCAAAGACTCATTCTTTCCTTGAACAGCACTATCATACTCCTTGATGAGAGTCAAGATCCTATTTTTCTTGATGTCTTCATTCCCCTCATACATCCTTTTGAGGGATTTGAATATGTCGTGAGCAGTCTTGTACTTTAGAACCTTCCTTTGATCGGATGGACCAAGGGCAGCGAGTATGACCTTCTTTGCTCTCATGTTGAGCTCCAAGACTTTGTAATCAGCATCTTGATAATCTTCTCTTTTCTTGAGTGTCCCTCCAGTCTCATCTGAGGGATCGAGAATTTTTACATCTCCAAATTCCACAATCTTCCACATCTGTCCATGCAGGGAACAAATATGTGATTCGATCTGTTCCACCCAGTATGAGAACTCTCCTGATTTGAGCATTGGTGGCTTCCAAAAGGAGTCGTTGATGGCTGTTCCTGACATTCTTCCTGCAAGGGTAACAATCTAGAGACCAGGCTCTGATACCAATTGTTGGATCGTTAGTTCAATTACTTCTGAGGGAACAAAGTGTATTGTTCCTTCAGAGGTGTAGCAGCGGAATATTAACGCAGGAAGTATAGAAGAACACAAGTATTTAGAGTGGAAACCTCAACCACTAAGAGTTGAGTAAAACCACTACCTTCAAGCTTCTCACTTGAAGGATTTGAATGAGTATACTTATCTTATTAATTTCTTGTTTGTTACAAAAGAAAGCAAGGATTACGATCACGAATCTCTTCTTTCACTCGAGCCCAAACTCAACGCCTAAGACAAAGTATTGCTCACTCTTTCTCTCTTTTCTTCTTGTTCTTCTTTTGGACGATCACACTTGATTCGCACAAGTATAAAACTCTCTTAATCGTCCCTTCATTCCTAAGCCTAAGACTAGTTTATATAGCAAAGATAAAACTAGGTTTAAACTAGGGAATAAACAAGATTATGGAAAAAAATATCTTTCGCATAAGAAGATATTATTTCCATCTTTTAATTATATCTTTTTCCTTAAGATCTTCATGATATCTTTGCAGCCCAACCATATTTTCCATAAAGAAAACGAGATATCTTCGTTGCGCTCTTCTCAGCCATTTCTTTCCTTATTTAGCTCGCCTCTGTTGAGTAACGTTCCTGCTCAAGTAGACATCCTGAAACACTCAAGTAAACATTAGTAAAGATGTTTGTTACCATCAAAACCAGAAGGAACTTTACTTCAGCTGTAGCTTCAACATGTAGGTTTCCTATTTGTTTAAATAGTTCTAAAGATATTGGCTTAGCATTGTGATTCGTGATCAATCATTGCTCTTTCGTACTATGTTGATTTTTCTTTTATCTGTCTATGTGGTTTCTTGCATGTTCTTGAGTGAGAGTTGACTATTTAATCTTCCGAGACGTATGGATGATTTGAACATTGGTAGATAGACTACTTGATGTGTTCTCGTCTCCGGGAACGCCTTGCTTGCACGGATCTAGATCGAGGTGATGTGCCTTCTTGTTCCTTGGTGAGTTGGTGAGTGAATGAGCCTTGGATAAGGTGTGAATATGGAGATAAAGGTTGTGGAAAGGCCTTTGTGAAGTGGATGGAAATGTGTATGACAAGGCTTTTGGCTTAGGCTTGAATAAGGTTGTTTGATGAGAGTTGGATTTTCTAGAACTCAAGGAGTCCACCGAGGGTTCTAGCTAGGGAAGGGTTGGACGTTGTTTTGGTAGATCTTTATCAAGAAAGGATATGAGTATTCTCAACTAAAGGCTTTTGCTATTAAACTCAACGTGTCTTACAAATGAAGCCAAGGCTGGCTTTTATAGAGGTGAAAACGTCTTGGCATGGGCTGGAAGCACAATATCACTCTTCAATCAAAACATAAATGGTGCATAAATCTAGGAATTAAATTACAAATCAAAATGCATTAATTAAGGGATGTGCTAGATGATAGATAAGACGATCCAAGGGCTGAAAATGGTGATCCATGTGACCCTCACACGGATTGTTGACGTGGAGAACTGGTTGGTATCGTCTTGGAGTGATTTGAGTGATCCCCATTAATGTTGATGGCGAAATTAGGGGGATCTTGTCTCTCCCGGGTCCGACTCGGTTCTTGCGCGTGCTTGGCATGGATCTAGACTCATTTGTGCCATTTTGGACCATTGGCATTGAGAACGCCGGGTAAGTGTGGCTCTAAGGGCTCGGACGCACACATAGACACCATTTGAGCTCGCCGACGCAAGACGTCAAGGCTTGATCTTGTCACTTTCAACTTGTGGACACTTGGGTTGAGCATTCTTGCAAGAAAAACTTTTTTTTGCAACAACATTAAGTTGGTTTTCGCAACGATAAACTTTGTCGTAGCAAAATGTTGTAGCGATAAATAAAATTTCATTTTCCCTCCGACTATGTATTCGGCGGGCACTTTCTAAAATTTTACTTTTAGGTTTTGCAACGACACTCTTGTAGCAAATATTATTTTAAAGGAATAGCAACAATTTTCTATCGTTGCAAAATATCGTTTAAAGGAAGGCAATGGCTATATGCACGCGATTTTTTCCTTAAATGCACGCGAATATGTGCGCATAACTTGTGCGCACAAGGTTTTACACTGTAAAGATCTGTGCGCGTATGTTCTGCGCACAGATTCGCGTGCATTTAGGGGGAAATCGTGTGCATATAGGCGGGGCGTAAAGGAATAACAACGAAATGTCGTTGCTAAACATTGAGGAAAAAAGAAAAAGGAAAATTTAATCAATCTTTCCAATTACTTCATTCCAGAGCCCCCTCTAGATAACATATCGATGCTTCGCCCTAAATTTTCTTCGTCCATACCTCTTCGCCCTAAAATTTTCTTCGTCCAAAGCTGTTCGCCCTAATCCGTTCGATGCTTCTCCTCCCTCTACCATCTGCTCCGACGACCTAGGCAGCTCCATCTTGTGCTCCGGTGATCCAACATCGATCCCCATCCAGCTCTCCCCTTTGACAGGCGCCTCTCTCTCTCCAACTCTAACGCTCAGGCGCTCAGCTCGCCGTTTTCTACCCAAGCTTGACGAGATCTCTCTCCTCACCTTCAATTATTCAAACCTATCTCTATCTCTAGTACATACAAACCCTAAATCTCTTTTCACTGCAATACCATACTTCTCTAGCTTTCTAATTCTTTCAAAACTGCTTCTTTATACTTTCAATACTACTTCTTTATATCGTTCTCGAAACTAAGTGGTATTAATTATTTGATCTCAAATTGGGTGAATTTGTAGGTGGAGTTTTGGATCTGTTTGGTGTTGACCCTGATTGGTTGGCTTTCGGGAATCCTTTACGCTCTCTGGGTTCTCGTCAAGTGATTCCAGATCTCTAGCATGTCAGTTTTCTAATTCTTTCAATACTTGTTCTTTATACTTTCAGTTGTCAGTTTTTCTTCTCTATATCGTTTGATTTTTCAGTGAAACCACAGTCTATGTATTATGTTTAATCATCTATGAATTTAGTGTATTTACAAATATTTTGTTAAAGAGGGTTGGTTCAATGTAAAATATGAGTTTAGTGTATAACTTCTTTTTCTTTGTTCAGATTGCTTATTTTCTATTAATTAGTCTTAGATTATGTTTTTATAAACTTCATTGTGTGAAATGTTAGGCCTGTCTATCTGAATTGTAGAAAACAAGTTCAGGCATATGTTGTATTGCTCTAATTTTGTCTTGAAGTATTGAATTAAGCACTGGTGGTGTAAATGTATAAATATATTTTTAAAGAGGGTTGGTTCAGTGTAAAATATGAGTAAAGTTTATAACTAAATGAATGTGAATTGGTTCATGAGGAATCGGGGAGTGCAACTTGAACTCACCTACTTCTGAGTTTAATACGATATGTTTTAAAATGTAGTGGAAGCAGAAATTTAGTGGAGACTATTATGGAGATTTTGGTTCCATATTAATACGTTATCAATTTAATAGTTCCATATTAGCTGACTAAAAAGGTTATTTTTTGGCTGTTCATTGAATATTACTAGCATTAAATTGATATAAGTCAAAGTGTACTCATGGAATATTATAAGAACAAACCTGCAACAAACCACTGATATAATCATATTACTCAGTTCATTGTCATATTTTTACATATTTCCTTATGGCAGACGAATCTGCAGGATCAAATATTGAGGATGAAAACGCCCTCTTGGATGATAGAAGGATGAAGTCGGTGTTGGAGATGGCTTCGAGAGATCGTTGTGACAGACGATCGAACGAACCTTGGTCTTCGACAAGTGTTATCTTCCTTGACTCAGTCGTCGATCTAGGAAGACTCGCTTGACTCGGACTCGATAAGCATGTGACGTCTTTCTTGTCTAAGTCGTTGATCTAGAAAGACTCACTTGACTCGAACTAACCTAAGGAATCCACCTATGGTTCTTTCGAGATTTGGAGATCGAAAATATGGGCAACCAACAGATCGTTCTCACAAGTTGAAATCAAACCAAGGGTTTCCGCTTGCAATTCAATATCCAACCAAAGCTACAGCTAAAACGACGTCAAACAGCGTCAAAACTAAAAACGTAATATCAATTCTCAATTTGTCTAATCTGCCTCTAAACCCTAAAAACTTACCTATTTATACTCCTAAGAGTAATACTAAAATGGAGTTGTCCAACATATAAGCCCATTGGGCTGAAATCCTCTTCATGGTCCATTGGCCCGTATTCCTCACGAAATTGATCTGATTGTTCCATTAGTTTCTGACATCCAATGGACCTCATTTTTGGACTCATGAAAGATAAGTCCAAAACCGAACACATATCCAAAAATGGGCCCAAATGGTTAAATGGTTCGTCTGAACGAGCTGTTGCAATATCTGACCTTGTAGAAGCCATAACTTGATCATCGTTTGTCCGTTGGGCTTCTACTTTGGAGAGCAAGTTTTTTGGTCCTGGATCCCAGACATAACCCGAAATGAGACCAATTGTGAACGCCACGCTGCCCTAGTTCCAGTCCATCTTTGACAGCATCGTCTCTTGTCATCTTCACGGCCTTTAGCTCGGCTGCAGGTTCGCCTCACGGGTTGTTCCGAGGGATGCTCCAGCGTACATACATCATTTCCTCTTATTCATGCATCTCATGTGAAAATATTAACCAAATGCTATGTTCTCTAGTTCTCTTACTAAGCTTGTTAAGGAAGAGGAAGAGAAGCAGCAAAGATGACTGGAAGAGGAGGAGGAAAGAAACGCAACAGTCATTGTGTTATTGCTCCTGGACTATTTCAGAATATGATCCAATTTACTCGAATCAATGGGTGTAATACAGAAGATGGTGGTGCATTGTATGGAAAAGGTAAATTTTTAAATGTAATCTAGCTATATTTTTATCTAAACATGTCTATTCTATTTACATTACATATTCAAATGGATTAAGGGTTTTGGTCTTACTAAATCCAGGAACAACGATGACAAAGTCTGCACTTACTAAAAGGGTGCAAAATGTTCCATCTGACATGGATGTTGAAATTGTTACAAGAAGTAATGATATATATATATATGCTTTCATTCCATTGTTTTTATTAAGCTTTATTTTGATTCTAATTTTTTTTTATGGTTTGGTTATGCTCATATAGATTTAGAAAGACAACGAGCAACATTCAGAGAAGCACAAAGAGAGCAACCAGTATTGAGCCACACTAATCTCGAGCATATTATAAATTTACAACAAGTTCAAGATATGGAAGTTCAAGAAGAGCAAGTTCAAGAAGAGCGAGACATTGTCAACCCAGCTAAATAAATTGTTTACACGACTAATAAACGGTCAACAACATACAACACAAGTAATATTACAAAATTGTCAACATTATCAACACTTTACAAAACTTGTCAACATACTAAATAAAATTGTCAACACATTTTAAAAACTATAAACACACTAAAAAATTGTCAACACATACTAAAAAGAAGTTGTCAACACATTAAATTAAATTATCAACATACTAAATTAATTTGTCAACACGATTAATAAGAGGTCAAACACCTTTATTAATCGTACTACAATGTTTGCTGCCATGTTTGCTGCCAAACCAAGCCTTTGTCAAGCGCAGCCGGTTCAGCGAGGATCTGAGCCGAAAATACCTATCCATTGTTGAATCATAAATGAAGTTCATGGCAATTTCTCAGTGGATTTCAACAGCTTTGACGCAGAGATCTTCACATATGCAACATGGCTTCCTCTACTGTCAACATACTAAATAACTGATGAGACTAAATTAGCTTCCACCTCTGTTTACAGATCACAAGAAAAAAAATACAAAAAATCAGTCATGATTTTCTATTCCACAACTTGAGCTTCAAAGCAAGTATACAAGACGAATCACATTAAAAGCCAAATCAGTCATGATCTGGCTTGCAAAATCATTCAATCTCATAAGCCAAATTGGAGTAGTTTGTACTGAATTTGAAATGGTGAGTAACGAAAAACTAATTCTCATACATTTTTCAATGAATCAATTCCTGATTCCACAAGAAACTCAATATCACAAACATTTAGTACATAATTCTTCAATCGATTCCTATTTTCTACCGATGACATTGAATCAGTTTGCAATCACACATTTTGCTCACGAAAACTTCAAGATTAGTCTTATACTTCCAATTAGGCCGAAATGTACTACCATAAGAACCAGAAAAAGGGGGAAACTAGCTACCGAAACCCTAAACACAGAAATCTGGAAAGAACATCAGAAATTGGACTCACAATCGATTCAATCCTTTGCAGTCTGCGTCAAATCTGTTTCCCAGCGTTGTTTCTGTTTCAAATCTGAATTTGAGGATCTAATACGCTGAAATTGAAATCAATTTAGAGGAGAAGGTGTTCGTAGTCGTACATGAGAAGATAGAGGGGAAGATGGAGCGATTGAAACTCCCGAACGAACTTGCGAACAGAAGATATGGAGCTGAGATCGAGCGCCATGACGATGATCTGCTCTGCCGGATACTCGGCCAAGATCTGAGAACGCGCTTCCTCCGCCGCCTTGTAGCTTCTCGCCAGAATGATGAGGTTGGCGCCGCGCTTGGAGATCTGCGTGCTTCGGGAGAATGGAGAAGAGGAGATCCCATCCCGTCTTCTTGGGCTGGGATCAGATCAATCTGAATTTGGTGTTGCCTGCATTCTTGACTGCAGAAAGCATCGATTTGGGGAGAGGAGGAGATCAGATCTGAAAAAAAGTGGTATTTATAGGTAGGGTACTTTATTAATGTTTAATTAGAGAGTGTAGTTGTTATAATTATAGTGCCCAATAGGGCATTGGGCACAAATCCTTCACAAGAGTCCTAAATGTGGAAAAACTGATTTGGAACGCTTAAAAAATCGTCCACCTGAATTGTCTCCAGTGCAATGGGAATGGTGTGTAAATCGTTATAGTTCAGATGAATTCAAGGTATTTACTCATTTAACATGCATTTTCAAGCTTCATAGTTGTTCATTTATACAAATATGTTTTAATTCATCTTACAGATTGTAAGCAAAAGGAACTCCCAAAACAGATTGTCTAAGAACAGATGTGCTCACACTACTGGAAATTTAGCCTATGCTGAAGTCGAGGATAGGATGGTAAGTTCTAATCTAGTTGTTAATTAAGTATATTTTCACTTGTTATTCATTTTAATTATAGTTAATTTACTTATACAGATTTAATGTTGTGCTAGGTAAAAGAGATTGGCGGTGTGAAGCCTTCTGCAGATGAGATATGGCTTATGGAGCACACCCATATCAATAAAGAAGGCAAACTTGAATGGGTTGATGGAACACGTTCTAAAATAATTCATGTATGTCTCATAGATTCTGATAAAGCAACTTTGAAATTATTTTCTCTGATTCTAAACTTCTTTTGAATTTTGTTGAAGGAACAACTGAAAAATGTAGTTGCTACAACTGGTGATTCAATGACACAAGAGGAAATATTGACACAAGTTCTGCAACCAAGGTTTGGATATGTTCGTGGGAAAGAGACTGCTTTACGCGGTTATACCAAAGGAAAACACGATTTGGAACAACAAAGACTTCTAGAAGAGCAAAAAGAGAAAATGCAAGAACAAGACCAAAAGATAAAAGAACAAGATCAAAGGATAAAGGAACTAGAAGAGAGCCAACAAAAGCAACAACAAGAATTAGAAGTAAAACTTGCGCAACAACAACAAGCAATGGAAGATTTCAAGCGTGAAATGTTGCAACAGCTTGCAAACACGGGTGTTCGGTAATTATGACAACAGGTAATTTTTTTAGTTTATTATAAATCTTGCAGCAACATGAAATATTTCAAGCGAAGTTGTTGCTTGATTATATCTGTTGTAGCAACATTAGTTTATTTTGTGTGTTTATTTCAATTTTATGATGCTTGGTAACTGCAGAATTGCTCATCCTTGTTGCCATGGGTTCTTGGATCGTATGGATTACACTAAAAGCTTAGGTTTGGAATATAGTAATGTAGTTATTGCTGCCTGTATTTCTAAAGCATCCATATAGTTTCTTATAGTGGCAAGAATTGGAACATCGCCATAATGCCAACTTATTATTTTACGTGTGAAAATAAATAGTTTAATTAGGCCCTTACTATTTAACGCCCACCCTTTTTGCTATTTACCGTCCAGGCGCCGTGCGTCACGCATGGATTATAACCCTACGTGACGCATGGTTTAAATCCACACGTCACGCACCGAATAAAACCATGCGTGACGCATGGACACAAACCATGCGTCACGCATGGATTTGTTTACCTATAAAAGCCCAAAAATAAAACCCTACCACATTATCATCTTCCTCAACATTGTTCCACGGCGGTTGCGCTCTCAAACGCACCGATTTACCCAAAAACCATCATTCTCATCATCTTTTTTGCATATAAGGTATGTAAACATTAAGATTTCATTGTTATGGCATGATATTGATGTATATATGAGGTTTTCATGTTGTTTTGATGATATTTACTTCAAAATCCAATGTGTATGTTAATTAGTTGATTAGAAATGATTAAACTTGTAATATATGAATGGATTGTGTACTTTGTTGATAATTTATTGACCAATTTGATATTTTCATGTGTATATAGTTTATTAGGGTTTTGATATTGAATTAGGGTTTTGTGATTTAGGGTTATGAAATTAGGTTGTTGAAATTTGGTATGGTTTTAATGAAATTATTGAAAAACTGTTAGAATTTTGGAAAAACTGTTGAGATTAGGGTTTGAAACATGGAAAAACTGTTGACGAACAATTTCTACGCATGGATGGAAGCCATGCGTGACGTGTGGAATTGCACATTCCAGAAATTGTGTTCTGCAGTTTCAGATTGGATTTGATGATATACTGATTGAGTTTTTGATGATATGCTGATTAAATTCAGTAAACTAATTAATTTTGTGGAATTGCACATTTTATGATGTAGATATGGATGGTGGTCGTCGACCTGGATGCGATATTCGTCAAAGAAACAGAGAACTGAAGAAAAAACATCTCATAGTTCCAAAACCAAGGAAGAAGAAGAATAGACAAGAATTGCCTCCTCGTCGTTTAGAGTTTTCTGGTGAGATGCAACAACAGCAACAACAACAGATACAAGAGCAACAACAACAGCATCATCAACAACAACAACATCAGCAGCTAGCTTTGTCTGCTGCAAGTTTCGATCCTCAGGGTTCCCCTCATTACTTTCCTGGCACCCCCATTCTGATCCCACATCAAACACTGTTTCCACAACAAACACAGTTTTCAGGCTATCCGGGCTATCCACAACAAGAGCAATCATTTGTGGAGATGATGAGACAAGCTACTGGTTCTCATAACTTTCAGAACCCTAAGACGGGTGATGACCAGTACGCACTGGTTGCTTGTAGCAGTGCAGGGCCATCAGCTGGGGGTGCAAATGCTGATTCTGATTCTGATTATGAGCAGGAGCATGAGCATGAGGAACATGGTGAGGAAGAGGATCAGACATATGAGAATGTTCATGAAGAACATGAAGAAGCGGAAGAGCAAGAGAAGCGAGAGGAACAACCCAGAAGACGACGACGACGACGACAACCTCCGGTCAAAAACATATACGTCCCACAGTTAGAGGGGGGTACTCCTGGAGGTCCACAAATTCCGGAGCTGCTCATAATCTTTGAAGCTCATACAGCCTTTTTTGTGCAAAAAGGAAAGGTATGTAATTAGAATTTGGTTTATAGATGCAATACTTATCATAACTAATTTAATGTTAGGAAAATGGTTGAAAAAAATGAAAAAATTACATTCAGTTCATTATTTCATTATATGAAAGATGAAGTATGTTTATTTTTATTTATGAATTGTAAATGTGTTGTGATATTAAATTTGTTAATGTATGAATTGATTTGATTAAATTGATGGATTATTTGTTGAACTATTTGTAGTTTTGTTGAAAATTTGGTTAAGGTGTGCTGCACAGAATGCAGCAACTGGTTTCTTTGCATTCTGTTTAATGCAAATCCACGCATGACGCATGGTTCATGTCCATGCGTCACGCGTGGAATTTCATTTCAAAGAATGTCAAAGTTTCTTCAGTTTCTGGAAAAAATTTATGCGTTATTGAAATGATTTGTATTACGTAATCAATTTACAGGATAGAGGCGTACTCCCTTACCAGACCAGACAATCACAGCTGAAGGATTGGGAACTTAATTCTTACTTGCCATGGGGTAATCACGCAGTTGCAACGGAGCTAACTCATCTCAGGCTCTTGATGTACGATGTGATTGATTATCTGCTCATCTGCGCCTTTATAGAAAGGTGGCATCCTGAAACAAACAGCTTCCACATGCCATTTGCTGAGATGACAGTGACGTTGCTCGACATCAAGAAGCTGATGTTGCTTCCTATTCACGGGAAAGCTATGGTTACCGACCCCACCGCTTTAGTTGGGAGAACTACGAACAAGAACTATTTTGGTGAAAAGGGACGGCAAAATTTTCATCTTCAAAATGAACAGCTCGATAGTTATTGGATTAGAGCGAAAGAGTTTAAGGCGCACATTGAGGGCCTAAATGATCCCGTAGTTCATGGAATGGGCTATATATTCCACTTGTTGGCTTCCACAATCTTCACTGACAAGTCACAACATAAGCTCCCGGTGAGATTTGGTGCATTTCTAGGGAGTGTTGAAGAGGCAAGAAGTATGTCTTGGGGATCTGCGGCGCTAGCATATTTCTATCGCCAAATGGGCATCGCTACACGCCAAAATTGTGGTTTGATCTCATTTTGTTTCACTCTCCTTCAAGTAAGTTTTTAATTATTTAGGAACTACATTTTTTTAGCAATCATAACTTATTTCTATGGTTTTAATGCTAACTATATTTTTTAAATGGTAGGGTTGGATATACACATACTTCCCATCCTTAGCAGCTGGTGTTCGGCATAATCCTGATTGGTCAGTTGATCATCCTTATGCGTTTCGGTTTCTACCAGAGGAAGCGTTGCCAAACTACGACCCTGAAGCACGAAACTACAGAGCTGAACTAGATGCAATGAGGGCGGATCAGGTATTTGTGTTGCATTTTGTTTATATTTTTAAGCCTCAGTTTTGGTACCTCAGTTTTTTTGCAATTCCATGCGTCACGCATGGATCTGTTTCATGCGTCACGCATGGATTAATTCTATGCGTGACGCATGGCTTGATTCTATGCGTGGCGCATGGAATTGCAAAAAAAAACTGCGTACTATTTTTTACCTCAGTTTTGGTACCTTAAGGTGTAAAATTACTGTTTGAGTAATGCAAGACGTTGATATCGTTTTTAGGTTAATTGGAACCCGTATGGTGAAATCGACTTCAATGATCCTGCCTATGCTCCTGCTCTTTTTTTCGGGGTGCTGAGCTGCATGGACATAACCGAGCCCCACCATCCCGATAGGTCGCCTAGGCAGTTTGGTAGGGTGCAGATGATTCTCAGGCCTCCAATTTCACCCCTTAAAGCCCATACGCTCATCAGCCCTAGGTCATATGTGGTGAATTATGATAGAATGGCGTGGAGTTGGGAGGGGATGGATATCCACAGGGCGACCCTTGAGCAGATGGGACCACCTGCGGAGACAGGTTTTGAAGAAGCTCCGGAGTATCTTGTGTGGTACATCCCCCGCACTCATCGATTTCTGATACCCGGCAGACACGCTAGCTTGGAAGCACAGCAGGTAATACATTTATCTCATGTAACTTGAGATCTTGATTTTTCTTTAAGTTTGATTTAAGGTAAACATTATGCAAATAGCTGATTTCAATATTTTATTTTATTTGTAGGTTTTTGACAGGGTCTACGATCACTTGTCACCATATGCAACCTTGCCTGATCCCTATGATGTTTCTGCAATGCATGGAGCCATAACCGAGGTCCTTCAAGATATTGAGCCGTGGACAACTATGTATCAACAACATCGGTGGTGATCTCGTTGGATTGGGTTCGATTGTTTTTTATGAACTGTTTGTTTTCGGATTTTCAGGATTGTCCGTTTTTCGTAAGGATTGTTTGTTATGACGTTGTTGAACTTTTAAATTCTGGTTAGCGTTGTTGAATTTGTTGGATTATTTGTTTAGGGTGCACAAGACATAAATCCGCATTCTGTAAATCCGCATTCTGTTGGTCAAATGCAAAACCATGCGTCACGCACGGATGCATTCCATGCGTCACGCACGGTTCTCTTCAATGCGTGGCGCGTGGAAGTGTAAACCTAGTTTAAAATCGCCTATAAATTCACTCCCTCAGCATACCATTTCAACTCATTAATCTCTCCTATTCACTCCCTCAGCCTGTAAGTTGATTTTTGAAGCTCTTCTTTGAAGCTCCATATTCCACATCTTATTCCTTACTTTCTCACTTGTTTTCTTACATTGTATTACAGATTGGAAACCAACATGGCATCATCCTCATCATCATCTTCAATACCACGAGAAGGCAGCACCATTAAGTGTCCAAATAAGAGGTGTAGGAAGTCTATCACGGTTTTCAGCGCTAATGACAAGATGAGACCAGACCAGTATGGCCGAAGGTTTTTTACATGCCAATGTAACTTCAGGTGGGTGTTTCTTGATCCTGAGTATGTCCGTCATCATCTCCGTGTTATGACGAAATTTTTGGAGGAAAACCGGACACAAGCCATGAAACTGAAAATCTTTAACGAAGAGAAAGATTTGGAAACGGCTAAATGGTGGGTGAAGGAGCTCTATTAGGATTTTGAAGAGAAACCAGCTGATTCTGACGATGCGTAGTGGTCTTAGTATTTCGTTCCTTTTAAGATGTAATGTGAAGTGTCTTGGTGTTTTGTCTTTGTTATGTTCGTTTTAATTTACGTTTCAAGAATGAGTCTTTTTTATGCTGTAATGAATCTGTTTTATTTTGTAATGTATCGGTTTTTTGTTGTAACGTATCTGTTTTATGTTGTAATATATCTGTTTTATGTTGTAATTCCGATGTCTCCTTTTGATAAGACAACTCATATGTCTCCTATTGATAAGACTACTCATATGTCTCCTTTTGACAAGACAACTCATATGTCTCCTTTTGACAAGAAAACTCATATGTCTCCTTTTGACAAGACAACTCATATGTCTCCTTTTGATAAAAAAATTCGGAAGTGTTGCTTTTGACAAGTAAAGCTGAAATGGAATTTCTGCATTCTGTAGGAAAAATACAATTCCATGCGTCACGTGTGGAACAAATCCGTGCATGACGCACGGATTTGTTCCACGCGTGACGCATGGAATTGCATTTTTCTTACAGAATGCAGAAATTCCAATGGTTGATGCAAAGCACCTGTTTCACGTTAAATTTAACCCAGAAATACCACATAAAGACTGAAATGTGCATCAAATGATACAACCTTACAACATTAGAAGGTCATTTGAAACTCGAAATAAAATACACATTACAACATTGTCAGGACTGACAATAACTCTGGAACTAGTATTCGTCATCATCATCGTCTGGAATTGTGATGCTTTGTTTGGACGATTGATGTCCTCCTCTTTTCGGGGGTGTGTAAGCCCCACATCTTTGCCACACTTCGTCATACAAGTCCGCAGCAGATTCTTCATAATTACGCTCCCAAAGATTATAAACAGGTGGTAGTGGACATCCATCCTTCAGGCGAATCTGATATAGATTTTATGGAATTGCATAATTAAATTTACATGTAATGCACTAGGTAAATAGCAATTGAAAAAAACATACCGGGATGAAATGTTCCTTCTGTGTAAGTAGTAATAGGCAAACAACTTGCATCTTGGCTCCAGGTTGACCATACCAAGTCGGAAGTCTAAGACGTAGGAATGTCTGTTTAATTTGCTCGCCTAGACACACAAAGACACAATTACATGCCGAAGCCACCAAACATGCCATTTCTGGTACGGTAAGCCACTTATCCCTTGGAGCTGGGTAGTAATCGCTCTTTAGTCTCGCCCTGAAGCATGGAAAGAAAGGAAGATAATAGGGATTAATGTAGAAGGAAAGGAAGATAGTTAAAAATGGTGTTTTGCTCTCAAAAATGGAGCTTCTCCACCTCTTTCATTGGTGCATTCCTCTTCATTCTCCATATAGAAGGAAAGGAAGATAGTTAAAAATGGTGTTTTGCTCTCAAAAATGTTCAACAATGGTGTTCAAAGGTTTTTGACATTTGAAATATGGAAAGAAAGGAAGATAATAGGGATTAATGTAGGTGTTACGGAAATAGTAAAAATATTAATGGAGTTATTACAGTAGGTGAGACAAGACGTACGTGCTGGCATGAGTTCTGAAAATAAAATCCGTGCGTCACGCATGGTTAATTTCTACGTGTGACGCACGGTTCTCTTCCATGCGACAAAATGACACATGATCCCTTTGATTCTTAGTAACACTGATGTGTGCATGATTTCCAATCAAAATAAAATTACATATTGTCAAAGGTTGGACATTTAGGCCACGTAAGAAGTCCAAACAAAGGATTTGCTACTTTACAAGTTAATAGGTGTTATTGGGAGTTACCCACATGGTTAAATATACCTAATAGGCATTGAAAACAAGTTTCATTACATTCGGACATCGTTTGAGTGTCGTTTCGCCAAAAACCGCCTTAAGTCCATTTAAGGCGTTTTTAGTGGTTTTAGCGTTTACGTGCCTCATTTCGTGTGAGAGAGACCTTGTTTCTACTGAATATCCCTAATAAGAGTAAGTTGTATAGTATTTTCAACAATAATCACCGTCAATGTTGTAGAATATACATATTGCGACAAGTTAGAGAGTTACGACTAGTATGTTTTTTACAAAGGAGGCAATACTTTAAAAGTTAGAAGTTGTGATTGGGAGTTACCCACATGGTTAAATATCCATAATAGCCACTGAAAACAAGTTTCATTACATTCGGACATCGTTCGTGTGTCGTTTCGCCAAAAACCGCCTTAAGTCCATTTAAGCCGTTTTTAGTGGTTTTAGCGTTTTGGCATAGTTTCGAATCCCGTTTTGTATGTGTGAGACATTATTGGGACTTTATATTCCTTATAACACATTTGTGTATAAATTTTTCAAACATACGTGAACATCAATGTTGCGACCATATATATTGCAACAAGTTAAGCTTGTGGTGAGTAGTTTGATGTTTTACAAAGAGCGTGTTACTCTAAAAGCAAAATGTTTTGATGTAAAGTTACGGACATGGTTAAATATCTCTAATAGGCATTGTAAACAAGTTTCATTCCATTCCGATGATGTTTCAACGACGTTATGGCGAATTGTGGTTTTAAAGCCTTTAAAAACAACACGGAAAATGAATTATTTTGCGTGACATAACTACAAATACATTGAATACATTGACATGGATCACATAAGAAACAAAAAACATATGAAAATCCATGCGTCACGTATGGTGTAAGACCATGCGTGATGTGTGGATCCATTCCACGCGTGACGCATGGTTTTATGTTGCAAAATCTTATTGTTATATTGAGAATGCGTATAGTGTTGTTATGTTGACGAATGTTCAACCTTATTATATTTCAAATTGTATATGGTGCGCCATACATATTGCGACCTCGTTCGGTTTTCAAACTATGTTTCACTTACAAAGGTAGAAATTTGATTTTCAAGTTACACACATGATCAAATAGACATTATAAGGATTGAAACAAAGTTTCATTCCATTTCGATAAAGTTTCGATGACGTTTTTGTCGAATTGGGCTTTATCGCCTTAAAAAAGACACTAAAAATGTGTTTCTTTGCACACTTAACTAGAAATACATTGAATACATTGAATAACCCTAGATTCATATATGCAAATCCATGCATGACGTACGGATACAATATGTGCGTCATGCATGGATTAAAGCCGTGCGTGACACATGGATACAAGACGTGCGTGACGCATGGATACAATCCGTGCGTTTTCTGGAATGTGAAATCCGTGCGTGACGCACGGATGACCTGGGCGGCAAATAGAAAAAAGGGTGGGCGTTAAATAGAAAGTATGTTTAATTACGGTTAGAGAAATTGTGGGAGTTTTGGTTGGATTTATAGGTTATTTTCTCTAGCAATTTTATACAAACAATCTAAGATGTATTAGGAGTCTTTGGAGAACTATTGAGTGTGGTAGGACTTTGGAGAACTAACATCATGTTCTTGCAGGGAAATGATTTTCGCTAAGCAAGGTGTCTTCTTTTTGGATGTCGAATTGTTGAAGTTGCTTTTTTCTGGAGATTGTGGAAGATATAATTATGAAATGATTTTGGATGTAGGTTGGGAAATGAAAATTTAGATGTTAGACATCTTTTTTATACAAGTTGTAAGAATTGTTACAGGTTGTATTTTGAACAATTTTATGAAGGTTATATAGTCAATGTTATTATTGTTATGACCTTTGTATACAGGTTGTATGAATTGAAATGAATGGGAATCATATGAATTATGATAATAGGTCATTAGAAAACGAGTCTGCACATAATTGTTGTTGCAAAAACAATAATTATAGCAACGACAGGGGTTGATGCAAAAGTAATCATATAGCTAATGTATTGCAACGACAGGGGTGGAATTTAGACTCTTTTCATCAAAGGGTGAAGAGAGTTTGGGAGCCCAGTCATCGCAAGCCTTGGTAGATTTTATTTTGGAGAGAATGAGAGATTCATTTTTTTAGCTCATTCCTCACTTTTTGTATAGATGTTTTGATGCATGATACTGTTAATTTTGTTGCCACTAAAATTATGTTGATCAAGTGCAAATTTCCTTCTGACCAGATACTTACACAAGCAATGTGGGGAGCACCCGCCTAAAATCACGGGTGTTATAATTTTTAAAAGTAATTACTGAATACAATAGGGATGCTGATTCGTATAGGTATCTTAAGAAATTATGTACTTCTTTCCTTATCATTGTTCTTGAAATTAAGACGCCTTCTGCACCTGTGAATTGGATCCCCTATTCGGGTCCTCATCCGGTAGAAAGGACCCTTAGAGTGAGAAATTAGAATAATATTCATCCAAGGGATGGATGTCAAATGTGCACATTTGACTGTTGACCATGACCGTTGGCCGTTGACCGTTGACAATGTGCACATTTTGTGTAGAAAATGTGCACATGTTTTTTTGGCCCAAAAAAATATTTGGCGGAAAAAAATTTTGCGGGACTGTTGACCGTTGATCGTCGACAATGTGCACATATTTTTTTGGCCCAAAAAAAAAAATTTGGCGAAAAAAAATTTGGCGGGACTGTTGACCGTCGACAATGTGCACATTTTTGTGTAGAAAATGTGCACATATTTTTTTAGCGCAAGAAAAAAATTTGACCATTGACTGTCGATCAATTTTTTTTTCTTCACGTGATTTGTGTGCATAAAGAAGAAATGTGCACATTTTTTTATCATGATGCGCATGTGCACATCATAACTTTGTCTTAAAAATGAATGTTTGTCATGAAAAAAATTGGCGAAACGACTGTCTGTTTGAGAAAAATTTGCAAATCTTATTATATTGTGCCTATTTTGTGCAGAAAATGTGCACATGTAATTTTGGCCCAAAAACGAAAGTTTTTCATGGAAAAAAAGGTCTGAAAAACAAGTTCAAAAATTGTGTTGGGAAAGATGCGCACATCTTATAAAACGAATGTGTCTATTTTGTGTAGAAAATATGCACATGTAATTTTGTCATGAAAACGAAAGTTTTTCATTAAAAAAGAGCTCGTCAAAACAATTTCAAAAGTTGTGTTTGGAGAAAATGTGCACACCTTATACAGCTAAATGTGCACATGTAATTTTGGCGCAGAAACGAAAGTTTCTCATTGAAAAAGGTTTGATAAACACAAGTTAATATTTTGTGTTTGAAAAAATGTGCACAACTTATACAACTATTGTGCAGAAAAATGTGCACATATAATTCTGGGACAAAAATGAAAATTTGATGGAAAAAAAAGCTCGTAATAAAACAAGTTCAAAATTGTGCTTGAAAAAACAATGCACATCTTATACTATTTATGTGCACATATTTTTTTTGGCCCAGAAACAAATGTTTGCAGGGAAAAAACAAAATTTGGCGGGACAAAAAATTTGTGGCAGGAAAAAAATTTTGGCGAGAAAAATTTTTTACGGAAATTTTTTTGGACCAGTCAAAGTTTGACCGTTGACTGTTGACTTTTTAAGAGAGTTAATCTACACCCTTATTTTGATTTTGATCTAAAGCCTAATATTAATTCTCACTTTCCACCTTAAATTTCATTCTCACTTCGTCATTTTCCATACTAATGTTATATAAATGATACGGAGTATATATATATGAACAAGAAGCTCTTACAATAGAATTGTTTTCCTTAACTGAACATACACATGCATACAGCATGAAAGTTTAAGCCCAGTTGTTTCCCACTCTTTCTTCTACTCCAATTAATGGACAACGTTATTTTTTTCAGTATATCATTAAAATACATAGTTCCGTTTCAGGGAGTACATAATTTATAACACTAAAAGTAGGGTTTGGTTCCGGTGAGGATGGTTCCTTAGATGAGCACTGAGGATGATGCACAAAAACGTTATAACTCATGCACACACGATTTATAACTAATGCACACACACTCTGTGCATGTGTAATAGATTGCGTGCATTACAAAATACTGTGTGCGTGAGTTATAACGTGTATGCATTAATTATAGAGTTTGTGTGCATCATCCTTAGTCTTTATCTAAAGATTCATCCTTACGAGATCTTTTCCCCTAAAAGTGTGATAAATAGAACAATTGAATTGTGTGATTATCCTCAGTAACGGTGTTTTTCTCCTCTTAGTTCGTTGATGTTGCTAATGTAGCTTGTGAAAATGTTTGAGAGACTTGATCAACCTCATAATAAATTTCTAATAACGGAATTTAACTAAATGAGCATAATTTACTTCCTAATTAACAAATGAAGATTCAATTAGTTTAATTTTAATTTTATTTGAGAGCATGTCCATTGAAAATCTACATTGTTTCATTTTATTGCGTGGATCAGACTAGCAAATTAAAGGATTTAATTACATTTGAAATCAACAAAGGTTAAAATGCAGTTTTGATTCCCAAATGTCCTCTAATTTTTCATAAGATCTTTTGTCATGTGTAAATTAGCGTTGAATATTTTATTTATATAATAACATGCATGAAATGTTTTTTTGGTTGAAATGGAGGGAGGCAAGCTCCCTAGTGGATTTCAAAAGAAGGATTACAGGAAATCAGGCGAGGCAAAGATGCCCCCGAGAGTCATCGGCTAACAACATGCAACACTCCACAGGCGGAGAAGCAAGAAAATGTAAACCGAGCGGAAAACCAAAGGCAAAAGTGGCAAGCGAATCGGCTACCCGATTTGCTTCCCTGAAGGAGTGGCGGATCTGGACAATCCAGTTCCTACGAATGGAGCGATGCGCCAAAGCGACAAGGCTAGAAAGAGGGTGACACCCATCCAAAGGTTTGTGAAGCAACACAACCGCTAACTGCGAGTCGGTATCCACGCAAACCCTCCGGTACCCTAAGTCCCAACATGCATGAAATGTTAGTTTATGTCTTCTGTTACACTTAGGGTACCTCCCAACAGGAAGCAGAGCAGCCACTGCAGCAGGGTGTTTAGGTGCCATAACCAGTGTGTGTCGCGAAAGGCGAATCTTGACGACGACGAAGAGGAGGGTTCCATCGAAGATGGAAGAGGAGACGGCTGACATCAGGACGCTGTGAATCGGTGGGAGTGGGCCCAATCGGACGTCGCCGAGATACCAAAACTGGTGGAGAGGGTGACGAGGAGGAAAGGAGAGATTTCCATGTAAAATACCACGAAGGAGACGAGGAACAATTTGTAGTTTTGTTCTGAATCTGCTAAAAAAACTAACCATGCCAACTTTCGGCGTTATGTGTTACATAGGCGTCACTCTACACATTACATTGTGAGGATATAATGCAAAGACCTGCTTCAATTGCAAGCTCATAATGACCATCAAATACTATTTTATTCCCTTCTATGAACATCAAAGAATATCCAGGTACATATTCCCACTCTATTTTCCCCCATTTTTGTACACTGTAATATATATTAATTCCCCTCCCCCCACTCAGGAGCGTATCTATCTAGCACATATGGGATTCAACTTTTCATGCAACCTGAAATCCCTCAAATCAAGGCATTTAGAGCCGATATGATGTGAGTTTGTAGTTGTATGTACTTTATACTCTTAAGTCTGTTAGTGTTGTTGATTTAGTTTCCCCCTGCTCATATCACTAGAAATCTCGATGTGGTTGGAGGTTCAACTCTTCCTGGTAGTAATGGCACTCGCCGAGTCGCCGTGCAAGTTTACACAAGCTGCTTGAGCTGGGAAGGCAACACAAAGCAGCTGGAAGCAAGGTTTTTTTTTTTGTTTTTTTTAAACAAATCATAAGTAAATTATTATGTACTTCCTGACCAAATATCTGGTGGTTTTCGTAACAAGAGTCGCACATTGGATGGTGATCCGAGGGAAAAACATATGGTGATTGCCTCTAGGTGTGCATTCAGCACATTGGATTGTGATCCGAGATTCTCACTTTGAATTTCAGGGAAAATTTTAAAGGAACAAATATATAGAGCATTGGCAGTGGAATCTCAATACAGACGGTTGAGGAGTCAACTAAGCAATTCTACAAGGGACAAGCGACAATCATTATTCAATGCAAGTGAGTTCTCTTCTTATTTTTTTACTAAAAAAATCAAAGACAAATTTAGATGAAATAGAAGTAAGCCATAATATAAACTCTAATCTACTCAGAATTGAATACTGTAATTAGTTTCTGTAACAGGGTGATTACAGATTTACAGGAATCGAGATTTGCAAACTTGAGCACGAAATCGGCTTAGTTGAGAAATGTTAATATTTTTGAGTCTTCATGCCAACTTTCATAGAAGTTAACTCATCTCTGACAAATCCGTTGTGTTAACAGAATGTGCGAAGAGAATCATAGAAAAAGGAATGCCAAATTCAAATATAGAGAGATCTTTTCGTATTATTTATTTTCATAAGAGGCTTCCCTCATACATTTTTTATTGGAAACTCCTTAGACACATCTGTGTATATGTTTTTTGGCATTAAGACATCTTTTTCTGCAATCTTTATCAAAAGCTCATCATCAGAACTTTAATGAAAAAAGATATTGACTCATGAAAATAATATGCATTGAATAAATACAGAATCAATGATCACGATCAATCATGCAAATAAATGGCAGAATGAGAGTATGATTAAGCCGATTTACGGAACCCCTGAGTATAAGAGACAACCATAGACGAGTTAATGAGGTGTGCAAAACCAAGAAGAGGATTAAGGGATCGATCGGGAGGGAAGATGAGAGAACTCTAGGACCCTTAAAGGGAGTTTACTAGGGAACTCACCCATGTTGTGTTTTGGTAATCTTTCGCAGCCCCTGTATTACCAGTGACATTCAATATATTAACCAAGAGTCACACATGCACATGTTTGCCTCCTAATCTTTTTCCATATTCATGCCTACAACTCAATGTAATCAGAGATATTTACAATATACATCCAATATGCATGAGCAACAACAATGAAACTACACCGTCGTAATCAAACAAGATGGCTAAATTTTAGTATTTACGGAAAAAATAGGAACCGTGCGATGCACGGTTCATGTACAACAAACTCATTATTATTTTAAAATGAAGGAAAAAGGGGTCGTGCATCGGATGGGTCTCGTAAGGCTAGTTTACTCCTAAAATGAAATTTTGTTGTTAATCGACTAGAACCTGGCCAAACTAGGGCTTGGGTCGGGCCAGGGCAGGGCCTAATTTAAAATTATACCCATTTAACAGGGTCGGGCCAAGCCCTCCCATTTAAAATGGGACAATTTCGCTACCCATATCCTCCCATTAGGGCGGACAGGGCAACCGTCAAGGCGACCCTGAGGGCGACCCTCAACTAATTACACAAAAAAATTTAATGTTTGAACCGGGTTAAAACACGTTACTAAAACATTCAAAACATGTTTAGTGCTTGCATAGCAATCTCAAAAGTTTACATTAATAATTTTTATACTATATATAATATGGGCCGGATAGGGCCGACTATGTTGGGTAAAAATTTCATACCCATATCCTTCCAAATTTTAGGGCGAACTGGGAGGGCCGGGCGGGCCGACCCCTGTTCGGCTAGGTCTATAATCGATCTATCGTTTAATGAGATGAAGTTTTTATCTCCACCATTAAACGATATTCAAATGTAAAAATGCATCATAATTTTATTATTTAAATATCCGTTCTCAGCCTTGATTTGAGCACTTATCATATGAACCTCTCTTTTCTATTTCATCAAAATACGATTTTAATATATGAAATATAAAATAATAATATAAAATGGCTCCGTCTATATGCACACGTTTTTAGGCTAAATGTACACTATTTGGCGCGGTAACATTAGTAGAACACATCTGTGCGGTAACAATTAACGCACCAAGGGGTTCCGGGGTATTCTTGGAAATTTTTCTGAAACCTATACGAAGTCGGTGCGGTAAGATTTAACGCACAGATCTGTGCGTTAATATTTACCGCACCACCTTAATCCAAGATTAACAAAAATTTAAATTTTCTTCGGAGGACTATTTACCGCACCAGCTTAATAATTCCTGTGTTGTAATAATTACCGCACATGAATTATTTTTTTTAAAAAGAAAATTAAATTTTAAAAATAAATTAAAAAATATATAAAAACTGTGCAGTAAAGTTTACCGCACAGGTTTTTATTTATTTTTAAAAAATATAAACCGGTGGGGTAATTATTACCGCACCAGTTTACATATTTAAAGCCGAAAAAATTTCTCTCTCCCCGACCTTCTTCTTCCCCTTTCTTCTCTGCAAGTCGCGCCACGAAACCCTAACGTCGCCGCCGACCTGTTCTCTCCATTTTCCCACCGTTTAACCCACCAAAAACTTCAATTGAGCATGGATTCGAGCTGCCCCGACCATGGCGCTTCTTCTGGGCCCAAAAATCCGGCCGGAGTCGTCCCCGCAGAAGGTCCGACGATTGTGGAGCTTCCGCCGGATTTGGAGCTTCCTTCGACGACGCCATGGATTGCTCTGGAGGAAGAAGAAGAGGAGGAAGACGAGGTTCCACTGAGGTATAGTGGTGGTGCCCGGAACCGCCCCGATACCCGACCAAGAACCGCCCCGATACCCGATCCGGTTTCAATCGGATCCGATCCAATATCCGAAGCCCAACCCGCCCCGATACCCGCAGCCCAACCCGCCCCGAGAGTTATCCGAAGAAATCGAAAGCGACCCGCCCAAAACCACGGTCCCCGCCCCGCTACTCGAGCAAGTATAAGTTTAAACACACAAACGGAGGCTCAAACCGAGGCGCAACTCGAAGCTTTTGAGACTCCAATAGATCTACAACAAGTATGTATGCATTATTAAATTATTTTTAAACGTTTGTAAAGCTATTAAATTATTTAATTTTGTAGCGTTTTGAAATTATTTAATTTTGTAACTTTATGAAATTATTTAATTTTTTAACGTTATAAAATTTATTATTTTATTTCGTAACGTTAGTTAATTATTTTATTTCGTAACGTTATGAAATTAATTATTGTATTTCGTAACGTTATCTCATAACTTTATTTCGTAATGTTATGAAATTAATTAATTTATTTCGTAACATTATGAAATTAATTATTTTATTTCGTAACGTTATGAAATAAATTAATTGCGTAACGTTATGAAATATAAGTATATAAAGTATTGAAATTAGGCGAATTAATTATTTTATATCTTAACGTTAATTAATTATTTTATGAAATATGACATTCTTCTTCTCTTATTTCGTAACATTATGAAATAAAATAATTAATTTCATAACGTTATGAAATATAAGTATATAAAGTATTGAAATTAGGCGAATTATAAAGATTAGAGTAGATGTAAGTATTTGAATGAGATGTGGTTGAATAACGTTATGTTAAAAATGTTACGAAAATGATGTTTCGAAATTAGAGATGATTTTGATTAGGATTGACGTTACGACAACTTTCTGTAACGTTATGACGTCATTAAAAAAGACATTTTGGAATTCGACGTTGTTTTTGTAACGCTATGAAAATAACGTTACGCTATAACAACAACATTAGGGTGTGCGAGATACGATGGCTTCTAGTGGGTTTGTCTAGGGGGCTTTTGTTGCTACAGAGCGTGTTAGGAGGACGCAGATTACAACCGTTATACGTTAGAGATTTGCTAGTGTGCGAGAGCAGCTGATAGCTTCTAGTCCGACACCCATTGTTGTTACTGGGTCAGTTACAGATACTGGTACTGGGGCAGTTAGGGATTCTGGTCTAGCTGTTGATCCGTCACCTGATGATGAGGGTTACAGTGATAGTGAGGAGGAGGATATGGACGTCGATGATACAACTGTTGATTTGGATGATGATATGTTGGGCGACAGTGAGGGTTTAGGTACAAATTATATTGTATCTTTTCCCGAGATACCGACAGATCAGCTTAGGAGAGACGACTCTCCTATTATTTCGGATGACCATGCTGGTATGGGCCCTTCATCGCCAATTGTTACTTATTTAGCTCCTCCAGTAGTTTCAGATCCTACGCCAAACGCAGAGGCTCCCACGACTAATGATGTACCGCATCCGGCTCCTACCGCTACTGCTACACCTCATGTACCACCTCCCGCTGCAGCTCCTGTACCACCTCCAGCTACACCTTGGATGAGAGGAGGTCCTGTGACAAATGAGTTGCTGAAGAGTTACGAGACGCACATCGCGAGGGAAATTTATGAGCTTACAGTTGTTGATCCTCCCGCACCAGAGATTCCACTTGGCCCCCGTCCTCTTCCCCCATTTAGACGGAGACAGCGGAGAGGCCGGGGAGCTCAGGCAGATCATAAAGTTGTTGATGCAGGCATAGCTGATCCTCCAACACGAGGTGGACGTGCTCCACGAGGTGGACACGCTCCACGCGAAGGACGTGGATGTGGACGTGCTCCAGCGCCTGCTGATCTTCCAGAGCCTGCTGATCTTCCCGAGCCCGCTGATCTTCCAGAACCCGCTGATCTTCCAGAGCCCACTGATCTTCCAGAGCCCACTGATCTTCCAGCGGCTCCTCTTGATTTGGTATGTATTTGAACTATAATGTTCATATGTTAAATTTTTTGGCATTCTATAGAAGTAACTAACTTTTATTTTAACTAATATTTCAGACACGGAAGGTCGTCAAGGTTCACTTTCACACCACCTACTACACTCCACTAGAGGATTTTAGGAGACCTGGTCCAGATTCGTGGTTTCAGCTTGCAGAGCGATCTGGATTGACTGATCTACGATATTTCGGGTCTGGTCCTGTCGACCATGTCTTGGTTTCTGCTTTCGTCGAGCGATGGCATCCCGAGACCAACACATTTCATTTGCCATTTGGAGAGATTGGTCCTACACTTCATGACGTGCTTGAGATTTTGTCGCTGCCTATACATGGGAGGAGTTGTAGTTCAAATTTGACTAGGGACCAAATCATCACTTTTGTTGCTGAGATGCTTCACGTAGAGGAGACACTGGTAAATTTTTGGTATAGGAGTGGAGGCATTCCTTTAGAGTATCTTCAGGAGAGATTGAAGGTTATGATGCGGATGCAGGATGTATAGAGAGATGAGAGCCTCATTGCGTCTATGTACTTACTATTGCTTCTCGGCACTACAGTTCTAGTGGACAAGTCGACTACAGCAGTCAAGCACTGGTGGTTAGTTCTTTTGGCCGACCACAACAGCACTGACCGATATGCTTGGGGAGCTGGAGTGTTAGCTCATTTTTATCGCAACCTTGGACATGCGTCGAGGCGATTGGCTATGGGGATGGAAAAACTTGATATTTTTTAAAACGACTAAAAACGACCAAGTACGTGACATATTGATAAAAAATGGTTCAAAACGACTCGAAATGACTCAGAAACGCAAAAACTGACTCAAAACATTATAAAACAAGCCAAAATGAATTATGAAGCAATTTTGAAAAAATTGCCAAAATGTGGCCGAATGTTGCTAAAATGATGCCATAATATGGCCAAAGTGACCAAAATTTTGCAAAACTTGACATTTTAAAAACGACTAAAAACGACCAAGTACGTGACATATTTATAAAAATGATTCAAAACGACTCGAAACGACTCGAAAACGCAAAAACCGACTCAAAACATTATAAAATAAGCCAAAATGAATAGAACCGACTTAAATCGAGTAAAAACCGACTTAAAACGAGTCATGGCGCAAAAATCGATAGTGGATAATGGATAGTGGATAGTGTATAATGGATAATGGATAGTGGATAGTGGATAGTTAGCAAAAAAAGATGTGATATGTCGATAGTTTGGACCCATATCGTTTAAACGCCTTTAAACGATAAAAACCAAAATTTCAAAATTGTAACATGACAAAAAATAAGGCCCATAGTCGTTTTCATTTCTAGGAATTGAAAAATAATTATCGAAAACGTCAACGGGCCTAATAAGGCCAATGAATTTTTTAAGGAGGCCCAAACACAAAAAACGACATAAAACGGCTTAATAAGACCTTAAAACGCAAAAGTCAACAAATGTAACATTAGTATTTGAGCATTACCAATAAAATGCTTTTGTTTTTATAAGAAATTAACAAAATTAACACTTTGAAGTATCTAAACAAACACTTTCACCTAGATGCTACTAATCTCAAGTATATAAGTTGTATAGTTATACTCATATGTGTGTGATATCACTTCGTTACTAAAATAAAGTTTATATAATGTTATGATTTCATCATATAACATTAGTTTAACACTTAATTGTTATCGTTTAACTCAACTTACCTCGTATTACATTAGTATATGATGATTTTTGATCATATAACTCTTCATAATCACATATTACATTAGTAAAACTTGATAAAATCATTCACAAAACTCTCAATAACGACAAATTTCATCAGTATAACATTACTTTGAATCATAAAACTCTTAATAATATCAAACTTTATTAGAAAACTACATAAAAAATTAAAGTCAATTTAATGGAATTAGGGCTGGTACTATAACATTTACCGCACCAACCCAAATACCCTAAACCCTACAAACCCCAGAAACCCCATCAAACCCAGAAAACTTTGGGTGCGTTAACAATTAACGCACAGATGTGGTATCCTGGGCCGAGAATTTTGGGTTGGGCTTGTTGGACTGGGCTGGGATGTTAATTGTTGGGTTGGGCTGTGATGCTATAACATTATTGTGTTGTTTTTGTGACGTTTATGTTCTTCTGTGCTATACAGCTAGCACACAGTTGTAAGTCACTTATTTTCCTTGAGTGTGTTACAGTTAGCACACAGCTGTAAGGCACTTTTGGATGGCCGAATTAGGTTTTGGGCCTTTGGTCTACATCGGCCCAAATCTAAGATACCCTAGTAAAACCTCGTCTATAAATTCACTGCCTCACTGAAACCTATTATCTCATTCAGCTCAAATTTTCACTGCGCCGTAAAAAAATATGTTTGAAGTTCTTATTGTCTTTAAAGCTCTCATTTTTACTGATTTTGTTTGCTTTCTTTCTAGTTTCTAACATGTTTTCTTACTTTTTATTACAGATTCAAACAACCATGGCATCATCTTCACCCTCCTCAATTCCAGCAGAAGGCAGAGAGATCGAGTGCCCGAGTAGAAGGTGCTCAAAAACACGGACGTTGTTCATGCTAAAGACAAGACAAATCCCCATACGTATGGCCGAAGGTATTATACATGTGACTGTAACTTTAGGATCGTGTATCTTGATCCAGAATACGACTGTCATCATCTCCGAGTCATGGAAAAATTGTTGAAGGAAAACGGTGAGCAGGAGTATAAACTGATAATTTTTAACATGACTTCCAATTTGGACTCAACCAAATTCTTTATAAGACAGTCCTTTCCCAATGAATATGCTCCTGATCCTGCTTCTGATTCCGATTAGGGTATTGATAGCCTCTTCTGTTAAGATGTAATGTTGTTATGTGTCTTGGAAGCTGTTTTGTTTTTGTCAAGTCTGTGTTTAGTTTCAATTTCAAGAATGAGTCTGTTTTATTTTCTAATGAGTCTGTTTCAATTTATGTTGAGTCTGTTGTACTTTCTTAATTGTCTGTTTTAATTTATGCTGAGTGTGTTGTAGTTTATGGATTCACTGTTTTCACTTCACTGTTTCACCTACCTCATCTAAGTCTACTGAAATCTCTTTTAAAGCAGACAAGACATACAGGACATACAAGACAAGTCATTACATATTTTAAAGCAGACAAGACATACAAGACAAGTCATTACATATTTTAAAGCAATTCCAATTGAAGTATTAAAGATCAAGTCTACTAAACTATTACAAATCAAGTCATGTAGTCCATACGCTTCTCAGCTGTAAAGCGTTATTGTCGAAAGAAGCCCAATTGGCCAACATATATCCCTTCCCATGATGTTGTTATCTGCAAATCTTCTCCACGAACTGGAACAATGTGGCAATGGTGCCCCGTCACGAAGCCAAACCTATATATAGAAAGACAAATAATCAATAAGTATAAATTATTTCAGCGTTACATGACGTTTGTTTAGATTACCACATAGTCTTACCGGTATCGAATGATTGCGGTCTCCCACAAGAGTTATCGCAAAAATCTTCTTTGGAGGACCAGGGCTCACTGTAGACTGCCTTATTGGCAAGCATAAACACGACGCATCCCAGTTTAGTTGCACTAAACCAACATTATACACTGTGGCAAACACCAAACC
This sequence comes from Oxyria digyna, assembly GCA_029168935.1. Lineage (NCBI taxonomy): Eukaryota > Viridiplantae > Streptophyta > Magnoliopsida > Caryophyllales > Polygonaceae > Oxyria > Oxyria digyna. The sequence continues at coordinate 27,811,945 of JAPVLV010000013.1, forward strand.
CATAAATGGCATGTCAAGCCAAAATGGCCTCTCACAAGGAGTTCTCATGTAGTTAACTTGAGCAATAAGATCATCCCATGTTCCTTCCCGTAGACCACGTCGTATGGGCTCCCATGTCTCTTTGTTTCCAAGCAGCTCCGCTGCCAACGCAACACGGATCGTACGATAATGACTCTGTTGCATACCCGTAAGTAGAGCCATAGACCGATACCCACAATGCCCGTCTAAACGCACATATTTCACAGAAATCATGTATGAAAGCCAGAAGTAGTCAATATTGTTCACCCCCAAGTTCACCACCATATAAATGATGGGTTCTTCAATATCTTCTTCATCTTCTTCTTCCTCTTTTTCGTTTCGATCTGGATACCAAGCTCTCAGGGGCATGACATTGATGAGGCTAACGTCGTAGTGCCAAATCAAAGAAAACTCTAAACACTAACTAAAGTATAGCAAGCAAGTAGAGGTCGAACCCAAGGGAATCAAAACACCAATCGCTATGCAGTCAAGCGAAATACCAATTAACGAACAAGAAACAAGTAACCAAGGGGGGGGGGGGTTGATTGTATGAAACACAAAAGTAACAAGTATCAAGCAAAGAAGGTTTGGTTGTGAATATGATGAGAATGGGTTTCACCTAGCAAGTATCCACACAACAGTCAATCAAGTTGATCATAAATTTATCTCAAGTTCCTATCAATCCTAGGGAATGTTCCTATTCCAATCTTTAATATATCAGCAGGTCAACCGGTCCTGATAACACTTACTATTCAACAATCAGGGAAACCTCTCAAGATTAGATGAAATAGCAGCAAAGGGCACAGGAATCATAAGGATGCATGCAATAACTTACAACCGTCAAGTATTAACATGCAATCAATTCTCTTTCATAAAAGCAATCAACTACCAGATCATGCAGATATGGATGCTACAATGACAAGGAATTCCACCGTATATTCCTAGTCTAGCAATAGAAAACTATCAATCAAACTAGGTGATCAAGCTAGCAAAACTAATAGAAATCAATAGATGAAGAACAAGAGAATTAATACAAACCCATAGGAAAAGAACAAGAGTTTAGAAATCTCACAACTTAATAACTGAAGGTTTCAACCGCTAAGTAAAACAATGGAGATTAGTTCCTGCTCATGGTTGCAGAACTAAATTGTCTGATGGAAAAGATGATGATGGGAAAGATGAACTAAGGTCCTTAAACAGAGAACTAACCCCAAAATATATGGTAAAAGAAAGATCCTAAACGAAATAATAAAATAAGGTAAAAGAAATAAAATAAAAGAAGGAAAATAAGGAAAGTCCGGAATGTCTTCGGCCTTGTTGTGGCGATCGCCATAGATGCCTGGCGATCGCGGTCTTCATGAAAAACTTTGCCTCGTGTCTGTCGCCCCATGGCGATCGCCATAGAGTCATGGCGATCGTCATGCTCTCTCGAACTCATGAAATGCTTCTGTTGTAGAATGGCGATCGCCATAGTGGTGGTGGCGATCGCCGCTGCTCCGCAGAATGTCTTCGTCTTCATCTTTGATCCTCTTCTTCTTCGGTTCTGGTCTTCATTTCTTCACTTCTTCATAAACAACTCAGAATATAACAATAGCTCCAAATACTTGTGATAACACTCCTAAACTAATGTAATAACCCCTAGTAACGCCATACAAAGTGTAGCGTATCATACATTCATGTCCTCGTCTTCTAAATCGATGGTCTCTGAAAATAATGGTTCATGTTGGGATTGTGATCCAAAGTCGAACGACACTTGACTTGCTTGCTTTTTAGGACAAGTTGGTCGTTTACTTTGCCTATTTGCCTTCTTTTTTGCGACTTTCTGCGCATTCTCAGTATTTGTTAAGTCTTCTCTAACGTACTTGTGGTAACTCTTTTCCCTCTTTTCTCTCGAAGGAGACTTCCCCTTTCGCTGCTTCTCCTTGTTCTTGGATCCCGGCGGCCTTCCCTTTCCTTTCCTAAACAAGTTTGTTGGCTCTACCAATGAACTTTCTTCTGGATGCTCCAAGTCAATGTACAACTCACTTAATCTGAATAGGGTTCCATCCCTCAATTCCCCACTTAGCAGTTTCGCCCACATTTCACGCATTCTGATCTCTGGAATAGACATTGAACGATTGTCGTCGGGTAAGGACTGATTTATTGCATCATCTTCCCATTTCAGTTCCTTCCAGAAGTCATGAAAATCATCCGGAATAAGAGGTGTCATTGAAATGATTGCCCTAGCAAGATCGTGTACGCATGGCATCCCAAGACAATCTCGAACCCAATGGTCATCACAAACATTTTAATACTCCTCCTTCAATATTTGATGGTACATTTCCAACAACAACAAAAAATACCTATCTGACACTCTGTAAAACAGCCTTGAAAACAACATTCGAATGCCAGGAGGAAAGGTTGGGTCATCAAAGACCATTTTCCGAGTGGTAAGTGCTTGGTTCATTGTCGCCCTAATCAGGTCCATCTAAACTATGACCGCATGGTGGATCCTCACGATCACTCTGTTGAATCCGCCTCTACTAGAACCCACAATTTCTTTCAACACCTTATGCATCCCCTCGACCCTAAATAAACACAATTTCTACATGTTAGCAAAAATAATATGGTGGTCCAAATTAACAACTAAACAAACAAAGATACTTGTTTGTAGTCCTTGTGTGAAAGTGAAGAGTGTAGTCCGTCCACGCTCTAACTATGAACTTCTTGTACGGAGTAAACCAGTACTTTTCAACGTAACCAACAATGCCCCTCTTCCATGAATCTCTCAGCTTACTCAGCCTCTCTTTGTAGATTTGTCCAGTGCTCGAGCAAAATATCCCCCAACATTGCGTAACAAAGTACTCCGCCCTTTTAGTATTTTTTATCACTTTTTCTGCGTGTGACTGGATGTTGTGCTTAATGTCCACCCAACACAATAGTTGCTTGACTTCAGTGTCTTTGAACACAAGTTTGATTGCTCTCAACAAAGCCTTCTCACAGTCGGTCATTATAGCCTTCGACATCACTCCCAAATTTCGACACAACTCATGAACGCACATCATCACAAACTTGTAATGCATTACTGTTTCCTGAACCATGAATGCATATGCAATGTTGAACGTCTTGTGCGTGCAAGTGAAACCAACCATCTCCACGAAAGCCATATCACATCTATTTGTCTTGTATGTGGCGTCCATGATAATCACGTGAGGAAACTTCCTGAACAACTGCATCGACTCCGGGTGAGCAAAAAAAAGGACTTCAACCTCATTCGTCTTCGTGTTCCTCAGAGGTTGACAAAAATACTTGTTCTCTTTCAGAAAATTTAGAGACCACTGAGTAACTGACAATTCACCACGATTTTCAAAATTGATCTTCTGCAAAAAATTAGCAATCTGCTTCATGGATGTCACATTTTGCGGGTCTCTTTTCCAAAACTGAATAAGTATGTTGTTTGGCGTCTTGCGATCATCGCCCGCTTCCCTTTCTATTTTCTCCTCCTCTTTGCTCATTCTACCCACGAATGAATTCCCATGAAAACTAGTAGGAAGGGTGTGGTTGTGACGACCTTCTACAACATTCACGGTCCATTTATAACTATATGGACCTTCTTTGATACGAACCCCATATAACTCGAATGTACAACCACATTTCTTCGATTTTCGGTCACGAATCCTCGGAACCGGCAATTTGGGTTTTTTTAAATTCACTTTCGGCGTACCCGATCTAGGTTTTCCAAACCTATCGCATACTAAATCAACGCAGTATTTGCTAGATGTACGATGTACCAAAACTATCATCAAATTCCTTGCTCTTTGTTTCGACCATTCCACCATCTCTTCCTTACTATCCCACATTTGCGCAATACTAAAATGTGGTCTAAAGTTTTCTTCCTATATTGATTAAACTACATTACTTAGCTACTAAATTTTAACTAATTAACCTAACTCTCATGCAATACAATAAAAAATTTTAATTCAAAATAATTTTATTTAAATACTAACCAAAATCGGTAACGGAGTCCAATCGTCTAATGCAATTGATACATTTGCTTCGTCTCCTTCGTCTTCTTCTTCCCCTACATCTTCTTCGTCCACTTCCTCATCGACTTCTTCGTCCACTTCCTCTTCTTCATCGACTTCGTATGGTTCTTCCACGACCCCTGATATCCAATTTTTGTTACCATCATCATCCTCACTACTCTCATAATTATAAGACATTATGGTATGCATTGCCAAACTTGAACGAGAGACTTGTTTATATACAACCGAAAAAATGTCCGTTGAAATTTTTAGACCGTTGGTGCGGTAATAGTTAACGCACCAACGGACATAAATTTCCAACAGGCTTTTTTTCAAAATCATAAACATGTGCGGTAATATTTACCGCACATATATAATAGTATTTATTAATATTTTTTTAAATTTTATTTTTCTTTAATAAAATTAATTGTTTTAAAAAAAACCTGTGCGGTAACTATTACCGCACTGGGTTATTAATATTTTTAAAATTATTTTTTAAAATTTATTTTTCTTTTAAAAAATAATAATTCCTATGCGGTAATAATTACCGCACAGGTTTAAAGTTAATCAAAAAAATTAAATTTTTTTGTTAATCTTGGATTAAGCTGGTGCGGTAAATATTAACGCACACATCTGTGCGTTAATTCTTACTGCACCGGCTTCGTATAGGTTTCAGAAAAAATCCAAGAATCCCCCGGAACCCCTTGGTGCGTTAATTGTTACCGCACAGATGTGTGTTACTAATGTTACATCACCAAATAGTGTGCATTTAGCCTAAAAAACGTGTGCATATAGACGAAGCCTGTAAAATTCACATTTGCATTTTTTTTATAACAGGCAAGAAGCGGGGTGTTATCCACTACGGGATAAATACTATTGAGATAGTCGACAAATAAACTAGAACTTGGATTGCGGTTCAGGGCTGCTTTAATGAAATGAGATTTTTTGTCGGGACAAGCGAGGAAATCTGCCGCCCGATTTGCTTCACAGAAACAATGTATGATTTTGGTATTGTTTAGAAATCATAAGTTATGTTGGGCGTCTTGTATTATATTTTCGATATCCTAAGGTACTTTTCATGTTCTATTTGCATAATTAATGACAGTTAAATTATCTCCTTCGAAGATAACATTTCTATATTTTTATTTTATAGCTAATTTTGTTGCCATATGTAACGCATATGCTTCCGTTTGTAATGTTGATGAAGAATTGCATTGTTTACTATATATATCAATAATACGCCCTTTGTTGTCTCTAGCTATGCAGGTTGTCATTGAGTACAAGTTTTGTTTAAATGATCCATCAAAATTTATTTTTGTCCTTCTGTAGGAGGAGCAAACATTTTCCCATTGTCAAAACTGAATATGAGCCCCAAGTGCTATTCCTTCTTTTAAAACTGTTTCATTTCTAAATATGATTGCATTTCTATGCAGTCATATGTGATACCATAGAAATAATAAGCTTTCAATTTTATGATTATCGCCCTTATACTTTTGGATAGTCTTTGTAATTTAGTATACATACATTCAAAGAAAAGATGGTCTTTTGTTTCATTATGATAATTACATAAAGAACAATATGAAGATACTCTATTGTAATACTTATTTAATCTATCTGTGGTAGAAAGGTTATCAAATATTTCTTTCCATAAGAAATTTTATATTTTTGGAGGTATATTTAATTTTCAAATCCAATTATATAATTCTCCATTATTGGATGGAGTGTCAATGGTATACAATTTTCTAGCTGAAGTCGTACTAAACTTACCATCAGTCGTTAAATTACAAATTAATTTATCTTCCGTGTCATTTTGTGGATTATAAATATTAATAATATGCAAAATTATATGTGGTGGTAACACTTAATTTAATTTTGTGGTATTCCATTTCTTATTTGAAGTTATATATTCTGACACTTTTTCATTTATATGACTTTTAGTGTTATCAAAGTAATGTGTGATGTCTATTTTATGAATCCATTTGTCAAATCATAATTTAATTTGTTTATCATTTCCTAAGTTTCATTCTATTCCTTTTACAAAGTCTTCTCTTAAATGTAATAATTTGGGGAATTATCAGGATTGTTTAGTCTTTTTCTTATAGTTAAATATTAATTTTTCTTTGAGATATTTTTAATTAATAAAAGCCGTCCAAATATTACTTATCAGTTGCAACTTTTCATAAAATTCTCATTTGCATTGTGAGTGGTGTAACAGACGTAGTGACACATAGGATGATAGTGCCACATAGACATTGTAGCTAGGCATTCTGGAATGTTCTCTATATTGGACAAATGTCCCTAGGTGAGCCAATGGCTCATGCTATATATATGTAAAGCCTATAGGTTGTTGAAATCAATGCAAATTCTCCCACCATCTCAGTAATGGGCATTTCATTTCATGGTATCAGAGCAGCCTAATGGACAAACGTCCTTGTGGTCCTGCCTTCCTCTTCCCATCAGCCTAAACACAAAAATACAAACCTCCAAAAATTTGCATCAATGGCGGACGAAGGAAATCTCCAGCCAATCCCAAATCCAATCCCAAACTTCCAACCTATCCCTACAAACACTGCTATCATCCCTACCAACAACTCAAACACAACCCATTTACCCGCCTTCTCTACGTTCATCACGGTAAAGCTCAACCATGAGAACTTCCTCCTCTGGAAAGCTCAGGTGACGCCCTATTTAAAGGCTCACAACCTGTTTCCCTTCGTCGATGGCTCCTCTTGCTGTCCATCGGCGCTTACAGTGGAGAACGCTCCAAACCCAGCGTTCAGCTCATGGATATCTCGTGACCAACTGGTCATGGCGATCCTCACGTCGTCTCTGACGGAACCAGTCCTGGCGCAAGTGATTGAATGCACCAGCGCAGCCCAGATATTGCACAACCTTCATACTCTGTTTTCAGCACGTTCCAGTGCACAGGTGGTGCACACACGTCTGCAGTTAGCATCGCTCAAAAAAGGCTCCGAGAACGTCTCTTCCTTCTTCAACAGAGCCAAAGCTCTCTCCTCCAACCTCGCCGCCGCCGGTCAGAGTATCTCCGACACCGAGTTCAACACCTATCTCTTGGCGGGGCTTGGCACCGACTACGACTCGGTGGTAACCTCCTTATCGACTCAACCTCTTCTCCCATCTCCGATCGCCATGGATGACTGGCGATCGCGGTCTTCATGTAAAACTTTGCCTCGTCTCTGTCGCCCCATGGCGATCGCCATAGAGTCATGGCGATCGCCATGCTCTCTCGAACTCCTGAAATGCTCCTGTTGTAGAATGGCGATCGCCATAGTGATGGTGGCGATCGCCGCTGCTCCGCAGGATGTCTTCATCTTCATGTCTTCAATCCTTTTCTTCTTCGGTTCTGGTCTTCATTTCTTCACTTCTTCATAAACAACTCAGAATATAACAATAGCTCCAAATACTTGTGATAACACTCCTAAACTAATGTAATAACCCCTAGTTACGCCATACAAAGTGTAGCGTATCAAATACCCCCATATTTAGACTTTTACTCGTCCCGAGTAACTTACAGAAAAGCTACCCTTACAATGAAAAGCTCAAAGCCTCAGGAAGTACAAGAATATCTCCTAGTGATTACATACTCAATAAGCCCAAAGCATACAAAACGCAATAACAACAATCAAGAACAAATGTGATACAATAAGCACAAACTCAGAACTACACCTTATTCCTCCAAGTGGCCTACCCGAATCCTCCTATACGCCTCCTTCTTATGTCACCATAACGCCAAGATGATAATGATCCTAAAACACTCAATTTTTTTTATAACACTCATCTTGCTTGGGCGCCCTTTCGGGTTTTCATCTCAACCACTCAATAATTGTTCTGAGCTCATCAACTCACATCTCTCAAGACTTATTGTTGCCTCAGCCTAGTGCCGGCCAAGCCAACTTCTTATTGCATAGATCTTGCTATCCAAGGATTTTGTATGCCTTTTTCTCAATATTTTTGGCTTTTTCCATTTTTTAAATTTTTTTTGAATTTTTGATTTATAACATGCAAAATGAAATGCTAGGAAAGTAAATATGTACAATTACTCATATCATCCCCTCCCCCTTACTTGAATGAGACATTGTCCTCAATGGAAAATAAAGGACATAGAAATGTAAATGGGAAAGAAAGGATAATACTCACTGTGGTGATGGTGGTGGATGGTGTGGATAGTAGGGGTTTGCACCCCTAAAGAACTCCTCCTGCCTCTGTTGCAACGTCTGCATGGTCTGTTCAATGTTGGTGAACCGAATGTCATAGCTGCTCACTGTTCGGCTCACCTCAGCTAGCTGTGTCCCGAATGCCTGCTGCTGAAGAGACATACTCTCCATCAAACTGTACATCCGCTCATAATCAAATCCCGGGGCAGCAGCCTGAGGACCGCCCTGATCAGCCCCCGGAGCACCATCATGACCTCCCATGTCAACTTCCATCTCCGCCTCCTTGTCAGACTCCTCAGCCTCAGCACCATCAGGCAATAGTCGAAAATCCCTTGCAAGAGGACCAAAGGGAATGAATCTAGGGAGACGCATCTTGTGTGTGCCCTCATGCTTGGACAACCACGTATAAATATCCCGGCGCACATCTAGAAGCAGTGCACGCCTCAGCCCTGGAACATCATAAACATAGTTGGAGTTGCTGCTACCACTAGGGATAACATCATCTCCTAAACAGAGTCAGGCAATGAGAGTGACCATTCCTCCCATACTTATCTTGCCCGCCTTCTTGCCCATCTTCCTGTATTTGGCCACACTATGGCAAAAAAGCAGGATCCAATCTGGAACGGTCTCACATTCAGGTGTGAGGCTCCATAAAAACTGTAAATCCTGAGCAAAGACCTTGTTCACCTCCCCACGCCCCAAGAAACACATGGCTATCACCTTGTGAGCTAGCCTAAGGCAAGGATGAGTGAACTCGTAATTGTACTGGGTAATAGAAGGGTTCAGTACCTGCCCTGTAGCATGAAACCAGAAATCTGCAGCCCTCTGATCAGGCTCACTCCAACCTTCACTAGGGTCCTTAGTCACTCCAAATAGTACACTCAAATCATCAAAACCAAGAACATACTCTTTACCTTGCAGCATAAAAACAATATTTCGTTCCTCCGTACTGAATGAGAAAGTAGCAATAAAGTCTCGTGTTAAAGTCTCATCAGTGGGAGCCTTTATGTTCATAAGTCCACCTAAACCACCATGGCTCAGCAATGCCAAGGTGCATTCTTCCAAACCCAACAATTGCAAAGTGGGCATGCAAAAGAACTTGGTAGTGACTACAGTTTTAGAATCCAAAAAATCTCGAACCTCTTTCTGCTTTTTAGTCATACATCTCTTGACTCCTCTCACCATTGTATAATAGCGGAATGAATAGCAAAGAGAGAAACGAAGTTGTACTCACAAATTTTTCGAAGCAAAATAAATGTTGCAGAACTGAATGGCGATCGCGGTCGCTGGAGTTCTTCGCGAACAGTTTCTGTAATGCAATGGCGATTGCGGTGCTATAGTGGCGATCGCGGTGCTATAGTGGCGATCGCGGTGGCGCTGGGTTTCCGAAATCGAGCTTTTGTCAACAGATGGTGAGCGCCTGGAGATAGAGGCGGTCGCGGTGGAGCTTTCCGGCGAACTACGGTATGAATCCGGTGGATTGAGGTTGGTTTGGTGGTGGTTTGATGGAGAAGGGTTGATTTTTGTGGTGGTTTGAGGGAGGATGGGGGCTTGGGGGCTATGGAATTTTTGGGGGTGGCTAGGGTTTGAGAAGATGAGGGAGGGGATGTTTTTATAGTGGGGGCTGCTGGGATTTGATTGGTGAGGGTAGGTAGGGGATGAAATCAGATTGGGATTGGGTCGGTCCAAATCTTTAATTTATTTTTTTATCATTATGGACATTTTTAGCCGGCCCACATGTATAACTGGTCGACCCATGTCGTCTCCACATCAGCTAGTCACCATTCCGTCAGCGCTCAGTCAGCACAAAGTAAACGCCACGTCATCATTATTATTATTTTATTTTATTTTTATCCGATATATTCTTCTTTTCTCGGAATCCGATATATTCTTCTTTTCTCTGATTTTTTTTTTTTTTTTTTAGAACGAGAGAAGACTTACAGCGGGATTGGCTACTGACTGTAGCGGACCCTAAGCTTCGGTGCTTTCCTCCTGTCCATAGAAAAACTAACAAGAAAATTACCCCGAACAAAAACAAAAACAAACTCAAACCTCGGGTTGCCTCCCGAGTAGCGCCTTATTTAACGTCGTGGCTCGACTTCATGCCTTTCAATCAGGTTTCATCAATAGGCTCAGTAAAATATTGCTCATCGATGGCCTCGTTGGTGAAACCTTCATGATAGGCTTTCAATCGTTGCCCATTTACCTTAAATACCTTATGAGTCTCCCCATCATATAAATCCACTGCTCCATGGGGAAAGACTTGGGCAACAACATAAGGCCCTACCCATCTAGACTTAAGCTTACCTGGGAAAAGTTTCAGACGTGACTGAAATAGTAGAACTTTATCACCTGTTTTGAAGTTCTTTCTCAAAATGTTCTTGTCATGCCAAGCTTTCGTCTTCTCCTTATATATGACAGCATTGTCATAGGAGTCGAGTCTTGCTTCCTCTAGCTCACTCAATTGGAGCTTCCTGAATTCTCCAACTTCACTAATTTGCATGTTGCATTTCTTGACAGCCCATAATGCCTTATGCTCAAGCTCCACTGGAAGATGACAACCTTTACCAAAAATTAATCGATAGGGTGACATACCTATAGGAGTTTTATAGGCTGTGCGGTAGGCCCATAATGCATCATTAAGTCTTAGGCTCCAATCCTTCCTGTTGGGAGCTGCTGTCTTCTGTAAGATGGTCTTGATCTCCCTGTTTGACAACTCAGCTTGTCCATTGGTCTGTGGATGATAGGCAGTGGAGACCCTCTGAGTAACATGATACTTCTTCAACAATGCATTCACCGTCTTGTTACAAAAGTGAGTACCCCTGTCACTTATGAGAGCCTTGGGAATACCAAAACGAGCAAATATGTTCTCTTTCAAGAACCCTGCTACAACTTGGGAATCATCAGTCTTGGTGGCCTTCGCTTCCACCCATTTGGAAACGTAGTCCACCGCAAGCAAAATATATAAGTTCCCGAATGAGCTAGGGAAAGGTCCCATAAAGTCAATCCCCCAAACATCAAAAATCTCACAAAAGATGATTGGTGCTTGAGGCATCTCATTCTTTTGAGACAGTTTCCCAACTCGTTGGCATTGATCACAGGTTTTGCAATAGGCATAAGCATCCCGAAATATGTGTGGCCAATACAAACCTGCATCCAATACTTTCCTAGCTGTTCTATTTCCCCAAAGTGACCCCCACATGCATAAGAATGACAAAAAGACAAGACAGATTGTACCTCATTATCAGGAAGGCATCGACGAATCACCTGATCATTACAGTGTCTCCAAAGATAGGGATCATCCCACACATAGAATCTAGCTTCGCTTTTCATCTTATCCTTTTGAGCCTTGGAAAAATTAAGGGGGAACTCGCCTATGACAAGAAAGTTCACTAAATTTGCGTACCAGGGTTTGAAGGTTTTTAGAGCGAGGAGTGTAGCTTCAAGATCAACGTTAATGTAAGTCTCTGCGAGCCAACGGCGATCGCCACCAATGCATGGCGATCGCGGTCGCGGTCTAGAATCGAGGGTAGCTTCTGTGGAAGCATGGCGATCGCCAATGATTTGTGGCGATCGCGGTCGTGACTCAGTACTCCTGTAAACATTAGAATAATCATGGCGATCGCCACTAGATGGTAGCGATCGCGTCATGGCCACAGTAGCTACTCCGAACAGATTGTCATCGGGGAAATTTCCCTGAATTTGCTCCTGCATATCTGGCTTGTCATCTGCACTGAATAATCTACTCAAGTGATCAGCCACCAAATTTTCAGCACCTTTCTTGTCTCGAATTTCCACATCAAACTCACTCAGCAATAAGATCCATCGAATCAATGTTGGTTTGGCATCCTTCTTCGTCATAAGATAACGAAGTGTTGCATGGTCAGTATAAACAATTACCTTGGTACCAAGTAGATATTGTCTGAATTTCTCCAAGGCAAACACAATTGCTAGCATCTCCTTCTCAGTGGTGGAGTAGTTCCTTTGCGCTCCGTTCAAAGTCATAGAAGCATAATGAATTACATGAGAAGCTCTTGCTTCTTTTTGTCCAAGAACTGCTCCCACTGCATAGTCACTAGCATCACACATGATCTCAAAAGGTCGAGACCAATCTGGCGCCTGAATAATTGGTGCACTTGTCAAACGAGTTTTCAACTCATCAAACGCCTTCTTGCACTCGTCATTAAGCTCAAAATCAACCTCCTTTTTCAGCAGCTCACATAGTGGTGATGAGGTCTTTGAAAAGTCTTTAATAAACCTGCGATAGAAACCTGCATGGCCTAGAAAAGAGCGAACTTCCCGCACATTAGTAGGATAAGGCAAAGATTGAATTACATCAATCTTCGCCTTATCGACCTCAATACCCCTAGCTGACACAATATGCCCTAACACAATACCTTGCTCAACCATGAAGTGACACTTTTCAGAATTAAGAACCAAGTTAGTTTCTACACATCTTTTAAGCACTAGTGTCAAATGGTTTAAACATGCATCAAAACTGTCACCATGAACTGTGAAATCATCCATAAAAACTTCAATGAAATTTTCCACATACTCAGAAAAAATACTCACCATACACCTTTGGAACGTACCGGGTGCGTTACACAACCCAAATGGCATCCTGCGGTATGCAAAAGTACCAAAAGGGCATGTAAATGTCGTTTTCTCTTGATCCTCTGGGGCTATGGCAATCTGAAAATAACCCGAGTATCCATCCAAAAAGCAATAGAAAGGGCGACCAGCAAGTCGCTCAATCATTTGATCAATAAATGGTAAAGGAAAGTGATCCTTTCTAGTTACCGCATTCAGCTTACGGTAATCAATGCAAACTCACCAACCTGTTTGTAACCTGGTAGGAACCAACTCTCCTTGTTGATTCTCTACAACCTTAATACCACCCTTCTTGGGGACACATTGTGTAGGACTAACCCATTGACTGTCAGAGATAGGAAAAATCATACCTGCCTGCAGGAGTTTCAGCACCTCCTTCTTCACCACTTTAGTCATTGGTGGATTGAGCCGCCTCTGGGGTTGTCTAGATGGTTTGGGATCCCCTTCTAGGAAAATCCTATGCATACATGTCGAGGGATTAATCCCTTTGATGTCTGCAATGGTCCATCCCAAAGCTACCTTATGATCTTCAAGCACTGCCACTAATTTCTCCTCTTGCTCCTTGGAAAGATGGCTTGAAATAACAACCGGTAATGTTTTACCTTTTCCAAGAAAAGCATACTTCAAATGTTTGGGCAGCTCCTTCAATTCAACTTCTGGTGCCTGCACAATAGATGGTAGGAGCTTCTCGCTCGGTACTATTAGTTCTAAGGGGCCATTGCCCACATAAGTGTAGGGAGGCTTACCTTCAGCGTTCAATTGTGCCAAGACTACCTGCATGTTAGTGGATAGAGACATATATGCATGTGGATCCTCCACATCATTCTCAATGATCGATTTCAGCTCATCACAACAAGTCACATCAAACACATCTTGCACAATAGGCTCAATCACATCAATAGAACACAAAGAATGGTCATCAATGGGATGTTTCATAGCATCATAAATATTGTATTCAACCTTCTCCCCATCAAATTCCATTGTTAGTGTCCCACTATTCACATCAATCTTAGTTTGAGCAGTTTTCATGAAAGGCCTACCTAGCAAAATAGGTGCTGCATGCTTGTCATGCTCCATATCCAAAACAAAGAAATCAGCAGGAAAAATCAAGTCACCAACCATAACAAGAACATCTTCAACCACCCCTTTCGGGTACACATTAGATCTATCAGCAAGTTGAACAACAATTCTTGTTTCATGCAATGGTCCTAAACCTAGTGATTCATACAAAGAAAAAGGCAAAACATTGATTGATGCTCCTAAATCTAGCATAGCTTTTTCGAATTTAGTTTCACCAATCACACATGGAATGCTAAACATGCCTGGGTCACCACATTTCTTAGGCATACGTCTTTGGAACACAGCAGAAACTTGTTCACTAACTTTAACCTTTTGTATTCCCTTAAGTTTTTGATTTCTCTTAATTGTGCAAACTTCTTTCAAAAATTTTGCAAATCTAGGAATACTCTTGACAAGTTTAAGTAAAGGGATGTTTACCTCGCACCTACTGAAGGTTTCGAAAATTTCTTTATCGTTCTCTGGCCTTCGAGTGTCCTTCAATGCCTCGGGAAAGGGAGCCAGAGGCTTCTGTGAGAATAGAGGAGGAAAGTTGGGGCGAACATAATTGTCAACTGGCTCAGATGACTCATGGCGATCGCCATCAATGTACGGCGATCGCGGTCGCGACCCTTCAGCTTCTGTTGAAATATGGCGATCGCCAATTATTGGTGGCGATCGCGGTTCCTTCTCGGCCAGATTCTGCTTGCTCTCTGTAGTGTTACCGCGATCGCCACCAATGTTTGGCGATCGCGGTCGGTCTTCTGGAGTTTCTGTCTCAGGATGTTGCTTCTGTTTGCCCTTTTCAGCATTAGATTCATCAACCAATATTTTTCCACTTCTCAATGTCACAGACTGACACTTTCTCGCGGGTTTACTGCCGTTTGAGATGGTAGCTTTCCTGAATCTCTAGCTTCTAAGTTGCTCACAGCTTGAGCAATCTGCCTTATTTGTTTCTCAAGATTCTGAATACTCGACTCCGTTTTAGCATTTTGTTGCATCACAGATTGAGCTAAGGACTTAATCATTTCTTCAGCAGTCAGAGAGTTTTGAGGTCTAGGCTGATTTTGGTGATTTTGCAATACTTGAGGGTTTTGAACATTATTCTGATTATCCCACCTCAAGTTAGGATGATTCCTTGTACCTGGATTATAATGATTAGCATAAGGATCAAATATACGCCTAGGTTGCCATCCTCCTGCAGCATTTACCTCAGCACTCGGTTCTTGGAGTTGTGGGCACTCGTCAGTAAGATGCCCTGTGAGTGTGCATACCCCACAAGCTCTCACGTGTTGTCGACCACCACTTTGCAGCATAAAAGACTTCATCATATCTTTCAGTTCATTCATATCACTTTGAATTTTAGCGGGATCAAGTGAACTTACTGACTGTGTTCTTTGCCTGCTACCAAACTGCCTTGAGCTTTCAGCTAATTCCTCAAACATTTCAGTAGCCTGAGGTATAGTTAATCTCAAAAAGTTACCTCCACATGATGCATTCACCATACGACGGTCCTCATCAATCAGGCCACTAAACAAATACATGAGAAGATCCTGATCAGTGTAGCTGTGGAAAGGACAACTTGAGCACAACTTCTTGAATCTCTCATAATATTCATAGAGACTTTCAGTTGCGTGTTGTTGGAGATTTGTAATGTCCTTTTTCAGGCTGCTCAGTTTAGTTGCTGGAAAGTACTTCTCCAAGAAAACCTTTTTCATCTTGGCCCAAGTATCAATACTCCCAGGGGCTTGATAGTAAAGCCAATCATTAGCAGCGTCTTTCAGAGTGAATCCGAAAGCTCTTAACATTACCTGTTCCTCAGTGACACCCCTCGGCTTCATGCTAGAACATATGGCATGAAACTGAGCCAAAAGTTTGTTCGGATCCTCACCTGTTAAGCCATGAAAGTGTGGAAGTTCATGAATCAATCTAGCTTTTAGCTCAAAATTCACACCCTCAGCTATCTCAGGAAACCTCACTGCCAGAGGTTGTTCATCTAAGTTCGGGGCAGTGAGCTGCCTCATAGTAGGCAGTGGCGGTCCGTTTCGATCACCCATTTCGCTACTTTGGTTCAAAGCTGCTCTTCGGTTCCTGTGGAACGTCCTCTCAATCTCTGAATCAAAAGCAACAAGAGATGAGTTAGTAGCACGGGTCTGAACCATAAAGGTTCACACCAAACAGTTGATAAGTCACAATTAGCACAGAATTGGAATAATTCAATTCCCCGGCAACGGCGCCAAATTTGATGAGGCTAAAGTCGTAGTGCCAAATCAAAGAAAACCCTAAACACTAACTAGAGTATAGCAAGTAAGTAGAGGTCGAACCCAAGGGAATCAAAACACCAAATCAATGTAGTCAAGTGAAATATCAACTAGTGAACAAGTAACAAGTAACCAGGGGGGGTTTTGATTGTATGGAACACAAAAGTAACAAGTATCAAGCAAAGAAGGTTTGGTTGTGAATATGATGAGAAGGGGTTTCACCTAGCAAGTATCCACACAACAGTCAATCAAGTTGATCATAGATTTATCTCAAGTTCTATTCAATCCTAGGGAATGTTCCTATTCCAATCTTTAATATATCAGCAGGCCAACCGGTCCTGATAATACTTACTATTCAACAATCAGGGAAACCTCTCAAGATTAGATGAAATAGCAGCAAAGGGCACAGGAATTATAAGGATGCATGTAATAACTTACAACCGTCAAGTATTAACATGCAATCAATTCTCTTTCATAAAAGCAATCAACTACCAGATCATGCAGATATGAATGCTACAATGACAAGGAATTCCACCGTATATTCCTAGTCTAGCAATAGAAAACTATCAATCAAACTAGGTGATCAAGCTAGCAAAACTAATAGAAATCAATAGATGAAGAACAAGAGAATTAATACAAACCCATAGGAAAAGAACAAGAGTTTAGAAATCTCACAACTTAATAACTGAAGGTTTCAACCGCTAAGTAAAACAATGGAGATTAGTTCCTGCTCATGGTTGCAGAACTAAATTGTCTGATGGAAAAGATGATAGAAAAGATGATCGAAAGAAAGAAACTAGGGTCCTTAAATAGAGAACTAACCCCAAAATATATGGTAAACGAAAGATCCTAAACGAAATAAAATAAGGTAAAAGAAATAAAATAAAATAAGGAAAATAAGGAAAGCCCGGAATATCTTCGGCCTTGTTGTGGCGATCGCCATGGATGACTGGCGATCGCGGTCTTCATGTAAAACTTTGCCTCGTCTCTGTCGCCCCATGGCAATCGCCATAGAGTCATGGCGATCGCCATGCTCTCTCGAACTCCTGAAATGCTCCTGTTGTAGAATGGCGATCGCCATAGTGATGGTGGCGATCGCCGCTGCTCCGCAGGATGTCTTTGTCTTCATGTCTTCAATCCTTTTCTTCTTCGGTTCTGGTCTTCATTTCTTCACTTCTTCATAAACAACTCAGAATATAACAATAGCTCCAAATACTTGTGATAACACTCCTAAACTAATGTAATAACCCCTAGTTACGCCATACAAAGTGTAGCGTATCATATTTCATGAAGACATATTCCCATTTTCCACCACAAAAACTTCCTCCCCAAACTCACCTACACAAACGGACTTACCCTTCCTACCATCTCTACTTGGGCCTGGTCCACAACCCAACTCTCCTCCACAGCCCACCTCCCCGTCTACCATATCTGCCCCACTTAACCAAGTTTCCCCTCTCCCACAAAGTGAGCCCACTTAATCAAATCCATCTGAAACCACACCTCCCACATCCGAACCCATTTCGCCTGGCCCGCCCACTCACACCACTCATCCAATGCGCACTCGGGCCTAATCACAAATTCACAAGCCCTTAATCCGAACGGATGGGACCATTCCTTGGCCCTCCAATCCCGAGTGTGACCATACATCCGTTGTCCTGGATGAACCCACCTCATACACCGTGGCCTCAAAATTTCCCGAGTGGCGCGCCGCCATGGCGGCGGAATATCAAGCCTTAATGTCCACCAACACTTGGAGCCTCGTTCCCGCCTCCGCCTCTTCCAATCCACTTGGGTTCAAATGGGTGTTCAAGACCAAGAGGCATGCCAATGGCACAATTGAACGACGGAAAGCTCGTCTAGTTGCAAAAGGGTACAATCAAGTTCATGGACTTGACTACAATGAAACCTTTAGCCCCGTCGTCAAACCATCCACCATTCGTCTTCTCCTCTCCTTGGCGGCAATGCGGCAATGGTCGGTCCGGCAACTCGACATCCAAAACGCCTTTCTTCACGGGACTCTTCAAGAGGATGTCTTTGTCGTCCAACCTCCAGGTTTTGTTAACTCTTCCCTACCTTCTCACATTTGTAAGCTCCACAAATCACTATATGGCCTTAAACAAGCACCCCGAGCTTGGTTTGCTCGTCTTTCTGATGCCCTTATTCACATGGGATTTACCCCGTCCATAGCCGACTCCTCCCTCTTTATTCATCGCCATGGATCCATCTCTGTCTTTATATTGGTATATGTTGATGATTTATTGGTTATTTCCTCTACTCCACATGCCTCTGAGTGTTTTGTGCAGGCTCTTACGAAGCAATTTCCAGTGAAAGATTTAGGTCCGCTCCACTTTTTCTTGGGGATCGAAGTCAAGCGGGATGCAATCGACTTCTCTCTCTGTCAAACCAAATATATACAAGAGCTTGTTCTTCGCGCCAACATGGCTCAATCCAAAGCAGTACGTTCTCCAATGGCTGCTTCCTTCACTGACAACCCCGACGAGGTTACTCCTCCCTTTCCGGATGCGACTCTTTATCGCAGCTTGGTTGGTGGTCTGCAGTATCTTGCATTCACAAGACCCGATATCTCCTTTGCTATCAACCGTGTTTGTCAGAAAATGCACGCCCCGGACGAAAAACATTGGCAAGCCGTCAAACGCATACTCCACTATCTCAACGCCACTGCCGATATGCAATTTCACTAGTCCTCTGCCCCAGATCATCATTTATCAATCTTTTCGGATGCAGATTGGGGGGGAGAGAAACCCGGACGACGATCCACCAGTGGTTACTGCGTTTTCCATGGAGCAAATCTCATATCTTGGTCGTCGAAAAAGCAATCAACAGTCTCACGATCGACCACCGAGTCCGAATATCGGGCAGTTGCCAATGCTTTATGTGAGGCAATATGGCTGCAGTCAATTCTAGTTGAAATTGGTATTGCTCTTCCCTCTGCTCCTACGCTGTGGTGCGACAATCTTGGAGCTACATTCTTGGCCGGAAACCCCGTCCTTCATCATCGGATTAACACCTCAGCATGGACTACCATTTCGTACGTGAACGGGTGCAGAACAAATCGCTCCAAGTGGCTTTCATCACCTCCAAAGAGCAAACCGCAGATATTCTCACAAAACCACTTGCCTCCATTCCCTTCATGCATCTTCGCACCAAACTTGGTTTACACGCGTTTGGTTCGAGGGGGATAGTGACACATAGGATGATAGTGCCACATAGACATTGTAGCTAGTCATTCTGGAATGTTCTCTATATTGGACATATGTCCCTAGGTGAGCCAATGGCTCATGCTATATATATGTAAAGCCTACAGGTTGTTGAAATCAATGCAGATTCTCCCACCATCTCAGTAATGGGCATTTCATTTCAAGACGGATTCTTTATTTAAAATTATTCTTTCACTACTGAACTCTCTTTTAAATTTTCAATTATTGTTCACTCTCTTAAATTAATCGCCGTACACAATGAAAGTGTTAGTTATGATGTCCATTCCAACCTATACAATATTTGTTTTCAAGTATTAGAATCATTTATACTGTAAGAATTTCTTAGATATATAGAGTGAGATTATATATTAAAATGGGCAGAGGGTGATTTGGATGTTAAAGTCCGATCCCACCATGATCACATGCAGTACCTTCAACCAAATACACAATAATGGCTCCCCCCGAAAAAAAGAATCACATTTAATTTGAAATGTTTTTGTCTTGCTTACTTGTGATGTAGCTAACTTAGCTACCTTTGAACTAGAGTGTTCACCACATACATGTTCGTTTTTAAAGTACGTGCACGCTGCATGTTCTTGTCAATAATTGTATTATCGATCCCCTTTCAAAACTTATCCCCGACCGATCCTTGCTTCGATCAAGTGTTCTATATATATATACATACATGCATACAGTTTTATTTAATAATGTACATACATAAGTGACTCCGGGTAATAAGTACTAATGCTGTTTCCACTTTGAGGGAATGATTATAGACGTAGAAGCGGGTGGTGGGATATGTAGCGATGGTCCTGAAATAATTGCAAGCACTGAATTAATTAGGATCGATATTCAATCATAAAAAGACAAGTTGAAAAGACAAATATTAAGGTTTCGTCAAAGGGGGTTAGAATTTTATGATTGCTCTTTCATTTTCAAATTCCAAAACAATTCTTTAAAAAAAAAAAAAACAGGATTATGTTTATCTTTAGTCTTACAACTCTTGCCCGTATATATACAAGCCCTCCTATTTGACACATAGCTAAATTGCTATTTAGCATATATTTGGATCCATCACGGATCACTATAAAAGGTCTATAATGGACCAAATAAATCACTTAATTTGTTATGGGTTAAACAGCAGGTTTGTGAGAACCAAATAAACCATAATGTTGAATCGATTAGCGTATAAAAACTCAAGTAACAAAAACTATTGTTCCTTGATAAGTAGATAATGCAGAAAGAAAAACAATAATGTAAACCAAACCTAAACACGATGATATATAGTGGAAACACCTCAAGTACCAAAAAGTCCTCGAGGCGAAAAACCACTCCTCTTTGGTTTTCACTAGAGAGAGTTTGAACGAGTCTATTTGTTGTATTGATATCTTGATTACAATAGAACTTGGATCACTCACCTAGACGTCCTAGGTAGATCTCGGATCACTCTTCTCACTTGAATCTCAATCTCACACACGTAGAACAACTCTAAACCGAGTATTAGGTTTTCGATCTTCAAAGTCTTACTAAGCTATGCAATTCTCATGCAATATATAGCACACTAAATAGCTCAAACCTAACTACCAATCTAGTCGTTCTAATATTACCATAAATCTCACAATATCTTTCTAAAAGGAAATCGCTTCCTAATATTTCATTCACAAGGAAATCTCTTCCAAAGAAATATTTCCTTCTGTGTGACATTCCAACTTGTTCTCCAAATAGTCACCTTGGGCCTTACACTTCGGCGCGCCGCCTTGAACAAATAAGGAAACAATAGCGTATAAGGAAATATGCCTTGCGCGTAATATTTCCTTATTCCTTTGGCGCTTCTTCACACGCGTGTCCAATGCCCATCCTTGTCGAGTTGCCACTTTCCTTATTTGTCGAGATCTTCTTTTCCTTCTTTGACAAGATCTTCTTTCCTTCTTTGAAATAAAACTCTTCCATAATTCTTCAAGTCCATTCTCCAAGATATCTTCGACCAATAATCTTCTTCGGATGAACTTATTCTTCACATCTGTCTTCCATTCGTCGTAACCATACGCCTCATGGATTCCAGCAAGACTTCCTTCGTACCTGCTTGTACTTCCTTTCTTCCTGTCCACACACAAGTAGACTTCCTTCGTTCCAGTCTACATACAAGTAGACTTCATTCGTTCCTGCACACACTAGTAACAATACATGCGCACTCAAGTAAACCGTTAGTGGATGTTTGTCATTTAATCAAAACCTCATCATATCTCAACAATTTCCCCCTTTTTGATGATGACAAACATCCTTAACAATAAGAGTATAAACCTGAGACATATATACTAGCTAAGGAACAAAGACTAACAAAGCACTAAAAATGCCCCCTCAGAAAAACAACGAACTACAACTAAGTCATGAATTCCCCCTCAAGTCCTGCTATCCTCTAATTTCCCCCTTTTGGCATCATCAAAAAGAGTGAAATCAAGTCAACTTGCAACCTTAAGAGCTCATAAATCAGAACAAGAACATAATTCTATTAAAATTTAACTGAGGGTCACGCCCTCCTTACATCAGACCACCATACAAACAAAACACGATAAACATGCAACCATAAATGACAGGAAGCATGAACAAAGTAAAATAAAAAGCAAGAGAAGATAGTAGATAAGGCTGGGGAACAAAAAGTGGGGGTCAGATGTGCCAGGGAAAGATAGGATCACTCTGTGTCGTCTTGAGGAGTTGACTGAGGCCGAAGACTTCCTAGGGCAGTCTCTATCCTCTCAAATTTGAGTCTTACAAGACTCATCTCCTTCTCAAAAGTCCCTATCAGCCGATGTTGTTGATCAGAGAGACTAGCAACAACACGGCTCAATTTCCCTATGGCAGCTTGCGATTCATAGACCATAGTAGGCGCTTCATTTTGTTCCCCATCAGGGCTCTCAAACGAAATTTCCTCAGCTTCCTCCATCTGAGCGTCTTGAGCCCGTATCCAGCTTCCATTCCTGTCTTGCTTGAACTTCATTTTCCTCATATTACTCTCATCCAGATGCCTGTAGAACACTCCCTCACCTTCCTTGGAGTACACCATTAAACTCTGAAGAATCTTCTTGACGAGGCTCGGATAAGGGAGAGCATGGGTTTCACTGTTGCTGGCGTGTTCCATGTGGAGTAAGACGATCTTTACAAGATTTACCTTTTCTTTACTGAGCAGCTTATCCATGAGCATGAAGTCCTGGATTAGAATTGTGTTCCTTTTCTGTTCCCTTGGAGTGATGTTGCTGATTAGAATGGAGTGAAGAAGGCGATGGACCACCCCCATTGAATTCGTCTTCACATCGGCATTGGGTGGGTTGTCGTCTTCACTGATCTTCTTCTTCAAATCCATTGGCTGAACGCCTTGAGGCCATTGACCCTTGGAGTGGCTGCAGAAGCCCTAATGAGGAACGCCCAAAATGAAGGTAAGTTCAATGCTAGAGACAGAACATTTCTGCCCCTTAGCAGTAAACTTCCCTGTGAGGGCATGAGGTCTTTCCTCAAGCGAGAAGCTTCCATAGAATTCTCTGAACAGCTCCATGTTGACACTCTCTCCTTCCTCGAACAGATGGCCCCACTTTTGAGCCTTGAGGAGCTCAGACACCCTTTCCAGCCCATTCTCCTTCATGAACACCTCTTCTAAGATCAATTCCCTCACAATCTACCTTCCAGATACGTCCTTTACCAAGGGACTCTCCTTCTTCACAGTGGCTCCCTTCCCCTTTCTAGCACTCTGGGCCCGGGCAACCCTTCCTTTCTTCGGCTTGGGCGATTTGGGCTCGGGAATTTCTTCGATCGTCTCCTCCGAGGACATTTGAACCGCTTCCTTGGCGATCTGGGAACGGGTCTTTCTCTTCCCGATGGCGCTTGAGCTCTTGTCACCTTTCTTTCCCCCTTGCGAGGACAGGGTGGCGACCTCGGCTTCGAGTTCTTTCTCGAAGTCGACTAGAGTATCGTCCTGCCTTGGCAACGTCTCAGAGACGTCGCCGGCAGGCCGAGACTCATCATTGTCAACCTCTAAGTGCTCAGGGAAGGGCAATTTAAAGGGGAGAGGGGAGGTTTGGGGTTCTGGGTTGGTGAATTTGGAATTCTTGGGCTCTTTGTAGACCACCATGGCAGACATGGGGTCTATGATTGGGGCTTGAAAGATGGTGGGAGAGGGGTTAGGGATGAGGGGTTCCTGGGACATATACCCAGCGGCGGTCAGCTTTTGAAGGAGGGTTTCTAGGGTTTCGTCATTAGCGATGACGAAGGTTGGTTTTTGGGAGGAGTTTGAGTTGGAGGCCATTGTTGAGAGACTTGGGAATTCTTTGAGGAGCAGGGAAGTATGAGAGATTTCGAGAGATTTTGAGAGCGTGAGGTGAGAGATTTGGGTTTGTGGGTTTTATAAGGGAATAGGATTTTCTTGGTTCAGGGAATCGCCCTTTGAACTCGCCAACATTAACCCCAAAAGGAGCCGTATGAGAATTCCTTCCTTGTTCATACGCCAAAATCATCACAGAAATTACACACTTTCCAAACATCTTTTACCACCTTTCCTTTTCTCAACGCCATAATAATTACCTGCTGCCTTTTAATTTTCGCACGTTAATTCAGACCTCGAGCCACTACATGCTGCAGACACGCATCCCAGACACGTTGCACCTCTGTCTCCACCCAATCGGACTCCTCACGTGACAAAGATCAATCCTTTTCTTTCCAAGGCAATCCAAAAAGATCGTAGTGTATGATATGGGGGGTATCGTTACCAGAGATGGTACAAGAGAATATCATACGAAATAGTAATAATATGGATAATTAAAAAAAATCATGATGAGAGATTCCAGATGTGATGACATAAGATTGGCTCATAGGAATATACAATCATGATTTAGGCTTAAGGGACGGCTGTAGAGTACCTCTATCCTTTGGGCTTATAATGAGGGATCAAATCATCAAGAGGACTCTTTTGGGCTGAAAATAAGACCTTGTTCATGCAAAATGAAGTTTCAGAGAAGCATGCAATCATGTAAGTGATCATAGAGAGGAACGACATAATTTAGGCATTACACAAAGTCAATCTTACATAGAAATTAAGAGTTGTAGAGCTCTATGAGATTTAGGAGCAAGAGACAAGAAATCATTCAAGTTTCAGCCAATCATTGAAGGATTTCAAGGGATATAAGGAGCATAGAGAGAAGAAAACATACCTTAGTGAGTTCCTTCCTTTCTCGGTTGATCTTACTTAGTACTCTGGCTAGGGAAGACTGATTTGTCCAGTGAATATTGTCTTCATAGGGAAGTTTGCTTAGATAGAGAGAGAATGGCGTACTGTTTTGACCAAGGTTTGCAAACTTCTAATTTGGGGAACCTTCCGGTATGAGGTGTTGTGTTCCCTTCGAGGTAAGAGTTCCATAAAAAAAAAATTGATTGATAAAGAGGCTAAAACGAACAAAGTACAAAGCGGAAGCAAATAGAAAAACAAGATTAAAAGGAACCGTACCTGTGGGGGACCACAACTTCATTTAGAACATATATTTTCTTGATCACTTGATTCGTACTTGGGTCATCTTTGTATCTTCCCCCTTTGACACAGTTGAGTTACTCAACAAGTCAATGCCAAGGAGCGACGAATGAGTGAATGCCTTTGACCGGCTCTGTTGTATCCTTCCTTTAGTCCAGAGGTAGGGATCCCTCTAGATGATCTGGTGAAGTGGCATGGAGCTATCCTTTGTTCCCTGTAAGTTTACCCTGTCTATGTACCAAGGATAGTTGCGCTTCACCTGAGAGAAAGGGTTAGTTTTTCCTTACCCACGCAAGTTTTGGCTTGCTTGAGTTTTGTGGGATGGATCTATTGTTCGTAGTACCTTGGAGTTCAGATTGATTAACCTCAATCTTTACTTTTGGGGTACTTCTTGGTGATCCTCTTGATCCAATCCCACTTTGATCATTCACGCCCTTAGTCTTGGGAGTGTTTTTGGAATGATCTTTGGATCTCATCTTTGACTCAGATTGAGTCTCCGATGTATCATCTAATTTTCTCTCGTTCTGAGCTCGATAAGGAGCACGTATCTTTTCCTCAATTTGGATTCTGAGGGAACATTCATGCTTGTAGTGCGTAGTGTTACCACAGTGCCAACAAACACGATGTTGCTTGAGATTGGCGTAGTTGCTTTGTCCTGGCCAGATGGGAATGTTAGCTTTCCTGGACTCGAAGTCAATGTGTGCCAGCTCTGTGTTTTGAAATTGGCTCAACCAGATAGCATAAGCTTTTTTCCCATCAAACCATGTGTTTATCCTTTCGACGGATTTGTTTCCCCCTAAGGACTCCACCTTGGTGACACACCTTTTGCAAGGGTTTTCCAATGATGGTTCCTTGGGTGATTCCAAATTCTCGTTAGGTGACTCATGAGTTTTAGGGTTTTTATCTGAGCCATATCCAATCCCACTGCGGGGCACAAATCGACTTGAGTAATCGGTTTTTAGGCCATTTATGTAGGATCTAGCATGCTCATCTAGCCACAACTTTTTCTTGTGATCCTCATTTCCCTTGAGTACCACAAGATCATTGCACAGCTTCTCATTCTCATGAGAGAGAGAAAGCTTTGTATTTTCGAGCTCAGAAACCTTACTCTCAAGGGATATGATCTTGTTTTTGAGCCCGGGACATTTTTCGCAAGAGCTAGGTGAAGAAGAGGAGAGGCTTTCTAGCATGGTAACCTTTTCAGACAAAAGTCTTGTTTCATTTACCAGTCTTGAGAGTTCCTCCTCTCTTTCATCTAATTTCTCTTGTATATCCCCGTTCTCTTCTCCAAGTCTTCTAACAATATGAATTAATTGAGTACTAGACATGCTCTGTAATTTAGTGATGATGGAAGAAAGACTTACCTCGGCTTCAGGTGTGCTATCTTCGGCTTCCATGAGGCACACTTCCTTCTCACTCTTCTGGTCTTCTTGATCTGAGTCTGAATCCTCCCAGGTTGCCATCATTGCTCCCTTTCCTTCTGGAACGGGTGGTTATCCCGCTCTTCTTTTGTAGCAATTTCTGGCAAAGTGACCAGTCTTCTGACAGTGATAGCATACGACTTCCTTCATTTATTTTGTTCCGTCGGAGGGACGGGAGTCACTCCTTCCCCCTCTCCAAGCTTTACGAAAGGCACTTGTGATCAAGGCTACAGTTTCATCCTCTTCAGCCTCAATGTCTTCCATCTGGGATAGATCAAATGCTTTTTCAACTTTCAGGGCAATGGATTGACTCTTGTCAACCTCCTTTTTTCCTTGGAGTTTTCTTTCGAGAATCCCTGAATGACTTTTGAGGCGGCAGACTAGATCTTCTAGGGATATATCTTTGATGTCGCTTTGTGCTTGTAGAGCATTGATGAATCCATCCCACTTGGAGTTTAGTGCTTGCATAAATTGATGCGTAACTTTCCATTGGGGGATGTCTTCACCGAGAAACTCTATTTGGATGACATATCCTTCGAATCTGGCATGAAAATCTTCCAAAGATTCATTCTTTTCTTGGAGAGCCTTCTCATAGTCCTTTTGTGCCGCTAACAGGCGATTTCTCTTCACATCGCTACTTCCTGAGTAGGTTCTGCTAAGTGCATCCCATATTTCTTTTGCAATTTTGTATTTTAATACTTTTATGAGATCACTTGAACTTAGAGCCATGTGAAGGATCTTCTTGGCCCTAGCATTCTTCTCCAAGACTTTGTAATCTGCATCATCGTAGTCGATTCTCTTCTTTTCTTTGGTCTTGTCTTCCCCGGCAAGGTCCAGAATAGCTATATCTCTGAATCTAATGACCTTCCGTAGTTGGGCATCAAGGGATTGAGTATGAGATTCAAACTGGATTGCCCACCAGTCATACTCTCTCGGCTTCAACATTGGGGGTTTCCAGAATGAGTCGTTGATTGCATTGTTGGATGACATCTTTTCCTGCAAAGCTAATTGAAACAATCTAGAGACCAGACTCTAATACCAATTGTTGGATCGATTAGCGTATAAAAACTCAAGGAACAAAAGCTATTGTTCCTTGATAAGTAGATAATGCAGAAAGACAAACAATAATGTAAACCAAACCTGGACACGATGATATATAGTGGAAACACCCCAAGTACCAAAAAGTCCTCGAGGCGAAAAACCACTCCTCTCTAGCTTTCACTAGAGAGAGTTTGAACGAGTCTACTTGTTGTATTGATATCTTCATTACAATAGAACTTGGATCACTCACCTAGACGTCCTAGCTAGATCTCGGATCACTCTTCTCACTTGAATCTCAATCTCACACACATAGAACAACTCTAAACCGAGTATTAGATTTTCGCTCTTCAAAGTCTAACTAAGCTATGCAATTCTCATGCAATATATAGCACACTAAATAGCTCAAACCTAACTACCAATCTAGCCGTTCTAATATTACCATAAATCTCACAATATCTTTCTAAAAGGAAATCGCTTCCTAATATTTCATTCACAAGGAAATCTCTTCCTAAGAAATATTTCCTTCCGTGTGACATTCCAACTTGTTCTCCAAGTATTCACCTTGGACCTTACACTTCGGCGCGCCACCTTGAACAAATAAGGAAACAATAGCGTATAAGGAAATATTCCTTGCGCGTAATATTTCCTTATTCCTTTGGCGCTTCTTCACACGCGCGTCCAATGCCCATCCTTGCCGAGTTGCCACTTTCCTTATTTGTCGAGATCTTCTTTTCCTTCTTTGACAAGATCTTCTTTCCTTCTTTGAAATGCAACTCTTCCATAATTCTTCAAGTCCATTCTCCAAGATATCTTCGACCAATAATCTTCTTCGGATGAACTTATTCTTCACAGCTGTCTTCCATTCGTCGTAACCTTACGCCTCATGGATTCCAACAAGACTTCCTTCGTACCTTCTTGTACTTTCTTTGTTCCTGTCCACACACAAGTAGACTTCCTTCGTTCCTGCACACACTAGTAACAATACCTACGCACTCAAGTAAACCATTAGTGGATGTTTGTCATTTAATCAAAACCTCATCATATCTCAACACATAAGATTAGTTATGGATCAAAACAAGAGGTCCGTCACGGACCAAAACGGACCTACCTTTTTAGTCTTTTTTTACCTAATCTTGTAGAGATTTTCAATACAAGCTCGTGGTTATAAAATCTCTCCAAAACGGACATCGTTTGCCTTTCCAAAAATTCTAAAAATCAAAACATTCACTTGCGTTTAAGACTAAATATTATAAACTTATTATTTATATTACAACCAAAAACACAAACTTATAACTTATATATTATAATTATACATTAATATAAAAAATTATTACTTGATGTAGTTATCCATTATGTTTAAATATTAAGAACTTAACGAATGTGGGTATTTTGATTTGGGGTCAGAGGGTAAACGATATCCGTTTTGGAAAAATTATATATGCACGGACTCGTATTGAAATTCTCTATTAAAGTATGAATTTTTTTTAGAAAAAAGTAGGTTCGTCTCGCATCAAAAGTAGATCCGTGACGAACGTCATGTTTTGGTTTATAACGGATTTAATGGTATGCTTGGTCCATGATGGACCTTCTGTATTGGTCCTGAAGGATATATATCTGCCTTAAATAACCATTTTGTTATGTGACTAATAGAAAATTTATATATATATATATATATATATATATGCATGTACAATCTGAGTCTTTACTAAAATATTCAAAGATAGTGATAGTAAAACAAGTACGCACGTACATACCTACTAGCCTGGTTATAACTGGTTAGGCTCTGAATGAATCTGAGCATATATTCAAAGCAGAAACCAAATGATGATACACACTAACACTCAGCTGAGTAAGCTGTTCATACATATAGAAAACAACGTACTGAGCCAAATTAAGATCGAGGGGATCAAGTTAAGATTTTCAAAAGTTGGTGTGTCTTTATGTATTTGTACGTTATTATACAGTAGGAGATTTTATTGGCTTTTGTTTATAAGTTGCAGTGTATAAGACACAACTTACAGGCTGGGAAAGATTAACTTAGCTAGGTATACTCAATACATGTTACATATATGTGTATATATAGTCATGTTGAGTAATCATGTTTTAGCTTTATGTGGTTCGAATGTCCTGCATGTCGGTACCCGAAATGTGACCAATCGAGGTCCACTCACATGTTCTACTTTCAACTTTTTTTCCCCTATGAAACAATATCATATATAGCCAATTAAGCTTTTCTTGATAAGGATTTTCCTTCTTAAAAATTAAATTAAATAAGGATTATCATGGAAAAAATCCTACTAAATGACTGTTATAATACATTTTGTTATAAACCAAGATTTTTTTTTGGACACATATTAGATAAACTATCTTAAAAAACAACAGCTCATGAGTTCAATTTGGTTCGTAGCTTAGTGTGGCTTAATGTTTTGATCTCCTTTTAAAAGTTAACATCCAGGTTTGTAATTCTTATAAAAATTAGATTGTTATTTAAATCTTCCTTTTTAAATAAAGATAAAGGATTAAGAAAGTAAGTGTATTGGGGTGAGAGTAGTTCTAAGATTAATGACCTTACGGGAGATTCCTGCATATTGATGTTGAGATAACACTTCTAAGGTCTCAGACATTAAACCTGGTATCAAAGCAGATTCGAGGTTATGAGTGTGCTTGGACCCAGTGGCGGTGGCTCGACCCATATGATGGTGTTTGAGACTTGGCGAGCTTTGACGAGGTCGTTAATGGTTTAAGTGAGAGTGATTATAACACTCAATATTTGTAATTCTTTAAACGGATTGGATTGCTACTCATATGAAAAAACTCTTCCTTTTATTGATTCAAGTGACGGAAAAAAACTAAAAAGTTAAGTGTGTTGGGATAAGTATAGTTATGAAATAGTTGACCTCGTGTGAAATACGTTATCACGTTAACGAAATAGCTCGATGATGAGTGATCTCATGTGAAATTCGGGCATTGACATGAAAATAACGCTCGAAACGTCAACGCCTCATTTCAAAATTTAGTTTTTCTTATTCAGAGTTTTAGTAGATCGAAGCAAAATGATGTTATGGATTTATAATAAACAGTAAATAATTGATTCAGAACAATAATTTATGGAGTATTGCACACGGAGTATAATGTATTGTGTATGTATTAATTGAGTCTTTTCTCTATTTTCATGTAATAAAGCTATTAAGTTTTGTTAGCAATTGAATCAACAATGAATGTGATGTGTGTCATTCTTGTTGGATTATACTGTAGTAGGCAATTGTTTGGTAAACAAAATAAATTAAAATACTAAACACATGCATTTCCTGGATGGTCAACCTTAATCTTAGCTAAATAATTGTTTAAAGTAGTTATAATTAATGATTGATTTAGAGAGCCTAACGTAATAACAAAAAACCTATATAAACACAATCCAGTTGAATTATGGTGAGAAAGAGATTCTATTATTAAATCATAAGATTTCATGGATCAACTTCATTAATTATAGTTGAAACAATTTCACAATTAGATTTGTAATGTAACAAGTTGGGCAATCTAGTAAATTAGTGTCATCCATGGCCCTACCGTACACATGCTTCGTCTACCCCTAGCCTCTAAATAAATGAACTTATATATATATATAGATATACATCTCTCTCCTTGCCTATAAGTAACACAAAGTTAATAAAGAGATCGAGTTTGTGGTTGCTGAATTATGGGAAAACAAGATGAGAATCCAAAAGAGCTCCAACTCCTACCATTGTCGTCGGCCAGCTGGCTCGTCCCTAGTCCAGTAGTCCTAAGACCTTCAGTTCCTCCTCCTGACGTGGACCTCCAGCTGTCAATCACACCTGGACAAACTCAGCCACCTATGCCGCCACCTGGACAAACTCAGCGCCAGGTGGAGGCTGTGATGTGGCGAGCAAGAGAGCAGATAAGGATGGCGGAGATGGAGAAGGCGTATGCGGAGAGGGTTAGAGAGCTGACTAGGAGAGAGATGGACCTGGCTCAGGCTGAGCTGGCACGCGCCCGTTACGTTTGGGAACGAGCGCGTGATGACGTGGCTAGGGCTGATCTCCTTAGGCAGAATGCCTCTTCTGCTTCCCCCATGGAGATCACTTGCCACTCTTGTCGCCATACATTTCGTCCTTAATTTTTATTAGTGCCAAACAAAACAAAAACAAATCAATACAGTTGTAGCTAGAGATTGTAATGGGTTATAAGTAAACCGTGATATGATGAGTATGTTGATGAGGAAGGAGGAGGGGACAAGCTTGGCTCAAGGACTTGTCAAGGTAAAGTTTTCAGAAATGGACACATGAAACAATCTTTTCTGTTTTCTTTCATCTCTTATTTGTTTGTTGGAATTAAACGGTGGAATTATTGTACTATTCTTTTAGATTATGTCTATCTATTAGTGCCAAATAATAAGGGCGTTTAACCCCGCACCCATTTTTTTATAACTGGCACCCGTCTTGGACGCATTTCGGGTGCGTCCAATTTTTTTTTTTTGAACCGGGTCATTCTTGGGCGCATCCTGGCTGCGCCCAAGTTAAAAAATCCGGTTTAAGTTGGACGCATCCTGGATGCGCCCAAAACTGAACCGGGTTTTTTTTGGACGCATCCAGGATGCGCCCAAGGCGGGTGCCAGTTATAAAAAAGTGGGTGCGGAGTTTTTCGCCGAATAATAATGGACATGTTGGAGGTTTAGTTATCAAATATTAGAATCAACTCATAATATTCAACTTTTGTTGAATAATCTCATTTAAAATTAGGAATGCAAACCTAGCTTGATTTTCTCTATCGTTGACTACTGTAATTGTTTCTGCTACGTAGAATTGTTGACTACTATAATATAAACATACGCCCTCCGTCCTCAATGTTCTTCCCATTGTAATTTTTGAAACTATTCACTTTACAAGAGAATCTTCGATATATCGTCTAATATATAAGAAAAAACATAGTAATATGAGATCTTGTTTGATTCGTCTCATCGAGAACTTTAACAATATCAAAATTTTATAATTTTTATTGTACTATTCTTTTAGATTATGTCTATCTATTAGTGCCAAATAATAATGGACATGTTGGAGGTTTAGTTATCAAATATTAGAATCAACTCATAATATTCAACTTTTGTTGAATAATCTCATTTAAAATTAGGAATGCAAACCTAGCTTGATTTTCCCTATCGTTGACTACTGTAATTGTTTCTGCTACGTAGAATTGTTGACTACTATAATATAAACATACTCCCTCCTCCCCAATGTTCTTCCCATTGTTATTTTTGACACTATTTCCTTTACAAGAGAATCTTCGATATATCGTCTAATATATAAGAAAAAACATAGTAATATGAGATCTTGTTTGATTCGTCTCATCGAGAACTTTAACAATATCAAAATTTTATAATTTTTATTAACATATATTTGGAGATATTAACATTACAAAACGTGTCTCGACAAATGTGTCAAAAATAAATGGGAAGAACATTAAGGGACGGAGGAGGAGCAGAATACATATCTGCTTAAGAAGTCAATTATCATAGAAAGGTTAATATAATATCCACTGATCCCAATTTTGCTTTGTTCTTAAAAAATAGGGCACGCTTACACTCTGACAGGGACAAAGATTCTCTCGTGGTTTGTAATTAATACTCCCTCCGTCCCATTATATAAGTCTCATTTCATTTTTCGACACTATTTACAATCCGAGAGAATCTTCTCGATTTCTTCCAATTTACAAGCGAAAACATATTCATGTGGGGTCTTGTTTGATTCGTCTTATAAAGTACTATAACAATTTCAAATTTTTATATTTTTTACTAATACGTAACTAGAGATATTGACAAAATAAAACGCGCATCGGCATACGTGCGGGGATGAAATGAGGCTTATATAGTGGGACAGAGGGAGTACTTCATTTGCTTTTTCGACACTATTCACAAACCGAGAGAATCTTCTCGTTTTCTTCCAATATATAGAAATAAATATAGGCATATGAGATCTCGTTTGATTCGTCTCAATGAGTACTTTGACAATATAAAAAAATTAAATTTTTTATCATCGTATATTTAAAGATATTAACGTTATAAAACGTGTCTCGACAAATGTGTCAAAAGCAAATGGAAAGATCAATAAGGGACGGAGGGAGTACTCGCTTCGCTCCTATCCCTAAATATAAGAGATATTAACTTTTTTAACATTATTTAAAGTCAAAGAGAAATCTTTCGATTTCTTAACATTGTATAAGGTAAAATATAATTATGAGTAGTCTTGTTTGATTTATGTTAATGAGTACTTTAACAATATCAAAAATTTACGATTTTTACTAACTTGTAACGAGAAATATTAACGATACAAAACGTCTCTCGGCAAATGTGTCTATTTAAAACAGGTAGACAAAAGGGGACATAGGAAGTATTTTCTTTCTCCAGCTATATAAGCCTTACTAGAATCGTCTACCGTGTTTCGCGCGTGATAATTACGGATTTTGTATGCGGTGTAGTTTGATTAGAACAAGAATATGGTCATGTACTAGACAGAGGGTCGCATATATTAAATATTTTTAATAATATAATTATATTTATAATAATATAATTATATTTATAATACTATGTAGTGTATGATTTATGGTTTATATTGTAGTAGTGAATAAAGACAAAAACATATTTATAAGTAATACAATTTATAGATAACTTATTAAATTTTTCTTATTTAATCTATTTTGTAAAACAAAATAGATATCAAAATTACCAATCACATGAGATTATAGATAAAAAAAAACGTATATATGAGATTTATCAAGTATATTAAATTATATGTGAATAATTTGTACAAAGTAGACACATTTTTTAGGTAAAAAATTATAAACTAATTAAGTTAATTTGTATAGATGAAAAAGGTCAAATGTATTGAATTATATTTGCATACTGTATACAAAGAAGATAAAAAATTTAGGTAAAAGATAATGAATTAATTTAATTGAGATTTTTTTTCCAAATTTCTTGGTTTTTTATTGAGCTTATTTTAGGTCATGATGACGTGTCAGATGACATTGCGAAAGAGGTGGCATAGTCCCGAGGCCGACACCAATTGACTTTACTTTCTCAAGGGATCAATTTTTAATTATATATAGATTTTATTTTTCAGCACTATTCATGATTTGAGAGAATCTTCTCGATTTCTTCTAATATATAAAGACAAGTATAATCACGTGGATTTTTTTTATAGTCTCAATGAGTACTTTAACGGTATAAATTTTTTATATTTTCACTAATATTTAATTAAAGATATTAAAAAACAAAACGCACCCGAACTAAAATAAGACTTATCATCTAATCTAATAAAAAGTTGAGCATTTATGCATTTTACAATAATGATTGGGAAATTTTTTATTTTTTTTTTAATGCATAAACATAAATTCAAAGTATTAGGTTTATTCCTTGCTATCTCCTTTTGACCTATTTATCGTAAAATTGATGTCTATTTTGTAAAGGTTCTCAATTTCTCGGCTTTCGTTGCCTTCTTCATCTTCCTCTAAGATTAATTTTTGTTAAAACATGGTTGTCGGGATCGAAAATACACTTTGGATGAGTGTAGGGGTAGGATTTAAATGGTAGGATCGGATTGTAAGATCATGCAAATTTGAAATATTAGGGAATCATAATGATAAAATATGACTACTATATGTCTTTTTAGTAAAACAATAATAATACAAAACTCACACTTTTGCTTACATAAAATCCGAATAAGTGTAATACATAATTAGCACGATTCAACGAGGTTTTTTTTTAAAGCTTACAGTTTTTCAAAATACTACTATAATTGAAATATAAAGGTTTATTTTATTATAATGTGATAACATAAACTCTATTTTTGTACTTCCTTAATGTCTACTTATATGATTAATATATACATAAATTAAAAATATTAAGATTTGTAACATATAATTAGTTTAAACTTAAATAATATAACATCTTGGTTTTTTATGTAGGATCGTAAAAATCATTTTTAGAATTGTTAGGATTGTATAAAGGATCACAATTATACACAAGATCCTACAAATTTTGTTTTGATCGATTGAGATCCTACCTTCACTAAGATCCCACCTAGGATCATGTATAATTCCTCCATTACGGGATCGTAAAATCGTTGAATCGTAAGATTTGGATAGGATTTTAACAACCATCTGGTGGAGATAATGCTACGAGTCTTGAGATTGTAATTGTATCTCTTGCGTACCATAGTCGAGCGCTCAGATATGTACTACATATAATGGTTCAGTGTTCCTTTCTCTCGCTTTCACGTGGCTTGCAAAGCCGTGACATCTACGCTAACGACGAGAAGTGTACGACGTCTGATAATCAACAATGGAAAATTGGAACTCGAAACTGATATCGCTTTATATTCCGACAATGAACGCACTAAGGTGTCACAATATATATTTCTCTTGCAGTGTACCAATGCAATTTACCATCACATTGTAAGTAATAAATCTTCGACAATTCAACATCAAGTTCAGTAATTACAAACAGGATTCGCACATCACACAGATTCCATATAGCTAGTATTTATAAAAAAGAGGAGGAAATACATGAAACATAATAATGATAACTTCAATCCCCCTCTCTCTTCAATATGGGTGGATTTTTTTGCTAAACTCGGAGTTATTAGGGACTGGGTCCTAATATTGCACCAAAAAATTTCATAAAAGAATTACAAAAGACATGTTCTTTATACTAAATATATTTATCTATCTATCTATCTATAATATATTAAAATAGAGCATTGTTTTGCACATGTCGTTCTTACATTCAATTGACATATATGTCGACCTCATTTCTTGGAGCTGATTCTCAAGCCCTAATCCCATGGGCTCACGAGCCCAGGAAGTGAGGCCGACCCATTTACAAAGCATAACAATAAAAAAAAAACCATTTAGAGCACCAAGTCCGATAAATCGGTAAATTACATAGAGAAAAAAGAAAAAGCGGGGCATGCGTGACCCACTTGAGAGATGAAAAGGAAATGTAACTTCTCAAGAGTGGTTTGAAGGTGAAGGAATACGAATTGTTGTAGCACAACTTCAGTGGCATCGTCTGCTTCAGATTTGGTATCCACGAACACATTGGTTTGGGCATCAAGTATGTGTTTTTTGTTCATTTTAAATATTATTGTTATTATATGTTTTATCTTCTGTCCTATCATCTTAACTACTATGAATGTTAGTTTATCTGGTTGGTTTAACACTTTTGTGTATGACTACTTAGTTTATCTGCTTGGTTTAACACTTTTTTGGGTGACTGGAGTTTTACATAGCTTATCGTCACAACGACTGGTGGTCGAGATGGTAAGCCAAATCAAGTGATTTTGTCGTGCATCTTTACAACTATTTGAGTGCATAAACTAAAACTTGAGGGACGAAAAATTTAAAATGCAACTGACGAAAAATCTTGGTGCATAAACTGAAATTTACATATGAATACTGCTATATTCTTACGAATTTGTATCAAAATGCTCAAACATATTTAGCATCATTAGCGATTTAGGTTTGCAAAATACCATTATAATGCAATGTTATTATAAGTTATGACTATATGTATAATTTTTTATTGTTTGTGCCAATGCAGTGGTAGAGAGTTCAATTGAAACGGAAGTGATATTGGATATTTGTGGTGATAACGGACTTTTTTGGTGCTTTCAATTGCTTGGACTGTCTATGAGGTAGACCAATCTATCTTTTTGTTGGATAATTAAATGAAACATATCAATTATTTTTTTCTACTAGACATGAACTTTTGATTGTTTGTTTTTTCTTGGTGACTAATGATCCAAACTTTGTGGCCAACTTTATTTAAATACAACTGATCCATTATGTGAGCTTTGGCAGATTTCTTGGATAGTTCTTGATTTATGGACTTTTCTTCCCTACTCTCTTCTCAGTTACTTGACTTGATATGATTGTTGCGATGTGTGTTTATTTTTCCAATTAGAAAGAGGAAAGTTGTTCGTGTTTCTGTATTTTCTCTTAGTTTCAGTGTTTTTTCTAATGGTTGTCATTTCAGGGTAGTGAAGTGTTCCCATCGGATCTTCGTCCCCCGAAATCGTCTGCAATAATTAAGAATGCAGGTAACCTTCGATCTATCATCATCTTTCCTCACTCGCATATCTGCTGAAATGCAAATTTTGGGCTGATCACGGATTGTAGAGAGCCTTGGATTGCTCGTAGTAAAGCTTTGTTCTTTGGGTATACTTCATTTTCATTATGTTCTACCAAGAGTCCATCTAACTCGATCTCACATTTCAACATTCAAATCATCACTCTTGGGTATTTCCATAGTGGAGCCTGGAGAGTGTGGCATCCTCTGAGATGATGCATCTCTTATTACCGACAAAAGGTTTGCAGTTTTCCATGTCTTTTTATGGTTCAATCGTGTCTCTTGAGCATGAAATTAGTTGAGTTGTTAGTTGTTAATAGAGACATTGTGATGTGCAGAGCTAATTCGTGACTGGAATTTGGTAATATGATATCTAATGCTTAGATTTTTACTACATTTCATAATGTTTGAGGCAGAAATTGATATTCAATCTAGTTTTTCTTCTTCTAGCCGTGTCACAATTTGTAATATGTACGTCAACTTTTCTTTTCAACTTCTATCTATTTCATAATTTCTCTAATTAGGTAAGGCTGAAATTCCAAGCTATAAAATGGCTTTGTGAAGTAATTTTGTTTGTTGACATATCCTTAGGGGCCACAACGGGTGGAAAACTATTGCACTAACAACCACTTACTATCTTTCCCTTCATTGCATTTACCAGATTAATCTTTCTCTGAATTGTATATTTTGAGTTTTCTTTCTTAATCTAGTACTTCTTGAATTCTGAAGTAATATACTGGAATTTAGATGATAAATGTGCCATCTACCAGTTAGATGCACTAAGCATTAGTGCCAATGAAATCAGCTTGATTTTGGTGGAAGCAAATCAACTGAATTCGACCTCATTTATGATTATGTGGATAATATTGAGAAATTTGAGCCCAAATACATGCTTATCAGGGTAATTACACTTGAATTATTCACATTTTTCTCTTGGAAATGGTGTTTTCTTCACTTGATTGATGCGTGTTTCAATGTGGCATTCTGTGTATTTGATATAGTGTTCTTTGATTGTGTGTAATAGGTATTTTGATATTTCTTCTGTTCTTGTAATCTCATTCAAGTTTATAACTTGAGTGAACTAATTCCTATGCTAAAATTGCTTTGGTTAAAAGTGGTTATATTTTAAATTTCTTTGATACACATAATATCATCCAAGCCTGCATGTCTTTGTGATCAATGCATCAGGTTGATGAAGATCTTTCTTTGGTCTCTGAATACAACAAGAGTTGACTATGCTTTCAGTTTGGGTTGGGCTCTCCTTTGGAGGTCTCAATGTGCAACACCTTCCTCAAAATAGTAAGGGAGGTCTCAATGTGCAAAACCTTCCACCATATTGTAAGGAACGAACTCCCTTCTTTGTTGCTAGGTGCAAAAAAGAACAAAAAAAAAACATGTCTTTGCTTAATGTTTGAGAGAAAAATTGCCAAGAAATTTTCCACTGATTTGTTTCTTAGGTTTAGAAATGTATTGGTTGTATGAGTAATTGCTGAATTCTGTTTTGATTTCAGGTTAATGATGTCAAGCTTAATGAGTATGAAGTAGCATATGAAGGTGACAATACACAAGGGGATAAAAGATTATTCACCACCATTACAGATCTTGATGATGTCGACATCATTCATCATTTTTTTTGCAGACCTCTATACCATTACAGATCTTGTTCTGACACAGTCATCTATGTAGGTGTATTTTTTATGTACGGTGAAGAATATATGCATGTTAAGCAAGGAGAAAAGGTTAAATTCAACTATGTTAAAGGGAAACGTATAGAGGTCTCGAAAACGAAGATCTTAAATTTAGCGAAAAGGGAAACGGTGGAGGAAACAACAATATAAATTTTATGTTCTTTTAAAGATAAGAATGTGTGGAGTATACATATCCCGAAATAATGCATAATGTAAATATATTCAAGCTATTCAAATATATAAATATAAGTACGAGAAAATAAGATTTTCTACGGATAAAAAGACAAGGGTGATTTATCGAGAACTGTCACCTCAGGCTCTAAAAGAATTATGAGAAACGATATTGAAAAGTGATATAAAAAGAGAGTACGTGAGTGAGTACTATTTAATTTAAGGTTTAAATTATATTAAAAAATAGTTTAAATAATAAGAAACACTCTTGGAACAGGGAAATATATAATTAAAATAATAGAAAACGCCGTTGGAAACCAGGAGTTTCCTATTTTATGGTAAATGGACATGGAAATGGTCAACGGGCTGTGGGAGACGTTTTCGAAGACTGGCCGAGAAGTTTCAAGAATTTCAAGCGATCTGGGTTTGGAGGACGGTTAACGACGATCAGAGGTGTAAGATCAATATCAATTGTGCTTATTATGGATGTAAGGAGACGTGGGATCTGTACTCGACCTTCTGTCTAAGGCGTGTGTTTGGTACCATGACAATGTTAAGCCGGTGGTTAGGGCTTACGTTTGCGAGAATGTACATGTCTTTGATGCTTGGACTTATCTCTTTTCTACAACTAATTCAACCTAGTCATGGTATTTTATTTATCTTTATATGGTGATTTGCTTTGAAGTTGATTTCTTATGCAATTATTACGTCTAACCTGGGTGCCAATTAGGCATTAGTATAATGAGTTTATATAACAAAGTTAAGTAATAAGTTTGATCAATATGTTAATTTTTCAAAAAAACATGTTATTTTTCACACGTCGGAAAACATCTAATCTAATACGATTAACCCTAAATTAGCGTTGAAATTTGGAAATACCTGATGAAGAACGGGAAGTAAGAGGTGTAGATGAGTTGCGGCTGTGGCGGCTACAAAGCGGAAAAAGTTGAAGCTTTCGGGTATGTATATGCATATTGAGGTTTGGAATTTGAATCGGAAACCTCTTTTTCAACGGAATACTCTAAACCCTAAATTAGGATTGAAAATTTGAGTTTCTGATTTACTCGCGTTTTCTTTCTCAAGATCTCTACTTTTCGTGGCATAGGCTCACTGAAGAAAGTAGTTTGTTTTGATTTGATTTGTTTTTTTTTTTTTTTGAATGAATCCATTTTTTCATGGTAGTGGAAATGAAAGTTTATTGTTTTGTGGCCACATCTCGGAGTATGAAGTT
The DNA here is from genome assembly GCA_029168935.1 of Oxyria digyna. Taxonomy (NCBI): domain Eukaryota; kingdom Viridiplantae; phylum Streptophyta; class Magnoliopsida; order Caryophyllales; family Polygonaceae; genus Oxyria; species Oxyria digyna. The sequence continues at coordinate 27,852,493 of JAPVLV010000013.1, forward strand.
ATCGAGATCGTTGCGAATGTGTGTGATTTGAAGAAGAAAAAAGTTGATTGGATTCTAAAAATTGATATTGTAGAGCAATGAAACAAGTTGGTGGTAAAAGTTATATTTTATATTCTTCCACTTTTATGCACCAAAGCGATAGAAATAGATTTACGAAGAAACATAAAGGATTTGGTATCTTATTGACTGGGAATTTAGGTTCCAACCCTCTATGGATATTGGGTAGAGATGAAGATATACTCAAACTTAGACTCTGCATCTTCCAAATTGCCGGACAAAGTGCTATTTGGACATAATTGTATCAAGATGATTGTTTGTGACTAGTTAATTTGGAAATGTGTATTAACCTAATCTGATCATTTTTCACTTAATATTCCACGAATATTCTGGATATATGTCATGTTAATCTGTTATGTCTTTAAATTGATTATTTGATGTCATCTATAGTTGCTTACTAGTGATTTCTTATATATATATATTATATTGGAAAGAGCATTGGAATAGCTTAAAATGACATAGCGAAATTGTGATTGTTTTGAGAAACTAGAAGTGTTTCTTTGGTCATTGATGAAAAACAGGCATTGAACTCAAACCATAATCTCTTACAAATTATTCAAGCTAGAAATTTTTTTAGGCAAAAAGATTTCATTTTCATGCATGCAAAGAGAGAACCAATTTACACACTTTGTAGTCTTGTTTATTCTATTTTGTTGGGGGTATTTTGGTACTGTAGGTGTAAAATATTGTGTACGGTTTTTAAAACCTTTGATTTTCTTAGGTCTATAATAATGTGGCTGAGGCTTTGGCCAAATGTGAAGAAATTTTGGCCAGATGTGCCAAAACTAGCTTTTGGTCGGTGATTTTGTTTAAAAACGATATATATTTAATTGCTTATTAGTTTATGTCACGAATTGATTGAAAGTGCTCTTCAGAACAATCAAGAACACGTCAGATAGAAGCAACACTAAACACTTGGGTGGCAAGATCGCTATCTCGAGAGACAAATTCTAGTCTCTCATCAAGAAAATAGAGAAATCATATGAGTCGGAGGAGTTAAAGGTATCTACTTTGATGGGCACAAAAAAAGTTGTGAAATCCAGTGCAAATGAAGCACTCAAGAAGCTGAAGATTACAATAGAGATAGAAGACATAAAGACTACTACCTAGGTGACGCTGAATTAAGCGGAGATGGTTAAGGCTTTAACAAAGGCGCCATCGAATGAGAGTTAAGAAGATGGCATGAGAAGGAGTAGAAGAAGACGACTTAAATTGAATCAAGAGTTATGTCGGAGCCACCTATCTACCATATGGTTCAGATGAAGAAACCAGAGTTATCGATGGTGGAGAAGCAGAGGAGCTCAGTCTCGAGGAAATAAGTTATTCATTTATTTATAATCCTCTAGAGCTGAAATAAAATTGTCTGATGTTAGGTAAAATAAAGAATATGTGTGTAGAACCCCTAACTCTATCTAGAATTAATTGAAACTCATATTTTAACACTTACATGTTTTATCACTAACTTAAAAAAGAAATGAGAAGAAAGGAATGAAACAAGAAACGAGAAGAAAGAAATGAACCAGAAGCACGAAAAAGGAAATATTACAAGTTAAGTTTATAGGTAATTAGATTAAATCAAACTACAATAACAATTGAACAGATAGCGAGCAAGAAGAGAGAATAACTTGTTCAGAGATCGAAAACGAGACGAAATAGCGAGGAAGAAGAGTGAGTAACATGTTCGGAGATCGAAAGTGAGACGCAAAATAGCAAATTAATGGTGGACACATCAACTGTAATATCCAAAGAAAAAAAAAATCAAAACTTCACATTTATTTATGGAAAATCCCAAAATGGAGCCAGAAATGGTTATCATATTTTACTTTGTAATTATTTTCATTAAACATACCTAAATATCAATTAACATACCAACATTGAATAATACATGACTCTTTATAAAATCATTAAATAATAAAATATATTAACCTCGCACGGGGTCGCACTTGACTTTTTAATTAGAAAACTTGAACACTAGGAACCCAAAAGGAAGATAGTACTAACCAAACATCCAAATGCGTACGATAAACACTCCAAGAACATTGTTGTTGAACATTGCTAGAGGTCCGACTACTGGACATATGAATTAATGTCAGGACAAACGGTTGTAAAGAAAAGAAAAACAACTATTAGACTTCATCTTGCAGAAACGACTGTCATTGTTAGAGATAGAGGAGAAAAATGGTTTACACATCTGGACGAAAAACGAAACTGGCAACACGCCATGAAAGATGGGTGTGCAACTTATTATATGTTATATCGTCACGTCATCACAAATAAGTTCAAATCCTTCCCACATTAAAAACAAAACATAACAAACGAAACTCATAAACCTATATTCGTACAAGAAAGTAATTAAACCTTTAATACATTGTTAAAAATGTTAACAATGCAGAATGAGGTGGAATCAAATCATATCCTCCCTATTACAAGCACCCTACAAGAAAATATTTCAGTTTAGAAACATTTCATTTTCTACAACTTTATTTTTCATTTAAATAGATTTTGCAAACGTTAAAGATTGACAAGTTCAGAAGAAACGACATCACACACAACAAAAAGAAAACTTCATTGTGCCAAGAAAATAAATAATATCACTAAAGGAGAACTATAGAATAATATTGTTTCATGACCTAAAATCTACATCAGAACCCTACAACATTATTGAAAATTCATACAACAAACAGCAATCACCCAATTATCCGATTATGCGTAGCGCGACCTATAGACCACTAATTATTTATAATAAATGGACTTTTGGGAAATAAGTGATTTTCAAACTTTGATATTTATGCTAAAAAAAATGGCATTTGCCTGATTTGTTTCCAACGAAAATGCCATTACAATTTAAAATGGCCGACATTATTTTTCTCAAAACCTCGTTGTAAGTGAAAACACTATTGTAATTGATTTCACCGAACAGATCCTTACTTATGAATTGATAAGATATCTATCTCTCTATACATATATATTAAAATAGAGCGGTGTTTTGTCACATGTCGTCCCTATTTTCAATTCGCTTATGTGTCTGTCTCTGAGTTATGTCACCTCATGATTAGCCATATTATTTGCCACGTCGTCTTGACTTAAAAGATTAAATAAAATAAAACAAAAAACTATCACATATTTATGAAACTTGGAAAGAAATATCATAATATTTGGTTATCTCTTACTTAAAAATCTTATCTTCTTCCCGTCTGTACGTATTATTTAATTAATTAATTATCTTTTATCTAATTTTTTTTATCTTCTTCTCATCTATACTCTATACATATTAATTTAATTACAAAATTATCTTTTACCTAAAATTTTTATCTACTTTCTACACACTATCCAAATATAATTTAATTCCTAAAAGTATTATCTTTTTCCATTCATATAAATTAAGATAATATCTCTATTCTTTGGATATCTATTTTTGACAATATGTAATATCTAGATTAACTTTTCATAATTCTCTCTATTTTTCTTCTTTTTTATCCTATGTAGAGACTAATGATTTTACGTTTCATTGAAGATTTAAAGTTAAAGAATATTGTCACTTGAAAGATTCAAGTTCGTGTGTTGCATATGTAAAATAAGTTTCAATAATAAAGATGTTATTTTTGGGAAAGAAATGATATTGGCTGACGAGGAGATATATTTTTGAAAAGTTTATTTTTGAGATATTTGAAAAGTTTATTCTATTATATTCTTCTCTAAAATCAAATTTTAGTTTGAGCAACTATATTGACACATCAACTGTTAAAAATATAAAATAAACTCAATCACGTGCAGGACACACATCAACTAGTTAAGATCTATATCAACTCTACTCTAAAATCAAGTCATCTCTTTCTGTTAAAAGCCGCATAACTAATACATGAAATTCTAAATTTTGTAATTAATCATATTTTACGTAGTTCTGAAAAGAGAAAAAGTCTAAAACTGTAGGGATGAGCATCGGTTAAAATTCGGACCGAACCGGACCGACCCGAATCCAGAATTCCGAAAATATGTAGTCTGAACCGGGCTGGAACGGACCAGTCTGGTCTGGGTCGGGTTCGGCTTTGGACCGGAATTTATATATTTTGTAAAATAAATTATAATTTTTAAAAAAAAAATCAAATTCAAATTTATTTATAAATATATATAGAAAAATATTAGTATAGAAATATATAATTTTATTAAAACATATTTATAATTTATATAGAATATATTAATTTTTATATTGAAAAATAAAAATCCGGATCGATCTGAATCGGACCAGATTTTGGACCGGACCAAACCAGGATTTCCAGAAATATATGGCCTGAACCCGAACCAGAATGAACCGGTCCAGTCCGATCGGTTCGATCCAAAAAACCCGATCGACCCGAATTTTGCCGGTGCCTGAACATAGTGAGCATGTATAGTAGAATCTGGATTTGGGTTTGATTTTGTATAGATATGGAGAGGGGAAATGATTAAGAAATTGGTTAAAGAATGGAAAGGAAAAGGCTGAACTAACCCACTTGGGGGCACATGCCCTTGTTAAAAAGCAATAACCACGTACCATCATCTCTTTGGAAAGGCCTCAACTTTTGTCTTTTAGAAGCAATTTTTTTTTTCTTGGCCAAGTTTTTTTTTTCCTTCTTCGTCATCGAGCTTCTACTCTTACCTCTTTTTTTTTTTTCCTTCTTCATCATCGAGCTTCTACTCTTACCTCTCATATGGGTACTGGTTAGAAGTACTCCCTCCGTCCCTCTTTTTCCTTCCTCTTTCCTTTTATGTTGTCTTCTTATTTCCTTCCTTTTATCAACACTTTTTACTTTTGATCATAAATATTTACCACATTACCCTCATAAAAACTTTTCAATTACTACAAAACTCACGACAATCCAAATTACATTTTCATTTTTATCTCTCTCATCATTACTATACCCACATCTTAACCCTTTAATTCTCCTATCTCTTTATTTTCTCATCCCAATACACTATCTTTCCTCTTTTTCTTCTCCTCTCTCCTCTCCTTTCTCCATTTCTTAATCTTTGTGTATTTTGTGGAAGAGGAAGGAAATATGAGGACGAGGGGAGTATCTTAAAAGACAGACAAATAGATTCCAACAACTTATTCCTTGGCCCTCCTATTCTTTTTACATTAATTTTTTGAGGTTTCTTTTTGAGAAGCTATATTAGTTTGTTATTGTCCGTGTTACGTGCGAATCTCCAGTTTTATATGAATTGTCTACAATATATGAATAGTATCATGTCTTATTTCCAACAATATAACCCTAGTTTCTCTATATTGTTAATAAACGCTTAAATGTTTTGGACGCAATTCCGGTGAGGACGCCCTCTTAGAGAAGGAATAACGATCTACTCCATCCGAAGGATGGAGTAAGATCCAAGGGCCAACAACTAAAGGAGGATTGTGGTGGGGCCCGTTAATACACTTGCTATATAAGCCTTGAAAGAACCTGTATTCTCTATTTCTCGCTAAAAAAAAAAAACGTTCGTCTTCTCCAAAACCTCTCTAGTTTTCTCTCTCGCTCGCAACTCTCGCACTCGATTTCTCTCTCGATCGACGGCGATATCTTGTTCTTTCTCTCTCGCTCGATCACCTCTACTACAATCTCGCTTCCTCTTTCGAGTTCTCGAGCCGATTTCGCTCACAAACCCTAGAAGGAAGAAGAAGTCATTTTAGCGCGATTCCAAGCAATTTGACGGAGATTTCAGCGACGACAACACAAATCAACAACAACAACAAACAAAACAGCAACAATGAGATCAAAAATAGCATCTGGAACCCCAGGTATAAACTCGACTTAAGAATTTTGGTTGTAAACTCCATTTGTTAATCACTTCATCATATGTTTATGGATTTTATACAGTATGCATGAATAGATCTAGAATAACTGTGTATAGATCCTTGAAATTGCATGTGTTGTAACTTGATATAACATTTATGCATTTTCTTTAACAGATATGAGGTGTTGGTGCATCGAATGTGTTGTTGAAACATATAATTGCTTTTGGTGCATCATCCACTGTGTTTTGGTGCATCATCCACTGTGTTTTGGTGCGTCATCCACTGTGTTTTGGTGCATCATCCGAGCCTTGTGCATGGATTATCGGGAGCTCAACAAGAGAACCTAACCATCACGACTAAGAGAAAGCACTCCAATGGCTGGCAATCAGTAGTAAGATAGGGATCAGATTGAATCCTTTCTCTTAATTTTAGATAGAAGGATGGAAGGCTTCTCCATTCTTATTCGCCGAAAAAAGTAGGTTTTGGTGCATCATCCACTGTGTTTTGGTGCATCATTCAGTAGGTTTTGGTGCATCATCTAGTAGGTTTTGGTGCATCATACACGGTGTTTTGGTGCATCATCCAATAGGTTTTGGTGCATCATCCACTGTGTTTTGGTGCATCATCCACTGTGTTTCGGTGCCTCATCCACATTGTTTTGGTGCATCATCCACTTTGTTTTGGTGCATCATCCACATTGTTTTGGTGCATCATCCACTTTGTTTTGGTGCATCATCCACTGTGTTTTGGTGCATCGAATGTATTTTGTGCATGGTATGTGATGTACTGAATCAAATAGTTATGCTGGTGCATTATTTAGTGTGTGTTGGAGCATCACACAAATATGTTTTTTATGTATAAAATGTAGGAAAGAAACAGAATGATAATGCAATAATCAAGGAGCTAAGATATGGAACACTAATCATTAGTGATCCACCACATATAAACACTGGTATGTTTGTATAAACGCATGTATAATTATTGTAAAATGCATGAGTGGTTGTTTATTGGTGCATGGGCTGATGTTTATTGGTACATTGATGCATATGTATTGGCTGCTATTTATTAATGATATATGTCTATGGTTTAACAGTGGCAGAAGAAGAGGAAATACCATCAACTTCATCAGAATACCATGGAGAAACAACTCCACTTGATGGTAAACACTAATCATTTTGCCATTTTTTTAATAATCTGTGTGAGTTGGTACATCACCCATTTGGTTTTGGTGCATCACCCAGTATTGGTTGGTGCATCACCTAGTAAGAGTTGGTGCATCAATGATATATCTATTGTCTTCCATTTTATTAATTATCTATGTGTTCTTTTTAATGATAACAGAAAGTGGAGAAGAAGTTGACATATCCCAACAAGGGACAAGGACGTGGACGTGCAAAGTAAAGAGTAGAAAGATGTAGGGATGAAATAGGAAGATGTGTTGGATGTTTGTAAACAGTTTGGTTTGTAGTAAGACATATTTGGTTTTAGAAAACAAGTTTGGTTTTTAGGTTGTACGACAAGTTTGATTTTTAGGTATTTGTGGTTTGCACATGAAAATTGTTCGTGGTTGCTGATGACTCACAATGGCAGAAAATGCATGAGTAGTTGTTTGTTGGTGCATCACATGATGAAAATGATGCATCACAGAATCGAAATTGATTCATCACCGGATATATAGTTTGTGCATCGCTTGATGAAATGTGGTGCATCACTTAATTGAAAATGGTGCATCACTTAGTGATATTTGGTCCATCACTTAGTGATATTTGGTGCATCACTTAGTGATATTTGGTGCATCACTTTGTGATATTTGGTGCATCACTCAATGATAATCGGTGGATGAATAAGCTACAGAAAATGAATGGATAAAAAATTGAAAATTAAAATCAAGACTAATTCAGTCAAGCAAACAAGGTGCTATGCATTGTTAATAAAAATTGGTGCATCACTGAGATGCAATTGGCACATCACCGAGATGCAATTGGTGCATCACCGAGATACAATTGGTGCATCACCGAGATACAATTGGTGCATCAGTCATAACTAATAGGTACATTACCAAAATATCTGGTTAATAACTAGTTACAATGAAAGCTCAGAGAAACTAATGGACATATTGAGGACAAGTAGTGATGTTGTGTCCCGACCTCTTACAAATTTTACAAACCCTTTCTTCTTCTTGGAATTTTCAATTCCAACTTCTTTGCCACCTTTAATACACCTCTTCTTGAACTTGTTCTTTGCCATTTCAGGAGGATGGATATTTACTTGATCAGGTAATGGGCCAACAAATTCCTCAAACTTGTAATTTCTAGCTGGTGTTAAGGAAGAAGGATCAACTACTTTAGATCTTGTGAATGCAGCCGTTTGATCCTTTAAAATAGCTAAAAACTCTTTCAATCTATCCATGTCATCACCAACAATGTCAACACAAGAATACATTTATGTCATCACTTCGGCCAACAAACGCTTTCTTTCATCAATCTCAACACTAGAATCATACACTGCACCGTCTACTTCAAAAATTGGTTGTAGAATAGCTTGCTTGGTCAATCTTATAATTACGTGCATCACATCCTGAAATAAGGTGCATCAGTCAAAGCTAAAAGGTGAATCAACCAGTGAACATTAATGCACTATGCACAGAAATCATCAATGTTTTCAACTGGTGCATCATAGCATATTATATGGGGCATCAGTCAAAGGTAAAAGGTGCATCAGCCAATGAACATTAATGCATTATGCACACGAATCATTAAAATTCTCAACTGGTACATTGTAGTCTATTAAAAGGTGCATCACTCAATTGTAAAAAGGTGCATCACTCAATGGTAAAGGTGCATCACTCAATTGTAAAAAGGTGCATCACTCAATGGTAAAGGTGCATCACTCAATGGTAAAAGGTGCATCACTCAACCAAATCACGTACAAAAATCCGAAAATCTGAGACATTATATTGATACTGTAATGAAATGCAATATATATGCAGAAACAACAATCAAATAAAACACACAGTACAGATCTTAACCTAAATTAGGAGAAGCATTATCCATATCAGGAAGGACACTAAATTTGGCCGGCGACAAACACAAAAAGAGAAAACACAGTGGCGGGAGCACTGTCGAACACACTCTCGCCTAAGGAACACCGTGAACAACCGAAGAACAACAACGGCGACGAGTAAACGAGCAGAAGAAGGATTTGATGAGAAGAATACGATGGCGGCGATGGAGGATGATTCTCCTCTACCGAATTTTCGCCGCTTTCCTTCTTCTATAGAGAACGAATTCGTCAAATTCGAGCGATGTGATGGAGAGATCTACGGAGGAGCAAGTCGGCAAGAAGAGGTCGGGAGAGAGCAGCTGAATTTTATCTTTGAAAGAGAAAGGAAAGGGAAAGAGAAAGGGAAAAACGGACGGACGAGATTAAAACGTGACGGACGGTGGAGATTGATCCTCACTCCTTTTTTGTAAAGGCATCCTCACCGGATCTTTTTCCAAATTTTTTTGCTAACAGAGGTTGTGTGCTCAAATGTATTAGAGGCGGCTGAAATAATTTGATAGGTCATCCATAATGAGTAGAGATGATGCAAGTTTGTGCTAGGGTGTTGAACTTTTGATGTATGAATCGATAAAATTTCTTTTTGAGTCGGTTATGAAAACGCTTGTAAATAGGTGATATGAGGGGAAAAAAGAGGTTAGAGAAAATCTGAATTTTAATTTTAAATATAAAATAAAATATACAAATCCAACTAAACAATTTAAAAATGTATTTATGTATTTAATTATAAGTTTTATATCCTTCTTATAATATGTATTTGTATAATTTTAATGAAAAGATGATTTAATAGTGTCAAACAATAAAAGAATGATTTAACAAATCTTTTACTCCCTATGTTCCTTTATAATTTGGCTCCGTCTATATGCACACGTTTTTTTTGCTAAATGCACACTAATCTGTGCGGTAAGAGTTGCAGTACACTTCTGTGCGTTAAGGATTACCGCACAAAAGGGCTCCGGGGCATTGTTGGAAAGTTTTCTGAAACGTATATGAATCTGGTGCGGTAATTCTTACCGCACAGATATGTGCGTTAACAATTAACGCACCACGTTAATACGAGATTAACAAAAAAAAAACAGATTTTGATTAACTTAAACACCTGTGCGGTAACGATTTGTTATTTTTTTAATAAATAAATTTTTTTTAAAAAGTATTTAAATATTAATATCTTGTGCGGTAACCATTACCGCACAGGTTTAATATATAAAAAAAATATAAAATATGGTGCGGTAATCGTTACCGCACCAGTTTTATCTATTTAAAAAATAATAAATCTGTGCGGTAACAATTACCGCACCGATTTAGGAAATAATTAAATTAAATTTTTAAGAAAATAATAAATATAATCTGTGCGGTAACTGTTACCGCACAGGTTTTTTTTGAAAAAATGCCCGTTGGTGCGTTAACTATTACCGCACCAACGGGCATAAAATTCCAACGGGCATTTTTTGGTTGTATATAGAGGTTGAGCTCTCTTGTTGAAGTTTTGCAATGCACACCACAATGTCTTATAATTATGAGAGTAGTGAGGATGATGGTAACGACAATTGGATATCAGGGGTCGTGGAAGAAGAATACGAAGTCGATGAAGAAGAGGAAGTGGACGAAGAAGACGAAGAAGTCGATGAGGAAGTGGACGAAGAAGAGGAAGAAGGCGAAGCAAATGTATCAATTGCATTAGACGATTGGACTCCGTTACCGATTTTGGTTAGTGTATTATGAATTTAAATTTTTTATTTAATTGCATGTGATTTAGGTTAATTAGTTAAAATTGCGTATCTAAGTAATGTAGTTTAATCAATATAGGAAGAAGACTTTAGACCACATTTTAGTACTGCGCAAATGTGGGATAGTAAAGAAGAGATGATGGAATGGACAAAACAGAGAGCAAGGGATTTAATGATAGTTTTGGTACATCGTACATCTAGCAAATATTGCGTTGATTTTGTATGCGATAGGTTTAGAAAACCTAGATCGGGTAGGCTGAAAGTGAATTTAAAAAATCCAGAATTGCCGGTTCCGAGGCTTTGTGACCGAAAATCGAAGAAATGTGGTTGTACATTTGAGTTATATGGGGTTCGTATAAAAGAAGGGCCTTATAGTTATAAATGGATCGTGAATGTTGTAGAAGGTCGTCACAACCACACCCTTCCTACTAGTTTTCATGGGAATTCATTCGTGGGTAGAATGAGCAAAGAGGAGGAGAAAATAGCAAGGGAAGCGGGGGATGATCGCAAGACGCCAAAAAACATACTTATTCAACTTAGGAAAAGAGACCCGCAAAATGTGACATCCATGAAGCAGATTGCCAATTTTTTGCAGAAGATCAATTTTGAAGATCGTGGTGAATTGTCAGTTACTCAGTAGTCTCTAAATTTTCAGAAAGAGAACAAGTATTTTTGTCAACCTTTGAGGAACACGAGGACGAATGAGGTTGAAGTCCTTTTTTTCGCTCACCCGGAGTCGATTCGTTTGTTCAGGAAGTTTCCTCACGTGATTATCATGGACGCCACATACAAGACAAATAGGTATGATATGACTTTAGTGGAGATGGTTGGTTTCACTTGCACGCACAAGACGTTCAACATCGCAAATGTATTACAAGTTTGTGATGATGTGCGTTCATGAGTTGTGTAGAAATTTGGGAGTGATGCCGAAGGCTATAATGACCGACTGTGAAAAGGCTTTGTTGAGAGCAATCAAACTTGTGTTCAAAGACACTGATGTGAAGCAACTATTGTGTTGGGTGCACATTAAGCACAACATCCAGTCACACGCAGAAAAAGTGATTAAAAATACTAAAAGGGCGGAGAACTTTGTTACGCAATGTTAGGGGATATTTTGCTCGAGCACCGAAGAAATCTACGAAGAGAGGTTGAGAAAGCTGAGAGATTCATGGAAGAAGGGCATTGTTGGTTACGTTGAAAAGTACTGGTTTACTCCTTACAAGAAGTTCATAGTTAGAGCGTGGACGGACTACACTCTTCACTTTCACACAAGGACTACAAACAGGTATCTTTGTTTGTTTAGTTGTTAATTTGGACCACCATATTATTTATGCTAATGATTAGAAATTGTGTTTATTTAGGGTGGAGGGGATGCATAAGGTGTTGAAAGAAATTGTGGGTTCTAGTAGAGGAGGCTTCAACAGAGTGATCGTGAGGATCCACCATGCGGTCATAGTTCAGATGGACCTGATTAGGGCGACGATGAACCAAGCACTTACCACTCGGCAAATGGTCTTTGATGACCCAACCTTTCCTCCTGGCATTCGAATGTTGTTTTCAAGGCTATTTTACCGAGTGTCAGATAGGTGTTTTCTGTTGTTGTTGGAAATGTACCAGCAAATATTGAAGGAGGAATATTCAAATGTTTGTGATGATCATTGAGTTCGAGATTGTCTTGGGATGCCATGCGTACACGATCTTGCTAGGGCAATCATTTCAAAGACACCTCTTGTTCCGGATGATTTTCATGACTTCTGGAAGGAACTGAGATGGGAAGATGATGCAATAAATTTGTCCTTACCCGACGACAATCGTTCAATGTCTATTCCGGAGATCAGAATGCGTGAAATGTGGGCGAAATGGGAAAGTGGAGATTTGAGGGATGGAACTCTATTCAGATTAAGTGAGTTGTACATTGACTTGGAGCATCCGGAACAAAGTTCTTTGGTAGAGCCAACAAACTTGTTTAGGAAAGGAAAAGGAAGGCCGCCGGGATCAAAGAACAAGGAGAAGCAGCGAAATGGGAATTCTCCTCGGAGAGAAAAGAGGGAAAAGAGTTACCACGAGTACGTTAGAGAAGACTTAACAAATACTGAGAATGCGCAAAAAGTCGCAAAGGAGAAGGCAAATAGGCAAAGTGAACGACCAACTTGTCCTAAAAAGCAAGCAAGTCAAGTGTCGTTCGACTTCGGATCAGAGTCCCAACCTGAACCATTGTTTTCAGAGACCATCGATTTAGAAGACGAAGACATGAATGACGTGCCCCTAAGAGCTTGCTATCCAGATCGAAACGAAACAGAGGAAGGAGAAGATGAAGAAGAGATTGAAGAAGCCATAAGTTATATGGGGGTGAACTTGGGGGTGAAAAATATTGACTACTTTTGGCTTTCCTACATGACTTCTGTGAAAGATGTGCGTTCAGACGGACATTGTGGGTATCGGTCAATGGCTCTACTTACGGGTATGCAACAGAGTCAATATTACGTATGGGGATTGTTCTTGTCATTAGCAGTGAACACCTTGATTGTTCTTGAGCACCTTCTACTCGGGCACTGGATCTCACTGCCTTCTGCTGGAACTGGGGAGGATGAAGATGATGCCATGGTTGTTTGAATCTGTAATACAAAGTAAGAAAACATGTTAGGAAACAATGAAGATATCTAACGAAATCAGTAAAAAATGAGACTTTTAATTGAAATACAGAGTAAGAACTTGAAACCTAATTATTTTACGGCGCAGTGAGAATGAGATAATAGGGTTCACTGAGGCGGTGAATTTATAGCCGAGGTTTTACTAGGGTAACTTAGATTTGGGCCGATGTAGACAAAAGGTCCACAACAACAAAGGCCCAATAACGTAATTCGGTCATCCAAAAGTGACTTACAGCTGTGTAGTAGCTGTAACACACTCAAGCAAAATATGGTGGTGCATTAGCAATAAACGCACAACTGATAACACAACTTCGTCAAGATCCAACAGAAAAAGCCCAACCCAACAAAGACCACCAACCCAACATTCAAGCCCATCCCAGATTCTGGTGCGTTAACAATTAACACACAGATTTTGTGCGTTAACAATTAACGCACAGATTCTGTGCGTTAACAATTAACGCACAGAATCTGTGCGTTAATTGTTAACGCACCAACCCTTTTACCCAGAATCAAATGTTTCTGGTGTTTGTAGGGTTTAGGGTATTAGGGTTGGTGCGGTAACTGTTGTAGTACCAACCCTAATTACATAACAATTCATTTTTTATGTTGTTTTCTTATACTATTTGATATTATAAAAAGTTTTATGGGTATCGGGGCGGGTTGGGCTGCTGGTATCGGGTCGGGTCGGGCAACGGGTATCGGGTCGGGCAACGAGTATCGGGTCGGGTCGGGCTATGGGTATGGGATCAGGTCAGGCTCGGGATTTTGGCCGGTTCCGGGCACCACCACTGTAAATCAGTGGCACCTCGTCTTCATCCTCCACAGCCAGCCACGTCGTCGCCGCAGGAAGAGCTGCCGTCGGCGGGAAGCTTGGACCCTCGTCTCCGGCCGGATTTTTGGGCCCAGAAGATGCGGCTTGCTCGGGGGAGCTCGAATCCATCATCAATTTGTGGATTTGGTGGCTTAATCGACGGGAAAATGGACGGAGGAAGAAGGACGGCGGCGGAGGGAAAAGATAAGAAGAAGGACGGAGGACGAAAGGTCGGGGAGGGAAAATTTTGGTTTACAAATAACCTAAATCGGTGCGGTAATTGTTACCGCACAGATTTATTATTTTTTAAATAGATAAAACTGGTGCGGTAACGATTACCGCACCATATTTTATATTTTTTTTTATATATTAAACCTGTGTGGTAATTGTTACCGCACAGGATATTATTATTTAAATACTTTTTTTAAAAAATTTATTAATTAAAAAAATAACAAATCCTGTGCGGTAACTCTTACCGCACAGGGGTTTAAGTTAATCAAAATCTGTTTTTTTTTTGTTAATCTCGTATTAACGTGGTGCGTTAATTGTTAACGCAGATATCTGTGCGGTACGAATTACCGCACCAGATTCATATACGTTTCAGAAAACATTCCAACAATGCCCCGGAGCCCTTTTGTGCGGTAATCCTTAACGCACAGAAGTGTACTGCAACTCTTACCGCACAGATTAGTGTGCATTTAGCAAAAAAAACGTGTGCATATAGACGGAGCCTATAATTTTCGTTTTAGAGTATCTTCATTATTCTTGTTTAATTGTCGTTTCAACTATTTTTGCAAGATTTTTTTCCGATTTGCCACTGTATTTATTATTAGATTTGGAATCTTAAATAATTATCATTTTAGACATTACTAATTACAAAAACTAAGTAAGGGTAATTTAGAGAAAAAAATGATTTCTTAATTTGTTTGAAAAATCCTATAATGACAATTAAACACGAAAAGGGGAGTAATATATTATGATTAGGATATTTACCTTTCTACTCTTGTTTGACTTTATATGAAATACGATTTGTCTTTTTCGAGTCTTATAATATTATAACATTTATTTTGACTTTATTTTCAATAAGTAAATGTCAATCTGATTGCATATATTTAATCATGTAAAAGGGTGTAATGATTATAGTTGACAAGTTAGTAGGTAAGTAAATAGTATCAGTGAGGTTGTTACATATATGTGATTGTTGAGTGATTTTGAGGAGTTTGTAAGCTCCAAATACTCAAGTGGCATTCAAGTTAGTATGACACATTTATGTTTTTGAGCAATACATTAGTTTGTTTTGTGTCTAGTAAGTTATTGTTGCATGACAAGATTTTTAGTGAAGTGTGACATGATATTTTAATATTTTGGTCATTGTTCTTTGTTGTGGGAGGAAGATTTTGAATTAATTGGTGTTGGTAAAAAAAAGTGGAGATGTGGTTATGAATGTTATTGCTGACCTAATTGAGAAAGCTACAGAGAAGGATGATGTTGACCCTAAGGAGCAAGATTAGCAAGATGAGTTGAGGCAAAATGAACTTGAAGATGCCTCAAGGAAATAACTGACTCAGTAGGTTGTAGTAGATGAGGTTGGGAAGGCAATAGAGGGCAGAGGCGGATCTACAGTGGGGTCGTTGGGGTCGGCCGACCCCACAGACTACCAGAGAGAAGGCTACCGGGCCCAACGACCCCCCACGGCGCCATGAAAGCGAAGCTCTGTAGATCTGGACGGTATTTACGCTCTCCATCATAGGTAGAAAACGACTTGTTTGATTTTTTTTATAAATAAAATGAGCATCGTTATTTTGAAGCCCGTTTTGCATTGGGCCTGTTTAGAGCCCATTTATCAAATTCACTTTTTTAAAGCATTTACCATATTCACTTTTTTAAAGCATTTACCAAATTTACTTAAAACATTATCAATAAAAAACATTAATCTCTTTCGAAATTGTGTGGAGCTGCCAACAAAGAGCCTATACACCTTTACTTTTTTTTTTTTTAGTTGACCAATCAAAAAAATTTGTTCTTATTTATATTCATTTTTTTAACCAATTGAGTTTAATACCTTAAAATTTTAAAAAGAAATTTATAATTGGTTTCAAATTTTCTATATCCCAATTTTTTTATAAATTTAAATAAGTGTCTCCTTATAGTCATTTTAAATACATATTATATGAATTTGGCAAAATTTAAGCGAGCCCCCACAAACATTTTCTTCTAGATCCGCCACTGGACAAGGATGAAGAAGCAAAGACAAATGGGGTTGGAAAGGAAATAGAAGGGGAAAAGGCTTAGGTGGCCAAGGTTGATGTGGACAAGGCAACATAGGTGGACAGTGAGGTGGCAAAGGATGAGGTTGAAAAGTTTTAATTTGGGGAGAATGATGCGGCTTTGGAAAGTGATGTTCTCGACAAAGCTGATTTTTCCAAACCCGAAGTAGTGTTTTGCAATAGGAAGGAGTCTGTTTGCAAGTCTCCAAGAAAGTTGTCTCCACAGGAAACAAGTTACTTTCCCAAATAGCTTATTCTCTTATCTGGGGATAAGATACAAAATAAAGTCCATGAAACATAGAACCAAATAAGGCCCAATATAAATCTTCATAAACCCAAACTTAATTTCCATGATGCGAAGACCCGAACATCAGTTCGAGATGGTTACATTGAACGACTTGAACAGCCCTGTCCAAGGTGATGTAGAAGATTGTGTGTATTGCGAGGGCAAGGGAGGGATAGGGTAGTGTGGAGGACGGAGAGAGTAGTGTGGAGAAGTTACCATGTATCCATGGTAGGGTGGAATATTGGGAAAACTATGGCTGGTTGCGGAGAAATCTATATTATGAGATAAATATTAGATGATCATTTGTATGAATACTAAATCGAGTACATACGTAACATTGCCAGGGTGCCTTTGTGCTAAAAATCGAGTACATACGTAACATTGCGGAGAAATCTATTGCTTCACGAAAAGGATAAGGACAAATTATAAAGAAGAAACACTCTTGAAATATTTGTAGATTTGTTACAACTTGGGGCAGTTTATGCCGGCGGCTACACATCTTAAAGCCGTAGCGTATAGAAAAAACAAATAAATAAGTGGAATACGTACTTATATATATATATGTCTCTACCTCCTTTACAACTTAACACAAGATTTTGAATTTGTTGTTATCACCATCCTTTAGAGTAGAAATGAAAGATGAAACTCCAATTTATGGAAAAAGAATATGAGAATGAGAGAGAGCTCCAACTCCTGCCACCATCCTCGGCCTGCACCTGGTCTGGCGTGGACCTCCAGCTGTCAATAAGTCAGCCCCAACGACGCCAGGTGGAGGCACTGAGGTGGCAGGCAGCAGAACAGATAAGGTTGGCGTCGATGGAGAAGGCATATGCTGAAAGAGTTAGAGAGCTGACTAGGATAGAGATGGAACTCGCCCAAGCTGAACTCGCAACGGCCCATATGGTTTCGGAACGGGCTCGTGATGATGTGTCTACGGTGACCCGCCTTACGCAGAATGCCTCATTCCAGATCACTTCCCATTCTTGTTCCAATTGAACCATCCAATTGTTGTTTTAGTTTCGGATATGTACGTCTTTGCATGCATGTGTTAATTAATGCCAAATAATAATTCTTCTCATTTAACTATATTCTCAAACTTCATACAATATGTTATGCCAAATAATGAGGTACTCAGGACAATGGCTTCAAGTTGTCTTCTTAAACGAAGCTTGTGATTCACCATTCAAATTGAACTAAGGAATATTACAGTTAAGCTACACACCAAAATATGATTGTCTTTACTTCTTCTTTTTTCTACTCGTATATAATATATTCTCTTCATAATTTTAATTTAGAGTTTGTTACATGTGAAGACAAACTTGGAATTTTTTCCAACTGCACAACTCTCTCGTGATTCAGTGTTACAACAAGAGAATTTACTCACGGAATGTGTAGTGTAATTATTTGGTCACTCTAGATTTTATATAATACTAGACCTTCACGCATCTGCTACGCACGGGCCAAATAAATTTTTTAAAAATAAATTTAATTATTATGTGTAATCTTTTTGATATATCTAATTAGTATATTAATTTGAACCTACAATAATACCTTTTTAATATTAGTTACGTACAACTAATTTATCCTATCATAACATAATATTTTTAAAATTAATACCTTATAAATAATTTATTTTAGTCCTAAATCATTATTAATGAAATGCCATGTCATTTTAGGTCCTTGTGCCAAAAATACCATATAATTTTATTAAAATTTACTTGGGTCGTGCAAAGTATGGGTGATAATGACCTAATTTGGAGTAATTTTTAATGATACTTACTTCTTGACAATTACTATAGTCCATATTATATAATAGAAAATAGTAATTTGTGTAGTCATCTACCTATCTTTAATCAAGTAAATCTTTTAATCTACACATAAAATTGTAAAAGATATATAATTACTTATCTTTTAATCAATATTGTAAATTTTTCTATGGGAAACATATAATTATCGTTCTAAGAGTTAATCCTCGGTGAGGAAAAACAGTTATTTCTTTGTTATCTAATTTTATGATGTTTCTCTTAATATAGAACGATATGAAATTACTAATGTATATATCCTATGTTATTTTACGGATTTGGTTAAATCGTACTAAATTAAACATTATGATGATTGAATGATTAGTGCATCTTTGCTGATGTAAGCAAACAAAACCAATATGATCGAGATTATTAATAAGAAGTTAGATGTTAATCATGAGTCCACAAATCTCATTTTGACACGTGTTGTGTTTACGTTTAGTTAACCTATGTGTCGACCTTTGTGCTACGCCACCTCATTAATAACATGACACATCATCATGACTTCGAGAAAACTCAATAAAAAAACAAACAAAAATGCCACATATTTATGAAATTTGGAAACAAATCTTAATTTTAATTAATTGATTATCTTTCACTCACAGTATTTATCTTCTTCCAATCTACATACCAAATTTTTTTATCTTTTTTCAATCTATATGTATTAATTAATTAATTGATTATTTTATCTTCTTCCAACCTATGTGTCGACCTATGTGTCGACCTTTGTACTACCAATGAACACACAATGTGACATATGAACACACACTATGACATGCACATATTATTCCGTATGAACACAAACGTTATGACTGATGAACACACGCATCATAACCAATGAACACAAAAGTGTCATGAGTCTTAACCTATAAACTACACAGTGATATAAAATTTATTAAAATTATTTAATATGTACGGACTTATAGCATAAGATTGAAAAATTAGCTTGAACTAAAAGTAATAATAAAAATAATAATTAGCACATAGTATATGACGATCGATGTAACTGAATCTCAAACAAACTTTCACCCTTAGATATAAATATATTTATTAAATAACTAAAATTTGAATTAAAATATACCGCCTTAATCAAAATTTTGTTAATAGTTTAGATGTGATTTATTACTTGAATTAGCACATCACTAAATGGTAAAGTAAATTGCATTATGATTGCCATAATGTTAGAATAACATATGATTAAATTGAGATAATATATAGCTTTTAAGTGACTTACGTAAAACTCTAATTTTAAGATGATTTAATTGATGAAGATATTGAATTATAAATTTTCTCCTATCTAAAAAATTACACTACTAGTGTATAAGAAGATAACAATAGCGTTTATGAATATCTATAATAAAAAAAATTCAATGATGAATTTTAAAAAGATATGTAAAAGGCCATGGTAAGAAAATATTATTTTTCAAATTTCTTTTTCCTCAATTATAATATTTTTTATCCTATTATTAAAAATAAGAATTTGTTTTTTTCAATATTGGGTTTTTTTACGCTGGCCCAAGCAAAAACATATTGCACTTTTTTCGGTGGCTGAAGCAAAAGTCCAACCCAAGATAAATATATTCATGAATATCTTGTTGAATATATTTAAAATCACCCCCAAAAATTATATATATTAGGATTAGGATAAGATTAGGATAGGATTAGGATAGGAAATGAAAATAAGTGTTTGGTTGAAAAAACATTTTGTGAAAATCACGAAATTTTGATTTCCTAGGAATTTCAATTCCCACATAATGCAATTTTAAATTTCGATTTCGATTTCCTAGGTAATTAACTTTCCCCCATTTTTACAAATGCAATTTTAAACTCCCCCAATTTGATCTATTTATTGCAAATTTTAACCAAACACATTTTCTCAAAATCCCCTATTTACAAATCACCTTAATTCAATTCCCATGAATTCAATCTCATGAATTACAATTCTTGTATTCAACCAAACGAGCACTAGGATAGGATAGGATATAAATCATAGGGAAACAAGATTAGTATATATTCTTCATATTTTTCTTTCATATTTAGTAATTAAAAGATATTTTTATAATCATGTATATGTTTATTTATTTACTCTATTCATTAACATCTCTAACATCAAACTCTACCATCATCGATCTAATATATGTGGACTAAGATCAAGTGTTAGAATTCTCATAAGGAATAATTCAAATTTGTGCGTTTATTGCGTTTATTGTGTTAGAACATCTCTAACATATTCTTTGATGAACACATGTGGCTCACGTGATAAGCATATGCCTTTCATATTAACAGAACATACATGACCTAGTTGATGAACACACATATAAATTGATGAACACGTACATATAAATTGATGAACACATCATAGGTCGGTGTTAATCATCACAAGATACGTGAGATGGACACACACATTAACCAAATATTTTTGTGAATCTTTTCATAAGAACATATACAAATTAGTTATCCACACAATCATCAGTCATCATGAGATTCACATGCTTCTTAGTAAACATGTGATTCAAGCTTGCATCAACAATCATCATCTATCAAATTATCAAGGATCAATAACCAATATCTATCAAATGTAAAGGATGAACACTTAGGGTTACATGAAATCGAAACACTCATACCTTGAATCTGGACGTGTTCGCGCCGTGCTTTGCCATGTTACGCTTCTAGATTTTGATTTTGTTTTTTTAGGTCAGAGAACTTGCGAACCTAGCAAAACCGATAGAGGATTGTGAGAAACTGCGAAGAAAATCACAAATCACTACTTCTTCTCTCATATATGAGAAAACGAGTTTGAATTGCGTTAAATGGGAGAGGAATCTAATTGAAATTATCCGCTCGAGAAAGCTCTCAACTTGTCTGGAGAATTGGCTTGGAATTTTAATGATAGGAAGAAAGTCAGAGGGAGGGCTTTTTATAAGAGCGCTGATGAAGAGAAGGTCCGCTTGCTGATGTGGACTGTTGGATCAATGTCATCCTACAGATGAAATTGTTCCTTAGTCTTAACACTAAGGGGCATCCTCATGTGAATCAAACCCCCATTTTTTTACTTAAAATTTTACTTCTGTTTTACATTAATCATTAATTTGTTCACTAGGTAACATAATAAAGTACAACAATAACAACATTATTCAATGCCTTAAAATGTTCTCCCCTATTAGGGTAAGGGGGTGTGATGTATTTAGACCTGTCAAAAGCGACCCAATCCGTTGGGTCGACCCGACCTAACTCGAAAAATACTCGTCCCAATCTGACCCGAAAACTCATTAAACTCGTTCTTTTTAAACCCGAGCCAACCTAAGACCCGTTGGGTCAAACCCGGACCAGCCCGAACTTCTCCAAATTCGCCGAGTGACCCACTTTTCACATACTTTATTCCATTTAAATTAAAAAAATAACAATGTATTTTATTGAATAATACTATAATAATAATATTTTATTATAAAAATATTGTTTAAACTTTATTTTCTTTATTACAATAAAAAAGAAAACATTTGAAACCTGTTGGGTTAACCGAACCGAAAATTTTATCGACCCGTTTGACCCAAATCCGTTTTTGACCCGAACCCGACCCGTTCGACCCGTTTTCCAGGTCTAGATGTATGCAACCAAATCTTGTATTAAAAGAACAAAGATGTTGTTTTTAATGACCAAAAATGAAGATTGCATCAAAAGAAGCATAAACAATTAAATGAGCCTTTATTTCATATAATTCTGAAGTTAAAGAATAGTAAATCTTTGATTCCATTGAAAAATAAAAAAACAATTTCCTAATAAAAATGGAAGAAATAATATAATGTAGTAGTAAATTATAATTTTCAAATAAAAAAGCAATTGTAAACATATAAAATTATTTTTGTAATAATAAAATACTTTTAGGTGTTATATTATTCTTGTCATTAATTTTTCATTTTGAATTAATATGTTTGGTAATTTTTAATATAGAAGGTAATATTATAATGTGATATATATATATTTAAATTATAACATCTCATCTTAAGGTACAATATTATAATACATATATTATATGTTTTACTGTTGCATTTGTTGAAAAATACTTTTATAATGAAAATAAAATAAATAATATTAAATTAAAAATTTATTTTTTTGGTCACATTAATATTTTTTAAATTATATAATATCAAATAACCCGTACATGGTCGGAGACTACACTAGTATTTAACTTAAAAATGACAAGTAAAGCCATTTTTTGTAATTAGATTGATTTAGCTTTAATACACGGGATACACTGAGGGATTAGTAAATTTTTTGGGAGAGAGTGTGTCACATCCATTATTTAGAAGTTTTTAATTAGAAAAATTAGCTGTAACTAATTTTATTAGTTTTTATTTACAGAAAATTAATCCTTAGTTTTATACCGTAGATTTACCGATGAGTTGAATAAATAACCAATATATACGTTTTTATTAAGAAAAAAACTCTTTTGAAAATTAACTTATATCCCAAGAAAACCCAAAAGATTAATTTTGTTTAGTAAAAAACTACTTCTTCTATCCGTATTTTTATTGTCAACTTTTCTTTTCTTGTCCCTGGACTATTATTTTCATTTTAGTAAATCCACTAGCCTAGTTCTCTTGCCATGTTCGAATTTATATAACTCGATATAGTTAATAAGTAGTATTATGTATTATATATAATTTTATACGAAAATAAGTTGATTTCTTGACATGTGATTGATACATGATTAAGTTTTAAAATTAAATATAATAAACAACAAATATAAATTTAATTAATTTGATTACAACATATATAAAAATATTTAAATTTAAAGCACTAACATAACACAAACATAACACAAAAATATAATCTTTTCCCTTATTTATTAAGAAATCAATCTTTTTGTGATATATCATATCATAAAAATAAAATTATAAATTTTTAAAATAACATAATAGGATATTAGCAGGTAAAAATCTAAAAATATTAACACATAAAATCTATTTGTAATCTGAAAAATCTTATACATTTTTTTGTGATATTTTTGTAATGATTTCCAAATTTAATCAATTCTTATAAGAAAAATACAATAAATAGTAAAAAATTACGAGTAGTCGAATTACGACGAGTGGATGAGTTGAATAGAGAGTATCTATCTTATATATTAAAACTAACACTTCTAGAGCCTTTACATTGATTTTAGGCTTAAGTTGTTAAATAATTATTATTATTTTTCTTTAATTTTTATTATTAATATATTGTATAATTACATTAACAAATAAATCTTACATTAAGAATAAAAATTATTTTGAAAGTTATTTTTTAGGACAAAATTAGGATGATTTTCGATAATAAAATTTAAGTTAAATAAGATACATAATCTTTATTAAATACAATATACTTTATTAATATATTTTTTTAGAACATTATATTAATGATTTTTACAAGTTAGAAGTTTCTTTTTTTTAAAATATGCAAACAAAAGGCTCTATTGCTAAACACAATACAAACATAAATCATCTTCGCGGATGATCTTGAAAAACTCTTTTAAACAGGTTCTTCCAGAGGCAGACGTTGAAAAGAAGTTGCGTAGAGCAAAGAGCCCTTCTTCAGAATGTTGGGTGTTCCAATAGGTGATTTCATCCCTAAGTTCTTCAATGTCGAAGTCCTTTAAAGCCAGGTAATATGCAGCAGCTCTATTGACTCTTCTACTAATGCGGTGGAAACTGACCTCATCAAAAGACGAAGAAATGACTTTAATGTCTATCAGTAAAGTCCGAATCTCCCAAGGGTGCGGTTTTTACAGGTAAGAAGTTAAACTTTATTAGTGGTAAAAGTTCAGCTAAATTTTTTAGACGAATTCATCAAAGATAAAAAAAAATTGAGACGAATACCCAATCCATAGACGCTGAATTGGCAGTCTCGGGAAAAAGGTTCCCACCCAAATAACCAATCCCTATATGACACTGAATCTTATCCCCTAGTTTCCTTTTTTGCTGACCTCGGAGACAAGCAGTAGTCAGTAGTAGTGAGGTTGTGGGCGGAGAAATGGAGAACAACCAGCCCCCGACGGGGACTCAGACTTCAGCCACCTACCCCGGTCATCCTCCTCCTCTTGCATCCGGACAGCCTCCATACCAGCACCTCCTCCAGCAACAGCAACAGCAGCTTCAGATGTTCTGGTCATTCCAACGCCAAGAGATCGAGCAGGCCAACGACTTTAAGAACCACCAACTCCCACTCGCCCGCATCAAGAAGATCATGAAGGCTGATGAGGATGTCCGAATGATCTCCGCCGAAGCCCCCATTCTGTTCGCCAAGGCCTGTGAGCTCTTCATCCTCGAGCTTACTATCCGCTCCTGGCTCCACGCCGAGGAGAACAAGCGCAGGACTCTCCAGAAGAACGACATTGCTGCTGCCATCACCCGCACTGACATCTTCGATTTCCTTGTCGATATCGTTCCTAGGGATGAGATTAAGGACGACGCACCTGGGTTGGTCCCCGGAGTAGGCTTTGGCATGGTTGGACGGGTGTCGATGCCGCCTGAGACTGCCAGCGGAGTCCCCTATTATTATCCGCCAATTGGTCAGCCTGCTGCTACTGGAGCTCCCGCGGTCATGATTGGAAGACCCGCGATTGATCCCTCTGGTGTTTATGTTCCTCCCTCGCAGGCCTGGCAGTCCGTTTGGCAGCCCTCCGATGATGCTGCTTATGGAACTGGAAACGGCCTCGATGGCCAAAGGTACGCTTTTCTTATCCCTCTACTATCAGATCTCATCTGCTTAGTCATGTGTTAAAACATCCTCCAAATCATCATCACAAAGGCATGTCATCATTTGATTCAACTCTATTGCTTCTCCAATATACTCATTACTTATCCCGGTCAGTACTTACTTCATTATGGAGGGCCTGAGTACAACAAAGAAAGATGGTGGAAAAGTAAAGTAATAGGCAATATCACTATTTTGGTTATTGGCTTATATCAAGAGTCGCTTGCTTGTGTAGAAAATTTCAAGTGGATTTGGAATTCAGCTAAGATCATGGATTTTCTCTAGTAACAGTTCACCTATCACTAGTATGTTTTTATCTTTTTGAAAGAGTACCAGGGAATTTAAAAAGGATATTGAGTACAAATTTATAAGGTAAAAACATGCTTGACAATTGTTGGTTTTCCAGTCTGCTGTCTTACTAGAAAGATGCCTTGGCACCTTGCAACTTCATTTCTTTTCTACCCTGAAATATATTCCTCAAGTGCGATGTATAGTCATATAACTGAGCAGCATGTTGGTTGAAATTATCATGATAGAGGAAGGGTTTTGACGCTTCAAACCAATATTGACATTTTTCACAATATAAAATAAAATACACCTGCTAAGGTGATTGCTGGTGTGGCTACTAGCAAAGAAGCCTAACTCGAAAATGTGGGGTCGAGCAACAATACATTCAAATAGTAAGTTCAAGCTTTCTTTTAATTATTCTGAAGGTTTATCTAATTGGATAGAAAGCATTGTAGAAAGAAGAGTATCATGTGTCTAGTCTTTGTGAAACAATAAACGTGTTCAATACTTGGTTATTTTCATCTAGTAATCCTGCTATCCAAGTTTATTTTCAGGGAAGAATATAAATATTTTGCTCTGATTTCATATGCCAAGCTCTAGGTTCTCACCATTACAATTGTGTTTTATAGTTAGACATGAGTATGGGTCTTTATCCCATTTACTTATTTGACATACTGTTTCCTCTTTTGTTAGATTCCTCCTTATTCTATTAAGTAATCTTCTAAGTTGAATTTTACTGAAGCATCTTAAGGTTGCTGGTTATCTCCTTGCTCCCCATTGCCATTTCCCATGAGCAGGTCACCAGGACTAAACTAGTGATATGCAGAACTTTGCGTCGTGCAGTGATTTTCTGCAGTTGGGCCTCTTTTTGTACTATTAAACACTCTCTAAATCTTGCGACTGATGTGGTGATACACTTCTGTTTTTACTCTACATGCTTCGACTCTCGGGGAAGATCAATCTGAGCTTCTAATTATGCACTTTCATTTCTTTTTTCCTGATTGGCTTCGTTTGATCCAAGTACCTGATTTTAGCTTAGGTTTCATTTTTGAATGATGCCGTCCTTGTTTTCCGAAAGTGGAATTTGTGATGTCTACATAACTCTTATGCGGTAATGCTTCCCAGAAAAGCCTTCAAAGTTATCTTCTAATCATGTGGATGTGTTTGCTAATGCAGCTGATCCACTCATTCGACGACATGATTGTGCTGAACATTGGCATCAGTTCTAAGCTGGCTGATGCTGGATTTTCTAAGCACTTGTAACTATTCTTGTTGAGAAGAGGAAGAAGAAACCTCCTCCTGTAATGACCTGCTGAAACTGCTATATGCAGACAGCTGTGGTGTATTGTATTCACATACAACCTAGTGAAATATAGCCTTTCAAGGCCTTGTTCTGTCAATATACTTTCCTTCTATTCATGAATGCCTTGTTGCTAGCATTTCATTCTTTGTTACTGTGCTGTTTTGGGAATGTAAGTGTTAATCAATTAATCATGGTGGTTCTAGCTTTTCCATCTGTCCAAGGTTTCCAAACACCAACGGTGAACTCCTACTTTGAAAAATATGTTTTTTTATTAGGAAAAAGATTAAGACAAGCTTTATACATGCCTAAATCTGTCAAAAGCTGATCCAACCCAATTTGAAAAAACTCGACTCAATCCGATCCGAAAAGTTCATGAAACCCGGTGAACCAAACCCTAAGAGATTCAGGACTTGTTGGGTCAAACCCAGACTGACCTGAATGTCTCGAAACTCGCTGAGTGACCCATTTTCCACATATTTCATTTCATTTCAATTTAAAAATAATGTATTTTTACTTTCATTTTGAGAGGCTCCTTTAAGTATCTAAGGTCTATCATGCAGAGAGAAAGGGGTGTCGATGAGGACATCAGGTCTAAAATACAGATAGGTTGGCATCGATGGAGAAAGGCGTCTGGGGTTTTGTGTGACAAGAAAGTCCCTCTAAAGTTACAAGGTAAATTTTATAGGGTGGTGGTCGCGATGATCTATGAAGAAGAGTGTTGGCCAATTACTAGGGCTTAGGAGCACAAGATTATAATAGCTGAGATGCGGAGCTACGTTGGATATGAGGCCATACAAAATTAGATAGGATCAGAAATGAAGTAGAGAAATTAGGAAAAGTTGCGAGAATCTAGGTGGGTCATTTAGGTCCTTCCTCCCAACTTGTTAGGGGTAAAGTAATACCCAATTCCGACCCCCTCAGACCCTGTTACCGGGATATAATGAGGCTTGTTGTTGTTATATTAAATAATAATATAATAATATTATTTTTATTATAAAAATATTGTTTATATTTTTATTTCTTTATCCTTACTATTATAAAAGACAAGGATTATTAGACTTATCTTGCGCGCAATCTCAACTTTTTTTGACAGTCCAGGTTTATGCCACGTGACGCCACGCCACGCCACGTCGACTTTTGCATGTATCAGATGTCTCTCAAGCTTTTGGGCATTTTCCGAATTGATTTTTATTTTTCCGGAATCTGAACGGCTGGATGTGCGTCTACGTTGAAAAGTCGGGATCGAATGGCCGCCCTTCGTGACCAATTCGCTGATTCTTTTTGCATTCCTTGCCACTTACGCAATAATTTAAAGAGTTTTATTTTGTGGCCGACACATGTATGCGGTTTTTACTCTTTTATTATTGCTTATTGCATGCGTTGATTTTTTTTATTATTGTCGTTCCCACTTGCGCAATATAATAAGGCTTTCCTTCCCCGGCCGCCACGTATTATGGTTTAGTTCGTTCAATGGGTTTTTTTACTATTATTTATTTCTTTCGTTGGTTTTTTTTCCAACTACATTTTTTAATTGTTTCCGAGTTTACTGTTTTTCTATTGCCTTGATTTTCTTTTAAATTTTTGTTGGAACTTTTGTTATTTTCGATGGATTTTTTTATTATTGTTTATTTGCTTTGTTAGTTTTTTTTTCCAACTGCCTTTTTAAATTCTTTTAGAGTTTGTTGTTTTTTATTGGCTTTATTTTCTTATATATTTCGTTGGGGCTTTTGTTATTTTTTGTAAAAACTATTGTTGGGGTTTTTGTTATCTTATTTGATTTATTCTTTTCCTATTGCTTTCTATATTAATTTTTAAATTTTCTAATTTATTTTCCAACTTGATTAATTAAAATTCCTTTTTTTAACCTATTCATTTCCCCCTCATTTTTTATTTCGGAGAAATGCAAATTATTTTTCATGGTTGGATAGTTGTACACGCCGATGTTTGTCGTTTGACTGATTTTGTGGTCCCAATGTGTTTTGGAAGATAGGTGTACACATCGTCGTGCTAGGGATTTCAGTGTTCCTTATTTGTTTTTGACTTTGTCTCACTGTTGCTAATGGACGTCGCGATGTTCTTCCACGTGTTTGTGGGTCCAAAATTGAGGGCTCGATGATATCACGTCGTTTTAATAAATCGTTTCGTTTGACTTTATCAATGCGCCTCTTTTTTTTGTTTCGTCTCTCACACTCTTAATCGACAGTCTATATTGTGTCTTGGATTTCATCCGCGACTGAGAGTGCTTGACGTGTCATATAAGTTGCATATTCCTTTTGCTTTCAATTTATCGTATTTCTCATTTTGGGTTCTGGGGTTCTCAAATCATATTGCGTTCCAACTGGCTCTAGCTTGCTCATCAAGCTCATAACATAATGGGTTCCAGCTGGTCTTAGCTTGCTTTGCAAGCTCATTTTTTATTAGATTCCAGTTCGCGCTTGCTAGCTCTCCAAACTCATATTTGATTGTATCTGTTGTCTCAACACGTGTCTTTTATTTTGGTCAATGAACGGTTGGATGTGAGTTGGTATGCACCGCCTATCTCACTCAACGTTGTCTATAAATAGCCTTTTTCCGATAGATTCCCACTATTTGGGATATCTTCGTTGCTTTCGGTTGTTGCTGGTAGTCTGGTTCTCTCTTGGGTTTGCTTTGTTTCATATTTTTTGATCACCGCAGTTGCTCATGTTTCTCAGTTTCGGATCTCCGTTGCTATGTTTTCTCTGTTGTTTGTAGTCTCTTTTTTTCGTTGGTTTCGGCTTCTGCCGATAGTCTGGCTCTCTCCCGTGTTTGCTTTAATTATTTCAGTTTTTCGGTCGTTGTGGTTGATCATGTTTCTCTGTTTCGGATCTCTGTTGCTTTGTTTGCTCTGTTGTCGGTAGTCTCTTCATTGATTGTTTCTCAACTGAAATCTCGGTATAGCTTTATTTTCTAGATCATCGTTGATTCTGTTTATAGCTCTATTTGTTATATCACCGTTGATTCTGTTTCGTGGTGGTGCTGGTGTAGCTTTATTTGCTACATCATCCCCGCTTCTGTTTCGTGGTATTCTTGGTGTAGCTTTATTTTCTATATCACCGTCGCTACTGTTTCGTGGTATTCATGGCGCATCTTTATTTGCTATATCATCGTCGCTGTTGTTTCGTGGTATTCTTGGTGCAACTTTATTTGCTATATCATCGTCGTTCATGTTTTGTGGTATTCTTGGTGTAACCTGATCTTCTATCATCGTCGTTGTTTTGGTTTCTGGGTGCTAATTTTATCCGGATTATTGATCTGTTAGGTCGTTGGTCTCGTGTTTGGTCGTTTCTACTTATATTTGGGGCATGGGCTCTTCTTCTTCGGATGTTTTCACAACAATGAGTTTTCTTTCTAGTTCTGCCGTTTAAATATTTTTTCTTTTGTCTGGTTTGCGCACTACGCACTTCGATTTGTCTTTCTCGAGTTTCCCTTGTGTGCGTTTCCCGCACCTGGGTTTGTCATGTTATGTGGTTCTTTCTTTTTCATGCAAGTATGTCGCGGGTGAGAGTTTCTTTGTTGGACTTGCCTTCAAACTCTAAACACTCATGTTACTTGTGTAAGGGTTATTAGGAAGTTTGGTGAAATTAAATTTCCAGCGCGGTTGCGTTTCGGTGTGATCGATTTACAGGATCACTGGTACATATTTTGTTGTCTCCTTTTTTCCTTCTCGGGGGTTGGTTAGTTCGTTCGACTTTCTGTTTTGTTGCGTAGGGAAATACTGGTCGGGTGACTTTGTTTGGAGCTTCTGTCGCCGCTTTTGATTATTCTTCGGACGAGTGTCATGTTTGATATGTCGCGTGTTCATATAGAAGATAATTCATACAACAAATTTTTTGATAAGATCATTTATGTTGACGACCCTGCGCCGTTTGCGGCCTTTGATATTGACGAGGCACATCTTTCTTTTCAATCACAATACATGAGTCTTTCGGCAGCGAGGTCCCAACCTCCATGAACCAGTCTTTTGGTTAGCTGCTGTTGTATTGCGTCTTTGTATTGTGTTTCTGGTGTGTGCTCCACCGCTTACAAGGTTTCCCATCCGTAATTGTTTAGATTTGGTTGTTGTTGTCTTGCGCGTTTTTCCATGCAGCGACTTTCAGGGTTCCCCTGAGGCGTGTAAATTATATATCACCGATGACAATTAATTCCTAGGTTTTTCATGACGCTTTGTTGGCGGCATTACGTTGCGCTAACTTTTATTTTTACCTGATGTATCTTTCACTTTGATTTTGCCGCGTTGATAAGTCCTAGACACTTTATATCAGTGCACTCCCTTCTGCTGCAAAAGTTATGCTTGGTGTAAGCGGGCATGAGTATATTTTGCAGAGCGCAACGGTAAGTGTTTTGTTCACTACTTTTTTTTCTTTCCTGCTAGCGTCGCTTGTGATACACGCATCATCTATGTAGGAGCGCGAGTTATGACTTTCAGGGTTGGAAAGTCGTTCTGTGATAGAATGTACTCGATGATTCTAGGTTTCGTTATCTTTACATCTAAAGGGCTTGGAATGGTTAAGTGGAATTTGAAGTGTCTTCTATTATAAATGTGAAGGATTATTACACTTATCATGCGACATCCAACTTTGCAGGTATTGGATGTCGCGAGTTCTGAAGGGAACATTTGTCTATTCAGGAAACTCTCGCATGCACTAAAAAAGTCAAAAAAGAAAACAAAAAAGTCCTATCACTGGCTAGTATGCACACAACTATTAGGTATGCTCAAGATACTTGATTTTAAGAAGGAATAAAGATGAAAAGCTAAATTATCTAATAAAAGCTCGTGTGTTCATGATTTACAAGGCTTTTCAAAGAGTGCAGGGTCATACTCGGAAGAACCTTGTTAGAAAGAATCTATATGAAGTAGTTGGTTATCTGAACAAGTTTACGTTGTAAGGAATTCACAAGTTTCGAATCACAATGCTCGTTATCAATCAACTATTTTTTTTATTTCTTACAAAGTCGGTGTGTGAGAAAATAAGATGAATACATGCTCGTTATCAAACCTTCATCTCTTTATGCATACCTCTCCCTAGAGTCATAGTCTCTCATGAAGGGCATGAAGGGGGGGGGGGAGGAATTACAGCTGAAATAATACACACGACAAAAATAGCAAGAAACAAAAGAAAGATCAAGAGGACCTTGGAATGTCCGCATCATAAACTACACATTCAAGTATTGTAGATAACAGAGAGTAAAGATATACAAAACAAAGGCTCGCGGCATCAAAACCCTCGCAACTTGGTTAACAAATATTGTGTCTTACATCAACTAAGGTTCGTTCTCCAGTTTCTCTTCCGGAAAGGTTAAGTAATGAGAAACATCTTCCCCTATGGGAATTGTTGGATCTTGATCATTGCCTACACCCTCCGCCACGACAATGTCCGCGACCTCTAAAGCTTGCTCTTGATTAACCTCTTGGGGAGCATTTTTCTCGTCATCTATAAGAATAGGAGAGCTAGTAGTCTCTACCTCATCATGGTTGGCATGATGACGTTTAGGCGAAGAGCCTTGGATCGCAAGCAATTCCTCAAAAGCAACCACCTTCCTTTTCTTCTTACGACGAGACTCTCTCTTCGGTGGGGGAACCACTGGAACAAGCCTTCCTTACCTTTAACCACACCCTCCCTTTGCGTCAAAGACTTGACGTCCCAGGCATCGAGAGGGTTGTCACTGTCGTCAACAAAAGTCCCATGAGAGGACGGTTGTAATTAGGAAGCTCTGGCGAGTAGCCACAAAAATGTGAGGGGTTGTATAGGGAAACTCCGAGACCCCATGCTTAGTCAATATATTGAGCTTTGAGAGCATAAACCAGGAGAGTATTGCGCGCCTTACTAAAGAAGTTTATTCGGCCTCGCTCGCGAAAGGTGGCGGAATATTCGGCATCACCCTCATGACGATCTTTAGCCACCTCGGTGGTCAGCTGTTCTGTTAAACTCCCAACATCCTGCTCATGAGAACTCTTTTCAACCTGTAGCTGCACCTCAAGGTCGGAAACTTTCTCCTATAGTTTTTCAGCTCGTTTCTCTTGCTCGTCAACTCGCTTCTTCTGCTCCTTAGCCTTTTACTCGAAAGCTTTCTTCTCGGGAGCAAGGTTGGCTTTGTAGTCACGGTTCTGAAGTATGAGAGTCTCGGTTTCCAACTCCAAGGCACATTTCTCATCCTCCAACGCGGGAGCATATTGCCCCATGGATTTGGCGATCATAATCATCTACAAAAGATCAACAAAAGAAATGAGAACAAGGATTTAGGAACAAAAATATTGCGAAGAATGTTATTAAGTCACAAGCTTTACCATTACAAACATCTTAGCCATCCCACCCATTTTTCTCAGAATCGTCTCAAAGCAAGAGGGAGTCTCAGGCAATTCCTCACGTTCAGATTTGTAAAAATTCATCACGAACTTCTCATTAAAAAAGAGGGGCACCTCGCGTTTCACCAACTCCTTATGACTCGGGACAACTAAGGGTTGTTTCCCTTTGTCCACCTTGGGAGGCGGACTCCCCTTAGCTCCTGAGCCTATAACCCCTTCTTCACCTGGGCGAGAGGGAGTGGCGGAAGACTTCGTATGAACTAGATGGTCAATGGGAAGGTCATCGGTGTCGGGAGTGTTGCCCTTGCAAGAATTCTCCGAAATCTTGATACCTCCCGGCCCTGAACCATTGGCCTTCCCCGTTTGGAGGTTCCAACAACATCTTCCTTTGAGGTGGGAGATTTCTTAACCTTTGGAGCCTTAGTTTTCTTTGGAGGAGGAGGAGGAGTTCCCTCACTCACAAGATTCTTCCAAGAGGTCAAGACCCCCCAAGATCGGGAGATCTGAAAAGAAGCCATCATCTGCAATAACAAAGAAATTAACAGAGAAGTTCGAGAAAGAAAGTAATAAGAAATGATAAAGTATACAACCACTTCGCGACTCCCTACCCCCATTGTAATGTTTCAAGCTAATTCCTCTTTCTTCCAATGTCTTATGTGTCATGACTGAGTCAAAATTAAGCTATGAGTCTTTATTGGAAACATCGGTATATTTGACTTTTAAGGAGTCACATGTAGAGGATACCCAGACTGACGCTCTTGGCATGGCAAGGAGTGCAACAATGCTTACCGAGATGTTTGAATTAGGAGGAGGGTGAATCAAAAGCCACTCAGTCTTCCATCCCGCTATCCTATTCGGGAAGTCCCACTCGCATGCACATTTTGTTTGGGAAGTGTACATGCCTTCCTCATTAGCACACTTCCTTGTAGAGTAAACATTGGCATGATGTGCCAAGTTAGGGATGACACCCATTTCTTGAGCCCGCACGGTATAGATGACCACAAAACGCCAAAGTTAGGATGCATTTGAGCAGGGTTGTATTGTAGCTCGGTCATATATAAGGTCATGAGTAAAATATGTCGAAGGCAGATAGAAGCCTGCCTCGAGAGATTGAATGCATAAGGCAAAGAAAGGACGATATTGATCGAGAGAGGTACCCTCACGATCAGGTAGCCAGGATCGTACCCTCGAGAAAAGGAAATGTTTTGGCTACGTGATACGCTGCACTTTGTATGGCGTAACTAGGGGTTATTACATTAGTTTAGGAGTGTTATCACAAGTATTTGGAGCTATTGTTATGTTCTGAGATATTTATTAAGAAGTGAAGAAATGAAGATCAAAACCGAAGAAGATTGAAGACTTGAAGAAACCATTTGAAAAGGCTTCTGCAGCATCAACCGCGATCGCCACTACCATCCAGGCAATCGCCATCATTCAACAGAAGTTATCCGAGAAGAAATCACCGACCGCGATCGCCGTGATATGGCCGCGATCGCGGTGGATCAACAGAGACCGAGGGCAGATTTAATGAAATCCGCGACCGCGGATTACAATCCGTGATCGCGGGTATTGCACTCATGCAAGGTGGGCCATACGTGGATCAGGAAGCAAGGTGGGCCCAAGTGGAGGAGCAGCACGTGAATCGGAAGCAAGTAGGTGAAATCCATTAAATTGGTTTCACCGAATTGTGTTTGTTTTATTTCCTTATTTCTTTACTTCTTTTTCCTTATTTTCCTTTTAATTAGTTTTAGGATTTACTTTTACCATATTATTTTAGGGTTAGACTCTTTATATACCCTGGCAGCCTTGTTTGGCTATCATCATCTTTTCCATCAGACAATTTAGTTTTGCAACCATGAGCAGGAACTAATCTCCATTGTTTTGCTTAGCGGTTGAAACCTTCAGTTATTAAGTTGTGAGATTTCTAAACTCTTGTTCTTTTCCTATGGGTTTGTATTAATTCTCTTGTTCTTCATCTATTGATTTCTATTAGTTTTACTAGCTTGATCACCTAGTTTGATTGATAGTTTTCTATTGCTAGACTAGGAATATACGGTGGAATTCCTTGTCATTGTAGCACTCATATCTGCATGATCTGGTAGTTGATTGCTTTTATGAAAGAGAATTGATTGCATGTTAATACTTGACGGTTGTAAGTTATTGCATGCATCCTTATGATTCCTGTGCCCTTTGCTGCTATTTCATCTAATCTTGAGAGGTTTCCCTGATTGCTGAATAGTAAGTATTATCAGGACCGATTGGCCTGCTGATATATTAAGGATTGGAATAGGAACATTCCCTAGGATTGAATAGAACTTGAGATAAATCTATGATCAACTTGATTGACTGTTGTGTGGATACTTGCTAGGTGAAACCCCTTCTCATCATATTCTCACCCAAACTTCCTCTGCTTGTTACTGGTTACTTGTGTGTTCTTGCAATCAAACCCCCCCCCTTTGGTTACTTGTTACTAGTTGATATTTCACTTGACTACATTGATTTGGTGTTTTGATTCCCTTGAGTTCGACCTCTACTTACTTGCTATACTCTAGTTAGTGTTTAGGGTTTTCTTTGATTTGGCACTACGACTTTAGCCTCATCACTACGTATTTGAGGTCAACGAAGGCAAAAGGCATTCCTTGGTAGTAAAAAGATTACCAAGGTTGAATGTCTTATTCAGCGAGTAAGAATCTTAACAGGTGCGGCGCTCGCAAGGAACGTATCCTCTTTTATGATATGAGGGAGGGGCCCTTATAAGAAAATAAACGGGCATACTTCGTCTCGACTATCGGGCTCGAATTTAGGGGAAGCCTTGTTTTATCCTTTGCTGCTCATGAGGCTGAAGGACCTTTAGCTTTCTTGGAGGCATGAGACTTACCTGAAAGAATGAGAGTAAGATTAGTTTTCCAGGGGAGGAAAAAAGAAGGTAAAAGACAAAAAAACCTTTTGGGGGCGCGGGAAACGAAGTGTTTGAAATTCAATCTCAAGACAAAGAGGCGCGAGAATAAGGAGAAGGAAATGTCGCGAGCTCCCTCATAAGAGTGAAGGAAAATAAGTCCTCGAGAACTCGACTTCAAGAAAAACTTAAGTCTTACCCTCCTCACGAGGATAAGAGTTTGGAGGCTAGATGTTGGATCCGGTTCTCGAGCCCTTAAACTATGGGCTCGCGAGCTCTAGGTACGGAGGTCGGCCCACATCTCAAGCACAACAACGACAATAAGAAAACCTCATTTGGAGGCCCAAGGCGGGTGAAATCATAAATAACCTAGAGAATAGATAAAAAGTGGGCCTCGCGTGACTCACTATAAATCCTAACAGAAAGGAGAGAGAAAGACATTGTGGATCATTTGACAAAACTTTCTCCTTTGTAAGAAAGAGAGGAAAAACACAGAGGGAGAGCCATTCTACGAGCTCAACTTCTCTCTTTCTATTTTATTTCTTTTAGTAAAAAGTTGGATTATCGATACCTAGATACTGACTCTTGGTGTCGAGTTTGTGTTTTTGACGTAAGAATCATCTCAATAAGATTTGGTTTGTGAGTGTTACTAGAGATATCTTGTGAGACGTAAATGGTGTTTTGAGTATTGTTTTCATTCTACCTTTCTTTCTTGTTTTAGCTCTTGTTTGGAGTTTTTTTGGGTTATTAGACTCATTCGTTTTCGTCGCCTTTTTCATCAAAAAAGGAAATCTAACACTTAATTTTCTTATTCAGGTCAACTGACAGATTTGGCACCTACATTATAATTTTGTAGAGAGAAATAAGTGTAATAAGGGAGTACTAGTCTTGTTTACATAGTCAGGAACCAAATACACCAAACTAATTGTGAATTGATCCTCGTGAATTGAGAGAGGATCTCATGTCCACAATTGCAGACTCATTGGCGCCCATCTTGAATGCTTCTTTGCTAGCTCTAATAAACCGAGACATCGCCCCTTTGATATAGTAATGAGCTTGTTCCACACTCATGTTGTTGGTTAACCCATCAGGGAAGCTGTTCAAGTAGTGGTCTCCATTGAGAATAGCAGCCAACTGCACCATCTCCTTTTGGAACTCCGACAGTGCTCTATCTTTATCTACTTTTGTCATTCTCAATGGCATGGCATCCGGTAGACTCACTGGACAATCAGTTCTGGGAGAGGTTCGTTGACCCACAACACCCTCGAAAGTGCCGGCCCATGCATCCCTCTGAGTCAAGAAGTCCGAGTTGAGATTGAAAATTTTCTTGATGGTTGCTGGGATGGATGAATGCTCGAACTCCGAGTTAGGTGTTGGTCCGTTTGGTTTGCTTACCACTAAGCCAAGCAAACAATATACCACCAATTATGAAACCATTTAAAAATAGATTGTGACATATATATATATATATATATGTATACCTGTGGCTTTGGTTATCCAAGGAGAGACCATAATAGCGGGAACCCGAACTCCCAATCGGTCAAAGTTAAAAAAGTTGGGATCCGGGCCACGATTACCATCGGGGTTAGGCACGTTCTGATAAGGCGTGTTGACATGATCATAAAAGCCGCCATGCTCATCATACGTAATAATGAGAAGGCTCTGATTCCACAGAGGACTCGCCCTGAGTGCCTCATACACCTCCTTGACAAGCCTCTGACCATTGGCTACATCATGTGAGGGGTGGTCGTCATTAGCGGGGAAGGCGGCCAAGTCAAAGTACCTAGGCTCGATGACCGACAAAGGAGGAAGGTCGCCTTTGAGAGCGTCCGTCTTGAACTTGGAAATGCCACCCAACTTAAGGTTGAAGATGAACTTCAGTTGACGGAGAGAGCGGTAGAAGAGGACGGAGGGGACGTTCTCGAAGTACACGGCGAAGTCCAGCTTGTTTTCATGGAGGGAGTCGAAGATCGTCTTCTGTGGGTAACCTAATACTAGGTCTTGAGTTACATGGCTTGTCGCTCCATGAGAGGTGCCGGAGTATACGAATAGTCTGTTTGGCTGCGTGGGGCCGGGCAACGATGAGAACCACCTACAAATTATATATAATTAATAACCTATGCCACCTCATTTATTCTTCAATAAGCTATGTCACGTCATCAATTAACATATAATTTTTTTCAAAAAAGAAAAAATGAAATATATATGTTTAAAGATAATTCACCTAATTCTAATGATATATTTTCCTTATTCGAAGACAAATTAATTAAAATATATATACAAAGATTACTATCATAAATCTATTGATATAATTTCCTTATTTAAATTCATATCAATATAAAAGATTATAAATCTATCGAAATTCCTTTTATTTATATAATATTGATTTAAAAATTAATTAAAATAAAATTAATTATATAATTTATACTTTTATTTTTTATTAATTTTATTAATTTTATTTCTGTTTATAAATTATATGCATAGTTATAAAAAAAATTGTGCAAATTCCGCGCATGGCGCGGGAATAAAGGTAGTTAACAATACTAAAGTTGGAGCATTGTTCGCCATGTGCTCGTCAATGATTGGTCTCACCTAACCTTTGAATTAAAATAAAAATTGAAAAATTATTAATTTGGTCCTCATATATTTATTTTAGTTAATTATTTTAATAATTTGTTGAAATAAAAAATTTAGAAAAATCATAACCGAATCTTCTTCTTAATTTAACTAGCGTAGTCTGCGCCATGCGCGGTGATGGAATAAAGATATTGAAAAATATAAAATAACATAAATTGAGGTTTTTAAGAATTAGATCATTTCCTAGTAAAATTACAAATAAAGCATATTATAAATCAACGCTTCAATTTCGAACTTTTCCATATCATATATTTTTTATTATTATTAAATTATTGTAGAGGTTTGCAACAACTCCCTCCCCCTAAAAATATGGTAACAAACCATAAAATCTGATAATATTTGTTAAGCTTTTGAAAACAAACTGAAAATATACAAAATTTAGTTTTGTAGGATAAATGAGAAAATGACATGTCAGCATGGTGGGGCTAGAGTGAATGAAAGGGCTTCAAATAGCTCTGTTTTAATATATATATATATATATATATATATATATATATATATATATATATATATATATATATATCTACACATATATATGTAGATGGTAAAATATTATTATGTAACGATAAAAAAATCTAACCATAAATCTCACACATTTAAAAATAATCCATTAGTTTTTTAATATTTTACTATTTAGGGTTATTGTAATTTACCATAAAACTCTCAAATAATATTTTACCACAAATCATAAAACTTATTATGTAATGTTAAAAAAAATCAAACCATAGATTTCACACATCTAAAAGTAATCTATTTATTTTTTAAATATTTTACGATTTATAGAAAAGATAGACATAAATGATGCTAATTTGATTTTTTTGAAATAGTAACAAAATGATTTTTTCTTGATTATCTAAACATTTTGATTATTATAGATTTTTCTTTAATCCAAGTTTAAGTTAAATATATTTAGAAAGTTGCGTTAAACACTCATTTTCTTGAAATGGAATAATTTTCATTATCATTTTTCGTTGTTACTAACCAAAATAACAATAAATGGGTTATCAAATATTGTTCTTTACCATTACTTTTAATTATATTCTTTTTTCAATTAAAATTTAAATAATTTTTTTAAAGTTATTTATAGGCCTCGTGCAAGGCATGAGTCCTAAACTAGTATATTTTTATTTGTTGTTCTTGTTTCTATTTAAGGTAAATTTATTGGACAATAATACCCTCATTAAAAATCATAATTCACAAAAATATCTGAAACAATTCAACTAATCCTCCCTCTCCTGCTTTTTTTAGGTGCTTCTTATTCACTGCCCACTCAAATTGCTATTAACCGCTCAGTCTCGTGCGTCACGCATAGATTAAAACTATACGTCGCGTATCAATTGCATTTTTTCAAAAACCATTCCATACGCGACTTTTTGTTTGTTTTTTTCCATAATCATGTAGATAATTTCAATACGATCGCGTGCATATAAAATTCGTCTAAAACGGACATCGTTTGCTCTTTCAAAAGGCCAAAATACAAATTTATCACACATAATTTCTTGTGTCAATAAGTCTGTTAAAACTCAACACACCATTTTTCATTTTTTTTTTAAATATGGTAGATAACTTAACAAAGATTTTATTTAGTGATGGTAATACTTAAATATAATCCATAACTACAATTTATAAATAGTAAATTTGTTACACTTAAGCATAATTACACAAATGTTCTTTGTTTTTTGACTTTTTGAAGGGACAAAAGATGTCCGTTTTGGACGAATTTTATATGCACGCGATCGTATTGAAATTATCTACAAGATAATGGAAAAAAAACAAAAAAAATA
This sequence comes from Oxyria digyna, assembly GCA_029168935.1. Taxonomy (NCBI): domain Eukaryota; kingdom Viridiplantae; phylum Streptophyta; class Magnoliopsida; order Caryophyllales; family Polygonaceae; genus Oxyria; species Oxyria digyna. The sequence goes on from JAPVLV010000013.1 coordinate 27,892,886, forward strand.
AAAAAAATCCATACGTGACGTATGGAACCATTAAATGCAATCCATACGCGACGTATGGTTATAATCCATGCGTGACGCACGAGACTGACCCGGACCGGAAACCCGGACCGGACCGAACCGGAATTTCCCGGGTCGGGCCAAGACCGGACCGGATTCGATCCGGTCCCCGGTCCGTATAATTTAGGAATTCCGGGTTCCGGTCCGGTCCATGAATTTCCCGGTCCGGGATCAGAAACCCGGATAAATTTTATAAATAAATAAAATAGTATAGAATATATAATTTTTTAAATTCTTTTATATAAAAAATACCGGTCCCCGGTCCATAGGTTTGAAAATTTTTGGTCCGCCGGTCCGGTCCGGTCCCCGGTCCATAAATATCAAAAAAATCCGATCCGGTCCGGTTATGCAACCCTAGTATATAATAACAATAAATCATTTGTCAATTCAGCTAACTTACAACCTACAGTAATATATTCTAATTTTTTATGTATTGGAATTGATAGAATTTTTCTTCGTAAAAGGCCAAAGACTAGTTCTTTGGTGCTCACTTTCACTTTATTTTCTCCTTATATTTAGTATCATAAGTATTTAGTATCATCAAGTTAGTATGATATTTAGTATCATGAAACAACAACAAAAATCCAGTAATACCTGTCAAAAATGGCGAATTCGGATACCAAGGCCGAGTAGACGGGCACATTTTCAGGTTTAAATCCCTTCATAACGGCGTCACTGACGTTAAGTGACATAGACAATGCTTGCTCCACGAAACCCGCCATGGTCGGCACCGAAGACGAGTTCGACCCGAATACCTGTTGGGTCACCGCATCAAATGAGTGACCCGGATCTGGGTCAACGTAAACGGCGTTGTCCGTTACACAAACGGTATTGGTTTGGGATGAACCGGGTTTTGTGGAAACCGGGTTGCATTCCACGCCCGTCACACCGTTAATCTTCGGGTTGATGGATTTCTTCATCCATCCCATGATGTGGTCGAATGACCGATTCTCCATCACCAAAACGACCACGTTTTTTATGGGGCTTTCTTGCTCACCTAAAATGGAGTGAGACACTATTGAGAGATTTAGTAAGAGGAGGATCATATTACTCCTAGATGATCCCATGGCTGAAAGAGTATTCTCAACCTTTTGTTTGAAAGATTAATATTAATACTTAGAAATGAAATTTGAGTTTGGAATTTATATATTCCGTTTTGTGGGATAGAGTAACATTAATTTCATATCTTACATTAATGGAATAAAATAATCCATTCATTCATCTACGTGTGAGATTTATTTTTTCATCTACGTGTGAGATTTAATTTTGCATTCAAATCCAGTCAAATCATATAAATAGGCCCTTGTTATTTAACGTCCACCCTTTTTGCTATTTACCGCTCAGGCGTCGTACGTCACGCATGGATTATATCCGTGCGTGACGCATGGTTTAAATCCACACGCCACGCACCGAACAAAACCATGCGTGACGCATGGACACAAACCATGCGTCACGCATGGATTTTTTACCTATAAAAGCCCAAAACATCAAACCCTACCATTTTGTTACCTTCCCCAACATATCTCACGACGGCTGCACCTCCACAACGCACCATTTTACCCCAAAAATCATCATTTTCATCATCTTTTTGCATATAAGGTATGTAAACATTAAGATTTCATTGTTATGGTATGATATTGATGTATATATGAGGTTTTCGTGTTGTTTTGATGATATTTACTTCAAATGTGTATGTTAATTAGTTGATTATAAATGATTAAACTTGTAATATATGAATAGATTGTGTACTTTGTTGATAATTTATTGACCAATTTGATATTTTCATGTGTATATAGTGTTATTAGGGTTTTGATATTGAATTAGGGTTTTGTGAATTAGGGTTATGAATTAGGTTGTTGAAATTTGGTATGATTTTGATAAAATTATTGAAAAACTGTTAGAATTTTGGAAAAACTGTTGAATTAGGGTTTGAAACATGAAGAAACTGTTGACGAACAATTTGTGGAATGTGCAATTCCACACGTCACGCATGGATTGAAGCCATGCGTCACACATGGATTGAAGCCATGTGTGACGTGTGGAATTGCACATTCCAGAAATTGTATTTTGCAGTTTCAGATTGGATTTGATGATATATTGATTGAGTTTTTGATGATATTCTGATTAAATTCAGTAAATTGATTAATTTTGTGGAATTGCACATTTTATGATGCAGATATGGATGGTGGTCGTCGACCTGGACGCGATACTCGTAAAAAAAACAGAGAACTGAAGAAAAAAGATCCCATAGTTCCAAAACCAAGGAAGAAGAATAATAGACAAGAATCGCACTAGTAGAAAAAACACCTGTTGCAGCCCCCCTGTTGAGGCGGTCACCTTAAAAACCGACGCAAAAAGTCTTATTCTACTATCTGTTGAGGCGGTCAGTCGTTTAGTTCGCTGCAACAGGTACTTTAGAGGCGGACAAATATCCGTTCGCCTCAAATAATATTTGTGTTTTTGACTTGTTGAGGCGGTCAGTAAGGCGCCCGCCTCAACAGAACCCAAAAATAGAGGCGGGCAATAAGGCGCCCGCCTCAAATGATGCGACGAAGAGATTAGAGGCGGGCAGTAAGGCGCCCGCCTCAAAATAACACAAACATTAGAGGCGGGCAGTCATGCGCCCGCCTCAACAAATGCTTAAAAAAAGCGTTTCATATTCTGCAAATCTGATAACTCCTCCATTCTCCTCCATTCTTCAAATCTTCATACTCCTCCATTCTCCTCCATTCTCCTCTTCCAAAAATGAGCCGATTGCTACCGCCCTTCCACCACCGCCTCCGTTCATTTTCTCCTCCGTTCTCCTCCGCTCCTACCGCCCTTCCACGTCATCACCTCCTCCCTCTCCAACACCCTCGTCCACTTCCACCCTCTCCCCAACCGCCTCAGCCGATTGCTCCCTCGAATCACTGAGTTACCTCGATAACCCGGGCGTCGAAGGTCACCATCTCTACACGCAGCCAGCAGCCAGCAGCCACCATCTCTACACGCAGCCAGCAGCCAGCAGCCACCATCTCTACACGCAACCCAGATCTTCTCCTCTGCGTCGAAGGTCATCATTTCTTCCCATCTCTACACGCAGCCAGCAGAGTTCGAGAGGGAGACGGAGATGACAGTGCCAGAAAGGAAGCAACGAACGCTGGTCCAGATCTGAGCCAACAGATTCGATCGAGGCGGGTCGAGTGGGTCGAGTCCAGTGACAACGAGTGGGTCGAGGCGGTGGATTGCGACATCAGATCTGAGAACGAGGCTTCAGATCTGAGAACGAAGCTTCAGATCTAGTTCATTCGTCGTCGACATCAGATCTGGTTCACGAGGCTTCAATTTCGAATTCCCGTTTAGATTTTTTTTGCGTGTAAGTTCACGACATCAGATCTGGTTTTTTTTGCTTCTAAGTTGATTTAGGGGCTTCAAGTTTCTTTGTATTGTTCCCAGATTGTAAAGATTAGACTTAATCCATTAATTTTGTTGAAGTTTTGTTTTTGTTCTGAAACCGTTCGATTCTCAAATCGTCATTTTGGTCATGTTCTCAAATCGTCATCTGGATCGAATTAATTTGTTGCTGCAATTCTTTTTGGTTTTCCAAGCTTTTTTGAGGCGGGCAAAAGAGTGCATTCGCTTCAAAAAACCAGGTCTGTTGAGGCGGGCATACGTTTTGCCCGCCTCAATAGGCTATGTTTTCAGATATTTTTACCCATTTGTTGAGGCGAACGTATTTATGCCCGCCTCAACAGGTCACTTGTTGAGGCGAACAAATGCCCGCCTCAACAGCTCATGACCTGTTGCAGCCCCCCCTGTTGCAGCGACCCCTGACCGCCTCAACAGGGGGGTTTTTGACCGCCTCAACAGGTGTTTTTTCCACTAGTGTCGTCTCCTCGTCGTTTAGAGTTTTCTGGTAAGATGCAACAACAGCAGCATCAACAACAACAACAACTAGCTTTGTCCGCTGCAAGTTTCGATCCCCAGGGTTCCCCTCATTACTTTCCTGGCACCCCCATTCTGATCCCACATCAAACACTGTTTCCACAACAAACACAGTTTCCAGGCTATCCACAACAAGAGCAATCATTTGTGGAGATGATGAGACAAGCTACTGGTTCTCATAACTTTGAGAACCCTCAGACGGGTGATGACCACTACGCACTGGTTGCTTGTAGCAGTGCAGGGCCATCAGCTGGGGGTGCAAATGCTGATTCTGATTCTGATTATGAGCAGGAGCATGAGCATGAGCATGAGGAACAGGGTGAGGAAGAGGATCAGACATATGAGAATGTCCATGAAGAACATGAAGAAGCGGAAGAGCAAGAGGAGCGAGAGGAACAACCCAGAAGACGACGACGACGACGACAACCTCCGGTCAGAGACATATACGTCCCTCAGTTAGAGGGGGGTACTCCTGGAGGTCCACAAATTTCGGAGCTGCTCATAAGCTTTGAAGCTCATACAACCTTTTTTGTGCAAAAAGGAAAGGTATGTAATTAAATTTGGTTTATAGATTCAATACTTATCATAACTAATTTAATGTTAGGAAAATAGATTCAATACTTATCATAACTTATCTCTTTACAGGTACAAAATGGCATTTTGTACCTGTAAAGAGATAATTTGAAATAATATTATTGCAATGTTATGGAAAATCATATGTAATGGTCAATAATCACACAAAACTTACTTGATTGTGGCATATGTGGAGTCCATTATAAGTACATAGGGAAATGATTTCAAGAGCTTCATTGATTCCGGGGACGCAAAGAACATATCACCAATCATAGACGCATCATCTTTGCTTGTCCTATACTCCATGAAATAGTCGCTTTGTTTGCATTTGTAGAAAAACTCTTGGATAACAGTTCTTCCTTCCCTGTTTTCGATCCTCGTCTTGGCCATCAAATTGTAAACTTGTTTTTTTTTGTAAGGTTCTTGGGAGACTTGTTGAGCATAGTGTAAATCTCATTTGGTTTACAATGAGCCCTAGTCATTTCAACTACTATACACACTTCATCAGGCGTCAATCTGCCTGCAAACGCATTCTGAAACAAGCTACTACCAATAGGATGGTTGTGGGTACCTAACATAACAGTAAGTTTCCAAGCCCCTCTATGCTCCTCTCGAAGCTTTAATTCGAACCAACATCTACATTTTTTCGTCTTGATGTTTTTCCTCACTCCCTTAGATTTTGAGTAATTCACTCGTCCTCTATCACAGATAAGCTGAAGTTTTCCAGATTTTGTTTCAGTAGGTGCTCTACTCCTTCCATTGACTATGCAGAAGTTGTTGGCTTCTGCAATGTTAACGTCCCAACTCACTCCCTGTTGTCTAGAGGCGAATACCAAGTCATTTGCAAACAACTCTGAGTAATCAATAGAGACATATTGTTCTTCTTGAACTTCAATATCAAATTGTGGTGCAGTACGCAAAGGACGAAACACATTTAAGCTACTTGTGTCTGAAAGTGGCCTCATCAAATGCGAAGGCCATTGCGACAAACCGCAACCGGTTCCAAAAGATCCAGTGTTGATATCACCAAACTGTGATTGTGGTTGCTCCCATGTTGTAAAATCAATGCCCAAATCAAACGAAGGTATGTAGTCGAGGTATGACGGAGGTGGGCAGTCATTAAGAGTAATCTTGTCTAATCCAGTAAACACAGAAAAGTTCATCTATGCACAAACACACAGATAACAAACCAGTTAAGCTTCTGTATGGCAAATCCACACTTCACGTGTGGATCCATTCCATGCGTGACGCACGGTCTTGAACCATGCGTGACGTGTGGAATTGCCATAAGTCATACATTTCAAACCCCTTAACCAACAAGTCATACATTATAATACATTTCAAACATCATAATCACTAAAGTAAAAAAAAATTCACAAATCAACATGTTTAGCCATACAACTAATACCGTGAACATGTGAAATCCATAAAACCTAACCAAGTCAAACCCCTAAAACAAGTCAAAACCTTAAAAACTAATATTATAATACATTTCAAATATCATAAATCAACATAAATTCACAAATCAACATGTTTAGTCATACAACTAATACCGTGAGCATGTAAAATCCATAAATCCTAACCAAGTCAAACCCCTAAAACAAGTCAAAACCTTAAAAAGTAATATTAAAATACATTTCAAATATCATAAATCAACATAAATTCACAAATCAACATGTTTAGTCATACAACTAATACCTTGAACATGTAAAATCCATTAAACCTAACTAATACAAACCCTAAAACAAGTCAACACCTTAAAAAATATTATTATGAACAAGAAATGTTACCTTATTAAGGTTGTAACTTGAAAATGGAGCTTCTCCACCTCTTTCATTGGTGCATTCCTCTTCATTCTCCATATAGAAAGAAAGGAAGATAGTTAAAAATGGTGTTTTGCTCTAAAAAATGTTCAACAATGGTGTTAAAAGGGTTTTGACATTTGAAATATGGAAAGAAAGGAAGATAATAGGGATTCATGTAGGTGTTACGGAAATAGTAAAAATATTAATGGAGTTATTACAGTAGGTGAGACAAGACGTATGTGCTGGCATGAGTTCTGAAAAGAAAATCCGTGCGTCACGCACGGTTGATGTCCACGCGTCACGCATGGATATAATCCACGCGTGATGCACGGTTCTCTTCCATGCGTGACGCACAAAATGACACATGATCCCTTTGATTCTTAGTAACACTGATGTGTGCATGATTTCCAATCAAAATAAAATTACATATTGTCAAATGTTGGACATTTAGGCCACGTAAGAAGTCCAAACAAAGGATATGCTACTTTACAAGTTAATAGGTGTTATTGGGAGTTACCCACATGGTTAAATATCCCTAATAGGCATTGAAAACAAGTTTCATTACATTCGGACATCGTTTGAGTGTCGTTTCGCCAAAAACCGCCTTAAGTCCATTTAAGGCGTTTTTAGTGGTTTTAGCGTTTACGTGCCTCATTTCGTGTGAGAGAGACCTTGTTTCTACTGAATATCCCTAATAAGAGTAAGTTGTATAGTATTTTCAACAATAATCACCGTCAATGTTGTAGAATATACATATTGCGACAAGTTAGAGAGTTACGACTAGTATGTTTTTTACAAAGGAGGCGGTACTTTAAAAGTTCGAAGTTGTGATTGGGAGTTACCCACATGGTTAAATATCCATAATAGCCATTGAAAACAAGTTTCATTACATTCGGACATCGTTCGAGTGTCGTTTCGCCAAAAACCGCCTTAAGTCCATTTAAGGCATTTTTAGTGGTTTTAGCGTTTTGGCATAGTTTCGAATCCCGTTTTGTATGTGTGAGACATTATTGGGACTTTATATGCCTTATAACACATTTGTGTATAAATTTTTCAAACATACGTGAACATCAATGTTGCGACCATATATATTGCAACAAATTAAGCTTGTGGTGAGTAGTTTGATGTTTTACAAAGAGCGTGTTACTCTAAAAGCAAAAGGTTTTGATGTAAAGTTACCGACATGGTTAAATATCTCTAATAGGCGTTGTAAACAAGTTTTATTCCATTCCGATGATGTTTCGACGACGTTATGGCAAATTGTGGTTTTAAAGCCTTTAAAAACAACACGGAACATGAATTATTTTGCGTGACATAAGTACAAATACATTGAATACATTGACATGGACCACATAAGCAACAAAAAAATACATTGACATCCATGCGTCACGTATGGTGTAAAACCATGCGTGATGTGTGGATGCATTCCACCCGTGACGCATGGTTTTATGTTGCAAAATCTTATTGTTATATTTAGAATGTTTATATTGTTGTTATGTTGACGAATGTTCAACCTTATTATATTTCAAATTGTATATGGTGCGCCATACATATTGCGACCTCGTTCGGTTTTCAAACTATGTTTCACTTACAAAGGTATAAATTTGAATTTCAAGTTACACACATGATCAAATAGACATTATAAGGATTGAAACAAAGTTTCATTCCATTTCGATAAAGTTTCGATGACGTTTTTGTCGAATTGGGCTTTATCGCCTTAAAAAAGACACTAAAAATGTGTTTCTTTGCACACTTAACTAGAAATACATTCAATACATTCAATAACCCTAGATTCATATATGCAAATCCATGCCTGACGCATGGATACAATCGGTGCGTCATGCATGGATGCTAACCGTGCGTGACGCATGGATACAATCCGTGCGTTTTCTGGAATGTGCAATCCGTGCGTGACTCACGGATTAAATCCATGCGTCACGCACAGATGACCTGGGCGGCAAATAGCAAAAAGGGTGGGCGTTAAATAGAAAGTAATATGGGCTTTTCGGCCTTTCCCTATTTGATTGTTGATTTAGCGGGAGTTCCAATTACATCGCGTAATTTTTATTTTTTTTACTTTCGAGATAGGCAAGACACGGAGCGTCATCTCGGAAGAGATGACAATCTCTGATCATCAAAGCTGATGATCCAAAAGAAAGGTCGGTGTGATGCAAAAGGCTAGAAGTGAGGACCAGAGAGTTTTGATATAGTCATCAAATAGTAGGGTTGTGTAAACTTCGGTTTTGATTCGGTTTTGGACCGAACAGAATCGGAAAAACCGAACTGAACTGAACCGAAGTTAGTTTGGTTCGGTTTTCGGTTCTCATTTTTCAGGAGTTCGGTTTTCGGGTCGGTTCAGTTCAAAACCGATTTTTTATTAAAAAGTAAATAATTAAGTTTTAATATTAAATTTTAAAAAATAAAAAAATCAAATATATAGGGGTATTTTTTATAATATTTAAATAATTTTAAAAAAAATTAAAAATTCTGTTTTTTCGGTTATAACCGAAACGAAACAGAAAGAACCGGAACCGAACCGAGCTGAACCAAAATAATTCGGTTAGGTTTCGGTTGGGTTCTCGGTTTCTAAAATTTGCTAGGTTCTACCCGAATGAACAACCCTATCAAATAGTGAGCAATCATTGTTGCACCTCAAGAATATTTTGATATCACAACTTTTTCTTTAGGTAAGAAATACATGTAATTTTTTGGGTAAATGCACCAAATAGCTATAAATGTTTTGATTTTTATATTAAAAACATTTATTTTAATAAAGTACCTCAGGAGAACATCACACGCGCTTCACGCGCTTCAGAAACAGACGGATGGGACCACACCTGAAAACCGTAAGTCATCTTTAGGCCATCCACAGTAGAGAAAGTTAGAGTTTCTTCAATTTTAAATTTAAAAGAAAAGTAAATAAGTTGTCATAAAATTATAAGAGAAACTCACATTGATTCTTGTGGAGTTTCTTCTTCAAGAAACTCATTTCTCTTACAAATCTCTTACACATAAAGAGAATTGACCAATTATTTTCTTTCTTTTTTATTTCTAAAATAAAAGATACTTATAACTATTATTATTTAATATTTGAGTGATGTAATTATGACAAGTAAAGAATCTTTATATCAATTTCTCCATTGTGGATAAAATTTGTATATAGTTTCTTTTGCTTGTGTGAAAAATAAATAAAATTCTAAAATCACATAACAAAACAAACTCAAATTGGAGATCTCCAATATGGATGACCTTAGGCAAACCGGGAGGGGAGGGGACCACACCCGAACCGGTTCGGATCCTCCGTTTCAACCTAGAATATCAAATACGTTATCATTCTGTTTTCATAACTTCATTCTTCGTTCTCTCTTCACTCCATTATTTAATATAAAAAATATGAGTATCTCACTTTTAAGTTAAAGTTTTTTAAAAGTAGATCTCTTATGCTTGTTTGATTTGCTCGACCATGATAGACTCGTGCAATTTGTTCAGCGAGGAGGATGTATATGTTGAGTACAAATATGTTATCATTAAGGTATTAAACTAGTGCAGTGATCCGTGTCATGCACGAGAAATTTCATATTATTCGTATGAAAATTGTATATATCGAGTTCGTCAAAAAATTAAGATTAACTTTTTTTTTGTAAATACTATTTATAAAATATATTTTATTTAATGAAAGTTATGTACGTAGCTTGACTTAATTTTTATTATCGAAAATAATCCTAATTTTATCGTAAGAATATATATTAACCTTCAACATAATATTTATTCTCAATAAAATAGCTTGTATATTTGTTGTTGAAAGGAATAATAATTTTTTTAAGATTTATTTGTTAATATAATTATTCAATCTACTAATAATTGAAATTAAAGATAAAAAATAATAATTTTATAACAAATTAAGCCTAAAATCACTCTAAGAGCTTTAAAAGGCTCAACTTTAATATATAAGATAGATTGTCAAAGAACGCAGACTTTATAATTTAGGGTTAGAAACTATAATATTTGTCTCGAAAGGATTAATGGACCTAGTATTTTCAAAAAAACTCTTCCTAGGCCGTGGTCTTAATGGGCCTGGAACTTAAATGGGCCGATCAGTTCGTGGCCAATAAAATAATCCAAGCGGTGAAATGGGGGTTCGAGGGTGCGTGAGCTTCTCCCCCTTGTGGTTGACAAATCGACAGTCTCGCAGGAATCTCCCTCGATACACAAACCTCTCTCTCTCTCTATCTCTGAAGTTTGAACCCCTCATGGCAGCAGTAGCCCGTCTCTCCACCCGAGCTCTCAGAGCTACCAAGACTCTCGCAACCATCCGCCATTTCTCTGCCACCAGCGCCGCCGCCTTGCAAACCGAAGATCCCACGCCGGCCAAAAGGATTACCGAATCGGCAGATCGGGTGAAATGGGACTACAGAGGGCAAAGGATGTTAATCCCACTCGGTCAGTGGAACCCTAAGGTTGCTGTTGACGCCTACGTTGCGCCAAACGTCGTGCTTGCTGGTCAGGTCACCGTTTGGGATGGAGCATCCGTTTGGAGCGGATCCGTTCTCCGCGGCGATCTTAACAAGATCAGTCTCGGCTTCTGCTCCAACGTCCAGGAAAAGTGTGTTCTCCACGCTGCCTGGTCTTCCCCTACAGGTTTTCAGTCATTTGCCTTTCTATTTTTCTTTCCTATACAATTTCTAGGGTTGTCTGTTGCCCCTTTGCAAGATGCAATGTGTTCAATTTCTAGGGTCTTCATGGGTATGGCTCTTTGCTTCAGAGAGCTCTTCAAAATAGTCATATCCTTTTAAAAATACACGCTCCTTTCATTTCTATGAAAGTGGACTTGCGATCCACACTTCAAGCTTTTAGAGCTTCTAATAATGAGGAATATTTGTAAAATAAGTTAATACTTACTAGTGTATAGCACTGTAATGGTTAATGGAAAGATCAGATGTGCTGGGTCAGACACCTTAGCTTGGTTGGAGAAGCTACATTGCTTGTTATCTTACTGATTTGGTTCATAGACTCTCAAGTTTGCTAGATGCTGCTAGAGTATCAGTGTTTTTTTAATCCACATATTACTTCAATATTTTAGACCCTGGGGTCTTAAATATACACATGATCCTTATCTTCTTCTATATTGTGATTCAAAGTGTGTGGTACGTTTTGGATTGATGCTTGGCAAACAGAGATGGGTACGTGTTAAATAAATGGATTTGAAGCCTGTTGTTGTCAGTGCTCACATAAGGGAGAAGTTTCCCTGCTTTCTTATGTTGGAGAAGGGAGGGATGAAAAATGAAATCTCTTAGTGGCTGTTTAGTTATACTAGATGAATTTTTGGCAGATTAACATTTATGATTTACCTGCTGTCTATAAGCATATGTGGACATGATGCCAAGTTTTGTGAATGTCGTGTAGAAGATAAATTTTTGGAAGCTTTGTTGACTAAGGCACATGTGAGTTTTAGATACCCCTCATAATGTTAGGATGCAGCAGACTAAACCGTTGTTTGATTTGTCAATCTCACAAGAAATTCGTAGTAGCATGTTAACAGACGTGTGATTTTGTTGAAAATATAGTAGCACATTAATAAGCTCATGTATCAGTTTCTGGCATTATTCTTGAAATACTTACCAGTATTTTATTTGTATGTTTGGTGTTCTACTTCCTGTACAATGTCTTGCCATTACATTTCAGCATTATTATTAGAGATCAAATATCTTCGGAGTTAAAATTTATCAGTCTCATTATTGTTGTCCTTAGAAGAGCTTATTATTACTCGAATTCGTTTTATTCGTAGAAGATTATTTCTACCTATAATTTACATTTAAATTGAATTTTACTGGTATCAAATTTTCTACTACTTTTTGAAATTGTAAGGCTTGGAACCACTTTGGCCTATTCATTTGCTTCTTTTGAAAGCATAGTCTGTTAAGCCAACTAGCTATGAAGTTAGAAAATCTATTTACTTATTATCAAGTTGATTTCTCAATGGTGGAATGAAAATTAGTGTGTTTCATGTTAGTTTACTAGTCAAATCTATTGGTTTTTATCACAGAAAAAACTACTGCTTTAGAGTATGAACAAGTTTTGCATAATAAAATTAGTCGTTGAATACGTCCTTGGCTATAATATTGACACTATTCTATTCCTTCGCTTATTGCAATTATTGGAGAGAGCTGTATCAGTTTGGTTTCTTCTGTGTGCTTAAATCAATTGAAGATGATGTAGACAAAATACCCTAGGATGTTTTTCCATTTGAGAAATAGCGTGAACCTTCTACACCATTTTCGAAGTAGCTTTTAAATTTCTTTAGTTTCTCGTGTCATTTAGACAGCCAATTCTGTTACAACTTGTAAATGCTTTGCCAGTCTTAGTATTCACCACCTAGCTAATATTTTATCTTTGTTACTGCAAAATATCATCTTAAAAGTAGCAATGAAGTCTCATCACTTTCTTGTGTCATTTAGGCACAGCTAATCTGTCACGAATTGGTTTATGGTCAGTCTCAGTTTCAGCCCTAGCTAATGTTGTATCTTTGTTACTGTAAATATCATTTCAAATTACCCTAAGCCTTAAGGCCAATATCTTTTGGTTCTCAGGACTGCCAGCTGAAACATCAGTGGATAGATATGTAACAATTGGTGCATTCAGTCTTCTAAGGTCATGCACAGTCGAGCCAGAGTGTATTATTGGACAGCATTCGATTTTGATGGAAGGTTCTTTGGCGGAGACACAATCCATTCTGGAAGCTGGCTCTGTTCTTCCTCCAGGAAGACGGATTCCATCAGGTGAACTCTGGGCCGGGAATCCTGCAAGATTCGTTAGGAAACTGACCCATGAAGAGATTCTTGAGATCCCGAAACTTGCTGTGGCCATTAACGATTTGAGCAAAAGTCATTTCCAAGAATTCCTTCCTTACTCCACCGTATATTTGGAGGTTGAAAAGCTCAAGGCAAAGCTTGCCATCTCTGTTTAATCATCATTTTCCGTCTCTTGGACTTTGTTGTTATTTTCATGTTACCAGAATAAACAGAGTCACATCCTTGAAGCAAGGTTCAGCTACTTCCATTTTTGTCTGTTATCGTTTTTCAACGACACTGTATCTAGCAGCTTATTGAAGATGATCGAAATTGTATGTGTGGTAACACTTGTGAGATACGGTATGTATCTCTATCTGCTGTCACTGGACAAGATTGTCTACTTGTTATATTTGTGAGAATTAATTCTTGTTTATAGGTTTTGAGTCGTGAAATTCTCTATTCCAACTCTTGAAGATGGGTTTGACTATCAGCTGATTTTCAAACTACCAGATTATTTACCTTAATTATCGTTTTATATCCTGGATTCTTGTAGGCTATAAATGATAGAACAATTTTTCTTTCAGGAGATTTTATCATGCTATATGTTGTTAGATTGGAGGAGCAAACACTATCTAGAGCTGATGTATCCAACTCCACGAAATATGCCGTTTCTCCCGAGGTGAAAGAAGCAACCGAATTCAGTGTTAGGAAAGATTTGGCCATACCTTTTCTATTTTATGGTGCAAAAAGCATCAATAATTAAAGAATAGAGACAAGAGAATTAGGTATTGAGTAAGATCCCAGTAGAATTAGCGCACTGCAAACTGGGCCGACCACTATAGAAGTTTCTCTTCCAAGAAGATGATCAACTTTGTTTGCTGCTCCTCAAAAAGTGATCCCCAAATCTAATAATAGCGCAATCATGAATACCTTTTTACTACCAAAACACTTATTTAAATCTATGTGCAAAATACAATTTGAATATACTTGCACATAATACATGAAATAACAACTGTGCCTTAGTCAACTAAAATCAGAATGACTAGGATTAATTTTCCAAGATGGTGCATTTTCTTTTATATATACATATATATATATATATAAGATTTGGACATCTGAACAATTTTTTTCTGTTTTGTTTCACTTTCTCTGCAGTTTCCACTCCTTTTCCATTTTGTTTGTGTGGTTTAAGCAACTAACTACTCCTCCCACAAATACACTATAAAATGGTGTGTTTTTTTCTCAAGCAATGGTGACTTATTATAACTCTATAGACATTCTTTCTGTTCTGTTGCCATGCTGGGTACTAGAATTCGCGATCTTGGTCTACTAACAAAGATGCAAGTGAAAAGAGAGAGGTGGTGTTGGCATGCCTCAATCAATTGGATCTCCCCTTACAAATTAGCAAAGCAAGTCTTCACTTGGATTGAGCCGTGCCAATATCACGCTTCGCTTCTTCACTTTTTGTCTTAGGACACATGAAATGGTCACAACCCGTAGTTTACAATGATCAAACAGGTATTATCTCTCTGAAACAGCTCAACCTTGTTCAATAAACTTGAGTTTCTTACTTGACTCTGACAATGAAGACAAACTGAATATATAAGGTTATAACTTATCTAATACATGAGAACTCACCATTATTCATGCTTTGATTTATGGAGCGCTCTAACAAACAAGTATGTTTAGTACGATATATAGAAAAGGAACTTCAAATCACAAGGATTTGTATTAGAAATTGTATAGATCAAAAAGAAACCTGCAGTAACAACATTCCCTTCAACCTAAAAAGTTGACTTCTTGTATATGTTTAACAAGGCTATGGTTTGTAAGACATGAGCATGTAAACAGTGCTATATACATGTAAGCAGCCATTGGTAGTAGACTGATCTTCGCTTGTGCCGGCTAATGGGCCACGCCCAATTTCACCTTTACGTCCCCCAGTTTCTCCTTTACAATACATTCCAGCAATTGGAACTCCAGGAAAGTTATCCAGTACAGGAGAGTTTACAACTAATGAATCAGCACTGCTACACGAGGAGAAAATGAAGGCTCCAAAAAACTCCTGCTTTTTTCCACTTTGGGCCCCATCAGACTCCAGATCTTCAGCTAGTTCTTTGAAGTTCCGTGAGACAGAGGCACATGATGCCAACGCTTCATCTACACTCGCAGAAGAGATACGAAAGAGATCTCCAGTCCTGATACCATGTCCGTAGACATATAGGTACTCATCATCTCCACTGCAGACACATACTTCCATTTGATTAGAGTTCAAATACAATGCATTATCAGATATAAGTGGACTAGTGACTGTAAATAGAATTTATCAAGATGTGAAACATGCCAGTATACACAGTACTATAAGCTTGTCAGCCTAATAAGCTCACTGACTAGAGAAGAAGTAGCTTTTGATGTGTATGAGGGGAGAAAATTCCAGTAGCTCTTATCACTTCACATGGCCATATCGATTTTCAGTAGGGTGTCTAGTTTTCAGGGGCTGATTGCTAAGGTTTTGGGTCTAGAGGGTGGGCTCTAGGTTTTACTGTCTCTTGTTGATTCTTTAACATAGCTTGTGTGCGTTTATTTCCACTCTTTTACCATGTGTTTTATTTGTCCTCTTTACCTTTATTTAACATGGGTCTTTAGGAATCATTCTCTGTACTTGTTCAGGATAATGGTACATGGATTTACCCCCAGGCTCTGTATCTGCGGGTACACATGGTCGATATTGTTGCTGTTAAAACTATTGTGGATACAACTCATTTGATATACTTATGGAATGTCATCGGCATGAAATTCATCTGACAAACAAAGTCTGCAATGAAACTTCCAACATTCTTATCATAATCAACTCATGATATTCTACCAGTACTAGAGCAATATCCTATAATCAATCATAATTATTACTTCTATTACGAACTAGGCCAGCAATAAAACAGAAACAACTTCCCAGATTTTCATGCACCAAACTGAAAAGGAGTAAATGGATTGTCTGTTTTTACATGTTTATCTTACCTCATGATTGGTTGAAATTCTGAAAAGGTCACAGATTTCACCGCGTCAGACTCAATCATATAGCACCTTCTTTTCTTTTTAACTCCAATATACATATCAGGACCTATCTAAACAATCATAAAAAGAAGCATTACTAAGAAGGGCCATCAATTGTTCTTCAAGCTTTAGATTAGATATGGGAACATCAAGTTCAAGTAAACAGTTAATTTTAGATACTAAACGCATACCTTTCAGAGAGTGCTGCCTCTCTTTTTACCAAAAACAAAAAATACTAAACGCATACCTGTGGAATACCATCTAAAATCTGATTGCCATCAAGTATGATATCAGTTCCTTCGATTTTGGCAGTAAGCCAAGTTGAATACCCAGTATTTCTCGTTTTAACAGAAACTGCTTTATAAGTTTGATCGTGATTCACAACTCCAGATGACAACGCATAGTGAAATTGGATTTCCCCCATCCCTGCTCATAAATGACAATTGATAAAGTTAAAAAATTATAAGAGCTTTAGATCCCTAAATGACAAAATTCACATATAAGAGAGGTTCCTACTTCTTCTAATACTTTTCTTTGTTAACAACATAAGCAAGAGAAATAAATCTTGTGTTCTTGTGGACTAACAAGTAACTGTAAGAATTAGAATAAAGATGTGAAATCACATTTCTTACCCTAATAAATTTACAGAATTTGTTCCAACAAATTTTCATATAAATAATGAGGAAAGAGAGGGGTGAAAAAAGCTTCACTAGAGGAGCTAATTTAAATAACAATGTCTACAGTACTAAAAATAAGATATGAAACTTACCATCAGGCTTACCTTTGTCCCTTGCAAATACGAGTGCAGATGCAAATGTATTTGATAATCTAGATACAAATCGCGCGCTTTCATCTCCAATGATAATGGTCTCTCGAGTGAAAGCCTGATCTGCATAAAACACAAGCAGGCTAATACCCAATACGGATTTTATCCCACACATATCAAAGAAGAGTTCATTTTAAAAAACAATTATGTCTATATAAATTAAAATTATACTCCTCGGTATATGCTATAGCCAGGTCTCTATATCAGAACTCTCATCTTATTCCAATCAGGGGCCTCCCTCCCTTTTTAGCTGATTGGTGACAGGACTTGAATCAACTGCAACTCAAAATACATCACTACCCTCGTTATCCATCCAGATCACATATCTTGGACATTCACTTTCGAAACATGGTGGACCACTGGAACCACAAGTTGGCAGCAAGAAGCTCCTTCCTCTTCTTGAGGATCTTACTTGAACAGGATATGTTCTATAGCCTCATACAACTGTATCAGTTCTAAGAAGTTTCTTCTTCAAGGTGGCAGGGACAATTTTCAGATGGAAGATTGAGGTAAGTCCTCAACAACTCAATACCATCAAAACATCATTGGAAAGAAAGGAATAGAATTGCATCCACAAAAATGGCTTACAAACATACACCTTTGGCTTAAATGCTTCACATAAACTTAATCACCTGAAGCTTGGGAACATCAATATCCAGGTGCTTAGGAAGCTTGACGTCCTTTTTTTCATAGAAAACGCCCTCTTGGAAGAATATTTGCTGATATTTTTTCTATTATTCTCTGAATTAACCAGTGTTGCTTTTGATTTGGGGAACCTGAGCTTCCTGACTTCTCAATATTTAAGTTATAAATTTGCATCTGATTGCATCCTTTAAGCTATGAGCATGAATTTTACAAAAATCTTCATTAGCTAGTTTCTCGGTAACCACACCTCAGTTCTAATTAAGTCATTAGTCCTGCTAGAAACTCAAGCTTGTATCTATATGCTGTGCAATCTTCCTACCCTCACCCCACTTCACAAATTTCATCTCATAACAAGGGAACAATATGGATGAACTATAAGAACACACAAACAATATTCCCCCATGTTTAGCCACCAAAAGAACAAAGATTCAAACATCATTTAAATGGAAAATGAAACGTACCCAGAGTGAAAAGGGCAGACTTCATATCACAATCTGGATTCTAGAATACAATCAGCACAAAGAATGAGTAAATACAGATGAAATTTGAAGCAGAAATGAACACATGAAACATCAAGGACTTCACAGACCACTCACTCCAAATATAATAACTGCTTGTGGGGATGTACACCCTGAAACATAAGCAGAAAACTCCCTGATGTCCAATGCAAATTTATCTATCAAAAACCCCTGTTTTTGTAGAACATAATGAACCTTCAATGTTTTATTCTTTCAAAGTTTCCAGACCAAATATAGAGCAGAAATGTATACGGTTGTCAAGGAAATGTGCAATACTTTTCTGTTACCCAAAAGATTGATCAACTTGACCTTCATTCCAGGTAAATATCCAATTGTCAACATAAGTCCACTATTTTGTTGTTCAAACAACGTATCATTAGTATCAGGACATTCTTCTAGCACCTGGATAGTACACAATCATTGGACAATCAATTAGCAGCGGTTTAAAGTCACCATCTTAATTAAGTAAAATGCTCCAAGGAAAAAATTTCATCGCATATTGGAATTCATAAGCATCACCACTTTGATTTCACCAGTTAGCACGTCTTTCCCAACTAAGCCTGCAGCCTCGCATGCAATTATAGGAATCCTACCTAGCTTCTTACAGAGCTGCAAACCCGTCAAAATTTAATATCAACAATAGCAATCGAGCAGAAACATTTGGAAGAGATTATAAATATCACAAAAAAGTGAACCCTTGAGAAAGAGATTATACAAGGGAATAAGCTTCTTCCAACTCGAGACCATAGTTAACGTAAAGAATAGCGAAATGGGGCCGAATTGGCTCGGAGAGGACCTTATCGACAACCTCATTTACAGCATCCTACAGTACAATTCCCATTAGACCAAAACAGCATAAAAATTAGGGGTTACATCGAAACTTGAAAGAGAAATCAAATACATTGAGAGATGAGGTGAGAGAAAGCGCGGAGGTAATCTTGGGGCGGGATAAGAAACGGAGACAAACGGAGTTCCAAGAGCGGGTGACGCAGGCGGCACATGCGAATGATTTGGCCGGGAGCTTTGAAAAGATATGCTCGAGAATGTCATCTCCGATCTGAGATGCATGGGAACCTTTCTCTTCTTCTATGCTGGCGGAAGAAGAGGACGGAGGTTGCGCCGCCGGATCCATCGCTGTTTTCCGCTTTCAGAGAGGTGTTTGCCTGTTTCTGCAGCCTGAATTTGTGAACAAGTACTATAATTGTTAACTACAGTAGATATGAGTTGCATTTCCACTTTTTTGACGTTAATCAAATATTAAAATATATCATCCAATTTCTAGTGTGGCTGGTTAATAAATGCGGTCAGAAAAGAAATGCATGCCAATAGCTCTATAATGCAACCTAGTTAATGAAACAGTGTAAAAACATTACGGTCAACTATTTATTGCCCTTATATCACATAGGTCAGTGCGTTACCCATGAAAACCTCCAATACGTAGCATATAAAATGCATATATGTAGAACGCATGAAATGCATTCATGCATAAGACGCATCAAGTGTCTTAATCTACTGTAAGATTATGGGTTTTCCAAATTAAACACGCTGCATTTAATTTATCATTTTTTAATTTTTTTCTTTTCCCGTTTTTTTCATACGTTTATGAATATGTCGCCAAAATGAAGATTTTGACTCATCTTCTACTCTTCGATTTCGCAACGCCTTATTGTGAAGTTTTATAGGACGTAAAACCCGCGCGTAGCGCGGACCCAAAAAGTCTAGTTGTGTTATAAAATACAATAAAAATCCTATTCGGCTTTCACTTTACCATTATACAGCCGTGAATATACGAGAGCTCTTCAAAAACTTAATCCTCCACCCTAATCCACCATAATCCAATCAATTAACGTTATTTTTTTTATTTTTATATGCATTATAGTGTTGATTCTATAAGAAAATGTTGATTCTGTATGAAATTGCATATTATACGATGATTTTGATATTGAATGTATATATAGAAATCTATTTAAATGGTATTTTGTTGCTTAAAATTGATGAAAGGTGATCAATTTTTATTATGCATGGTTGGTGAATATTTTTGTTGTATTAATTTTGATATTAAATAGATGATATTGTAGATTAAGGTTTTGATTTTGATTTGTGAATTTTTGAAGTGATTTAGTTAAATTGATAGGTTTTGAGTTGAAAGAATAGAATTTATATTGAAATTACATGAAAATCGATTGAAAACCGCTCCAAATCTATACATATACTAAAACAGAACGTTGTTTTGACACATGTCGCCCCTATATTCAATTCGCCTATGTGTCGACCTCTAAGCTATGCTACATCATACACCATGTCATCATCCACATCACCCGACTTTATATTTTGATATATATCTTTGAATTAAATAAGTAAAAAAATCAAAAAGATATCTAATAGGTTATATAACAAAAAGAAATGTTGATTTTTATCTTTTATCATATTATATCTTTTCCTTATATATATATATATATCTTTATCTATTATTATGTTATCAATCTAATTAAAGTTGAGTTATTAATGAACTTAAACTATAAAACATAAATCATAAACTATAAACTATAATCTATAAATTATAAATCATATAGTATAAACTACAATCTATAAAGGAATTAATAGTATAAAATATAAATATATTATTAAAATATTTAATACGCGCGACCCCGTACATGGTACGGGAACACATGCTAGTTTAGTCGGAATGTGGTCGGAAAACAGAAACTCGTCGGACAAGAAAGTGTGATGTCATGTGTTCCATGCGTTATGGATGAAATTGCATAATTGTTTTGTTTGTTTTTGTAGAATGTTGAACTAGATGCAATTAGTCGAGGTTTATGATTTTTCTGTTTTTGGTTTTTTATCTTGATTTATAGTATGTGTTGGGATTTTTTTATTGTTTTAGGTTATGGACCGTCCAGGACGCTCAGAAACCGAGATGAAAGAAGAAAATCTCAACAAACAGACAAGGGCAAAGGCAAGAAATCAAAAAAATCCACCCCACGTTAGTTATTCCTGGATGAGGGAGTACTCGAAGTTTTTGATGCACAATACTATGCGTCGAGCTTCAAGGGTGTAGATTGTAGTCAGAGTGCATCTGTTCCATGTTACGCCTCTTATCAGGGACAATATCATGTAGAGTATTATTTGGAGGGTGCAACGTTGACTAACAATCCTTTTGTGGTAAGTCTTTTGTAGTCAGAGTGTGAAACTTTCGGACAGTACTAGTCAATAGTGCAATCATCTCATCATCATCATCGTCATCTGAATCAGCTCCAGTGGTAAGTCTTTCCAAGACTTTGGTCAGTGTGAGAGCTAATCATGCTTCAGTAAAGTTCTTCTCATTTCCCTTCATTTTGTCTTCATGATGTTGAGCTTGACCAACCAGTTGTTCCAGAGGAAGTTCCCTGATGGAGGGAGTTTGAAGCATGATGTCCTGTGTAACGGCAAATTTGGAGTTTAATCCATTGATAAACACCATGGATTTTGACCATTCTTCTAGCTTCACGCCACAAGCTCTGAGTTTGTTGCATAGAATCTCAAGCCGACCATGATATGCAGACACATTCTAGTCTCAAGCATTTTGAACCTATGGTATTCTCCATGTAGATCAAAATTTCTGCTATTATGAAGATCTTCACTTCCCAAGTTGAAAGTTTCCAATGCCTTCCACATGTCTTTAGCATCGACAATACTCATAACCTTATCTTGATCAGATTTAGACAAGGCATTCAGAATGTATTGTCTCGCTTTTGCATTCTTTTCTTGTTGAGAGAATTGTTCAGTAGTCCATTGTTGGAAGTTGAGTTCCTTCTTTGAGCCAGTTGGATCTCTAGGAACCACGCAGTTTCCGTGCTCAACAATTTTCCAGCAAATCATATCATTGGTTTGAAAGAAACCAATCATTTGTTCCTTCCACCGTTGAAATTGACCGGGTTTCAACAAGTAAGGGTTGTTGGTTGAGATACCTAGTTCTGGTTCGCTTGGAAGAGACATATTGATAACTTGCGAGTAACACACAATCTAGAGCTCTAGCTCCGATACCAATTGTAGGATCTGTATGTTAGTATCAAGGGAACCGGGACATAACAATGTCCAGTTCCTAGGCACAACGAAAGCAATAAACAAGTTATCAACACTATTACTTCGTGGAAACCCTAGATAACCAAGTACTTATCTTTGGATAAAAATCACCCCTCTTTCGAGGATTAAAAGTCTGCTTGTATATTCAATCAATGAGTTTAGAGATGACGAGATTACAAACTTATTGCTAAGTACTAACCTAGTTCCTATCAGAAACTCTAATGAAACACAATAAGACTTAGTGATGTTATTCTTCAAAAACAACTCTTTCAACCTTTTCTTCTTCTTAGCAAGATGCACTTCAATAACCTTCAAAATGCATAAGTACTAAGGACGTCCGAATGGGTATATAAATAGAGAAGAAAGATCTCGTATAAAGATATCTGTGATTATATATTATACGAGATAATTGTTTCCAAATAAATATTCATTCTTACGTTTTTGAGTTTACTAAATAAACTCAAGATCTTTATTGTTCACTTAAATAACCCATTACAACTCATTGAGATATTCTAATCTAGGATAAGATCTTTCACAATATCTTTTCTGCTTGCCGCCCACGCTAGGTTAGAGTCGTTGTGGTTAAAGTGACGCGGTTCCCCTTCTACTTCCCTTGGACTTCGAATGTTTGATATCTTCTATCTTTTCATCTGAAATATCATGATAAAACTCGCCATAGTATATAATGAGATTGCCATCTTCAAAACTAGAGAAACAATGGAAAGGAACTTCATGGGAACTGTCGTTCCTTAAGTCCATATTCCAACAAACTTGTTCCAGCCGTTTACATAATCACTCACCTGGAATAACAGAGGTGCTCAGGCAAGAGTTACGCCCTTCACCACAAGCCAACGCCCATTGATAACAACAATTTGTCTTTCTAATTGCTTCTATGCAAGTAATCCAAACAAACCTAATATGCATTCTTAACGCCCATTGATAACAACAATTTGTCTTTCTAATTGCTTCTATGCAAGTAATCCAAACAAACCTAATATGCATTCTTAGGCAAGCAAGGGTTGAGTCCTCAGGGAGACAAATTCTAGTCCTGTATGCAAACTATGTGTCAATCAAGTAACCAAAGGAGGGCTTTGTTTGTTCTAAGTAACCAAACATGCAAATAAGTAACAAGTAAAAGATGATGGAATCACTAATTGGGAAATAGCTCAGCCAAGCAAATATCCACACTTCGTATGACAAGTTGATCCTAGATAATCATTCAATATCTCATGCAATGGAAATTCCTATTCTTTTTCTGAATTAGCTAATAGCACAACCAGATACTAATAGCTCTAACTAATTAAACAACCATGAAACTATCAAGATTCAGTTTAATAACAACATTAAGATAAGGAATATAGTCAGGATACATCAAGTATAAAACAACCAGTTTTTATCCTAGATGCAAATCAATTCTCTACACAAGACTAGCACAACAAGATACTAGCACGATGCAGTTGCTACGACGAAATAGATATGCTCAACCAATAACAATCTAATTCTAGCAATAGATCAATAAAGACGATACCTAGATGATTAGGCTAGAACAATCAATGTTAATTATAATAGATTCAAGCAAGAGAAAACATTAATTCCATGCAATTGACAAGGAACGAGAATCTCACAACTTTATCAAAATGAATGCTTCAATTGTTTGACTAAGCAAAAGGGCTTAGTTCTTCATAACAAGAGTCTGGTAACGATATGAAAAGTGTAAACGGGGTTAGAGAGGAACATGCTCTCCTCTAACCTAAATATATATAAAGATAAAAAACTCCAAAGGTAAAAATGTCCTAAAAATAAAGCATAAAACGAGTTTAAAACAAATAAGGAAAAATAGAAAAAACAAGGAAAATAAAAGATTGCAAATCAGATCTGTCAGAGGCAGCGAGGGCTGCCTTTTGGGCAGCGGGCACCGCATATGAAATCTTTAAACTCTTCACGATTGGGCGGCGATCGCCGTAAGCTGAGCGGCGGTCGCCGCTGTTGACTCCGTGTTCTCTTCTTTCTTCTAAACGGCTCCAAGTAGGTCGCCGCCCTTCATACGAACGATCTTCTACAATAAGTCTCTAAAATCAACACGAAAGCTCCACATGTCGTCTTCACTCCAAATGCACGAATAAACTCCAAGACGCTCCTAAAACTCACTAATCCCATTCTAAAACTCCATACTTACACACTATAGAATCGTGTGTATCACCCATATTGGGGCTTCTCGAGACGCTCCAAGGAGGTCTTTGCCTGACCAACAAGAGGCGTATGAAGTTGCTCGGGTATCCCGGGAAGCGAGAGTGGCAGCAAATAGGCTACACCCTGAACCCCGAGACCATACGCCTCCTAGAGTTGTTAACCGTCAAGCTCCAAGAGAGCGTTTTCATAACTCTCCTTTGTGTTGTCTTAATAGATACAATGCTACTAACCGTTTTCGTGATAGATTTCAGGCTATAGATGACGACGAAGGCTATGTTGAGGAGTATGATGATGAAGACGATGAAGGATGGCGACCCCACTACCCACATGCAGAGTTCAAAGGAAGACGAGCTAGGAAGAGAGCCGGAGCAACATGGAATTGGGAAAATCTCAAATTTTGATGG
Source organism: Oxyria digyna (assembly GCA_029168935.1). Classification (NCBI taxonomy): domain Eukaryota; kingdom Viridiplantae; phylum Streptophyta; class Magnoliopsida; order Caryophyllales; family Polygonaceae; genus Oxyria; species Oxyria digyna. The sequence continues at coordinate 27,917,732 of JAPVLV010000013.1, forward strand.
CAAATGTGATCCCGACGTCTACATGGAGTGAGGGACGAAGATTGAGCAAATATGGAAAGAGGAGGCTTAGTGGGGGGATTGATGGTTTAGTGGGTGGTTACTTGATAACAAAACAAAACCGTGTTCAAAGTGTCTTAGTGGGGGGATTGATGGTTTAGTGGGTGGTTACTTGATAACTTCCCCATCTTTCTATATATAAGGGTAAAATGTGAGAAAGAGGAGGCTTCTCATACGTACTTGGCAACAAGCAAACAAAAGAGAAGGAAAAAAAAGAGATTGAGAGAGAGAAACAAACAGGAGTTTGCAGAGAACAAAAATCAAAACAAAATCCACTACAACTACGTTTAGAGAAGGACATTCGTCATCTGCACGAGGTAGTAAACCCAATCCCTCCTTATCTCTCCTCTTGATTTCTCATATCCCGCCTTTGCGAAACGAAATGGATCTCGCTGGCCTGGGTACGAGAACATCAGTTTCTCCTAAAGACACAAAATTTTGTTGATCGAAAACGTCCCTTTGTACAAAAAAAGTATTAATTCTTAAAATCCCGTCCTTATGATATATAAATAGAATATCTCGTGAGCTGAAAATCAGAATTCTGAAAAACCCCAAACACACACAAAATGCTGCCAAAATTTCCTCTCGTATAAACAAAACCCTTTGTGTCAAATCTTGAGTATACAGTGATACCATATATCACCATCAAACAGTTAACGGGAAAGAGTACTGGAATGCTTGCTTCTTCCTGTACGTGTTGGATACATTACAACAAGAAATGAAGGTCTTTAAGTTTCTTTCACATTGAAATAAAGAAAGAAAATGGAAGAAAATGTGCAATAACCTACCCATGTGAAGTGGCAGAGATATATCATTCAACAATATTAAAATATGATGGATATGTTATGATATATCACGTGAACAATGATATGGGATTGGTTTATTAATGGGTTGTTCAAATTGAACAGAACTCCGATTTCTCTCGGAGATAAAAATGGACAAATTTTTTTTTTAACAAAGTTAAACCCATTGAAAATTAAAGTGGCTAAAATAATTCACAAGTTTAAATCATCCCACTAATTAATAAATTAAGCACGTTCTTAAATTAAAGAATACTAAAACCTACGATGGTGCTTTGCTAATTAATTTGGTGGGGTGTTTAACAGAAAGTTACATTTCATGTTGAACTTAGATAATGGGACACGGGTCTCTCTATAGAATCAAGAGACACGTTCCTTAATCTAAAATGGCTTATTGATTAGCACAATTATCGAAAAGAGCATCAAAATTAGTTTTCCTAATAATCAAGTGTTGATAAATGATAATAAGCCTTTTCTTTTCCTCGTAACCAAAACATATCATTCTTGAAAGGTTATTTAAAGAACTACGTAGACTTGATTCCGTATTAAACGGATACGTAGGAGGTTCGATATTAAATTTAAATATATGTCGGTTTCAGTCACAACCCAAATTTCAAACTAATCTTTTTTTCCGAACTACGTGTGATTTGGTCCCTCATAATGAGGGTACGTAGGCAATTCGACATAAAGCAAACCGCTCGTCGAGTTCAATCACACCCTAAAACCAAAACCAAAGTTTTATCCAAATAAATGTTCTTGTAAGAACTACGTATGATTTGATCCTTCATAAAGAGGGTACGTAGAAAACTCGATATAAGCCGTTGACCATCGAGTTCAATCACAAAACCAAATTAAAATCAAAGTTCTAACAAATTAAAAAGATCAAAACCTTTTCAAATAAATAAAAAATAGTGGAAAGGTTAGACAACCCTTCCTAGAAGGTGGGTTTGATCTTATTCACGACGTACAAATGATAGTTGGATCGTGTCTAGTAAACCCTTCCTAGAAGGTGGGCTTAGACTCGTTCCTCTGATGTACGTAAAATAAACACTATGAACTACATAAGTCTTGATTCTCTTCAAAGAGATATGTAGGCAATCCGCTAAAAACTCGGGTGCAACCCAAATCACCAAAACACTCAAATTTTGGTTTTTATATAACTTTTAATCAAGAGGGTAACGAGAGAGGGTCGAACTTAAGTTTTAAAAATCAAATAAAATATGTTTTGCAATTTATACACATTTTTGGCACGCCCGGTGGGACCTTTTCTTCCTTTTCATCATTAAGTTATACATTTACTAACACTTGTTTATTTTTTTCTTATGGTTGCAAGAAAATGGCATCAAGAGCTATCGTGAATTTCAATGAACTCCCGACCACTTTTGTGATCAAAGGAGGTCAATGGGCTTGAAGAAGGTCGTTTTCTGTGATGTTCGACATTGCTCGCAATGCCATTTGTGCCAAAATTCCGTTGGAGAATGCTTTCCAGGCTCTTAAATGCTTGGAAGAGATACCCGAAAGGAGTGCCAAAGAGCCCTCTATTCATGTTATCAAAACTAATAATAAGCTCGGGAACTCTCCAATTCAAGCAAGCTTCAAGGCTAAAAAAGTCAACAAAAACAAGAAGAGAGGTCGCAAAAACGAGTCGAAAAGAGGTGGATCATTCCGCCGATTGGCAAATTTCGTAACATTAGAGTTAGCCAAGAAAACTCTAAATGAAGCGGCCCGTGACCTCCAAACACCGAGGAAGCCCACTATTGTTCCTCAAGCTAACTCCCCGATCCATGTTTATATAGGGACCATTCCCGTTTTCATCGGAAAGGTTGAAGAAGTCAACATGACCACTTATATGGAGGAGATTCAACAAGTTGATCATTCTTCTCAAGATCTCACAAAAGATAGAGACCTAAAAACCTATCCTAAAGTGAAAATTCCAAAGGTCATAGAAGAAAGCCTAAGTTTTTCCTTACACGGAGACTTGTCACCTCTTTTTCAAGAAGATGACTTTCCGCCTCTATCCTTGAAAAAAGGTCAAACAAGACAAAGTGATCTTAACAATGTGTCGGTCTACGTCACCGGTGCGTTAACCATCGAAGAGAAACTTCAAGAATTGCAAAGAAAGCTTGACGAGAAGGATGCTCAAATAGCCTCGCTTATTGCCCAAGTCAATACAAGTAGACAAGAGCGAGCGAGGTCAAATGATGAAGGTCCGACTGAAAACACAACCATCTCTCGACAACAAATCAAGGAGATGATTGCTCAAGGGATTCAAGAATATCAAGCATCGCAAAATCCAATTATGGTTGGGTATAGAAAGCCATATCCGACACATTATGATGCAATTCCTTTCCCTAGGGGATACCAAAGACCAAACTTTGATAAGTTCGATGGCATACATGGGTTACCGCAGGAGCATCTAGCTCATTTCTATTCAGCTTGTGGTGAAACTGCTTTAAATGACGCCTTGTTGATAAGACAATTTGTCCAATCATTAAAAGGGTCGGCCTTTACTTGGTATACCCAACTCCAACCATGTTCGATCCAAACATGGAACGATGTACAAGGGGCATTTTTAGCTCAATTTGTGAGCTCAAAAGCTAGGGTTTCCATTATGGATCTTGCAAACACCCTTCAAATGCCAAAATAGCTCGCTAATGACTTCATCTCTCGATGGAGAAATTTGAGACTTCAATGCTCGGAAAAGCTAAGTGAACAAGCTTGCGTTCAAATGTGCACCAACAACTTGCTTCCGGAGTTAGCGGTTCATGTTGGTAGCGCCGAGCCTCATTCTTTTGACGCTTTAGTGTCAACAGCTTGCAATGTAGAAAGACAACTTATCCGTCAAAAGAAAGGGTATAGTTGGCATCAAATTTGTGAAGTCGAAAATGATGATGCTAATCAAGAAGAAGACAAAGGAGAGTCTATGGCGACCTCTATCTGATCTAATGACCAACCGTTTAAAGGAAGTAGCTTCAAAGCTCAAGGAAAAGGTAAAGAGTCGACCAAAAGACTTACTCTTCAAGAACGAAAACAAAAGAAGTATCCTTTTGACGATGATGATGTGGAAGGGATATTCGAAGAGTTGATGGCCGCCAAAGTCTTAATACTTCCCGAGCCTAAACGGCCAAATGAAGTTAACATGGTGGAAGACCCAAATTATTGTCCTTATCATCGACTCATTAGCCACCCGATTGAGGATTGTTATGTCCTTAAGGATAAGATAGAAGAGATGATTAACAAAGGAGAAATAGAAACTGAAGAAACAACTTCGTCAAATGTCATATCCATTATAGACGTATTTATTCCTTCACTCCTAGAACCTTTTCATGTACATGACACTCCTATAAGGGATGACTCTTCGAATGATGGTCTTCATGGAGAAGGTGTTGTCAATTGTTGCATGACCTCATGGGTCAACATCAATGAGGAAAACCAATTCGATATGGACGGGGTTCTTCCCAACAATTTAGAAGTTTCTCAAAAAGGGGAAAGGTTTAATGCACGTCTTATTGAGCCAATGAAATGCACACCAAAGAAGCAATGTATGTTCTTGAAGAACAAAATTTCAAAATCTCGAGTGTCCGCATTTGAAAGACTCGATATGTGCTCAACAAATGAAATGTGTAGGCCATGTGTGTTTGAATGGCCAAGCACCATCTCAAGAAGTCGTCCACCTAAACCTTCGGTGTTTGAAAGACTCGAAGCACCTAAACCTTCGGTGCTTGAAAGACTCGAAGCACCTAAACTTTCGTTTTTTGAAAGACTCGAAGTACCCAAATCATTGGTGTTTTGAAAGACTAAAACAAGATGGTAAGCGAGAGAACAAGATGGTCCGATTCAAGAACACTAGAAAGTGAAAGCTCAAAAGCAAGAAATAAAAATCTCTTGTTTGCCAGTCAAAGACCTAAGGAGGAGAGGTGAGCTTGAATCCGTCTCCAACAACAACAACAAAAAAAAAATGTCAAAGATAGGCAGGGGCATCGTCATCAAGATTATTGCCGATGTTAAAAAAAAAGAAATAGTTCTCCAAGAACTACGTCAAGACTTGATCCCTTCCAAAAGGGTACGTAGGAAATTCGATGTCAAATTCAATATACGTCGAATTCAGTCGCAAAACTAAAAAAAAAATCAAATCAAGACAATAATTCTTGTATGCAAATGATAGTCGAAGTGATTTGGGCAACCCTTCCTAGAAGGTGGGTTCAAGTTATTTCGGTGATGCATACGAAAAAGGACAAAAAAAATGAGAGATAAAAAAAGGAGGAGAAAATCCAAGAGGATCAAATGATGAAGAAAGAAAGTTGGTCTTCTTGAACTACAAATGGCTTGATCCCTCGGAAAGGGGGTACGTAGGCAATCTAGTCCGTCAAAATGCTAGATGCATCCACAAACACAAAAACAAAAACAAAAAATTCTTCTACAAAAGAAGAACACATAAAACATTAAGACTTGCAATTTGCAACCTTTGATATTATTTAGATGCGATAAACTCAAGTGTCGTCTAAAGATGAATACTATACCAAAATGGAGTATGCAAATGATATTCGAATGGTTTAGGCAACCCTTCCTAGAAGGTGGGTCTAGACTCTCTCGGTGATGCATACGACAAATTAGGTCTTCTCCTCCCAAACCAAATTTTTTATCCAAAAACTCGCTGAAGCGAATTTTTCTCTCAAAACTCTAGCCAAAACAAACAATACCCTCCAACAATTATCCAAAAACTCAATTCTATTGACCAATATCATTCTATATATATGGTCATTTAAAATCCCCAAATTTAAACTAAACAAATTCTTCAAATTCAAATCTCTTCAAATGGGTGATTTTTGAAACAAAGTCATTCTTACAAAAGCCAAAAGCTTAAACCTTATGACATTAAGTCGTTAAGGTCAAATTCTTCTCTTTCATTAAGGGAACGTTAAAGCTAAATTGGTCAAAGAACCAAATTAGCTCAATTTGACATAAAGTCTTGAGTTCAAATAAACAAAATCCAGGTGAGTACCCTTTCAAATTCTCACGGGACTCAAATAATATTGTCATACAAAAAGAAAAATAGTATCATTATATTTCGAACTTTGAACGCATTCAATTCCTCACACGCACAAAGTTCGGGGGCAACTGTTTGAGGGTAAAATTTCATGAATTTTGATTCTCCTTATTTAAGGAGAAAATTTCTAAAATAATCATGACACACATATATGATTAATTTAGAAATGTAGGATCAAAATTAATGGGTCAAATTAAACCCACTTAATTAATTCCAAGCTCTCCCATATTTCTAGCCCAAAATTAAAAAAAATCAAAGCCTACAAATTAAGGCATGAGTCGGTTACTTGCAGTTACCATCCTATCAAATTTGAAATTGTTTGAAATGCAAACAAAACAGTTTTATTTGAAATGCAAACAAAACAAAACCGTGTTCAAAGTGTCTTAGTGGGGGGATTGATGGTTTAGTGGGTGGTTACTTGATAACTTCCCCATCTTTCTATACTAGATATGGGCCTCGCGCTCCGCGCGAGAAAATTACGGATTTTCTTATGTGATTTAATATAGTTATACATTATTTGTTAATGTGTTGCTGTTATTATCAAATTTATTAATATTTGTAAATATAAGTATTTTTTATTTCCTTATATTTATGTTTGAAGTAGTTTTAAAACATAATATTAGAATAAGTTTGCATTGTCATAAGAGAAGCTCACACATTAATTTAATTTGTGACTTAATCAAGTAGACCATAAATAAATATAACATATGGATATAAGAAATATATTTAAATACATGTCCAAAAGTCCAATAGGAGGTGATTAAGAAATGAGTAATGCATTAAATTGGTATCAATTTCATTCAATTTTGACAATGGACAACCAACTTTTATATAGATAAGATATAAGGGTAAAATGTGAGAAAGAGGAGGCTTCTCATACGTACTTGGCAACAAGCAAACAAAAGAGAAGGAAAAAAAAGAGATTGAGAGAGAGAAACAAACAGGAGTTTGCAGAGAACAAAAATCAAAACAAAATCCACTACAACTACATTTAGAGAAGAAGGACATTCGTCATCTGCACGAGGTAGTAAACCCAATCCCTCCTTATCTCTCCTCTTGATTTCTCATATCCCGCCTTTGCGAAACGAAATGGATCTCTCTGGCCTGGGTATAAGAACATCAATTTCTCCTAAAGACAACAAATTCTGTTGATCGGAAACGTCCCTTTGTACAAAAAAAGTATTAATTCTTGAAATCCCGTCCTTGAGATATACAAATGGAATCTCTCGTGACCTGTAAATCAGAATTCTGAAAAACCCCAAACACAAACAAAATGCTGCCAAAATTTCCTCTCGTATAAACAAAACCCTTTGTGTCAAATCTTGAGTATACAGTGATACCATATATCACCATCAAACAGTTAACTGTTGGTGATTTTAGTGTCATCGGTCGTTTTAGTGTGATCGGGATTCACTCAAAGCTTGAAGAGCTCGGTTTACGTTCGATGAGTCTTGGGAGTGCGGAGTGCACGGCTCGGGTACGTGAAATCGAACTCGGTGTTACAAGTATATGTTGGGATGTACACAAGTACATGTCGGGTTCGTATGGTTCGAATCCGGGAGCCAAAAGACAAAAAATGAGACATTCTGAGGTTTGGCACGGTTTGTGACAATTTGGCATGGTTTGTCACAAACCGTGCGGACGCTTAGAGGCGCATTGTCACAAACCGTGCCAAACCGACAAACCGTGCCAAATTGTCACAAACCGTTCCGAATGGCAGTTTTGGACGGTTTGTGTGTTTTCAACCGATTTTTGACGTTCTTATCCATTGGATAACGTTCTAGTAACTGTATAACCACCCTAGGCCTATATAAGGGTGATGTTTCATCAAGTTTTGGTACAAGTTCATGAAGAACAGAAGTGATTTCTGTACATCTTCCAACAACCGAAAAACTTCAAGTGTTTCTAGTAGATTGCCTTGATCTTCTAGAGTTTGCAGCATCTTATCCCACTCCAAATTTCGTGTAACCCAAAGGCATTGTATAGGGTCGAAATATTGGTTTCGGAAAGTGCGTTTAGCACGATTCGTTTGCGTATCCAAGCACGAAGATTGATCAACGACACCCTCCATATACAACATTCGAAACCAATATTTTCTTGTTGATCAATGGCGTCCGCATCGGTTCGTGAGATGACTGCAAAGTTTGGAAAGTTGGAGAAGTTCGAAGGCGTGGACTTTCGAAGGTGGCAAAAGAAGATGCACTTCCTTCTCACGACGCTCAAGGTGGTGCACGTTTTGAGTATGCCCATGCCCCCGGTGCCCGAAAATCTTGAGAATGAGCCCTTGGAGGATATAAGGAAGCGCAACAAGTGGGAGAACGATGACTACATATGTCGTGGTCACATTCTTAACGGTATGTCGGATCCTCTCTTCGATGTCTATCAAAATGTTGAATGCGCAAAGGAGTTGTGGGATGCCTTGGAATCCAAGTACATGGCGGAGGATGCTTCTAGTAAGAAGTTCCTTGTTAGTAATTTTAACAATTACAAGATGTTGGATTCAAGGCCGGTGATGGAGCAATTCAATGAAGTGCTCCGTATCGTAGGGCAATTTGCCCAACACAACATGAAGATGGATGAGTCTATCTCGTTGTCGAGTATTATCGACAAGTTACCACCTTCGTGGAAGGATTTCAAGCACATGTTGAAACACAAGAAGGAAAAGTTGTCTCTTGTGCAACTCGTGCGCATAGAGGAGTCTCTAAGGGTGCAAGAGGGCGGGAAGCCTAAGGATAAGGAGGCTGGATCTTCTTCCGTCAATATGATGGAGGAAGGTGGGAGTTCTAATAAGAATAAGGAAAAGAAACGTCCCTACAACAACAACACTAACGGTGGATCTAACAAGATGCCTAAGGGCGTTTGTTGGATATGTAACAAGCCGGGTCACTTCAAACGTGATTGTCGGGTTGCAAAGGATAAGAACAAAGCGGGACAAAACCGTTTGGGGCAAGGGTCTAAGGACCAAGGCCCATCCACTCATCAAGGTCAGATTTCTGATTTTAATTCATATTCAATTGTGAATTATGTCCAAAAAATTTCTGAGGCATTTTATGCGCAGGATGATGAAGTGGCTTGGTGGATTGACTCGGGTGCAACCAAACATGTTTGCAAGGACCGTGGCTGGTTCAAGACTTATGAGCCGGTTCAAGATGGTTCCGTTCTTCATATGGGAAACGAGTCAACCGCCCCTATCCTAGGCCGTGGAAAAATAGTGTTAGAATTTAGTTCCGGGAAGACCCTTGAACTTAGGGATGTACTTCATCTACCCGGAATTAGGAAGAACTTAGTCTTCGGTAGTGTTTTAAATAAGTGTGGTTTTAAACAAGTTTATGAATCCGATAAGTATATCTTATCGAAGTGTGGTGTGTTTGTTGGATTTGGATACTTTTGTAATGACATGTTTATGTTGAATATCATTAAAGTTGTTGATTCTATTTATATGGCATGTTCTAGCAAAGATGATACTTCTTTATGGCATGCGAGATTAGGTCATGTGCATTATAAGCATATGATTGATATGTCTAAAGAAGGTTTAATTCCTGCATTTGACATGAATATAGAGAAGTGTAGAACTTGCATGTTGATAAAAATAATTAGACAACCTTTTAAAGGAATTGAAAGAAATTCTGCGGTGCTTGGACTTGTACATAGTGATTTATGTGATTTGCATGCTACACCGTCTTTAAGGAACAAGAAATATTTCATCACGTTCATTGATGATTATTCTCGTTTTTGTTATGTATATTTATTGCATGCTAAAGATGAGGCCCTAGATAAATTTAAGGTTTATAAAACCGAGGTTGAATTGCAACAAAATGACTTGATTAAGAAATTGCGCACCGATAGAGGTGGAGAATATTATGATCCTGAATATTTCCAATCCGTAGGAATTATACATGAGACTACGACTCCGTATACACCACAACAAAATGATGTGTCGGAGAGGAAAAACAGAGTCCTAAAGGAAATGGTTAATTCCATGTTATCCTACTCGGGATTGAGTGACGGATTTTGGGGTGAAGCCATGTTGACGGCTTGCTATTTGCTAAATAGGGTTCCTAACAAAAGGAACAAGGTCACCCCTTATGAACTTTGGTACAAAAAGAAACCAAACTTGAATTATCTTCGAGTTTGGGGATGTAGGGTGGTCGTTAGACTACCCCAACCCAAGATTAAAACCTTGGGGGAAAGAGGTGTTGATTGTATCTTTATTGGATATGTCGAGCATTCCAAGGCTTATAGGTTTTATTTCATTGAACCTAATGATTCTATATCGGTTTACACCGTGATTGAATCAAGAGATGCAATATTTGACGAGAATCGTTTTTCTTCAATACCTAGACCAAAGGATTTGGTTCCTAGCTCAAGTGGAACTAAGGAAGGAGACGGTTCAGCCGTGCGTCCTAATGAGTCCCTAAGCTCCGTAAGAGAAAACGAGGGAGGATCGAAAAATCATTCGGTCCTGATTTTCAACTTTATTTAGTTGAAGGGTTAAGAAATGAGGTTGATTTTCAATACTCATATTGCTATCATATTGATGATGACCCTAGGACTTTTGGTGAGGCTATGAAGTCTCAAGACGTTGCCTTTTGGAAGGAAGCAATAAATGATGAGATGGACTCCATCATGGGAAATAATACTTGGGTCTTAACGGATCTCCCACCGGGTTGCAAGCCTTTGGGCTGCAAGTGGATCTTCAAAAGGAAGATGAGAGTTGATGGATCAATTGACAAGTTTAAGGCTCGATTGGTTATCCAAGGCTTTAGACAAAGGGAAGGTATTGATTATTTCGATACCTATGCTCCGGTTGCTAGGATCTCTTCTATAAGGTTGTTGATTGCCTTAGCGGCTATTAATGATCTTGTCATTCACCAAATGGATGTCAAGACAACGTTCTTGAATGGTGATTTGGAGGAGGAGGTATATATGAGGCAACCCGAAGGGTTTGTAATGCCCGGTAATGAGCATAAGGTGTGTAGGTTGGTAAAGTCATTGTATGGGCTAAAGCAAGCACCGAAGCAATGGCATCAAAAATTTGACGAGGTTGTCTTGTCGAGCGGGTTTAAGTTAAATCAATCCGACAAGTGTTTATATAGCAAATTTGATGAGTCCGGTAATGGAGTAATCATTTGCTTGTATGTTGATGACATGTTGATCTTTGGCACTGACCTTAGACAAGTAGAGCTTACTAAAGCATTTTTGTCATCTAAATTTGCCATGAAAGACATGGGGGAGGCAGATGTGATTCTTGGAATTAGAATCAAACGTGAAGGCAAAGGTTTATACTTGACACAATCTCACTACATTGAGAAAGTGCTCAAGAAGTTTAATTGTGAGAATCGTTCTCCAATGACCACTCCCATGGATCCGAGTGTGAAGCTTAAGCCTAATAAGGGACAAGTGGTATCACAACTCGAGTACTCACAAGTGATTGGTTGCCTAATGTATGCCATAACGACCACAAGGTCGGATATCGCTTTTGCGGTAGGGAAGTTGAGTAGATACTAGTAATCCTAGTACTCACCTCTGGCAAGCAATAAAGAGGGTGCTCAAGTACTTGAAAGGGACCATGAATTTTGGTTTATCATATGTCGGGTTTCCTTCAGTTTTAGAAGGATATTCAGATGCGAGTTGGATCCCAAACAAGGAGGATCATACCTCTACAAGTGGTTGGGTGTTCTTGCTTGGGGGAGGTGCCATTTCATGGGCTTCCAAGAAGCAAACTTGCATTACAAGTTCGACTATGGAGTAGGAATTCATAGCATTAGCGGCTGCCGGAAGAGAGGCGGAATGGCTAAGGAATTTAGTCTATGAAATTCCATTGTGGCCGAAACCGGTGTCACCCATTTCTATCCATTGTGATAGTCAAGCTACTTTGGCTAAGGCTTATAGCCAAGTGTATAATGGTAAGTCGTGACACATAGGCGTTAGACATAGCACGGTACGTGAGTTGATCACTCATGGGGTGATAACCATTGAGTATGTTCGGTCTCAATGAAATCTAGCGGATCATTTGACAAAAGGTTTGACTAGGGACTTGGTGACCAAGTCGGCTATAGGGATGGGTTTGAAGCCCCTTTGAAATCTCTAATGGTGGGATACCCAATTCCCCTCTGACGTTAGAGGCTGAATTCAATGTGGAAAGCCTACACTTAGAGATTGGAGTACATAAGCGTTCTTCATCCCAAGGTATGTACTCGGACCTGCAAGAAAAGTTAGGTTGAAGATTCTCTTCTTAATGGATTTTTTGAAAAAGTGCATGTGCAGGTGCATGATTAAAAGAATTCACCTATATGAGTGTGAAGTGGTGCCGCTTCAATAAGCCCGGGCTTGGCTTTGTTTGCGCTCAAGAATGGATTAGGACACATGGCCTAAAATAGTGTCAAGTTTACATTTGAAGTAGTGTAGAAACTTGTGTGTGTTGTATCTTCAAGTATTCAAAATGGGTTGAAGGGTTCAATCCGTAGGACACCCCGATTCTCGAGTATTTGGAATGTGTATGACACTAATGTGGAAATTCAATCCTAAGGACATTTTCATGTATGCATGAGTTTGTGGTTGATGTGTATTGTTTACGTGAATCAGGGATTACACTAAAATGGGTGATGAATGTTGGTGATTTTAGTGTCATCGGTCGTTTTAGTGTGATCGGGATTCGCTCAAAGCTTGAGGAGCTCGGTTTACATTCGATGAGTCTTGGGAGTGCGGAGTGCACGGCTCGGGTACGTGAAATCGAAGTCGGTGTTACAAGTATATGTCGGGATGTACATAAGTAAATGTCGGGTTCGTATGGTTTGAATCCAGGAGCCAAAAGACGAAAAATGAGACATTCTGAGGTTTGGCACGGTTTGTGACAATTTGGCATGGTTTGTCACAAACCGTGTGGACGCTCAGAGGCTCAAAATTTTGGTTCTGTAAAATGGCACGGTTTGTCACAAACCGTGCCAAATGGTCACAAACCGTGCCTAATGGCAGTTTTGGACGGTTTGTGTGTTTTCAACCGATTTTTGACGTCCTTATCCATTGGATAACGTTCTAATGACTGTATAACCACCCTAGGCCTATATAAGGGTAATGTTTCATCAAGTTTTGGTACAAGTTCATGAAGAACAAAAGTGATTTCTCTACATCTTCCAACAACCGAAAAACTTCAAGTGTTTCTAATAGATTGCCTTGATCTTCTAGAGTTTGCAGCGTCTTATCCCACTCCAAATTTCGTGTAACCCAAAGGCATTGTATAAGGTCGAAATATTGGTTTCGGAAAGTGCGTTTAGCACGATTCGTTTGCGTATCCAAGCACGAAGATTGATCAACGACACCCTCCGTATACAACATTAACGGGAAAGAGTACTGGAATGCTTGCTTCTTCCTGTATGTGTTGGATTCATTACATCAAGAAATGAAGGTCTTTAAGTTTCTTTCAAATTGAAATAAAGAAAGAAAATGGAAGACAATGTGCAGTAACCTACCCATGTGAAGTGGCAGAGATACATCATTCAACAGTATTAAAATATGATGGATATGTTCTGATATATCACGTGAACAATGATATGGGATTGGTTTATTAATGGGTTGTTCAAATTGAACAGAACTCCGATTTCTCTCGGAGATAAAAATGGACAAAAAAAAAAATTTAACAAAGTTAAACGCATTGAAAATTAAAGTGGCTAAAATAATTCACAAGTTTAAATCATCCCACTACTTAATAAATTAAGCACGTTCTTAAATTAAAGAATACTAAAACCTACGATGGTGCTTTGCTAATTAATTTGGTGGGGTGTTTAACAGAAAGTTACATTTCATGTTGAACTTAGATAATGGGACACGGGTCTCTCTATAGAATCAAGAGACACGTTCCTTAATCTAAAATGGCTTATTGATTAGCACAATTATCGAAAAGAGTATCAAAATTAGTTTTCCTAATACTCAAGTGTTGATAAATGATAATAAGCCTTTTCTTTTCCTCGTAACCAAAACATATCATTCTTGAAATGTTATTTAAAGAACTACGTAGACTTGATTCTGTATTAAACGGATACGTAAGAGGTTCAATATTAAATTTAAATATATGTCGGATTCAGTCACAATCCAAATTTCAAACTAATCTTTTTTTCCAAACTACGTGTGATTTGATCCCTCGTAAAGAGGGTACGTAGGCAATTCGACATAAAGCAAACCGCTCGTCGAGTTCAATCACACCCTAAAACCAAAACCAAAGTTTTATCCAAATAAATGTTCTTGTAAGAACTACGTATGATTTGATCCTTCATAAAGAGGGTACGTAGGAAACTCGATATAAGTCGTTGACCATCGAGTTCAATCACAAAACCAAATTAAAATCAAAGTTCTAACAAATTAAAAAGATCAAAACCTTTTCAAATAAATAAAAAATAGTGGAAAGGTTAGACAACCTTTCCTAGAAGGTGGGTTTGATCTTATTCACGACGTACAAATGATAGTTGGATCGTGTCTAGGAAACCCTTCCTAGAAGGTGGGCTTAGACTCGTTCCTCTGATGTACGTAAAATAAACACTCTGAACTACATAAGGCTTGATTCTCTTCAAAGAGATATGTAGGCAGCCCGCTAAAAACTCGGGTGCAGCCCAAATCACCAAAACACTCAAATTTTGGTTTTTGTATAACTTTTAATCAAGAGAGTAACGAGAGAGGGTCGAACTTAAGTTTTAAAAATCAAATAAAATATGTTTTGCAATTTATACATATTTTTGTTCAACAGAAGCGACAATGGCAAGGTATCTTCGTGTTCTCAATTCGTTTTCGGCTAATGAAATTGAAATGTTTTTCTATAGTTCTGTGACCAAGCTACTGCACTTGGCCATCAAAGTGGAGAGGAAAGCTGTAGGATCTGTATGTTAGTATCAAGGGAACTAGGACAAGGAGTTGTCCAGTTCCTAGGCATAGCGGAAGTAATTAACAAGTTACCAACACAAATTACTTAAGGTGGAAACCCTAGATAACCAACTAGTTATCTTTGGGAGAAAACCACCCCTCTTTCGAGGATTGAAAAGTCAACTTGTATATTCAATCAGAGAGTTTAGACACAAACGAGATTACAAACTTATTGCTAAGTACTAACCTATTTCCTATCAAAAACTCTAGATGAAACACAAATGAACTTACTTGATGTTCTTTTTCAAGAACAACTTTTTCTCTTCTTAGTCTGATGCACTTCAAGCTCCGCCAAATACATAAGCCCTAAGAACGTAAAGATCATCATATATAGGGAGAAGTCTCCTGTATAAAGATATTCCAAGAATATATTATACGTGAAACTTCTTTGCTAATATACGAGGATCTCGATGTTCGGTGGATAATTTTGACCGAAAAAATATATTGTTCGGTATATTTTGAGCATACCCATTTTACCTAGGCCTGAATATATCTTCGTTGAAAGTCCAATTAACGGGTGCATTTTAATCCTTAATAATAAGAGGGGTTAAAATCAACTAAAATGATATATTTTAGAGGTAAGGTTTGATATGGGGTATATTAAATAATTAAAACAAAAGACTACCAAAGTGCTCTAGTAAAACAACCGGTAATAATTCCTACTTTTTTGCTTTTCTTTTTTAATTAACAAGCAAATAAAAGGATCATTGTTTACAAACAAGTCAAGCTTAAATCATCCTCATGGATGATCTTGAACAAATCTTTCATGAAAAAGATCCTTGAAGTACTTGATAAGAGTTCCCTTTGCAGAGTCATCTTGTCGTGACTTGAAACAGCAGTATTCCATTTGAAGAGAAAATCCCGTAGATCTTCTATGAGAATAGTTTGAGAGGCTAAGAAATCAGCAGCTCGGTTGCAGTGCCTCCTGACGAAGAAAAATCGACAACATTCAAAATTGTTAGATAGAGAGATAATATCAGAGATGATGGAGTGAATTTCCCAAGGGACAAAATTCTTCCTATTGATAGAGTTTATAAGAACCAAATTATCGCTTTCAACGATAATTTTCCTAATATTGAGACGAACGGCAGCTCGCAAGCCTTCCAGCACTGCAACGACTTCTGTAATGAGCACAGACGAATCCGGGATACGAAGGTGGTCGACAAAGGAAGGCTGACCTAGGGAGTTACGAATAATGAAACCAATGAAAGAAGCGGAATTGGATCTGACCGAGCCATCACAGTTAATTTTAAAAAAGTCAGTTGGGGGTTTATTCCACCGAGTTTTCGCATGCCCTAATCTTGGTTGGCTGAAAGGATGCTTTTTGCGTTTAGCTGGAATGGATTCACCATTCCATTCTAGAAAATGATAGAGCGCAATTTTAGCTAAGTCTTCAGGAGACTGTTTATAGGGTGTGGTAGATCCAAAAATACCCTTATTGCGGTGATTCCAGAGAGTCCACCAGGTAAAAAAGGCTAATTTCATCGAAGAATTGGTTTTACTGAATTATGTCATGGTGTCATAGAAATTGTTTGAAAACTGGAAAGAAATGTTGAAATTGCCAAGTTCATTGAGTTTATTCAACACCGAAAGGTTGAAAGGGCATTTGAAGAAGAAATGATCCTTATCTTCATCAGGGTTGTCACATAAGCTACAAGGATCAAAAACTCGATGGTAGTGTCTATTAAGTCGTTCAGTAGTAGGGAGGCAATCTGAAAATGCTTTCAAAATGAAGTTTTTGACTTTTGGAGGAACGTTTTTTTTCCAGAAAAAATTGTCATCAATGGATGGATTAGGATATGATCTAAGGATGTGGTAGGCCGATTTTACCGAGAAAATGCCATTCTTAGCAGCTTTCCAGAAAATCTTATCCCTTTTAGGGGAGAGAGAGATGCGGATCTGAGAAATAACATTCACAATATGACTTGGGAGGAAGGAACAAAGTGCCGGGATATTCCATTGCTTATCAAGAGTAATGAAGTTGGCAACCTTTTGGTTTGAAGTGTCAGAAGGCCTATATTGCTTCATAGAGCATTCAGGTACCCAGTTATCAGTCCAAAAATTAATAGAAGAACCGTCTCCTATTTGCCAAAAGAGGCCTTTTTTGAAGTCATCGTGAAGAGTAAGTAATCTATTAAACTGCCAAGATTGGATGGGCTTACGTTCTATGGACGAAAAGTCATTATTATGAAAATATTTATCTCTAAGAATGGAGACTCAAATATTATTAGGTTGCGTATAAATCTTCCATAGCAGTTTCATTTGAAGTGCACGGTTGTTATCCCATGCAGTTCGAAGTCCAAGACCTCCAACACTTTTTGGTTTGCAAATATTATTCCAATGAAGGAGGGATTGAGAGGAAGAGTTCTTGTTGTTCCAGAAGAATTTTTTATGGATGTCATCTATTTCTTCACAAACTCTTTTAGGAGGGAGAAAGCTTTGCATAAGATAGTTAACTTGTGAAATGAGATTGCTTTGAATAAGGACCGCTCTAGCATCTTGAGAGAGAATCAACTTTCCATTGAGACCATTGTTGTTTAAGAGCCAATATTGCTTCATCGAAAACATCATTACAAACACGGCCTTGCAGTATTGGGATCCCAAAATATTTTTCCAATTTAGAGGTAATGGGTATGTTTGCAGTATTGGGATCCCACTATGTGAAATATTACAAACACTTCATCGAAAACATCATTACAAACACGGCCTTGAATAAGGACCTCTCTAGCATCGTGGGATGAGTGGCTTAACTGCCGGTTTATGGGATAACCCCTCCCATTCTCTATATATATAAATATAAAAATTGTTGGGTTTGATGAAGTAATGTCAATTTGTACCTAATAAATGCTAATATTTTAAATTTTTATCCTAGTTATCTATTCTCTTAAATGTCAATTTCATCACTAACTATTTAACTAAGAACACATTGTCTTCGTCTCCTTCCTCTACCGCAACCTCCAAACTCATTCTCATCTAATCCCGTTCGTCAATCCATTCGTTTTATCCTGATGTTCCCTCCTTCTTTGGTTAAAAACTAATATGGGTTAATTAGATATTTTAATCTATCTATATATTATATATCTATAATGATGCAACTAAGGGCAATTGCAACTGCTGAGGTGACATCAAGATAACTACGAGAAGGGGTAACGACCGCTTAATTTTTTATGGGGATATACTTCTCTAATAGGACAATTTTGAAATGCTAAAAGAATTGGTAAAGTGAACTACTCCCTCTGTCCCTAAATGATAGTCTCATTTCACTCCGACACATTTCCCGATGCACGTTTTGTATCGTTAATATCTCTAACTACAAGTTGGTAAAAATTATAAAATTTTGATATTATTGTAGTGCTCATTGAAACGAATCAAACAAGATCCCACATGACTATATTTTTTCTTATATATTGAAAGATATTTACAAGATTCTCTTGAATTGTGAATAGTGTTAAAAGCAACAATGGGACTATCATTTAGGGACGGAGGAAGTATTTTATATTTTAACGCATTAGGTGAAAGAGGAACGAGCCTAACATCAAAAAGTTGTGTTTGCCTCACTTCAACATTTTTAATATCCTCTATTTACGGAGGCTAAAATTACATTGCCGTGCATAATACATTGCCCTGCATAAACACAAACTAAGTGAAAGAAAAAGGAGGAAAAGAGTACACTACTGGAAGCACATCTTCATATCCGTATATTTGCTTACACTTCATATAATGAAGAAAGGAGATGGAAGGAAGACAATATATACTGCAGCGATCTCAAAGTTGTCAAAACTTAAATCTTAAAGCCGATCTCTAAGAAAAGGAGAGGTCACAAGGCAAGTAGATTGGTCAACCGAATTTCAGCCTTGCTCAAGGTGTTCGTTCGAGTTTCCACCCGCCTCTCAAAAGGGTGCAACAAAATCTGAAGACGGTGCCGGCATCAAATCTGATTCCGTTCCTGAGATTCGAATCTTGATCCAACTAAGTTCCCATTTTGTTTGGTACAGTGGCTTGAAAGTATATACTTTCGTCCTTACCGAAAAATCTCGTAGTCGGCTTGGAAGTGATAACTTCCGCCTTCACGAACCAATCTCATGTTTCGAGCGAATCAATATGACCCGGGGTGAACCGAATGGTTTTGAGAACCACGCACACGTCAAAACATGGCCTGAACAGAATCGGATGGCTCCGAACCCCACAAACATGAAACCGAATGGTTTTGAAAATCAAAAATAGGCTTTTACAAGCCGTCGTAATGTCCGGTCGGTTCAATAAACGTGGCTTGGGAAGAACCAAACGGTTCCAACCACAACCGCATCAAGTTCGTAGCCTGGGGAGAACCGAATAATATCGAAAACCACTCCAACATGACCAAATGGATTCAAATAAATCAAAGGAACCATTTACCTATTTGTTGTAATATGTGGAAGAATCGTACATTACATGTGTTAGGAGAGATATCAGACTGGGTCACACCACCAAGCCCAACTCATACAAGCCCATGGGGTTCCACCCTAAAACCAATTGGCAATAGGAGGAGTAGTCCATCTACTTATATGTTAGGCTTGGGATCACCCCACTTCCGATGTGGGATTTACATGTGACCCTAACAAATCTCCCCCGCACTTGTGAATCTCTCACAAGCTCAGATGCCCTGCACCGAACTGCCCAAGAGTCACGTGAGCCCACATGCCCGCTCTTGGACTGAGACCACCACGTCGGGTATCACGTCTCAGCCTGAGGTGCAACGGGCCAGACAGGTCCAACAAACCTTGGCTCTGATACCACTTGTTAGGAGAGATATCAGACTGGGTCACACCACCAAACCCAACTCATACAAGCCCATGGGGTTCCACCCTAAAATCAATTGGCAATAGGAGGAGTAGTCCATCTACTTATATGTTAGGCTTGGGATCACCCCACTTCCGATGTGGGATTCACATGTGACCCTAACAACATGTTGAAACTCAAAGTGCAGAGACTTTCTAAAAGAAGTTGATATAATGTTGGTCTTTGTCTAAACATGGAGGTTCCACATCTTGAGGAACAAAACGAAATGGAAAGATGAAGAAGCAGAGACTAAGTATAACTTGGTCTAAGAAAGCAAAACTACTTGTTTTGAATATGTTGTTGCTTGGAAGATGAGTATTTTAAGAAGCATAAAAAGTTGGGTTTTTTTTTTTACCGAAAATCACCCGTATGATACCCTATTGTTGAGATATGATGAGGTTTTGATTGAATGACAAACATCCACTAATGGTTTACTTGAGTGCGTAGGTATTGTTACTAGTTTGTGCAGGAACAAAGGAAGTCTACTTGTGTATAGACAGGAACGAAGGAAGTCTACTTGTGCGTAGACAGGAACAAAGGACGTACAAGCAGGTACGAAGGAAGTCTTGTTGGAATCCATGAGACGTAAGGTTACGACGAATGGAAGACAACTGTGAAGAATAAGTTCATCCGAAAAAGATTATTGGTCGAAGATTTCTTGGAGAATGGACTTGAAGAATTATGGAAGAGTTGCATTTCAAAGAAGGAAAGAAGATCTTGTCAAAGAAGGAAAAGAAGATCTCGTCAAATAAGGAAAGTGGCAACTCGGCAAGGTTGGGCATTGGATGCGCGTGTGAAGTGATGCCAAAGGAATAAGGAAATATTATGCGTAAGGAATATTTCCTTATGTGCTTTGTTTCCTTATTTGTTCAAGGCGGAGCGCCGAAGTGTAAGGCCTAAGGTGACTACTTGGAGAACAAGTTGGAATGTCACACAGAAGGAAAGATTTCTTAGGAAGAGAATTCCTTGTGAAAGATATTTTAGGATGCGATTTCCTTGTTGAAAGATATTGTGAGATTTATGGTAATATTAGAACGGCTAAATTGGTAGTTAGGTTTGAGCTATTTAGTGTGCTATATATTGCATGGGAATTGCATAGCTTAGTAAGACTTTGACGAGCGAAAACCTAATACTCGGTTTAGAGTTGTTCTACGTGTGTGAGATTGAGATTCAAGTGAGAAGAGTGACCCGAGATCTAGCTAGGAAGTCTAGGTGAGTGATCCAAGTTCTATTGTAATCAAGATATCAATACAACAAGTTGACTCGTTCAAACTCTCTCTAGTGAAAGCTAGCACTAGTGGAAAAAACACCTGTTGAGGCGGGCAAAACCCCCCCTGTTGAGGCGGGCAGGGGTCGCTGCAACAGGGGGGCTGCAACAGGTCATAAGTTGTTGAGGCGAACATGGCCCACCTCAACAGACCCCCTCTGTTGAGGCGAACAAATGGTGTTCGCCTCAACAGATGGTGTTCGCCCCCCCCTGTTGAGGCGGGCGGAAGGTGCCCGCCTCAACAGAGGGGGGTCTGTTGAGGCGCCTCAACAGAAGTAAAGATGTTGTATTTGTTGAGGCGAACAGGGCGCCCGCCTCAACAAGTTTTTTTTTTTTAAATATTCGAGGAGTTTTTGATACTTGGGGTGTTTCCACTATATATCATCGTTTCTAGGTTTGATTTACATTATTGTTTGTCTTTCTGCATTATCTACTTGTCAAGGAACAATAGCTTTTGTTCCTTGAGTTTTTATACGTTAATCGATCCAACAATTAGTATTAGAGTCTGGTCTCTAGATTGTTTCAATTAGCTTTGCAGGAAAAAGATGTCATCCAACAATGCAATCAATGACTCGTTCTAAAATCCCCAATGCTGAAGCCGGGAGAGTATGACTGGTGGGCAATCCAATTTGAATCCCATACTCAATCCCTTGATGCCCAACTATGGAAGGTCATTGAATTCGGAGATATAGTTGTTCTGGACCTTGCCGGGGAAGACAAGACTAAAGAGAAGAAGAGAATCGACTACGACGATGCCGATTACAAAGTCTTGGAGAAGAATGCTAGGGCCAAGAAGATCCTTCACATTGCTCTAAGTTCAAGTGATCTCAGAAAGGTATTAAAATACAAATCTGCAAAAGAAATATGGGATGCACTTAGTAGAACTTACTCAGGAAGTAGCGATGTGAAGAGAAATCGACTTTTAGCGGCACAAAAGGACTATGAGAAGGCTCTCTAAGAAAAGAACGAATCTTTGGAAGATTTTCATGTCAGATTCGAAGGATATGTCAGCCAAATAGAGTTTCTTGGTGAAGATATCCCCAATGGAAGGTTACGCATCAATTCATGCAAGCACGAATTTCCAAGTGGGATGGATTCATTAACGCTCTACAAGCACAAAGCGACATCAAAGATATATCCCTAGAAGATCTAGTTTGCCGCCTCAAAAGTCATTTAGGGATTCTCGAAAGAAAACTCCAAGGAAGGAAGGAGGTTGACAAGAGTCAATCCATTGCCCTGAAAGTTGAGAGAGCATTTGATCTATCCCAGATGGAAGACGTCGAGGCTGAAGATGATGAAACTGTAGCCTTGATCACAAGTGCTTTTCGTAAAGCTTGGAGAGGGGGAGGAGTGACTCCCGTCCCACTGACGGAACGAAAGACATGAAGGAAGTCATATGCTATCACTGTCAGAAAACCGGTCACTTTGCCAGAAATTGCTACAAAAGGAGAACGGGAGAACCACCCGCTCCAGAAGGAAAGCGAGCAATGATGGCAACCTGGGAGGATTCAGACTCAGATAAAGAAGACCATAAGAGTGAGAAGGAAGTGTGCCTTATGGAAGCCGAAGATAGCACGCCTGAAGCCAAGGTAAGTCTCTCTTCCATCATCACTAAATTACAGAGCATGTCTAGTACTCAATTGATTCATATTGTTAGAAGACTTGGAGAAGAGAACGGGAATATACAAGAGAAACTAGATGAAAGAGAATAGGAACTCTCAAGACTGGCTAACGAAACAAGACTCTTGTCTGAAAAGGTTACCATGCTAGAAACCCTCTCTTCTTCTTCATCTAGCTCTTGCGAAAAATGCCCCGGGCTCAAAAACAAGATCATATCCCCTGAGAGTAAGGTTTCTGAGCTCGAAAATACAAAGTCTTCTCTTTCTCTTGAGAATGAGAAGCTGTGTAATGATCTTGTGGTACTCAAGGAAGATGAGAATCACAAGAAAAAGTTGTGGCTAGATGAGCATGCTAGATCCTACATAAATTGCCTAAATACCGATTACTCAAGTCGATTTGTTCCCCGCAGTGGAATTGGATATGGCTCAGATAAAAACCCTAAAACTCATGAATCACCTAACGTGAATTTGGAACCCCCCAAGGAACTATCATTGGAAAACCCTTGCAAAAGGTGTGTCACCAAGGTGGAGTCCTTAGGGGGAAACAAATCCGTCGAAAGGATAAGCACATGGTTTGATGGGCAAAAAGCATATGCTATCTGGTTGAGCCAATTTCAAAACACAGAGCCGACACCCATTGACTTCGAGTCTAGGAAAGCTAACATTCCCATCTGGCCAGGACAAAGCTAGTACGTCAATCTCAAGCAACATCGTGTTTGTTGGCACTGTGGTAACACTGGGTACTACAAGCATGAATGTTCCCTCAGAATCCAAATTGAGGAAAAGATACGTGCTCCTTATTGAGCTCAGAACGAGAGAAAATCAGAGGATACATCGGAGACTCAATCCGAGTCAAAGATGGGATTCAAAGATCACTCCAAAGACACTCCAAAGACTAAGGGTGTGAATCCTCAAGGTGGGATAGGATCAAAAGGATCACCACGAAGTACCCCAAAAGTAAAGGTTGAGGTTAATCAATCTGAACTCCAAGGTACTACAAACGATAGATCTGTCCCACAAAACTCAAGCAAGCCAAGACTTGCTTGGGTGAGGAAAAACTAACCCTTTCTCTCAGGTGAAGCGCAACTATCCTTGGTACATAGACAAGGTAAACTTACAGGGAACAAAGGATAGCTCCATGCCACTTCACCCGATCATCTAGAGGGATTCCTCCCTCTCGATTAAAGGAAGGATACAACAGAGTCGGTCAAATGCCTTCACTCATTCGTCGCTCCTTGGTATTGACTTGTTGAGTAACTCAACTGTGTCAAAGGGGGAAGATACAAAGACAACTCAAGTACGAATGAAGTGATCAAGAAAAGGTATGTTCCAAATGAAGCCGTGTTCCCCTACAGGTATGGTTCCTTTAATTCTTGCTTTTCTTGAGCTTCCGCTTTCGATTTCTGTAATTAGTTCTTTCTAGCCTCCTTATCAATCTAAAAATAAATAAATTGGAACTCTTACCTCGAAGGGAACACAACTCCTCATACCAGAGGCTCCCTAAATCAGAAGTTTGCAAACCTTGGTCAAAAGGGTACGTAATTCTCTCCCTATCTAAAGCAAACTTTCCTATGAAGACATTATTAGTTGGACAAATTAGTCTTCCATAGCAAGATCACTAAGCAAGATCACCTCAGAAAGGAAGGAACTCACTAAGGTATGTTTTCCTCTCTATGCTCCTTATATCTCTTGAAATCTTTCAATGATTGGCTGAAACTTGAATGACTTCTTGTCTCTTGCTCCTAAATCTCATAGAGCTCTACAACTCTTAATTTCTATGTAAGATTTGACTTTGTGTAATGCCCGAATCATGTCGTTCCTCTCTATGATCATTTACGTGATTGCATGCTTCTCTGAAACTTCATTTTGCATGAGCAAGGTCTTATTTTCAGCCCAAAAGGGTCCTCTTGATGTTTTGATCCCTCAATATAAGCCCAAAGGATAGAGGTACTCTACAGCCGTCCCTTAAGCCCAAATCATGATTGTATATTCCTATGAGCCAATCTTATGTCATCACATCTGGAATCTATTTTAAATTATCCATATTATTATTTTGTATGATATTCTTTTTGTACCATCTCTGGTAACGATACCCCCCCATATCATACACTACGATCTTTTTGGATTGCCTTGGAAAGAAAAGGAAAGTCTTTGTCACGCGAGGAGTCTGATTAGGTGAAGAAAGAGGTGCAGCGTGTCAGGGTTGCGTGTCTGCAGTGTGTGGCTGTCTCAAGGAGGAATGACGCAAGTAATTAAATGGGAAGGCATTTATTACTGCCGCGTGAAAAAGGAAAGGTAAAGAAGAGTGTTTGGAAAGTGTGTACTTTTGTGATGATTGTGGCGTGTGAACAAGGAAGGAGATTTTAAAACGGCTAATATTCAAAGTCCTCAAGAAACGATTCGCACATCCGGGTAAATATCTCCCATCCCTTATATAAACTCTCTTTCCCAAATCCCTATCTCACGCTCCCAAAATTTCCCTGAAATCTCTCAAACTTTCTTGGTCCTCAAAAACCCCAAGCTCCACAACAATGGCCTCCAACTCCTCCCAAAACCCATCACTCGTCATTGCCAACGATGAAACCCTAGATTCCCTTCTTCAAAAATTAGTTGTCGCTGGTTACATGTCCCGAAGCCCTCTCATCCCAAATCCTTCTCCTGTCCTCCCTGAGTCTCCATTCATCGATCCCATGTCCTCTATGGTGATCTACACAGAACCCAAAACCACATAATCCACCATCCCTGAAACCCCCGATGAGTCTCCTTGCCCAGCCAAGCCAATCATCGATGTCGACAATGATGAGTCTCGGCCTGCCGGCGACGTCTTTGAGACGGCGCCAAGGCAGGACGAAACCCTAGACGACTTCGAGAAAGATCTTGACGCCGATATCCAAATCCTTTCCTCTCAAAAGGGATGGAAGACGAGCAATAGCAGCGGGGTCACAGGGAAGAGGAAAACCCGCTCTCAGCTGGCTAGAGAGGCCGCTCAAAAGCCTTCTGAGGAGACTAGTGAAGAGATACCCGAGCCAAAATCGCCTACACCAAAAAAGGCCAGGATCACTGCCCTGACGAGGAAGAGTGCCAGAAAGGGGAAGGAAGTGGCTGTGAAGAAAGAAAGCTCGTCGCTGAAAGATGTGTCAAGGAGATCAATTGTGAGAGAATTGATTCTGGAAGAAGAGTTCATGAAGGAAAATGGACTAGAGACAGTGTCCGAACTTCTCAAAGCACAGAGGTGGGGACAGTTGTTCGTTGAGGGAGAAAGTGTCAATGCCGAGCTCTTCAAGGAGTTTTATGGAAGCTTTACACTTGAAGAAAGACCACACACCATCACGGGGAAGTTTACCGTAGGGGGACAACACTGCTCCATCTCAAGCATCGAACTTGCTTTCATTCTTGGGGTTCCTCATGAAGGCTTCTGCAGCTATTCCAAGGGACAGTGGCCGTAGGATGTTCAGCCTTTGGAACCGAAGAAGAGGATCAGTGAAGATGAAAATCCTCCAAATGTCGATGTCAAGACAAATTCTATGGGGGTGGTCAACCGTCTTCTTCACTCCGTCCTGATCAGTAACCTCACGCCACTAGAACAAAAGAGGAACACCATCCTCATCCAAGATTTCATGCTCATGGACAAGCTGCTGAACAAGGAACAGGTAAACCTTGCAAGGATTGTTCGACTGCACATGGAGCATGCTAGCAGCAGTGACACCCATGCTCTTCCTTACCCCAGTATTGTCAAGAAGATTCTGAAAAGTCTGATGGTGTACTCTGAGGAGAATGAACTGGTGTTCTATAGGCACTTGGATGAGAGCAACCTGAGAAAAATGAAGCTCAAAAAGGATGAGAATGCAGGCTGGATAAGGGCTCAAGACGCTCAGATTGAAGATGCTGAGGAGGTTTTATCTGAAAGTCCTAAGGGAGAACAAAATGAAGAGCCAACGATGGTCTATGAAACGCAGAATGCCATAGGGAAGTTGAGCCGTGTTGTTGATAGTCTATCCGATCAACAACAGCGGTTGATAGGAATTTTTGAAAAGGAGATGAGTCTTGTGAGACTCAAGCTAGAAACTATAGAGACGGCACTTGGAAGTCTCTTGCCCCAGTCATCTCCTCGTAACGACATAGAATGATCATATCTTTCCCTGGCACATCCGACCCCCACTTTTTGTTCCCTAGCCTCATTTACCGTCCTTTGCTGTTTTTATTTCACTTTGTTCATGCTTCTTGTTGTCTATGGTTGCTTGTATTTCTAGTTTTTGTTTATTGGTGGTCTGATGTAAGGAGGGCGTGACCCTCAGTTAATTTTAATAGAATTATGGTTAAGTTGTTTTGATTTATGAGTTCTTAAGGTTGCAAGTTGACTTATCTTATTCTTTTTGATGATGTCAAAAGGGGGAAATTAGAGGATAGCAGGACTTGAGGGGGAATTCATGACTTAGTTGTGGCTCATTGTTTTTCTGAGGGGGAATTTTTAGTGCTTTGATAGTCTTTGTTCCTTAGCTAGTATATATGTCTCAGGTTTATACTCTTATTGTTAAGGATGTTTGTCATCAAAAAGGGGGAAATTGTTGAGATATGATGAGGTTTTGATTGAATGACAAACATTCACTAATGATTTACTTGAGTGCGTAGGTATTGTTACTAGTTTGTGCAGGAACAAAGGAAGTCTACTTGTGTGTAGACAGGAACGAAGGAAGTCTACTTGTGCGTAGACAGGAACAAAGGACGTACAAGCAGGTACGAAGGAAGTCTTGCTGGAATCCATGAGACGTAAGGTTACGACGAATGGAAGACAGTTGTGAAGAATAAGTTCATCCGAAAAAGATTATTGGTCGAAGATATCTTGGAGAATGGACTTGAAGAATTATGGATGAGTTGCATTTCAAAGAAGGAAAGAAGATCTTGTCAAAGAAGGAAAAGAATATCTCGTCAAATAAGGAAAGTGGCAACTCGGCAAGGTTGGGCATTGGACGCGCGTGTGAAGTGATGCCAAAGGAATAAGGAAATATTATGCGCAAGAAATATTTCCTTATGCGCTTTGTTTCCTTATTTGTTCAAGGCGGCGCGCCGAAGTGTAAGGCCCAAGGTGACTACTTGGAGAACAAGTTGGAATGTCACACGGAAGGAAAGATTTCTTAGGAAGAGAATTTCTCGTGAAAGATATTTTAGGAAGCGATTTCCTTGTTGAAAGATATTGTGAGATTTATGGTAATATTAGAACGGCTAGATTGGTAGTTAGGTTTGACCTATTTAGTGTGCTATATATTGCATGGGAATTGCATAGCTTAGTAAGACTTTGAAGAGCGAAAACCTAATACTCGGTTTAGAGTTGTTCTACGTGTGTGAGATTGAGATTCAAGTGAGAAGAGTGATACGAGATCTAGCTAGGAAGTCTAGGTGAGTGATCCAAGTTATATTGTAATCAAGATATCAATACAACAAGTAGAATCGTTCAAACTCTCTTTAGTGAAAGCTAGAGAGGAGTGGTTTTTCGCCTCGAGGACTTTTTGGTACTTGGGTTGTTTCCACTATATATCATCGTGTCCAGGTTTGATTTACATTATTGTTTGTCTTTCTGCATTATCTACTTGTCAAGGAACAATAGCTTTTGTTCCTTGAGTTTTTATACGCTAATCGATCCAACACCTATATTGCTCAAAACCACCCGTATGTTTCAATATTACCGGAAACCACCCCTATGAACCACTCTGTCACTCATCGACCACCCCTCTCTAACTTCCGTTAAATATTTATGCCACGTGTTATATTATATTATTATTTTATTCAAAATTACTAAAACCACCCCTTTCAAATCTTATAATGACATTTTATTCATGCTTTCAAATCTTTAGGTTGTTTATGTAATTTCTAAAAAAGTAATCAAAACCCAAAATTCTTCATCTTCCCCAAATCTATCTATATGAAGAACCCTAAATTCAAAAACTCAACCCAAAATTCTTCATTTCATCTTCCCCGTGAAACCAGATTCATCCAATTTCCTGATCCAAAGCAGGCGGTGGATTGTTGTCCACCTCAAATCTCTGAATTCCAATCCTACACAATCCGCCAAACAACACAATGCTCCTCCTTACTCGTGCAAAAGATCAAGGATCCTCGCGCAGTCGTCTGGTCCATCCGCCGCCGCTTCGACAAGCCTCAGATCTACAAAAACTCGACAGAGCAGGCGACGGCCATGGCGGAGGATTGTTGTCCACCGACGAGCTCGTAGGCGGCGATGCAGAGGGTGGTGGCGGACGCGCTTGCTTCCGGCGAGGAGGGAGTAGCGCATGGCCTCGTGGATCTTGGCCGGGTGTTTCAGACTTCAGAGGAACCGCCGCATCTAGGGCTTGGTTCACTGAATGAGCTTGATTCATCATGTAGCTTTTGAAATCGAAAGTAGAGACTGTAAATTGAGGCGCGGAGGATGATGATGTTGGCATTGGAGAGGGTGGAAATGGCATGTTCTTCCCCATGTAGTTTAGAAAGGATGAGGAGGAGAGTTGGAAATGCAATGGTTTTGTGGTACAACTAGATCTGCTTCCCGAATCATGGGGAAGATGAAATGAAGAATTTTGGGTTGAGGTTTTAAATTTAGGGTTCTTTATTTAATGGGGAAGATGAAGAATTTTTGATTTTTGATTACTTTTTCAGAAATTACATAAACGGCTTAAAGATTTGAAAGGATGGGTAAAATGCCATTATAAGATATGAAAGGGGTGGTTTCAGTAATTTTGAATAAAATATTAATATAATATGACACGTGGCATAAATATTTAACGGAAGTTAGAGAGGAGTGGTCGTTGAGTGACAGAGTGGTTCATATGGGTGATTTCTGGTAATATTGAAACATACGAGTGATTTTGAGCAATATAGGATATCATACGGCTGATTTCCGGTAAGAAACCGTAAAAAGATATATTGCTTCTGCAAAGAACAAATCCATGAAAGGGATAAAATTACATAGTTTCTATTTGACGCCCACCCTTTTTGCTATTTACCGCCCAGGTCATCCGTGCGTCACGCATGGATTTATTCCGTGCGTGACGCACGGATTGCACATTCCAGAAAACGCATGGATTTGCATATATGAATCTAGGGTTATTCAATGTATTCAATGTATTTCTAGTTAAGTGTGCAAAGAAACACATTTTTAGTGTCTTTTTTAAGGCGATAAAGCCCAATTCGACAAAAACGTCATCGAAACTTTATCGAAATGAAATGAAACTTTGTTTCAATCCTTATAATGTCTATTTGATCATGTGTGTAACTTGAAAATCAAATTTAGACCTTTGTAAGTGAAACATAGTTTGAAAACCGAACGAGGTCGCAATATGTATGGCGTACCATATACAATTTGAAATATAATAAGGTTGAACATTCGTCAACATAACAACAATATAAGCATTCTAAATATAAAAATAAGATTTTGCAACATAAAACCATGCGTCACGCATGGAATTAATCCACACACCACGCATGGTTTTACACCATACGTGACGCATGGATTTTCATATGTTTTTTTGTTGCTTATATGATTCATGTCAATGTATTCAATGTATTTTTAGTTATGGCACACATAATAATTCATGTTCCGTGTTGTTTTTAAAGGCTTTAAAACCACAATTCGCCATAACGTCGTCGAAACATCATCGGAATGGAATGAAACTTGTTTACAATGCCTATTAGAGATATTTAACCATGTCCGTAACTTTGCATCAAAACCTTTTGCTTTTAGAGTAACACGCTCTTTGTAAAACATCAAACTACTCACCACAAGCTTAACTTGTTGCAATATACATGGTCGTAACATTGATGTTCACGTAAGTTTGAAAAATTTATACAAAAATGTGTTATAAGGCATATAAAGTCCCAATAATGTCTCACACATACAAAACGGGATTCGAAACTATGCCAAAATGCTAAAACCACTAAAAACGCCTTAAATGGACTTAAGGGGGTTTTTGGCGAAACGACACACGAACGATGTCCGAATGTAATGAAACTTGTTTTCAGTGGCTATTATGGATATTTAAGCATGTGGGTAACTCCCAATCACAACTTATAACTTTTAAAGTACCGCCTCCTTTGTAAAAAACATACTAGTCGTAACTCTCTAACTTGTCGCAATATGTATATTCTACAACATTGACGGTGATTATTGTTGAAAATACTATACAACATACTCTTATTAGGGATATTCAGTAGAAAAGAGTTCTCGCTCACACGAAATGAGGCACGTAAACGCTAAAACCACTAAAAACGCCTTAAATGGACTTAAGGCGGACACTCTTAAGAAAAACAAGTAGTTCTTGCAACACAATAAGGTTCAACACTTCAAAGGTGCAACACAATAAGGTTCAACATAATAAGGTTCAATCTTCAAAGGTGCAACACAATAAGGTTCAACATAATAAGGTTCAACATAATAAGTAGATCTAACGACGAGGGTTGAACGGCTTGAAGAGGTTCCTGTATTCTCGTGCGGTCATCCTTGGTCTAGTGGATGGTTCCCCTCTCTCCCTTTGACGTTCTTGTCTCTCCCGTTCACGTCGCTCACGTTCTTGTCTCTCCCGTTCACGTCTCTCCCGTTCAAGCATATCAAAGTTGTCTGCCATGCTAGACGCCGTACTAATATCGGAAATATCAGATTCTTGATCGGAATAGGACATCTGTATAATCACAAACATAACCAAATTATAGTTACATACTCAATTAACTTCTGCATAGTCTTAATGTTGAATGTGGCAATTCCGCGCGTGACGCATGGTCACTAACCATGCGTCACGCATGGTTATAACCCATGCGTCACGCATGGAATTGCCAATTCCAGAACTTCAGTACTGCTTTCTAATCTATTCTGAAACCCTAATCTCAACATTTTTTCTGAAATTCAACAGTTTGTCAATAATTTGATTAAAACCACACCATATCAAATTTCAACACCCTCATTTATAACACCATATCAAAATCCTAATTACACTATCTACACATGAAAATATCAAATTCAACAAGAAACTATCAACAAAGTACACAATCCATTCATATATTACAAGTTTAATCCCTTCTAATCAAAGTATAACATACACATTGGATCTACATATGTAAATATTATCAAAACAACATCAAAACCTCATATATACATTACCATCTTAGCATAACAATGAAATCTTACTTTGTACTCACCTTTATTTGCAAAGAGTTGTTGAAAATGGTTGATTTTGGGGTAAATCCGTGCGTTTGTGCCGCTGCTGCGCCGTTAAGAGAATGAGGAAGGGAACAAAATGGTAGGGTTTTGATGTTGGGACTTTTATAGGCAAAAAATTCCATGCGTCACGTATGGTTTCAAGCCATGCGTGACGCATGGTTTGTATCCATACGTGACGCATGGATTTCAATGTATATGTTTTTGCTTATGTAATCAATTTCAATGTATTCAATGTATTTGTAGTTATGTCACGCAAAATAATTCATTTGTCGTGTTGTTTTTAACGGCTTTAAAACCACAATTCACCATAACGTCGTCGAAAATTCATCGGAATGGAATGAAACTTGTTTACAATGCCTATTAGAGATATTTAACCATGTCCGTAACTTTGCATCAAAACCTTTTGCTTTTAGAGTAACACCCTCTTTGTAAAACATCAAACTACTCATCACAAGCTTAACTTGTTGCATTATATATGGTCGCAACATTGATCTTTTTGTATGTTTGAAAAATTTATACACAATTGTGTTATAAGACATATAAAGTCCCAATAAGGTCTCACACATACAAAACGGGACTCGAAACTATGCGTAAACGCTAAAAGGCCTAAAAAGGCCATAATGGACTTAAGGCCCAAATCAGCCAAACGACCCTCGAACGATGTCCGAATGGAATGAAACTTGTTTTCAATGACTATTATGGATATTTAACCATGTGGGTAACTCCCAATGACAACTTCTAACTTTTAAAGTACCACCTCCTTTGTAAAAAACAAACTAGTCGTATTTCTCTAACTTGTCGCAATATGTATATTCTACAACATTGACGTTGATTATTGTTGAAAGTACTATACAAATTACTCTTATTAGGGATATTAAGTAGCAACAAGGTCTTGCACACACGAAATGAGGCACGTAAACGCTAAAAGGCCTAAAAAGGCCTTAAATGGACTTAAGGCCCAATTTGACGAAACGACACTCAAACGATGTCCGAATGGAATGAAACTTGTTTTCAATGCCTATTAGGGATATTTAACCATGTGGGTAACTCCCAATAACAACTATTAACTTGTAAAGTAGCATATCCTTTGTTTGGACTTCTTACGTGGCCTAAATGTCCAACCTTTGACAATATGTAATTTTATTTTGATTGGAAATCATGCACACATCAGTGTTACTAAGAATCAAAGGGATCATGTGCCATTTGACACGTCACGCATGGTTGCAAACCACACGTCACGCATGGTTGCAAACCACATGTCACGCATGGATGGCAACCATGCGTGACGCACGGATTTTCTTTTCAGAACTCATGCAGCAAGCACGTCTTGTCTCACCTACTGTAATAACTCCATTAATTTTTTTACCATTTCCGTAACACCTACATTAACCCCTATTATCTTCCTTTCTTTCCATATTTCAAATGTCAAAACCCTTTTAACTCCATTGTTGAACATTCTTGAGAGCAAAACACACCATTTTATCCCAAAAAAGCTCTTTCTATATGGAGAATGAAGAGGAATGCACCAATGAAAGAGGTGGAGAAGCACCATTTTCAAGTTACAATCTTAATAAGGTAACATTTCTTGTTCATAATATTAATTTTTAAGGTGTTGACTTCTTTTAGGGTTTGATTTAGTTAGGTTTAATGGATTTCAAATGTTCAAGGTATTAGTTGTATGACTAAAGATGTTGATTTGTGAATTTTTGTTTACTTTAGTGATTATGATGTTTGAAAAGTATTATAATATTAGTTTTTAAGGTGTTGACTTGTTTTAGGGGTTTGACTTGTTGGGTTTTATGGACTTCACATGTTAAAGGTATTAGTTGTATGACAAAAGATGTTGACTTTTGAATTTATGATGTATGATGTTTGAAATGTTAATGAAACATAGTGTGGTTAACAGAATCATACGAACCATGACAAAAGATGAATGAAACTGCATGTTGTATTTCCATGCGTCACGTATGGATTGGAACCATGCGTCACGCATGGAATGGATCCACACGTGACGCATGGATTTGCCATACAGAAGCTTAACTGGTTTGTTATCTGTGTGTTTGTGCATAGATGAACTTTTCTGTGTTTACTGGATTAGACAAGATTACTCTTAATGACTGCCCACCTCCGTCATACCTCGACTACATACCTTCGTTTGATTTGGGAATTGATTTGACAACATGGGAGCAACCGCAATCACAGTTTGGTGATATCAACACTGGATCTTTTGGAACCGGTTACGGTTTGTCGCAATGGCCTTCGCATTTGATGAGGCCACTTTCAGACACAAGTAGCTTAAATGTGTTTCGTCCTTTGCGTACTGCACCAGAATTTGATATTGAAGTTCAAGAAGAACAATATGTCTCTGTTGATTACTCAGAGTTGTTTGCAAATGACTTGGTATTCGCCTCTAGACAACAGGGAGTGGATTGGGCCATTAACATTGCACAAGCCAACAACTTTTGCATAGTCAATGGAAGGAGTAGAGCACCTACCGAAACAAAATCTGGAAAACTTCAGCTTATCTGTGATAGAGGACGAGTGAATTACTCAAAAGCTAAGGGAGTGAGGAAAAACATCAAGACGAAAAAATGTAGATGTTGGTTCGAATTAAAGCTTCTAGAGGAGCATAGAGGGGCTTGGAAACTTACTGTAATGTTAGGTACCCACAACCATCCTATTGGTAGTAGCTTGTTTGGGAATGCGTTTGCAGGCAGATTGACGCCTGATGAAGTGTGTACAGTAGTTGAAATGACCAGGGCTCATTGTAAACCAAATGAGATTTACACTATGCTCAACAAGTCTCCCAAGAACCTTACAAAAAAAAAACAAGTATACAATTTGATGGCCAAGACGAGGATCGAAAACAGGGAAGGAAGAACTGTTATCCAAGAGTTTTTCTACAAATGCAAACAGAGCGACTATTTCATGGAGTATAGGACAAGCAAAGATGATGCATCTATGATTGGTGATATGTTCTTTGCGTCCCCTGAATCAATGAAGCTCTTGAAATCATTTCCCTATGTACTTATAATGGACTCCACATATGCCACAATCAAGTAAGTTTTGTGTGATTATTGACCATTACATATGATTTTCCATAACATTGCAATAATATTATTTCAAATTATTTCTTTACAGGTACAAAATGCCATTTTTCGAGATTGTTGGAATCACGTCTACATGGAGGAACTTTGTAGTTTGTGGGGCATTTCTTGAGGGCGAGACTAAAGAGCATTATTTGTGGGCAATGCAACAACTTCAAGAGATGTATAGAAGAATTGGAGCAACGCCCACTTGCATTGTCACCGACCGTGAACAAGCTTTAATGAGTGCAACGGATCTTCTTTTTCCAACTGCAAAGTTTCTTCTATGTAGACGACATATAAGGAAAAACATAGAGGCCAAAGCTTCCCTCGAAATGAGATCGAAACTAAAGGGAAAAAACTTATCCAACGACTACTACAACTTGTTCGAGGAAACCACCGTAGAAGGATATGAAAAAAAGTTGGATACTATAGAGAGAGATTGGAACGCGCATTTTCCCGTACTGCAATATGTTAGAGACAGTTGGCTTGGTCCTTTCAAAGAAAGATGTGTGTCGGCATGGACGGATGACGTGTTTACTCTTGGAAGCAACACGACAAACAGGTAATTTATCTATAATTGCACTTACACAACTATATTCAGTTTTCTGTGAATTTAAACAGTTTCTGTAAACGGCACATTTATACGTCACGCACGGATTTGTTCCATGCGTCGCGCACGGATTTGTTCCATGCGTCACGTATGGATGTGCAGTTTACAGAAACTGCACAAGCACATTCCTGTTTGAACACCTTAATAAAAATGCAGAGTGGAAGGAGCGCATTCCTGTTTGAAGTCATATTTGAGTGGTGGACGAGGTAGGCTCGACACAGTGTTTGAGGAATACAGTGACATGGCACGAAACCAGCTGAAAGAGATATTGGGTTCATTTAACGAGAGTCTAACAAAGACGTTTAGACTTGTTCACCAAACATCTTTGTTTGTACATTTGAAGTGCAAAGTTTCGTACAAGGCAATGGAGCTCTTGATTAAAGAATACGACAAAGGTGTACAAGGCATGTACAATGCACAATATTG
Organism: Oxyria digyna; assembly: GCA_029168935.1. Classification (NCBI taxonomy): domain Eukaryota; kingdom Viridiplantae; phylum Streptophyta; class Magnoliopsida; order Caryophyllales; family Polygonaceae; genus Oxyria; species Oxyria digyna. The sequence continues at coordinate 27,953,577 of JAPVLV010000013.1, forward strand.
CGATTGTGCAACCAAGGTCAGAGACGGGATGCTGTGTGTCCATGACCTTGCTACTTGTGTGAAGAAACAAATGCCAATTCAGCCCGTGTCTTTGCATCCTTTTTGGAGTACGTTGTCTTTGGAAGAAGTGGATACACAGTGTCATCTTGAAACTAAGAAAAACGTGGCAAGACGTTTATTTGATGAATTTTATGAAGAAACATGGAACACCTTGTCACCACATGATCAAGAGAAGTGTATTGAATCTGTCAGAAAGATAGCTAAAGTGGATACACCTCTCAAAGAGCCGCCTATTTCGAAACACACCGGTGGTCGTCCCCAAGAAGCTCCTAACAAAGTGCCTAGATCTACACAAAGAAAGAAGTCAGCATGGGAATACACCGACCAAGAGATGAGGTCTAGAGCTTTGGAAGAAACACCTCCCAAGAAGTGATAGCATCCAATTCATATACCTTAGGACATGCATTTAGGTGTTAGAATGTGTCGTTTTATGGTGTTCTTGCATAGTTTTCTTGTTAGTTTCATTGTTTTGTTGAGTCTTGATGTCTACACAAGTTTATGCGTGTTACAGGTGGATTTGCGGACTTTCGGATGCGGATTGGTGTGTATTGGATGATATCTTGCAACAGGGGAGCTAAAGGACTCGACGAGGGACGAAACGAGCGAGGGAAAAGGAGAAAAAATGGTTCTGCACGGTTTGCAACAAACCGTGCAGGATTGCTGCAAACCGTGCAGATCAACAGAAGTTGATGAAGACGTCCAGTAAAACGGCACGGTTTGCAACAAACCGTGCAGGATTGCTGCAAACCGTGCAGATCAGCAGAAGTTGATGAAGACGTCCAGTAAAACGGCACGGTTTGCTACAAACCGTGCCGATTTGTTACGGACCGTGCGAAAACGCTGTTAATGTGTCTTTTCGTTTCTTCCGACGTTTCTTTATTTGGGGGAGTATATATACGTTTTTAGATCGGATTTGCTGAGGGGAGGCTATCCTAATCGTTTTCTAAGACTAAAAAGAACCCTAGTTGTGTTTTTGGGAGATTCCTATTGAAGATTGTTGAAGATTGAAGGTTGTTTCTTGGATTTGATCAAGTATTTCTCTTCTTCTCATCTAATTGAATGATTCTCCTGATTCTTACAATGTTTATGATTGATTTCCTAAGCATGCTAGGCTAAACCCCCATTATCTAGGGTTGGGGAAATCCCAACAATGAATTGGTGAACTTGATGATTGTGTTTATTTAATTTGATAGCATGAGTTCATGATTGATTCAATTCTAGGGTTCTTATTGCAATTGATAATTTATCAATTAGTGTTCAATTAGGTTGAGTCTGAAAGGAGATATCTAATGAACAATTAGACATGGTATGAGTCCGAAAGGAGATTACTATTGTTGGAATTACTAGAATTGAACTTGAATGAACTCGTTTGTTCTCGCGGAATAGTAAGTTATCATAGAAACCCAAGGTTAGACCGAGCTTAGTGGAGCACGAAAGTGGATGTTATCTCGGTCTAATCTTAGTTTCTAAGCGCCTAAAGGATCTAGACTTTGACTAGTGATGTGCGAAAGTGATTGCTAGTTGAAGCCTAGATACTTCTACTATCGTCTGAAAGGAGTTAGTTGATATTTCAGATAACTTACCGTCATATGAGCTTATGCTAGATTCTGATAAACACATACGAGTTACCAAGGCATTGTTGTGGGGATCCTTGATTCTAGATAATACCATCTCATTGAATTTCTTCATATTTGCAATACTTTAATCTTAGTTTAATCAACCAAATCTTTCTACGACTTAGCTTACCGGTTTAGTTACAAAAGATACTACATTGTCCTCGTGGGAACGACACTTGAAAAGCTACAACTGATCCCATACGCTTGTGGGTAGGTTTTTGTCCTATCAAGTTTTTGGCGCCGTTGCCGGGGACTATTGCTAGTATCAGTTGTTATCCTACAACTGGTTCGACTAAGTCTTTTTTGTGTATTGACCCTTTTCTTGTTTTTGCTTTGGTTTCAGGTTTGACTTTTTCCGATGCGAAGAGCCCTGAGCGCTAATAATCTGAACGACTTTGAACCCGAACCTGAGCGTGCTTTTCGATTCAGAAGAAGGCAACAACGTGAAATCAGAGCGCAAGAGATGGGGGACAATCTGAATGAGGGCAATGGTCTTCTTAATGGCCCCCAACGTATGACTCTTGGTGATTATGTTATGCCCGATCACCGGGGTCAAGTTTCTGGTGTGGTTCGTCCTCCAGTGCAAGCTCGTAACTTCGAGCTCAAACCTTCGTTGCTCAATATGGTTCAACAAAATCAGTTTGGAGGTTTGCCTTCTGAGAACCCACACCTGCATTTGGCCACTTTCACTGAACTGATGGACACTGTGAAGATTCATGACGTGAGCCAAGATGCACTCTTTCTACGAGCCTTCTCGTTCTCCCTACGGGATAGGGCCAAGGCTTGGTTCAAGGCCTTACCTCTAGGCTCTATTACAACTTGGGATGACTTAGCCAAGGCTTTTCTCAACAAATACTTCCCACCTAAGAAGACAGCTGAAATGAGAAATCAGATTCTTGCTTTCAAGATGAGAGATGATGAGTCCCTGTATGAAGGTTGGGAAAGGTTCAAGGAATTGTTGATGTTGTGCCCTCATCACGGGCAAGAGAAATGGACTTTGTTGCATGTTTTCTACAATGCTGTTGATAGTTCAACTCGGTTAATCATAGATGCTTCAGCCGGTGGTAGAATCATGGCAATGGATGTTGATGAAGCTTGGGAGTTGATTGAGAACACTGCTCAACACTCTCACTATTACAGTGATGCTCGCTCAACTTCAAAGAAATCAGCGGGGATGTATGAGGTGAATTCTGAGACACACCAACAAGCTCAGTTGGACGCTATGTCACAAGAGATCAAGAGGTTGAATTTGTTGGTTCAAAAGTCTCAAGGGCCTGGTGAAGGGTCATCCTCTCAAGTTATATCTGGTGTGGCTTGTCAGTTTTGTGGAGGGGGTGACCATACTATTTCATCCTGTCAACTCTTTGTTGCGCAGGGTGAGAAAGAAGGTGAGGCGAACTATATGAGTAACTTCAACCGGGGTCCTAGGAATGATCCATATTCCAATACCTACAACCCCGGATGGAGGAATCATCCTAACTTCTCGTATGCCAACAACCAAGCTGCTCAAAGACCACCTCCTGGTTTCCAACAAAGAGTTCCTCATCCCCAAAATCAAGAGCGTGCTCAACCAACCGAGGACTCTAAGCATGATATGATAATGAAGGAGCTTCAGAATATAAACAAGATACTAAAAAATCATGATAACTTGCATGCTCAATATGCTTTGAATGCTCCTAGGCCTCAAGGTCAACTGCCGGGTAAAACCGAGGAGAATCCTAAAGGTCAAATCAATGCTGTGACCTTGAGGAGTGGGAAACAACTTGAAGATCCTAAGGTAGAGGATCTTAAGAAAAAGGGTAAGGATGTTGAAGAGCCCGAAGCAGTAGTGACCCACGAGAGGGTCCAAGAGAAAGTGCCTACTTATGTGCCACCACCGCCTTACAAGCCTCCTCTTCCCTTCCCACAAAGGAGGGCTCAAGCTCAGTTAGATCAACAATTTGGTAGGTTTGTGGAGGTGCTGAAAAAGCTCTACATCAACATTCCCTTCACCGATGCTCTAAAGCAAATGCCAACCTATGTGAAGTTCTTGAAGGAGATCCTCTCCAACAAGAGAAATCTTGACGAGTATCAATCTGTTTCTTTGAGTCAAGAGTGCAGCGCTCTCATTCAAAATAAATTGCCTCCTAAGCTTGAAGATCCGGGTAGTTTTAGTGTTCCTATGGTGATTGGGAAATGCACCTACAATGCTTTGTGTGATCTAGGGGCTAGTGTGAGTATCATTCCGCTCTCCATATGCAAGAAGCTTGATTTGGGAGAGCCAAGACCGGTAAGGATGACTCTCTTCATGGCTGATAGATCCACAGCGCGTCCGGTAGGTATTTTGGAGGACATTCCCATCCAAATTGGTAAGTTTTATATTCCCGTTGACTTCATTGTCCTTGATATTGAGGCTGATTTTCCTATTCCAATTATATTGGGAAGACCCTTTTTAGCTACAGCAGGTACTCTTATTGATGTGAAACAAGGTGTTCTTTCATTTACTATTGGTGAAGAGAAAATTGAGTTTAATTTTTCCAAAGCTGTCAAACAACCTTCTTTTGAGGATGATGTATCCAGGATAGACATTGTTGATAGTGCAACTCAAGAATCCTTGATGGTTGTCACTGCTAAGGATCATTTGGAGTTTTGCTTGACTGAAAGTGTGACTCAAGCTGATAATCTAGAGCTACTTGCTGATGTGCTCTTTGATTTGGAGTCCACTGAAGAGTTACCTGAGGCCGTTGATGAGGCCCTTACAAGGGATGATCATGCTCCAATGGAGGAGACTAAAGAGGCACCAAAGGTGGAGTTGAAGTCACTTCCATCTAATTTGAGGTATGAGTTCCTTGGACCTGATTCTACATATCCCGTGATTGTCAATGCTAGTTTGAGTGATTGTGAAATTGAGAAATTGTTGCATGAACTTAGATTGCATAGAAAAGCCATTGGATATTCTATTGATGATTTAAAAGGAATTAGTCCCTCAATGTGCATGCATAGGATTTTAATGGAAGATGATCATAAACCCTCCATTGAGCATCAAAGAAGACTTAATCCTATCATGAAAGAAGTAGTGAAAAAAGAAGTGCTGAAATTGTTAGATGCTGGCATTATTTATCCTATTTCTGATAGTGCATGGGTTAGTCCTGTTCATGTTGTGCCTAAGAAGGGAGGAATGACTGTGGTGAAAAATGACAAGAATGAATTGATTCCTACTAGAACTGTCACAGGATGGAGAATGTGCATTGACTATAGGAAATTGAACAAGGCCACTAGAAAAGATCATTTCCCACTTCCATTCATTGATCAAATGCTAGAAAGGTTAGCCAAGCATTCACACTTTTGTTATTTGGATGGTTATAGTGGATTCTTTCAAATCCCTATTCATCCCAATGATCAAGAGAAAACCACTTTCACATGCCCCTATGGCACATTTGCATATAGGAGAATGCCATTTGGTTTATGTAATGCTCCTGGTACCTTTCAAAGATGCATGATGGCCATTTTTTCTGATTTGATTGAGGATATCATGGAGGTTTTCATGGATGATTTCTCCGTGTATGGAACTTCTTTTGATGCTTGCTTGTCTAACTTGTCCCGAGTTTTGCAGCGTTGTGAGGAAGTTAACCTTGTATTGAATTGGGAAAAATGTCACTTCATGGTAAATGAAGGGATTGTGTTAGGGCATTTGGTTTCTAACCGTGGAATTGAAGTTGACAGGGCCAAGATTGAAGTTATAGAGAAGATGCCACCACCGACTTCGGTGAAGGGCATAAGAAGTTTTCTTGGTCATGCTGGGTTTTACAGGCGGTTCATTAAGGATTTTTCAAAAATCTCCAAACCTCTTACTAACTTGCTATTGAAGGATTCTTCCTTTGAATTTTCGAAAGAATGTTTGGATGCTTTTTGCAGGTTGAAAGAAGTTTTGATTTCTGCTCCTATAATGCAACCTCCGGATTGGGACCTTCCTTTTGAACTGATGTGTGATGCCAGTGACTATGCTGTAGGGGCTGTTCTAGGCCAAAGGAAGGACAAGAAGTTACATGCTATCTACTATGCTAGTAGAACTCTTGATGAGGCTCAAGTGAATTATGCTACTACTGAGAAAGAGTTGCTTGCTATAGTATTTGCTTTTGAGAAGTTCAGGTCTTATTTGGTGGGTGCCAAAGTTATTGTCTACACTGATCATGCTGCTATTAGATATCTCTTGAGTAAGAAGGAGGCCAAGCCTAGACTGATTCGTTGGATTCTTCTTCTTCAAGAGTTTGACTTGGAGATTAGAGACAAAAAGGGCACAGAAAACTTGGTTGCTGATCATCTTTCTAGGTTGACTGAAGAGCAGTTGGAGTGCACTAAAGATGAGCCACCTATTGATGATTCTTTTCGTGATGATCATCTTTTCAGGGTTGCTAATGAAATCTTTGCTCTTGCAAATTCAAGGATGCCATGGTATGCTGATTTTGTCAACTATTTAGTTTGCAACGAGTTACCTCCTAAGCTCTCATTCCAACAGAAAAAGAAATTCATGTCGGATGTTCGACACTATTTTTGGGATGAGCCTTTGCTTTTCAGGAGGTGTGCTGATGGTGTGATTAGAAGGTGTATCCCTGAGGATGAGGTAGAAAGTGTAATTACTCATTGTCATTCTCTACCATGTGGAGGGCATGCTAGTTCCTCCAAGACGACCACTAAGATCTTGAATTCAGCTCTCTATTGGCCTTCTATGTTTAAGGATGTGCATCGTTTCATTGCTTCTTGTGACGCTTGTCAGCGTACAGGGAACATTTCTAGGAGGAATGAGATGCCTCTTAATAACATTCAAGAGGTTGAGATATTTGATGTGTGGGGAGTTGATTTCATGGGGCCTTTTCCGCCGTCCTGCTCTAACAAGTACATTCTTGTGGCGGTTGACTATGTCTCTAAGTGGGTTGAAGCTATTGCCTCTCCAACAAATGACTCTAGAGTGGTGTCTAAGTTCTTCAACAAAGTGATTTTTCCAAGATTTGGGACACCGAGAGTTGTGATTAGTGATGGAGGATCACATTTCATTGAGAGAAAGTTTGAGGCTATGCTGAAAAAGTATGGGGTCACTCACAAAATTGCTACCCCGTATCATCCTCAAACTAGTGGTCAAGTGGAGGTTTCGAACCGGGAAATCAAGAATATCTTGGAAAAGACGGTTTCCCGATCCCGGAAAGATTGGTCTTTGAAGCTTGATGATGCTCTTTGGGCCTATAGAACGGCATTCAAGACTCCTATTGGCACTACACCGTTCCGACTTGTGTATGGGAAGTCTTGTCATCTTCCGGTTGAGTTAGAGCATAAGGCATATTGGGCAATTAAGTTGTTTAACTATGACATGAAAGAAGCCGGTGAAAAGAGAATGTTGCAATTGCAAGAGTTGGAAGAGTTGAGGCTAGATGCCTATGAGAATGCTCGAATTTACAAGGAGAGAACTAAGAGATGGCATGACAAGCATATTGTACCTAGAGAGTTTCATGAAGGTGATCTTGTCTTGCTATTCAACTCCCGTTTGAGGCTCTTTCCGGGTAAGTTGAGGTCGAGATGGAGTGGTCCGTTCCAAGTGAGAAAAGTGTACCCACATGGTGCAATTGATATATGGAGCGAAGAGACGGGACAATTCAAGGTGAATGGACAACGCTTGAAGATCTATATCACCGGAGGTCCATTTGAGAAGGTTGCTTCTCTCTATCTTGACCCGAGCTACTAGAAGGTATGAACGGTCAAGCTAACGACCATAAATAAGCGCTTATTGGGAGGCAACCCAAGGTACGTTTTTATTCTAGATTTTTGTTTAGTTTTATTTTATTTTATTTTTTTTGGGTGCACGAGGAGTGTTCGAAAAAATAGCACGAGGAAAAACCATTCTCTCTGCCTTGCAGAGAGACCGCACGGTCTATCACAGACCGTGCGAACGTGTTCTAGACCGTGCGTGTTTTTTCAAATACTCTCAGTTGGTTCGCACGGTTTGAAACAAACCGTGCGAAAATGTTGCAAACCGTGCAAGATGCATTTCTTGTTAAAAAAAAAAGAAAATCCAAAATCAGAAAAAATATTAAAAAAAGAAAAGCAAAGAAGAACGCAGTTACGCAGGTTGAAGGTTTCTTCTTTGCTTCCCTCCTTTCCCTTCCTTCTTTTCCCAGCCCTTTCTTCTCATACAACCATCCCTCCACTCTTCCTCCACTCTCCGGCCACCCCACCCCGCCAGTAGCCACCACCGCCCGCAGCTCAGCCGCTGCTCCTCTGCCTCGCCAACCATCTTCGCGCGACTCCACAGCGCCACCCCGCAGCTCAGCCGCTGCCTCGCCATTCCTCTGCTCGCCTACCGAGTTCACCACCGCAGCACCACCGCAGCATCAGTCCAGCCTTTCCTATCCCTTTTTCCCCAATTTTTAAGAAGACAAGGTATGAATTCTAAACCCTAGGTTTTGGTTGGATGATTTTTATGGGTGGATTTTGGTATATGCTCTTGATTTGGAGGCTTCATTGTTTGATTTGGGTGAATAGATGAATAAAATTCTGCATTTTGGCTTGTTTGTGGGTGAATTTGAAATTGATTGATTTGGGTGTTCTTGAAGAACTTTGTGCTTTTGATTATCTTGATGGTTGATTTGGTGATGATGAATCATCTTTTGTGCTTATTTATCATATGAGTTTTCGGTGATTTTATCTTGGCGGGAAAATTTGTTTGAAGCCACTTGTTGACTATTTTGTCATTTTCCTGCTGTAATGACGTCATCCATGCTTATTGTTCATCTTGCTATGATTGTGGCCGAGTTTCTTGTTTAAGCATTTTGTTATCTAGGCCCTTGGCGGGATAGCTATTTGCATGCGTAGGCCCTTGGCGGGATAGTTTAACTTGTGGGATTATTGTTGCTTTGGTGTTTTATTGTCTGAATCCCCAGGTTACAGATTTACGGGTTATCATGTCGCGTCGTTCTGAGCGTACTCCTCGATCCCGTCGAGGCGTTCAGCCGGCTCGTCCTCCTCCTCTTGTTGCTGATGGCGAGATCCTTCCTTTTGAAAATCCGGAGCATCAAACTGCCTATGATACTTTGTCTGAGCTTGATTGGTTACCCACCCGTTGGTTTGATCCTGCAGCTATGGAAACACTCGGCCTACTTACTGAGATCCGTCGGTTGGCTGGTCGGGTTGGCTTGTCTTACTTTCTTCAGTTGCAAGAGGTTTCGTATAAGAATTTGTCTCTTGAATTGCTCAGCACTCTGTCAGTGGAGAAACCTCGGTCCACGATTGATTTTATCTTGCATTTCCGCCTGGGGAATGTTTGGCGTTATCTTGATTGTTCGACCTTTCGGGGGCTATACAGGTTTCCTGCACATGGGCAGCGTTATCTTGACCGTGGGCAAGATAAGGACATTTGGTTCAAGATCAGTGGTGTTCATGAGTATACCAATCACTCCAAGTCCTCTTATATTGTACACCCCGTCTTTCGAGTACTTCAAAAGTTCCTTTCGGGCACAATTTTGTTTCGTCATGATAGCAAGGGTTGTGTTCGCAAGGATGAGCTTGTCATCCTTAATGCAATGATCGAGGGGAACGATGTGGACTTTGGACATCTACTTGCAATGCAGCTAGAAAAGCTGAAAAAGATGACTACAGGTGCTCTTTCCATTGGCGGTGTTCTAACTCCTTTGATCCGTCATTTCAACATATCATTAGTTGGACACGAGGTGACATCTGAAATTGCCCTGGTCGACATCCCTTATTTACGGACGTGTCGTATCCTCGGATCTGACCGGAAGGGTGTAGTCAACAAGTTGCGGTTCAATGTTAAGATCGACCCTGTTGTCTTGCCCTGCCCTGCTCGTACCTCTACTGACGATGAAGCCAACTGGGTCTTCAACTGGATCGGGGCCTACTCTGTAGCTGATGTTGCACCTCGCCTTCAGATTGCGTATGGAGAGTCTTCAGGGGCACATGCTGGACCTTCCTCTACATCTAGCCACGTTACGATTGAGTCCTTTCTTTTTCTTTCTTTCTACATTGGGACAATGTCGGGATTAAGCTTGGGGGAGGAATTTGCATTTTAGACTTGCATTTTAGTTCATCTTAGATTTAGATTTGTTCTTTTTGTTTTGTTTTTTTTGTTTTGTTTTTTTTGTTTTGTTTTTGAATTTGAGTCATTTTCCCTTTTTGTGAACTTTGTTGGTTGATGTTTGCATTATGGATGTTTGATTTGATACCATGCTTGATCCTTGTGGGTTCTTATAATAGTGCTTGTCTTTTGAATCCTCTTAATATGCCTTAACTGTTAATATTACAACTGCATGGTGACTTTAATATGATTGATCAAACTTATGACAATGACTTGAGCATGTGGACATTGATTAAGATGCGTTGAGACTAACACTCTAGACAAAAATGTCCCGGTGAGCTTGTTTGCCTTTCTTGGACTACAATTGCATAAGTCCTCTTATTTTCATGTGTGATCTCTCTTTGTTTGCTATCTCTAGAACTTGCATTAATATCTTCTTTGAGGCTACAGCTGTGACTTTTGCACATGACATTAGGAAGACTGAGGCATCATTTTTTTTAGCCCTTCTTATCCTTGGCCACCCTATGCTTATACCCTCTTTTGCAGCCCACTGAGCCATAATTGCTTATTCATTGTAAACTCCACAAAAGCATACCGAGCCTATTATGATCATCCTTCCCATCCGGGGATTAGGATAGTAGAATTGTTGTGCTAGAGTGGATCTTAGTCAAGCTTGGGGGAAGTTACTTGTATGGTGGTTAAAGTGTGTTAAAAGCTTGTAATGGGTATCCTATCCTTCATTCTTCTTATGATTCTTCTTATGCTTCTTCTTCTACAAAAAGTGCTGAAAAAAAAAAAGAAAAAAAAAAGAAAAAAAAAAATCAAAATCGAAAAAAAAAAGAAAGAAAGTAGCATTGAAATAAAAGAAGAAGAAGCAATCATAAAAAGAAAGGAGACCATATTATATATAAGGGTTAAGTTGTATGGGTTTGAAGGTTGTATTTCAATTGGGAGAAAATTTTGGTTCGGTGTTGTCTTGGTAAGATCCTCTTCCCCGGATTCAGCTCCTCATGGCCAAAATATTCCTATGCCTTATGTTTTACCCTGGCCCCATTGCAACCCTAGAAAAGACCTCACGACTCTTGTTATGTGCATAGTCTTTAGTAGTGGAGATTAAGAACACTGTTGCAAGCTTATGGTAGTTAGCATTCAAAGTAGAGAATTGAGCAAAAATTACATAACCTAAACACATGAGTGTGAGTGACTTTATATTTATCTTGTGAGGTCTAGAGTGGAGGAACTAATTTCATCTTGTCATTGATTGAGAAACATGTTAGGACGGAAGTTGTTATTTGTTTGGTCTTTCATGGTTATTGTTCGATGACTTTTGGATAGAGACAGTTGTTGCAAATTTTGAGTACTCATCGTCATGTACTTGCTTGGGACAAGCAAGAGTCAAGCTTGGGGGAATTTGATAGCATCCAATTCATATACCTTAGGACATGCATTTAGGTGTTAGAATGTGTCGTTTTATGGTGTTCTTGCATAGTTTTCTTGTTAGTTTCATTGTTTTGTTGAGTCTTGATGTCTACACAAGTTTATGCGTGTTACAGGTGGATTTGCGGACTTTCGGATGCGGATTGGTGTGTATTGGATGATATCTTGCAACAGGGGAGCTAAAGGACTCGACGAGGGACGAAACGAGCGAGGGAAAAGGAGAAAAAATGGTTCTGCACGGTTTGCAACAAACCGTGCAGGATTGCTGCAAACCGTGCAGATCAACAGAAGTTGATGAAGACGTCCAGTAAAACGGCACGGTTTGCAACAAACCGTGCAGGATTGCTGCAAACCGTGCAGATCAGCAGAAGTTGATGAAGACGTCCAGTAAAACGGCACGGTTTGCTACAAACCGTGCCGATTTGTTACGGACCGTGCGAAAACGCTGTTAATGTGTCTTTTCGTTTCTTCCGACGTTTCTTTATTTGGGGGAGTATATATACGTTTTTAGATCGGATTTGCTGAGGGGAGGCTATCCTAATCGTTTTCTAAGACTAAAAAGAACCCTAGTTGTGTTTTTGGGAGATTCCTATTGAAGATTGTTGAAGATTGAAGGTTGTTTCTTGGATTTGATCAAGTATTTCTCTTCTTCTCATCTAATTGAATGATTCTCCTGATTCTTACAATGTTTATGATTGATTTCCTAAGCATGCTAGGCTAAACCCCCATTATCTAGGGTTGGGGAAATCCCAACAATGAATTGGTGAACTTGATGATTGTGTTTATTTAATTTGATAGCATGAGTTCATGATTGATTCAATTCTAGGGTTCTTATTGCAATTGATAATTTATCAATTAGTGTTCAATTAGGTTGAGTCTGAAAGGAGATATCTAATGAACAATTAGACATGGTATGAGTCCGAAAGGAGATTACTATTGTTGGAATTACTAGAATTGAACTTGAATGAACTCGTTTGTTCTCGCGGAATAGTAAGTTATCATAGAAACCCAAGGTTAGACCGAGCTTAGTGGAGCACGAAAGTGGATGTTATCTCGGTCTAATCTTAGTTTCTAAGCGCCTAAAGGATCTAGACTTTGACTAGTGATGTGCGAAAGTGATTGCTAGTTGAAGCCTAGATACTTCTACTATCGTCTGAAAGGAGTTAGTTGATATTTCAGATAACTTACCGTCATATGAGCTTATGCTAGATTCTGATAAACACATACGAGTTACCAAGGCATTGTTGTGGGGATCCTTGATTCTAGATAATACCATCTCATTGAATTTCTTCATATTTGCAATACTTTAATCTTAGTTTAATCAACCAAATCTTTCTACGACTTAGCTTACCGGTTTAGTTACAAAAGATACTACATTGTCCTCGTGGGAACGACACTTGAAAAGCTACAACTGATCCCATACGCTTGTGGGTAGGTTTTTGTCCTATCAAGAAGCAAAGGGTTCCTAAGCCCTTTGGTGCACCTCCCGCTCCACAAAAAATGTATGCGCCTTCTAAGTACATTAGAAAGATACCAATGTGCATGCGACCATATGTGGAGGGTTGGTTTGACATCAGAGCCGATGGAAACTGCGGGTTTAGATCTATTTCTATGGAAACAGGTGACCGATATTATCTTCACTCTAATGTACACTTTATCCAAAATATTCCGTCACTCAATCTGTTTTTGAGAGTCATGTAACAGGTGGGACCCAAGAGCATTGGAAGTTCATACGAGAAGAGATGATAAGAAAGGCTAAAGAGATTTGGCATTTACTTAAAGGCACGTGGATTGGTGGAGAAGTAAATCCAACATTGGAGTCCGCTATACATCAACTTACATGGGAAAGCGATTACTACCCAGCTCCAAGGGATAAGTGGCTTACCGTACCAGAAATGGCATGTTTGGTGGCTTCGGCATGTAATTGTGTCTTTGTGTGTCTAGGCGAGCAAATTAAACAGACATTCCTACCTCTTAGACTTTCGACTTGGTATGGCCAACCTGGAGCCAAGATGCAAGTTGTTTGCCTATTACTACTCACACAGGAAGAACATTTCATCCCGGTATGTTTTTTTCAATTGCTATTTACCTAGTGCATTACATGTAAATTTAATTATGCAATTCCGTAAAATCTATCTCAGATTCGCCTGAAGGATGGATGTCCCCTACCACCTGTTTATAATCTTTGGGAGCGTAATTGTGAAGAATCTGCTGCGGCCTTGTATGACGAAGTGTGGCAAAGATGTGGGGCTTACACCCCCCCGAAAAGAGGAGGACATCAATCGTCCAAACAAAGCATCACAATTCCAGACGATGATGAAAACGATTACTAGTTCAAGAGTTATTGTCAGTCATGACAATGTTGTAATGTGTATTTTTTTTCGAGTTTCGAATGACCTTCTAATGTTGTAAGGTTGTATCTTTTGATGCACATTTCAGTCTTTATGTGGTATTTCTGGGTTACATTTCACGTGAAACAGGTGCTTTGCATCTGAAATGGAATTTCTGCATTCTGTAGGAAAAATGCAATTCCATGCGTCACGCATGGAGTCAATCCATGCGTCACGCATGGTTCGTGTCCATGCGTCACGCATGGAATTGCATTTTTCCTACAGAATGCAGAAATTCCATTTCAGCTTTACTTGTCAAAAGCAACACTTCCGAATTGTTTTCTCAAAAGGAGACATATGAGTTGTCTTGTCAAAAGGATACATGTGAGTTTTCTTGTCAAAAGGAGACATATGAGTTGTCTTGTCAATAGGAGACATATGAGTTGTCTTGTCAAAAGGAGACATATGAGTAGTCTTATGAAAAGGAGACATCAGAATTACAACATAAAACAGATATATTACAACATAAAACAGATACGTTTCAACAAAAAACCGATACATTACAAAATAAAACAGATTCATTACAGCATAAAAAAGACTCATTCTTGAAACGTAAATTAAAACGAACATAACAAAGACAAAACACCAAGACACTTCACATTACATCTTAAAAGGAACGAAATACTAAGACCACTACGCATCGTCAGAATCGGCTGGTTTCTCTTCAAAATCCTCATAGAGCTCCTTCACCCACCATTTAGCCGTTTCCAAATCTTTCTCTTCGTTAAAGATTCCCAGTTTCGCTGCCATAGTCCGGTTTTCCTCCAACAATTTCGTCATAACACGGAGATGATGACGGTCATACTCAGGATCAAGAAACACCCACCTGAAGTTACATTGGCATGTAAAAAACCTTCGGCCATACTGGTCTGGTCTCATCTTGTCATTAGCGCTGAAAACCGTGATAGACTTCCTACACCTCTTATTTGGACACTGAATGGTGCTGCCTTCTTGTGGTATTGAAGATGATGATGAGGATGATGCCATGTTGGTTTCCAATCTGTAATACAATGTAAGAAAACAAGTGAGAAAGTAAGGAATAAGATGTGGAATATGGAGCTTCAAAGAAGAACTTCAAAAATCAACTTACAGGCTGAGGGAGTGAAAAGGAGAGATTAATGAGTGGAAATGGTATGCTGAGGGAGTCAATTTATAGGCGTAGGTTAACAATTCCATGCGTCACGCATGGAAGCAAACCGTGCGTGACGCATGGAACTAATCTGTGCGTGACGCATGGTTCGACATTTGACTAACAGAATGCAGATTTATGTCTTGTGCACCCTAAACAAATAATCCAACAAATTCAACAATGCTAACCAGAAATGAAAAGTTCAACAACGTCATAACAAACAATCCTTACAAAAAACGGACAATCCTGAAAATCTGAAAACAAACAGTTCATAAAAAACAATCGAACCCAATCCAACAAGATCACCACCGATGTTGTTGATACATAGTTGTCCACGGCTCAATATCTTGAAGGACCTCGGTTATGGCTCCATGCATTGCAGAAACATCATACGGATCAGGCAAGGTTGCATATGGTGACAAGTGATCATAGACCCTGTCAAAAACCTACAAATAAAATTAAATATTGAAATCAGCTATTTGCATAATGTTTACCTTAAATCAAACTTAAAGAAAAATCAAGATCTCAAGTTACATGAGATAAATGTAATACCTGCTGTGCTTCCAAGCTAGCGTGTCTGCCGGGTATCAGAAATCGATGAGTGCGGGGGATGTACCACATAAGATACTCCGGAGCTTCTTCAAAACCTGTCAGCGCAAGTGGTCCCATCTGCTCCAGGGTCGCCCTATGGATATCCATCCCCTCCCAACTCCACGCCATTCTATCATAATTCACCACATATGACCTAGGGCTGATGAGCCTATGGGCTCTAAGGGGTGAAATTGGAGGCCTGGGAATCATCTGCACCCTACCAAACTCCCTAGGCGACCTATCGGGATGGTGGGGCTCGGTTATGTCCATGCAGCTCAGCACCCCGAAAAAAAGAGCAGGAGCATAGGCAGGATCATTGAAGTCGATTTCACCATACGGGTTCCAATTAACCTAAAAACGATATCAACGTCTTCCATTACTCAAACAGTAATTTCATTAAAGGTCCAAGCAAAGATGATGAAAAAAAGTCCTCAGTTTTTTTTGCAATTCCATGCGTGACGCATGGATCTGATTCTTGCGTGACGCATGACACAGATCCATGCGTGACGCATGGAATTGCAAAAAAAACCGAGGCTTAAAAATGTAAACAAAATGCAACAAAAATACCTGATCCGCCCTCATTGCATCTAGTTCAGCTCTGTAGTTTCGTGCTTCAGGGTCGTAGTTCGGCAACGCTTCCTCTGGTAGAAACCGAAACGCATAAGGATGATCAACTGACCAACCAGGATTACGCCGAACACCAGCTGCTAAGGATGGGAAGTATGTGTATATCCAACCCTACCATTTAAAAAATATAGTTAGCATTAAAACCATAGAAATAAGTTATGATTGCTAAACAATGTAGTTCCTAAATAATTAAAAACTTACTTGAACGAGAGTGAAACAAAATGAGATCAAACCACAATTTTGGCGTGTAGCGATGCCCATTTGGCGATAGAAATATGCTAGCGCCGCAGATCCCCAAGAAATACTTCTTGCCTCTTCAACACTCCCTAGAAATGCACCAAATCTCATCGGGAGCTTATGTTGTGACTTGTCAGTGAAGATTGTGGAAGCCAGCAAGTGGAATATATATCCCATTCCATGAACTACGGGATCATTTAGGCCCTCAATGTGCGCCTTAAACTTTTTCGCGCTAATCCAATAACTATCGAGCTGTTCATTTTGAAGATGAAAATTTTTCCGTCCCTTTTCACCAAAAAAGTTCTTGTTCGTAGTTCTCCCGACTGAAGCGGTGGGGTCGGTCACCATAGCTTTCCCGTGAATAGGAAGCAACTCAGCTTCTTGATGTCGAGCAACGTCACTGTCATCTCACCAAATGGCATGTGGAAGCTATTTGTTTCAGGATGCCACCTTTCTATGAAGGCGCAGATGAGCGGATAATCAATCACATCGTACATCAATACCCTGAGATGAGTCAGCTCCGTTGCAATTGCGTGATTACCCCATGACAAGTCAGAATTAAGTTCCCAATCTTTCAGCTGGGATTGTCTTGTCTGGTAAGGGAGTACGCCTCTATCCTGTAAATTGATTACGTAACACAAATAATTTTAATAACGCATAAATTTTTTCCAGAAACTGCAGAATACAGAAACTGCATAAATTTGGTTAAGGTGCAATGTACAGAATGCAGAAAGCAGTTTCTGCATTCTGTGTAATGCAAATCCATGCGTGACGCATGGACATGAACCATGCGTCACGCATGGATTTGCATTACACAGAATGCAGAAAGCAGTTTCTGCATTCTGTACAGCACACCTTAACCAAATTTTCAACAAAACTACAAATATTTCAACACATAATCCATTTGGTTAATCAAATCAATTCATACATTAACAAATTTATTATCACAAATTCTATAAACCAAATTAGTTATGATAAGTATTGAATCTATCAACCAAATTCTAATTACATACCTTTCCTTTTTGCACAAAAAAGGCTGTATGAGCTTCAAAGCTTATGAGCAGCTCCGGAATTTGTGGACCTCCAGGAGTACCCCCCTCTAACTGAGGGACGTATATGTTTTTGACCGGAGGTTGTCGTCGTCGTCGTCTTCTGGGTTGTTCCTCCTGCTCCTCTTGCTCTTCCGCTTCTTCATGTTCTTCATGAACATTCTCCTAGGTCCGATCCTCTTCCTGACCCTGTTCCTCATGCTCCTGCTCCTGCTCATAATCAGAATCAGAATCACCATTGGCACCCCCAGCTGATGGCCCTGCACTGCTACAAGCAACCAGTGCGTACTGGTCATCACCCGTCTGAGGGTTCTGAAAGTGATGAGAACCAGTAGCTTGCCTCATCATCTCCACAAATGATTGGTCATGTTGTGGATAGCCCGGATAGCCTGAAAACTGTGTTTGTTGTGGAAACATAGTTTGATGTGGGATCAGAATGGGGGTGCCAGGAAAGTAATGAGGGGAACCCTGGGGATCGAAACCTGCAGCAGACAAAGCTAGTTGTTGCTGTTGTTGTTGTTGTTGTTGTTGTTGTTGTTGTTGTTGTTGTTGTTGTTGTTGCTGTTGTTGTATCTCATCAGAAAACTCTAAACGACGAGGAGGCGATTCTTGTCTATTCTTCTTCTTCCTTTGTTTTGGAACTATGGGATCTTTTTTCTTCAGATCTCTGTTTCTTTGACGAGTATCCCGTCCAGGTCGACGACCACCATCCATATCAACATCATAAAATGTGCAATTCCACAAAATTAATCAGTTTACTGAATTTAATCAGCATATCATCAAAAACTCAATCAGCATATCATCAAATACAATCTGAAACTGCAGAACACAAATTCTGGAATGTGCAATTCCATGCGTCACGCATGGCTTCCATCCATGCGTGACGCATGGAATTGCACATTCCAGAATTTGTGTTCTGCAGTTTTTCCATGGCTTTCAAACCCTAATCTCAACACTTTTTCCAAAATTCTAACAGTTTTTTAATAATTTCATTAAAACCATACCAAATTTCAACAACCTAATTCATAACCCTAATTCACAAAACCCTAATTCAATATCAAAACCCTAATAAACTATATACACATGAAAATATCAAATTTGTCAATAAATTATCAACAAAGTACACAATCCATTCATATATTACAAGTTTAATCATTTCTAATCAACTAATTAACATACACATTGGATTTTGAAGTAAATATCATCAAAACAACATGAAAACCTCATATATACATCAATACCATACCATAACAATGAAATCTTAATGTTTACATACCTTATATGTAGAAAGATGATGAAAATTGTTGAAAATGGGGTAAATCCGTGCGTGATAGAGCTTCAGCCGCCGTGAGGTATGTTGGGGAAGATAACAAAATGGTAGGGTTTGATGTTTTTGGGCTTTTATAGGAAAAAAATCCATGCGTGACGCATGGTTTGTGTCCATGCGTCACGCATGGTTTTGTTCTGTGCGTGGCGTGTGGATTAAAACCATGCGTCACGCACGGATTTAATCCATGCGTGACGCACGGATGACCTGGGCGGTAAATAGCAAAAAGGGTGGGCGTTAAATAGTAAGGGCCTAAAATTATCTCTAAAAAATAGTGATCATGCATGTACGTACTATATATGCACTTAACTGAGCTTGCAATCCACTAATTTTGATTAACAAAAAGTAATACGACTTTCTTGAAATATAAAATTGAAGAAATGCTACGTTAATGGATTTTAATTTAGTGGAGCACTTCCAAGATTAAATGTTTTTGATTTTGAGTATTATATATAGCGAACTACGCGTGATTTGATCCCTACAAAAGGATATGTAGGCGATTCGATATAATTAAGTCGTCGACCATCGAATTCAATCACACACTAAATTAAAATCAAAGTTTTCTTAACAATCATAAAGAACTACGTAGACTTGATTCCGTACTAAACGGATATGTAGAAAATTCAATATCAAATTTAAATATATATCGGACTCAGTCACCCCAAAAATCAAGTACTAAATCAATAAATATTCTTTTCCGAACTACGCATGATTTGATCCCTCACAAAAGGGTGCGTAGGTAATTCGATATAAAGCAAACCGATCGTCGAGTTCAATCACACCCTAAAACCAAAACCAAAGTTTTATCCAAAACATGTTCTTTTAAGAACTATGTATGATTTGATCCTTCACAAAGAGGGTACGTAGGAAACTCGATATAAGTCGTTGACCATCGAGTTCAATCACAAAACCAAATTAAAGAATCAAAGTTTCAACAACTAAAAAGATCATCAAAACCTTTTCAATTAAATAAAATTAGTGGAAAGGTTAGACAACCCTTCCTAAAAGGTGGGTTTGATCTTATTCACGACGTACAAATGATAGTTGGATCGTGTCTAGGAAACCCTTCCTAGAAGGTGGGCTTAGACTCGTTCCTCTGATGTACGTAAATTAAACACTCCGAACTACATAAGGCTTGATTCTCTTTAAAGAGATATGTAGGCAACCCGCTAAAATTTTGGGTGCTGCCCAAATCATCAAAACACTTAAATTTTGGTTTTTGTATTTGAGGTAACCTACATAGTAAGCATCAGTATAGGACATTATTTCAAATCCTTCACTTTTGGATACCATAGGCACAAGTTCTCAGTTCCCTTGAGATAGCGAAGAATTCGTTTGACAGCCGCCAAGTGTTTGAGTCTTGGATCAGCCTGAAACCGGGCACACAGGCACACAGAATACATAATATCTGGTCGACTGACAGTCAAGTAAAGAAGGGAACCAATCATTTGCCTGTAGAGAGATTGATCTGCCTTGATGTCCGTTGCCACCAGTGATAATTTGGTGGTGGGGGAAATGGGAGATGCGAACGGCTTGGATGAGCTCATTTGAAATCTTTCCAGTAGTTCTTTGACATACTTTTGTTGATGGATTTGAGTTCCTGTAGAAAGTTGGCTTATCTGAAGTCCGAGAAAGAATGTGAGTTCCCCTATCATGCTCATTTCAAATTCACTGCTCATGAGTTCTTTGAATTTCTCTACAAGAGACATATTAGTGGAGCCAAAAATAATATCATCGACATAGACCCGGACAACCAGGATGTCTTCATTCTGTTCAAGGAGAAAGAGAGTTTTGTCAATCAAACCTCTTCTGTATCCATTGGGTATCAGGAACTGAGCTAACCTGTCATACCATGCTCGAGGTGCTTGTTTAAGGTCATAGAGTGCTTTGTCGAGGAAGTAAACATGGTCAGGTCTACTCTTTTCTTCAAATCCAGGAGGTTGTTTCACGTAGACTTCCTCCTGAAGATAACCATTAAGAAAAGAAGTCTTAACATCCATTTGAAACAACTTGAAGCCCTTGTGAGTGGCAAAGGCAATCATGAGGCGAATGGCTTCCATGCGAGCTACAAGGGAAAAAGTCTCATTATAGTCAATTCCTTCTTGTTGGCTGACGAGGCTAAAATCGTTGTGCCTATCAAAGAAAACCTAACTAACCAACTAGTATAGCAAGAAAGCAAGGGTCGAATCCCAAGAGAATCAAGTAGTCTATTTTTAAGCAAATAACTATTACCAACGAACACACCAAAGGGGGGGGGGAGTTGTTGTTTTATAACCTAAGACAAGTAAAAGTAACAAATAGCAAGAGTTATGAAAATATGATTGGGAAAGCGTTCCACCTAACAAATATCCACACAATGACATGCAAGGTTGATCATAGATATCTCTAACTCATGCAATCCTATTGTTGTTCCTATTCCTGTTCAGACATAGATATCAGCGCAACCCGCCCTGATATAACTTCCTATTAAACAAATCTGAAGACCTTCAAGACTCAATTCAATAGAAGCATTAAGCAAAGGAATATAGCAGGATACATGTAATTCAGACAACCCGTCAGATAAGCATGCAATCAATTCTCATTCACAAGTAAACACTGCGACCCGCTCATGTAAACATGTGTTTGCTACTAGATAAAGAACTCCGACCCGAAATTACCAAATCCTAGCACTATGAACAATACCAATAAACCTAGCTGGCCAAACTAGACAAATCAATAAGATTCAATAAGATAAAAGCATGAGAATCAATACAATCAATAGAAAGCGAAATAGAGTTTAGAATCTCACAACCATACAGTCAATGGCTTCAACTGTCAGGCGAAACAAAGGGAAATTAGTTCAACATCGACATGGAGGCAAAACTAGGGTTCTTCAGAGAAAACAAAAGTTAACCTAAAACTAAAGTGTTTTTAGGCTTAAATACTCCTAGGAAATAATAAATCTGAACTGTGAAATAAAAGGAAATAAAAGAAATAAATAAAATAACAAAACAAGATAAAACTCGGAAACAAATCTGGTGTTCAACGCAGAATCCGCGGGCGCGGAAATCGGGTCCACCCGGGGCTCACCCGCGGATTTCGTACTTAGGCAAATCTGTATGCTGAGAATCCGCGACCGCGGCTCACCCGTGGAAATTTGCATCAGCTTCGTCTTCATCTTCTCGCCGAGTCTTCTAGCATCTTCTTACTTGATATCTTCAGTACTTCGAAAGACGTCTTCAATCTTCACTAATCTTCGTAAATCACTACTTCTTCTCTTCAACTCCGGATCATGCAATTACATATAAAATAGCTCACAAATGATCCTAACCTAAGCTAATAATCACTAGATAATATGTATGAAATACTCTCTATCAAATTCCCCCATACGTAGACCTTGCTCGTCTCTGAGTAAGCTAAAGAAAACATACTCCTCAATGTAATACACAAAGGTCTCCGGAAGTACAAAGAAACTTGTCTAATGATTACAACTCCAAAAACAACATCCAAATCCTCCAAACAACAACTATAGCAACATCAAACTAATACAAGTGATATGACAATAAACACATAGCCTTCTCTACTCCTTATGACTCCCAAATGGTCCTACCCGAAATCCTCCTTATATCACCTCTTCTTATGTCTTCCAACGCCAAATAAGAATAAGTCCTAAAATCACTCTATTTTTTTTATCAACTCATCTTGCTTAGGCTCCCTCTCGGGTTTTCGTCCTAACCACTCAATAATTGTTCCAGGCTCACCAAATCTCACATCACTCGAAAACCTCTTTTTACCCCAGCCTAGTGCTGGTCCAGGTTACCTGCTTGTTGCATAGATCTTGCTATCCCAGGATTTTTCTGCCTTTTTCATATTTTTGTGGTTTTTTCAAACAATTTACTCAATAAATTCATGCAGATACAACCAACACCCAAATAAAGACATGTGAATACATTCTCCTCCCCCATACTTAAACATTGCATTGTCCTCAATGAAATGGAAGACATAATAACGAACCCAGGAAAGGAGACAGAAGACTCACATACAAGGTCGGATGACCGTCCTCCAATGAAACACAAGGTGTAGTAGAATGAGAAACTAGATGAGCACCCAATGAAATCAACTAATGCACAGCTCATCCAAGACAAAAGAAAGAATACCTCCAATATAGATGGTGACCCAAAATCAACTCCTTGCAAAGAACATGGTCACCAGCAAGCTAAGCTCCAACAAATGTAGATCCATAAATGATAGGAATGATGAAACGATGAAACCAAAATTGATGAAATACAACTCCTTACTTTCTTTTCTCTCATATTTTTTTTCTGCACTCTATTTTCCTTTTAAATCAGATTTATTATTTTTTTCTCGGAATGATTTTCGGATTGATTTTTTTTTTTTTAATACGGGAGAGAAGACTTACAACGAGATTGGCTACTGACTGTAGCTGACCCTAAGCTTCGGTGATTTCCTCCTGTCCATAGAAAAACTGAAAAGAAAATTAAACCGAACAAAACAAATAAAAACAATCTCAAACCTCGGGTTGCCTCCCGAGTAGCGCCTTATTTTATGTCGTGGCTTGACATGAAACTCAAGAGATTTTAACTAACTCCATTTGGCTTTGTGAAAACAGTCTCTTGTCTGAATTCTCTCTTGAACCACTCATGGAACGCCTTGAATCTCGTCCCTCTTACCTTGACCACTTTGTCTTTGGAAATGAAAGTGGTTTCATTCACTTTCTCATCTTTGACCATATCAGGCGGCTGTTTCAGCTCTATCTCAGTGTCCTGCACAAGAGAAGACATAGGCTTTTCACCCTGCAAAATTAGTCCGGTGGGGCTATTGCCCAAAAGTGGAGAAGGTGACTTATTACTCTCATCTAGGACCTTCTTGACCTCCTGCAAGTTAATAGTTTGAACACCCTCTATGTAGGGATCCAATACGACATTCTCAATAACACAATTTGATTCTTCCAAGCAAGCAGGATTAATCACATTTATGCAAGACAAAGACGTATCATGAATGGGACTCATATCATAAATATTGTATTCCACTTTGTCCCCATCAAATTCCATACTAAGGGTTCCACTACTAACATCAATCTTTGTTTGAGCAGTTTTCAGAAATGGCCTACCTAACAGAATAGGGGCAGCATGCTTATCATGATCCATGTCCAAAACAAAGAAATCCGCAGGAAAAACCATATTATCAATTTCACAAGAACATCTTCAACTACCCCTTTCGGGTACACATTAGAACTATCAGCCAATTGAACAATTGTTCCTGTTGCATGCAATGGTCCTAATCCTAGTGACTCATACAAAGAATAAGGTAAGACATTAATAGATGCACCTAAGTCTAGCATAGCTTTGTCAAACTTAGTTTCACCTATAACACATGGAATACTAAACATGCCAGGGTCACCACACTACTTAGGCATACGCCTTTGAAACATAGCAGACACATGCTCACTCACCTTAATCTTTTGTTTTTCTTTTAATTTCTGATTTCTTTTGATCGTGCATAGTTCTTTCAGAAATTTAGCATAACGAGGAATGCTCTTAGCAAGTTTAAGTAAAGGAATATTTACCTCGCATTTCCTGAAGGTCTCAAATAGATCTTTGTCGTTCTCCAGCCTTCTAGTGTCCTTCAATGCCTCAGGGGAAGGTGCTGGTGGTTTCAAAGAGCTGAGAGGAGGTAAGACAGGACGAACAAAAGAGTCAGAAAGATCAGCTTCAGATCCGCGGGCGCGGAAATTTCTCTGCAGAAATTTCAGGACCGGATTTGCGGGCATCCACTTCGGGCCGCGGGCGCGGAAAATTCTCTGTATCCGAGCCGCGGGCGCGGAAATCTGGCCGCGGGTGCGGAAGTTTCTTTGTTGAATGCTCGACTGTTTCCTCAGTGTCGGATCCGCGGTCGCGGGTCCTTATCCGCGGTCGCGGATTCTGTTCGTCTCCGTTTTCTGTCTCGTCTTCAGCTACGAGTCTAATTTCCAATTGCCTACCACTCCTTAGAGACAATGCACTGACGTTTGCTCTCGGGTTTTCAACCGTTTGGGATGGTAGCTTCCCCGAATCTCTTGCTCTAAACTCATTAAACGCCTGGGCCATCTGTCCAACTTGCACTTCAAGATTTTGAATACTCGACTTTGTATCCTTTTGAAATTGCATGCAGTTCTGCTGTAACTCTACTTGGCTTGGAGCGAGTTTCTCAACCATTTTTTGAAGGAATGAGGATGAACCTTGGGCTTGTGGTTGTTGCTGAGGTGGTGGTTGCAAGAGATGGGGGTTTTGCACATTTTGATTGTTCCCCCACCTGAGATTTGGATGATCTCTTGTCCCATGATTGTACGTATTAGCTTGGGGATCATATCTAGGTCTCTGCTGCCACCCTCCTATAGCATTTACCTCGGCGTTTGGATCTTGAAGTTGTGGGCAAGCATCAGTAGGGTGTCCTGTATCAGTACACAATCCACATGCGTTTACTTGTTGCTGAGCACCACTCTTCACCATTAAGCACTTCACCATATCTTTCAATTCTTTCATCTCATTTTCCAGCCTAGGTGTTGATTGAGACTCTACTGCCCTGACACTCTATCGCTTGCTGAACTGTCTAGAGCCCTCAGATAACTCATGGAAAATCTCTTGAGCTTGGGCTGGGGTTTTATTCAAGATGTTACCCCCACAGGCTGCATTCACCATACGACGCTCATCATCAAGCAAACCATTGAAAATATAGAGGATGAGCGTTTCATCTGCATACCCATGGTATGGACAACTCGAACATAACCTCTTGAACCTCTCATAATACTCATAGAAAGTCTCAGTAGCATGTTGCTCGATGGTAGCAATGTCTTTCTTCAAAGTGTTCAGCTTAATAGCAAGGAAGTACTTTTCTAGAAATACCTTTTTCATTCCAGCCCATGTAGTGATACTTCATGGAGCTAGATAGTACAACCAATCATTCGCTGCATCTTTCAAAGAGAACCCAAATGCTCTCAGCATGATCTAATCATCAGTTATACCCATTAGCTTCATACTGGAGCAAACAACATGAAATTGAGCCAAATGCTTATTCGGATCTTCTCCTGCCAAACCATAGAAGTGTGGCAATTGATGAATCAGGCCAGACTTCAGTTCAAAGTTCATACCTTCTCCCAAGTCGGGAAAGGTGATGGCTAGCGGCTGTTGAGTCAGGTTTGGGGCAGTTAACTGCCTTATAGTCTGTGGTACGACAACCATCTCACGAGTTCCTCTTCGGTTGCGGCTAATGGTTCTTTCAATCTCTGGGTCAAGAGCAACAAGAAGCGAATCAGTAGTACGGGTGTGGACCATACAACAGGTCCACACAAAGGTTGATAACAATTAATCACACAAAAACAGAAAATTTGATTCCCCGGCGACGGCGCCAAATTTGACGAGGCTAAAATCGTTGTGCCTATCAAAGAAAACCTAACTAACCAACTAGTATAACAAGAAAGCAAGGGTCTAATCCCAAGAGAATCAAGTAGTCTATTCTTAAGCAAATAACTATTACCAACGAACACACCAAAGGGGGGGGGGGGGGGGAGTTGTTGTTCTATAACCTAAGACAAGTAAAAGTAACAAATAACAAGAGTTGTGAAAATATGATTGGGAAAGCGTTCCACCAAACAAATATCCACACAATGACATGCAAGGTTGATCATAGATATCTCTAACTCATGCAATCCTATCGTTGTTCCTATTCCTGTTCAGACATAGATATCAGCGCAACCCGCCCTGATATAACTTCCTATTAAACAAATCTGAAGACCTTCAAGACTCAATTCAATAGAAGCATTAAGCAAAGGAATATAGCAGGATACATGTAATTCAGACAACCCGTCAGATAAGCATGCAATCAATTCTCATTCACAAGTAAACACTGCGACCCGCTCATGTAAACATGTGTTTGCTACTAGATAAAGAACTCCGACCCGGAATTACCAAATCCTAGGACTATGAACAATACCAATAAACCTAGCTGCCCAAACTAGACAAATCAATAAGATTCAATAACATAAAAGCATGAGAATCAATACAATCAATAGAAAGCGAAATAGAGTTTAGAATCTCACAACCATACAGTCAAAGGCTTCAACTGTCAGGCGAAACAAAGGGAAATTAGTTCAACATCGACATGGAGGCAAAACTAGAGTTCTTCAGAGAAAACAAAAGTTAACCTAAAACTAAAGTGTTTTTAGGCTTAAATACTCCTAGGAAATAATAAATCCGAACTATGAAATAAAAGGAAATAAAAGAAATAAATAAAATAACAAAACAAGATAAAACTCGGAAACAAATCCGGTGATCAGCGCAGAAACCGCGGGCGCAGAAATCGGGTCCACCCGCGGCTCACCCGCGGATTTCGTACTAAGGCAAATCTGTATGCTGAGAATCCGCGACCGCGGCTCACCCGTGGAAATCGGCATCAGCTTCGTCTTCATCTTCGCGTCGAGTCTTCTAGCATCTTCTTACTTGATATCTTCAGTACTTCGAAAGACGTCTTCAATCTTCACTAATCTTAGTAAATCACTACTTCTTCTCTTCAACTCCGGATCATGCAATTACATATAAAATAGCTCCCAAATGATCCTAACCTAAGCTAATAATCACTAGATAATATGTATGAAATACTCTCTATCATTGGCAATACCCTTGAGCAACAAGTCTGGCTTTATTTCTTATAACGAGCCCTGAGTCATCAAGTTTGTTCCGGAAGATCCATTTAGTACCAATGATTGATATGTCGGAAGGACGAGGAACCAGCCGCCAGACTTTGTTCCTTTCAAATTGATGGAGTTCCTCATGCATAGCATGGACCTAGTCAGCATCATTTAGGGCTTCTTTGTAGTTCATGGGTTCAAGAACAGAGAGAAAGGCATTGAAGGCGCAAAAGTTCTTCAAAGAAGATCTAGTGGATGGTCATGTCTTGTCAAATGGAGTGATTATTTGATCAACCGGATGGGACCCTTTATATTTGTAGTTGGCCACGGGAATGGATGATGAAGTTCGATCTGGATATCATTACTGACGACAACCTCTAAAGAGTTCGAGTTCCCTGTGGGGGAAGGAGAGGCAGAGTCAGGAGCCAAGGGAACAGTAACAACAGGATTTGAGTCATCATTTTGCACAAGGGAACTGGATTCTGGATTAACAGGGATGGCAATTTCCTCAGGGTTCCCATCCAAATCCCCTGTGATTTCCACAGAGAACTCAGGTAGCGAGAGGGGAGAAGAGCACAACAGACTCAAGTCTTCTTCATCATCAACATTATTGGCACCAGAAGGAGGTACCTGTGAAGATACATGAAAAGCAAATTCATTAAATACAACATGAATGGACTCTTCAAATTTCAAGGTCCTCGTGTTGAACACTTTAACGCTTTGTTGTTTGGGACATATTTGACAAGGCTAAAATCGTTGTGCCTATCAAAGAAAACCAAACTAACCAACTAGTATAGCAGGAAAACAAGGGTCGAATCCCAAGAGAATCAAGTAGTCTATTCTTAAGCAAATAACGATTACCAACTAACGAACCAAAGGGGGGGGGGGGGAGTTTTTGTTCTATAACCTAAGACAAATAAAAGTAACAAGTAGCAAGAGTTGTGGTAATATGATTGGGAAATCGTTCCACCTAACAAATATCCACACAATGACATGAAAAGTTGATCATATATATCTCTAACTCATGCAATCCTATTGTTGTTCCTATTCCTGTTCAGATATAGATATCAGCGTAACCCGCTCTGATATAACTTTCTATTAAACAAATCTGAAGACCTTCAAGACTCAATTCAATAGAAGCATTAAGCAAAGGAAAATAGCAGGATACATGCAATTCAGACAACCCGTCAGATAAGCATGCAATCAATTCTCATTCACAAGTAAACATTGCGACCCGCTCATGTAAACATGTGTGAAATAGCTCCCAAATGATCCTAACCTAAGCTAATAATCACTAGATAATATGTATGAAATACCCTCTATCATATTCCCCCATACTTAGACCTTGCTCGTCTCTGAGTAAGCTAAAGAAAACATACTCCTCAATGTAATACACAAAGGTCTCAGGAAGTACAAAGAAACTTGTCTAATGATTACAACTCCAAAAACAACATCCAAATCCTCAAAACAACAACTATAGCAACATCAAACAATACAAGTGATATGACAATAAACACATAACCTTCTCTGCTCCTTATGACTCCCAAGTGGTCCTACCCGAAATCCTCCTTATATCACCTCTTCTTATGTCTTCCAACGCCAAATAAGAACAAGTCCTAAAATCACTCTATTTTTTTATCACTCATCTTGCTTAGGCGCCCTATCTGGTTTTCATCCCAACCACTCATTAATTGTTCTAGGCTCACCAAAACTCACATCACTCGAAACCTCTTTTTACCCCAGCCTGGTCCTGGTCCAGGTTACCTGCTTGTTGCATAGATCTTGCTATCCCAGGATTTTTCTGCCTTTTTCATATTTTTGTGGCTTTTTCATTTTTTTAATTTTTTTGTATTTTTCAATATATGATAATGCAAACTTACAAAGCAATATCTAAAATAAAATGCGAAAATGAAACTAAGATAATCCCTAACAAGTAATAACTCTCCCCCGTACTTAATTGAAGCATTGTCCTCAATGATAGAAAAGGACCTAAATATGTAAGGTGAAGAAGAAATAAACTCACTCGGGTGGTGGAGGTGGATATGGCCAACGACCAAAGAACTCCATCTGCTACCTCTGCATCTCCTGCTGGTGCCTCTGTATCTCTTCAATCCTCCTCCTCTGAGCTGCTTGCTCCTCCATAAAATGACTTTGCTGAGTCGATAACTAACGCATCTCAGTCAACACGTCAGTACGCCAATCATCCTCCGGCTGAGCACCTGCTCCACTAGACTGTCCAGTCTCAAATCCAGTACCAGCCTGACATCCAGGATCAGCCTCTCGAGGCTCATCATCATCAATCTGCATCTCTGCAGGCGGCTGCTCTAGCTCATCAGCATCTAAGTACTAATCAGCCGTTATAGGGGCAAAAGGCATATGCTCCCTAGGAAGGCGTAACTTGTGCCTCCCACCATCTAATGACAATGTAGGATCTGTATGTTAGTATCAAGGGAACTGTGACAAACAGTTGTCCAGTTCCTAGGCACAACGGAAGTAATAGAACAAGTTATCAACACAATTACTTAAGGTGGAAACCCTAGATAACAAAATAGTTATCTTTGGATGAAAACCACCCCTCTTTCGAGGATTGAAAGGTCTACTTGTATATTCAATCAATGAGTTTAGAGAAGAACGAGATTACAAACTTATTGCTAAGTACTAACCTAGTTCCTATCGGAAACTCTCAGATGATAATACTAGTGAACTTACTTGATGTTCTTATGCAAGAACAACTTCTCTTTTCTCTTAGTCTGATGCACTTCAAGCTCCGTAAAAAATACATACATCTAAGAACATAAAGATCATCATATAAATAGAGGGAAGTCTGCCGTATAAAGATATTCAAGAATATATTATACGTCAAACTTCTTTCCTAATTAATGATAATCTCTATGGCTTTCAAGTTAACTAAATTAACTCGAGATCTTCTAAATATTACATTGACCGATTACAACTAACTTTAGAAATATTCTAACAAGGTAAAGATCTTCTTGAAGATCTTCACGGCTCGCCGCCCACGCTAGGGTTAGGAGTGACACAGTTCCCTCTGGCTTCCCTTAATACTTCATCAGCTTCAAATCTTCAATCTTTTCATCTGAAATATCAAGATAAACTATACCATAGTATATGCTAAGGTTTTCATCCTCAAAAAAAAGAGTAATAGAGGAAAGGAACTTATTGAGGAACCAGAGTTCCTTAGGTCCCTATTCCAACAATTTCCCCCTTTTTGATGATGACAAACCCATATAAGTGTAATCACAGAGACAATAGGCAAAATTGAATATAAGACTCAGGACAAAGATACTGAGACCAAACGCTTCAAAGAGTTCCCCCTTAACCTTTGAATTTTCTAACAAGTTCCCCCTAAACATGATACCAGTCCTATTGGTTCTTGGAGACAATCTCTTCCACCTTGAGACTGTTGATGTATGATCCATCCATTTTGTGAGAGAACGACGTCTCATCCTCTGCTACCGGGTAAATGTCAAGTCTCTCCAAAAGAGCCTTGATGAGTGTTGGGAACGGCAGGGAGTGGGATGGATGGTTGTGGCATGCCTGCATGTGATGCATGATGATCTTTGGCAGGTCGAGGAACTCCCCAAAGACTATCTTATCCATGAAAATAGCATCAACAATGAGAATTGTACTCCTCTTTTCCTGGCGAGGGACAACGTTGTTGATGAGGAAGGCATGTAGCAGCTTCATAGACAAGGAGAGGAACCTGGTGTTGAGTTCCTTGAGGTCCGGGTTCCCAAAGACAGACTTGGCATAATCACTTTTCTTTGTGGGCCAATGCTTTTTGTGGATAGCAAAGAACCCAGTTCCTGTTGGAATGCCTAGAACCGAAGAGATCATCTATATGGTGATCTTGCACAGCTTCCCCCGAATGTTGACGACAATATCCTGGGGATCTTCAACTTCTGAAACTTCAGCGAAGTATATTGAAGAGTAAAAGGATCAAATTACCTCTTCATTGACGCTTTGAGGGGCTGTGAACAAGGATTCCTAACCTTGGGAAGTCAAGAGGGATCGGAAGGTGGCAACTTCACTCAGTTCCGAGTTCCAGAGCTCGGGGTCCACAAACAGAGGACCTAAGATTCTCCTCTCAGCAAATTTCAGTTTGAGAGAGGTGGTGGCGGTGGCGAGAGAGCTGGAGGAGGAGACTGTTGGCTTAGCAGATCTGGTGCGAGCGGCGACAGAGTTGGGTTTGACTTTCTTTGCTTGTCGACCACCGTGTGTGGTGGTCTTGGTAATGACCGGTTCGTCATCATCAGCCTCTTCCTGAAGGCGTTTGAGGAAAGCGTTGCCTACGCTTTTTGGTTCAGGGACGCTGGGGGGTTGAGAAGGATCGCCCATGGAGTGAGGCGAGGAGTGCGGCTGAGATTTGATGGGGGAGTGAGTGGAGGAGTCACTCTTGGCCGGACGAGGGACAGGTTTTGTGGAGCTTTCTGGAGGAGGAGATTTAGCCGGAGATGTGGAGGGAGAGATGTATGGAATGATGGCCATGGTGATGGGATCGGGGGATGGTGAGGAGTTTTTGAGAGGCGAGGTTGGTTTAGAGGAGGGGAGGGGAGTGGAGGAGGATGTGGGAAGCTCGGCTGGTTTGACTTCCTCTGTGGGCAGTGTGAAGGATGATGGAGTTTCCTTCTCCACTTGTAGCATGAAGGCCTTGAATAGGGCCAACTGTTCGTCAGTGAGAACCATGGGTTTGTTTTGGGCTGCCATGGGAGAGTTTGAGAGTTTAGGGTTTGAGAGATTTGAGATTCTGTGAGGAGGCGAGAGGAAGATAAGAGCAGGGGAGGGGAATTAGGGTTAGACCATCCCTTAAATAGATTTCTCACGCAAGATCACAATAAAATCCTTTAAATGGTCACAAAGATCATAATGAACACCTTCCCCAATTACCGCTGCTCCAAATGGTCACACCATCCCTAATTACTCGGCCAAATTTACCAAAATCATTGTAGCTCCAACGTTCATATTTTTACCTTCAATTTTCACCACAAAATCAATCATCATTGCCCTGTTACATCAGCACAAGGCACTAAGCTCAAAAAGCAGAGTGTCAGACGGCTACGCGTATTCCCGAGGCAGAGAAGCAAGCGGCACATAATAGACTTTGGAGTTCCTTTCACAGTTCTATTTCAGTAGTTGGCAGGGATGGGTTTGGATGCATTTACGTGATAGGTAATAAAATAAATCAAGAGTACACATCCAAACAATAGAATTTAGGGAGGGCCAATTTTTACACAAACATAAACAAGTTCCAGAGTGGTGCTAATATAAAAAGGATCATAGGAACAGTTTATGTAAGTTATGCTAGGGAGGGCCTATAATCAATCTTCATTTCGGCTTATAATGCGGGTTCAAATAGACCCGGTTGATTATTTTGTGTTCAAAGAAGTACGATTTTGTCAAGTAATCATGAGTGAAAGCAAAGTCCGTATATTATGCACGTCACAAAGATAATAACACATTTATAATGAATATGACTATAGAATCAAGAACCATGTAAGCATACAAGGAACCAGAAAAATCAATCAATCATTTACTAGTCAAGACAGGGAAATATACAAGGGAACTTAGAACCTCTATTCAATGGCAATCATACCCAGGAGTAATCTAAAGTATTCAAAAGGTTCTCTGTTTAGGGCTTTAGTGAATATGTCAGCTATTTGGTCCTCAATACGACAGTGTTCCATGAGAATGATACTCTTTTCCACATTATCTCTAAGAAAATGGTGCCGTATGTCAATATGTTTAGACTTAGAGTGAAAGACAGGATTCTTAGATATACTAATGGTGCTAGTGTTATCACAAAGAATTTTTAGAGGACCATAGGACTTACCAAAGTCGGCAAGTTGTTGCTTGAGCCATAGAAGATTTGCACAACAGGCTGCACCTGCGATGTATTTCGACTCAGTGGTGGAGAGGGAAATGGAGGATTGCTTTTTAGATGCCCATGACACCAACCATGGACCAAGGAATTGAGCCATCCCTGAGGTACTTTTCCTGTTTTTGGGATATCTTGCATAGTCAGCATCAGTATAGGATAATATTTCAAAATCATTACTTTTAGGATACCATAGGCACAAATTCTCAGTTCCCTTGAGATATCTAAGGATACGCTTGACGGCCGCCAGATGTTTGACTCTTGGATCTGCTTGGAATCGTGCACACAAGCACACGGAGTACATGATATCTGGGCGACTAGCAGTCAGGTATAGAAGGGAACCAATCATTTGCCTGTAGAGAGATTGACCAGCCTTAATGTTTGTGGGCACCAGCGTCAGCTTTGTGGTTAGGGAAATGGGAGTGGGAAATGGCTTTGATGAGCTCATCTGAAATCTTTCCAGAAGTTCTTTGACATACTTTTGTTGATGGATTTGGGTTCCTGTAGGAAGTTGATTGATTTGCAGTCCCAGAAAGAAGGTGAGTTCCCCAATCATACTCATTTCAAACTCGCTGCTCATGAGATCCTTGAATTTCTCTACAAGGGACATATTAGTGGAACCAAAGATAATATCATCGACATAAACCTGGGCAACCAGGATGTCTTCATTTTGTTCAAGAAGAAAGAGAGTTTTATCAATCAAACCTCTTCTGTATCCATTGGATATCAGGAACTGAGCTAGCCTGTCATACCACGCTCGTGGTGCTTGTTTGAGTCCATAGAGAGCTTTGTCGAGGAAGTATACATGATCGGGTCTGCTTTTGTCCTCAAAGCCAGGGGGATGCTTGACATGTACTTCTTCTTGAAGAAATCCATTTAAGAACGCAGTCTTGACGTCCATTTGGAATAACTTAAAACCCTTGTGAGTAGCAAAGGCGATCATGAGACGAATGGCTTCCATTCGAGCAACTGGGGCAAAGGTCTCATCATAATCAATACCTTATTGTTGACAATACCCTTGGGCGACAAGTCTTGCTTTATTTCTGGTGACCATGCCTGAGTCGTCAAGTTTGTTTCGAAAGATCCATTTAGTTCCAATGATAGTTCTGTCTGAACGACGAGGAACCAACCGCCAAACTTTGTTTCTTTCAAATTGATGAAGTTCCTCATGCATGGCATGTACCCAGTCCACATCATTGAGGGATTCCTTGTAGTTCTTAGGCTCAAGAACAGAGAGGAACGCAGTGAAGGCACAGAAGTTATTCAAAGTGGAGGGACCTGTCTTGTCAAAAGGCGAGAGAATCTGATCAACATGATGAGAGCCCTTGTATATGTAGTTAACCACCGGAATGGATGAAGAAGAAGGTTTATCCTGAGGAACCACATCGTTCTCATTTGAATCTAGGTTCTCTGACGGAGGATCTGGAGCTGAATCAGAGGATCCAGGAGCAATGGGAGAAGATTCTTCATTTTGCACAGGGGAACTTGGTCCAGAATTGTTGGGAGTAGGAGTTTCCTCAGGGTGCTCATTCACGATTCCGGTAGGATTCAAGGTGAATTCGGGTAGTGAAGAGGAACCTAGAGCATAAAGATCCTCTTCTTCATCAGCATTACTTTCACCTGTGGGAAGTACCTGTGAAGACACATGAAAAGCAGATTCATTGAATACAACGTGAATGGATTCTTCAAACTTAGAAGTCCTCGCGTTGAACACTTTGAAGGCTTTGCTGTTTGGAATATAGCCCAAGAAGATCCCTTCATCACTTCTGGGATCAAACTTTCCAATGGGAGTCTTGCCGTTGTTGTGGACGAAACACTTGAACCCAAAGACCTTGAGATGAGATATGTTGGGAACTCGACCATGAAGGAGTTCATATGATGTCTTCTCAATCTGAGGGCGAAGCATGGCTCTGTTTAGAATCTAGCATGTAGTGTTGACAACCTCAGCCCAAAATCTTTGAGATAGGCCTGCTGAGATGAGCATAGTACGAGCCATATCTTCAAGTGTCGTATTCTTTCTTTCAACCACTCCATTTTGTTGGGGGGTTCTGGGCGCAAAAAAGTTGTGAGTAATCCCCTTTTCCCTGCAAAAGGTTAGGAACTTTGCATTTTGGAATTCGGTTCCGTGATCAGAACGAATAGCCTTAATTTTGTGTCCCAGTGACATTTCGAGAGTGGGAACTATTTCACAGAATCTATCAAACACAACGTCTTTAGATTTTATGAAGATAGTCCATGTATATCTCGAGAAGTCATCCACAATCACAAGAATGAATCTGTTACCTCCAATACTTTGAGTACGCATAGGACCAAAGAGGTCCATATGGATCAGTTCCAGAGGTTTGGAGGTACTTATGATGGTTTTAGGTTTAAAGGAACTACGTACCTGTTTGCCTCGAACACATTCAGAAATCAGATTCATCTACCTTGATGGAAGGTAGACCGTGGACTAGTTCCTTTCTTTGAAGTTTATGAATGAGATTTAGACATGCATGACCGAGTCGTTGATGCCACTGGGTGGATTTATTCGTCATTGTGGCAAGGCAGAGCTTTTCTTGAGGAGAGTAGCTATGGTCGACGATGTAGACATTACTGAATCTCTTACCTTTAAGGAGAGTCTTCTGAGACTCAGGGTGAATTACAAAACACTCAGAGGGAGTAAATAGGACATTGTTCCCTCCTTGGTCACACAGCTGTGACACACTGATTAGATCAAAACCAAGATTATCGACAAGATGAATGTCACTTACCTTAATGTTTTCAAAGAGATCAACAGTTCCAGTTCCCAGTATTGCTCCTTTCTTCTTATCACCGCATGAAATCTTTCCTCCGTTGTATCTCTAAAGTGAATGAAGTTGCTCTTTATTACCTGTCATATGGCATGCTGCACCACTGTCTATGTACCACTTAGCAACATTTTTCACTTCAGCCTGCAAGGAGAAACATTAATTTTTACGAACCCGGTCCAGCCAAGCTTTTCTGGGTAAGTTAGTCTTATAGTTCCCTCGTTGGGCAGTTCTGACATTTTTCTGAGTTTTGGAATTAATGTCTCTAATATTCTCATTTGTGGTATAGTATTGAGGGTCATTAATGTCATTGATTTGAGCCTTTCCTTGTCTAAATTTTCTGGAAGCCTTTTCCTCTTGTTTCCTCTTTTTCTCACAATCATATATAAGATGTCCTTGGTTCCTACAATGCCAGCAAACACGATTAGAGGGAATCCACTGATACTTATCTTGAGTTTTATAGTGAGATTTCTTCTTACATAGATCAACCTTTTTCCTGGCGGTATTTCTAGGTTTACCCTTTCCCATATTCTTGTACATGTCGTGAATGTGAGGACTAAAGTATGGGGCACAGGGCGGTTCCTTCGAAGAGGAAGTTTCAATCACTTTGATCCTTTGTTCCAGAAATTCATTTTTGCTATTTGAGGTGTGAAGAGCTAAGTAAAGTCTTTCATTTTTTGCTTCAAGATTTTTTGTTATTTCATCAAAGTTTGCATGAGAGTCACAAGGAGGATCAGACACGTCATGAGATTTATAGCCTAGGCCTCTACTAGGTTTGACAAAAACGGTGTGAGCAACAGTTTTCTCATGAATGCATTCAGTACGAGAGTCAAGTTTCTCAATAATGGTTTGCAACATGGATTCAGAAGGATGTGGAGGGGAATTGTTTCCTAGATTCAGTTTTTTCATGCAAATCACAGGTAGGACAGGAGGTGATTTTCTCGGATATGATAGCATTTTCATATTTCTTACACCAAGCTTCACTTTCGTCAGATAGCATAGAGATTTCTTCCTCATTTTCAGCAAGTCTTCCTAAGAGGTTACTATTTTCTTTGCTCAAGGATTTGATAAGTTTGACCAGTTGTTTCTTATCATATTTAAGAAGAGTTTCAGATAATTCAGAGAAGGAAGATACCTCAATGGTTGGTCTCATTTTCAGGTTGAGCCATGAGACATACTTTGGTCATGTCGTCCTCAGAGTCACTGTCTTCCCATATGGCTTCTAGTTCCGAGACTGTCATGAAGCAGAGTTTTGAAGGATTTAGATCCAGTTCCTTGTCAGAGTCACTATCACCCCAAGTGGTGGTTGCGACCAAGGCCTTTTTCTTAGCAGGAACTTCTTCCTCTTTGGGTTTTTCTTCATTCTTAGGACAATCTCTAGCACGATGCCCTAGTTGATCACATTGATAGCATCTTAGTTCCCTCTGTTCCTTTCGATTTTCATTTATGGGGAACTTGCCTTTATGAAATTTTCTTACTGTGCTTGTCAGTAATGCAGTCATTTCATCGTCATCATCATCAGAGACAGCCCCAGTGGAGAGTCTTTCCAGGACTTTAGTCAAGGCTAGAGCAATGCCAGCTTCAGTGGAGTTTTTCTCATTTCCCTTCATTTTATCCTCATGTCGTTGAGCTTGGCCAACCAGTTCCTCTAATGGGAGTTCCCTGATGGACGGGGTCTGAAGCATGATGTCTTGAGTAACAGCAAATTTTGAGTTTAATCCATTGATGAACACCATGGATTTAGACCATTCTTCAAGCTTTACCCCACAAGCACGAAGTTTGTTGCAGAGTATCTCCAGACGACCATGATAAGAAGAGATGTTTTCAGTTTCAAGCATCTTGAACTTATGATATTCTCCTTGTAGATCGAACTTTCTGCTATTTTGGAGATCTTCACTTCCTAAGTTGAAAGTTTCAAGAGCTTTCCACATATCTTTTGCATTGTCGATGCCCATAACCTTATCCTGATCAGACTTGGAGAGGGAATTCAGAATGTATTGTCTTGCTTTAGCATTCTTCTCTTGTTGAGAAAATTGCTCAGTGGTCCATCGCTTGAAGTCAAGTTCTGACTTGGGCTCAGCCGGGTCCCTTGGGACTTCATAGTTTCCATGTTCAACAATTTTCCAACATATCATGTCATTTGTTTGGAAGAAACCAGTCATTTGTTCCTTCCACCATTGGAATTGGCCAGGTTTCAACAAGTATGGCTTGTTTGTCGAGATACCTAGTTCTGGTTCGCTTGGACGGGACATGTTGATAACCTGCGAGTAACACACAATCTAGAGCTCTAGCTCTGATACCAATTGTAGGATCTGTATGTTAGTATCAAGGGAACTGTGACAAAGAGTTGTCCAGTTCCTAGGCACAACATAAGTAATAGAACAAGTTATCAACACAATTACTTAAGGTGGAAACCCTAGATAACCAAATAGTTATCTTTGGATGAAAACCACCCCTCTTTCGAGGATTGAAAGATCTACTTGTATATTCAATCAATGAGTTTAGAGAAGAACGAGATTACAAACTTATTGCTAAGTACTAACCTAGTTCCTATCAGAAACTCTCATATGATAATATCAGTGAACTTACTTGATGTTCTTATGCAAGAACAACTTCTCTTTTCCCTTAGTCTGATGCACTTCAAGCTCCGTCAAAAATACATACATCTAAGAACATAAAGATCAACATATAAATAGAGGGAAGTCTGTCGTATAAAGATATTCAAGAATATATTATACGTCAAACTTCTTTCCTAATTAATGATAATCTCTAAGGCTTTCAAGTTAACTAAATTAACTCGAGATCTTCTAAATATTACATTGACCGATTACAACTAACTTTAGCAATATCCTAACAAGGTAAAGATCTTCTTGAAGATCTTCACGGCTCGCCGCCCACGCTAGGGTTTGGAGTGACACGGATGTAACACGGTTCCCTCTGGCTTCCCTTAATACTTCATCAACTTCAAATCTTTAATATTTTCATCTGAAATATCAAGATAAACTATACCATAGTGTATGCTAAGGTTTTCATCTTCAAAACAAAGAGTAATAGAGGAAATGAACCTATTGAGGAACCAGAGTTCCTTAGGTCCCTATTCCAACAGACAACCACCTGAAATCATGTCGTCTAGCAGCTCTAGAAGAAGTCCACTTCAACAACTTGGCCCTCCTCAGACCATCCTCATCAGACAAATATGGGAGTGGATTGAATCCACTCTCAGGTAAGTCCATAACCTCTTTAGCAATCAGTGTAACCATCCCTCCTTAAACCAACTTACCTTGCTCCTTATCACTGGTCCTAAGACATCGATCCACAAACATTGACACCCAATCAGGAATCACATCACTCTTAGAAGTGAGACACCACAACCATCTAAAGTCTTTCAGAGATAGCTTGTTGATCTCTCCTTGACCAAAAAAGGTCAAGGAAAGAACCTTATGAGCCAGTCTCAAACAAGGGTTAGTAATCCTCATGTTCTGCTCACCATTCGAGTCAAACACTGCACCTGTAGCAGCAGTCCAAAATAAAATATACCGAGTGGCATTAGCATCAGCCCAGCCCTCAGTAGGGTATGCAGTTACCCCCAGAATCTCTATCAGACGGTCATATGAAACATAATATTGATGCTTCTTATAAATAAAAGTGATGCTGGCTAACCCGTCATGACCATAATGTCGTTGTAAACTAGCTAAGAATGATCTAGTTAATTCATCATGAGTAGGCGCATTCTTAGCAACAAAATCTCCTAACCCATCATGTCCAAACATTATATCAGTACACTGACGAAGCCCCAACGTCTCTAAGGTGTCAACATCATAAGAACTTCGTAACAATTATCCCTCGTTTCTTCAAAGTGTGCAAACAATCTTTCATAACA
Organism: Oxyria digyna; assembly: GCA_029168935.1. Classification (NCBI taxonomy): domain Eukaryota; kingdom Viridiplantae; phylum Streptophyta; class Magnoliopsida; order Caryophyllales; family Polygonaceae; genus Oxyria; species Oxyria digyna. Next base: position 27,993,320 of record JAPVLV010000013.1, read on the forward strand.
TTCGTCATTGGCTGCCTAACTCTTTCACCCATACTCAAATAATCAAACAACAAGCCAAGAGGGAAGAAACACACTTCCAAACTGAATTGAAAAGCTCAGAAGAGTTTCTGCAGAAACGTTTTCCGCGGGTGGGAGCTGAGTGGTGTCCGCGGGTTTGACTCTTTCTGAACTGTTCCTCTCGATCCCGCGGGTGCTGATTTGTGCCTGTCTGCGGGTCCGTCCGCGAAAGTGCTTTTGGGCGAATGGTTCTGCGCCGAAACGGGCTCGGTGGCTCGCCCTTCTGGTTTGGGGTGGCTCGGGGAGTGGAGGGATGTACGAGGTGGTCAGATCCGGGGGGAAAGGGTTGGGTTTGGGGATGGTTTGTAGTGGTGCGGGATTAGGGAAAGGGAGGGAAGACGAATGTGAGAGGGGAAAGGAGGAAGGGGACGGCGGGGAGTGCTGCGGGGAGATTGGAAGGGGAAGGGTGGAGTTTTGGACTTGAAAGGTGATGGTTACGGGAGAGTGTGACGAGGGAGGGAGAGTGGCTGATGTTATGGTTTGGTGGGGAAGAGGGTGAAGTGAGGTGTCAATTCTTTTTTTTTTTCCAATTTTTCTAATTTTCTTTTTCTTTCTCTTTTTCTCTTTTTTTTTTCAAGGAGTAAACTTACAAAGGGATTTCCGCGGGCGTGGATCACCATCCGCGGACGCGGATTTTTGTCTAGGCCACCTCTTCTCTTTCTACAGATTAGATTAAACAAAAACAACAAAACAACTAAATAAAGCAATTCATCTCGGGTTGCCTCCCGAGCAACGCCTTGTTTCATGTCGTTGACTCAACTCAATGTTCACTCAAGTGACTCTCACACCAGGTTCCTTAGGAACTCTCTCTTTCAGCACTTCGTTCTTGAACCACTCGCGAAAATGTTTGAACTTCGAACCACGCCCTCTAGGTACTTCTTTCTTGGCATAAGAATTTTTCTGTTCTCCCCCACACTTAGTTTCGTCAGGCAGTTGTTTAAGCTCTATCTCAGTGTCTTGCACAATAGCAGACATAGGCTTTTCGCCCTGCAAAATTAGTCTGAAGGGCTATTGCCCAAAAGTGGAGAAGGTGACTTATCACTTTCATCTAGGACCTTCTTGACCTCCTGCAAGTTAATAGCTTGAACACCCTCTATGTAGGGATCCAATACGATATTCTCAATAGCACAATTTGATTCTTCCAAACAAGTAGGATTAATCAAACTTATGCAAGACAAAGACATATCATGAATGAGACTCATATCATAAATATTGTATTCCACTTTGTCCCCATCAAATTCCATACTAAGGGTTCCACTACTAACATCAATCTTTGTTTGAGTAGTTTTCAGAAATGGCCTACCTAACAGAATAGGGACAACATGCTTATCGTGATCCATGTCCAAAACAAAGAAATTCGCAGGAAAAACCATATTATCAACTTTCACAAGAACATTTTTAACTACCCCTTTAGGGTACACAGTAGAACTGTCAGCCAATTGAACAATTGTTCTTGTTGCATGCAATGGTCCTAGTCCTAGCGACTGATACAAAGAATAAGGCAAGACATTAATAGATGCACCTAAGTCTAGCATAGCTTTGTCAAACTTAGTTTCACCTATAACACATGGAATACTAAACATGTCAGGGTCACCACACTTCTTAGGCATACGCCTTTGAAACACAGCAGACACATGTTCACTCACCTTATCTAGGTCTCTGTTGTCACCCTCCTATAGCATTTACCTCAGCGTTTGGATATTGAAGTTGTGGCCAAGCATCAGTAGGATGTCCTGTATCAGTGCATAATCCACATGCGCTTACTTGTTGTTGAGCACCACTCTTCACCATTAAGCACTTCACCATATCTTTCAACTCTTTCATCTCAGCCTAGATGTTGATTGAGACTCTACTGCCTTGACACGTTCTCTCATGCTGAACTATCTAGAGCCCTCAGATAACTCATGAAAAATCTCTTCAGCTTGGGCTGGGGTTTTATTTAGGATGTTACCCCCACAGGCTGCATTCACCATGCGACGCTCATCATCAAGCAAACCATTGAAAATATAGAGGATGAGCATTTCATCTGCATACCCATGGAATGGACAACTCGAACATAACCTCTTGAACCTCTGATAATACTCATAGAAAGTCTCAGTAGCATGTTGCTCAATGGTAGCAATATCCTTTTTCAAAATGTTGAGCTTAATAGCAGGGAAGTACTTTTCCAGAAATACCTTTTCCATTCCAGCCCATGTAGTGATACTTCCCGGAGCTAGATAGTACAACCAATCGTTCGTTGCATCTTTCAAAGAGAACGCTCTCAGCATGATCTGATCATCAGTTATACCCTTTGGCTTCATACTAGAGCAAACAACATGAAATTGAGCCAAGTGCTTATTCAGATCTTCTCCTGCCAAACCATGGAAGTGTGGCAATTCATGGATCAGACAAGACTTCAGTTCAAAGTTCACACCTTCTCCCAAGTCAGGAAAGGTGATGGCTAGCGGCTGTTGAGTAAGGTTTGGGGCAGTTCACTGCCTCATAGTCTGTGGTACGACAGCCATCTCACGAGTTCCTCTTCGGTTGCGGGCTTGCGGCTAATGGTTCTTTCAATCTATAGATCAAGAGCAACAAGAAGCGAATCAGTAGTACGAGTGTGGACCATACAACAGGTCCACACAAAGGTTGGTAACAATTAATCACACAAAAACAGAAAATTTGATTCCCCGGCAATGATGCCAAATTTGACAAGGCTAAAATCGTTGTGTCTATCAAAGAAAACCTAACTAACCAACTAGTATAGCAGGAAAGCAAGGGTCGAATCCCAAGAGAATCAAGTATTCTATTCTTAAGCAAATAACTATTACCAATTAACGAACCAAAGGGGGGAGAGTTGTTGTTCTATAACCTAAGACAAATAAAAGTAACAAGTAGCAAGAGTTGTGGTAATATGATTGGGAAAGCGTTCCACCTAACAAATATCCACACAATGACATGCAAAGTTGATCATAGATATCTCTAACTCATGCAATCCTATTGTTGTTCCTATTCCTGTTTAGATATAGATATCAGCGCAACCCGCTCTGATATAACTTTCTATTAAACAAATATGAAGACCTTCAAGACTCAATTCAATAGAAGCATTAAGCAAAGGAAAATAGCAGGATACATGCAATTCAAACAACCCGTCAGATAAGCATGCAATCAATTCTCATTCACAAGTAAACACTGCGACCCGCTCATGTAAACATGTGTTTGCTACTTGCTACGCTGCACTTTGTATAGCGTAACTAGGGATTATTACATTAGTTTAGGAGTATTATCATATGTGTTTCGAGTCATTATTATGTTCTGAGATATTTATTAAGAAGTGAAGAAATGAAGATCAGAACCGAAGAAGAAGAGATCAAAGATTGAAGACATGAAGACTTGAAGATATTCTACGGAGCAACGGCGATCGCCACTACCATCCAGGAGATCGCCATTCTACAACAGAAGAGTTATGTGAGTTCGAGAGATTATGGCGATCGCCATGACTCTACGGCGATCGCCATGGGGGTGACAGAGGCTACGACAGAGATTCACATGAAGATGGCGATCGCCAGACATCTATGGCGATCGCCACAACAAGGCCGAAGACATTCCGGACTTTCCTTATTTTTCTTTGTTTATTTTATTTCTTTTTCCTTATTTTATTATTTCGTTTAGGATATTTCTTTTACCATATTTTTTAGAGTTAGTCTCTATTTAAGAACCCTAGCCATTATCATCTTTTCCATCATCTTTTCCATCAGACAATTTAGTTCTGCAACCATGAGCAGGAACTAATCTCCATTGTTTTACTTAGCGGTTGAAACCTTCAGTTATTAAGTTGTGAGATTTCTAAACTCTTGTTCTTTTCCTATGGGTTTGTATTAATTCTCTTGTTCTTCATCTATTGATTTCTATTAGTTTTGCTAGCTTGATCACCTAGTTTGATTGATAGTTTTCTATTGCTAGACTAGGAATATACGGTGGAATTCCTTGTCATTGTAGCATTCATATCTACATGATCTAGTAGTTGATTGCTTTTATGAAAGAGAATTTATTGCATGTTAATACTTGACGGTTGTAAGTTATTGCATGCATCCTTATGATTCTTGTGCCCTTTGCTGCTATTTCATCTAATCTTGAGAGGTTTCCCTGATTGTTGAATAGTAAGTATTATCAGGACCGGTTGGCCTGCTGATATATTAAAGATTGGAATAGGAACATTCCCTAGGATTGAATAGAACTTGAGATAAATCTATGATCAACTTGATTGACTGTTGTGTGGATACTTGCTAGGTGAAACCCCTTCTCATCATATTCTCACCCAAACTTCCTCTGCTTGTTACTGGTTACTTGTGTGTTCTTGCAATCAAACCCCCCCCCCCCCTTTGGTTACTTGTTACTAGTTGATATTTCACTTGACTGCATTGATTTGGTGTTTTGATTCCCTTGGGTTCGACCTCTACTTACTTGCTATACTCTAGTTAGTGTTTAGAGTTTTCTTTGATTTGGCACTACGACTTTAGCCTCATCAAATTTGGCGCCGTTGCCGAGGAATTGAAATTTTTCTAATTCGGTGTTAATTGTGAAATTATCAACTGTTTGGTGTGAACCTTTATGGTTCAGACCCGTGCTACTGATTCATCTCTTGTTGCCTTTGACCCAGAGATTGAAAGGACGTTCCTTCAGAACCAAAGAGCAGCTCTGAACCAAGATAACGAGATGGGTGATCGACATGGACCGCCATTGCCTACTATGAGGCAACTCACTGCCCCAGACTTAAACCAACAACCTTTGGCAGTGAGGTTTCCTGAGATTGAAGAAGGTGTGAATTTTGAATTAAAAGCTGGTTTAATTCATGAGCTACCACACTTCCATGGCTTAGCAGGAGAAGATCCCAACAAACACTTGGCTCAATTCCATGCCATATGTTCTAGTATGAAGCCAAGAGGTGTTACTGAGGAGCAGGTCATGCTGAGAGCTTTCGGATTTACTCTGAAAGACGCTGCGAATGATTGGCTTTATTATCAAGCTCCGGGGAGTATTGATACCTGGGCTAAGATGAAGAAAGTTTTCTTGGAGAAATATTTTCCAACCACAAAACTGAGCAGCTTGAAGAAGGAGATCACGAATCTTCAACAACACTCAACTGAGAGTCTCTACGAATATTATGAGAGATTCAAGAAGCTTTGCTCAAGCTGCCCATTCCATAGTTATACTGACCATGATCTTCTTATGTACTTATTCAGTGGGCTGATTGATGAGGATCGTCGAATGGTAAACGCATCTTGTGGAGGTAATTTTCTGAAACTAACTATACCTCAGGCCATTGAAATGTTTGAAGATCTGGCTGAATGTTCAAGGCAGTTTAGCAGTAGACAGGGATCCCACTCAGTCAAAGCAATTAATTCAGATCAATTACAGACTGACATGAATGAGATTACAGACTGACATGAATGAGTTGAAAGAGATGGTAAAGGCTTTGATGCTGAAAAATGCTTCCCTTCATGATCCCAATGCTGAGGTAAACGCTGTTGGTGGATGGCAACCAAGTCCAAGGTATGACTCTTGTAATATTAATTATCAGCAACCTAGACCTCAGAATTCCATGACTGTTGAAGATATGATCAAGTCCTTGGCTCAGACTGTGATGCAACAAAATGCTAAAACGGAATCGAGTATCCAAAATCTTGAAAATCAGTTAGGACAGATTGCTCAAGCTGTGAGTAAATTAGAGGCCAGGGAACCGGTAAGAAACCCGAGAGAGAACGTCAGTGCAGTGTTCTTGAGGAGCGGAAAAACTTTAAGTGACTGTTCTGTGCCAAAACCGCGATCGCCAGATCTGAGTGGCGATCGCCATGAGATTACAGAGAGCAAAACAGGATCTGCATCCCGACCGCGATCGCCATATGGCGATGGCGATCGCCATTCCATTCCAGAAGTTGAGGTGCAAAATCATCCGCGACCGCGATCGCCAGTTATTGATGGCGATCGCTGGGAGCCCCCTGAGTACATTGACGATTATGTTCGCCCGAATTTTCCACCTCTATTCTCTTAGAAGCCTGTTGCTCCCTTTCCTGAGGCATTGAAGGATACTCGAAGGCTGGAGAACGACAATGGAATCTTCAAAACCTTTAGTAGGTGTGAGGTAAACATTCCTTTTCTTAAACTTGTTAAGAGTATTCCTAGATTTGCTAAGTTTTTGAAAGAAGTTTGCACTATCAAGAGAAATCAAAAACTGAAAGGAAAGAAGAAAGTTGAAATAAGTGAACAAGTTTCTGATGTGTTTCAAAAACGCATGCCTAAGAAATGTGGTGATCCAGGCATATTTAGCATTCCATGTGTGATTGGTGAAACTAAATTTGACAAAGCCATGCTAGATTTAGGTGCATCAATCAATGTTTTGCCTTACTCTTTGTATGAATCACTAGGCTTAGGACCTTTGCATAAAACAGGAACTGTTATTCAACTTGCTGATAGGTCTACTGTATACCCGAAAGGGGTTGTTGAGGATGTTCTTGTTATGGTTGGTGATCTGATTTTTCCTGCTGATTTCTTTGTGTTAGATATGGAGCATGCTAATAATGTCACACCTATACTGTTAGGTAGACCTTTTATGAAAACTGCACAAACGAAAATTGATGTTAATAGTGGGACGCTCTCTATGGACTTTGATGGGGATAAGGTGGAGTATAATATTTATGACATGGATCCCATTGATAAGAATTCTCTATGTGCTATTGATGTAATTAAGCCTACTTGTAAGGATAAATTGCAACCTATTTTAGAGAATATCTTAGAGCCCCCAAAAGTAGATGTTGTTTTGTCTACTAATATGCAGGAGTGTCAGGCTAAGCTAGAGCCTAAAGGTAAGCTCTCTCCACATCCTTTGGGCAATCGCCCTCCATTACTGACCTCGCCAGGCGAGATACCATTGATGTCTAGTGTGCAGACACTTGACATTGAGCTTAAACAGCCGCCTGATATGGTCAAGGAGGAGAAAGTGAATGAAACCACCTTCATTGCTAAAGACAAGGTGGTCAAGGTAAGAGGGACGAGATTCAAGGCGTTCCATGAGTGGTTCAAGAGGGAATTCAGACAAGAGACGGTTTTCACAAAGCCAAATGACGTTAGTTAAATCTCTTAAGTTTCATGTCGAGCCACGACATAAAATAAGGCGCTACTCGGGAGGCAACCCGAGGTTTGAGTTTGTTTTTATTTTTTTTCGTTCGGGTTAATTTTCTTTTTAGTTTTTCTATGGACAGGAGGAAATCACCGAAGCTTAGGGTCCGCTACAGTCAGTAGCCAATCTCGCTGTAAGTCTTCTCTCTCGTCCGTAAAAAAAAAAAAAAAAAAAAATCCGAAAATCATTCCGAGAAAAAAAAAATATATCGGATTAAAAAAAAAATAGAGTGCAGAAAAAATATGAGAGAAAAGAAAGTAAGGAGTTGTATTATATCAAGTTTGGTTTCATTGGTACTATCATTCTAAATCTACATTCGCTGGAGCTTAGCTTATTGGTGACCATGTTCTTTGCAAGGAGTTGATTTGTTTGGGTCACCTTCTACATTGGAGGTATTCTTTCTTTTGCTTTAGATGAGCTACGCATTATTGGATTACATTTAGTGCTCATCTAGTTTCTCATTCTACCACACTTTGAGTTTTATTGGAGGAAGGTCATCCGACCTTGTATGTGAGTCTTCTGTCTCCTTCCCTAGGTTCGTTTTTTATGTCTTCCATTTTATTGAGGACAATGCAATGTTTAAGTATGGGGGAGGAGAATGTATTCACATGTAATTATTTGGGTGTTGGTTGTATCTGCATGAGCTTATTGAATATATATTGTATGAAAAAACCACAAAAATTGAAAAAAGGCATACAAAATCCTTGGATAGCAAGTTCTATGCAATAAGAAGGTGGCTTGACCGGCATTAGGCTGGGGCAAAAATAAGTCTTGAGAGATGTGAGTTGGTGAGCTCGGAACAATTATTGAGTGGTTGGGATGAAAACCCGAAAGGGCGCCCAAGCAAGATGAGTGTTATAAAAGAAAAAATTGAGTGTTTTAGGATTATTATCATCTTGGCGTTATGGAGACATAAGAAGAAGGCGTATAGGAGGATTCGGGTAGGCCACTAGGAGGAATAAGGTGTAGTTCTGGGTATGTGTTTATTTTATCACATTGTTCTTGATTGTTGTTGTTGTGTTTGGAGGAGTTTATTGGTTATGTAATCACTAGGAGATATTCTTGTACTTCCTGAGGCTTTGAGTATTTTATTGCATGGGTAGCTTTTCTGTAAGTTACTCGGGACGAGTAAAAGTCTAAGTATAGGGGTATTTGATACGCTGCACTTTGTATAGCGTAACTAGGGGTTATTACATTAGTTTAGGAGTATTATCATATGTGTTTCGAGTCATTATTATGTTCTGAGATATTTATTAAGAAGTGAAGAAATGAAGATCAGAACCGAAGAAGAAGAGATCAAAGATTGAAGACATGAAGACTTGAAGATATTCTGCGGAGCAGCGGCGATCGCCACTACCATCCAGGTGATCGCCATTCTACAACAGAAGAGTTATGTGAGTTCGAGAGATTATGGCGATCGCCATGACTCTACGGCGATCGCCATGTGGTGACAGAGGCTACGACAGAGATTCACATGAAGATGGCGATCGCCAGACATCTATGGCGATCGCCACAACAAGGCCGAAGACATTCTGGACTTTCCTTATTTTCCTTTGTTTATTTTATTTCTTTTTCCTTATTTTATTATTTCGTTTAGGATATTTCTTTTACCATATTTTTTAGAGTTAGTCTCTATTTAAGAACCCTAGCCATTATCATCTTTTCCATCATCTTTTCCATCAGACAATTTAGTTCTGCAACCATGAGCAGGAACTAATCTCCATTGTTTTACTTAGCGGTTGAAACCTTCAGTTATTAAGTTGTGAGATTTCTAAACTCTTGTTCTTTTCCTATGGGTTTGTATTAATTCTCTTGCTCTTCATCTATTGATTTCTATTAGTTTTGCTAGCTTGATCACCTAGTTTGATTGATAGTTTTCTATTGCTAGACTAGGAATATACGGTGGAATTCCTTGTCATTGTAGCATTCATATCTGTATGATCTGGTAGTTGATTGCTTTTATGAAAGAGAATTTATTGCATGTTAATACTTGACGGTTGTAAGTTATTGCATGCATCCTTATGATTCTTGTGCCCTTTGCTGCTATTTCATCTAATCTTGAGAGGTTTCCCTGATTGTTGAATAGTAAGTATTATCAGGACCGGTTGGCCTGCTGATATATTAAAGATTGGAATAGGAACATTCCCTAGGATTGAATAGAACTTGAGATAAATATATGATCAACTTGATTGACTGTTGTGTGGATACTTGCTTGGTGAAACCCCTTCTCATCATATTCTCACCCAAACTTCCTATGCTTGTTACTGGTTACTTGTGTGTTCTTGCAATCAAACCCCCCCCCCCCCCCTTTGGTTACTTGTTACAAGTTGATATTTCACTTGACTGCATTGATTTGGTGTTTTGATTCCCTTGGGTTCGACCTCTACTTACTTGCTATACTCTAGTTAGTGTTTAGAGTTTTCTTTGATTTGGCACTACGACTTTAGCCTCATCACTACTAGATAAAGAACTCCGACCCAGAATTACCAAATCCTAGCACTATGAACAATACCAATAAACCTAGCTGGCCAAACTAGACAAATCAATAAGATTCAATAAGATAAGAGCATGTGAATCAATACAATCAATAGAAAGCGAAATAGAGTTTAGAATCCAAGATCAATGGAGGCAAAACTAGGGTTCTTCAAAGTAATCCAAGATCACCTAAAACTAAAGTGTTCTTAGGTTTAAATACTCCTAAGAAATAATAAATCCGAAATACGAAATAAAAGGAAATGGTATAAATAAATAAATAGCAAAACAAGATAAAACTCGGAAACAAATCTGGTGTCCAGCACGTAATCCGCGGGCGCGGAAACTGGGTTCAACCGCGGATCTCATAGTTAGCCAATTCTTCAAGTCTTCTCCACAGGCCGTCCGCAGGTGTGGATCGCCCTCTGCTGCATACCCGCGGATGCGGGTCGTCCGCGGATTTCAACTTCGCTCCTTCTTCGTCTTCTCGTCGAGTCTTCTAGCATCTTCTTACTTGATATCTTTAGTTCCTCGAAAGACGTCTTCAATCTTCACTAATCTTCATAGATCACTACTTCTTCTCTTCAACTCCGGATCATGCAATTACATATAAAATAGATCCCAAATGATCCCAACCTAAGCTAATAACCACTAGATAATATGTATGAAATACTCTCTATAAATATCCCAAGAAGATCCCTTCATCACTCTCGGGGTCAAACTTCCCTATAGGAGTCTTGCCGTTGTTGTGGACAAAGCACTTGCACCCAAACACTTTGAGATGAGAGATATTGGGAACTCGTCCATGAAGGAGCTCATAGGAAGTCTTCTCAATTTGAGGACAAAGCATGGCTCGGTTGAGAATATAGCATGCAGTGTTGACTGCCTCAACCCAATTTTTTTTAGAAAGATCTGTTGAGATGAGCATTGTGCGAGCCATATCTTCTAGTGTCTTGTTCTTTCTTTCAACAACATCATTTTGTTGAGGTGTTCTGGGGGCATAGAAATTGTGAGTGATTCCCTTTTCCCTGCAAAAGGTTAAAAACTTTGCATTCTGGAATTCAGTTCCATGATCGGAACGTATAGCTTTAATTTTGTGATTCGAGAGTGGGAACTAGGTCACAAAATTTTTCAAACACTACGTGATGTACACAGGACTACGTCGGTTCGAATCACAGATATCACTGAAGAATAAGGAACAACACAAGGCTGGCAGACGGATGGGTCGATCGGCCATAAGGAGAAGATGAGCCCTTTTGGGCCTAGCAGGAAGAAGGCCCAAGAAGATGAAGACTAAGGAGACATTACTATTTTACCCTTGAGACATTTTCATATTTAAGTTGGTTTTTAGAGCATTTTACTCAGGATTTGACAAATTGAGAATTATCTTCACTTTTTAGTTTTGACGTTGTTTAGCTGTAGCTTTTGTTGGATTGAATTCAAGTGGATTTCTTGTGTTTGATTCAACCTGTGAGAACGAGTGTTGGTGAATCCATATCTCTGCCTCAAACATTGAAAGAACCCTAGGTGGATTCCTTGGGTTAGTTCGAGTCAAACGAGTCTTTCTAGATAGACGACTGAGTCAAGAAAGACGTCACTTGCCCATCGAGTCCGAGTCAAGCAAGTCTTTCTAGATTGATGACCGAGTCAAGGAAGACAACACTTGCCAACGACCAAGTTCGTTCGATCGTCTTCCACAACGACCTCACGAATCCGCCTTCTACATCGACTTCACCTTCATTTCATCCAAGAGAACGTTTTCAGCCTCATATATTTGATCTTGCAGATTCGTCTGCCATCATTTGGTATCCGAGCTAAACGAGGTAAAACATTCTAGTCTCGTATTCCCTTTTCTTGAAGTTTACTCACTCGGGTGTGTCTTGTTCAGATCTACCTTGAGCCGAGAGGGTGAGAAAAAACTTTCGGCCAAAACCTCCTCAAAAACGTGTGACGAGCGCCGGAGAGGAGAGTGTGGCCGAGGGAAACAAGCGGCATCTCAGCCTCGGGACGGCGGACGGCCAGGGAGAACCCAAAACCCTAATTCCTTCTTACCCTAACCAACCCATAAATCAAGGGAAGAATCAGATGAAGATTTTCTGTTAGGATTTTGTGCAACTATTTTCGGAAGGAAAATCAGAAAAATCTTTTATTAATTTGAATTTAGAAAAGGGAAAACGAGCGGGAAGCATTTTCGGCTCCTTACCCTTAAGGCCATTCGGCCATTTAAAAGAAAAGTTTTCATTAATCCGACTAGCCGAAGAGAAATCTGGCTAGGGCGAGAACGTTTTAGGCTAGTAACCTTGTTTCATTTAGGTAGAGCAGGACCCGGGCTAGTAGCCTTGAGAAGTCCAAGGGGTCAAAGTCAAGTGAGTCGGGCTAGTAGCCTCGAACTCCGCCCCAGCGTTTTCCGCCGGGGGGGGCTCTAAAGATTTTCGAGTTAATTCTTGCATTTTTCGATTTCTTACGAAAATTTTTGTTAAAAAATTCTTTTAAGAATAATTTCAACCGAGTCTTTTTTGGATTTTTTGGAAGATACTGTTTTAGCCAGAACCTCATCCCGAGCCCAAACCGAGAGAGAACCTTCTAAAAAAGGAAAGAGTGAGGAATTTCGAGCCTAGGGCTGCGAGATTAAACGTTAACCTAATTTGTCTCTTTTATTTCAAGTGGGATAACAAATCTTGCAGGAGAAAGATTAAGAAAGGAGTCGCCAAGTTGGCAAGGCGGAGCCCACCGCTCGGGCGGGAGCACGCAAACCGAGGCACGCGCGCATCCGCGCATAGCGGGCTGGCCTTTGGGCCGGCCGAGTGGACCTTCCCTCTTCCCCTATCAATTTTCCAAAAATACAAAAAAAAGGGAAGATCTTTCTTGTTACCAAATCTTGTTATTTGTTTTATTTTCCTTTCTTTTAGGAAAATAGAAGATATTCTTTACTTGGAAGATAAGTTGTTATCAAGTTGGTAAGATCTTATCTAATCATATTTGGAATTTCTTTTATTTTCTTCTTTTCTTTTAGATATTCTAGATTTTATTTCTTTTCCTTATTCTCTTGTAGGGATTTTATTCTTGGGAAGCAAGTCTTAAAATTTGACGAAGCAATTGAAACCCAACACATAGAGCTGACCGACCCCCCCCCCCCCCTTAGACAAATCGTCTTCGTTCCAATTTTTCAGGCAGCCATGGTTGATTCAGATACTGAGCAGGCATCACCGGTAACTACTGAGATGCAAGAGGCCTTGCGAGAATTTATCCAGCAGATGAAGCAAGATCTATCAGCCGAAATATGTACTAACGTGCTAGACGCCAGCGACCGTCGACAAGGGAAGCAACAGGCAGAAGGGTCAAATAGACCTATGGTTTATGAACCTCTGAATGACATCAACGGGCATACAACAAGAGACCATCCAATGTTTTAGGCACGCGAGTCGACACCATACCCGACATATGCAGAGCAAGTCATTGAACATACCCCTCTTCAACGTACTCGCACTTTCGGGCAACCGGAGTTCAGGAAGATGCAACCAAGAGAGCAATTTCCGAATTCCAATCAGGTTCCCCTGGGTGGCGATTACCGTGGACAAGTCAGGCAACAGAATCCTGGCTACCTTCAGCCGAGACGGGGAGTCCCGGCATATCAGGGAGTCGATCAACAACCAGAACAGCCAACAGCCCATCCTCAGGCAAAGGTGCAGATCGACCCCTTCTTAGGTACGTCAGATGTGGAAGCCTACATCAGTTAGAGTCGCGAACTGATCAGATTTTTGAGTTCTGTGAGTACCCGGAGCACACTAGGGTGGCTATGGCCACTATCCACTTTACAGACTTTGCCTTGACTTGGCGGAGAGCGGAACAGGTTGAATGAGGGCATCGTTTCGAGCAGCCAGTTGAGACGTGGGAAGAGCTGAAACAGGCAATGAGAAAACGGTTCATCCCGGGAAATTACGTTGACATCGTTCCAGGTCAGCTTGAACGACTTCGGCAACGAGCTCATTCGCCGGCAGAGTATTTCAATTAGTTGAAGCAACTTATCGCCCGATCAAATGTGTCTTTCCCTGAGAGGTACGTCGTTTCAAAGTTTATTAATGGGTTGAATGATGATGTCGGGTCTGTTGTTTGGAATCAGTATTTTGGACCAGAGGCTGCTATTGAGAGTGTCATGCACTATGCTACGCAATTTTTTGAGTCTCTTCCTAGGAGACGACAACCGGGAGGCAACAGGAGCTGGTCGACTTCGCCATCTGGCAGCAGCCGTCCGTCAGCTTCTGCAGATCCAGCAACAAAATCGACAACCAAGACTGATGAACCACCTAAGGGGGGTACGAGGGCTAGAGATATCACTTGTTTCAAGTGCAACGGTAAAGGGCATATGGCTCGTAGTAGTCCAAACCAACGTGTCGTGCTCTTGAACGAAAACGACGGGTATGAGTCAGCTGATGAGGAAGAACTCAAGGAGGAGCCGGGTGACCAGATCGATGAGGTTCGTTTTGCATTTGCTAATGTGAAAGGTGAGTCTTTTCTTTGCATGGTTGTACCGTTTGAGGGATCCCTGGATTATACTGAAGACACCATGGATACACAAGAGGGACCCCTAGAGGACGTTGCTGGTAGTAGGGATAAGCAAGAGGGCATGGGAGACAATGGGGATCATCTAGAGATGATGGGTGAGATCATGGAATGGGAGATGGAGAGAATTGAGCAGCGAGTTGACATCCCACCAATTGATCTAGCGCAGCGTACCCCTGCTTTTTACCACGAGATTTTCATTGGTACGTACCCGACACCCTTTTTTGCTATTATTGACGGTGAATGTGAGCGTAATGTGGTGAGTGCATCTGTTGTCTCAAAGTTATCTCTTCCTACTTATGCATTGAGTGAGACTATATCAGCGGGTTGGATTTGTCACGAATTCAACGTGAAGGTAAGTCAGGGAGCTGAGTTCAATATCAGTTTGGATGGATATGCTGACCGGATTCGTTGTGTCGTTCTGCCTATTGATGATAACTCTGTGATATTGGGACGTTCGTGGCAATTTGATAGATATGTTCTGCATAACGGGCGCCACAATCAATACCATGTTTTCCACAATGGAGGTCGTGTTCGTCTATCCCCTATGAGCAAGAAGGACGTTTCTGTGTTCCTCTCTATGAGTCGTATAATGGAGAGAGCAGGCATCAATCTGGTTCGTTGTCTTGAGCAGCCACGACGTAAGTTTCCTCTCCCTCACGACTTCTTTCATGCAACTAGCCTTTCTCCGGAGGTACCTACCCCTACTCCCTTACTCGGTATCACCTTGTCGTCTCTGCTTGCTCTTGGTCGGATTGCTAGTCTTTATTTCTGTGACGTCTTGCGGAAGTTCTCAAAGATAATACTCATGAGTGATCCAGCTAGAGATGTGGTGAAGTTGAAGAGCCGCAGCCCGCTACAATTGTTTTTCGTGCACTCAGGCCTTCAGCTGGACCGTGCAGACTTACCTCTTAGCATCCATTACTGGTAGAGTTGCACAACTGGTCCAGACCGGACCGGCGGACCGGAATTTTTTAAACACTTAGACCGGGGACCGGACCGGAATTTCTCGGGTCAGTCCGGACCGGAATTTCTCGGGTCAGTCCGGACCGGTGGACCAGAATTTTTCAAATCCATGGACTAGACCGGACCGGAAATTTCCGGGCATTTTTGGACCGGAAATTTCCGGGCATCTTTGACTAATAATTTTTTTAAAAAAAAAAATTATCTTTGTTTCCTGTCGTGGACCGGACCGGAAAATTCATGGACCGGACCGGAACCCGGAATTTCTCAAATATGTGGACCGGGGACCGGACCTACCCGGTCCGGTCTTTGAACCGACCCGGAAAAGAAGGAACAACACAAGGCTGGCAGACAGGTGGGCCGATCGGCCATAAGGAGAAGATGAGCCCTTTTGGGCCTAGCAGGAAGAAGGCCAAGAAGATGAAGACTAAGGAGACATTACTATTTTACCCTTGAGACATTTTCATATCTAAGTTGGTTTTTAGAGCATGTTGCTCAGGATTTGACAAATTGAGAATTATCTTCACTTTTTAGTTTTGACGTTGTTTTGACCCTGTTTAGCTGTAGCTTTTGTTGGATTGAATTCAAGTGGATTTCTTGTGTTTGATTCAACTTGTGATAACGAGTGTTGGTGAATCCATATCTCTGCCTCAAACCTCGAAAGATCCCTAGGTGGATTCCTTGGGTTAGTTCGAGTCAAGCGAGTCTTTCTAGATAGACGACTGAGTCAAGAAAGACGTCACTTGCCTATCGAGTCCGAGTCGCGAGTCTTTCTAGATTGACGACTGAGTCAAGGAAGACAACACTTGCCAACGACCAAGTTCGTTCGATCATCTTCCACAACGACCTCATGAATTCGCCTTCTACATCGACTTCACCTTCATTTCATCCAAGAGAACGTTTTCAGCCTCATATATTCGATCATGCAGATTCGTCTGCCATCACTATGTCCTTAGATTTTATGAAGATAGTCTAAGTGTATCTCGAAAAGTCATCAACAATAACTAGAATGAATCTGTTACCTCCAATACTCTGAGTGCGCATGGGACCACAGAGATCCATAAGAATAAGTTCCAGGGGTTTGAAGTACTGATGATGGATTTAGGTTCGAAGGAACTACGTACCTATTTACCTCGAACGCATTCAAAACAAAAATCGGATTCATCTACCTTGAAGCTTGTGAATGAGGTGGAGACTCGCATGACTAAGTCTTTGATGCCACAAGGTAGATTAGTTTGCCATGGAAGCGAGGCAAAGCTTTTCCTGGGGTGAAAAGTTGTGATCGACAATATACACATTGTTGTACCTCTTACCTTTAAGGAGAGTCTTCTGAGACTTAGGATGAATTAAAAAACACTCAGAGGGAGTGAATAGGACATTGTTCCCTCCTTGATCACACATCTGTGACACACTCATTAGATCAAAACCGAGATTATCGACAAGGTGAACATCACTTACCTTAATATTTTTGGATAGATCAACAATTTTGGTTCCCAGTATAGCTCCTTTCTTCTTATCACCGAAGGAAATCTTTCCTCTGTTGTATCTCTGAAGTGAGTGAAGTTGCTCTTTATTTCCTGTCATGTGGCAAGATGCACCACTGTCTATGTACCATCTAGCAACATTAATCACTTCAGCCTGCAAAGGGAAACATTAATTTTTACGAACCCAGTCCAGCCAAGCCTTTCTGGGTAAGTTACTCTTGTAGTTCCCTTGTTGGGCAGTCCTGATGTTTTTCTTGGGTTGAGAGCCAGCATAATCATTTGATGCATAGTATTGAGGGTCATTGATGTCATTAACTCGAGTCCAACCAAGCCTTTTCTTCTTGTTTCTTCTTTTTCTCACAATCATAGATAAGATGTCCTTGGTTCCCACAGTGCCAACAGACACGATTTGCGGGAATCCATTGATATATGTCTTTGCTTTTGTAGTGAGATTTTTTCTTATCTAGGTCAACCCTTTTCTTAGGAGTTTTTCTAGGTTTACCCTGTCCCATTTTCTTGTACATATCGTGAATGTGAGGACTGAAGTATGGGGCACAGGGTGGTTCACTAGATGGGGAGCTTTCAAGAACTTTAAAATCTTTGTTCTAGATACTCATTTTTGCTATTTGAAGTTTGGAGAGCTAGACCAAGTCTTTCATTTTTGGCCTCAAGACTATTTGTGATTTCATCGAAGTTAGCATGAGAATTGCATGGGGGATCAGAAGCATTGTGAGGTTTAAATCCTAGACCTCTACTAGGCTTAACAAAGACAGTTTGAGTGACAATTTTCTCATGAATGTATTCAGTAAGAGAGTCAAGTTTCTCAATAATGGAATGAAACATGGAGTCAGAGGAATTATGAGAGGAACTGTTGCTAAGTTCAATTTTTCATGCAAATCACAAGTAGGGCAAATAACAGTTTTATCAGAGATGATAGCATTTTTATATTTCTTGCACCAAGAAGCACTTTCATCATATAAAATGGATATCTCTTCCTCATTTTCAGCAAGTTTTTCTTGAAGGCCACTGTTTTCTTTACTCATGGATTTGATAAGATTGATTAGTTGTTTCTTATCATACTTGAGAAGAGTTTCAGAGAAAGAAGATACCTCGGCGTTAGATGACTCATTTTCTGGTTGAGTCATCAGACACATTTCATTCATGTCCTCCTCCGAATCGCTTTCTCCCCATATTGCCTTTGACTGCATAAGGGTCATGAGGCAGAGTTGTGAAGGATTTAGATCGAGTTCCTTGTCAGAGTCAATATCAACCCAAGTGGTAGTGGCAACTAAGGCTTTGTTCTTGATGGAGACCTCTTCCTCTTTGGATTTTTCTTCATTTTTAGGACAATCTCTAGCACGATGTCCTATTTGATCACATTGATAGCATCTAAATTCCTTGCGTTCCTTTCGATTGTCATTTCTAGGGAACTTACCTCTATGAAATTTTCTTACTGTGCTTGTCAGTAAAGCAGTCATTTCATCGTCATCTTCATCAGAGTCAGCCCCAGTGGAGAGTCTTTCTAGGTCAGTGCTAGAGCAATTCCTGCTTTAGTGGAATTCTTTTCATTTCCTTTAATTTTATCTTCATGACGTTGAGCTTAACCGACCAGTTCTTCCAAAGGTAGTTCCCTGATGGAAGGAGTCTGAAGTATGATGTCTTGTGTGACAGCAAACTTAGATTTCAATCCATTTATGAACACCATGGATTTTGACCATTCTTCAAGCTTTACACCACAAGCTCTGAGCTTGTTGCAAAGTATCTCCAGTCGACCATGACAGGCAGAGACATTTTTAGTTTCAAGCATCTTGAACCTGTGATATTCTCCCTGTAGATCAAATTTTCCGTTGTTTTGGAGATCTTCACTTCCCAGATTGAAAGTTTCAAGAGCTTTCCACATATCTCTTGCATTGTCAATACTCATGACCTTGTCCTGATCAGACTTGGAGAGAGCATTCAGAATGTATTGTCTAGTTATAGCATTTTTCTCTTGTTAAGAGAATTGTTCAGTAGTCCATCGTTTGAAGTTGAGTTCTGTCTTGGGATCAGCAGGATCCTTTGGAACTTCGTAGTTCTCATGCTCAACTATCTTCCAACATATCATGTCATTTGTTTGAAAGAAACCTATCATTTGTTCCTTCCACCATTGAAATTGACCAGGTTTCAACAGGTACGGTTTGTTGGTTGAGATACCTAGTTCTGGTTCACTTGGACGATACATGTTGATAACCTGCGAGTAACACACAATCTAGAGCTCTAGCTCTGATACCAATTGTAGGATTTGTATGTTAGTATCAAGGGATGTAGGACAAGGAGTTGTTCAGTTCCTAGGCACAGCGGAAGTAATTAACAAGTTACCAACACAATTACTTAAGGTGGAAACCGTAGATAACCAACTAGTTATCTTTGGGAGAAAACCACCCCTCTTTCGAGGATTGAAAAGTCTACTTGTATATTCAATCAGAGAGTTTAGACACAAACGAGACTACAAACTTATTGCGAAGTACTAACCTAGTTCCTATCAGAAACTCTAGATGAAAAACAAATGAACTTACTTGCTGTTCTTTTTCAATAACAACTCTTTCTCTTCTTAGTCCGATGCACTTCAAGCTCCGTCAAAATATTTCAAGAATATATAGGGGGAAGTCTCTCGTATAAAGATATTTCAAGAATATATTATACGTGAAACTTCTTTCCTAATATATGAGGATCTCTACGGTTGTCAAGTTGACATAATCAACTCGAGATCTTATTGTGCTACATTGAACGATTACAACTAACAAAGCAATATCCTAACAAGGGAAAGATCTTCTAGGAGATCTTCTCTTCTTGCCGCCCACGCTAGGGTTAGATGTAATGTAGAAGCAACACGATTCCCCTTCTGCTTACCTTAATACTTCATCAGCTTTAAGTCTTCAATATTTTCATCTGAAATATCAAGATAAACTATGTCATAGTATATGCTGAGATTGTCATCTTCAAAACATAGAAGAATATTGGAAAGGTACCATGTAGGAACCGGAGTTCCTTAGGTCCCTATTCCAACAAAAACTAAGGTTGGGAATCAAGGGAGCAAGAATGCAAGTAAATCTTCCAACAATTGGAAAAATCAGCAAGGTAGATATACTTATCCAACAAGTCGAGATGTTCCCTCCAAAGAAGAAGGTGATCTTCAAAGGAATCCACCCCTAGTTTTCCAGCCCCTGCACGAGCTACACTTGGTCCCTCTAATGGACCCAAAGGGAGTACTTATAACCCCACTTCTAGAGCTAGAGATATTGAATGTTTTTAAGTGCAGAGGAACCGGTCATATGATGAAAGATTGTCCTAATTCTAGAGTCCTAATTGCTAATCATCTAGGTCAATATGAAAGTGAAAGTGAAAAAGAAGAGAACCTAGGTGATGATGAGATTGAATTTGAGCATGGTGATTCTTTAATTTGTAAAAGGACTTTGCATGTACAACCGACCCCTTGGGAGGATAACTAAAGAGAAAACTTGTTTCATACAAGATGCTTGGTTTAGAGAAAGATTTGTAATATGATCATTGATGGAGGTAGTTGTTGCAACATTGCTAGTACCAAATTGATTTCTAAATTGCAACTTGCTATTAGTTTTCACCCTAAGCCTTACAAATTGCATTGGATGAATGAATGTGTTAATTGAAGATTTAATAAGCATGCTATAGTCACTACACTAGGACGGTATGATACTATTTTATGTGATGTTGTGACTATGCAAACTTGTCAAGTTTTATTGGAATATCCATGACAGTATGATAAGAGGGTTGGCCATGATGTTTTTTCTAGTTGTCATTTGTTTACCTTTCCTAGAAAAGATGTTGTTCTTCCACCTATGCTTCTTTCGCAGGTCGCTGATGATTATGACAAGAGGAAGGACAAGGAAAAAGGAGCTAAATGGATGAAGGGAAGCAAAGCGCTCCAGCAACAATCCAGCGTTTCATCAAGGTCGAGCTATGCACACTGAGCATTCAAGAGGAAGTTGTACGTCCAAGAGGATGACGCCTATGAAGATCGTTCAATCATTCATATCAAGGCTGATTGGAGGCCGAATCCTTTTCAAGAAGGGGAGAATGATGCGGGAGCATCAAGGACGTCTCGCCCTAAATCAAGAGATGTGCTAACCACTGGAGCAAGGGCTAAAGATCGCTTTGAGCCATAATTGAAGTCATTGATAATAACCCGAGCTCGTATATTAGTCATTCAAGCTCGTAGAGATCCGGTTCGAGTCAAGATGAGAGTGCAAAGACGAAGTTTCTCTAGAGCCCAAAACAACGACCCCTTCCTCCATAACCGCGACCGCAGTTTGATGACGAAGAAAACAATAGCCTCTGGAATGAAACCGCGATCGCTGCCCAAAAAGCACGATCGATATTTGAAACAGCAATCGCTTTATTAAAACCACGATCGCTAACAACTTTTTCGGATTTGTTCGTTTTTTACTGTTTCGGGATTTTTTATTCGTTTTGTTATTTTAGGAAGATATTTTAATTAGGTTATTTTCTGTATTTTGGCAGCCTTGAACACTATTTAAGGTTTGCCTTAGTCATTGTTTTAGGAACCAAAGATGATTATTATGAATTGAGAAACGTTGTTTTTGTCCTTTAAAAGAGAGCTTTTGTGAGAGGAGTGCTTGAGAGCATTGTTGTTGAACTCGCCTAGTTGTTTTTGTGTGCGTCAATATCCACCAAAAGGTTGGTGCTATCAAGGCTCCATAGAGCTTCATCCAGGTGTCTTGCCCTACCATAGTCATTGTGTTTGGTTGTAATCAATTGGGGTTTCTTCATCATTCGGTAAGGTTCTTGTTCTTAAGTCAAATGTTTTATCATTTTTGATTTGGTTCCAATTAGCCTATCATTCGACTTATCTTTCTATCATCTTCTTATCTAATTCTGCATCTCTTCTCTGTTCGAGTTTCTGTTCGAGGTTCTGTTCGAGGTTTGGTGTCTATATCGCCATCGGCGGCTTATCCCCGCATCAGGGCTACTAGCCAAGGACCACTTGACGTGCGCCCTAGGACTTTTCGTGGTTACTAATCGGGGTCCGCTTGAATATTGGTTTTAAGACTACTATCCCAGAAAAGGGTTTGGCCCTAGCCGAGTTTCTCTTCAGCTAGTCTTTTTTTTTTTGCCCATTTTTTTTATAAATGTTTTATATTAATTCCGAAAATTTAATCCGAAAAATAAAAAAACCGAAATTAATTAAATAAAATAAATTTTTTTACCTAAGATAAGTAAAACAAAATCTCAAGATTCTTTCCTAATTTGGTTGTTAGGAAACTCTTTTCAACTCCTAAAATATTCTAAAAGATATCAAATCTTAACAAAAATAAGAAAAATATCAATTAATTAATTGCGATTTTGTAAAGATTTGATTCTTAATGGTCAAGGCAAGGTGTTTAGGGTTAGAGTTTTCTCTTTCCCTTCCCGAGCCACGCCGACGACGGGCTTGACTGCACACCCGCGCCCATCCACGTGACAGGTTCTCACTCACTCACGCACGTACGGAAAATGAAGGCCCTAAAAATTTCTAGCATCTCTCACGCTCGGCTTTGATAGATCCCTTCAAACACCTGGTTTCATTCATTGAATCTGCTAGCTTAAAAATTTAAGAATGAAATGGAAGAGCGTTTTACCTAGTGTTGGAATAGGAACCTATGGAACTGTGGTTCCCTAATAGGTTCCTTTCCTCTGGTCTCTTTGTTTTGACGATGACAGCACTTGGATATACTATGGTACTGCTTACCTTGCTATTTCAGTTAAAAAGATAGAAGATTTGAAGACTGATAAAGCCACAAGGGAAGTCCGAAGGAACTGTGTGTTACACCCGAGTTACTCCTAACCCTAGCGTGGGCGGCGAGCCGAGAAGATTTGAAGAAGATCTTTTCCTTGTTAGGATATTGTTAGAGTTGTTGTAATTCGGTCATGTAATTTATGGTAACTAGTGAGTTAATTCAAGTTAACTTGCACAGCATAGGATCGATCGTATATTAGGATATTAGTACGACATATAATATATTTCCCAGAATATCTTTATACGTCGAACTAATTCCCTATTTTTATGATCGCCTCTATGTTCTTAGGGTTTATGCATTTTGACTGAGTTTGAAGTGTATCAGCCTAATAAGAAGAAGAAGAAGAAGAGTGTTCTTGCATACATGAACATCAAGTAAGTTCACTGGTATTATCATCTGAGAGTTTCTGACAAGAACTAGGTTAGTACTTAGCAATAAGTTTGTAATCTCGTTCGTCTCTAAACTCACTGATTGAATATACAAGTAGACCTTTCAAATCCTCGAAAGAGGGGTGGTTTTCATCCTAAGATAACTAATTGGTTATCCAGGGTTCCACCTAAAGTAATTGTGTTGATAATCTGTTACTTTACTTCCGTTGTGCCTAGGAACTGGACAACTCTTTGTCACAGTTCCCTTGATACTAACATACAGATCCTACACCTAGCCAATGGATCTAATACCAAATGATGACACAAAGTCGGAGAAAGATTGCTACATGCTAGGATTTGAGGCAAAAATCACTTTAGGAATTGAAGCGGCAACGACAAGACGGTGGCAGGATGGATGGCATACAATGACAAGAAGGTTGCTGGCGAATGGTGGAAGAGAACCAACACAAACCGGATAAGCATTCAACAACGTCAAGGAGTCCACCCCGCTATCTTAAACGACTTGTTCCAATCTTTCGAATTTATGATGAACCCTCGTAAGGTTTGATTATTCCTTGTTCGAATTCACAAAGAACACTCGCAGGGTTTGATGATTCCTTGTTCGAATTCACGAACAATTCCGAATCGGGATTGATTGAAAACAACGGAGTCCACCAATCACTCTCTCTCACAATTGAATCAAAGTTGAATCCATAATCTTCAAAGCAATTAATCTAATCTATAATTACGGTTCTACAAAGCTAAAACAATTAAACATATCAATTCTTTGTCAATTTCAATCTAACTGAAACCCTAGAAAACCTTAAGTATTTATACTTTAAATAGAGATGCTATAAATGGATTTTCCAACACAAAAGGCCCTTGGGCCGAAATTCTCTTCATGGCCAAACGACCCATATTTCTCACAAACTTGATCTGATTGTGTCATTAGCTCCTGACATCCAATGGACCTCTTCTTTGGACACATGATAATCCCCAAAAAGGACACATGTTAAAAAATGAGCCCAAACAGATAATGGTTTGCCCGAACGTATTCAAAAGCCAGATCTGTTAGAGGCGAAATCAATGTTCGCTAGGGTTTGAGACTGAAACTTGACAAAGCTAATTGTAGAATCAAAATCAAAGGTAGAAACAAGAAATCTCAAAGGAAGAGAGAGCGATTTCGATTCATAGAAAAACGAGAAAGAATGTAAGATTTAATCGGAATCGTTAGATTAATTTTGATGAACGAATTACAACGCATTTTTATATTCTCACCAATTACAATGTACTCGTATCATTCCAACTCTATGGGTAAATTTACAAATCGCATAAAAGTGTGTGTATATGGCAGCGTCTAGAAAAAAACTTATTAATCGGAAGACTAAGGCGTCGTGTCCGTCGGAAACTTTCCGATAACACATCCTAAATGGGCTCAAAATAACGACACACATAGAAATGGGCTAAGTAAATGAAGCCCGAAAGTATAATTGTTGAGGAGGCCGAAACGGAGAGGTGATAGTGGCCAGCTATATAAACCATCCAACTCTTTCGGTTGCAATTCTTTGATTAGGGTTTACCTCCCAATTCGCCGTTGCAACACAGCTGATCAGGAGGACAAGACAGTTGAATCATCTGGAAACATGGTAATTCTTCCACCTACATCGACACCTCCAACTTATTGGATTTCTTTTCTTTGCTAAATAGCTTTTCCTGAGAATTTATGGCATTAAAGGCGAATGATGTAGTGCTATCTTTAAAACACACTTCTCATCTCGACTGATTTTATATATTTTCTTAAATTTTATGTTGAAGAACATGATTTGTTCGTTATTTGTTTTCTTCAGTCTACTTTGTTGATAACATAGGCAAAATGTAATTTCGGTACGAGTTTTGATGTACTTTACTGTAGAATATCCTCATTGCATAATTTAAGTCCTGATGAACTAGCTGTAGAATGTCTCTGGGTCCTGGTAGGTGGCCAGTTCTATGGAATTTCATACATTTCTACTTTGCGACATCCCTGGTAGCCTGCTTCGTAGTGTAAATGTTGTTTCAAGTGATTTTGGTTATCCTATTGGAAGTGTGTTTGATGTATTGCATCAAGTAAATTGCTTGATAGAAGAGAGCAATGTGATTGACCTAAACAGTGGTGCAATAGAAATTATTTAACAGTATAATTCATAATTTGATTCATACCTTGAGTGCCAGTCTCTCATAATAAGGTTATTGTAATTTTTTTCCTAACTTGTGAAAGTATTGTAGTTAATTTTCTATTCTATGTAAATATCAGGCTCCTAAGCGAGGTGGAAAGGTGCCAGTTCCAGCCAAGAAGAAGACAGTAAGTACATAGTCTTGTTCATATGATTGATTGTTTCTTTTGGTGCTCGGATATTTCAACGGTCTCTTCATACCAGGAAAAGGCTGTGAACCCACTGTATGAGAAACGACCCAAGCAATTTGGAATTGGTGGGGCATTGCCTCCCAAGAAGGATATGAGACGTTTTGTGAGGTGGCCCAAGGTGGTTCAGCTTCAGAGGAAGAGAAGGATTCTCAAGCAGAGGTTGAAGGTTCCTCCAGCCTTGAACCAGTTCACAAAGACTCTTGACAAGAATCTTGGTAAAATAGAAAATAAATTCACCTCATGTTATATCTCTTCATATAACCCAGGTTTATAATTTCTGATTAAAAAGGCAACTTAGTTTTCAGATCATTTTGGAACTTGTACTATTTGCTATTTTCTAGCAGTGAGGTTTATCATTGAACTAGTTAATTAGATGAGTAATAGCTTTTTATGTGATCACTATGGAATATCATTAAACTAATTGGTTAGATAGTCAAGTTTATCAGTGTTGTGACTTCACATGAACTACCCTGCTTGGATTGTTTGTAGATGAGCACACTGCACTATTGATATTTGATGTTAGGAGACCTATTAAGTTGCCTCAGGGATTTAGCTTAAACATTTGACTTAGTTCATGATTTTTATTTGATGCCCGTGGCGTTAAATCTTTGCTTGCAGTTTCAAGTTCTCATTTATTTATCGAATTATTGCAGCAACAAGCCTGTTCAAGATGCTTCTTAAGTACAGGCCAGAGGACAACGCAGCAAAGAAGGAACGTCTTTTGAACAAGGCTCAAGCTGATGCTGCTGGAAAAGAGTCTGCTGCTGCTGCTTCTAAGAAGCCAATCGTAGTGAAATATGGTCTTAAACACGTGACATATCTTATTGAGCAGGTTTTTTTTCTTATATAGAGTTTTAAATAATTCTTGTGAATGATATTACTTGTCCATAGACTAACTGGATTTGCTTCTTTTCCCATCTACAACACAGAATAAGGCTCAATTGGTTGTCATAGCTCATGATGTGGACCCAATTGAGTTAGTTGTATGGCTTCCAGCACTCTGCAGGAAAATGGAAATCCCATACTGCATTGTGAAGGGGAAGGCCCGATTGGGATCGGTAAACCCTTGTTTTGACATAACAACATTCTCATGCCTTTGTACCATTAAATTAGTGCAGGTTTAACCATAATGTCATTTTCGAGTTTTATAGATTGTGCACAAGAAAAATGCATCAGTGTTGTGCCTGACAACTGTGAAGAATGAAGACAAGATGGACTTCAGCAAGATCTTGGAAGCTATCAAGGTTGGTTTCTGGAACTCGTTCATGTTGTTGCGTTAAGAACAACTTCTAATGATTGCTTTAACGTATTGATTTTTATCAGGCGAACTTCAATGACAAGTATGAAGAATACAGAAAGAAGTGGGGAGGTGGAATCATGGGATCAAAGTCGCAAGCAAAAACCAAGGCGAAAGAGAGGATTCTTGCAAAGGAAACTGCCCAGAGGATGACTTAAAGAGAAAACAGAGGATAATGTGTAGAGTATTACACCAAATATTGTTAGTTGAATTGGGTACCAGTCGTCTTGCTTCACTCCGTATCACATCTTTCAAATTACTTAACGTCTCTCTGTTTGTGATGAGATTTAACTTGAGATTTTGTTCCTCTTTTTGTTTGTGCAATGAAGAGATTTTGGTGTTGATGCCGATTATGCTTGTTTCCGTTTTATTAATGTGTTTGTACTAGGGTAATGCCAAACTTAATTTGTTTTTTATAATAAAATACTTTAATAAAAAGAAAGTAAAGCTGGGAGAGAGGAATAGCCACCTGTTGAACTCAAATGCCTTGTGTGAGCTCGGACTTGCCACTTGCCTATTTTTCAATCTCTGTATGTTGTCATAATTATATCGATTTAGATATACTAGGAAGCAGAAGATGAAACCATTCATCATAGGTAGAAAGTTGGATTAAAAATGGAGTTTGGGGGTTTGAAACGCATGATTTCTCTATTCAGTTTTTTGTTGAGTGAAGATGTGGCCGGAAAAGTGATCCTCATAACCGGCGCTTCCTCCGGCATCGGCGAGGTCATCATTAGTTTTTATCATTAAATCATGAGTGTTAGATGAGATGATGCAATTAGTTAACGCAGTTTAATTTCCATGTAGCAGCAAGTAGCATACGAGTATGCTAAAAAGGGAGGTTGCCTTGTGCTTGCAGCAAGAAGAGAGGATCGAATGCGAGAGGTAGCACAGAGATGCCTCTATTTCGGCTCTCCTGATGTCATTTTCCTTCGCACTGATGTCTCCAATGTCCATCACTGCAAATTGGCTGTTGATGCTGCAATTGCTCACTTTGGCAAACGTAAGCTACCCCCTACCTTACCTCTAAAATCAATTTTCTTAGAGGTTTTTGCGCCAAACCACCCGTTATTTGGGCCAATTTGCGTCAAATCACCCTTTAAAAAAAACTTTGCAAGGAACCACCCAAAAGTGTCACTCTGTTAACACCGAGTGACCCTCGATGAATTCCGTTAATTTCTCCGTCAGACCTGGTCAAATGTCAATTTTGCCCTCATTTCTTTCAAAAATTCAAGGGCAAATTTGTACTTTCGCCATCTGATGATAAATTGTGAAAATATCGCGATATATTAATTTACCATGATATTTTGATTTACCCTTCATTTTTTTACAGATCTGAAATTAACCCAAATTAACCCTAAAACATATCTCATTTCTCTCTCTCGATTGGATCCGGCGATTTGCGAAGACGAAGGCGATTGGGAAGAAGGCGAAGCAGGCGAAGGGCTACGAACGAGGAAGGAAGAAGTGAAGGGCGATTTGCGAAGGAAGACGAAGGCGATTCTGCGAAGTCGAAGGCGATTCATTGTTGAAGGCGAAGCAGGCGAAGACGAACCAGTTGAAGACGAACCAGGCAAAGACGAAGCACCAGATGTAGCAGAGGCAAGAGATTTCCCGGGTAAGTGTCGCGATTGGGGACTAGGGTTTTTGATATCTGGGATTGTTGGGGTTTACGGTTTGAAATCGAGTTTTTTTATATTAGGGTTTTCGAAATTGGGGATTTTTGGTACTAGGGTTTTCAAAATTTGGGGATTTTGGATTTCTGCGTTTGAATTGAGGATTAGGGTTTTAAAATTGGGGATTTATGATTTCTTGCTTTGAAATTGATTTTTTGGGGATTAGGGTTTCAAAATTGGGGATTTGAGGATTTGAGGATTAGGGTTTTAAAATTGGGGATTTCTGATTTCTGGGTTTGTAATCTATAAATTGGGGATTAGGGTTTTCAAAATTGGGGATTTCTGATTTCTGAGATTCTGGGGTTCAAAATTAGGGTTTGCAGTTGGTGTATTTCTGATTTGTGGGAGGTTAATGCTTGTTGTTTTAGAGTTTTAAATTGGGAATTTGATGTTTCTGCAGCCATCGGTTCAGCATCAAAGAACGAGTTTATCCAACCATTTTGCCTGTTGATGGCAAACAAGTAGATGGGAGGGTTGATCTGCTAACTATTCTCCATTGAATTTCTACTGTAATTGACAATTGTTAAACGATGGCATCATGAAATGTGCAAATTGCACATTTGTACAATGATATCTGAATTTATAATGTTGTCTTGTCCACTGGTTATTTGACTGTATTGATCTGTGTCATGATATCATGAATACTGAGTTCTTAGTCTTTTTTGGTTTCAGGTTCTAATGGGTTTAACTGTACCTGAATTAGATATTCTGGATGTTTTCAAGGATGTCGAGTATGTTAGAGATCTCGTCGAGGTTCTTTAGTGGTAAGTGTAGTATGTCTACCTTTGTACAGATAATAGTCTGGAAGTGACATGCTGAAATAATGTAACTTCTTTTAATCTTTCATGCTTGCAGGAGAATGCTGAAAAGGTTCAAGCATTCACCTATGTTTGGGAT
Source organism: Oxyria digyna (assembly GCA_029168935.1). Lineage (NCBI taxonomy): Eukaryota > Viridiplantae > Streptophyta > Magnoliopsida > Caryophyllales > Polygonaceae > Oxyria > Oxyria digyna. The sequence continues at coordinate 28,022,467 of JAPVLV010000013.1, forward strand.
GACAAAGATGATCCGAACTTGTATGGAGATTGGAACTTTCAGGTAACTTTTACTGAACATTTTTCTGGATGATTCTTCAGTTTAGTATTCATGTCAGTGCAATGGTTTATGTGTTGTAGGAATGGAAACAACAACACATGATCGATTTTCTTAAGATGACTAAGGATTTTGTGGAAGAATTTGAGCAGCCTGATGCCAAGACAAGGGTGGAAACATATGAATCACATTACCAGAAATTAAAGACGATAAGAACGCTACTGCGTGATCTACCTTGCGTCTTTTCTAATTGTTTCGTCCTATTTTTCTTTCGAATTCTGGATTGTATTGCATAATATTCATTGAGGATCATTGTTGATCTTTTGTGCATATGAAAAGTATGTTTGCTCAACGGTAAAATCAAGACGACTTAAAATTGCAATTCAAGATAAATAAGTTTGGCAAGGGTAACCTGGACAAAACAAGACAATACACTTGACTTGGCATGTTAATGAAAGATGAGTGCAAAGAACAGGAACTTCATCACCATATTTATAAAGAGTATACAAGTTAAGTAACAGAACCAACGACAGAAAAGAGCATATGATGGTTTAAACCACACAAAAATATCGGCTCCTGAACGTCTTTTCCTTTCGGTTTCCAAACAAGGCTTTAACTTCTACTCTTCATCAACCATCTCATCGCCCATTCCTCCTTGAGCAATTCTGTAGTATAAGATGCCCATTGTTGCCATGCATGCCCTGACATAATAACCATATAATATTCATGTTAAAACCGAAGAGGAAGAATGGCTTACAGTAGGCACCAGAGTTATGAAAGAAGAAGAAGAAGAAGAAAGAATTACATTATTGCAATGACCAGAAGAATTCTTCTAGGGTCCATCCTTGATGACTTACGGTGCCGTGAGCGACTCTCTGGTGTTTCATCAGAATTTGACTGGTCCTTACGAGGTGGTGTTGTAACTGGTAAAGTCGGTAATGCACTGGACCAGAAGGGAAGTAGTGCTCGTAGAAACTTGTGCCGTTTCAGCTAATATTAATAGTTTAGAATCATTATGGTGAAAACACTAAGAAAATCCAAATGACTATATTCTTAAGGAAATGAAAATTAAAAAGGCAGCAAACATTATATCCAAATGACTATACTCTAAAGGAGATGATAGTAAAAAAGGCAGCAAACATTAATATTTACAACATAATCAATAAAAGAAATCACTGGATGTCCATGTGAATGAATATTGATGGACTTCTCTCATTAGTCATTATGATACACATGCAGCTGATCATGAAGCACTTGCAACTTATTTCATACTAGCAGCAAAGAGAACTTCACATAGAAACTAACACTTGATATTGTAGAAAATTATATTGTTCTGAGCATTAATCAGCCACTGCATAAGATTTAGATAAAACAACTGCCAAAGAAACTGTCTTACCGAAGTAGAGCAAAGCGAGCAAACATATCCAGCTGGTGCTGTATGCGGAGGAAAACAAATTCTATCCTCGATCTAGAATAGATTGAAGATCCAGTTGACATTTCCTACAAATTGGTATCGAAACAATTTCAAACCCTAAATATCAAAACCAACAAATTCAACCCCAATTAAACGAACCCTAACTCGATTAATACACAGAAGATTGTTAAGACATACCTCCTTACTTAATACTTGCTCTTACCTTGTCAATTCGAAAAAGGCCCAAAACGAAGAACCCTAAATTGGTTCGCGCCTCCTCTTCTCCTTCCTCGTCGCCGACTCTCCCTGCTCTTCTTCCTTCCTCGTTCGTAGCCCTTCGCCTTCGTCTTCGCAAATCGCCGGATCCAATCGAGAGAGAGAAATGAGATATGTTTTAGGGTTAATTTGGGTTAATTTCAGATCTGTAAAAAATGAAGGGTAAATCAAAACATCATGGTAAATCAATATATCGCGATATTTTCACAATTTATCATCAAATGGCGAAAGTACAAATTGCCCTTGAATTTTTGAAAAAAATGAGGGCAAAATTGACATTTCACCAGGTCTGACGGAGAAATTAACGGAATTCATCGAGGGGTGGCTCGGTGTTAACAGAGTGACACTTTTGGATGGTTCCTTGCAAAGTTTTTTTTAAAGGGTGGTTTGACACAAATTGGCTCAAATAACGGGTGGTTTGGCGCAAAAACCTCATTTTCTTATTGTAACTGTGTCAAAGTGTGAAACCACAACCGTGCTTTTTTTTAATACACTATTAAACGATGTTAGTGAGCTCTGAGTATTTACTATATGTTTGAGTTGGTGCTGTTTAACAGTGGACCATCTGGTGAACAATGCTGGTATTGCATCCGTTAGTCTGCTTGAAGACTATGATGACATGAACAATGTGAGACCTGTCATGGTGAGTGCGTCCAAACATTTGGTTAGTCACCATAGAATTCCTCTAATTCATTCTCACTCTCATAACAAATAAAATTCCAAACACAAATTGGTGTTTATTATTATAGGACATCAACTTCTGGGGCTCCGTCTACATGACCCGGTTCGCCATTCCACATCTTAGGAAGACTAAAGGCAAGATCGTGGTTATATCATCTGCAGCATCGTGGTTACCCGTTCCTAGAATGAGCTTCTATAATGTATACCCATCACTCCTCACTAATTATCTCCTAACTTTCAACAACCCTGATACATAATAATTTAAATGTGTTTTTGTTCACAATAAGCAGGCCTCAAAAGCTGCCATGGTAGCCTTTTACGAGTCTCTGAGGATCGAGGTTTGGCCAGATATTAAAATAAGCATTGCAACTCCCGGGTACATAGAATCTGAAATGACTCAAGGGAAGCATCTCTCCAATGAAGGGCAGGTGGAAGTGGATCAAGAAATCAGAGATGTAAACAAAAATTGATCTTTTCATTCTCTAGGCACTATATATATGTTTGTTATATGACATTTTGGGATTTTGTTGTGTAGGTTCAAGTAGGTTTGGTTCCAGTAATGAAGGTGGGAGATTTTGCTAAGGCTGCAGTCAATGGCACATGTCAAGGAAAGAGGCTCGTTATCGAGCCAGACTGGATAAGGCTAACACGAGTCTGGAAAATTCTTTGCTCGGACGTGCTGGATTGGTTTTTCTGGTGGCTCTATATCACCAAACCCGGGTTTCCACCGCGTGAAGCCGCTAGTAAACGATTGTTGGACTTAACCGGAGCTAAACCCATCTTGCATTTCCCCTCTCCTCATTAACTTCTTGATTAGTTTTGTTTTTGAACTGCTGAAATTGCTGTTGTTAGAGCATCTTTATCGATGTAACATAGTTCATTATTTTAATATTAAATGACTTTTCATCCACAATCATGTTCTTTCTATCAAATAACATGTATGCTTTGGTCTTTTCAGCTTGCTGCGAGGCTATGGCCTTGGAGAGTCATGCTAATACTCAAGAGATTGTCCTGGAAACACAAGAAGCCATTGGTACTGAGGTGGACATGAGTGAAGGAGGGGAGGACCATGGGCAACCGCCTGGTCTGCCGCCGGAGGGAATGTCGCAAGGAGTTAAGGTTGGGGGTGAGGAGGACCAGTCTATGGAGGATTTGGCCAAGGACACCCCCAGGAGAAAAAAGCGGTGGAACCAGGGGTTGTGCTATCCCCTTGGAAGGATTTGTTGAAGGCTAAAGGGGATGAAAGGATTATGCTATCGAAGGAGTTCCTTGAGGGGAAGGTTAAGGTGGATTTCCCCGACGGTAATGATGGAGATCCGATATTCACTATCGAGGAGGACGTCATTGAGGCTCTAGCTTCTGTTTGGCACTCCTCCCTTGTAGTGAAAACGCTGGGCACGGTTATACCGTATGAGGTGATGTCTCGAAAAGTCAAAGACCTCTGGAGGCCCAAGGGAAGTTTCCGCTTACTTGACCTACCGAATGGCTATTATATGATTAAGTTTGTTATGGAAGAAGACTACATCAATGCGTTAACGGGTGGTGCTTGGACTCTTTTTGGACATTATCTTGTCATCAAGCCATGGACGCCCAACTTTGACCCGTTGACGGACGTCGTGTCCTCTGCTCCGGCGTGGGTAAGGATCAACAACCTGTCGGTCATGTTATATGAGCAAAACATTCTCTTACAGGTGGCTGCTGGGATAGGTAAGCCGATTAGGGTTGATCGTAAAACGTTGCACGTGGATAGAGGAAGATTTTCGCGTATTTGTGTTGAGCTGGACCTGACCAAGGCTTTGAAGGGGTCGGTGTTCATTAATGGCCGAAGGTTTTATTTGGAGTATGAAAACTTGCATAAAATGTGCTTTCTCTGTGGTAAGTATGGGCACTTCCAGCTTCAATGCCCTAAATCGCCACAAAATATTGAGAAGAAACTTGAAGAGGAGAGGAAAGCTAATGAGAAGGCTAAGGTGCAAGTTGCGTTGGCGGGGACGTCGGCGCCGGCTGTTACAGACAGGTTGGGTGGCTGGATGCTTCCTAAACCGAGGAAGCGGTGGCTGGCGAAAAGGGACAGTGCTACAAACCCTAATGGTCCCACTAACAATGAAAATCGAACGTTGAAGGTGGCAGCAAATTCGGGGAGTTTTGGTGCTTTGGAAACAGAAGTTGCGGATGTGGAGATAGAAAAGGAGGTGTCCAATCAGGTTTCAAGAGGGAAAAGTCAAGAGGGGAGCAAAGCTGTTTGTCAGACTAGTTCCGAGAAGAAGGAGAACAAAATGATTTTTGCTCTGGAAAAGGAGCCCAAAGGAAAGGCTTCTGTTATTTACGGCGCAGAGGTGTCAGGAGCGGGTAACGAGGCGCATGTCTTTGGAAATAAGTCCAAGAAAGCTGTGAGAAATAAAGGAAGAAGAAGGGATGAGAAGAAATTCAGAGGATCAAATGGGCCGAATAGAATTGAGGCCCCAAATCTTGAGGTGGACCCGAAAGAAGGCCCAACAAAAAGAAAGCGGTCTGGCCTTATTGATGATAAGGTGAACCTGCTAAGAAGGGGGCAAACGCTGGAGGATATTGCGGCCCAATCTCTAGACCCGGGTAACAAGTTGGGCCTGGCCTTTAGTGAGGATTGTGAGACGCACAACGGATGACCTGGGTAAGACAGGAGGTGTCCCTGATTCGAGAAAGGAGGTTGTTCAGATTAGCTCTCCTTCAGTGGATGCCCAGATCAGAGACGACGATGGCCTTGATGAAATGGTCGACGGATATTGTGAGCCTTCTGGTTCACGACAGGCGGTCTGACTCGCGCCGGTCCCCGATTCCCTCTTTGTCGTTTTTTCCCCATGAATGTTCTCGTTTGGAATTGCAGGGGTGCTAGTTTCACTGGTTTTCCCCACACGCTGAATTATATGGTTAGGAGTCATCGTGCCGATGTGGTCGTTTTGCTGGAGACCCACATCTCAGGTGTTAGGGCTGACAATGTTCGTAGCAAGATTAAGCTGAAAGGTTTGGTGAGGGTTGAGGCCATTGGTTTTAAAGGTGGTATTTGGTTATTTTGGGATGATGATAAGGTCCAGGTTTCTGTTTTGAAGTCTCACGACCACTTCATTAGCGTTGCTATAACTAAAGGTGAGTTTAGGGCTCATTATTTCTTTGTCTATGGCCCGCCATCTGTTTACAGGAGACGAAGATTTTAGGAGCTGCTCAGTGAGGAAATTTCGTCCACGCAGGGTCCTGTTTTTGTTGCGGGGGATTTCAATTGCATCGTTCATACCAATGAGAGGCAGGGAGGCTCTGGGGGGCTTCATCCGGATTCCCAAGAGTTCACTAAGGTGATTGATGACAATGCGCTGATCGACATGGGCTTCTCGGGGCCTAAGTTCACGTGGTCCAAAGGTTTGACGCCCAGTACTCTTATCTCTAAGTGGTTAGATCGTTTCCTTATGAATCTTGAAAGTTGTCTGCTTTGGCTGAACGCTTGTGTGAGGCATCTCCCCAGATTTTGCTCAGATCACGCCCCTTTGCTTTGTCAGTTGTTGCCTCGTGTTGCTATTGATAAGGGGAGACGGCCGTTCAGATTTGAAGCAGCGTGGCTCACGCACCCGAGTTTCTTGGAGTTCATCCGTATTTCTTGGGTTAAGGATTGCCCGGCTAATCAGGCACTTTCGAATTTAAAGGATAAGCTGCTGGAATGGAACAAAGTCACCTTTGGAAACATTCATATTAAGAAAGCTAAATTACTGGCTTCCTTGGAGCAGATCCAAGTTGATATCGATAGGAATCCGCAGGTTGAGCTCATGGCCAAGGAGAAAACAGTGAAGGAGGAGCTTAGTCTGGTTCTTGAACAGGAGGAGCTTTTGTGGTTTCAAAAGTCTAGGGAGGCGTGGCTTGTTTCCGGAGATCGGAATACTAAATTTTTTCATGTCTCTACTTTGGTTAGAAGAAAGCAGAATAGAGTCAAAGCCCTTCTCAACAAAGACGGGATCCTGACTGAGGACAAGAACGAGCTTGAGGCTCTTGTGGTGGAGTTTTTTCGCAATTTGTATTGCCTCCCTCTTAAGGAGATGTTTCCTATAGCGATGTCGCATGTGTATTTCCCTCGTCTGTCGGCGGATAGGTGGAGTCAGCTGAGTTCTTTTTTCACCAAGGAGGAGATTCTTAAAGCTCTTAAGTGCATGGGAGGGCTCAAGGCGCCCGGACCTGACGGGTTTCAGCCTGCTTTCTTCCAGAAATGTTGGGGAGTGGTTGGAGATTCTGTCACTAGAAGTGTGTTGGATTTCTTTGCTAAGGGGTGCCTGCCTCCTGGTTTAAATGAGACTTTGGTCTGCCTGATTCCCAAGGTCACTAATCCTGATAAGGTGCGCTCTTTTCGGCCTATAAGCCTGTGTAATGTGTCCTACAAACTCATTACTAAGGTTCTGGTTAACCGTATGCAAGGCCTTATGGGGGATTTGATTGGTCCGACTCAAGGTAGTTTCCTCCCTGGTAGACTCATCACGGACAATATTGTTCTTGCTCAAGAGGTTGTCCACTCTATGAGGTTTAAGGATGTGGCTAAAGGGTGGATGATTCTTAAGGTGGATTTGGAGAAGGCTTATGATCGGCTCCGTTGGGATTTTATTGCCGATACTCTTGTTGATGCGGGGTTCTCGGACCAATGGGTGGGCTGAATTCTTGAATGTGTGTCCTCTACTTCGATGAACGTCTTATGGAATGGGGAGAAGACTAGTTCGATTACCCCGTTGATGAGGCGATTGTCGTGATGCCTATCAAAGAATACCTAACTCAAATCCACTAGTATAGTGGGAAGCAAGGGTCGAATCCCAAGAGAGTCGAAATACAGTTTAAATCACAATTTTGTTCCTAACAAGTAACCAAATTGGGGGGGGTTTGTAGTAATTGAGATCAAGGAAGTAAACAAACACGCAATTGTTGAGATTAAGTAGTTTGATGGAAAGAAGTTCACTTCTCGGTTATTAGCACATCAATCATGCAAGGAGAATTGATCATGGAAACCTAACACCATATATTCATACACATTCAATTGGTTTTATCCTACTCTTTGTTCATATAAAGTAACTAGTCCAACAAGTCCTAGAAACCCTTATTTGATTATAACCCTAGAACAACTAAGATTCAATAATCAAATAGCATTAAGCACAAAGATATGTAGGCTTGTGCAATACCATTGGCGACAAGCCGGTACTTGACACAAGTTTATAATCTCTACCCTATGAACATTCACAACAAGTTCATGCAAATAAGGATTGCTACCAAAGACAAGACTCTTCAACAAGAATTATCAAGTCTAGCAATATAAAAGATAGAAATCAAACCTAGTTTGCAACCTAGATTAAACCAATATCTCTCAATAGCAAATTGAGGCACAAGAGATTATAAAATAAAACAACAATTGAAATAGAATATAAGATGTAGGAAACTCACAATCCTCCAATGAAAGAAGGCTTCAAACCTCAAAGTGAACAATGGAGATTTAGTTGCACAAAGTCATGGAAGCTCTCAACAATGGAGTTTTCTTACTAAAAACCAAGATAAAAACTCTAGGGAGAAGGAGAAGAGTTTATATAATTTCTCCCTAGAAAAACCAAGAAAAATAAATAAAAACCAAGTCTTAATGCAGCAAATTAAAGATAAACATAACTTATTTTTGGAGTTACAAATCAAATGGAGAGAGGAAGGTCTAGCATCCAATGCCATCAATTCAATGCTCTCCGGGTAGAAATCTCGACCGAGATGTTGGAAATCTCGACCGCGATTTGCACCTGCTGACGTGGAATGACGTGGAATCAACAAAATCCCGATGCTGGAAAATGGCAAAATCTCGACCGAGATAATGGAAATCTCGACCGCGATTTGTTGTCTGCAGCTTCTTCTCTCCGTCTTCTTCTGGTCTCGAGGCAGCTCGGCTTCGCCTCTCGACCACTCCTCTGGTGCAAGTGTGGTGTGTACTCCTCCTAAGCTCCATCCCGCAAGTACCAATGAAGGATACAAGCGGAATCTCCTAACTCCACCACCAAAATCGCTTTCGAGCTTCCCGCAAATCCATAATAACAACTCCAACCGGATTTCGGAAATACACTCGACAAGCACCTAAACTCCTCTAATCCAATGCTAATAGTCGCTAGCTATCACCATATAACATGCTCCTATCAAACTCCCCCATACTTAAACCTTGCTCGTCCCCGAGAAAGCAAAGTGATGCTAACTCCTCCAATAAGCACAAAGGTCACAAAAGCATGGGAAAGCTTGCTAGCGACTATACTCCAAACTCCGTGTGTAAGCAAGTAACTCTAATCCTAGCTCCTGACTAGCTTCTTATCACTCCGAGGTGACCTACCCAATTCCCTCCTTATATCACCACTTCATATGACGCCACTCCAAAATAGTAACCAATATCGAACCAAGTGACGTGCAATAAGCACAAGTGGACTCCTAATCTCCTCTAAGGCTAAGGGAACAAATAATGGGCAATAATAGAAAAATAAAACCGAGTCACCCACTCGCTTAACACACTTCTTATTCCTCCTCTTCTTTTGATGTCCTAAACCACTACATAATATCCAATCAACACATCAACCACCAATCCTAAAACAAGAAATCTGCATAGTACAACCCCAACAATATGCATCAAACTCCAAGAAAAGAACCTAACCCTAGAGCTATCACAACCGCCAAAGATGTACCAAAACAAATCTCAAATCAAAGAAAGAGATAGTAAAATGATCATGGGTATGCAATAAAGATCAATGAGAGAAAAAGAAGCAAGATATCTAACTCCTTATCCCTCCATGGTGAATCCTAAAACCCGAGACAATCCTTCTACTCCCTTCTTATGTCTCCAACGCCATAAAAGTGCAAATCATTCAACAATGAAGTCAAACAAATCACAACACATTAAGTTCGGCGCCCTTTCGGGTTTTCACCTCCCTTCTCAAGACATCAAATTTTTTTTATTTTTTTTTTTTTTATTGGGCGCCCCCCTTTTCAAGACAATCAATTTTTGCTCGCCCGGGTTTTTCTCTTTTTTTTTTTTTTTTTTTTAAAAAAAAAACTTTTTTTACAATGAGATAAACAAACTAATCTATGAATTGAAAAACAAGATAGATAGTCTAAACTCCCTTCCAAAAGAGAACAATCATGATAGAGGAAAGGAAGAAAAGACTCACAACCACTAGAAGAACCGACAACCTCCCCCATACTTGAACAAAACATTGTCCTCAATGTGTAGCGGAGGACCTCTAATGGTGGGGACGAACCGGGTCATCTCGTGATAGGTGGAATGGTAGTGAACCGGCAATGTGGTAGACCGGGAAAAGTAACCATGAAACGGAATGGTGAATCGAATGTGTGACACCCGGGATTGCAATGAGCAACGATCCGAGTGACATGGAGGTAGAGGATGAGGTGACGTCGTCGGCGCTAGATCGATGTTACTCGGGGAGGCGACGACGTTTAGGTATGGATGAACGAAGCGGAATGGTGGAGTGAAGGTGAAATGGAGGTGATAGAATATCAAAAGCACAATTTCTTTTTCTTTTTTCTTTTTTTTTCTTTTTTTTTTTCTTTTTTTTTTTTTTTGAAAGAAAAACAAAAGACTAGAAAACTACCTCGGGTTGCCTCCCGGTCAGCGCCTTAGTTACCGTCGTGGCACGACGTCTATCATCTCACCCGTACTCTATAGGTCCCCTCGGAACCTCGGCCTTCATGATCTCATTCTTGAACCACTCATGGAAAGGTTTGAACCTTAGACCATTTGCCTTCGTCACTCTCCACACCTTCTTGCACGTCTTCTTCTTCTTTTTACCTCCCCCATACTTAGAGTCAGGTGGGGAGCGTTTGGGCTCTTTCGGTACAACCTGCACAAAAGAACTAGCAGGTATCTCGACCTGAGACGTAAGAAGAGTGGGGCGATTGCCCAAAACAGTAGTAGAGAGGATGGTCGTGGCATCCGAGCACAAGTCAGGGGGTTCAACCATCTTATCAACAATGTTGACCTCAAGATTCTCCTTCATAGGAGGTGAAACAATATCAATCAAACAAACAGAAGGCAAGTGAAAAGAGTCGACGTCATGGATATTATGTTCTATTAGATCACCGTCAAACTCCATAGTTAATGTTCCACCAAAAACATCAATCTTAGTCCTAGAAGTTTTCATGAATGGCCTACCTAACATAATAGAGGCCGTAACATTATCACTTATATCCAAGACAAAGAAATCAGCGGGGAATATCAACTTATCCACTTTCACCAAGACATCCTCTACTACTCCCCTAGGATACACACAAGAACCATCAGCAAGTCTTATATCAATGTCAGTTTTAAGCAAAGGTCCTAATCCTAGTGATTCATAAATTGATGTAGGCAAAACATTGATAGAAGCACCCAAATCAAGCATAGCCTTATCATATCTAGTGTCACCAATCACTATAGGGATAGTAAATATACCTGGATCCTCACACTTCACCGGTATCCGGTGTTGAAGGATCGAGGAGACTCTCTCGCTTACTTGCACCTTCTTCTTGCCCTTCAACTTTTGGTTCCTCTTCATGGTGCAAAGCTCCTTCAAGAACTTGGCGTACCTAGGAATACTTTGAACAAGTTTTAGTAAAGGGATGTTTACCTCGCACTTGCTAAACGTCTCAAAGATCTCTTGATCGTTGGCGGGCCTTCTTGTGTCCTTGAGAGCTTCCGGGAAGGGAGCGGGAGGCTTCTCGGAGTATAAGGGAGGGAAATTGGGGCGCACATAGTTCTCTTGCCTCAAAGCAAAGTCTCCTCTATCCTCGTACTCCTCCTCGGGCCTTGGATGTGTGGTTTTAGGCTTAGGACCCCCTCCATGCAGATCTCGGTCGAGAATGTCACCAACAGATCGAGATTGACTTCCAGAACAGAAATCTCGACCGCGATTTTCAACATCTCGACCGAGATTTTCAGAACAGAAATCTCGACCGCGATTTTCAACATCTCGACCGAGATTTTCAGCATCTCCTCCAGAACGCAAATCGCGCCCGCGATTCTCAATTCTCGACCGCGATTTCTGTTCTGCGGCATTCCTGTCCAACTCAGCTTGGACTTCGGGACTCGCTCGGCCTTCCACCCTCTCCTCATCTTCCAAATTGCCCTCAAGAACCTTTCCACTACGCAAATGAATAGCACTTACATTCGCTCTTGGATTCACCACCGTTTGAGAAGGCAAGGATGACGAGATACGCTGTTCAAGCCTAGTTACCGATTCCGCCAATTGCCCGACTTGGTTCCTAAGATCCCTCATGCCGGACTCAGAGGTTTGGACATGAGTGGTGAAATGTTGGGTCAAGGACTTCAGCATATCCTCGGTGGAAGGGCCTTGAGGCTTGGGTGCATAAGGAGCTCGGTTTTGATTGAAATTCTGAGCACCTGCCGGATCACTCCATCGGAAGCCCAGATGATCATTCCCTCGTTGATTATAGTTGGTGTTGTTCTGATCATAACGAGGTCTAGGAGGTCCGTAACCTCCCAAAGCATGAACTTCAGCAATAGCGGGGTCTTCTAGCTGGGGGCATTGGTCAGTATGATGCCCTTCTTGAGTACATATCCCACAAACGACCCCCGGCTTTTGATTGCCAAGAGTGAAACCTTTGATCATGCTCTTCAACTCAGCAATTTCCTCTTTCAGCTCGGTATTCTCGGAGCTCACTGCACTTGCTCCTTTCTTTGTATAAGTTCGCCCGAAACTTCTTGTTCCCTCCGCAATCTCATGGATCCGGTTTCGGGCAGCAGCAGGAGTCAAATTCAAGACGCTTCCATTACAAGCGGCGTCTATGAGTCTCCTCTCATGATCTAGTAACCCATTATAGAGGTGGGTCACCAAATCCTTCTCCTCAAACCCGTGGAACGGGCAGCTAGCACACAACCGGGCGAAACGCTCACAATAGTCATAGAGCGTTTCATCATCAGCCTGCTCAACATTAGCAATCGCTCTTTTCAAAGCAACCGCCTTCTTCGATGGGAAGTACTTCTCAAGAAAGGCCTTATGCAGCTTGGCCCAAGTGTCAATAGTCCCCACCGGAAGCAAATAGTACCACCTTCGAGCCCCATCTTTCAAAGTCAATCCGAAGGCTCTCATCTTCAATTGCTCCTCCGTGACATTACTCGGCTTGCTACAACTGCAAATGTCGTGGAACTCGCTCAAATGCATGATTGGGTCCTCACCACTCAAGCCATGAAACTTCGGAAGCAAATTGATGAATCCTGTTTTGAGCTCGAAGTGAACTCCTTCATTAAGGGCAGGATAAGTGATCCCAAGATGTTGGACATTCAAATCCGGATCGGTCAGCTGCCGCAAGGTTTGATTTTCAGCCATGTTTTCGATCACAATCTCGTGAATAGCTTCTCGGAGATTCCGCCGAAAAGTTCTCTCGATCTCTGGATCAAACGCAAATAAAACTTGATTAGTAGAACGGGTGTGGACCATACGAATGATCCACACCAAGGTTAGAAACAAAAAAAATGAGATAAAGACTGTAAATTAGACTCCCCGGCAACGGCGCCAAATTTGATGAGGCGATTGTCGTGATGCCTATCAAAGAATACCTAACTCAAATCCACTAGTATAGTGGGAAGCAAGGGTCGAATCCCAAGAGAGTCGAAATACAGTTTAAATCACAATTTTGTTCCTAACAAGTAACCAAATTGGGGGGGGTTTGTAGTAATTGAGATCAAGGAAGTAAACAAACACGCAATTGTTGAGATTAAGTAGTTTGATGGAAAGAAGTTCACTTCTCGGTTATTAGCACATCAATCATGCAAGGAGAATTGATCATGGAAACCTAACACCATATATTCATACACATTCAATTGGTTTTATCCTACTCTTTGTTCATATAAAGTAACTAGTCCAACAAGTCCTAGAAACCCTTATTTGATTATAACCCTAGAACAACTAAGATTCAATAATCAAATAGCATTAAGCACAAAGATATGTAGGCTTGTGCAATACCATTGGCGACAAGCCGGTACTTGACACAAGTTTATAATCTCTACCCTATGAACATTCACAACAAGTTCATGCAAATAAGGATTGCTACCAAAGACAAGACTCTTCAACAAGAATTATCAAGTCTAGCAATATAAAAGATAGAAATCAAACCTAGTTTGCAACCTAGATTAAACCAATATCTCTCAATAGCAAATTGAGGCACAAGAGATTATAAAATAAAACAACAATTGAAATAGAATATAAGATGTAGGAAACTCACAATCCTCCAATGAAAGAAGGCTTCAAACCTCAAAGTGAACAATGGAGATTTAGTTGCACAAAGTCATGGAAGCTCTCAACAATGGAGTTTTCTTACTAAAAACCAAGATAAAAACTCTAGGGAGAAGGAGAAGAGTTTATATAATTTCTCCCTAGAAAAACCAAGAAAAATAAATAAAAACCAAGTCTTAATGCAGCAAATTAAAGATAAACATAACTTGTTTTTGGAGTTACAAATCAAATGGAGAGAGGAAGGTCTAGCATCCAATGCCATCAATTCAATGCTCTCCGGGTAGAAATCTCGACCGAGATGTTGGAAATCTCGACCGCGATTTGCACCTGCTGACGTGGAATGACGTGGAATCAACAGAATCCCGATGCTGGAAAATGGCAAAATCTCGACCGAGATAATGGAAATCTCGACCGCGATTTGTTGTCTGCAGCTTCTTCTCTCCGTCTTCTTCTGGTCTCGAGGCAGCTCGGCTTCGCCTCTCGACCACTCCTCTGGTGCAAGTGTGGTGTGTACTCCTCCTAAGCTCCATCCCGCAAGTACCAATGAAGGATACAAGCGGAATCTCCTAACTCCACCACCAAAATCGCTTTCGAGCTTCCCGCAAATCCATAATAACAACTCCAACCGGATTCCGGAAATACACTCGACAAGCACCTAAACTCCTCTAATCCAATGCTAATAGTCGCTAGTTATCACCATATAACATGCTCCTATCACCCGTCTAGGGGTATTCAGAAAGGGGATTCTATTTCGCCTTACCTGTTTGTGTTATGTATTGAGCGGCTCAGTCATTTGATTTTGCAGATGGTTGAGGATAGGACGTGGAAGCCGATACAGATCTCTAGAGGGGGTCCTCGCCTCTCTCATATCATGTTTGCGGATGACTTGTTGTTGTTTGCGGAGGCGTCGGTTGATCAGATTCGGGTCATTCAGGATTGTCTGGATCAGTTTTGCAGATCGTCGGGTCAGAAGGTGAATCCGCTGAAGTCCAAGTTGTTCATCTCGCCTAATGTTAGCGCGGAGTCTATGACTCTTATAGGTCAGGCATGTGGTTTTCCGATTACCCAGGACCTCGGTGTGTATCTTGGTATGCCGTTGCTCCACAAGAACGTTGATAAGCTTATGTTCAAACCTTTGCTTGATAAGATCAACTCCAAGCTGTCTGGTTGGAAGTGTCGTCAGCTGAGTTTCGCCAGTAGGGTCACTCTTGCGAAATCGGTTCTTCACTCAATGCTGGTCTACACTATGGCCACCTTGAATCTTCCGGTCTCGGTTAGTAATAAAATTGATCAGCTCACCCGCTCGTTCATTTGGGGAGGCTATGGTGATAACAAACGTATGCATATGCTGAGATGGGATGAGATATGCAAGCCCAAAGACTGCGGTGGGCTTGGGATGAGAGGTATGGCTGATCTTAACTTATCTCTTACGGGGAAGCTCGCTTGGAGGTTTCGCAATGATCAGTCTAGTCTTTGGTGTCGGGTCCTTCGTGCTAAATACGTTCGGCCCTCAGGGGCTATTCATGGTCGGCCGTCTCCTCTCTGGAGGAGCATCTGTAAAGCTGAGACGTCTGTTGTTATCCCCGGTTCGAGGTGGCATTTGGGCGATGGTCTTTCGATTCGTTTTTGGAAGGATTCTTGGTTAGGGGATTTTAAGTTGGAAGATTGTTGTTGTGGGGTGATTGGTGAGCAGCTGTTTCTTGCGACGGTACTGGAGCTCTGGACCCCGGGCGTTGGTTGGAAGTGGGGTATTCTGAATCCCCTCTTGCCAACTTCGGTGCTTCTTATGCTTGATGCGGTTGCTGTCTTGATGGTGGAGGGTTCTTCGGATATTCTGGCCTGGAAGCACTCCCGGTACGGTAATTTTTTGTAGCTACGGCCTATGACATGATACATGCTAAATTCTCGTATGTAGATATTGATTCAAGAGTCTTTAAGGCGATTTGGAAGCTTAAAGTGCAGGAGCGTGTGAGGTGTTTTGCTTGGCAGGTTCTTCGGGCTGGGGTCCTCACTAATGCTGAACGGAAACGACGTCATTTGGCGCTTGAGGATACCTGCCCGCTGTGTCGCTCGGATCCGGAGAGTCTCCTCCATCTTTTCCGTGATTGTGTGCAGTCGAGAGCTGTGTGGCGCGCGCTGCAACCTACAGGGGTATGGACTTTTTTATGCCAATTTTGCTCAATGGATCCGGCATAACTTGCTGCTGAATGAGCCTTATAATGAGGTGAGTGAGTGGACAAGCATTTTTGCTATTGTTATTTGGAGCGTTTGGAAGTGGAGGAATGCTTGGGTCTTTAACAAGGATATCTTTGTGGGGAATAAGGCTGCTCACATTGAGAATTTGGCTAAGGACTTTTTACTAGCCAAGGAGAACTCTCTTCTCACAGCGAAGCATGACATGGAGGTTAGAATGATCAAGTGGGATCCCCCGGCTGCTTCTACGATAAAGATCAACACGGATGGCTCGGTGATGAATGGTTTGGCTATTGCTGCTGGTGTCTTGAGGGACTCAGATGGGGTTTGGATTGCGGGGTTTGTCCATAATCTTGGTTCGTACTCTGTGCCCATGGCTGAGCTATGGGGGTATTGTTCTGGGTCTCCAGCTTGCCTGGGACAGGGGATACAGGAGGGTTTGTATGGAAACAGATTCGCATGTTGCGGTTCTGTTGCTAAACAAACCTATGGATCGTTTTCACCCCCTTTCTAGCCTCGTCTCTAAGGCGCAGAGCTTCTTGTGTAGAGACTGAGATGCACAGGTTTGCCATATCTTCAGGGAGGCAAACTCGGTTGCTGACAGTCTCGCTTCTTTCGCTTTTTCTTTCCCGCTTAGTTTGCATGTTCTTGTTTTTCCGCCCGATCGGGTGTCTTTAGTGTTATCGAATGATGTGAGGGGTTTTTCTACACCTCGCCTGGTGGCAAAGTAGCGTTTTATTTATATATATTTCTCGAGAGTGTCGTCTCTCTTTCAACGAAAAAAAAATCAAATAACATGTATTTTACTTTTACTTTTAATATAAACTAGTGTATGTCCTGTGATATTTACGGGATTATAAATCTACATTAATATTTATAGAAGGGTTTTTCTAATGTGTGCCCTTGGGCACACAATAAATATCTAAAAGAGGAAGGTCTTACATTGGGAATGTAATACCTTTTTGTTGTGATGGGTTTATCCCATTTTTCTAGGGGTGTAGGGCCTAGTTTGTTTCTTCTTTTAGTTGCTTATTGTGTTAGACAAACCCTTTATAGAATGCCTATAATTTTTATAGAAACATTGTTAAAATAATAAATAAGTTATAGTTATATTTGTGAAAGAAAGATAATAATAAAAATGTTAATACGGAGTACATGTTTTCATTGTAAAATATATGTATATAAAAACAGAGTGAAAAACACCAAATGATCAACCTCCAATATAAAATATACACCAACCTATCGTATAGTCAACCAAAACTCAATTAGATAGTCTAATCTAAGCATAAAATAATGATCAGGCTACCAACAAAATAATATTGTAAACATAATCGTTCTACATCACTCGCCGAAGTTTGAACTTTTGAGTTTAATGATCGGTTTTCTAACTTAGGCCATAAAATAAGCATACTTAAATAATAAAAAACTACCCCTGCAAGTAAATGGATAAACTCATTACAAAAAATCACTAAAATGACAACACCTAAGCACTAAAATGGTAACACTTAATCATAAATTTCTAAAATTAATCTTATTGTATGCTCCTCCTAAACATGGTTTATAAATAATCAAAGTTTTTTGAATGTATGACTTAATTTGCGTATTTGTAGGAGATCATGAAGGAGGTGGAAGAATGTTATTTTTTATTTAAAATTTAATTAATTAATGAATTATTTTTTGTTTTTCTAAAATGATGACATGGCGCTGAGGTGGCGCAATATTTTGTGAAGACTTGACTTCTCCCTTATATTGTAGTTAGGTAGATTTAGATAATATATTACATAGTTAATATGGATGTTAATATGTAGATAAAAATAAATTAAAAATGTTTTTAAAAAAAATCCAATAAAATTTAATGTATTACGAGTGTTATAAGGATTTTAAAAATATAAAAGTAATGTGATTTTGTTATTGAGCCATGTGGTATTAAGTAATTGGAAGGATGAGTTGATTTGTGTCATTCTTAACATTTGTTTGTTAGTCATGTCTTGATTCAATATATTTAAATTTTATTTACCTTTAAATTTTTTTATTGTACTTAGAATTACCCAATGCAAATGCTCTTAAGATGGGTGTTTGTTGAACTATTCTGACATAATTAAGACAGATGTCGCAAGAACATTTAACTAATTTTAACACGAAGAGAATCACTGCCGCGGTTAAATTCTTGTTGAGTTGAGACTGAATTCTGCACTGCACTAGTCAAACTCAAACTCAAACTAATTGAGATGAAGAAGAGAGTACAAACCAAAGCTGAATCAGTTATTGACCAAGGAGTAGATTTAACACCGACGCCGTAAACTGTTTGTCTAAATCGGACATCACTTCCGAATTTACAGAAATTTACGGAGTATTACCGACCAATAATCGCGGAAGAAAAGGCGGGAAAAAAAGAAAGCAATAATTTGAGGAATTGCACGCATCACTTAGGACTCGATGCCGGAGGTCCGAGCTTCCCATGGAAATCGCTCAGGAGAAGGGGAGTGTTTCGAAGGGTAATACCGTCTTTTTTCTATTTATTTGTCAAAATTGCAAAACTGCCACCTCATCTTTCCCTCTTTCCTATCCTGTGTTTAATTACTTTGTTTCATCGGTACCGTTAAAACTAATAGATCTAGATCTAGGGCTGAGAATTATTCTCAGTTTTTATCTTAAGGGGTTTTCTACCTGCTCACCTCTCTAATTCATCATTAGAAATATAATTCACCTCTCTAATTCAAACCTAATGAGAAATCTATCTTATATATTAAAACTGAGTTTTTAGAACTCTTAGAGTGATTATAGGCTTAGTTTGTTACACAATTATTATTTTTTATCTTTAATTTCAATTATTAATAGATTGGATAATTATATTAACAAATAAATCTTACAAAATTATCATTTATACAAACTATTTTATTGAGAATAAATATTATGTTGAAGGTTAATATATATTCTTACGATAAAATTAGGATTATTTTTGATAATAAAAATTAAGTCAAGCTACGTACATAACCTTAATGGAATAAAATATATTTTTATAAATAGTCTTTACAAGAAAAAAGTAAATCTTTACGAACTCGATTAAAAGAATATACAATTTTCATACGAATAATATGAAATTTTTCATCAGTGCACTAATACTCCGTATAATTTAAATTCTTTAATATACTCCGTATAATTTAAATTCTTTAATATACTCCGTACTCCGTATTTTAAAAGGAAGTCACGGTCTTGGTGTCATACACTGTGGCAACTGCCATCCAGCAGTAAGCACAAACTAAAAATTTGTGCAAGTCAGTCGACCGGGTGAACTTTTTTTCTTCATTCTCATACGGAGTAAAAAAAAAACAGAAAGTGAAGAAAAGGAAAAATAAAATAAAAACGATGTAAGTATGTGTTTGATTTACACCTCCTTCAGCTTTGCTTGTCCACTTAAAGTCTGGCTTTTTAAAATATGAAACCAATTTAAAAGAATGATCTTCTCAAACCTGGCTTAATAGTTCATTGACATGAATGATGATCTGCATGAGGTGTTTAATGTTTTGATTAGTAATTAAGCAGCAAATAGGTAGATTAGCATCTCAAACATTGAAGCAAGAGCAATAATGAAGGAAAGAGGAGGAGTGTACATCTTGACAGCTGGCCCACCAGCTTATTGGAGGAGGGGTCGAACCTCAATCATTCCCGATTCAATCATGCACACACCTTGCAACCTCTAAATTGTTGCCAAATATACTCCCTATAATAATAATAATAATAATAACCATTATCTCGCTTATCCTTTTTTTCAATTGCAACCTCTAAATTGTTGCCAAATATACCCCCTACTAGTGCAAGACTCGTGTCATGCACGGGGATATGTTTATATAACTATTTAATAATAATTTTATAATTAGTTTTGATATATGTTTAATATAATTAATAGTATTTTATATTGCTACAACCTCAATAAATATCTATAACAAATAAAATATATTTATGTGTTTTTTCATTGGTTAACTATCAAATTTTTAGTGGTTAGATATTTATAGTTTTATATCTGCTTCAAATTTCATTATATATCAAAAGTAAAATAGATAGAATAATAATTAGATAGATTAAGTTTACTTAAACCTAGAAAATAATTTGCTCTAATATGTTTTTATTTTTCTTAATGTAATTTGTTAATATGTTAATAATGTTTTTAAAAAATAAATAAATAATCTACCAATTTTCCTAAACTCACTCTAAGAGCTCAAAAGAGCTCAACTTTAATATATAAGATACGAGTAGATAATAATAATAATAACCATTATCTCGCTTATCCTTTTTTTCAATGGAAAAGTGTCATGTAATAATACTTGTTAAAATGATAAATGATAATGAATGTGGAGTCTTGGATCAAGAGATCCAAGAGCCCATATGATGACACGTGGCACCCCTTGCACCACCGTCGGACCATCTTTGGGCCTCACCAGAATAAAATTGTCACAAAGATGTATAAAATTGTTCACAAATATTACAAAATTATTTATTACTAAATGTTCATCACGTTGTTCATAAATGTTCATCACAATGTTCATAAATGTTCATTTGTACATACTCTACTGAATGTTCATCACATTATTATACTTAAAAGTTCATCAACTCAATGTTCATCACATTCTACTTAAATGTTCATCATATTATACTTAAATGTTCACCAACTGAATGTTCATCATATTATACTTAAATGTTCACCAACTGAATGTTCATCACATTATACTTAAATGTTCATCAACTGAATGTTCATCAAATTATATTTAAATGTTCACCAAGTTTATTACACTTAAATGTTTATGTTATTTGGACAAACGGAGAACCACTACCGGACCACCACCGCACCACCATTGACCCACCCCTTGTCACCACCAGACAACCACTTATGTGGAACACCACTTTAATATAATTTCTTTTAAAAACACACTTAATTTTCAATAAAAATTACCTAAATGTTCATCATCTCATACTTCAATGTTCACAAGAATTTAATAAAATGTTCATTAGCCAAAGTTCATTACAATCGACTTAAATGTTCATCACGTTGTTCATAAATGTTCATCAAAATGTTAATAAATGTTCATCATATCTTACTTAAATGTTCATCAAACATCACTTTAATATAATTTCGAGTAGAAAAACACTTGATCTTCATCAAAAATTACCTAAATGTTCATTATCTCATACTTAAATGTTCATCAAGCATTTAATTAAATGTTCACAAGCATTTAATTAAATGTTCATTACTCAAAAGTTCATTACAATTAGCTTAAATGTCCATCACGTTGTTCATAAATGTTCATCAAAATGTTTATAAACGTTCATTTTGATATACTCTACTGAATGTTCATCACATTTTAATTACATGTTCACCAACAGAATGTTCATCACATTATAATTAAATGTTCACCAATTTGAATTAGACACGTCGGACCACCGCCGGACCTCCGTCGGACCACCGCCGGACCTCCGTCGGACCACCGCCGGACCTCCTTCTGACCGTCGTCGGACCTCTACCGGACAACCACCGGGTGGTCGCCGGAAGGCCGCCGGACCACCACAACTACCCCCACTATAATTGAAGGTAGCTAGTTTAATTTAAGTCATTGATGTTCAATGACTGAGATTCATTCTTATTTATCACTATAAAAGAGTTTATTATGAAATTTAGGGCTTTTTTCAATTCACTTAAATTAACTTTCCGTCACTAAGCCATGGACATTGTAGCTGCTTCTGCTTGAATTCAAGGTAAATTGAATTATTTTTAAAAAATGGGAAAGCAAAAACGAAAATCAAACCCAAAAACTACAAACCAAAAGTGGGATTTGTCAATTAGTGGGATTGCAGCAGCAGGCCAGCAGCTGCTTTGATTGGTCATCTCTTTTTTTTTTCTCTCTCTCCCACCCACACACAAACTCACACATAAACTCACACAAACAATTACTCGTACTTTCATCTTTGCTGCTATCCAGCTTGCCCTAGCTCCCTTCCTCCTCCTCCAAACATGAAGAAGAGTGAAGAAGAGAATCAAGCAATAGTAGTATGCAGCAGCAACAACAAGGAAAGGGAGAAGGAGAAGGAGAAGGAGGATGAGAAGAAGCAGCAACTGGGTCCGAAGAGAAGCTCAAACAAGGACAGACACACGAAAGTGGACGGTCGAAGCCGGAGGATCCGAATGCCTGCTCTGTGCGCCGCCCGCGTCTTCCAACTCACCCGCGAGCTCGGACACAAAACCGACGGAGAGACGATCCAGTGGCTTCTCCAGCAGTCCGAGGGAGCTATAATCTCCGCCACTGGCTCAGGCACCATCCCAGCCACCTTCCTCTCCCCCTCCGGACCCTCCTCTTCTTCCCCTTGGGGAAGCTCACCTCCCATGGCGGCCCACCACCTCCTTTACAACTCTTCACCCTCCACTTCCAGTTCACCCTTCAACCCCAATTTCCTCTTTCAGGGTCTTGCTCTTCCCAATTCCAACATGGGTTTGCTTAATTTCGCCCCAATTTTGGGGAGAGGGACTCAGATTCCCGGATTGGAACTGGGTTTGTCTCAACAGGAAGATGGACAAGGGGTTGCTGCTTTGAACCACCTTTTTCAGAATTCACCCTCCGCTCAACATCACCATCAGCAACAATTGATGCCTCAGCATTCAAATGATGATGATTCCCAACAACAGTGAAATTCTATTTACATATACAACAGACTAGTGTTCAAACATAACTTTAGGGTGTTTTATTTCCCATTTTTTGTGTTGCTGTGTGAGATTGAATTGCTGAGTTGAAAACAGAAACTCAAGTTTTCATTTTTTATTGTTGTTGTAGATTTGTGTGAGTAGAGCAAGTATTATAAATCTTTTTTTTGTTTCCTGGTTTTGGAAAATTATCCCTTGATAAATTTAATAGAGGATGATTTCTTTTGCTGGAAATCTGAATATTTCCCATTTTGAGGTCGGATTGTTGCAAATCTCATCAGGTTCTGATGCCTATAAAGAGTAAGGTACACACCAACTTTCAGTGTTATTGTTGAAGGTAACATTCAGATACAAACTATTTATTTCTCTTCTCCCAGCCCCCACTAATTTCCTGATAAATTGCTCATCTGTACATTTGCTGCATCCTACGGAATACGTCATATTCAGGGCTGATTATTTTGATGTCCTAATCTTCTTCTTCTTCTTCTGTACGGAGTAGTAAATTCGCCTTTGTTTGCTCAGTTTTTTTTGCTGGTCTTTCTCAGTTGAGCATTGCACTTAACAATCTGAAACTCCATTTTCCAAATTGCACTTGCTCTCACTTAATTTTCTTTTATTCATAAATATTTCAGTCTGCTTTCGTGGCTGCAAAAATATGATCAACGAAGATCCTTCGATCATATCTTTATTTTCATCTCATCATCTGTGTTACCTTTCCAACATAAGCTAATTCACGTTAGCTCTGATCCAGGCCATATGAAACAGTTCATTGCAATTTCAGTTGAAGAAGAGTGTTGCTTTGTTTGTGATGGCGGCTATGATTCTCAGAAACTTAAACCTAAAAATATATTCTTCTCACAAGATCTTGTGCCATAGAGGGGAGCACGTGAAGGTGTTGTCAATTGCAAAGACATGTTGTGTGTTTAAGGGTGTTGGGAAATATAGGATTTTTTCCTCTTCGTATAGTTAAGATGGGCAAGAAGCGCAAGAAGCGGACTAATAAACTCACTCTTACTTTTATATATGAGGCAAGGATCACAACACTAATTAGAATAGTTGTGAAAGACTTATCAGAACTCTTACTTACACACTTCACCCTCGAGGATTAATAGTCACATTCCCTTAAGCTATATTAGCTTGATCACTCTTTCTTTATTTACTTTCTTGTTTGGATTTATTACAAATGTGCAACATTCTCCCCTATTTATAGTGGTGGAGAAGAACTTCCTACATATGTCTAGATTATTCTACATAAACCTCTAGACTAGTCCATACTTATCGATCTAATCTACATTCTTCCAAATTCTAGATTATTCTTCTTCTTGATCTTTTTTGGTCTTTGATCTTCTTCTTGATCTTTTTTGATATTTGATCTTCTTCTTGGACCAAGTCTACTCCTAATATAAGGAGGGAGCCCAAGAAAGGGTTTCAATGGATCAATTTACACGGATGTTATATACAGCCCGGTCAAAATACCAAACACCGCCCGGTTTCTCGCGTTACGCGAGAAACACGTCCCCCGCGTAACGCGAGATTAGCAAAAAGTAGCATAAATTTAAAATGTTAATCTTGCGTTACGCGAGGGACGTGCTTCTCGCGTAACGCGGGAGATTAACATCTCTCGTAAGAGCCTTTTTTTAATTCTCGCGTTACGCGAGGTGTCTCTCCCTCGCGTAACGCGAGAAACCGGACGATATTTGGTAAAAAAGGCGGGCTGTATTTAGTAAGGGCCTTAAAGTACACAAACAAAAATGACTAGGGTTGCACAACCGGTACAGACCGGACCGGAATTTTTGAAACACTTGGATCGGGGACCGGACTGGACCGGAATTTCCCGGGTCGGTCCGGACCGGACCAGACCGAAAATTTTCGGGCATTTTTGAACTGGATCGGATCGGGTTTTTCTATGTATAAAAATTATAAAACTTTATTTTTCTTTTTTTTAAAAAAAATTTATCCGGAACCCAAAATTTCTCAAATATGTGGACCGGACCGGGTCGGTCCGGGTTTCCGATCCGGATTTTTTTTATGCATCCCTAAAAATGACCTACCACACCCACACTAGTTTAGTTTGCTGATGGTTTTGCTTTAGGTATGATTTGACACCTCCATCAAATCTACTCGCTTTTTAATTTTGAGCATCCAATAATGCTACATGATCTCAATGGAAGTTGCAAATTATGTGCTAAGCTTCCTTTTAACCCTCCTCGTCGGCATGTGGGATTTGCGATGAGTGTATTATGAAAAGACCACCGCACAATATTATCACAAAATGTTAATTTATAAGGGTGATTGCAAGAATCGACTAATGTAACCTGTCTATTTCTATTAAGCATGCCTTGCGTTTTTATTCAATTTTACCATCTAGTTAATCATAATCAAGATCTTGACAATCAGTTATTTGCGAATTCACAAGCCAACAAGCTTAGTAATGTATTCTAATTCAATTGATACTCGGAGTTAATATTTTTAAGCCAGCCGGCATTCATATTAGAAAAGATCGCTCCTCAATGAATCGAATGGAGACCCTCTATATCTTCAACTGTTTGTTTTTTGGAGTTAAAGTATGAGTTTCGGAACCATATGTTAACTGATTGATGCGAGAGCATCCTGGCTATTGTCAGGAGCATCAAAGTTAGCATTAAGTACCCTTCATCCTAAATCAAAAGATTTGTAACCACTAGAGCAAGAGCTAAAAATCACTATGAACTATTCCCTCCGATCCGATATATAGTTCGTTCTAGCCTTAATTCCTTGAACATGATTATAATTCGTTTTAGAAGACTTTAATTATTATTTCAATTATCAAGTCATTTCTTTCAATATCCTTGTATTCCCCATGCTACTTTGAATAGTTTCAACAAAAAAATGACCAAACGTCTTGTGCCAAACAAGACAGTATTAAATGTGCACTTCAATCGATGTTAATTATAGCATGCTTTTATGAATTTGAACAAAATAAAAGGATTAACCAAATGTTTCTTAATTTATGTGCTAAAAATTAGAACGAACAATAAACATGATCAGAGGGAGTATCATTGAAGTTGTTGTTAGTCATCCGAGCTCGCATAGTCATCCAAACTCATACAGATCCGGTTCGAGTCAAGATGAGAAGGCGAAGTTTTTGTAGAATCAAAACCGCGACTACCGGCGATTGCGACCCCCAACACCGCAACCCGCGCCCGCCATAAAACCGTGCGGTTCTATGACGACGAAGTTTCTGTTACCTTCTGGAGTGAAACCGCGACTGGCAGCGATCGCGGTCCAGCACCGCTCAGTTTTTCGGATTTGTTCGTTTTTTTCTGTTTCAGGATTATTTCTTTATTCCGTTTTGTTATTGTAGGAAACTATTTTAATTATGTAATTTTCTTTATTTTGGCAGCCTTTTGAACCTTATTTACAGTTTTCTTTGTTCATTGTTTAGATTATGAAGATGATTATTATGAATTGAGAAACATTGTTTTCTGTCCTTCAAACGAGAGTTATTGTGAGAAGAGTGCTTTGGAACATTGTTGTTGAACACGCTTAGTTGTTCTTGTGTGTGTCAAACTTCACCACAAGGTTGGTGTTATCGAGCCTCCATAGAGCATCCTCCAGGTGTCTTGGTCTTCCATAGGCATTGTGTTTGGTTGTAATCCTTTGGGGTTTCTTCATCCTTTATAAGGTTCTTGTTCTTAAGTTCAAGGGTTTATCGTTGTTTGAATTGGTTCCATTTGGCCTATCATTTGACTTATCTTTCTATCATCTTCATATCTAATCCGCCTTTTTTCTTTGTTCGAGTTTCAGTTCGAGTTTTGGTGTCTAGATCGTCATCAACGGCTTATACTCGCATCAAATTGGTATCAAAGTTGCGTTGACAGCATCACCGTCTTCACAAGAATAGCACGAGTCCACCTTATAAGAAAATCACAAAAAAATGTTATCAGTTTTAGTTTCTTGTCTTTCAGAAATTGATTTTGAGTCTTTTAGTGTTTTAATCTTTCTTGTTGAGTCTTTTTCAGGTTTCGTACAAGAAGCTTGAATTGGTTTGTGACTTTGAATATCAAAATATTGGAGTTTGGAGAACCAAGTTCCACAAAATTACAACCGTCAATTATTAACATGCAATCAATTCTTTTTCATATAAGCAATCAACTACCAGATCATGCAAATATGGATGCTACTATGACAAGAAATTTCACCGTCTATTCCTAGTCTAGCAATAGACGATTATTGATCAAACTAGGTGATCAATCTAGCAAAACCAATGGAAATCATATAGATGGAAAACAAGAGAATCAATACAGACCCAAAGGAAAAGAATAAGAGTGATAAATCGTACAACTTAATCAACTGAAGGTTTCAACCGCTAGGCAAAACAATGGAATTAGTTCCTGTTCATGGTTTGCAAGACTAAAGTTCTAGATAGAAAAGATGATCAACATAAGATGGGAATTAGGGTTCTTAAAGAGAGTCTAACCCTAAGAAAATACCAAAAATAACACAAGGAAAGTTTTCCAAAACAAAACTATAAAATAAAACGTAAAAGAAAAGTCTGAAATCTTCAATCTAGAACACGCACGCGATCGCCATAAATTCCACGCGATCGCTATCTGTATCTTCATATCTTCACGCCTTCGGACATCAAGACGCGATCGCTATCTCGGGATAGCGATCACCATCTCGGGATAGCGCGATCGCCATCTTCTTTGAATCTGCAATTGTCTTTTGTTGTCCTCACGCTATTGCTATCTGGGGATAACGATCGCCATCTATGCTCAGATCTCCACTTCAACTCCTGAGTGTCTTCGTCGTCAACTCTTCTCTTCAAATCCTTCTAAATCTTCACTTCATCTCATATACTCCATGTAGTAGAAATGCCTCCAAACTCATACAAATATAATGTAATAATCCCTAGTTACGTTATACAAAGTGCAACATATCAGTCGGTCAAGTTAGAATTATCCAAGAGATCTTGGGCCGTTTTTGTCACTCTTTGGGCCAAAAAGTCAACATGGCTAAGTCCAAACTCTTCATTTCTCCTAATGTCAGTAATGAGCTTATCCAGGATATTCAGGGCGTCAGTGGGATTCCAGTGACTACGGATATTGGGGTTTATTTGGGCATTCCTTTGTTTCACAAGAAGATTGATAAGCTCACTTTCGAGCCGATGCTCCAGAAGATTAAGGACAAGCTCTCGGGTTGACGGGGCCCCAACCTTAGCCTCGCCGAGAGAGTCACGCTCGCCAAGTATGTCCTTAGTGCTCTGCCTGCTTACACGATGGGGTCTTTTGTACTCTTGGATCCTGTTTGTGATAGGATTGACCAGTTTACAAGATCCTTTATTTGGGGAAGTTCGGGCGACAGGAGGCTGCTTTGGGCGACAAGAGGCGGATGCATATGGTTCATGGAAAGAGCTTTGCAAGCCGAAGCATCTGGGGGGGGGGGGTTTGGTCTGAAGAAGATGCGTCATTGGAACCTTGCCATCACGGGCAAGCTTGCTTGGAGATTACTCACCGATATGAACAGTTTGTGGGGTCAGGTTAGCCTTCCCTCAAAGAAAGGGCGTCACCTTCGCTGATCTGGAAAAGCATTAGAAAGGTCGTCAAGGAAGTAGTGGTTAAGGGTGCTAGATGGCAACTCGGGGACGGTAACCCCATCCAGTTTTGGAGAGACAATTGGCTGGATGAGACGACTATGGAAAGTATTGCGACTGGACCTATTAATCATGAGTTGATTAATTACCGATCAGACACTTCTGGGAAGAAGGACGAGGCTGGAAGTGGAGCCTTTTTGCTTCTATTCTCCCGGCTTCCATGGTCCTTAAAATTGCCGCTACTGCTTTGTCGGATTGAAGTTACCATGAGAATATTATCACCTGGGGGAGTCCAATTTTGGCTCCTATACTACCTCCTCTGGCTATGCCCTGGTTAGCCCTCAGTGTGATATGGTGGAGATTGATTCACCTCTTTTCAGAAGAGTCTGGAAACTCCAAGTTCAGGAAACATTCCGGTTCTTCGTCTGGATGTTCATTAGGGGAGGGGTCTTGACCAACGGCGAGCGCAATCGTCGTCACCTTGTTGTCTCGGATGATTGCCCGTGTTGCCTGGGTGTCTCGGAATCTCATATATGTTGGAACTGATTTTTGACTGGACTTCCGGGCACTTTTCTGGTGGGCTGCGGTCACCGGTTGTGCCGGATTATGGGAGCGTTGGCTTCGTCTCCGCGAGCACTACGCCGTAGTGTACTCACACGTCAAAATCGGGTTCCGTTTGAATGAGAAATGAAGGCTCAAAGTTGGTTGCTTGACTAAGTTCAAAGAACAATTTTGGAGCTGATTTTTGACTAAGGGTTTTGTCCCACATCGAAAATTGGGGTGGGAATATGAAGGGTTTATATACCCCAAACCCCATACCCTTGGTAAGCCCTTGGGAGAGGTATGGAGAGAGGACACGGGGGGCCCTCGCGCGGTCCGTCCGTCCGTCCGGTCCGTGGTCCGTGGTCCGTGGTCCGTGGCTCGTGGCTCGTGGCTCGTGGCTCGTGGCTCGTGGCTCGTGGCTCGTGGCTCGTGGCTCGTGGCTCGTGGTCTTGTGGCTCGTGGCTCGTGGCTCGTGGCTCGTGGCTCGTGGCTCGTGGCTCGTGGCTCGTGGCTCGTGGTCTTGTGGTCTTGTGGTCTTGTGGTCTTGTGGTCTTGTGGTCTTGTGGTCTTGTGGAATGGGCCGTAGGCCCAAGCAGCAGCAGCTTAGCTTCTTTTTGAAATGGGCTGGATCTGGAAGTTGGGCTTCCAGATTGGGCTGTGAACTGCCTCGTTGGGGACGCCCAACTGAGTCAGCAACAACCTCCACGATCTGCTCCACTCCTCCGCAACTGACTCCACCTCGTTGGTTCCTCCTCCACTAACAGATCAGAAACTCTTTACAGATTCTGTTCTTTAATAATTTCTTTACAGATTGTTATAAACGCGGATTACAGGTCCTACAATCTTAATTCTGTACAATTTTATCCTGTCGCTAACAATCTGTTTGAGTTTTAAAGGAACAGAAAGTTACATCCCGAAGAAAATTGTCTGTACTGCGTACAGTTTCGAATCTGTTTTCAGATTCGAGTAAAAACGAGAATTACTCTTTATAATTGTGAGGTTGCTGTTGTATTACAGAACCAGGTTGCTGTTGTATTACAGAACCAAAAAACTGTGTTTACAGTTCACAGATTTCTGATTCTGTTTTTACAGATTGCAGAATCTGTGTTTTACAGTTCGCAGAAATTCAGTTCTGTTCTACAGATTCGTGATTTCTGGAACTTTTACAGTTCGCAGGAATTCAGATCTGTTTTACAGATTCGTGATTTCTGTAATTTTTTACAGTTCGCAGTTTTCAGTTCTGTTTTACAGATTCGTGATTTCTGGAATTTTTTACAGTTCGCAGTTTTCAGTTCTGTTTTACAGATTCGTGATTTCTGGAATTTTTTACAGTTCGCAGTTTTCAGTTCTGTTTTACAGATTCGTGATTTCTGTAATTTTTACAGTTTGCAAACTCTGTGTTTACAGATTCGTGAATTACTGGTTCTGAGTTCAACAGATTCGCAGATTCTGGTTCTGTAATTTTTACAGTTCGCAGATTGCTGGTTTCTGCATTTACAGATTCGCAGATTCTGGTTCTATAATTTTTACAGTTCGCAGATTGCTGGTTTCTGCATTTACAGTTCGCAGATTTCTGGTTTCTGCGTTTACAGTTCTGCAGAACTGTGTTTTTCAGAATTTTGAAATCGGTTTTGCAGAGTTACTTCTAAGTCATACTAATATTTGTTTGTTTCATTGAACAGATACAATGACTAACGGAGATGAGAAAACCGCTGCTGACGCTGGAAAGGTCACTGGGTCGCCCCGAATTCAGTTTGGGACTGTGCCTCTCGATCAGGCTCAGATACTTGATAGGGATCAAGTTCAGAACAGTCCGGGTCAGGAGAGTCCGATCAAGGAAACCCCCCCGGTTGTCCAAGTGGATCTGCCACCAGTGCCTATTCATTCGGCTGAACCGAGTCATCCGGCTGAAACGAGTCATCTGGCTCAACCTCCTCATCCGGGTCAAATGAGCCATCCGGTTCAAATGAGTCATCCGGGTCAAATGAGCCATCCGGTTCAAATGAGTCATCCGGGTCAATTGAGCTATCCGGGTCAAACAAGTCACCCAGGTCAAACGAGTCATCCAATGGATCTGCCTGATGTTCAGTTGCCTCATCTGTATGTTCCCCACAGACCGTATGTGACAACTATGCCGAACACAATCCATGCTGGGATCCTACCCGAAAAATTTGACGGGAAAGGGTTCAAAATATGGTCTCAGAAGATGGAGTTCTTTCTGAGTATGCTGGGTTTAGACAGGTTCTTGAAGGAGGGGAAACCTAGGTTCTCCCCACATGACACTGATGCCCTATCTGATTGGGCGAAAGGGGACTATGCATGCAGAGGGTATCTTACTCATCGCATGATTGACTCGCTGTACAAGGTCTACTGTAACCATAACACCGCTAAGGAACTTTGGGATACTTTGACAAAGAAGTACAGGACACAGGATGCTGGCTCAAAGAAAGCGGCAGTAGCAAAGTTTCTGAACTACAAGATGGTAGATTCAAGGTCAGTCGTGGAACAAGTTGAAGAACTACAACTAATCGTCCATGAAGTAATCTCGGAAGGAATGACCATCTGTGAGGCCTTCCAGGTAGGTGCCATCATTGAGAAGCTTCCTCCATCCTGGGAGCAATTCAAGGTCTACTTGTTGCTAAAACAAAAGGCAATGAGGATTGAAGACCTGATCGTGAGGCTTCGGGTCGAGGAAAACAATAAGAGGGCCAATCAAGTTGGGCTCTCTAACAAGGCAAACCTGGCTGAGCATCGAGACAAGGGGAAGAACAAGAAGTTTCAACCTCAAAACACCACAAACTTCAAGAAGCAAGGAGCAAAGAAGTTCAGTGGAAAATGCCACAAGTGTGATAAGGTTGGTCACAAGGCAGACGAGTGTCGCAGCAAGCCCGACAACAGAAGAGACAAAGGGAAGAAGTCTCAAGCAAATTTAGCTGAAAACTCACTGACAGCAGACGATCTGTGTGCGGTGACTGAAGTGAATTTGGTTGGGAGCAACCCAAAGGAGTGGTGGTACGATACAGGTGTCACTAGACACATCTGCTCGGATAAGGGATTGTTTACCACTTATCAGAAAAGCCGAACAGATGAGAAGCTCTTCATGGGAAACTCTGCGACATCCAAGGTTGAAGGTATTGGGAAGATCGTGCTCAAGATGACTTCTGAAAAGGAGTTGACTCTCAACAATGTGCTTCATGTGCCAGACATTCGAAAGAATCTGATCTCGGGGACTCTTCTCAATAAGAATGGGTTATGTATCAAGTTTGTGTCTGATAAGTTAGTTCTTTCTAAGAATGGGATTTATGTGGGGAAGGGTTATGTGAAGGATGGGCTGGTCAAAATGAATGTAATGACAGTCCTTCCCAAAAAGGTTGTAACTGATGTTTCAGTGAATGAGAATAATCCTATTGCTTATGTCGTTGAGTCTTTTAATATTTGGCATGAAAGATTGGGACATGTTAATTATAAATCTATAAGTAGACTAATAAGCATGAACATGATTCCAAAATGCAAAACAAGTAAAGACAAATGTGAAGTATGCGTACAAGCGAAACTCACAAAAACGCCATCACCCCATGTAGAGAGAACAACCGAACCTCTAGGACTAATTCACACTGATTTATGTGATTTAAAGTTCGTGCAAACTAGAGGCGGTAAGAAGTACTTTGTAACCTTCATAGACGATTGCACACGATATTGTTATGTATATCTGTTACATAGCAAAGATGAAACTTTGGAAAAGTTTAAAGAATACAAGTTGGAAGTTGAGAACCAACTTAGTAAAAAGATTAAAATGATCCGAAGTGATAGAGGAGGCGAGTATAGTGAACCATTTAATGCATTCTGTAGAGAACATGGAATCGTTCATCAAACTACTGCGCCTTACTCACCTGAATCTAACGGGGTTGCGGAACGAAAGAACCGAACTCTCAAAGAAATGCTGAATGCAATGCTGCAAGAATCTGGGTTATCCCAGAACATGTGGGGGGAAGCGCTGCTAACCTCCAATTACATTCTCAACAAAATACCGCATAAGGTGACTGGAAAGACGCCTTATGAGTTGTGGAAAGGTAATGTACCTTCATACAAATACCTCAAAGTGTGGGGGTGCCTAGCAAAAGTGGCGGTACCACCCCCTAAGAAGGTCTCAATAGGACCAAAAACCATTGATTGTATCTTCATCGGGTATGCACACAATAGTAGTGCGTATCGTTTCTTGGTATACAAGTCTGATATACCAGACATACATGCAAATACAATAATGGAATCAAGAAATGCATCCTTCTTCGAAAACACGTTCCCGTGTAAGGATAAAGAGTATCCGAAACGGACTCGTGAAGAAGGCGAAGCAAGCACTTCTGTTCAACCAACAGAAGAGGACAATGATGAACCTAGACGTAGCAAAAGAGCTAGAAAGGAAAAATCATTTGGTCCTGATTTCGAAATGGCTTATCTTTTGGAAAATGAACCTAGAACATTCAAAGAAGCCATGTCAACACCAGATGCACCTGCTTGGAAGGAAGCGGTGAAAAGTGAAATCGACTCCATCATGCAAAATCATACATGGGAGTTAGCTGAGTTGCCATCCGGTTCGAAAGCTCTTGGGAGCAAATGGATTTTCAAAAGAAAATTAAAAACCGATGGCTCAATCGATAAGTACAAGGCTAGGCTTGTGGTGCAAGGATTTAGGCAAAAAGAAGGCTTGGATTTCTTTGACACCTACTCTCCAGTAACGAGAATAACTTCAATAAGAATGCTAATAGCCATTGCAGCTATACGCAATCTAGAAATACATCAAATGGATGTAAAAACAGCTTTTCTAAATGGAGAACTAGAAGAGGAAATTTATATGAAACAACCTGAGGGTTATGTTGTCCCTGGACAGGAACACAAAGTGTGTAGACTTGTGAAATCCTTATATGGACTTAAGCAAGCTCCTAAGCAGTGGCACGAAAAATTTGACCAAGTAATGATGTCAAATGGTTTCAAAATAAATGAATGTGACAAGTGTATCTATGTCAAGGAAACTGCAAAAGGATACATTCTGTTGTGCCTATATGTGGATGACATACTCATCATAGGCAGCAACAATGACATGATCAAACAAACCAAGAACATGCTTAATGGAAAGTTTGACATGAAAGACTTGGGACTAGCGGATGTGATCTTAGGGATCAAAATATTTAGACATTCAGAAGGAATAGTCTTGTCTCAACAACATTACGCCGAGGCGGTACTTGAACGATTCAAGAACCATTCAAATGGGATTGCAAAAAGTCCGGTGGACCCGCATCTCAAACTGAAGAAAAACTCGGGTAATGGCATATCACAGTTAGAGTATGCTCGTGTGATAGGAAGTCTTATGTACTTGACAAATTGTACAAGACCAGACTTAGCACATGCTGTCAACGTACTGAGTAGATATACCAGTAATCCAGGACACAATCACTGGAAAGCAATAACTCGAGTATTAAACTACTTGCGACATACTCGGAGTTACGGGCTGCACTATGGAAGATACCCAGCCACTCTGGAAGGCTATAGCGATGCTAACTGGATATCGGATTCAAAGAACTCAAAATCCACCAGTGGGTATGTATTCACGCTGGGTGGTGCAGCTGTATCATGGAAATCCTCAAAACAAACGTTATTGGCCAGATCCACAATGGAATCTGAGTTCATTGCTTTAGACAAAGCAGCTGAAGAAGCAGAATGGCTTCGAAACTTTATGGAGGATATTCCTTTGTGGGAAAAACCAGTGCCAGCTTTAGGTGTACACTGTGATAGTCAATCGGCTATCTCTCGGGCACTGAACACAATATATAATGGTAAGTCTCGCCACATAAGACGACGACATAAAACCATAAGACAATTGCTCTCAACTGGTGTAATCTCAATCGATTATATCAAGTCAGCTGACAACTTAGCAGATTCGTTCACTAAGGGATTGTCAAGAGAGCAAGTTGTAAAATCATCTAGAGGAATGGGTTTAAAGCCTATGACTAAAGAGGATGCTTGATGGCAACCCTACCTAAGTGATTGGAGATCCCAAGAAATAGGTTCAAGGGGAAAACAAATTCAAGTCGAATCTAGAAGCGCACTTGGAGATATTATATCTTCTTCCCCAGTTCCTAGGATGATAAAAGTGCGATGGCAAAGTAGAGGTTAAGCATTTGCTTTTAATGATTCCATAAACTTTGAAAGAACAAAGTAGGGTATTGGTAATACCATCTATGGTCAATCACCTTATGAGTGTGAAATGGGGCCGTTTCTAGGAGAAAGAAGAGAGGCTACTTTCTCCAAGTTCACTCATGAATAACCAGGGATGTTCACGGCCAAAATGAACACAATCAAGAACCTAGTTCTGTGAGAAGATGAAACTGTGTGATTGTTATTGTCTAGGTTTACGTCAAAGTCCGGGTGGTTCAAGACATCATGTTCACTACCTGGTCGAGTAAATCCGATAGCTACTCACAATGGGTGGTTCAAGGCTGAAAAACGCCACCAGCTCAGATGCAGTGATTCTTCGCCCGTACTCTCAAAATTTCTGTCTGTCTTGTCTAAGCACGTGTAATAGAATCATTTCTATTCATGTGGGGGATTGTTGGAACTGATTTTTGACTGGACTTCCGGGCACTTTTCTGGTGGGCTGCGGTCACCGGTTGTGCCGGATTATGGGAGCGTTGGCTTCGTCTCCGCGAGCACTACGCCGTAGTGTACTCACACGTCAAAATCGGGTTCCGTTTGAATGAGAAATGAAGGCTCAAAGTTGGTTGCTTGACTAAGTTTAAAGAACAATTTTGGAGCTGATTTTTGACTAAGGGTTTTGTCCCACATCGAAAATTGGGGTGGGAATATGAAGGGTTTATATACCCCAAACCCCATACCCTTGGTAAGCCCTTGGGAGAGGTATGGAGAGAGGACACGGGGGGCCCTCGCGCGGTCCGTCCGTCCGTCCGGTCCGTGGTCCGTGGTCCGTGGTCCGTGGTCCGTGGTCCGTGGCCCGTGGCCCGTGGCCCGTGGCCCGTGGCCCGTGGCCCGTGGCCCGTGGCCCGTGGCTCGTGGCTCGTGGCTCGTGGCTCGTGGCTCGTGGCTCGTGGCTCGTGGCTCGTGGCTCGTGGTCTTGTGGTCTTGTGGCTCGTGGTCTTGTGGTCTTGTGGTCTTGTGGCTCGTGGCTCGTGGCTCGTGGTCTTGTGGAATGGGCCGTAGGCCCAAGCAGCAGCTTAGCTTCTTTTTGAAGTGGGCTGGATCTGGAAGTTGGGCTTCCAGATTGGGCTGTGAACTGCCTCGTTGGGGACGCCCAACTGAGTCAGCAACAACCTCCACGATCTGCTCCACTCCTCCGCAACTGACTCCACCTCGTTGGTGTCGTCGGTTCCGAGATCTCCTCCTCCACTAACAGATCAGAAACTCTTTTTAAGGAGAGTTCTGCCTCTCATTCTGAACATCCGAAATTACACAGTCTCCCATCTCTTCTCTTCTTCTCCTTCTCTGAGAGTACGACACAGAAACTGGTTCGTTTGGCTTCTGCTTTTGATTGTGCAAACCAGAAGAATTCGTAGTTGTATCCTGGGATTCTCAACGCCAGTAACCGTCACATATACGGGGCGTTACAGAATTAAGGAAAGAGATTCTTTCTCGACTCTACGCACCAGATTCGTCAAGAACACTTCGGTATAATTTTTTCCTTAATTCTGTTCTTTAATAATTTCTTTACAGATTGTTATAAACGCGGATTACAGGTCCTACAATATACACCTCTTTCGTGATTGTAAAGAGACTGTTGAGATTTGGGCCGCCCTTCAACCCCCTGGTGAGTGGAGCGAGTTTTTTGAGGTTGATCTCCCTACCTGGACCAGATCCAATTTGCTGCATACTGGGCTTGGTCCGATCGGGAATCAGTGAGCCAACCTCTTTGCTATTACCATCTGGTACATCCGGAAGTGGCACAATCTTTGGGTTTTCAACAAAGAAAAATTCGTGGGAAACAAAGTGGATTTCATCCTTGGAGTTTACTCGGATTATCAATGGGAGAACTCCAAGCCTTCGATCATGGTTCCGATCATCACTGAGGCGATCGATGTGAAATGGGACCCACCACCGCATACTTGGGTCAAGCTCAACATTGATGGAGCCGTCAAGGATAGTAGGGCTTCGGTTGGAGGCGTCTTTCGAGACCATGATGGTGGTTGGGTATGTGGATTTTCCCACAATATCGGACTTGGCTCGGTTATTTTTGATGAAGTTTGGAGTATTGTTACAGGTCTCAAGATCGCTTGGGACAGGGAATACATGAGGGTTTGCCTAGAAACAGATTTGCGTGGAGCGTTGTCATCTCCTTTTTAGCCTCACCACTAAAGTGCAAGACTTCTTTAGTAGGGACTGAAAGATCCAATTCCGTCATGTTTTCCGTGAAGAAAACGTAGTCGTTGACCGCATTACGTCTTTTGCTTTTGATTTCCCCATTTGTTAGATTTTCCACCCGATTGGTTATCTCCGTTTGGGAGATTCAACACTAAGTAGCTTTTTATCCATATAATTTATATGCAAGAGTACCGCCTCTCTTTTGGACAAAAGAAAATATCTTTGATGCTAATTCTATAAGGTTACCACAAGACACATCTGCTGGCGTTAACCTTACAAGAAAATTCTGCTTAGTGTTGAATCCTAGTAGTAGCCATTAATAATTCCTAAGCAAGATACATCTTAACTTGTAGCCATGGCCAAATTAGAAGTTCAGATCGAGTATATTTAGCAGAAGCCTCTCAGCTAAACAGCTTTGGGGCAAGATATGTCCTCGATTATGCCTTTTCCATCCATCGCATCATAGAAGAAGAAGTTCTTCAAGGGTTCTCCTTTCCCTGATATCGCCTTTATGACTTCCTGTACAAGCATTTAACCAATAATTTTAAGCAAGCTACAGAACTATCATATCAAAAAGTTAGTTCAATGAAGCGTTCCTCACCTGTCCAAGGATTCCACCCAAGATAGCACATACTGGAGGAAACTCTCTTCTGCCTTCTAGCAATCTCCCAAGTAGTGAGTCAGGGATTTGGGTTTCATTATAAGACTGTATTTCACAGTTTGATTAAGTAGCGTCAACGAAAAGGAGAAGATAATATAAGAAATTCTACAAGATATATCGAGATGAAATAAAAGATGTCTACAATACATACATGAGCCTCACAAAGCTCCTTCCTCATCTTTAGCGCATTAGGAAGATCAGAGAGTGAGGTTTCACCATAGCTGTATCCCCGTGACTCCTCAAACCTCTCTATAACTACATAAGTGAGGGAATCAGAAAAACGTAAGTAAAAAAATTGTAGTAGTCACTAGTCATAGATCATATACTCTCCAAAGATAACCATTAATATAATTGCTACTTCTAAAAGTAGAGAGAAGGGGGCTAAAGCTCTTTTCTTAATGGCTTTGGATCCCATAGCATCTTTTGATCTGTTGTGTGACTTGTGTCTCTAAAGTCTAAACGCGCACCGGCACGATGGACATGTGATGTGTTTCTGGAGCCCACCCGGGAGAGAGTGGGTCCCATGAGAAAGCCTTCCAAACAAACAGGGCACTCCATGGAAGAATGTTCAGCAAGGAGTATGCGGTTTGTTTAATAGGTTTTTTTTGGGTCCACTCTCGAGCAACGAAGATCACTTGCTCACACATATTCCATGGGCATTGCATCGCCGGGTGGGCTCCAGAAACACGTCACTTGTTTGACCAGTTTTCAGAACCAAAAAACTATGAAAAAGGAAATATAAAAGTCGTTCCACTGCAGAAATAGGGTAAGACTACGTAAAAATAAGAAGCTACTGTTTGCCAAAATGCACAAAGGTCAACAAGGGAAGAATAGAAAAATCATACAAGGTAAGATCTCATACCCCTCATAGCGAAGTAAAGCTTTGATAATCTCTTAGGAAGGTTTCTCCACGGTACAGCAATTGCATCCTGTCACAGAAATGAGGAGTATCCTTTTTTATATAAGACTATGGTCAGGGTACTCCTTATTATAGTTTAATGCTTATGCTTTACTCAGTTTGAGCACAAATAATATAAAACAAAATTATATAGTAGTGGACAAAAAAATATGAGTCAAGAGTTTCAGAACTAGGCAGCTGAGATAAGAAAGCTAATCACTATAGGTTTTACTTTTACATAATACTTGTGATGGCAAAAAACAGTAAAATATGCTCAAACCACTTAAAAGAAGTGGAAATCGAAAGTTTCAGACACTTGACTAAAATTAAACTTTCAACCTGATCCTTGACTAAATTAACTAGAAAAATACCTCAAAACTGGGATATTCTATCTGCAATTCAATGGTTCCGTCAAGCTTCTTCTGCAAACATTAAAAAGAATTATTAAAATTTGCGCAATGAACATGACTAGGACAGAAACAAGTCCATTAACAACAGTTCCTTTCCAAATTAAATATGATTATCCAGCTACTAAAAATCATCTCCAAACTGAAAGGATCACAGAAAGAAGTCACTTGATAACTGAAAAAAAGATAAAGTTCTTGAGGGAATCAAGCATGGCATTGATCAAGAACTTAGCCAATTCCGTACAGGAACACATAACAAGCCTTCAACAACTGAAGCAAGATCTTATCTTTCTAAACAGCTGGGATGCAAATATGTACCGCAAACTGTACTACCACTAAGCAAATAAATTGACACGAAGATGCTCCTTATACACAAGTTCTTTAGAAGTGGTAAAGAATTGCAAACTGGTTATGCACAAAACCATCTACGGGAACATGGAGAGTTTGTGAGGCAAGAACACATACACAAAGACAGCCAAAAGGCTTCCTGAAAGCACTGAAGTTAGGTAGTGGATATCACTGTTGCATATACTTCCCCCTCAATCTACTATATATCTACTACATACAATATTAAAGGTGAAGCCATGTCTTCACAAATAATTGAGTCACTTGACAAATTTTGAGTGCAGACACGTGTCTGTCCTTTTGCTAATTTTTCTTTATTTTCCTTGTGAAAATAAAATGAAAATCTATCATGGATGCATGATATAAGCCAATTTGTTGAAAAGTCAATCTAACTAATATATATAAAAACTCCACTTGATGATATATAAATACATACATATATGTGATTGTAAGCAAAAAGTTTAATCTATATAATATTATATCAAATTGATAAGATTATATGATATCAAATCGATTAGCATTACCTTATTATGTGGATAAGATCTATTACAAGAAAAGTCAGAATAGTGTTTCACGTGTCTTTTGAATTTGAATGAATAAAAACATAGCAATATAATTCACAATAACTAATAACCTATTTATACTCCAACTAATTTCCTCTTTCTTCTCCTTTTTCATCAATTTTTTATTTCTGATTTTGATGGTTAGTTATTATATAATATATTTATAAAGTATTATGTTGCATAATAATTATTCCATTACTTGTACATGGTATGGGCCCATCACTAGCTAGAGTGCTAAACACCTAACTAAAATTATTCAAGCCTTGATCTAAGAAATTATCATTGTTCTACACTTTTAACATATTCTACTAAAAGATTAGAGGTACAAAATCAGTAAACAAGATTATTAAACACATTACCTTTGAACAAGTATGCTTCTGCAAATCAACGAAAATCTCCCCACATGAATCTCTACATTCAATAGAATAAAATGCGATGCGCTTTGAGGACTTATGACATTTCTCATTGATTAATCTCTGAAGTGGAAACACGAATAGAAAGAAAACTGATTCAGATGATATAAAATCACTCCTGCTTCCAAAAATAAAGAGGAGTAGAGAATAAACATGAATAGAATAACATAATCAGGAAAATGCAAAAAATTAGGACAATAGCATCCAAACCTTAGCCTTAAGAGACCCGCAACTGACAACTACAACATCAAACTTCTCGAAGAAATCACAATCAAAACTTGATATGTCACCTGTAATGAGAGTATCAACCCAAGGTCCAAAACTCAGGAAGAAACAAGTCAAGAAAAAATCACACATATAGATCTTAACAACACTCTAAGACCAATGACAAGCATTCCTTATGGTCTAATGCAGGTACAAAATACTACAGAATCATTAAACACCAACCCTGGATAAGATAATTTACCAAGGTAAACACTCCTGACTCATGCACCATTATGTCATCATCACCAGTCAAAGATACGTGTAGAACTTCTAACAGAACACTAGATTATCTAATTCTTAATCAACCAACCTTTTTCGACAGAAACACGAACCATGGGGTTGAACTCCATGAGAGAATCACGGCAAATATCTGCAACCGATCGCCCAGCAGAAGCATTTTCTTCTGGGGGAATCAAGAAATTAGCATTAAGAGCATCCTCGTCCACTGGATTATCGTCCACCAGTGTAAGACTCCCTACTCCAGCTAGCACGATGTTCTTACAAAACTAGAACATCCAACAAAATTCCACCCGCATAAATCACATAATATGATAAACAGAAACCACAAAACACTCCGAATAAAAAACGTTCCTTTCTAGGGTTGAAAGATGTACCTCGGCGATGGTGCCTTTCATCCCGCCGACCAGTACATGAGACTTGCTCAGCCTACCACAAATACACATGAGAGTACACTCATTTTGACACTTAGACATGATAAATCTCTCTAAGTCGAACAAAAGAGATTATTTTTTCTCATGAAAATCAGTAGAGAGTTTTGTGCTTTCGATTCAAGTATAACAGAATAAAAAATTACAAGCTACCTTCTTTGAGCGTCTGCTCCCCAAACCCTAATTTGGCGATCGTACAAGGCTGTTTCTTGCTCCGTCAACTCCTCGCCCTCCATTTTCCCGACCTTCGGTTCGAAAGCTCTCAGTTACAAAGAGTAGAGTCAAAAGTGTAGGAAGGAAGTGAAGACTGGCTAAATAAACAATAGTTCTTCGCCAGAGGGTATTTTGGTAAGTTCATCTGCTGAAAATTTGGGTCTTGAAATCAAATAGAAAATTGGGCTAATTGAAGAGAAGAACACTCTCTCTTTATGAAACCCCATCGCCGGAAAACCACCATGGATACGCCGGAGCCACCTCCGTCCTCCTCTCCCGCCGCCATAGAAGAAGAGAAAATTTGCCATGTATCTCAGATCGGAGATGATATTCTAGAGTATATCTTTTCGAAGCTTCCGGCCAAATCGTTCGCATGTGCCGCCTGTGTCACCCGCTCATGGAACTCCGTTTGTCTCCGTTTATTATCCCGGCCCAAGCTTGCCTCCGCGCTTTCTCTCAGCTCATCTCTCAATGTAATGATTTCTCTTTTAAGTTTTGATGGAACCCCTAATTTTGATGTTGTTTTTGACTAAAGGAAATTGTGTCGTAGGATGCTGTAAATGAGATTGTGGATAAGGTTCTCTCCGAGCCCATTCGTCCCCATTTTGCCATCCTTTATGATAATCATGGTCTCAACTTGGAAGAAGCTCATGGCCTTGTATAATCCCTTTCTCAAGGGTTCAATTTTTTGTGATATTTTATATCTTGTATAATCTCTCTCAAAAATTTCTGCTCGATTGTAATTTGTTTTTGCAGCTCTGTAAAAAACTAGCTAGAATTCCTATAATTGTCTGCGATGCTGCCGGCTTAATTGGGAAAGATGTGCTTACTGGTGAAATGAAAGAGGTGATGCTTATGAATTTCAGTGTCTGATGAAATGTTTTCTTGATGCATCTTATATGCTTGAGTTTGTGACTGCTAACTGGTAGATCCATTATCCAAGTTCCCATATTAAAAAATATGGTGTATTACATTGTTAATGACTGAGTTCTTATTCTTTTATTCTTTTTATACGAGTTTACTGTGAACCCATCTGCTTATCTAATGGTTATATACTATCCAGGTGCTAAAAGATCCCGATACCAATGATATGTTGTCTGAACAACACAATGCTGGACTTATGTTGACAATTGGATATTTACCTGGGATGAAGGTCAAGCTGATCAATCTCATGGATGGTCATACAGTAAGGCGAATTTCCTTAACAAACTTATACATTTCTGCTGCTATTTGGTCTGGAAAGTGGA
Organism: Oxyria digyna; assembly: GCA_029168935.1. Lineage (NCBI taxonomy): Eukaryota > Viridiplantae > Streptophyta > Magnoliopsida > Caryophyllales > Polygonaceae > Oxyria > Oxyria digyna. Next base: position 28,065,177 of record JAPVLV010000013.1, read on the forward strand.
AACTTCGAAAGAATAAAATTGTGAGTGTTCTTTAATGTCCTACAAAACAGGGGCTTTTGATAGATAAGTTTGCATTGGATATCCGGGAGTTCTCTGCGTCCATTTCAGGGTGTACATCCCCACAAGCAGTCATTATTTTTGGAGTGAGTGATATGTGAAATCCCTGATGTTTCATGTGTTCATTCTGCTTCAAATTTTATCTGTACTTACTTATTCTTGGTGTTGATTGTATTTAGGATCCAAACTGTGATATGAAGTCTGTACTTTTCACTCTGGGTACGTGTTATTTTCCATCTAAATGGTGTTTCATCTTTGTTCTTTTGGTGGCTAAACTTGTGGGAACATATTGTGTATACTATAATTCTTGGATACTCCTCTATTATTTTGAGATAAAATATGTGAAGTAGGAGTGTGGGTAAGAAGATAGTGCCTCCATTGGAGCGTCATCACCAAGAAGCTAGCTAATGAGGATATTTGGGTAATTCATGCTGTTAGATCAAAGAAGGGTAAGGGATGTGATGTTGGATGGTTATTGGCCTTAATTTTTCTACCTTCTGCACTAGAATGGCCATTAGAAGCAAATTTAAGTGTAATATTGGAAAGTATATAGGATATGCGATACTTGTTAGGCTAGGATTGGGTTAATGGCCCTTAGCTTAGCTACAATAATTACATAGGAGAAGAATAGGAATGCTTGTAGTAGTGAATTTTGAATTCGGAAAGACCGGAAGGCAGTTTTACATAATAGATTTTTTTTTGGTAAAATGCTGCGTTCAAGTTTTTCACCAATCAGCTAAAAAGTTGTGTAGTTGAACCCTCTTTCCTTCGGTCAATTTTGAAAGCCATCTTTCAAATCTTTAGTTTCCTTGACTATGCTTTCTGTAAAAGAATATATGACCAGTGTATAAAGATGTGTTAGGCGACCCCGGGAGATTGGATCCCCAGGGCTCGCCTAGATTCGCCTAGGGTCACCCAGCCATGAACAGTGCACTTAGAAAGAATGACTCATTAATGAACTTAGGGAAGGGAAAAATCTTTTAATAATCAGCTTAGGGAATGAAAATCGTTCATTAATGAATTTAGGGAATGAAAAAGTCTTTATTAACGTAGGAAATAGGAAGAAAAATAATAAATTAAAATAAAAGTTAAAGAACTTTGATTAAGCGTGTGCTTAACCAGGCGCCTAGGGCAAAAAAAGGGCCGTCCAGCCCGCCTAGGGCTCGCCCAGCCTTGTGGGCCTCGCCTACCTAGGCGTTGCTCTGGCTGAGGCGCGCCCGCCTAGGCAGCGCTTTTTCATTCACTGTATATAACAACTAGTGTAGTGACCCGTGCCATGCACGGGAAATTCCATATTATTCGTATGAAAATTGTATATTCTTTTTTATCAAGTTCGTCAAAAAATAAAGATTAAACTTTTTTTTGTAAAGAATATTTATAAAAATATATTTTATTTCATGAAGGTTATGTACGTAGCTTGACTTAATTTTTATTATCGAAAATAATCCTAATTTTATCGTAAGAATATATATTAACCTTCAACATAATATTTATTCTCAATAAAATAGCTTGTATATTTGTTGTTGAAAGGAATGATAAATTTTTAAGATTTATTTGTTAATATAATTATCCGAATAAAAAATAATAATTGTGTAACAAATTAAGCCTAAAATCACTCTAAGAGCTCTAAAAGGCTCGGCTTTAATACATAAGATAGATGATTTACTTACTAAAAAATTCGGAGGAAAAGGCAGAGTTGTGTAAGTGTATTAATGCCAAGGGAGTTTTATGTAATTTTACAAAAGAGGTCAAATTATAAGGGCTGGAGGAACTCACTGAGTAATTGACGACATGAATGTGATCATGGTTTTAGAAATAGAGAGCGTAAGGGAGATGGAATAGAGTACGTTGAGAATTGTGATATAGAGACTTGCTTATACCTGGGAGTATGATTTATCTAGACGTATTTAATCATTTTGGTCCCTTGTTTGGTGTGTTGGGGATAAATTCTGTATTTCGTTTTAGCCTCCTTTGTGCTTGGTGCAGATCACGCTTTTACTCGAGAGACCATTATAGTTGGAAATGAAGGTGGCCGGTTTGTATCTAGATTGTCAAATACATACGCTTCTGCACTGGTATTTGCAAGGGACAAGCATAAGCCTGATGGTAAGTTCCCTATATCATTTTTGGAAGTGAAGGTGGCCGTTAGAAATTGTTACTGCAATCAGTTGCTTTAGTGGAGCGTTTGCTCATCTTTCTTCCTTCTTATTTGCAATAAAATTTGTAGGATGAGATCTTTTAACTTAATGGAGTAAGCAATGTGATTACTCATACTGCAAATCTTCATTCTAAATCCTATAGTTACTTGTTAGTCCATGAGAACACAATATTTTATTCTCATGCTTATCAATAAAGTATAGTGGAACTTCCGATGTGGGATGTTATATTCTAACACTATGTTGTGAACAGAACAAAGAATTAAAAAAAAAAGTATGAACCTCTACTTATATTGAATTCCCTTATTTGAGGATGTAAAACTCTTATAGTTGGTGGAATTTAATCAGTTGACATAATGAGCAGGGTTGGGGGAAATCACATTTCACTATGCGTTGTCATCTGGACTTGTGAATCTTGATCAAACATATAAAGCAGTTTCTGTTAAAACGAGAAACACTGAGCATTCAACTTGGCTTACTGCCAAAATCGAAGGAACCAATGTCATACTTGACGGCCATCAGATTTTAGATGGTCTTCCTCAGGTATGGGTTTAGCAAGTCAAAATTTACTATTTACATGAACTTGATGTTCCCATATCTAGTCTAAAGTTTGAAGAACAATTGACGGCTCTTCTTAATGATGTTTATTTGTGGTGATTATTCAGATGGGATCTGATTTATATATTGGCGTTAGAAAGAAAAGAAGGTGCTATATGATTGAGTCTGAGAAGGTGAAATCTGTGACGTTTACAGAATTTCACTCAATCATGAGGTAAGATAAACGTTTAAAAAAAGACATAATTCATTTACTCCTTTTCAGCTTGGTGCATGTAAATTTGGTAAGTTCTTTCTTTTTGTTGCTGACTCATTTATTGTGAAGTACACTCCTGCCAAAATGTTTGTCTATCGTAATAGGAGCAGTGGTAATTATGATTGCTTACAGGATATGGCTCTAGTAATGGTAAAATATCTAAGAGCATGTTAGAAAACCCATTGCATATTTTCTCAGATGAATTTCATGCTGATGTACATTTGATAAAGACAACAACATTAACACATGGAAGTAGTTTGTTTAAACATAGCAATAGCATGTCCCAAAATGATGCTAATAAATTTTGTCTAATCAATGATTTGAATTCTAATTACATGGTTTTATGTATCTGCAGTGGAGATGATGAATACCTATATGTCCATGGACTTGGTATCAAGACTGGAGATCTCTTTCGTGTCTTTGCTCCAAGTAAAGATGAAGCTTTGGCATCATTTGCCTCTGTATCTGGAAAGTTCCAGAAACTAGCTGAAGATCTGGAGTCTGATGGGGCCCACAGTGGGAAAAAGGAGGAGGTTCTTGGAGGCTTCATTTTCTCGTGCTGTGGACGCGATGATTCGTTCTTTGGGAATACCAACGTTGAAAGCTCTCCTGTACTGGATAACTTTCCTGGAGTTCCAATTGCTGGAATGTTTTGTAATGGAGAAATTGGCCGAGGAGGCCTGTTGGCCAACACAAGTGAAGATCAGTCTACCACCAACAGCTGTCTACATGTCTTTAGCACTGTTTACATGCTCTTGTCTTACAAACCATAACCATAATCTCAGCCTTAACCTTAATCTTTGTAGAGACCTAATGGGTTTTATCTTTCTATCTTTTTGTAAACTAGATACAAGAAAATTATGGAAGGGTTGAAGGGAATAAGTTTGTTTTGTATAGACATGGGAAGATTTATCTAAAGGAAGAAACTCATGAGTTTGTAGGAGAGCGTTGTTTATTGAATTGTTCATATGTACTCCTTTGTTTCATCCTGTTTCAAACATTAGTATGCTTCTTTGAGTGCAGTTAGTTGGTCTATCTTAGGGTCCGTTTGTTTGTAGTGTTCGGAAACGGAAAGGAAACGAAAAGGAAACGTAAATGAATCTAGACAATTATTAAGTGATGATACATTGACAACTTGATTTTGGATTCTAAAATTTGTATGTCAAAAGAAGAGAAAAGAGGGAGTAGAGGAGGGGGAGGTGAGTTGGCGAGGGGATTTTGAAACTCACCCCAAAGTGAGGTTAACAAATCACCCCAAAGTGAATGCAAGTTTTGCTGAGCTTATGGTCAAAGTTGAACAGATCCTTTTTGAGTGTGTTCCCGGTAAGTATGTTAATACTGATATGATGGTTGTTTGTTAGATATCTTTTTTAGTCGGCGATCATGCTTTTTGGTTGTGTTATTTAGGCGATTTTATTATTAAAGGAGCGGGACATGTTCTATGGCAAAAGTTAATTGAAGGAGATAAATAAATGACTTATGCGTTTGCGTTGAAAGAATATGCCCTTGCTAACCTTAATTTGTTTGGTGCAATGGTTCCAACTTCTACAGAAACAACGAAAGATCTTATGGATGACATGAAATTTTTAATTTTCCAGACATATTCCTAATGTTGATTTTATCTGTCTCCTATATAATCCGTTTTCAGGCTACCCAGGCACTTTCAAATAATATTTTTGGAATTGGGGAGGCATACGATATGTTGTTCTTAGCTAGAGATTTTGAAGTTTCGTGTAGGGCTTATTTGGAAAAGTACGGAAGAATGTTTTGAAGATTATGGTCTTATTGTTTTGTCTTACACAGTACTGTGTTTTGTGTTTTTGTTGTTCTTCACCACCGTTGTTTTTGAAATTTCGTTCAAGATTCCAACTGTCGTTATTTATATGTTATATTTGCAGAGCATATCTGAATGTATTTAGAATACCTTTTCTCCTTCCTTGTGGAAACATAATTAAATTAATCCTTTTCTCCTTCCTTGTTCACTGACCATGCTGCAAGAAACACAAAATCCAGGTAAAATGTAATTACAAAACAAAATCTTGATTAACTACAGTGTGGTGATTTGATCATGGAATAACACCTACTCAACCATTTTTTCACAAAAACTACTCAGGCACCAAGGATGAGGGTAGGACAAAGGTCTATGAAATGACAAGCTTAATGGGACCAAATAAAGAGACAGGTAACTCAGCTCACACAGTCAAGGCACATATTTGTTGCATATCTCTTGATCGTTGTACGCCCGACTAATTTGGAACCAACAAGACCAATAAAAGGAACAAAGATAGAACAACAACCATCGAGCTACGCCAAAAGACCCCGATACGGGCGTATGGGAAATACCAGACATTCTGCGGGCTACACCTTGATGTTGTAAACACTCAACCAGGTACAAAACAGAGACGACTTTGGAAAAAAAAGAAAAACGTGCTCAAATAACAGTGAAAATTATATACAAACAAAGGTGTTCATTAAAATGTTAAAACCATACAGGTAGGGATACATCTGTAACATGGCAGTCATAACCCCTCCAGTTTTGCAAAACAGATATTAAAGGCGCGAGATGGAAGGGTTGTAACCTTCTGCACGTTGGTACGAACAAGAGATATACAAGGTATTAATTATTGTACCACAAAAAAAAACACCACTTTAATTGGTGATAGAAATCAGAATAAATTTTGGGAAACAAGTATATGTTACAACCTTTTTTGTAACCCACGGGGTATGTATAACAACCTCCAGTTTTTCGTTTTATTGTATAACAAAAAAAATGGATTTTATGTACAAAGCAGCGTGGGAGACCACCAAAACCAAAAAAAAAACAGTCTTCAACAGGTGTGTTTCAGTTGGATTTTTTTTTAAAAAAAAACAAACAAACAGAGTATCACATAATGACCGGATGATGTGATGATACTGACAGGAGCTTCAATAACCTATGAAAAACTTGGAGAACCAACATATGTATGTCAATTATGTGGGGCGAAAATGTGGTTAGAAGAGAAATCAAGAAAAACAACAGAAGCGCAATTTACGACATCCATATGGTTCCAAGAAGGGAAAGTCATACCACCATTGATAAAAGAAACACCAGAACCGTTGAAAGGATTGCTTAGTGGAACCAACCCAACATCGAGTACATTCAGGGAGAAGATAAGAATATACAATAGCCTATTTTCATTTACATTCTTTGGGGCACGAATAGATGACAAAATTAACAAAAAGAGAGGACCATACACCTTCAGAATATCTGGTCAAAATTACCATCTAATCGGAACACTGATACCAGAGGAAGGCGCCCCACGTAGATACGCTCAACTGTATTTCAGTGAGGCTGGCATAGAACTGCAGAATAGAATGGGGTGTATGAATCTGACAAAATCGGACATCAACCAAGACATTGTGAACATCTTGATAAGTATGTCGGATGAAACCAGCGTTGTTGCAAAAATGTTTAGGATGGCAAGAGATTGGGGACACAGTACTGAAACTACTAATTTCACACTTCGACTAATAGGAGAAAGGAAAAAAGAAAAACAGCAATACAACCTACCAACAAAGGGAGAGATAGCAAGCCTAACTGTTGGGGATTTTGGAAAAGGAACAGAGCCGCGCGATGTCTTATTCCAAAGCAAAAAAGGGTGCCCTAGCCGGATATCAGAAATGCACCCATTATTGCACACTTTAATATCATTTTTTGTGTCGTTGGGTGTTTGGTAATAATAATTTTTTTTATTCTTTATTCAGAGAAACCGTTTTACCGTGCGAAATATCCTCCTTCAAAACAATATTGCCCTTGTGGACGTACTGGTACGTTTTGATGTTGCTCCATGTTATTTGTTTTGTTGTTTGTGACTATTCGGTTTCCACGTGGAAGATGCGGTGGGTTTATTGCTAGGTTAAAGTTAGAGTGTAAATTGTTGTGGTTGAACTTTTTAATTACGGTTATTAAAATCTTATGCACACAACTTTATTTTTAGGTTACACTGGTATGTTTGTTTATATATATTTCTCTGTGTAAAATGTTAGGAAAAATAGATTTAATATTAATTTTAGCAGACACTATTTTTCGGAGATAAATTTTAACATACCATATTATAATTGTTTACACAAATTAAAATATAAATGGTTTTTCTTGGTATGTTGTTTTGTTTGCTATTCATCGAACATGCTTGATTTTCAAAATATCTCATAGGTGTCACATTAGTTGCTCGTCATTGTTTAAGTTTCTGCAGAAGTTGGAATAAAACTAGATCTCTTACTATTAGTCGTACAATGTTAATAGTTTGTAAGTTTTGATTATGTTTGTTTTTTTATTATAAATTGGGTGTTTTCCATGCTTACACTATTGTTACTTCACATTTAGTCGTACATACCTATTTTCATTTTCTTAAAGCAAATTTTCATAAAACACCCAGACGTCTACGTCTAGTTGGTTACTTAAACCATTCTTATACCCGAAAGATTTTACAAAGGCCATGAACTAAGAAAGAAAGGTCAGTAATTTGAATCACTTTTGATGTGGCAGTATAGGACATTTTTAATTTGTTCCTCGTGTCTGTTAACATCATTTTCTGTTATATTTTGTTTTAAATAACATTAGCAAGGTATAGAATATGCTAGACAGAGTAGTGCCCAATTAAAATGGCGTAGTATTGATAAAATTTAAACATGAAATGATGAAGCATTGATTTATGATTTTGCATGTTGTTTGTTTTTATGTTTTTCTGTTTATTTTTATTTGTCTTGTTTTGTAATAATTTAGTTAATTTTAAATTAAGTTTTTTGCGTTGTTTATTAATGATGTTTTTTTACTTGAGGATGCAACTGCCAGGACAATATCTCCTTTTGAACGTATTTGAGACATTATTGTCTTGTACATGAATGTTTTCTCGTACCTCCTGCGCCGTGGATAAAGAAAACCCCCTTTGTTCTATGGGTTACAACGTGCATCACCTTAGTATATATGTGAAGTTGTTGAGCGTTTAGTTGGTTGTATAACGTCTCATGCAACTCATTCATTTCACTGCAATTATAAGATAGCTCTTGACGGAGCAACCTATTTTCTAATGCTTGAAGCAAAGTCGGGTTTGGTTTTGGTATACCTGGATAATCATCTAATGATCTCCGATTTTTAGATAGGATGTTTTCTATGCTCACCATGCAGTAGTTCCGTACTTGGGTTTCGTTTAGCTCAAGATGTTGATACTGGAACTCTTATCTTTTCATATATTGTATGTCCTCTGATAGCGCCTCCCAGTTTGTGTCCCACGGTTTCCGAGTACTGGCTACGTCACAGAAGATGAGGATTGTGACAAATAGCTCCATAAGCTGCGCTCCTGTTGCCCATAACCTTGCCTCCTTAATGGCATCTGTCCACACGTTGTCCTTTTTCAGCATCCCACGTGCATAACATGCTTCTCTAAATGTGTTGTTAACCTCCTCATTCACCATTTTTATATCTTCATATGATAGCAGCCCCTTTACTGCATTTAGTAGCATTCGAAGGTAGTAGAGCTCTCCAGCTGTTGGGTGTGTATACACCATTCTCCCTATTAGATTTAGGTGTCCTCGTGTGCTCCACACTTTGTCACTGGCATCCCACACGTATTTTCTAGGTATTTCTACATACGTGTATTGTCTTGCCTTCAGATCTACATTGTTTAGAGTGAACCACTCTGTGAACATTGTTTTTGTAATACCGTCCTTTCCAACCAGATTTCTTAGTTGATGTGAATCTGCTATTGTCACGGAGTTCTATTCAGGCAAATGGTAGGTGAGCCGGATAACCGGTGGCTGGCTGTAGTGAATGTCAACGCTGAAAATACGCCAAGAAACTTCACACGCGGACATATATCTGCATTCTAGATATTGTTTTATCTCATTAATGACATTTGAGTGTCTTGAAACTTCTCCATCTTGACCCTTGTGATTCTCTACAAAAACAACAGTTGCTCTATTCGGTCCCTTTGTAATATATTTGAATAAATACTTTATTGTTGTTGCATTGTTGCACCATTCCACAATTATGTGGGAACCATATTTAATCAGTAGGTTCCGATTATAAGGAACAACATGACGGTTGTCAAACTTGACCTTTTTTTTTAGGACACTACACCTGTTGTTTCTCCACCGGTAAATAGGGAACCCATCACCATCCAACATTGTCTCTGCGTAGTATGTCCTTGGAAAGAGTTTTGAGCATTCACCCCCATTCACGCAAGGCGGGTCTGGATGTGTCGGGCCGCATGGTCCGTGCAACATATGTTCCACTACAATTCTATGGCATTTTGGGTATGGTTTCTCGCAAAGAAGCTCAACACATATGAAATCATCTATGTGGTTCCCTGTTTTTGCTTTGCTTGTTTCTTTCAGCCATAAGAGAATATGTGCATGTGGTAGTTCTCGTTTCTGAAACTCAATTGTGTATATGGTTGTGGACGCGGAGTATTAGTTCGTTGTTTTTTTAAATGTAAACACACTCAAGAGTTTTATGTCTCTGTTTTTTTTGTATTACCCGCATTAGTGTGTCCGAAGATTTATTTTTTACGTAAATCATCCATGAGTTGGCTCAGTTTCCGTTTGAATATACGCGTCATCACATTGGGCATGTCATTGGGATGAAAGCCTTCCAGGTCTTGTAGTTTCTCCTTTGCTTCCGGCCATTTAGGGTTGGCTGTAAATGTGGTAAATAGTGATGGATTTCCAAAAGTCCTACTTAAGGCCATTGAATCTTGGTAATTTTTTAATATGTATCTTGGTCCACATGCTTTTGTAACGTGAAGGGAGAACAATTCTTTGTCCAACTGCTTTTGCGTCTGTATCTCCCTTTGTAACAACATCACATAGGTTGTTGTATAGTTCTGATCTCAGTTGTCTTTGATTAATGTTAATCCACCGCAAGCGAGACTCTTCTATGGAAGTGTACTCGTCCACAATGTACTGGTGGTACAAACGTCCGCCTCTTATCAATGTGTCTGCTTCACAGTACCGATGTTGCATTCTGTATGAGTTAAACTTTCATAGTTACCACTCCCCTGTTTGTTTGTCTTGGTCCAGAATTTGCATTATACGGGATGTTTATATGGAACTCATCCTCACCATGTGAAAACAGTAATGGGTATTGTAGTGACATATATGGTAGCAACAAAGACATGATCCAACAAACTAAGAACATGCTTAGTGGAAAGTTTGACATGAAAGATTGGGATTAGCGGATGTGATTTTAGGACTAAAAGTCATTAGACATTCCGAAGGAATCATCCTAACTCAAGATCATTACACCGAGAAGGTACTTCAACGGTTCAAGAAGTACTCAAGCAATAATGCTAAGAGTCTCGTAGACCCTCATCTCGACCTACAGAAAAACTTGGGTAATGACATATCTCAAGTAGAGTATGCACGAGTGATTGGAAGTCTCATGTACTTAACAATTTGTACAAGACCAGATTTAGCACATGCGGTGAACGTATTAAGTCGTTGCACTAGAAATCCGGAACATAGTCACTGGAAAGGCATAACTAGAGTATTGAACTATTTGCCATATACTCAAAATTATGGGTTGCACTATGGAAGATATCCGACAGTGATGGAAGGCTATAGTGATGGTAACTGGATATCAGACTCCAAAAACTCAAAATCCACAAGCGGGTATGTTTTTACTCTAGGTGGTGCGGTTGTATCCTGGAAATCCTCTAAAAAAACGCTACTGACAAGATCCCAAATGGAATATGAATTCATTGCTTTGGACAAATCAGCAACAGAAGCAGAATGGATTCGAAACTTTCTAAAGGATATACCAATGTGGGAAAAACCACTGTCGGCTATAGGCATCCACTGTGATAATCAAGCGGCAATATCTCGGGCATTGGGTTCAATGTATAACGGTAAGTCTCGTCATATTAGAAGACGACGCAAAACCATAAGACAAATGCTCTCAAACGGAGTAATCACAATTGATTATATCCGATCGGTTGACAACCTAGCGGATCCGTTTACTAAAGGTTTGTCTCGAGTGCAATTTGTGAAATCATCAAGAGGAATGAGATTAAAGTCTGACAAAAGTCGACGCTTGATGGTAACCCTACTTACTTGATTAGAGATCCCAAGATGTACAAAGGGACAACAAAATCAAATTGAATCTAAGGAGCACTTGGAGATTTACATCTTCTCCCAGTTCCTGGGATAATTAAAGTGCGTTGGTAAAGTATAGGTTATACGTTGGCTTTTAAGATTCCATAAGCTTTGAAACTCAAAGTGGAGTATAACAGTATACTAGTTATGGTAAAATCACCTTATGAGTGTGAAACGGGGCCGCTTTTAGGAGAATAGGTAGATGTTGAATTCTCTAAGCTCACTCATGAATAACCAGGGATGTTCAAGGCCAAAATTAACACAATCAGATAACCTAGTTCTGTAAGAAGATGAAACTGTGTGATAGTTGTTGTCTAGTTTACAACAAATTCTGGTTGGTTCAAGACATCATGTTCACTACCTGGTCGAGTAAATCCAATGGCTATTCACTATGGGTGGTTCAAGGTTGAAAAAACGCTGCGAGCCCAAATAGAATGATTCTTCGACCGTACTCTCAAAAGTCTTTTTGTCGAATCTTTTTTCACGTGTTATAGAGTCATTTCTATTCATGTGGGGGGTTGTTGGAACCGAATTTTCCGGGCACCGTTGGTGTCGGATTATGGAAGCGTTGGCTTCGTCTCCACAAGCACTATTTCGTAGTATGCTCATACGTCTAATACGGGTTCCGTTTGAATGAGAAATGAGGATTTACATATAATGTAACTAAGTTGAATTTGGAGGATTAATGTGTATCCCACATTGATTAGGATAAAATGAGATCACTAGTATATAAACTAGGATTGGATTGGAATGGATGTGATTGGGGGAAGAGGAGGCTATCCCGGTGGGCTTGGGCCTTCAAAGACCACACGTGCGCGGTTCGGTTCAGATCGGTTCGGCTCAGCTCGTGGCTCGTGGATCTTGGGCTCTTGGGTCTCTTGGAATTGAGCCGTAGGCCCATGGAGGAGGTTTAAAGTCAGTTGTCATTCAAGGCTGCAGATCTCCTCTTGATTGGGAATTAAATCCATGTGGAGGATCTGAGCACTAATAACACGCGGGATTGACTTGGACCAGATCAGTCCATTTAATCCACGCGGATCAACCCATTCAATTCATGGATTCTCTCCTCCAGCCTATAAAAAGAGGCTCTGCAACACTCACTTTCACACACTAAACTCACTCGATCTGAGCATCTTTCCTTCACTCTCCCCCACGTTTTTACAGTCTCTATCACCTCTTTCTCTTCGTTTCCTCGAGTCTGATAGTACACACAATAACAGAGTTTGTTGGCTTCTTGTTTTGAGTTGTGCAAACCAGAAATGATTGCAGTTGTATCCTGGGATTCGAAACGCCGATACCGTCACACTACAGGGTGTTTTAAGAATTAAGGAAAGAAATTGTTATCTCGACTCTGCTCCGGTTCGATCGGTCCAGTTTTTGTATCTGTTTGACCAGTTTCTCCTCTCCTTAATTATGTTCTATTACTTGTATTTTATACAATTTATATGTTGTAGAAAACAGTCTCCTACACACCTATGTACAGACACTCTTGTACCCAAACCATGATCTGAGTCATGCCTTTATTGAGAGGTCGCAACCTGAGACTAACTTCTTTCACATGCCATTTGATGAGATGACAATCACGTTGTGGGATATCCATAAGATTTTGAGGATCCCTATAGATGGCAAAAGGATGGAGTTTCACATGGTTGGTGATATGGGAAAAAGGTAACCACCACATATTGCAGTAGCTAAGGAACTTTTTGGGTTCGAGGAACAAGATGATGGTGAAGTCAAACGTTCAACATCTAAAAACCAAGTGTTTGAGAAAGAATTATATTGGGAATTACATAATGTCCCATGAAGAGATTGTTAATGCTTACCTTGTGTACTTGTGGGGAACAAAACTGTTTCCTGACAAGTCTCAGCACATACTTCCTCTGTCCCATAATGTTTGTCCTGTTTGATTTCGGCACACTTGTCGATGCACGTTTTGTATCGTCAATATATCAAATTATATGTTATTAAAAATTATAATTTTTTAATATTCTTAAAGTACTAATTGAAACGAATCAAACAAGACCACTCATCACTATGTTTTATCTTATATATTGAAAGATATTTAAAAGATTCTCTCGATTTGTGAATAGTGTCAAAATTTGAAACAGGACAAACATTATGGGACGGAGGGAGTAGTAAGGATGGCACACCATCATTGGGTGGAGGACTTGGAAGAAGTCCCAGAGGTGTCTTAGGGTGCAGCGAGTTTGACCCACATGTACAGATAACTAGTCACTGCATCACGTTGAGGATGCGCAACGACCTCGTATGGTATGTAGTACTTTGTAATTTGGGCTTATTATATCTTGTTTTTGTACTAACTTTAATTGTATTTTTATCGTGCAGGCTTGGATATATCTGTATTTTCCTTTCATGCGCACTACACAGCCTAACCTCAACTGGAATAACCCAATGTTATATGCAACATTATGGGACCTCTAGGCAAAACCTGATCAGCTAAGCCTCAACTACAAACGGGAGATGAATAGAATGCTTGATACACATGTATGTTTTTGTTTTGTTTTTGAACCTATTGATATCATTTTGTTTCATTGCATTGCATTTTGTTTACATGACAATACATTCATAGTTATAGGTTAAGTGGAAACCATACGGGTGAACTTAATTTTAGTGACCCAACACTTTAGCCCGCTTTGTATCATAGTATATTGCATGTTTTAGTTGTGACAGAGCCGCACATGGATCTTCGGGTAACAAGACAGTATCATCGTGTGCTAGGTGTGTGAGTCCCCCCTATAAAGGAGGTCCATGACGGACCAAGAAGTTCCCAAGGTCTGTCAAGGACTTATGAACTCGATCGCTCCGTTACGGACCGAGTTAATTACCAAGTTGAGAGCGGGTGAGTGACTCCAGCCTGAGCGTGCTCCCGCTCCAAGGGGTTTGTCACAGACTATAAGAGGAGGTCTGTGATGGACCGATTCTAGGGATCTGTGATGGGCCATACACATGGGCTACGAATTGTGTGGTTGACCGTGCAAAAAAACTCAGTGAATCATTCCTGAGGCAACGTAGGGTCCGTGACTTATGGAATTGGTTTGTCACGGACATCCTCTTATGGTTTGTGACGAACCCCTAGGAGCGGGCATGCGCCCGGGCTCGAGACGCCCACTCGCCCTCAACTTGGTTATGTATTCGGTCAACGAGGCGAGTTCATAAGTCTGTGACAGAGCTTGTAAAATATGTGGTCTGTGAAATAAGATATGTTTGAATAGAAACTACTTCTGTTTTTGTTGTTTTTATTTGGTTTCATGTCTGTGTTTGCCTACCTGATTTAGCGCCTTGTTTGCATGTTTCATGAAGTATTTGTACATATGCTTTGCTCTTAATTAAATTAATAAAACCTTTGTATACGAACTTGGTGATCTTCTACTATCTCTTGTACATACTCTTTTGATGATGCCAATAGGGGGAAGTGTGGGAAAATGTGAGATAAACTTATATAGAGAAAATGTAGACGTACGAGTACAAGAGCTGAGGGGAACATTGAAAATATATTAAAGGTAATTTTCTATGTTTAATATGAGGGAGAGCATTGTCTAGCTTTATTACTTAGAATTTGCATGACGTTTTTTCAATATTCTTACCTCTCTATCTAGTGCTCAAATTTTCATATACAAGTTTGTTATCACCAAAAACAGAGAAATTGTTGAAATAGTGTCTATGGATTCTGTTTCATACAAGTGCTCTATGAGTTTTGGTGATAACAAACTTCATTGCACTTAATGTCCTTGAATAATGTCTTAGTGTTTCCACATGAATAAATGTTTAAAGGAACATCTAGGACAAAAGAGTGAAGGAAACAAAAACTAAAGAGAATAACAACTCATATCAAGCGGACCAACGCTCCCAAAATAGCAATATGAAACAACGCGCCTAGGGTTGTGAAACAACTTTCTATTCCCACAGAGCAACACAACGCAGATTGGAAAGATTTCCTTGGAGAAGAATATCATTCCCACCTTCCGCTCTAAGGAAGATTCGCTGGAAGGTTATTGGTGTTTTAGTTTATTGCTTGTAAGGGCTGTTCTAGACCACTCATTCATACTGCACAAGTGGTTTGACTCTTTGTAAGCAAATTAGAGGTGTGTCCAAAGCAGACGCGCCCTTCATTACGTACATTGATCCAATGTGAGTGGAAGAAGTCGCCATCATCTTTACCCACGCTGGTTACATATACACTTCAAATTGTGCTTTATATAATTATTTATAGGGGCCACACTTATAAAATTGGGGGTGTAAAATTATAAGGTTTCTATATACACCTTATTTAAATTATCAAACCGTCCCGTCTTTCGTGTTACGCAAAAAATATATTACTCGCGTAATGCGAGATTAGTAAAAAATAGCATAATTTTAAAATGTTATTGTGCTTCACGCGAGAGATGTACATCTCTCGTAAGAGCCTTTTATAATTCTCGCGTTACGTGAGGTGTCTCTGCCTCGCGTAACGCGAGAGACCGGACGGTATTTGAAAAAAGAGGCGGGCTATATTTAGCAAGAGCCAAAAATTACGAATTACTAGGACCAACCTCGGCTAAAAATTTATCTTCACAAATTGATTATATTTGTCTATAAATATATATTAAAACAAAGATATTTGAAGTATTCTTCTTCACTCTAGCCCCACAAAAATAATATGTCATTTTCTTCTTAAAGCGCTTTTTTTATTCTTTTAACTATAATTTTAAATCATAAAATCTTAATTTATTTTTTAAAATATAAATTAATTAAACCAACTTATATTTGGAGTTGGAGCCATCATATATAAACCCATTTTAGCGTTAATTTGTAAGGATTGTCCCTCTTTCTTTTAATACCAAATTCTTCTTAAGCCTCTCTTTAATTTTTGAAATAAATTTAAATTCAAATATAATAATTATAAAATCTCCTTGAATACTTTCAACTTCTGTTTGTAAACACGAACAAAAACCTCGGGCATGAGCTTTGAGGCTAAGTCCCCTGACAACCAGTAAAGCATCCGAGATTGTCAACTCAAAACGTTTTTGAACAGCTTTGTCAGGGTAATCCTTATAGTCACGGATGAATTTATCACGAGTCTCCTTTGGGAAAAAGCACGGAGCCTTTCTCGCATGAGGCTCGCGTACTTGAACAGAAATTTCGGAACCAAGAGGGGGACGAACTAAAAACCAACACGTTTTCCACCCCTCAATCTTCGAGCGCAATCGGAAGGCACTAGAAGTCTTGGCTTGAGCAGTATAAAATCCATCCTCGCGGGAGTTCTTCTTATACGAATTAATAAGAGCGTAGTGAGGCGTATTGGGAGCTATCCCAATATCCTGACATCGCATGATGTAAACGATTAGCGAACTCCAAAAGTTTGGATGCATCTGTGAAGGGCTGAAGCCTAAGTCCGCCATCACTTCAGTCTGAAAGGACGTCCACAGGAGACGGAAGCCAACTTCTAAAGATTGCCTGCTCAAAGCAAAGAAGGGCCCATATTGGTCGAGGGAAGTGCCCTCGTAGTCGGGGAGGGCAAAGATGGTCCCTTCAGGAAAAGGGTATCGCGTAGCGAGACGGCGAAGATCGTCAAAGTTAAGACTGCTGCGATGGGCCGTGTTAGGAATTAAGGTGCGAGTATGTTTTATTCTCTTTGTAAGGATACTTATCCGACCAGGATCCGCGAGAAAGGGTTTCTCTATTACTATATGGGGTAAGGACCCCTTATGAGAGAAGAAGCTGGCAAATTGACCATAATTGGTCTCGGCTCGCTCTTGAATAACGCGAGACGGGAGTCTTGTTTTAGACTTTTTGGACGTCTTCGCTTTGCTCCATTTGGATTTCCTAGTGACGCGAGATCGTCTACGAGAGCTGGGCTCGCGACCATCAGAGCCCCCCTCGGATCCAGACGTAGTGCGCCCCGAATACTCAGCCCGAGTTGAGCGTTCATAGAAATCATCGCTACCTGAAAGCATAGGCAAAGAAAGTTTCAGTTTTTCAGGGATGGAAAGAGGAAAAAGAGAACATCGAAGGTGGGAACAACGCGAGTCTAAGGAAACTGACGCGAGGCAGTAGGAAGTGAACAAACAAGAAATCCCTGGAAAAACTGAAACTCGAAAGATCAAAGAAGAATTTAAAACGACATCAAGATGGACCAGGCCCAAGAACACGGAGAACCTTGCGGAGGTACAAAAATGGCGGAATTGACCGAAACACGTTTTTTCCTAAACAACATATTGAGAAACGAGAGTTGGAAGGAGAATCCGACACGAGAAACACCCAATGGACAAACAATCACTGACGGAAGCCTATCAAATCGAAGAGCCCGGGCAAAAATTCTGACAACAGTTATGAACAAGAAGAAATCGAGCGACGAATCTGTGGAGAACCCTAAAATCAAGCCAAAACGAAGTAGAAAAGGGAAGGAAGAACGAAAGACTAACCTGCCATTGAAAATCGTGTGGAAGCGGATGAGGAGACGACAGTAGAGAAGGAGAAAGCACCGGCGAAGAGGATGAACTTGCAGTTTGAAGAGAGCGATGAAGAATTGTGGCAGGATGAAAAAGGAAGACGAAGGTGGGTATTTATAAGGAAAAACCGGAGAAAAGAAGGTGCAATGAGAAGACGACACGTGAACAACATGCGCCCAGCGCGGGAATTCGTAAAAGTTTTTGAATTCAAAACGTCGCCCCGAGAAGTTTAATCGAAATACACGCGACCATCACACGCGATGTAATCATACCAAGTCAGGGGGCCACTCTCATATCGAGAACACGAATTCAAGAAGACAAACCCAAGCCTTAAGCTATTCAGCATAAAAGCTTGGGGGGCTGGATGTTGGAGCCGGTTCTCGATGGGCTCGCGAAGCCCAAGAGGAATCAGGTTAGGCCCATTGAACGCGAGCCGGATCGGTCCATGAGGTCAGCCCAGAAGAACGAAAGCGGCCCATAAGCAGACGAAGCCCAGAAGAAGGATTCGACGAGATTAAGTATCAAGGGGGCAAATTGGTAATTGACTCGCGTGGGCCCCTGACAAGAGTATAAGAACGCAACTCAATGGATAGAGAAAGAGAGATCATTACTGAAAGAAAAACGCTCCGTCTTCCTCTCCCGAGTAAGGAAAACACAGGAACGAGACAAAGCCTCAATCTTCAAAAACGACCTTCTCCTTGAGGCGTTAAGACGAACAACACTTAGTTTGTAACTCCCAGTGTTGCTATTGAGTCTTTAACGTTGTAATGGGTGATTTCTAAGGCCGTTAGGTTTGTTGGTAGCATAGAACTTGAAGCGTTTTAATTAACATTTTGAGTTCTCCTTTTCATTACCTTGCTTCTTTCTACCCTCTCTTACTCTTGCATCACTTTATCGTCTTTGGTAGCTTGTTTGCTTCCTATCTGATTTGAACGTCAGAGAGCCAAATCTGGAGACCCCCTCTTGGTTTGGTTGTACAGGTATTGAAGGTGTCAGGAATAAGATTGGTCTTTAAGAAGAAGACGACGTAGGGTATTACGTATAAGTTGTTTGTCCAGACTCGCGGAAGAGGTCTTCAGGGTTCTTTCGAAGAGCCGCCGTCCTGTGTCTCGCGAAGTGTTGTGTCGCGAGACTTCAACTTTTGGGCTCCAACAATGATATTCAAAAATATTTCAAATTGCTTCATACATTTAGAATAAAATTTTCAGAAAATGACTACAAGTACACAATAAGAAAATATTACACTACTCTTCCGATGCAACTCGATAGGAAACTGAAAGTGTAAATAAAAATTCAACAAACCAGTACATTAACACAATCATGTCGGAATTATAGGTAGCTTTGAAAATGAAAACGTTTTAATTGCATATAAATTATAATCTAACAACTAGCACTGGAACTATGATTAAGCAAGTTAAGGCTACCTCATTGAGGTGGAATTACTGATCTTGTTGCTCGTTTGGTTGAATGTGGGAATTGTAATTCATGATAATTGAATTAAAGTGATTTGTAATATATGGTATTTTGAGAATATATGTGGTTAAAATTTGCAGTAGGTAGATCAAAATAAGAGAATTTAAGATTGTATGTGTAAAAATGAGGGAAAATGAATTACCTAGGAATGTTAGGTATGATCAATTTCCACATAGTGGAAGAATTGAAAGTCTTAGGAAAATCCCATGATTTTAACAGAATTATTTTTCAACCAAACACAGATATTCATTTTTATTTCCTTCATATACAATCTAATATAATATAAACTTGACCTCTTGAATTAGCATTAATGAGTTTAGTAATGAACTTTGTTTTAATTTTAATTTTAAAAATTGAAAAAAAAACACATGACTTGCCTTTTCCTTTCTTCTTTATTGGTTGATTTCGAAAATTCAAGCATCCCGGTTCCCATCTTCAATCATCATTATTGTCTTTTTGAGTTCAATGACGTAACTCCCCCCCCCCCCCTCATGTCATTGAGGCGTCGGATTTACCCTATAAAGAGACTCCCTAATCCTATGTCTAAGTTTCATTTTTTGTCGTTTCTCCGTCGAAGACCAAATCCTCGAGTGGCTCATCATAACCTACAACCTAGATTTATCTTCTTTGAAGTCCTCCCAATCAGATCTTGATCTAGCTCTTGACATTTTCCGATTAACCGCCATCAGCGTCGCCATGGTCAAGATCATTGTCAACATCACAATTCAATTATTGGAGTTGCGAAAAACATAAATCCAAAATAATTTGAATAAATCATAATTAGAACATGTTTTTATAAAATAAAATTAATAAATCACAATTAGTATTTTTTTTTCTAATTAACTTATTCATAAGAAAGGGTGCGTATAAATTTTTAAAAAATGGATAAGAATAAAAGATATTAAAAGTTATAATGGCTATATATTTATATGGATGAGTAAGAATAATTATTTTTATTTTGTTTATACATTTATGTCATTAGAAAAGGTACATAAAAATTCATTGATAAATAAAATATTTTTTTTTAAATTTTGTTGGTTTTCCGGTTTATTCATCTTTCTTTGTTATATAATTTCAAAGTCACACATGGATTATGCATCACTTTGTAATAAGAACACTTAAAAATCAGGAGTGCAACAAAATACTCTCACACAGGGGTCGTGCGACAAGTCGACAACATCATACCCTTCTCGGAGTGATGCGTTCCTCGCCTCGAAAAGGTCAAGAATGACTTGCTAGAGCGATCTAGATCTCGTAGGGAGTCGGCCTTCTCAAGAACTGGTCGAGTTTGGGAACTCGGAGGGCGGCGGAAGACTTGACAGTAACTGGGGAACTGAATGATAGTGATGTTGTTACTTGTGGAGACAAGCATCAATGATGGAGCGGATGAATTGTAGGGATGAAGTGGATGTAAAGTGTAGGTTTACGTAGGGTTTGGTAGATAAATCCATCGGGGAAGAGGATTAGAAGTAAGAAAAAAGGATAAAGAAGTTAGACTTTGTTTGGTGACGCCTAGGGGATTAACAAGGAGATGCACTCGACTTTATCAATTAATCCAAAAGCTAAACGTGATATTAATGAAGAAGGCAAGCCATATATATAGGCGAGCCTTTACAAAAGAGTATCTTGCAAAATAAGTAAAGAAAGTAATAAGGAAGATAATAAAAAGGGAAACTAGGGCCGGTCTCTCAAGCATGAGAGTAGACACGCCCTAAACCTAATAACATATACTAAAATAGGAAATAATAATAAATATAACTAATAAGATAAGCAGCTTTACAACTCGTAGGAACTGGTGCCAAAGGAACTGTCTTCAGGATCTGAAGTCGGGAATTGGCACTGAGAACGGGAGTTGGAACTGGAGGTGTCAATACTAGAGAGTGTGTGCATTATGGAACTGGAGGTTAGGAACCTCAAGGTATGCTCTGCTGGTAAGGAACTGACGATGGCCACATTGATGGGAACTGACGTGTACTTATCAGAGAGGGAACTGGATATCATGGTCTTATATAGAGGATACCATTTCATGTTGAACCAAGGAGGTCTCCATGGGGGCGGACTAGCAGGACTCAGAATAGACCCTTTGTTGGCTAGGCAAGATCTCATCATTCTCCTTCCCTTGGATTCGAAGCGTCCTCGCTTCGAGCGTGTGAGTGCAAGGGGAACTATCCGATCAACAACAAATGTGGTGCAACTATCATGATGCTGAGTCAAAGACAAGAATATGGACTCACAAGGTGTTGGTATCATTAACGTGTTGGGTAGAGTTGAGGGAACTAGCGTCCATGCTGGTGAAATCATTGTTGGAGGAATTATGGGAAGAGTGGGTTCCTCTGTGGGTTCCGGAGCTTGTTCTAGAATTGAAGCAATCACCACTGGAGAGAGAGTAGATGTTGTTGGAGAAGGAATAACCACTATGGGGGGAACTGGAGTTGGTGTCGGTGCTGGTTCTACAATCTCAACAATAGAGGGTTTCACCACTGGGGAAAGAGTAGATGTTGTTGGAGAAGGAACAAGCACTTTGGAGGGAACTGAAGTTTGTGTCGCCACCGGATTCGAAGGTAACACGTTGAGTGGGGTAACACATTCATGGATCTCCAATAGGGTTTGGTTCCTCAACCACTCAGCATGATCTTCCTTCCATTTCCCAAGTCGTCTCACCCACATTGGTGTCATTTCATACACGAGTACGAACGAGCTGCATGAGCCTCTGGATCAATCCTTGGGGCAAAGTAGCGTGTCATTTCATACACGAGTTTTCCCCAAGTTTTAACGGGAAGGCGACCACGGTACCATCGATCCTTGATGCGTTCCTGGCCTCGAAAAGGTCAAGAATGACTTGCTGGAGCGATCTAGATCTCGTAGGGAGTCGGCCTTCTCAAGAACTGGCCGAGTTTGAGAACTCGGAGGGCGGCGGAAGACTGGACAGTAACTGGGGAACTGAATGATAATGATGTTGTTACTTGTGGAGACAAGCAACAACGATGGAGCCGATGAATTGTAGGGATGAAGTGGATGTAAAGTGTAGGTTTACGTAGGGTTTGGTAGATAAATCCATCGGGGAAGAGGATTAAAAGTAAGAAGAAAGGATAAAGAAGTTAGACTTTGTTTGGTGACGCCTAGGGGATTAACAAGGATATGCACTCGACTTTATCAATTAATCCAAAAGCTAAACGTGATATTAATGAAGAAGGCAAGCCATATATATAGGCGAGCCTTTACAAAAGAGTATCTTGCAAATTAAGTAAAGAAAGTAATAAGGAAGATAATAAAAGGAAAACTAGGGCCGACCTCTCAAGCATGAGAGTAGACACACCCTAAACCTAATAACATATACTAAAATAGGAAATAATAATAAATATAACTAATAAGATAAGCAGCTTTACAACTCGTAGGAACTGGTGCCAAAGGAACTGTCTTCAGGATCTGAAGTCGGGAATTGGCACTGAGAACGGGAGTTGGAACTGGAGGTGTCAATACTAGAGAGTGTGTGCATTATGGAACTGGAGGTTAGGAACCACAAGGTATGCTCTGCTGGTAAGGAACTGACGATGGCCACATTGATGGGAATTGACCTGTACTTATCAGAGAGGGAACTGGATATCATGGTCTTATAGAGAGGATACCATTTCATGTTGAACCAATGAGGTCTCCATGGGGCGGACTAGCAGGACTCAGAATAGACCCTTTGTTGGCTAGGCAAGATCCCATCACAGAGCCTACGAAATCAAATTCTAGAGGAACAACGTAAGCAATGAATCCAGAAATAAAGATGAGAGTATATATAGGTAAAGAGCGACGAACGAAACTAACCTTATTGAAGAAGAAATCATTTTATTGGATCAACTCCTTACAAATTATATATTATAACCCCACAAATTTAAGAAACAAAAAAAAGACCAAACCATGATACATAGTAATACTCGATGTATTTGACGACCTATTCTAATTCAAGATACAAGTTGCCTCAAATTTAATAATGACATAATTTATTAGATTAAAAATTAAGAAATTTCAACCAGAAGCCGTGCATCGCACAGGTTCCGTAGAGCTAGTTCGTGTCATTTTATACTCAAACTCAAACTAAACAAGCACTTAGGGTGTACTCTTTGAATTTAATTTCTCTTTTTGTGCTCAAGCTTTGATAATTTTACTGTTTGAATTAACCACATTAACATGTACTTACGACCATATCAACCAAACTTATCATCCAGTTCAACAACAACAAAAATCTAAAACAAGCTGCTGCTGCTGCATATTAAGATCAATGTCTCAGGAAACAAAATAACTTCCCTCCGGATGGAAACTATAAGTTGGGATAATTTCGTACTTTTAGCTTACAAAATGAAGGGAAATACAGCAGAACTTAAATTAGCAATAGAGTACTCCCTTCGTCCCGATATATAATTCCTGTTTCATTTTTGACACTATTTACCTTTTAATATATTTTGTCGTATAACTTTTAATATATAAGAACAAACATAGTTATATGGGGTCTTGTTTGATTCGTCTTGATGAGTACTTTAACATATCAAAATTTTAGAATTTTTTATTAACATATAGTTAGAGATGTTAACGATACAAAACGTGTCTCGACAAAGGTGAAAAGTGAAAAAGTAATTATATTATGGAACCGAGGGAGGAGTCGAAAACTTAACATCACACAACTCCCAAAACAACATACAGTAGTAATTTCCAACTAAATCTCCACCGTTCATCACACAACACAAGTAACATTCGCCAATATGCATTTATCGCAAAAGATTAGGGGCAAGAACGAAGATCCCTGAAATACTCGCTAGGGTTTCCTTCAAACCCACTTCTGCAAATCCTATCGCCGCCAGGTCTCCCGGGAGGTTTCATCATCTTTCCCTTCCCTCCTCCACCGCGAAAGAATTTGATGAAAAAGTATCCAATCGCCATCGCAGCCACCAGCTTGACTTTACCATTCTTCTCCGCAAGCTTCTGCGTAATGAATCTCCTTGCTTCGTCACAGCTTCTCTTCGCTAGAGTCTTCAGAGAATCGAAGCTGTCTGGAAGTGGGTAGTTGGGGAAATAGAGAGATTGAATTGAGTTTGCGAGTTTTATGGTGGAGTTGAGTAGGTTAGAGAAGAGCTTGGTGAGTGTGGAGATGGCGGAATTGGCCGCCTTTCTCGCTGTTGTTGCCAGGGTGGTTTCGTCTGGTTTCATGTCGAGTAAAGTTTTTGATGCCCCCAAACCCAAAGTGGGTGGCTTTATACGGTGCGGAGTTTTTCTCAGTTTTATAATAATTTGACAACTACAACTTCAATAAGTTCTTCGTGCAAAACTTAAGCGTCTGTTCGATGGCTATTACTTTTTCGTGGATAATGAAACTTTAAGCAATGTATGATACTAAGCTTAAAAGAAAAGAATAGTATATGAAACCTTACAAATAATTGTTACATCTTTATTGACTAATTATTTTTTAATAAGAATAGTATTTAAAAATTAAAAAATAAATAATGTAATAAATTATGTTAAAATTAGTCTGACAGCTACAAAAACTTCAACTTTAATACTAGTAACCCCGCGCGTAGAGATAGAAAAGCTTCAGCTTTAATATATATTAGATCCGGAAACCCGCGCTTCGCGCAGGAAAATCACAGTTTTTCGTTTGCGGTTAGTCATTAAACATGTCATAAATTTAAAATGAGTGAACGGTGATATAATTCAATTCTACAAACTCGTAAAATGCAAATACAACTATTGCAACCGAAATCTGCAACATAAAGTATTTATATGATGTTCATGTTTTACTGAGGCCAATGTTGTTTGGCGTGTTACATGTGGCGTGTTACATGTTTTACTGAGGCCATGCATATGAATCAATCTTAGGTGTTGTCAATATATAGATTAAAAATATCTAATTAATCCAGATTAATTTTTAATCGGGGAAAGATGAGGCGTCAGAATGAAACGAAGGAATTGATGAACTTGATAGAGATGAGAATGAATTTGGAGATTGTGATAGAGGAAGGAGACGAAGATGGTGTGTTCTTAGTTGATGATGGAATTAACATTTAAGAAAATAGATAATTAAGATAAAAATTTAAAATAGATTTTTTTTGGTAAAAAAAAAAGATTTAAAATATTAGAGTAGCATTTATTAGGCACATGTTGCTTTTTTTTCTTCAAACACATCAACTTTTATATATAGATAGATACAAATTTGGTTTATCAGGCAACTACCAACTAAGAAACGAAGGTTATTTATATAGTGTAAGATTCTATTAGTGGGTTAGTGATAAACATGCTCTATGTAAGTTAGTATAGTCTACAAATTATTTTTCATAGGGAAAGTGTCCGGTGAGAATAACTTTTAAAATACGAACGTGAGAATGATGCACATTAGTAGTAAATTGGTGCACATTTAGTACTAATTTGGTGCACATTCATTGACAAACTTAAAAACATCCAAAATTTGAAGAACATTCATTTTTTAAAGAACATTTAAGAAATTGAAGAACATTTAGACAAAAAGTGTATATATGCATCACTTTTTCAAAAGATGAGCATCAAAATTTTTGATGCACATTTAAGTATATTTTAATGCACATTTAAGTATATTTTGATGCACATTAGTCATTCTCACGTTCTCATTTTAAAAACTATTCTCACCGGAACCGCACCCTTTTTCATATATGTCATTGCTAGAAACCAGCTTATATCCTTTTTTTTGTCACGAAAAAATTGCTGACTAATAATAGGCCCTTACTATTTAACGCTCACCCTTTTTGCTATTTACCGCCCAGGCGCCGTGCGTCACGCATGGATTATAACCCTGCGTGACGCATGGTTTAAATCCACACGTCACGCACCGAATAAAACCATGCGTGACGCATGGACACAAACCATGCGTCACGCATGGATTTGTTTACCTATAAAAGCCCAAAAATGAAACCCTACCACATTATCATCTTCTTCAACATTTTTCCACGGCGGCTGCACTCTCAAACGCACCAATTTACCCAAAAACCATCATTCTCATCATCTTCTTTGCATATAAGGTATGTAAACATTAAGATTTCATTGTTATGGTATGGTATTGATGTATATATATGAGGTTTTCATGTTGTTTTGATGATATTTACTTTAAAATCCAATGTGTATGTTAACTAGTTGATTAGAAATGATTAAACTTGTAATATATGAATGGATTGTGTACTTTGTTGATAATTTATTGACCAATTTGATATTTTCATGTGTATATAGTTTATTAGGGTTTTGATATTGAATTAGGGTTTTGTGAATTAGGATTATGAAATTAGGTTGTTGAAATTTGGTATGATTTTAATGAAATTATTGAAAAACTGTTAGAATTTTGGAAAAACTGTTGAGATTAGGGTTTGAAACATGGAAAAACTGTTGACGAACAATTTCTGGAATGTGCAATTCCACACGTCACGCATGGATTCAATCCATGCGTGACGTGTGGAATTGCACATTCCAGAAATTGTGTTCTGCAGTTTCAGATTGGATTTGATGATATACTGATTGAGTTTTTGATGATATGATGATTAAATTCAGTAAACTGATTAATTTTGTGGAATTGCACATTTTATGATGCAGATATGGATGGTGGTCGTCGACCTGGACGCGATACTCGTCAAAGAAACAGAGAACTGAAGAAAAAAGATCCCATAGTTCCAAACCAAGGAAGAAGAAGAATAGACAAGAATCGCCTCCTCGTCGTTTAGAGTTTTCTGGTGAGATGCAACAACAGCAGCAACAACAACTACAACAGCGGATACAAGAGCAACAACAACAGCATCAACAACAACAGCAACATCAGCAGCTAGCTTTGTCTGCTGCAAGTTTCGATCCCCAGGGTTCCCCTCATTACTTTCCTGGCACCCCCATTCTGATCCCACATCAAACAATGTTTCCACAACAAACACAGTTTCCAGGCTATCCGGGCTATCCACAACAAGAGCAATCATTTGTGGAGATGATGAGACAAGCTACTGGTTCTCATAACTTTCAGAACCCTCAGACGGGTGATGACCAGTACGCACTGGTTGCTTGTAGCAGTGCAGGGCCATCAGCTGGGGGTGCAAATGCTGATTCTGATTCTGATTATGAGCAGGAGCATGAGCATGATGAACATGGTGAGGAAGAGGATCAGACATATGAGAATGTTCATGAAGAACATGAAGAAGCGGAAGAGCAAGAGGAGCGAGAGGAACAACCCAGAAGACGACGACGACGACGACAACCTCCGGTCAAAAACATATACGTCCCTCAGTTAGAGGGGGGTACTCCTGGAGGTCCACAAATTCCGGAGCTGCTCATAAGCTTTGAAGCTCATACAGCCTTTTTTGTGCAAAAAGGAAAGGTATGTAATTAGAATTTGGTTTATAGATTCAATACTTATCATAACTAATTTGGTTTATAGAATTTGTGATATTAAATTTGTTAATGTATGAATTGATTTGATTAAATTGATGGATTATTTGTTGAACTATTTGTAGTTTTGTTGAAAATTTGGTTAAGGTGTGCTGTACAGAATGCAGAAACCAGTTTCTGCATTATGTGTAATGAAAATCCACGCGTGACACATGGTTCATGTCTATGCGTCACGCATGGTTCATGTCCATGCGTCACGCATGGTTCATGTCCATGCGTCACGCATGGTTCATGTCCATGCGTCACGCATGGTTCATGTCCATGCGTCACGCATGGTTCTATTTCATACGTGACGTGTGGAGAAGAACCATGCGTGACGCTTGGAATTGCATTACACAGAATGTCAAGTTTCTGCAGTTTGTGGAAAAAATTTATGCGTTATTGAAATTATTTGTGTTACGTAATCAATTTACAGGATAGAGGCGTACTCCCTTACCAGACTAGACAATCACAGCTGAAAGATTGGGAACTTAATTCTGACTTGCCATGGGGTAATCACGCAGTTGCAACGGAGCTGACTCATCTCAGGGTATTGATGTACGATGTGATTGATTATCCGCTCATCTGCGCCTTTATAGAAAGGTGGCATCCTGAAACAAACAGCTTCCACATGCCATTTGGTGAGATGACAGTGACGTTGCTCGACATCAAGAAGCTGATGTTGCTTCCTATTCAGGGGAAACCTATGGTGACCGACCCCACCGCTTCAGTCGGGAGAACTACCAACAAGAACTATTTTGGTGAAAAGGGACGACAAAATTTTCATCTTCAAAATGAACAACTCGATAGTTATTGGATTAGAGCGAAAGAGTTTAAGGCGCACATTGAGGGCCTAAATGATCCCGTAGTTCATGGAATGGGATATATATTCCACTTGTTGGCTTCCACAATCTTCACTGACAAGTCACAACATAAGCTCCCGGTGAGATTTGGTGCATTTCTAGGGAGTGTTGAAGAGGCAAGAAGTATGTCTTGGGGATCTGCAGCGCTAGCATATTTCTATTGCCAAATGGGCATCGCTACACGCCAAAATTGTGGTTTGATCTCATTTTGTTTCACTCTCCTTCAAGTAAGTTTTTAATTATTTAGGAACTACATTTTTTAGCAATCATAACTTATTTCTATGGTTTTAATGCTAACTATATTTTTTAAATGGTAGGGCTGGATATACACATACTTCCCATCCTTAGCAGCTGGTGTTCGGCTTAATCCTGGTTGGTCAGTTGATCATCCTTATGCGTTTCGGTTTCTACTAGAGGAAGCGTTGCCGAACTACGACCCTGAAGCACGAAACTACAGAGCTGAACTAGATGCAATGAGGGTGGATCAGGTATTTGTGTTGCATTTTGTTTACATTTTAAAGCCTCAGTTTTTTTTTGCAATTCCATGCGTCACGCATGGCTTGATTCTATGCGTGGCGCATGGAATTGCAAAAAAAAACTGCGTACTTTTTTTTACCTCTGTTTTGGTACCTTAAGGTGTAAAATTACTGTTTGAGTAATGCAAGACGTTGATATCGTTTTTAGGTTAATTGGAACCCGTATGGTGAAATCGACTTCAATGATCCTGCCTATGCTCCTGCTCTTTTTTTCGGGGTGCTGAGTTGCATGGACATAACCGAGCCCCACCATCCCGATAGGTCACCTAGGCAGTTTGGTAGGGTGCAGATGATTCCCAGGCCTCCAATTTCACCCCTTAGAGCCCATAGGCTCATCAGCCCTAGGTCATATGTGGTGAATTATGATAGAATGGCGTGGAGTTGGGAGGGGATGGATATCCACAGGGCGACCCTTGAGCAGATGGGACCACCTGCGGAGACAGGTTTTGAAGAAGCTCCGGAGTATCTTCTGTGGTACATCCCCCGCACTCATCGATTTCTGATACCCGGCAGACACGCTAGCTTGGAAGCACAGCAGGTATTACATTTATCTCATGTAACTTGAGATCTTGATTTTTCTTTAAGTTTGATTTAAGGTAAACATTATGCAAATAGCTGATTTCAATATTTAATTTTATTTGTAGGTTTTTGACAGGGTCTACGATCACTTGTCACCATATGCAACCTTGCCTGATCCCTATGATGTTTCTGCAATGCATGGAGCCATAACCGAGGTCCTTCAAGATATTGAGCCGTAGACAACTATGTATCAACAACATCGGTGGTGATCTTGTTGGATTGGGTTCGATTGTTTTTTATGAACTGTTTGTTTTCAGATTTTCAGGATTGTCCGTTTTTCGTAAGGATTGTTTGTTATGACGTTGTTGAACTTTTCATTTCTGGTTAGCGTTGTTGAATTTTTGGATTATTTGTTTAGGGTGCACAAGACATAAATCTGCATTCTGTTGGTCAAATGCAAAACCATGCGTCACGCACGGATGCGTTCCATGCGTCACGCACGCTTAGCTTCCATGCGTGACGCATGGAAGTGTAAACCTAGTTTCAAATCGCCTATAAATTCACTCCCTCAGCATACCATTTCCACTCATTAATCTCTCCTTTTCACTCCATCAGCCTGTAAGTTGATTTTTGAAGTT
Organism: Oxyria digyna; assembly: GCA_029168935.1. NCBI lineage: Eukaryota > Viridiplantae > Streptophyta > Magnoliopsida > Caryophyllales > Polygonaceae > Oxyria > Oxyria digyna. The sequence continues at coordinate 28,095,215 of JAPVLV010000013.1, forward strand.
CTTCATTGAAGCTCCATATTCCACATCTTATTCCTTACTTTCTCACTTGTTTTCTTACATTGTATTATAGATTGGAAACCAACATGGCATCATCCTCATCATCATCTTCAATACCACGAGAAGGCAGCACCATTCAGTGTCCAAATAAGAGGTGTAGGAAGTCTATCACGGTTTTCAGCGCTAATGACAAGATGAGACCAGGCCAGTATGGCCGGAGGTTTATTACATGCGAATGTAATAATCCTATCAGGTGGGTGTTTCTTGATCCTGAATATGACCCTCATCATCTCCGTGTCATGACGAAATTGTTGGAGGAAAACCGGACTATGGCAGCGAAACTGGAAATCTTTAACGAAGAGAAAGAATGAGTATTTTTTATGTTGTAGGAAGTCTATCACGGTTTTGTCTTTGTTAAGTATGTTTTAATTTACGTTTCAAGAATGAGTCTTTTTTATGCTGTAATGAATCTGTTTTATTTTGTAATGTATCGGTTTTTTGTTGTAACGTATCTGTTTTATGTTGTAATATATCTGTTTTATGTTGTAATTCCGATGTCTCCTTTTGATAAGACTACTCATATGTCTCCTTTTGACAAGACAACTCATATGTCTCCTTTTGACAAGAAAACTCATATGTCTCTTTTTGACAAGACAACTCATATGTCTCCTTTTGACAAGACAATTCAGAAGTGTTGCTTTTGACAAGTAAAGCTGAAATGGAATTTCTGCATTCTGTAGGAAAAATGCAATTTCATGCGTCACGTGTGGAACAAATCCGTGCGTCAAAGCACCTGTTTCACGTGAAATGTAACCCAGAAATACCACATAAAGACTGAAATGTGCATCAAAAGATACAACCTTACAACATTAGAAGGTCATTCGAAACACGAAATAAAATACACATTACAACATTGTGAGGACTGACAATAACTCTTGAACTAGTAATCGTTTTCATAATCGTCTGGAATTGTGATGCTTTGTTTGGACGATTGATGTCCTCCTCTTTTCGGGGGTGTGTAAGCCCCACATCTTTGCCACACTTCGTCATACAAGTCCGTAGCAGATTCTTCACAATTACGCTCCCAAAGATTATAAACAGGTGGTAGTGGACATCCATCCTTCAGGCGAATCTGAGATAGATTTTATGGAATTGCATAATTAAATTTACATGTAATGCACTAGGTAAATAGCAATTGAAAAAAACATACCAGGATGAAATGTTCATGGTGTGTAAGTAGTAATAGGCAAACAACTTGCATCTTGGCTCCAGGTTGACCATACCAAGTCGGAAGTCTAAGAGGTAGGAATGTCTGTTTAATTTGCTCGCCTAGACACACAAAGACACAATTACATGCTGAAGCCACCAAACATGCCATTTCTGGTACGGTAAGCCACTTATCCCTTGGAGCTGGGTAGTAATCGCTTTCCCATGTAAGTTGATGTATAGCGGACTCCAATGTTGGATTTACTTCTCCATCAATCCACGTGCCTTTAAGTAAATGCCAAATCTCTTTAGCCTTTCTTATCATCTCTTCTCGTATGAACTTCCAATGCTCTTGGGTCCCACCTGTTACATGACTCTCAAAACCAGATTGAGTGACGAAATATTTTGGATAAAGTGTACATTAGAGTGAAGATAATATCGGTCACCTATTTCCATAGAAATAGATCTAAACCCGCAGTTTCTATCGGCTCTGATGTCAAACCAACCCTCCACATATGGTCGCATGCACATTGGTATCTTTCTAATGTACTTAGAAGGCGCATACATTTTTTGTGGAGCGGGAGGTGCACCAAAGGGTTTAGGAACCCTTTGCTTCTTGGGAAGTGTTTCTTCCAAAGCTCTAGACCTCATCTCTTGGTCGGTGTATTCCCATGCTGACTTCTTTCTTTGTGTAGATCTAGGCACTTTGTTAGGAGCTCCTTAGGGACGACCACCGGTGTGTTTCAAAATAGGCGGCTCTTTGAGAGGTGTATCCACTTTAGCTATCTTTCTGACAGATTCAATACACTTCTCTTGATCATGTGGTGACAAGGTGTTCCATGTTTCTTCATAAAATTCATCAAATAAACGTCTTGCCACGTTTTTCTTAGTTTCAAGATGACACTGTGTAAACTGCACATCCATGCGTGACGCATGGAACACATCCGTGCGTGACGCAGGGAACAAATCAGTGCATCACGCACGGATGTAATCCACGCGTGATGTATAAATGTGCAGTTTACAGAAACTGTTTAAATTCACAGAAAACTGAATATAGTTGTGTAAGTGCAATTATAGATAAATTACCTGTTTGTCGTGTTGCTTCCAAGAGTAAACACGTCATCTGTCCATGCCGACACACATCTTTCTTTGAAAGGACCAAGCCAACTGTCTCTAACATATTGCAGTACGGGAATATGCGCGTTCCAATCTCTCTCTATAGTATCCAACTTTTTTTCATATCCTTCTACGGTGGTTTCCTCGAACAAGTTGTAGTAGTCGTTGGATAAGTTTTTTCCCTTTAGTTTCGATCTCATTTCGAGGGAAGCTTTGGCCTCTATGTTTTTCCTTATATGTCGTCTACATAGAAGAAACTTTGCATTTGGAAAAAGAAGATCCGTTGCACTCATTAAAGCTTGTTCACGGTCGGTGACAATGCAAGTCGGCGTTGCTCCAATTCTTCTATACATCTCTTGAAGTTGTTGCATTGCCCATAAATAATGCTCTTTAGTCTCGCCCTCAAGAAATGCCCCACAAACTACAAAGTTCCTCCATGTAGACGTGATTCCAACAATCTCGAAAAATGGCATTTTGTACCTGTAAAGAAATAATTTGAAATAATATTATTGCAATGTTATGGAAAATCATATGTAATGGTCAATAATCACACAAAACTTACTTGATTGTGGCATATGTGGAGTCCATTATAAGTACATAGGGAAATGATTTCAAGAGCTTCATTGATCCAGGGGACGCAAAGAACATATCACCAATCATAGATGCATCATCTTTGCTTGTCCTATACTCCATGAAATAGTCGCTCTGTTTGCATTTGTAGAAAAACTCTTGGATAACAGTTCTTCCTTCCCTGTTTTCGATCCTCGTCTTGGCCATCAAATTGTAAACTTGTTTTTTTTTGTAAGGTTCTTGGGAGACTTGTTGAGCATAGTGTAAATCTCATTTGGTTTACAATGAGCCCTAGTCATTTCAACTACTGTACACACTTCATCAGGCGTCAATCTGCTTGCAAACGCATTCCCAAACAAGCTACTACCAATAGGATGGTTGTGGGTACCTAACATTACAGTAAGTTTCCAAGCCCCTCTATGCTCCTCTCGAAGCTTTAATTCGAACCAACATCTACATTTTTTCGTCTTTATGTTTTTCCTCACTCCCTTAGCTTTTGAGTAATTCACTCGTCCTCTATCACAGATAAGCTGAAGTTTTCCAGATTTTGTTTCGGTAGGTGCTCTACTCCTTCCATTCACTATGCAAAAGTTGTTGGCTTGTGCAATGTTAACGGCCCAACTCACTCCCTCTTGTCTAGAGGCGAATACCAAGTCATTTGCAAACAACTCTGAGTAATCAACAGAGACATATTGTTCTTCTTGAACTTCAATATCAAATTGTGGTGCAGTACGCAAAGGACGAAACACATTTAAGCTACTTGTGTCTGAAAGTGGCCTCATCAAATGCGAAGGCCATTGCGACAAACCGTAACCGGTTCCAAAAGATCCAGTGTTGATATCACCAAACTGTGATTGCGGTTGCTCCCATGTTGTAAAATCAATGCCCAAATCAAACGAAGGTATGTAGTCGAGGTATGACGGAGGTGGGCAGTCATTAAGAGTAATCTTGTCTAATCCAGTAAAAACAGAAAAGTTCATCTATGCACAAACACACAGATAACAAACCAGTTAAGCTTCTGTATGGAACATCCACACGTCACGTGTGGATCCATTCCATGCGTGACGCACGGCCTTGAACCATGCGTGACGTGTGGAATTGCCATAAGTCATACATTTCAAACCCCTTAACCAACAATGCATACATTATAATACATTTCAAACATCACAATCACTAAAGTCAATAAAATCCATAAAACCTAACCAAGTCAAACCCCTAAAACAAGTCAAAACCTTAAAAAGTAATATTATAATATATTTCAAATATCATAAATCAACATAAATTCACAAATCAACATGTTTAGTCATACAACTAATACCTTGAACATGTAAAATCCATTAAACCTAACTAATACAAACCCCTAAAACAAGTCAAAACCTTAAAAAGTAATATTATAATACATTTCAAATATCATGAATCAACATAAATTCACAAATCAACATGTTTAGTCATACAACTAATACCTTGAACATGTAAAATCCATTAAACCTAACTAATACAAACCCTAAAACAAGTCAACACCTTAAAAAATATTATTATGAACAAGAAATGTTACCTTATTAAGGTTGTAACTTGAAAATGGAGCTTCTCCACCTCTTTCATTGGTGCATTCCTCTTCATTCTCCATATAGAAAGAAAGGAAGATAGTTAAAAATGGTGTTTTGCTCTCAAAAATGTTCAACAATGGTGTTAAAAGGGTTTTGACATTTGAAATATGGAAAGAAAGGTAGATAATAGGGATTAATGTAGGTGTTATGGAAATAGTAAAAATATTAATGGAGTTATTACAGTAGGTGAGACTGACGTACCTGCTGGCATGAGTTCTGAAAATAAAATCCGTGCGTCACGCATGGATATAATCCACACGTGACGCACGGTTCTCTTCCATGCGTGACGCACAAAATGACACATGATCCCTTTGATTCTTAGTAACACTGATGTGTGCATGATTTCCAATCAAAATAAAATTACATATTGTCAAAGGTTGGACATTTAAGCCACGTAAGAAGTCCAAACAAAGGATATGCTACTTTACAAGTTAATAGGTGTTATTGGGAGTTACCCACATGGTTAAATATACCTAATAGGCATTCAAAACAAGTTTCATTACATTCGGACATCGTTTGAGTGTCGTTTCGCCAAAAACCGCCTTAAGTCCATTTAAGGCGTTTTTAGTGGTTTTAGCGTTTACATGCCTCATTTCGTGTGAGAGAGACCTTGTTTCTACTGAATATCCCTAATAAGAGTAAGTTGTATAGTATTTTCAACAATAATCACCGTCAATGTTGTAGAATATACATATTGCGACAAGTTAGAGAGTTACGACTAGTATGTTTTTTACAAAGGAGGCGGTACTTTAAAAGTTAGAAGTTGTGATTGGGAGTTACCCACATGGTTAAATATCCATAATAGCCACTGAAAACAAGTTTCATTACATTCGGACATCGTTCGTGTGTCGTTTCGCCAAAAACCGCCTTAAGTCCATTTAAGCCGTTTTTAGTGGTTTTACCGTTTTGGCATAGTTTCGAATCCCGTTTTGTATGTGTGAGACATTATTGGGACTTTATATGCCTTATAACACATTTTTGTATAAATTTTTCAAACATACGTGAACATCAATGTTGCGACCATATATATTCCAACAAGTTAAGCTTGTGGTGAGTAGTTTGATGTTTTACAAAGAGTGTGTTACTCTAAAAGCAAAAGGTTTTGATGTAAAGTTACGGACATGGTTAAATATATCTAATAGGCATTGTAAACAAGTGTCATTCCATTCCGATGATGTTTCGACAACGTTATGGCGAATTGTGGTTTTAAAGCCTTTAAAAACAACACGGAACATGAATTATTTTGTGTGACATAAGTACAAATACATTGAATACATTGACATGGACCACATAAGCAACAAAAAAATACATTGAAATCCATGCGTCACGTATGGTGTAAAACCATACGTGGTGTGTGGATGCATTCCACACGTGACGCATGGTTTTATGTTGCAAAATCTAATTGTTAAATTTAGAATGCTTATATTGTTGTTATGTTGACAAATGTTCAACCTTATTATATTTCAAATTGTATCTGGTGCGCCATACAAATTGCGACCTCGTTCGGTTTTCAAACTATGTTTCACTTACAAAGGTATAAATTTGAATTTCAAGTTACACACAAGATCAAATAGACATTATAAGGATTGAAACAAAGTTTCATTCCATTTCGATAAAGTTTCGATGACGTTTTTGTCGAATTGGGCTTTATCGCCTTAAAAAAGACACTAAAAATGTGTTTCTTTGCACACTTAACTAGAAATACATTGAATAACCCTAGATTCATATATGCAAATCCATGCATAACGTACGGATACAATCTGTGCGTCACGCATGGATACAATCCATGCGTTTTCTGGAATGTGCAATCCGTGCGTCACGCACGGATTAAATCCATGCGTGACGCACGGATGACCTGGGCGGCAAATAACAAAAAGGTGGGCGTTAAATAGAAATAATAGTGAGAGATCTATTTCCAAAACAGGTTGCCAGATTTTCTTGGATAAAATTATGAAATAGAATATTGTCAAGATGAGCACACATTTCATTTTTCACTTGAACAAACTTGTCATACAGAGCAAGAACGTGGAATATCACATGTCATTCTCAATCAATAGTCAAAAAGAAAAATAAATTGAAAAAGGAAAGTAAGAGAAGATGTAAACGTGCTCTTGTTCCATCACACCGAGCTCTAATAAGACCTTTTTCTTGATAATGAAGGTTGAACCAATGAATACATTTGAAGAGACAACCGCTATGAGTCCATTGATGATCTAGGGAGTTACTGATATGCACACTGCACCCTCTGACCACCTTGTGGTTCATCTTCTTCGTCATAAGCCTCCTGCTGTACGTGCTTGAGCCTGCTTCCTCCTCAATTTTAACATCATTCAGTGTTGTCTCTTCACACCTTTTAAGCTCCATATCAGTGAGCTCCGAAGTCGATCTCTGAGGCAGCACAGTCTCCACTACCTTAACCTGATCCGGGCTAAAAGAGTCCGGAAACTACAGTGAAGTGGACATACAGCTTACCCTTCATGAATGGCCTTTGATACACCGGCATTCCCTCATCTTCAATCACCTTAAACTTATTTGTAAAGCGGAAGGCATAAAATCAGTCTTAAGACGGGAAACTAAAGTTTTTCAAGTTAATGAGATTTTGAAGTACTAACTAACCAGGCTTGATGAATTCTCCTGGGTTTGACTTTATAAGAAGCTGACGACCATCCAAGTGGGTCAGAGCAAATTTGAATCCACAAAGGGACTCGGTAAGAGATAATGTGTGCTCGTAAAAAAGGTCCTCGCCTTTTCTAGTGAATTTTGAATGATCTTTCTATTGCAGTACACATACTATATCTCATGTGATTGTGTCAGGCTGCAGTAATCAAAACAATAATGATTTAAGCAAAGGAAGAAAGATTGTTAAGTGAAAATTTGAAGTTGTTAGGCAAATTAACTCACTGCTTCATCAACCTCTCCAGGGAAAGTAATCTTAGGGCCATGTTGCATTCCTTTTTCCACAACCACTTCAAGCACCTTGTTTTCATGCACAACTTTCTCACCCTTACAATTTGTTCAACGATCGTCATTAATAGTCTCACTGGTACCCTTACATTCATTGAAAGGGTGTTGCATTTGTTGCATCATAGGCGGCTGAGATGTCTAATCAATACTTTCATATCGCTACCTTGACATCCAACACAAGTCATTGAAGCACCGGATTTTGATCCCTTTCTACCTTGATCATCAATGTTTCCGGGGAGATCCCAATGGCGTGAAAAAATGCCTTCACTTTGAAACCAAACTTTTCAGTAGCATGACAAACTGGGGCCTATAAAAGTTTTAACTATTTCAGGCTTGTGATGTTGGCTTTCCATGAAACACTGGTGGACAAATCCAGGGATCCTGTGGTGGTTGCTACATTTGGTCTGGCAGTTCATAATGGGAAACATGGTAGAAGCAATTGGGATTGCAAAGAGGATTTCTCTACCATATAATAACAGTTTTAATGAGTTGTTTGAAAGTTAGCATATCCGTCCAGAGGTTTTAAAAAAAGAGGCCAGAGATTTTGTAACATATGTTGAAAGCTCCCTGTCTAGGATAATTGACAAGCATATTACCCTCGGGCTCCATACTCTGATCTTGTAAGTTTGTGTATGTTTACTCATTTTTCTTGTTTTTTTATTATTCATCACAACAACAACAACAACAACATCAATCCCCATTTATCCCGAAAAATGGGGTATGGGATGATCGGGATTGGTATTTCCTTACCCCAACAGGTTGGGAGGAACTAATCGATATGACCTAACAATACATGGGAAAACCCCAAGAGCTAAAATCCGAAAGCAGAAAGGTCAAAAACAGATAAAAAGATTATACGGCTCCAAGCCCGAGTAAAATGATACACCACTCCAAGAATCTCAGATCAAGCTTCTGTAACTCGAATCTTTTCCCTCCACAAAGCTCTGTCCTGAGCCACATCCACTGAAAGCTCCAGAGCGGCGAGGTCCTTCCGGATGACCTTCATCCAACTCTTCTTTGGTCGCCCTCTACCCCGGCGGTAGTCTCCCAACGCCGCCGCCAGAACTTCACAAATGCGAACTGGTGCACCAAGTGGCCTCCTCTGAACGTGGCCAAACCATCAAAGTCTAGATTCTCGCAACTTATCTTTAATACTACACACTCCGACTTTTCCTCGGATAACTTCATTCCGAACTCTATCCAATCTAGTATGACCACACATCCAGCGTAGCATCCGCATCTCAACTACCATAATCTGTTGCTCCTGAGCCACAGTAACTGGCCAACATTCGCCCCCATAGATCATCGCTGGTCTAACTACCACCCTATAGAATTTACCTTTCAGCCTAAGGGGGACTTTCTTGTCACAAAAAACTCCAGAAGTCTGTCTCCAATGATGCCAACCTATCTGAATCCTGGACTTGATGTCCTCATCCACTCCTCCATCTCTCTGCAAGATAGAGCCTAAGTACTTAAAGGAGTCTCTCACGCACACAGAAGACTCTCCAAGCAACAGCCCCACATCTCTGTCTGACGAAACTCCAAAATCAAATTCCACATACTCGGTCTTGGCTCGACTCAGTCTGAGGCCCTTTGGTTCTAAAGCTGCTCTCCACTCTTCCAATCTGTTACTGACACCCTCCTTGGACTCGTCAACCAACACAATATCATCTGCGAACAACATGCACCATGGGACCTCCCCTTGCAAGTCACATGTAAGCACGTCCATTAGAACCGTGAAAAGAAAAGGACTTAGAGTTGATCCTTGGTGCAGCCCAATCCGCACCCCAAAGTAATTTGTGTCTCCGCTCGGTGTGCAGACGCTTGACTTCGCATCCTCGTACATATCCCTCAGAATTCTAATGTACGTCCCTGACACACCCTTTGCTTCCAAACACTCCCAAAGCAGCTCCCTAGGTACACTGTCATAAGCCCTTTCTAGATCAATGAAAACCATGTGTAGACTCTTCTTCCTCTCTCTGTAAGTCTCAATGAGGCGCCTCATCACATGAATAGCTTCCACGGAAGACCTTCCCGGCATGAACCCAAATTGGTTACTAGAAACTTGGACCAAGCTTCTTAACCTCAAATTAATAAGTTTCTCCCAGATCTTCATAGAATGACTAAGGAGTTTGATTCCCCTGTAATTACCACAGTCCTGCACATTTCCCTTATTCTTATAAACTGGGACCAACTTACTACATCTCCACTCATCAGGCATTTTAGCTGTTTTGAGAATGACGTTAAATAAAATAGTAAGCCAGTCCAAACCTCTAACCCCCAAGCATTTCCAAGCTTCTGTAGGAATCTCATCTGAGCCAACATCTCGTCTGTTCTTCATCCCTCAGATAACATACTTCACCTCCTCTCTCGAAATATGCCTACTGAAAGTGCAAACTGTTCGATTTCCGAGACTCGGAGCACCCCCCTCCGACTCAAAACCTTCATTAAGTAGGCCCGAGAAATATTCCCGCCAACGATCCTTAATCTTCGCATCATCAACCAAAATCTGTCCGTCTACAGCTCTAATACACCTTACTCTGTCGAACTCCTTACGGGCGCCTTCCCTAACCTTTGCAAAACGGTACAACAAACGCTCTCCCCCTTCTCATCCAAAGCTTTGTAGATGTGCTCGAAAGCTAGCTCCTTCGCCTAGGCCACTGCTCTCTTGGCTACCCTCCTAGCCTCCCTGTAAACAGATAGACAACTCACTCTGTCTTCCTCGCTAGTACAAAGACGCACACTCCTGTAGGCCAATTGTTTAGCTTTGACCTTAGCCTGAACATCAGCATTCCACCACTCCTCTCCTTTGCGTCGACTTCCACTTCTACCGCTCCACTGACCCAACACTTCCCGTGCTACACGCCGAATGCAATCTGACATGGTAACCCAGATGGAATTGGCATTGCTCCCCAGACACCAAGCTCCATGCTTCTCTGCCTCTTCATAAACCCTCTCTCTGAAACGGACCCCGACCGACTCTGACAAACGCCCCCACTTAATTCTGGGCTGAGCTCTCGTCTTCTTGACAGTTAAATTACCGAGCAATACTAAATCAAGGATGAGCAAGTTGTGCTGAGTCGTCAAGCCATCGAACGGACTAACCTTACAATCCCAACACCTACTCTTGTCTCTTCTCCTAACAAGGAAGAAGTCAATCTGTGTAGCACTAGTGTCATTTCGAAACGTGACAAGATGACTGTCCCGTTTGCGAAACCATGAGTTTGTAATCACACAATCAAAAGCCACTACAAACTCTAACAGCTCGACTCCGTTGGCATTTCTATCCCCGTAACCAAAGCCTCCATGAACATCTTCATAAACTGTCATGTCCTTGCCAATATGACCATTGAAATCACCTCCAATCACAAAACTCTCTGAATTTGGAATATTTCTAAGCAAACTATCAAGTTCCTCCCAGAAACATCTTTTCTCATCCGCCCCTAGGCCCGCATGAGGGGCATAAGCACTAATAACATGCAGAATACTTCCAGCAACCACCACTCTGACTTCCATCACCCGGTCACTAAATACGTTGAACACCAACCACCTGATCTCTCAACTTCTCTCCGAGAAGTATACCGACTCCATTCCTCCTACCGCTATATCTAATTGTCGGGAACGGAGGATTTTAACGAGCTCGATGGACTTGCCGGTTAACGTCCCTACATTCCACGAACCTAGTCGCAACTTAGAGACCTTCCTCCGATTACGAACCTCTAAAAGCAGAGATGGACCTGACATGAATGCTCACAAAGACAAAACAAACGAGAACAATAATAACAAACGCATTGGAGGAGCTACCCAATCAAATAATCTACTAACGATTCATCACTGAAAAAGACTTTGGCATTTTGTCGAGCACTTGGTGTGCAGCCAAAACTGAGGTACTCAACGGAAGATCACTCAATCTATGCAAATCAACGGAAGATCACTGGGGCGGAGGGGAGAGCAAGGCGGGAAGCAGCGGCGCTGCTAAGAGAAGCCATAGCTGAAAGCTCTACTCCTCATCATTCTCATTTCCAGACTCTCGTCTCCGTACCAAATGAACAAAAATCCGCTGACAAACAGAAGAAAAAGACGCAGGATCAAGAAACTGTTTGCAAGTAGAGATTCATTCTGAGGTCCAGTTTCTACTGCTAACCTTATCTGAGATATTTGATGTGATCTCCCCATGGGGTTCACTCCCATCAAGCCAAACAACTCAACATATAGTATATCTTGAGGTTAATTTAACCAAAACAGACCAGAAGCGAATAACCTCAGGATGGCATGCCGACACCCGATCGAAACGACAAGGCTTAGGCATCTCCGGAACAAGACCACTTTTCCAGGGCGCTTTCATGGGCACTCTTTCCACTATTTCCCAAGGCATAAGACCATGTCCAAAACGCCCATACAAAGTCACCCAAAGAAACGCAATAAAGGTCCCTATTTTGACGCTCGATGTTCCAGTGCGCCAAAACCATGTCCCGTGTGTTTTTACTTTGGAAGAAACTTGGCCGAGTGTTTTTTGTTCCAATAATGGGTCCAAGGAATGAAACCAAGGCTGAAACTCATGGCTAGGCTCGAAAGCCTCCGAGGGAATCTGATTTACTCCATTGATATGGTCGGCCTTATCTTCCAATTATATGCCACACAAGCAGCATTGAAGGCTTCAAATCAGCCTTAATAAGGATTATATCAATCCCTTAGGTTTCTTCCTTTTATTTCTTTCACATTTAGCATTTATGTCTTGATTTTCCTTTGATTTGGGTGTGTGTCTTTTCTTGCATGTTAAGGCCGACCCCAAGCATTATAAAATCAAGCTTTGACTGTCATTGTAAGCACGTTGAGATTGAATGAAAAGCAAAGTTTCTAGTTGAGTAAAACTCCTTGCCTTTGCTTCTTGGCGTCAAATCCTTCTTAGGTGATTGAAGTCCCTTCGAATCCTTATCCCTCCTTGTTTCTTGAGTGAGTCCCTCTTTAAACACAAACCTCCAACCCTTCCCTAGCTTAGAATTCACATTCGAAGCTAGCTTATCTAAAGTCTTCCGCCTGTGTCAACTATCCACCAAATTCCGCCAACACTTAACCTTGTCTAAGGTCTTGTCCATCTCAAAACAAGAGTACTTCACACTTTTAATCTAGATCCGTGTCCATCTTGACATCCACGAAGAGGCTGAGCTATCAATATTGTTGGTTGCTTCTTGTTTTTTTATTTGGGCTTTGCATGTTTTTATTCCATTGGATTTGTATATGAAGGCATGCACTATATTTTATTGTGTAAAAAGGGGTCGTGACATATTATGCCAAAGAAAGGGAGTACTTGTCAGGGTTGTGTTTGATACCATTTATCCCTGAGTTTGGAGTACAAGGTCACAATACGTCCGCTATGGAAAACACACATCAAGCTTTGTATGTTTGTTCGAGAAAATTTTGACATGAATGAAATCACCAATAAGAGGCCCCTTTTTCGTTAATAAACACAGACACTAGAATATTACAACCAAGTACGTTGACAATAACAGCAATATTGAATGGAGAAACAAATGCATATCCATAATCAGAAATTAATATGTGGTTGTGTAACTGCATCCCTCTGCTGCCAGAGATATGAGATTATTACCACCCTGCAAAATAGAGCAAGAAGGGGAAGATGACAAGTTAAACATGTCAGTTAGCAACCAATTTGCGAGGTGTTTGTAAGCCTGTTGGGTAAGATGCAGTCCATCCCAACTGAGTCGTTTTGCAGGATCTTTGCATACCGGAACTCCTTCGTTCCCGCATCGATCATCTTCGTTACAGTTGAATTCATTATCTCCCTTTCCGCAACACGCCTTAAAAATCCCATCTACTTCATATCCTGATTATTAGTGATGATTACATATAAAGGTAATTAGGTTCTTCAATATTTAAAGGTTGTGTTTTAATTAGTGTGGATTGATGAGAGACTAACCGAGAGAAGCGGCGTTGTTGAGGAGCCACCTAAAGGCATGGTAGTAGTCACCATAGTATATTGAAACAGTAGGGTTTTGTAGTCGGAGGTCAGCTAGAGTTTGTTGAAGGTGTTGGTTGTGGAAAACTGCTAATTTGTTGAAATGTTTGAGACATTTGAGTTCATCGTACATGGAGGAGTTGTTTGATCCGTATTTTTGGAGGTAGGCGGGCATACATCCGATTGGGAAGTTGCCTGGGACAACCACTTGAGTTGCACCTAAATCAATCACTTCTTGGACGGCATGTTTGAGGAGATTAATAACATGAGGAACAAGAGAGTAAAGATGTTGAATGGGTTTGGGGTTGCGACTACAGAGTGGGTAGTTGTAGTCATTCCCTCCTATTTCTCCCATCATAATCAGCGACTTCTTCACCATGTTTCGCTTACATTCCTCTGTCAAAATTCAATTCTCATCATCAGATCCAATTGCAAGCCGCGCGTATTAAATCAACTACATACCAGTGTTTTGGGCATGTGAGCAGGAGGAATGAAGATGAGCTTTAAACCATCGGAGCTGTACGGAGAGAGAGCTGTTTGTTGAGGTGGAAGGGGTGATGTTCATTTCGGCAAGCACTGTTGGATCCAACGCCGTGCATCCCGCCACTGCGAAGTTGACTCCGTGACTGAAATCAGCGCCTTCTTCCAGATACGGATTCAGTAAAGGCACTCCAAACGACCTTGCTATACAGTATATATACTTGTTTGATTTAAGCCATCGAAAACTGGAGTAATTGAGATGCAGCCAAATATTTAGGAATAATAATAGACAGGGAGATGATACCGATAAAGTCAACCATAAGAAGCCCATCAGAGCATCGCCCCGTGGGGTGCTCGAACAGATCGATTTCTTGACCATAAGGTGGTATAGCGCATGAATTCAGGGGATCCTCCCTCTTGAAGTTTCCAGTGTCTGCAATCGAGTCGCCGAATTGGAAGATTGATTCGAAAACAGGCAGAGGTTGATCAGCAGCAACTGAATGCACCAAAGCAATACACAAAACCAGCAAGACTGGGGGAGATTTGTTGATAGCCATAACAACTTCTTCAATTACCTATTTTCTTTATTTAGATTGATTGATCTTTCAGCTGCTATATTTGGGATGCTGGCGAGCACGCACAAATATGGTTTACCTTTCTGACAATCTCACCCAACGCACCTACCGGCTACCGCTTTTTATATATCGAATTTTCTAATAATGAAAGGAATTTAATGATATTTTGATGTTAACATATAATTTCCACGAGTTTATATTAGAAGAGTTTTTAAGCTCTTACTAGGATTGTTAATGCCAGCGGGCAGTAAGTCTTCCATCAAATTTATTTAGATAAAAAATAAAATATTTTTTGAATATGCTTGTCAATATTATACATTATTGCACTGATATGTTATATTTAATCATTTATCAAAGTTTAAGTGATTTTGGTTCATCGGAGAAGGAGATGGAAGCCCAGAATCGCCGCAAGAATCAACATAAAAACGGACCATCGGGTGAAACAACGAAGGAGGCAAGATGGGACGTTCCATATGACCAAGAAACAGAAACGAAGGAGGCTGCAAGTTGTGGTAGGTCGATCTTGTGGAAGAATAGTCAAATGAATGGGCCTATCGAACCAACTTCACAAACGAACGACTGTTTTGTGGGCCCAATTGAAACAAAGAACGGGTCCAATCCCAATCTAAACCCACAAACAAAAAAGATTTCAAAACTTCAAATTCATTGGACTTGTTATTAATGATGTTTAGTGGAATTTATTACTACAAACATTCAAATTTATAATATATATTAGGATTAGGATGTCCGTGCTACAATACTCACACATCCGAGAGGGGAGAATGAAGTGCTTCCACATATCTAGCAACTAACACAATCCCTAAGGATGACCACAAGTCGCTTTACATTAAGTGTGAGTTCTCACCGAGTCAAAGACATTGCATGACCAGAAATTTGATGGAATATGCATCAATTTCCGTAGAATGTGCATCAATATCATTGTAATATGGGCATCAATGCGTCAAATAATATGAATGTGTATCAATTTTATTTTGAATGTGCATCAATTTTAGTTTTAATGTACATCAATGTTATTTCGAATGTGCATCAATGTTATTCTGAATGTGCAACAATTTTATTCCGAATGTGCATCAATTTTATTCCGAATGTGCATCAGTTTTATTCTGAATGTGCATCAGTTTAATTCTATATGTGCATCAGTATCATTCATTACAAAGTTCATCACTATATGCATTAACTAAGTTTTGTTTTGTCATGCAAAAGGGAATGAAATAGATACAACAACTGTAGTAAACCAAAACACAGAGGAAAATATGAGTACAACCAATGAAGTACAAGAAGAATTGGTTCCCATCGAGACACGTTCAAAGAAGCAAATTGATAAAGCTTCAAATGAAGGCGCCTACTCTTAAAATGTCTCTTTGTATGTGCATCAAAATGCTTTGATTGTTCAGGAACTTGTTGTTATATGTGCATCAACATACTTCATGTTTATTTTGTGCATGAATTTATTATATAGTGTGTATCAATATTATTTTGTATGTGCATCAAAATCATTAACATTGTTCATCACTATATTCATTAACTGTGTTTTCTTTTGTCATGGAAAAGGCAATCTAAAAGATAAAGGACCTATGGTAATCCAATTTCCAAACGCAGTTATGAGCCTTGGAAATGAAGTACAAGAGGGATCAGTTAACAAAGAGACACGATCAAAGAAGTTGAATGATAAAGCTTCAAATCAAAATGCCTACTCTTAAAATTGTCTTTTTGTATGTGCATCAAAATACATTGACTAATGTGCATTATTATCATGCAGCTCCTGCTCCTCCTAAGAGAAGGAAAACTATTGCAAACAAACAAATTATCCAGTTAGAAGTTCACCAAGGTTCAATTTGAGTCAAGAAACAGATAGTGATGACATACCGTTGCAACAAAGAGCAAACAAATTAAGATCGTCGTAGAAGCTAGGAAACCAAGTCGTAAAGAAATCAAAAACTGCAAAGAAACAAGAACTTGCACGTAAACCAGAACCTCCAAAGAAATTGGAACTTGCTTCAAGTTCAAAGAGAAAAAATGAATTTGTTGTCATGGAACCAAAGAAGAAAGGTAAAATAGGGATGAGAGAAATAAAGAAGGACTTTCCAACTTTGAAGTGCGGAACTTCACCACTTTGTCTGGTTGAAACATTAAAGGTTGTGAATCCAACCCAACAACAGTGTGTTAAAGATTGTGGATTTGGTCACTTGCTTGATTGGAACATGGATAAACTTCCAGGGAAGCTTAGCCATTGGATTCTTGAGAACTTTGATCATGTATCTTGTTATTTGAATTTGAGTATAACCAGGGAAAAGCATAGAGTCACCAAATATTATGTGCATGGCTACTTGGGACTAGCAGTTGGTGGAAAACCTATTGATCTAAGCCGGAGTACAACTGATGAAGAAGATATTTTTTCTCGAGAACTTGTAGAGGAATTCATTGGACAGTTTGGAGAAGTTGAAGAAAGAAGGACTGTAGATATGAAGCATATTGATCTAGACAAAATTCATCCATCAACTCTTGATGCGAAGCTTCTGAGTTGTAGTATACCCGATGAATGGTTCAAGAGGAACCTTGTGATTTTTATCATTAACACTATCATGAAGAGCCATCAAAGTGGACGGCTTAATGTGAAAATCATAGGACACCTCGACAACACAAATAATATTCATCAGTATGATTGGTCAACTCTTATGATTGATCTTCTAGTCAAAGCAAAAGAAGCATGGGATAAAACTGATGGTGGTAATTTCAAAGGTGCAATATTGCTTCTACTGGTATGTGCATTGATATTATTCTATATGTGCATCAATTTCTTTAATAATGTGCATCAATTTCATTATGCATGTGCATCAATTTAATTATGAATGTGCATCAATATTAACAATGTTATTATTTTCTTTTACAGATGATATATGTTGATCGTGTTGCACTTCGAACTCAAGATATTGATAGGCACTTTCCAGTCTTTACCAAACTGGAATTCTGAAATGCTTAGGACGAGGGAGATTGAGGAGATAAAGATTTGGAGTTTTGGGAAAGGCTATGTGAGGATACCTCTGGACTTCAAGGAACAAAAACAGGTGAGAGAAACACATGACAAGCCGGAAGTATTTGAAAAGAAGGAAGAAAGTGAGAGAGAAGAGAATGTTTGTAAAGATGATGATGCTACATTTTTTGTAAGCCTTTCTTAATGTGCTTCATTTTATAGATAAATGTCAATAATTTTAGGGATGATCAATGTTCTTCAGATTAACATTTAAAAATTTCATGTAATAGTTTGATTGGAGGAACACATTAAGAGCAGCCAAAAACTTACACTTGAGATCAGGAGGTATGTGGAGAGAGTGTCTAAGGCTCCAAAACGTTTTCCAAGAACAATTTGTTCAAGAAGGTCAATGGAGCAATAGACAAAATGTTAAAAGTCAAGATCTCTCTATTTCAGGAGGAGTCACAAGAGGAAGTAGAGGTTAATCCTACTGTGGATGAAGAACTATTTTGGGATGAAGCTTCGAAGTGCCTAGAAGATATTGAGAAGAAAATAAAGGCAACATAGCTTTATCACATACCTTCATTCAGTTTGGGGATTAATAATACTCCACCAAGAGAAATCCCTCTTATTCATGTCCAAGATATTGGCTCAAACTTTTATAGAGGCACTGTGTTCAAGGTAATCGCCTTCAAACTTAAGTGCATCAATATTACTTTGAACGTGCATCGCTTTTATAATTAATGTGCATCAATTTTATTCTAATGAATATTTAAATAAAAGTCTGCCTTGTATTACAGATTCCTAGAGAAGTAGTAATGAGGGCAATGAATACAACATAATCTGAACCTTCTGCCACTGTTGATGCTTAGTTGGAAAAGTAGCCATCAACAGATATAGATGTGCATGTATACAAAAATGCTCTCTACTTTTCTTCTAAATGTGCTTGATCGTCGTGTTAAGCTCCTGAATCTTTGTCTCGTCGATCGGTTGATTGTTTCTTCTCCATAACCTTCATCCGCTCAACGTAATCAGAGAAGCGCCTCGAGACGCATAAAGAGGATTGAAGCGCCTAAAAGAAGAAAAAGGTTAGAGACAAAAGCCCTTTCATGGCATGTAGAAACTTGCTCCCAGGCGTAACGATGCGAGAGTTAACTCCAGGAAAGTCGTCGACATCAAATTTCTTTTGTTGTTCAACATAAAATTGTTGCATCTATTGTAGAATAAGTACAACAAATTGCAAAGGAAGGAGGGGATGACAAGACAGAGAATGAAATTTCAAAGGAATCTGAGATGAATATTGGAAAGGTAAGAAATGTGCATCAGTTTATTGAAGATGTGCACCAACTTGATTCTAAATGTGCATCAGTTTAATGAACATGTGCACCAGTTTGATTCTAAACGCGCATCAGATTATTGAAAATGTGCATCGGTTTGATGCTAAATGTGCATCAATTTATTAATATAATGTTTTTTGTTGAATAGGAAAATCTTGACGAACCACTGACTGAGAAGACAGAGAAGCATAAGGAAGCAAGGGATCTGATGGATGTTGGAAAAGATGTCGATGCCAAATAAAAAAGGAATTCAACGCTCATATATGCCCTTAAATCACCTTACAAAGAGAGAAAGAGCAATATATTGGAGAAACCATCATCAATTGAGAACAAACTGTACAATTGGATCGTTGAGGATGAAACAAAACCCGGGTATATTTGTGGTAAGCATAGGACAAATAAATCTTACAAAAAGTCAGCTTAAATGCATGAAATTTGATACATATCTGGAAGAAGATGTGATGGACGGGTGGGTAGAGTTGCTAACCCATAAAGAAGAGATAAAGAGTGACGATAAACCACTACGGTTTTACCCACACTGAATAGTACGGTATGAATAATATCTGAATGTTATTCACAATAGTACTAAATATTCTACAAAATGTAGTACTGAAAAATCTTGTACCCCTCTGTGTTGCTAGGTTTATCCTCTTATGGACGGTGTTTCAATTGAATACGATCAAGGATGGTGCAATAAGAAAATGGGTGAAGGCACATCGAAGCTACACAATAAGAAGTTTGATGATATACAATTGGTATGATTTTACTATTTAGGTGCGCTTCAAACTAGTTTGATTAATCAATCTATTTCTTATGATTTTTTCTTCTTATTTATGCAGTTTGTGTTTCCAATCTACTAAACAATTAAAACAAACCCTCTTTGGAGCCTCTATCTTGTTGTCACCTGGCAGTCTCTTACAAACCCAAAAATCTATTTAAAATCACTTTTTTCAACCAATTTTGTCGTCCTCTTTGGGGCCTCTTCTTTCTTATCTAAGAAACCTCTCTCACCTTTCTCCACACTCTCACACTACTCCCAATACTCCCACTCCTCCTTCAAACCTCCCTTAAAACCTATGTCTTTCTGCCACGTGACATCCTCTACAACCCTAAGAGCATCTACATTGGTGTTATCCATTTTGAGTAACATAGCTAATTTTTTAATATTTGTTATTTTAGTCCTACAATGGTGTTATTACACTCAAATTTCATACATCTATATTTTATTTTGATGAAAATTATGGATTGGTTAAATTCTTGATTTAGTGGTGGGGTTTATTTACCAATCAATGGTAGAAAACCACTTCGAAAAATGTGTAAGTGTTACTTGTTGGATGAGTAAGAGCGTCTACATTGGTGTTACTTGGAGTAACAAGCTCCATTTAAAAATTGAAAATAAAAATGACATGACAACTTTTGTGATAGAACCAATGTAATGAGTGGAGATAAGTAACAAAGAAATGTTACTCATTCTTACACAAATCACTTCATTTGTCCAATCATTTATCAACATGTGGACCAATAGTAAAATTATATTACTTAATTATTGGTAAATATCTTATAACACTCACAATACATAAAATTTTATTGTAATTCTTTTTCAAATATTTTTGATTTATTTTTATCTACATATTGATATACATATTAACTATGTAATATATTATTTAAATTTATAATAAAAATAAATATAAATACAAAGGCAGGGGATTGAAGACAGCAAAATAAAGACAACTTACCACGGAATTACTTTACATTCATTCCCGTGAGTGCAATAACAAATGGAGGACAATAAGCCTTGCTTAGTTTCTCCAGCGCGCTGCACAAAGACCCCCATAGTGTAATCTTGATAATCCGTCCCCTACAAAAATAAACCCATTAGGGGGTAAACAATTAAATACCAAACGCAAAGGGGAAAAAAATCAACCTCTCGTTCATTAGTTGGAATTCCAGCATTTGTGAAATTTTCTGGTGGGCTTGATCTTACCCAGGTTGATGGCACATCCGATCACATCTGTTGAATGAATGAAAACAACATCAGTGAGTGGACTACATGAAATAAACATTCAAGTAAATAGGCATACCAATTAAAAATTTAGACCCAGATAGCTCAATTTTCTCAATAGGAATGAGTTCAAAAGGGTGACGAACAAACACTCCGTTTGCATTCTCCAATCTCTTGAGAATAGTGTTTCCCTATAACTGTATGATGTGTGAATCAAATTTTTGAACGCGGAAGGAATCTCTATTTGGAGCTAAAGAGAAATTGCCAACCAATTGAAGTATGAACTGGATATTATCATCAACAACATGCTGGGTGAATAATACATGGAACAAAATATTCTAGTTTGGCCTACGAATTGAAAAAATGAATTCAACAACACACACATAGCATTATATGGAAATGTGATCACAGGAAAGACTGTATCAAATGCGAATAATGAGAAACGGAAACCAACCTTTGAATCGGACAAAAGGAATTCAGTGCCAATGTATTTCCCATTCACATTCACAACATCCCATCGACGACTAACCATTGCGACCACGGTTTGGTTAGACTCTTTGGACAATTCAGAGAACAAAGCACAGCCTACACCATCGTCAGGAGGCCGACTGGAACTCGAATCGGTCCTCTGACGTTTAGAGGCCTTTTTCTTACCAGAGATCTGAAGAGAGGAGTTCGACGCCATTCGGGAAAGTGGGAGAGGAGACAAAGAGGATGGAAACACAGGGACCGACGGAATCCCGAAACCAATGACAACATATTTATACATAAATTTGACACAAACCATAACGCAGAAGTGAATGAGTAACGTCAGTACCTTGACCGACTCGGAACGATGGGAAAATGAGGAAGCGACATTTAAAACGACAATTAAGACGGAGAAGTTGCAAACCCGTAATAGTAGAGAAATTCAAAGAAGAGGAGGGGAAACACAATGGAGCGATGAAGAAGGAAGAGTGAAAAGGGGCAGAAGAACAGCCGCAGGCGACAACAGCTACCATTTAAAACCTACATCAATGCTTGAATGTGGGTCGGGGCATAAAAACAAATGAGGCCCAAAAACTAGATAGGACTGGTGATAAATAACAGCGGCCCACAACAATCTGTCATTACTTCCTCATTCACAACACTTTTTATATATATATATATATAGATATTGACCTAATTCCCCCTTTAATCAATTATAAAATTTATCCGGATTTTCGGTCCTGGACCGGACCAGACCGGAAAATTCATAGACCGGATCGGAACGCGAAATTCCTAAATTATCATTTTTGTGCATGAGAAGTAAAAGTTGTAAAACCCATGTTCTCTCCTCTCCTCTCTCCGCCGACGGTCACTGAAAAGCAAGATCCAATGCCTAAGGAGTAGACCGAGGAGGAAGAGCGGATAAAACCTGCAAAGGACGCAGTAACACGTTGATTGGATCCAAAGGCGAAGAGGTTAGCTTGATGCAGGTCCGAGCAATTTTCTTACTGTTTTGTTTAGTTTGTTTATCCAAATTTATTCATTAATATATGCTCAATGGTGTAGAGCACAAAGAAGCAGTTTAGCTAGACTGCACATTTGCATAATCACCTGTGGTGATTCTTCAAAGAAGAAGTTTAAATTTGGCCATGATAATCAAGGTAAGGTTACTTCACAACTTAATTACTCAGTAATTCGATCCTTATGATTTCAAAGGACAAATTTTGTAAGTTAACATTAATGTAAAATTGCAGTGGCTGTATTTGCCCAAACATCTCCTATTGTCACTTCGGTACTGGATGGCTACAAATCCTTGTTTGTATATTTTCTTATGGACAGACTGGAACCAGAAAGACTTTTACTATGGAAGGGACTCCTGAAAATAGGGAAGTTAACTATAGGACTCTAGAGGAACTGTTTGGAATTTATGAGGAAAGAAACTATAAAATGAGGTGTGAGATATTTTTCAACATTTTGCAGCCATCCACACTTGTTTTTTCGGCGGCATTTTTTAGTATCTCAAACTCATCACTAGAAGAATAAGCTATAAATTAAACTAATTAGTAGAAGACATGAACAAATTTCAAGCTAAATTAGTTGTTAATTGACTTTGTAAGTGTTTTCACTATTTATTGAATGAGCAATTTTATTATGTGTGTTTTTGTCCACAGATCGAGATTATGAGGCCACAAATTCTTGCACATGAAGGAGATTTGATGGATTGTGCTTATGTAAATGAGAAAATGCAGGACATGAGCTGAGAGCAACTGAATTTTTTACCACTTTTGTGCCTGCTTTCCACATATGAAGCTTTTTTTTAGCTTACTTCTTGACTTGTTGTAAATATATGAAATTTCTTTTATTCAGGATAAAGTTGGTTCACATTCTGAAATTGCTTGTGTTCAATGTTCAAAGGTCTCTGCAGGGGGGATGGACTAAACTGAATACTGACGGTTCTGTGAAAGGTGATTTGGGTTTGGCCACTGCAGGGGGTTGTCTTCGGGATGAGTTGGGCAACTGGATAAAGGGCTTTGTGGTTAACATACTGTTCTGTTATTCAAGCAGAACTTTGGGCAATCTTTAATGGACTCCGAGTTGCGTGGGCTTCTGGATTAAGGAACTTGCTTCTTGAATCCTTAAACGTCATATTCCTCCCCATTGTTAGAGTAGATTTGGGAGAATAATGTGATGATTTGATTAGACCTTTTAGGGCAGAATATATACAACATAGACAATCTTATCTAAAGATAAGATATGGAAAATCTGGAAAAGATAACAATACAAAGATATATGGAAACAATATCTAATCTCATCGTTAATACTCCCCCTCAAGTTGGAGCATGATGATCTAAAATGCCCAACTTGGAAGACATGTAGACAAACTGAGGTGATGGTAACGCCTTTGTAAGAATGTCTGCAGGCTGATGTGTCGTAGAAATGTGAGAGGTGACGACCTTGCCTGCGACAATCAAATCTCGAACGTAATGACAGTCTATTTCTATATGCTTGGTTCGCTCGTGAAATACAAGATTAGAAGATATGTGAAGTGCTGCCTGACTGTCACAGTAAAGTCGAACCGGAGGTGAGTGATCAAAGCCAAGTGAAAGAAGAAGAGATCGTAACCACACAATCTCACAACAAGTGACCGCCATGGCCCTATATTCAGCCTCAGCAGACGAACGAGATACCGCCGGTTGTTTCTTGGTGTGCCATTAGACGGGAGATCGACCAAGCATTACAAAATAACCGGTGACGAAGCGACGAGTTTTAGGACAAGTCGCCCAGTCCGAGTCACAGAACGTAGAGAGACGGAGCGAGCTGTGACGAGATAGGTGAAGGTCTTGCCCGGGATGAGTCTTGAGAAACCGAACGACACGAAGAGCACCTAGCCAATGTGCTTCCTTTGGTTGGCGCATGAACTGAGACAAGATATGAACGGAGAAACATAGATCCGGGCGGGTAATGGTCAAGTAAATTAGTCTCCCAATGAGACGCCGATAAGCTTCCGGGTCATGATGATCAGGGCCTGTAGCTTTGGCGAGCTGATGATTGGAGTCCATAGGCGAGTCACATGGTTTGGATCCAAGAAGGCCTGTATCAGAAATAATCTGAAGAGCATATTTGCGTTGCGAAACAAATAGACCGGATGGATTACGAGCAATTTCAAGGCCAAGAAAATACTTAAGTACGCCAAGGTCTTTCATGTGGAAGCAACGACTCAGGTAAGCTTTAAAAGACGAGATGGCTGCCGAGTTGTTACCTGAGATGATCAAGTCGTCCACATAGATGAGAATGTGAATAACGTTGTCATTCGAAGGGCGGTGGCCAACTTAGAAAACCAATTTCTAGGAGCTTGACGAAGACCATAGAGTGACTTTCGAAGCTTGCAAACCTGACCCGGAGGAATACGAGAGTAGCCAGGAGGTGGAGTCATATATACCACCTCATCAAGATCGCCGTGGAGAAATGCGTTGTGAACGTCCATTTGATGAAGCTCCCAACCACGAATAGCAGCGACGGAGAGGAATACTCGTACAATAACCATTTTGGCAACGGGGGCGAAAGTCTCGTTAAAGTCGATGCCCTCAATCTGCCTATTTCCAAGAGCCACAAGGCGAGCTTTGTATAGCTCGATGGTGCCGTCAGATTTGTATTTGATGCGATAGACCCACTTGCACCCAATTGGTCTAGTTCCGACAGATAAATCAGATATCTCCCAAGTCGAGTTACGCTCTAAAGCAGCTAATTCCGAGAGCATTGCAACGCGGCAAGGAGCATGTTGAGATGCTTCTTTGAAGGAGGTTGGTTCATGACCAATAGTAATGGCGGCGAGAAATCTGGCATGGTTAGACGAAAAATTATTTCCGGAAATATAGGCAGCGATAGGATATTGCTTACCCGAGGAAACTGACTGTGGGGGTGACGTGAGAGGGGGATCTTGACTTTGCAGCGTATGACATACATAATCTTTGAGAAGCACAGATGTGTGGCGAGGGCGTTCACTTCGCCGAATTTCCAGAGCCGGCGAATCAGAGGGAAGTAGGGGACAAGAATCCGATGAAGATGGCAAAGGAGAAGTGGACTGAGAGGGTGGAGGCATACCCGACAGAGGTGGTTGTGATGGTTCAGCTAGAGGTTCTAAGGGAATTGGTGTGTCGTATATAGCTGGAGTAGACGCCATTGGCGGGACAACTCCCCCTGTCGTTGAACTTGGATTTGACAGGAAGGGAAAAGAGTCTTTGTAAAACACCACATCACGAGAGACGAAAATGCGTCCAGTGGAGATGTCGTAGATACGCCATCCACGCTTGCCTGGTGGATATCCTAGAAAGACGCCTTTGATGATGCGGGCTGCGAACTTGTCAGTTGGTTTTGGTTGACGAGCAGCGTAACAGAGGCAGCCAAAAACTCGAAGCTGAGAGTATAAAGGAGGTTTGCCGAACAGCAGCTCGTATAAACTCCAATCCTTTCTATAGCAAGGAAGTCCAATTAATGTTTGAAAGTCATCAAATAAAACAAATTAAATTTTCATTACTTGACAAATGGTCAAAGGAACTTACATTACTACAAAACTGACTTCTGAAAGGAGATACAACTGTTCAAAAGGTACTGTCACATGCTCAATCCCACGCCCTTTCAAAAGGAAATTCGTACCGTTACCAAAAACAAAATATTGATGACAGTGGGATTTGAAACCACACCCTTTTGGACCAGAACCTTAATCTGGCGCCTTAGACCAACTCGGCCATATCAACTTACTGCCATATACCATGGTGGTTTGCTAATTAAAAATTCCCAAGAAATAATAAGAATTGAAGAGCTATGAATACCAAATATAGTCTTCACTTTAAAAAGCTAACTTAGTGGAGACTGTTGTACGTGCAGCAAGTGGTGACAATGGAGCATATGCAGATAAGTAGAGACTGCAGGGCACTATAAAAACATCTAACAGACTTTGAAGGTGTTAGCAGATTGCATAAGTAAAAGGAAGTGAACTGATAATATTGTCATAAATTTATTCATCACTGTCAGATCGACGAAATTAAATTACCAATTCTAATGCACGAATATATATATATATATGATCAGAATTTTTGGGCCTCATCTAACTAAGAATCATCTAATATATATGATCAGTCCATGGATTGTTCATCCAATATATATCATCTAATTTTTGAGCCACGTCAAATTGTTTGTTGTCTATATGTGATCGTGGCTCAGGTTCTGGAAAAAAAAAACACCATCAACATATATCATCAAACTGTAGATGTTATATTTGGTGTATCCATCACTTGAAGGAATGGTGAATGTTTATGCTAAATTAAAGAACAACCAACATTGTAGCAGTGTTAAAACCTAGATTTAGTTTCTTTATCAAAAAAAAAAAGATTTAGTTTCTCAAATACAGAGCTTCATCAAGTAAATTGTGCTGATTAGGCAAATACATCAAGTATCACTTTGGAAACCATATAGAAGAATCTAGGAAATTTCTTAACGGGGTTTGAAAAGAAAACTTTGAGAAGAAGACAATGTCATATTGTTTGATGCAATCAAGGCAGTGGTTTACTTTATAGTTACTTCCAACTATAAAACTCATGAAAATCTCAAGCATGACATAAAAATTTATATGCAGTAGTGAGACTTCTATGTGATATTTCATCAACATCTGCTAACCTTGCTGCATTAGCTCTAACAATGCTAGCACTTGCTGCATTTGCTCATACATGTAACACAATGATTATCCATGTCACTGTAGCCTATTATAATTCAATATTTTATGTTCTTGAAAAACTTTGAAGTTCAAATGGTTGCAAAATTACAGATCATTTCAGACTCTTCATGACATTATGCGTTATGGTTTTAATAGAGATGCTTATCCATAAAGCAGAACTCACCAATTGTAAGCTGAGTCAATTGTACACAGAATAAACCTGCATACTCACCAATTTAAGGCTTCCTCGGATTACTTGTTCTGAATGTGGACATGATATCGAATCCATAGAATTTGAAAAGAAGTAACTTAAGCATAAACATGGAAAATAGCAAAACTTTTTCTCCATTAACTTACGCAATTAAATGACATATAAAACCAGAAAATTATAGATCAAGAGAATGATACTTAACAGCTTAAGGCAAAGAGTAGCCCTAATTTGAATCTTTGTCAAAATTCAAACAAAAACCCCAAACTGATATAAACTCAAGAAAATCAGGGGCAAAGCATTTTCATCCATACGATTACAGAGAAGCTGGATATTAGAAGAACAAAAATACCTTTGAATCTGACAATGGGAATTCAGTGCCGATATACTTTCCGTTGACATTCACAGCATCCCAGCGACGGTCAAGCACTGCAACCACTGTCTGGACGCAGTTGACATCCAATCCAGAGAACAGGACATCGGAAGAACCATCAATGAAACGGTGTGAAGTGGAAGACGAATTGGCCCTAGCCCGTTTTCCTTTGCTACTCCGGAGCGCATTGCCGGCAGCAGAGATCTGCAGGGAAGAATTGGACACCTTTGGACCACAGAGGGAAGAAGGAGAATGGAAGCAACCGGAAAATATGATGGAAAGGTATTTATGCAGATTGAAACCCCTAACAAAAAGGGTAACAAAATGGAAGTAATAGGAGGGGAAGATGAAGGGGAAAACGCAAGGGGAAGGAGTCGGTTAGACATTCAACGACTGTGAGAATTGAAAGAGAGACGGTGATCGAGGACAACTTGAAGAAGACCCATAAATGTATAATCAATTAGTATACCTAAATGAATGTGGAAGAAGGAGCTCGGAAGAAGAGCAGACAAACTAAATGAATGTGAAAGAAGGAAAGAGCAGACGGACGAATCAATATGGCCCATTAACAATCTCAGGCCCGGAATTAAATTATTGGGCCCGGTACAAATTACCATTACTGCTGCAAACTCATGGATTTTTATATAGAGATAGATACATGCACACGCATGAGTAATATGTTGAACCTGTAGCGATAAATCGATGAACGTGTATGGGTATATTGTTGAACCTATAATAGTAAATCGTTGAACCTATAATAGTAAATCATTGAACCTACATGAGTAAGGTGTTGAACCAGTAACAATAAATCATTGAACCTGTGTAAGTACGTTGATGAACCATAAATCATTGAACCTTTGTAAGTACGATGATGAACCTCAAATGGCAGAGCAATGTGTTTTATAACACATGATGTGAGTTCGAATTTCACATAGACTATGAAATAAAAAAAACAAGTAATGAAGTTATGAGGGAAAACTCATGAACACCCAAGATAAATTTAATGAATACTTAAAAAAAAACTAATGAACTTACAAGAGTCAAATTCTCAACTTGTAAGTAAATACATGAACCTACACTATGAATCTAATGAACATAATAAAGTAATGAACTTAAGTTCAATAATTATTCATGAGCCTCGCAGTGAAAGCAATGAATTATGGCTTGCAAGTTGACTCATGAACCTTCTAGAGAAAAATTGTGAACCTGAAAATACAAAAGTCATGAACATATAAGAAAAAAGCGTGCACCTGAAAATACAAACGTCATGAACATATAAAAAAAAAGCGTGCACCTGAAAGAGAAAATAACCTAGCTAAAAAAGAAAAATCATGAATCTACAAGATAAAATGTGCGAACTTTAAAGAGAAAAGTCATGGACATAAAGAGAAAAAATTGTGAACCTGAAGAATACGTTGATTTCAATGCCCATGTTGCTCAATTTATGCCATACATTTTTTTTAAACCTACAACATAGTCAATATGAACCTATCTAACATTTTTCACGAACCAGTAATACACTCAAATTGAACGTATCATGCATTTTCTATGAACCTGTAATACAATCGACATGAACCTATTTTATATTTCATGAACCTGCAACACATTGAACATAAACTTTCCGCATATTTTCCATGAACCTACAAAATAGTCGGCATGAACCTATGTACATTTTTCAGAACATGCAATACATTCGTCGTGAACCAATTGTACATAGGTTCACATATTCATAGGTTCACAGGTTTGCACACATACAAGTCAAATGATTTTTGTACTACATGTTCATAGGGAGGTTCACAGGTTCATAGGCAAGTTCATGGGTTTACACGCATACAAGTCAAATATTTTTTTTACTATGTGTTCACAGGTTCATAGGTTCACAAGTTCACATGTTCATAGATTCATAGGTTCACGGGTTTACACGCATACAAGCCATACTTGTTGAGTTGTGCTCAATATATTATTTGTGAGCCTGCAAGGAGTATTCAACAACTTCAGGTACATGTATAGTGGTGTTGGACAAAATTATGTTAACCCAAACTTCATAAATACTTGCTCACCAATACAGACTTAGACTAGAAGGCACTGAAAGGGCAAAAAAAGCCGATGATTAAAGGCGGGAATTTCGTTATTGCTTGAGAAGTCTTCATGTTAGGATCATTAGGCTGAAACGTATGCAGCAGACATGAGTATTTCTTAATAAACTCGGAGTTCGAACCTTACATAGACTATAAAGTTAAAATATGAACTTAGTTAAAGATCCATATGGTTTAACGAGAGGTAAATGTGAATTAACGGGTAGGTTAATTTGTATTAACGTGCAAGTTCATGTTACTTTTGATAAATCTATAAAAAATAATAAACTCAAAGTTCAAATCATACATAGGTTACGAAAGAGAAAAATACAAACCTAAATATAAGTTCATATGAATTACTCCCTCCGTTAAAAATTACTTGTCTTAAGAGTCCAAATCATTTGTTAAAAATTATTTGTCTTTTAACATAATTTTACACCTTTTTTTCCAAATTTACCACGTTGTTATTGATTTTTTCCTTTATTCTCTCACTATTTTTTCCTTTATTCTGTATGCCATTACTTAAATCATTAACGGTATACTTGTCTAAAATTTTGATCAATAAATTCTCCCTAAAATTGCTTCAGGGACAAGTATTTATTAACGGAGGGAGTAACATGCAGATTCATATGAATTAACATGCAGGTTCATGTGAATTAACATGCAAGTTCATGGTGTTTTTGTATGAATCAATTGTAATTTTTTAATGACCTGAAGTTCAAATCATTGAACCTTTTGAAGTTTTACCCCTTTTGATTTATAATTAGTATACCTCTAGTATAAATTAGGTGAATCATTAATGTAAACCTAATGAACCTCAACTATAATGTTATGAACTTCATTGGTAATGTTTATGAACTTGAAATAAAAAAAATATCATTTGAATTTGTAAGCATGTAAACTTGTAAACCTATGAACTTGTGAACCTACGAACCTATGAACTTACAGCAAAAAATCCATGAACCCGTAAGAAAACTCCATGAACAAGTAAGAAAATACTCATGAACGTACATGATGATAAAACTCATGAACTTGCAAAGCTAAACTTGATGAATATACAAGGAAAATCTCTTGAATTTGCAAGGAAAATCCCATGAACAGTTAAGACAAAATAAATGAACTTACAAGAGAAAATGATGAACTTGCCTGGAAAATACCATGAACCTGAAAACAAAGTAATGGAAAACTAACTGAACTGAACTGAACGGAGCTGAGCTAAACATTAATTAGTTGAACCTCTAATTTTTTCTAGGTACATGAGTTTACACTTGCAGGTTCAAAATTGTTTTACGTGGGTACATGATATTACACTAGTAGGTTCAAAGGTGTTGTTTTGCAGGTTCATTAGTTTTGACTTGCACGTTTAATAGTTTTTTTGCAGGTTCATATCAATACTCTTTAAGGTTCATAAAATTAAGAGAGATTCATGTCAAACCAAATTTAGAGCAATGTATGGAAAGGTCATGATCAGTCTACTGGAGGTTCATTATATATGTATATTAGCTTCACATCAAATGTATTGCGAGTTCGTTAAAAATGCACGATGGTTCGTGGAAAATATACAACAAGTTCATGTCGAATGTATTACGGATTCATAGCAAAATGTACAAAAAGTTTATGTCGAACTTATTGCAATCTATTGTGCTCATAAAATTAAAATGTCTTCTTTTTAGAGGTTCATCTGGTTTTTGTTGCAACTAATGAACCTTCAAGTAAGAAGTAAAGAAACTGTAAACCAAAACTAATGAATTCGCAAGTGAAAACTCCCACAGTTTCAAGGTTAAAAGTCAAATGACACGTCAATGGAGTCGCATGATCCCGCTTATATAGTTTGTGATCCCTTAATTTAATTTACGGGTTTTCAACCTCTAGTGTACAACTTCTGAACCTCCATTCATATGTTTGTGAACCTATATTATAAAATTAATGAACAATCAATTATGAGTTTGTGAACCTATTTTCTAAATCTTATGAACCTTTAATCTAATTTTTTGTAAATCTTATAACAAAGGTTCTTAAACTATGAGTTGATGATTTTTTTTTGCAAGTTCTGGTAGATTTCACAGAACCACCATGTAAACCGGAAAAGTTTTCCAAGGTACGTGAGCCTACAATATGGAAAGAAGCACATACATAAAGTGAATTTTTTTTTTCTGAAATGGGCTTTTTTTCAAAAAAAATTCCCGACGTAGGCTCTTTTCAAAAGAAATTCCCAATATAGGCACTTATGCCAGCTTCAGATTTTTTTTATGTGTGAGAGACGCTGGTAGAACCAGCGTCTCTCGTCCGAAGCTGGTAGAACCAGCGTCTCTCGTCCGAAGCTGGTAGAACCAGCGTCTCTCGTCCGAAGCTGGTAATTTTTTTTTTGAATTTTTTATGTATAAGAGACGCTGGCCCGACCAGCGTCTCTTATACGTTAAAACATAAAAAAAAAATTTATATGAGACGCTGGTCGAACCAGCGTCTCTTATACGTTAAAACATAAAAAAAAACAAATTATATGAGACAGCGTCTCATATAAATGGTCGTTTTTTTTATTTGAACATGTATAAGAGACGCTGGTCGAACCAGCGTCTCTTATACAGATTTTTTTTTAATTCCCCAGTGTAAGAGACGCTGGTTCTACCAGCGCCTTATACAAGGCATTTGTTAATTTTTTTTTTCAAAGTTTATATATATATTATTATACATGACTTACTCGTGTTTGGATGGCTCGTATGGGCTCGTTTGAAATCGGAATCGATCACGACCGATTTCGTTGGGTCCGTATTGATCCCAGCTTTCACCAGATATGTCTCTCGCTCGATTCTGATTTCGAACGACCCCATACGAGCCACCCGAACAAGCGTAAGTCTCGTGCGTATCTTCTACTGTAAATGGATATTTACAAATCCGTTCCTCCATATCACGCGATGAGAGACATATCTGGTGAAAGCTGGGATCAATACGGACCCAACGAAACTGGTCGTGATCAATTCCGATTCCGAACTGGTGAAAGAAGGTATGCACGAGATTTACGCTTGTTCGGATGGCTCGTATGGGCTTGTTCGGAATCGGAATTGACCACGACCAGTTTCGTTGGGTCCGTATTGATCCCAGCTTTCACCAGATATGTCTCTCATCGCGTGATATGGAGGAACGGATTTGTAAATATCCATTTACAGTAGAAGGTACGCACGAGACTTACGCTTGTTCGGGTGGCTCGTATGGGGTCGTTCGATATCAGAATCGAGCGAGAGACATATCTGGTGAAAGCTGGGATCAATACGGACCCAACGAAATCGGTCGTGATCGATTCCGATTTCAAACGAGCCCATACGAGCCATCCAAACACGAGTAAGTCATGTATAATAATATATATATATAAACTTCGAAAAAAAAAAAATTAACAAATTTTTTTTTTTTTTTTTAAAACATTTTACGTGTAAGAGACGCTGGTTCGACCAACGTCTCTTACACGGGGGAATTAAAAAAAAATTTGTATAAGAGACGCTGGTTCGACCATCGTCTCTTATACATGTTCAAATAAAAAAAAAAGACCATTTATATGAGACACTGTCTCATATAATTTGTTTTTTTTTATGTTTTAACGTATAAGAGACGCTGGTCGGGCCAGCGTCTCTTATACATAAAAAATTCAAAAAAAAATTACCAGCTTCGGACGAGAGACGCTGGTAGAAGCGTCTCTCGTCCGAAGCTGGTACACATAAAAAAAATCCGAAGCTGGCATAAGTGCCTATATTGGGAATTTCTTTTGAAAAGAGCCTACGTCGGGAATTTTTTTTAAAAAAATGCCCATTTCAGAAAAAAATAGCAACAACAATCACCAAACAGTCAACTAGTACAATCTAATGAACCACCATGACAAATGGAATGAACCAAAGGCTAATTTCAATATAAAGCTTTCTGATGACACATTCATTTTTCCCTATGACCTAGCAAACAATACTTGGACAAATCACAATCTGAAATCAAAGGTAACAATCAAAATGCTTTTATTGAGTAAAAACGAAATTGAGGGAAACCTGAAAGCAAACAGTTTGATATCATCCTTGCATAACAATCCTTTGAATATCAGCAAAACTGAATCGCCGTTCAAATTGAAGTGGAAAGAAATGAACATGTGGATTTAGTTGTGGAAGAACCATATGGAGTAAGGCAATTGGAGAAAACAAGCCTGCAAACGAACCATCATCCCGTCGGAGAAGAAAGAAGAATTGTCAAAGTAAAATCCAAACCCTAGCAGTCACTGTAGTGTACGTGTGAATGGATTTGCAGAAGCGGTTCACAACGTCTCCACACCGGCGTGGGCTGAGCACCTCTCCCGCCGCACACGACATCGCCACCGTGCTCTAGTCGAGCTTCTTCGGCCCGGAGCACGCCATGAGAGCTACCTTAGTTCTCACTATGGTGCCTGTTCGGCAATAAAGTTTTTCCCCTTAATTTCAAAGAAAAATAAGCTAGCTTATGAAAACAATAAGCTAGGTTTTCAAGCTTTTTGGAAAAATAAGCTAGCTTATCATATTATTCCCGAACAAAGCCTCTTTCCGTCTGCGAAGGAGGAGTAGAAGGAGAGGAATAGGACAGAAGGAGACCGAAATACCGAGAATACCCTAGTTTCTTTAAAAATGTTTGGAACCGCAGATTAAATCTCAATCGTTAGATTTAGACGAGCTTCGAGAGCTGTTCTTATCTCAAGAGAGGTTCTCATTTGATCCCCTCTCGATGGATTTAGAATCTATACATATATTAAAACAGAACGTTGTTTTGCCATATGTCGTCCTTATATTCAATTCGCCTATGTGGCGATCTCTAAGCTATGCTACATCATCCACCATGTTATCCTCCATATTATCCGACTTTATATTTTGGTATATATCTTTGAATAAAATAAGTAAAAAATTCAAAAAGATATACCTAACATATTTTCTTATCTTCTTTTCAATTATAATATTTTTCATTATATCTTTTGATTGTGATATTTTTCAATTCTAAAAGGCAATATTTTTTAATATTAGACTTTTTTTTATAAGCCAAATAAAAGCCCAATCAAAGATAAATATATTTATGAATATATTTGTGAATACAATAGATAAATATTTTGTGTGAATATTTTTCAACCACCTAAAATTTATACCTATTATAATATTATATGATACCATGATTATGATTATGATATTTACACGAGAAATCTATAGTAAAACGAGTTTTATTTATTGTCCTTTTCTTTTCCTTTTCCTTTCCTTACTTTAGTGTAGATTAATTTAATGTATTCAATTTAATTTAAACATGATATAAAATTGGACCAATGGAATTTGTGAAGTACTGAACGGAGTAGGAAGCGCAATAGAAGATCCCGACTCTCTTCAACCTAGCTTTGAACAAATTTCTCTTTGTTTTGTGCAACCCAACCCAACCGATCGACAGCGGCTGAAGGGTCGCCTGCCGGAGCTAAACGAATTCTGTCAGTCTCAGGCGGAGGCCTCACAACTCACAAGGGTTAAGTAATATCGAACGACGAATTTCCCGAGGAGAAAGCGGGGGCGGTCGCCCACCCAAGCCCCACTGGCCGGAGAGCCCGACGCCTCCTTTTGCAGGTTGGTTCCTCGTTATACACTCACTCCCTAGATTCCAGACCTTCGATTCTTCTTTCATGCAAAATCTAGGGTTTCCAACTTATTATTTGATGCAGAGTACAACATATCTCTTAGCTTGTCTTCCTTTTGGTTGCTTCATATTTTCATAATTGTGAAAATCGCATGGCATTTCTAACAGCAGAATTTAACTCATTCTCCTGGTTTGATACAATGTGGCTGTATTTGCAAAGAACTAATACAGTACAATTTCCATTTCTGAATGGAGATGCAAAACTCAGTGAAAAGGCAATGCCCAGATATAATGTTTGTTACACTATTACTTACACCTTGGAGCTACTTGTACTTTTGAATACCACTGTTCTCACTCATGGGAGAAGTTATGTTGACATAAAACGTAACAGCTGTAGCTTCTTATAGATATTTGCTAGTGTTAGTTCTCTTGTCGATGCTTAATATTTCGGGAAATAATCCTTGATATGAAAACAATATTCAGCTTGCTTCTTTGATGATGCTTCAGATTAGAATCCTTTGTCTTCTCATAGCTAATGTTTCTTTGTACATTTCTCAGTTCATACTGGCAAATAAAAGATATATATAATTAACATTCATGCCAGTTTCTTTCAATAAACTCACACATTTAATTTCATAATTGTTGTTCCATCTGGTTCTCTTGAAAGTTTCCTTTTCTTCTTTTCAACCCGTGCTTGTATATTAGTTGTATTATATAATCCCTCCTTTTCTCTCTGCACTAGCTCGCAGAAAAGGAGACATGCAATTTACATTACAAGAGTAGATCAAGGGGATGTGAAGGGATTATTTCCTTTCCATGTTATTGACGTACTTTACATCACATTCTATAAAGAGGTTGTCGGGTAAATGATTATGGCTTCAAAAGGTCCAAGATCAAAGCTTGACCATGATTCAAGAGCTAGGAGCCGAAAGGTGAGTTCTTTTTGTGGATTTTCAGTTGTTCTGTATTGTGTAGGTGAGCTTATTAGTTATCATTGTTAATAAAAATTAGAAACTATATTCCATTCTCAACTATTAAAATATTAGAATTTATCTTTCCACCTTCAGTATCTGATTTTGATTATTCTTCCACTGCATTAATTATATCTACCCTGGGCATGTTCAAGAACAACTGTAATGGCCATGAGGTCTATTTTAAGATAGTTCAAAATTTTCTTTTTGTCGAAGGAGAGGTGCAGTTCAAATTTTTGTTTGAGCTAGTGTCTGATTCTTATTTTCTCTAACAAGTTGGGGCTGAAAATTAATGAAATCTTTTATAATGGAATAAAGATCCTGCTATTACTTTGCCGTGATTTTAAAATATATAAATAAGTGTAAAATGA
This sequence comes from Oxyria digyna, assembly GCA_029168935.1. Taxonomy (NCBI): domain Eukaryota; kingdom Viridiplantae; phylum Streptophyta; class Magnoliopsida; order Caryophyllales; family Polygonaceae; genus Oxyria; species Oxyria digyna. Next base: position 28,131,821 of record JAPVLV010000013.1, read on the forward strand.
CATATTAGTGAATAATTGGTACTTCTATTCTTGCTGATTTTCTGTCTAAATGTCTCGGTTTTTGGGTCATGGACTATACCTTGAGTAAAAAGTTTGCGTTGGTTGCGTCGATGTGATTTTTCTAGTTGGAAAACATTTATATGTATAACGTTGATGTCTCAGTTTTGCAATCCTAGTTGACTAATCTAGACCAACTATAACCGATTTTGCAGGCTCTTGAGGCTCCTAGAGAACCTCCTCGTCCTAAAACTCACTGGGATCATGTACTAGAAGAGATGGTCTGGTTATCAAAGGTGATTGTATGATGTTTTGCGATTCACCTTTATTCTGCAATTTGTCTACTTTTTTTTTTGCTGATGTTTTTTGTCTCTGGGTTTACTCTGTGAACTGTGTTTTAGTTGATTGATAACTCAATACTGTTATATTAGCAGGACTTCGAATCAGAGAGAAAATGGAAAATAGCTCATGCAAAGAAGGTTGCTTTACGAGCTAGCAAAGGCATGTTGGATCAGGCAACAAGGGGTGAAAAGAAAATAAAGGTTAGTTTTTCGGTTTTTCTTTGTAGATTAATGCAGGAGCAACTAATAAGGAACTTCATGTGAAGAAAGATGAAATTATTGCTATAGAAGTAGATATGGAGCAATGTAAATTATAATTTACATAATCCATATTTTGAAGATTCTTATTATCTTGGTATGCTTTGGTTAATTTTTTTGAAAGCAATTATAGGGAGAGGAGCAGCGGATGAGAAAAGTTGCTCTCAATATTTCAAAGGACGTGAAAAAGTTCTGGACTAAGATTGAGAAACTGGCAAGTAAACTTAACTTCTCATCATGCTTTTGTTGTTCCATTCAATGTGCATGATAAGTTGACCACTTCCGTGCTATATCCCAACTATAGGTGCTTTACAAGCATCAGTTGGAGCTTGATGATAGAAAGAAGAAGGCTCTTGACAAACAGCTCGAGTATCTTTTAGGACAAACTGAAAGGTTCTTTAGACAAGCAAACTTAAGATTGTGCATCCTTTTGTTGTTAAACATCCTGTTTTATGGTTGCTGAGAAGTTTCCTTGTGGTATTGTCAGGTATTCGACCATGCTTGCTGAGAATCTCTCCGGCCCATCAAAGCATGCTGGGTCAGCAGAACCAAGTAAGATGGGTTTGTGCCATACGGAACAGGAGAAAGAGAGCAATGATAACAGCATGAACAACTCCAGAAAACTGCATAGTGGTAAGTGGGGTTCACTTTTTATTTCTCTGTGCAATCTGATTTTCAGGAGGATAGTTTGACCAATAAAGTTATTTACAGAGGATGAATCGGATAACAGTGGAGCAGATGAGAGTTATGATATACTTTCTGAGGATGACATGGTGAGGCGGTGTTTTCATTCCTGACCCCCTTTCTGATTTCTTGAATTGAAATCTTTCGCTAGTCCCCCTTATTTGGATTTCAGTTGCATTTCTTATGTCTTTCATTCTTTGATATAATTCTAGTTTAGAAAGTGATTTGTTGTTACGCTTTGTTTAAATGAAGCACTCTATGTAACAGTCGATGAATCGGACAAGTTTGTAACTCCTTCCTGCTGTGACATATTTTTATGCCCATGTTAATATTGCCAAGTGATAATATTCTTAAGTTAGTAAGATTACAGTGTATTGGTTAATTACAAACAAATGGAAAAAAATCTAAGTAGTAAAAGGGAATCAAAAGGAAGAAAGATGAAATTTGACCTTCATCAGTTCGTGTTGGAGATTCTTGTGTTAATACTGTCCTATGTTTTCACGTTCAATGTATTGCTTTAGGAAGATGATGAGCAGACTATAGAGGAAGATGAGGCTCTCATAACAGAGGAAGAAAGAAAGGAGGAATTAGCTGCGTTGCAAAATGAAGTAGATATACCATTAGAGGAGCTGCTTAATCGCTATGCTACAAAAGAAGGTACAGTACTTCCCTTTCTACTCTAGGTTTTATACTCTTCTCTAACCTCTTGAGTGCTTACCTCATTATTGCTAGCAGAATTCGTGGCAGCATGTCAGAAAAGACTAGATATTAAATGTTAATATAGTCTCCCTCTTCTATTCATTTTTTTGTTTCTAACTTATAGTCAGTTCTGCCCTTCTCCCCTGCAAATTATTGTCAATGTTTCTTACAACCAATGTATTTGTGCATGTTGACATCCAGTCATTGGTGAAATAAGCCCTAAAAAGGACAGTGTCACTGAGCCGAGTGCTGAAGCAATTGGCCCCAGTAAGGTTTTTTCCCCTTATTTAATTATAATTAATGAAGTATGGTTATAGGACACTGCATTCTATTTAAATTGAATTTGCATTGATGGCGAGGGGATTATTTTCTGCAGAGGATGCTGTTGATTCTTCTAATTGTCAGATGAAAAAAAATGGTTCTTCCATTATATCCGAGCACTATGTGAGTTGTGGACACTTAACATATATGGTGCTGTACCGATTGTAATTTACACCTCAACTTATGGACACTGCATTCTAGCAGGGCCGGAGCAATGGCTTTCTGAAGAATTCAGAAAATCATTCGTTAGAAGTAGAAACATATCAGGCCAAGCAATATGGAAAAGAGAACAAAGACTTAAAAAATGGACCTAGTGGCTATGATTTCAATGATGAGCAGGTAATAATGGATCAGGATTAAGTTGTTTGTCCATTGTCCGCTTTTGTCATTTTCTACATGGGTGTTGGCCTATGGGGAAGGATATTGTCGTGGATAGGAACATCGTCGTTGATGGAGATATGTTCTATGCTCACGGTTGTAATTTTAAGGTTTTCTTCAAATTAAATAGGCTGCTAAGCTGTTTGTCTTTTATATTATTAGGCTAATTCTGTAGCCGGTTGTGCTAGTAAATTCTCTTGTGGCACTCCTCTATACATTCCCATGCTGTTTGGTCTCTTCTTGTACTTCATAATGTAAGGGTTATATTAGTGATGCAGCCTTTTATGTCCTGTATTGTTCAGGAAGACGGTGAGTTCCTATTGGCTGAGGGGGTGTTAGCTGATGGGCAAGAGAAGGTACGTTTTACGATTTTGACTGATGTTTTTGGTTATATAAATTTCTGTTGAGTGTTGGAATTTGATATTTCTTTTTTTTTCTATTTCTTCGCATTATGTATCAGTTTAATGTTTTTCCTTGACGTGTGATCTCCTTACTCCAAATCAATAAGTTATAGGATTTTCATTTTAAATAAGTTATTTAATTAGAGAACTAAGACATTTGACCTTAGCAATGGGCATCTCAGTTTTGTCATTTTAAGTGGTTTGGTATCAAGGTTATTAAAAAAAGGACATTTAGTTCCGATTCTGAGCTGCTCTAACATTATCGTTGGTAATTGTTAGCTCTTTATTGTGCTTGAAATTAAGAACTATAGCTACAGTACATCTCCTTTTCTGGGAAATTTGGTGCACTAAGTATAGTATCTGTGTTTGATTATTTTTGTCCATCTGTCTATACTGGATACACCAATGAGAGAATACAACATCTCTTTTTCATATTGTATTTCCTGATCTCATATTCTCATCTCACTAGGATGTTGGTCATAGTGGAGTTCTTGAAGCACAGAATGAATAATTTAGTTGCTTGTCAGTAGACAACAGTTATGAACTTATCATTCATGGTTTGGCTTTTTTTTATGAGTACTTAAGCTATTAAATTCATTGGCTTACATCATATGCTTTTAGGAGCTCGTATATACTGTCCATTATCACCATGCTATTATGCTCGATTTTTCTATACAAGTTCTTTTGGATGCAAGTAATGCAACACGTATGTCTTCTTTCTTGTATCCACCTGTATCCTACTCTTAGAAGTTGATCATTTCACTTTGTGTCTCCAGGATGACGAAACAACATTAGAGGAGGAGGAGGAATTGGCAAAAATAGACTCAAGCTGTCCCATAGATGAGGTAGATAGTGTCAGAACTTATATTATTTATTTAGCATTCTATAGTAGTAATTCTAAATTGAGAAATTTTGTTATACTGGATAGTTGCAATTAATTGTTGTTATACTTACAGACATATTTGGTGTATGTCAGATTGCATTGTTGCAGAAGGAGAGTGAGATTCCCCTGGAAGAGTTACTGGCAAGATACAAGGTTGGTAAAAGTAGGATTGACTTGTTGCTCTAAGTGGTTTACTTCTTATGTTAATTGCACATGTCTCTGTTTTTTTAGGGACCTGTGGAAGATGGCTCTGCAGATGACGGCTCTGCAGACGACGGTTCTGCAGACAATGGCTCTGGAGATGATGATGATGACTTTAGCAACACCTCAGCTAGCTTGGAGGAGCTGGGTTCTCTGCCTGAAGCTGATATTAAAAGTGAGCAGCACCTGACTCCTATGGCAGGAGATGATGTATCCGGGGAACTGCCACCAACGTCACCTTCGTTAAAAGAAACATTATTGGGCCAATCAATAGTTCCTGAAGGAGGGAATGAAAGGGAGAGCACCATTGCTGATGCCGCTGCAGCTGCGCGGTCAGCCCAGCCAACAGGAAATACGTTCTCAACCACCAATGTGCGAACAAAGTTCCCTTTTCTGCTGAAATATCCTCTTCGTGAATATCAGCATATTGGTTTGGATTGGCTTGTAACAATGTATGAGAAGAGACTCAATGGAATACTGGCAGATGAGATGGGACTTGGGAAGACAATCATGACAATTGCACTTCTGGCTCACCTTGCATGTGAAAAAGGAATATGGGGTCCTCATCTTATTGTGGTGCCAACTAGTGTGATGCTGAATTGGGAAACAGAGTTTCTGAAATGGTGTCCCGCTTTTAAGATTCTAACCTACTTTGGAAGTGCAAAGGAGCGTAAATATAAGAGACAAGGTTGGATGAAGCCTAATTATTTCCATGTCTGCATAACAACCTACAGGCTTGTTATACAGGATTCCAAAATATTTAAGCGGAAGAAGTGGAAATATTTGATCTTGGATGAGGCTCACCTCATAAAGAACTGGAAATCTCAGAGATGGCAGACTCTTCTGAACTTTAACTCAAAACGGCGCATCTTATTGACTGGTACGCCCTTGCAGAATGATCTTATGGAACTTTGGTCCTTGATGCATTTCTTGATGCCTCATGTCTTCCAGTCTCATCAGGAGTTCAAGGACTGGTTCTGCAATCCTATATCAGGAATGGTAGAAGGACAAGAAAAGGTGAATGTAGAAGTGATTGACCGCCTGCATAATGTCCTCCGCCCCTTTATACTTCGTCGCTTAAAAAGAGATGTTGAGAAGCAACTCCCTATGAAACTTGAGCATGTCATATATTGTAGACTCTCAAAGCGACAGAGGAATCTGTATGAAGATTTCATTGCTAGCTCAGGAACACAAGCTACTTTGGCAAGTGCCAACTTCTTTGGAATGTTAAATGTTATAATGCAGCTTCGTAAAGTTTGCAATCATCCTGACTTGTTTGAGGGCCGACCCATTATCAGTTCTTTTGATATGGCTGGAATTGAGACGCAGATCAGTTCTGATGTTTGCTCCGTACTTTCAGCTAGACCATTTTCTTCTGTAGATCTTTGTGGTTTAGGGCTTGTTTTCACTCATTGGGACTTCTGCATGACTTCTTGGGAAAGTGATGAAGTTAATTCTATTGCTACTCCCTCACAGTTGATAAAGGATCGTGTTAATGGCAACACCTTGGAAGTTGTTGGTCCAAAATTTAAACATCACAGTCAAAGTCGTGGAACAAATATCTTTGAAGAGATACGAAATGCTATTTTTGAGGAAAGATTGAAAGAAACCAGAGATAGGGCTGCAGCAATAGCATGGTGGAATTCATTGAGATGTCAGAAAAAGCCCATTTATTCAACAACATTCCGTGAGCTTGTTACTGTGAGGCATCCTGTTGATCAAATTCACTCCCTTAGAGGAAATCCTAGATCTTGTCATTCTTCCAAGCTCGCAGATATTGTCCTCTCCCCTGTGGAGCGGTTCCAGACTGTAATTGATCAGGTTGAATCTTTCATGTTCTCAATTCCTGCAGCACGAGCACCACCACCTGTTTGTTGGTGTAGCAAATCTGAGAGTCCTGTCTTTATTAACCCATTTTATAAAGAGAGGTGCTCTGAAGTGTTGCTGCCACTATTAACTCCATTGCGCCCTGCTATTGTTCGGAGGCAGCTCTATTTTCCAGACAGGCGTTTGTTACAGTTTGATTGTGGGAAACTGCAGCAGCTTGCAATTCTTTTGAGGCGCCTGAAATATGAAGGTCATAGGGCACTGATATTCACTCAGATGACAAAGATGCTTGACATCTTGGAAGCATTTATAAACTTGTATGGTTATACGTACATGCGCTTGGATGGATCAACTCAACCCGAGGAGAGACAGACATCAATGCAGAGGTTTAATACCAACCCGAAAATATTTTTGTTCATACTGTCCACCCGTAGTGGAGGAGTGGGAATTAATCTGGTGGGAGCAGATACTGTGATTTTTTATGATAGTGACTGGAATCCTGCTATGGACCAGCAAGCTCAAGATCGATGCCACCGTATAGGACAGACACGCGAAGTTAATATATACAGATTAATAAGTGAGAGCACTATAGAGGAGAATATCTTAAAGAAAGCAAAACAGAAGCGTGCTCTTGATGATCTAGTTATACAGAGTGGAGGATATAACACTGAATTCTTCAAGAAGCTTGATCCGATGGAGTTATTCTCGGGTCACAAAATAGATCCTATCAAGGACGTGCAGAAAGAGAAAAGCTGTGATAATAGATATGTGGACCCTGTATCTAATTGTGATCTAGAGGCTGCTTTAAGATTTGCCGAGGATGAAGCAGATTATATGGCCTTGAAAAGAGTTGAGCAGGAAGAAGCTGTTGATAATCAGGAGTTCACAGAAGATACTATTGGGAGATTGGAAGATGATGATTTAGCAAATGATGATGACACAAGATTTGATGACCCTGCTGATGAGAAGGCCTTAACTACACCCTCTAATAAAAAGACCGAAACAGCTTCCAAGGGAATTGATCAAGATGAGGAGAAAGCTCTGGCTTTTGTTTGTAATGATGATGTTGACATGTTAGCTGATGTCAAGCAGATGGCAGAAGCAGCAGCTGCTGCTGGGCATTCAGTTACATCCTTCGAAAATCAGCTACGTCCCATTGACAGGTATGCTATGCAATTTCTAGAGACGTGGGATCCCATCATCGACAAAGCTGCATTGGCAGAGAAAACTATGTTTGAGGAAACAGAATGGGAGTTGGAAAGGATTGAGAAATTAAAGGAGGATATGGAGGCTGAGATTGATGAAGATGAGGAACCTCTTGTGTATGAAAGTAAGTGTTTTTTGTTAAACTGATAAATAACTTTCAAGTTTCAACCTGTATTTGTTTTTATTGAATATCAAGAATGAAACGCACTGCTGCACTGAAGTAGTCCTCCATTTTACCCTTAAATGCATACCTATATCATATATGCATGCACCTGGGGTCACCTATAATGATGAATGCTTCTTGCTGTCATTTTTTATAATGGTCTTTTAGACATGCTTGCTGATCTTCTGTATTTTTCACTGTTTGTTCCTCTGAATAGGCTGGGATGCTGATTTTGCAACCCAGGCGTACAGGCAGCAGGTTGAAGTGCTAGCTCAACATCAGGTTTGTGCATTGTTGCAAGTATTATGGAACAAAAGGATATTCTAAGACTTCTTGTCTACTTCTCGTTTTCTTACAAGCAGATAATGTATTTCTTGTGTTTTCAGTTAATGGAAGAACTGGAGAGAAAGGCTAAAGAGCAGGAAGATATGGAGGATGTGGATGACTTTGTAGAGTATGATTCTCCGGAAGTTCAATTAGTATTGCTTGCCATGTTAAAAGAGAGCCTTATTCATCCTAACACTCTCTTGTTCAGGCTAATAATTTTTTTCCTTGTTGTCTGGCTTGATATTGGCAGAAACGAAGAAGCTAGTTGTTCTAAGCCCAAGTCAAAAAAGAAGTCAAAGAAGAAGTCAAAGAAAGTGAAGTTCAAATCTCTTAAGAATGAATCTTTGAGTCGGACATCTAACTCTTTGAAGGAAGAATGCATGGATTCCATGCTGTCGGATGAAGAAAATACATGTTCTGAGGGGGCTATCTCAGTGGATATGGTATCATCAAACACAAAGATACAGAAGAAGCGTAGAGCGGAAGAAAATCCGCCAGGTTCTGGGGAGAAAATACTCAAATCCAAGAAAGCAAAGAAAGTCTCTCTCTCACAATGTCTTCCAAATAATATCTCCAACTTGTCGGGCAAGGTGAATGATGAAACTAGAGGGTCTAAGTTATCTGAGGTTGAAGGAATTGATCTGCAGCTGAAGCCAGCAAGTAGGAGCAGGGCAGGAAAATTTTCAATTGTTAGAACGCCTACAAAAAGGATTTTAATGATAAGGCAAGAGAAGCCAAGGAAGAAAGGAAGCATCTGGTCAGGTGAATGTTTCTCTTTGCCTGATCCCTGGTTGCCACAGGAGGATGCTATTTTATGTGCCCTAGTGCATGAATATGGATCAAATTGGAGCTTGGTTAGTGATTCACTGTATGGAATGACTGCCGGTGGATTTTATCGAGGAAGGTTTCGCCATCCATTCCACTGCTGTGAGAGATTCAGGGATCTTGTTCAGAAATTTGTTCTGTCAGTGGCAGATCTGAATAATGACAAGGCATCCAACACTGGTACTGGAAAAGCTTTGGTGAAAGTGTCTGAGGTAAGAATTTTCATTTCCTGCCAATTTTAGATTACTCTTCATGTGGGATACGTCAGATACAAATTCTGCTTTATGCTCCTGTTTTTTTATATTTTTAACTGTTTACTTCAGTGTGAACCTTCTGAAGCAATATCGATTGTTCTGATGACCTGTTTAAAAGTAGTGTAAAACCTTGGGAAATATGGGGTTTCTGAACTTCAGGGAAGGATTCTGTTATCTTTCAGATTGAAGACATGGTGTTGTTGCAGCTAGTGCCTGTCATATAGTATTAGGATTATTCCCTATTTCTGACTGTATTCAATTGATACATCTTGTACTGGGATGTTTTTACATTTTTCTTATCTTGGCAGGAAAATATTCATACACTCTTAGAAGCAGTCATGGAGCTACAGGATAGGGAAATGCTTCTTCAAAGGCACTTTACCGCGTTGCTGTCTTCTATCTGGAGGATGACAGCGCGCCTTGATAGGAAAAGTTGCCTTCCCATTCCGCAAAATGGTGTTTCTGGATTGAGGATGATGAATGCATCTTCCAGCTTGTATGGCCATAGAATTGGTGCAGGGTCATCGAGCAAGATCAAGTTTACCAATCTTTCAGAATGTCGCAGATTAGTAGGTAGAGCTCTTCTTGATGTTAATAGTAGCATACCATCCGATGACACTAACTGTGTTGTGACTAAGAAGAGAATAGAAATGTTACCTAGTACGGGGATGTTGGAGGTAACCCTAGAACTTGGGACGGAGGAGACAGTTGATGCTTTTCCATCTACGGTGACCCTGTCAATACTTGATTCAGCCCCTCCATTAACAATCTCTTCAGAGGAATACCCATTGAAGTCATGTCAGCAAATTGTAGAGAACCGTTTCAGGTACATCATCCCCCTTACTTTTGCAATGTTAAAAAACACTTGTTGCTGCAAGCTGATTAACTTGCTTGTGCAGAACCACGGCTTCAAATGCTTCTTGTCATGGAGATGGTGTAAGCTGGGGGTCACACTCTGCTCTCGTTGTCGTCAAGTCGTCGTCTTCTTCCCTTGGTAAGCACAAGCTACCTGCTGTTGAAGTAGTAAACAAATCTTCAAGATCAAAAGTCAGAAAAACCACAAACGACCCCTTTGAGAATCCTGCAATTGAAGAACCTCGTCTTGAGCCCAGTTTCAATCCAAGCTTTGATCCTCCGGTTTTCTCCCAACATCTCACAGCAGTGGATTTCACTGAGAATTCCCAACTTTTCAGTTCGGACGTGGCGGAGGAGTCCTCTGATGCCCTAATCTCTGACCTCGTTCCTCATTTCTACATTCCTGATTTAATCTCCGGCCTTGAAGACTGCCCTTTACTGCCCGACTTTACAGACATTGGATAGATAGTATCAGACAAAGCAAGCTGAGAGCTGTGCCTGCATTATGATTTAAGCCTCAGATTTCCCCGTCGTTGTGTTCACCAAGCCAGTCTTGGGCGGTCTAGTTGCACCATGCTAACATGAGCCACCCGTCCGTCCATTAAATGAATGACTCATCGATGCTCTGCCCATTTGCCCAGAACACGGTTTTGGATTCTGGCAACAGACGGCTAATGTGTCGTGCGAGGGGAGCTGGGCGCTCAACCTTTTTTTCTCAATGCGGGTACGAACCCAGCTTAGAGAGATTTCAATGTAGCACCTATAGCTGTGTATATGGTTTAGCTTTAGTTTTTAGGTTATTCTGCAGCAGCATCAGAAGCAATTCTTAGGTACGAAACAAGTTTTGTAAAGTAAATTTATTTAAAAAATTGTTGGATTTCCTGACGCGGGAGAGTAGCGATTTCTTAAGCTATATGATAAACGATATCAAATCCTGGTTCTTAAACCGTTGATTTGGGATCAAATCTGTTAAACAAGGAGGGCTGGGAAGCATCTATCTATTTTCTATAAAGAGGTTTTTGTGTCAAACCGTCCGTAATTTGGCCTGTTTTGCACAGAATCACCCATTATATCATTTTTGCAGAAAACCACCCCTATATGTAACTCTGTTAACAACTTATCACCCTTTCCAAAATTTCGTTTTCTTATCTGTTAATTTGTTAAAATTACCATTCTACCCTCACTTTATTTAAAAATTTGAGGGCAAATTTGAACTTCCATCTAAACCTAATTTGACCATGATATTTTGTCAAAATATCGTCTCTTCTCCATCACTTTCAACTTTTCGAGCATGCATCCACTCCCACAACCATTAGCAATCCGCCTTCTTTTGTATTTTATGAAGAAGGCTTACAGGCGGTGAGGGAAGATGGAGAGACAGAAGGAGTGGAAGTCAAAGGAGCAGGAGGAGATGATGAAGGCGGATTGCTAATGGTTGTGGGAGTGGATGCATGCTCGAAAAGTTGAAAGCGACGGAGAAGAGACGAAATATCATGGTCAAATTAGGTTTAGATGGAAGTTCAAATTTGCCCTCAAAATTTTAAATTAAGTGACGGTAAAATGGTAATTTCAACAAATGGTGGTAAATTGTTAACAGAGTTACATATAGGGGTGATTTCGTGCAAAAAATGATATAAGGGGTGGTTCTGTGCAAAACAGGCTAAATAACGGGTGGTTTGACGCAAAAACCTCTTTTATAAATATACTAATATAGAACGTTGTTTGCCACGGTACCCTTAAGTAGAGCTGTCAAAAAATGACCAAACCCGAAAAACCGACCTTGCCGATCTACATTTGAACCCTACCCGACCAAAAACCTGAATTAACCGAACATGAAGCAACCCGGAAAATGGATTCACTGAATCCGGCCGACCCGTAACCTGATCGAAGATACCCGAAAAATAATATATAAATATTATTTTAGTGTAATACTATCAATTGCATTAAAATAAGAGGAAATTTGGTGAAAATAGTCTTTGATAAGTGTATTTAGCCTATTACACAAGTTTTCTATGAAATAAAGTTTGGGACCACTATATAAATAACTTATCCCAACTTCATCCGAGCAAACTCTCCCTTCGAGCTTTTACGCGGACAACAATGGAGTCGTTCTCTGTTGTCGTTTACGATTTCCACCATTCTCTGCCGTCGTCGTTGATGACTTCGCCATTCTCTGCCGTCGTCGATGACTCTGCCTCTCTCAGTCGTCGTTGCTTTTGTCATTTTCCTCCTCTGCCGCCATTCTCTGCCGTCATCAAATCATAAAGACTTTATTTGCTTTCATTCTTATTCAAAGCCTAGCTCATTATATTGTCCATCGTCGTCGTTGATCGATCGATTATCTATATGTTTTCTTCGATTATTTATCCAATTCCCCCTTAAAGTAATTAAATACTCCATCCGTTAAGAAATACTTGTCCCTAAATTATTTGTTAAAAATTACTTGTCTTTTAACATAATTTTACACCTATTTTTCCAAATGTAACCTACTGTTATTGATTCTTTCCTTTATTCTCTCTGTCATTACTTAAAATATAATGGGTATATTTGTCAAAAAAATTCACCCAATAAAGTTTTCTTAAAATTGCTAGAAGGACAAGTAATTCTTAACGGAAGAATTATAATATTATTTTAATAAGTTATTTTAGTTGTGAATGTATTATTTAATTTACTTTTAATAATTTAATAATATAAAAAATATTTAAAATGATGATAAAAACCCGTTGGTTAACCCGAACCGCCTGCTAACCTGTAATGACCCGACACGACTTGACTTGTTATCCGAATTAACCGAACCCGTTCTCAACCCGAACCCGAAAGAACAAACCCGAACCCGAACCCGACTTGACCGACCCGATTGACACCTCTACCCTTAAATCAATTCGCCTATTTGTCGACCTTTATGCTATAACACGTCATTAGACATGTCATCATGACCTAAAAAAATCCAATAAAAAATACGACATATTTATGAAATTTTAAAATAAATATCTTAATTTAATATATGATTACCTTTAGGGAAAGTGTTCGGTGAGAATAACTTTTAAAATACGAACGTGAGAATGATGCACATTAGTATTAAATTGGTGCACATTTAGTACTAATTTGGTGCACATTCGTTGACAAACTTAAAAACATCCAAAATTTGAAGAACATTAATTTTTTAAAGAACATTTAAGAAATTGAAGAACATTTAGACAAAAATTGTATATGTGCATCACTTTTTCAAAAGATGTGCATCAAAATTTTTGATGCACATTTAAGTATATTTTGGTACACATTAGTCATTCTCACGTTCTCATTTTGAAAATTATTCTCGCCGGAACCGCACCCTTATCTTTATACCTATAATTTTTATATCTATTTTATATACACTATTCACATAAAATGTAATACATTTGATATTTTCCATCTACCAGTTGGGCGAACGTGGTGACTAATCAATGATTCTAATCAACGATTCAAGCACTTGATAAAAAATACTCCCTCTGTCCCATAATATAATTCCTCTTTCACTTTTCACATTTGCCGAGACACGTTTTGTATCGTTAATATCTCTAATTATATGTTAATAAAAAATTCTAAAATTTTGATATGTTAAAGTACTCATCAAGACGAATCAAACAAGACCCCATATAACTATGTTTGTTCTTACATATTAAAAGTTATACGACAAAATGTATTAAAAGGTGAATAGTGTCAAAAATGAAACAAAAATTATATACCGGGACAGAGGGAGTAGAGAATAAGGTTTGGTGCTTGAGTTGCGTCTTTCATAAATTTGAGACAATCAGTGTAAGAGATGAAATAATCTTCAACGAGGCGCAAGCCCAACCGCACAAAGACCTAAATTACAAACCAACGTTAATATAATTTAGCAAGTCACCAACTTTTTTCCGATCCAAAAGAGAGAAAAATAGTATCAAACAATAGATACAATACGAAAAGGCTTATTGCACTCCTGACACACGCAGTGTGTCAGACGTTAAATTCCGCGCGTCGGTCAGCTCCGCGCGGAATTTAACTATTTACATAAGTTCCCGAATTCAAAATTCGTGAGCTTAGAAAATTAAACTATTAATATAAGTTCCCGAATTCACAATTCGTGAGCGTGGAAAATAGAAATATAAAAAAGCCGGTTCAGAATTAGGGAACCAGATATAGTGAACCGGATGAAGTGAACCGGAAGTATTGAACCGAAAATAGTGAACCCGGTGTAGTAAACCTGTTTGGGCAAACGAATTGAGCATTCGTGAGCTAGTAACAGTCGAAAAAATCTCGGAAATTGTAACTGCAACGTCAGAACAAGTTTGACCGTAAAATCCTGAAAAATTTGAATTAGAACCTCACGAATTGTGGATTCGGGAGGAATGAAACTAAGTTAAAAAAATCAGATAAAACCCTGACAAAAAACCTTCCGATTTGTGAAAGCAAACCTCACGAATCTTGCATTCGTGAGATCCTAAGAACATCAAAAAATCTCGGAAATTGGATCTGCCTCGTAAATGCAAGTTTGACCGTGGAATTTGAAATTTGAATTTGAACCTCCCGAATTGTGAATTCGGGAGAGATTAAAGTAGGTTAAAAAAAACACGATTAAATTCCTATAAGTAACCATCCGAATCGTGAACTCGGCGTCTTTTCATCATCCCAAAAAAATAACGGACAACCATTGGTGGTCTGGAATATCGGCCGACAGTTTTTTCGACGAATCGCCTCTGGAAATTTTTATTGAAGAGGTGATGAGGCAATCGAGAGAGATGAACGGAGGCGGTGATACGGTGGCTAGAGAAGAAGTTGCAGATCCGAGTAGAGGAGGAGGGTCGGATGTAGATCCGGCAGTTGGCTCGAATCGGGAGGAGGCGATGGAGCCCGGGTCGGTGGGAGAAGTTACTGAGGCGTTGGAGGCCGGTTTGGTGGGAGGAGTAGATCCGGCGGTTGAGATGGAATGGGAGGCGGGTTTGGCCGGAGGAGTATGTCCAAGGCAAGAGGAGCGGCGTGAAGCACAGGCGGATTCGGGAGGAGAGATGCGACGAGAAGAGACGGGCTTGGATGGTGGAAGGGCCGGCGCCGGTGAGGGAGAATTCGCGGAATCCGGGAATATTTTAGCGAGATGTGGATCTTTGGGTGCGGCGGTGGCGGAGGAAGAATATGGAGCCGGGAATATGGAGGTTGAAGACGAAGTGGTTGAGGAAGAAAGGAGGAAGGGAAAGGCTGCGGTAGGGGAGGAAGAAGAAGATGAATATGGGAAGAGGCACCCGAATCCAGAAATCGGGAGCTCTGAGGAAACCGAATATGAGGGTGACCCAATAAGCATTGCAGCAAGGGTCGGAGCGGAGGCGGTGAAGATGGCGGAATAATTAATTGCTGATCCCCCTCCTCCGAAAAGAGCCCGACGGATTTCCGACGCGGTATGTAAAATTAATAAGTTTTAAATGTTTTATCCTAGTAATTAAAGTAGTAATTGAAATGTTATTAAAAATAGTAAATGTAAATATTTGGCATGATATAAAAGTTTTAATTATTTAGCATGATATAAAATAGTAAATGTATATATTTGGCATGATATAAAATAGTAATTAAAGTATAAATAGTGTAAGTAACAGTATAAATAGTGTAAATAGTGTAATTAAAAGTTGTAAAAATTATTTAGCATTTAATTATGAAGTTTTTAAAACGGTAAAAATTGTAAAATTTTTATAAATAGTATAAGTAGTGTAATTATGTAGGTATGAAGCAAAATCGTTAAATGTAATTATTGAGCATTTAATTTATAGTGTTGTAAAAAGGAAAACTAGTAACAACATAAGTTGCATTTGAAAAGAGATTAAAACGTTCAGTTGAATTGATTGCATGTAAAAAGATATTAAAGACGTTAGTACAAAATGTTATATTAATAGACATGTGTGTGTTTAAATAACTAATTAGTATAAGAGATGTAAAAAATTTAGGCCATAGCTGGTAAAATTAGGAGATTGCTTCCTGGTGGAAGAAGAGTTTCCGATCGTATAGTCAAGGCTTCGGGCCGCAAGAGAGGTGGGTCTAGAGGGGGTGTTGGTTCATCCCGGGGGCGTAGAGGTCGCGGTAGGGGTAGGCCTGTCGCTTCTGATCAGGTGCAGTCATCAGTAGGCCTTGGCTTAGATGATATTTGTAATGACGACCCGTCTTTTTCACAGCCTCCAGTAGTACCCTTTATGAGCGTGCCTCCTGCTTCAGTTGAGCCCTCTACTTCCACTGCACCTGTTGAGTTGCAGTCACAGTCCCCGCGTATTGTGGATGGATCACCGATTGGGTTTGATGATGAACGTCCTGTTCTTCAGTCTCCTCCTAGAGCTGACCCCCAACCTTCTGCACCAGTTGATACACCACCTCCTCCTCCCATTCTGCCCGATCCTGTTTTGCATAGTTTCAAGGCGCACATTGCTCATAAGATTGCAAAGGAGGAACTAGCAGGCGATCCCCCACGGGAGTTCACACGGAGAATGATACGCTGCACTTTGTATAGCGTAACTAGGGATTATTACATTAGTTTAGGAGTATTTTCATATGTGTTTCGAGTCATTATTATGTTCTGAGATATTTATTAAGAAGTGAAGAAATGAAGATCAGAACCGAAGAAGATTGAAGACTTGAAGAATGAAGAAGCTTCTGCGACGCCAACCGCGATTGCCACTACCATCCAGGCGATCGCCATCATTCAACAGAAGCCATTCGAGAAGAAATTAGCAACCGCGATGACTAGGCATATATGGCGATCGCCATGGAGTGATAGAGACCACATAAGAGCTTTACATGAAGACCGCGATCGCCAGGGATCTATGGCGATCGCCACAACAAGGCCGAAGACATTCCGGACTTTCCTTATTTTCCTTTGTTTGTTTTATTTCTTTTTCCTTATTTTATTATTTCGTTGAGGATATATCTTTTACCATATATTTTTAGGGTTAGTATCTATTTAAGAACCCTAGTTCTTTCTATCTTTTGATAATCATCTTTTCCATCAGACAATTTAGTTTTGCAACCATGAGCAGGAACTAATCTCCATTGTTTTACTTGGCGGTTGAAACCTTCAGTTATTAAGTTGTGAGATTTCTAAACTCTTGTTCTTTTCCTATGGGTTTGTATTAATTCTCTTGTTCTTCATCTATTGATTTCTATTAGTTTTGCTAGCTTGATTACCTAGTTTGATTGATAGTTTTCTATTGCTAGACTAGGAATATACGGTGGAATTCATTGGCTTTGTAGCACTCATATCTGCATGATCTGGTAGTTGATTGCTTTTATGAAAGAGAATTGATTGCATGTTAATACTTGACGGTTGTAAGTTATTGCATGCATCCTTATAATTCCTGTGCCCTTTGCTGCTATTTCATCTAATCTTGAGAGGTTTCCCTGATTGCTGAATAGTATGTATTATCAGGACCGGTTGGCCTGCTGATATATTAAAGATTGGAATAGGAACATTCCCTAGGATTGAATAGAACTTGAGATAAATCTATGATCAACTTGATTGACTGTTGTGTGGATACTTTCTAGGTGAAACCCCTTCGCATATTATTCTCACCCAAACTTTCTCTGCTTGTTACTGGTTACTTGTGTGTTCTCGCAATCAAACCCCCCCTTTAGTTACTTGTTACTAGTTGATATTTTATTTGACTGCATTGATTTGGTGTTTTGATTCCCATGGGTTCGACCTCTACTTACTTGCTATACTCTAGTTAGTGTTTAGGGTTTTCTTTGATTTGGCACCACGACTTTGGCCTCATCAAATTTGGCGCCGTTGCCGGGGAATTGAATTTTTTCTGATTCTGTGTTAATTGTGAAGTTATCAACTGTTTGGTGTGAACCTTTATGGTTCAGACCCGTGCTACTGATTAATCTCTTGTTTCCTTTGACCCAGAGATTGAAAGGACGTTCCTTCGGAACCAAAGAGCAGCTCTGAACCAAGATAATGAGATGGGTGATCGACATGGACCGCCATTGCCTACTATGAGGCAACTCACTGCCCCAGACTTAAACCAACAACCTTTGGCAGTGAGGTTTCCTGAGATTGAAGAAGGTGTGAACTTCGAATTAAAAGCTGGTTTAATTCATGAGCTACCACACTTCCATGGCTTAGCAGGAGAAGATCCCAACAAACACTTGGCTCAATTCCATGCCATATGTTCTACTATGAAGCCAAGAGGTGTTACTGAGGAGCAGGTCATGCTGAGAGCTTTCGGATTTACTCTGAAAGACGCTGCGAATGATTGGCTCTATTATCAAGCTCCATGGAGTATTGATACATGGGCTAAGATGAAAAAGGTCTTTTTAGAGAAATATTTTCCAGCTACAAAACTGAGCAGCTTGAAGAAGGAGATCACGAATCTTCAACAACACTCAACTGAGAGTCTCTATGAATATTATGAGAGATTCAAGAAGCTTTGCTCAAGCTGCCCATTCCATAGTTATACTACCAAGATCTCCTTATGTACTTATTTAGTGGCCTGATTGATGAGGATCTTTGAATGGTGAATGCATCCTGTGGAGGTAACTTTTTAAGATTGACTATACCTCAGGCTACTGAAATGTTTGAGGAATTAGCTGAGAGCTCAAGGCAGTTTGGTAGCAGGCAAAGAACACAGTCAGTAAGTTCACTTGATCCCGCTAAAATTCAAAGTGATATGAATGAACTGAAAGATATGATGAAATCCTTTATGCTGCAAAGTGGTGGTCAACAACTCCAAGAGCCGAATGCTGAGGTAAACGCTGTTGGTGGATGGCAACCAAGGCCAATGTATGATTCTCATAATATTAATTATCAGCAACCTAGACCTCAAAATTCTATGACTGTTGAAGATATGATCAAGTCCTTAGCTCAGACTGTGATGCAACAAAACGCAAAGACGGAATCAAGCATCCAAAATCTTGAAAATCAGTTGGGATAGATTGCTCAAGCTGTGAGTAAATTAGAGGCCAGGGAACCGGTAAGAAACCCGAGAGAGAACGTCAGTGCAGTGTTCTTGAGGAGCGGAAAATTTTTAAACGACTGTTCTGTGCCAAAACCGCGATCGCCAGATATGAGTGGCGATCGCCATGTGATTACAGAGAGCAAAACAGGATCTGCATCCCGACCGCGATCGCCATGCCACTCCAGAAACTGCATCAGAATTCGACAATAATCCGCGACCGCGGATTGATACCCGCGATCGCGGGTCTTCTGCAGAAACATACTTCTCGCGACCGCGATCGCCAGTTGTTGATGGTGATCGCCGGGAGACCCCTGAGTACATTGATGATTATGTTCGTACGAATTTTCCACCTCTATTCTCTCAGAAGCCTGTTGCTCCCTTTCCTGAGTCGTTGAAGGATACTCGAAGACTGGATGACGACAAAGAAATCTTCGAAACCTTTAGTAGGTGTGAGGTAAACATTCCTTTGCTCAAACTTGTTAAGAGTATTCCTAGATTTGCTAAGTTTTTGAAAGAAGTTTGTACTATTAAAAGAAACCAAAAACTGAAAGCAAAGAAGAAAGTTGAAATAAGTGAACAAGTTTCTGCTGTGTTTCAAAAACGCATGCCTAAGAAATGTGGTGATCCAGGCATATTTAGCATTCCATGTGTGATTGGTGAAACTAAATTTGACAAAGCCATGCTAGATTTAGGTGCATCAATCAATGTTTTGCCTTACTCTTTGTATGAATCACTAGGCTTAGGACCTTTGCATAAAACATGAACTGTTATTCAACTTGCTGATAGGTCTACTGTATACCCGAAAGGGGTTGTTGAGGATGTTCTTGTTATGGTTGGTGATCTGATTTTTCCTGCTGATTTCTTTGTGTTGGATATGGAGCATGCTAATAATGTCACACCTATACTGTTAGGTAGACCTTTCATAAAAACAGCACAAACGAAAATTGATGTTAATAGTGGTACTCTCTCTATGGAGTTTGATGGGGATAAGGTAGAATATAATATTTATGACATGTATCCCATTGATAAAAATTCTCTATGTGCTATTGATGTGATTAATCCTACTTGTAAGGATGAATTGCAACCTGTTTGAGAGAATCCCTTAGAGCCCCCAAAAGTAGATGCTGTTTTATCTACTAACATGCAGGAGTGCCAGGCTAAGCCAGAGCCTAAAGTTAAGCTCTCTTCACATCCTTTGGGCAATCGCCCTCCATTACTGACCTCGCCAGGCGAGATACCATTGAAGTATAGTGTGCAGGCACTTGACATTGAGCTTAAACAACCGCCTGATACGGTCAAGGAGGAGAAAGTGAATGAAACCACCTTCATTGCTAAAGACAAGGTGGTCAAGGTAAGAGGGACGAGATTCAAGGCGTTCCATGAGTGGTTCAAGAGGGAATTCAGACAAGAGACTGTTTTTACAAAGCCAAATGGCGTTAGTTAAATCTCTTGAGTTTCATGTCGAGCCACGACATAAAATAAGGCGTTGCTCGGGAGGCAACCCGAGGTTTGAGTTTGTTTTCATTTGTTTTTGTTCGGTTTAATTTTCTTTTGAGTTTTTCTATGGACAGGAGGAAATCACCGAAGCTTAGGGTCAGCTACAGTCAGTAGCCAATCTCTCGCTGTAAGTCTTCTCTTCCGTCTAAAAAAAAAAAAAAAAAAATCCGAAAATCTGAAAATCATTCCGAGAAAAAAATAATATATCGGATTAAAAAAAAAAAGAGTGCAGAAAAAAAAAATGAGAGAAAAGAAAGTAAGGAGTTGTATTACATCAAGTTTGGTTTCATTGATACTATCATTCTAGATCTACATTCGCTGAAGCTTAGCTTGTTGGTGACCATGTTCTTTGCAAGAAGTTGATTTGTTTGGGTCACCTTCTACATTGGAGATATTCTTTCTTTTGCTTTAGATGAGCTATGCATTTTTGGATTACATTTAGTGCTCATCTAGTTTCTCATTCTACCACACTTTGAGTTTTTTTGGAGGAAGGTCATCCGACCTTGTATGTGAGTCTTCTGTCTCCTTCACTGGGTTCATTTTTCTGTCTTCCATTTCATTGAGGACAATGCAATGTTTAAGTATGGGGGAGGAGAATGTATTCACATGTAATTATTTGGGTGTTGGTTGTATCTGCATGAGCTTATTGAATATATAATGTATGAAAAAGCCACAAAAATTGAAAAAAGGCATACAAAATCCTTGGATAGCAAGATCTATGCAATAAGAAGGTGGCTTGACCGGCGTTAGGCTGGGGCAAAAATAAGTCTTGAGTGATGTGAGTTTTGTGAGCTTGGAACAATTATTGAGTGGTTGGGATGAAAACCCGAAAGGGCGCCCAAGCAAGATGACTGTTATAAAAAAAATTGAGTGTTTTAGGATCATTATCATCTTGGCGTATGCAGACATAAGAAGTAGGCATATAGGAGGATTCGGGTAGGCCACTTGGAGGAATAAGGTGTAGTTCTGGGTATGTGCTTATTTTATCACATTGTTCTTGATTATTGTTGTTGTGTTTTGTGTGTTTTGGAGGAGCTTATTGGGTATGCAATCACTAGGAGATATTCTTGTACTTCCTGAGGCTTTGAGTATTTTATTGTATGGGTAGCTTTTCTGTAAGTTACTCGGGATGAGTAAAAGTCTAAGTATGGGGGTATTTGATACGCTGCACTTTGTATAGCGTAACTAGGGATTATTACATTAGTTTAGGAGTATTTTCATATGTGTTTCGAGTCATTATTATGTTCTGAGATATTTATTAAGAAGTGAAGAAATGAAGATCAGAACCGAAGAAGATTGAAGACTTGAAGAATGAAGAAGCTTCTGCGACGCCAACCGCGATCGCCACTACCATCCAGGCGATCGCCATCATTCAACAGAAGCCATTCGAGAAGAAATTAGCGACCGCGATCGCCAGGCATATATGGCGATCGCCATGGAGCGACAGAGACCACGGCAGAGCTTTACATGAAGACCGCGATTGCCAGACATCTATGGCGATCGCCACAACAAGGCCGAAGACATTCCGGACTTTCCTTATTTTCCTTTGTTTGTTTCATTTCTTTTTCCTTATTTTATTATTTCGTTGAGGATATATCTTTTACCATATATTTTTAGGGTTAGTCTCTATTTAAGAACCCTAGTTCTTTCTATCTTTTGATAATCATCTTTTCCATCATCTTTTCCATCAGACAATTTAGTTTTACAACCATGAGCATGAACTAATCTCCATTGTTTTACTTAGCGGTTGAAACCTTCGGTTATTAAGTTGTGAGATTTCTAAACTTTTGTTCTTTTCCTATGGGTTTGTATTAATTCTCTTGTTCTTCATCTATTGATTTCTATTAGTTTTGCTAGCTTGATCACCTAGTTTGATTGATAGTTTTCTATTGCTAGACTAGGAATATACGGTGGAATTCCTTGTCATTGTAGCACTCATATCTGCATGATCTGGTAGTTGATTGCTTTTATGAAAGAGAATTGATTGCATGTTAATACTTGACTGTTGTAAGTTATTGCATGCATCCTTATAATTCCTGTGCCCTTTGCTGCTATTTCATCTAATCTTGAGAGGTTTCCCTGATTGCTGAATAGTAAGTATTATCAGGACCGGTTGGCCTGCTGATATATTAAAGATTGGAATAGGAACATTCCCTAGGATTGAATAGAACCTGAGATAAATCTATGATCAACTTGATTGACTGTTGTGTGGATACTTGCTAGGTGAAACCCCTTCGCATAATATTCTCACCCAAACTTTCTCTGCTTGTTACTGGTTACTTGTGTGTTCTCGCAATCAAACCCCCCCCCCCTTTGGTTACTTGTTACTAGTTGATATTTCATTTGACTTCATTGATTTGGTGTTTTGATTCCCTTGTGTTCGACCTCTACTTAGTTTCTATACTCTAGTTAGTGTTTAGGGTTTTCTTTGATTTGGCACCACGACTTTAGCCTCCTCAGAGAACCCGATGCTACACCCGGCCCACTGATTTCGGACGTTTTAGGCCGTACTTACCACAAGATCCTCCTCCTGGTTCTTGGTTCCGGATCGCTGAGCAGACGAGGTTGACACGTAACAGGGATTTGCAGTATGGGTTTGTCAATCACAACCTCATTGGAGCGTTCATTGAGCACTGGCACTCGGAGATGAACAACTTCCATTTTCCTTGGGGAGAGATCACGATTACGCTGTATGATGTAGCAATGATTTTGGGCCTTTCTATTGAGGGATTACCTGCGACTACAAGTCCATTTGCTAATGCCATGCAAGAGAGGAGGTATTGTAATGATCTGTTTGGGTACATGTTCGGAGTTGATCCCAGTTATGTGTCCCCAATAGATAAGTGGAACATGACAGGGCCTCTGAGGCAGGGTCGAGTAAGGGCTTGTAGTTTTTGGCCCCACGTGTTGCGGATGATTGAGGACGAGGATGATCCTGATTGCATTGCCGCTGGATATTTGTGGTATCTTATGTCCAGTAGTTTGTTTGTGGACAAGAGCACCACCCTTCTACAGACCTGCTTGTTGCCATTATTTGACGATCCGACGAGAGTAGTCGATACGGCTTGGGGCGCTGCTGTCCTCACAAATTTGTATCGGGAATTAGGCGAGGCATCTAGGAGTGGAGTGGTTGGTTTCAGCGGTTGCCCTTATCTTTTACAGGTACGTAGTAATAGTAGAAGTGATATACACTTGTAAAGTTGTCTGACGTTAACGATTTGCATTAATTGTATCAGATTTGGATATGGATGTACTTCATTTACTTCCCGGGGAACCCAAACTTCCAGCGTGATATGGCGGGTGATGATGAGAGACGCGCATCCCTTTACCACACCGACAGGACTGCTACGCAGCACGAGTTGAGCCCCCATGTTTACAGGCGGATTCTGGATGAGTATCGACCAAAGGATGTAAGTATTGTTTAACGACTAGTTGTATACGTACATTATTTGAACTTGGCAAATTGTTAACTTTTTAAATTTTCATTGTAATCTTGTAGATATGTTGGATGCCTTACGACCAGCTAGATTTTGTTGACCGGTTTAGGGCCTCTACATATCGAGGAACGTTGAGGTTTCTCGATATTCAGGAGCCCTATATGCCGGATAGGGTGGTACGTCAGTTCGGAC
This sequence comes from Oxyria digyna, assembly GCA_029168935.1. Classification (NCBI taxonomy): domain Eukaryota; kingdom Viridiplantae; phylum Streptophyta; class Magnoliopsida; order Caryophyllales; family Polygonaceae; genus Oxyria; species Oxyria digyna. The sequence goes on from JAPVLV010000013.1 coordinate 28,155,518, forward strand.
GACAGCAGAGCAGATCACTAGATCCTATTCCACCATCACGGGTCTCTCGACCAATTAATAAACGCGGGAAGAACAAGTATATTGTGGAGTTTGCTGAGGAGTGGGATCGTTGGGAGAGGATGCAAGACCATCTCTGTCCGTACATTCTGGAGAGCCCCGTAGCTTCTCCTCCTTGGTCGGAGGATCCTGCATACTTAGACTGGTACCTCCAGATATCACATCCATATGTCAGTCGGATTTCATAGAGGCAGGCCCCTCCCGATGTTGTTCCTTCGCCGTTTATTGACACTCATCGGGTAAGTTTGTTTTAGTATCATGCGTTACAATATTTTATTATAGAGTTTACATCTACTTACGTAGTCATTGTTCTTTAATTACAACGTCTTGCTCTTATTACTTCCTACGTCGAGAGACAACTGCAGATAGTCTCTCCTTGTTGTAAGGAACAGTTGAGAAATATTTTGCAACTTGCCACCGATGATGTTCCTCTTGTTAGGGCGACATAGATGGATCCCGAGACTTCTTCGACACCCGGACCCAGCATTCCATCTATATTTGAGCGAGGGGAGTCGTCTCGTATGGCGGAGGAGCGCGCAGCAGCCGAGGCAGCAGGTGGGGCAGACCCCGAGGAAGATCTTGATGACGCAGGCCTTGATGATGATGTTTGACGTTTTTCATGTTTTTATCGTCTGATGTTTATGGCTACTTGTTTTTTGTATGTTTTGGGTTTTAGACATTTCACTTTTCTGTTTGATAAGACATGGTTTATTTGATGATACGTATTACATTTGATGTATTAGTACGTCACATTTTGGTGTTGAACACGGTATTTGCGTTTCTCGGTAAAACGTTATGTTCGTTGCAAACATTGTCTCTTACAAATTCAAGTAGTTAAATTTTTTTTTCTACATTACTGTTAACGGTGTTTGAAACAGTAGTTGTTCGAAGATGAGTTCTTATTATTCAACTTAAATTAATTAAATACACTATGTCAAAAAAGAAAGGGTTTCTGAAAAATGCAGAATGAACCCAGATATCCCGAATTGTGCATTCGTGATACCTGGCGAATTCTGCATTCGTGGGTAAGTTTAGTATTTAAAAAAAGCTTTGTACGTGGGTAGTAAATAAAAAAATATCTGCTACATAAGGCTAGGATCTGTGACCTAGCTACACTATCACTTGTATGGATTGAACCACCTTCCCAGAAAAGCTCAGAATTAGACCGAATGTAGTTCGTAAGTGGACAATACCAAAACGCACCAAAGGTTCGTTTAATAACTAAGGTACCAAGCCATGTGGGAGTGTCAGCTACGTTGTTCATGTCAGCAATTGAACTAATTTCCATAGTTTTGGTGTCAAGTACGAAGATATTGGAATCTTCGTCCTCGTCAAGGAACACCACAAAAGCACCGGTTCTTCTCATCACAAACTGGAAGTGTCGGGTAAGATCATACTTAGCGTCTCCATGCACGAAGTGTAAGTGGTTGTACAAGTCATTATGTGGGCCGAAAAACGAGCATTCGGTGTATGGGCAACTAAAAGGAACGCCGTGCTGCGAATTGAATGTGTCAAGTATTTTCTTAAAAAAAATAGCTAAGGAAAACTAACTTAAGAAAAAAATTAGGTAAGTAAAACGAACTTAGGTAATTACCGTTGCATGACCGTTGCTGCTTCCGTACCTCAAAGCCATTATAAATGCGTTTCAGAAAGTCTTTTGGAAAAACTAATGTTGGGGTGAATGTGAGTATACTAACTACTATCTAAGGCGTATTAATAGGCTGCAATGAATATGACATCTCCCGAATTCACAACTCGTAGGGTAAGGGTAATTGACATGAAACCTCCCGAATTCACAACTCGTAGGGTTCTTTGCAAGATATCATTGGAGCTCACGAAATCTGAAATCGTGAGAGGGCATGCAGATATTCCTGACTTACAGAGTTTGTAAAGACCTCGGGAAATGGAAGTTGGTTTTCATATGGCCGAATTCTGAATTCGAGATATAGATTGTGTATTTATAGGAGATGGAAAGCAATTTCATAATGATAATTAATATTACAACAACAGTACTGAAACAAACGCATGATAATTTAAAAAGTTGAACATAAATTAAAGTGCATTACAATCATAAGCAAATAAGACCGGAAATTTAACTACTCCTTCACCGGGAGGTGTTGCACTACAACAACTCCATTAGCATCGTAGAAAAGACCGTGTCGATTACGGAAAAAGATGTACTAACGATTCTGAAAAAACACAATGTTCATGAATTGAGCTAAATTCCAGATATTCCGGTGCTTCGATTACGGAAAAAGCACAATATTGCCAAATCCAGGATTCGGCAACTTTGTGCTTCGATGGCCAAAGTTGCCGAATCCAGGATTCGGCAACTTTGTGCTTTTTCCGTTATCGAGCCACAACAAGATCTGAAATCTCTGAAAAGACCGTGTCAGATACTGTCCTTTTTTACACGAATTCAGGATTCGGGATAACATTCCGAGGTAAAAAAAAATCGTATATATACAATTGTGTAACTGCATGGTTATAAATGTAGTCCCGAAGTGTAGAAAAAGATTCATAACATATTAGAAGATGGCAAGAACGCATGATGGCCCTGGTCCACCTCCTCGTAGAAATGAACGATCTAGTGTTCGAACTCGGTTATGGGTAAGTAATATGGAGTCCCTATGTAGTTCACTTAATTTAAATATAAGAAATCTGCGTGGATGTAAATTTCGTGTATGTATTCATATGATGTTTCAGGATTCAACGCGTAACCTATTTAGCAGAGCGGGGTCGTCTAGAGATTCCCGTCGAAACATGAACAACCCTCCATCACGTAGCACCGTAAATGAAGCTCCGTTACCTGACGAAGACACTGTTATGATGGGAAGCACTACTCCAGTTATTGTAAGAGCAAGGAGGAGTTGTTCTGCGGTTGCAGACACTCCCCAAAGGAGTGGACCTACAATGCAAAGATCTACTAGTGCAAGTCACGTTGAGTTAGACGCTGATGAAATGCGGCAATCTGAGTACCCTGGAGGCCTTGCAGACAGTTCGTTATTGAGCGATTTCAACACGCATTTTGCACGTTTCCTATGGAACAATACAAACGACGCAGTGGTATGTCAATGAAATTTTTTTTACAACGTCACTTCATTCCTTTTACTGCTACACAGATTTACCGTTGATGCTAAATGATTCATGTCATACAGATGAAAAAGGTCGTGAAAGTGCATGCTCGTAGTAAAGGAGTGTCGGAGTGGGATTCAATGCCCAATGGGGCTTGGAGGGGAATAGCTGAAACAAGCGGTTTAACTAAATTACTGCAGATTCCTCACACTACATTTGATTCGGCCCTCATTTCGGCGTTCATAGAGAGGTGGCACCCCGAAACAAATACGTTTCACTTGTTGTGGGGCGAAATGGCGCCCTCATTGCATGATGTGTATCAACTGCTTGGACTTAAAGTTGTTGGACTGCCGGTAGCCCCTTCAATGACGGAGAAAGAGTTGTTCAACGAAGTAGCCAAAATGTTTGGCATGCACGTTGATGAAGTGTATGCGTACAAAAAAAACAAAGGTTTTACCGTTGAAACCTTACGTGAAATGATGACAGAGAGAGTCGTACATGAAGATCAGCAACACACCATTGCCTCTGTGTACCTCACAACCATTACGTCTTCCCTCCTGTTCCAAGACAAGAGTGGAACAAAAATGAATATTCGGAATTTTCATCCGTTGCTAGACCACACCAACACGCAAAGGTACGCTTGGGGAGTTGCAATGTTAGCATACCTTTATCGCGAATTGGGAATGGCTAGTCGACGATATGTTGCACAATTTAGTGGATCCCCTTTACTTCTACAGGTATTGATTTCCTAACTAAAGTTGATTTGTTTTTACTATTTAAATGACGGAGTAATTAACTGTAATTCTTTTGAGAGTTGGATATGGGCGTACTTCCCAATGTTCAAAGGTCATGAAACAGCAGATTCATCTTTTACAACTCCCGGCCCGTACGCTTACTGTAACGATCGACGTCGTCCAAGAAAGTCACCACAAGAGAGGATTCAAGGAATACGAAAACAACTAGATTTAATGCGAGTGGACGAGGTTCGAGCTAGTTCCCGTTTCGTAACTAATATAGTTCGTATACCATGTATTCATAAATACAAATTGTTTGTAGGTATGTTGGATGCCGTGGAAGGAAGTGGTTAATAAACGCGCATTCAAAGTGTCTCACTACAAAGGGACGCTGCAATACCTGGGTATGGAAGAAGGTTATAACCCAGATAGGTTCGTAAGACAATTTGGAAGAAAACAGATAATACCGAGAAATCCACCTATCGAGCCAGTGCAAAGTAACAGACCATCAAGAAATTTAGGCGGTTATAAGGTGAAATATCACTGGGCAGACAATAATTTTGGAACTTGGTTCGAACACTGCCTGGAAGAAGATGATTTGCCCATCAGCAATCAAGTTTGGGAAACTTCAAGCGATTATATGGACTGGTATACAGAACACTCTCATCCTTACAACGATGCAGAGTCAGCGAAACTAGTCGCTGAACTTGACCAACAACCCAGGCCATTAGCACTGCAAGCTGTCCGTGTAAGTAAAATTCATATAACATGTCATTTTTGAAAAACTACTTGTAACACTATGACAAATACTAACTCCAACCATCTGGTTACTTGAACAACGCCTCAACCACATTGAATCAATTATTCTGGAGAATGTGGAAGTACTTCGAGGTTATGCAGATGACGATCCACTGAAAAAAATTATAATGCAAGTAATAGGGTCGGTCATGACTCCAGGTCTTCCAGAGGTATTCCGTAATACAGTCGTTGGTTCTTCCCAAAGATCAAGGGCAGAGAGGTTGGACTCAGATGCCGAACAGTTACAGGACGGATCACCCCGAAGATATAGCGGAGGGCAAACCTTCGGAATGTACAATCTCGGCAATCCCGGACCTAGCTCCTACATGCCCGGTTCATACAGTCAACCTGAATCATCCTTTCAACCCTTCAATTTCACCGAACAACATGGAAGTCAAGGTTATGGTTTTGCAGATTTCAGAACAGCAAGTGCAACTGTTTTAGGTAGTAGCCGAAGTTATGGTTCTCCCCCGTCCAGAGAGCCAACTAGGAACTATTTCGACGGTTATGATAGAAGCCATACATCTGGGTATTGAATGACGCATGACAGACATCATGCATGCTCTATTCCGAAAGTTTGTTTTCAATTATGTGTTACCGCAAATGAAGCTTTGAATTATGAAGTTGTAGCGTATTCTGCATTCCGTCCTGTTATGAAAGATTTTTGTAGTTTTCGATTATTTTGTTGTCAGGCAACCGAATATAACCCCTCTCCAACAACCAACTTCGTGTAAACTCTGTTACATCTTTTCCATCCATCTCCTTAAGACGTAGAGTGTAACACATATTTTTAATTTGAGTCTTCGACGTAATCATCCGTCCACCATGCTTCGCTGCCAAAAATAAAAAAATATTCGCCGGCTTCACATGCGCTTTTATCAGAGAAATGATATCCCTTTTCTGTTCCTCGTTCATTCTTCCGGCATATGCATGACCCACCAGTCTTTCTAGGAGGGGGTGATTGTGACACCCGCACACCACTCTCAATGTCCATTCGCTATCCTCACAATGACAATGGAGGCGAAACGGACACATATTTTTTTTGGACCTCGGGTTGCGAATCAACAAATTTTTTATCCCACGATAAGCCCCATATTTCAGCTTCAGATAGTTCCCTCCTGAACGGTCAATTATTAAGACCATGTTGTTCTCTGTACCGATTCCACGTGCCCAACATAACACATCTTCTTTGTTATTCCACACATAATCGTTTTCAAATAACGATGTGTAGTCTTCCTACAAATAACGATGTGCAATATAACTCATGAACTTTGTACTCCGCTTTATTAAATAATTCAGTTAAAATAACATAAATAATGCTAAAACAGAACAATGTGTATTCTTAACTACCTCGCGAATCCTAAATTCGCAAGGCATAATTCATACTCCCGAATCCTCAATTCGGGATGCATATTTTACTTCAAATTCATCTACAACAGTTTACTTTCTAACTCCATTTCTAAAAATACAGTACACAAATATTAGCTTCACCACCTCTAAATTACAGTACAATATGTACGTACACATCATGACGTTTTACACTCTTAAAAAATTGTAATCTTTGATACGTATTCTAACATACAATGTATTTATATATATATACATTCACAAAACTAAAATATTGACTGAAACAATTAAATTATAAGTACATTATGTAACTTACCATAATTGTCTTCTTTTCTTTTATCGAATCTCTTATTTGAAATAATGTCGATTCTCCTTCCTCTTCTTCTCCTACTCTCTTCCTTCCTCTTCACCCAACCTTACCATCACGTACACTATATATATACCCGACTAAATCAATTAGGGCATGCAAAGTAACCGAATTCTAAATTCGCGAGGTCTTCGAGCCTTTTTCCTCGGGAAACCGATCATATCCATGCCCTAGATTCCTGACAAAACTCCGAATTCATTATGTACAAGCTCACGAATTATGAATTCGTGATGTCTGTATTTTCCTCGAGATGCGTAAATATCCTAGCGCTAGATTCCTGACAGAACTGCAGATTTATGCTCTAACACCTCACGAATTCAGCATTCGTGATGTCTGTACATGCTAGACCGGATTATCATTTCAAAACCGGATATCCGAAAAATTAATTACTGAACCGGTCTATACAATTAATTACTGAACCGGTCGTCTCATATATATTTTATTTATTTAAACCGGTCCTAATTAATGTTAAGAAAACCTCACGAATGCAAAATTCGTGAGCTATGAGACGGTGTTAAGTGCCGTGCGGCGCTAAGCTACGCGCGACTGTCAGCTCCGCCGGAAAATGAAAATGGTCATTCCACCCGTCCATCAGTCAATTCCAGTGCAATTATAATCCCCATACAATACCAGGCATAAGTAGTGGTGGTCTTATTCTTGGGAAAGCTGACTTTGATTTAATTGCATCAATTGTGGCTACAACAGACGTGAGAAAAGTCTTTGCAAGAGATGATGTCTGCTCCAGCATAATACATTAGAAAGAGGTATCCTACTCACCTTTAATTGGCTTATGCTGATTTTGCGTATTTCGTTTGTAATCTGAAAATTAATTGGATTTCTAGGGTTTCTGTTCCTGATGAAATTTTGAGTCTCCATTGTTGGACCCGGTTCTCGCGGTGAATACGAACCCGGTTCGCGACGGTCTAGTGAACCGCGAGCCCAATAGGTCATTGAAGAGATCCAAACGGAAAGGCCCAATAAGAGGCCCAATAGGTATAAAGAATAGCACCGGATTGTGTGGGGCCCGCGACCTGGATATAAATCCTAACAGAAAAGAGAGAGAAAAGGGCAGTGGCAATTGAGAGCATCTTCCTCCCCCCTTGAGCTAGAGAGTAAACACATAAGGGGATTACTCATTTCCGAGTTCGTCTCTCTGATCCTGATTCATCTCTTTTAGTAGAGAATCGGATGATCGGTACCTAGATTCTGGCTCTCGGTACCGTCATCGTGCTTTTGAAGTGCGAATCGTCACGTTTGGTTGAGTTTCATCATTTACTGTTTTATTGAGTTGGCTCACGAGGTTTCATTGATTTCGTCATTACTTCGATCATTATCTTCTCCCTGTTTTACTTTACTCTATTGTTGTTTGAGGCATCGGGTTCAATTATCTTTGGCTATTACTGACTTGAGCGTCGGAGAGCCAAATCAGGGGGTCCAACCTTCCGGTTTGGTTGTGCAGGTACCTTAGGGGCTGAAGAACATGAAGAACAGAGGAGAATAGCACATTTTGATCTGGATGAAGATGAGTCACAAGTTGTTGTTCCAGTTTGCGTAAGGAAGGTCTCCAGTATTTGAAGATTCACTGAAGGCCAGATCTCGCGAGGTGTTGATTGCGAGATCGCGAATATTTGGGCTCCAACACTGGCGCCGACCGTGGGGACCTCCTCGCGCAACTAGCTCCCTTTGAAATCTCGAGAGTTTGTTCGCGAAAGACAGCATCATGGTTGAGACTAGCGGAAGCGGCACAGTAAACAACACCACGTCACACAAATCGTCAGGGGGCACCCCACTATCATCGCGAGACATTCCAGAGCCCTCCTCTCGACTTATCAACAATGTTTGGCCCCACGGCTTTTGCAGAGCACATCATCAGGGCCCCTCCACTACAAGATTTCAGGTTCCCGACTATCAAGGAATACACTGGTAAAGGAGACCCTAAGGAGCATCTTACCTGATAAAAGTACGCCATGATCGCGAGGGGTCCGGATGAGGCCAACCTATGCAAAGGAATTCCCCCATTAGTAATCACTCACTCTCTGAATATTAGCAATGATATCGTTCCTAAAAGACAGAGAAAAAGAAAGCAAGCGGGTCCGAAGAATGAGGCCGCGGCTGTGGAGCTCGCGAAGCTCCTAAAAGCTGGGTTTGTAAGACTAGTACAGTACCCAGCTTGGTTGGCTAATGTTGTTATGGTCGCGAAAAAAGGAACGGGAAAGTGGAGGATGTGCGTGGACTTCACAGATTTGAACAAAGCTTGCCCGAAAGATAGGTATCCGCTACCTTCTATTGATCAGCTTGTAGTCTCCACCGCAGGGCATGAGGCACTCAGCTTCTTAGATGCGTACTCGGGGTATAACCAAGTCATGATGAACCCCCTTGACTCAGAGCATACCTCTTTCATAACAGATAAGGGAACTTTCTGCTACAAAGTGATGCCTTTCGGCCTTAAGAACGCGGGGGCCACTTTCCAGAGATTGGTCGATCGCATCTTCAGTGACCAGATAGGGGATACGGTTGAGGCCTACGTTGATGATATTGTGGTAAAGAGCAAGAAACAAAGTGACCATGCTCGTGACGTGGCAGAGGTCTTCGCAACGCTCAGAAGGTATGGGATGAGTTTAAACCCGGACAAGTGCGTGTTCGGTGTCACAGAAGGAAAATTCTTGGGCTTCATGATTAGCGCTCGCAGTGTAGAGGTTAATCCCGATAAAGTCAAAGTTTTTCTCGATCTCGAACCACCACGATCAACCCATGAGGTCCAAAGGTTTGTAGGCCGAGTGAACTATTTGGGGAGATTTTGTGCCAAATTGGCCGAACGCAACCTCCCATTCTTCGAGATTCTCAAAAAGCCAAAGAATTTTGAGTGGACTGAGGAGTGCGGTCAAGCCTTCGCGAGCCTCAAAGAACATCTGACAAAGCTCCTGATCTTATCTTCCCCGATTCCGGGAGAGACTCTCCAATTGTATCTCGCGGCCAGGTCGAGGGCAGTAAGCGCAATTCTTGTTCGCGAGGCAGAGAAACCTGTATATTTTGTCAGCCGAGCTTTGTTGCCAGCGGAAACACGGTATTCTCCAGTTGAAAAGTCTGTGCTCGCGCTGATAACAGCTGCTCGCAAACTAAGACCTTATTTTCATGCACACCCGATTGAAACCCTGACGGACTTGCCACTCAATAGTTTCATGACCAAACCTACTGTAGCAGGGAGGCTCACAAAATGGGTTATTGAGATGTCAGAGTTCGATGTGGTGTACCGGCCCAGGCCAGCTATCAAGGCGCAAACGCTTGCTAACTTCATTGTCGAAACGAGTTTCAGAGAAGGGGAAGTGGTGAATCCGTATGGCGAACAAATGATGTGGATAATGCACACCGATGGGGCTATGAATGACGAGGGGTGTGGCGCGGGTGTGATTCTCACGTCGCCTACGGGAGATGAGATAAGCCACGCCATCGCACTAAAGTTCAAACCCACGAACAATGAAGATGAGTATGAGGCCTTGATCGCAGGGCTAGAGTTAGCCATCGGCCTTTCAATCTCTGTGCTATCATGTTGTTGCGATTCAGAGGTTGTAGTAAAGCAGGTGCAGGGGCTTTATGAAGCGCGAACAGGGAACCTCCCACAATATCATGCCAGGGTCGCGACATTGACCTCACTTTTCATGCACTTCGAGATCAAAGCAATCCCAAGAGAACTGAATAAAAAAGCAGATGAGCTCGCAAAGATGGGAGCCAGTTGGGAAGGTCCCAAAGAGGAACGCGAGCAAAGATCAGGGTTAATGGTGTCAAAGGGGGGACCCCCCGAAATATCTGTTTTTTTGTGAAAGAAGAAAGTGCCATCAGTCGCGAGATTGAGATGATGGCGATCAATACTTCATCTGAAGATTGGTGTCACCCATTCATAGACTACCTCAGATATGGTTGCGGTCCTACTGACCCAAAAGAGCTCATGCAGTTGAAAAGAAAGGCTGGACGCTTTTATATCAGCAGAGGTGAGCTTTACAAAAGAGGAGGTGACCCTTGTGAACTGAAATGTATGGGCTACTATGAGACAAAGGCCTACCTCGAAGAGCTGCATGCTGGGCTGTGTGGGACACATGAAGGGTGGAGACCTCTGGTGTACAAGGCTTTGCGCCAAGGGCATTTCTAGCCTACAATGAAACAAGATGCTCAAGCGATGACGCGAGCTTGTCAGGCATGCCAGTATTTCGCCCGTGCCTCTCACCAACCAGGAGTGCAGCTTCAGATTATGGGAAGCCCCATCCCCTTCGCGATGTGGGGGCTGGATCTTCTTGGCCCTTTCAAACCAAAGGCCCCGGGTCAGTTCGAGTATATCATTGTCGCGGTGGACTATTTCACAAAATGGATCGAGGCAGAAGCACTCGCGTCGACAACAGTACCCGTAGTGAAGAAATTCCTTTGGAAGAACATTATCTGTCGCTATGGATTGCCACGCGAGATTGTTACCGATCGTGGCCCTCAATTCAACTCGCCTCAGCTGATGGCATGGTGCAGCGATCTGGGAGTTAATTTGAAAATTGCTTCAGTTGCACACCCACACTGTAATGGGCAGGTAGAAGCCGTCAATAAAATCATTATCACAGATCTTAAGAAAAGACTAGACAACGCTAAGGGCAGATGGGCGGAGGTCCTGCCACTTACTCTCTGGGCCAATCGAACCACAGTGAAAAAAGCAACGGGGGAGAGTCCTTTTGCCCTCGCGTACGGGGTCGAGGCCGTGGTTCCCGTAGAAATCTTGTTCCCAAACGAAAGACTCCTTCACTATGACCCGGATACCAATGATGAGAAGTTGAGGATGGAGCTCCAGCTTCGCGAGGAAACACAAGAAATGGCGGTTGTCCGGGCGGCCGCTAACAAAGCGGGTGTTGCGAGGTATTATAACAAGCATGTCAAGGAAAGATGATTCGTGAAGGGAGATCTGGTCCTGAGAAAGACAGAGGGAGGAAAACTCGATCCCAACTGGGAGGGGCCGTATATAGTGGATCGCGAAGTCGCACTAGGGGCCTATCGACTGAAGGATAGCTCTGGCAATCGCGTTGCAAATTCCTGGAACGTGATGCGACTACGCCGCTATTACGCCTAGCCTACTCCCCCACACAGGTATGAATTCCCACGTTTTCATAACATGTCTTCATACCTCAAATGAATACTTCATAGAAAGCGATATAATCGCGAAATAAGATGTTCTGACGAGCTGTATGCAGGCGAAAGGACCGATTGAGACTAAACATTAGCAAAAATCTATCATTGGGTTACCAAAGGAATAAATACTTTCGCCACAAAGGGGGACGTGATCTCAGAATAAAAGGTACTTACACATCTCGAGAATTCACAAACTCAGGTCGCGAAGCCGTGACGCTGGGCTGGGGCCAAGAGCAGCCACCCAGGTCGCGAAGCCGTGACGCTGGGCTGGGGCCAAGAGCAGCCACCCGGGTTGTGAAGCCGTGACCGTCCGAGAGTGAGTAACGACATTCGTCCTCCTCACCTCGACCACGAAGTGCTGACCTTGAGGGGATAGCAACCCACCAAGGCACGAAGCACAGCGAGTGACACTCCTGAAAAAAGTCAATCATGAAACTATATACTTGGCTTAGAGATATACAATACAAAAAGCTAATGAGTCCCCATCTGCTTTGACAGACACCCCTGCACTACAGAAATGAACGATCCGAGACATAGTCGCGATGCAAGGCTGGGGCTCTAGACATATCGTCGTCCAGGTACTTCAAAAGCACTTCGTACAGACAAACGTTTTCTTCCGCCAAAAAGGAAGTAATATCCTTCCAAAAGACTAACGCGATTCGATCACGTGTAGCTTCGCGTCGCGAACAAAACAGAAAACCTTGGCAATTTATGATGATACTGGCGCTAATACTCCGATTCTTCGCGAGCATGGATTTCCCAAGGCATTAAGAATACCTCAGCTAAGGTATGATGAAATAAACACGCAAGCTACTTTGTTTTGTCACAAGAACAAAGAGTCTGATTCCAATTCATTATAGGAAATCCCATGCTCAACACAAAGACACTCACGGACGCACAAAAACCCTACTACTGGCTCATACACATGCAGTAGTCAGGTAAAAACACACTCTTTATCACATCACAGGTCATGACATACGAATAATCTATACTTACGCGATCGACTTTCTCGCAGGTTTTTTTCCGAAAGACCAACAAAAACAGAAGAGTCCTTCCCGACGAAAGATGTTGAAGAGTGTCCTATTTAAGATATTAAGTGTTTTTGCTTCGGAAACATTTTAAGTTCTAAAGTCTATTGATGAAACACATACTTTTAATCGCGATGGCACAGAGGTGCACACTACATTTTAAGTTCCAAAGCTTTCCCGATATCCCAGTCTAACTTATTCATAAAACACATCCCAAAACAAGAAGATAAGAACTACAAGCACCCTTGTTCATTCTCCCTCCTTCTTTAAACACATAGCGCTCGCAAAACTGTAAACATCCTCACGAGCACTATGGGGAGAGGGGAGAAGGAGGAGAAATCACCAGACAAACACAAAATAAAGAAACATCAAAAGGCACTAAGCCTAGAGAGGAACGACGATCTTCACTTGATACACCGCGGTCCGAATGGGAACTTCAGGAGGATTGGCACGCCACACGGTGAAAGTCACTTCATCTCCCTCACGAAGATCATTCTCATACGCAAACTCACTCCAACCTTCGCCCAGAAAGTAAGAACTCCCAACCTTGTCCAACATCACGTCCCAAGGTTCGAAATTGACGGAAAGGACAAGGCTCTTACCACCGAAATGGCTAAGGTGTTGATCACAATGTTCCTTTGGGAAACGCTATACGTGGAAAAGAGAGGCCTAAGAAACGAGCAAGCAGAGAAAGACAAAGTAAAGAAGGATACTTACCAAGCATATGCCGGTAATGGCAGAAGAATCCATAGTAATAGTGAAAGACTCATCCAGAGACCCCTCTCGACTTCGTCGTGTCCTGGCCATATCGGAATTCTTTGAAAAAAGCAGACAAGAAAGAAGAAGACAGAAAACGCTATTTATAAAAGAAAATCACCTAACCCACATTTAATGCATTGAATGACTTGAGCAGAAAAGTAGTTGAGAAAACGAGAGAAGCAATAAATGCGGAAACACACATAGAAATAACAATACGACCTCCCCAAGAGGCCCAAAAATAATCTCAAGGCTCGCGACCACACATGGTTCGCGAACCGCCAAAAAATTCCAAGTAGCCATTGTACGTAACATCAATCCAGAACTTACAAAGATAACATCACAAGGAAAAAGGATCAAACATCGTCATTCACATGATCGGTAGGAATGTCTAGGTATTGGCCAACTTCATCCATCGCCACGTCGTGAGCTTCCTTTTCACCACCAACATCCTCTACCGACGCGATGTTCTCATCAATAGCGGTTTCCTCACTATCAATATTCACAATATTGTCGCCGTCACCTGCCTCAGTTGTCTCGACACGAGGGCGCTTCAGTGGGTCCCGAGTCTCTTTCATCCTTATCTCCGAATAAACCACGTCCCTAACTCTTTTGGGCGCTTTGGGAGCGGGAATCACGGGAATATGAGACTCCATCCCTTCAGGAACCCCTTCACCTTCTCTCAAAAAAGGCTCGACTACCCAGCCTTGAAGAAGGCTCGCGTCGTCGTCAATGAAGGTCCCGACGGGAGGAGAGGGATACGAAGGAAGCTCCTCAGGAAGACCACAAAAGTCGGATGGATCGTAGGGAAACTTGGGCACCTGGTGTTTCTTGAGCTGACGCCTAAGCAAGGCGATCAACAGTACATCACGAGCAGTGCTAATAAAGTTAATACGATCTTTCTCGCGAAAGCTTGATGCATACTGTTTCGCTCCTTCGCGACGACCCTGAGAGAAAGCCTTATCTTTTTCCTGCCGGATCAAGCCTAACTCTGTGTCATGATTACGCTTCTCTACTCTGGCGGCAACCTCCATTTCACTTATCCTGTTCTCCAAGTCAGCATTCCTTTTCTTCTCTTTATCCAGAGCCTGCCTCGCCTCATCCCTTGAGTCTTTGAGCTTATGGCCGAATGCTAGAACCTTCTCATAATCCTCCTCCAACTGCTTATGGCTGTACTCGAGGGCCAAAGCATATTGCCCCGCAACCTCATTAATAAGGATCGACTGTGATAAAGAGGAATGTGAGCTAAAGATGATAACCAACCAGGGAAGAGTCTACAAGAAAATAACAGGAAGTAAAAACTTACCGCCAAGTTAAGCGTGGAAAGACCTCCACCACCGCGAACGATACCCTCTAGACAAGAGGGCATCTCCGGATAACGAGGACGATCATTGTGAAAGAACTTTCTTACCACCTTTTCCTCGAGAAAGAGCTCATCTAAATCCTGAGAAGGGATATCCTCGCGACCCTCAAGAGTCATAGGCCGCTTACCCCTCGCGATGGTTGAGGCCCTCTCAGTAGGGGTGCCTTGGTTTGAGGAAGCGAAGCTCCCCTTGAAACAGGAGAACTCGCACCCGGAGTAGTCTGGTCAGCCAAAGGCTCTGACGCCTCGGCGGGTGACTCTCGAATATTGATACCAGTAGAAGAGGCTTTTTCTTGGAAGGAGCTTTGTTTTTCTGCGCAAGCTGCTTTCTACGTTTGGGCTTCGCGGAAGGAGGAGCGATTTCATTGATTGGTTCTTCGTCGAAAGAATCGTCAGAACCTTCTAGAGTTGGGAGCCTGGAAAAATATCCTTTTTCTGAAAAACATAGGAAAGCATGGATCTATAAGCACATGGCGTTATAAAAGGGAAATAAAGACAAAAGATGAAAACAACAAGCAAATAAAATGTTATGCGAAGACATGAAGAGTACCGTAATGATGTTCAAGGCTTAGCCCTCGCTGGGCTAGCACCTCGTGGGTAATACATGCTAGAAATATGCGCTTCGAGATGAGGTTAGGAAAGCTATGGAATTTATCAGAAAGGCAATCTTTCATAGGCTGAGACCAGTCACCAGATCTAGGTTGGGTCGCGGTCATTGATATTTTAGTAGAGAACCCCGAATCTGGTGGAGGTCGTACTAGGAACCAATCCGTTTTCCACTTCGGAAGCCGGGGGGGGGGGGGGGGGGGTCCGTCCCACTCAGTTCTGCCATTCTTCACAGCCGTGAACATCCCCTCTTCCTCGGGAGCCCTTCGCGTCCGGAACATAAGAAAAAAAATGGCAACGATTGGGTTTTACTCCAATGTCTTGACATCTCATCACATAAATGACGAGTGCGTGCCAAAAGTTAGGGTGCATTTGGGCTGGGCTATATGTCAGCTCTTTCAAAAGCCTTTTGGTGAAGTAGGAGAAAGGGAGCCTAAAGCCTAATTTAAGAGAGGAAATACTTAACGCAAAGAAAGAACCATAATCGTCAAGAGAAGTGCCACCTGAGGATGGCAAGGCAAAAATTGTCCCCTCCGGAAAAGGATAGGAATCGGCTACTGCATAAAGATCGCGAAGTTGAAGCTCAGAAGGAAGAGCCGTAAACGGATTCCCGAGGACCTTGACTTTCGTATAACGAACGCGACGGGTCAGGACCTGTACACGACCCGCCGGCTTATTAAAACAGTCCTCGATTTCAATGCGAGGAAGGTCGCCTTGCCAGGAATAATACTTTTCGTATTCCACGCGACCAATAATTACATCCTCAGGTTCCTGAGGGAGAAGATCGTTATTGCTACTACCCGCATCTGGTCGCGAAGTGGAAGGGCCTTCGCCATCCTTATTTCTAGTAGTTTTCCCTGAAAAGAATTAAAAGAGGGAAAGAAGGAAAAAGTCAATTTTCCAGGGCAAGAATACGAGACGCCAGGGCAATAAGAAAGCCTCGCGAACCATAAAAAAAGGGGGAAACAAGGAAAACCCTGGAAAACGAGAAAGACAAGATCCAGAAAGGAATCGAAGAGACACTCGGATGAATGTCCAACTGAACATTCTGACGAATACTCAAGAAATGAAAAGCGCCAAGAACCCTAAATAGTTTAAAACAGGTTCTAAAGAAAGGAAACACCCAGAAAATCGAGTTTAGAAGGATGAAAAAGGGAAGCGGCGCCGTCCACTAAAAGCTAGTAGGAGGGCGGAGAAAGCCATTAAACCTCCATTAAAACCAGCATAAAAGCTTCAAAAAGCACGACAATGGCGGAATACCAGGGAAACGTCGAAATTACGAGTAAATATAACAGGAAAAGCGAAATAAAGAGTGAATTCGAAATAGAACTTACCAGCCATTTGTAATCTGAAGATTGTCTGAACGAGTGAAGATTTCTTGAAATTTTATTAAAAACGGTTTTTTACAGAAGAGTACGAACAGTCGAAGTGGAGAGGAAAGGAAGATTATGATTTGATTGGCTTTATATAGGAAAGTGGGAAAAACCCCAAAAAGTTGACACGTGTTGGAAGGTGTCAGTGCGCGGGAAACGAAGCGTCTCGAATTTAAAATTCGAAATTCAAAACAAGCGCGATGAAATGAGAAGGCGTCGCGAATGAACAAAATCCTAACACCCTGGAGATCCCGGCTTCAATAGTTACCCAAGTCTTGCCTTCGCGAAGCCAAGGACTTGGGGGGCTGGATGTTGGACCCGGTTCTCGCGGTGAATACGAACCCGGTTCGCGACGGTCTGGTGAACCGCGAACCCAAGAGGTCATTGAAGAGATCCAAACGGAAAGGCCCAATAGGTATAAAGAATAACACCAGATTGTGTGGGGCCCGCGACCTGGATATAAATCCTAACCGAAAAGAGAGAGAAAAGGGCAGTGGCAATTGAGAGCATCTTCCTCCCCCCTTGAGCTAGAGAGTAAACACATAAGGCGATTACTCATTTCCGAGTTCGTCTCTCTGATCCTGATTCATCTCTTTTAGTAGAGAATCGGATGATCGGTACCTGGATTCTGGCTCTCGGTACCGTCATCGTGCTTTTGAAGTGCGAATCGTCACGTTTGGTTGAGTTTCATCATTTACTGTTTTATTGAGTTGGCTCACGAGGTTTCATTGATTTCGTCATTACTTCGATCATTATCTTCTCCCTGTTTTACTTTATTCTATTGTTGTTTGAGGCATCGGGTTAAATTATCTGTGGCTATTACTGACTTGAGCGTCGGAGAGCCAAATCAGGGGGTCCAACCTTCCGGTTTGGTTGTGCAGGTACCTTAGGGGCTGAAGAACATGAAGAACAGAGGAGAATAGCACATTTTGATCTGGATGAAGATGAGTCACAAGTTGTTGTTCCAGTTTGCGTAAGGAAGGTCTCCAGTATTTGAAGATTCACTGAAGGCCAGATGTCGCGAGGTGTTGATTGCGAGATCGCGAATATCTGGGCTCCAACATCCATCGAAGGACATGAAGAGAAGGAAGAACATGAAGAGAAGGAAGAACATGAGTAGTGGAGGTGTTCGATGAAGACGTCGGGGACATCAGAGTCTCATAGGGCGTTAATTAGGATCCAAAGCGGTGGTGGGGGAAGAAGAGGATGACCAACTTAGATTGGGGATGAATGAAGCTAAACTCTGAATTACCCTTTGGATTTGTCTACGCTACGGATTTCCAAGCCTTTTTAAAAGTCACGTGAGTAGCACATGAGAAAGTTACTGTTCATTAGAGGGACTTCCTCTTTTAAGCAGACTAGGTGGATATTAGAAAGAATGATGCGTGGATATTAATGCTATAAGAGAAGAAACGAACCAATGTAGACCAAGACAAGCAAAATTTAATGCTTGATCACTGATAATTACAGTGTTTCCTAGTCACAATCCATATATAAGGAAGAAGGCTATTAGTCTATATCTTGTATGATGTCTCACCATCCTTCACGTGCTAGCTATCTAGCTAACCTTCTTAACTGAACTCTTGTTAACCACAACTTCTTTAAAATATTCATACAATCAATTGAGAGACAGACTCAAACAACAATCGGAGGACGTTTAAAAAATTCTGGATCTTTGACTAAACAATTTGTTAATCAATTCAATGAGTTATTTCTTTCTTGGGGACCTATGTATATGGAAAGTGACCAAAGAAACTGAAAACTCACAAGCTATAATCAATTAATCTATGAAACTTTTATTCCTCTCTAATTTGAAAGTTTTCAAATTCATATATAGTACGACATCTATGAAACTCTTATTCTCCTCTGATCTGAAAGTTTTCAAATTTGTATATAATACGACAAGTGATTTCAAGATGAATCTAGGTAATTTAAATGTTTCACACCATGTTTATCCAAAACTCAAGATGAAATGCAGAAGACATACTACATGCTCTTCAAGATGTTGTCGTACTTTCAATTGAACATAAACATGACTTTAGCATTTGATAATCAAAATCCCATGTTATTTCTAATTTTCAACATATATTTTTGAGTAATACAAGATGAAATTGGGTAAGCAGATAAGATAGGAAAATCCAACATTGTCACATCTTGTGCTATTTAAGTAACAACATCAGCAAGAGTAGAGCTCAACTCTTCCTCCAAAGGCTTATCGGAGCAACATCCAAGGCTACTTAATTTTTGAAATTGCAAATCCTTATAAATCTAACAAAAGTAGGAATCCCAATCAGAAACCTAAAATATTCAAGCAAACTAATTTAGACAAAGATACTTCACTGAAGGTAGCATAACATGGTCCAATAGAGCTCATAGAGGTATCGAAGCGAATTATTAGCGTCGGGAATTTTCCCGGCCTCTACGTTCCTCAATGCTTGGATTAAGTCGTCCATGAGGTTATATATTGTATCAAAGGGAGAGGCACTGGCATGTTTAGTGGTTTCCTAGTTCAATCAACATCCACAGTTAGGGTTTCAGGTCAATTCTAGAAGATGGAAAGCTTGAACCTGTTTCGTTTCTGATTGATTTTTTGCATCGATAAATGTAAAACATGAACAGACTTCTTCCTCTTTTTCCTCAAATCCTTCTTCCGCTCGAGTTTTGAAATTGCAAGGTCTTTGCTTGCAACGGTGCTGCGCCGATCTTCCGTAATAAGCCCCTCGCGGTGGCGAAATTTGTTGAAGCCCATCGCTTAGTTCAAGACCTAGCGGCCAGTATCTCCGATCAAGGAGGAAAAGAATTATGCCATCTCCTTTTGAGCATTTGTAGTCAATCACCAAAATCTCTATATAATTACTAAAGAAAAACACTATACTCATCAATAAGCTATGCCACGTTATCATCATTCTTCCAAAAAAGAATAATTAATTATATATATGTTCAAAGATAATTAACCTAATTCTAATAATATCATTTCCTTATTTGATCACAAATCAATTAAAATATATATACAAAAACCACTTTCATAATCTATTGATATCATTTCCTTATTTAAATGCATATTAATAAAAAAGATTATAAATCAATTGAAATTCATTTTTTTATGTAATATTGATTTAAAAATCAATTAAAATCAATATAATTATATAATACGTACTTTTATTTATATTGAAGTTTTTTTCATATGTTTATAAATTATATATATAGTCATAAAAATCGTTATGCAAATTCCGTGCATGACGTGAAAATAAAGCTAGTTTGTAGCTAAAAAGAGGAAACAACAATTGAAATTCATTATCATAATCTATTTTCATTTTATTAAAGTTATTTTCATATGTCTTCAAAAATCACTATCATAACCTATTTATATCATTTTTCTTATTTAAATTCATATTAATATAAAATATTATAATAGGAAATGGGTTCATTAATGGATTCGGGTCAGGTAAACTCGGGTCGGGTTATGATATTGCATTTGAATTAATTGAAAAAGAAAAAAGAAATGAAGAAAAGTATTAAAATAATAACTTAAACGGAGGTAACTTAGAGGTGGTTTTCGCTAAAAAATAGTTTAAGGGGTGATTTCTTGCAAATTGACCCATTTAAGGGGTGATTTTCGGTATTTGAGCCTTTATATAATATTGATTTAAAAATCAATTAAAATAAATAAGATTATATAATTAGAGGTGTCAATCGGGTTGGTCAAGTCGGGTTCGGGTTCGTTCATTGTCGGTTCGGGTTGAGAACGAGTTCGGTTAATTCAGATAACAGGTCAAGTCGGGTCGGGTCATTACAGGTTAACGGGCGATTCGGGTTAACCAACGGGTTTATAACATCATTTTGAAATATTATATTTATTATTAAAATTTTAGAAGTAAATTAAATGATACATTAAAAACTAAAATAACTTATTAAAATAATATTATATTTAATTATTTTAATGCAATTGGTAGTATAAAACTAAAATAATATTTTTATATTATTTTTCGGGTAGCTTTGTTTAGGTTACGGGTCAGTCGGGGTAGGTGAATCTATTTGTCGGATAGCTTCAGATTCGGTTAATTAAGGTTTTCGGTCTGGTCGGGTTTAAATGTAGGTCGGTCCAGTCGGTTTTTTGGATTCAATCATTTTTTGACAGGCTCTATATATAATACATACTTTTATTTATATTAAAGTTATTTTCATATGTTATAAAAAAAATCACTATCATAATCTATTGATATCGTTTCCTTATTTAAATGCATATTAATATAAAAGATTATAAATCAATTGAAATTCATTTTATTTATATATTTAAAAATCAATTAAAATAAATATAATTATATAATACTTATTTTTATACATAGTTATAAAAATCGTTATGTAAATTTCGCGCATGACGTGTGAATAAAGCTAGTTTGTAGCAAAAAAGAGGATTGGTCTTGTTTTTGACAATATTCACTTTACAAGAGAATCTTCGATATATCGTCTAATATATAAGAAAAAACATAGTAATATGAGATCTTGTTTGATTCGTCTTATCGAGAACTTCAACAATATCAAAATTTTATAATTTTTATTAACGTATATTTGGAGATATTAACGTTACAAAACATATCTCGTCAAATGTGTCAAAAGTAAATAGGAAGAACATTAAGGGACGGAGGGAGTAGCAGATAGCAGATAGCAGATAGCATTAATTATTCAAACAATTATTTGTCAGAAGTCATCCGAGTCAATAGAAATCTGATGGTTTGAATTCGTCAAGGGTTTAGCTTGGAAGCAACTTATATCTGGCACGTAAGACACCATTTAAAAACTCGGAACACAGTGTAACATAGTTGACACTTCAAACGATCACACGTGGGTGTAATTGTGGTCTCTGATTTCTTTTTTCCCCGGTTCTCACCCTATTTCCAACCTTGCTGCATGCAAATTTATCAACACCTCAAATTTTAGTGTAAGTGTCAGTTTCGGAGTATGAGTTGTATTTATCAAGCTCTTGATTATATTGGGAAGTTCATGCATAGTAGATATAGATACATTCCATATGAAATCCACGTATGTTAGTGTGTGATTACTAAAAGGATATATGCATATGTAAGTGTCATACCTGTAAATTTTCAAGAACGGAAACAGGAAACTGTTGTTCAACAACCTTGCCATACAGAGTTCCTAATGTTTTTGTTGTATCATCAACAACTATCATTTGAAATCTTAGCCTACACATATTACAGATACTTCATTCATCTCGGTTGGTTGTTTGCTGCTGTATACTTTAGAAAGAACCTCGGATATACACTACAAACCGTGCAATTGTCATGGTTTAGTCTTACAAATTCTCCTGCATTTACCGTAATTAGAGTTACCTGAAATAAGCCGTGCAGGGGAATGCAAGAAAGCATGTTGGCAATGAAAATGTATGAATGGCGAAATAGTAAATACTCCCTCCGTTTCACAGTAATTGTCGTTTTAGCTTCTAAATTTTGTTTCAATATATTTGTCATTATAGGATTTCAAGGCAATTAATCACATGTATATCATACATTTTTGTATTGAAATTTGAAATTGTTGATTTTTTCTCCACTCATATTGGTTGTAAATGGAGGTGGGTGATTAATTTGAGAAAAAGTTAGATTTTTAAGGCACAACCAATCATTTTCTTAATATGTGTGAATAATGCTAGAATGACAATTATTTTGAAACGGAGGGAGTACCTAAGAGGGTGACTCCAATCTTGGAATTATAGTCCATCCACCTGTAAAACACCAATCGATCAAGCTAGTTCAATTACCTATGTTTTGCGCATAAGCATGGACATGATGATTATATGTTTAATTAATTTAATTATTTTAAAATAGGATAATTATAAGTGTAAGTAACTTGTTGATATGATGATTTCCAGCCTAAGCAGTTCATAGTTGTAAATCTACATTATCCAATATAGGCATTGGGTTTATAAACTACTTTTTTCTAAAAACCCTTTTTAAGTGTAAAATAAATTTAATTTGTTTCTACCACTCACAATTTAAACATAAACTATACAAACTCTTAAAAAAATCTATTTTTTTACCAAACATGCTTTCCAACCATAACCTATTTATAAAGGCAACTGACTTTTGAGCCGGATTTTTTTAGTTTTGCACCGATTTAAAACGCCACGGCATGAGTGAAGTCCGGGTTATAAGGTATATTTTTTACCTCGGTTCTGAAAACTCCGGGTTATAAAGTCCCTGAATTGTTTAAAATCCGGGTTGTAAAGTTGATTTTAAAACGCCATGTCATGGCGTTTTAAAACTTTATACCTCGGAATTTTCAGAACTGTGGTATAAAATCAATTTTTTCAAAATCAAAAGTTAAACGCCTCGTGATAGCGTTTTTATTTTGGTGTAAAAACAAAAAAACTTGATTCAAACAAGATCCCCGTTTATAAACAACAAACCATTTATAAACTAATTCAACAAACAAACCTATAATTCAACAAACAAACCCATAATAGAGTTTATAAGCCTAATACCTGCTCCTATAGGAAAGCCTAAAGAACACAAAGATACACATGAAAACATGATCTTACTTCACTGTGGCCTGAAGTCAAAATAAAATTAACATCATCATAGAGTTCGCTTCTAAAAATAGTAGATTTGACATCATAGGAGCGTAGTTTTTTGCAGAAATATGGGTAATCCTTATTTTCTACTCCCTCCGTCCCTTATTGATCTTCCCATTTGTTTTTGACACATTTGTAGATACACGTTTTGTAACGTTAATATCTTTAAATATACGATGATAAAAATTTTAATTTTTTTATATTGTCAAAGTACTCATTGAGACGAAGAAAACGATATCTCGTATGCCTATATTTATTTCTATATATCAGAAGAAAACGAGAAGATTCTTTCGGTTTGTAAATAGTGTTGTAAAAGCAAACGGGCCTTATATTAAGGGACGGAGGGAGTACCTTTTTGCTCACAAAATTCCTTGAAAGTTAACATAAAGGAATCGAATCACATTACCTCGTTGTTAATATGCCTTGAATCTGAATCACACACTGCGACAGGTAGCACGGGGTCTCGCTGTTGTATGGGCCAAACGGTATACGATCTTTGTTGTATGGGCCTTATTGGGCCTATCAGTTTTGTTGTTGGGCTTAGGGTTATTTAGCGCTATATATAGTGGCTTATATGTAAACCCTAATTGTATCGAAACTGTAATCTGCCTCCATATAATCCGATCTCCCTCCTCCTGTGGATGTAGCCAAATTGGTGAACCACGTAAACCTTTGTGTCTTTCTTGCGTTTATTTTTCTCGTTTCGTTTCTGTTACAACAAACTGGTATCAGAGCAGGTTCGAATTTCCGCCGAGAACGATGTCTGTATCCATGACGAAGATCGACAAGTTTACAGGGAGAAACAATTTCAGTCTGTGGCGAATCAAGATGCAGGCTTTGCTGAAGCAAAACGGTCTGTGGGCGCCGTTAGCGAAAGACAGGAATGAAATGGATGCAACCTCCGTGGAGTTCAAAACTATGGAGGAAAAGGCTCATTCAATGATTATGCTGTGCCTCGCCGACGATGTCATCACAGAAGTTGCAGATCAGGAAACCGCCGCAAAGTTGTGGTTGAAGTTGGAGAGCCTCTACATGACGAAGTCATTGACCAACAAGTTGATGCTAAAGCAGCGTCTGTTCAGCCTGCGTATGGAAGAAGGTACACCTCTTAGAGATCACCTTGATCAATTGAATACAATTCTGTTAGATTTGCGTAGTATTGATGAGAAGGTTGATGATGAAGATTCTGCCTTGATCTTGTTGGTATCTCTGCCATTGTCGTTTGAGAATTTTGTGCAGTCTTTCATCGTTGGGAAAGAGAATGTGTCGCTGAAGGAGGTTAGGTATTCGCTTCACAACAGAGAGATGCGTCATAAGGCATCTGGTTCGGGTACAGAAAATCAGGCTTCCGGGTTAATGGCCAGTGGAAGAAAGGATGGTAAGAAGGGTAAGAAAAAGGGTCATTGGAAGAAGCAACATCAAGAGCGCCCTAAATTACCTAAAGACGTTTGCGCCTACTGTAAGGAAAAGGGTCATTGGAGGAATGAATATCCTAAGAGAAGGCAGCAGCAAGAGCAGGAACCCGGTTCTGCTGCAGTAGCAGAAGATGATGCAGATTTTGAAAGTGATATTGTGCTGATGGCTGAGGAATACACCCATCATTCTGATATGTGGGTTCTTGATTATGGAGCATCGTATCATATCTATCCGAAAAGAGAGTTGTTCACAACATATAGCTGCATAGATGGAGGTAGTGTCTCTATGGCAAACGGCTTTGTCTGCAAAGTGGTTGGGATCGGCTCAGTCAGGTTCAGAACGCATAACGGGAATTTCTGCATAGTCAAGGAAGTCAGACATGTTCCACACATGACTAAGAATCTGATATCTTTAAGCCTTCTGGATAGTAAGGGTTTCAGGTATGAAGGTGAAGATGGAATTCTGGCTGTCTGCAAGGGTTCTGAGGTGATCCTGAGAGGCGTCAAGCAGGGAACTTTGTATATCTTACAGGGTTCTACAGTAACAAGTTCTGCAGCTGTTGCATCAGTGGTTAATGGTGCTGATCTGACCAGACTATGACATATGAGACTTGCTCATATGAGTGAACGTGGAATGCAGATTTTGTCCAAAGAAGACCTCCTGGGAGGTCACAAGATCAAGAGTCTAGAATTCTGTGAGCATTGTGTGTTTGGGAAACTACATCGCTGCAAGTTTCCTAAGGCAGTTCACCGAACTAAGGGCACGTTGGATTACATCCATTCTGATTGCTGGGGTCCTTCCCGTGTTGAGTCTCTGAGCGGCTACAGGTACTTTCTGTCTATTAGATGATTACTCTAGGATGACGTGGTTATTTATGATGAGGCATAAAGGAGAGGCATTCAGTAGATTCAAGGAATGGAAAACTTTAGTTGAAAATCAGACTGGAAAGAAGGTTATAAGGCTGCGAACAGATAATGGTCTGGAATTCTGTTCATCTGAGTTTGATAAGTTCTGCAGAGATTAGGGTATTGATCGGCATCACACAATCAGGTATACACCACAACAGAATGGTGTAGCAGAACGAATGAATCAGACACTTTTAAGATGCATGCTTTCTAATGTCGGTCTTGCTAGGAGGTTCTGGGCTGAAGCAGTAACAACAACCTGCTATATGATAAATCAGAGTCCACACACAAGCATTGATTGCAAGACACCTTATGAGGTGTGGTCTGGAAGAGCTGCTGACTACTCAAATCTGAGAGTTTTTGGTTGCACTGCTTATTATTATGTAAGTGAGGGTAAGTTGGAGCCGAGAGCTAAGAAGGGAGTTTTCATGGGCTATGGTGTTGGTGTGAAATGGTACAAGATCTGGTCTGATAACAAGATTATACTGAGCAGAAGTGTAGTCTTTGATGAGAGTTCTATGCTGAAATCCAAGACTAGTGAGATAGCAGAGAAAGAGGTTGTTGCTGAGGAGGTGGAGGTGCCAATTACTCCAGGGCAAATTGAACAACCAGTTACTGATGAGCAAGATACAGATCAGTCTGAGAGTGCACTGCCAGAAACAGGTTCTGATGAAGTTGTGCATCGAAGTGTTGCTCAAGACCGACCAAGAAGGGTTGGAGTCAAACCTGCAGCGAGGTACAAGTCAACTGATCTGGTAGGATATGCATTGCAGGTGGCCGAGGAGGTGGATGATAATGAACCGTCCACCTACAAAGCTGCAATATCTGGGAGTGAGTCAACACAGTGGCTTGCTGCAATGGGAGAAGAGATGGAGTCTCTTCATAAGAATCAGACTTAGGAGCTGGTCAAATTGCCTGCTGATAGAAAGGTAGTCACTTGCGAGTGGGTTTTCAGGAAGAAGGAAGGAATGTCTGCTGCAGAGGGTATAAAGTACAAAGCAAGAGTGGTTGCAATAGGTTTCAGTCAGAGAGAGAGAGTAGACTACAATGAGATCTTCTCACCAGTAGTCAGACATACCTCAATCAGGATGCTACTAGCGATAGTTGCACATCAGGATCTGGAACTTGAGCAACTAGATGTGAAAACAGCTTTCCTACATGGAGAGTTGGAGGAGGAAATATACATGTCTCAGCCAGATGGTTTTCAGGTTCCAGGAAAGGAGAATCATGTTTGCAAGTTGAAGAAGTCCTTATATCGGCTAAAGCAGTCCCCGAGGCAGTGGTATAAGCGGTTTGACACTTATATGAAGCAGCTTGGTTACAGAAGAAGTCCGTATGATTGTTGTGTGTACTACAATGACCTGCATGGTGGTTCACGCATTTATCTGGTTCTGTATGTTGATGATATGCTGATTGCTGCTAAGAATAAGTCTGATATTCAGAAGTTGAAGGGTTCTCTCAGTGCAGAATTTGATATGAAAGATCTGGGTGCTGCTCGCAAGATTCTGGGAGTTGAAATCTATAGGGAAAGGGAGAAGAGAAAACTCTTCCTCTCACAGGAAGGGTACATCAAGAAGATATTAAACAGGTTTGAAATGTCTTCAGCAAAGCCTATAGATACTCCAATGGCATCTAACAGCACGTTGGAAATGTACACAGTTCAGACAGATGAGGATCAGGAGTACATGTCTCGAGTCCCATATGCTAGTGCAGTTGGGAGTTTGATGTATGCTATGGTCTGCACTCGACCAGATCTAGCATTTGTTGTTAGTGTAGTAAGTCGATATATGGTCAACCCTGGGAAGGAACATTGGCAAGTTGTGAAGAGGATTTTCAGGTATCTTAGAGGTACCTCTGATGTTGGTCTTTGCTATGGGAATGACACTCAGTGTTTGGTTGCTGGCTATTCAGATTCTTATTATGTTGGAGATGTGGACAGTAGGAGATCTATGACTGGTTATGTGTTCACTCTAGGAGGTTCTGTGGTAAGCTGGAAGGCAACTCTACAACCTACAGTTACTTTGTCTACTACAGAGGCAGAGTATATGGCTTTGACAGAAGCTGCTAAGGAGGGAATATGGCTAAAGGGGCTGGTTAATGATCTAGGCCTACATCAGGATCAGGCGTTAGTGTATTGTGACAGCTTGAGTGCAATATGCTTAACCAAGAATCAGGTCCATCATGAGAAGACAAAGCACATTGATGTCAGGTACCATTTTCTGAGGAATGAGAAGAGAATCCAGGTGAAGAAAGTAGGGACAGCTGATAACCCTGCTGATATGTTCACCAAGCCAGTTCCTGAGAGCAAGTTCAAACACTGCTTGGACTTGCTCAACATCAGAGATCATTAGTTGCCCTGAGGGGCAATTCTGAGGAGGAGGGAGATGTCTGTTATCTGGCACTGTCATGGTGCGTCTGAGAGTCTACCTGGAGGATTCAAGTCAAGGTGGAGATTTGTTAGTATGCCTTGAATCTTATTGGGCCTATCAGTTTTGTTGTTGGGCTTAGGGTTATTTAGCGCTATATATAGCGGCTTATATGTAAACCCTAATTGTATCGAAACTGTAATCTGGCTCCATATAATCCGATCTCCCTCCTCCTGTGGATGTAGCCAATTTGGTGAACCACGTAAACCTCTGTGTCTTTCTTGCGTTTATTGTTCTCGTTTCGTTTCTGTTACAACACTCGTTGTGAGCGTCGATGGCAGCTCCAATCTCCTAGTTTAAGTATAGGTTTCCGTCTTGCATCACTTGTGCTGCCTCGTACGCCTAGCCACCGACGTTGACGTCGGTGACATTCATAATTGGGCATAGTGTGATCAACACATTGTAATTTGTTATGACAACAATAATCTATAAGGAGTAATTTCTTAACGGACAGATTTACATCAAACGCAATTTCTGCAAATTTATGGAGTCTTACAGAGTTTAAACTTTAAATTGAAGGAGAAAAACTACATGTTGGGCCTGTGTAGTATTCATTTTCTACAAATGCAAATTAGGGGAATTCAAATATGAGAGATAGAAATATTAACTCAATCAGAAATGCAGATTAAGATAATGAAATGTTGTCTTACTATGTTAGGAAATCTATCCGTTCAACAAGAGGAGTCAGTGCAATCAAACTCAAAGAAAAAAGCCATGGCTGCCAATATAAGCAATGTACGGTAAAATGTTGATTAGAAGACCATTGGAGTGCCACATAAATTGATACACATAAGCAATATAATTGGATATATTCAAAGGTGACAATTATTCGATTTATTTAGTAAACACTACCCCCTTCCGAAATTGTAGCATTGGGCAACGATAGTCGGAAAGAGAATGAAGAGCTTCATTCCAAGAATAACCTCCTGAAAATACTGCAGTGTTGCACTAAGAACTCCACATTGCAACTTATTTCTCAGAGACGAAGATGTGTTGTGCGCCGTTCGCCCCAGTCTCAACTCCTTGCTCGACTGCTTTAGCCGATACATTATTAGAAAAATAGACAATCCAAAGATTACAAAAATAAGTGACTTACTAAATCAAAGCCTCAAACTCCTTTTTTAGAAAGCCAAATCAATCTGTCCCATTATGTGGGCTATCTATGTGGAAAAAGATCAAACATTTTGTGTGCATTATTCAACTATAACCATAGTCATGCACCAACAGAAAATCCCCATAACAGATATCTTTCTCAAAATGAAACTAAATGTCAATTCAAGTTATGAAGAAGAATTTGCATTTGGAGAAGAGATTTGTGAAAAATTTCCAGCAGATAATGAACAAACTAAAAATAGTGGCTATAACAACCCACATGAGAATTTTTGTATGATTTACCCATTGAGTTTCTTATAACAGATTTAAGTGGAAAAGTTCAACAATAATGTGTGCTGATGTATATTGAAATTATGACCCAAAAGTTGGTTTAAATTACAACAACTGATGTATTTATAGACATCATCAAATAATTGTCTGCATAACTGATTCAACAAAGTAACTGTCTAATTACATAAATAACTGTCTAACTGCATAACTGTACAACTGTAATTGGCATATTCTTGTGAACATTCTAACGTCACTGAATTATCTGATTTTGTACATCCCCCCTCAAGATGGCGCATGAAGATATTGAATGCCAATCTTGGATAGAAAGAATTGAAATTGTGTCTTCCCTAATGCTTTAGTGAATATATTGGCCAATTGAGTTGTAGCAGGGACATACACAAGCAGAAGCGTTCCATTAGAAGTTTCGTCACGAACAAAGTGACAATCCACTTAGATATGTTTTGTTCGTTCGTGAAACACCTGATTACGGGCGATATGAAGAGCCGATTGATTATCGCAATGAATTGAGATCGGTGCCGGATGAGAAACTTGAAGATCGTTTAATAGTCCTTTGATCCATTTAAGTTCACATGTGAGCATGGCCATAGAGCGGTATTCGGCTTCAGCGGAAGACTTGGAAACAATAGGTTGTTTCTTTGTTTCCCATGAAATTGGGGAGTCACCAAGGAACACTAACCAGCCAGATAGTGATCTGCGGGTGATTGGACAACTAGCCCAGTCCGAGTCGCACCATCCTTGAAACTGAAGAGGACAATCAAACTTGAGAAAGATGCACTGTCCGGGGTGACCTTTAATGTAACGCACCACACGCAAAGCTGCTTGCCAGTGATCTGTCAAAGGTTCTTGCATAAATTGAGATAAAATATGCACTGAGTACGCTAAATCAGGTCTAGAAAAACATAGATAGACGAGCCTTCGATTTTTTTTCCGGATTGTGGAGGGTGGGAGCTGACGACAAAACAAGCTTATGGTGTGTGTCCATGGTGATGCGCGCTTGGTCTCTGGGGATGCCAAATGCGCTCGAGGATCTTCGACTAAAACCTTGTAAGTGGGATTGTGGATGTCTTTTGTGGGGATGAGGGTCGATATGGAGTATGTAGCGGAAGATTTGGAAATAGACGACAAGTTTTCTTGATGAATTAGGATATGAATGATGAGTAAACTCAACAAGCTAGTTTGGTGAAGGTTTCAAAAGTGGTGATTGAGGTTCGCTCAAACGTTGAAGGAGATGAGACGTAGAAGAAAGGGACTAGAAGATATGAGAACTTATGAGGTTAGGGATGTAGACGAAGGGATTAGAGGCCTATGGTGAAGGAGATGAGAAGACAGAGCCCGAAGGAGTTTGTGACGCCTAGATCAAGAAGAGGAGGAATGCTTTCGTCTCAACGAGGTTCTTGATTCAAATTCTAAACGTAAGTTTACAATGGAGGTGGAAAGCCAATATAAAGGAAAACAAGAGACGACTAGGGTTTCAAGGGGGGTGATGGCTAGGGCTCTGGCTAGGGCTCTGGCTGGGGTTTGGTGTTCTTGGGCTTGAGTGCCAAGAGCCCATTAGGACGGCCCAAACCATGCAAGGCTGGACCACTCCATATTTAGAAACCTTCTAAAAATAGAAAGTTCTAAAACTCTAGCAAAACCCGAACCTATACCTTTCTAAGAAGGAAACCTGCTAAATATGGAAAGTTACTCAAAATAGAAAGTTCAACAATGCAATTCTATCTCGGGAAACGAGGACTAAAAATAGTACTTACTATAAATAGCAACCTGCTAAAAATAGTAACTGCTAAAAATAGCAAGTTTCCCTAGCGGGGCTAAAAACAGTCTCAAAGATGAAATAAAGATAGGCATGGAAAAACCATGGCTTGATCATACCAAGTTGAGCCAAGGAGGTCGCCAAGGACGAGGCATGGACACGAGACGCTCAAACGTCAAGATCCTAGACAAGGCGCTGGAGCGCCGTTCTGTGTCTTGGAGGGGGCTTCTGTCGGCGCCGACTGGACCATCTCCGGCAACCAGGTGGTTGCGCTCCCAATGAGCCAATGAGCGCCGATGGAAGTGATGTCGAGGATGTTGTTCCAGACCTGGTGGCTTTGGTGTCGGGCGCTCGTGAGGGAAATGTATCCTCAACTGGAAATAGTAGCACGGGACACGAGGCAAAGCGCTAGAAAAGAGACGCCAACGGTGCTTAACCTCAAAATGATCTTCATGAAGAGTGGAGGAAGGAGACGCTCGTTGAGGCGAGCCATGACTTGGCTCTAGGCAAGACAGGGGCGCATCACATGGGAAAATCAACTGGCTTTGACCCTAATAATCCGACATCTGAATTAATGTCGAGAGTATATTTTCTTTGACTTAGATAGATTCCTGTAAGAAGTCGAGCAACTTCAACACCTAAAAAATATTTTAAAATTCCTAAATCCTTCATTTTAAAGCAAGTGCTTAGATAGTTTTTGACTTTAGATATAGCTGTTGTATTATTCCCTCAGATTTATATCATCTACATAAATAAGAACAAAGAGTTGTGTATCTTGGTTAATTAACATAAAGAGAGAATAATCATGGTATGATTGAGAGAAACCGTATTCTCCCAGCTTGGTTGACAATTTAGCGAACCAACATCTTGGAGATTGGCGGAGTCCATACAATGACTTTTCGTAATTTGCACACGAGAGATGAATCCGGTGGTTGAAATCCTGCTGGTGCTCGCATGTATAATTCTTCTTGTAAATCGTCGTGCAAGAAGGTGTTATGCACATCCATTTGGTGCAATTCCCATCCTTTGATAGCGGCTACTGCCATGAACGATCGTACCGTGACCATTTTCGCGACGAGAGCAAACGTTTCTGAGTAATCAATGCCAACCACTTGATGATTCCCAAGAATAACAAGTCTAGCCTTGAATCTTTTGATTAATCCATCAGATTTGTATTTAATGCGATAAACCGGCCATTTGCACCCTAATGCTTTCTTCCCATTAGGTAAATGAGACAAAGTCCATGTATCATTTTCTTTTAAGGCTTGTATTTCTGATTCCAAAGCCTTTCTCCATCTTTTATCTTTTACACCTTCTACAAATGTGATTGGTTCTTTATTTTCTAAAATGCTTGTTAAATATCCACGGTGCTCAGGAGGGAAATTTTCACAATCAACATATTTGTGCAGAGGATAATGACTACTAGAATCGGAAGTGTGAATCAATCTTGATGTGTTAGTCACATAATCTCGTAAGGAATTCGTGTTCGACATCCTCTTCCAACTTGGGGTTGTTAAGTATTATTCTCTGTCTGATCTGCTGTATGCTCTTCCACACAAGTAATGTTATCAGAATTTTCTTGTTGATTTTCTGTTTGCTGATTTTCTGTTTCTGCTTCATTTAGTTCATCATATATTTCTTGCTGATTTATCATCTCAGATTCATCTAATTCAATAGGTGAATTGCGCAAGTTATCTAACTCCTCAAACCCTGTAATTGAGTGCAAGTTGTCTGTCTCGTGCATTCTGTCACTTGTGTTGGTCTTGGGAAGTAGATCTGAACTAATTTCTTCATCTCCACACGTTCGTGTTGGATCTAGGCTATCTGAATTTATTTCTTTCTTATATGGGAATAGGTGCTCGTAAAATGTTGCATCTCTTGAAATTAAGAATTCATTTGTGGTGGGATCATAAAATTTCCAGGCTTTCTTTCTTGAGGGATAACCAACAAAGATGCATCTTCGTCCCCTACTTGTGAATTTATCTCCTCCTCTTGTTGAATTGTGAACATAACTAAGGCATCCAAGTACCCGTATGTGTGAGTAGTCTGGCCTAACACCATGAAGTAATTTAAATGGGCTTTTCTTTTCCAACAATAGAGAAGGTAATCTTTTGATTAGATATATTGCCGCCAAGACACATTCACCCCAGAAATCTATCGGAAGATGACTCTAAAATCTTAAAGCGCGGGCTACATCGAGTATATTTAGAAACCATGCAAGGCTGGACCACTCCATATTTAGAAACCTTCTAAAAATAGAAAGTTCTAAAACTCTAGCAAAACCCGAACCTATACCTTTCTAAGAAGGAAACCTGCTAAATATGAAAAGTTACTAAAAATAGAAAGTTCAACAATGCAATTCTATCTCGGGAAACGAGGACTAAAAATAGTACTTACTATAAATAGCAACCTGGTAAAAATAGTAACTGCTAAAAATAGCAAGTTTTCCTAGTGGGCCTAAAAAGAGTCTCAAAGATGAAATAAAGATAGGCATGGAAAAACCATGGCTTGATCATACCAAGTTGACCAAGTCTTTTGATGAGGCGCCCTAGTGTCGAGCTTAGAAGGTCGCCAAGGACGAGGCATGGACACAAGGCGCTCAAACGTCAAGATTCTAGACCAGGCGTTGGAGCGGCGTTCTGTGTCTTGGAGGGGGCTTCTGTCGGCGCCGGCTGGACCATATACGACAACCAGGTGGTTGCGCTCCCAATGAGCCAGTGAGCGCCAATGGAAGTGATGTCGGGGACGCTATTCCAGATCTGGTGACTTTGGTGTCGGGCGCTCGTGAGGGAAATGTAACCTCAACTGGAAATAGTAGCATGGGACACGAGGCACTGCGCTAGAAAAGAGGCGCCAACGGTGCTTAACCTCAAAATGATCTTTATGAAGAGTGGAGGAAGGAGACGCTCGTTGAGGCGAGCCATGACTTGGCTCTAGGCAAGGCAGGGGCGCATCACCCTCCCCCCTTGGTTGTGAAACGTCCCCGTTTCACCATGATTAAGGTTCTGCATGTTGTCTTTGCTGTCATATGGCCACTGGAGCTCCACCTTGGGTTTCAAAATGGGTGACAAGTACCAAGGCGACCCGGTTTCGGCTTTAGCCTTCTTTCCCATGGAACTCTTCTCCTCGATATCCTTGTGGTCCGCGATCAAATCCTTGGATGAAGCCTCCAATGGTGAGGTTTGGCTCATTGAGGTGGCCGACTTCTTGCTTACTAGTTCCTGCAACAACGGAGAAGCAAAAGAGGGGAGCTCAACTTGTTCTTGTTCATTAGGATGACACGGTTTAGGCTTCACTAAGTGACACGAAGAACTTCCCTGACTTTGTGGCAGAAGAGAGAGTTGTTGTTGTTGGCTCGCAATCAAGTCCATCTTGTGACGCAACTCCCGGATTTCAGCCAAGACAAGTTGAGATATGATGAGGTTTTGATTGAATGACAAACATCCACTAATGGTTTACTTGAGTGCGTAGGTATTGTTACTAGTTTGTGCAGGAACGAAGGAAGTCTACCTGTGTGTAGACAGGAACGAAGGAAGTCTACTTGTACGTAGACAAGAACAAAGAAAGTACAAGCAGGTACGAAGGAAGTCTTGCTGGAATCCATGAGACGTAAGGTTACGACGAATGGAAGACAACTGTGAAGAATAAGTTCATCCGAAGAAGATTATTGGTCGAAGATATCTTGAAGAATGGACTTGAAGAATTATGGAAGAGTTGCATTTCAAAGAAGGAAAGAAGATCTTGTCAAAGAAGGAAATGAAGATCTCGTCAAATAAGGAAAGTGGCAACTCGACAAGGTTGGGCATTGGACGCGCGTGTGAATGTTGCCAAAGGAATAAGGAAATATTATGCGCAAGGAATATTTCCTTATGCGCTTTGTTTCCTTATTTGATCTAGGCAGCGCGCCAAAGTGTAAGGCCCAAGGTGACTACTTGGAGAACAAGTTGGAATGTCACACGGAAAGAAAGATTTCTTAAGAAGAAAATTCCTTGTGAAAGATATTTTAGGAAGCGATTTCCTTGTAGAAAGATATTGTGAGATTTATGGTAATATTAGAACGGATAGATTGGTAGTTAGGTTTGAGCTATTTAGTGTGCTATATATTGCATGGGAATTGCATAGCTTAGTAAGACTTTGAAGAGCGAAAACCTAATACTCGGTTTAGAGTTGTTCTACGTGTGTGAGATTGAAATTAAGTGAGAAGAGTGATCCGAGATCTAGCTAGGAAGTCTAGGTGAGTGATCCAAGTTCTATTGTAATCAAGATATCAATACAACAAGTAGACTCGTTCAAACTCTCTCTAGTGAAAGCTAGAGAGGAGTGATTTTTCGCCTCGAAGACTTTTTGGTACTTGGGGTGTTTCCACTATATATCATCGTATCCAGGTTTGATTTACATTATTGTTTGTCTTTCTGCATTATCTACTTGTCAAGGAACAATAGCTTTTGTTCCTTAAGTTTTTATACGCTAATCGATCGAACAATTGGTATCAGAGCCTGGTCTCTAGATTGTTTCAATTAAGCTTTGCAGGAAAATATGTCATCCAACAATGCAATCAACGACTCATTCTGGAAACCCCCAATGCTGAAGCCGGGAGAGTATGACTGATGGGCAATCCAGTTTGAATCCCATACTCAATCCCTTGATGCCCAACTATGGAACGTCATTGAATTCGGAGATATAGTTGTTATGGACCTTGTCGGGGAAGACAAGACCAGAGAGAAGAAGAGAATCGACTACGATGATGCCGATTACAAAGTCTTGGAGAAGAATGCTAGGGCCAAGAAGATCCTTCACATGGCTCTAAGTTCAAGTGATCTCAGAAAAGTATTAAAATACAAATCTGCTAAAGAAATATGGGATGCACTTAGTAGAACTTACTCAAGAAGTAGCGATGTGAAGAGAAATCGCCTTTTAGCAGCATAAAAGGACTATGAGAATGCTCTCCAAGAAAAGAACGAATCTTTGGAAGATTTTCATGCCAGATTCGAAGGATATGTCAGCCAAATAGAGTTTCTTGGTGAAGACATCCCCCAATGGAAGGTTACGCATCAATTCATGCAAGTACAAAATTCCAAGTGGGATGGATTCATCAATGCTCTACAAGCACAAAGCGACATCAAAGACATATGCCTAGAAGATCTAGTCTGCCACCTCAAAACTCATTCAGGGATTCTCGAAAGAAAACTCCAAGGAAGGAAGGAGGTTGACACGAGTCAATCCATTTCCCTGAAAGTTGAAAGAGCATTTGATCTATCCCAGATGGAAGACGTCGAGGCTGAAGATGATGAAACTGTAGCCTTGATCACAAGTGCGTTTCGTAAAGCTTGGAGAGGGGGAAGGAGTGACTCCCGTCCCTCTGACGCAACGAAAGACATGAAGGAAGTCATATGTTATCACTGTCAGAAAACTGGTCACTTTGCCAGAAATTGCTACAAAAGGAGAGCAGGAGAACCACCCGCTCCAGAAGGAAAGCAAGAAATGATGGCAACCTGGGAGGATTCAGACTCAGATCAATAAGACCAGAAGAGTGAGAAGGAAGTGTGCCTCATGGCAGCTGATATGCTACACTTTGTATGGCGTAACTAGGGGTTATTACATTAGTTTAGGAGTGTTATCACAAGTATTTGGAGCTATTGTTATGTTCTGAGTTGTTTATGAAGAAGTGAAGAAATGAAGACCAGAACCGAAGAAGAAGAGGATCAAAGATTGAACACATGAAGACTTGAAGACATTCTGCGGAGCAGCGGCGATCGCCACCATCACTATGGCGATCGCCATTCTACAACAGAAGAATTACATGAGTTTGAGAGATCATGGCGATCGCCATGATTCTACGGAGATCGCCATGGGGCGACAGAGACCACGACAGAGCTTTACATGAAGACCGCGATCGCCAGGCATCTATGGCGATCGCCACAACAAGGCCGAAGACATTCTGGACTTTCCTTATTTTCCTTTGTTTGTTTTATTTATTTTTCCTTATTTTATTATTTCGTTTAGGATATATCTTTTACCATATTATTTTAGGGTTAGACTCTTTATATACCCTAGCAACCTTGTTTGGCTATCATCATCTTTTCCATCATCTTTTCCATCAGACAATTTAGTTTTGCAACCATGAGCAGAAACTAATCTCCATTGTTTTACTTAGCGGTTGAAACCTTCAGTTATTAAGTTGTGAGATTTCTAACTCTTGTTCTTTTCCTATGGGTTTGTATTAATTCTCTTGTTCTTCATCTATTGATTTCTATTAGTTTTGCTAGCTTGATCACCTAGTTTGATTGATAGTTTTCTATTGCTAGACTAGGAATATACGGTGGAATTCCTTGTCATTGTAGCACTCATATCTGCATGATCTGGTAGTTGATTGCTTTTATGAAAGAGAATTGATTGCATGTTAATACTTGACGGTTGTAAGTTATTGCATGCATCCTTATGATTCTTGTGCTCTTTGCTGCTATTTCATCTAATCTTGAGAGGTTTCCCTGATTGCTGAATAGTAAGTATTATCAGGACCGGTTGGCCTGCTGATATATTAAAGATTGGAATAGGAACATTCCCTAGGATTGAATAGAACTTGAGATAAATCTATGATCAACTTGATTGACTGTTGTGTGGATACTTGCTAGGTGAAACCCCTTCTCATCATATTCTCACCCAAACTTCCTCTGCTTGTTACTGGTTACTTGTGTGTTCTTCCAATCAACCCCCCCTTTGGTTACTTGTTACTAGTTGATATTTCACTTGACTGCATTGATTTGGTGTTTTGATTCCCTTGGGTTCGACCTCTACTTACTTGCTATACTCTAGTTAGTGTTTAGGGTTTTCTTTGATTTGACACTACGACTTTAGCCTCATCAGCAGCCGAAGATAGCACACCTGAAGCCGAGGTAAGTCTTTCTTCCATCATCACTAAATTACAGAGAATGTCTAGTACTCAATTAATTCATATTGTTAGAAGACTTGGAGAAGAGAACGGGGATATTCAAGAGAAATTAGATGAGAGAGAGGAGGAACTCTCAAGACTGGTTAACGAAACAAGACTATTGTTTGAAAAAGTTACCATGCTAGAAAGCCTCTCCTCTTCTCCATCTAGCTCTTGCGAAAAATGCCCCGGGCTAAAAAACAAGATCATATCCCTTGAGAGTAAGGTTTCTGAGCTCGAAAATACAAAGCTTTCTCTGGTTCATGAGAATGAGAAGCTATGTAATGATCTTGTGGTACTCAAGGAAGATGATGATCACAAGAAAAAGTCATGGCTAGATGAGCATGCTAGATCCTACATAAATGACTTAAAAACCGATTACTCAAGTCGATTTGTGCCCCGCAGTGGAATTGGATATGGCTCAGATAAAAACCCTAAAACTCATGAGTCACCTAACGTGAATTTGGAATCACCCAAGGAACCATCATTGGAAAATCCTTGCAAAAGGTGTGTCACTAAGGTGGAGTCCTTAGGGGGAAACAAATCCGTCGAAAGGATAAGCACATGGTTTGATGGGCAGAAAGCATATGCAATCTGGTTGAACCAACTTCAAAACACAGAGCCGACACATATTGACTTCGAGTCCAGGAAAGCTAACATTCCCATCTGGCCAAGACAAAGCAAGTACGTAAATCTCAAGCAACATCGTGTTTGTTGGCACTGTGGTAACATTGGGCACTACAAGCATGAATGTTCCCTCAGAATCCAAATTGAGGAAAAGATATGTGCCCCTTACCGAGCTCAGAACGAGAGAAAGTCAGAGGATACATCAGAGACTCAATCTGAGCCAAAGATGGGATCGAAAGATCACTCCAAAGACACTCCCAAGCCTAAGGGTGTGAATGCTAAAAGTGGGAAAGGATCAAGAGGATCACCAAGAAGTACCCCAAAAGTAAAGATTGAGGTTAAGCAATCTGAACTCCGAGGTACTACGAACAATGGATCCGTCCCACAAAACTCAAGCAAGCCAAGACTTGCTTGGGTAAGGAAAAACTAACCCTTTCTCTCAGGTGAAGCGCAACTATCCTTGGTACATAGACAGGGTAAACTTACAGGGAACAAAGGATAGCTCCATGCCACTTCACCGGATCATCTAGAGGGATCTCTCCCTCTGGATCAAAGGAAGGATACAACAAAGCCGGTCAAAGGCATTCACTCATTCGTAACTCCTTGGTATTGAGGTGTTGAGTAACTCAACTGTGTCAAAGGGGGAAGATACAAAGACGACACAAGTACGAATCAAGTGATCAAGAAAAGGTATGTTCTAAACGAAGTTGTGTTCCCCCACATGTATGGTTCCCTTAATTCTAGTTTCTCTATTGCTTCCGCTTTCGATTTCTGTACTTTGTTCTCTCTAGCCTCCTTATCAATCAATCAAAAAAAAAAAATTTGGAACTCTTACCTCGAAGGGAACACAACATCTCATACCGGAGGCTCCCCAAATTAGAAGTTTGCAAACCTTGGTCAAAAAGGTACGTAATTCTCTCTCTATCTATGCAAACTTTTCTTATGAAGACATTATAAGTTGCACAAATCAGTCTTCCCTAGCAAGAGCACTAAGCAAGAATCACCTCAGAAAGGAAGGAACTCACTAAGGTATGTTCTCCTCTCTATGCTCCTTATATCTCTTGAAATCTCTCAATGATTGGCTGAAACTTGAATGATTTCTTGTCTCTTGCTCCTAAATCTTATAGAGCTCTACAACTCTTAATTTCTATGTAAGATTGACTTTGTGTAATGCCTAAATTATGTCGTTCCACTCTATGATCATTTACTTGATTGCATGCTTCTCTGAAACTTCATTTTGCATGAACAAGGTCTTATTTTCATCCCAAAAGAGTCATCTTGATGATTTGATCCCTCATTATAAGCCCAAAGAATAGAGGTACTTTACAACCGTCCCTTAAGCCTAAATCATGATTGTATATTCCTATGAGCCAGTCTTATGTCATCACATCTGGAATCTCTCATCATGATTTTTAAATATCCATATTATTATTTCGTATGATATTCTCTTGAACCACCTCTGGTAACGATACTCGCATATCATACACTACGCTCTTTTTGGATTGCCTTGGAAAGAAAAGGATTGCTTTTGTCACGCGAGAAGTTTGATTGGGTGGAGATAGAGGTGGAACGTGTCAGGGTTGCGTGTCTGCAGCGTGTGGGTGTCTCGAGGCCGAGTTGATGTGTGAAAATTAAAGATGGCAGGTAATTATTGCGGAGTTGAGAAAAGGAAAGGTGAAGAATGATGTTTGGAAAGTGTGAAATTCTTGTGGTAATTATGGTGTGTGAACAAGGAAGGAAAATCTCAACGGCCGATTTACAAAATCTTCCAAGGAACGATTTGGCTAACTCTACCTCCCCTATTTAAACCCACATTCCCTGATCCCTAACCTCACGCTCTCAATTTTACTGAAATCTCTCAAACCTTCTTGCCTTTCAATAACTCCCAAGCTCCTAAAAAATGGCCTCCAACTCCTCCTCCCAAAACCCCACCCTCGTCATCGCTAATGACGAAACCTTAGAAACCCTCCTTCAAAAATTAACCGCTGCTGGGTACATGTCCCAGGAACCTCTTATCCCTAATCCCTCTCCAATCATCGACCCCATGTCCGCCATGGTGGTCTACAAAGAACCCAAAGCCACAGAGCCCAAAAATCCTGAGCCTAAAATCCCTGAAAACCTTTCCTCTCCTCTCCCCTCTGAGTCGCTCTTCCCCGAGCACATCGAGGTTGACCATGATGAGTCCCGGCCTGTCGGCGACGTCTCTGAGATGGCGCCAAGGCAGGACGACACTCTAGTTGACTTCGAGAAGGAACTCGAAGCTGATGTCGTCATCTTGACCTCGCAAGGGGCAAGGAAAAACGGCAAGTGCTCAAGCGTCACCGGGAAGAGAAAGACTCGTTCCCAGATTGCCAAGGAAGCGGTCCAAATTTCCTCGGAGGAGACGATCGAAGAAATTCCTAAGCCCAAATCGCCCAAGCCGAAGAGAGCAAGGGTTACCCGAGCACAGAGTGCCAGAAAGGGGAAGGGAGCATTTGTGAAGAAGGAAAGTCCTTTGGTAAAGGACGTGTCTGGGAGGTCGATCGTAAGGGAGCTAATCTTGGAAGAGGAGTTTATGAAGGAGAACGGGCTGGAAAGAGTGTCTGAGCTTCACAAGGCTCAGAAATGGAGTCATCTGTTCAAGGAAGGAGAAAGCGTCAACATGGATTTGTTCAGAGAATTCTATGGGAGTTTCTCACTTGAGGAAAGGCCTCATGCACTCACAGGGAAGTTTACTGCTCAGGGACAAGAATGTTCTGTCTCTAGCATTGAACTGGCCTTCATTCTAGAAGTTCCTCATGAGGGTTTCTGTAGCCATTCCAAGGGTCAGTGGCCACAAGACGTTCAGCCCATGGATCTTAAGACGGTTCTCGTTCTATGAAGACATTGAACATACTATGTCCTTAAAATGACATCGCTGATTCGTCAACTTCATCATCCATGCGGAATTAGATATCATATTCCAACGTCGACAATGGAAGTAGGTGAGTATTTCTCCAAGATATCAAATTCTCAAAACAACTTTTTAATGTGTATATGAAGGACATTAAATACGAAAACCATGCATACATGTTCATGAATGCCTTTCCTCACTCGGTACAAATTTCCATCTGCAAGTTTTATTTACGAAAACACATTTCTCATATCAACTTGATTAAATGGAAGAAATTGAATCTCTTAAATCTCAACTCGTACCTTACCACAGTCAAAGTAGTTCTGTACCTGGGCATCTTTATCTCAAGCTAAGACCTCATGTTACCATTGTAGTGGATGACAACTGCTCTATCCATTTTCTTCGTGTTGACGTTAGGATTGTGACCTAGACCAAGAACAAGCCATGCTTTATCAAGAGGTTGGGTCCCTTTCCAGAACGTAATGAGTCCAGGAGGCAGTATTTCAAACTTCTCAATACTCTTGAGAATCCAAGAAGACAGCAAATGCAAGAATAAGACTAATGGAAGTGTCAGGAAGTGCCTTTTCGAAAGGGCAGGAAGTGTCTGTTTTGCAATTCTTACTCGACTCCACCTGATCACAATGTCCACAAAATTTTGGCATTTTAAGACTAATGGAAGTGTCAGTTACTTGATCTGGAGTCTTCTGATGACCTGAAGTGATAGGCACAGGGAGTTGTAAGGAACTCGACAGAGAGGCTGCAATGGACGTTGCAGAGTGAATTCAGGCATCCTTTACAACCTGGCTTGCTTTTGTCTCTCTATGTGATTCTGTAAAATCTCATGAGGGGTCAAAGTCATAAGCGTCACGTGCTTCCCATGGTAATTGAACATGTAACTGCTCTATTACCCATCATGGAAGACGCGATGATCAAAGAGCCAAGGACGTCCCAACAGTATATGGGTGGCGTCCATGGGGGTAACATAACACATCACAATATCTGAATAAGGACCAATAGAAAAATATACAAGACATTATTGTGACACAGAGTTACCTCAACCGTCGGAGATCCATTGTAGACCGTAGGGTTTGGGATTTGGTTGCGTAGGGAGGTTGAAATACCAAACCACCCGCTCATTGATGATATTGCAACATGATCCACCATCTATAATCACGCTCGAAGACGCATTCTGCATGCGGCAACGTGCGTGAAAGAAATTTTCCCTTTGCTCCTGAGGACCTCCATCCTTGAGCCTAAGAACACGCCAGGTGACTAAGACGTACTTGTTCTCCTCAAACTCGTGATTAGCTGGCCTTATCACCTCATCTTCTAACTTTGCAGGCTCCTCCTGGATGTCATCACCATCCGGATCGTCGGAGAAGCTCTCGTAACCTGCCGTCTGGGAGGAGTAGAGGACACATTTCAGATTCGAACAGTCCCTTTTGTAGTGTCCCCTACCACCACATTTGTAGCACTCTAGATCACTAATATGATCAGCACGTCATTTATCAACTAATGATGGTTGCGAACGACACGCGGATGATGGAGGGTTAGGCGCTGAACGTAGCGTCTGACTAGTTGACGCTACAACTGTACGGTCTTGTCGAGACACTGAAGCAGAAGAGTTAGTACCTAAAGAATTGACAGGGTCATGAGAATACCTTGAGGGAGTAGAAGACGAAGACTGCCAAGGCCGTTGTCTACGTCGTTGCGCTTGGAGATAAAACTTTTGTGCAGTATGGACTACAATATTGAGGTCCCTAATTGGTAGAACATCGACCCGGTCTCTGTACGGATATGAGAAACCAGTTATAAAACTTGTCCGAAGAGTAGAAGGAGAAACACTTACCCATGCCTTGAAGTACACATCTTCAAGGCGAGCAAATAACTCGTGCGGTGAATCTCGACCTTGAGTTGCAAGCGCAATTGTCGTCTTCATATCCTCTCGGTATATCGTCGGGACGTACTTGTGTGTCATAATTGTCAGTAATTACTGCCACTCTGTAACAGTTGGCCGCCCCATGCACGCCTGTTGTTGAACCAGTCGGTTCCACCAAGTGCGCGCTGCACCCTGGAAGTCCACGGTGACTATCTCTACCTTCTTATGTTCCTCATAGTGAGAGTGTTGAAGCATATGACTGGTACTCTACAACCATTCAATAAACATAGATGGTTCATAAGTACCAACGAAGGGTTCGATTTTTACCTTGATGTCTCGTCGAGCCTGTGGAGCAGGAGGTTGTAGACGCTGTTGGGAAGGAGATGCATAGGCAGTGTAGAGATCGTGTTTCCGCCTTTGTTGTTGTAGAGGACGGACAAACTGTAGTTGTTGTTGATGTCTATGCCGGTGTATGTGGCCTTAGGGAACTGCGTTGTGGTATGCAACCGTTGAGGAGGGACCCAACCTGTAGGGTGATATTGTAACTTCGGAGGGTCCTGTAAGGGCAGATGAAATCTATCTGTATTCCTGTAGGCCCCCTCCTCCTCATCCTCTATGTCAAACTCCCCGAACTCGTCATCTGTATCTGACCCAACAGGAGTACGAATACTCTGATAGTAAGCAAAATCATTAATATTAAAGGAGTTGGAAGTTACCTCTCTCTGACGATGTGTAGAAGTGTGATGTTCCAGACGTCGGTCACTTGTAGGGCCATGCACATGATGCTGGGACCGTCCTCAACGTCTGTGCCCGTTGCTGAATGCATGGGCATCGCCGCCAGCATACTATGCGGGGGAGCTAGCATTCCCCATCAAAATCG
The DNA here is from genome assembly GCA_029168935.1 of Oxyria digyna. Taxonomy (NCBI): domain Eukaryota; kingdom Viridiplantae; phylum Streptophyta; class Magnoliopsida; order Caryophyllales; family Polygonaceae; genus Oxyria; species Oxyria digyna. The sequence goes on from JAPVLV010000013.1 coordinate 28,199,855, forward strand.
TCAGCATCGGAGTTCTCCTCAAGAATAGATGCATGCGCAGGAGTTCTCGTCCTTTGCCAACACTTAGGAACGACGTTACTTTCTTTCTGGGACCCCAAGCGTATCATCTTGCCCGGATTGGTTGACTGATCCACATGCATGACGGTCTTACCCTTGTCTTGCACCTTGTCTAAGGCACTATGCTCATCTAGACTTAGCTTTAGGGGATCGGAGCCCCTTGCAGTCGATTGTTGTTGAACCAATTGTGCCAACATGTCTTGTATGGCTAAAATCGATGCTTTCGCTCGGCCAGCACTGCGTTCGTCTCAGCTTGTTGTTGTTGCAACTTCTCCATCTCCATCCTCGTATCATGTCTTTCTAGAGATCCTGTCATAACCCTGTATAGACAACAACAAACCCAAGCAGAACAAGAGAAACAACAAAAACAATAGAAGTACGAGCAGCAGTCGAACCGACTCCAAAATAATCACAAAAATAATATAGGCTGTAGAGTTGTCGTAAGGGGGGAATGGATGATAGGTAAGTCACACAATAATTAACAAAATGCAGCAATAATTTAGCCAACCAATTATCAAAAATAGAGTGCAAGAATAAGCGAAAGTAAGCACTACAACGAATAAATGCAACCTAGAAATGGTGAGATTAAGGAGACGCTAAATGAATCAATCAACGGTAGGGGTACGATTACCTTATTTTGGTTGTGCGTACCCTACGTCTCTCAATGCCAAATTTTTTTGTTAGGCTTTGCCACTCAAAATTAAACGCACCAATACCTTAATAAAGAACATCAGCAGCTGCGTCGTTAGAAAAAACGAATTGCCAAAATGTAATTTGACTTTATCCTAGGCGTCCCAACTAATCAGCTGTCATCTATTGGTGAGCGGATAACTCACGGTAAACCAAATAGCTACAAATATGCAAAATTAAAGCGCGCGAAGAAAATAACAAAGATAATAGAACCCAAACCTTATAACCCGGACCTAACGGAACGGAATAAATCTGTGTGCGCTGGATTTAATAGCCCGGACTGTGCGGAACGGAGTAATTCTATGTTCTGCAGAGCTTTATAACCCGAACCTTATACCCCGGACCTAAAGCGGACGTAATAGTTCTTTGTGCTGGCGGATATTTGTAACGCGGGTCTGAAGAACCGTTGTAATTGATTAAATTTGTTTTTGCTGAATCTGGAGGGCTAGGGTTCTCACGCCGCCACCAATATTTTTTGCTGAAATTTCGTGGCTGCTGTATGTTTCACCTCAACAACAACAATATTTTCCTTGCTTCCAACACACAATCAAAGCATGTAATTTTCTCTCTAAATTGATTCAAGAGTAACAGAATGGAGATTCAAGAAGATGTAGATTTTTTGGAACAATTTAGTCAAAGTTTTATGCAAACTTAAACTTATATGCAAGTTAGTCTAGAATCAACAAGAAATCAACCAAATTATCAACTAAATTTTGCAATTAGAGTGTGAAGGGACACAAATTGAACAAGAAAACAATTGTTTTTTTTAGAACAAAGGTGGTTGAAGAACAAGAACCCTAGGGCTATGTTTTTATGAAATAATGCAAGGAAGATTTTTTTTTGCTCCCAACGAAGAACAAGTTCCAAATTAGGGTTTTATGGATTAAATTGGATGCAAAAACTATAGTTGTTATTATCAAGAAAGGGAAACGGCTTATAAATTCGTAGGCTCTGATGCCAGTCGATGTGACCTTGTCTGTGAAGAGTCACAACATCTTGATGAAAGATTGAATTGAACCTGTAGTGGGGCGTTCTTCCTTGCAATTAAAGAACTAAAGATGTGGAATTTGTTGGTGATTGTGATTATATGATTGATGAAGGCGAAGTGAAATGCAATCTTAAGGAGCAAGCTTGACAGAAGATCACCTGAATGAAATTGATGTTGAATCAAGGAGCTAGCTCTACGGGATTCAAGATGACGTCTGTTTCAGAGAGAAGGAGTTTTGCCTCAACTAATTTTAATAATAATTAACGTAACCCTAAAAGGAAGTACATAAGGTTGTTTATATATGAGAGCTTTATGAAAATCTCTCATGCTAGAAATAGAAACATAGGGTCGGCCCTCCATATGCAAAGAAGAGAGCACAACCAAAATAGGATACAATAATATAATATAGTTGCAAAGAAGAGAGCCCAACCAAAACGTTATTAATAATTTAAATTTTCAGACTTAATAGAAAAATGACATATAAGATTAGTAAACCTAGAATTAAGGGGAGAACTGTAAATAACTCTCTTTTAATATATACTAGTGTAGTTTCCGCGCCATGCACGGGTTATATAACCGTGAGTCAACTAATTTAAAAATTACAATGAGAAAATAGTGTAGTAAATATGTATAATACTTATGATATAATTTTTGTTCAATTGAGAAGTTAAAATTGAAGGTTGGAAAATATCTAATATTAAATTAATTAATTATGTCAAGTTACAATATTTTCAAGTGAATTAATTATTTTGGTGAAGATATTAAGAAAACAAATTTAAATGATAATAATTGAAATAATTAAGCTTTAACCACAAATTGGCAAATAAGAAATTAATATAGAGCTAAAATTAAGGAGAGAGTTTCAAATAACTCTTCTTTAATATATAGATATAGAAATGTATTTACATGCACATTTCTTTACATTCACATGCACATCCGCACATGTGTACATGTCTTTGACAATATATGAAAAATACATGCACATGCCTGCGTGTCCATGTGAATGTGAAAGGCTATGCAAGTGAATATATATAGAAGGTTGTGCGTGTGAATAATGAAGGTTGTGCATGCGAATGAAATATTCGTATATTCGCATCATATTAATTATTCTCACAAGATCTGAATCCTATAGATATATATAGATAGATATTCTATCTTGAAAAATCTATCTTATATATTAAAGTTGAGCATTTTAGAGCTCTTAGAGTGATTTTAGGCTTAATTTGTTACACAATTATTACTTTTTATCTTTAATTTCAATTATTAATAGATTAAATAATTATATTAACAAATAAATCTTAAAAAATTATCATTCCTTTCAACAACAAATATACAAGCTATTTTATTGAGAATACATATTATGTTGAAGGTTAATATATATTCTTACGATAAGATTAGTATTATTTTCGATAATAAAAATTAAGTCAAGCTACGTACATAACCTTCATGAAATAAAACATATTTTTATAAATATTCTTTACAAAAAAAAAGTTAATCTTAATTTTTTGACGAACTCAATTAAAGGATATACAATTTTCATACGAATAATATGAAATTTCTCGTGTATGACACGGGTCACTACTTTTAAGTTTATAATACAAACGGACAACCATTTCTAATAAGTAGGTAGGCCTCCAAAATTAAATTTTAATTGAAGTTTAGCATATTTTATAAACCAATAAGGTGGACCTCTGACTTTAGATCAAATAATCTATTGTTTTGCTTTTCTTTTTGTACAAACTCACTAATATAATTAAAGAACTATGGTGGTGGTACTCATACATCATCTTGAAATCCTGATAAGTACTAACAACTTTACAAGCCAATAGATCTATAAAACCCCGAATTCGACCCCTTTACTGTCATCAAAACAAGCCAGAGGGAAGTTATAAAGGTTAGAATTCTTTCCTGATCTTACAAACACACAAGTTTTATCAACAGAAATCAGAAGATGGAAGGTGACAAGTATAGGACAGTTCTGAACGAGGAAGAGGCAAATAGCATAGCATGGCGACATGGTTCCCCTCCCACTTATGATGATGTCAACCTTCTCTTCGAACAAGGAAGAACTAAGGTACGATTTCTGATCAAAGTACACACAATAACATACATATATCTGTTTGTCCTGCTTCTCTATATATACATATAACTGTACAAGAATAATAAAACATGATATTCAGGTATGGCCTGAAGGGTCACTAGAAGAAGTGGTTCAGAACGCGATCAAGACATGGGAGATGGAGCTTTCCCACAAGACCCACTTGCGAGATTTCAAGTCTGTGAACCCAGACAAGTTCAAGCTCATTGTGAATGGTAAATATTTGATGGGGAAAATGATCAATGCTTTGTTGTATTTGGATTGAATTTGTTGAGCATGCCTGCAGGAAGAGAGGGAATAGAAGGGGAAGAATGTTTAAGGATTGGGAGTTACAATGCTCTGCTTATGAGCTCTCTCCCTGACAAGTATCAATTCTATAAGGCGGAGAAGGAGAGCTTTGAGTCGTCTCATGAAGCCTTTCGCTCGGCTTTTCCTAGAGGATTTGCGTGGGAAATCATAAGCGTGTTCTCGGGTCCTCCTTCCATTTCCTTCAAGTTTAGGCATTGGGGATACTTTGAAGGTCCTTTTAAAACCCATTCTCCTACAGGGGACATGGTTCAGTTCTTTGGCATGGGCTATCTCAAGGTCAAATTATAACTCATTTCTTCAATCACATCATAACACTTTACTCTCAAATCACATCAACTTGTTGTGCAGTGCAGGTAGATGAGTCTCTTAGAGTTGAAGAGGTGGAAGTTTACTATGATCCAGGGGAGCTCATATCTGGCTTTATAAAGAATGCTGATTCTGATTCCCGTGAAGCTGCAAAATGTCCATTTGCACCCAAATAGTAATTAGCATCTCTGTCTATATTTATCGGCGAAAAACCCCACACTCGATTTTTTATAACTGGCACCCGGTATTGGACGCATCCTGAGTGCGTCCAAAAACTCGGGTCAATCTTGGGCGTACGCTGGATGCGCCCAAAAAAACAAATTTTTACTTTTTTTTTGCCGTCAAAATGGCTAAAATTCCGGTTTAAGTTGGGCGCATCCAGGACGCGCCCAAAACTGAACCGAGTTTTTAAAAAATAGTTTTGGACGCACCCGGGATGCGCCCAAGACCGGGTGCCAGTTATAAAAATCCGGGTGCAGGGTTAAACGGCCATATTTATTTATGTTCATTGTGTGTGGCTGTCATATACCATGTAATTTGTACTATGGACACAAATCCTTCAGTTTTCAATAAAATTGTAATTTGTTTTTTTAAACATTATGAAGCTGTTATCAGGATATGCTAGTATACTGAGTATGATGTACAACGGAAATAATATTTAAACTCTGGTGGTAAAATTAAACATGGATTAAATCAGAAGACTGACTATAACTTGAATCATTCAAACTTGGATTACATCAGATCGAAATTATCTTTGAATAGTAGCGAATAGCAGTCGACCTAAAGTCGTTTTCCTTGTTATTTGCACCCTGCGAGGCTATATTACGAGGAGTCTACCTTGCTTTCTTGTCAAGAAGTACATTAGGGCCTTTGTTATTTGCACTTACCTTGCATCCACTTGTTCAGTTGGTCAATGAAAAATGCAACTTGGATTTTATGGCTTGGTACCTGGATGATGGGACTATTATTGGGGACACTGCTAGAGTTTCAGAGGCCATGCATTTGATTATTAAGGAAGGATCGGCTATGGGGTTGCACTTAAATGTCGAGAAGACGGAACTCTTTTGGCCTAACCCAGACCCGAGGAGTAGCGATCCCATGTTTTTTTCTCAGAAGATGGCTCGTCCTTTGTATAGAGTTAAGCTCCTTGGAGGGCCAGTCAGTTTTGATGCAGCTTTTTGTAGTCGCTTGATCGAAGATAAGGTTTCTAAAACTACGAGGTTAATGGAGGCTGCTGCCGAGCTTAATGACCCTCAATCTGGGCTTCTCCTTTTGCGTAGTTGTGTGGGTGTGGGCCGTTTATACTTCTCTCTCCGGACTTGTCCTCTCCAAATGCTCGGTTCTTCTCTTGTCTAGTTTGCCAATGCCTTAAGGAAGGTTCTTCAAGAAATTATTGTGGTTGGGACTGTTGGTTTTGGTGACTAGGAGTGGCGTTGTGCTACCCTGCCCTTCCGCCTTGGTGGTTTTGGAGTATATACGGCGCAAGATGCTTCTGCTTATGCTTTTTTTCCTTCGAGATTGCAGTCTCTTGGTCTCCAAAACAGGTTGCTTCGCCTCTGTAGTGTTCCTGACTTGGGCTCAGCCTGTGAGTTAGCTTTGACAAGCTTTAGAGATTTGTGTCACTTTGATCCTCTTGATCTCTGCCGCGATGTAGCAGCCCCCCCCCCCCTCCTTTTATGAAAAAGTTGGCTTCAGTGTACTTTGCTATGGTTGAGAGAGAGTTGGTGAGGCGGTACAACCCTAGTCTTCGTGAAAAGGCTATCCTCATTAGCAACCGTTCAACGCATGCTTTGGATTTCCTGCGTACGCTTCCAATTGAGGGGTTGAGACAAACGATGCACACAAGGCAGTTCAGGTGTGTTCTTTGCTATCGTCTTGTGATTCCTTTGTATCCCGCTGATTTTACTTGCCCTTGTTGCTCTTCCAAAATCATGGATTGTTTCGGGGATCATGTTGTGCATTGTGGAAATGATATTGGCCTTAAATTTCGCCATAACTTGGTTCGAGATGTTTTGGGGGATATCTGTAATCAACCTGGTGTTGTGGTGAGAAAAGAGGTTCTCCTTGGGTTTTTGTCTGAGTAGGGGAGGGATCTTCGGCCAACAGATCTTCTTGTCTATTGTTGGGATAGAGGAAAAGATGTGTGTTTGGATGTTACAGGTGTTTCTCCCTTCACTGGTGCTGGTGTTGATGTTTTTGTCCCTAGAGCTGCTGTTTCTAACGCTGTCGCTAGGAAGAAGAAAAAGTATGAATCTAAGTGCATTGACAATGGTTACAGTTTCATTACTTTTGCCATCTCCACTTTTGGGGAGCTGGGGAGTGATGCTCTCGATTTTTTATCAAGGGTCACACGTGCTGCTCAAGGTCACGCCACCAATATTAATATTCGGTCTTTTGTTTTTCAGAGGTTGAGTTTTGTTTTGAACAAGGGTGTTGGAGCTCAGTTAGTGGCTAGACTCCCATCCAACTTTATGTAATTCTTTTCTATTGAAAAAAAAGAATTTTTTTTTTTTGATGATTGTATTTCCCAAATTTCACTTTTTTGTCCCCCAATTTCTCGCATCCCGACACCTGTTTGTGCCTAAGAATACGACGAGTGAAGAACGCGTCAGACGCTACGCGTAGGAAGACCACGTCGACATGACGAGAAAGAGATGAAGGCGCCGATGTACTGAAGACAAGGTCGGCCAACCTTATTTTGTTCATTTAGTGTATATTCTTTATGTAATTAGTAAAAGATATTAGAAAGAATACCTTTTACTATATTTTTATATCGTCATTTGATAAAAGGAAAATATATTATTCTATTTCCTTAAAGATAAAATTAGGGTTAGCCTATTTAAGAAGCTAACGCCTTCTTTGTAATCATTCAACCACTTTTGAGCAATAACACAAGTACAAGCCCTTAAAACCTAATTTCCCACCGTGTTATTGAGTGTTAAAATTGTTACCGTCAAGTTTGATCTTTGCCCTACAATTGCTTCATTATCATCTGGTTGGTAATTTAGCTACAAACAATTTGCGTCCACCGTGGGGCATGATAAAAAAAGTGTCATCTTTCCACACAAAGGGAACACTTTTCTTCCAAGAAACCATGGCTAGCCCGAGCACGACCGAAAAATACAACGACAGAATCTTCACCGTTCTAGGGGGTCCACCTCCCAACCTCGCCGCCAACACAAAAAGGCTCGCCAGAACCATTGAAGGACAAGACGGCACAACCCCCGTCTACTACGCCATATCAACGAGCCGCGACCTCCCTATCACGTTTGAAAGCCCAGGCGAGAGGGTCACACATCGCGACAGTCTGGTAATCACCGTGAGCATCAAAGATCGCGACGTCAAAAGGAACTGGTGGACAACGGCAGTTCAACCAACATCATAGCCCTCTCCGCCATCACCGAACTCAGACTTTCTGTCGACCATGTCGTCGGGAAGCGTATCCGTTTGAAAGTCTTTAGCGGAGAAATCGCCGAGAGATGTTGGGAGAAATCACCCTTGTAACGTCGACCCAAGGCATCCACATGCCTACAAGCTTCGTAGTGATGGAAGCCGAATCACCTTACAACGCCATCCTAGGAAGACCTTGGATTCACGACATGAAGGCAGTCCCGTCCACTTATCACTAATCCCTGAAGTTCCTGACGTTGTGGGGGACACGCGAAGTAAAAGGCGAACTTACACGGCTAAAGAATGCTACCAGATTGGGATGAAGGGAACCGCGATGCCCATAGTAAAGAAAGACGAAGTAAAAGAGTTCCAAATCAAGACGCCGACGAAATACGTCAAACCAAAATGTCCTGAGTTAGAGGATGTGGTTATCGACGAAAACAACCCGGAACACTTCGTGAAGAAGGAACCGACATCCCCAAAGACGTAAGAGAAGAATTGATAACGTTCCTGAAGTCGAAAGCTAAGTGTTTCTCTTGGAGCCATGAAGACATGACAGGTTTATCTCCAGACGTGATGCTTCATAAGCTGAATGTCGACCCAAAGTTTACCCCAGTGAAGAAGAAAAGGAGGAAGTTCGTACCGGAACACAACAAAGTTGTAGACGAAGAAGTTAAGAATCTCCTCGAGACGGGTAAGATACGAGAGGCCAAATACCCTGATTGGCTCGCCAACGTCGTAGTCATCCATAAAAAGAACGAGAAGTGGGGAGTATGTGTAGACTTCACCGACTTGAACAAAGCATGCCCCAAAGACTCCTTCCCACTCCCACACATCGACGCGATGGTCGACGCAACGGCGGGACACGAGATGCTGACATTCATGGACGCTTCTAGCGGCTATCACCAGATTCAGATTAATCCCGTCAATCAAGAAAAAACAACGTTCATCACGAACCAGGGGATATATTGTTACAGGGTCATGCCTTTCGGCCTCAAGAACGCCAGAGCCACCTACCAGAGACTGGTGAACAAGATGTTTAAGGAACAGATGGGAGACACGATGGAGGTCTACATAGACGACATGCTTGTAAAGTCCAAACGGGCGAAAGATCACGTAGGGCATCTAAAAGAGGCGTTCGAAATCCTAAAAGAATACAACATGAAGCTCAATCCCACCAAGTGCTCCTTCGGTGTCTCATCAGGAAAATTCCTTGGATTTGTAGTAACACAACGAGGGATAGAAGCCAGTCCAGAGCAAATCAAAGAAATCCTCGATCTCGAGTCTCCACGTTGTGTGAAAGATATCCAAAAGCTGACAGGTAGGGTCGCAACACTAAACAGGTTCATCTCCAAAGCTTCAGATACTAATCGCCTCTTCTACGACACGCTAAGAAAAATGAATCTTTTTCCTGGACGAAACGGCATGAAGAAGCGTTCACGGAACTTAAGAGTTACTTGATGAATCCTTTACTTCTATCCAAGCCTAAAGAGGGAGAACCCATGTTCATGTACTTGACGGTCTCCGAGATAGTCATCAGTGCCGTACTTGTCAGAGAAGAAGGAGATGAGCAACAACCCGTCTATTACGAAAGCAAAACGCCATCTTCAGTCGAGACGAGATACTCTTCCATGGAAAAACTGACCCTAGCATTGGTGATGGCATCAGTCAAGTTAAAGCCATATTTCGAGTCCGACACTATCGCAGTAAGAACTACATCACCCTTGAAGAACATAGTAAGAAAGCCAGAACTTTCAGGGAGGCTAACGAAGTGTATAGTTCACCTCGGCGGCTACGACATCGTCTACGAAGGAAGAAAAGCGATCAAGTCCCTAGCTTTAGCAGATTTTGTGGCAGACTTCAGTCTAGCTTTAGAACAAGAAGAAACGTCACAGGTAAACAAAGTAGAATACGCAAAGTGGACATTACACACAGACGGAGCCATGAATCAAAACGGAGTAGGACTGGGCATCGTCTTGAAGTCGCCACAAGGGGATAGGGTCATCCAAGCTATAAGATGTGACTTCAAGGTGACAAATAATGAAGTCGAATATGAAGCCTTGATCGCCGGCCTACGCGTAGCCATCGACCTGCAAGTTCAAAAGCTCGACATCAATTGTGACTCACTGCTCATAGTCAACCAAGTCCGAGGGGAGTACGCCACCAAAGATTCCAAGATGACGTTGTACCTTAAGGTAGTGAAAGACTTATTCGAGAAGTTTGAAGGTTGCCAAATCAGGCAAATCCCCGGAGACGCTAACGCACAAGCCGATGCGTTGGCAAAGCTTGGATCATCTATAGATCCCAGAGAATATCAAAAGATCCCCTCTCTCCACCTAAGCAACGCGTCTATCAACAAAGAAGTGACTCCAGAGCAAACCCTCGCCGTAAGAAATCAAGATTCATGGGTGACGCCTTACTACGAGTGGTTACAACACAAACGCCTCCCGAGTAACGCGTACGAAGAAAGACTCTTGAAGTGGAAAGAAACCACCTTCATGGTAGATAAGGGCCAATTGCTGAAGTGGTCCTCCAACGACATGTTCCTGACCTACCCAATAGAAGAAAAAATTCAAGACATCTTGCGCGAGTTGCACAACGGAGAGTACGGAAATCATTTAGGAGGAAGAAGCCTAGCACCCAAAGCACACTTGACGGGATACTACTGGCCCACGATGAGACAAGACGCCATGAACCACGTCAAAAGATGCGATGCTTGCCAAAGACATGCTCCAATCCCACATCAGTCGGTGGAAAAACTCTACTCCGTCACGTCACCCTGGCCGTTCATGCAATGGGGAATGGACATAGTAGGCCCCATGCCACTAACTTTGGGTCCAAAGACGTTAATGCTCGCCATAACAGACTACTTCTCCAAGTGGATAGAGGCCGAAGCGTTCAAGAACATCAAAGATTCCCATGTTATCACCTTCATCGAAAGAAATATCCTGGTAAGATTCGGAATCCCCCATACCATAGTATGCGACAACGGAGCACAATTCATAAGCAAGAACATAGTCTCGTTCTACGAAAGAAAAGGTATACGCCTAGTCTACTTGACGCCAAGGTACCCTCAAGCAAACGGCCAAGCAGAGTCAAGCAACAAGGTTATAATAAGTAACCTCAAGAAAAGAATAGAAGAGTGCAAAGGTAATTAGGAGATCAACTCCAGGCTATACTATGGGCCGATAGAACTACACAAAAGAGAGAAACGGGAAGAACGCCATTCTCCTTAGTCTATGGTTGCGAAGCCGTCCTGCCTATAGAAGTAGAAGTACCAACAGAGAGATATCGGTCGCTCCCCAAAGAAAGAAATACTCCGATGATGACCTTTATGATGGATACCGTAGACGAGTTAAGAGACAACGCCTCCTTGAGAATGGCGGCACAAAAACAAATCGTCGCCCGAAGTTACAATCAACGGGTAAAAGCATGAACTTTCCATGTAGGAGATTGGGTACTAAGAAAAGTCTTTCCAAACAACGAGGATAAGAGCGTCGGCAAGCTCGACGCGTCCTGGGAAGGTCCATACCAAGTAGCACAAGTTGTGGGACGAGGAGCCTTCAAACTCATCACACATGAAGGAATACCACTGATGCGTTCATGGAACGTGACCCACCTCAAGAAATACTATCACTAGAAGCTTGATGATTGACGTGTTTCTTTTTGCTCCCTTTCATGCCTTAATTTCTTTTCATCAAATAAAAATCATGTCGTCTTAGGGTCGAGACGACAAGGGGTCGTCAAGACTAGGGGTAGGCGTCATAGTTTGTCAAAACTCATGAAGTTTTCATTAATATACAAGTATGCACTTTCTCTCCAACGTGTTAAGCCTGCTAAGCTGTTTCATTTTCAATTACTTGCTCCATGTCTATGAAAAGAATGTGCCTCTTGGGTACGACGTAACAAAAAGTACAAGAAGGCCGTGGCGAAAATCAGCTCTGGGGAGGAATTTCGTTAGCCTACGCGTTTAAGGCTCTATCTACGCGTACGCAACGATAGCCAAATCGCAGACTCCGAGTCGACGCTTCCCATGATTGTTAGCAACGTGTGGAAATGGTCATGGGGAATGAAGCCCGAAACCTCACGAAACCGACACGGTCCGCTGAGCAAAGAAGGGAAACCTATTGACACGACCACTCTCCAGGAACGCGTCTTCACGCCTTCCACGACCCCTCTGAGAGTCATGAATCCACGGGCATACTTTTTCATTCGGTTAGGATGCGTATGCCAGCATCGTAAGTCCAAACAGTCACGAGTTGGACGCTACACGATTAACAGGCCCCTCGATTAAAAGATTTCGACGTCGACCTCACGCTAGCATGTGGTAAAGGATTCACCATAAGTAAGAGGTGACGTCACCAGCTGATATAATCACACCCTGACCTACATCCCAACCCTCATGTAAGCCGACAATAGAACAAAAGCCGCCGCATTGACCGTACCACCCTATCAAGTAAGTAAAATTCTTTAACGCGTTCACTATGAACAAAAATATCACGCCAGGGGTAGAAAACCACACCCTAAAGGAAAAGTGGCGAAAGCCAAAGACCATACCTATGTACTCGCAAATGAGCTATGCGCAAGGGGTTAGAAAAGCACAGAAAAGAAACTTACGTGTTACATCCAAGTTAAAGTATTTGGCAGATCCGACTCCATAAGAGATCTAAAGCCGAATCCGCCAAAAGGGGATAGATAAGCCCCGCCAAAGGTGAAGACAAGCAAGATCTTACGTAAAGAAAGAAGCAATAAACGTTAAACGCGTACCAAAAAGAATTACCACACAAAAACGTGATGAAAAATCCAACAAGCCAAAAAAGGTCCATGCTCCACAAGAAAGCACAACAAGTGCAAGAGAAACCAAAAAGTAAAAGCACTAAACATCAGGAGAAAAACAATACCCCTAAGGCGTAAGTTTTGAGCGACGCGATCTCCCTAGTCAATACCTCAACGCGTCGCGCAATTACATTAATAATATAAAGAAACGGGATAATATTCACTCGGCCGACCTTATCCTTAACGCAAACGAGATCTTCACCACATCTCGTCACGTCGACGTAATCGTTCTACTCGTAGCTCAAGACGCGTTCCTTACTCGTCATATTTTTAGGCACAAACAATACCCCTAAGGCGTCTTACAGGGCTTAACTTCTAGTAGAGCTGGGACGCGTTGATGATTACGTCATTTGGGATTTTAACCTCGTCATAATGCTTCGATCATTATTTCTCTGTCATCGTCTTCATGCATCTGGTAGGGCGCCTCGTAATCTGCGCCGACAACGTTCACTAGCAAGGGCTACTTTCCTAACGACTATAATGCCGTTGAGGTTCCAATCGTTCCACATTTCACGCGATCTCTTTGCCTATATAAGAAGAGGGTTTCTACTCTCTTTCGACCTTTCCGCGAATCATCTATTCTGAACACTTCCTGCTCTCTCATTTTCTTGCGTTTATCAGATCATTTACTCCTCCTTTCTTCACCTAAATCTTTTCCTTCATCTCTTTTACTCCAATTCGTAAGATGGCCAGAACTTCTTTCTACGTACTAAGAACATCTTGAGGGGTTCCGACTGTAAATCTTTTGAGGCGCGAAGCGTCGACCGATTAAGATCATTGGCGAATCTTGGTACGGAGGTAGAGATCGAGATATCGCCGCATGGAGTTTCTGCCGGTGCGTATCGTCTGGGGTGGATAGCGGTATACGATTACTGTTTGTAGCGAAATTACCAACGAGATGATAACTAAGCAATTGTAGGGCAAAGATCAAAGAATACGATACAATCTCAACACTCAAGAACAATGTAGGAAATTAGGGTTGAAACTTGTACTTGATATTACTCGAATGGTGGCTGGATCCTTACAAAACAGGCGTTAGCCTCTATTTATAGGCTAACCCTAATGATATCTTTAAGGAAACGAGATCTTATCTCTTCCTTCTATCTAATAATGATATAACAAACAAGGTAAAAAATATTTTTTATCGTATATTTTACCAATTACAATAATATACAAGGAAATAAGATAAAAATACACTCGGCCGACTTAATCTTCAGGTAAAACGAGATATTTGCCACGTCTTATCACGTCGACGACATCCTCCTTTCTTCTCGTCGCGTCGACGTGATCATCCTCCGCGTAGCTCATCACACGTTCCTTACTCGTCGGATTTTTAGGCACAAACAATACCCCTAAGGCGACTTACAGGGCTTAACGTCTAGTAGAGTGGGAGACACCTTCTTTCTTCAAGGAATACGTCTTCATTAAACTAGGAACGCGTTGATGATTATGTCACTCGAAGTTTCAATACCGTCGTAGAACATCGATCATCATTTCTCTTCAATCATTTCCATGCAACCGATGGGGAGTTTCGTTATTTGTGCCAGAAACGCTTGCCCGTAACGGCTAGTTTTCCCAACGGCTATAATGTCGTTGGAATTCCTTCCATATTTCTCGCGATCTCTCCGACTATATAAGGAGAGGATTTATTTTCTTCCTACGTCTTCTACAACTCGCTTATTCAGAATACCCCTTGCTTCCTCATCTATTCACGCTCAACGGATTATTTGCTCCTTCTCTCTTTTCCAAATATCTTCTTCACTTATCCTTTGATTCTTGAAATGGCTTCTTTTTGCGTGCCAAAGAACATCTTGAAGGGTTCCGACTGTAAGTCTTTAGAGGCGCATAGCGTCGAGAGGCTAAGATCGTTGGCGAATCTTGGTCCTGAAGTGGAGATTGAGATCCCTCCTCAAGGGGTGTCTGCCGACGCGTACCGCCTGGGATGGATAGCGGTATATGAATATCCTTTTCACACTGGTCATCGGTTTCCCTTCTCGCCGTTGACGAAAGCGTTCATGCTCACGCTAGGAGTGGCTGTAGGACAACTTCTGCCGAGTGTCTGGAGGATTTTTGGCGCTCTGGACGATGTGACGGCGAAGCATGGCGTCGAGATCGCCGTCGATGATCTCGCCTATTCCTTGAACATCCAAACTAGAACGGTCGGGAGAGTCGGTCTTAAATCAAGACCCAAAGCGGCTAAAATTGCCATTGAAGGAAGTCAGGCTGACCGTTTCTGAGCTAACTTCTTCTACTTTGTGAAGAAATCGACTCTAAGCGAAGAGTGTTCTTGGCTCATCGAATGCTGGAATCATGCGAGTGAGTTCGCCTTCTTTCTGAACCTTTACTATGTATATTTTCAGTCATCGACACTTTGCTTATATTGGATCTCGTTTTGCACTTTTTTGCAGTCAACTCTGATGTTATCGTGGCGAGGCGAGAGACCAAGAAGGTCATTGACAGACTCCTCGAGATTCCTGAGAGTGATCGAACTTTTTTTTTTTTTTTTTTTTTTTTTGGTTTAAAGAGGGACGGCACCCTCGGTTAATTTTGTATTAATATGACCCTACTAAAGAGGGTAAAGAAGCATTACAAATTCAGTTCAATCAAATAATCAAAGAACACTTGGAGAGCAAGTAGGCCATCCAAACTGCGCAACAAGGTGTATAAGGAAAGGCAAACAGGCCATCCAAGCTACACAAACCAAAAGAAAGTGTATATGGAAAGGCAAACAAGCCCTCCAAGCTACACAAAAACAAACCAAGAAAACAAACCAAACAAGCCAAACACAAACACAAACACAATCCAAACAAGAGAAACACATTACAAGGCCCCAACCATTTCAGACGGGAATCGTTCATATAAAAGTCTAAAAACATGAACTAAAATTAAACGAACCATGTCTTCTTTAGGAATCCTGTTACCCTGAAAAACAAGAGCATTTCTAGCATGCCATAAGTAATAAACAGTAGAGGATAAGGAACATACCTGGGCATGGGCGAGACAGCCGCGCCTGGATGCGCGCCTCCGGAGCCAGTGCAAGGTGGACTTGATCGAAGTGGCTTCAGCCGGGATCATGAATCTAACTCTAATCTCTCTCCATATATCATCCGAATAGGGACACTCGAAGAAGATGTGCTTGTGGTTCTCCAACTCTGCCCCACACATCCTACAACCCGGCTCAACCTCAAGAAAGGACAAGCGATCATACGTAGAGAGCTTGCCGAGGTTAGCAAGCCAAAGAATAAACATATGCTTAGGGGTGTTATGGGCAGACCACACCTCTCTATGCCAGCTGACAATAGGTCTCTTCACACGCAGCGCCTCGTAAGCTAAGGAAACCTTGAAGTGGCCAAGCTTGCACCACTCCAAGAGAGACTCCTCAACACTTAGCACTCTACCATTAAACTGCACAATCATATCACGAGCCGAAAGGATGCCTTTGATCAGGGGAGAGTCACGTCTATGCACATTCCAATCAAGAGGTTCCACAACCCCAAGGAATCTATGATAGACCCATCTAACCCACATGCTATCACGCCGGCTAAAGATATGCCAAAACTGCTTGAGCATGAAACACTTATTCCATAAGCCAATACTAAGGAGGTCAAGGCCACCTTCCTTCCTAGGAACACACACGTCCTCCCATTTCACTTTGGGCCGTCTCCATAAAAAGCCACGACAAATGCTAGTCACTCCCTTAAGGACACCCACAGGCATGGGCAAGATAGAGAGCCAAAACCCCTCAACCCCTTGTAAGACCGAGGCAATTAACTCTCTCCTCCCAGCAAAAGATATAGACTTTTTGGTCCAAGCATTGAGATAGTTGCTAACCTTGTCCAGGAGGGGCTTGTAGTCCATAATCCGGAGGCCATGGGGGCTAATGGGAATGCCAAGATATCTGAAGGGAAACTCACCGACCTTGAAACCAGAAGAAGCAACCAAGGAAGCTCCCTCAAGTTCCCCAACGGAAGCAAGAAACATAGAAGACTTCCCCACATTCACACTAAGACCGGCCATGGCCTCAAATTTCCTTAAGCAACCCAGAAGCACATCAACAGAACTCTTGTCACCCCGACAGAACATGACCACATCATCAGCAAAGGTCAAATGGGTGAGCCTCAAGCTCTCACAATGCTGATGGAAATGGAAAGAACTCCTAGATGTCTCCTTCTTAACAAGGCGAGAAAACAACTCCATGCATAAGACAAAAAGGAGAGGGGAAAGAGGATCACCTTGTCTTAAGCCTCTCTTGCCCGGGAAGAATCCATGAATACCCTTGTTGATTTTGATGGAGTAAGTGGCAGAACAAACGCATTCCATAATCCAAGAAATAAACTTGGGAGGAAAACCGAGATGAACAAGAGCAAACCTCAAGAAGTCCCAAGACACCGAGTCATAAGCTTTGGCTAAGTCAATATTGAGAAAGCACCTTGGAGTGTACCTCTTCACATTATATCTCCTA
Organism: Oxyria digyna; assembly: GCA_029168935.1. NCBI lineage: Eukaryota > Viridiplantae > Streptophyta > Magnoliopsida > Caryophyllales > Polygonaceae > Oxyria > Oxyria digyna. The sequence continues at coordinate 28,216,991 of JAPVLV010000013.1, forward strand.
AGAAGCTCTTGAACCAGAAATATGTTGTCGGACATAAGCCTTCCCTCAACAAAAGCATTTTGGGCCGGATCAACAAGCGTGCCCAAGATCTTGCTAAGGCGAGAAGTCATAATCTTGGAGACGATCTTGTAGACCACATTACAGCAGGAAATGGGTCTATAATGCTCCACACGATCAGGGGATTCCACCTTGGGTATAAGGGAAACAATGGTATGATTAAAAGCCTTGAGCAACTTACCGGAAGCAAAGAATTCCTTGATTGCAACACAAATTTCAGCCCCGGTGAGATCCCAAGTAGCCTTGAAGAACTTGGCATTGAACCCATCCGGCCCTGGAGCCTTATCATCACCCATGGCCCAAATAGCCTCCTTAATCTCGGCATTAGAAACAACCCCCTCAAGTAAAGCACACTCCTCCGGACTCACTAAAGGGCCACTAGCAAAAGCACTAGCATTACGCAACTCCACATCAATCTCCGAGCCAAAGAACCCCTTAAAGAACCCCAAGAACTCATCATTCACCTCCTTAGAAGACTTGATTCTACTCCCATCCGATTTGGAAAGAGAGGCAATGTGATTCCTCTTCCCATTAGATTTCATCAAGGAGTGGAAATATTTGGAACATTGGTCTCCTTTGAGCACATATTTAGCCTTGGCTTGTTGACCAAGAAACGAAGCCTCGGCCTTGTTCAACCTCTTAGCCTTGAGCTTAGCATCCTCAACCTCATGATTGGCATCCAAAGACTCCGGAGAAGCGCAAAGGTTATCAACAGCCCGGGCAAGGGCGAGGTTAGCCTCAGCCGCCTTACTAGAAATGTGGCCAAATTCCTTGTTGTTGAGCCTCTTCAAAGGCTTCTTCAAACGATGGAGAAGTTTGGCAAGCTTAAACTGAAACGTACCCCTCTCATGAGTCCTCCACCCCTCCTTTATCACCTCCTTAAACCGAGGATGGTCGGTGATAGGTCCAAATCCTACCCCGCAAGTGTACGGGATCGGGTGTAGTACCAAGGTGTCGAACTCTGGGACTATGTAGTACCAATTGTCAATTCAACTAATAGATTAAGTCGTAAACAAGAAAAGGTTGTAATTCGGTTTGGTTTCGATGGTAACAAATATCAAGCAGACAAGGTTATTAATCAAGGGAAGAAAAAGGCTTCCAAGGTTAGGCTTCCCACAATGGTGATACAATAGGTTTTAAGCAATATTGGATTGTATTTCAATGCAAATGTAAATGGAAGGACTCGCTATCTAATGTCAACACTACTTCATGGTCAGACAATAGTGTGTGTACCTAAATGAGATTAGCAATCACTTTCGCGCAAGCCAATCTAATTTAGATCCATTAAGCTCTACATAGATCAATGGACAAGTGGAAACAACATCCACTTGTGGTGCTCAGCGGAATCTGCTCATCCAAGGATCTAATCGATAGTCAAGTGCCACAAGGGGTTAAATCGATGGTCACGCAATTAACCCACAAGTTCTATCCTAGGGATCCATTTAAATCAACCTCCAATTATCATTATCTCCGGTCGGTCTCAAATTCTAATTAGAAATCCCAATTACAAAGCAATCAGGTTATTAAGCAACCTAGGATAGAATCAATTCACATTTACATATACATACAACCAAACAATACCAATCAAATCTATCAAATCACCATTGGGTTCACCCAACCTTAGAAAGGAGGATTTAGCTAGACATGAGAGAAAGAGAAATCAATTTCATTGAAAGAAACAACATACCAATTGTCTTCTCCAAAGAGATACGAAATTCCAACAATCAAATCTAGTAAAATCTCCAAGTTTTCCCTAGGGTTCTTGAGAGTTTTGAAACGTCTAAGCAGTTACAAGATGATGGAATAGCAGTTCTAACAAGGCTTTTATACCCCCATACGAATAGAAGACAAAACGCCCGGGGATTAAATGAGTCGGAAATGAAACAGCGGCCCGACCCGGCCAGAACTCGGCCGGGTCATGGCCGGGTTACACTCAGGTGACAACTCGCTTGCTGACCCGGTCACAAACCCGGTCGGGTCATGGCCGGGTTACACTCAGGTGACAACTCGCTTGCTGACCCGGTCACAAACCCGGTCGGGTCATGGCCGGGTTACTCCCAGTTGAAGTCTGCCTTGCTTTCCACGACACGGGGTGAGACTTGGCCGGGTCTTGGCCGGGTTTGGCACGGTTTCCTCCTTTGGCTCCAGTCCCGGACTCTCTCCTTACTCGGCCTTGGTCCTGCCTTCTTCTTATCATCCGCACACTTGTCGTTGGCGCCATTCCAACGTGTCCTCTACTCGAACATCTTCATATCAAGGCCACCATTCTCCAAAAAACGCCTCCAAAAGATCCTGAAATGAGAAAAGCGCAAGAGTAGACTCCGAACACTCCTATACTACTAAAACCAAATAAAACTAAAGGAAAAATCAACGAAACAAATCAAAATGACAGAAATAGACGTGGCCTAAACTAGTCTAAATGCATGCTATCAAATTCCCCCAAGCTTGAACCTTGATTGTCCCCAAGCAAGTGCACGACAATGAGTATACAAAATATGCAATAGCTGTTTCTATCCAAAAGACATATGAACAATGACCATGAAAGGCCAAACAAATGACAACTTCCGTCCTAGCATGCTTCTCAATCAATGACAAGATGAAATTAGTTCCTCAACTCTAGACCTCACAAGATAATTTTAATGTCACTCACACTCATGTGTTTAGGTTTATATATGTCGCTCAACACTCTACTTTGAATGCTATCTACCATAAGCTTGCAACAATATCTAATCTCCACTACTAGGACAATGCAAAACACAATCACGAGACATATAATAGGGTTGTAATGGGGCCAAGGGATTTTAAATAGGCATGGATATATATATTTGGCCATGTGGTGCTAAATCCAGGGGAATAGACTTCTCAAACCAACACCAACCATAATATGATATTACAATAAGCTCAGAAATTACACCCCAAATAAATGATTTACCATTCTTTTTGTTTCTGCGCTTCTTTTCTCCTTCACTCTCTTTTTCTTTTTCTCTTTTTTTTTTATCCAGATTTTTTTCTCCTGGTTTTTTTTCTTTTTTTTTTTTCTTTTCTTTTTCGGATTTTTTTTTTTTTTTTTTTTTTGAATGAAGAAGAAGGAAGTAAATTATCATAAACTGAATGGTATAGACCCTTACAAATGATTTCCAATGATCACCCAACATTTATACAACTCCCCCAAGCTTGTCTCACATCTACACAAAGCAAATAGAAGTTCAAACCCCTGGATAGGTAGGATATATAATAGGCTAGGATTGCTTTTGTGGAGCTTACAAATAAAATAGGCTATAGGCTCATAGTGGCTTCAAAAAGAGGGAAATAATAATAGGGTGGCCAAGGATTAAAAAAGGCTAACAAAAACAATGTCTCGATCAAGATGTAATGCATTTTTAGTCCTATATGCAGTCTCAAATAGGTACAGAAGCAAGTTCTAGAGATAGCAAGCAAAGAGAGATCACACAAGAAAATAAGAGGACTTATGAATGTAGTCCTAGAAAGGCCAACAACCTCACCGGGACATTTTGTCTAGAGTTTCAGTCCTAACACATCTTAATCAAAGTCCACATGCTCAAGTCATTGTCATAAGTTTGATCAATCATATCATGCTCATAATGCAATTGCAATATTAACAACCAAAGCATATTAAGAGGAGTCATGGTGCGTGTATTGTTATGAGAACTCACAAAGGACCGAGCAGGGAAAAAAAATGCAACTAAAAATTCAAATGCAACTAATCAAGCGAACTATATGCAATGCAAAATTGAAAATACACCCCACCCCCAAGCTGGAACCCTACATTGTCCCCAATGTAGAAAAGGAAGCGTAAGGAAAAGGGAGTACTCACAATTATTCTACTATGATGCAAGGGGTGAAGAGGAGTCTACTCTTGTGGAGGTGGAGACCCTGGGAAACGCCAATTCTGAAAATCAGCACGCAATTGATCAAAGCGCGTGTTGATGTCCGCGTGCATATGGTCCATCCGTGCGTGCACTGCGGAAAACCCAACCGCCATGTCTTGCTGCATACTCTCTAGCATAGAATAGAGGCGCGAATCATGCCCCTGTGAACTACTAGCTGTGGGACCGCTCTCATTGGCATCATCATCATCATCCTCGTCTTCTTCGTCATCCATGGAGGCGCCTCTAGCTTGCTTGCCGCTGGAAGGGTAGGGATCCGAGGGCAGAGGACGCACATTCCAATTGGCCTGCTGCTGGAGCGAAGTGCGCTCGGGATTGGGGAGACGGAGGAGCCGGCAGCCTCTGGGAGCCTCAGCAGTAGGAAGCACCCAACTCCAGGAAGTACCGCGCTGGAACACCACCCCCATTTTGATGAGCGTAGGAAAATCAATGGCGCATGAGGACTGGTAATCGCGGCGACCCGCCAAAGGAATGCCAAAATGCTTCGCAAAAGCAGTCACCAAGCCGCCGATGGTAATAGTCCCGCTGACCTTATGGCTCACCAATTGTAAATGACCCATCAGGAAGGCAGCGGAGTTGATCTCCTCGTTGTGCAGTGCGGCGCAAAGGACAAGGACCTCTTTCTTGGAGGCGCTGTTCTCAGCTCCACCACCGCGGCCAAAGATTGTATGGGCCATGAAGCGGTGAAAGAGGCGGATGGCCGGGTTAGTGATCCAGGAGGCCTTGGTCTTCGCAGGGTCATAATGATGATTTGCCGCAATCTCCCTCCAAAAGTCTGGGTAGGAACAGAAATGAGCCCTGGTATCCACTCGAGGAGCATCCACTCTAGCTATTGGGAAGCCGAAGATGGCGCTCACGTCAGCCAAGGTGAGCTCGCGGTTGGCGTTCCCTAGACGGAAGGTGCACAGTCCCACACTGCGGTGCTCGCCTTGTATGAGCTGACATTCCAAAGTACTCAGGAACTCCAGCGTGAGGTGCCGGTAGGTGGGCTGCTCGAAGTGAATGAAGGTCTGCCATCCCAGACGTGCAGCCAGCCACTCAATGTCCGCATCAATCCCCAAGGTGGCGAGCATCCCAAAGTCCAAGTGCCGCGTTGGCATAATCGAGCGATCCTTAATTTTTCGGAACCGCAGGCGATGAGCATTAGAAGAGAAGGTAATCCCCAACGCGTTGGCATTATCCGCATCCCTCGGAGGGTCAGCGCGGGGCCTAGAAGAGCTACCGGTCTGCCTTGGTCGCTTGGATGCTGACATTTTCCTGTTTTCCGGTATTCCTAGACACACAACAAAACAAGCCAAACCAAGGTAATGCATACCCACATAATCGTCATTCCGGCAAGAATGACCAATAATATCAGCACAAGGGGGCAAGCAATTTGAATCCCAAATAACATATATGTCGTTCTAGCAAGAACGAACAACAATTATAGCATAAGATTCACACGAGTCATCAACGAACAAAACTTACACGAGTAAGGACAAACCACTAGCACATCACAAAAATTCAAGCAAACCACCAAGCATCATCAATTTTACCCAAATCCACACCCAAATTAAGAAATCTGGAAAATGAGCCTAATATTTCAAAGTAATCATCAAGATCCAAAATTTACTCCCAAAAATCCACCCAATTCAAACAATCAATCATCCAAATCAAGAATTCGAACTTACAAACACCCAAAATCCAATAATCCAAACTAGATCTAGGGTTTAGAAATTATACCTTGATTTCTTAGGAATGGGAGAAAGGGGGAAAACGAAGGAAGGTGGTGCCAATGGTGGTGGTGCTCGGAGGTTCCGGTGGTCGAGACGCTCGGTCCGGTTGGGAGAGGTGAAGGCGAGACGGCGGGGAGACGGGGGCTGGTGCGGCGAGAGAGAGAGAGAAGAGAAAGAGGAAGGAGAGAGAAGGGTATTTGGAAAGACCCGGTCGGGTTAGGGGTTAAACAAATAGCTGCTCGAAACCCGGCCAGAAACCCGGTCGGGTGATGACCGGGTTTCGCCCAGTTAAGATGGCGTATGTTTCTCCTACGACCAACTGAGAGAAACTCGGTCAGAAACCCGGTCGGGTGATGACCGAGTTTCGCGCTTCTCCTTCGACCAACTGAGAGAAACTCGGTCAGAAACCCGGTCGGGTGATGACCGAGTTTCGCGCTTCTCCTTCGACCAACTGAGAGAAACTCGGTCAGAAACCCGGTCGGGTGATGACCGGGTTTCTCTCAGTTAAGATGGCGCACTTCTCCTTCGACCAACTGAGAGAAACTCGGTCAGAAACCCGGTCGGGTGATGACCGAGTTACGCTCAGTTAAGCATGGTCGATCCCCCTTTTTTTTTTTTTTTTTTTTTTTTATTATTTTTTTTTTATTTGAGAGAAAGATAGAAAACGTACCTGATGGGTTGCCTCCCACCCAGCGCTTGTTTACGGTCATTAGCTTGACCTTCCATCGTCTTTCAAGGAACCGGATCGAGATAGAGGACGGAAACGGTCATCTTGATTGGGGCACCCGCGATGTACTTCTTGAGCCGCTGCCCGTTCACCTTGAATTGTCCCGTTTCTTCACTCCATATCTCAATTGCACCGTGAGGGTACACCTTCCGTACTTGGAACGGACCATACCATCGGGATTTCAGCTTTCCCGGAAAAAGTCTCAACCTAGAATTGTATAGCAAGACGAGATCGCCTTCATGAAATTCTCTAGGGAGAATGTGCTTGTCATGCCACCTCTTAGTTCTCTCCTTATAAATCCGGGCATTCTCATAAGCATCTAACCTCAACTCCTCAAGCTCTTGTAATTGCAGCATCCTTTTCTCACCGGCTTCCTTCATGTCGTAATTGAACAATTTGATTTCCCAATACGCTTTGTGTTCAAGTTCCACCGGTAGATGACAAGACTTCCCATAAATCAGTCGGTAAGGAGTTGTGCCAATGGGAGTCTTGAATGCTGTCCTATAAGCCCAAAGAGCGTCATCAAGCTTCATCGCCCAATCTTTCCGGGATCGGGACACGGTCTTCTCTAAGATAGCCTTGATCTCCCGGTTAGAGACCTCAACTTGACCACTAGTTTGAGGATGATATGGAGTTGCAACCCGGTGCGTAACCCCATACTTCTTCAGCAAAGCCTCAAACTTCTTCTCAATAAAATGGGATCCTCCATCACTTATCACAACTCTTGGAGTCCCAAACCTTGGAAAGATCACCTTGTTAAAGAACTTAGACACCACTTTTGAATCATTAGTCGGTGAGGCAATGGCTTCCACCCACTTGGACACATAATCCACCGCCACAAGAATATACTTGTTAGAGCATGACGGCGGAAAAGGTCCCATGAAATCTATTCCCCATACATCAAAGATCTCAACCTCCTGAATGTTGTTAAGAGGCATTTCGTTCCTCCTTGAGATGTTCCCCGTACGTTGACATGCATCACATGAAGCAATGAAACGGTGCACATCCTTGAACATAGAAGGCCAATAGAGGGTGGAACTCAATATCTTGGTGGTGGTCTTTGAGGACCCAGCATGTCCTCCACATGGTAGAGAATGACAATGAGTGATGACACTCTCTACCTCCTCCTCAGGAACACATCTTCTAATTACCCCATCAGCACACCTCTTGAAAAGCAATGGTTCATCCCAAAAATAATGCCGAACATCAGACAAGAATTTCTTCTTCTGTTGGAATGAGAGATTGGGAGGTAACTCGTTGCAAACCAAGTAGTTGACAAAATCGGCATACCATGGCATTCTTGAATTTGCAAGAGTCAAGACTTCATTAGCAATCCTAAAAAGGTGATCATCCGGGAACGAATCATCAATAGGTGGCTCATCTTTTGTGCACTCCAACTGCTCTTGAGTCAACCTAGATAAATGATCAGCAACCAAATTCTCGGTGCCCTTTTTGTCTCTAATCTCCATGTCAAACTCTTGAAGAAGAAGGATCCATCGGATCAGTCTAGGCTTGGCCTCCTTCTTACTCAAGAGATACCTGATTGCAGCATGATCAGTATAGACAATGACTTTGGCTCCCACCAAATAAGACCTGAACTTCTCAAAGGCAAAGACAATAGCAAGCAACTCTTTCTCAGTCGTGGCATAATTCACTTGGGCATCATCAAGAGTTTTACTAGCATAATAGATTGCATGTAGCTTCTTGTCCTTCCTTTGCCCCAGAACAGCTCCTACAGCGTAGTCGCTGGCATCACACATAAGCTCAAATGGGAGGTCCCAATCAGGAGGTTGTATAATTGGTGCTGAAATCAAGGCCTCCTTTAACCTGCAAAAAGCATCCAGACACTCCTTCGAAAATTCAAAGGGGGCATCCTTCAAGAGCAAGTTAGTAAGAGGTTTGGAGATTTTTGAAAAATCCTGAATGAACCTCCTATAGAACCCGGCATGTCCTAGAAAACTTCTAATGCCCTTGACCGAGGTTGGAGGCGGCATCTTCTCTATGATCTCAATCTTGGCCCTGTCAACCTCAATCCCACGGTTAGAAACCAAATGCCCTAGCACAATACGTTCACTTACCATGAAATGACACTTTTCCCAATTCAATACAAGGTTTACTTCCTCACACCGCTGTAAAACTCGAGACAAGTTAGACAAACAAGCATCAAAAGAAGTACCATATACGGAGAAATCATCCATAAAAACCTCCATAATATCCTCAATCAAATCAGAAAAAATAGCCATCATGCATCTTTGAAAGGTGCCCGGAGCATTACACAAACCAAATGGCATTCTCCTATAGGCAAATGTGCCATAGGGGCATGTGAAAGTGGTTTTTTCTTGGTCATCCGGATGAATAGGGATTTGAAAGAATCCACTATAACCATCCAAATAACAAAAATGTGAATGCTTGGCCAACCTCTCTAGCATTTGATCTATGAAGGGTAGTGGAAAATGGTCTTTTCTAGTGGCCTTGTTCAATTTTCTATAGTCAATGCACATTCTCCACCCAGTGACTGTCCTAGTAGGAATCAATTCATTCTTGTCATTTTTCACCACAGTCATTCCACCCTTCTTAGGCACAACATGGACAGGACTAACCCATGCACTATCAGAAATAGGATAAATAATGCCTGCGTCTAACAATTTCAGCACTTCTTTTTTCACTACTTCTTTCATGTTAGGATTAAGTCTTCTTTGATGCTCAATGGATGGTTTATGGTCATCTTCCATCAAAATCCTATGCATGCACATTGAGGGACTAATTCCTTTCAAGTCATCAATAGAATATCCAATGGCTTTTCTATGCAGCCTAAGTTCATGCAACAATTTTTCAATTTCACAATCACTCAAGCTAGCATTGACAATCACCGGATAAGTAGAATCGGGTCCAAGGAACTCATACCTCAAATTAGATGGAAGTGATTTCAACTCCACCTTTGGTGCCTCTTTGGTCTCCTCCTTAGGAGGAACATCTTCTCTTGTAAGGGCTTCAACAATGGCCTCGGGCATCTCCTCGGTGGACTCCAAATCAAAGAGCACATCAGCCAGTAGCCCCAGATTCTCAGCTTGGGTCGCACTCTCCATCAAGTAACGCTCCGAAGGGTCCTCAATCATGAGAGACATCACGGACTTTTGACCTTCGTGAGCACACACATCAATCCTGGATACATCATCCTCAAAAGAAGGTCGCTTAATAGCCTTGGACAAATTAAACTCAATTTTCTCATCCCCAATAGTAAAGGAAAGAATACCCTGTTTCACATCAATTAGTGTACCTGCAGTAGCTAAGAAGGGTCTTCCCAAGATAATAGGGACAGGAGAGTCAGCATCAATATCCAAAACAATGAAGTCCACAGGAATGAAGAACTTACCTATCTGGATGGGTATGTCCTCCAAAATCCCTATGGGGTGAGTCGCGGACCTGTCAGCCATATACAAAGTCATCCTCACTGGTCTCGGCTCTCCCAAATCCAAGTCCTTACAAATGGAGAGCGGGATGATGCTCACACTAGCCCCCAAATCACACAAAGCATCATAGGTGCAATCACCAATCACCATGGGGACGTTGAAGCTACCAGGATCTCCAAGCTTGGGAGGAAACTTGTTTTGAATTAGAGCACTGCACTCCTGACTCAAAGAAACTGATTGGCAATCATCCAGTTTCCTTTTGTTGGACAAGATCTCCTTCAAGAACTTCACATAAGATGGCATTTGCTTGAGAGCATCGGTGAAGGGGATGTTGATGTAGAGTTTTTTCAGCACCTCTACAAACTTGCCATACTGTTGATCCAACTGAGCTTGAGCCTTCCTTTGGGGGAAGGGAAGAGGAGGCTTGTATGGTGGAGGTGGGACGTAAGGTGCCTCCTTCTCTTGGACCACAACTTCTTCGGGCTCTTCAGCAGCTTTGCCCTTTTGCTTGAGATCCACAACCTTTGGGTCTTCGAGTTGTTTACCACTCCTCAAGGACACAACATTGATTTGCCCTTTTGGATTTGCCTCAGTCTGACCGGGAAGTTGACCTTGGGGCCTAGGAGCATTCAAAGCGTACTGAGCATGCAAGCTATCATGGTTCTTCAATACTTTGTTGATGTTCTGAAGCTCTTTCATGATCAAGTCAAACTTGGACTCTTCAGACGTTTGGGCACGCTCTTGGCCTTGGGGTTGAGGAGCTCTTTGTTGAAAACCAGGAGGCGGTCTCTGAGCAGCTTGGTTGTTGGCATAGGAGAAGTTAGGGTGATTCCTCCAACCGGGGTTATAGGTGTTGGAGTATGGATCGTTCCTAGGACCCCGATTGAAGTTGTTCATATAGTTCACATCTCCCTCTTGTGCCTCATCCTGTGCAGCAAATAATTGACAAGTTGTTATGGTGTGATCACCATCCCCACAGAATTGGCAAACCACCTGTGAAGCAACCTGAGCAGGACTCTCTTCTTTCTTCAGCTTAGCTCTATTCATACTCAACTTTAGTTGCTTTATCTCATGAGCCATAGCTTCCATCCTAGCTTGTTGAGAGACCTCATTATCAACCTCATAAAGACCAGCTGTCCTCTTAGTGCTTGGAGTCGATCGAGCATCATAGTAGTGATTGTGTTGGGCAATGCTCTCAATCTTATCCCAAGCCGCATCAACATGCATATCCATGATAGTACCTCCAGATGAGGCATCAATGAGCATCCTATTAGTGCTGTCCATAGCGTTGTAGAAGGTGTGCAGCAACACCCACTTATCTTGCCCATGGTGAGGACATAGCAACAATAGCTCCATGAATCTCTCCCAACCTTCATAGAGAGACTCCCCATCCTTCATCTGGAACGAACTAATCTGATTCCTCATCTCAGCCGTCTTCTTCGGGGGGAAATACTTGGTTAGGAAAGCCTTAGCCAACTCATCCCATGTCGTGATAGTGCCCTGAGGTAGAGCCTTGAACCAAGCCTTAGCCCTGTCTTTCAAAGAGAATGAGAAGGCGCGCAAATAAAGCGCGTCATCAGAGACATCATGAATCTTCACCGTGTCCATAAGCTCCAGAAAGGTGTTAAGATGTAGGTGAGGATTCTCAGATGGTAGACCTCCAAACTGATTCTGCTGAACCATATTTATCAAAGACGGCTTCAGCTCAAAGTTCCTTGCAGCAACTGGAGGTCGGACCACACCAGATGTGGGTCCTTGGTGACGTGGCAGCACATAGTCACCCAATGTCATAGGCGGAGGCGCATTCAAGAACTGTTGCATCTCCTGCTGTTGATTCAGTAGTTGCTGTTGTTGCAGCAACTCTCGTTGTTGCTGTTGCAATCGTGCAGCCTCATCCATTGCTCGGGTCCTTGCTTCTCTTTGCTCTCTTCTTCGTCTGTGAAAAGCACGCTCGGGTTCGGGATCGTGTTGTAGTTCACCGTCGCTCAAGGCTCTTCGCATATGAATGAGAACAAATCTGAAACCAAAGACAAAGGAAGCAAAGTCAAAAACAAAAATGAGACCTAATCTATCGGTTGCGTGTAACAACCAATACTAACAACAGTCCCCGGCAACGGCGCCAAAAACTTGATAGGTCCAAATCCTACCCCGCAAGTGTACGGGATCGGGTGTAGTACCAAGGTGTCGAACTCTGGGACTATGTAGTACCAATTGTCAATTCAACTAATAGATTAAGTCGTAAACAAGAAAAGGTTGTAATTCGGTTTGGTTTCGATGGTAACAAATATCAAGCAGACAAGGTTATTAATCAAGGGAAGAAAAAGGCTTCCAAGGTTAGGCTTCCCACAATGGTGATACAATAGGTTTTAAGCAATATTGGATTGTATTTCAATGCAAATGTAAATGGAAGGACTCGCTATCTAATGTCAACACTACTTCATGGTCAGACAATAGTGTGTGTACCTAAATGAGATTAGCAATCACTTTCGCGCAAGCCAATCTAATTTAGATCCATTAAGCTCTACATAGATCAATGGACAAGTGGAAACAACATCCACTTGTGGTGCTCAGCGGAATCTGCTCATCCAAGGATCTAATCGATAGTCAAGTGCCACAAGGGGTTAAATCGATGGTCACGCAATTAACCCACAAGTTCTATCCTAGGGATCCATTTAAATCAACCTCCAATTATCATTATCTCCGGTCGGTCTCAAATTCTAATTAGAAATCCCAATTACAAAGCAATCAGGTTATTAAGCAACCTAGGATAGAATCAATTCACATTTACATATACATACAACCAAACAATACCAATCAAATCTATCAAATCACCATTGGGTTCACCCAACCTTAGAAAGGAGGATTTAGCTAGACATGAGAGAAAGAGAAATCAATTTCATTGAAAGAAACAACATACCAATTGTCTTCTCCAAAGAGATACGAAATTCCAACAATCAAATCTAGTAAAATCTCCAAGTTTTCCCTAGGGTTCTTGAGAGTTTTGAAACGTCTAAGCAGTTACAAGATGATGGAATAGCAGTTCTAACAAGGCTTTTATACCCCCATACGAATAGAAGACAAAACGCCCGGGGATTAAATGAGTCGGAAATGAAACAGCGGCCCGACCCGGCCAGAACTCGGCCGGGTCATGGCCGGGTTACACTCAGGTGACAACTCGCTTGCTGACCCGGTCACAAACCCGGTCGGGTCATGGCCGGGTTACACTCAGGTGACAACTCGCTTGCTGACCCGGTCACAAACCCGGTCGGGTCATGGCCGGGTTACTCCCAGTTGAAGTCTGCCTTGCTTTCCACGACACGGGGTGAGACTTGGCCGGGTCTTGGCCGGGTTTGGCACGGTTTCCTCCTTTGGCTCCAGTCCCGGACTCTCTCCTTACTCGGCCTTGGTCCTGCCTTCTTCTTATCATCCGCACACTTGTCGTTGGCGCCATTCCAACGTGTCCTCTACTCGAACATCTTCATATCAAGGCCACCATTCTCCAAAAAACGCCTCCAAAAGATCCTGAAATGAGAAAAGCGCAAGAGTAGACTCCGAACACTCCTAAACTACTAAAACCAAATAAAACTAAAGGAAAAATCAACGAAACAAATCAAAATGACAGAAATAGACGTGGCCTAAACTAGTCTAAATGCATGCTATCAGTCGGCCCACATATTAATGAACTTAAAGTACTTCTTGCCCTTACCACAATCTCTAAGTAAAGAAACAACCCCGGGCTTGTGATCCGAGATATGCCATTTATCCGGGAAGCTAGAATGACAATGAAAACCAGAGGTAATCCAAGAAGCACTAACCAAGACACGGTCGATCTTGCTCCACACCGTGTTGTTGGTCCAAGTGAACGGACTCGAGCTAGAGCAAGGAGCATCCGAGAGCCCATGGCGCCTACACGCCTCAATCATATCCTTGCACTCGTACCCCGAGACCGGCCTCCCATTAAGCCTTTCACCGTCACCCATAACACTATTAAAGTCCCCCATGATCAGCCAAGGGAGGTCATTAAGCTCAAACAACCCATCCACATGGTCCCAAATCGGCCGGCGATCCACAACGCTATGAAGCCCATAGACGAAACAAATACCAATCTTCTCACTCGTCGTCTTGCACTTAAGAGCACAACCAATGTGCTGAATAGACCTACTCATCACATCCACCTCAACACACAAAGGGTCCCACATCACAAGAATACGAGCCCTCGGATCAAGATCAAAGTTGTTGACAAACTCCCATCCGGGTGCAACCCTGTGCGCCACACTCTCAATCGTAACGCCACCACACTTAGTCTCATACAAACCACAAACCTTGGCATCAAACTCACGAATGACACCCCCCACGCCATTTTGTTTCAGGGCTTGGCTAAGCCCTCTCACATTCCAAGAAAGAACAATCATTGGGACACCCTTGATTTGTGTCCCCGGATCCGCTCGGAGTTGCGTGAGGGTGTAGCATTCTTGTTCCAGTTTTGCTGAGCTTTGAGGGCCATGACCACAGGTTTTTGCACCTGATTCTTGGCCTTAGTTTGAGCCTTAGACTTCCTTAATTGATACTTGGACAGCACCTCCACAAAAGGTTCATCCGAGCCCTCTTTTTCCCGGGTTTCAATCTCTTGCTCCCCGGATTGACTAGAGGCCTCAAGTTCCCCTTCTTCCATCTCATGAACGGACTCCCCACCTGAGGTAGGCTCACTTTGAGCCACTTCCTCATCACTCATCTCACCCTCGGACTCACTCACATCGTCCTCATCACTCTCTTCGTTCCCGGAATCACCACCCGAGATTGAGCCATCAACATCGGTACCGGCTAAGTAACTTTCTTTCTTGTCTTCACCCACAAACAAAGGTTGTTCCTTAGTCCTTAAAGCTCCCGAGACTTTACCACCCTCAGCCGCCTTAGTTACCAAGGTCTCCCCTTTGTCCATCTCCTTTTCTTTCCTTTTCTCGTCCACTTTGAACACCCTCGGTGTTCTCTTAGCCTTAACTCCCACTCCATCCTTCTTCTCTTTAAACTTGCACTCATTCATATTGTGTCCAAATGTGCAGCAAGCATTACAATACTTAGGCTCATTCTCAACAAGGAAAGACAAGTTAATCGAGTCTCCATCATCAAAATTCACACTCACCTCTCTCGGGAAGGGCAAAGCAAAATTGATCTCAACTAAAACGCGAGCATAAGCTCCTCTCTTCCGGATGTCCGTGACCGGGTCCATAAAGAGGGGCTTTCCAACATAGGACGCAATACGACTAAGGATATCCGGGGTCCAAAAATTACGAGCTAAACCATGTATACGGACCCAAAGGGGTATGGTGGCTATATCCCGTCTATTAAAAGCAAACTTGTCGGGAATATTCTTAAGGATCATGGGTCGGTTATGGATAAAATAAGGGCCATTCATAAGGACATTGTCTTTGTCTTCTTCGGATTGGAAGTAAAAGATGAGCCAACCCTCTTCTTCCTTATAACTAGCCTTAACCCCCCATGACTTAACCATAGTATTAATCATAAAATGACCGGGATGAAATCCAACATATTGACCAAGAAGACTCCATCCCCAAACATCATGAGTAGAATAACCTTCAGACACTTTAATAGTAAGACTATCGGAAGAAGGAGGAGAAAACGAAAGCTTACCTCCAATCCCGACGTTCATGAAAATTTTCTTGGATTTTGAAGCCCAATCGTTCGGCCTAGATGGCTCATTAACATGTTGTTTAGGAGCCGAGGCACTCGTCCCAATATGTTCTTTGCCTTTCAAAATTGCCTCGGAATTACCGGGGCGAGCGGGGATAACTCCGGGCTCGCCGTTCTCGGGAATAACCGAGGCCTTTGATGCCGGTTCATTTAAATTAGGAGAAATGTATATAGACTTAGTGGAGTGTGGCTGGATACATACCTTAGAGACGTTAGGATTTGAATCCAAGGCTGATTCCAATGTTGCATTATCATGAGCTTTGCATTTGGCCGAGGTGGTATTTAATGCATGCATGCATTTGGCCACTTTGGAACTCACCGCCCTTTGATTGCACTTCTGGCCGTGCACTCCAGCCAAAGGACCTTTGACCAGGCCACCACCAACAACACCAGCCATGGGAGTCGGAGCAAGGTGGGAAGGCGCCGGAATACCCACTCCCTCATCGGAGCTAACATCGGACAAGTCCTTACCATTACGAACCGGCATCTCTTCACTTTTAACATCAACTAACTCACCATTCTTGATCAAATCTTCAACCATGGCAGCCATGGAACCAACCTTTATCTTCTTCATCTTGCCAATTCCTTTAGCCAAAGAAGATTCGGACAAAGAAACCTCTTGCAAAGCAACCTTATACTTGCTCGGATTAAGATTGGAAGGCGACGATGGCTTCTTCTTCTTCCCCATTGTTAAGGGATGAAAAGCTTCGAAATTTTCAGTAGAGTGATCGAACTTTTTTTTTTTTTTTGGTTTAAAGAGGGACAGTACCCTCGGTTAATTTGTATAAATATGACCCTACAAAGAGGGTAACAAACAGTACAAAAATCAGTTCAAAGCAATAAACAAAGCCACATTTGGAGAAGCACGTAGGCCTTCCAAACTGTTAGCAAGGTGAATATGGGTAGGCAAACAAGCCATCCAAGCTTCACAAACCAAGATAAGGTGTATATGGAGAGGAAAACAAGCCATCCAAGCTACACAAAAATCGAACCAGGTGTAACTGGAAGGTACACAGACCCTCCAAAATACACAAAACAGAATAACAAACAAAACAAAGTAAACAAATGTCCAAACACAAACAAACAAGGAAACAACAAACAAACAAACAACAAACAAACAAACAGACAAAACAAAACAAAACCAACACTACAAACCCATAACCATGCAAGGCGGGAAACGTTCATGCAGAAGTCTAAAAATACTAACCAAAATCAAACGCATAACGTCCTGCCGAGGAATCCGGTTACCCTGAAAAACAAGAGAGTTCTGAGCATGCCATAAGTAATAAACAATAGAGGAAAGGGAACATACCTGGGCCTGGGCCAGACAGTCAGGAGTAGGAGCGCGTCTCCGAAGCCAGCGAAGAGAAGACTTGATCGACGAAGCTGTAGCCGGGACCCCAAATCTGACTCTGATCTCTCTCCAAATGGTAGCTGAGTAGGGGCAATCAAAGAACAGATGCTTGTGGTCCTCCAGCGCAGCCCCACACATCCGACAACCCGGGTGAACATCCAGAAACAACAGGCGATCATACGTAGAGAGCTTCCCGAGGTTCGCAAGCCAAAGAAGGAACATATGCTTGGGCGTGTTGTGTCTAGCCCAAACCTCCCTATACCATCTGACAGTAGGTCGCTTTGCGCGTAGAGCCTCATATGCCAAGGAAACCTTGAAGTGGCCGAACTTGCACCACTCCAAGAGAGACTCCTCGACATTGAGAACCCTACTCTCAAGCTGAACAACCGTGTCCCTAGCATGCAGAATTCCCTTGATCAACGGAGAGTCCCGCTTGTGCATAGACCAATTCAGCGCCCCAACAACCCCTAAGTACCTGTGATGAATCCAGCGAGTCCACATACTATCCCTCTGACGAAAGATGTGCCAAAAGTGCTTGATCATGAAGCACTGGTTCCAAACACCAATATCAAGGAGTCCAAGACCCCCTTCCTTCTTAGGCTTACAAACCTCATCCCATCTCACCTTAGGCCTTCTCCACAGGAATCCCCGACAAATGCTAATCAAACTCTTCCGAACACCCACAGGAATAGGCAAGATAGACAACCAGAATCCCTCAACCCCCTGAAGCACTGACTTAATCAGCTCCCGCCTCCCAGCAAAGGAGATAGACTTTTTAGTCCAAGCAGTGAGGTAGTTACTGATCTTGTCAAGCAGGGGCTTGAAGTCCAAACTCCTAAGCCCATGGGGGTTAATGGGAATCCCCAGATACCTGAACGGGAAGGTACCATCTCTGAAACCAGAAGCCTCAACCATGGAAGATCTCATCGGATCCGCAACCGAGGCCAAGAACATAGACGACTTACCCACATTCACACTCAGCCCAGCCATAACCTCAAACTTCCGGAGGCAGCCAAGAAGCACATCAGTAGACCCCCTATCTCCCCTACAGAACATGACCACATCATCAGCGAAGGTCAAATGGGTGAGCCTGGTGCTCTCTCACAGTGCTGATGGAAGTGGAAAGAACTACAGGAGGTCTCCTTCTTGACCAATCGGGAGAACATCTCCATGCATAGGACAAAGAGGAGAGGGGATAGGGGATCCCCTTGCCTAAGGCCCCTTTTACCCGGGAAAAAACCATGAATGCTCTTATTGACCTTAATGGAATAGGTGGGAGAGCAAACGCATTCCATCACCCAAGAAATAAACTTGGGTGGGAATCCAAGATGGCAGAGCGTGAAACGCAGGAAGTCCCAAGAAACCGAATCATAAGCCTTGGCGAGCTCCACATTAAGGAAGCACCGCGGGGTGTCCCTCATCACATTGTAGCGTCTGAGCAGCTCCTGAACCAAGAAGATGTTGTCTGACATGAGCCTACCCCCAACAAAAGCACTCTGAGCCTGATCCACCAAAGTCCCCAAAATCTTACTAAGGCGGGAAGTCATAATCTTGGAGATGATCTTATAGACCACATTACAGCATGAAATGGGTCTAAATCTCTCCATTCTATCCGGGTCCTCCACCTTAGGAATAACAACAACAATGGTGTGATTGAAAGACTTCAGCAGCTTCCCCGAAGCAAAGAACTCCTTAATAGCAGCACAAACCTCAGCCCCCGTGACGTCCCAAGTGGCCTTGAAGAACTTGGCATTGAAGTCATCAGGCCCGGGGGCCTTGTCCACCCCAATAGACCAGATAGCCTCCTTGATCTCAGCAATGGACACAGCCCCAACCAGCATAGAAGCCTCATCCACACTAACCGACGGACCCTGAGCAAAATCAGTGGCACTAGGCAGCACCACCCGGACCTCAGAACCAAAAAGACTCTTGAAGAAGCTAATGAACTCATCATGAACTTCCTTAGAGGATTTGGTCCTGGCCCCATCAGTCTTGCAAATGGAAGCAATGTGGTTTCGCTTACCATAGCCTTCATGAGAGAATGGAAATACCTAGTGCACTGATCATCCTGGAGAATATACTTGGCCTTGGCTTGTTGCCCAAGAAACGAGGCCTCAGCCCGGTTGAGTCTCTTGGCTTTCGCCTTAGCCTCCTCTACCTCCCTCCTACCCTCCTCAGAATCCGGAGACACACTCAATCTGGTAATGGCACTAGCAAGCAGACAATTGGCCTCCGCAGCCTTCCTAGAAATGTGACCAAACTCCCTGGTGTTGAGCGCCTTCAGCGGCCTCTTCATACCCTGGAGGATCTTGGCAAGCCTGAACTGGTACGTACCCCTCTCCTCCGTCTTCCAACCCTCCTTGACCACCTCCAAGAATCGAGGATGGTCCGCCTACATGTTGAAGAACTTGAAGTACTTCTTCCCCTTCCCAGAATCCCTCACTAAAGAGACAACCCCTACCTTATGATCCGAGATGTGCCACTTCTCAAGGAAGCTCGTCTGGCAATGAAACCCAGAATTGGTCCAAGAGGAGGTAGTAAACACTCGATCAATCCGGCTCCAGACCGTATTGTTGGTCCAGGTAAAGGGGGTCTCATTAGAGCAAGGAGCGTCCAAAAGCCCATGTCTCCTACAAGAATCAACCATGTCCTTACACTCATAGTTCGAGACCGGTCTCCCATTGACCCTCTCGTGATCAGCCATAACACAGTTGAAATCACCCATAATCAACCAAGGCACAGAAAGAGGCTCAAGCAACGCATCAACATTGTCCCATATAACCCTGCGGGCCACAACACTATGAAGCCCGTAGACGAAGCAAACACCAAACTCTTCCCCCGTCGTCCTGCAAGTCAGGGCACACCCAATGTGCTGGATAGACATGCTCACAACACTCAAAACCACACACGAGGGATCCCACATCACCAGAATACGAGCCCGGGGATCCAAAGCAAAGTTCTCCACAAACTGCCAACCAGGAGCCACCCGGCGAGCCACAGTCTCCATCCTAACACCACCACACTTGGTCTCGTACAGACCACAAACCTTGGCCTCAACCTCACGGATGACACCTCCGACGCCATTTTGTTTCAGGGCTTGGCAAAGCCCTTGCACGTTCCACGAGACGACAATCATCGGGAAACCTTAGGGGTGGGACCCCGGTTCCTGAGTGAGTGTCTCGTAGGGATGGCCGACTTACCCCACTTGTCTGGGGCCGGGAGGGCAATCAATAACTGAGTAGCCTCAAACCGAGCCTTGTTAGCTCTAGCCCGAGCCTTCTTGCGCTGAGACTTGGAGAGCACACTCTCCATCTCCTTGGTGCTCTCCTCAACCTCTGACCCACTACCACGTCTATCATCCCGCTCTTGGG
Source organism: Oxyria digyna (assembly GCA_029168935.1). Classification (NCBI taxonomy): domain Eukaryota; kingdom Viridiplantae; phylum Streptophyta; class Magnoliopsida; order Caryophyllales; family Polygonaceae; genus Oxyria; species Oxyria digyna. The sequence goes on from JAPVLV010000013.1 coordinate 28,237,242, forward strand.
AATCACACTCTCCCTCTTCTAACTCCTCATGCGACTCCTCACAAGAGGAAGAGTCCTCGCAATCCTCGCCGTCCACACCAGACCCGAGGTCCTCGGTCTCGCTAACCTCCTCGGCTCCAGGCGCAACCGCAGGAGCCTTGCCTCGGGACGGAAAGCCTAACACAGTAGGGACAACAACCTTGGCACCCTTCCCACCTATGGTACCATCCCTACAACCACTACCCTTTGAAGTACCTGGGGGTGACGTCTCCGGAGAAGCAGTACCCGAACTCTTCTCACCACCCTTCCCTACAATCTTGGCCTTCTGAGTAGCCTCGGGGATCCCTCCGAGTCCCTTGCCAACCGTCGAGGTTGGCACCTCCTTCCTAGTGGCTTCGGCATAGGTCTCCTTACCTTTGCCATCTTCTCCAACCTTGCTCACACCATGGGCCCTCTTAGCCTTAGTACCAACATTCTCCTTCTTCTCCTTGAACTTACACTCCTCCAACAAATGACCAAACGAGCAACACTCGGTGCAATACTTAGGCTCATTCTCAATCACAAAGGAGAGGGTGACCTTTTCCCCATCATCAAAGTTCACCTCAATCTCCTTAGGGTAAGGTAGAGCGAAATTGATCTCCACAAGAACTCTAGCATACGACCCTCTCTTCCTAGAGTCCGTGACCGGATCCATGAAGAGGGGCTTGCCAACATGCGAACAAATACGACTCAAGATATCATGTGTCCAAAAATTCCTAGCAAGGCCATTAATGGTAGCAATATCTCTACGGTTAAAAGCAAACTTATCCGGGATATTCTTAAGGACCATAGGCTTACCATGAATAAAATAGGGGCCATTTCTAAGCACGTTATCCCTATCCTCTTCGGAGTTAAAATAAAAGATCATCCATCCCTCCTCCTCCTTAAAATGCGCCTTAACCCCCCAAGACCTAATCATGGTGTTAATCATAAAGCTACCCGGGTGAAATCCAACATATTGACCTAAGAGACTCCATCCCCAAATTTCATGCGTAGTAAAACCTTCGGAAATTTTAATGCTAACATTATTAGACGAAGGAGGTTCATAGGATAACTTACCTCCCACTCCGGCGTTCATGAAGACATTCCGAGGCGTCGAAGTCCAAGCATTAGCCTTAGGAACCGAGGCAACCCCGGCGCCCAAAGCGCCTTCCCGAGACTCCGGCCCTCTTGCGTCCAGACTAGTCACCACGGCGTTCGTCTTTCCCGTATTTGCCATGTCACCAACCGCCTTAACCTGACATGACACGTCACCATGACATGTCACCTCAGCCCGCATAGCCACGTCATTCTTGGCGCCAAAATTCGAAGCCAAATTCATACCCAAAACCGAGTTTAAATCCAGATACCCGCCAACTTTTGGCGCCAAATTTTGTTGACTCTTGGACGAGGGCCCCACTTGTAAATTGCAGCCCTTATCCACAGCCAAAATGGAGCAAGAACTCCCGCCCAAACAAGGAGGTAAAGGCACCAAGCCATTTGAAATAGTGGACCCTCTTTGTGCTTTTTGTCCTTGACCGGCCTGCACCTCTAGTCCTTTGCCTATGCTTTTGTGTGAGCTGCAACTCATGGAGGGGACCAGCTGTTCTTTGCTGCCTTTGGAAGGGACCACACAAGCCATAGGGCAGCTGGAAGTCACGCCCAAAATAGGAGCCAAAAGCAATGGACCGTTGGGCAAAGAAGAGGAGCCGTTGGGAATAGTGGGTCCAAGGTGTACCTTTTTTCCTTTGCCCAAATTTTTGCAGCAGCTGCTGTCCTTTGGTGGGTCCAAGCGTGCCTTAGCTGAACATGTAGTCATCCCTACCAACTCATCCACTCCACCATTGCAGCCCAACAAGCTTCCCGGAGCCGCCTCGCCCTCGCCGGACACCTTGCTCAAGTGCTTGTTTTGTTGAACCGACTTCATGGTTGTGTTAGCAATCTTATTGCCATTCTTTACCTTACCATTACCATACATTACAGCCACCCTAAGCTTCTCCAAATCCTCGTCGGAGCTCTCGTCGGAAAGCTTATTACCCTCCTTAGCCGCCTCCTCACCACCACTATCATCCTCCTCTTGCACTTCCGCAAGCATGACCTTCTTTAGATGCTTCTTAGCCTCAGCCAACTCAGCCCTAAGAGCCTGGTTTTGCTCTTCCAAAACCGTCTTAGAACCCATGTTTCCATCACTCTTGACCTCCAACACCACATCGGACTCGAACTTGCTCTTTTGGAATGAAGGAGAGCCTACCTTAGACTTGTTTTTGCCTTTTGCCATTGCAGCCGAAAATCTTCAAGCATGAAACAATGGAGGTGGTTCGAGAGGATACCACCTACATGGAGCCAAGGTGGTCGAGAGGAAGCACCTTGGGGAAGAAGAGAAGAGAAAAGGGGAAGAAGGGAGACCGCCGGCAAGCAAGGGAGCAACACCACCAAGGCCGGAAGTTTTTTGGGTTTTCTTCCTTGGGAGTGTTTTCGGAATAGAGTGATCGAACTTTTCATGGACATGACGGGGAGGGTCATCGCATTGCTTCTACGGCTGTAACAGGTAACGCGTTCACGTTCCTCTATCTTGTTCCCTTTTTTCTTTCGCTTTAAAGGTCTTAACCTCTTCTTTCTTTGTCGTTCTTTAGTATCCGCAGATGTTTCCCGCGTTCGTAGAGGAGGAAAATCTGCATCCGCTCTTATTGCGTCACGGAAAAGGAGTCGTATCGGAGAGGGAATTGCTTCTGAGGCTCCTATCCACATTACACCTATGATTTCACTCCTCTCATCTCCATCTCCTTCTTCAATCCCGGCGAAGAAGTCACGCAAGGGCAAGGAGAAGGTTGTTGAGAAATTGGAATTTGACTTTGAGACTGTTGACGACTTCCCGGGAGTTATCTCTCGTATCGTCGCGTCCGGGAAGACGTTTCTGCCCGCCATGAAGGGGCTTCAAAATCCTCCAACGCTTGATTACTATTTGCCAATGGAAACAGAGGATGTGATGGTAGATGCTCTTGCTACGCAATGGAAGGTAGGTTTTCTCACTTTTTGCGCCGAGTTTCTTATCTTTGATTTGAAATTGACGCTTTCTCTGTTCTTTTAGGCGTTTCAGTCTTCATTATGCATCTGGGGACGCATTTCCGATTTTGTTGATCGGATGAAGGCTATGGAAGGCAAGCAATCGGCCGACGAGGTGAAGATCAAAGAGTTTAACGCGACGATCGAGATGTCGGGTAAGAGGAGAGCGAGGCTCAAGAGAAGGTCACGGCGACGCTCAAACTTAACGACGAGCTTGCCAAGCAAGTCGAGGACTCGAAGGCGAAAATTGCTGCTTTGGAGGACGAGATGGCTAAGGCAAAGCAAAAGCATGCCTCGGAGCTCAAAGAAGTGAAGCTTTATTGGTCTTGGTTCTCTCGCGTGGAGGTCATTGAGCAATACGGTGCTGGTCAGTATCATGGTTGGGACCCGGTGAAAGAGCGGTGGGAGTTTGAGGAGGCGTTCGCGGAGCTTCCTGAAGGCGTCGAGGAGGGCCCTTCGCCCTTGAATCCTCCAGCGGTTCCTCACATCATGGAGGAGGATGCTCCTCACCTTAATGAGGTTGATCCTAACGAAGGCGTCGAAGGCGTCGAAGACGGCGAAGAGGTCGTCGTAGAAGACTCTAAAGGTGAGGACGAGAACGAGCACGAATACGAGGACGCGGATGGTTCTTCGTCGGGCTCTTCTGAGTCTGAGAGTGAATCTTTGTGATTTTCCGGGGTCATTCTTCCATTGGGCTCTTTGTAAATTTCTTTTTCTTTTGTTTACGCGTCGCCGGTCTTCGGGGCGTTTTCTTGTAAATACTTTTGTTCTTGTCCCTCTTGATGGGCTTCTATAATATAACGTTTTGATTCTTGGATCTTTTAGGCTTTGAGTATGTCGTTGTGTCTAGACATGTTCTTCTTGGCGATAGCGTATTCGTCTATGGGTTTAACGAGTAACTTTTCTCTTTGGATCGTCTTGACAATATTTCTGTCTTTCTAGTTTCCTTAGTTCGGAGGTGCTTTCTGGCCTCCTTACCCTTTTCTTACAGGTAGGTGGTCTCGGACTTGCTTGACGCATAACCTATACGTTCCTTGAGTGGTCCTACCGCTTTTGGTAGGTTTGGCTTAGGCTCCCCGTAGACTAGGTTAGAGCTACCAAAGACCCTTGTGCTTGTTATATCTTGCACTTTGTTTCTTGCGTCGTGCGCGTTACTCTCCGCGTTGGAGACGTATTTGGAGCTTGCTCTTTTTCTGGTTTTGATATCTTATATGCTTATACTTTGGTACGCGTATCTCGTTTGTCAGGACGTAGGCTTTGTCTTCGGCTTTTCGCTTATGCTACTTTATCTTTAGGGTGTAGTTTTCTACCCCTGGTATGATACTTTGTTCGTAATGAACGCGTTAGAGAGTTTTATTTACTTGATAAGATGATATGGTCATTACGGCTGCTTTTGTTACGTTGTCTGCTTACATGAAGGTTGGGTCCAACATTTCCTCCGAACCCGAAGCGAGTGGCGGACATAGGTCAGCGTGTGATTTTCTCAGCTTGTGACGTTACCCCTTACTTTTAAGGTGGGTCCTTTGCCTCACGCTAGCGTTAGGTCGATGTCTAACTCTTTTAATCGACGGGCCCATTCATCGTGTAGCGTCCGATTTCTTGATTGTTAGGACTTACGATGCCGGTGGACGCCTCCCGACCGCTTTGGCGTTTTTCCCGTGGATTCATGACTCTCAGAGGGGTCGTGGAAGGCGCGAGTATGCGTTCCTGGAGAGTGGTCGTGGCAATAGGTTTCCCTTCTTTGCTCAGCGGACCGTGTCGATTTCGTGAGGTGCCCGGCTTCATTCCCCATGACCATTGCCACACGTCGCTAACAATCATGGGAAGCGTCGACTCGGAGTCGGCGGTTTGGCTAACGTTGCGTACGCATAGATGGAACCTTGAACGCGTAGGCTAATGAAATTCCTCCCCGGCGCGGATTTTCCCCGCGGCCTTATTAAGCTTAATGTTACGTCATAGACACAGAGCAAGTAATTTGGAAATAGAACAACTCGGCATACTTTAACACGTCGGAGAAAAAAGAATGTACTCATATATTAATAGAAAGATGCTTCATAGACTAACAAACTTTGACGCTGACGCCTACCCCTAGTCGGCACTACCCCTTGTCTCCCCGATGCTAAGATAATGACGCTAACTTATTGAAACTCTTGAAAGAAACTGATTCTACTCATGCGAAAAAAAACACAAAGAAAATAATTCTAGGAAATTTGGAAATTCTTATCACTTTTGTTTGGGCTTGACTTATGGCGGGTGGTGCTTTAGGAACATGCAGCTTAAGTTGTCGCTCTTTGCTTGAACTTTTTGCCTGTACTTACTTGGTATATTGGTATCTTCTAGCTTGGCGAATTTTGTTTTTCTCGTCGCGTCGGGGATTGATTTTCCACCCCTAGCCTTTTCTTCGCGACCCCTTGATTGCTACGCTTTCTTTTCCTTACTTACTGATACCTTAGTGGCGTTTCTTACTCCGATGTTATAGCATTCTCTCGCGACTTGAAGCTCGCCTTTGATCTCTTGGGTTCCCCATGGAGACGGGAATTTCAGGGACTGGTGTGGTACATTGAGGGGGCAACTTTCATGTCGTGTAGCCAAGGTCTTCCTAGGATGATATTGTAAGGCGATTCGATCTCCATGACTTCAAACTTTGCTTGTATATTGATACCCCTTGCATAGGTTGCCTACGTAATTTCTCCTAACATGCTCGCCACTTCGCCGCTGAATCCTACCAAGGAAACGTACTTCTTTACGACATCGTCGTTAGAGAGCCCGAGCTCTTTATAGAAGATGTAGTGATTATATTGGCGGAACTCCTGTTGTCTACTAGGATTCTATTGACCAGGCAATTGCTTACGGTGAGGGAGATGACTACCCGTCGCGATGCTCTACCATCTCGTTTGGTTCTTCGAACGTGATCGGGTAATTTCTTCTGGTAGGACGGATTTGATAGACTCGCGTCATATCACTATCGTCGCTTAAGATCTTGATATTCCTTCTAGCAGCGGACGCGGTGTAGCCGCTCGTGGAGGAGCCGCCGAGGATGGTGTGTATAGTTCGGGTATGACTAGATGGAGGTGGAGGAGGGGTAGGATCTTTCCTTTCTTTCTTCACTCCTTTGAACGCGTTCTTTCCTTCTCTAGAGAGTAGATCCCTCAAATTTCCCCTCTTTAGCAGCCTTAATACCTCTTTCCTCAGAGTGTAACAACCATCCGTAGTATGACCTGTGTCATTATGGAATTCGCAATACCCCTTTCCTGCTCCTGATCTTCTTCCTGGATTCGGCTTTTTAGGCCATTGCACGTCACGCAGCCCTTCCATCACGCTCATAACTCACAATGCATCAGTCTTCATGGGGATATTTCTGTCGACCATATAAGCGCTATCGACTTCGCTCACATTATGCACCATTGGCGGTTCTCTTTGGAACGGCTTGTTTCTCCTATCATGGGGTTCTCCTCGTTCTTGATGGCGATCGTTATGTCGACGCTGAGGAGAGTTCTTACGCGGAGGAGTTTGTCTACGTAAAGATCGAGAATTTTCTTTGGCGTGCCTGAGGAGATCTTCCTCTAAGCGCATAGCTTCCATGGCCCTTTCCCTCGTCGCGACGAATGAATCGGGGCGAGTCTTTGTCAACTTCTTGTATAGGTCACTATCTCGGGGGAGGGCACGCCTAAACGCGTCGGCATCGGTAGATTCACTACAATCTGGGATCGTGATCGTCTCATCATTGAAACATTTCATGAAGGCTCTTATGGTCTCGCCCTTGTTCATGCGCATGTTGTGGAGGTCTGAGGGTTGCTTTGCGAACATCTTACTGCTGGCGAATTGTAGGCGGAAAATGTTAGAGAGCTCGGCGTAGGAAGAGATACTCCCCTTGGGTAAGTGGATAAACCACGTCAAGGCTGGGACTTTCAACGTCGAGCTAAAGAATTTGCACATCATTGCTTCTGTTAGCTCTGTTTCGAGTGGACTTGTGGAGAGCTTGGCTTTATAGAGTAGGATGTGCTCCTGTGGATCGTCGGATCCGTCATAGACGGGGAGATCAGCGACGGTGAATTTCTTGGCTATCTTCTGAGCGGCGATAGCGGCGACGAAAGGACTCTCTTCATATCCGAACTCATGCTCATGGACTATGGATTTAGGGGCTTCGGGCATTAACATCATCTCTCCTCTTAGAGCTTCGATCTATTGTGCTACGAGCATGGCGACGGCGCTTGGGGTCATATTATCCTCAGGTTTCTTCCTTTGAATTATTTCTCTACGAGGAACGTAATCATGGTGCTCTTGGGGCTTGTACACGTCGTCCTCTTCGACGGCGGCGTCTATAGGTCAAGGCGTCGAACGACGCTCTGACCACGGACGTAGGTGCGTGGTCTTGTTGATCCCGCCTTGAGTTCCCTGATTATTGAATTCAACCTCTCGTTCTCCTTAGTAAGCTCTAGCGCCGTCTTCTCTCCTGCGTGCATGGCTTCTTCCTGGACTTTCTCGAAGGAGTTGACTGTGCTTGGACGGAGGCTATGTCAGTTACTTCACCGTCTACCCTCTGTTTATCTACGGGAGCGTTTCTCTTTGGAGTACTGGGAGTATTCTCGAGATCCTTCCCTGTGTCTTCGTCCACTGGAACGAGAGGAAACGTTGCGGGGTCTTCTTCCTCAGACCTCTTTTCGCCGTTACGTGGGCTGTTGGTCGGATTCATCATGATTTTTCCTGCAAAAAAGAAGTTCTTTTCATATGGAGAGACGATACCTTTTTTATCACGCCCCACGGTGGGCGCCAATTGTTTGTAGCGAAATTACCAACGAGATGATAACTAAGCAATTGTAGGGCAAAGATCAAAGAATACGATACAATCTCAACACTCAAGAACAATGTAGGAAATTAGGGTTGAAGATTGTACTTGATATTACTCGAATGGTGGTTGGATCCTTAAAAAACAGGTGTTAGCCTCTATTTATAGGCTAATCCTAATGATATCTTTAAGGAAACGAGATCTTATCTCTTCCTTCTATCTAATAACGATATAACAAACAAGGTAAAAGATATTCTTTATCGTATCTTTTACCAATTACAATAATATACAAGGAAATAAGATAAAAATACACTCGGCCGACTTAATCTTCAGGGAAAAAGAGATCTTTGCCACGTCGACGACATCCTCCTTTCTTCTCGTCGTGTCGACGTGATCATCATCCGCGTAGCTCATCACGCGTTCCTTACTCGTCGTATTTTTAGGCACAAACAAATACCCGTTCCTTACTGGTCACCGGTTCCCTTTCTCGCCTTTGATGAAGGCGTTCATCCTCGCGTTAGGGGTAGCTGTCGAGCAACTCTTGCCGAGCGTGTGGAGGATATTCGGTGCGTTGGATGACGTAATGGCAAAATACGGCATCAAGATCGCCGTCGAGGATCTCGTCCATTCTTTGATGATCCAAACCAAGACGATCGGGAGAGTAGGTTTGAAGTCGAGACCTAAGGCTACTCGGATCTCCATCGAGGGGAGTCAGGCGGATCGTCACTGGGCTGACTTTTTCTACTTTGTAAACAAATCCACACTCGGTGAGGAATGTTCATGGCTTATCGAATGCTGGAATCGTGAAAGTAAGTTTTCTTCTTTTTTTCTGTTTTTTTATCACGTGTGTCTTTACACGTCGATGCTTTGGTTATGTTGGATATCGTTTTATGCTTCCTTGTAGTTAACACAGACGTTATCGTGGCGAGGCGAGAGACCAAGAAGGTCATTGCTAAGCTTCTTGCAATTCCAGAGAACGAGCGAACTTTTTACGGTCACGACGGGGAAGGTCACCGTATTGCTCCTATGTCTTTGACGGGTATAGCGTTTATGTTTCTTACCTTGCTTTCTCCTTTCTCTTATTTCAAGGGTTCTAACTTTTCTTTCCTCCGAAATTCTTCAGTACCCTCAGCTGTCTCTCGCGTTCGTAGTGGAGGAGAGTCTGCATCCGATCTTATTGCGTCAAAGAAGAGGCGGTGCATCGAAGAAGAGTCTGCTTTTGAGGCTCCTATCCGCATCGCCCCCATGATTTCTCTCATCTCCTCCCCGTCTCCCTCTCCTATCAAGGCGACGAGGTCGCGCAAGGATAAGGAGAAGGTTGTTGAGAAGTTGGAGTTCAACTTCGAGACTATCGACGACTTTCCAGGAGTCGTTTCTCGTGTCGTCGCGCCCGGGAGCAAATTTCTGCCCGTCATGAAGGGGCTCTTATCTCCTCCGACGCTTGACCATTATTTGTCAATGGGGGCGGACGACGTAATGGGAGATGCCCTCGCCGCACAGTGGGAGGTAGGTTTTCTTTGATGTTCCCGCCGCGTTTCTTGTCTTTGATTTAATTCTAACTTCTTTTTCTCTGTTCTTTTAGGCGCTTCAATCCTCTTTGTGCATCTGGGAGCGCTTCTCTGATTTTGTTGATCAGATGAAGGTCATGGAGAAGAGGCAGTCAGCCGACGAGACAAAGATTCAGGAGCTCAACGCGATGATTGAAACGTTGCGTAAGGCGGAGAGCGAGGCTCAGGAGAAGGTTGCGACGACGCTCAAACTTCACAACGACCTCGTTAAGCAGGTCGAGGACTCGAAGGCGAGTATTGCTGCTCTGGAGGACGAGATGGCCAAGAAGGAAAAGAAGCATGCTTCGGAGCTTCGTGAAGTGAAGATCTATTGGTCTTGGCTATCGCATGTAGAAATTCTTGAACAATATGGCGCTGGGAAGCATCTTAGTTGGGATCCAGTATCTGAGCGGCGAGAGTTCGAGGCAGCGTATTAAAAGATCCCTGAAGGCGTCGAGGCGGGTCCTTCGTCTTTGCATCCTCCAACAGATCCTGACGTTATGGAGGATGGTGCTCCTCGGCTTAGCGATGTTGATCCTAACGAGGGTGCTGGAGATGGCGAAAGTGTCGACGAGGAGATCGTTGTGGAGGACTTTGAGGGCGAAGACGAGGGCGAGAGTGAATCGTCTTAGAGACTTTTTCGGAGTCGCTCTTTCTCTTTTTCTTTGTAAAAATCTTCTTGTTTTTGGTTACGCGTCGCTGGTCTTTAGGGCGCTTCTTTGTAAGTAAGGAACTCATTCTTGTCCTCGTTGAAGGGGGCTTTTTATAATATATTCGTTTCAATTTTGGTGATGGCGTCTTTCCTCGTATAAGTTTCTTGTTCTTGATCCTGCTTACGGGACGGATCGGTTTTTGGCGCTTTTCCTCAAGTTGTTGCCATGATAGATTACTTTTCTCTAACTTTTTGGGCGTAGTTCTACCCCTTTTGGTAGGTTTAGCTCGGGCTTCTTGTTGGTTGTGCTAGAGCTACCAAATATTTCCATACTACCTTTGCTTGCGTGTTGTGTGGTGTTGTATACTTTGGGTGTGTGCGTCTTGTCTTGTGTACGCGTAGGATTCTTGGACTTCTAAGGTGTAGTTTGCCTATGAATATATAGGTCTAGTCTTTGATCTTTGTTGCTTAACTTTAGGGTGTGATATTTTACCCCTAGCATAGTGCTTTGTTCGTTTGACAGGGTGTTATGGTCATTGTGGCTGCTTTTGTTATTTTGCCGGCTTATATGAAGGTTGGGTCCAGCATTTCCTCCGAACCCGGAGCGAGTGGCGGATTTAGGTCAGCGCGTGATTTCATCAGCTTGTGACATCACCTCTTACTTATGGTGAATCCTTTGCCACACGCTAGCGTTAGGTCGACGTCGAACTCTTTTAATCGACGGGCCTATTCATCGTGTGGCGTCTGTTTGTGCCTAAAAATACGATGACTATGGAACGCGTGAAAGCTACGCGTAGAAGCATAGAAGCGACGCGACGTGAAGAACGAAGGATGGCGTCGACGTGACGTTATAAGGAAGAGCACGTCGTTCAGCTATGGGAATTAGGTCAGCCGCCACTTACTTATCTTGTTCTATATTATATTCGTGTAAATGGTAAAGGATAAGATGAAAGAATATTTTTTACCATATTTATTATATCGTTAGAAACAATTAGGAAAAGATATTATTTCCTTAGTAAGATCCTAGGGTTAACCTATATAAAGGTTAACGCCAGCCTTTTGTAAGGACATCGTACTACGCCGTAATATCAATACCACAAGAAAAGTTCAAGGTTCAACCTTATTCTCTCGTCTTGTTCTCTTAGTGTTAAGATTATACCGTTCTCTTTGATATTTTCCCTACAATTGCTTAGTTATCATCTCGTTGATAATTTCGCTACAAACAATTGGCGCCCACCGTGGGGCTTGATCAAAAAGGTGTCATCTTTCCACACAAAGGGAACTTCTTTTTTGCAGGAAGCCATGACGTCTCCAATCAATAGCCCTCGCAACAACAGGGATTCAGAGGCCGAAGAACGTGCGAAGGATTCCCTCACTCCCAGGGATGAGAACGTTGAGAAGAACCTCGAAGTCACCCCCAACACTTCAACAGATAACGATCCCGCTGAAAAGCAAGGGGTAGACGGAGAAGTTACCAACATAGCCGTCATCCGAGCACAAATCGAGTCCTTCGAGAAGGCCCAAGCCGAAGCCTTGCAAGCAAGTGAGAAAACGGCGTCGGAACTCGCCAAAGAAAACGAAAGGTTAAACTCCACCATCCTAGAACTCAAAGCAAACCAGTCCGGACAATACACTTACGTCCGCAACCAGAGTGTCGCTCGACGCTTAGATATGGATGAAGCTCTTGAAGAGGACGACGCCTACCACCCCAGAGAACACCATGGGTTCACCTTACCCAAGGATTCCGCGCGGAAGAAGAAGTCCGAAGAAACCCGAACTCCGGATACCATCGCCGCTATCATGAAACAACAAATTGGGGCCTTCAAAAAAGAGATGATGTCGATGTCGGGAGCCCCTAAATCCATAGTGCCGGAAGAAGAACACGCGTTCGAAGATAGCCCGTTCATCAAGAGTATAGCCATCCAAAATATCGCCAAGAAATTCACCGTCGCGGATCTTCCAGTCTACGACGGATCAGGTGATCCTGAAGAACACATCTTGCTCTACAAAGCTAAACTTTCCACGAGCCCCATTGATCCGCGATTCAAAGAGGCAATGATGTGCAAATTCTTTAGCTCAACGCTGAAAGGCCCCGCCTTGACATGGTTCATTCATCTACCACAAGGGTGCATCTCGTCCTACGCTGAGCTCTCCAACCAATTCAGGTTACAATTCGCCAATAGCAAGCTCTTTCCAAAGCAGCCATCAGACCTCCATAACATGCACATGAGCAAAGGCGAAACCATAAGAGAATTCCTGAAACGTTTCAACGATGAGAAAGTCACAATCCCAAGTTGCACGGAAGCTACCGCCTCTGACGCGTTCAGACGCGCCCTCCCCAAATATAGCGACTTGTATAAAGAACTGACAACGATGTGCACCGAATTGTTCGAAATAACGAGGGAAAGGGCCATGCAAGCCATAAGATTGGAAGAGGACTTGAAGCAATACAACGAAGAGGTTGCCAGATCTCCACGTAGGCGGACCCCTCCGCGAAGGAATTCTCCCCAACGTCGATATACCGATAGGTACCAGGAACAGGGAGGACGCAATGATAAAAGAAACAAACCTTTCCAAAGAGAACCCCAAGCGGTACATACTGTGAGCGAGGTAGAAAGCAACTACGTCGTAGAGAGAGGAATCTCCATGAAGACCGACGCCCTACGCATCATGAGCGCAATGGAAGGGTTACGCGACGTGCAATGGCCAAGAAAGCAAAACCCTGGAAGGAGACCTGGAACGGGCAAGGGGTATTGCGAATTCCACAATGATACAGGCCACACGACGGATGGATGCTACACCTTAAGAAAAGAAGTGATGAGGCTGCTAAAGAGAGGAGACCTGAAAGATTTACTCTCCAAAGAAGGAAAGAACGCCCTCGAAGGGATAAAGAAAGAAAGAAAGTCTCCCACTCCACCTCCACCTCCAGCTCACCACACTCGTACCATTCATTCCATCATCGGAGGACCTTCAGCAAGCAGATACGTGTCTACGACGGCAAAGAAAAGTATCAAAATTCTAGGAGACGAGAGTAACGCGACGAAAGTCTATCAAGTACGCCCTACCCGAAGCAAGCAACTTATCACGTTCGAAGATTCGAATGCGACGATGGAGCATCACGACGGGTTAGTAATCTCTCTCACTATTAGTAACCACCTCGTTAAGAGAATCCTCACGGACAATGGTAGCTTGGCCAACATCATCACTACGGCCGCCCTGAAAGAAATAGGATTATCCCTTAGCAACGTGACCAGGAGATGCGTACCACTAGTAGGTTTCAGCGGCGAAGCGACAGAGATGATAGGGGAAATTACGCTATCAACCTACTCCAGGGGTATTAATATGCGGGCTAAATTCGCCGTAATGGAGCTTGAATTTCCATACAACGTGATCCTGGGAAGACCATGGCTGCACGGCATGAGAGCAGTCCCGTCAACATACCATCAGTCCTGAAATTCCCATCGCCATGGGGGACGTAAGAAATCAAGGGAGAAACTCAAGTTGCTAGAGAATGCTACGATATTGGAATGAAGGAAGCAACCAAAGCGTCGCCGAGGAAAGAAAAGAAAGCATAGCAATCAAAATATGAAGTGCGACGATCTAAAGTCTTTCACCAAGATACCAAGCATCAAAAGATCCAAGTAACAAGAAACGATCTAAGCAACATGTTCCTAAAGCATCACCCTCCGTAATCCTAAAGAAAGCACAAGAGTCTTCCGAGATCCTTCTCGACCTTATTTCCCTTTCATTTGCATGAGTAAGAACAATCCTTTTTTCCCTTTCCTAAAGTTTTTCTTTATAATAAGGTAGAATAGTTGTCTTAGCGTCAAAACGACAAGGGGTCGTGGCGACAAAGGGGTCGACGTCTACGTAGTAGTCTTGTCTTCATGATGCATCTTTTCAATATATGATTATACCTTTTTTTTCCTTCCCCGATGTGTTCAAGCATGATAAGAGATGTTTTATTTTCAAAGTACTTGCTCTCTGTCTCTGATGTAACACCCAAGCTCAAAAGGCCGCGGCGAAAATCCGCGCCGGGGGTGAATTTCGTTAGTCTACGCGTTCAAGGCTCCATCTACGCGTAGGCAACGTTAGCCGAACCGCCGACCCCGAGTCGAAGCTTCCTATGATAATTAGCGACGTGTGGCAATGGTCATAGGGATTGAAGCCCGGTACCTCACGAAACCGGCATGGTGCTCTGGGGAAGAAGGGAAACCTATCGCCACCACCCATCTCCAGGAACGCGTATTCACGCCTTCCACGGCCCCTCTGAGAGTCATGAATCCACGGGCAATTCGCCAAACCGGCAGGGATGCGTCCACCGGCATCGTAAGACCTAATACTCAAGAAAACGGACGACATACACGATGAATAGACCCGTCGATTAAAAGAGTTTGACGTCGACCTAAACGCTACCGTGAGGCAACGGATCCACCTTTAAAGTAAGGGGTAACGTCACAAGCTGATCAAAATCACACGCTGACCTATGTCCGCCACTCGCTTCTGGGTTCGGAGGAAATGTTGGACCCAAACCTCATGTAATTCGGAAAATAAGCTAAAGTAAGTCACATTGACCACATCTCTCGATCAAAGCCAATAAGCAGATATCAAGCACCCAAGTCACGAACATGAAGTACCATACAAAAAGATCAGAAAGCCGAAAGAAAGCTCTACGCGTTCGCGAGATTAGTAAAAAAAAAGGAACAACAAGGTATATCAAGTTAAAGTATACAAGACTTCTTTGGTAGCTTTAAACTAAGCCTACAAGAACCTCAGATCAAACCTACCAAAAGGGGTAGAGATACGTAAGAAAGGAAAAGAACTTCCCAAAGGAACATATAAACGTCATAAGAAACCGATGACGCGTTGATACATGCCGTCGCAAGAGAGCTAGGAGAGAATGCCTGTTACGTCAGAATTTGGAGAATAACAGAGATCGGAGGCTTTGATAAATAGCCCATCATAAAAAGGCAAAATTCTTTTTACAAAAGAAAGAGAGAGAAAAAGCTACACGTACATGTACAAATGCACAAAAGAAGATTCAAAGAAAGTAAATCAAGAAGATTCATCGCTAGAAGAAGGATCGCCGTCTTCATATTCACAAGCATCCTTCTCCTCCTCAGAATCCTCCGCGACGAAATCCTCGTCGTCGCCTTCATCGTCCTCGACGCCGTCGTTGGGATCAACCTCGTTGAGATGAGGAGCAACATCTTCTTCAATATGGGGCTCAGCCGGAGGCTTCATCGGCGTAGGTCCCACTTCAACGCCCTCGGGACGCTCTGGGTACGCGTTGTTGAATTCCCTTCGCTCCTTCACCGGGTCCCATCCATGAGTACGACCAGCAGCATACTCCTCGATGAACTCCACGCGAGATAACCAAGACCAATACTCCGCAACATTCTTGAGGTCGGAAGCCAACCTCAACTCCACCCGGGCCTTCTCAATCTCCAAAGCACCAATCTTGGCTTGAAGATCCTTGACTTGCCCAGAAAGATCTTCACGAAGCTTGGACTCTGCCTCCACCTTCTCCTTCGCCTCGTTCTCCGCCTTCTGTGACGCCTCGACCAACGATGTAAGCTCCATAATCTTTATCTCGTCGGCCGATTGTTTAGCCTCCATAGACCTCGTCCGATCAATGAAATCAGAGAAGCGCCCATATGCGCATAAAGAAGCTTGAAGAGCCTATAGAAAGAAGACGTTCAAGTACGTATATTACAGAGAGCGAGAACAAAAGCTCCAGTAAAAAGAAAGCAATTCAAATTGAAACATACCTGCCACTGCGCCGCGAGAGATTCGCCCATCATGTCCTCAGTTTCCCTCGACAAGTAGTAATCAAGGGAAGGAGGATTTTGAAGTTGTTTCATGGCAGGGATAAACAATATCCCAGAAAGTCGTCTACGGACTCGTAGCCAAAGTCCAACTTCTCGACTACCTTCTCTTTGCCCTTACGCGATCTCTTCGCCGGAGTAGACGAAGGAGACGGGGATGAAAGCAAAGAAATCATAGGGATGGCCTGAAGCGTGGTCCCTGAAGCCGCCATCTCCTCGGCGCGACTCCTTTTACGCGACGCTACCAAAGCCGACGCGGACAGCCCTCCACCACGGACGCGAGATAAGTCCGCAGAAACTGAAAGAACCAAAAGCACACGTATAAGAATCATGAGCAAAAAGAAAGAAGAACCGAGTAAAACTCAGATGAACGAACGCGTTACCTGCCGGGAGTACGGAAGCAATTCGACGCCCTTCTCCGTCATGACCATGGAAAGTCCGATCCGCTTCAGGAATGGCAAGAAGCCTATCGATGACCTTCTGGGTCTCTCGCCTTACTATAATAGCATCCGTATTCACTACATAAAGTTTACCTGTAGGATTCCAGCAGTAAACCAACCAAGCACAGTCTTCGCCAAGAGAAGACTTCTTCACAAAGTAAAAGTATTCGGCCCAGTGACGATCGGCCTGACTCCCCTCGATCGCGATCTTAGGCGCCTTCGGCATAGACTTAAGGCCTACTCTTCCCACCGTCTTCGTTTGGACGTTGAAAGAATAAGCGATATCCTCGACGGCTAGATCGACGCCATGCTTCCCCACTGCAACCCCCAAAGCGAGCATGAACGCCTTGACCAACGGCGAGAAAGGAAAGCGATGGCCAGTAAGAAAAGGATACTCGTACACCGCAATCCATCCCGGCCAGTGCGCATCAGCAAATACCCCGGGAGGAGGTATCTCGATCTCCACCTCAGGACCAAGATTCGCCAGAGACCGTAACCTTTCAACGTAACGTACCTCTGTTGATTTACAGTCGGAGCCCTTCAAGATAAACTTGGGAACGTAGAAGGAAGCCATCTGGAAGTAATAAGAAGAAGTTTGGAAGAAGGTACGAAGAGAAAGAATGAGCAAGAAAGTTCGGATCAAAGTAAAGAGGAAGCAAGAAGACGATAGTGAGTAATCAGATGGGAGTAGAAAAGTAAATGAGATTGGAGATTCACCCATTATATAGCCAGAGAAGGTCGCGAGAATCAAGGAGTATTTAAGGGCATTATAGCCATTGGAAAAACTAGCCGTTGCGTTTCGACGTTCCCGGCACAGGAAACAAAGCTTCTCCCCCGGCACGTGTTAAGAATTGAAGAAAAATCTTGATTGAAGCTTAACGACGATGTCGAGAATTTTGATGACGTTATCATCAACGCGTTCCAGTAATTTTGAAGACGTATTCTACAAAGAAAGAAGGCGTCTCCCAGCTCTTCTTAATATTAAGCCATGTAAGACGCCTTAGGGGTATTGTTTGTGCCTAAAATACGACGACTATGGAACGCGTGAAAGCTACGCGTAGAAGCATAGAAGCGACGCGACGTGAAGAACGAAGGATGGCGTCGACGTGACGTTATAAGGAAGAGCACGTCATTCAGCTATGGGAATTAGGTCAGCCGCCACTTACTTATCTTGTTCTATATTATATTTGTGTAAATGGTAAAGGATAAGATGAAAGAATATCTTTTACCATATTTATTATATCGTTAGAAACAATTAGGAAAAGATATTATTTCCTTAGTAAGATCCTAGGGTTAACCTATATAAAGGTTAACGCCAGCCTTTTGTAAGGACATCGTACTACGCCGTAATATCAATACCACAAGAAAAGTTCAAGTTTCAACCTTATTCTCTTGTCTTGTTCTCTTAGTGTTAAGATTATACCGTTCTCTTTGATCTTTGCCCTACAATTGCTTAGTTATCATCTCGTTGATAATTTCGCTACAAACAGCGTCTGTTTCGTGATCGTTTGGACTTACGATGCCGGTGGACGCCTCCCAACCGGTTTGGCGATTTGCCCGTGGATTCATGACTCGTAGAGGGGCCGGGGAAGGCGCAAGTACGCGTTCCTGGAGAGTGGTCGTGTCAATAGGTTTCCCTTCTTTGCTCAGCGGATCGTGTCGGTTTCGTGAGGTTCCGGGCTTCATTCCACATGACCATTTCCACACGTCGCTAACAATCATGGGATATTCAGGTTCTATAGAGAACTTACTTGGTTTTGTTGTACTTTGTACTTCTTTAAGCGACTCTTAGTGTCGTGTCCGAGTTTGAGACTTTCTTGATCCGTCGCGTTCTTGTATTCCACTTACTTCGTATTTTGAACGGTAGATTTGGAGATCGTATGATGATGGAGTTCTTGATTTTACGTCTACAAACGTTGGAGAAGGATGTCGTTCAGGACGTTGTGTCCATCAGACGCGTTTAGGAGAAGGCGCCGGGTTGAGGGGCGACGTTGAAAACTTGCTTACACTGTGGCTGACTGACTTCTATTGACTTTTCATCTTTGGCATCATGCTTTGCTCTTTATCTTGCAAACTTGAGAGCTTTTGTCGCCTTGTTTCTCAATGATGACTTGGGTATCCTATCCCCCCTTGTGATGATTTTAGGATGATGTTCAGAGTGAGATTATCACATAGTAATTCAAAGTCGTCATCTTGCCTGACGCCGTCATTTTTTTTGTTGTACTCTTATTTAGCTCGAACAATAACAATTCTGAAAAGCCTATCCAATCAAGTGTGACTTAGATCATAAAGTCTTTAAGGAGAAAGCTTAACGAAAGACTTAGGAGGTTATCTCATACTTGACATGCAATTCTTTTACTTCTCAATCTATGAGCGTATATAAAGGTAGCATGCATCTTTAAGCTAATTGAATCTTATTTATCATGCACGTTCAGGTGAGATAGGATCATGGAAACTTGGTACTTGAATAAAGATATGAGATAAGGGAGTAGGGAACTTAGCTAATGAGCTCTTATTTCCTCGTGATTAGATCGAGATGCATCATCTATCTATAGCCTTTGTAATTGGCTTCTTGGACGTCGTGTTCCTTAGACACCGTCATGGTCGTACCAAACCTGTGGAGCTATTACCACTTGTCATGGAGACGCGAATAAAGCAACGCGGTGTTTCTCGTCTTTGGGGAGGAGTTCGTCTGACGTTGTCTTTGACGTCTCAGGAACGTGTCGTTCATGACATCTTGGCGCCTTGATCGTCGTCTTGGAGGGTCTTACATGATATTTTTAATCCTTAGCTGATTTCCTTGATTTCTTGAAAACTTTCGATAGTCCACTCAACGTTTACGAGCGAGATACGGCGTCGTTATCATCATATGCAAGCAAAAACAACACGACGTGCTTAAGTGGATGTATATCATGCTTAATCAAGGTACAAACTTTATGAAATTCTACTCAATCGTAATGGAGATCTGATCTTTTTAGATTCTCATGCTATAATCTTGAATCTTAAATACGATTAGGAAAGATTTATTCTTTAGATCAAGTCTAACATGCTTTTCTATGGTGAATATGCGAATCTAGATTTGGAAATCTCAAGATAATGAATTTAAGAACTTTCCTTAACATGATTTATATGGAACCTAATCTGAGTTGGCATGGATATAATCAAGTTTAACCTTTTATAACTCAAAGGAATAAGATTATGGATAGATATTACCGTTTTGGTGAAAGAGAAATCTTCCATGGAGAACAAGCAACTTTCTGGATTCTGCGGTCAACTTGTTTATGTCGGCCTGCTCTGTAGAAAAATCGGAATTGCATGATTCCAACGCCATTCGACCGATATTGAAGTCTACTTTAATCCCTCAAAATTTCATTGAATTTGGACATCGGACAGGAGAGATACGAGCTTTTCAAAATTGTGTCGCAGACTGCTACGTGAACCGGGAATGATTTCGGATTTTGATCTTCTTCTTTGATCTTTGAAGGCTGGTTAGGTTTTGGCTTTTTTGTGAAGAATAGATGGTTTCTTTTGATGAAAAGTAGGCACTTTTTTTATCATGCCCCGCGGTGGGCACCATTGTTTGTAGCGAAATTATCAACGAGATGATAACTAAGCAATTGTAGGGCAAAGATCAAACTTGACGGTGCAAACACTTCATCTAGAAAACACCATTGATAAAAGACACGGAGAACTCGAGATACTTGTGTATTACTTGGGGAAAAAACCTCTTTTACAATGATAAGGGAGCCCTTTATTTATAGGCAAACCCTAGTTCTATCTTTAAGGATAGAATCTTATCTTTTTTCTTATATCTTTAACCTAATATAAAACATGGTAAAAGATATTATTTCTAATATCTTTTACTATTTCTTTTACTATTTACATAAGGAATATTAAATAAAAGACATAAATATACTCAGCCGACTTTATCTTGATCTTGACGACGCCTTCATACTCGTTCTCTCTCGTACTCGTCGTCATCTACGCGTAGCTCTTCTCGTCGACGTACTTAATATTCACGTAGGTGACCTTGGGACCTCGTAGATAACCAAGAGAACTCGTAGTTGATCTCGTAGGTGATCTCGTAGATGATCTCGTAGGTGATCTCGTAGATGATCTCGTAGAGGAGTTCATCTATCTCGTAGATGACCTCATCTATCTCGTAGATGACCTCATCTATCTCGTAGATGATGTCGGGGACCATGTTGATGGTGTCACGGTGATGAATGACCTTGGGAGCCTCGTTAAAACCTCTTCTTAGGAAAACCTCGTGGGAAAAAACATGAGAAGAGTAAAAGAGTACTCCGTGTTGAACTTCGTGATGGCGTTGATAATGTTTACTTGTTAGGACGTCTTCTATTGGTCGCCCCGTCTTTATGTATATTCCAACGCGTTGACCCTACGAACACGTCGCAACCGTAGTGGTATTTATCGGCACAAACAGTGCTCTACGATCTCGTTTGGTTCCTCGAACGTGATCGGATAGTTCCTCCTAGTAGGGTGGATTTGATAAACTCGCGTCATATTGCTCTCGTCGCGTAAGATCTTGATATTTCTTCTAGCGGCGGATGCAGTGTAGCCTCTTGCGGAGGAGCCTCCGAGGAAGGTATGTATCGTTCTGGTATGACCTGACGGAGGTGGAGGAGGGGTAGGAGACTTCCTTTCTTTCTTCCCCCCTTCGAACGCGTTCTTTCCTTCTCTGGAGAGCAAATCTCTCAAATCTCCCCTTTTCAACAGTCTCAATACCTCTTTTCTCAGGGTGTAGCAACCATCCGTGGTGTGGCCTGTATCGTTATGAAATTCGCAATATCCCTTTCCCGTTCCGGGCCTTCTCTCTGGGTTTTGCTTTTTGGGCCATTGTACGTCACTCAATCCCTCCATAGCGCTCATAACTCGTAACGCGTTAGTCTTCTCGGAGTATCTCTATCGACCATGTAAACACTATCGACTTCGCTCACGTTGTGCACCATGGGTGGCTCTCTTTGGAATGGTTTGTTTCTCCTATCGTGACGTTCTTTTCGTTCCTAATGGCGGTCGTTATGTCAACGCTGGGGGGGAGTTCTTGCGCGGAGGAGATCGTCTACGCGGAGATCGAGGATTTTCCTCTACGTGCCTTAGGAGATCTTCTTCTAGACGCATAGCTTCCATAGCCCTTTCCCTCGTCGCGACAAATGAATCAGGACGAGTCTTTGTCAATTCTTTGTATAGGTCACTATCTCGGGGGAGAGCACGCCTGAACGCGTCGGCAACAGTAGACTCGCTATAATCCGGGATGGAGATCTTTCGTCGTTGAAACATTTCATAAAGGCCCTTATGGTTTCGCCTTTGTTCATGCGCATATTGTCGAGATCTGAGGGTTGCTTTGCGAACATTTTACTGATGGCGAATTGTAGGCGAAACATGTTGGAGAGTTCGGCATAAGACGACATACTTCCTTTGGGGAGGTGGATGAACCATGTGAAGGCCGGACCTTTGAGCGTCGAGCTAAAAAATTTGCACATCATTGCCTCTCTTAGCTCCGGCTCGATTGGACTCGTGGAGAGTTTGGCTTTGTAAAGCAAGATATGCTCCTCCGGGTCATCGAATTCGTCATAGACGGGGAGATCGGCGACGGTGAACTTCTTTTCTATTTTTTGGGCGGCGATGGCATTGACAAAGGGACTTTCTTGATATCTGAACTCGTGCTCAGGGATGATGGACTTAGGCGCACCGGGAATCAACATCATCTCCCTCCTCAAGGCGCCGACTTGTTGTGCCACGAACGCGGAGACGACGCTTGGAGTCATATCTTCCTCGGGTTTCTTCTTTGGAGCCATTAGTGTGAGGGGAATATCATCATGGTACCCCTGGAATCTATAAACGTCATCTTCTTTGGCGACGGCGTCCATGTCAAGGCGTCGGCCGACACTTTGACCGCGGACATAGGTGTGTGGCCCTACAAGTCCTATCTTGAGTTCCTTGATTATCGAGCGTAACCTTTTGTTCTCCTTAGAAAGTTCCGACGTCGTCTTCTCGCTGACGCATTTAGCTTCTGTCCAGGTTTTCTCGAAGGCCTCAAATTGTGCTCGAACGGCGGCCACGTCGGTTACTTCGCCGTCTACTCCCCGTTTTTCACCAGGGACCTTGGTCTTCGGAGTGCTAGGAGTCCCTTCGAGAGCTTTCTCTGCGTCCTCGCTACCGGGAACGAGAGACAGTGTCGCGAGATCCTCTTCTTCGGATCTCTTCTCATTGTTACGCGGGTTGTTCGTCGGATCTCTTCTCATTATCAACGAGATGATAACTAAGCAATTGTAGGACAAAGATCAAATAATACGGTATAATCTCAACACTCAAGAACGATATGAAAAATTAGGGTTGAAACTTGAACTCTTATATTACTCGAATGGAGGCTGAATGATTACAAAGCAGGCGTTAGCCTTTATTTATAGGCTAACCCTAGTTTAACATTTAAGGAAACGAGATCTTACCTTTTTCCTTCTATCCTAGGACGATATCAAAATAAGGTAAAAGATATTCTAATATCTTTCACCAATTACATTAATAATATAAAGAAACGGGATAATATTCACTCGGCCGACCTTATCCTTAACGCAAACGAGATCTTCGCCACACCTCGTCACGTCGACGTGATCGTTTTACGCGTAGCTCAAGACGCGTTCCTTACTCGTCGTATTTTTAGGCACAAACACACGCCACGTTGCTTCGCCGTCTCCAACGTTTCTGCACGAGCATCCTTTTCAGACGTCGTAAGATGAGTGATCTTCTTGTTAAGTTCCTTGACTTTCTTGTGAAGATCAGTAACTTGGCCCTTCAACACCTCCTCGAAATTGGAAGACTTGTGAAGGCGTTCCCAGGCACACAGCGAAGCTTGAAAATCCTGAAAGGTCGCGATAAGTAAGAAACAGTGAAGCACCAAAGATAAAAGCTAAAAAATAAGAAAAAGGACATACCTGCCACTGCGCAACAAGAGAATCGCCCAAAACATCCATGACCGGCATGGGAAGATAATGGTTCCATGAAGAAGAAGACTCCGGCTCATCCTAGTAGTGAGTTCTCGTCGACGACCGGTGAATCGATGACAGAGGAAGTTGCGCCGCGGCTGATTGAAGAGGCGGATCTTACTTTAGGAGACTTGGATCTGCAAGAAAGGGAGAGGTGTGTGTGGAGAAACATTAGGGTTTCCTGGGTTTCTTGTTCGGTGATAGGGAGGAGGACAAAGATGGAAGATGCGCTCGTTGTTGTGCCTCCATGTCTTGCGCTTGCCGTAAATTAGCAGGCTCCTAATTCCAGTAGCTTCGATGAGATCTCGCATGTCCATTTGAAAGCCCTAAGAACCCTAAATAAGTAGTTTAGAAAATCCATTGAAATACAAAATTGTTTGAGGGCATATGCTCTTATGACTGATCCTTACCAATTCTAATGTACATCTTCTTGAACCCATGTTGCAACAAACAATCGTGCTCGACCATGAGTTGAAGCTGCTTGTGTATGATTACTATCATGCTGGAAGTCTTTGCGCTCTGCTACATGGTATGTGCTCAATTTTGTTTTGTTTCTTGGTAGTGAATGTTGATCATACTTCAGAACGTCATCATCATGTTCTTGGTTGTGCTTTCGCTATTTGGTAGAAAGTGATGCATTTATACATTGTTGTATGAACGTTGGATGGAACTTCAATTGCTTTTATAGGTTGAATGTATGAAATTGGTTGTATTTGATAGCAGAAGAAAGGAGAAGAGGTGTGAAGAGGTGTTAGATCATTACATATCCTAGTTATTATGTGCTTTTTATAACTTTGATGGATCTCACTGAAAGAAAAACTTATCTAGAAGGCTAGAATAGAAAGTTTTGTTGATCATCTGAATCATTTATGATTAAGTATGTTGGCATAGTTTACTTTTTCTACAAAGTTGTAAATGTGCAATTCAGTTTTGTTAGTAATGTGTAATTGCTTCTATGAACCAGTCCTAAATTTTGGGTGGCAAAATGTCCGATCAAGTTATTGGCTAATGTCAACTGTTGTCTTACAATACGTCTAAATGTCGGTGTGAATTATATAATTGTGTACAAGTGTCATGAGGCGTTGGTTGTTATAACTTTGATGCATCTCATTGAAAGAAGTACTCTTTTTTTATCTTTGTAATTGCAGGGTAAAACACGACAATCTGGCTCAATATGTTAACAATGTGGGGGAGACTTTGAATCAAGATTGTTGAGGCTCCTTCGTGTTTTGAATGAAGACAAACATTCTGCTAATGAAATGTCTGAGTTTTTCAGGATCGTTACTCAGAAAGGAACGTTACACAGTGGTACACAGCGGTGTTCTATTTTAGGAAAATTAGATCGGAAAGAGATCAAGACAAAGGAATGAGTTTTTAAAGGAAAGATCTGAGAGAAGATATTCGAAGAAGATATACTCGAAGAAAAGATATTCAAGAAAGATCGTGATCTCGGCAGTTGGGCGGTTAAGATTTTATGGAAGGAAATATTATCTTTTGCTAAAAGATATTATTTCCTTAGAGATTTATTTCCCTGTTTTTAACCTAGACGATCTAAGTATAAAAGCAAGGGTTTAGACATAGAAACCTTTTGACGCATTGATTGAAGTTACCCAGGCTGAGATATTCAGAGAAGAAGAAGAAGAGTGATACTTAGGCTTAGAGGTTGAGTTCGGGCTCGAGTGAGAGGAGTGATTCGTGATCGTGATCCGAGCTCTCTTTTGTAACGAACAAGAAATCAATAAGATAAGTACACCTTTCTAAATCCTTCAAGTGAGAAGCTTGAAGGTGGTGGTTTTACTCAACACAAAAAGGTTGAGGTTTCCACTCTAAATCTTGTGTCAAAGTTTACTTCTTGCATATTATCATTCCGCTGCTATACCTCCTGAGGAACAATACCTATTGTTCCCTTGGGAGTAACTGTGCTAACCGATCCAACAATTGGTATCAGAGCCTGGTCTCTAGATTTTTGTTAGTTTTGCAGGAAGTATGGGTTCACAAACTGCCATCAATGATTCATTCTGGAAACCCCCGGTGCTCAAGTTCGGAGAATTCTCTTATTGGGTGGAACAGATCGAGTCGCATATATGTTCGCTCCATGGACAGATGTGGAAAGTGGTAGAGTTTGGTGATATCAAAATTCTTGATCCTACTGATCCCTCTGGAGTCAAATTAAAGTCGAGGGCTGACTATCAAGACGCTGATTACAAGGTTCTGGAACTCAACATGCGAGCCAAGAAAGTCATGCTCGCAGCTCTAGGTCCTTCTGATCAAAGAAAAGTCCTCCGCTACAAAACTGCCCATGATATCTTCAATGCACTCAAAAGGATGTATGAGGGAAACGAAGATATTAAGAAGAACAGGATTCTTGCACTCACTAAGGAATATGATAGCGCTGTTCAAGGAAAGAATTAATCTCTTGATGAGTTTCATTCTCGATTTCAGGGATATGTAGGTCAACTGGAGTTTCTAGGAGAAACAATTCCTGAATGGAAGATTACTCATCAATTTCTTCAGGGATTATCAGCAAAGTGGGATGCCTTTTCTCTGGTTCTTCAGGCACAAAATGACATTAAGAACATTACTCTAGAGGAGTTGGTTGCCCGACTTCAGAGTAATGCAGGCATTCAACAAAGCAAAGCCTCTAGAAGAGAAAGTGAAAAATCTGAAAAATCACAAAGCATTGCTCTAAAGGTTGAAAAGGCTTTCGATCTTGCTCAGGAAGATGATGAGGATGAAGATGGTGATGAAGAAATTGCCCTTATCACACGGGCATTTCGCAAAGTCTGGAGAGGAAGTCGCAACATGCAACGTTCCACTGATGGGAACAAAGATGCCAAAGACATTGTCTGCTATAACTGTCAAAAGAAAGGACATTTTGCAAGGAACTGTTTCAAGAAGAAGGCAGGAGAAACACCTGTCCCTGCTCGGGAAAGAAAGGAAGCCATGATAGTTGCATGGGGTGCGTCTGACTCAGATGATGACTCTACATATATCTCAAAGGAAACGTGTCTTATGGCCGCTGGAGGAGAATCGGAAGATGAGGTAACTGATTCTGAACTCGACTCCATTTTACTTACCAGAACAAAATCTCATATCATAAAGGCTATAAAGTCCTTAGGGGAGGAAAATGGAAATCTAAATTTACTTCTGGAAGAAAAGAATGAAACTATCTCTAACTTGGTTGAAGAAAACAAGCTTTGGGTTTCAAAAGTCACCAAACTTGAGAAAGTCTCATTCCCTTCCCCAGATGTATGCAAGTCCTGCCCTACCTATCAATCTACCATCACTTCCCTTAACAGTAAAGTTACTAAGCTTGAATCAGAAATACTTATGGTAAAACTGAGTAACTCTAAGTTAACTAAAGAAGCAGAAGATTTAAAGGGAAGTGAGGAAGATAGAAAGAAGGTATGGTTAGATGAGTATGTTGCTTCCAAGATTGAAAAGGAGAAGGTTGACTTCTCCACGCGGTTTGTACCCCGTACTGGACTCGGCTACGGTAAGCCCTTAGATTCACAAACCGGTAACATTCCCTCCGGATCTCAAAGTCCTTCTCCTTCCAAGGAACATTGTGGTGGATCCAACTCTGGTTGCTCCCACAGTGGATCCAAGGGGGAAGAAAGGTTCAAAGTCCGTGAGGAGAAGGTCTGGTTCGATGGACAAAAGGCTTACCACATGTGGCTTAAACAGGTTCAGAACATCAAGCCGGCACAAATTGACTTTAAATCAAGGATTAACAATAAACCCATCTGGCCAGGTCAAAGCAAGTATGTGAATCTATGGAATCACAAAGTTTGCTGGTATTGTGGAAAAGCAGGCCACTACAAACAGAATTGTAATCTTAAAAGGAAAGATGATGAAAGAGCTTACCATTCTAGGCAACAATCCAATGTTAGGAACACTCCTAGGATAAAAATTGTCCTTAATGAACCAAGAAATAGAAGGGTCTTTTCTAATCCAGGTAAGCCTAAGCTTGCCTGGGTTCGTAAAAACTAATCTTTTACTTGCAGGATGGAGGGAAGAAATGTTCTTCGTATATAGATAGCGCTTGCTCGATTCACATGACAGGGAACAAAGACTGGTTCATATCTCTCCATCCACAAACCAAGGGTTCTATAACCTTTGGGAATAACAGTAAGGGTGAAGTAGTAGGAGTGGGAAAGGTAAAAATTTCTGACAAACTCTTTGTGAATAACGTTACTCTTGTAGACAACCTTACCTTTGATCTATTGAGTGTACGTCAAATGTGCCAGGATGGTCAAAATAGGGTTGTCTTTACTACTGATGAATGTTTGGTTGAGAATGTTAAGACAGGAAAGGTTCTTCTAAGAGGCATTACTGAAAACAATCTATACAAAGTGGATCCTTCTTTCATCCCAGAAGAGGAACTATGCCTAACTGTCCAAACTGAGGAATCTAACTTATGGCACAAACGGTTTGCGCATGCTAGCCTCAGACTTCTATCCAAACTTCACAACAAGGACCTAGTGGTAGGTCTACCAAAGATAGACTGTCTAGCTGAAGAGGTGTGCATAGCATGTACAAGAGGAAAACAGGTAAGATCATCCTTCAAATCGAAGAAGCAGGTAAGTACTTCTAAACCTCTGGAACTTATCCACATGGATCTGTGTGGGCCTATGCGTACTCAGAGTCGTGGGGGAAACAAATATGTGTTTGTCATAGTGGACGATTATTCCAGGTACACATGGACAATCTTTCTTGCATCTAAGGAAGATGTGTTTGATGAGTTTAAGTATTGGTTGCATGCTGTTGAAAATCAGTTAGGTCTTCTCTTAAAGTCTATTCGTACTGACCATGGAACGGAGTTCGAAAACTCTCAGTTCCTGTCCCTGTGCAGGACCAAAGGAATTAATCATAACTTCTCTGCTCCAAGAACTCCACAGCAAAATGGAGTGGTTGAGAGGAAAAACAGAACACTGGAAGACATGACAAGAACAATGTTGATTGCGAGTGGTCTTCCTAGGAACTTCTGGGCTGAGGCACTGAATGCAGCTTGCTATGTACTCAATCGGGCGATGCTAAGGCCCATGATAGAGAAAACCCCATATGAACTGTTTAGGGGAAGAAAGCCTAATGTTTCTCATCTTAGAGTTTTTGGTTGCAAATGTTTTGTACACAACAACGGGAAGGAAAGTCTGGGAAAGTTTGATCCAAGAAGTGATGAAGGAACCTTCGTTGGATACTCACCTCAAAGCAGAGCTTATAAAGTGTACAACAGGAGAACCAAGAAGGTTGAAGAAAGTATACATGTAGTCTTTGATGAAAGTATTATGGCTGGTACATTTGTGCAGGATTCAACTGTTCTTCCATTAACTGAAGATGACAAGGAACATTTTCAACTCTTGGAAGATCATGTGCAAAATCCCAGTGAAGAAGTCAACCAAGTACAAGAAACCCTCTCTACAGAAACAAACAATGATCAAGTTCAGACAGAAAACGTACTGGAGGAAGTATCTGGATCTCAGGGGGAACATATCCCTAACGAGGAACAAACAGGTGTTGAAGAACCTCAAGTAGGAGGAACTCGTCAAAGTACTCGTATTCATGGTCCTCCATCAAGACTCATGGACTACGTGTGCAACTGTGCTTCTGCTTCAACGTCTGATGCATCACCTGATCCTAATATGAAGGATTGTTCCATCCTAACCTTAAATCCTATATTTCATGCTTTTTGTGCTTTTGTTTCTGTAGTTGAACCAAAGACAATTGAAGAAGCTCTAAGAGATCCAGAATGGGTAAACGCTATGCAAGAAGAGCTTCATCAATTTGAGAGAAACAAAGTGTGGAGACTGGTTCCCAGACCTAAGGACAGATCCGTCATCGGTACCAAATGGGTTTTCAGGAACAAGATGGATGACAAGGGACAAGTAACAAGGAACAAAGCTAGACTGGTTGTAAAGGGGTATAACCAGCAAGAAGGAATTGATTATGATGAGACTTTTGCTCCAGTTGCAAGGTTGGAAGCCATACGTCTTTTGATTGCTTACTCTGCTCATCATGGATTTAAGTTGCAACAAATGGATGTAAAGACTGCCTTCTTGAATGGTGTTCTCAAAGAAGAGGTATATGTTGAGCAGACACCTGGTTTTGCTGACCCCTCCAATCCAGATCACGTATTCATCCTTGATAAGGCACTCTACGGTCTCAAACAAGCTCCTCGAGCATGGTATGAAAGGTTGTCTCAGTTTCTCTTATCCCATGGTTATGTCAGAGGGGAAGTCGACAGGACTCTATTCCTACTGAAGGAAGGTAAGCACACTCTGGTTGTGCAAGTGTATGTTGATGACATTATCTTTGGTTCCACCAACGAGCAACTAGTTACAAAGTTCACTAAACTGATGGAAAGTGAATTTGAAATGAGCATGGTGGGAGAACTTAAGTTTTTTCTGGGACTACAAGTGGTCCAAACTGAAGAAGGAACAAAGGTTCATCAACAAAAGTACCTCCGGGAATGCATCAGAAAGTTCGGGATGGCAGATGCCAAGGATTGTTCCACTCCTATGTCTCCAAATGACACAATAGGAATTGATGCAGACAAGAAGGAAGCTGATCAAAAAGTCTACCGTGGAATGATAGGCTCATTGCTTTATCTAACCGCCAGTAGGCCTGATATTATGCAAAGTGTGTGTTTTTGTGCTAGGTTTCAAGCAAGCCCCAGAGAAACACATGTTGCTGCAATGAAGAGAATCTTGAGGTACTTAAGAGGAACAGATGATCTTTGCTTGTGGTACCCAAGAGGAGGAAGTCTTGAACTACTAGGCTATACAGATGCAGACTTCGATGGTTACAAACCAGACAGGAAATCCACCTCTGGGATGGCTCAATTTCTCGGTCCATGTCTCGTGTCATGGGCCTCCAAGAAACAAACCACAGTTGCTCTCTCCACCGCTGAAGCTGAGTATGTAGCCGCAGCTGCTTGTTGCTCTCAACTCATATGGCTCAAACAACAGCTAAGTGATTTTGGTATTACCCTAGGTAACGTTCCTATTCTATGTGATAACACAAGTGCTATTGATATCTCTAAAAATCCTGTGCAGCACTCAAGGACCAAACACATTGATATTAGACATCACTTTCTACGTGATTGTGTGGAAAAGGGAATCGTCTCTATGGAGCACGTTCGGTCTGAGGATCAAATCGCAGACATATTCACAAAGCCACTAAATAAGGCCCCTTTCGAGAAGCTACGACTAGGGTTAGGTATGATTTCTCTCGAATGATCTTGCTCTTCTATAAAACCCCCAATGATTGGAGAAATTAGCTAATTTATTCATTTTGCACTTGATCTTTTGAAGCATGGTCACTCTTGATTTCCCATGATATGAATACGTGTCTTTTGTGCCGCATGCAAGTACTATACATGCTTAGGAAAGTTACCAATCATTGTATTCAATTGATGTCATGTTATTTTGAGCAAAGGTCTTATTTCTAGCCCAAAAGATTCCTCTTGATGTACTGAACCCACAATATAAGCCCAAAGGATAGAGGAAATCTACAGCCACCCTTAGCCTTCATGGATGATAGTCCTATGAGCCCTGTTTATTCATTCACAACTGGACTCACTCGCCATGATATAAAAATATTAAAATTCATGTTATATATGTTATTTTCGTGTGATGTTCTCTTTGTACTCTTTCTGGTAACATTACCCCAACCATCACACACCATCGACATCAGATAAGGAAGGAAAGGTGAAAAGGCTGTGTTCTGAAATCTGTAAGTGGGAACTCATGGGTATTAGCGACGTATGAAGTGACTGAAGGTACAGACCAATAATGGCAGTTTTTCTCCCAAGGTTCATGATGAAAAGGGAAGGATTTTGATTGGAGAAAATTGCGGCAATAATCAACTGGTGAATTTATGGAAACAAATTCACACAAGGAAAATCACAGATTTGAAATTTGAAGAGTTTTTGTTTCTGGACACGTCTCATTATAAAAGGAATCTCCTTTAGTCGTCCTCTTCACGCCTCAGATCCTCTCAAAGAACAAACCTTCAGAACCCTAAAACCCTCAATCCCCAAAAAAGCTCTCAGCAATGGTGAACTCAAACTCCATCTCTCTCACAGGCAAAGAGAGCCCAGAAACAATAAGACGGATACTGGCCGCCATTGGAGTCGCCATCGAATATCCTGCAGAAACCCAATCACCTCCTCCAACTCAGATCAAAGAAAAATCACCATCTCCATCTCCAACCAAATCAAAATCTCCCTCACCAAAGCCAGCCAAAACAACCACACCCACACCATCTCCGGCCAAATCCAAAACTCCTCCAGTCACACCTATTCACACCACCTCCAACACCTCCACATAAAAAATCTCTACTCCTTCCACAGTAAAGCTCCTCAGTCCGCCTCTTTCCACAGAGCCCTCACCACAACTGTCAAACCCTAGCTCAATCCCTGACCCCATCACTGCTCCGAAATTAGCAGTGTCTGAGCCAAGCCCACAAAAAGCCACATCTGAAGGCACCGCCTCCGCCACAACGCCAACAGATCTGGGTGTTACAGGAGTTCTTGAGGAAATAGAGGAAGAGAGTCGAAGAGAGGAGAAGGAAAAAGGTCTGGATGTAACAGACCTGACAATGGAAGACGAGGATGAACCAATCATCAAAAGAAAGGCACGATCTACGCCTCGACGGTCGTCAACCGTCGTATCTGAGGAATCTGATGAGCCCTCCCTCAAAAGAGCAAAAGTTGAAATCTCTCTCTCTCGCCCTCGCACTCGAAGTCTTGCAGCAAAACCGCCCAGAGCCAAGAAAGCTCCAAAATCGATTGCCGAAGGCAAAAATCTGGGGAAGAGGGTAATCATCAGGGACTTGATATTCAACGACCAATTCTTGATCAACAATGGAATGGAAGCACTAGTTGATATGGTTCGCTTCCAAGGCTGGGGAAAACTGTTCTGCTCCGCTGAACAGGTAAATGATCATCTGCTCCGTCAATTCTACACATCCCTCACAATCACTGAAAAGCCTCACGCTGTGCAAGCCTCCTTCAAACTAGGTAAGGAAACTCATGTCTTTTCAAGTACTGAATTAGGACTAATTCTTGGCGTCCCTCACTGTGGGTTTGAGGAGTATGTTAAAGGTCAGTGGCCTAAGGAGGTGAGCTTGGCTGCTATTCAGAGTGTCTCTCAGGACTTCAACACTGAGGTGGTAGGGGAGATGTCTACAGCATCCATGGGAATCGTGAATAGAGTGCTTCACAGTTACGTCATCAGCAACATTACCCCCAGAGAGCAGAAGCGCACCACAATACTGATCCAGGACTTCCTAATCATGGATAAAATGCTCCTCAGGAAAGCCATCAATCTGCCCAAGATCATCATGCTGCACATGGCTCATGCCAGGAAGAATGACAGGCACGGTATTCCCTTCCCTGGAATAGTGAAAAAGGTCTTAGAATATCTGAAGGTGTATGAGTCTGGGCCTGCTGATGCTGTGCATGCACGAGAACTTGTTGAGGCCAACTTGAAGAAGATGAGATTTGACAAGAATTCTGATGGTGTTTGGGTGAGGGCCTTAGACAATATTGAGATTGATGCCTTGTCTGAAGACCCTCAAGAGGAACAGAATGAAGCGCCCACTATGGTCTATCACAGTGATAAGTTGGAGGAATTGTGCACGCTTGTTGGACTCCTGTCTGAACAACAACACAGGCTAGCTAAGGAGATCACTGCCCTGAAGAATGAGATCCGTCGATGGACGAAATCAAACCAGTAAGGTTCCCTTCGCAGTATCAAGACGCTGCCGCGCACCCTTCCTTCCTTACATCTGACCCCCACATTCTGTTCCCTAGCACATCAACTTCTTCTCTTCTATGCTTTATTGTACCCTTTGCTTGATTTGCTTGATCTTCTTTTGTTTGCTCTGTTTGCGTTTTCTTTTCCTGCTTCACTATGTACCAGCGTCGGCTCCTTAGACGCCTATTAATCAATGGAATGATTGTTTTGTGACCTGACTTCACTTGCCTTAAGTTCTTATATGATTAAGTAAAGCTTTTTGATGATGCCAAAAGGGGGAAAATAAAGGAAGTTCAAGGTTTTAGGGGGAATATCAGACTCTTTCACTACGAGTAACAATCCTAAGGGAAACTATTTATGTGTATACTGTGAATACACTTTTCATGTCTTATATCTTAAGTGTCTATATGCCTTAAAGAAGAGAATGTTTGTCACCATCAAAAAGGGGGAATTTGTTGAGGCTCCTTCGTGTTTTGAATGAAGACAAACATTCTGCTAATGAAATGTCTGAGTGTTTCAGGATCGTTACTCAGAAAGGAACGTTACACAGTGGTACACAGCGGTGTTCTATTTTAGGAAAGCTAGATCGGAAAGAGATCAAGACAAAGGAATGAGTTTTTAAAGGAAAGATCTGAGAGAAGATATTCGAAGAAGATATACTCGAAGAAAAGATATTCAAGAAAGATCGTGATCTCGGCAGTTGGGCGGTTAAGATTTTATGGAAGGAAATATTATCTTTTTCTAAAAGATATTATTTCCTTAGAGATTTATTTCCCTGTTTTTAACCTAGACGATCTAAGTATAAAAGCAAGGGTTTAGACATAGAAACCTTTTGACGCATTGATTGAAGTTACCCAGGCTGAGATATTCAGAGAAGAAGAAGAAGAGTGATACTTAGGCTTAGAGGTTGAGTTCGGGCTCGAGTGAGAGGAGTGATTCGTGATCGTGATCCGAGCTCTCTTTTGTAACGAACAAGAAATCAATAAGATAAGTACACCTTTCTAAATCCTTCAAGTGAGAAGCTTGAAGGTGGTGGTTTTACTCAACACAAAAAGGTTGAGGTTTCCACTCTAAATCTTGTGTCAAAGTTTACTTCTTGCATATTATCATTCCGCTGCTATACCTCCTGAGGAACAATACCTATTGTTCCCTTGGGAGTAACTGTGCTAACCGATCCAACAAAGATGAAGTATATTCACGAAACAATTACTTATATTGGGACATGTTGTCTGTATATTCAAGCCTCTAATCATCTAACTTTTAAGCATTTTGTTTGTGTAGAAGTAAACTTCACAAGCACTTGAAGGATACTGGTCATGCATCATTGAAATCAAGATGGAGTGAAATTTTTGAAGCCGGGATTTGATGCACTTTCATCACATCTATTTTTTAAGCTTTTAGAGACATTCTTTGCATTATTTATAGTGTACTAAGTCATATATTGAGAAAATACATTGATCTTTTCCTAGGAAATTGATTTTTCTTGTATTTTGATGGAATTGGAAAGACACTAAGTCAGAAAAAAGAAGATAATGTGTTTGTACTATTATTTAGGATGTGATACGAGGTTGATTGGTATAATAAGCAGGATGAAAAAATGGTGCACTATTTGATTGGTTAATGGAATTTCAATTGCTTTTATAGGTTAATTATATGAAAGTGGATGTATTTGATAGCAAAACGAAGGAGAAGTTGGACCGAGAAATATCATGCTATGGAGAATCTCATGGGTAAACTATGTAATGCCTCCTTGTGTTGGGTGAAACAATCTATTAGAAGTATATGTAGTGTGACAGGATCTAAGTTTAAGGGTGGCGAGATATCTTCTAGTCCAAATAAATCTCAAGGTTTCATAATTATGCTCGTGTTCCAAATAAATCTCAAGGTTTCATAATTATGCTCATCAAAACATGTATGAGATTTTTCATATTCCTTCATTCAAGGTTCCCTTATAAATATTGAGGTTAACTAAAAAGCAAGCGTAACAAACCATACAAAAAATAACCATTGTTCATAACTAGATAGGTGACAGGTTTTACAATCAAAGGTCGCAAGATATTCCAACTTAACAAAGATTCATAACTATGCCCATCAAAACATGCATTAGATGTTTCATATTCCTTCATTCAAGGTTCCCTGATAAATATTGAGGTTAACTAACAAGCAAGCATAACAAACAATATAAAAAAGAAACATTGTTTATAACTAGATAAGTGGCAGGTTTTACAATCAAGGATGGCGAGATATTCCAACTTAACACGGATTTGTAATTATGCTCATCAAAACATGGATAAGATGTTTCGTATTCCTTCATTCAAGGTTCTTTGATAAATATTGAGGCTAAATAACAAGCTAGCATAACAAACCATACCAAAAAGAACCATTGTTCATAAGTAGATAGGTGACATGTTTCACAATCAAGGGTGGGGAGATATTCCAACGTAACAAAGATTTGTAATTATACACATCAAAACATGCATTATATGTTTCATATTCCATCATCCAAGGTTCTTTGATAAATATTGAGATTAACTAACAAACAAGCATAACAAACAATATAAAAAAGAAGCATTTTTCATAACTAGATAGTGACAGGTTTTACAAACAAATGTGGTGAGATATTAGAATAACTAAGCTTAGCAAATTTTTGGCGGGAAATCATACGGACAGGTCAGGATTTTTGTGGCTCAAAACAATCCCCAAATGAAATTGGCGAGAAGGAATAGTAACCGTACAGAATGCGTCAAGATGTTTGTGGTAGAGCATTGATTTTCCCGCCACCTATCCGTTTTCCTCTCTCCGAATATAATAAAAAATTCTGACACATATATTTGCATCCGCTACTTCCTT
Source organism: Oxyria digyna (assembly GCA_029168935.1). Taxonomy (NCBI): domain Eukaryota; kingdom Viridiplantae; phylum Streptophyta; class Magnoliopsida; order Caryophyllales; family Polygonaceae; genus Oxyria; species Oxyria digyna. Next base: position 28,273,167 of record JAPVLV010000013.1, read on the forward strand.
TTTCTTTTCTTTTTTCATTTTTGGCAGATGATTAATTTATTTTCTTTTTTCAGATATATGATATTATTTGTTTATTGATAAAGCAATTTATTTTGCCTTTATTTTTCAACCTATTTTAATTTTCATTTTCCAAATAAAAAGGCAAAAGAAATTCTATTATAGATATTGTAGCAATATCTGTAGAAAGATGTGTATTCTTTCAAGTTTATTTTCAAAATGTGGGGCATCAATGCAATTTTTTCAAATATTTATTGGATCTTGATTACTTTTATTATCTTTTTTTTTTCTTGGGACATAATTAGGTTTTGTAGGTACGGTGTTATTGGGAATTCGATTATCCTTTCACCATGGTAGACTGCCACATATTCAATTGTTGTTGTTCTGGATCAATAGACGGGATTTTGACTAGTTGTACTTAGTGGTGTAGCCAGAATTTTCTATTAGAGGGGTTAAAATTCAACATATTCTAAAAATAATTATTATTGTAACACATTAAAATACTTAAAATTATAATTTTTAAACGGTTAATTAGTTTAAAATTCTTTAAGATAAGATCAAATAATTAATTTACATTGGTGATGTAGAATTTATTTAAATTACTTTTAAAATATTAACTCATCTATACTAGTATAGTTCCCGCGCCATGCGTGGATTTATACAACTTATGAGTAGTGCAGGTTTATATAACTTATAAGTCATTACTAAATTATTTTCCGAAAAATAAATCTATCAATCATTTATTAAATATATGCAATCATTCATCATAGCTAAGCAAATAAAAAATAAATTTTAAAAAATTAAGCCCAAAAAGCTGTTGTAAGCCAATCAGTTTGATCCGTTATAAAAAAAAGCTAATTGACATATCTTTGAAGATATTAACGTAAAATTAGACACATTAACTATACTAATTATATGGATAGATTGCAATTTGATCACATTGAATTGTAACAGATGCTAGGCTACTTAATACCTACTTTTAGTATTGCATCATATATTTTTACAAAGTAATAGTTTAGACTTTAGCTATACATTTGGAATTTGGATCAGGTGCGGATGGATATTGTACGAATATCTCATTCGCATGCACGTTCTTCAGTAATGACATGCACACGCAGATGTGTGCATGTACTTTTCACATATTATCAATGACATGCAAATCTGTCAAAAGTGCATGTCGTTGACTTAAATGTGCATGCGAATTTTTTCATTCGCATATTCGCAAGTTAATAATTATTCGCACCTGAATCTTTTCCATACATTTGAAAGTAATAATATAATTTCAATTCAATAATTTCTAGAATTCGGAAATGTATGATAATTAATACTGATTTATTTTACAAAATCTCTACAAAATATTTGAAGTTTGTTACGTGTTTTTTGCAAAATTTAGAGTATAAAACAAATAAATCTAAAATTACCACAAAAGGACACATAAGCTTGGTGGGGCCAGGGTGAATGTGAGAGCTCTAAATCATTTTATTTTAATATATATAGGCGCTTACTATTTGGCACACCCTAAAATTCTATTTAGCACACCCAAACATTCGTCACGTAACTATTGTATACATTCGTCACGAAGGTTCTATAAACATCCGTCACGAAGGTATGTAAAACATTCGTGACGAATGTATCAATTTTGCAGATATAAAAGAGATTTTTTACCCAACCCTAATGTAACTTCTTCTTCTCCATTATACTCTTTTTCGGCGCAGCTCAAACAAATCACAACACCATTCTCTACATTTCTTCATCTCTTTCACTACAATAATCAACAAATCAAGCAATAAGGTAATTTCTAACTCTCTTTTGCATTAATTTTCCATGTTTGATGAATATATGTCAAAACCATTGAAATGGGGTGATTAAACTAGATTCATATGTGTATTAAGCATGTTTTTTTAGTTCAATTGGTGTTTGTTTATGTCTAATTGAGAGTTGTTTCAAATTTTAGATATAATCCCCAAAATTGATATTTGTTCATGAATTAGGGTAAATTTGATTTGATTAAGAAACTTATGGAATGAAATGATTTAGGGGCTAATGTGTTTGGATACCTTCATAAACTGTTTTTCTGCTTCAAATTGTGCAAATTTTGTGCAAATTCATTCGTCAGCGGATATGTTGGCACTTCTGCGTTTTTGCAATTTTGCAAAAACCTTCGTCACAAAGGTTTGGTGAAGATACGTCACGAAGGTCCAGTATACATTCGTGACGAATGTTTACTGGTTCTTCGTGACGGATGTTATACTCAGATCCGTCACGAAGGTTTAGTAAACATCCGTGACGAATGTATACTGGACCTTCGTGACGGATGTTTTTGCATATTTGTGATGTTTTTTTGTTTTGTTTTGTTGGTTTGGTATGCGTAAATTTTGAAATATTATGTTACTGTAGATGCATCCGTCTTCTAGAAGTGCCCGGAAGAATGCCCGTAATCAAACTCGTGAAGAAATCGTGGCTGGAGGAAGGCCCGCTTATCAGCCCAAGCCGAGGAAGAGGCGTGGAAGAGCTGACGAGGGTACAAGTGCAAGTGAAGAGGTCCCAGAACCTTCTTGGCATGAACAACAACAGCTAGCTGACCCTAGTGCATATTCGAACCTTTACGAGAACATGGTTAGTTAATCTGAAATTCACATTATATTACTGTTTTTTGTTTTTATTAAATTAATAATTTATGAAATTTATTTTATTACAACAGCAAATCCCGATGACTCCAACCTATGAGGCACATTATCCAACTTGGAGTCCGCAGAGTGCTGTAAGTATTAGTTTAAAATTTAATATATAGTCGATTATGAGTGAAAGTTGTACATTTTACTAATAACCAATTTTTTTTGTAATAGATCCCTACATGGGTTCCCCCCTCTTCTCCACAAGTCGCATGGGATGAAGCAGTAGGACGTCAACAGGCCTTTCAGCCAGAAACACCAGAATGGCAATCTGGTCCAACTGCTTCCTGGGCTGAAGGACAGTTTGAGGGCCATTACGGGGGGGTCGATCTTAATGAACATGGCGATGAGAAAGACGAAATTTACCCGAAGTTACAGTGGGTTGTGCCTGGAGATCCTAAGGAGATAGACTTGCTGCATAGCTTCAGCGGGCACACTGCTTATATGGTTTGGCAAGGACATGTAAGTAAATCTATCACCTTTGGTTGAATTGTTAATTGCGTAATTTCCATGCTTCGTTAATTTAGACATGATTTGTTAATTGATTTAAATGTACTTAAAAAAAATTTGAAATATGATAAATAGGAGAGACCGCAATTGAGAAATACGGTCAGAAAAGAAGGTTTGAAAAAATGGAAGTTACAGGGCGACTATCCTTGGGTTTCGTTGGCTAGGGCTTCTGGTTTGTCACATTTGCAGACCCTCATGTATCCCAACCACGACCAAGGGTTGATCAATGCATTTGTTGAGCGGTGGCAGCCAGAAACAAATTCTTTTCACTTGCCATTTGGTGAAATGACAATCACCCTATTAGATGTGCACAAGATTTTGGGTATCCCTATAAACGGAAAGGGCATGGGATTTCGCACATCTGCTGATGGAGTTGGAAAAGCTGACACGAAGGCTGTAATGGTCAACAGAGCAAAGAAGGCTTTTGGTATAGATTTACTTGACAGAAGAGTCAAAGCTGGTAATGAAGTTTCACCGGAGCTTTTGAGGGAACAATGCATGGCAGTGGATAATGAGGGGAACTTTGAAATGGATCAAGTCTCAATCGCTAAGGGTTGGTTGACATACTTGTTGGGAATGACATTGTTTCCTGACAAGACGTCGTACATGATCAAGTTGATTCACCATGAATGGCTTAATGATATGGCAAATATCCATGGTGTGTCTTGGGGTTCGGGTGCGTTGTGTGCTTTGTATGGACAACTGGGTAAATACTCCCGCAGAGATTGTGCAACGATGTCTTTCTGTTACACCTTGTTGATGGTATGTTTGTCTTTAATTATATGCACTGATTTGAATACTGTTTCTTTTGTTTTCCTTGGTTTTGTTTGATGATGTAGGGTTGGATCTATTTGTACTTTCCTGCTTTTGCCCCTCCACAAAACTATGAGTGGGATGAGACAATGCCATATGCAGCGAAATTTGATTTGTCTGAAAGACCGGACAATCGTCGCAACTACAAAGAGGAGCTAGACAATATGAGCGTAGAAGGGGTATGATTATTTTTTCATTAGCTGTTAATTTGTTATTGTACTTTTGAACTTGTTTTAATTATTTATGTACAACAGGTTGAGTGGCAACCATATGGACGCCTAGATTTTCGTAGGGAAGAACTTCGGCTGGCTTTCTTTCATGGGATCCTGCATGTTTTGGAGAAGACCGAGCCGCACATGCCACTTCGAGTTTGCAGACAATTTGGTCGAGTTCAAGGTGTGCCAATCCCTCCCATTCAACCAATTAAAGCTAGAAGGTGTGGAAACAATCGTAAGTACGTAGTGGAGTATGATCCCACCAACTGGAGTTGGGAGCAAAGGGAGAACAACTCTGTAAGCTTATGGGAAATGGGTGTAGAAGCAGATCCTCCATCTCTCTGCACTGATGATTACTTGGAGTGGTACTTGGCTCATACTCATCCAATAATCTCTCCTTATACTAAGGAGCAACTCATGCAGGTTTGTAATTAATCTTCAAATTCTATAAATCTATAACATAATCAATGTCTGACTTAATTTATTTTGCACTTCACTGTAGGCAATTCGGACTTCTGTGTACAATCTGGAGCCGTATCGAGATGCAGATAATGAGGAGGAGTATTCCCGTATGAAAGACGTTGTTTGTCACACTTTGGATGGGTTCTATCCTTTCCTTGAGTAGGTTGGATTGATGTTGGTGTTGGATTTAGTTTGTGCTTGAGTTTTAAGAACATGCTTTGTAGTGTTTGAACGAATTACTTGTTATTTGGTTTGTTTGCAATTGTCTGATCCAAATCGATGTCCGGCCCAAAACGCCATTTCACACTTATCCAAATCAATATCCAGCCCATCAAATGTAGATCAGAAGATGGTGCGTTACAGCTGTTGCTAGCTGTAACTCACTTACTTGTTGTAAGTGAGTTACAGCTGTTGCAAGTTGTAACCCATTTACCTTCAACTCTATATACAGGACGTTTCAGCATGAAATAAACAACACATTTCAAATTCGTACAGGAAAAAAATTATGGATCCAGGAGGGAAGCTTTGTTGGTGCAACAAAGTGCCAACTGAACAGACTTGTACTGAGCAATTCAATCATGATAAGGTGAACTACGGGAGAAGATATTGGGGATGCCCTGATAGGACGTGGAACTCGATTGATGAAGATGGTGGGTGCAAATACAGGCATTGGATCGACCGTCCATACTCAGCTGAGGAACATCCTTAAAGTAAATAGTAGGGAGTTATATAGAGCGTTAGATTAGTGAAAATCTATGGTAGGAAAAAAAGACGTTAAAAAATTAATGATAGATATGTTGTTAAATGAACAATTGCTTAAATGATAATAAAATTTATAAAAAGGAATTATTGTAGTGTTTCCTAAAATCTCTCCCTAATTAACTTATTTAAATTTTTTTTCAAAGATCTTCTTTTACCTTATTTTTTCAATCAAAATCTTTTCTCCATTGTATTATCTCATCTGCCCTAACGCAATTTGTTCATCAACATTGAATATGGATTGAATGATGTATTTAATTGTTCAATTATCGAGTTGTTCAATGGATTTATGAATTGTTCAATTGATTAACGAATTCTTCAATTCATTAATGAATTGTTTAATTGATTAACGAATAGTTCAATTAAACAATTGTTTTTTGGTTGAACAATTGTTCTAATCGTGCAAAAGAAAAAGTATACAGATTGAGTGTTCAAATTAGTTGTTTAGATGAATGCAATTCTCTACGAATTTCTAATTGTTCATGAACAACTACGAATGGTTCATAAACAAATGGAAATTCGTAATTGTTCATATCTGAACAAGTTTAAATATTGCAGTTTATATTGACGAAAAGTCTCCCTACGAATTGTTCTAATCGTTCATGAACAAATGAAATTTTTTAATTGTTCGTGTATGAACAAGTTTAAATACCACAGTTTATCTTGACAATCAGTCTCCCTACGAATTGTTTTGATTGTTCATGAACAATTACGAATTGTTCATGTGAAAAACAATTATCAAGTTTCCCTTCGAATTTCATGATTTCATCTTATTCATCAATCATTGTTGGTACATCTTGACAATCAGTCATGGTGAGGAGGAAGAGTTTCTACTATGAAATGGAAATGATGAATAAATTGTAATGTAAAAGGATAATCGAGAGGTTAAGGAAAAATTCCATAACAGAAGATATTGAAGCTTTAACAAGGGAAAGAGGGAAGATGTGTTTTTTCAGTTGATTTATTTTTATCTAATGAGGTTTAATAGTGATGGTTGGATTACTTTGATCTAAGGGCTAAAAAGACTCCTCACTATTTACTATAAGAGCACTATGCACTTGATCCTAATTCTATATATAGATGCTAAATAATATAACTACATTTTAATTATATGACATAATGATAAGTGCTTAGTTAATTATAAGGTTTAATCTCTTTCTTTAATAGTATTATATAATAAAGATATAAGGAGATTAAATATATTATAAATATATTTATAATGTATATGTAGGAATCGAGCATACAAAGGGAAAGGAAAAAAAAACAATGAGAGGAAATAAAGATGAAAAATATATATAGACATGATGGTATCAAGGTTCGAACTCATCTTAGTTTGGATTAGTTGATAAAAGATAAAGTAGTCTACCATTGGACCACAAGATACAACGTGATGAAACCTTTCAGTTACTTATTTATATAAGTTTCTATAATTTCAGAAGGTGCAACAACACCCTCTCGGCATTACCTAGCTCTGTCTCTGACTGTACTGGTTATAGGTGAGCTTAATCGGCTTTATCACCTCAAGAAGTAAGATTCGAAAGTGATAACAAAAGTAGGTCGGTCGTGTTTTTTTCAAGGGGGTCGAAGGTGGTACTCTTGCAATATTATAAACAGAATAACGAATGATTTCTAATTAAACAAGGCAAAGTCAAATATCTTAATAATCGCAAAAGGTTCACCTAAAACATTAAAAGTTTTAGAAAAATTAAGTGATATTAAGTCGAATCTACAACAAGATTCACATTTCAATAGATATATTGAAATTAAATGGACAAGTCTCTACTAAAGAAGATCTGGCACAACGACACCATGCTAGTTAATGAGTGATGAGATGAAAGTAAGGAAATTTGTGTTGATCTTGTTTGATGATATATAGTGCGAGTTTGGAGGAGCACACAGTTCATCTAGAAGATGTTTTTGAGGAATTGAAACGTTATAACCTATTTGCTAAGAGAAGCAAGTGTGCATTTGCTGTGGATAGAGTGGAGTATCTTGGTCACTACATTTCTAACAAAGGAGTAACTACAAATTCAAGGAAGGTTTAGGCAATAAAAAATGGGCATTTACCTAAAAGTTTGCAACAATTAAGAAGTTTCTTTGGTTTAGCTGGCTATTACGGGAGATTTGCCAGGAATCATGGAGTAATAGCAAGACTATTGTAACTGCTTCTTAAGAATAATAGTTTTGAGTGGAATAAAGAGGCCACTATAGTATTTTAAAAGTTGCATTGTGTCAAGCTCCAATATTGGCTTTACCTGATTTTGAAAAGAAGTTTCTGGTGGAAACAAATGCTTATGGATATGGTATAGGAGTTGTGTTGATGCAAGAGGGACGTCCACTAGCATACATTTAAAGGGAAGGCAATCACATCTTTCAAATTTATGAGAAGGAATTGTTGGCAGTAGTGTTTGCCGTACAAAAGTGGAAACACTACTTATTGACCAATCCCTTTACTATCAAGACAGACACAAAAAGTTTAAAGTATGTGCTTGAGCAGAGGCTCAACACACCAGTACAACAAAAGCGGCTTCCTAAGTTTCTAGAGCTTGATTAAGATATTCAATATAAGCAAAGCAATGAGAATTTGGTTGCTTATGCATTATCCACGTAGAAAAGCACTCAAATTATTGATGTTAAACTCAAATAGAGTATTAAAGAGCTCAAGAAGAATTATAAAGCTAAGTAACATTTCACTTGGCTACATGACTAGTTGAGGAGGAAAGGCAACTTGGTTATTAGATATGATGCAACTCTAAAAATGAGATATTCATGTGCTTTCGTTGTGATGGCACAAGTGGACACTCTAGAAGGGATGCTACTATTAAGAGAATCAGAGATTTCTTTTATTGGATTGGGAAGGCTATGGCTGGTGAGATTCAACACTTTGTCAAATGAGTAAATATGACATGTCAGCATCTCCTACTCCATTGCAGCCATTACCTATTCATGAGAGTGTGTGGAGTGATATAACCATGGACATTAATGAAAGGTTGGCAATGTCTTATGGTATATATGTAATCTTCGTAGTGGTGGAAATGTTGAGTAAGGCTGCCCATTTTATATCTTTGTCTCCTCCACACACAACAACATATGTGGATCATAGTGCCTTGATCAAATCTTGAGGTTACATTGATTTTCCAAGTCTGTAACTAGTGACATAGATGTTGTGTTCATGAGTGAATTTTAGTGGGACATTTTTCTATGCAAGGAGTTTCACTGAATTTGTCAACTACATATTATCCTCAAACAAATTACCAAGCAAGGTAGTGAATAGATAGTTGGAGACTTATCTTAGGTGCATGAGTGGAGGTAAACCTCAAAAGTGGAGTAAGTGACTCCCATTGGCAGAGTACTGGTATAATACCACTTACCATATTTCTTCTCAACACTCCGTATATGGTGAAGCTCCTCATGTACCCCTGACATACTTACCTGGTGAATCAACGTTGGACATGGTGGCTAGAAGTCTTTGAGAGAGAGAACATGATTCAGATTATGAAATTCCATTTGATGAGGGCTCAAATCCACACCGAGTTCTCCACATTTAAAAGTATTGGATAAATTTCCAACACTTATTTTAGTTGGGTTTTAGGTTCCATACTTTAAAGTGTTGATTAAGTGTGGAGAAATTCACACATGCACTTCCAACACCTTAAATTATAGTTACTAAATTTACCCACACTAGATGCCTACATTTTATTTTGCTGATAATTGTCTCTCATATTATTTTATTTAGTTGGATATTATATTTTATAATTGATTACATCTAATAGCTAAATTTTATTTAGTTGGAAGGCAAAAGTTGCAGTAGTGAGCCGGCTCCAAATGGCTATTTTATGACATAACACAATTTCCCCAAATTGATCTCTAGCTCCCACCATCTTCACTCTCTCGATACTTTTACTTCTCACAGATTGTTCTCCCACCATCTAGAGCTCATATCGTATCAGAGCGCAGGAGACTCCCGATCGTGGTGTTTGATCCTGATTTGCTCATTTCTAGGGTTTCTGCAGTACGTTGTTGATCAATCAACGAATTCGTTGATTTCTGTTGTTCGTCTGGTTCTTTGCTCTTATTACTGATCGATCTATAGTTCTTCTACTGCTGTTGCTGTAGTTCATCGATCGTTGCTATTCTATTCTTGCTGTTGCGTTGATTTTCAGCTTTCCTGTCACTTCGTTGCTATTCTATTCTTACTGTTGTTGCTGTTGATTTGTGCAGGCGATTTCTCATTAGATCTCGATTTCTGTTATCAGTTCTCTATTCATATCTGTTCTCCATGGCTGATGATCGTAATTCCACTGTTGGCGGTGATCGATCCAGAGATATGCATCCTGCTGGTGTTGATCGATCAAGAATTTTGCCTCCTGGAGGTAATCGTTTCAATCCATTCTTCCTCTCTAATTTTTGCTGGATCGATCAAGAATTTTATCTACTTGTTATGTCAATGTGGATAGATTAATCCTTAAGCTTAGCTTATTGCTCCTGAACACAATATTTTTGCTGGAATTTGTGCTTAAATCTGCATTACAATGCTCGATGAGGCAGGTTCTATAGAAAAAATAGGATGCAGGGAGATGCTATGTCAAAGTTTATGTTATTAGATTAATCCTTGAGCTATGTAATGCTTAATGTTTCTGAACACAATATTTTTGCTGGAATTTTGTGCTTGAAACTGCATTACAATGCTCGATGAGGTAGGTTCTATAGAAAAGATAGGGTGCAGGGAGATGCTATGTCAAAGTTTATGTTATTAGTCCTAATTCTTGCAAAGGTCTTATATTCTTATTATCTCAATATGGTTCGATTAATTCTTAAGCTTTGTAATGCTTATTTTTCCTGTACACAATATTTGTGCTTGAATCTGCATTACAATGCTCGATGAGGCAGGTTCTATAGAAAAAATAGGATGCAGGGAGATGCTATGTCAAAGTTTATGACAATGAGATGGAAACCTTCTTATCTCAAAAAGAAAAGAAAATGAAATATATTGTCTTCCACCTTTTTGTCTTAATTGTATGTAGTTGGCATATGACAATGAGATGGAAACCTTATGACTTATGTATTAATCTGCGTGTTGCTCTGGTAATGTGTTTCACAATAAAGGATGTTCTATACTTCTAATTCAGTTTTACATGCATCTGTTCTATACTCTAACATGAAAACTCTTAGTGAAAAGACCATCTTACACCAGAACTCTAACATCTTCCTATTCAGCGTGTCACCATTAGCTTTTTAGCATGGATCAAATGGATAATGCTAGTCTTGAAGCAGTAGAAATCACTCATGCAAATGAAGAAGCACTAATAACTCAAGTAAATCAAGAAGCACTAAATATCATCCGGGGTAATGAAGATCAGCCGCACCCGCATGAGAGCGATGGTGAATTTCCAGTATCGGATGAGGAGGGTCCTCTTGTAGAGGACGAGGCTGAAAGCTCCGGTGGTGAAGAGATTGACGTTGGAAAGAGAAAAAGAATTCGCCCATTTGGAGACTCGTTGATACTCTCAAAACCTTGTTCTCATTTGTTTATTTCCTCTTATTGGATTGTAAAATAACATTAGTGTTTATTTGTAGGTTCAAGAACAGTAATAAGGTGATGCCTATTGCATATTCTTTTATGAAAGGTCTTTTCACTGGGGCGTGGATTAGTTGGAATCAAGTTCCACCTAAAGTAAAGGATATCTGGTTCGATGGATTTAAGGTTTGTGTTTCCTCCTCTTTTTATATCATTTGTTTATTTCTTTTATGAAAGGTCTTTTCACTCTTCACCTGGTATAGTATGCAATGTATATTAACAAATATATTGTGCAATTTGTGCTGCATTTACAAGCTGTGAGGCTGAGTTGTTTAAATGGATAAATCCTCTTTCTCTCTGTCAATCTAGTGATCGTATTTATTTATTATTTTGTCTATTTCTTTTCATTTCTACAATTCTTACCACTGTTGGTATACCATATACCAATCCTGTATCCAGGATAATTACAAGTACAGTAATCAGTTTTTATGATATTTCTGTTATAATATTTAATAGCTCCATGGGAAACATAAAGAAGATTATGTCCATGAAGAGTCTTAAGTATTATTAAAATGATTCGAAGTGTTTATTTTTAGTTGGTCTAGTGATCAATCCAGGTTACACATTGATTCTTTGTGTTTTTGATCATTCCTATGTCTGGGATATTATTATAGAGTTAATTATTTTTTGTTACTTTGTTTTTATCCATACTCTTAATTTTTACTCAACTGATAACCACTTTCTTAAGATGAATATGGCTCTCTATACTTTTCAATATTGGTGCTTACACATTGCTTTTACTAAGAAAGATTTGACTCTGTTGGTTAATACTCAGCTTTTTCATCTTTTTTTCAACTTTATTTGTCTTACTATCCCAAAATTGATAAGTAAGTAGTGTAACTACTGGGACGATAATAAGACTACTTATCATTATCTCACTGTTAAGTTTTATTTCCTCTACACTATAATTAGTATAGAGGACATCTTTCTTTTCTTATTATATGATCAGAATAAACTTGTGGTGCAGGCTGGGTTTTTTTGGAAGGACAAACATTCCCAAGCTGTGAGGAAGAATTGGGCTGGAAAATGTAGTCAGCATCTTCGATATAGATTGAAGAAAGCTAGAGAAAGTGGTGAGAAACCTAGTTGGATTACACAAACTATCTGGAGCCAGATGCTGATAAAATGGGATGATGATGATTTCAAGAGAAAGTGTGAGGCAAACAAATCTCACAGGGCATGTCTGAAAGGGAGCTATTGTGGAGGCTCAAAAAGTACTCAGGAACATGTATCTGAGTTTGTAAGTATTTTTGTTGATGTGTTATTTTGTGACATCTTTACTGTTTTCAATACTTCAATTTTGTGACATGCAGAAGAAAAAGAATAATAAGAGAATCACACAAGCACAACTCATGAGAAAGTTTTTTAGGAAGAAAAAAACAGGGGAGTGGGTTGGCTCTAAGCCTCCGGCTGTAATTGTATGTATATTATTCTTTCATATACTTTATCTGATATTATGATTTATTGTGTTATTCTTTTATGTATTTGTATAATTTGACCGAAAACCAACTTATCAGTCTTACATATCATCTGTATTTTTTTTATTTTTTTTGAATGAAACTGTCCTTTTTGCATTTTCAAATAGTTTATTTTGTTTCCAGATTTTCACTTTTCCACTTTGACACTTTCACAATGTTGAACCCATTATCTGTTTTTTGTTATTAGGTGTTACTTCCTTTTGTATTATAGAAGGTGGTTTACCTACTGGCTACATTTTGTAAGGATGTATGATTGAGTCCATATGCAATTGTGAGGATTTCTTGTAAATTAGTTGAATGTGTTTATCTGTAGAATTTTGACTGTTAGAATTTATGGATTGTTTTGAGAGTTTTGATTGCAGTTGAGGTGAATTGGGATTACTTGTGTTGTAGTTTTAGATTCTTGATTAGTGCTGTAGTTTTACAGTGCAGTATGATCATGAAAAGATAATGTGATCATCTTTTAGAAATTGGTCAAATCTAAGTCAGCTCAGCTCACTGTAATGAAGTGTTGAAAGAACTTGCTAGTATGTGTTTTCTTGCATTATTTATGGACTGTTTTGAGAGTTTTGATTGCAGTTGAGGTGAATTTGGATATATGATGTGTTGTTTATTGATGTTGGTAATTAGGATCGTTATAATGAGTCAATCAGTGCTTTTAAGGAGACTCATCCAGAGGGAATGACGGAGGAAGACAAAAAGAGGCTATTGGCTGAAGCAGCGGGTGTTAATAGCAAAGGACAAATGTATGCTCAAGGATCTCTCAAGAAGATGGCACGAGACTTCAGAAATCCAGGAGTTGGTCTTCCTTCTTCGACACAAAGTATGAATCTAGATGCTAATCAAATGGAGGACCTCCGCAAGTCAATTGAAGATGACGTTCGGAAATCACTTGAAGAGGACCTCCGAAGAACGATCACCGAGCAGGTTCATCAACAACTTACACAAGCCCGACAACAAGAGGAGGTACTGATGTTGCAGGCCCGACACGCTCAACAAATACAAAGGAACACACAAACTAAACCGACACAACATATAGATCTGATGCTACAAACTGAAATTCCTTTCACGACGTTGTTGAGCTCAGCTCCAAATCCTTTAATGACTTATCCTCCTGTCCAGTCAAGTGTTCTTGCTCCTGTTATGCCAGTCAAGTGTCCAGCCAACTATATGCCTATTTGAGATTAGTATTATTTTCAGAGATCTCCCTCCATTTTACTTTCATTCTATCCTCAATTTGTTCCATTTACTACTCTTTCGTATTCTCTGATTTTTGAAAGGGGAAGCGGCTCAACATCTATTTGGGGTTTACATCTTTCAATTTACTAGTTTATGTAGCTTCTGGAACTAATGTGGAATTTGATATTGAATTTGATATTGAATTGTGGATTCTTGCTATAATGGAATTTGATATTGAATTGTGTTTGGTAGTTGTAAATAATAAGAATTATTAATAATGCTAAAAAATTCATTTACAATAAATATAAAAATGCATAATTAAATTTATATTTATATTTGTATATTGTTAGTATCCACACATTTTAGTGTTGGATAGATTTCCAACACTTTTGATCTACCCACACTTTAAATAGTCGTATTTAATATGACATGGCAACCATTTAATATATTTATAGTAATTAAGTGTATAATTAAAGTGTTGGGATTTGCAACACTCAATTTTGGTACTATTCTTCTATAGATATAAGTGTGGGTGTTTTCTACAATTTTAAATGTTGTTTAATTACCGACAGTCCATATAGCCACACTTCATGTTTACAATATTAAGTGTTGATTTTAGCCACACTTAATTAAAAGATGTAGCTAATTCTTACACTTATTACCATGGCTATATAAAAGTTCTCTCGTAGCGAACACAAAATGGGGCACTATATAAGGCACTATCCAAATTTGCATAGAAGTGAGAGACAGTTTTTTGATATCAATGAATTAGTCTATGTGAAGCTACAACCTTATAGGCAACAGAGTGTTGTATCCAGAAGTAATCAGAAGTTGTCACCATGATATTTTGGTCCTCATGAAGACAAATGTCGAGTTGTAGCCTACAAACTAAAACTATATACTTCCTCAAATATTCACCAAGTATTCCATGCATCTTAGTTGCAGAAACATGTGGGAAATGTTGTCGTTGTTATTTCACTATCATGTGTCATTTCTGATGTCTTTGCTAAGGAACCAATGACAATTTTGGACAGAAAATGGTGAATAGACAAGGTCGAGTTGCTGTTATAGTGCCAGGAAATTGGAGTCATCAACCAGTGCTATTAAAGTGCTATTAAAAGGGAAGCATTCCTCACGAAAAACGACATTCCGAGACTCAAAGAACGTTTGAAAATCAAGAACAAAGATGCAGCTCGCCTTCTTGTAACACAAATATCCAAGATACAATACTATGAATATGAGAGGAAGACATTAAAAAAATATGTAGTTGAGCATAAGCACGTGATTAACAAAAAATCTGATCATATGGAGTTTTCTGATCAAGAACCATAATGGAATCTGATTGGTGAAATATGCAACAATGTGCACAAATTCATCCAATAAAATGAAATAGTTAAGGATGTTCGAAAACGAAGGGGCTAGCACAACATTTAAGAAGATATCAATGTTTCCTCTTTGCTTGTGTGTTTTGCTTGTGTGTGATTGTTATGTACTCCCTCCGTCCCGTTTTTATGTTCCCATTTCCCATTTTTGGTGTCCCAATTTGATGTTCTCATTTCCATTTTTAACCACAAATCTTTACCAATATACCTTCATCAAAACCCATTAATATCCCCCAAAACCACAACAATCCAAAATACACTTTAATTTTTCTCTCTCCCATTATTTTCTCACTCAATCTTTACCCTTTAATTTCTCATCTCTCACCATTCTCTCATCCCAATACACTCTCTCTCATATTTTCATCTCTCTCCTCTCCTCTTTCCTCTCCTCTCCTTAATTCTCGTGCAAAGAAGGGAAATTAGAACATAATTAAGGGACGGAGGGAGTAAGTTGTAACAATACATAGTGGCAGACCTACATAAAGGTCATCCATCTGATGCAGTTCTCTGACTTATTTATTACTTTCTACAGTAGCTTTGAGTTTTTTTGATGTTTGGCAGCTCTATCCTCTTGTTGACGTGAGAACTTTCCAGTAGGTACCTACTATCCCAAGACTACTATTCCAAGACTACTCTCACCCTAGCACACTTAACTTCCTAGTTTTTTGTCCTCACTCAAACCAGGAAAAGGAATAGCTCTTGTTGATATGAATAGGAATCTAATCCATACAAAGGATTACAAACACGGGGTGTTACATGGCATGGTAGTTCATAAACCAAATTAAACACTAAAGAATTGTTTCTAGAGGTCTTTCTTTTAGTTTATAAGATGAAATTTCTAGCTATGTTTATTTCTTATGTTGTTTAATTTTGAAGAGTCGCAAGCTAGAAATATTTTTTTATTCAATGAATTTTTGTAGAAGATTTTGCTTTAATGTTTTTGTATGACTAGAAAAAATTGTGTTGAATTGTGTTGTAAATAGTGCTGAACAGATGTGAATATTTTGTTTGTGTATATATGTTTCATCCTTGATGTGAATAGTGTTGAAGTGATTATTAATTTTATTTGAATTGTGTTGAATTCTTATGCTATTTGAAAAATGAAAAAAAATATTTTACAAGTGTTGTTGGATCACAAAATTCTTGTGTGATTTTTGTTAAGAGATTCTAATGTTATTTCTTTTTATTATTGTTGTTCACATAGAAATTATGCGATCGGTTTTTTTTTAAAACCAAACACACCTCAACTGACCGAAATTCTTAGGTCTGCCATGCATAACGTCTCAAACACAACACCATGAATTTAGAGGTAAAGGGTCGAACAACACATTATATAAGCATCCATTCATGTATTCTATAGAACTTGGATTCATTTGAAATTTCCGATAGACTACTTTATTCTAATGCCCTCCCTCTACAGGATAATGAAGCTATGTAAGTGTTTGTATGCCAAGAAGCATTTGGCCGCTTACAAAACTTCATACTACCTGGAGCCAACCCAAGATGAAGTGGCAACATTGCTCCTGCTCATCAAAAGCGCTTTATATCTGCCTATACAGAGTTTCTTACAAGCTGTGACAATCAAAAGTCAAACGCGTTGGACAGATCCTGAAACTAACAGACTAGTACAACAATTGTGGTGGTTCATTCATTCAGCTTAACAGCAAGGGATGGAAAAAACACCTGTTGAGGCGGTCAAAACCCCCCTGTTGAGGCGGTCAGGGGTCGCTGCAATAGGGGGGCTGCAACAGGTCATGAGTTGTTGAGGCGGTCAGGGTTCGCCTCAACAGACCCCTCTGTTGAGGCGGTCGGGAGGGTGACCGCCTCAACAGGCCCAGGAAAAAATGAAAATATAAGGTTTGTTGAGGCGGGCGGGTAAGTGTCCGCCTCAACAAACCCCATTTGTTGCAGCGTTCAGTAAGAGTGCCCACCTCAATTGCCTATTTTGTATGTAAAAGAATGCAGCGGTCAGTAGAAGTGCCCGCCTCAATTGCCTATTTTTTGTATTTAAAAAAAAACTCTGTTGAGGCGGGCTTCAAGTGCCCACCTCAACAAAGTGGATTAATGTAATTATAACAAAAGCTTTCAGCAAATAGTTATAGATAGGATCCCTTCTCCAAAAATACATAAAAATATTAACCTCAACAAATTGGAACATGTCTGTACACTCTCATCAGCAAAGTGAACCACGTAAATCATCAAAACTAGCCAGACTCCCTTCTCCCTCTCTCTTTCTCCTTCACCTTGTTGTGGACCATGAAAGAAGACAACACCACGATCGGAGAGAAGGCGAGACCAAGGAGAAGAAGTCCGACAATCAAGCGATCGAACCTAAGAAGCTCCTCTACGTAAGCGCTCGAGGAAACGTCCTGATCCTACATGCCCTAAACCGCCTGTTACTACGAACGTCTTCCCTTCTATGCCCTCGTTCTCACTCAAATGCATCTTTCTCCTTCTTCTGCAGTTCGATTATGATTTCTGAAGCAAACAACAAGTCAGCACCATTACCCCCAATTTTCAGTACGATTTAGCACATGAACATGCAAGTTTGAATCAAAGCAAGCACAATGAATCAGTAAAAATGCACTCACAAGATCGATGTACTAGATTCGTAGAGGTGCTGCAACTCTGACTCTGCAAGAGACAGAATCGACTTTATACATGGTTAATTCGATTAGGAAGAAAATATTCTCCAAATGTATCTACGGAATATAATGAAAGCTATTTAATTACTGAACTAGGGAAGTCATTCCCAATGATGCAATATCCTACAAAAAATACCGCTAGTCTTAGAATAAGGAGCAAACCTCCCAATTGAATAATTTTGCTGCTGCCTTTTGTTCACGAATTTGACGCTGCTCTATGCTTTTCCCAAAGTGTTGCTTAAGTGTCTCAGTGTCAGCTACCTCGAAAAACTTCATTTCAATCTGCAGATAAAAAATGATATAGACATTAGCAAAAAATTATAATCATTTGTTATGGAGTATCTCCCATGGACGCATTGAACAAATTATACGAGCATACCTCCTTCTGCTCGAGGCGCTTATTTAGCTCGTCCAATTCTCTGTCCATGTTAGTGTGGAGAACCTTATGCTCCCATTGCTTAGCAGCTTCTTCATCAACCCCTCTAGACTCACCTGCTCAAATTTGTATCAATCAGTACAACCATGAAGCCAGTTTGCACGCATGAAAAGGGATCTAAAATATCCAAATAATTAAAAATGCGGCTTCACAGAGGGGGTCGTGTATTGGGTTTTTACTGAGAATTCTTAGATATTTTGTGCTATACCACTAAGTCTGCAATGTTATTAGGCATCTCATCAGATTCTAAGGACGTAAATCTGATCTGAGCAAATGCAGCATATAAAAACCTATCCATAAAATTGTAGTGATTAACCAGAGCGAGAGTAGCACAAGTACAAAGACATCATATTGTTGTATGCAGTAATGTCGATTTTGATTCACGGTAAAGAAGCAATTTCATACTAGTGTTGGTTAAGAATAAGTTGATATTGAAACCAGATCACCCAGGCAAGCTTGCGGGTAATCCGTGTATCTATTGAATGATTTTCCTATCATATGCAGGAAAAAATTCCAGTGTAAGGTTTTAGTTCCTACACATGGATCCTTATCATGTGGCATTGGATAGAAAACATGTTGTTGAATAACCAATGTAAATGACACGATAGGTGATTATCTAGATCAGATTATAAATCAATTAATTGGGCAAGCAATATATTTTCTTTCCTTATTTGAATTGAAGCAAATATTAAATCATTTCACCTAACAAACCCACCACCAACCTAGCATTTACTTATGAAGAAAGAATGAACTTTCTTAGAACCTCGAGTTATTATCACTTAAAAAATAATCAACATCAAAACCACTTACATTCAGCAGAACACTTTGCAAGCTAAATATCACAAAATTAAGCAAAGAGCGAGTTGAATAAAATAAGGAAATTGAAGAATGAGCTATCACTTAGCCACGTACTTGGATTGAAGATTACCAGTTCCTTGGCCTCATAGTAATCATCAAGCACCCACTGATACTTGGATTGGTTTAGACCTAACCAATTCGCCACGTACTTGTCCAAACTCGAATGAGCTATCAATTAATCACAAAATCGAAAAACAGAAGCTAGATTTCAACTTTTCTAACTAGAAATTTCAGAAATAAAAAAAGGCAATAGATGAAGTGGAGAATTGGGATTAAACCATTTTGACGATAGCGTTACGAAAGAAGCCGAAGTTGTAATCGGGAGAGGGCTTGGAGAATTGAGCAGGAGGAGGTTGAACAGGCGGCATCAGAACGGGGCGAGGCTTCGGAGGAGGTTGAGCAAGGAGTCGAGGTGGTGAGGAGGACGCGGGCTGGAGGAGACGACGCGAGCTGGAGGAGGTGGCGAGGAGGAGGAGACGGCGAGGCGAGGAGGAGGAGACGGCGAGGCGAGGAGGAGGAGACGGCGAGATGGTGGTGGCCGGCAAGGAGGAGAAGACCGCGAGAAGGACAAGGAGACGGCGAGATGGTATTTAGAGATTTTTGTGGAAATCAAAAGTCGGGACAAAACCTAGCAGTTGGCCTGGTTTTAAGAAAGTTTCTGAGCCGCCTCTAATACTTTTGAGACCTCTGTTGAGGCGGGCACTACTCGCCCGCCTCTAATTGTTGCGCTTCAGCAATATTTTGACGCGTACCTCTACTGACCGCCTCAACAGAGGTAGGGTTTTTTAGGCGTACTCTAGATGACCGCCTCAACAGGTAAAAAACACACATATTTTTTGAGGCGAATGAAAATTTGCCCGCCTCTATAGCATCTGTTGCAGCGAACAAAGTGACTGACCGCCTCAACAGATAGTGGAAAAAGGTTTTGTGCGGCGGTTTTTAAGATGTCCGCCTCAACAGGGGGGCTGCAACAGGTGTTTTTTCTACTAGTGATTATACATACCAGCATGACTTATGACAAGAGATGCTGATCTCAGACTGTCAGCTATAGTCGGGGAGAAAGTGAAGTAGTCTACAACCAATGATCCATCATCGCCTGCACACTGCAATCCCCAATCCCCATACATAAAAATCATCAAAACTCAAAATGCCACAGGCTGAAGAACAAGAGATGTATAAAATTCTCTGCCCGTGGTTGCTGTGAGCCCAACGTATAAAATTCAAAACTCAAAACTCAAATACAAGCTGTCAATATCCTAATTGCTAGAACAAGAGATGTATAAAATTCTCAAAATCAAAGGCTGAAGAAAAGATCTGAGCAATTGCGAAATTGCTCTGAGCCTTGTCAATTGGTTGTTGTGAGCCCAACGTATCAATTTAATAAAACCGATTGACAAAGCTCAGAGCAATTGCGAATTAAGTTTCTCAGCTGAACTACTCACCAGATCTCGTCTTCTCCGCCTCCGATCTCGTGAATCGAGCTCCAGATCTCCTCTTCTACGCCTCTGATCTGTTGAATCGAGCTCCAAATCTCGTCTTCTCCGCCTCCAATCTCGTGAGTCGAGCTCACTGCGTTGTAATTCCCTGCCTGTGGTCGCCTCCGATAGCAGCAAGAAGAAAGAGATCACCGCTGCTGACGGAGCTCGCCGGACTCCGATGCGGATGCGTAGGGAAGATGCGATGAGGCATGGAGAAGGATGAGCAGAGGCGGCGATAGTGGCGGAGTCGGCGTCGGCCTTGCTGGTGTGACGGAGTCGGGAGCTTGGGAAGGAAGGATTTGGGAGGATTTCACTTAGCAGTGTTGCAGAGCATGGAAGAAGAATGAACGAGGAAAGGTGATTTTGGGGAGAGGAGATTCAGATCTGAAAGGTGAGTATTTATAGGTAGGGTATTTTATTAATGTTTAGTTATGGAGTGTAATTGTTACAAATATAGTGCCCAATAGGGTATTGGGCACAAATCTTTTTAAAATATGCCCAAGATTATAAATATATAATTAGCCCAATCCAGTTTTGAGACAAAAAACCATAATTATCCCGCGCGTAGCGCGGGGGTCCCATTCTAGTAGTATATTACAAAATTGGTGGGTGCGTGACTTTCATCTATCTTTCCCCATACATTGATTTGATTCTAGTTTCCTTCCTTTTCCACCTTAAAATATTGAGAAATTGCACTCCATATTCTATTTTAATATATCTTTTGCAAAAATATCTACTTATTTTAATATTTGCAAATATACCCTATTGACATTAATTTTTAGAAGGTTGACATTTTTTCTTCAATACTTATGCTTTTGCAATTATATCCCGATATTTTATTTAATAAGACAGACATTTGAATTAATAAGCCCGATATTTTTTCTTTTATACTTATTCATTTACAAATATACCAAAATATGTATTGTTACAACTCTAAAATAATTTGGATATTCATACAATCAATTATTGTAATTCAGTGTATATATATATATATATATGCAAATCCCTCTAAATATTTTTACGTTGGTCCACCCAAAGTAGTAATGTTCCAAAGCATAAGGAAAGAAAAAGGGGAACAATTCATTGACAAACCTTGCCCAACCCACTTCGGATCCTCTAAAACCGATACTAAAACTATTATTGTGACTCCAATTAAATAAGGACATGTGGCACAAATTTTTACCATTTTAAAATTAAAGCAAATTAGCTCTAATTATTAAAAAAGGAAATAAACTCTCTTGTTCATCTTCCTCTTCCCGTCAATCAAATGCTTCGTATAAGTTCATTCTAAGGTCAAGAAGAATGGAGGAAAAAAAGAATGGCTAAAGTTCTTATCAGATCTGCCTCAGATTAAAGAGTTCGAATTTACACGCCAAATCATCTATCGTACCACCTTCGACCACCGCCCTGTCCACCTCTACCGCCTAAAGACTATGTCGAATGGACGTCCAATTCGTCCAATTTCCAAATCCGAACTACCTTTTCCGTTCAATGCGCCGTTCAATTCGTCGATGCGCCGTTCAATTCGTCGATGCGCCGTTCAATTCGTCGATGCGTCGTCCAATTTCATGATCTACAATAGGGTTTGAACAAAGTTCAACATCCTGTAAAGTGATTTTTTGTGGTTTTTTTAACCTTTTGTTTTCAGAGATGTAGTTGTTGTTGCTGAGTATCTTGGTTTTTTGGGTAGTTTGAGTTGATTGTTGAATTTTTGGCTTTCAACGATAATGCTTTGGCTCAAGCTCATGTAAACATTTCTATCAAAAGCTTTCTTTTGGATTTTTGTTGACAAGTTTCCCATTGTTCATATATTTCAAAATTTAGAGTTGAATGACACAATAAATTATTGATTCTGTAAGAGTTAAGATTGTTCAAAATTATTACTTATGCAAGTTTTTAATGGAGATACATAGACAATAGAGCATTTGTGGTTCAATTGTTGATTGTATGGATGTTGAATGTATGGATGCAAGAAATGATAATGATATTGATGGTCCTGCAAAGAAGAAAAGCCTTGCCAGTTTGACAGGAAAAGTGTCCAACAAAAATAATGAGACAGAACAAAAGAAGGCTAGGTTATTTGTGGCTGAGAAGAACATGAATTTTGAGTATACTTATTAGCATATTAAGCTCCATTCCTAGGAAATTTGGCACCATATATGATTTCATTGGTTCTTGTTCCCATGAAATCCTGGTAAATTTTGATATATAAACTCTCAACCTATAATCTATACACTAAAAACTTCTTTTAAAAAAATTATCATATGTGGCCACTTTTGTCTTGCAGTAGAAACATCCAGTAATTAATTATAATTGAGGATTGTGATTGATTTGTCTACTATGTGCTACTGCCAAGCAATAAGCAAGTGCATCCAACAACAGTATAGACAGCACAAAGTGACAAGTTAAAACATTCAGCAAAAAGACAAAATGCTAATTAAAAAAGAAGCACAAAGTGTAGCATTACAGCAAAACAATCTTCATACTATAACATTCATCAAAAAACAAAATGTTAAATAAAAAAGAAGCACAAATTCGGATACTGCGGCTAAACAATCTTCAGTATTCTATAAAATTCAGCAGCTAGTATAACAGCAAACAAATTCGGATGGAAGCAGAAAGAAGGATTTAACAATGACAACACAAAATCTGCATCAACACCAATTCACCAGCAACATTATAGAACAGAACCATAAGGAAGTGCATCCAAAGTCGCAAGACCACACCAACTCGTGCATCAGTGCAGCAACGAAGCCCAGCTGAAGGGCAAGAAAAATATAGAATTCATTAGTTACAACTATTAATAACAATACTTTATATATATATAATAGTTAAATTTCACCTATAGCTCAAAGAATCAATCATCTCGGATGAACCTGTGAAAACACAAATAATTTGAACATTAAAACTTCCACAAATATATTGTAATATGAATTATTTGTATGATGCTCACCTGAGGCCCTCCAATGCTAGTTAATAACGCCATATAACTAGGTTGTGATTGGTGATTAGGCTGAACTTGTAGTGAACTGCCATACATGTCCCCTTGTCTATACTCCAAAGGTGTAGAATGATTATATCCATATGGAACCCATGAATGAACAGAATTAGTGGGCTGATGTACTGCATTTCCATCAGCTTGACCAAATTGCTTCTCCTATATAGTCAAAAAAAAACTTTGCATTAAAAGTGAAAACATTTATAAATTTAAACTATGAAATCGAAGAAGATTATTATACCTGAGAATTATTATTAGCAGTTGTAGTGTGCTGAGATTTTTTAGCTCTTTTTCTTTTTGTATCAAGGCCACTTTTGGGTCTTTTACTTGATTGACTTGCAGGCTTTGGCTTCAATTTTAAGCCCCTCACTGTCTCTGTTGTATCATTAGTATTCGCAGGAACATCATGTCTTTCTGTTGAATTACTTTCTTGCATCAACTTGTTTTGCAAAGTACATGCCATTGTCTTTTGTGTTGAGCTTGAATTAACTTCTCTTAGCAAATTAAGAAGGGCCTCTTTTACATGGATGTATCCATCTTCAAATTCAACAGCTCTTGCGCACACACGACTAAATAAACGATATAATTCTTTATATCGCCTTTCTGTTGCTGTTTTTGGATCCTTATCAACATACAAACTGTCATCAATAGCTCCATGGTTTCCTCTTTTAGCATTTTTTGTCCATCTTTCCATGATGTACTTGCTAGGAATTTTCCTGACATCTTTAAAGCAAAAAAAACCTTTAGTATATGGTTGCATAAGAACCCAACAAACTCAAACTTTCTACAAGAACAAGATACACTCTCTTGTGTGTCATCACAAGAGACGACATAAGACCAAGGCTTTATATCAGGTATGACTTTGTATTTCACAAGTGCTCCCATCTCACCACAAATTTCAATATGGAAATCATATGCTTTGCGTAATTCTTCATGAAACACCAAATATACCTCAGGCGTATAGACATCCGCAGCGTGCTTTAGAATCCCTACAGAAAAAGACAATGATACTTTTCTTAGGCTAGCCTTAAAGTCTGCAACCATCTCATCATAACGACGATCATTGAGTAATCGCTGAAAGTGCTCAAAAAATCTTCTCATGTCATGTAGCTCACATACTTCTTGATGAGACTATTCATGCTTTCACTTCGTTGCGTAGTAGTCATATCTGCACAAAATGTTTCTCTCCCATAAACTAAAGCCCACTTTTCTTTGATTTTGAACATTCTCTTCAACCAATCATTATTCTGCAATTCGTACTTATCAAGCATTTTACTCCAAGCATCCAAAAAATCCTCCTCATCCTCGTAATCATAAATGCAATTGCTGAAGTCTTTTGAAAAGTCTTTATAAGATGCAAAAACACTACTCAAGTGAATAGCCACATTTTGAAATATGTGCCAAATACAAAGCCGATGATAAGTCCCTGGCCATTGAAATGCAAGTGCTTTTGCCATTGCAGCATCTTGATCAGTCAACATTCTCTGGGGTAATTTTCCACACATAGCTCTTGAAAATGTGTCAAACAATCATATAAACGAGTTTGCTGTCTCATCATACAATAATGCATCCCCAAAGATAGTAGATTGCTTATGGTGATTAACTCCAACAAATAGAGCTATCGGACGACCATCTTTATACTTGCGGTATGTAGTATCAAAGCAAACCACATCACCAAAATCCTCATAATCAGCCATCATTTTTGCATCAGCCCAGAAAATATTCGTTATCAAATCATCCTCATCTACTTGGATAGCAGAAAAGAAACCTGGATTTTTTTCTTTCATACTCTGCAAGTATTCTAGGACACCACCTGTATCACCTTCCACCATTTATGAACTACGTTTACTGCGCAAATAATTCTTAATATCCACCTTCGAAAATCCAAGTTTGTCCCTGCCTCCTGCTTTTTTAGCCATAAACGCGTAACTATTTCTTGGAGCAATACCTGAATTATCAGCCAAATCAACTTCCAATGGTTGAGAGGTTGATATTTTTCGGTGTGATCTAAAGAGATGAGTTTTTCTCGGACTTGCTAAAATGTGGTTATGCTTAGCAGTGAACTTCTCAACACAATATGATGCGGGGATAAGCCGCAGTTGCCGACCTAGACATCAAACTCGAATAGGAACTCGAACAGAGAAGAAAGGCGGAAT
Source organism: Oxyria digyna (assembly GCA_029168935.1). Lineage (NCBI taxonomy): Eukaryota > Viridiplantae > Streptophyta > Magnoliopsida > Caryophyllales > Polygonaceae > Oxyria > Oxyria digyna. Next base: position 28,298,783 of record JAPVLV010000013.1, read on the forward strand.
TAGAATGAGATGAAAGAAGGATAAGTCGAATGATAGGCCAATTGGAACCAAATCAAACAACGATAAAACCCTTGAACTTAAGAACAAGAACCTTACCGAATGATGAAGAAACCCCAACGGATGATTACAACCAAACACAATGACTTTGGTGGGTCAAGGCACCTGGAGGTTGCTCTATGAAGCCTCGATAGCACCAACCTTATGGAAGAGATTGACACACACAAGCACAACTAGGGCCAACTGAACGACAATGCACACGGGGCACTCTTCTCACAAAAGCTCTCTTTTGGGAGGAAAAAACGATAAACGTTGTATTCAATATCAAAGTCTGGGGGCGGGTAAAACAACAACTAAGGCAGCCTTATATAGGGTTCATAAGGGTGCCAACTAAAGAAATAAACAATAAAAAGTATATCCTAAAATAATAATCCGAAAAACAATTAAACATCCGAAAATAATGTTTCAAAGAGTTCCTGGCCGCGGGCGCGGTTATGGAGCCGCGGGCGCGGTTGGCGAATGAGCCGCGGGCGCGGTTATGGAGCCGCGGGCGCGGTTGGCGAATGAGCCGCGGGCGCGGTTATGGAGCCGCGGGCGCGGTTATGGAGCCGCGGGCGCGGTTGGCGAATGAGCCACGGGTGCGGTTATGGAGCCGCGGGCGCGGTTGTAGACATGTCGCCGACAACTCTTTTTGAAACGGCTCGTTCTCTCTCGTCCGAGGTCGGAATTGAGCGATTTCAAAGCCTAGAGTTTCGTCTTGAAGTCTAGTTTGTTTCATCTTCAGTACTTGACTTCTCATCTTGACTCGAACCGGATCTCTACGAGCTTGAATGGCTACAATACGAGATCGGGCTACTATCAATGACTTGAATGATGGCTCATAGCGATCTTTAGCCCTAGCTCCAGTGGTTAGCACATCTTTAGATTTAGGACGAGGCGTCCTTGATGATAACTCAGATGCTCTTGATGGTAGCTCAGATGCTCCCGCATCACAATACCTTCTTGTATATCGACAATTAACTTTCAGCATAGCCAAACAACCAAATCTCGTCTCTTCTCGATGAGATTTGTAAACATCATCTCTTTTATCTCATCCTCGTTTACCTTGGCAAGAGCAAACAAATATCCTATCTATCACAATGCCTTCCGTTCTATGAGCAGTAGTTTTACGAACAGAAAATCCAACCGCTTTAGCATAAGCGTTGTAAAACTCGTAAGCTTCTTCTTCGGTTTCAAACTCCATACCAACTTTTGGTATAATATTCTTCGATATCTTCGAGTGGAGTGCTTCGATATTTTTAATATCAACATCTGAATTTGTCAAATCTTCAACTTGCTCGAATTCCAAAAGACGGCGTGGATGTGTCTGAGAAGTGTCCATGTCCTTCTAGCAAATAATATGTCAATGTGTAAGTATACATTCACTAAAAATCTGAATGCACAACATCAATCATGTTGCAACGATGTTTGAAATCTTATTAGAATCAAGTAATGACATATGACTATAACTAATTAGACTAAACGGATGAACTAAACACGATTATGAGGAAGATAAATGCATTGAAGTTAGTGAAAGCATATGAAATAAACTAAACACAATTTTAATGGTGAAATTGAATACCAAATTTGAGGAGGAAGCACTGCAGCAATGAAAAAGATTGAGATTTGGTTGAAATTCTGGAAAAGCTTGAAACCTGCTTTGGAAAAAAGATCTGAACGTAATCAAAGATCTTGATTGAGGAAGAATATGGTTTACTTCCCTTCCGAAGTGGGCCCAACCACCCATGTGTGTGGTCTCTGCACAACTCCCTGTACCAACACAGTCAGCACAACATGAAAGATACCATCAAACATGACTCAGACGAGGCTTCATTCAAGATCCAGAATGGTAGACTTCAGACTGTAAAACAGTTCTGGCAATCTTGAACCCCAGAACTACTGTAAAAGCCACACATGGGTACGGACTTACGGTTAACCAATGGCCCATTAGCTACGCGTACTCTCCATGACCATGATTACATGAACACCTCGGAAAACCTGCAAGCTTTCTGTACTTTAAAGATTATGGCTTGAAGCCACACTCTCTTTGTTATCTCTTAATACGTGGTGAAGAAGTTTGTGTCAGGGAACTCGCTTGCATGAATCGTGTTTCTTTGGTTCAAACTGCCGAAGAAAGATGATTCCATTTTCGGGTGAACAAGTCTTAAGTAATTGGCAAGGCAGAACTTTTCAAATGCTAACTTGATTTTCTGGACGATGTACTCCTTTGCGTTGACAGATTTAAATTGGATGAATCTTTCAAAGAAGAGCCTCCTTTTGTGCTTCGAGTCAGGGAGAGAGAAATTCAAATAGTGGAAATTGTGAAACATATCACACAGTACACGCCCATAACCGGCATTTGTTTTTCCCACATTGATATATCTTCTAAAAAGTTTCAAAGTCATTTTGCTTCTTCTTCTGCTGCTTTGTTAAAAGCAATGAATTCAGATTTCATTGTGGATCTAGCCAGTAGCGTTTGTTTAGAGGATTTCCAGGATACGGCCGCACCACCTAAAGTAAAAACACCCACTTGTGAATTTTGAGTTTTTGGAGTCTGATATCTAGTTAGCATCGCTATAGCCTTTCATCACTGCTTGATATCTTCCATATATAGTGCAACCCATAATTTTGAGTATATCACAAATAGTTCAATACTCTAGTTATACCTTTCCAGTGACTATGTCCTGGATTGCTAGTGTAATGACTTAATACGTTCATCGCGTTTGCTCAATCTGGTCTTGTACAATTTGTTAAGTACATGAGACATTCAGTCACTTGTGCATACTCTACTTGAGATATGTCATTACCCGAGTTTTTCCTTAGATCAAGATGAGGGTCCACCAGACTCTTAGCATTACCGCTTGAGTACTTCTCGAACCGTTCAAGTACCTTCTCTGCGTATTGATGTTGGGTTAGGATGATTCCTTCGGAAGGTCTAATGACTTTTATTCCTAATATCACTTCTTTAATGTCAAACTTTCCACTAAGCATGTTCTTAGTTTGTTGGATCATATATTTGTTTCTACCAATAATGAGCATGTCATGAACGTATAGGCAGAACAAAATATATCCTTTTGGAGTTGTTTTGGCATAAATACATTTGTCACATTCATTACTATTGAAATCGTTTGACATCATGACGTTGTCAAATTTTTCATGTCATTGTTTAGGTGCTTGTTTTAACCCATATAAAGATTTCACAAGTCTACACACTTTGTGTTCATGTCCAGGCACAACATAGTAACATACCCCTCAGATTGTTTCATATTAATTTCCTCTTCTAACTCTCCGTTTAGAAAGGTCGTTTTTACATCTATTTGATTTATTTCTTGATTACGTAGAGCCGCAATTACTATTAGTACTCGAATAGAGGTGATCCTTGATACCGCCGAGTATGTATCAAAGAAATCTAGACCTTCTTTTTGTCTAAATTCGTGTACTACAAGTCTTACCTTCTACTTCTCTATTGAGCCATCACTTTTCAAAAAAAAATTGAAAATCCATTTACAACCCAACGCTTTTGACCCTAGGGGTAAATCAGCTAACTCCCAAGTATGATTTTGCATAATGTAGTCTATTTCACTTTTAACCGCTTCTTTCCAGGAAGGTGCGTCTGGCGTAGACATGGCTTCCTTAAACGTTCGAGGTTCATTTTCTAGAAGAAACGCCATTGTAAAGTCTGAGCCAAATGATTTTTCCTTTCTAGCTTTCTTTCTACGTCTAGGTTCATCCTTTTCCTCTTCTATTCCTTGGACAAAAGTACTCACTTCTTGCATAGTAGAACTCGCTTCTTGAGCAAGATCGATCGCTTCTCTTTGATCACGAGTCCTTTTGGGATATTCTTTATTCTTGCAAGGAAACACATCTATCTATATTTCATATAAAATTGTTAGAACTTGATGAAGTAATGTCAACCGATATTCATTCAATGCATGAACGAATATCTTTTCATCTCATTCATGACTTTAATCTGAAACCTTCAGCTACTCTTAGTTGCAAGCAATAAAATTAATATCTACATTTTTTCATATTCTTCAACTTCATAATATCAAATTTAGTTAATGAATGCACTAAATTAATAAATATTTAACAATAAAAAATTGTTAGTATTTAATAATAAAAATTAGTGTAACAAAATATATCAATATCGAATTGGTGAGAAGGTGAGGTGAGAAGTTGTAATTTAGTCATATACATAATTGTTGTATTGTATACATATTATATACAGTATACGAAAGGTTCACTGTACTCACCTCCTCTATCACTTCTCACGATTTTAATCGTTTTACTAAGTTGGTTCTCAATTTCCAACTTATATTCTTTAAACTTTTCTAATGCTTCATCTTTTCTACGTAACAAGTAGCAATATCTTGTGCAATCATCTATGAAGGTCACAAAATACTTTTTACCACCTCTAGTTTGCACAAGGTTTAAATCACATAAATCAGTATGAATTAATTCTAGAGGTTCGGTTGTCCTCTCTACATTGAGTGATGGCGTTTTTGTGAGTTTCGCTTGTACGCATACTTCACATTTGTCTTTACTCATTTTGCATTTTGGAATCATATTCAAACTTATTAATTTATTTATAGACTTATAGTTAACATGTCCTAATATTTCATTTCAAATATTAAAAGACTCAACAACTTAAGCAATGAGATTATTCTTATTCATTGAAGCATCGGTTACAATAGTTTTTGGGAGGAATGGCATTACATTCATATTGATCAGTTTATCCTTAACATAACCCTTTCCCACACAAATCCCATGTTTGGAGAGAACCAACTCGATCATGAACTCGTTCTTGGAGAGAAGAGTTCACGAAATTAGGTTCTTGCGAATGTCCGACACATGAAGGACGTTGTTTAGCGTCAACTCCTTCTCGAAAGTCATCTTCAACACAATCTTCCCATGTCCATTAACCTGAGAAGTGGTGGAGTTTTGTATGAAGAGTTATTCCTCCGTGTTGCTCTTCTTATATGTCGTAAAAAGACCCATGTCCGAGCATATGTGCCTAGTGGCACACGTGTCAGACCACCACTCCTTTGGATTGCTACCAACCATGTTCACATCAGTTATTGAAGCACATAAATCATCTGATGTGAGCGAGCCTTCAGCTAGCTTGGCTTGAGACTTGCCTTTGTCCTTCCTTGTGTCGGCCTTGCTCCGACACTCATCCGCCTTTTGCCCAATCTTGTTGCACTTGTGGCATTTCCCACTGAACATCTTAGCTCCTTGCTTCTTGAAGGTGTTGGACTTTTGAGGTTGAAATTTCCTTTTGTTCCCCCTGTCTTGATGCTTTGCCAGGTTTGTCTTGTTTGAAGGTCCATCTCCATTCGCTTTCTTGTTGCTTTCCTCAACATGAAGCCTCACAACCAAGTCTTCAAGTCTCATTGCCTTTTGCTTGAGAAACAAGTAGACCTTGAATTGTTCTCACGATGGAGGAAGCTTCTCAATGAAAGCACCTACTTGGAACGTCTCGCAGATGTTCATGCCTTCGGAGATGATCTCATGGACGGTCAGTTGCAGCTCTTTAGCTTGATCCATGATGGGCCTTGATTCTACCATCTTGTAGTTCAAGAACTTTGCTACTGCCGCTTTCTTTGTTCCATCATCTTGAGTCATTGTGCTCACGAAGAAATGCATCTTCTGAGACCATGTCTTGAATCCCTTCCCGTCAAACTTGTCGGGCAGATTCCAAGTGTGATATGCACTTGGAAAATTCTCCATGTACGGCCTATCCGGTACCCTCACATGGGGCATTTTCACATCCGACAAGTCCATAGGATGACTTGTTTGAGATTGTACAGCCGGTTTCGGTACGGCCGGAGGCTCATCACCGATCGGAGTCGTTTCAAGAGTCTGAGCGTGATTCTGAGGCAGAGTCACTGGTGGCAGACCGTCTCCAAAATGAATTTGGAGTCTCTACTCACTAGTCTTAGTTCCAGCGGAAGCCAACAACGTTATCGTTTTCGTTAGTCATTTTTCAAAATCTGACACAAAACAAATTTAAAACAGATAAGAACAAATGTAAAAAACGAATAAATACAAAATAAAATAATTATTTCCGATTTAATATAATAATATATATTAAATTTTTCAGTTTTTATTTAATCACTTTAGATTAAATGACAATTTTATTTAATCGAAATAGATTAAATTTCAATTTAATTGATAATTTTCTGGAGTTTCTCTTACAAAAACGAGAACAATTTGTCACCAATTCCGCCTTAACCTGTTTACTCAAAGAAACAAACTTATTAGTCGTAGAAACATAGGTAAAAAAAAATCAGAACAAAGATTGTAGGAACCTATATTTCCACAACATATTGTATAAAATGAGTGAAATTAAACAAATTGAGTAGAAGAGAATTGTATTTCAATCACTACCAACACGTGATCACCGAACAGAAACGTGGTCGAGATATAATCTCTTTCCCTAATTCTGAAAATGCCCAATCGTGTGACGATTACCGGCGTTTCGAATCCCATTATGAAACTGCTATTGTTTCTGAACTCGCACAACCCGGATAAAACACTCAACGAACTCTATTACTGTTTTCTCAAACTCGAATCAAAAGATGAGGAAGAAGAAAAGACCAAGACGTGGAGGAAAAAAGAGGAAAATGAATTGTTGAGTGTGTTTCAACTGAGAGCTCTGCAGACCTTTTTATAGGCTGCAAGCTTGTAATAAAGGCCCAAATCCGCGTGTAATGAATGATCCAAATCAGGTCAAACCGCGTGTAATGAATGGGTTGATATGGTCAATACGCGTGACTTCAATGCAGTCAATCGGTCAAGGGTCAAGAAAGAATTTGATGCCTTAATCCACTCGGATTGTACTACGCCCAAAAAAGTGATCCTCCTTCTCAGGCCTACGACCCAATCACATCAATCATAATCCATTCCTAGTTTAATACTAAAAAATCATCTTAGTTACATTAAATGTAACTCCCTCATTTCTCATTCAAACGGAACCCAGATTAGACGTACTAAGGAATAGCGATCGCGGAGACAAAGCCAACGCTCCCTTTATCCGACACTAACGGTGCCCGAAAAATTTGGTTTCAACCTGGGACGCACGGACACACCTTCAGATGCTGAAGGCCCGTGTCGGACACACCAAGACACCTGGACACGGCCGGACACGACTTGGACACGGCCGTTGACCGTGTCCGCACGGTCAACGTTACGGACACGGCGGTCAATGATTCGAACATGGCGGTCAACGATCTGGACACGGCTTGGACACGCAAAGGTGCATTTAATTAGTAAAAAATACAAATTTATTTATTTTATTATTTAATTAAAAAAGAAAGGGGAAATGTAGCCTAATTATCGTCGTTGACTCTTCAAACCCGACATCTTCTTCGCCTTCACCGCCCTTTCTTCGTCGTTCTTTCTTCGGCACCTCCGCATCCCTTAGTAATATTAATGTGATCTTCATTACAATAGCTTTAAAATGATATATAATATTAAAATGTCCCGCCGTGTCCAATTCTTGTATATTTTAGATTCGTCGTGTCCCGGTGTTCTGCCGTGTCCCGTGTCGGACACCGTGTCCGTGCAACATAGGTTCAACACAAAGGACTCGAATGCAAAGAATTTGTGGTCTTGCCTCCAGAAAATGACACTTGGCTGAATCACAGTTGCAACACCATCTAAGTCCCAACCTGATGACAACATCTCACTCACCATTAACTTGACAAAACTCCTGATAGATTTAATTGTTTGCTTGAAAACATGGAACAAGTAGCATGGAACTACCCATTCCCATACTGTTAGACTGCCTTGAATCTGAATCACACACTGTGACAGTTAGCATGGGGGTCTCGCTGGGGGACGATGCGCCCCTGGCCTTGGGGGTCCGGGGGGGGGGCAGAGTCGCCCTCGGGCCAAACGGTATACGATCTCTGTAGTATAGGCCTTAATGGGCCTATCAGTTTTGTTCTTGGGCCAGTAGCTTGGAGCGCAAGGCTGTTAGGGTTATTTAGCGCTATATATAGCGCTTATGTGTAAACTCTAAATATACCGAAAATTGTAATCTGTCTCTGAAATATAATCTGATCTCCCTCTTCCCGTGGACGTAGCCATTCTGGTGAACCACGTAAATCATTGTGTCTTTCTTGCGTTTATTGTTCTCGTTTCGATTCTGTTACAACACATACAGTCTTTTCTCCATGTATTTGTTCTCGTTTCGGCATTCCTCGAGTATCTCACCAAGAAAGATGATTTCAGAATATTTGAGCTGCATTGTGATTCCAACTTCCTATTCACGATCTCATAGGTTCGTAGTACACTTTTATTCTATTGGATCTCCGCCGAAATCAACACTTTTTCTGGGAATTAATCAAAATGTTCTTGAAATAACATTGCTTCAACTTTGATATGACTTTCAACTCTGAAACTACCTCTTTGTCAGAAGCTTGTATACCATCGACATTATAAGGTGACTGAGCAAGATGAAGTTGAGCATATGCAGCCTTGGCACATGCAATGCTAGCAATGATTCTTACAAGTAGAGTATGAGAATATATCATTAGATATAGATAGCATTTTCCTTATAACATTTTGAGTAAGTTTAGTTGTAACAGTTAGTGCTCTCTCTTTCTCTTAATTCCCTCTGTAACAGAATGAGTAAATCTCATCTCTTATGCCTTGTAATACACACTTCTTGATGAATCCAACTTATGTCTTTAGATTTCCCATGGTATCAGATCCAAAGAGAGTTTGATCGATTCCGCTTCTTTGATCGTCTGTTCTTCATCTTTCTATGAGAGCTTTTCATTCCCGATTTGCTCATGGAGGGAACAAGGTCTGAAAATGGTGGACCACATGGATTGACATGGACTGATCCTCTAGCGATAATAAATTCGGATCAACCAGGTCATCAATTGGTGATGATGAAGCTGGGTAGCGCCAATTTCTTCAATTGAAGTCACGAAACAAAGTTGGCGCTCACTGCTAAATTCAAGTTAGAGTTCATCGATGGCACATGTAGAAGGTCGACTACTGGTGCGCATGATTTGGCAGAATGGATTAGGATGGACTACATGGTGTGGTGTTGGGTTTTGAATTCCATGGAAGGTAAAATCTCATAAACCTTCACCTATGTTGATTCGGCCTTTCAGCTTTGGCAAGAACTGGTTGAAAGATTTGGTCAAACAAATGGACCAATGTTGTATCAGCTTAAGCGTAGTCTTTGTTGAATGGAGGAAGGTACAAAGAATGTTGCAAAGTATTATTCTCAGCTAAGGAAGATCTAGGATGAAATAGCTTGTTTAGAAGAAACTCCAATGAGTTAGTGTGGTGCTTATATGCGTTGTGCTTGAGATATTTTCAAGAAAATTAAGGATAAAGATGCTAGGCATAAGGTCATTGAATTTCTGATGGGACTAAGTGAGGAATTTGATAGAGTTAGGAGTAATATTTTGTCTAGTGATCCAATTTCATCTGTGAACAAGGTTTTTTTCCTTACTTCAGCAGGTTGAAAGACAGAAAATGGTGACTGAATCCACACTTGCATCTCAGTTTGAAAATGCAGCTTGCTTAGGGAATAGCATGTCTCAAAGGCAATAACAAAAATATATGAAATATTTCTATCCAGATACAGAGACGGATCTCCAAGAAAGTCTAGGCAAGAAAGATTGTGTGACCATTGCATGAAAAAAGGTCACACTAAGAATAAGTGTTACAAGCTTATAGGATTTGTTGACAATTGTAAGTCGAGGGATAAGAGAGCTAATAATGCAGAGATGCAAGATAACCCTCTAGATAACAGTGGTACGTCTCTGTTTGATGGTCAATACAGTGGTTCAACTAGTCAAGGGATTGATACAGGCATGTTGTCTGCATTCTTTCGTGAGATGGCAAAGGTCTTGAGAGGCAACGAGCCTTATTCTAGTTCTGGTGCAGGTAAAAATGGATATGGATATGATAACTTTGCAGGTAAGATCAATCCATTACCTTTAGCTTTGAATGTCTTTTCTTGTTCTCAAATTCATGACTAAATTGTGGATATTGGTGCTACTAATCATATGGTTTTTTATTCTAGTTTGCTAAGTGAGACAAGATTGTTAGATAAGCATGTGAAAGTGGTTTTACCATATGGTAATCTTAAGGATGTTGAGACGGTGGGATCAGTGGTCATTAATTCAACTTTGACTATTTGTGACGTGCGTTTCATTCCTAGTTTCAAGCATAATTTGTTGTTTGTTAGCAAGCGCTTAGATGATCATGATTTTGTTGGTGCGCTCAAGCCTAATTGCATCTTATTTCAGGACCCTATCACTAAGGAAACAGTGATTGAAGGGAAGAGAGTTGGGGGACTTTATTGGTGGAAGTCTGATGCATTAGGAAAGCAATTCTAGAGTTCATGTTTTCATCAAATAAGGCTACTAAGAATACTGATAAGGAAGTATGTAGTCTATTTCATAATCGATTAGGTCATTGTTCCAATTTTAAATTGCAACATTTACCCATGTATTATGCCAAACAATTGTCTTCTTTTGATTGTGAAAGTTGTATTCTAGCAAAGCAATGTAAAGAACCTTTTTTAGGAAACGTATCTACTGCTTTACATGCTTTTGATCTTGTCCATTTTGATGTCTAGGGACCGTATAAAACTCGAACTAGCTGTGGAACTTCTTATTTCCTCACTATGTTAGATGATTGGTCTAGATTTACTTGGATATATTTGTTCAAATCCAATACACAAGTGAAGGATATTATTCAGTCATTCTTAACATATGCAGAAACTCAATTCCAAGCCAAAGTCAAGGTAGTAAAAATTAAGTGACAATTGTACTGAGTTCATGCAAGGAGATAGGCGGGTTCTGTTTGCAGCTAAGGGAACTGTACATCATAGGAGTATTCCCGGTAATCCCTAAAAAAATAACATAGTTAAAAGGAAACACAAACATATTCTTGAGACAACTATACCTGGGGTGAGTGTGTATTGACTGCAGTTCATGTGATTAATTTTCTTCCTAGCTCAGTATTGAATTGGCAAGTACCTTACTGGTGAGCTCTCACTTGAGGACTCGAGCCCATCAAGTCACACTCCTTTGAGGTTCCCCTATCAAAATCAGGACTTCATAGCCAAACATTGTTCATGGCTGGAGCAAAACCTCAAGTTGCTCCGACCAAAACTGCACATGGCGTGCCATTTCTCAAATGGTCAAACTTTTCTCCGGCGCCACCCTATCCATTGGACTCAAAATATCCAAGGTGACCATTAAAGTCAAGAACGCTCGGCCAAGTACTCCACCAATTCCCAGTGACAAAGGCCATGATTGACGCTCGGCGACGCCTATACGCCAGAGAAGCAATGTGTGCGTCCGAGCCCTTCCAGCCGCAATGGCTCAGCGCACATGGTCCCAAAGGTCCTAAATGGACCCAAGGAGTCCCTCCAAGGTTCAAGCGTGCCACAACGCTGACAAGTGCTCGGGAGAGACACGATCCCTTCTTTTGCGCCATCAAGCATTCAGTGTGATCCCTTAAACTTCGCCAATCTGATTGCCTTTTGATCCATCCACATAGGCGTCTACAAGGATCACATTATCAGCAAATATTGGCCCTAATAAATGCTAGACACATTCCTAGTCTTTCTCCTTTTGATTTGTTCACACTTAACATTTATTTCCTAGATTCTAGTGATCTTGTGCTTGCAGCCCAAGACTTCACCCACAAAAAAGCCCTCTCTAGGCACATTGTAACGCATGTTAAGTTTAATAGCAAAAGAATTAGTTGAGAGCATCTCCTACCTTTTTCCTTGGCGTCCCAAATCCTGAAGAAACACTTAGTGGGCTCTTGTGTTCTCTTGCTTATCTTCTTCTCTTGGTGTGATAAAGATCTTCAAAGAACAATCTCAATCCCTTCCCAAGAACCCTAGGTGGACTCCTCGAGTTCTTGTTTATCCAACTCTATCAAAAAACCTTATTCAAGGCCAAGCCAAATAGAGAATTCATTTGTCAAATATGATGATTTCGATTTGCAGTTTATTGATCAGCTATGTACGTTGGTCCTAAGAATTCATTTATCAAATATGACGCTTCAAAAATACTTCTATTTGTTGAGTTGTATGGTTGTATCCACAAGATTTCTCAAAGTTTGAACTAAATGTGTTTGAAGAACAACTGAAGGGGTGGATTTACGAGATGAGAGAAAATGACAATTTTTCTACACTGAAAGGCATCGAAAATAAAGCTCAAAAGATGGTTGAGACATGATATAACACTACTTTTCCCTTGGTATATCGTGTCATTGAGTTGGAGTTGGTGTTACCGGTTGCGTCTGCTACTGTGGAAAAGGCCTTCTTTGCAATGCAGATTATGAAGACAAATTTGTGTAATAGATGGGTGATTACTTTCTGGCTGATTCTTTGATGTGCTATTTTGAGAGAGATATTTTCAGGAGCATTGATAATGAAGTTATTCTGCAGCTTTTTCACAATATGAAAACCCGAAAACATGATACATGCACTTTAATAATAAGGATTACAATGACTCGTTATCTATATTTTTTTCATTATCATTTGCAAATCTCTAGTTTTTATGTCTAAAACATATTATGAACTATTTTATAGTTATCTTTACTTATATTAATATGGTATAGTTTTAATTTTTGGCCCCTGCCATTATGTGGAAGTAACCGAAATGGGTTGCCCATGGTTCAAGCTAGTGTCGGTCGCGTCCATTGGATGGATCTATGATGGAGACCTAAAGAGAATTGATTTAAAACCTGAGGTTGGGTTTTGCATTGGATATTATAAGGACAAGGTATCTTGCAACGACGTGCCAATTTGAAAGTATGGACTATAAAAGGCTAGTTTTTTTAGTTCTTAAATATTGAAAACCACTTGTTAAAAATGTTGACTTGTTCAAAATCACCCATTAAATATGTTTTTCACGAAAACCACCATTAAAAAGGTTTCGTTAGCGGAGAACCACCTTTCGTTTCATTTTTGTTAGTTCAAATTCTGATAATCACCCTTTAAAAGGGTCAATTTGCTCAAAATCACCTTCTTTTTTTTTTTACCGAAAACCACATGTGTAAAGACCTTTTTACTTGAACACCACCCTCCATCCCATTTCTGTTAATTTTATTAATATTATATTATTTAAATGTTTTAATGAAGAAGAAGGATTTGTACATAACTGTGTCCAACTACTTTCGGTGTCAGATCTCGTTCAACGTGATGAAATCGTCGTTAATCCACTACACCAGTGTGACCTACGACTGCACAAGCATCTAGTGATGGCTCGAGGGTGGACACATGCAAGTTCTAAACAACAACAAGGACTTCGTCTCCATCCACAAGCATCCTTTCGCACAAGCGTCTTCCTCTGATGTGAAAACCTAATTTTCCTTTCATTTTATTCACATCAGATTAAATAAAGGCTGCGTCTAAATGCACACGTTTTTTTTGCTAAATGCACACTTTTCTGTGCGGTAAGAGTTATAGTACAGAACGGTGCAGTAACTGTTAACGCACCCGTTGTTCCAAGGGCAATTTTGGAATTTTTTTGAAAACGTATATTAATCTTGTGCGTTAACTCTTACCGCACAGATCTGTGCGTTAATATTTAACGCACGAGATTAAGGAAAAATTAACTAAAAAAAATTTAAATTTTGATTTAAAAAAAATCCTGTGCGGTAAAGGTTACCGCACATATTTTTTAAAAAAAAATTTAATTTTTTTTAATTAATCGCACAGATTTTTTTTTAAATAAAATATATCTGTGCGGTAAATATAACCGCACATATCTAATAATTATTGTTTTAGTCTCATTGCTCCAGTGGTAAGGCATTGTGCATCCTTTGTAAGGTCGCAGGTTCGAGTCTCAACTCCAACACTAAATCTTTTATTTTATTTGTGAAAAATAAATAAAAGAAGAGGGTGAGAAGGATTGAACTTGAGACCTTATGCACAAATATTTGGTGTGAAACCACCACACTAATGAGTTCTCATGATATGTTTGTAATTTTATTATTACATGTTACAATAGAACTTGGTTTCATCTTATTTTATTATTATTTTTTTTTTATCTTGGTCCCATGTAATTATTGAATTAATTATAATAATAAATTCAAAAAAAAATATTATTCAAATAATCAGATGTTTAATATTTTTTTATTATTATTTTAGGCCTTGTTTTAATATATTTATTATTATTTTAATATTTTTACTATTTTTCATGTTTTGATAAATCTTTTTATATAAAAATACTATAATTATAAAACAATAAAACATATATTACTTTTTAAGATAAAAATATTATGATAATCAATATTGTTCTCAATTTAACCTTTCTATAAATTCTAGACTTGACAAACGACCCAAACGATGTCAGAATGGTTTGAAACTTGGTTTCTATGACTGTTAGAGGTATTTGACCATATGGGTTACTCTCAACCACCACTTCGTATTTTTCAAGTAACACGTCCTTTGTAATACCAAACATCTCTTACCTCTCTAACTTGTCGATATACATATTGCGACAAGTTAGAGAGTTATCACTAGTTTGGTTTTTACAAAGGAGGTGCTCTTCGAAAAGTTAGAAGTTGTGATTGGAAGTTACCTACATGATCAAATATCTCTAATAGGCATTGAAACCAAGTTTCATTCCATTCCGACATCGTTTAGACGTTGTTTTGCAAAGTTGGGCCTTAATCCCATTTAAGGTCTTTTAAGGCCTTTTAGCGTTTACGTATAGTTTCGAGCCTCGTTTTGTTTGAGCGAGACCTTATTGGTAATTTATATGCCTAATAAGACTAAGTTGTATAATTTTATCAACAATAATAATCATCAATGTTGTAGACCATACATATTGCGACAAGTTAGAGAGTTATCACTAGTTTGGTATTTACAAAGGAGATGCTATTTGAAAAGTTAGAAGTTGTGATTGGAAGTTACCCACATGGTCAAATATCTCTAATAAGCATTGAAATCAAGTTTCATTCCATTCCGACATCGTTTGGGCGTCGTTTTGTCAAATTGGGCCTTAAGCCCATTTAAGGCCTTTTAGCGTTTACGTATAGTTTCGAGCCTCGTTTTGTTTGAGCGAGACCTTATTGGTACTTTATATGCCTAATAAGACTAAGTTTTATAACTTTGTCAACAATAATCATCATCAATGTTGTAGACCATACATATTGCGACAAGTTAGAGAGTTATCACTAGTTTGATATTTATAAAGGAGATGCTATTTGAAAAGTTAGAAGTTGTGATTGGAAGTTACCCACATGGTCAAATATCTCTAATAGGCATTGAAATCAAGTTTCATTCCATTCCGACATCGTTTGGGCGTCGTTTTGTCAAATTGGGCCTTAAGCCCATTTAAGGCCTTTTAGCGTTTACGTATAGTTTCGAGCCTCGTTTTGTTTGAACGAGACCTTATTGGTACTTTATATGCCTAATAAGACTAAGTTTTATAATTTTGTCTACAATAATCATCATCAATGTTGTATACCATACATATTGCGACAAGTTAGAGAGTTATCACTAGTTTGATATTTATAAAGGAGGTGCTATTTGAAAAGTTAGAAGTTGTGATTGGAAGTTACCCACATGGTCAAATATCTCTAATAGACATTGAAATCAAGTTTCATTCCATTCCGACATCGTTTGGGCGTCGTTTTGTCAAATTGGGCCTTAAGCCCATTTAAGGCCTTTTAGCGTTTGAGTCGTTTGCCATGTCTAAAATTTATTGAAAGATTAAATTGAGATTAATATTGATTATCATACTTTTTTTATCTTAAAAAGTAATATAAGTTTTATTGTTTTATAATTGTAGTATTTTTATATAAAAAGATTTATCAAAACATGAAAAATAGTAAAACTATTCAAATAATAATATATATTAAAAAGGCTAAATAATAATAATACAAAATATCTGATTATTTGAATAATTTTTTTTTTTTGAATTTATTAATATAATTAATTCAATAATTATATGGGACCAAGATAAAAAAAAAAATAATAATAAAATAAGATGGAACCAAGTTCTATTGTAACATGTAATAATAAAATTACAAACATATCATGAGAACTCTTTAGTGTGGTGGTTTCACACCAAATATTTGTGCATAAGGTCTCAAAATCCTTCTCACCCTCTTCTTTTATTTATTTTTCACAAATAAAATAAAAGATATAGTGTTGGAGTTGAGACTCGAACCTAGACCATACAAAGGATGCACAAGGCCTTACCACTAGAGCAATGAGACTGAAGCGATAATTATTAGATATGTGCGGTTATATTTACCGCACAGATATATTTTATTTAAAAAAAAATCTGCGCGATTAATTAAAAAATTAGAATTTTTTTAATCAAAATTTTAATTTTTTTTAGTTAATCTTTCCTTAATCTTGTGCGTTAAATCTTAACGCACAGATCTGTGCGGTAAGAGTTAACGCACAAGATTAATATACGTTTTCAAAAAAAATCCAAAATTGCCCCTGGAACAACGGGTGCGTTAACAGTTACCGCACCGTTCTGTACTGTAACTCTTACCGCACAGAAAAGTGTGCATTTAGCAAAAAAAACGTGTGTATTTAGACGCAGCCTAAATAAAACAAATGAATAATACAAAATTTAATAAAAAAACAATTGAAGGGTTGGTTTTGAGCAAATCGATCATTTTAATGGGTAGTTTTCGGTAATTGAAGTTTTCAACTAACGAAAATATAACGGAAAGGGGACGGAGAGTGATTTTGGCAAACGGAACGTTTTATATGTGGTTTTTGATAATAAAAAAAAAAAATATTTAAGGGGTGGTTTTGAGCAAATCGGTCTTTTTAAAGTTGATATTTTGGTTTTTAAGGCTTTTTTTAATAATAGTTTGTCATATATGGGAAACCTTCGTTGCAAGCGGTTCATTTAATCAATCAGCGTCACGCGAGCAACATCTAAGTTAAAATAGGTCATTTAATCCGGTGGAGGATTTACACAAAAAACAAGCAGAAGATAGTTATCCTTGATCGAACTAAAAAAAACACTGGATGGATCGATCTAAAGAAGCGAAAATAAGTAGGGAAATATGAATGTTTGTTAGTATGTATTGGAGGTTGATATATATTAGGGGTCCAACGGGGAGTATTGGTGATGAATTAGGTGGTTGATATGCACTTCTTGGGGAGGAATGAAGCAATCGAAAGAGAGACCAGGTACGTTAAAGGCGACATCATCTATGGCCCAGGCTTCCTCCATCCTCATAACTGCAGTCTTAAGCTGGCTGTCTCCAAACCTGGTGATGATAGCGTGAGTCTGACCCGAATGAGCGATCATCACATCATCAACCATTCGATAGTCCTCGATCTTCGAGCCCATTGTGGTCTCCCAGTACATAGGGCAAGTCCCTGGTGAGTGAATCCTAGTCAAGTAAGAGTCCTCTAGGTACACTAGTAGCCCACTCTTTTGGCTGAAGTAACCAAACGCTACATGCTTTATCATTTCTGCTGAGCTGTCACTCCGCTCTGCCAGCTCCGCTCGCTTCGCAGATAGCTTTAGGCTGAAGCAATCCACCCCCAGCATTCCTTTCTCCCCGTTGTACTCAGCTTCACTGAACACTTGGGATATTAACATGGGATCAAGCCCCTGCATTGCATTTTTACAATAATACTGTAAGATATTCTCCACCTACTTTATAGACTCATATGCATCATACAGTCTATTACAACTAATTGTTTGGTGGAAATATTCTCAAAACTAATTAAAGGCAGCTGTAAAAGTGGTATTCCATTTGCACCCCACTACCCTACTCCTTTATACACTACTTCGATGGGATCGTCATATATCTATCAACTGTAGCATGCGTTGCATAAAGAGAATAAAGCACAGCAAATATTAGTTATATTTTGGAACACTTGAATAGAACTGATGCTTATAGGAGAAAGGAGTATAAAATTTCACTCTCAGCATCAACCCTTTCTCTTAATTTTGATGCAAAATAAGATACCGAACTGTAATAATGGGACGGAGGAGTAGCTAGAAATAAAATGTTAGTGTTTAATTGACATGGAATAGAAAGAGATGGGAAGAAGGTGAGGAACCTGAAGAGCGCGCCTGAGAGGACGAACAGTGCCTTTAGCAGCATGAGAGCCAAGCCAGGGTGTGTAACGCCATGCTAGATTGGAATCGCTGCCAGCTAAGATCTTGTGAGAGCCAAGAACGAGCTCGATGAGCCACTTGTTTGGTACCATCTCCCACATCACAAAGCACCCTTTATGAGTAATACTACTAGTGTTCGATGATCCCACTGGGTCTTCCCCCATACTCATCCTCACTTTCCCTGTTGCGAATATGTTCTTTACTCTCCCCTCCAATTTCTTGCACCCTGTTGCTGCCCTGAACTGCTCTATTATGTACCTGCCCGATGAAGAAGATGATGAAGATGAATTTGTGGGCAGAGATTTGGGGCAGGAAGAGCAAATTGGGAAGAGAGGGCAGCCTAGAACGCTCAGCAGATTCTGAAGATCCGAACTCTTCTGGAAGGACAAAAGGGACCGAACCCACTTTTTCCAACTCCCCCCTCTTTTCGACACTAATCTCTTCTTCGTCTCTTCTTCATTCACTGGCTCTTCACAAAGTGGTGCTAGACGACTCA
The DNA here is from genome assembly GCA_029168935.1 of Oxyria digyna. Classification (NCBI taxonomy): domain Eukaryota; kingdom Viridiplantae; phylum Streptophyta; class Magnoliopsida; order Caryophyllales; family Polygonaceae; genus Oxyria; species Oxyria digyna. The sequence goes on from JAPVLV010000013.1 coordinate 28,317,425, forward strand.
TTCTACTGCTCTGATCTCTTAGGAAATACACACTTTTTTCTTTCTTATGAGGGTTAGGGTACACACTTGGTGGGTGAAACCGTGAAAGTGAGCTAACAAGGCCTAGCTCACTATGTATTTATTTGTCATAAATGACTGGCCCCGCTGGAATTATGCCTTCAAGCTTTTAAAGCATTCAACTCCATTATTTAATTGCACGACCCTTACATATCTGCAGTCCACTCCCCAACTTCCAAGCGTGTCAACTCTACTTGCTATTCCACATGTGCTCTACAATAATTTTGTACTCCGTATTTTTCATTTTTTATTTAATGGTAAGGGTCATATTCGGTCCCATATTGATCTTCTTATTTGTTTTCGACACATTTGTCGAACACGTTTTGTAACGTTAATATCTCTAAATATACGATGATCTCTCATGTCTATATTTATTCAATTATTTCTATATATTCAAAGAAAACGAGAAGATTTTCTCGATTTGTGAATAGTGTCGAAAAAATAAAAAACCGTAACCGAGACCAAAGGAGTATTAACAATAATTCATCAAAGACCTTACTTTTACTTTTACACCACAAAAGCTAAAATCCAAACAAACCCGGACAACCCCTTATTTCACACGGCAAACTAACCAACATAAACTAAAAAACGGGGAAAACCCCAGCACCCGAAAAATTATAACTCGCACCCATTCTTGGGCATAATAAGAATGCGTCCAAACCTTTTTTTAAAAACTCAGTTCAGTTTTGGACGCACCTAGAATGCGCCCAAACTAGACCGAATTATTGAGCATTTTGAAGGCAAAAAAAAATGAACACATTCAGGGTGCCCTAGAACCGACCCGGTTTGTTTGGGCGCGTTAAAAATGCGTCCAAAACAGATGCGGATTATAATTTTTTCGGGTGTTGTGTTAAAAGCCAAAAAAAAAAAAAAAAAAAAACCCACCTAAGGTCACAACCTAGGATTCATAGTAATGTCACTATTCCTCCTAGAACTCCTATCATTTTTAAGCTTAAGCCTCTCCTCTCCGCACAATTGAGCATACTTCATTATCTCCTGAACACTTTATCATTTCTATCTCCAAATATGATAAACTGCATCATTAACTCCTAACAACTTTGCTAGGAAATCCAGCTTCTTCTTGCCTCTACCATTACAAAACCATACAAGACAATCCGACAAATTATCCTTTCTGACATTAACACCAAGCCAGGAGAGCACACGATTCAACACCTGAGAAGAATAGGCACATTTCCACCACAAATGCAGTTCAGTTTCATGTTCAAGGCCACAAAATAAAGAAACCTCGGAAATATTAATCCCCCATCCATGGATCTTAGCTTTTGTTGGCAACCTACTCAGACTAGATAACCCCAAGTTAAAGGTCCATTTCTTTGGTTGTACACCATTCCAAATCACAGCAAACCAAGGCTCCTCAGCAACCCTATCCCTGATAAGATTATAGGCCTTCTTACAGTCCAGCTTGCCATTCCCTTTAAGGATGCATTCCACATCCATATACTGCTTGTTTTGGGCAAATAATCTTTATAGACTAAATTGCCTTTAAGATGAGGTTAACTAATCGAATCAGAGATAAATACTACGACGTCCTAACAATTTAATCAGATAATTGAGATGAGATCAAGGATAGAAGAGCTTAGCGGAATAATGATGCAAAGATAACAACTCGAACAACACAGAACGCGATGATCTTGATTAGGATCCAAATCCTAGAGATTCTTCGATACGATTACGCAGATAATTGCAATTACAGAGGGATTGATTACTCGATTCAAAAGTGTCTTTACAAATGAAGCTTTAATCCTATTTATATCCTAAAGAATAAACCTTATTTCCGCCGTTAATCTGATCTTCAACCATCCTTGAAATCTCGGACACGATCTCCACATTAATTCTCCACAACGGTCACATCTTCATCATCTGCAACAAACTATGGGCCTGGACCGACGACTCATTCATGGGCCAGATTTGGGCCCAACAATTTGCCCCAAAACGAAAATGTTAAGGAGTATAAAATTGACTTGGCGGTTTCTTTTTCCCGATGCCGATCTTAGCCTTACACGTGTACGTTGATCAGCCTTTGTTTTTTGAAATTGCAGTTATCGTCTCTTCCTTTAAATGTGATGTGATGTTTGAGACCAGGGCATTATTGTTCTTCTGCCGTCGCGAAGTCCCAAGGTACTCCCTTCCTTCTCATTCTCAAACTTTTCTTCTTCCTTCAACCATGTCATCTGACTCTGCAGCCCAAGCCTCCGATCCTCTTCCCTTACTTCTCACGGAGCAAGATGTTGTTCCTAGCGACGTCACTCCTGAGGAATTGGAGCAATTCTGTCTCCTGTTTGGCTTCCCTTCTGATGCGATACTTCGAGTGCCGGGGGAAGATGAGAGGGACGACGATGAAAGTGATGAATGGGTATGTTTCTTCGAGTACCCATTCAAAATTGGGCATATTTTTCCCTTCTCTTCGTTGGTTCAAGGCGTTTTGGCTAAGTATCGCCTTGCATGTTGTCAAATCACACCTCATGGATGGAGGTTATTGAGGATCCTGGACCGTCTCAACGAAAGGTATTCCGATCTCCAGTTTGATTTAGAAACTTTCGCGTATCTTCACAACCCATGTACTATCAAATCGAACATGTATCGCTTCAAAGCGAGGTCGGGCTACAACGCCATAGCTTTAGGTCAGAGTCCTAACGAAAGGGGCTGGAAAAGGAGATATTTTTTTGCCAAGGTCGCGTCGCTGGGAATGGGGGATGATCGTAGGTTTCTGCGAACCAGATGGTTGCGACAAGCTCTACATCTTTCCCGTATTCGTTCTTCAATTACCGTGTCTTAACTCTTTCTTACTTTTTCTCTTTTGCAGTTCGTGAAGAATTAGTTCATCCAATCGATCCTATTCTGGAAGCGAAGTTGGACAAGGCGTTCGCCGTCCCAGATCTTCATCGCACGTTTCAGAACGCAACTGCTTCTCAACCCATTCCGTATGAAAATATGGGTCCTACGCCTTCCCCTTCTATGTGTAAGTACTCTACAAATTTTCTTGTTTTGGTTGTCTTACATGTTGTCTCACCGTGGGGCTGTGTTTCTTCGAGTACCCATTCAAAATTGGGCATAGTTTTCCCTTCTCTTCGCTGGTTCAAGGCGTTTTGGCTAAGTATCGCCTTGCATGTTGTCAAATCACACCTCATGGATGGAGGTTATTGAGGATCCTGGACCGTCTCAACGAAAGGTATTCCGATCTCCAGTTTGATTTAGAAACTTTCGCGTATCTTCACAACCCATGTACTATCAAATCGAACATGTATCGCTTCAAAGCGAGGTCGGGCTACAACGCCATAGCTTTAGGTCAGAGTCCTAACGAAAGGGGCTGGAAAAGGAGATATTTTTTTGCCAAGGTCGCGTCGCTGGGAATGGGGGATGATCGTAGGTTTCTGCGAACCAGATGGTTGCGACAAGCTCTACATCTTTCCCGTATTCGTTCTTCAATTACCGTGTCTTAACTCTTTCTTACTTTTTCTCTTTTGCAGTTCGTGAAGAATTAGTTCATCCAATCGATCCTATTCTGGAAGCGAAGTTGGACAAGGCGTTCGCCGTCCCAGATCTTCATCGCACGTTTCAGAACGCAACTGCTTCTCAACCCATTCCGTATGAAAATATGGGTCCTACGCCTTCCCCTTCTATGCGTAAGTACTCTACAAATTTTCTTGTTTTGGTTGTCTTACATGTTGTCTCACCGTGGGGCTGTGTTTGTGATGGCAGTTGTTAGCACTCGATCAGAGCGTTCAAATGCCAGGTTGTCCTTCAAGAACCTTCTGGCTGTTAAGGGAAAGGGTCAGACTTCGACGACTCTTGCTTTGCCGTCCCAAATCTTCATCGCACGTTTCAGAACGCAACTGCTTCTCAACCCATTCCGTATGAAAATATGGGTCCTACGCCTTCCCCTTCTATGTGTAAGTACTCTACAAATTTTCTTGTTTTGGTTGTCTTACATGTTGTCTCACCGTGGGGTTGTGTTTGTGATGGCAGTTGTTAGCACTCGATCAGAGCGTTCAAATGCCAGGTTGTCCTTCAAGAACCTTCTGGCTGTTAAGGGAAAGGGTCAGACTTCGACGACTCTTGCTTTGCCTCCGAAGCCCAAATCCGGGGACAAGAGGAAGGCTAGCGAGGTCATTGATCTGTCGGTCGAAGCTGCTTCCCATAGGACCGAGGTAGGAGTCTCCAAGCTCACAGATATGGTCGTCCCGGACGATGTTCAATTGATGAGTCTTCAGGAAAACTTGCTCTACGCCGGGGAGAGTATATGGGCGGTGAGTCATAAGACTGTCTACCTGTTCCACTTGTCGTCGTGGGTTTTTACCTTGTTATTAATTTTTTTTTCCTTTTCTGTCTTACAGGCCATGCAACACATTCGGGTTTGTCGCGACAAGGCGATCTACACGATTGATGGCATTACCCGTCGTGTTGAAGTTGCGGAGAAGAAAGTGAAAGACTTGCGTGAGATGAATAAGAAGTTGGAGGAGTCTGTGACCAATCTGTCCAACGAGGCTATGACACACGGCGAGCGCAACAACAATCTGGAGAAGTTGCTGGAAGAGGAAAAAGAATCCGTTGGGACGAAGGCGGTGGCGATAGGTTTGTACTTTGGGGCCAAGTCCCGACTGGAGATCATGGAAGAATACGCCAAGGGCCAGCACTTGTACTGGGATCTGCAGGTGGCCAAAGACCAATTTGAGGCTTCGTTCCCCTATGGGTGTCCCCATCCGGAATACCTAAAGAATCTCCAATCGCAAGACCAATACGAGGCGGAGTGCAGCTCTGGTCGCACAGGTGTTGTTGTTGACGACTTGCTGAAGGACGACGACGAGAAGACGGTCGACGATGCCCCTGCTGGCGGCAACTAATCTCTCTTTGCTTTTTAAGTATCTTATTTTGTGTGTTTTTGATGTGAGTACTTTGGATGTTTTGGCGGTCCGTCTACCATCGCGGACCGCATGATTATGTCTTTAAAACAACGTATTGGAAGCCCGTCCACCATCGCGGGCTGCATTCCTATGTAAGACGCTTGGCCATGTGGCCCCTTTCAATGCATTATCGTCTTTTTTCTCCACTAAACACGACCTGTAGCATAATTTGTGTATGATGAGTATTTGCGTCTTAGGACTGCAGTACATTCATGTGTGCGATATAATGCGTGTAGATAGGTTGATACCTTACGACGTATGTAAGGTCGCAGGGTACGTGGACCCAGGCGTCGTCTTCTTGTTTCTGTCTTAGGATCTGTCAGACCCTTGTGTGTTGGCTCCTCCTAAGGCAAGAGAGGGGGGCCTGTGATGTAAGTGTGCACGTGTTAAAGTCATGACGTATGTCCGAAGGATAGAGTTTTAGCAATAGTGTATGCGTAGTGTGAGTCGGTCGTACCTTATTGTTGTCATAAAGAAAGAGGGGTACGACGTGCCTATGTGATCCTTCGTGTTCCGATCGATCGTGTTTGTGTGTGTGTGTGAGCTCATGAGTGTGCGTATGTGGATCCACTTATTCTTCATAGGCCTTTATTGGAGTATCTACAATAGCTTAAAAACGAGAAAGAGATAATATGCAATAAATTTATCCTTAGGCGATAATCGGTCGTACAACGCGACTATCCTAGGACATTTATGTCAGTATTTATTCGTGGGATGAAGTAAGTGACAAGCCTCGAGAGTGACAAGATTATTATGCAGTATGAATGATTAAATAAGAGGGTTTTCAGAAGTGATACAGTTTTAGGTGAGTCGCGTTCCAGCTCTGTGGGATAGGTCGTCCTGCAATATCTTCTAAGCGATATGATCCCTGCCCTACGACTTCGACTATGGTGTATGGTCCTTCCCATTCTGGAGCTAGCTTGCCGTCTCTGGGGTCCTTTGTATTTTGGAATGTTTTCCTTAGGACCCAATCTCTTAACTTGAAGACTTTGATCTTGACACTTTTATTGTGTGACAAAGATTCATCGTTGGATTCGAAGTTTTGTAGTCCGTATCTTGTGGTTGGGAAGAGTACTTCAGCTGGGATCTTGTGATGAGGCTAAAGTCGTAGTGCCAAATCAAAGAAATAAACTCTAAACACTAACTAGAGTATAGCAAGTAAGTAGAGGTCGAACCCAAGGGAATCAAAACACCAAATCAATGCAGTCAAGTGAAATATCAACTAGTGAACAAGTAACAAGTAACCAGGGGGGGTTTTGATTGTAGGAAACACAAAAGTAACAAGTATCAAGCAAAGAAGGTTTGGTTGTGAATATGATGAGAAGGGGTTTTACCTAGCAAGTATCCACACAACAGTCAATCAAGTTGATCATAGATTAATCTCAAGTTCTTATCAATCCTAGGGAATGTTCCTATTCCAATCTTTAATATATCAGCAGGCCAACCGGTCCTGATAATACTTATTATTCAACAATCAGAGAAACCTCTCAAGATTAGATGAAATAGCAGCAAAGGGCACAAGAATTATAAGGATACATGCAATAACTTACAACCGTCAAGTATTAACATGCAATCAATTCTCTTTCATAAAAGCAATCAACTACCAGATCATGCAGATATGAGCGCTACAATGACAAGGAATTCCACCATATATTCCTAGTCTAGCAATAGAAAACTATCAATCAAACTAGGTGATCAAGCTAGCAAAACTAATAGAAATCAATATATGAAGTGCAAGAGAATTAATACAAACCCAAAGGAAAAGAACAAGAGTTTAGAAATCTCACAACTTAATAACTGAAGGTTTCAACCGCTAGGTAAAACAATGGAGATTAGTTCCTGCTCATGGTTGCAGAACTAAATTGTCTGATGGAAAAGATGATTATAAAAGATGATAGAAACTAGGGTATATATAGAGTCTAACCCTAAAGAAATATGGTAAAAGATAAATCCTAAAACTAATTAAGGAAAAAGGAAAAAAGGAAAGAAATAAAAGAAAAGGAAAGAAATCCTAAATCTACCGTAAAATTGCTTCCAAAGTGAGCAGCTGCTTGCTTCCAAATTTGTGCTGCTTGCTTCAAATACGGCTGCAAGCTTTCATATGTGGCCCCATCTTCCATAAATTCAGCCCAATTCACGTCCAAGTATTCCAGCCCACCTACTTGCTTCTTTCACGGCCCGTTTCGCGCACGAAGGAGAATTCAGCATAATACCCGCGATCGCGGATATTAATCCGCGGTCGCGGATTTATTAAATATTCTCGGCTTCTCTTTGTTGCTCCACCACGATCGCCGCTGATCCATGGCGATCGTCGTCGGTGATTTCTTCAAATCTTCAATATTCTTTGATTCTGATCTTCAATTCTTCACTTCTTAATAAATATCTCAGAACATAACAATGGCTCGAAACACATATAATAATACTCCTAAACTAACGTAATAATCCCTAGTTACGCTATACAAAATGCAGCGTATCAAATACCCCCATACTTAGACTTTTACTCGTCCCGAGTAACTTACAGAAAAGCTACCCATACAATAAAATGCTCAAAGTCTCAGGAAGTACAAGAATATCTCCTAGTGATTACATAACCAATAAGCTCCTCCAAAACACACAAAACACAACAACAATAATCAAGAACAATGTGATAAAATAAGCACATACCCAGAACTACACCTTATTCCTCCAAGTGGCCTACCCGAATCCTCCTATACGCCTCCTTCTTATGTCACCATAACGCCAAGATGATAATGATCCTAAAACACTCAATTTTTTTTTATAACACTAATCTTGCTTGGGCGCCCTTTCGGGTTTTCATCCCAACCACTCAATAATTGTTCCATGCTCACAAAACTCACATCACTCAAGACTTATTTTTGCCCCAGCCTAATGCCGGTCAAGCCACCTTCTTATTGCATAGAACTTGCTATCCAAGGATTTTATATGCCTTTTTTCAATTTTTGTGGCTTTTTCATACAATATATATATTCAATAAGCTCATGCAGATACAACCAACACCTAAATAAATACATGTGAATACATTCTCCTCCCCCATACTTAAACATTGCATTGTCCTCAATGAAATGAAAGACATCAAAACGAACCCAGGGAAGGAGACAGAAGACTCACATACAAGGTCGGATGACCTTCCTCCAATAAAACTCAAAGTGTGGTAGAATGAGAAACTAGATGAGCACTAAATGTAATCCAATAATGCATAGCTCATCTAAAGCAAAAGAAAGAATACCTCTAATGTAGAAAGTGACCCAAACAAATCAACTCCTTGCAAAGAACATGGTCACCAACAAGCTAAGCTCCAGCGAATGTAGATCTAGAATGATAGTACTAATGAAACCAAACTTGATGTAATACAACTCCTTACTTTCTTTTCTCTCATATTTTTTTTTTTTGCACTCTATTTTTTTTTTAATCCGATATATTATTTTTTTCTCGGAATGATTTTCGGATTTTTTCGGATTTTTTTTTTTTTGTTTTTTTTTTTTTAGACGGGAGAGAAAACTTACAGCGAGATTGACTACTGACTGTAGCTGACCCTAAGCTTCGGTGATTTCCTCCTGTCCATAGAAAAACTAAAAAGAAAATTACCTCGAACAAAAAACAAAAACAAACTCAAACCTCGGGTTGCCTCCCGAGTAGCGCCTTATTTAACGTCGTGGCTCGACTTCATGCCTTTCAATCAGGTTTCATCAATAGGCTCAGTAAAATATTGCTCATCAATGGCCTCGTTGGTGAAACCTTCATGATAGGCTTTCAATCGTTGCCCATTTACCTTAAATACCTTATGAGTCTCTCCATCATATAAATCCACTGCTCCATGGGGAAAGACTTGGGCAACGACATAAGGTCCTACCCATCTAGACTTAAGCTTACCTGGGAAAAGTTTCAGACGTGACTGAAATAGTAGAACTTTATCACTTGTTTTGAAGTTCTTTCTCAAAATGTTCTTGTCATGCCAAGCTTTCGTCTTTTCCTTATATATGACAGCATTGTCATAGGAGTCGAGTCTTGCTTCCTCTAGCTCACTCAATTGTAGCTTCCTGAATTCTCCAACTTCACTAATTTGCATGTTGCATTTCTTGACAGCCCATAATGCCTTATGCTCAAGCTCCACTGGAAGATGACAACCTTTACCAAAAATTAATCGATAGGGTGACATACCTATAGGAGTTTTGTAGGCTGTGCGGTAGGCCCATAATGCATCATTAAGTCTTAGGCTCCAATCCTTCCTGTTAGGAGCTACTGTCTTCTGTAAGATGGTCTTGATCTCCCTGTTTGACAACTCAGCTTGTCCATTGGTCTGTGGATGATAGGCAGTGGAGACCCTCTGAGTGACATGATACTTCTTCAGCAATGCACTCACCGTCTTGTTACAAAAGTGAGTACCCCTGTCACTTATGAGAGCCTTGGGAATACCAAAACGAGCAAATATGTTCTCTTTCAAGAACCCTGCTACAACTTGAGAATCATCAGTCTTGGTGGCCTTCGCTTCCACCCATTTGGAAACGTAGTCCACCGCAAGCAAAATATATAAGTTCCCGAATGAGCTAGGGAAAGGTCCCATAAAGTCAATCCCCCAAACATCAAAAATCTCACAAAAGATGATTGGTGCTTGAGGCATCTCATTCTTTTGAGACATGTTCCCAACTCGTTGGCATTGATCACAGGTTTTGCAATAGGCATAAGCATCACGAAATATGTGTGGCCAGTACAAACCTGCATCGAATACTTTCCTAGCTGTTCTATTTGCTCCAAAGTGACCCCCACATGCATAAGAATGACAAAAAGACAAGACAGATTGTACCTCATTATCAGGAAGGCATCGACGAATCACCTGATCATTACAGTGTCTCCAAAGATAGGGATCATCCCACACATAGAATCTAGCTTCGCTTTTCATCTTATCCTTTTGAGCCTTGGAAAAATTAGGGGGGAACTCGCCTATGACAAGAAAGTTCACTAAATTTGCGTACCAGGGTTTGAAGGTTTTTAGAGCGAGGAGCGTAGCTTCAAGATCGACGTTAATGTAAGTGTCTGCAAGCCAACGGCGATCGCCACCAATTAATGGCGATCGCGGTCGCGGTCTAGAATCGACTGTAGCTTCTGTGGAAGAATGGCGATCGCCAATGGTTTGTGGCGATCGCGGTCGTGACTCAGTACTCCTGTAACCATTAGAATAATCATGGCGATCGCCACTAGATGGTAGCGATCGCGTCATGGCCACAGTAGCCACTCCGAACAGATTGTCATCGGGGAAATTTCCCTGAATTTGCTCCTGCATATCTGGCTTGTCATCTGCACTGACTAATCTACTCAAGTGATCAGCCACCAAATTTTCAGCACCTTTCTTGTCTTGAATTTCCACATCAAACTCACTCAGCAATAAGATCCATCGAATCAATCTTGGTTTGGCATCCTTCTTCGTCATAAGATAACGAAGTGCTGCATGGTCAGTATAAACAATTACCTTCGTACCAAGTAGATATTGTCTGAATTTCTCCAAGGCAAACACAATTGCTAGCATCTCCTTCTCAGTGGTGGAGTAGTTCCTTTGTGCTCCGTTCAAAGTCATAGAAGCATAATGAATTACATGAGAAGCTCTTGCTTCTTTTTGTCCAAGAACTGCTCCCACTGCATAGTCACTAGCATCACACATGATCTCAAAAGGTCGAGACCAATCTGGTGCCTGAATAATTGGTGCACTTGTCAAACGAGTTTTCAACTCATCAAACGCTTTCTTGCACTCGTCATTAAGCTCAAAATCAACCTCCTTTTTCAGCAGCTCACATAGTGGTGATGAGGTCTTTGAAAAATCCTTAATAAACCTGCGATAGAAACCGGCATGGCCTAGAAAAGAGCGAACTTCCCGCACATTAGTAGGATAAGGCAAAGATTGAATTACATCAATCTTCGCCTTATCGACCTCAATACCCCTAGCTGACACAATATGCCCTAACACAATACCTTGCTCAACCATGAAGTGACACTTTTCAGAATTAAGAACCAAGTTAGTTTCTACACATCTTTTAAGCACTAGTGTCAAATGGTTTAAACATGCATCAAAACTGTCACCATGAACTGTGAAATCATCCATTAAAACTTCAATGAAATTTTCCACATACTCAGAAAAAATACTCACCATACACCTTTGGAACGTACCGGGTGCGTTACACAACCCAAATGGCATCCTGCGGTATGCAAAAGTACCAAAAGGGCATGTAAATGTCGTTTTCTCTTGATCCTCTAGGGCTATGGCAATCTGAAAATAACCTGAGTATCCATCCAAAAAGCAATAGAAAGGGCGACCAGCAAGTCGCTCAAGCATTTGATCAATAAATGGTAAAGGAAAGTGATCCTTTCTAGTTACCGCATTCAGCTTACGGTAATCAATGCAAACTCGCCAACCTGTTTGTAATCTGGTAGGAACCAACTCTCCTTGTTGATTCAGCTTACCGCATTCAGCTTCACATCCGTATACGAGTGAAATGGGTGACTGCCCCGTTGCGGTCTTCGGCGTCGTACGATCTGACCATAGGAAATATGGTAGTTCCTCGGCCCATCACCCTTTGGCGCCTTCCAATCTCTTTTTTAAATTATTGATAATGATTTTATTGCTCGATTCCGCCTGCCCGTTGGCCTAGGGATATCTTGGTGTCGAGGTTACCAAGTTGATGTTCCATCGGGCACAGAAGTCTCTGGTCTTACTTCCGATGAATTGGGAACCATTTTCGCAGACAATTTTTGAAGGTATGCCAAATCTGCACAAAATATTGCGTTTAATGAACAATATTACCTGATTCTCTTTTATCTCTCGATATGCTTCAACCTCTATCCATTTAGAAAAGTAATCTGTCATAGCTAGGAAGAAAACTCTTTGCCCCGGCGTTGGGGGGAGTTTACAGACTATGTCCATCCCCCATCTCATAAAAGGTCAGGGAGAGATCGTAGGATGCAATAGCTCTGAAGGTTGATGTGGGACTGGCGCGTTTCTTTGACATGCGTCGCACTTCTTGGCCTGATTCATTGCGTCGGAGTTCATGGTGGGCCAAATGAATCCCTGGCGACGGGATTTGCATGCCAGGCTTCGTCCTCCAGCGTGGTTTCCTCATTCGCCATTGTGGATGGAATGAAGTAACTCTTGCGCCTCGGATGGTGTTAGGCATTTCAATTTTGCCCCTGTGACGGATCGCTTAAAGAGTAAGGAGTCAATAATGTCATAAGAGAGTGCTTATACCTTGAGTCTTTTGGCTGCTGCCTTGGCTGCTGGTAGGATGCCACGGACCATGTAGTCCAGGAATGGTTTGGTCCAGTCTTCGGCGTCCTCCGTTTGCTCTTGACTAACGTCTTCTTCATTGGCTAGGACCTCTGACGGTGGTTCTCCTATCTTGGAAATGGCAGGAGTTGTCACATGAATAATGGGGATGACGGGAAACTCTTTTGGATTTAATGCATAGCCTAGGTTAGCCAAAGCATCGGCCTGTGTATTCTGCTCCCTGGGGACTTGTTGTATTTCAAACGTGACGAATTGGGCGATTAGTCCCGGACTATTACTACGTAGGCCGCCATCCTGTCGTCCTTTGTAGCGTATGACCCTTGTGTTTGGTTGACTATCAGGAGTGAATCACACGTGACTTTGATGTCCTCTATCCCCATGTCGATTGCTAAATGTAGACCAAATATGAGTGCTTCGTATTCGGCCTCGTTATTAGTTGTGTCTCATTTGCATGTCACAGCTTGGGCTATATTGTCCCCTTGTGGCGATTTTAGTACGACACCTAGGCTTGTGCCCCTGATATTCGACGCTCCGTCCATGTGGAGTTCCCATGTCCCTTTCTGGTCCATCGCTAGTAATTCTGACGTTTCTTTCATCGCTTCCTCTTCTAGTGTAGGACTGAAATCAGCCACGAAGTCAGCTAAAGCTTGAGATTTTATGGTTGCTCTTGGTTCGTATTCTATCTCGTATCCGCTCAGATGTATCGCCCATTTCGTTATGCGTCCAGTGAATTCTGTTTTCCTTAGGACCGCTTTCATAGGATGGTTCGTTCTTACGATGATGGCGTGAGACTCGAAGTATGGGCGTAACTTATTGGATGCCATGACTAGAGCGAGTACTAGTTTTTCCAGTGACGAGTATCATGTCTCCGCTGGTAATAGCGATCGGCTGACATAGTAGACCGGCAGCTGTTGTCCGTCTTCTTCTCTTACTAGGACCACGCTTATAGATGATTTTGAGATGGACAGGTATAAGGGCAACGCTTCTTCAACCTTAGGTTTTGCCAGTAGTAGAGGGTTAGACAGGTACGTTTTGAGGTCTTGGAAAGCCGACTCATGTTCTCCACTCCACTGAAAGGACTTGGTATTCTTTAATGCGTCGTAGAAATGTCTGCACTTGTCGGAGGATTTTGATATGAACCTATTGAGCGTTGCGATTCGCCCCGTCAATTTCTGGACGTCTTTGATGCATCTGGGAGATCTTAGGTTCATGATCGATTTGATTTGTTCCGGGCTGGCCTCGATCCCCCTCTGGTTCACCAAGTATCCCAGGAATTTTCCTGACGATACACCGAAAGAACACTTAGTAGGATTTAACTTCATATTATATCTTTTGAGTACCTTGAATGCTTCTTGTAGTTGTTCGATGTGATCCTTCTTTTGTTTGGATTTTACAAGCATGTCGTCGATGTATACTTCCATTGTATCTCCGATTTGATCTTTGGACATTTTATTGACGAGACGCTGATAAGTTGCCCCTGCGTTCTTGAGACCGAAGGGCATCACTTTGTAGCAATATGTCCCTGACTAGTTATGAAGGCCATCTTTTTCTGGTCGTCGGGATCTAGTTGGATCTGGTGATACCCGCTAAAGGCATCCATGAATGTAAGCATTTCATGTCCAGCCGTTGTGTCTATCATAGCGTCGATGTGAGGTAATGGAAATGAATCTTTTGGGCAAGCCTTGTTGAGATCTTTGAAGTCGACGCAAACTCGCCATTTGCCATTCTTCTTTTCTACGACCACGACATTTTCTAACCAGTCGGGATATTTGACTTCTCTGATTTTTCCAGTTTCGAGGAGTTTGGTGACCTCTCGTCGATCACCTTGTTACGCTCAGCGGCAAATTTCCTGCGTTTCTGCTTAACAGGAGGAAAACTAGAATCGACATTAAGCTTATGAGTCATAATATGTGGGGGGATACCTACCATGTCTTCGTGGGACCATGTGAAACAGTCGGAATTCGATCGCAAAAATTGCAACAAAGTCGTACGGGTCTCGTCATCTAGGTCAGACCCGATGCAGACAGTTCGCCCTGGTGAAGAGGGATCGAGGGCGACTTCGTCGAGCTTCTCTATTTGCGGCTCAACGTATCGTCTCGATCTCTCTTCATCCCTTAATTGCTACGCCGACCTCTCCTCGACAGCTTGTTTCATGGACTCCATGTAATATTCTTTTGCGAGTTTTTGTTCCCCCTTGATTTCTCGGATCCCCCACTTCGTAGGGAATTTTAATGTTTGGTGGTAGGTTGACGTGACCGCCACGCCATGAATAGGGTTGGTTCCGGTGATTCCTGCGACTGTCGGCCCGTGATTTACAATCGACTTAGTCCGGACTCCTGTAGGGAGCCTCGTCCTCCTCGAGTCTCACGTGAGCCATGGCCTTTGCTTGGACGTCCTCAAAGGTTTGACAAGGATACTTGGCTACCTCGCGATAAAGCTCGCTACCCCTGACCAACCCTCGTCGGAACGCTTGGATTGACGTTTGCGTGTCATAGTGCGGGATCGACACCTTTGCCTTATTGTACCTGTTCAAATAATCACATAATGTTTCGTTAGTTTTTTGGGTAACGTGGTACAAGTCGCTGGACTGCTTCTCCAGTTTACGACTACTAGCAAATTGATTCTTGAAGGAATCGACTAAATCAGCGAAAGAATGAATAGATCCTCGCGGTAGGTGCATGAGCCACGTGAGGGCGGGCCCAAACAACGACGTCCCAAAGCTTTTGCACATGACTGCCTCACGGCTCCCACGAGGGACCGAGATAGCCATAAGGTTGTGCTTGTAAAGGGCGACGTGATCGTCCGGGTCGCTGGTACCATCATAGCTTGTCATGCTTGGCAAGTGGAACTTCTTGGGGATCTCCGCTTGAGCAATGTCATCGACGAACGGGGAATCTTCAAATCCGTCAAGGGCTTCTTTCTCGATGGGACGAGGTACCCCTGGGATTCTCGCGATGCGATCGTCCAAAGCCTTGAGACACTCGTTGAGAGCTTGATCTAAGAGCATCTTGATACTGTTGCTTGGTGCGACCTGCATCTCAGTTACTCGGTCCATAGTGGGACCGGTAGGAACAACGAAAGTAACAGTGTTAGTAAAAACAGGAATTCCAACATGGGGTTCAAGGTTACCGATGGACGCTCTATGATTGGTCGCAGGAGTCATGTCCACATCTTCCATGTTAAGTCTGGTCTGAAGGTCAGTGACATTCACTGGTTTCCTGGTCCTAGGCACATTAGACCCAGATGATTGTACTTGCGCTTTAAGAGATAAGTTTTCATTCAAAAGCTTATTGTTAGACGCGGACTTTGTTTCACCGTACCTCTCCCGTACAACACTTTATAGAAAACTGCCTATTAGAGATATTTGACTATGTGAGTAACTCTGATAAAAACTTTTACATTTTCATGTAACACCTCATTTCTAAACATCGAACTAGTCATCACTCTGTAAATTGTTGCAATATGTATGGTCAACAACATCGATGTATTACTATGTTTGAAAATATTATAAAACGTAGTCTTATTAGGCATATAAAGTAACCATAAGGTCTCGCTCACACTAAACGAGACTTGAAACTATGCGTAAACGTTAAAAGGATTTAAAAATGCCTTAAATAGGCTTACGGCCCAATTTGGAAAATCGGCGTCCAAACGATGTCAGAATAGAATGAAACTTGGTTTCAATGCCTATTAGAGATATTTTACCATGTGGGTAACTTACAATCACAACTTCTAACTTTTCAAATAACACCTCCTTTGTAAAAACCAACTAGTGATAACTCTCTAACTTGTCGCAATATGTATGGTCTAATACATCGATGTTGATTATTGTTGAAAAAAATACAACTTAGTCTTATTAGACATATAAAGTATCAATAAGTTACTATGCCCAAGTTATTCAAATAAACGAAAACAAGGTAATTGTGTCGCTATCGAAGCGTACCTTAAAATTTGCAATCAAGATTATCCAAATTTAACATGAAAATTTCATAACGACTAAACTTTTTTTGTCTCAATAAGTTTTTGCTCAAAGCAACTCGATCTGATAATAAATCCGTAACAAACCGACCTGATTGACTTAGCAATTTTAGACCCGAACCCGACACGACCCAACTATAAACCCGTAACAACCCGACATGTTTGATCCGGTAATCTTAGACCCAGGCCCAAACCCAACCCGACCCGCCTATAAACCCGTACCAACCCGACCTGTTTGGACCCGGTAATTTTAGACCCGAACCCGACCTGACCCGCCTATAAACCCGTAACAACCCGACATGTTTTGACCCGATAATTTTAGACCGAACCCGAACCCGACCCGACCCGCACATAAACCCCGTAACGACCCGACCTGTTTTGACCCGATAATTTTAGACCCGAAATGACCCGACCCGAAAAATACCAGACCCAGAAGCACTCTAACCCGAACCCGTCCGACCCGATTGCCAGGTCTAATCTCATGAGATACACTTTTTGTATAGATTGCCAATATGGATTCCGGAACGATCACAAACTTGTTTTTGCAGCATAATAATATTTACATAAGAACAATGCATCTTTTATGCACGCAATGAATCAAATATAAACAATCACGACTGTACAAATCATTTGAAGACGCAAGTAGTTCTTGCTGTAGCAAGTGTCGGAGATGTCCAAAGTATGACCAGAATTGAGGTTTGCAGGATCAACATTCAGGAATATGAAGTCATGATTCTCTCCTCATATACCCAACCTTTCGTATATATTTGATAGTGCTTCGTAGAGAATGGATGCTGCAGGTGGCTTAGGCAATTTACCAGAAAGTATGTCAGATGCACTTATCGATGAATTACCGTAGAATCTGGAGTTCTCCCTGGTTCGGGTTGTGAAAATACTGCCTTCAAGGGAGCACCCGACAAAAGCACCTGCATAATATGGTGGAAACTCATTAAGAAATCACATGTTTAACTTGCAAAAAACTGTAAACAAAAACTTTGATCAACAATAAGAATATTTGACATCTCAATTGGAAACTAACGAGGTAACATTTCACACATGTCATACAAAATCTCATCAGTATGCACTGTGCCTATCTATTATTCTTGCACTGATATCAACATTTCCTCTACGAAAGTTATACTAGGAACACAAATACCTTTGCTACAGCTGTAAGTGTAGCAAGCAGCAAGGCCTCCGTCACCAGCACGTATGTCAGCTTCGGCAACCCTTCCTACAATTCCAGCAGCCACACCCACTCCAGCACCAAATGAGAAATGCACGTTTCCACCAAACGTCTTTACTGCATCAGTTGTTCTTAGCACAATAATGAAGTCTGTGAATTCCACTCCTGCCTGTCCATTTATAGAATATATATATATATATAAATAAAATGATCTATGAATTCTTATTCATTGATGAACTTCTAGATGACATGGCGTGACAAGAAAAACAAACATAAATATATCTCAAGGATGACTTTCATCATATACACCGTAAGAATTACTCAAGCTGGCTTATCATGTCCATATCATTTTCTCAATATAAAGGCCATGGTAGGAATTGAATATTGCTGATCCACCAGGAACCAAATAACTATTAACTACATGACCAATTTAAGAAAAAGCTATTTAAACATGGAAAGTGCGTATGTTTAAAACCCAAGAAAGTGATTACTTCATTGGTTCATATTAATCAGAGAAGCAGAGAGTCAATTTGAACCTGAGCTCCCCATCCAATCCCAAAGGAAGAAATGGAAGATGGTGCTGACCAAGTTCCATCTTTAAGGCGAGAAACTACCAGCCCTGTTCCTACTTTATAGGTCATGATGGTGCCAACCTTCGCAACAGTGAGAATAGCAAGGCCTTTGGCTTGCTTCAGAATAGCTTCTGGAATTGCTTTCTCGGGAGATCGCCGACCAACCTGTCATTTAATAATCATAGTGTAATGTTTGAAGATAAGAAAGGACAGAAAGGGAAAACCAAAATTTTCTTTCTGTGCAAAGAAAAACTGACAGAATTCTTGAGAGAGGTTGGCCACCAATTTTTCTTTCTCATATGTAGTAAGGACTTTTTGTGTACAATGTACCTTCTTATAGCACCGAATGATGTTTGCAGCCTTGTAGATCTCATATTCCATAGATTGGCCCCATGGAAAATTAAACCAAGATCTTAAGGTACTAAGGTCAGTCAAGTCATAAGTTGGCAACTGCGCAGCACGACTCACTTGGTCCATTAAATATGCCTGGATAGAGTCCAAACGTACACAGCATACATCACAGACTCTTTCAGGATCCTGGGTACGGAACTTTACAGGCAACAAGGTCCTACCCTTTGAGCACTCACCGCAAAACAATCCTCCACAAAAGCGACAATGATGCCTGGAGCACATGAAGGGATGGAACCTTACATTGCACAGCATGCAAGTTGAGGATGCACTATCGGGTATCCACCTAGGCGGTTCAGCTTCAAGGATTTCCTTAACATTAATCATATTTGCCTCTGTGAGAGTTTCAGCCATCTCCTTCCAAGCTTCCTCTAAAAGGTAAGATGACATACGGCAAATCTGCTGTTTATGAAAATCAGCAGTGGCAAGAGCCTTCACTTTTCCACCAGCAGCAAGTGCCATTTCAGTAAAGACATCCCACATAGTTAGTTGTTTATCTTCTCCCAGGAACTGATTCCAGCCCATGTCCTCATCTGGTAAGTAACCCCCGTTTACAGATAGACCTTCCTCCCCTTTCATATGTGTGCCGTTTGACATGGGTGGAACCGAGACCGGTATCCAAGGCCCAGTCTCTTCAGAATATGGAGAGTCATAAAAAAAATATCTACCCTTTGCTCCATGGTCATCATGAGGAACATTGTAGATCTTGGTTTCAATAAGTGAACCTCCACTGACATCATCATCCACATTTTGGGCTTCTTTGTTTTCTTCTTCCCCCACTTTATTATCCTCTACTTCGTCAGCTACACTGAAAACCTAGACGTAAACGTTCATTATTACTTCATTTTCATTCAGTCCTAGCAACTTAAATGTGACACTAATTAATTGATATGGAGAGAGCCAAGAACACAAATATCCTGTTCTGTAGAATAGGTGTAGATATGATACGGCGTAGAAGAGCACAAATGACCTAAGGCTTCAGTCCTAAACACATGATATTTAACATCCAATAAACGGCGAATTTCTAGCTTTATGAAATTTTTAGAAGTGATCAATAAAATCCAAAGCTTAACAAATGTTAAAACATGAACTTTCATATCCTCCATTAACCTTAATACTAAGCACACAAACAAACATGAACTAATACCTCCACGTAGTTCTTACCATTATCAACAACTTTACGAAACCAAGTACCCGCAAGCAACCCGATCATTTAATTTGCTAATCAATCTTTCCGAAGTTCAAACGGAAAATTAGAAGTTGAGAAATTAAAGTTATGCTTAGCGTAAACCACTGAGCAGATAATCAATTCAACAAATAGAAACAAAATCAATCTGTAAAACCATTTAGCATGTCAAATTGGGGAAACAAAACACGAAGAGAAACTTTAAACAGATAGAGGGATAGAGATGCACCGGGTGAGAGAACAATCGGGGTTGGTAATCTTCAAGTTCAATTTTAGGGTAACCAAGGCTGGCCTCCACAGGTAAGGGTTCGTCATGATTTTGCGCCATTGGAAAATAATACTGCAAACCAGATGACCTAAGAAATAATCCGAAACCCTAACTGAAATTCCGCCTTCTATTCAGAACAAAGATCTTAATATTGTACGTCGGGAACCCTAGAAAGTGGAGTGGTCGGTAAGATCATCAGCATATGCAAGATTTAGATTGATTTATAATTGAGCAGAGGGAAAGGGGAGATATAGCGAGGAGGAGACCTTTCGAGGGAGAAGCAAGATAATAAAGCAAGCAACCGGTAGCTGTGCCCACGGATGACTCTCATAGCCTCGGATATGCAAATCCGCATAGGTATATTTACACGATGTGTATAAGGTAGAGTTTAAATAAATAGTTAAATGACGAAAAGTTTATTTCTTCTCAATAATAATTTCAGAAATACAAGAAAATTTTAGGCAAGGTTTATATGTATTATGTTTTCTAACTTTTTAAACTGTATTCTTATTCTCCTCCTGCTTCTTATTCTCTCGAGAGAGATTGCAACCCTAATTCTCAAATCTCGCCATTCTCTCCCATTCAACTCGTTTTGGCATTAGAATCCAATCCCCCATTCAATTTGATCAAAAAACCTTGAGAAAATGGACCCCCAATAAAATCCAAGTTCAAACCCTAATGAATTGGTGGTTGGTGGTGGTGTTCGACGTCTTGTCGGAGGTGCTTGAGTGTGCGGCGGTCTTGGGAAGGCAAAAGTGAAGGGTGGTGGTGGCGGGGAGTTTTATGGCGCAGAGGCGGGTGGTGGAGGTGGTTCTGGTGGCGCAGAGGAGGGCAACGAGGTGGTTGGAGGTGGAGAGGTAGCTGGTGGTGGGCGCGGTGGTGGAGGTCGCAGGGATGGTCGGAGAGGCGGAGCCGGGTCCCGAGGAAGCCTGAAATCCAAGAAACGAACTATTTCAGAATCGTCGGAAAATACGCCTAACGTTTACGAGGTACGCAATTTAGCGTTTTAAAATTAATCGTACAATTACGACTAATTAAAAACACTTATAAATGTGCCTGTTATTTTATTTAAGGTTTTTTTTACCGAAAACCACCCGTATGATGGGCTATATTGCCAAAATCACTCGTATTTTTCATTATTATCGGAAACAATCCCTATAAGCCTCTCCGTCACTAAACAACCACCCTTCTCTAACTTTCGTTAAATAGTTATGCCACGTGTCACATTATATTATTATTTTATTCAAAATTAGTTAAAATCACCCCTTTAAAATCTTGTAATGACATTTTTTCCACGTCTTCAAATTATTGGGTTGTTTATGTAATTTCTGAAAAAAGTAATAAAAACCCACCTCGCCCAATTTTTAGGGTTATGTGGTTTCGCCTCTTTCTCCAAGCATAGACCCATCCTTCGTCTGAACCTGAACAGATCGATTTGCATCCCTTCATCCTCTACTCATGTCCCCTCTTTACCCATTCGATATCATTACCAGGGAGAACCTATTTTGTGAAATACACAAGCAGGACGAAGAAATCATGGTATGTCGATCTCCGATTAGGGATCTGTTTCTTCTCTTCGATTTTCAAATTAATAATACTTGGCGATTCGTCCAGCCGCCTTCATCATATGGTCCTATTTGGCGAGCTCGTCCTTGAAGTCTTCGAGGTAGGTGGAGCTTCTTTCGTAAATTACATCTCGATTTTGGTGAGCTTGAGCTGATTCCATGTATCGTTTTGACGGATTCATTGTTGCTAGTTGTTGTTGATGGTTGTTGTGGATGAGTTGTTTCGAATTTGGTGGAATTAAGACTGAATAGGCTTTTGTAAATCTATAGAATATTCTAGTGCATACCAATTGTTTGATAAAAATGCCAAGTAGAAACTTGCAACTAAAAGAAGATCATGTGAGTCTGCGCAGTGGTAAGAAATTGAATAAGGGGATTGGAGAACACAAGGGAATGTTCTAATATGTCTTGTGGGAAGCTATAGATTTATTGGCATAATGTGATGTCTTTTAAGTATTACAAACTTGCCATGTGATTTTACTAGAGGTCTTAATGCAAAATAAGGAGGAAGAACTAAATTCTATTATAATAGAGTTGAGGAAGAACTACTCGTTATTGCAAGAGAAATGTGCAAAAGAGGAATCAGATAAGTTGGTAAGGTCATGTTAATTTTTATTAGTATGATGTTGGAATTTTTTGACTAGATCTGCAGAAAATTCAGATGCTAAAGTTTGATATGAATAGGGTGTTATGGATTCTCTTTCAAGGGAGAAGATATCTTGAAAAGGCCCAACAGGAACAACAAATTGCTAACGAAAAGGTGAGGTCGACCAAATTATTGAGTTAGTCCAACCATTTGATCATAGTGAATTAGTCTAACTGCTTTCCTTTTGTGCTTCATATTGCAGATTTCTTCTTTGAATGATATGTATAAGAGATTACAAGAATACAACATGAGTTTGCAGCAGTACAATAGTAAACTTCAGACAGAGCTGGCAGCATGCAATGAAACATTGAAACGTGAAGAGCGTGAGAAAGCTTCGATTGTGGAAGAGCTCAGTACTTTGAAAGGACACAACATATCTTTGAATGATCAATTGGCTTCCTTAAAAGTGAGTTCCTTGTCAAATTATCTCAATGATATTTTTTCAATAAAAACTCTCGTAATCTTTCATTGCATTATCTTGTTTTTGTTGGTTGTACTTGATTATCTTTTTTGAAAGTCTTAAAAGACAAATGCTCTGTCAAATGATATCTATGATAGTTTTTATTGTCAATTACAAAAAATGTCACTGTTATGCTATGCAAGTTCATGAAAGAATGTTTGCGAGTGTGATGTTTCTGTTTTGGCCTTAAGGGTAACCAAGATGAAATGGCGAAGCAAAAAGAGACCTTGGTAAATGAAATGGTAAGCCTTAAGATGGAGATACAACATGTGATAGATGATCGGGATCGCCGCTGTTGAAGGTCGGGATCTCATGGCCTGCGCTCAGACAGGTTCAGGCAAAACGGTAGCGTTTTGCTTCCCATTAATATCTAGGATATTGAAGAAGCTAAGGGCTTTGCTTCTTCATCTCCTCCCCTGTTTAAATTCACTCATTTTTCTTGCACTCAAACAAATAGAACGCGCAATCAATGTTCTAGAACCAAAATCAGCCAATAAACCCTCAATTAGGAACCGTCAAATCTATTGATGGTGTTATAGTTGCAATAAAATTATGATAATCAAATCCAATTTGAAGATCGAAAGTATATGTCTACATACAAAATCAAAGCATATATGAAATTATGAATATCAAAGCCGAATAAAATAAATTGATGTATCAGAGATGTAAGATTTTCATCAACATGATCCGTAGATCGATCAATCATGAGAAGAGAAAGATTCAACATGCACGAGATATCAAACGATCGAGAGAAATGGAAGCCTGGACCATGACGATGTGTGTGTGAGAGA
Organism: Oxyria digyna; assembly: GCA_029168935.1. Taxonomy (NCBI): domain Eukaryota; kingdom Viridiplantae; phylum Streptophyta; class Magnoliopsida; order Caryophyllales; family Polygonaceae; genus Oxyria; species Oxyria digyna. The sequence goes on from JAPVLV010000013.1 coordinate 28,340,752, forward strand.
GAGAGAGAGGGGAGGCGAGACAGATCAGAGTTGAAAGAGGCGAGAGAGAGGAACAATTAGTGGGAGACGATTAAACTGATATACGCAGGGGTAATAATTGGGCTTAACCATTAAAGGCCTGAAACGTAATAATTCCATTCCGGTGGCTAAACAAACGTGTCAAGTGGGCTTAACAAATACCAGTCCGTTTCCTTGGTCTTTTTTCTCCTAAACAAACGGGCGCTTAGTTGCTTGATGTTGATGTGTGTTTTATTTTGTGTGTTTGTGTGTGCTTATTAGATCCATGACGAGGCCAAGAAGTTTGCTTATCAGCTGGTGTTAAGATGTCTGTGGCTTATGGTGGAGCTCCAATGGCGAATCAGGTGACTATGACTTTCATCTTAAGCCTGTTTCGAGTCTAGGGATCTTGCTGCTCGTTATTCCTTTATGGCCAGCTGTGTTTTTTTTTTGCTGAGAGATTTTAATATATCTATTGAGTATTGAATAGGTAAAAGAAATTGTTAGCTCTTCGACCAAAAAAAAGAAATTGCTAGCTCTTTCTATGTTTTCCCCCCTCTGTATGCCAGTATATGATGCTGGTACCCTTATTGTAGTATCTCAAAGAGGAGTTGATATTCTAGTAGCCACCTACAAAGAATTCACTCGAGAATCTGCAAATGCATTGGATTCACTCTCTTCAAAGTCAAGCGAGTTGGAGGTTCACCTATAAAAATTGGCATATTAAGTAGCGCAAGGCAATTGTAGACTTGTATGTAGAGTAAAAAACAATGCACAAGCTTTGTACTTATCATCAAATTTCTTATGTAATGAATGGATTTTTATCATGCAATGTTATTTATTTTGAAACAGGAAAATAATGCAGATACCATCCACAAATACCCTAATTAAATTCAAAAATATGAACAAACCGCTGCAAAAAGCCCAGAAACCGTATCAATTGATTGAATGAACCGCTGCAATAGAGTAAACAACTGTAGCAATAAATACTAATGAAAACTGTTGCAATAGCTTCTATTGTAGCAGTTTTATTTTCTAATGTGGCTGTTAGGTTTAAAATAATAAACCGCTGCAATAGGCTATTAAAACCGCTGCATCAGACCTACTGCAACGCGAGTAAATGAAGCGGTCGAAAACCGCTGCATTAGGTCTAATGCAGCAGTATTATAGCCTATTGCAGCAGTTTTTGACCGCTGCATTTGGCCTTTATTGTAGTAGTGGGTTGCACGAGAATGGCGTACCTCTCGAGAAGATTGTTAAGTCCACCTTGAGGAGACAAGTGGGGAGGCGGGAGTTGAGTGGTTTTGGCGGGGAGTGTCGTTGGCCTGGGTTGGAGAAGGTGGATGAGATACTGCAGTAGGGGTTGGAGAATAATATATGTTGGAAGAAAAGTATTGGCTTAGTATGGATTCCGGAGATGACATTGGAGAGTTTGATATTTGAGTAGATTGAGGAGTGGATGGGTCTAAGATTGGAGTAGAGGTGTTGCCGGTTCGTGAACCGCTGTTCCGGTTCATGAACCGCCGATTTAAGGTTCATCATATGCTTGAACCTGAAACCTAAACCGGTAAGGAGACGGTTTCGCCGGGCTCGTTTCGGCCGATTTCGGTTTTGACCGGGTTTGACTGAAAAACCTCCGGTTTTTTAACTGGTTCCGGTTCGGCCCTGAACCAGAATAATTTTAAAAAAGTTAAATATATATAGAATTTATATTTTAAAATTTTACTATTTTTTTTTTAATAAGCTCAAATATTTAAGTTCAATCAAAAAATTGAGTAATTAGAGGCATGAAACTTGTAAGTAATTTTTACACAAGTTGAGGGTGTTTTTCTTGTAATTTTCCAATATCGAAAGCTCTTTTATTACCAACATAAATCATTTAAGAACTTCCCAAATCGAAAACTACCTAAGAGGTTGAAGTCTATATATTTAAAAAATGAATTCTTACTCCTATACTCAAATTTTTTTATAATTTTTTTTATATTTTAAGGTGTGAACTGACGGTTAGCCTGACGGTTTAGGTTTCGGGCCGGTTTGTCTGGTTAACATTCATTGAAAATGTCGGTTCAAGGTTACATAATCTCTTGAACATGAACCGGTAGGAAGGCGGTTTGACCGCTCCGGTTCCGATTCCGGACCGGTTCCAGTTCCGGTCCGGTTTGGCCGGTTCGGTTAACCTTTTAACACATCAATCTACAGAGGGTGGTAGGTTTTGACGGGCATGGTTCAAAGCGGAGATAGTGTGGGTGATTCAAGTGGAGACGACATCTCGCTTGAGGTTGAAGAGTTGGACAATAACGACGCTTGTTCTTCTTCTTCTTCTTGTGATTATGATTGTGTAATGAAGGGATTTATGGTAATTCATTTCATATTTGGGGAAGATGATGAATTTTGTGGTTTTGATTACTTTTTAATAAATTACATAAACGACTTAAATAATTGAAGGCATGGAAAAAATGTCATTAGAAGATTTTAAAGGATGGTTTCAGTAATTTCGAATAAAATATTAGTATAATTTGACGAGTGTAGACCTGGAAAACGGGTCGAACGGGTCGTGTTTGGGTTCGGGTCGATAAAATTTTCAGGTTGGTCGGGTTCGAGTCAACCCAGCGGGTTTCAAATGTTCGATTTTTTTATTGTAATAAAGAAAATAAAATTTAAATTTTTTTTATAATAAAATATTAATTTATTATTATTTAATAAAATACATTGTTATTTTTTAATTAAAATGGAATAAAATATGTGAAAAGTGGTCTCTCGACGAGTTTTGAGAAGTTCGGGTTAGTCCGGGTTTGACCCAACGGGTCTCGGGTCGGGTCGGATTTGAACCCAACGGATTTCATGAGTTTTCGGATCGCGTTGGGTCGAGTTTTTTTTTGAGCCGGATCGAGTCAACCCTACGGGTTTGATAAGCTTTTGACAGGTCTAGATACGTATAGTTATTTAACATAAGTTAGGGAGGGGTGGTTGTTGAGTGACATAGAGGCTTATAGGGGTGGTTTCCGGTAATAATGAAAAATTTTGGTGGTTTTGGGCAATATAGCCCCATCATACAGGTGATTTTCGGTAAAAAAAAATCAAGAAATAATGATTAAATACAGGTGGTTTTGGGCAATATAGCCACATTCATATATAAGTCAAAGTAATTGTCGAACGAGTCTACGAGGGACGTTAAAAGAAGCATTGGTCCCGGAAGTATGCTCCCGAAAGTGTCCATGCAAGGCAACCGTGTTAGGCCAGTGGGTTCTAAGTATTCATAAAACCGCTATAGTCAACACGTTCAGTAAGGTGTCATCACCAACGCGTCCCCGATGTGCAACGCGTTCTCCAAAGTCGTCTATCAACACTTTCTCCAAAGTATTCTCATCACATATCCTTAAGACTCTAAGCAATCTGAGAACATTTCCCGAAGATCAAGCTGTCTCGCCGTAAGAACGCCACTAGGGGTCGGACCCATGACATGATCATCGTCAAAGTAAAAAAAGCATTCATACGACTTCGTCGTCCAAATCAGGTAACGAATCTCAACTACTACTTCATTATCGTATTGGAATTCTCATTCTTTCTGGAAATTGCATCACCCGAATTCCACGAGTCTCGCACATGTCTTGAAGTAAGACACAAAAGAAATTAAAGTCGAGGGTTGAGATGACAAGTTAATCTCTTATTTACACGAGACTTTGAGAAGTGTCTCAAGAGTTTTGCATGGAGAATCACACTATAAGTAAGGTGACTAGATAAGAAATGCCACGAATCGCCTCATTAAAGAGTTGTTGGAAGTACTCAGAGATCGAGTTTAAAATCCCATTTTTCGAGTTGCGTGATCAAAGGTATCACCAAGAGGATAGTTTGAGTGGTAGTCTTTCGCCAACGCGTTCCTTGTCTTTATTTGGAAAAAGTATGATCATTCAAGGATCTCGGGGATCTAGTTTCTAAGTTGTTTTACTGACGAGTTCTATAAGCTATCTCCATGACGTGTTATCTACGACGCTCTCGGTCTTTAAAGAGACAATCAACGTTCATGTTTGTAACATCGCGAAGAAAATCCCGCGATCCAATGAAGTTTCCCTCATAACCCTTCTAGAGGATTATTCAAGATATCAGAACATGATTTCTTCCATCAGAGTCGAATGTTCAAGTAAAGAACCTTTTCATCTCGATTCATTAGAGTAAGTGTGACTATATTTCCTCCAATTTGTTGAGTGCAATCTATTCATCCCAGGTATGTCCCTTAATACCTTACTTCTTTTACTTTGTTGTTTAAATGTTCTTTTTGAGATAGTTCTACTACTCGTCTATAAGTTTCACCTCGAGAAAGTTTGTTTCTCTCTCCCACTTCTAGTAAGACTCCAGGCATATAGATGCCAACACCCATCTACAAGGGGTGTCGTAAATACAAGAGACGTGTTGAAAGTGAGAACACGTCGAGATATTATAAGATACGCGTTGAAAGTGAGAACGCGTAGAATCGCCGAAGAGAAAAAAGAGTACGTTATGAAAGAATGTGTCAAAGTAGACATCGAAGTTTTGTAGTAGCATCACAAGAAAGGATGCATGAGTTGAACATGTACAAGGATGCATGAATTCAGAGTATGTGTAGCCTAGCTGAGGATTGTGGTGAAGCAACGACTTCACTTACGAAGTCCTCATTAGCCATGATTTCAGATTTGGCTTGCAACTATTTCATAGCCAATTAAGCATGAAGTTGATTCTTTTCAAAGAAGGCGTAAAAAGATCAAGATCAAGTTCGCTTATCGCCAAATTAGGGAAAAGAATCATGTTAAACGTAGAGAATACAAGTTCAAGAAGTTGGTTAGAAGAAATGGAGTCAAGAGTTGAAGAATTCAATTCCATGGAGATGGATTACGAAGTAATTATGTTTCGAGCATCGAGTTATAGCAGCAACGCGTTGAGATTGAAAGAAGGTGTTGAATGAGTGAAAGTGTTTCCCTGAGTCAGCGGTGACGTCGACAAAACACATTAAGGGTATTGTTCGTACCTAAGAATACCACTATAGTCGCAACGTGTTCGTAGAATCAACGCGTTGGAATGTACATGAAGATGGGGTGACCAAGAGAAGACGTCTTAACTCTCCACACGATCGTCAACATTGCGAAGTTCAGCACGGAACACTCTTTTTACTCTTCTTGTGGTTTTTCCCAAGAGGATTTCCTGGGAGAGGTTTTAACGAGGCTCCCGGGGCCATTCATTGTTGTGACACCCTCGACATGGTCTCCAACATCACCAACGTGCTTTTCTTAATTCTTGTGCATTGTACAATATGTGACAAACTCACTAGGACAAAGGGAGTATTTCTTTTCATGTTGCGCAACAATGGTCGCTTCAAGAGTTTGTCTGCGAAAGATGGTCAGATTGCCGTACGAGATGACGAGAGTACTTCCAAGCCAGAGGATTCACCGAGTAGTAAAAGTATATTTCTTGATTGTCAATTTTTTTGAAAAGATCTTTATTGTCAATATTGATTGTTGATCGACTATCAATTCCCTCATTTTATTTTCAAAAGATAATTTCATCATTCTTCTGCCTCAAATGGTATGTTTTCAGGCGAAACTCACTGGAACTGGTTTAAGTGCGAATTTGCTTATCCTACGAATATACGAGCACATGCACATCTTTTTATATCCACATGAATATTCTTTTACATTCACATGCACAAGAAGACATGTGCATGTATTTTTTCACATTGTTCAAGACATTCATACATCTGCAAATGTGCATGTATTTATGTTTTTATGTAAATGTTAATGTGAAGACATATGCATATAATTTTTCATTGGTATATATTAGTACAATAAAAACATTCTCACATTTCTTTGTCAAATAGAACCTATTTCATTAAAAAATTAAGGTATAAGAATTAAGTGAAACAGCAAGAGAGATACATCACTGATGTTAGTGATGTACATGCAAGAAAGGGAATGAAAAACAATCTCTAATCCGGCTGGTATGATCGAGCTTAGGACCAATGGCATACATAATATAGGATGTAATAAAGAAGAAGTGATAAGGGGTAAAGCATGAAAGCGATGAGGGAAGACCAAAGTGGAAAATGAGTCCTGAAGGCTGCAAATCCTCCAACTCCCAAACAAACCAGGAGCACCACCATTGCTTCTGCTGAGAACTCCCATGTGAGTCCTCTTATGTATACTGTCCCCAAAAACACTGACATCAAAAGCACATTGTTCATTGTCACTGATCCATATATCTGTACTTTCCACAAAAACATACCATCAGTATATCATATATCAAACCGGCCAGTTTGTTTGTATTTTCATAGATTTACATACCATTTCAAAGCTGAGAGAAGTGGATCTTCGGTTCTTTTTCCTACCAAATGTGAAGCTGGAAACAAAATTAGTGGAAGTGGTGGCTAGGGGAAGAATAAGAAAGGCGACGAAGAAGGGAGGAATTCCGGTGGCGGTTGAGAAGTTGATGACTGCATCCACCAAGGGATTAGCGAATGCAGCTGCCACCGTCGTCCCCCCTACCAGCTTCAACAATGGAGCCACCAACCTCCGCCTTGCAACTTCGCTTCCTGCAATGTGGTGCTCAGAATTTGGAGATGTTAGATGTTGAAACAACCCTTGTCTCATACTTGTCTTGTGCTTCACATACTCAATTCTCCTGTGCTGGATCCATGGCTGGGTCACCTGATAAATGCTATAGAATATGAACAACGAAAGGGAAAAGACGAAGGCCACCAAGACGGCTATGTTCTGAGCAGAGGAAGAGGAAAGAGTCTGCGGAATCTGAACCACCACAAATGGAGTCGCTGAAACTACCATTATCCTTGCTGTGTAACTAGACCATATGTCAGTTGACACCCCTGAGCCTGCAATGTCATTCATTGTAACAGTTTATTAATAACGTATTTTTTCTGTTTCAATTCAAACAACGGCCACACAATAACAGAGTATAGTGTACGTTTTAAGCTGAAGCGGTGGGTGTCGGTTTGATCAATGGAAGTGGAGCCATCAAGGTCACACTTTCCAACAACTACACAACTTCCCCATATAGCTGTCAGTGAAAGAACAGTTGATCCCGCCAAATATCCTATCCCAACCGTCACATCGCTTTGCGCAGTCGTTGTGCTCCCTCCAATTCCGGATACTGCCCAAAAGTTTAAATCAAAGATTAGAGAAATAAACACTTGATCCAAGCTACAAGTAAAACATCAAATTTGATCTTCTAGAGCTTCAAATGCAGCAGCTCTTCTATCAAGTTAAAAATAAGGATATTTAATATTATTTTAATAGTTAAATAAGGTGGTTTGGGGTTTATGAGTTTGTTCGGGGTAGAGTCTAGTTTTGACACACAAATAGATACATAATCAGCAGCAGACAAGTTGATCTAGTAAAATATTACCGAGAACAAGCATGGCGTCAGGAAAAGAGGGAAGAGCAGGGAGGATGAGGCCGCCTACGAGGCCAGGGCCGAGCCTCTCAAGCATGTGATGGCTTCCATTCGTTATTTTTCCGGAGGACAAGCATACGAGGAAGCCATATGCTAGTAAGAGGAATAGGCTTCCCACAACAGTGGTGCTGCATGGAAGGAAACCATAGGTTTCATCACAAGTTGTTAATGATAAACTAATTAGAGCACTGGGCTGATCAAGAACCAGATTCGACGAGTTCAGAAAAAGGAGAGGAACCTTACTCATTTTCTGACTTGCTCCTTTCATGTTTATTTTGTTGGGTATATGTAGATGGAATTGATGATTAAGGTCGCTGAATTTTCAAGCTTTCTTACTCTACTTAACTCTATTATGTACAGATCATTATCGTAGGTTTCAAGCTTGCCACCACACCTAAATACATATTGTTATGTTTTTCTGATCGGTCTTTGTTGTCGATTTCAGCCCTTGTTTGACTTTTACTCAAATTTCACAGCCAATAGTAACATGTAATTAGCTTGTCATCTTGGTAATATGCACGTGGGAAGACTGCATGTTGATTATGCATCAGAGTTGTCAAGTTCGTCAAGTCGAGAACAAGTTCGCTTCAATCAATTAACAAATCAAGTCGGATCGGGTCGAAAAGAAGGCGGTTCAAATAAACTAGCTTAATAACTTCATTTTTGTTACAATACATTAGTGAATACATTAGTGAATGTAACATCTAATATTTGGTCTTCCTACATTTATAGCTCATTTGTAACCATGTGCCTATATAAAGGCTTCTATGTTAATAATAAGAAATACACAAAAAAGACATTTCTCTATCTCTACTCTCTTCTCCTCTTCCTAATCTTTCTATATTCACTCGATTTATAACACGTTATCAGCACGAATCGCTCGATACGAACATAATCGATCGGTGAAGCGATCACGTTTAAATTCGGTCCCTGAAACAATCATGTTTCAATCCATCCGTGGAGCGATTATACTTCAATTGATTATAAACTCATTTGATCCCTGAAGAGATTAAGTTTTGTATAAGCAATTAGGACTCATTTGATCCCTGAAGCGATTAAGTTTTATGATCCATGAACTGATAGTTTTTCTTTATGATCCATGAAGTGATTATTTTGTCCCCGTAGAGACAAGTTTAATCCAATTTCGCTTAAATTGTATCCCCGATGTCGATGCATATTGTTTTATCCCCTGAAGTGGATATATATATATAATCATCTCCCGAAGAAGATAAATTTACGTGATTAATCTTAAACTATCACTTGAAGTGAATATATATAATTATCTCTCGGAGAAGATTGGTTTACGTGATTCGATCTCGTTTTATCTCCTGAAGTGGATATATATAATCATCTCCCGAAGAAGATGAATTTTCGCGATTGATCTTATATTATCTCCTGAAGTGGATATATATTATTATCTCTCGAAGAAGATGAGCGCATACTCTTTCTCTCTTACTCTCTTACTCTCTTACTCTCTTCTTCTAGTTCAAGTATCTTTGATTTGTAACACGTTATCAGCACGAAGAAAACAACCAATTGCTTCTCAATAATCATCAAACCCGACCTACTGGTTCCACACCACTATCTTACTCATATAGAGTTGCCCCTAATGCAAATGCTACCTCCTCCCGTAGAGGACGTGGTAGAGCCCGAGGGCATTGTAATCATCGTGGTGGCGATTGTTTGTGCCTAAAAATACGACGAGTAAGGAACGCATCCTAAGCTACGCGTAGGGCGATCACGTCAACGTGACGAGATGTGGCGAAGATCTCGTTTGCATTGATGATAGTGTCGGCCTAATAAATATAGTTTTATTTTTCTATTATATTGTTGTAATTGGTAAAAAGATATTAAAAAGAATATCTCTTACCTTAAATTTTATATCGTCATAAGATAGAAGGAAAATATAAGATCTCGTTTCCTAAAAGATAAAACTAGGGTTAACCTATAAATAAAGGCTAACGCTTGATTTGTAAGAATTCAGCCAGCATTCGAGTAATACAAAAGTTCAAGCTTCAACCCTAATTTTCCATATCGTTCTCGAGTGTTGAGGTTATACCATATTATTTGATCTTTGCTCTACAATTGCTTAGTTATCATCTCGTTGATAATTTCGCTACAAACAATTGGCGCCCACCGTGGGGCTAGATCAAAAAAGTATCGTCTCTCCACACGAAAAGAGCTTCTTTTTTGCAGGAAAGCCATGACGAGTCCGACGAACAGCCCGCGTAACAATGTGAAGAGGTCCGAGGAAGAAGATCCCGCAACAACGCCTCTCGTTCCCGATAGCGAGGAAGTGGAGAAAGCTCTCGAAGGGACTCCTAGCACTCCGAAAACCAAGGTTCCTGGAAAAAAACGAGGAATAGACGGTGAAGTAACCGATGTGGCCGCCGCCCGAGCACAGTTTGAGGCCTTCGAGAAAACCTGGACGGAAGCTAAGTGCGCCAGTGAGAAGACGACGTCGGAACTCGCTAAAGAGAATGAAAGGTTGCGCTCGATAATCAGGGAACTCAAGGCGGGAACTGCAGGACCACATACCTATGTTCGCGGTCAAAGTGTCGCCCGACGCCTTGATATGGATGTCATCGCCGAAGAAGATGACGTTTACAGATTCCAGGGGTATCGTGATGATATTCCCCTCACGGAAACGGCTCCGAAGAAGAAATCCGAGGAAGATATGACCCCAAGCGTCATCGCCGCGTTCGTGGCACAACAAGTCGGCGCCTTGAGGAGGGAGATGATGTTGATGCCCGGAGCGTCTAAGTCTATCATCCCTGAGCACGAGTTCGAATATCAAGAAAGTCCCTTTGTCAGCACCATCGCCGCCCAGAAGATAGCTAAGAAGTTCACCGTCGCCGATCTCCCCGTCTATGACGGATCCGATGACCCGAAAGAGCATATCTTACTCTACAAAGTCAAGCTCTCCACGAGTCCAATCAAGCCGGAGCTAAGAGAGGCAATGATGTGCAAATTTTTTAGTTCGACGCTCAAAGGTCCGACCTTGACTTGGTTCATCCACCTCCCCAAGGGAAGTATCTCGTCTTATGCCGAACTCTCCAACATGTTTCGCCTACAATTCGCCAGCAGTAAAATGTTCGCAAAGCAACCCTCAAATCTCCACAATATGCGCATGAACAAAGGCGAAACCATAAGAGCCTTTATGAAACGTTTCAACGACGAGAAGATCTCCATCCCGGATTGTAGTGAGTCTACTGCTGCCGGCACATTCAGGCGTGCTCTCCCTCGAGATAGCGACCTATACAAAGAATTGACGAAGACTCGTGATAGGAGCATGTTATATGGTGATAACTAGCGACTATTAGCATAGGATTAGAGGAGTTTAGGTGCTTGTCGAGTGTATTTCCGGAATCCGGTTGGAGTTGTTATTATGGATTTGCGGGAAGCTCGAAAGCGATTTTGGTGGTGGAGTTAGGAGATTCCGCTTGTATCCTTCATTGGTACTTGCGGGATGGAGCTTAGGAGGAGTACACACCACACTTGCACCAGAGGAGTGGTCGAGAGGCGAAGCCGAGCTGCCTCGAGACCAGAAGAAGACGGAGAGAAGAAGCTGCAGACAACAAATCGCGGTCGAGATTTCCATTATCTCGGTCGAGATTTTGCCATTTTCCAGCATCGAGATTCTGTTGATTCCACGTCATTCCACGTCAGCAGGTGCAAATCGCGGTCGAGATTTCCAACATCTCGGTCGAGATTTTCTATCCGGAGAACATTGAATTGATGGCATTGGATGCTAGACCTTCCTCTTTCCACTTGATTTGTAACTCCAAAAATTAGTTATGTCTATCTTTAATTTGCTGCATTAAGACTTGGTTTTTATTTATTTTTCTTGGTTTTTCTAGGGAGAAAATATATAAACTCTTCTCCTTCTCCCTAGAGTTTTTATCTTGGTTTTTAGTAAGAAAACTCCATTGTTGAGAGCTTCCATGACTTTGTGCAACTAAATCTCCATTGTTCACTTTGAGGTTTGAAGCCTTCTTTCATTGGAGGATTGTGAGTTTCCTACATCTTATATTTTATTTCAATTGTTGTTTTATTTTATAATCTCTTGTGCCTCAATTTGCTATTGAGAGATATTGGTTTAATCTAGGTTGCAAACTAGGTTTGATTTCTATTTTTTATATTGCTAGACTTGATAATTCTTGTTGAAGAGTCTTGTCCTTTGGTAGCAATCCTTATCTACATGAACTTGTTGTGATTGTTTATAGGGTAGAGATTATAAACTTGTGTCAAGTATCGGCTTGTCGCCAATGGTATTGCACAAGCCTACTTATCTTTGAGCTCAATGCTATTTGATTATTGAATCTTAGTTGTTCTAGGGTTATAATCAAATAAGGGTTTCTAGGACTTGTTGGACTAGTTACTTTATATGAACAAAGAGTAGGATAAACCAATTGAATGTTTATGAATATATGATGTTAGGTTTCTATGATCAATTCTCCTTGCATGATTGATGTGCTAATAACCGAGAAGTGAACTTCTTTCCATCAAACTACTTAATCTCAACAATTGCGTGTTTGTTTACTTCCTTGATCTCAATTACTACAAACCCCCCCAATTTGGTTACTTGTTAGGAACAAAAATTGTGATTTAAACTGTATTTCGACTCTCTTGGGATTCGACCCTTGCTTCCCACTATACTAGTGGATTTGAGTTAGGTATTCTTTGATAGGCATCACGACAATCGCCTCATCAACTCGTCCCGATTCATTCGTCACAACGAGGGAAAGGGCCATGGAAGCTTTGCGTCTAGAAGAAGATCTCCTGAGGCACGCAGAGGAAAATCCTCGATCTCCGCGTAGACGATCTCCTCCGCGCAAGAACTCTCCCCAGCATCGACATAACGATCGCCATCAGGAACGAGGAGAACGTCACGATAGGAGAAATAAACCATTCCAAAGAGAGCCACCCATGGTGCACAACGTGAGCGAAGTCGATAGCGTTTATATAGTCGATAGAGATATTTCCATGAAGACTGACGCGTTAGTGGGAAGCAAGGGTCGAATCCCAAGAGAGTCGAAATACAGTTTAAATCACAATTTTTGTTCCTAACAAGTAACCAAATTGGGGGGGTTTGTAGTAATTGAGATCAAGGAAGTAAACAAACACGCAATTGTTGAGATTAAGTAGTTTGATGGAAAGAAGTTCACTTCTCGGTTATTAGCACATCAATCATGCAAGGAGAATTGATCATAGAAACCTAACATCATATATTCATAAACATTCAATTGGTTTATCCTACTCTTTGTTCATATAAAGTAACTAGTCCAACAAGTCCTAGAAACCCTTATTTGATTATAACCCTAGAACAACTAAGATTCAATAATCAAATAGCATTGAGCTCAAAGATAAGTAGGCTTGTGCAATACCATTTGGCGCCGTTGCCGGGGAGTCTAATTTACAGTCTTTATCTCATTTTTTTTTTTGTTTCTAACCTTGGTGTGGATCATTCGTATGGTCCACACTCGTTCTACTAATCAAGCCTTGTTTCCTTTTGATCCAGAAATCGAGAGAACTTTCTTACGGAATCTCCGAGAAGGTATTCACGAGATCGTAGTGGAAAACATGGCGGAACAAACCTTGCGGCAGCTGACCGATCCGGATTTGAATGCCCAACATCTTGGGATCACTTATCCTGCCCTCAATGAAGGAGTTCACTTCGAGCTCAAAACAGGATTCATCAACTTGCTCCCGAAGTTCCATGGCTTGAGTGGTGAGGACCCAATCATGCATTTGAGCGAGTTCCACGACATTTGCAACTGTAGCAAGCCAAGTAATGTTACGGAGGAGCAGTTGAAGATGAGAGCCTTCGGATTGACTTTGAAAGATGGGGCTCGAAGGTGGTACTACTTGCTTCCGGTGGGGACTATTGACACTTGGGCCAAGCTGCATAAGGCCTTTCTTGAGAAGTACTTCCCATCGAAGAAGGCGGTTGCTTTGAAAAGAGCGATGGCAAATGTTGAGCAGGCTGATGATGAAACGCTCTATGACTATTGTGAGCGTTTCGCCCGGTTGTGTGCTAGCTGCCCGTTCCACGGGTTTGAGGAGAAGGATTTGGTGACCCACCTCTATAATGGGTTACTAGATCATGAGAGGAGGCTCATAGACGCCGCTTGCAATGGAAGCGTCTTGAATTTGACTCCTGCTGCTGCCCGAAACCGGATCCATGAGATTGCGGAGGGAACAAGAAGTTTCGGGCGAACTTATACAAAGAAAGGAGCAAGTGCAGTGAGCTCCGACAATACCGAGCTGAAAGAGGAAATTGCTGAGTTGAAGAGCATGATCAAAGGTTTCACTCTTGGAAATCAAAAGCCGGGGGTCGTTTGTGGGATATGTACTCAAGAAGGGCATCATACTGATCAATGCCCCCAGCTAGAAGATCCCGCTATTGCTGAAGTTCATGCTTTGGGAGGTTACGGACCTCCTAGACCTCGTTATGATCAGAACAATGCCAACTACAATCAACGAGGGAATGATCATCCGGGCTTCCGATGGAGTGATCCGGCAGGTGCTCAGAATTTCAATCAAAACCGAGCTCCTTATGCACCCAAGCCTCAAGGCCCTTCCACCGAGGATATGCTGAAGTCCTTGGCTCAACATTTCACCACTCATGTCCAACACTTCACCACTCATGTCCAAACCTCTGAATCCGGCATGAGGGATCTCAGGAAACAAGTTGGGCAATTGGCGGAATCGGTAACTAGGCTTGAACAGCGTATCTCGTCATCCTTGCCTTCTCAAACGGTGGTGAATCCGAGAGAGAACATAAGTGCTATCCATTTGCGCAGTGGTAAGGTTCTTGAGGGATGTTTGGAAGGAGAAAAGTTGGTGGAAGGCCAATCGATTCCCGAGCTCCAAGCTGATTCGGACAGAAAAGCTACAGGGGAAAAATCGCGGTCGAGATCCCAAAATCTCGGTCGAGATTTTGCTTCTGGAGACGGTGATTGCATTTCCGAAAAATCGCGGTCGAGATCCCAAAATCTCGGTCGAGATTTTCTTTCTGGAAGTGGATCTCGACCTGTTGGTGACATTCTCGACCGAGATCTGGAAAAGGGGGGTCCTAAGCCTAAAACCACACATCCAAGGCCCGAAGAGGAGTACGAGGATAGAGGAGACTTTGCTTTGAGGCAAGAGGACTATGTGCGCCCCAATTTCCCTCCCTTATACTCCGAGAAGCCTCCCGCTCCCTTCCCGGAAGCTCTCAAGGACACAAGAAGGCCCGCCAACGATCAAGAGATCTTTGAGACGTTTAGCAAGTGCGAGGTAAACATCCCTTTACTAAAACTTGTTCAAAGTATTCCTAGGTACGCCAAGTTCTTGAAGGAGCTTTGCACCATGAAGAGGAACCAAAAGTTGAAGGGCAAGAAGAAGGTGCAAGTAAGCGAGAGAGTCTCCTCGATCCTTCAACACCGGATACCGGTGAAGTGTGAGGATCCATGTATATTTACTATCCCTATAGTGATTGGTGACACTAGATATGATAAGGCTATGCTTGATTTGGGTGCTTCTATCAATGTTTTGCCTACATCAATTTATGAATCACTAGGATTAGGACCTTTGCTTAAAACTGACATTGATATAAGACTTGCTGATGGTTCTTGTGTGTATCCTAGGGGAGTAGTAGAGGATGTCTTGGTGAAAGTGGATAAGTTGATATTCCCCGCTGATTTCTTTGTCTTGGATATAAGTGATAATGTTACGGCCTCTATTATGTTAGGTAGGCCATTCATGAAAACTTCTAGGACTAAGATTGATGTTTTTGGTGGAACATTAACTATGGAGTTTGACGGTGATCTAATAGAACATAATATCCATGACGTCGACTCTTTTCACTTGCCTTCTGTTTGTTTGATTGATATTGTTTCACCTCCTATGAAGGAGAATCTTGAGGTCAACATTGTTGATAAGATGGTTGAACCCCCCGACTTGTGCTCGGATGCCACGACCATCCTCTCTACTACTGTTTTGGGCAATCGCCCCACTCTTCTTACGTCTCAGGTCGAGATACCTGCTAGTTCTTTTGTGCAGGTTGTACCGAAAGAGCCCAAACGCTCCCCACCTGACTCTAAGTATGGGGGAGGTAAAAAGAAGAAGAAGACGTGCAAGAAGGTGTGGAGAGTGACGAAGGCAAATGGTCTAAGGTTCAAACCTTTCCATGAGTGGTTCAAGAATGAGATCATGACGGCCGAGGTTCCGAGGGGACCTATAGAGTACGGGTGAGATGATGGACGTCGTGCCACGACGATAACTAAGGCGCTGACCGGGAGGCAACCCGAGGTAGTTTTCTAGTCTTTGTTCTTCTTTCTTCTAAAAAAAAAAAAAAAAATAGATAACGAAAAAAAAAAGGAAAAAAAAAAGGAAAAAAAAAAAAAAAAAAAGAAAAAAAAGAAAAAAGAAAAAAGAAATCGTGCTTTTGGTATTCTATCACCTCCATTTCACTATCACTCCACCATTCCGCTTCTTTCATCCATACCTAAACGTCGTCGCCTCCCCGAGTAACATCGATCTAGCGCCGACGACGTCACCTCATCCTCTACCTCCATGTCACTCGGATCGTTGCTCATTGCAATCCCGAGTGTCACACATTCGATTCCCCATTCCGTTTCATGGTTACTTTTCCCGGTCTACCACATTGCCGGTTCACTACCATTCCACCTATCACTAGATGACCCGGTTCGTCCCCACCATTAGAGGTCCTCCGCTACACATTGAGGACAATGTTTCGTTCAAGTATGGGGGAGGTTGTCGGTTCTTCTAGTGGTTGTGAGTCTTTTCTTCCTTGCCTCTATCATGATTGATCTGTCTTGGAAGGGAGATTAGACTATCTATCTATCTATTTTGTTTATCTCATTTCAAAAAAAAAAAAAAAAAAAAAAAAAAAGAAGAAAGAATTGATGTCTTGAGAAGGGAGGTGAAAACCCGAAAGGGCGCCGAACTTAATGTGTTGTGATTTGTTTGACTTCATTGTTGAATGATTTGCACTTTTATGGCGTTGGAGACATAAGAAGGGAGTAGAAGGATTGTCTCGGGTTTTAGGATTCACCATGGAGGGATAAGGAGTTAGATATTTTGCTTCTTTTTCTCTCATTGATCTTTATTGCATACCCATGATCATTTTACTATCTCTTTCTTTGATTTGAGATTTGTTTTGGTACATCTTTGGCGGTTGTGATAGCTCTAGGGTTAGGTTCTTTGCTTAAAATTTGATGCATATTGTTGGGGTTGTACTATGCAGATTTCTTGTTTTAGGATTGGTGGTTGATGAGTTGATTGAATATTATGTAGTGGTTTAGGACATCAAAAGAAGAGGAGGAATAAGAAGTGTGTTAAGCGAGTGGGTGACTCGGTTTTATTTTTTTATTATTGCCCATTATTTGTTCCCTTAGCCTTAGAGGAGATTAGGAGTCCACTTGTGCTTATTGCACGTCACTTGGTTCGATATTGGTTACTATTTTGGAGTGGCGTCATATGAAGTGGTGATATAAGGAGGGAATTGGGTAGGTCACCTCGGAGTGATAAGAAGCTAGCCAGGAGCTAGGATTAGAGTTACTTGCTTACACACGGAGTTTGGAGTATAGTCGCTAGCAAGCTTTCCCATGCTTTTGTGACCTTTGTGCTCATTGGAGGAGTTAGCATCACTTTGCTTTCTCGGGGACGAGCAAGGTTTAAGTATGGGGGAGTTTGATAGGAGCATGTTATATGGTGATAACTAGCGACTATTAGCATAGGATTAGAGGAGTTTAGGTGCTTGTCGAGTGTATTTCCGGAATCCGGTTGGAGTTGTTATTATGGATTTGCGGGAAGCTCGAAAGCGATTTTGGTGGTGGAGTTAGGAGATTCCGCTTGTATCCTTCATTGGTACTTGCGGGATGGAGCTTAGGAGGAGTACACACCACACTTGCACCAGAGGAGTGGTCGAGAGGCGAAGCCGAGCTGCCTCGAGACCAGAAGAAGACGGAGAGAAGAAGCTGCAGACAACAAATCGCGGTCGAGATTTCCATTATCTCGGTCGAGATTTTGCCATTTTCCAGCATCGGGATTCTGTTGATTCCACGTCATTCCACGTCAGCAGGTGCAAATCGCGGTCGAGATTTCCAACATCTCGGTCGAGATTTTCTATCCGGAGAACATTGAATTGATGGCATTGGATGCTAGACCTTCCTCTTTCCACTTGATTTGTAACTCCAAAAATTAGTTATGTCTATCTTTAATTTGCTGCATTAAGACTTGGTTTTTATTTATTTTTCTTGGTTTTTCTAGGGAGAAAATATATAAACTCTTCTCATTCTCCCTAGAGTTTTTATCTTGGTTTTTAGTAAGAAAACTCCATTGTTGAGAGCTTCCATGACTTTGTGCAACTAAATCTCCATTGTTCACTTTGAGGTTTGAAGCCTTCTTTCATTGGAGGATTGTGAGTTTCCTACATCTTATATTTTATTTCAATTGTTGTTTTATTTTATAATCTCTTGTGCCTCAATTTGCTATTGAGAGATATTGGTTTAATCTAGGTTGCAAACTAGGTTTGATTTCTATTTTTTATATTGCTAGACTTGATAATTCTTGTTGAAGAGTCTTGTCCTTTGGTAGCAATCCTTATCTACATGAACTTGTTGTGATTGTTTATAGGGTAGAGATTATAAACTTGTGTCAAGTATCGGCTTGTCGCCAATGGTATTGCACAAGCCTACTTATCTTTGAGCTCAATGCTATTTGATTATTGAATCTTAGTTGTTCTAGGGTTATAATCAAATAAGGGTTTCTAGGACTTGTTGGACTAGTTACTTTATATGAACAAAGAGTAGGATAAACCAATTGAATGTTTATGAATATATGATGTTAGGTTTCTATGATCAATTCTCCTTGCATGATTGATGTGCTAATAACCGAGAAGTGAACTTCTTTCCATCAAACTACTTAATCTCAACAATTGCGTGTTTGTTTACTTCCTTGATCTCAATTACTACAAACCCCCCCAATTTGGTTACTTGTTAGGAACAAAAATTGTGATTTAAACTGTATTTCGACTCTCTTGGGATTCGACCCTTGCTTCCCACTATACTAGTGGATTTGAGTTAGGTATTCTTTGATAGGCATCACGACAATCGCCTCATCAACTCGTCCCGATTCATTCGTCACAACGAGGGAAAGGGCCATGGAAGCTTTGCGTCTAGAAGAAGATCTCCTGAGGCACGCAGAGGAAAATCCTCGATCTCCGCGTAGACGATCTCCTCCGCGCAAGAACTCTCCCCAGCATCGACATAACGATCGCCATCAGGAACGAGGAGAACGTCACGATAGGAGAAATAAACCATTCCAAAGAGAGCCACCCATGGTGCACAACGTGAGCGAAGTCGATAGCGTTTATATAGTCGATAGAGATATTTCCATGAAGACTGACGCGTTACGAGTTATGAGCGCTATGGAGGGATTGCGTGACGTACAATGGCCCAAAAAGCCAAACCCATGGAGAAGACCCGAAACGGGAAAGGGATATTGTGAATTCCATAACGACACAGGCCACACCACAGATGGTTGCTACACTATGAGAATAGAGTATTGAGACTCTTGAAGAGGGGAGATTTGAGAGATTTGCTCTCCAGAGAAGGAAAGAACGTGTTCGAAGGGGTGAAGAAAGAAAGGAAGTCTCCTACTCCTCCTCCACCTCCATCAGGTCATACCAGAACAATACATACCATCCTCGGAGGCTCCTCCGCAAGCGGCTACACTGCATCCGCCGCTAAAAGAAATATCAAGATCCTACGCGACGAGAGCAATATGACGCGAGTTTATCGCGTCCGCCCTACTAGAAGAAACTATCCAATTACGTTCAAGGAACCGAGCCAGGTCGTAGTGCATCATGATGGTTTAGTCATCTCCCTCACCGTTAGCAATTGCGTGATTAAGAGAATCCTCGTCGATAATGGAAGTGCCGCCAATATAATCACTTCGTCCGCTATTAAGGAGCTCAGACTTTCTAATGACGACGTGGTGAAGAAATACGTCCCCTTGGTGGGATTCAGCGGGGAAGTGCCGAGCATGCTGGGAGAAATCACGTTAGCAACCTTGGCCAGAGGTATCAACATACAAGAAAAGTTTGCAGTTATGGAGATCGAATTGCCTTACAATATCATCCTAGGAAGGCCTTTGGCTGCACGACATGAAGGCCATACCTTCAACGTACCACCAATCCCTGAAGTTCTCATCCCCGTGGGGGATCCAGGAGATCAAAGGTGAGCTTCAAGTCGCGAGACAATGTTATAACATCGGTATAAAGAACGCTACCAAGGCAGCACTGAGTAAGAGGAAGGAGGCGTAGCAGTGAAAGAACCACGAAGAGCCAACAAGGTATGTAAAGTGTCAGAGCAACGCGTCGGAAGAGGAGATTGGTCAGGTGGGAAACAGAGAATGTATGTTGAAGATTGAGGTGTACACTCTACGACGAATCATAGAAAGAAAAGCGTCTTCGTGGTCTAAGAATCCAAAAGCCAAGGGGTTAAGACATCAAGAGTCCTATAAGAGTAAAATGAAGTTCGAAGAGAAAGCTAGGGGTAGAAGATCAACCCCCAACGTGATGAGAAAAACAGGGTTCGTCAAGCAAGACAGTATCAATCTATCAAGTAAGTACAAGCAAAAACTCAAAGTGAAGAGACGACAGAAAGTCATAACGAAGAGTGACAATTTAAGTTGCATGTTCGTGAAACACCACCCGCCATAAGTCAAGACCCACGAAAGTGATAAGAATTTCCATGCCTTCTAATGTTATCTTCTTTGTACCTTTTCTTGCATGAGTAGAATTAGTTTCTTTTAAAAGTTTCAATAAGGTAGCGTCATTATCTTAGAGTCGAAACGACAAGGGGTCGTGACGACTAGGGGTAAGCGTCAGTGTCGAAGTTTGTTAGTCCATGATGCATCTTTCTATTAATATATGAGTACACTCTTCTTTCTCCAACGTGTTAAAGTATGCTGAGTTGTTCCATTTCCGAATTACTTGCTCTATGTCTATGACGTAACACAAAGTTGAAAAAGGCCGCGGCGAAAATCCGCGCCGGAGAGGAATTTCGTTAGCCTACGCGTTCAAGGCACCATCTATGCGTACACAACGTTAGCCAAACCGCCGACTCCGAGTCGATGCTTCCTATGATTGTTAGCGACGTGTGGAAATTGTCATGGGGAATGAAGCCCGGAACCTCACGAAACCGGCACGGTTCGCTGAGCAAAGAAGGGAAACCTATTGACACGACCACTCTCCAGGAACGCGTACTTGCGCCTTGCACGACCCCTCTGAGAGTCATGAATCCACGGGCATCTCCCCAAACCGGATGGGAGGCGTCCACCGGCATCGTAAGTCCAAACGATCACAAATCGGACAATACACGATGAATAGGCATGTCGATTAAAAGAGTTCGACGTCGACCTAACGCTAGCGTGTGGCAAAAGATTCACCATAAGTAAGAGGTGACATCACAAGCTGATGATATCACACGCTGACCTACATCCGCCACTCGCTCCAGGTTCGGAGGAAATGCTGGACCCAACCTTCATATAAGCCGACAAAATAACAAAAGTAGCCGCAATGACCATAACTACGCAAGGGGTAGAAAATCACACCCCAAAGTTAATTAACAAAGATCAAAGACTGGAACCTATATATTCATAGGCAAACTACACGTTAGAAGTCGCAAAAATCCTACGCGTATACAAGACAAGACGCAGAACCACAAAACACACAACCAAAGGTAGTATGGAAGTATTTGGTAGCTCTAGCCCAGCCAACAAGAAGCTTGAGCTAAACCTACCAAAAGGGGTAGAACTACGCCCAAAAAGTCAGAAGAAATTATCTATCATGGCTACAACTTGAAGAAAAGCACCAAAAACGAGCTGCCGCGTAAGCAAGATTGAGAATAAGAAACTCGTACGAGGAAAGATGCTATCACCAAAAGGAACACGTTCGAACAAAGCAACATATTCAAGCTTAGAAGATCCAAAAACTAAAAAGAATATATTACAAAAAGCCCCCGTCAAGAAGGGCAAGAATGAATTTCTTATTTACAAAGAAGCGCCTTAAAGACCAGCGACGCGTAATCGAAAAACAAGATGATTTATACAAAGGAAAAGAGAAAGAGTGACTCTGAAAAATTATGAAGATTCACTCTCACCCTCAGAGGAACTAGACGAAGAACCGTCCGCATCCTCATACTCGCACTCGCCCTCGTCTTCGCCCTTAGAGTCCTCCACAATGATTTCCTCGTCGACACCTTCATCATCCCCATCGTCCTCGTTAGGATCAACATTGTTAAGCCAATGAGCATCTTCCTCCATAACGTTAGGGTCCGTTGGAGGATGCGAGGACGAAGGACCCGCATTGACACCTTCGGGGATCTCCTGATACGCCGCCTCGAACTCTCGCCGCTCAGATACTGGATCCCAACCAAGATGCTTCCCTGTACCATATTGCTCAAGAACTTTTACACGCGATAGCCAAGACCAATAGATCTTCACTTCATGAAGCT
This sequence comes from Oxyria digyna, assembly GCA_029168935.1. Classification (NCBI taxonomy): domain Eukaryota; kingdom Viridiplantae; phylum Streptophyta; class Magnoliopsida; order Caryophyllales; family Polygonaceae; genus Oxyria; species Oxyria digyna. Next base: position 28,362,711 of record JAPVLV010000013.1, read on the forward strand.
CCGAAGCACGCTTCTTCTCCTTCTTGGCCATCTCGTCCTCCAAAGCAGCGATACTCGCCTTCGAATCCTCGACCTGCTTAGCGAGGTCGTCGTGAAGTTTAAGCGTCGCCGCGACCTTTTCCTGAGCCTCGCTCTCCGCCTTACGCAACGTTTCAATCGTCGCTTTGAGCTCCTGAATCTTTGTCTCGTCCGCCATTGCTTCTTCTCCATGACCTTCATCCGGTCAACAAAGTCAGAGAAGCGTCCCCAGACGCACAAAGAAGATTGAAGCGCCTAAAAGAACAAAGAAAAAGAGGCTAGAACTAAATCAAAGACAAGAAACGCGGCGGAAACATTAAGAAAACCTACCCGCCATTGTGTGGCGAGAGATTCTCCCATTACATCCTCCGTCTCCATTGACAAATAATGGTCAAGCGTCGGAGGAGATAAAAGCCTCTTCATGGCAGGCAAAAACTTGCTCCCGGATGCAACGACACGAGAAACGACTCCTGGAAAGTCATCGACAGTCTCGAATTTGCACTCTAACTTCTCAGCAACCTTCTCCTTGCCCTTGCGTGACCTCGTCTCCTTAATTGGAGAGGGAGATGGGGAGGAGATGAGAGAAATCATGGGTGCAATACGGATAGGAGCCTCAGAAGCAGACTCTTCCTCAATGCGACGCCTCTTCTTTTACGCAATGAGGTCGGACGCAGACTCTCCTCCACTACGAACGCGAGAAGCAACTGTAGGCACTAAATAATGTCGGAGGAAAGAAATTAAAACTCTCAAAACAAGAGAGGAGGAAGAACAAGATAAGAAACGTAAACGCTATACCAGTCAAAGCCATAGGAGCAATACGGTGACCTTCCCCGTCGTGACCGTGAAAGGTTCGCTCGTTCTTCGGAATTTCCAAGAGCTTAGCAATGACCTTCTTGGTCTCTCGCCTCGCCACGATGACATCCGTGTCAACTACACAGGAACAAAAAACAAGAGTCAACGTAAGTGAGACGCCGATAGCCAGAAAAACGTATGGTGAAATTTCCAAAAAAAAGAAAACTTACTCGTAGGGTTCCAGCATTCCACAAGCTAGGAACACTCCTCGCCTAGAGTGGATTTGTTCACAAAGTAGAAAAAGTTGGCCCAGTGACGATCGGCCTGACTCCCCTCAATGGCGATTCGAGTCGCCTTGGGTCTCGACTTCAAACCTACCCTCCCGACCGTCTTGGTTTGGATCATTAAAGAATGGACGAGGTCATCGACGACGATCTCGATGCCATGATTTACCGTTACATCGTCTAAAGCACCAAAAATTCTCCATACACTCGGTAGGAGTTGCCCAACAGCTACTATTTGTAGCGAAATTACCAACGAGATGATAACAAAGCAATTGTAGGGCAAAGATCAAAGTATACGGTATAATCTCAACACTCAAGAACGATATGGAAAACTAGGGTTGAAACTTGGACTTCTGTATTGCTCGTGTGGTGGCGGGATGATTACAAAGCTGGCGTTAGCCTCTTTTTATAGGCTAACCGTAATAATATCTTTAAGGAAACGAGATCTTATCTTTTCCTTTTATCCTATGACGATATAAAGAATAAGGTAAAAGATATTCTTTCTAGTATCTTGTACCAATTACATTAATAATATAAAGAAAAGAGATAATATTCACTCGGCCGACTTTATCTTCAATGTTGACGACATCTTCATTTCTTCTCGTCACGTCGACGTGATCACTCTACGCGTAGCTTGTCACGCGTTCCTTACTCGTCGTATTTTTAGGCACAAACAATACCCCTAAGGCGTCTTTCAGAGCTTAACGTCTAGTAGATCTGGGAGACGCCTTCTTTCTTCATGAAATACGTCTTCATTAAACTTGGAACGCGTCGATAATTACGTCATCTGAGATTTTGACATCGTCGCAGAGCTTTGGTCATCATTTCTCCTCAATCATTTCCACGTATCTGATGGAAAGCTTCGTTATCTGTGCCGGCAACGTTCACCCGTAACGGCTAGTTTCCCCAACGGTTATAATGTCGTTGAAGTTTTCTCCGCATTTCTCGCGATCTCTACGGCTATATAAGGAGAAGGCCTTTACTCTCTTTCGACCTCTCTACGACCCATTTACTCTGAATATTCTTTGCTTTCTCATCTACTCACGCTCACCAGGCTGTTTGCTTTCCTCTCTTTGCTTGAGTTTTCCCTTCATCTATTCCTTGACTCTCGAAATGGCTAGGCCTTCCTTCTACGTACCAAAAAACATCTTAAAGGGTTCCGACTACAAATCTTCAGAGGCGCGTAACGTCGAAAGATTAAGATCGTTGGCGAATCTTGGGCCTGAAGTGGAGATTGAGATACCCCCTCAAGGGATATCAGCCGACGCATTCCGCCCGGGATGGATCGCGGTGTACGAATATCCTTTTCTTACCGGCCATCGATTCCCTTTCTCGCCTTTGACGAAGGCATTTATGCTTACGCTAAGAGTAGCCGTCGGGCAACTCCTACCGAGTGTATGGAGGATTTTTGGTGCTTTGGACGACGTGACGGCGAGGCATTGCATCGAGGTCGCCGTTGATGATCTCGCCCATTCTTTGATGATCCAGACTAAAACGGTCGGGAGAGTGAGTCTGAAGTCGAGACCTAAAGCGACCCGAATCGCCATCGAGGGAAGTCAGGCCAACCGTCATTGACCGATTTCTTCTATTTCGTGAACAAATCGACTCTTGGTGAAGAATGTTCTTGGCTTATCGAATGCTGGAATCCTGCGAGTGAGTTTGCCTTCTTTCCGAATCTTTATTACGTATGTCTTTAGTTGTCGATGCTTTACTTATGTTGGATCCCGTCTTACACTTTTTTGCAGTCAACACAGACGTTATCGTGGTGAGGCGAGAGACAGGCGAGAGACCAAGAAGGTCATCGCAAAACTCCTCGAGATTTTGGAGAGTGAACGAACTTTTCATGGTCACGACGGGGACGGTCATCGTATTGCTCCTGCGGCTTTGGCTGGTATAGTGTTTTCATTTCGTATCTCGTTCTTTCTCCTTTCTTGTTTCGAGAGTTTTGATTTTTCTCCTCCAATGATCCTTAGTGTCCGCCTCCGCCTCCCGTATCCGTAGTGGAGGGGAATCTGCGTCCGATCTTATCGCGTCAAGGAAGAGGCGTCGCGTTGAGAGAGAATCTGCTTCTGACGTTCCTATCCATATTGCACCCATGATCTCTCTCGTTTCTTCCCCGTCTCCTTCTCCAATCAAGGCGACGAGATCGCGTAAGGGCAAGGAGAAGGTTGTTGAGAAGTTGAAGTTTGAATTCGAGACCGTCGACGACTTTCTGGGAGTCGTTTCTCGCGTCGTCGCGTCCGGGAGAGCGTTTTTGCCCGCTATGAAAGGGCTTCAAACTCCTCCAACTTTTGAACACTATTTTCCAATGGAAACGGAGGATGTAATGGGAGAAGCTCTCGCTACACAGTGGCAGGTAGGTTTTCTTAATGTTTCCGCTATGTTTCCTATCTTTGATTTAATCCTAACCTCTTTTTCTCTGTTCTTTTAAATCTTCATTATGCGCCTGGGGACGCTTTTCTGACTTTGTGGACCGAATGAAGGCCATGGAAGAGAAGCAATCGGCTGACGAGATAAAGATCCAGGAGCTCAACGCGACGATCGAGACGTTGCGTAAGGCGGAGAGCGAGGCTCAGGAGAAGGTCGCGGCGACGCTCAAACTTCACGAAGAGCTTGCTAAGTAGGTCAGGGACTCAAAGGCGAGTATTGCTGCTTTGGAGGATGAGATGGCCGAGAAGGAGAAGAAGCATGCTTCGGAGCTTCGTGAAGCGAAGATCTATTGGTCTTGGCTATCTCGTGTAGAGGTTCTTGAGCAATATGGCGCCGGGGAGCATCTTGGTTGGGATCCAGTATCTGAGCAGCGGGAGTTTGAGGCGGCGTTTCCGGAACTTCCCGAAGGCGTCGAGGCGGGTCCTTCTTCCTTGCATCCTCCAACGAACCCTGATGTTGTGGAGGAAGATGCTCCTAGGTTTAATGATGTTGATCCTAACGAAGGCGTTGGAGATGTTGAGGGCGTCGACGAGGAAGTCGTCGTGGAGGATTCCGAAGGTGAGTGTGAGGGCGAATATGAATACGAGGACACGGATGGTGCTTCATCTAGTTCTTCTGAAGGCGAGAGTGAATTGTCATAATTTTCGGGGATCTCTTTTTCTTTTTATTTTTGTAACGCATCCTCTTGGTTATTACTTTTGCGCGTCGCCAGACTTTGGGCCGCTTTCTTGTAAATACTATCGTTCTTGCCCTACTTGACGGGTATTTTTGTAATATATCTTCTTTAATTCTTGGATTTTCTAAGCTTGAATATGTTGTCGCGTCCAAACGTGTTTCTCTTGGCGATGGCGTCGTTTCTCGTATGAGTTTCTTATTGCTTATGCGACGACATTGTCGTTTTTGGTACTTTTCTTTTGGTCGTTGTTATGATAGGTTGCTTTTTCTGACTCTTTGAGCATGGTTCCACCCCTTTTGGTACTTCTTGTTGGCTGGGCTAGAGCTACCAAATACTTCCATATTATCTCTGCTTGTATGTTTTGTGGCGTTGTGTGCTTTGAGTATGGGCGTCTTGTCTTGTATACGCGTAGGATTCTTGCGACTTCTAATCGTGTACTTTGTTTATGAGTATATAGATCCAGTCTTTGATCTTTGTTACTTGTCTTCATGGTTCGATTTTCTACCCCTTGTATAGCGCTTTGTTCGCATTAGAAGGGTTCTTTACTCGCCTGATAAGATTCTTTGGTCATTGCGGCTACTTTTGTTATTTTGCCGGCATACATGAAGGTTGGGTCCAGCATTTCCTCCGAACCCGAAGCGAGTCGCGGATGTAATCAGCGTGTGAGTTCATCAACTTGTGACATCACCTCTTATTTATGGTGAATCCTTTGCCACACGCTAGCGTTAGGTCGACATCGAACTCTTTTAATCGACGGGCCTATTCATCATGTAGCGTCTGGTTCTCGATTGTTTGGACTTACGATGCCGGTGGATGCCTCCCAGTCGGTTTGGCGATTTGCCCATGGATTCATGACTCTCAGAGGGGTCGTGGAAGGCGCAAGTACGCATTCCTGGAGAGTGGTCGTGTCAATAGGTTTCCCTTCTTTGCTCAGCGGACCGTGCCGGTTTCGTGAGGTTATGGGCTTCATTCCCCATGACCATTGCCACACGTCGCTAACAATCATTGGAAGCGTCGACTCGGAGTCGGCGGTTTGGCTAACGTTGTGTATGCGTAGATGGAGCCTTGTACGCGTAGACTAGTGAAATTCCTCCCCGGCGCGGATTTTCGTCGCGGCCTTTTTCAACTTTGTGTTACGTCATAGACATAGAGCAAGTAATTTGGAAACGGAACAACTCAGCATATTTTATCACGTTGGAGAAAGAAGAGTGTACTCATATATTAATAGAAAGATGCTTCATAAACTAACAAACTTTGACGCTGACGTTTACCCCTAGTCGTTACGACCCCTTGTCGTTTCGACCCTAAGATAATGACGCTACTTTATTGAAACTTCTGAAAGAAACTAATTCTTACTCATGCAAGGAAAGGCACAAAGAAAATAACACTAGAAGGTATGGAAATTCTTATCACTTTTGTGGGTCTTGACTCATGGCGGGTGGTGTTTCAGGAACATGCAGCTTAAATTGTCATTCTTTGCTATGACTTTTTGTCGTCTCTTTACTTGGAATTTTTGCTTGTACTTACTTGGTAGACTGGTACCATCTTGCTTGATGAACCTTGTTTCTCTCGTCGCGTTGGGGGTTGTTCTTCCACCCCTAGCTTCCTTTTCGTACTTTATTTTACTTTTATAGGATTCTTGATGTCTCAGCCCCTTGACCTTTAGACCTTTAGACCACGAAGACGCCTTTCTTTCTATGACTCGTCGGAGGGCTTATATCTTCAAGATATATTCTCTGCTTCTTACCTGACTAATCTCCTCTCCGGACGCGTTGCTTTGACACTTCATGTACTTCGCTGGCTCTTCGTGGTTCTCTAACTGCTATGCCTCCTTCTTTTTATTCAACGATGCCTTGGTAGCGTTCTTTATACCGATGTTATAACATTCTCTTGCGACCTTAAGTTCGCCTTTGATCTCCTGGATCCCCCACGGGGATGGGAATTTCAGGGATTGGTGGTATGTCGAAGGTACCGCCTTCATGTCGTGCAGCCAAGGCCTTCCTAGGATGATATTGTAAGGCAATTCGATCTCCATAACAACGAACTTTGCTTGTATGTTGATACCCCTGGCCAAGGTCGCTAATGTAATTTCTCCCAGCATGTTCGCCACTTCTCCACTGAATCCTACCAAGAGGACGTATTTTTTAACCACGTTGTCATTAGAGAGTCTGAGTTCCTTAATAGCGGATGGAGTGATTATATTGGCGGAACTTCCGTTGTCGACGAGGATTCTCTTGACCAAGCAATTGCTGACGGTGAGGGAGATAACTAGCCCGTCATGATGCTCTACGATCTCATTTGATTCTTCGAATGTGATCGGATAGTTCCTCCTAGTAGGGCGGATTTGATAAACTCGCGTCATATTGCTCTCGTCGCGTATGATTTTGATATTTCTTCTAGCGGCGGATGCAGTGTAGCCGCTTGCGGAGGAGCCTCCGAGGATGGTATGTATGGTTCTGGTATGACTTGACTTGACGGAGGTGGGGGGGGGGGGGGGGGTAGGAGACTTCCTTTCCTTCTTCACCCCTTCGAACGCATTCTTTCCTTCTCTGGAGAGCAGATTTCTCAAATCTCCCCTTTTCAACAGTCTCAATACTTCTTTCCTCAGAGTGTAGCAACCATCCGTGGTGTGGCCTGTGTCGTTATGGAATTCGCAATATCCCTTCCCCGTTCCGGGCCTTCTCCCTGGAGTTGGCTTTTAGGGCCATTGTACGTCACACAATCCCTCCATGGCGCTCATAATTCGTAACGCGTCAGTCTTCATAGAGATATCTCTATCGACCATGTAAATGCTATCGACTTCGCTCACGTTGTGCAGCATGGGTGGTTCTCTTTGGAACGGTTTGTTCCTCCTATCGTGACGTTCTCCTCGTTCCTGATGGCGGTCGTTATGTCGACGCTGGGGGGAGTTCTTACGCGGTGGAGATCGTCTACACGGAGATCGAGGATTTTCCTCAGCGTGCCTGAGGAGATCTTCTTCTAGACGCATAGCTTCCATAGCCCTTTCCCTTGTCGCAACGAACGAATCAGGACGAGTCTTTGTCAATTCTTTGTATAGGTCACTATCCCGGGGGAGAGCACGCCTGAACGCGTCGGCAGCAGTAGATTCACTACAGTCTGGGATCGTAATCTTCTCGTCGTTGAAACGCTTCATGAAGGCTCTTATGGTTTCGTCTTTGTTCATGCGCATGTTATGGAGGTCTGAAGGCTGCTTTGCGAACATCTTACTGCTGGCGAATTGTAGGCGGAATATGTTGGAGAGTTTGGCGTAGGACGAGATACTTCCTTTGGGTAGGTGAATAAACCATGTCAAGGTCGGACCCTTCAACGTTGAACTAAAGAATTTGCACATCATTGCCTCTCTTAGCCCCGTCTCAATTGGACTCGTGGAGAGCTTGGCTTTGTAGAGTAGGATATGCTCTTCTGGGTCGTCGGATCCATCGTAAACGGGGAGATCAGTGACGGTGAATTTCTTGGCTATCTTCTGGGCGGCGATGGCAGCGACAAAGGGACTTTCTTGGTATCCGAATTCGTGCTTTGGGATAATGGATGTAGGCGCTCTGGGCATTAACATCATCTCTCTTCTCAAAGCTCCAACTTGCTGTGCTACGAGTGCGGCGACGACGCTCAGGGTCATATCTTCCTCGGATTTCCTCTTTTGAACCGCTTCTCTAAGGGGGATATAGTCATGGTGCCCTTGGGATCTGTACACGTCGTCTTCCTCGACAACTGCGTCCATGTCGAGATGTCGAGCGACGCTCTGACCACGGACATAGGTGTGTGGCCCTGCAGATCCCGCCTTGAGTTCCCTGATTATGGAGTGCAATCTCTCGTTCTTCTTAGTAAGCTCCAACGTTGTCTTCTCGCTCGCACACTTGGCTTCTGCCCAAGTTTTTTCGAAGGCGTCGAATTGTGCTCGGACGGCAGCTACATCGGTTACTTCACCGTCCACCCCTTTTTCTCCGGGAGCATTATTCTTTGGAGTACTGGGAGTCTTCTCGAGAGCTTTCTCTGTTTCCTTGCCGACTAGAACGAGAGAAATTGTTGTGGGATCTTCTTCCTCGGATCTCTTCTCGTTGTTACGCGGGCTGTTCGTCGGGCTCGTCATATCCTTTCCTGCAAAAAAGAAGTTCTTTTCATATGGAGAGACGATACCTTTTTTATCAAGCCCCACGGTGGGCGCCAATTGTTTGTAGCGAAATTACCAACGAGATGATAACTAAGCAATTGTAGGGCAAACATTAAAGTATACGGTATAATCTCAACACTTAAGAACGATATGGAAAACTAGGGTTGAAACTTGGACTACTGTATTACTCGTGTGGTGGCTGGATGATTACAAAACTGACGTTAGCCTCTTTTTTATAGGCTAACCCTAATAATATCTTTAAGGAAACGAGATCTTATCTGTTCCTTTTATCCTATGACGATATAAAGAATAAGGTAAAATATATTTTTTATAGTATCTTTTTCCAATTACATTAATAATATAAAGAAAAGAGATAATATTCACTCGACCGACTTTATCTTCAATGTCGACGACATCTTCATTTCTTCTCGTCACGTCGACGTGATCACTCTACGCGTAGCTTGACACACGTTCCTTACTTGTCGTATTTTTAGGCACAAACAGCTACCCCTAACGCGAGCATAAAAGCCTTCGTCAAGGGAGAAAAAGGGAACCGATGACCGGTGAGGAATGGGTATTCATACACCGCGATCCACCCCGAACGATATGCGTCAACAGACACACCTTGTGGGGGTATCTCGATCTCTACCTCTGGCCCAAGGTTCACCCATGATCTTAACCGATCAACGTTACGCGCCTCCGAAGATTTGCAATCGAAACCCTTCAGAATATTCTTAGGAACGTAGAAAGAAGGCCTGGCCATTGTTTGAATTGTAAGAAGAATGAAGGATGAAGTTTAGGTGAAGAAAGGAGGAATAAATTATCTGATGAACGTAATAAAATGAGAAAGCAAAAAGTATTTAGAATAGATGAGTCGTAGAAAGGTCGAAAGAGAGTAGAAACCTTCTTCTTATATAGGCAAAGAGATCATGTGAAATGCGGAAGGATCGGAACTTCAACGACATTGTAGCCGTTAGGAAACTAGCCGTTGCAAGTGAACGTTGCCGGCACAGATCGCGAAGCACTACATCAGATACGCAAAAACAGTGAAGGAAAAATGATGGTCGAAACATTGCGACGAAGCTAAAATTCCAGATGACGTAATCTCCAACGCGTTCCAGATCTGATGAAGACATATTCCATGGAGAAAGAAGGCGTCTCCCAGTTCTACTAGACGATAAGCCCTGTAAGACGCCTTAGGGGTATTGTTTGTGCCTAAAAATACGAGTAAGGAACGCATCCTGAGCTACGCGTAGGGCGATCACGTTAACGTGACGAGATGTGGCGAAGATCCCGTTTGCATTGATGATAGAGTCGGACGAGTAAATATAATTTTATTTCTCTATTATATTGTTGTAATTGGTAAAAGATATTAAAAAGAATATCTCTTACCTTAAATTTTATATCGTCATAAGATAGAAGGAAAAGATAAGATCTCGTTTCCTACAAGATAAAACTACGGTTAACCTATAAATAAAGGCTAACGCCTGATTTGTAAGCATTCAACCAACATTCGAGTAATACACAAGTTCAAGCTTCAACCCTAATTTTACATATCGTTCTTGAGTGTTGAGATTATACCATATTACTTGATATTTGCCCTACAATTGCTTAGTTATCATCTCGTTGATAATTTCGCTACAAACAACGATCATGGTGGAGGTCATGGTGGAGGCCGTTGTGAGGCCGTGGTGGCTACCGTGGAAGCGGCCGTGGTGGAAGCCGTGATGGAGGTCGTGATGGTAGATGATAAAAGCTTTCCTTTTGTCACGAAGTTGACAATTGAGATTTCACGATGTTTTTATTCTTGATGAATATGAAAAAAAGTCTAATATTTGTTATGATTGTTGCATTTTAATTTGCACACTCTAAGTGTTTCCAAAAGAAACAACTTGATATGAGTTTAGTAAAATTTTGGGAGAAACATGCAACACTAGAATTTTGGTAGAATTGTGTTATGCATGAAATTAATCATCATCAACTACACGAGATCCTGTAGATTCGATATTTACAATTAGGAATTATTATAAGCTCCGGAAGAGTAAGAGAATCTCCTAATAAATCATGTACTCTAGTAATAGTACAATATAATGAGATTTATGTCATAATCAAAACAATTTATCAATGACCACCAAACATGGTCTAGTATACAAAGATTATACTTTGAAAGCCTCTCGGATGCTAGAAGCATGTCTTCTCTGGAAGAGGGTATGAAAAAGGTTACGGTTAAGCGCGCAACCGTAAGTCATGATAATGATTACTAACTCGAACCTATATATGTATGGTTTCATTTGAATGTCTTGAAGACACAATTTAGTACTGAATGCACCCATCTTGAGGCATCATTTTTTTTTCAAGAAATCTGATATAAGGCTTATTTGATTTTGCGTTGATGATCTTCCAAATTATTAATGGATCACCCAGGTGCGAATTTTCAATGGTAGACAATTATGTTTGTCGATGATGTCATTCAATTTAACTATTTTAATTGGAAACCATAAGTTTTCCACTACCATGCAAATTAAAAGGTTTTGGTGTGGATATTATGTTCTAAGTGAACAATCTCATAAACGACTCCAGAAGAGTGTTTATCTTGTTACCTGAAGATACAAGAATTTATGGAGATATAAAGATATATTTGACAAAATGGTTGTCATATGATGATATTGACTACAAATTAAGCATGTTTGCATATTCGAGTATTTATCTCATAGACTAGCCTGAAGCAAGTCTAAAGAGAAGCACCTATTGAATTATTAATACAACTAACCAGAAGTTAAGTTCATGATAGAATATTATGTGGCATGATAAACTTGGTTACCCATGTGAACAATACACAAAATTATTGATATTTACCTTAATAAGTAAAGGACTTGAAGCTCTCGAAACCTGAAGTTTCATCTCCTAAGGGATAAGGGTGACCACGTATGTAAAGTTTCCTATGATCCTTGACTTAGTTCAAGAGATAAATGAGGATTGAGTATACTATCATGTAGACCGATGAGAATAATCATATATTGTATGATGTTGATAGATGCCTCAACACATTGGCTACACAAATTAAGGTGGGAGATGTGATTATTTAATTATTTAATTAGTGTATTAGTCGAGTGTCTTGTAGCTCCTATACATTCAGAAAACGACCTAGTAGTGTCGCTTATTATACAGTCAAAATGCTAATATATGACGCACACGACCTGGTAGAGTCGTTGACCATATCAAATCATAAACTTTGGATGTCGAGAAATAAATTCGACTAAGACCGACTGTTTACAATTCTCCTATGAAACTTGTCTCCAGAAGAGAGCAAAATATTATTCAAATATGCGGTATACACCCTCTTACCTTCCTTGATATATTAAAGAATGCCACATGAAAAGTTGGAAATATACAAGAGGTTTTGTTCCTTATCGTTTATTAATACCTAGAGCTTGTGAATGGGTGATCAATGTACTGCTCGGTATTAAGATTACCAATTTGACAAGGTGAAAATCCCAACTTTAAGGGGAGAAGGAAACAAGACTAGTATCTAAGAACTTGTATGGTATACAATCTTAATACGTCAAGAATTCAAGTTAAAATGAACTAAAAGTTCAAGTTAAACGGACCAGAAGTTCAAGTGAACGAACCAGAAGTTCAAGTGATGAAATGAACTAGAAGTTCAAATGAATGAACAAGTTGTTCAATGTATGTATAACTTACATGTTATCAAATCTATTATTGTAATAGTGTAACAATTCACATATTGTGCCGAGAGCCAATTACGAATATTATCAATAAGGACGTTTGTTTGTAGCGAAATTACCAACGAGATGATAACTAAGCAATTGTAGGGCAAAGATCAAAGAATACGGTATAATCTCAACACTCAAGAACAATATAAGACGAGAGAAGAATTTAGGGTTGAAGCTTGAACTTGGTATTACTCGTATGGTGGTTGAATGCTTACAAAGCAGGCGTTAGCCTATATATAGGCTAACCCTAATAATATCTTTAAGGAAAACCAAATCTTATCTTTTCCTTCTATCTAATAACGATATAATAAATAAGGTAAAAGATATTCTTTCTTGTATCTTTTACCAATTACAATAATATTCAAGGTAATAAGATAAAATATGCTCGGCCGACCTAATCTTCAAGATAAATGAGACCCTTGCCACGTCTCGTCACGTTGACGACATCTTCCTTTCCTCTCGTCGCATCGACATACTCTTCCTACGCGTAGCTCTTCAGGCGTTCCTTACTCGTCGTATTTTTAGGCACAAACAATACCCCTAAGGCGTCTTACAAGGTTTAACGTCTAGTAAAGCTGGGAGACGCCTTCTTTCTTCAAAGAATACGTCTTCATTGCACTAGGAACGCGTTGATGATTACGTCACTTGAATTTTTAATATCGTCGCGAGGGGCTTCGTTATTCGTGCCGGTAACGTTTAATCGCAACGGCTAGTTTTTCAACGGCTATAATGCCGTTGAACCTCTCCCGTATTCTTCGCGATCTCTTTGGCTATATAAGGAGAGGATCTTCATTTTCTTCCTACTTCTTCTACAACTCATCTACTCTGAATATCTCTTGCTTTCCCGTGTACTTACGCTCAAAAAGATCATTTGCTTCTCCTTTCTTCAGATTTCTTCTTCACTCTTACTTTTAGTCTCTTAAAATGGCTTCTTTCTACGTACCAAAATTTATCTTGAAGGGCTCCGATTGCAAATCGTCAGAAGCGCGTAGCGTCGAGACACTGAGATCGTTGGCGAATCTTGGCACCGAGGTGGAGATTAAGATACCTCCTCAAGGGGTGTCTGTCGACGCACACCGCCCAGGGTGGATCGCGGTATACGAGTACTGATGCGGGAGCATCTGAGCTATCATCAAGGACGCCCCGTCCTAAATCTAAAGATGTCCTAACCACTGGAGCTAGGGCTAAAGATCGCTATGAGCCATCATTCAAGTCATTGATAGTAGCCCGAGCTCGTATTGTAGCCATTCAAGCTCGTAGAGATCCGGTTCGAGTCAAGATGAGAAGTCAAGTACTGAATATGAAACAAACTAGACTTCAAGAAGAAACTCTAGGCTTTGGAATCGCTCAATTCCGATCTCGGACGAGAGAGAACGAGCCGTTTCAAAAAGAGCTGTCGGCGACATGTCTACAAATCCGCGCCCGCGGCTCCATAACCGCGCCCGCGGCCCCATAACCGCGCCCGCGGCCGGGAAACTCGGCGAGTTCATTAACTTCCCCGAGACTTCCTTTTGAAACATTATTTTCGGATGTTTAATTGTTTTTCGGGATTATTATTTTAGGAGATACTTTTTATTGTTTATTTCTTTAGTTGACACCCTTATGAACCCTATATAAGGCTGCCTTAGTTGTTGTTTTGCCCCCCCCCCAGACTTTTATATTGAATACAGCGTTTATCGTTTTTCCTCCCAAAAGAGAGCTTTTGTGAGAAGAGTGCCCCGTGTGCATTGTCGTTGAGCTGGCCCTAGTTGTGCTTGTGTGTGTCAATCTCTTCCATAAGGTTGGTGCTATCGGGACTCCATAGAGCAACCTCCAGGTGCCTTGACCCACCAAAGTCATTGTGTTTGGTTGTAATCATCCGTTGGGGTTTCTTCAACATTCGGTAAGGTTCTTGTTCTAAAGTTCAAGGGTTTTATCGTTGATTGATTTGGTTCCAATTGGCCTATCCTTCAACTTCTCTTTCTTTCATCTCATATCTAATTCCGCTTTTCTTCTCTGTTCGAGTTCCTATTCGAGTTTGGTGTCTAGGTCGGCAACTGCGGCTTATCCCCGCATCAAATTGGTATCAGAGAAGAAAAGCGGAATTAGATATGAGATGAAAGAAAGGGAAGTTGAAGGATAGGCCAATTAGAACCAAATCAATCAACGATAAAACCCTTGAACTTTAGAACAAGAACCTTACCGAATGTTGAAGAAACCCCAACGGATGATTACAACCAAACACAATGACTTTGGTGGGTCAAGGCACCTGGAGGTTGCTCTATGGAGTCCCGATAGCACCAATCTTATGGAAGAGATTGACACACACAAGCACAACTAGGGCCAGCTCAACGACAATGCACACGGGGCACTCTTCTCACAAAAGCTCTCTTTTGGGAGGAAAAACGATAAACGTTGTATTCAATATCAAAGTCTGGGGGGGGCAAAACAACAACTAAGGCAGCCTTATATAGGGTTCATAAGGGTGTCAACTAAAGAAATAAACAATAAAAAGTATCTCCTAAAATAATAATCCAGAAAAACAATTAAACATCCGAAAATAATGTTTCAAAAGGAAGTCTCGGCGAAGTTAATGAACTCGCCGAGTTTTCGCCGCGGGCGCGGTTATGGAGCCGCGGGCGCGGATTTGTAGACATGTCGCCGACAACTCTTTTTGAAACGGCTCGTTCTCTCTCGTCCGAGATCGGAATTAAGCGATTCCAAAGCCTAGAGTTTCGTCTTGAAGTCTAGTTTGTTTCATCTTCAGTACCTGACTTCTCATCTTGACTCGAACCGGATCTCTACGAGCTTGAATGGCTACAATACGAGCTCGGGCTACTATCAATTACTTGAATGATGGCTCATAGCGATATTTAGCCCTAGCTCCAGTGGTTAGCACATCTTTAGATTTAGGACGGGGCGTCCTTGATGATAGCTCAGATGCTCCCGCATCAAGTACCCTTTCCTTACTGGTCATCGGTTTCCTTTCTCGCTGTTGACGAAGGCGTTCATGCTTATGCTAGGAGTTGTCGTAGGTCAACTTATGCCGAGCGTCTGGAGAATCTTCGGTGCTCTAGACGACGTGAAGGAGAAACATGGCGTCAAAATTGTCGTCGACGACCTTGCTTATTCTTTGAACGTTCAAACTAAAACGGTCGGGAGAGTGGGTCTTAAATCAAGACCTAAGGCGACTAAGATTGCCATCGAGGGAAGTCAGGCTGATCGTCACTGGGCCAACTTCTTCGATTTTGTCAAAAAATCGACTCTTGGTGAGGAGTGTTCTTGGTTGATCGAGTGCTGGAATCCTATGAGTGAATTTGCTTTTTCTTTCTTCCGAATCTTTGCTATACATGTCGTCAATCATTGATGTCTTACTTTATCTTGTTCTTCCTTGCAGTTAATGCAGATGTTATCGTGGTGAGACGAGAGACTAAGAAGGTTATTGACACACTTCTCGAGATCCATGAGAGTGATCGAACTTTCCATGGGCACGACGGGAAGGGTCATCGCATTGGCTCTACGGCCTTGACTGGTAATGTATTCACGCTCTTTTACCTTGTTTTCCTTTCTCTTTTGCTTTGAGGGTCTTAACCCTTTTCCTTCTTAATCTTTTAGTATCCGCGGATCTTTCTCGCGTTCGCAGCGAAGGACAATCTGCGTCTGCTCTCATCGCGTCACGGAAGAGGAGTCGTACCGGAGAGGGAACTGCTTCTGAGGTTCCTATCCATATCACGCCAATGATTTCTCTCATCTCGTCTCCATCTCCTTCTTCAATTCCGGTGAAGAAGTCGCGTAAGGGTAAGGAGAAGGTTGTTGAGAGGTTGAACTTCGACTTTGAGACCGTGGACGACTTTCCGGGAGTTATCTCTCGTGTCGTCGCGTCTGGAAGGTCATTTTTGCCCGGCATGAAGGGGCTTCAAAATCCTCCATCGCTCGATTACTATTTGCCGATGGAGACGGAGGATGTGATAGGAGAGGCTCTTGGTACGCAATGGCAGGTAGGTTTTCTTGCTTTTTACTCCGAGTCTCTTGTTTTTTATTCGATTTTGATCTTTTTATCTTCTCTTTCTTTAGGCTTTTCAATCCTCGTTGTGCATCTATGGGCGCTTCTCTGATTTTGTTATTCGGCTGAAAGCTATGGAGGCCAAGCAATGGGTCGACGAGGTAAAGATTAACGAGCTTAATGCGACGGTTGAGGCTTCGCGTAAGGCGGAGAATGAGGCTCAAGAAAAGGTTGCGGCGGCGCTTAAGCTTCACGTCGATCTTGCCAAACAAGTCAAGGATTCAAAGGCGAGGATTGCTGCCTTGGAGGACGAGAAGGCTAAGGCGGAGGAGAAGCATGCCTCAGAGCTCAAGGAGGTGAAGCTTTATTGGTCTTGGCTTTCTCGCGTGGAGGTCATTGAGCAGTATGCATCTGGTCAATACTGTGGTTGGGACCCAGTGAAGGAGCGGAGGGAGTTCCAGGAGGCGTTCGCGGAGCTTCCTATAGGCGTCGAGGAGGGGCCTTCGCCCATGAATCCTCCGGTGAATCCTCACGTTATGGAGGACGGCGTCTCTCATCTTAACGAGGTTGATCCTAATGGCGACGTTGAAGATGAAGAGGATGTCGATAAAGAAGCCGTCGTAGAAGATTCTGAAGACGAGGAGGAGGATGGACATGAGTACGAGGACGCGGATGGCACCTCGTCGAGCTCTTCTGAATCTGATACCGATTCTTTGTGATTTTTCGGGGTCATTCTTCACTCGGGCTTCTTCTAAATTCCTTTTTCTTTTTGTTTACGCGTCGCCGGTCTTCGGGACGTTTTCTTGTAAATACTTTCGTTCTTGCCTTTCATGATGGGCCTTTATAGTATAACTTTTTGACTTCTAGATCTTTTATGTTTTGAGTATGTCGTTGCGTCTGGACATGCTCTTCTCGACGATGGCGTATTCGTCTATGAGTTGAACGCATAACTTTTCTCTTCAGATTGTCTTGACAATATTTCTATCTTTCTAGCTTCTTTACTTCGGAGGTGTCTTCTGGTTTCTTTGTCTTTCTCGGTCTCTGCTTGACGCATACCTTATACGTTCCTCAGCTTTTGGGTGTGTTTGTATGTTTCTTCGAGTGGTCCTACCCCTTTTGGTAGATTTGGCTTAGGCTTGTCGTAGACTAGGTCAGAGCTACCAAAGACCCTTGGACTTTTCTTCACTTGTTGTATCCCATACTTCATTTCTTGCGTCTTGTGCGTCGTTCTTGGTGTCGGAGACGTCTTGGAAGCTTGCCCTTTATCTAGCTTTGATATCTTACGTATTTTGCTTTGGTACGCGTATCTTGCTTCGCGTAGGTGTAGAACAAATTTCTTGAGTGTTTACGACTTTTTATTCATATGTTCGTAAGCTTTGTCTTTGGCTTGAACTTCCGTGACTCTTTACGCGTGCCTCGTTTGCGAGTGCGTAAATTCTATCCTCGGTTTCTTGCTTTTGCTACTTTATCTTTAGGGTATAACTTTCCACCCTTGGTATGATACTTCTTTTGTGGTGAACGCGTTAGAGGGTTTTTACTTACTTGATAGGGTGGTATGGTCATTGCGGCTGCTTTAGTTACGTTGCCGGCTTACATGAAGGTGGGGTCCAGCATTTCCTCCGAACCTTGAAGCGAGTGGCTGACATAGGTCAGCGTGTGATTTTATCAGCTTGTGACGTTACCCCTTACTTTTAAGGTGGGTCCGTTGCCTCACGCTAGCGTTAGGTCGACATCAAACTCTTTTAATCGACGGGCCTATTCATCGTGTGGCGTCCGATTTCTAGATTGTTAGGACTTACGATGCTGGTGGACGCATCCCTGTCGGTTTGGCGTTTTTTCCGTGGATTCATGACTCTCAGAGAGGCCATGGAAGGCGCGAGTACGCGTTCCTGGAGAGTGGTCGTGGCAATAGGTTTCCCTTCTTTGCTCAGAGGGTCGTGCCGGTTTTGTGAGGTGTCGGGCTTCATTCCCCATGACCATTTCCACACGTCGCTAACAATCATGGGAAGCGTCGACTCGGGGTCGGCGGTTTGGCTAACGTTGTCTACGCGTAGATGGAGCCTTGAACGCGTAAGCTAACGAAACTCCTCCCCGGCGCGGATTTTCGCCGCGGCCTTACTAAGCTTGGTGTTACGTCATAGACAGAGAGCAAGTAATTTGGAAATAGAACAACTCGGCATACTTTAACACGTCGGAGAAAAAAGAGTGTAGTCATATATTAATAAAGAGATGCATCATGAACTAACAAACTTCGACACCGACGCTTACCCCTAGTCGTCACGACCCCTTGTCGCTTCGACGCTAAGATAACGACGCTAACTTTCTTGAAATTCTTGGAAGAAACTAATCCTACTCATGCAAGAAAGAACACAAAGAAAATAATGCTAGGGAATTTGGAAATTCTTAAATTGTTGCTCTTTGCTTCGGGAACATGTAGCTTAAATTGTTGCTCTTTGCTTGGACTTTTTGTTCGTACTTACTTGGTGGATTGGTATCCTTTTGCTTGTCGGACTTTTCTTTTCTCATCGTCTCAGGGACCGACTTTCCACCCCTAGCCTTTCCTCCATGATTCCTTGATTGCTACGCTTTCTTTTCTTTACCCAACGATGCCTTAGTGGCATTTTTCACTCCAATTCTATAGCATTCTCTCGCGACTTGAAGCTCGCCTTTGATCTCTTGGATCCCCCATGGAGACGGGAATTTCAAGGATTGATGATACGTCGAGGGTACAACTTTCATGTCGTGTAGCCAAGGTCTTCCTAGGATAATGTTGTATGGGGACTCGATATCCATCACTGCAAACTTTGCTTGTATGTTGATACCCCTTGCATAGGTTGCCAATGTGATCTCTCTCAACATGCTTGCTACCTCGCCACTGAATCCCACCAAAGGAACATACTTCTTTACGACGTTGTCGCTGGACAGCCCAAGCTCTTTTATAGCAGACGTAGTAATTATGTTGGCGGAACTCCCGTTGTCTATGAGAATCCTCTTGATTAGGCAATTGCTGACGGTGAGGGAGATGACTAACCCGTTGTGATGCTCCACCATCTCGTTTGGCTCTTCGAACGTGATCGGGTAATTTCTTCTGATAGGGCGGATTTGATAAACTCGCGTCATATCACTATCATCACGTAGAATCTTGATGTTCCTTCTAGCGGAGGATGCGGTGTAGCCGCTCGCGGAAGAGCCTCTGAGGATGGTGTGTATAGTTCGGGTATGATTTGATGGAGGTGGAGGGGGAGTAGGGGACTTCTTTTCTTTCTTCACCCCCTTTAAACGCGTTCCTTCCTTCTTTGGAGAGTAGATCTTTCCAATCTCCTCTTTTTAGCAACCTCAATACCTCTTTTCTCAGGGTGTAACAACCATCCGTCGTGTGACCCGTGTCGTTATGGAACTCGCAGTACCCCTTCCCTGTTCTGGGCCTTCTTCCAGGATTTGGCTTTCTAGGCCATTGAACGTCGCGTAGCCCTTCCATTGCGCTCATGACTCGCAACGCGTTGATCTTCATAGAGATACCTTTGTCCACCATATAGACGCTATCAACTTCGCTCACAACATGCACCGTTTGTGGTTCTCTTTGGAACGGCTTGTTTCTCCTGTCATGGTGTTCCCCTCGCTCTTGATGTCGGTCGTTGTGTCGACGCGGAGGAGAGTTCCTATGCGGAGGAGTTCGCCTACGTGGAGATCGAGAACTTTCTTCGGTGTATCTTAGGAGATCCTCTTCTAGGCGTATGGCTTCCATGGCTTTTTCCCTGGTTGAGACGAATGATTCTGGGCGAGTCTTCGTCCATTCCTTGTATAGATCACTATCTCGGGGGAGTGCACGTCTGAACGCGTCGGCATCGGTAGCTTAACTACAATCTGGGATTGTAATCTTCTCGTCATTGAAACGCTTCATGACGGCTCTTATGGTTTCGCCTTTGTTCATACGCATGTTATGGAGATCTGAGGGCTGCTTCGCAAACAACTTACTGCTGGCGAATTGTAGTCGGAACAGGTTGGAGAGTTCGGCGTAGGAGGAGATACTTCCCTTGGGCAAGTGCATGAACCACGTCAAGGCTGGACCTTTCAGCGTCGAACTAAAGAACTTGCACATCATTGCTTCCTTTAATTCTGGATCAAATGGACTTGTGGAGAGCTTGGCCTTGTAGAGTAAGACATGTTCTTCCGGGTCATCTGACCCGTCGTAGACGGGGAGATCGGCAACGGTGAACTGCTTGGCTATCTTCTTAATGGCGATAGCGGCGACAAAAGGACTTTCTTGAAATCCGAACTCGTGCTCAGGAACTATGGATTTTGGGGCTCCGGGCATCAACATCATCTCTTTTCTTAGGGCGCCGACCTGTTGTGCTACGAGTGCAGCGACGGCGTCCGAAGTCATATTGTCCTCAGATTTCTTTTTCTGGATCTTTTCTCTAGGGAGGACGTAACCGTGGTGCTCTTGGGGCTGATATACGTCGTCTTCCTCTACGGGTGCGTCCATATCAAGGCGTCGAACGACACTCTGACCGCGAACGTAGGTATGTGGCTCCGTGGAACCCGCCTTGAGTTCCCTGATTATGGAGTTCAATCTCTCATTTTCTTTAGTGAGCTCCAACGCCGTTTTCTCGCCTGCGTTCAGGGCTTCAGCCTGGGCCTTCTCGAAGGAGTTGAACTGTGCTCGGACGGCAGCCACATCGGTCACTTTGCCATCTACCCCTCTTTTCTCTGTGGGAGCGATTCTTTTTGGAGTACCGGGGGTGTTCTCGAGATCTTTTCTCGCGTCTTCGCTCACCGGAACGGGAGGAATTGTTGCAGGGCCCTCCTCCTCGGATCTCCCTTCGTCATTACGCGGACTGTTGGTCGGACTTGCCATGATTTCCTGCAAAAAAGAAGCTCTTTTCGTATGGAGAGACGATACCTTTTTTATCTAGCCCCACGGTGGGCGCCAATTGTTTGTAGCGAAATTACCAACGAGATGATAACTAAGCAATTGTAGGGGAAAGATCAAAGAATACGGTATAATCTCAACACTCAAGAACAATATAAGACGAGAGAAGAATTTAGGGTTGAAGCTTGAACTTGGTATTACTCGTATGGTGGCTGAATGCTTACAAAGCAGGCGTTAGCCTCTTTATATAGGCTAGCCCTAATAATATCTTTAAGGAAAACCAGATCTTATCTTTTCCTTCTATCTAATAACGATATAATAAATAACGTAAAAGATATTCTTTCTCGTATCTTTTACCAATTACAATAATATTCAAGGGAATAAGATAAAATATGCTCGGCCGACCTAATCTTCAAGATAAACGAGACCCTTCCCACGTCTCGTCACGTTGACGACATCTTCCTTTCCTCTCGTCGCATCGACATAGTCTTCCTACGCGTAGCTCTTCACGCGTTCCTTACTCGTCGCATTTTTAGGCACAAACAACGTTCTTTGTAGACTCCTTGTTATGAAGAAGGCACTGAAAGTGCCTAGCGGATAATGTTGATCCTCAGACAAAAACGTCTATGTTGTAATTATGATATTGAATAAGTTGCAATGAGGAAATATGAGGAAGCTAATTTTTGTAAATGGTAGGGTATGTTTTGGGTCAATTGTTTCAACACCAGAAAGTATGAAATTAGACACACATGAATTGTTGTTTATGAGTTCAAAAGTCTAGACTAGATATAAAACTCCATTCACCTGTAGTGAATTTTGTTAATATATCTTTAGCTAAAGACGACAAATTCACTTGTAGTGAAAGTTATTACTCATAAAGCTGTGAATATTGTGATTGTCACAAATTTATGAAAAGTGAAACAAGTCAAGTGGTAAAAATTGGTGCTCCAGCAGAGACCATTAGAAAACTAATAATTCGACTTGTTAGTTCATTAAAAGGATTTGACAATCGGAAAGATTAAGGTAAAATGTCTTTTGATGTGAGATAATGTTATGAATGGTCCAGAAGTACCATATCCTATTCAGGAACAAAATCGTATGTTTTGACCATATGAAGAGTAAATGTTCATTTGAGGGGGAGTTTGTTTCTCTCACAGCACCCTTTTTCCCTTAGCTTTGGTTTTTCATTCCATTGGGTTTTTCCGAGCAAGGTTTTTAATGAGGCAGTTTGTGTAACCTTTGATTCAGATCTCCAGAAGAGATCCAATATACAATCAACTTGATAATGTGTATGTGATGCACGGTTTAATCTACCGACTCGACCTGTAGTTCGAGAATCCAAAATATGATATAGAAACAGCATCTGACCAAATGGAGTACAAAACATAATATTGAGTTGATTGCACTATACGAAGCTGGAAGAGCATGCGTGTGGTTGAGATCATTTATCCACCATGTCGAGACATTTTGTGGGATGGAATCAAGAAAACAAAATCCAACAATGATATTTGTCACTTGTTCGCTCAAATCAAAGAAGGCTACATTAAAGGAGATAGGACGAAACACATATCTCCAAAGTTTTTCTCTAGTACGAGCTTCAAGTAGAAGGAAAATATTATGTTCGGCAAATTCAATCTAGCAAAAACTTAGCAGACTTGTTTACCAAGGCATTACCGAAAAAACGTTTTCAAGGAACTCGTTTGTGGCATTGGGATGTGATATATGATAATTCAGGGGGAGTACGATTGCACTCTTTTTCCCTTAGTCTTGGTTTTTATCTCAATGGATTTTTCCAAGATAAGGTTTTTAACGAGGTAATTATGTACATCCAAGGGCTTATTCACGATATTGGGGTTCACCATTTGAAGGACTTATGTTGGCTTGAGACAAAGACTTATAACTGTACTATTTTTCCCATGCTCTTGTTTTCATCTCATTGGGTTTTTCCAGATGAGGGTTTTAACGAGGCAGTTCGTAGTCTAAAGAATGTACATCTAAGGGGGAGTGTTACAATACATTAGTGGATGTAACATCTAATATTTGGTCTTCCTACATTTATACCTCATTTGCAACCATTTGCATATATAAAGGCTTCTATGTTGATAATAAGAAATACACAAGAGAGACATTTCTCTATCTCTACTCTTTTCTCTACTCTCTTCTCCTCTTCCTACTCTTTCTATATTCACTCGATTTAATAATTTTTTAATATATTATTTATTATAAACCTAGGTCTTTCTCGCCCGAATTAAATTACTATTAATAAAATATTTATTTTCCAAAAAAGTTATTATTATCGATTAATAATATAGTAATTTTTCTTTTGAAAGTTTCTAATATAAACAATAGTCACGCGGGTTGCGGGTGCAGGACAAATATTGATTTTTTTTTAAAACGTTTTGGATGCCCATTCACTCTTTTCTGGTCCCGCAACGTGGGTGCAAGACGTTTTTACAGTCCCGCAATGCGGGTGCGGGACTGCCTGAGTGTAAAAAGTCCATTATTTTAGTGGAAATAGCGTCCCCATAAAAATATCGTCTCTACTTTGTCTTTTATTTTAGAAGCTACTATGACTGCCTCTTGTGGGAAATAAGTTTGAAATGATCTTAAGTCGATAATTAATTTGGAAAAAATGTTCATTTAGGAAAACAAATTCAAAACTATTATTTTAATATAATAGATACTAGACTTTCTGTCATCGCTATCAAATTGGGAATAGTTAGTGTTGTAATTCAATAATAGAATAAAAGGGGATTTTTTTTCTCTAAAGTGTGCTTTTTTTTTCAAAACAAATCTTGATGTACTCTTGGTTTAAAACTTATTCCCAACATATGAACTATTTTTTTGTTCGAAAAATAAGGTCGTTGTTTGAAACAACGTCTTCTAACTAAAGCAAAATTTATTTATTTTTAATAGCGACTCAAATTCAAACTATTTTTTTTAATTTCACGTATAAGAGATGTTCTTTTATATGTTTCTATTTAAAAAATAATAATAGGGTATTGTTTTTTTAATTTTTGAAGTATCTTATACTGTTTTTTTTTTAAAAATAGGCAAATGTTATAAACTTGTGTATGAACAACGTCTATCATACGTTAAATTGTTTTTTAAAGAAGCTTTTGAATGCAAGAGACGATGTTCAAAACAACGTCTCTTGCATTAAAACCCTAGTACTAGAGCAGAGCCGGTGTTTCAATAGCGACATTTGACCGCAAACTTCGCGCCATTGACTTTTGTGGCTGAGAGTTAGGCTTTCGGATATTAAACCCCTCTTCTTCCTCTTCCATTCCAACTCTCTTCTAAATTTCTATTTCCTTCAACCTATCTCCTTTACACCGATCTCCCACACCCTCCTCCAAATTTCATACAAAGCAGAAGCAGGCGTACGGGCAAACGGGCAAACACCCGAACGGGCAAACGGGCGAACAAAGGATTTTTCAGCAGAGAACACGTAAGAAAAATTCTCCAACCATTCTATTCTTTGAATGAATTTTCTTGTATGAATATCTTGATTTAGGTTTAAGTATTTCAATATTTTAGCATGAAATAGGCAAGGGGACATATTTCATGACATAGGTTGATGAAGGATAATCGGAGCATCAACCAACGTCGGTGGTTTCCGAGTTTGAAGACGCTTTGACTCGTTCAAGAGCTAAGGAGGTCCAAGAGTTCAACAAGTTAGTTGCATTCATCTTGCCTTAGGAGCTTACCACTACAGAGGATCTCTTGGAAACACCTATGAGGACCGTGTTCATTGTTGGTGTTCGAGACGAGCCAGACCTGGGGGAAGACAACGACGAACGATCGCAAAGGAGCGAAACTGCAACCGGTTTGAAAACCACAATCGTGTCCCCCTCGCGTCCTCGCCATTTTCTTATCGCGTTATATAATTGACAAAAAGTTGTAGCCAACTTATTAAAACCGCGATCGCTTTATTTGGGCAGCGACCACGTTTATGGAGCTGGAGACTTTTCGAGATTTGTTGTTTCCGGGATTATTTCATTTAAGTCATTTTTGCTATTTTTAGGAAATACTTTTATTTGGTTTATTTATTTTATTTGGCAATGTTATGAACCCTATATAAGGTTTGCCCTAGTTATTGTTTTAGGTTCATAGACTTTGATATTGAATACAGTGTTTATCGTTTTGCCTCCAAAAAGAGAGCTTTTGTGAGTAGAGTGCCCGTGTGCATTGTTTTTTAACACGCCTAGTTTTTCTTGTGTTTGTCAATCTCCACCATAAGGTTGGTGCTATCAAGGCTCCATAGAGCATCCTCAAGGTGCCTTGGTCTTTCATAGTCATTGTGTTTGGTTATAATCCATTGGGGTTTCTTCATCATTCTGTAAGGTTCTTGTTCTTAAGTTTATGGGTTTTATCGTTGTTTGATTTGGTTCCAGTTGACCTATCTTTCGACTTATCTTTCTATCATCTTCTTATCGGTGTAAAATTAGGTGGTGCGCGGTTATTTCTGATTCTAATCATCCCTTGGTTTATAAACGGGCTACAACCGGGCAGCACCCAAATTACGCCGGGCACCGAACGGTATTTTTTTTTTAAATTCAGAAATGGCGTGACGTCACGTTCGGAATGCCATTCCGAACGGCCTCTATTTTTTTTTTTAAAAATAACCGTTTGAATTTCAACGGCTAGTGACGTCACGGAGCCGTTCGGAACCCCATTCCGAACGGGAATGTGACGTCACTAGCCGTTGAGATCTGCCTATATATATCGTTGCGATCTTTCGTTGATGTTGTTCAATTTAGCAAATGCCTTCACATTCCGATCAACGTGGACATGGCAAAGCATATGACGCACACCAGGAAATACATGGTCAACCGCCTTAATTGTTGTCAGCTCTCGATCAGACATGATGCAATCCGGTCCACTGAGTGCACCATACAAATACTTCAGCCGTTTCAATGCCCATGCATAGTATGGGGCTGACTCACGACAAATGAACGCTAGTGCAATACAATATGTATAGTTGGTGCAATTGAATCCAACAAACTGAAGTAACGGCCAACCATACCTATCAATTTCAAATTTAATAATTATAATTCAAAAACGGTGAATGAAGTCATAATAGTGAAATTTAGTGTACCTATTAGTCTTGTACGTCGCGTCCATGATCACCACCCGACGAAACATTCTCACCAAATGTTGACAATCCAGATGAGATATGAAAAACGCTGACAACTTTTTCTCTCCGGTCTCCGGATTTGTCTCGTAGTCGTTGTCTTTATCATAACGTCTTTGATGGAGAAAATCTAATGACCACTGGGTCACGTTTAGAATTCCCCAATGCTTTCATCCTTTCCTTTTCCCTTACAGTGTACACTTGCCTCCTTGATATTGTGGAAGTCAGATCTTCTTGAAGCATCTGTGTATAAATAACCTTCGGCATTGCCCCGGCAGCTGAGCAATCATTATTTTTCGTCTTTGCTCTCCCGACATCCTCGAAGAAAATGCATGGCCAATCAAGTTGCTGGAAAGACGGTGGTTGTGACATGCCTTCTCAACTTTTAGTATCCACCCAGCCGGCTCAACAAGAGTTGCTCGTCGATAATATCCTTTCAGCATAAAAGGACAATTGTTCTTCTTTAACCTACTAAGATTGCTACGCTGCGATGATGGTTCTGCTACATCACCTTCAAGATTAATCTACTTTCGATGTTTTCTATAACTACCGAATTGCTCACAATGCAGAAATATCCTCTTGTTGGCCATTGATGATTTCGTGGTGATAACCATACAAAACTCATAACCGACCTTTCTAACCCACTCTCTCAGAAGATCCATAGTAGGAAATCTCTCACTAGTCATAAAATGAGCATTATTGTCGATTTTTGAATATTCTTCGTCACTACAGTATCCCTATTTAAAATTACTCAAATTTCAATACATACCATATGAATAAAATAAATTCTAATTAAATGCTACAACAAAGGTTTATATGTACTTACTTGGAAATATGTATCATCTACCGGCGCAGACAAATCAACCTCCTCGTCCACCGACGTCTCACTGGAAGAACACCCCCGTCTTTCTTTCCAACTACGTGCCCATGAAGAATTACTCGAATCGCTTCCAGACGTCATTTTTTGTGCTTTGCCGTTTTGGTTTGAGAATTGGGCTATACAAATATGGTTTCATAGAGAAGTCAATGAGAAAGAGCCGTTACAAACATTTTCAAAAAAATATATTTTTCCCGTTCGGAACCACATCACGAACGAGTGTCGTCACCCCTTGTGACGTCACCCTTTCAATTTAAAAAAAAAATTAACCCCGGTTCTGTAATTATTTAATTAGAAAATCATTTTTCTGAACCGGTCCCGTTCATTCCGAATGGAAAAAAAAATAATAATAATGTGGGCCCTACCCATTTGAGATATGGATCCGAATCAAAGGTACCTAAATTGGGTGTTGTCCGGTTGAAGGGCCAATATAAATTACTATACACATTGTGTACTTTTTCTTTAGTTGAAGAATGGCTTAAAAATCCTCCACGAAGGTGTCTACCTTACCTCTGGTGGCAATACACCCTACACGTCTCTCTGTCTCCTCTCTCACTAACTCACTCTGTATCTCTCTCTCTCTGTATCGCTCTCTTCGCTTCCATTTTCGCTGTGCTGATCCACCTTTGCCGACACTATCAGATTCCTCCAGAATGCGGTTCTTGAGATTGAACGTGCTCGGTAAGTATTCCTCGAAATCGATTCGCTACTCACCGGAACTTTTAGGTTTGGGATTCAGGAGCATCGTTACCCGCTGCAGAGGCGTGGTTTTGCCTCGATTTGGTGGGCCTGAGGTTCTCGAAATCCGCCAGGATGTCATCGTTCCTGATCTCAAACCCAACGAGGTTCTTGTTCGGACTCGTGCCGTCTCAATCAATCCACTTGATACTCGAGTAATTCATCGCATTCTTTCATTCTTTTCTATACTTTTATCGTGTCAATGTTTTAGTTTGTAACTCCACAATTAGTAGCTCATAAAAATTTGAAGTTTCAAGTTGAAATGGTATGGAAGAATCGTCTGCTTTTGCGACCAGTAGTGCCTTTTTTCCTGCTGAATGAGATAAATAGATTCAAAGGACAAACTGGTGCTTTGTTGAGATCAATATGATCTTCCAGCGATTAAACTACTGAAATTTGCCCGACAGCTCTAATTTACTTACTGTGTATATTTGGTTGTTGCCTTGTAGGTCTGTAATTTGAGTATGTTTTATTTAATCTCTTAACTTACGAAAATCTGCATGTACCAAATATATACCACATCCGTTTATTTTCTGGTGTATAAAGTTTCTTCTCTTGGCGGTTATAGAATCCATGCACAAGTATGAAAATATATGTTGAAATTACTCAGCTTGTAGACATCTCAAGGCTGAGCCATACTACTTGCAAATTTTGTAAAGCACCCACGGATATCTTTCTCATAGAGTTGGTGAAGCATGAAACCAGCATATTAGGCTCAATAATAACCTCTCACTTCTATTTGCATTTCAGCTGTATCACTCAGTTTGCATTAAAGCGGTCATTGGTTTTCTTGTAATTTCTTTACTGTTCTTATATTTCAGGTGCGGGCAGGATATGGTCGTTCCATATTTGAGCCGCATCTTCCCCTTATTTTGGGCCGTGATATTAGTGGTGAAGTAGCTGCACTGGGAAGTTCAGTTCACTCGTTAGCTGTTGGACAAGAAGTTTTCGGCTCATTGCATCCAACTGCTATAAGGGGTACCTACACCGACTATGCTATTCTTCCAGAAGATGAACTGGCATCAAAGCCGTCGTCAATGTCTCATGTGGTGAGTGCTTGGAGTAACTGTTGTCTATAATGAAATGAACTTTCCTAATACTTTTCCTAGCCTTTTCTTTTTGTAATTTATTTCCCCTAGGAATGGAAATTTAAGCATATGGCGTATTTCTGTTAGTATAATTATCTTTGCTTTTTTTTTCTTCCTTCTTCATATAGAGATACCTGATTATTTTTACCCCAGTCTGTTTAAGGGTTTCCCTATTTAGCTTCTTTTCTTAGCTTGTAAAGATTAATTTGCTGCAAGACAGTTCATCTGATGATATATTGGTAATTCTTTTCAGGATGCTAGTGCAATTCCTTTTGCAGCTCTTACTGCTTGGCGTGCCTTGAAAGGCACTGCTCGAATAACTTCAGGGTACCCTTCTATAACTGTTGAAGATTACATAATGGTGATTTAAGGCATAACTATTCATAGCTTCTTAATGTTGCTGATAGTTTATCATCCATGAAAAGGAGAATAAATCAGTTATTGCATTGTATATTTTCCTAAATCTTTCTAACTATTCATAGCTTCTTAATGTGATTTGTGCTTGGCTGTTGTCAATTCTCATTTTTCATATTTTGGCAAACTTGGTGTTTTGATTGAATTGGATTGCACAGGCAGAAGGTTTTTATCATTGGTGGTGGAGGGGCAGTTGGATTTTCAGCAATTCAACTGTCGGTGGCTGCCGGGTGTCATGTCTCAACAACATGTGGACCTGAGAGTGTTGATCGACTTGTGGGAGCTGGTGCTGAACAAGCCATTGATTATACTGCTGAGGTACACGAACTTTGATTTTTTTTAAATTTCTGTTTGATGTTAGAGCATTAGTTTGATATTCTTTTTCTGTGCACAAAGTATACTTAGTTTCATAGAGAATTTTCTTTGAATTTGTAGGATTGGGAAAAAACAATAGAAGGTCAATTTGATGCTGTATTAGATACCATTGGAGTTCAAGACACAGAAAGAATTGGCATAAATATTCTGAAGCGCGGTGGTTCATACATGACGTTGCAGGTAGGTTGATATCTTCTAATTGTTGGTCTTTTGCTCCCATCCCCCACATAATAACTAGCTCGGGGAATTAAGTGAAGGGTCTGTTTTGATGCTTTTTAGGGTGAGGCTGCATCTTTGTCTGACAAGTATGGTCTGGTAATTGGATTTCCGATTGCTACAGCAACCTTATTAAAGAAAAAAACACAGTATCGGCTTTCTCATGGAATTGGTAATATAGTCAATAAATATTAGCTGTTAAAACTTGCTTCCTTAATTTGTAACTAATGTTTTATGTTATTCAAGAGTACTGGTGGACATACATGAGGGCAGATGCTGAAGCCTTGAAAGACATCCGTCAATTATCTGAAGCCGGGAAGCTGAAAATACCTGTAGAGAAGACGTATCACATCACCCAAGTTCGTGAAGCTCACAAGGCCAAAGATAAAAGACTTGTTCATGGTAAAGTAGTGCTGGAGTTTGATTGATCTGATCTCATTTTCGTAGTATAAGTAGCATTCTGGTTACACTTCAAATGAGCATTTCATCTAGTCAGATAATTAATAGCAGAAACGAAAGACGTTTAGGCAAAAAAGTAAAAACAGATACTTGGCCTTGTTGAGCACCAAGCAATAACTACACCGCACTTTTCCTGCATCTAAACATATGTTTTTGTATAATTGTATATAGTTCTGGCCATATGACAGCCGAGCAAGTTGAGACAAACATATTTTTTATCAATAAGTTTGTTTCGACTCTGTTGTGATGAATCATGCTTCATTCAGATAAGCTGATGTAAAATCCATATGCTTGTATTTCTTTGTGCAAGTCGTCTGTTTCGTTTGAATCTAGGCTTCTTTCCGCAGCGCATTCAAAAGCTGTAAACTATACAGGAAAGCAGAACAGTCTTTATTTAGCTCATATGAATAAGATCAGATTTCATAATCTTCATTAGCAATTGCACTTGTTTGAAACACGTAGTTTTGAATATATAAGGACGTAGTTTGGGACACTCGAACGCGGGATTACATGAACAACCGGAGTAATACCAAATAGGCTATGTTTTATGTGAGTTGAAGCTTCACAAGCTTACAGACTTACAAAAGTTATGTTCCTTGTGTCAAAGTTGCAAGCACGGCTTTGCGTGAAGCTTTCTAGGATCCGGAGTCAGTTTGGAGTTGTAACCAAGTAGAAGACTTTGGGGACAGTTTCAATTGTCTCCAACTAGGAGGTTTTATGAACAGTTGCACCTGTCCTCAGGTTCCGAGATTTGATGATAGTTTGAAGTTCAAATGTCGCCAATTAGGAAGGTATTGTGATAGTTGCAAAATGTCTACAAACTTTTCTAACCCCTTTGCACCTCCATGAGCGCGAGACAAACCGGCTTTTTATACAAGCAACTTGTTGATAATGTGAACAAACTTACTGAAAGAAAAAGGTGTGAAAATTGAGAATGTTGGATGAGAGCTCATTGAAGAAGACGACTAGCAAACAATGAACTTCATGTCCGAGTAAGTGTTGCGTAGGATTGTAAATGTGTAGGTTATATTGTTACGACTAGTCTTTACAAGTAAGAGTAGCTTAAAAACCTGAGGCGAATTCAAGTTGAGTGGAAGTTGACTTGCTTGTAAGTGTTGCTTAGGATTGTAAATGTGTAGGTTATATTGTTACGACTAGTCTTTACAAGTAAGAGTGACTTAGAAACCTGAGGCGAATTCAAGTTGAGTGGAAGTTGACTTGCTTGTAACTAGTCAGTATTAATAATATAAGTATACGTTCAAATCCTACTAAGCTAAAACCTAGGTGTTGGAAAAGTGTGTATGACATATGTTCCATACAAGTGTTTCTCTAGCTTTTTCTAATAACAAACATCATTGCACTTAATGTCCTCGAGTGTTTCCTTAGTGTTTCAACATAAATAAATGAGTAAAAGGACAACTAGGACAGAAGAGTAAAGGAAGCAAAAAACTGAAGAGAGGAACAATTAAACTCCAGCGGACCAATGCGCAGCAACAATGAAGCAACGTGCCTAGGGTTATGCAACAACCTTCTAAACGAGGAAGGCGGCACACCTACAAGGAAGATCCAATCTTTTCCATGATAGAGACCCATCTTACTTCTGTCTTTGTAATAACATATCAGAAGATACACTATTTTTTCTTCCAATGTTGAAATACCAGGAAAAACTTCACTAAATTATTTCAGTTACTAAACATTGACTTTTATTTACCTAGAGATCAACCTTTTAACCAATTTATAACACAACTCAAGAATAACAATCATCAAAATAAGCATGTAATTAATGCATTATTCTTTCGACAATATGAACTCTGGATATACATAAATAAAATTGTCTTCAATAAACAATTTACAGATAAAAGAGACCCAACTGACTTAGCTTTTTTCTATCTCAAACATTGGAAAAGCTCCAACATTAAACAAACAGGACCACGCACGACGAGACATAGGAACAGAAACAAAACAAAAAATCGAACATGGAAACAACCACTACAAGGTCAAGATTAATTTTGATGGTTCTATGAAACCTCCTAAAGAAGGATATGTATCCAACATTGGTAGAACAAATAATGGTAAATTGTCTTCGTAAACAACCATAAAATATCCGCAAACTCAATCCTACAAATTGAAGCATTAGAAGCTTTACATGCAATACAATTTGCACTTTTTCATAATCTGAAAAATGTTATCTTTGAAGGTGACAATCTTACAGTTATTAATTCTAATAAACAATTATGGAAGATATCATGGGAAATAGAGCCTATTATTACGGACTGTTGGCAACTCCTCCAACATATTCAAAAGTATTCTTTTAAACACTGCTTTCGAGAAGCAAATCAAACAGCGGATTTCCTTGCTAATGAGAAAGTTAACATTAAGAACATCAAACTAGCTTTATTTGGCAATGCACTATCTGATGCCAATATCAGGAATTTGAGAAATCATCTATAGGGATATGGTTGCCCTCCAACCTTATTATCCTTTTTTCGGATCATCTTCAGGGATGATCAGGGACTGTCATCGTCTTGAAGCATGGAGTTGCAGTTCTTGCCTGCTTAAAAAAAAAAATATAGATAAGAGAATGGTCATCAATGGGGTGTTTCATTGCATGTTAAATGTTATATTCCACCTTACTTTACTCAAGTTTAGTTGTTTAGGATAAAAACCTAAAAAACTATGGAATTTTGGAGCATTTATTCAAAAACTGGTCATAAATAACGTAATCTTTTTGTTCCCTGTTTCGGAAATCCCTTTTTTATGATCTAACCAGCTCAAATGTGTATTGTTCTTAGAGGAAACTATTGCATATAAATTTGAGACAACATTCCGAATAGATTTTAAAGGTACAAAGATTCGCTAGCCAGCAAATAGACTTGAGACAACAGTCCGAATTACATGTATTTTACTTGTACAGTTGAATTCTTACGATAATCGATTACTACAAACTCAAACTCAGTTGTTTGAAGTTCTTTCAAGTTTCACTCTTGCTATAATGTTCTAGTAAGCAATGCAACAAAGTAAGCTTCAGCATCTGTGATATGAACAGCTTCTAAGATACTATAATATAATGGCTTCTATTATCATCCAGTAAAACTTCTATATCTCGATATCAACAAAACCTGGTCAACAGATATAGATGAAATGCCACGGGCTAGCATCCATTTCCTAGCATTAAATTCGTCCATTCCCACAAATGATTCTAAGTACCTTGCATCTTCTCTACCCATTTTTAGAGATTTAAGAAGGTCTGTAATACAAGGAAAAAATGCTTCAGGGCGAGAACACAAGGTCTGGAAAACAAGGAAAAGACCCTGCAGGTCAGTCTCGAGCTGCTGTGTTCCCTCCTTGGAGAATCTAGTACCGTGTGATATAATTCTGCGGAAAACAAAGAGGTCGATCCCATCTGCTACACTTCTCCAGAGGTCCAAATACTCCTTAGGATTGAGATATTTCCTGATAAGCAGAAGCTGGCCTCTCAATTTATCCAATGCTTCCCCAAGTTCATCTGATACAGCCAACGGAGTTGTGCTGTCCACAATCAAATGCTCCAACCATTGAACATTTTCAAGATAATTATACGAGTAGCTTTCGAATTGACGAAGAACTTGACTAACTACTTCTGATAGCCAGTTTGTTTGTAGTTCAGCCAAACTCTTGATTTCCTCATCAAAGAAACCACTGTTTTCATAAACTCTCAACTCCAAAAGGTTAACATCATCGCTCCATTCTTGCAGTTTAGACTCGCAATATCTTGCCACATTAATTATCTGGCACACTCTCACTAGTGCTCCCTCAGAATCATATTCCGTTTTCTGGAACCTTAACGACAACACATTGAAAAAATGCCACAGGAACTTGACAGCTCCTGAACGGATAAATTTAGCTCTGGCAGAAAGGAATGGTAAATTCTGGCAGCGCTTGATCATATCCCAAGCAATTTTAAGTGCAAACTCGGCAATTGGTGGACCCCTGCTTGACAGGAGATAATGATCAGCTTCACTTTTTGCATCATAAAACCAAGCTCTCTCTTGCTTCATTTCAGGCTTAAGCTTCTTCCATGCATCTTTTACCTCTACTTTGGCCCAAGTGTTGAGCCAGTCAGGTCTATCATGAAACAGAGACAGCACATATATGCTTGTGGAAGTTCCCATAAACATTTCAGGCTCACCCAGAAAGAGACAAGTTTCTGAGCTTATAAGTAATTGTACACGCTTGTCAAATGCAATAATGTTATCGATCAGATGAAGCCAATCGGATATGGCATCTTCTTTAGAGTGTTTAACCTTGTATCTCGCAACAAGACCTGGAAATACTCTTTTAACCAGAAAATCTGAGAGAGTCTGCACCATCGAGGAGACCCAAGCTTCTTTGGCACTGCAACTTACCAGCCTAGCTCTATCAATCAGAGGCTGCAACACATCATCAATCCCCTCAATAAAATCATGTATAATCTTGTAGACAAGAGCAAAAATAAATTCAGGTTGGTCGACCCATTTCAAAAAATGATGCTCGACCCTTGATGCAATTGGAGAGGCTAATTCATCAATTGCCCAAAGACCAACATAGCTATCCTTGTTCATCCCTGAAAGAACAAGTGGTCTATCACCCCTTCTCTTCTGCACATGCTGCAACGCACAAAGTGCCAGAAAGCTCTGTGAATACTTTTCCCTCTTGTCTATTTGCATCACAAGTAAGGGATTTGGGATCGAAGAGGATACTCCTCCTTCTACTCCTGATGTCAAAACTTTTGGTGGCCACCCCAAAGAAGCAAGGAAACTACGATGCTCAGCAAGAACTTGAGGCCTCAGTACAACCAAAACATTCTCAACTCGGGAATCAACCATTTTCAAGAGATGACACCAGTGAGGATGATTCTGTGCCATAATTATCAGTTGGTTCTCTACAGTGTTAATGGCTTCCACAGCCTTCAATACGTTAACATGCTTGCCCGAAGAGTCCTGAAAGTAAAAGTACACATATTAAGGTAAGGAATGCCCACTTCATTTAAACTCCTTGAAAATATAACATATCAAAGTACCTCCAAATTCTACATCACTCTACATAAAAAGAAACAGCATATGTAAGGTTAAGTAAAGCAGTCTTGGATAAGATAAAAAGGAACTGGTTTAGAGAATACATTTCCAGTATATCTATTTGGAGAAGAGAACACTGCATCCTCCAGATCACCAATTAGGGCTTCTAACTTCAAAGCACTATCTGTTATATTGGACAAGATTAGAGCATTTTAGAATGCGTTTAAGCAACAAACGGATATATAGATGGCTACACTAATCAGACAAAATATGGATAATTGGAATGGAATAACCAATTAGGTCCCTGTTCATTTTCAGAAGCAGCCTTTATAAATTTATTTGATCTCCTCCTAATAAAACAGTGCCTTCTAGACCAAACCAAATGCAACAAATCAATTTCTAAAATTCAAACAGCAACCGCAAAAGTTACCAGCATATTCACGAACCGCCTCTATTCTCTTAAACTCTTTGACAATGAAGGGCAAATCCTGGGCCAAAATCTTCTGAATTGTCCTCGCACTAAGCGACCTATCTCTGTCTATGAATCAACAGTTAGCGGAGGAAATTGAAATTAAAGAATGATTGTTGAGATAGAAGAATGGTGTTTGTAGAGGGAGAGATTTCTAACATTTTGAAGAAAGAAGGCAGATATGTTGTATTTGGTGAATAAGATCGTGAAGAGAGGCGGTGGCGTGGACGGAACGAGAAGTCGATGAGACAATGGAGCTCCCAAGCTTCATCTTAAGACAGTGAAGATGGGCCTCCGTTAGAGAGCACTGGAGATCGATCTCAGAAGCAAGGTCGGTTGCCAAGTGCAGATCCTCCACCGCATGAAATCGAGCTTGGAGAAACCCTAGCGCTGGAGCTCCGAGCTCGCTGCTAATCGGCAACCGCACCGCAGCCTTCCTCTCCATTTTCTCCCTCTCTCCCTCTTCTGTTTTGTTTTTTTTTCTTGTGAAATCTGCTTTCTTTTTCTGCAAAGTACAGGCTTGGTGGAAGTGATAGGGCCCACTATGAAAGTTTCGTGCCATTTTGTGGGGCCCACTTTTTTTTTTGATTTTTTTTTTTTTTTTTGGTGAAAATAGTAGGGATATACCCTTTATTATAGAAAAAACGAAAGTTACACAAAAGGAGTTAAAGAGTCCTCAAAATAAACATCAGCTAAACAAGAAGGAATAGAAGAATAAATAGAATCACTAACTACTGAATCAAAAGCCATCCTAGCAAAGGCATCTGCCAATTTATTAGCAGACCGAGGACACCAGCACAGCTTGATCTCCCAAGGTCTGGAATCAATCAATCTCCAGCAAAACTCAATGACCGCAAAATGTCTGTGTGCAGCAATATTGCGGGTGGACAGTAATTTGATAGCCTCACTGCTATCCGACTCTAAGACGAGCTTTGAGATCTCCGTATTAGCAGCAAACAGGAGACCCTTCAGACAAGCCAGCAATTCACTATATAGAGCAGATCCAGCAAAACCATTGAAACAAAATCCTTGAATGAAATTCCCATCGGCATCCCTTAAAACTCCACCACCGCAAATAGTGTCCGAAGTCCCTCTAGAGGAACCATCCACGTTCAACTTATACCAGGACTCAGGAGGTCTCGTCCAAGGCACAGGACTGATTTGAGAAGGGGCGGCTACAGGGCAAGCAGGTTTAGCTTGTAAAAAGGCAACATGCTGTCTAATAACTCTCATAGATAAGGAAGACAGTAAGTCCTTATTGGCAAACACAAGTTCATTTCTGGTTTTCCATATGTACCAAACCGAACACGCAAAGAGTCCTCCCCAATCAGCCGAGAAGCACAAATTAAGATCAATCCAAGCTCGTGTATCCATGGTAGAGAAGAAGCTCGGAGGGAGATTGTTACCTGAAAGAGCAAGCCAGAAGTCACGAATTGCAGAGCAGTCCCGCATTGCGTGCAGTTGGGATTCCACACCAGAACATCTCTTACAGCTCGGGTCCTCCGACATGTGTCTTTGGCAGCGCTTTTCATTTGTGAGAACCCCATGATTCGCAAGCATATACAGAAATTGTTTTGGTCTTTGCTGAGCATCAACACGCCATAAGTGTTTCCAGAAAGCGGGAGGAGCAACACTAATGGAGACAGGCCTCAATATAGAAAGGGCAGAGGCAGAGGAGAATTTACCCGACGCAGTGTGGCGCCAAAATATCTTGTCCTTCAAGGACGGCTCAGGGAAAATGCGAGTGGCAGTGAGACGAGTGCAGACATCATCTGGCAGAAATTGGTGCAAAACATCCATCTTCCATCCCAGCGGAGTCCACATCTCCTCCACAGTGGCCCCTAGAAGGTCCTCAGGGACCGAGTGTTCAGCTAAATCAGCAAGAGGCCTATCTTCGAACCAGCAGTGATCCCAAAAGAACGTAGAAGCTCCATTGCCAATAGACATAGCAAGACCCTTCTCCAGAACCTTGGCTCCATGCGTCAATCCCTTCCAAATTCTCGAAGAATTTCTAACACGACTAAAGATGTCCATATCTGCCCTGTTGTTGCAGTACTTGCCACGCAACACCCGCGACCAAAGGGAATCAGGCTCAGTTAAGACACGCCAACCCAGCCTGGCAAGACTCGCAGAGTTCTGCAATCTCATAGGTCTCACACCCAAGCCACCTTCGAGTTTCGGTCGAGCAATAAGATCCCAAGCGAGCAAATGTGGCTTCTTACTCTCGTTAGAAGACCCCCAGATAAAGCTACGGACCGATTTATCGATCGAATCACAAACACTTCGGTGTAGATACTGAGTCTGCATTGCATAGATGGGTATACTAGTAAGAACCGAGTTAGCTAAGGTTACGCGACCCGCTAGAGATAAATGCTTAGCTTTCCAGCCGTTCAACCGTTGAGTCACTTTATCCAGCAACTTGTTATATTCCTGCTTCTTCAGTCTTCCAACAGCCGTGGGAATGCCAAGGTAGTCACCCAACTCGCTAGTCTCTGGCATACGCAGCAGAGAAGTTACAGCAGCCCGGACACCGGAGTTAACTGACTTTGAAAACAGGATATTACACTTGTCGTCATTAATTGCCTCCCCTGATTCACCACAGAAAGCATCGAGACAGTTCCGTAAGACCTCCGCCTGGTCAGCACGAGCCTGAGCAAAGAGTACCAGATCATCGGCGAAAAAAAGGTGCGAGATTGGGACACCACCAATCAAGCACGGTTCCCATTTACCATCAAGAACAGCCTGGTGAATGATCTGAGATAGACGTTCCATACACAACACGAATAGGTACGGAGAGAGCGGATCTCCCTGGCGAATGCCCTGAGAAGGAATAAACGGCTCGGTCTTCTCCCCATTCCAAAGAATGTTCATCTTTCCCTGAGTTTGGCACAACATGATAGTAGAAATCAGATTCTCTGGAAGCCCCGCATCAATCAAAATTTCCTTAAGAAAACTCCAACGAACACGATCGTAAGCTTTGGCGAGATCCACCTTCACAAGCATCCATCTAGTGGCTCTAGTTGCATTCATGGAATGAATACCCTCGTTAATCATGACCACATTATCAGAAATTTGACGGCCCGGGATGAAGGCCGCCTGAGTAGGAGAGATCAAAGAGGACAGCGCCGGTTTAAGTCTGCCAACAATCACCTTAGTAGCCAGTTTAAAAGCCACGTTGAGCAGCGCAATGGGACGAAAGTGGCCAGCAGAACGAGGATCATCGACCTTACGAATCAGCACAATGAAAGCGTCACTCATCCCCTGTTCAAGAATTCCAGCATTGAGCAAATTCAGTACAGACCTAGTAACTTTGTCTTTGACTACACTCCAGTTCTCCTTGTAGAAGCCCGCTTGAAAACCATCGGGACCTGGCGATTTCCAAGCGTTCATCAAACGAAGAGCACTAAACACCTCCTCCTCGGTGAAAGGACTACACAGGCGCTGCCTACAAGAAGAAGAGAGGTGCGGGAACGGTCTGTGATTCATCTGGATTGGCGTCGAAGTACTCAGGGAGCTAGGACAAAATAAATTCATGAAGTAATTACGGATAATAATCTTCACCTCACCCGGATCATCAATCCACAAACCCGCTGAATTTTCAATCCCCGAAATTCTGTTGGCCTTACGACGAATGATGGTAGAAAGGTGGTAGTATTTGGTATTCCGGTCCCCGTCAATAAGGAAGCTAGCTCTTGACTTTTGAAACCAAAGCAGTTGTTCATCATTCAAGACTTGTTCGAGTTTCTGCCTCAATATTCTGTCCAGATGAAAGACCCGCCAAGAAGGCCGCCTATCGAACTGAACCTGTAGCCTCTCAAGTTGCTTCTGCAGGTTGCGTTTCTTGGCAAAAATGTTGCCAAAGATCTCTTTATTCCAAGCGAGATATAATAAGAGAACCTGTAGCCCACTTTTTTTTTTTAAGCAGCTAAAACACGCGGTATCACCCATCATATGATGATAACCCCTTACCGTGATTCGGAAAAAAGGTACTCCCTCCGTCCCCTAATGTTCTTCCCATCTCCATTTTTTACACTATTCACAATTCAATACAATTCGCTAGATTATTCTCAATCTATAAGAACAAACATGGTCATGCGGGATCTTGTTTTGTTCGTCTCATTGAGTACTTTATTAATATCAAAATTTTATAATTTTTAGAAAGATATAATAAGAGATATTAACGACGCAAAACGTGTCTCGGCAAATGTGTCAAAATGAAATGGGAAGAACATTAAGGGACGGAGGGAGTATGTAAGAAGAGAACAGGCTAGCTGCTAGGAGGATAGGCTGAATAATTCTCATACAGATAACACATGGTCTTCATTACAGTTAAGAATAGTCTTAAAGTAAAAAGATAATCAGTTCTCTAATATAAAGTTTTTGAATTAGTATGATAAACATTTTTTATAAAGAGAGTGTTAATCAAGCATTGCTTAAAAATTTAAATATATTTAGTTTAAAGTATTTAAAATTTATGAATTATAAGATGAAATATTTCTATATAATTATTAAATAGTTCTTTGTATATAAAAGTACATAAAATATGGTTTGGAGAATTTTAAAAATATAAATAAAGAAGCATATTATCTTGCATATCTTAATTATCCTAAAATAAACATTTACACATATTTATAATTTTTCCTATTATATGATTTTTTTATCAAAAAGGAAAATGATTGAAGAATGACATGTGTCAATATTAATATTAAAATGACATGTGGCGGTTTTAGTGAGGAGGTGACATGTGGCGAAAAATGAGGATTGCTTTAATAGTTTAATAGTAGATTAAATATTAATTTTTATCTTAATAATTGATATAACTAGTATTTAAGCAAAATTGGATTAAATCATCGGTTATTTAGACGATATAGCCTGAGTCACCAACTTTATTGAAAATTAATTTTAACCACTCATAAAAACAACCCGGTAAACAATTGGAAAAAGATCACATGAGGACAAGTCTTTAAGGTAAGAATAAGGATGACTCCCAGTCGTTGATCTGGATCCTTCTCTTCTCTTTTATTCTCTCTCTGTAACAAAATTTCAAGCTCTTTCTCTCTTCTTCTCCTCTCGCTCTCGCTTCGCATCAACTTGCTCCTTCGCTCAGCTTCTTCCTCCCTTCTCACTGTTGTTATTTTGCTCGTTTTTCGCTTCCATTGTCGCTTCTTCTCTCGCGCCTTTGTTCTTCGCTCACGTCCTCTTGAAAGTAGGTAATTTCTGATTTTATAGCTTTGAATTTGTGTTCTTCGATCTAATTGGGAATCCTTATACCTTTGTTTGTGTTTTTAGTTCATTGTATATGTATTTCGAGGTTGCATACTTCTTCGCTCACGTCTTTGACATTTGAATTTTTTAATTGCTTACACTAATGTTGGACTTGCTTAGCTTGATTTGATTAGTTGTTTTGCGTGTCTATTGTATTTTGTTATTTGATGTTGTTGTTTGAATCAAATTCGTCTTGTTGTAAATCTTTTAAAATCCACATTGTTCTTTGGAAAATTATAGGAAATTATACTATCTTCTACTACTTGTCGCCATGTGAACACATATGTGGTTTTGAATGAACACATATGCTTTTGCAAATGAACATACTAGTTCTTGTTTAGTTATCTACATTTACAACTACTGATGAACACATATGTGGTTATGTATGAACACATATGTCTTTTACAATGAACCTGCAGTCACATCTTTTTCTTTTTGTGTTTTTAGGCAATTTTAAAATGGATACCAAGTTGCCTTCCATTTTCCCAAGCATGAGTGCTCAGTATTACACTCCTGTTTGTGATGATCAATTGAAGTCATATGTTGGTCAAATCTTCCCAAGTCTGGAGTGTGCCACTAAGTTTTATGGGGTATATGCAAGCGCATGTGGATTTGACATTCGCGTGAATTCATCAAAGAAAGATAGAACAAGATCGGGTATTATTATTTGGAAGTATCTAGTTTGCACTAGAGAAGGATTTAAACATGTTTCTCCTTATGCTGAGTTTAACCCCACTGTTGAAGTTGTTGTTAGGAGGAGAAGGAGGGTGTCTAAGAGATGTGGATGTGAGGCGAAATTGTAGCTAAAATTTGAAGTTGGTATTGGCTATGTGGTGAAATTTTTTGAATCTCGTCATACACATCCTTGTACGGATTTGTCTGAGATGGTTTTCTCTAAAGGAAATAGAAAAGTGACTCCATTTCATCAAGATTTTATTATGAAATGCATCAAGTCTAATGTTGGTATAACTAAAAACTACAAAGTGTACAAGAATTTAGTCGATTCATATGCTAATGTAGGCACCACTATTGTTGACTTCAAGAATTTCATGAGGGGTCTGAATTCTTACGTGGTTGGTTGTGATGCACATATGGTGATTGATGACTTCTTTAAGAAGAAGGAACGTTGTGATGCGTTCTATTTTGATTATGATGTTAACAAGGAAGATTAACTAATTCGATTGTTTTGGTGTGATCTTATTCATCGTAAGAGTTTCTCATTATTTTGGGGATGTTGTTTCAGCTGATGCTACTTACCAATTGAATAGGTATGAATATTTTATATATCTCATAGTGCTTTGATATGAACACAGTCAAACAATCATATGAACACATGTGCACTTACATATGAACACATACATTTTTGTTTACGAACACATACACTATTGTATATGAACACACGTATATTTACATATGAACACAAGCACTATGAATTCTTATTATGAACACATTCATTTTCTATTCATATTATAGGTACAATATGGTGTTTATTCCATTCACTGGTATTGATAATCATAAGAGGTCCATTACATTTGGTGTTGGTTTTCTTTTGCATGAAGACATAGAATCATATGTTTGGTTATTTGAGAATTTCAAGAAGGCAATGGGCCATGAACCTCATGTTATTATAACTAATCAAGATGCTTCTGTTAAAGTTGTTTTGGAACGAGTTTTACCCGGGTCTGCTCACCGTTTGTGCATGTGGCATATAAAAATGAAGGTTACTAACAAGGTAAAATTCCCACTGAACACATGTGTTAAAATTGTAGATTCGTTTCATAAAAAGTTCAATGCCCTTGTTTGGAGTGATGATCTTAGCCCCATAGAGTTTGAAGATGCGTGGTTCTCAATTCTTCAAGAATTTGGTTTGCAATCATGAGTAGTTAGGAGTAATGTTTGAGCTACGCCATTATTGGATACCTTCTTTCTTCCATGATGTGACTATGGTTGGCTTGTTGAGGACAACTTCAAGATCTGAAAGTCAAAACAATTTCTTTGGGAATTTTCTAGGTTCTCAATCAAGTCTCGTTCTGTTTATGATGCAGTTTAATAGTGCAATGGAATCTCAACGACACAGTCAAAAGAAGCTGGATTTGGATTCATCTACGTATAGTTGTACAATTGCATCGTTGAAAAAGGAAACAAACACTCACTACTATGATGTTGAAGCTGAATTTGGCAAGATATGTACAGTGGAATTTGAGGTTTCTAGTGGAGAATATCATTGTTTTTGCAATAAGTTGCTCAATCTTGGCCTCCCTTGTAGTCCCATCTTCATGGTACTTAAGAATGCCTCCTACTCTCATCAACAATCGTTGGACGAAGGAAACAATTTTGCAACCTATTTTTGAAGTTAATGGTGCAGTTTATGACGGTAGTGCTCAGATTAATGAGAAGAAGCATTTGTTGGCTGAAATTATGACAGAATTGTATTCTTGTGTTGATGTTTTGGGTGATGATATTGGTGGCCTGAAAAACTTGTTGTGTTTGATTAAGGATCAAAAGACATTATCTGTAAGTGCAAGCACTGTTGAGCATTCTGTGTCTACTTCAACAAGTAGGTTTACATTTCAGAAATTTGTTGGTCCTTTACCACATCAAGTTAGTGTT
This sequence comes from Oxyria digyna, assembly GCA_029168935.1. Classification (NCBI taxonomy): domain Eukaryota; kingdom Viridiplantae; phylum Streptophyta; class Magnoliopsida; order Caryophyllales; family Polygonaceae; genus Oxyria; species Oxyria digyna. The sequence goes on from JAPVLV010000013.1 coordinate 28,406,310, forward strand.
CACCCCCTGAACAAGCAAACAATAAGTTCAAGAAGAGACGCATTAGGGGTGGTCAAGAAGTTGGAATTGAAAACTCAAGAAAGAAGTGTTGAACATGTTCCATTTGCAATTAGTCTGGACACAACTGCACAACATGTCCTCAATATGTCCCTTAAGTTTCATGTCCTTATTTCTATATGTTATAAATTTGATGAACACCTTTGATTTTATGTATGAACTATTAATCTAATGAACACAATTTTAGTTTTTCTATACTTTATTTTCTTGTGTTTCTAGCTTGGTGAACACATATGGCTATCCATCTGAACGCATGTTTTCAGACAGATGAACACAGTTTAATTTTGTAATGAAGCTTAGTATTTTTGTAGTTTTTATATTCTTGTTATTTATCTTTTGTTAACATTTGGAGATGAACACTTATGTTTTGATAAATGAACACACATGTGCATGCTATATATTAGCTACTTTTAGGAATGAACACAAGTATTTGGTTTAAAAAAATCAGATTTGAACACATATAATCCCATGAACACATATGGCTATCCATATGAACATATGTTTTTACAAATGAACACATCTGTATTTTCAAATGACCACAGTTGAACACATGTATTTTGCAGTTTTGTCTTTTGTTAACATTTGAGATGAACACTTATGTTTTGATACATGAACACACATGTGCAAGTATTTGATTTAAAAATGAAATCTGAAAACATATGGCTATCCACATGAACACACTAGTATTGACAGATGAACATAGTTGATATTCAGTGCTAAATATTCAAGTGTTTCCACACCACAAACTTACCAAAACATAAAAACATTAGTTTTTAAGAATCTAACAAACCTACTACCACTTCCAAACACACACAATTCTAATTTTTAACTCCAAATTCAGCTAGACTTGCAATTACTTATTCTTCTTTCTCTTCGTTCCTGCTCCCTTGCTCTTTAATTAGCAATTGTTCCATTAAGGTTTGTATTGTCTTCTTTTCCTCATTGTACTCACTTGTGAGTAGAGCATAGCAGTACTTGTCCCTTCAGATGTCCCGCTTGTCCTGAGTATCCCACTAAGTAAAACACCTCAGATTAATTTACGTTGTTGGTCACATACAAAGAATGGTGTTATCACTGTCAAATCCAGTTATTGGGTTGATTGCCTAGGTCTTCAAAATGGTGTCAATTTCTCTCCATCTACGAGCCTTTTATGGGGGGTGTTTGGAAATTGAAAGTTCCACAAAAAATGAAACTTTTACCTCGCGTGCTTTATCTGGTTCCCTTAACTTCAAGTCAGGATTTAAATACCGGAACATTGTACCTTCTAATGCATGTGCAAGATGCTTACCTGGACCTAAAAGTATTTGGCAAGCTCTGTGTGGTTGCTTGATACGCTTATATAGCGTAACTAGGGATTATTACATTAGTTTAGGAGTATTATCATATGTGTTTCGAGTCATTATTATGTTCTGAGATATTTATTAAGAAGTGAAGAAATGAAGATCAGAACCGAAGAAGAAGAGATCAAAGATTGAAGACATGAAGACTTGAAGATATCCAGGTGATAGCCATTCTACAACAGAAGAGTTATGTGAGTTCGAGAGATTATGGCGATCGTCATGGGGTGACAGAGGCTACGGCAGAGCTTTATATGAAGATGGCGATCGCCAGGCATCTATGGCGATCGCCACAACAAGGCCGAAGACATTCCGGACTTTCCTTATTTTCCTTTGTTTATTTTATTTCCTTTACCTTATTTTATTATTTCGTTTAGGATCTTTCTTTTACCATATATTTTGGGGTTAATTCTCTATTTAAGGGCCTTAGTTCATCTTTTCTATCATCTTTCATCATCATCTTTTCCATCAGACAATTTAGTTCTGCAACCATGAGCAGGAACTAATCTCCATTGTTTTACTTAGCGGTTGAAACCTTCAGTTATTAAGTTGTGAGATTTCTAAACTCTTGTTCTTTTCCTATGAGTTTGTATTAATTCTCTTGTTCTTCATCTATTGATTTCTATTAGTTTTACTAGCTTGATCACCTAGTTTGATTGATAGTATTCTATTGCTAGACTAGGAATATACAGTGAAATTCCTTGTCATTGTAGCACTCATATCTGCATGATCTGGTAGTTGATTGCTTTTATGAAAGAGAATTGATTGCATGTTAATACTTGACGGTTGTAAGTTATTGCATGCATCCTTATGATTCATGTGCCCTTTGCTGCTATTTCATCTAATCTTGAGAGGTTTCCCTGATTGTTGAATAGTAAGTATTATCAGGACCGGTTGGCCTGCTGATATATTAAAGATTGGAATAGGAACATTCCCTAGGATTGAATAGAACTTGAGATAAATCTATGATCAACTTGATTGACTGTTGTGTGGATACTTGCTAGGTGAAACCCCTTCTCATCATATTCTCACCCAAACTCCTTTTGCTTGATACTTGTTACTTTTGTGTTTCATACAATCAAAACCCCCCTGGTTACTTGTTACTTGTTCGTTAGTTGGTATTTCGCTTGACTGCATAGCGATTGGTGTTTTGATTCCCTTGGGTTCGACCTCTACTTACTTGCTATACTCTAGTCAGTGTTTAGGGTTTTCTTTGATTTGGCACTACGACTTTAGCCTCATCATTGCTCAACAGCGAGGGAGATATGTGTTGGAGCCCAGGTGTTCGCGATCTCGTAATCAACACCTCGCGAGATCTGGCCAGTCAATAATCTTCAAGCATTGGAGACCTCCTTCACGCCAACTATTACAACAACTTGGATTCCATCTTCTTTTGGATCAAAATCTGGTTTTCTCCACTGTTCTTCGTGTTCTTGAGCTCCCGAAACACCTGCACAACCAAACCGGAAGGATGAACCCCCCGATTTGGCTCTCCGACGCCCAAGTCAGTAACGATCACAAGCAAATAGGAGTGACGAACCCAAATAACACCAAACTATAACCAAAGAGAAGAATGAGATGATCAAAATCCACTTCTAAACCATAGAAGCCTTATGAATCAAACCAATAAAACAATGAAATGGTGAATCTCAACCAAACGTCACGATTCTTACACCAAAAGCACGAATACGGTACCGAGAATCACAATCCAAGTACCAATCATCCGATTCTCCATGAACAGAGATGAATCGGGAGGAAGAAGACGATTCGGAGTGAGGTTTCGCCCTCTGTGTGTTTCTCTCTTGCTCAAGGGGAAAAGCTTTGGATGCCGAAAAAGATGCCTTTCTCTCTCCTTTCTGTTACGATTTATATCCAGATCGCGGGCCCCACTTTATCCGATCTCGCTCTCCTTGCTTATTGGGCCGCTTATTGGGCTTTCTTTCCCAGTCCTCTCGCAAGTCTTTTGGGCCTTCGCAGTTCACTGGGCCGTCGCGAGCCGGTTTGGTTCCCGTCCTGAGAACCAGGTCCAACATCCAGCCCCCCAAGTCCTTGTTCTTCGCGAGAGCAAGGCTTGGGTAGTTTTTCTTGAAGCCGGGATCTCAGGTTGTATTCTGGGGATTCTTTTTTCGATTTTCGCTCGCGACGATTTATTTCCATCGCGCTCATTCCAAATTTTGAATTTTAAATATGAGACGTTTCGTCTCCCGCGCTCTAACATCTTTCGACACGTGTCAATCATCCGGACCTTCTCCCTTTCCTATATAAACCAGTTGAATCGTACTCTCTCCTTCTTCTTCACTCCGCCTGTTTCATATCCTTCTGTAAAAACCTCTCGAAATAATCCTCTCCAAGGTCTCGTTTCTAATCACTCGATCGAGCAAATAACCGCAAATGGCAGGTATGTCTTACTTCTAATTCGTCTTTTTCTTTACTCTATGCTACTATCATCTTCGATTCTCGATTTTTTACGTATTTCCGCCATTATAGTACATGTTCGAAGCTCCTGTTGAGCTTTTATGGCGGTCCGACGAGTTTCTCCGCCTTCACTTTGGTTTTTATATGGGCGGCGCCGCCTCCCTTTTGCTCTCTAAATCCTAACCTTTCTGGCGTTCTTCTCTCGAGGGCGTTCAAGCTCTTTGCTTTTTGTGTTTTCTGAGTTCCTCATACTCAAGTGTTCTTCCTCAGTGTTCATCCCCATGTCTTTTCAACTTCCCTCAGATCTTTCTTTTTCCGTTTTCCAGGGACTTCTTTGTTTTTCTCTTTATGGCTCGCGAGGTTCATTATCCACCCTTGCGTTTCGTATTCCTGCCCTGGAGAACTGACTTCCCTTTTCTTTTCTCGTTATTACACAGGCCAAACTTCAAGAAATAAAGATGTCGCGGGTCCTTCCACATCACGTTCTGATGCTGGGAGCAGCATTAATTGTCCTCACGTCCAAAATCCTGAGGATGTGGACCTTGGTTCCGGGGACGAGGAGGATAATTACACTTGGAAAGGCGACCTTCCCCGTATACAGATTGACGATTGGCTTACTAAACCCGCGAGTCCTGTACAGATTTTGACCCGTCGCGTTCGTTTTTCTAAAGCCAAGAGCCTCGGCAACAAATTCACCGCCCTTAATACCACTCTTCAATTTCATGACCTTTTGGCCATAGCCGATGCCTAGCCATTTCCAGAGGGCACCATTTTCGCGTTGCCCTCTTCCGGAGGAACCTCCCTTGACGAATACGGGTCTTTCTTCGCGATTAGTCGCTCTTCTCTCGTGGTGGGTTTTCGGCTTCCTCTTACGAGTTTCGTTCGGAAGCTCCTAATACAGTTAGGCTACAGCCCTGCCCAAATGCATCCCAATTTTTGGCGCATTGTCGTCATTTATACGATTAGATGTTAAGACATAGGTGTGAAACCCAATCCTTGCCATTTCTTTCTCATGTTCAATTCACGTAAGGCTCCCGATGAAGAAGGAATGTTCACGACCTTCAAACTTGGGGCAACTGAGTGGGATGCTCCTCCTCGGATTACCAAATGGAAAACTGATTGGTTTCTTATCCGGCCGCCTCCGAACTCGGGATTCTCCATTAAGATTGCTGAGATCGCTGCCCAGCCCAAGGCTGGGAACTGGAGCCAAGCTAAAAAGGATAGTCTCATCGCGAAGTATCATGACTTTTCAGACCTCTCGTCTAAACGCATCTTCGCGAGGTGCATTACTCCCGAAGTATTAACCCAACGAGGCGTAAGTCTTGAACACCACTATGGTATCTTCGTTGTCGCGAGCGTTTTTGCTCTTTGTATTTCTTATAAACTTCGCGTACTAATGCTTTGATTTCCATTCTTTTCAGGCAAGAATTTCTTCTCCAAACTTCCCAACCTTGACAGCTCTGATGATTCCTTTGATGACGATCTTATAGACGAGACCCCTGCCCCTGCTGCAAAAGGCAAAGGCCGCGACCAAGCCCAAGGCCTCTACTCCTGGTGACGCTCAGCCCTCAAGCCCAAGCGCAAGCAGAGGGGTTCCGTTGGTGGGATCCGTATTCAGGAGCCATTAGCCGAGGAGAATGAACCTTTGGCTGATGATACTCCAATTGGTCAAACCACGCCCCTCAACCGTTCCGCTACTGATGCGGGCATCGTGTTGCCGGTCTGATCCATGACGGCTTGTATAGTCTACATGTTTTTACATTTTTAGTATGACTAATTCATACTAAAATATTGGGAAATAATTTGCAACTTCGTAATCAAATTCGAGTCTTTATATCTACGAAAACTAAATTTTTTAATAGGAATTGTTAGAAACTTAACAATTAAGTCATAACTAGTTATGACTGTTAAGTTTCTAATATTTAATTCATAATTACTAAAAAATAATTATCTCAACTAATACGAAATAATAATCACTACTATTACTAAAAAATTATGATTAATACGAATTCATAATAATTCGATTAATACATAATAATCTGAAACTTAATCATAATTATAAAAAATTACGATTAAATTAGGATTAATAAGAATTCTAATATTTAATTCATAATAATCTGAAATTTAATCGTAATTAAGAAAATTTCCGATTAAATTCCGATTAATACGAATTCTAATATTTAATTCATAAAAAACTGAAATTTAATCGTAATTATGAAAAATTACGATTAAATTACGATTAATACGAATTCTAATATTTAATTCATAAAAAACTGAAATTTAATCGTAATTATTACTAAAAAAATTATGATTAAATTTCCAAAATTAAATACAATTAAAATTTGAAAAAAGCGGGTTTAGAAATTATATACCGAATAAAGCTCGTGCGGTGTCACCGGATCCGTAGTCGTCGTCGCCGGAACCCGAGTCGCCGGAACCCTACCACCCGCCGGAACCCTAGCCCTCGCCGGAATATTCGCCGGAATTGTCGCCGGAGGAGCATTTGCCGCTGCCAACGCCGCTCGAGTCGCATACCACCGACCGCCTCCATCCACCAAGGCTTCATCGTCGGACAAGGTCGCCGGAGGTGGCTCCGTTGTGACGGAGGTCGCCGGAGGTGTCGGGATCGGGACGAAAGTGGTTTCTCCGGGAGCGAGAGGATGTGGGGGTTGCGAATCCATTGATGAAATTGTGTTTAGGTGAGAGAATCGATCGGAAAGAGGGGAAAAACCAAGGCGCCGTCGGGAGTGGAAAACGGAGAAGAAGAAGAAGACGCCGGTTAGGTTAAAAATAACCTGTGCGGAACGTATCTGTGCACAGATCTTATGCGCAAAACGTCTGCGCATAAGGTTTTAGAATTCGAAACGCTGTGCGCATATGTTTTGCGCACAGGTTCTTTTTAAACGCGTGTTATCAGCGCATTAATTTGTCAGACGACGCCAGCAATTTCATTTTATTCCCAAAATACCCCCGTGCGCTTAACAATTGTGCATATACTTATGCGCATAAGAACTGCGCACAGATTGGCGTGCATATAGTGAAAAAGTCGCGTGTATATAGGCGTTTCGTTAAATATAATGTGATGAACATTTAATTATAATGTGATGAACATTCTGTTGGTGAACATGTAAGTAACATGTGATGAACATTTAGTAGAGTATATCAAAATGAACGTTTATCAACATTTTGATGAAAATTTATGAACAACGTGATGAGCATTTAAGCTAATTGTAATAAACTTTTGAGTAATGAACATTTTATTAAATGTCCGTGAACGTTTAAGGATGTTTGATGAACATTTAAGTATGAGATGATGAACATTTATGTAATTTTTGATGAAGATCAAGTGTTTTTTTACTCGAAATTATATTAAAGTGGTGTTCCACATAAGTGGTGGTTCGGTGGTCCGACGGTGGCTTGATGGTGGGTTTGTGGTGGTGCGGTCGTGGTGGTCTGGTGGTGGTCCGGCGGTGGTCCGGCGTTTGTCGTCCAAATAACATAACCATTTAAGTGTTATAAACTTGGTGAACATTTAAAAATAATTTGATGAACATGATAACAACAATTTATCGTAGGAATTACTATTATGCAAGTATCCAAACCTACTTAAAACTATAGTCTTTAGTAAGCAAGGGTCGAGTCCAGAGGGAGACAGATTTATGCCTTTTAGTATGAGCTTTATGTCAATCTTATGTAACAAAGGGGGGGGGGGTTTGGTTTGTTTTAGATCCTAAGCATGCAATAACTAACAATGTGAAGTTTGTAAATATGATTTGGGAAATAGCTTAGCCAAACAAGTATCCACTATTCGTTTGATAAGTTGATCCTAGATAATCATTCAAGACTTCATGCTATGGAAATTCCAATTCCTTTTCTAAAGTAACTAATAGCACAACCAGATACTATTAGAACTAACTAATTAAACAACCATGAAACTATCAGGATTCAGTTTAACAGTAGCAATAAGGATAGGAATATGGTAGGATACAATTCTAGTATAAAACAACCAGCTTTTATCCTAGAATGTAAATCGATTCTCTCTACATATGACTAGCACAACCAAATACTAGTACGATGCAGTTGCTACTCTGAAATAGATATGCTCAACCAGTAACAATCTAAATCTGCAATAGATCCATAGAGACAATACCTAGTTGCGCAGGCTAGAAACTATCAATATTAATCATAGGCAATTCAAGCAATAGAATAGAAAAAATTCAAGCAATAGATAGGGAATGAAAATCTCACAACTTATTTCAATACGAAAGCTTCAATTGTTTGACTAAGCAATGGTGGCTTAGTTCTCCATAGGAAGTATGTAAAAGCTAGATGAAAAGTGAAAGTGAGGTTAGAGAAGAAACATACCTTCTCTCTAACCCTAAATAACAAAACAAAACGTCCATAATTAAGTCTTAAAACGGAAAAATCATAAATACTAAAATAAAAACTCCTATAATGTGTCTTCAGCAACTCCTCGCCAATGCTCCATAACACCTCAAATGCATCCTAAAACACCACTAAAACAATGCTAAAACCACGTCTATATACACAACATAATCGTGTATATCAAACTCCCCCACACTTGAATCTCTACTCGTCTCGAGTGGATATAGAACTATCACCCATCATCAATAAACACACTAGATCATCAACCGTGGATAAGAGCTTACAACAAGAATAGTAGCATCCACATGAAAGCTCAAAATCTGACCTACCATCCAACATACCCAAATAATGGAAGTACACCATCAACACCTCAGCCAACCATCCACATCACACATCCAACAACAAAAACACCAATATATATGATATGCACCTCAACCGAGCACTAACTTAAATGATCAACACCAGCAGACACACCACCACAATCCAACACCACACAAAACTTCAAAGAGAATGATAATCACCAATATTACTACAACTTATTCCTCCAAGTGAAAACCTACCCAAAACACACCTATACTCCACCTCTTATGTCGCCATCGCCGGTAAATTGATAGTCCTAAAACACTCAATTTGTTTTCTCTCATTTTACTTAGGCGCCTTTTCAGGTTTTCACCTAACACTCTCTTTTCATTTTTTAAATTGAACTCACCACCTCACAACACTCTGAATCCATTTTTGCCAAGGCCTAATACCTGCCAGATTATCTGCTTATTACTTGAACCACCCTTTCAGGTTTTCAGTCCACCTCAGGATTTTTATTTGCCTTTTATTCATATTTTTGGTTTTTTCAATTTTTTTTTTAGAATAGTATAGTAATACATAATCAACTCCCCCACACTTGTAATGAACATTGTCCTCAATGAAATAAGACAGAAATAAATAGGGGAAGTAGAAAAAGTACCACTACCGTGGAGGTGGTGGAAAGTCAGAGTGTTGGGAACTCATGAATAAGTTCCACTGCCTCATCTGTTCCTGCATGGCCCTCATGTTGGTGGTCTGCTGCTCCATCATGGTAGTCTGTGATGTCTGGAATTCTCTAGTGGCATCACGGAAGCTGTAGAAGTCTGTCTCCAAAGTCTGCTGACGAGTGTCCATGCGCTGGACAGTCTCCCAAATCTGCCTCTGATAGTCAAACTGTGACTAAACAGTTGTATGAGCTTGAGGCATATCAGTATCCTCATTCTCAGCATCATCGTCATCCTCAGAGCCTTCCTCTTCCTCATCATCAGAATCCTCCTCAACAGGTGTACGAGGAGTGGCAGAAGAAGAACTAGCACCTCCAAACCCGACCCGGAACCTACTCAGATCAAAATCAATATACTCTGGTCCGAAGGGCATCTCAATAGCAAGAGGTAAAGGGATGTTATAGGAACCTCTAGAACCATATACCCAGTATCTATGATCTCCCTGCTCAGATAATACCCCTACCTGCTTCAGTTGCTTGATGTCATATGTAAAGGTGGGAGAGAGCTGCTGAGACCTATCAGGAAACTCAAGATCTAGGAATCGAGCAATCAGTGACACCATGCCCCCAACCACAATCTTGCACTTGTTATCTTTTTGAAGCTTCTTGCAGGAAGTAAGGAACAGGGTTCGCCACCCCTGCACTAGCTTACACTTTGGTGTCATACTCCAAATTGCCTCTAAGTCAAGATGAGGAATCTTGTTAGTCTCAGATTGGCCCAACCAGGCCATACGAATGACCTTGTGAGCTAAACGCAGGCAAGGATGAGACCACTTGTAGTTGTATTCCCCAGCCTTAGGGTCAAAAGTCTTGAAACCCGTGGATCAAACCCAGAAGAGAACCTGTTCTTGTGCCTTACTCCAGGAAGTAGCAGAAGAGTGGTGCTTGGTAATACCGAGTGCTTTATCAAGATCACTGTAACTCATAGTATACATCGATCCATCCAGACTAAATTTAATGCGGTACTCATCAGGCTCATCATCCAAAGTGATCAAAAATTCCCTAGTCCACCTAGGAAAAGTGGGAGCAGACATTTCATAAAAAGTTCCTAACCCACAATGCTGCAACATCTGTTGAGTGCATCTCTCTAAACCAAGCTCCCTCATAGTAGCGGGATCATAAAAAATTGATTTATGCTCACGGGAGTACTTAGGACCAGATCTGGATTCAGATTTACGCTTACGGAAGTTCATAATTGAGAACTGAATCACAAACAACCAAAAAGAGTAAAGAATTTCAGAGATATCACCCGGATTCAAGGCGGCGGTCACTGCGTTGAAGGAGGCGGTCGCTGCCTTGAATGTTCTAACAGAGCTGCAGAAAACTGGCGGTGGACGATTCGCGAACAGCGGGGGTCGCCGTTGGGGCAGCGGGCAAAGGCGCCGAGAGGGGTGGCGGTCGCCGGTGGTGTAGATGGGTAGGTTTTAGGTCTTGTTCTCTCTCTTCTCCCTTTTTTCTCTCTTTCTTCTCCCTTTCTATTCTCCTCTCTCTCTCTTTTACAGATCCCTCATTCTCTCTTTTGTTTTCTGTTTTTTTTTTTTTTTAAAGTAAGTGTGCCGAACCTGAAATGGCGGCGGCAGCTGCCATTTAGGCGGCGGTCGCTGCCATTACGCCGTAGTGAACGCTGGAAATGTGATTGGAGGCGAGCGCTGCCATTTTGGTGGCGGGCGCTGCCATTAGGCCGTATCTAACTTCAACTTTCATCAATAGGCAGCGGGTGCTGCCTTGGCGGCGGTCGCTGCTTCTTTACTTGCACCAATTCCGAGCTTCCTACGGGTTAGTTCGAGACAGAACTACAAAAAAAACAAAAAAAAATGGAAATAAGCTAAACTAAGGGAAAGAAATATACCTATACCTACATCGGGTTGCCTCCCGAGAAGCGCCTTATTTACTGTCGTGGCTCGACGTCATGCCAATTTATCAGTTGTCAGCGTCAGGCTCTGTTAAGATTGCTTCCTCTACAGTGTCCTTAGTGAATCTGTCATGGTACTTCTTCACTCTCTGACCATTTACCTTGAATATTCTGTGTGTTCCCTCATCATAGAGCTCGATTGCGCCATGAGGGAAAACTTTAGCGACAATATATGGCCCTGCTCAACGCGATCTCAGCTTGCCAGGAAAGAGCCTAAGGCGTGATTGAAATAGGAGGACTTTGTCACCAATGCGGAAGTCCTTTCTTAAAATGGTTCGGTCATGCCATGCCTTAGTTCTTTCTTTGTAGCGAATGGCATTATCATAAGCTTCAATCCTTGCCTCCTCCAATTCCTGTAATTGAAGCTTACGAAGCTCTCCAACTTCCTCAAGCTTCAAATTGCACTTCTTAATAGCCCAATAGGCCTTGTGCTCTAGCTTAACAGGGAGGTGGCAAGCCTTACCAAACACCAACCTAAAGGGTGACATCCCAATAGGTGTTTTATAAGTCGTTCTGTACGCCCATAGCGCATCATCAAGTCTTTGGCTCCAGTCTTTTCTATTGGGGGATACCGTCTTCTCCAAGATGGATTTAATCTCCTTGTTTGATACTTCAGCTTGGCCATTCGTTTGGGGGTGATAGGCAGTAGAAACTCTCTGCGTGACATGATACTTTTTCAACAGTGCAGTGATTGCTCTGTTGCAAAAATGAGTTCCCCTATCACTAATCAGAGCCTTTGGAATCCCAAACCTGGTAAATATATGCGACTTCAAGAAATCTGCCACAACATTAGAGTCATCAGTTTTGGTGGCCTTCACTTCCACCCATTTGGAAACGTAGTCCACCGCAAGCAAAATATACATATTACCACAAGAGTTTGGAAAAGGTCCCATGAAGTCAATGCCCCAAACATCAAAGATTTCGCAAAAAATCAAGCCTGTTTGTGGCATCTCATCCCTCCTAGACATATTTCCAACCCTTTGACAACTATCACAAGATTTACAGTGGTTATGTGCATCCTTAAAGATGGAAGGCCACCAAAATCCTGCTTCAAGTACCTTTCTTGCGGTTCTTTGACCCCCAAAATGCCCACCACATGCTTCTGAATGACAAAAAGTAAGGAGAGAATTTACCTCATTTTCTGGAATACAACGGCGGATTACCTGATCAGAGCAATGCTTCCATAGGTAAGGGTCATCCCAGATGAAGAATCTGGCTGAGCTACGTAGTCGGTCTCTCTGAGCCTTGTTGAAAGGTGGAGGGAACTCACATGTGGTGAGGAAGTTCACCAAGTCCGCATACCATGGCTCTATAGTACTTAGCCTCAAAAGAGACTCATCAGGGAAGTTTGTCTGAATCTGACTATGTGGAGTGCGTTCATTAGTAACAATTCTGTTGAGATGATCAGCAACAAGGTTCTCAGCACCCTTCTTATCCTTAATCTCAATGTCAAATTCACTGAGCAAAAGGATCCATCGAATCAATCTTGGTTTTGCTTCTTTCTTTGTCAGCAGATAGCGCAGGGCAGCATGGTCAGTATAGACAATGACCTTTGTACCAAGGAGGTATTGTCGGAACTTTTCAAGAGCAAACACCACAGCAAGCATCTCCTTCTCTGTGGTGGAGTAGTTCCTTTGTGCATCATTCAGGGTCATAGATGCGTATTGAATCACATAAGAAGCTCTTGCTTCCTTTTGGCCTAGCACAGCCCCCATAGCATAATCACTGGTATCACACGTGATCTCAAAGGGTTTGGACCAATCAGGAGCCTGAATAATAGGGGCACTTGTTAGGCGAGCCTTCAAGTCATTAAAAGCTGCCCGACACTCAGTTGTGAACTCAAAACCCATCTCTTTTTTCAGCAGTTCGCATAGAGGTGCAGAGATCTTGGAGAAGTCTTTAATAAACCTGCGATAGAAACCTGCATGGCCTAGAAAAGAACGAACTTCGCGAACATTAGTAGGATAGGGTAAAGACTGAATTACTTCAATCTTCGCCTTATCGACCTCAATACCTCTAGACGACACAATATGACCTAATACGATACCCTGTTCTACCATGAAGTGACACTTCTCATAATTAAGCACTAGATTAGTATCAACGCATCTACCAAGCACAAGTGATAAGTGATTTAGACATGCATCAAAATCATCTCCATGTACAGTAAAGTCATCCATAAAGACCTCTATGAAATTCTCAATGTACTCAGAAAAGATGCTTACCATACACCGCTGAAAGGTTCCAGGGGCATTGCACAACCCAAATGGCATCCGACGATAGGCAAAAGTGCCAAATGGACAGGTGAAGGTCGTCTTAGCTTGATCCTCAGGAGCAATGGCTATCTAGAAATAACCTGAATACCCATCTAGAAAGCAGTAAAAAGCGCGACCAGAAAGTCTTTCAAGCATTTGATCAATAAATGGAAGAGGGAAGTGATCCTTTCTAGTGACCGCATTCAACTTACGGTAGTAAATGCAAACTCTGTAACCTGTCTGCAGTCTTGTAGGGACTAGCTCTCCTTGCTGGTTTTCCATTACTGTAATCCCTCCTTTCTTCGGAACAACCTGTGTAGGACTAACCCATTTACTGTCAGAAATAGGAAATATCATACCTGCTTGTAAGAGTTTCAAGACTTCTTTCTTCACAACGTCCATCATAGGTGGGTTCAGACACCTATGTGGCTGCCTAGATGGCTTCTCCTCTCCTTCCAGCAATATGCGATGCATGCAGGTGGTAGGGTTGATGCCCTTTATATCAGCTATAGTCCAACCTATCGCTGTCTTATGCTCTTTAAGAACCACCACCAACTTCTCTTCTTGATCCCTTATGAGCTTATTGGAGATGATAACTGGCAATGTCTCCTTATCTCCAAGAAATACATACTTGAGATGGTCCGGGAGTTGTTTCAATTCAACCACAGGTGCCTGCACAATAGAGGGCAAGAGCTTCTCGCTAGGCAGGGTTAGTGAGAAAGGTGAGTTACCTGGTCGCTCAAGAGGAAGCTTATAGTAAGCATCCAACTCATTGACAACTTCCTGCATGTCAGTTGATAGAGTGAAATCCAAACTAGAGTCAACAATAATAGATTGCGTATCATCTAGGTGGTTCTCATCAAAAACGTCTTGCACCACAGGCTCAAGTACATCAATAGCATAAACAGAGAGATCATCAGATGGATGTTTAATGGCCTCATAGATGTTATAGTTAAGAATTTGGCCATTGAATTCCATGGTTAAAGAGCCAGTGCTCACATTGATCTTAGTATTGGCTGTTTTTAAGAAGGGTCTCCCTAACAAGATAGGGGCAGCATGCTTATCATGTTCCATATTAAGCACATAAAAATCAGCGGGAAAAGCAAGCTCACCAACCGTAACCACAACATCCTCTACGACTCCTATAGGACGCACATTAGATCTATCAGCTAGCTAAATGGAAATATTAATGGCATGCAGAGGTCCTAGTTTCAAAGAATCACAGAGAGAAGAGGGTATAACATTGATGGAGGCACCTAAATCTAACATAGCTTTAGCAAACTTAGTACCTCCAATAGTGACAGGGATGGTAAACATACATGGATCTCCACATTTCTTAGGTAAGCGCTTTTGGAAGACTGCAGAAATCTGTTCGCTTACCTTTACCTTCTTCTTACTGTTCATATCTTGATTTCTCTTCGTAGTGCACATCTGTTTCAAGAACTTAGCATAACGAGGAACAGATTTGATCAAATTAAGAAGAGGAATGTTTACCTCGACGTTTCTGAACATCTCGAACATGTCCTTGTCCTGTGCAAGTGGCTTGGTACGCTTCAATGTAGATGGGAATGGAGCAACAGGCTTATACTCCGGGAAAACAGGCGTTCCAGACACTTTCGGAGTGTCGGGAGCTTCTTCAGAGGGGCGGCGGGCGCTTCCATTTGCATCAGAATTGCCGACTAACAGGTCACCGTGGTGGCGGTCGCTGCTTTCCTGGCAGCGGTTGCTGCCTTCAGCTTTCTCACATTCCGAACTGTTTTGTTCAGTTTCGTCTGTGTTGCTCCTTTCCAGATTCTTTCCACTCCTTAAAGTGACAGCACTGATATTCTGAATGTTCGGATTTGTCTCAGTTTGAGAGGGAAGCTTGCCGGAATCTTTTGCCTCAAGTTTACTCACAGCTTGAGAAATCTGACCCACCTGCCTTTCCAAGTTATGAATGCTAGCTATTGTAGTTTATTGGAATTGCACCTGACTTCGACTCATCTTAGCAATGTTCTCATTGGTGGTGACATTACTTTGCATCAGCATCTTCAACATATCATCCACAGAAGGAGATGAGTTAGAGCTTTGCCCTTGAGGCCTTGGTGCAGATGGTCTAGCTTATGGAGGGTTACCTTGTTGATTTGGATCTTGATCTCTCCACCGAAAATTGGGGTGATCCTTCCAACCTGGATTGTATGTGTTGGAATAGGGATCATACCTCGGTCTCTGCTGGAATCCTCCAACTGCATTCACTTCCTCTTGTAGCGTAGGGCATGAGTCAGTAGGATGCAGGTCATCATGACAAATCTCACAAGCTTTAGCCTGATGAGGTGTACCCTTCAATTTCAGACGCCTCACTTCCTCTTTCAGCACATCAAAGTCAGCTTGATCAATTTTAGATTGAGAAATAGCAACAGACAAACTTTGGGAACCTCTTCCACTATATTGTCTAGAGTCATCAGCCAGTGTGGAAAAGATGTCTAGAGCTTCTTCGTAAGTTCTTTTCATAATGTTCCCACCACAAGAAGAATTTACCATCCGACGATCATCCTCACAGAGTCCTCCATACAGATAAAGAATCAGATCATGATTAGCGTAACCATGGTAGGGACAACACTTCACCAGTTTCTTAAAGCGCTCAAAGTAGTCATAGAGAGACTCAGTAGCAAGTTGCTCTATGTTGCAGATTTTCTTCTTGAGCTGTTTGGATTTAATTGCTGGAAAGTATTTATCGAGGAACACCTTCTTCAAATTCACCCAAGTGGTAACACTTCCCGATGGTAAAGAGTGAAACCAGTCCTTAGCTGAGTCCTTCAGAGAAAAAGAAAAGACTCTCAACCTCATCTGATCTTCAGTAATGCCAGATGGACACATGCTAGTGCAGACTTCAAGGAACTCATCCAAGTGTTGGATAGGATCCTCAAGCGGAGTTCCACTAAATTTTGGTAGTAGATGGACTACTCTTATCTTAAGCTCAAATTTAACACCATTGCCAAGTGCTGGAAATTGTACAACGCGAGTTGGTTGCTCCAAGTTAGGAGCTGTCAGGGACTCAAGCGTAACACGATCACCCATTGTTGCAATCCCTTGTAGTAGTGCACGCGCAGCTCTGTGAGTTCTATATAGCGTTCTCTCGATTTCTGGATAAAAAACGAGAGGTGAATTATTAGTAACACGGGTGTGAACCATAAGATAGGTTCACACCAAGATTGGCACAAAAATCACACAAAAGACAAATTATTGCCTCCCCGGCAACAGCGCCAATTTGATAACAACAATTTATCGTAGGAATTACTATTATGCAAGTATCCAAACCTACTTAAAACTATAGTCTTTAGTAAGCAAGGGTCGAGTCCACATGGAGACAGATTTATGCCTTTTAGTGTGAGCTTTATGTCAATCTTATGTAACAAAGGGCGGGGTTTAGTTTGTTTTAGATCCTAAGCATGCAATAACTAACAAAGTGAAGTTTGTAAATATGATTTGGGAAATACCTTAGCCAAACAAGTATCCACTATTCGTTTGATAAGTTGATCCTAGATAATCATTCAAGACTTCATGCCTATGGAAATTCCAATTCATTTTCTTAAGTAACTAATAGCACAACCAGATACTATTAGAACTAACTAATTAAACAACCATGAAACTATCAGGATTTAGTTTAACAGTAGCAATAAGGATAGGAATATGGTAGGATACAATTCTAGCATAAAACAACCAGCTTTTATCCTAGAATGTAAATCGGTTCTCTCTACATATGACTAGCACAACCAGATACTAGTACGATGCAGTTGCTACTCTGAAATAGATATGCTCAACCAGTAACAATCTAAATCTGCAATAGATCCATAGAGACAATACCTAGTTGCGCAGGCTAGAAATTATCAATATTAATCATAGGCAATTCAAGCAAGAGAATAGATAAAATCCAAGCAATAGATAGGGAATGAAAATCTCACAACTTATTTCAATACGAAAGCTTCAATTGTTTGACTAAGTAATGGTGGCTTAGTTCTCCATAGAAAGTATGTAAAAGCTAGATGAAAAGTGAAAGTGAGGTTAGAGAAGAAACAAACCTTCTCTCTAACCCTAAATACCAAAATAAAACGTCCATAATTAAGTCTTAAAACGGAAAAATCATAAATACTAAAATAAAAACGTAATAAGAACGAAATAGAGAATGTCTCGATGAACTTCCGACGGCGGCGGGCGCTGCCTTCCAGAGTCTTCAAAATCTTCATTTCTTCAGCTCCAAAAACTCCTATAATGTGTCTTCAGCAACTCCTCGCCAATGCTCCATAACACCTCAAATGCATCCTAAAACACCACTAAAACAATGCTAAAACCACGTCTATATATACAACATAATCGTGTATATCAGAACATTTAAGTATAATGTGATGATCATTCAGTTGGTGAACATTTTTAAGTATAATGTGATGAACATTCAGTTGGTGAACATTTAAGTATAATGTGATGAACATTCAGTAGAGTATATCAATTGAACATTTATCAACATTTTGATGAACATTTATGACCAACGTGATGAACATTTAAGCCGATTGTAATGAACTTTGACTAATGAACATTTTATTAAATTCTTGTGAACATTGAAGTATGAGATGATGAACATTTAGGTGATTTTTAATGAAAATTAAGTGTGTTTTTAAAAGAAATTATATTAAAGTGGTGTTTCACATAAGTGGTGGTCCGGTGATGGCTTGATGGTGGGTCAGTGCTGGTGCGGTGGTGGTTCGCCGTTTGTCCAAATAACATAAACATTTAAGTGTAATAAACTTGGTGAACATTTAAATATAATTTGATGAACATTTAAGTATAATGTGATGAACATTCAGTTGGTGAACATTTAAGTATAATATGATGAACATTCAATTGGTGAACATTTAAGTAGAATATGATGAACATTCAGTTGGTGAACTATAAAGTCTAATGTGATGAACATTCAGTAGAGTATATACAATGAACATTTATGAACATTGTGATGAACATTTATGAATAACGTGATGAACATTTAGTAATAAATAATTTTGAAATATTTGTGAACAATTTTATACATCTTTGTGGAAATTTTATTCCGGCAAGGCCCAAAGGTGGTCCGGCGGTGGTCGGAGGTGGTCCGGCGGTGGTCGGAGGTGGTTGGCGGTGGTCCGGCGGAGGTCCTGCGAAGGTGACAAGGCATGACAAGGGGTGCCACGTGTCATCATATGGGCTCTTGGATCTTTTCCTTAAAAATCAATCAAAACTGTCTTTCTCTCCCACTGTATTCCTAGAACCTTGGAGTATCCATATTTGGCTTGATCTTCTCCATCCTCCGATTGTAAAAACCATTTAGATAAAAAATCAAAGATACTTCATCTCCTCTAATTCGTGAAGACTTCATCTCCTATAATTTCAAACTAGTGTAGTGACTTATGCCATACATGAGTATTTCGTATCGTTTGTCGTAAATATTCATACGGTTTAAGCCAAGTTTATCTACAAATTAAGTTTAATTCTCACCACATAAGTGAAATAAATTTAACTTTTTGTTTGTGAATACTAATTAATGCATATTCATGAATGATATATTATTTAGTTATATATATATTAATATCTCATTATATATATATATCATAATCAAATTTAAAATTTATTCTTAATAGGATAGGATAATCTGTATTGTTTTTATGTTGAATGAAGTGATTGTTTTATAAGATTTATTTGTTGAGTTAATTATTCAATATATTTTTAATTAAAGTTAAAAATAAAAAATGAAAATATATAATATAATTTATAAGCAACAATTTATGATATTATAAAAAAAAATCTCACTTGTATCAATTTTTTTCAACTAAAGTTCAAAATTGATTTTTTTTATATTGAAATATATTGGATATAAATTTCAAAAAAAAAAAACATGCGAGGTAAACATGTTTTAGTATAAAAACCAAGAAACAAAATATTATAATATATAAGACTTATAATTAAAATATTTTGGATAAAGTTTGGAGCCTGCAAAATAGATAACAAACTACTATTTATTGAGAATTTTTTTAAAAACAAAATTTGAGAATAATTTGTTTTTAGAGGATTAACCACAAATTGACACATAAACAACTAAAAGCTAAAATTAAGGGGAGAACTTGAAATAACTCTCCTTCAATATATATATATATAGATTCTTTTGTTATGGATCCATCTAAAGTTAAGCAACCCCATGCCGGCCTAGGTAAGCTAATTCAAATATTTTGTAGTTTAAGTTTTTTTTGCCAACATACATTGTCCAGTGATGAAGCTCAGTTTGTTGGCCTTGAAATCGTAGAGAATATATGTTCAATTATGGATTGTTGGCTGCACAACAAAGAGTTTCCTATTGCTTTGGTAGAAGAATAGTATTACCTTGTCGAATTGTGAGGATACCCGTCTGTCTCTTACACTAAAACTGCGCAATCATCTACATGCCTTCAAAATGTTCGACAAATTGCTTCAACCAAAGAAGTTGATAGGCTTGATTTGAAACTATGAATTGGATGTGTGTAGTACTTAATATGCTTAGTACGTGTTATACAATTAAATGTGTCAAGATCTGGTTGCCAAAGCTTGAGTATGATGTTGAGGTTGTTTGGTTGACCTAACTTACATAAGAGACGCTGGCCGGGCCAGCGTCTCTTATACGTTAAAACATAAAAAAAAAAATTATATGAGACGCTGGTTGGTCTTTTTTTTTTATTTGAACGTCTCTTATACAGATTTTTTTTTAATTCCCCCGTGTGTCTCTTACACGTAAAATGTTTAAAAAAAATAAATTATTTGTATATACAGCTATAAACGTAAGGGCAACCACTGCTACCTGTGCTGGTTTGTTCGTTTGTTTAATTATTATTTTTTTCAAAGTTTATATATATATATTATTATATATGACTTACTCGTGTTTGGATGACTCGTATGAGCTCGTTTGAAATCGGAATCAATCACGACATATCTGGTGAAAGCTGGGATCAATACGGACCCAACGAAACTGGTCGTGGTCAATTCCGATTCCGAACAAGCCCATACGAGCCATCCGAACA
This sequence comes from Oxyria digyna, assembly GCA_029168935.1. NCBI lineage: Eukaryota > Viridiplantae > Streptophyta > Magnoliopsida > Caryophyllales > Polygonaceae > Oxyria > Oxyria digyna. The sequence continues at coordinate 28,426,745 of JAPVLV010000013.1, forward strand.
AGCGTAAATCTCGTGCATACCTTCTTTCACCAGTTCGAAATCGGAATTGATCACGACCAGTTTTGTTGGGTCCGTATTGATCCCAGCTTTCACCAGATATGTCTCTCATCGCGTGATATGGAGGAACGGATTTGTAAATATCCATTTACAGTAGAAGGTACGCACGAGACTTACGCTTGTTCGGGTGGCTCGTATGGGGTCGTTCGAAATCAGAATCGAGCGAGAGACATATCTTGTGAAAGCTGGGATCAATACGGACCCAAGGAAATCGGTCGTGATCGATTCCGATTTCAAACGAGCTTATACGAGTCATCCAAACACGAGTAAGTCATATATAATAATATATATAAACTTTGAAGAAAAAAAAAATTAAACAAACGAACAAATCAGCACAGGTAGCTTTTTTTTTTAAACATTTTACGTGTAACACGGGGGAATTAAAAAAAAAAATCTGTATAAGAGACGCTGGTTCGACCAGCGTCTCATATAAATTTTTTTTTCTATGTACGTCTCTTATACATAAAAAATTCAAAAAAAAAAAATTCCAAAATCTTATACTCTAACCCATTACTCAAAATCTGATATAACAACGCATGCAGGCTACAGGTATCAAGGAGTTCAGATTAGTAAAAAAAAAGAGGCTCCGTCTATATGCACACGTTTTTTGGGCTAAATGCACACTAATCTGTGCGGTAAGAGTCGCAGTACACTTCTGTGCGTTAAGGATTACCGCACCAAAGGGCTCCGGGGCATTGTTGAAATGTTTTCTGAAACGTATATGAATCTGGTGCGGTAAGAATTACCGCACAGATCTATGCGTTAACACTTAACGCACCACGTTAATACGAGATTAACAAAAAAAAATCAGATTTTGATTAACTTAAACACCTGTGCGGTAATTTAATTAATAAATTTTTTAAAAAAAGTATTAAAATACTAATATCCTGTGCGGTAATTGTTACCGCACAGGTTTAATATATAAAAAAAATATAAATTCTGGTGCGGTAAACGTTACCGCACCAGGTTTAACTATTTAAAAAATAATAAATCAGTGCGGTAACACTTACCGCACCAATTTAGGTTATTTTTAAACCCAACTTTTCCCTCCCCGACCTTTCTTCCTCCTTCCTTCTTCTGAAACCCGCCGCCAATACCTTAAAATCGCCGGCCAATAATTCCCATTTTCCCGTCGATTAAGCCACCAAATCCACTAATTGATGATGGATTCGAGCTCCCCCGACCAAGCCGCATCTTCTGGGCCCAAAAATCCGGCTAGAGACGAGGGTCCAAGCATCCCGCCGACGACAGCTCTTCCTGCGGCGACGACGGCCGTTCCTGCGGCGACTCCATGGCTGGCTGTGGAGGATGAAGACGAGGAGGAAGCTGAGGTGCCACTGATTTACAGTGGTGGTGTCCGGAACCGGCCAAAATCCCGAGCCCGACCCGACCACATACCCATAGCCCGGCCCGACCTGATACTCGTAGCCCGACCCGATACCAGCAGCCCAACCCGCCCCGATACCCACACCCCAACCCGCCCCGAGGCGAAGAAACCGAAAGCGACCCGTCCAAAACGTCGGTCCCGGGTACGCTACTCGAGCAAATAGAAGGTTGAATCCACAAACCGAGGCTCAAACCGAGGCGCAACCACAAACTTTTGAGACTCCCGTAGATCTACATAAAGTATGTATTTTTATTAAATATTCTATAACGTTTTTAATGTTTTTAAATAGTTTAATTATTTTATTTCGTAACATTATGAAATTAGTTATTCAATTTCATAACTTTATGAATTTAATAATATTTGATAACGTTATGAAATTTTTAAATAAATTTCGTAACGTTATCAATTTATTTAATTTAATTAATTTATTAAATTCATAAAGTTATGAAATTAGTTATTTAATTTCATAACGTTATGAATTTAATAATATTTGATAACGTTATGAAATTTTGAAATAAATTTCGTAACGTTATGAATTTATTTAATTTATTTTATAACATTATGAAATTAATTTATATGGTAACGTTATGAAATTAAGTAATTTATTGCGTAACGTTATAAAATTATATTATTTGGTAACATTATGAAATTAATTAATTTATTCGTAACGTTATGAAATTAATGAAATTTTGTAACGTTATGAAATATAATAATTTCATAATGTTATGAAATATGACATTCTATATTGTAAAATTAATGAATTAATTATTTTATGAAATATGACATTGTTCTTCTCTTATTTTGTAACGTTATGAATTATTAGTATATAAAGTATTGAAATTAGGCGAATTATAACGTTAATTTCGTAACGTTATGACCAAAATGTTTAGAAATTAGAGATGATTTTGATTAGGATTGACGTTACAACAACTGTTTGTAACGTTATGACGTCATGGAAAAGACGTTTTTGAATTTGACGTTATTTTTGTAACGCTATGAAAATAACGTTACGCTATAACAACAACATTAGGGGGTGCGAGATACGATGACTTCTAGTGGTTTTGTTCCGAGGGCTCCTGTTGCTGCAGAGCGTGTTAGGAGGACGGAGATTACAGCGTCTGATACGCTGCACTTTGTATCAGGCGGTCGAACCCAAGGGATCAAAACACCAAATCAATGCAGTCAAGTGAAATATCAACTAGTAATAAGTAACCAAAGGGGGGGGTTTTGATTGCAAGAACACACAAGTAACCAGTAACAAGCAGAAGAAGTTTGGGTGAGAATATGATGAGAAGGGGTTTCACCTAGCAAGTATCCACACAACAGTCAATCAAGTTGATCATAGATTTATCTCAAGTTCTATTCAATCCTAGGGAATGTTCCTATTCCAATCTTTAATATATCAGCAGGTCAACCGGTCCTGATAATACTTACTATTCAGCAATCAGGGAAACCTCTCAAGATTAGATGAAATAGCAGCAAAGGGCACAAGAATCATAAGGATGCATGCAATAACTTACAACTGTCAAATATTAACATGGAATCAATTCTCTTTCATAAAAGCAATCAACTACCAGATCATGCAGATATGAGTGCTACAATGACAAGGAATTCCACCGTATATTCCTAGTCTAGCAATAGAAAACTATCAATCAAACTAGGTGATCAAGCTAGCAAAACTAATAGAAATCAATAGATGAAGAACAAGAGAATTAATACAAACTCATAGGAAAAGAACAAGAGTTTAGAAATCTCACAACTTAATAACCGAAGGTTTCAACCGCTAAGCAAAACAATGGAGTTTAGTTCCTGCTCATGGTTGCAAAACTAAACTGTCTGATGGAAAAGATGATAAAAGATGAAAAGGCTGCTAGGGTATATAAAGAATCTAACCCTAAAATAATATGGTAAAAGAAATATCCTAAAACTAATAAGGAAATAAAAGAAAAGAAAAATGCACCAAACTAAAGAAAAGGAAAAGAGAACGAGATATATCTTGTAGAGGATATGACGACTGCCCATAAACATCAAGCATCTTGCTTGATTTAATTAAGTGCAATCCATCGGCCCATCTACTTCAGCCCAACTCGATCATGCCCAGCATGTGCAATTCAGGTACTTCACGCAAAGCTCCAGGGGTGACATCGCAATGATATGAGCGTGACATCATCGGTCCAATTCCTCTCTGCAATCTACGCCTGGACCTAGCTGCTTCATGGCGATCGCCAGCTTGACCATGACGATCGCGGTCGTCATTATTTTTTACTCTTTTCTTCTGTTGTGACATGGCGATCGCGGGATATAGGTTTTGTCCCATCGGATTTTCCGAGCCAGGTTTTTAATGAGGCAGCATATACCCATACTGTGAAAAAGGATGAACATTCAAGGGGGAGTGGTGTGGATAAAAATAGAGGTGAATAGTTCACCTTTTTACTGTAACTTGGCATTTACGGCCCTTTCCTTTACGGCCCTTACGGCCTTCAAGAGACAGATGATAATGGTTGACAATTTTTGGTCTTATAAGGCTGAAATCTTGCTATAAATTGCATGCATCAGATTTTACAAAATCATCAAAGCAAGAACAAATTTTCTCCAGTTTGTTTAAATCTCATAACATATATATATATTTTTTATTCTTACCAATTTACAATTTTCAAAGCATTTTTAAAAAATAATTTTTTAATAAATTTAACCGCACGGAGATTAAACTAGTATATTAAATAGATATCAACGAAAATAAAGGCGTTCCCGATTACAGTACAATAGAGTAGGGTGTGAAGTTAAACGAGGAGTGAGAAATGGCGACTTTGTTCTTAACCCCTAAAATTGGTCCCTCCACTTCCACCATTGCTGCTGCTGGCGCCGCCGTACCAATCCGCAGGTGTATTCCTTCCTCCTCCTCCTCTAACCGCACGTCTTACCTTCCGTCATCCTCTTCCGCAACCACAACCTCAACCTCAAGCGCAATTAGATGCTGTTCTTCCCCTCCTCCCCGGCGGCGCCGCCCAGAGTACATCCCTAATCACATCCCAGAACCCAACTATGTTCGGATATTCGACACCACCCTCCGCGACGGAGAACAGTCCCCCGGCGCCGCCATGACTCCGCACCAGAAGCTCGAGATTGCCCGCCTCCTTGCTCGCCTCGGTGTTGACATCATCGAGGCCGGATTTCCTGCCTCCTCCCCTGCTGACTTAGAAGCCGTTAAGGCAATCGCTATCGAGGTTGGTAACGCTGTCGATCACGATGGTTACGTTCCTGTCATCTGCGCCCTTTCTAGGTGTAATCGCAATGATATTGATGCTGCTTGGGCGGCTGTCAAGTACGCCAAGAGGCCCAGGATTCACACTTTCATTGCCACCAGTGAGATTCATATGAGGCACAAGCTCAATAAGACCAGAGACCAGGTCATTCAGATTGCTACCTCTATGGTTCGTTATGCTCGCAGTTTGGGCTGCAATGATGTTGAATTTAGCCCTGAAGATGCTGGCAGGTAACATTCATCTTTCTCTTTTCTCGTGCCCATAAGAAGTCATTATCCCATGACTAGAGATCTTGAGTATGTGCTTTCGAAATAAAGCATCTTTTATGTTTTGTGGGAGCTGTTTCCCCCTAATAAAACATGAGGTCCGGAAATTCATGCTGTTAATTTTATGGAAGGAGATGATCTCTTGCCGGTATTGATAGAATTGAGCTCTATTTCTGCTCAATTTTTTAATTTTGTCATTTAACAAACACAATGTCAGGAAAAGAGGTCCATCACATAGATTTTAATGTAATATTTCAAGGAAATGTTCCTCTAGAAGTGTTGAGCATTTAATAAGAAGTTTACTTTTTTATTTTTATTTTTATACATGTTCATTCCATCCATGTGCATTCGTGATTTTTTTTTATCTGATTGAAATTGTATTCATGTTTCTTCTGAATAACAGATCAGACAGAGAGTTTCTTTATCAAATTCTGGGTGAAGTTATTAAGGCTGGGGCAACTACTTTAAACATTCCTGACACTGTAGGTATTAATGTGCCCTTTGAATTTGGACAACTGATAGCTGACATAAAGGCAAACACCCCTGGGATTCAGAATGCGATCATTTCAACACATTGCCAGAATGATCTTGGACTTTCGACTGCCAACACAGTAGCTGTATGCCACATTTCTGGTGCTTGTTTCTTTGCCAAAAAAATGAAGGATCACTAATATATCTTCTCATTTAAATCCAGGGAGCATGTGCTGGTGCAAGACAAGTAGAAGTTACTGTCAATGGCATTGGTGAAAGAGCTGGAAACGCTTCGCTGGAAGAGGTGTGCGTGTGTCTATATACTTGTACTTTTCAGAGTCGTTCCTTGATTCTATGATTGTTAGAAATTGTGGTCGCCAACATATATGTAGGCCTTCAATCTGTTCATATTCATTTTATAGTTGTATCTGCTAACTGATTGCTGAAATCTATATAATACCTGCTCAGATATTCCCTCTGTACATTTGCACTTTTATCGACTATATATGTAGGCGTTCAATCCATTCATATTCCTTGTGTAGCCATTTGCTTCAAAATCTTGTGTTGCTCCGTTTTGGCAGCAGATGTATTTCTTCCCCCGGTAATTATGTTCGACTACATATTTTTGGGAACTTTAATTGCGCGGACATATTGATGTTGAAGTAATCTCAGATCTTTAATTAAATCGTACATATAAGTCTCAAACTTCGCCTGTTTATATATTTCTGCCAAGTTTCTTAATCTTTAATGATATATAATGCATAAGTTGATAATAGCGCTTTTCTCTTTTCATGGAAACAATGTCATTTTAATACCCAAACTAGTTGAGAGCTGCATTGTTTTGGCATCATTCTTTATCATATTGCCCTTTTGAGCTCCTTGGGAGCTTGTTAGGTCAAATAAGTCTTCTTTAAAGTGATTAGACTTGGTTAGACCTTACATTTACGTAATAGGTTGCAAGCGTTTGACCTAAAACCTGATCAAAATTAATTCCAATTATGTTTTTCTTATGTCTCTAGAACACCCAATTTTAGCTGTAGTTGAGGTTTTTTTTGTTACTGACAAGTATTATTAACAAAAAATGGCATCAAACTATACAAAAAGAACTGCCCTTTCAAAAAGGATAGTTTGGAACCCTCCCAAAACTCTCTTATATCCTTAATTGCCTACTCATGATCCTCCCTCTCCTAGTCTGAGTATTACATTACACACTTAAACTAAGGTTTACAAAGATAAATGACTTCTAGCTTGTAGAATTATGTCCAATAAACTTTACATTGAGTTCAAGATGTAAATATTGTATATGCTTGAAGCGTGAGCCACTGCTTTTGAGTGCCCGAAAGGAGTTATTCATTGAAAGATATATTCTGCACTGCTTGCTTTGTTTGCACATTAGTTCGACCTATCTTGACTATAGTATTTGATATTTTCTTTCGAAGTAGGTAGTCATGACATTACGATGCCGCGCACAATTATTGGGAGGTATATACACTGGAATTAACACCGAGCACATTGTCAAGGCTAGTAAAATGGTACAAAACCTACAACTTCTCCAGTATTTAGTTGCTGTTTGTACATCTTAAAGTCAGGAGGTCTTGAATTTGTTTGTTTGCTCTTAGGTTTCTGAGTATACAGGATTGCATGTGCAACCACACAAGGCTATAGTTGGAGCCAATGCTTTTAAGCATGAAAGTGGAATTCACCAGGTATCTATGCTTGGAGATTGTAAGATCAATTTGCTAATCTTTTGTCCTCCCCTTTGAAGTTAAACCTGTTGGTAAAATGGTATGTCATAGGTAGTGCATATTGATAATTGATATGCCTTGTGAGGAGGCTTTTCAGGGTTATGTGCAGGTCACTGAAATTGCTTCTATGCAGTGTCGACCTTATACAATTTCTTGAGTTGTCACATCTGTAATTCTGTAGGTTATTTTCGTCTTCACTGTAATTTGATTCCTGCTAAAATGGACTCTCTGTTGAATTAGTTTTTGGATTTTCAATATTTTATTTATGAGTTAGGCTCTCATCTTCTTCGTTCTTAAACACAACTGGTTAATTTATTTATGTATGCAGCATGGTATGCTTAAACACAAAGGCACATATGAAATCATGTCTCCAGAAGACATAGGGCTATATCGAGCTGATGAAAGTGGTCTTGTCCTTGGAAAACTTAGGTATGATGCATTGTAAAATGCGAGATAGAAAACTGTTTTTTGTTAACCTTGACAGTACCTTTTCGTTGGTTTTGCTCTTCCTCCCCCCTTTTTCTTCCAACTCTGATCATAATGCCTTAACTTTTATGCTTCTGTTGCCATTGCAGTGGACGTCACGCGTTACAAAAAAGGCTGAAGCAGGTAACTGATTTTCATTTGCAATATGAAGTCACATACGAGTCTAGCGTACTTGGAGATATTTCTGAAGGATATATAATGCAGAAGTTGGAACTCTCTGTTTAGGCTTATATGATAAGTCAAATTAATGAAACTTCATTTTCCAGCTTGGCTATACTTTTGAAGGCAAGGAGCTTGATGACATCTTTTGGAGGTTTAAATCCATAGCTGAGAAGAAGAAGGTATGTGTAACTGTATACACATTACTTTGACATAGATATGCAAAATGCCCTTGCGAGGGAAAACTTTAATCACAATGTGGGTAAGAGCTATTTTTTTTAATATGGTAAATATATATAGAAGGGGAGAAAGAAAGAATATGGAAAAATCTACTTAAGAATATCTTGGTTAGGTTCTCAAATTGCTAGTGCAGTTTTATACTTTTGTCTTGTTAAACAATATAATGATGGTCTATATGAGTTAGTTTTCAGCATGGTGTCATTACTCTTGGTTTTTGATAGCTACCTAGGTTATTTGCTGGTCTTCTTTAAAAAGCTAAATGACACTGATATAGGGGTTAGTATCTGTCAAGCTGTGGTTGTTATAGATATGTTGGGGGTGATTTAGCATTAGTTAGTGTTGTTGCTTATAATTATTGAATTCTTTGTAATTCAACAGCATGTTTTAGACGAGGATATCGAAGCCTTAGTAGTTGATGAACTCTTCCAGCCAGAGTCAATTTGGTCACTGGGTGGTTTGCAGGTAAACTAAACTTGTGATGAATCAAATAGTAATAAATTTATTCATTGATAGCTCCTTACTAGGGAGGGGTTGTATCCAGGTTGCTTGTGGAACTCTTGGTCTTTCAACAGCAACTGTGAAGCTCATTGATGCTGATGGTACAGAACACATTGCATGTTCAGTGGGAACAGGTCCAGTTGACTCAGCATACAAGGCCGTTGATCTTATTGTTAAGGTGCCTGTGACTCTCCTTGAGTATTCCCTTTCAGGAGTCACACAAGGTATTGATGCAATTGCAACAACCAAAGTCCTCGTACGCAGTGGTGGAGATCATGATTTCGCATCCACCCATGCATTAACAGGAGAATCTGTTCAAAGAACATTCAGGTTTATATTACTATTCCTTTCAATCCTCCATAGATATAATTTTCACCATGCATCACTCACACAAGTTATTCGACAGTGGAAGCGGATCTGAAATGGATATTGTTGTTTCCAGTGTTCGGGCCTACCTCAGTGCCTTGAACAAGATGCTAGGCTTCAAGAAGCAGGTTACCCCAACAGCCAAACCTGCAAATTCCGTCACAATGGTTTCTGCATAACTTCAGTTTTCAGAGTTTAGCTTGTTACAAAATTGGACTCTCCCATGTTCTACTACTGTACACTTTCATCCTTCCGTAACCTTAGCATATTTATTTGAACTATGCTTCCCGCTGTTTCCCTAATTAATTAGGGTGAAGGTTGGATATAAACTCTGAGAAAGGATCAAATGACAACTTTACCTTAAGATAAAAACTAAGAATTGTTATGGACGGTCCGATCTAAAAGTAAAACGGTTGTAATTTTGTAAATCGAAGATAAAATTATAAAAATGACGCACATACCCCTCAGATCAAACATGCTCATCCTTTCTCTTCTCGACTCCTATGATGATTAGAGTAATGACTTGGTTCCTATATTTGCACCAAATGAACCTCATACTCCCCCTCCTCTGTCTCGCATCTATCCTCTCCTTATCAGTCTTCAATGGTTGATTCTTCTTTTACTTTTTAGCTACCCCGCTTTAGTGCAAATTTTTATCAGACCCCCAAATTCTTATCAATCTCGTCTTTATGTGATCCTCGCAGAGCATCCTTCATCTTTCTCCATTTCGTCTTTCTACTCCTTCGGAGAGCCTCCTTCAGTTACAAGAACTAACATGGAGAGCGCAAGCTGATTGTGCTAAAATTTTGGTGAGTGTTGCTTTTGTCCTATGGCGTCCGGTTTCACAATGAATGATTGTCTGTTTTAGTACTGATGTTGAATAACAGGTTTGTCAATTTTTGTGTTGCTAGAAGCCTAGAATTGAACTCTGCTCAATATTATGTGTTGCTAGAATTGACCTCTGCTCAATAGATGGTACTAATTTGAGATATATACTCAGAAATCTCATATTATGTGTTGATAATCCAGTACTAGTTTGTCAATGTGTTGATAATCCAGTACTAGTTTGTCAATGTGTTGCTCAACACCTACCTTGTCAATGTGTTGCTCAACTCAAGGGGATTATTTTAAATGAGAGCTTATCAGAGGTTGTAATTGAGAAATGTAGTGATGATATCCTATATATGTGAAATTTGTAATCATGTGCATGAAAAAAATAGTTGTTGCACTTATAACTTACAGTGCATATCCTGGAGCAGATCCCACTCCGGCATCCATTGCTTCTCACAAATCCCAGATATTGATCAAGTTTGTCTATAGTCGCAACTATGTTTACTTGACTCTTGACCTTAGCCTCGGCACAAAGCTTCTGTCTATTCCTATTAGTACCCCTCTTGCCAAGGTATTAAACTAATACATTTCTACTTAACATTCTTCATGGAAGATTTTTCGTCCAGAGCTTCTGTTTTTCTTCATGTTGGTTTAGTTGTTGTAGTAGCCGGTCTATCCCATCACCAATAGCTTAAATTTCACACCTTACTCAGATAAACCTTCTCTTTCACTCTTGCAGTCTTATGATACATATTCAGGAAAGGGGATTCTTGATTCAAGTATCTGAGCTGCACCATTTAATTCAGCTTAGTGGTTGCATGTTCTCTCTTAGATTTTATCAAACTTTCCATTCACTACTTTCGAACAATTTATCTAAGTTCTTATATTTGGATTGTTCCAAACAGGTACAAAGATCATTTGATGATCCATCCCACCATTTTGCAGAGGATAACCTTCCCAAAATGCTCTACCAAAGTCATGGATATTGAAAATGTAAATGTATAACGTAAGTAAAATTTTGTATATGTTGGTAGATCAAGCGACGGAAAACGAAAAGGTATGCAAATTAGGTCTGAGCATGGGTCGGGTAAACCCGCAAACCTGCACCGAACCGATCCGCAAAATCCGAACCTAATCCAAACCGCAATGTTCAGGCAGATTGCAGGCTGAGCATTTTAAGAATTTCGGGTTCGGTTTTTGCGGTTCGAGTTCGATTAAACCCGAACACAAAATTAGCTTTAAGGGAGCAAGAGTAATTGGGTTAATGGGTTGGAGGAGACTGTAAATTAAAATTGGGCCCACAAATAATTATCCACGAGCTATGGGAGTATGGTGAGTTAGTGACTGCACTAATGAGTCTATGTCATTTTGGTATTTTTTATAATTTTAAGCCTCAAATTTAAAGTTTTAAAGAATAATTCTGAAATGGGTCAGTTCGGGCTAAAACCCGACCCGCACCGGCCCATAATATTTCAGTTCGGATTTCGGTCTTGGTTTTTTTGAGTTTCGGGATTTGCGGGTTCGGGTCGGGTTCTGGCCCGTGCTCAGCCCTAATGCAAATTGAGAATTGTAACAAGGAAAAGACGACATGATAGAGAGCTGTTGTGCCTCGATGATGGTCCAAAAACACATAGCATTAGGTTATTATCTACTTACTTATTAGTAACTACGAAAACTAGCATGAAGTTGTGTAAGATTGGATGCTTCCCTGTTTACTCCATTTCATGCCCTCAATGACCAGATCAATAGGAAACGACTACAAAAATGCATTCCGCAAACAAACAGAAAATGGAGCGCATAAAGTCACCAAGTAACATCACCGACACCGACATATTCATCACACTTGTGCATTTAATCACTCACAAACCATGTATCCCTTGATTTGAATACCACAATATACCGTGACATATACAAATGGAAAAACACAGGCCTTTGGCCTCCAGTTTGCACGAAAACCAAAGTGCAAGGTACACAACGTAAAAAACACATACACAACAAAAATGACGCTAATTTAACACAAACAAATGCACTGACTATACCCTAAGTACCAACCAATGTGTACAAAACCCACAAGCATCGTTGACATAATAGCCTCGTAGAAAACGTCCCTCCAATTTCTCCACGTAAAGGTGACACGTCAAGATTGGGGGATTGAGAGCTACTGCGCGTTGGAGTTAGTGAGAGATATACACGAGAAGGATTCATGTACAAAATTTAACAAATACATATAATTGATAAACATACCATTATTGAAAATGCCAGCGAATCAATTGTTTTTTCAATATGAAGAATACATCCATTACGTTCATTTACAATTTACAATTTCAATACATATTTACACATGTTCTGTGTCCACGAGACAAAATGCAAAGTAATCACACAAATAACATTATTATAGTCCCGAGCAAGGCAAAAAAAGAACCAAAAAGTAAGAACACAGGCCTACGCCATATTATTGGTAATGTAAAAGGATTTTAATGCTGTTTTGTCCCCATGATTAACAGAGAAGCCCGGGCAAACTCCCAAACCAAAGAAACTAGGAGCAACCCGTGATTTTTCAGGTGTGTGCGAAGAGTCTTTCAGTAATAAACCTACTAATGTTCAACTACACTACAATGTCTTCTATAACCGGTTTCATTTTGACACTTAGAGGGACTAATAAACTATGAGAAACTCGGTTCACCAAGTTCTGTTTGTCGGTTTTGTGGGGCCAAAATGTGGCTAGAGGAGAAGTCAGGTAAAGCAACAAAATCTCAATTTACAACATCCATATATGCTGCTAGGAAGGGATACAAGAGACCCCCAGCCGTTGAATGAACTACTTAGTGGAACATACCCATCACCGGCTACATTTAGGGAGAAGATACAAATACACAACAACCTGTTTTCATTCACGCCGTTCGGGGCGAGTATTGATAAAAAAAAACAAGTCTGGAGGACCTTACACCTTCACGATATCTGGACAAAATTACCACCTCATTGGTTCAATGATACCCGAGGAGGGAGCACCACCAAGATATGATCAACTGTACGTCAGTGGGTCTGAAGTCGAACTTGCACACAAAATGGGGTGTATGAATCTTACTAGATCAGACATCGACCCTTATATTGTCCAAATCCTAATAAGTAAACCAGTGTTGTTGCAAAAGACTTCAGTATTGGGCTCACAATAATGAAACAACATAATTCACCCTTCGGTTGATAGGAGAAAGGAAAAAGGATAAACCACAACACAACCTCCCAACAACACGAGAGATTGTTGGCCTTAATATTGGGGACTTTGGTTCTAAAGAGATGTCTACATCCAGAGTAAACGGGAAGGTCTAAAGAATTTATAAGATTAGAAGATTATAAGGTTGAGATTTTTATGATAGATAAAAAGATTAAAATGAGATTAATTACATATATTAAAAGAGAAGTATTTATGGTGGTGAATGAAATTTAATGACCAAAATATCTAATTTATATTAGATTATTAAGATAAAGATGTGTTCAAGTGCAATGCACGAGGTCACATATATTAAATATTTTTCATAATATAATTATATTACTATGTAGTGTTACTTTGCTCCACACCCAACTATCAGCTTTTCTGTTACAACAAAATTGTGTACTTTCCACAACAAAATCCAATTCAAGAACAACAGCTCAAGCTGAACGTACCTTCACGAGTGGAAGAGTTAAAACAATTACTCTAACAACCTTTGTAACCTAACATCGGACGACGTTCTGCTGCTTCAAAACGAAGACCAACTCGCAATGGAATCAGGTTGACGCATCGCCGAAAGAGGCGGGTGGAATTGTTGAGGCGGCGAAGAAAGAGCGATGGAAGTAGAAGGTACAGGTGTGTTATGCGCAGGATAGCTTGTTTGGTTAATGTGCGGCGTCATCACATGAACGCTAAAACCTTGGACTACAGCCTTATCAGACTCAACATTTGTGAGTCGTTTAGAAAAACACGTGTTCAAAAATAATAATAATTAATAACACTGATATATTATTATCTTACCAAAATATAATAATTAATAACACTCATAAAGAATATGATACTATTGATTCATGATGATAAAATCGTAAATATTCAATAAGCACAATCAAATTGAGCACCTAAAATGGAACGATGTCACATTCAACGAATAATAAACCTTCAAAAGCAAATAAATAAATAAAGAAAACACCGACAGAAACAGTAGCATAATATTATAACAATGTAATTACAACCTAGAGAACATCATAACCCTATAACACAATTCACAATTCTAACAACAAACAACAATTCACCAAATTATTCGATCATGCTTAGCACGACCTATAGACTACTAGTAAATGATAATTATTAAATAATGAAAATCGATGATATAAGTTAAGCTTTGAATTCTTCGACAGTTTCTCCCCACTCCCTAATATGCATGGTTGCTTTATGAGCCTGTGAAATCCAGCACACAAATAGTTTAAAACTCAACTATTAAAATTACTCCATAAATAACTTGATTAATTTTTTTTGTAGTAATGACACTCTTTGGTGTAAGAAAAAGAAAGAAAATAATTAAATATACATGTCTACCTCTTTGTCCCAATCACATCGAATGGTGATGATGCATAATATCAAGGTCTGAATGGCAGTTCCTCCAAATATCATTCCCGCCCAAATACCCTTGAAAGTTCAAATTCCAAGTGTTGATTCCATGAATATATGGTATCTATATAAATATGTATGTAATAGAGATGTAATTACCATAACTCCTTGATGAAATACCCATCCCATGACAAGTCCAAGTGGAACCCCGATGAGGTAGTAGCACCCAAGGTTTATATACGCCACTGATGACTGCCACCCTGATCCCACCGCTACACCTGCATGTAGAGATAATTCACACACACACACACATATATATGCAAAGTTCTGGATCCTAAACAATAATAATGTATATGAAAGTTTTTTGATAAGGTACCAGAAAGGACAGGTTGGATGCTGTTGAGGAGAATAGTGAAGGAAAGGAGAACAGAGAGATGATTTACAGCTTCCACCACAGGCTTGCTGTTGGAGAATATGAAGGCAAGATTGTCATGCATTACCATCACCAACAACCAGAAGAAGAGTCCGATCACCAATGATGTCATCACTGCCACCAACGTTGCGAACTTCGCCCCCTTTCCATTTCCAGCTCCCAGCTCATTCGCTACCCTTACCCTATTACTCAACGAGATATACTCGATCGGTATTTTAAAATATGTAAAATTTGAAACAACACATATGTATCACGTTGATATCTATGTAAATACAGATAATATAATCGATACTCGACCTTCTATTTTTACTTAGATAAATGAGAGGTTGAAGAAGATTGGCTTGGTTACCCTTATTTTTATTTAATTACAATTTTTACCCAAATTTTGATGATGTGGAGCAAATAAATAAAAATCAAAAGTTGGTTTAAATATGGAAATATCTAACGGAGTTTCAAACGGAATACGAAGACAGGTGGTTGTTTGGTGACGGAGGGCGATATATGGGTGATTTTTGATAATTTTTTATTATCCGGGTGATTTTCGGTAATTTTTTATTATCCGAATGATTTCTGACAAATGAAAGTGTACAAATGATTTAGTATAATTGACCTTAAAATAATCTATACAATCTCACGATTAGAATACATACCCGGCCCCAGCGAAGAACGCCAATGGTATCATCATCTCCCATCCATTAATTGTCATGCTACAAAAACCATTAACCACATATTATAAATATATATTAATTATGCACCTCAGATTGCTGATCATCGATCATGACGTACAGCCGAATATCACCAAACTTCAATCTCTATATGTATATAATGAACAAGCACACAAAAAGATAAGAAATATTTCACTATCCGATGCACTACGTCCACAAACTCAAATCAAATCAAACCACTCTTCCGTCGATGACATAGCTACGACTAAGGCTCCATTTTGCACAATTTTTTTTACCTTAATTTTTATTACATCTACATCTAGTTATTAAGTATTCGGTAAATAAACATCCATTTAGCTTAATAAGTTTAATATAGATTAAAGTAGCTTAATTCGTTAATGTTACACCACCTAGATTAATGGAGCTTAACAAGCTCCGTTAAAATCTGACCCAACAACGTGATGGGTTGACCTGATTCGAAAAATACTCGACCCAATCCGATTGGAAAAGTGTGTGACCTCGTTTAGGTTAAATTCGTTTTTGAAATGAAATGAGACTGACTCCATACTAAAATTGATACCGACTCCATTAAGGGTCCGTTTGTTTGTAGTGTTCGGAAATGAAAAGGAAACGTAAATGAATTTAGACAATTATTAAGTGATGATACATTGACAATTTGATTTTGAATGGTGAAGTAAAATACCATATGGACAGGGCATCGAGAGCAATCTTTGCGTTCTGCAGATTCCCGGTCATTAGTATGAGAACTCTGTAGTACCAGTTCTCCAAACTGCATAGAAAATAATATGAATGCATTTGATAGAAAATAAGAATTTTGGTTAGGAAGCAAAGTTACCAAAGCATGAGGCCAGAAGCAGCAGAGAGCTTAAGAAAGTCCGAAAGGGAAGAGAAAGCTTGTGTTGAAAAGCCAGGCCAAGTGAGCGGGCATCCCCCAAACAGAGTATAGCCCATGAGCCCAACCACCATGACCCACCATGAGAAATTAAGCGTGACAGCTGTACCGACAACGCCAAGTCTGAGGTGGGAAACAAGGAGCCAGCTGGCGAAGACGTGGACGAGAAGGGCGACGAGGGAGACCCAGGCGATGACGTGTGCCTTGAGCTGGCTCTGTAGGAATCTCTGAAGAGGGAACTGTAATGCGAAACTGAAGTGGAGAGGGATCATCCACCTGGCCACAATTCCCGACATCTCTGCCACGTCATCCGGCTGACCTGTCATCTTCAGAAGGGGTGATGCGTATAGATAGAGTGGTAGAAGGAGGACGCAGCAGATTGAAAGAACTATCCACGACCTCTGCATGTATATCCCTAGCATGTGGTATTTCTTTGCCCCGTATGCTTGCCCACATAGCGTCTCCAATGCACTCGCCATTCCTAGCTATACATACATACATACATATATATCATATTATGATTCTGAACGAGCCTTAGCCCAATGAATATTGTAGACGTACGAGGAGACCGAAGTCGAGGCCGACGATGACGTTGTTGGAGATGGAGATGGCGGCGAGCTCAAGATCACCAAGGTGGCCAGCGAAGGCTTGGGTGATAACTAGCATGGAGTAGGATGCAACTCTGCTGAACATGGACGGACCCACTATGTTCCACAGCTTCTTCGATTCCTCCCACACTCTCTTCACACCACCTTCTTCTATTTCTAAACTATCCTCCCTCTTAACATTTTCCAACAATCCAACTTTTCCTTTTCCTTTTCCTTTCCACCCAACCATTTTGCTCTTTCTCTACGTTCTACCCAATTCCTAATTCAATTTCCCAACCAAAACTACTCCGCCGATTACCTCCTCATATAACCTCCTATCACCCAACAAATTACCTCTTGGACACTAGCTACGTCTAATATTGGCCATTCTATTTTTCACACATTTTGTTTTTAATTGCTTTATTCAGCGGTGATGTTGAGAGGAGGATCTATCTCTATATAAAAAAGTTGATCTAGTCTATCAATATATAATGTACAAAAGTTAAGTTGCTGCGCTCATCGATGACGTGTGTAAAATGGGATGAAATAATCTAAAAGCCTTTTTTTTTTTTTTTCAAACCAGCCGATACTCTCCCACGATCAGTAAAAGGTACTCCCTCCATCCCTTAATTATGTTTCTATTTCCCTTCTTTGTACGGGAATTAAGAAGAGGAGAGAGATGAAAATAAGAGAAAGTGTATTGGGATGAGAAAATGGTGAGAGATGAGAAATTAATGGGAGAAAGAAAAATTAAAGTGTATTTTAGATTGTTGTGGTTTTGGGGGAAATTAATGAGTTTTGATGAGGGTATATTGATAAAGATTTATGGTTAAAAATATAAATGAGAACGTCAAAATGGGAAATGAAAACATAAAAAAGGGACACTGGTAGTAGTTTTATAAAAAGTTCCACAATACATCTCGGCGGATCCCTAACAAAATGAAAGTTAGGGGAACTTTTTTATGATTTAAGGTTTATTATTTGGGGTATTTGGATAGAGTTTGGAAAAAATTTAAAAAATCAATCTCACATGAAGACGTAAATGAATACAAATTAGGCCGTATAGAATTTGAGTTGTAACCGGATAATGTTGGCGGTAAGTTGTCATATATTCAGCCACTGGATCTCATCGTGGATTCTGGTCACTAGAGGCGTTAAAAATTCTAACCCTCAAAGTTTGACCTCGACCACGCTCGCTTGTTAATTAATCCACCATTGTCTTTCACGTGGTCACCGATTAAATCTAGATTTGGGTCAAGTTCTTCTTGAGTTCCTTAACCTTCTTGCAAAAAAGCAATTTATGGGGATCGCTCATGCGACGCTTGTTGGGGTCGGAAAATCCACCACTAGATCGACCGACGTACCCGACTTAAGACTAAGACGACGTACCCGACTTAAGACTAAGACGACGTACCCGACTTAAGACTAAGACGTCGTACCCGACTTAAGACTAAGATGTCGTACACGACTAGGACGTCAAACGTTGTCTTCAGCCATCGCCGAGATTCTCTCCTTTGTTGTAACAACTCCGAGATTTTCGGGATATCCAACGTTCATATGCATCTTCTCAGCCAACAGAAGCTCGACTCTTGCTTATTCAAAGTCAAGACCCACGTTCATCTGAAGTTTGTTGTAACTGCCTCCTTAAATCAAGGGACTGACCAGTCCAACAGTCATCTGTCCACAAATATCGGACCTGCCTCCAAAACGTGGGATGCTTATTATAAATAGGCATATTAAGATTTAGAGAAGCCAACCTGATGATTCCCAAGCTCACGAGCCCTCTTTATAGTTAGACACTCTCAATCTAAATCTAGGACACCTCGGTTCATTGTATTATGTCGGTCTGATCATCAATAATATAAGACTACATGTCTTACCCTTCGGATTATCAATAGATAAGTTCTTTTTCTTGTTCATTCATTTCAATTCAATATCCAGTCCTAATCATTTTGTTATATTCATGTGTCATTGTCCTGGTTGCTCTTGTCACCTTGATCTTACGATTGATTGTCATTCTCGATTTATTCAATAGTCTTGGTGTATGATTGATCGATATGTATTAATTATCTTTGCCCCACAATTTAACGAATTCGGATCGATTGGTCTAAATTCGTCCAAAACAATTTGACGACCTGACTACGTCACAGATCCTACGACTCGACTAAGTCAGTCCGACCTGACTACGTCACATATCCTACGACTCGACTAAGTCAGTCCGACCTGACTACGTAACAGATCCTACGACTCGACTAAGTCAGTCCGACCTGACTACGTCACAGATCCTATGACTCGACTAAGTCAGTCCGACCTGACTACGTCACAGATCCTACGATTCGACTAAGTCAGTCCGACATGACTACGTCATAGATCCTACGACTCGACTAAGTCAGTCCGACTTGACTACGTCACAGATCCTACGATTAGACTAAGTCAGTCCGACCTGAATACGCGAAGGGTCCGACGATTCGACCATGTCAGTCCGACCTAACCACGCTACGGATCCGACGATTTGACCAAGTCAGCCTGGCCTGGCTATGTGATGGATCCGACTAAGTCAACCTGGTCTAACTACGCGATTGACCAAACCTAGTTAAGTGACCAAATATGAAAGTCTTAACAACTGGGGCAAATGTCAACCGCGATCATAACGCAACAAAGTACATAGGATGGTCAAACCATGTGGCAATCTGACCATGATGTCACAAGTAACTATTCATAAACACAAAATGCTATCACAAGCAATGGATCAATATAGAGTCGTCCGACCAATAATGGTCGAAAACTTGTCGAGTGCCTTAGTCGAGCAAAAAGGCGACATTGACAATTACAGATTCACCGTTCGTGGAAGCAGTCATGATAACCATCCACACGGTCTAAATAGTAGTGATCTTAATTCAAATCGCATTATTAAGAACATCGGTTCGACTAATGGATTAGACCGTCACATGTCAGTACGACCGACATATGTTAGGCCACGATCTCAAGTAGTTGACTAGCGGAATTTCCCGTCCTGAGCAATTGAAGACCTTCAATGAAGGACGTGTCAAATTGAAGCAAACGATCTTATTTTATCCAAACGATGGAAGCAGTCAAACCATTTAAAGCATGCACTCATCAACCTTGAGAGATAAGTCCCTTTCGATACAATTTCAATTAATACTATTGTTCGATCTTGCTTTATGAATACGTTCACTTAACTTGTTTACATAATTCATAACTCAATCTCTTTAATAAATTTGCATACATGTAATCACTATTATGCTTAATATACGACTTTATCATTGCTTAAACCCATGCATGTGTTATATACCGTAAAAATGCACGAACATATACCTTCACACACTAATTATATTGCGCTTGTTCACGGCCCGCAGAATTCATTTTTCACAGTACTCTATTAGTGTGACTAAAATATTTGAAAACGTAGGATTTAGATAAGCCGAGCACTTGCATGTTTTATATACGGTCAAATACATACGTACTTGTACAAAATCATTATCTCATGTCACTTAAACAACATATATTAATACAAATTCTCTTTTACGAATGTCCAACTTATCTAGTGACATAAAATTGTACATCTATGCATGAGTTAGTATTCATATGTATCATAGCTATAATAATACATTTTGTTGTGTCACTTTGTTACATGCTCTCCTTTACAGTTCTTGCCCTTGACATACTAGATCACGAAACTGGTCGCCTTTAGGTAGTCGTAAGCAACCCTACTTGCTATCTTACACTCATCATGTTATCTTTTGCACTCATACTCTATTCTAAAATAGAAAAGCTAATGATTAAATCTCATTCTTGTTATTTACGAAACACATTCCAGTGTATTTGCAACTACTCCCTCATTTTATTCCTCGACCCCCGATCGAAACTCTAGTTATCTAGTGACTATCCAGAGAACTCATTTTCCACTCTTCTAATGCATGTTGTTTGTAGCGAAATTACCTACGAGAAGATAACTAAGCAATTGTAGGGAAAAGATCAAAGAGTACGGTATAATCTCAACACTCAAGAACAATATTGAACGAGAGAGGAATTTAGGGTTAAAGCTTGAACTTAGTATTACTCGTAATGGTGGCTGAATGATTACAAAGAAGGCGTTAGCCTTTATTTATAGGCTAACCCTAATAATATCTTTTAAGAAATGAGATCTTATCTCTTCTTTTTATCTAAATAACGATATAAAAAACAAGGTAAAAGATATTCTTTACCGTATCTTTTACCAATTACAAGAATATAATAAGGAATAAGATAAAATATGCTCGGCCGACCTAATCTTCAAGATAAAGGAGACCCTTGCCACGTCTCGTCACGTTGACGACATCCTTCACTTCTCTCGTCGCGTCGACACAGTCTTCCTACGCGTAGCTTTTCACGCGTTCCACACTCGTCGTATTTTTAGGCACAAACAATACCCCTAAGGCGTCTTACAGGGCTTAACGTCTAGTAGAGCTGGGAGACGTCTTCTTTCTTCATAAAATACGCCTTCGTCAAATTCGGAACGCGTTGAATACTCGTTCATCCCGAGATCCTAACTTCGTAATAACGTCTCCTCTTCAATTCTTATTTAATGCGGCTGACCGACTCACATCCGCTCCAACGGCTACTTCCCCAACGTTCGGATTTGTCCTAACGGTAAAAAACAAATTGATTCTTTGGAATATCTCGGACGAGATCTCCTTTCCTTATTTAAACACGCTCCGGCTTCCTTCTTCTCATACGTAATGATACGGGGATGAACCACGTCGAATCTGATCTAGACGCCTAATCTCGAGACAAACTCAGAAACAAGGAGAATGAATTTTTTATTTGATGGTTTGAAGATGGATACAAGAAGAACAAGATAGAGAAGGGAAGAACCTGGCCTAACAATGATTAAACCCTTAGCTTGAGGCTAAGAACCAAATCAAATGAAGACAAAACCCTTACCATACAACCTTACATAAATCTGCCATGGAAGGAGAAAAACACA
The DNA here is from genome assembly GCA_029168935.1 of Oxyria digyna. Taxonomy (NCBI): domain Eukaryota; kingdom Viridiplantae; phylum Streptophyta; class Magnoliopsida; order Caryophyllales; family Polygonaceae; genus Oxyria; species Oxyria digyna. Next base: position 28,448,675 of record JAPVLV010000013.1, read on the forward strand.
AGGAGGAGATCTATGAAGCTTTAGGCCACCAATCCTTCAAGAATTGACATCCACAAGACAACTAGACTATGAATCCAACAATCCACTCTTCTCTCTGAAAAGACTCTCTTTTGAAGAAGAAACTGTTTTTCAACATAAGCCAAATCTGAGTTTTACAAGTGCCAAGGGAGCCTTATATACTCCAAGGAGGAGCCAGCCCATTGGTCTTAAAACACACCAAATATTGTCTTAAAAACACACCAAAAACGCAGTCCTAAAAGGTCTAATAAAATGTTATGAAAATGCAATGAAAATGCAAATAAAAACCATTACAACTTCAAGATCCTTCCTCAACAAATTGAGGGTCTTCTAAGTGGTCTCCAATGGTCATCAAGGTCCTCTCTCCAAGCTTAGGAACATCATCAAAGCAATCGAGTTCTTTGGACAAGAGATAAGTGATTACCTTGTCCAAGTTTTGTTTGAGTTTCTTAGATCTAGATCTTGTAAGAGGACCATCAATTGAAGGAACTATGGGAGGTGTAGGTGTCAAGAGTGGTCCCTCATCACGTAATTTTCTTGCAAACCCTAACCTTTACCCTCTCTCTTCTCAATGGCTCCAATTATCTACGATTCCAAGATGATCCTTAACGATGATAACCGCCGTTCTTCTTCAGCTCGCAACATCGAGTTCTTTCGTTCCATAGAAGGGCTCTCTGCTCACGTGGAAATTTCCATTCCTCCCTCTGACGTGTTCGCCGATGCCTTGCGCCCGGGATGGATTTGTGTCTACGAGTACCCCTTCTTGGTCGGATACCGTTTTCTTTTTTCTCCTTTAGTTCGTTCTTTCTTGACTACTTTGGGTATCACGGTCGGGCAAGTTCTTCCGAGTGCTTGGAGGGGGTTGGCGGTGTCGGACCATATTCTGGCTAATTTCGACATCGCGTTCACGATCGCCGACGTCATGCACTCTTGCATACTCTCCACTCCTTCGGCGGGTAGAGTCAATATTAAATCTCGCGTCGGGGTTCCTCCTTTGATGAACGAGGGAACTTCGTCCGACCGAGGTTGGGCAGATAAGTTCTACTTTATCAGGAAGTCTACCTTGGGGAAAGATTGCGCTTTCTTGCTTGAATAATGGACTCCTTCCAGTATGTTTCTTTATCCTTTACGATTTTCTTTAGACTTATGCACCTTGACGCTTATTCTTGTGTGTGACTTTATGCGTAGTTGATATCCATGCTATTGTGGCGCGAGAGGAATCAGAGGAGATTACTAAGAAGATCATGGCGATTCCGTTGGTAGAACGCACCTTTACCGGCCGTGACGGGAAGGGGTATCGTCTCGCGACCCCTACTCTTTCTCGAGGTGAGCTTTCTTGGCAAATTACACGTTTCTTTTCTACCTCCTTTGTTTTTTTTAATCTTCTAAACGCAGTCTTGTTTCAGGCGTCGCGTCTTGTACTCGTCAAGAATCTGCTCATGACTTGATTACCGCGAAGAGGAGACGTATTTCAGAGGAAAACTCAAGGGATGTGAAGGAAGGGGCGGTTTCTACTCCGTCATGCGTAAAGGAGGAGATTCTACCAGTTACGGGGGTGCAAGTGTACTCAGACGCATCCCTACGCGTAGGGGTAGAGGAATTACTCGCGGATCCTTTGAAGGAGAGCGAGAAGGGCAAAACAACAGATCCTGGAGCAGCTTCCGTTACGTACGTTGAAGCAATTTTCCTGCAATAGTGTTTCGTCCTGTAGCGCCTACATGTAACTTTATCCCTGCGATGCAAGCTTTGGCTTCTACTTCTTCTTGGAACCATTATCTGTCTATGCAAGTCGTAGACGTCTTGGGCGATTCTCTCGTAGCACAGTGGCAGGTGTGTACTTTTTCTTATCTTTTCGTTTCTTCTTGTTGTTATGTCATTTCTTATCTGTTGGGATCCTTTTAGGCCTTCCAAGCTTCGCTGTGTTCCTGGTAACGTCTTCATAAGCGTTCTGAGTCCGAGGAAGCCTTGAAGGGTGAGGTGAGTGGTCTTGGTAAGAAGATTAAAGATCTTAATAAGAAGATTACTCGTCTTACGACGACTGAGAAGGATGCTCGTATGGAGACGTTGGAGACAGAAAAACAGAGGGTGTTTTGGCGCGATGCGTCGAGGTGTTGAATGGAAAGGTCGCGTCCCTTGAGGCTGACGCCGAAGAGAAAGCAAAGGTGTACGAGAAGAACTTGTGAGAGACTAGTACTTACTATTCGTGGTCATCTCGTATTGAGGTTATGAAGGAGTTTCGTGCGGGTCGTCCCGTAGATTGGGATATAGAACGCGAGCGTGGTGAATTTGCCGTTCTTTATCCTGTTCCGCCCGAGGGGGTTTCTTCTACGCGTATCTTCAAGTTCGCTAGTCTTGGCGTCTAGTGACGCGGATGTTACTTAACATGGCGACGTCGTTTCCGTGGATAAGGATGTATCTCCTTCTTCTTAGTTTAGCCAACTTTCATCTCTTTGCTTGTTTACATTTTTGCTCTTGTGGAACATTAGCTTTTCGCCACGTTCTTGTGTGGCGAATTCTTTTTGAATACGTATTGGACGTTTGTTGCTTCTTTCTTTGCGTAAGGCTTTCATTTATCTTTAACCTTTGGTGGGACTAATATCCCCTTTTGGCGAATCTGACTTCAAATCTTTTATGGAGTCGGGTTTGCCAAACATTTTTTACTTGTGACGCGTAGGTCGATCTTTGACTTCGAGGTTTCATTTTTCCTACCCCTGGTATCATTGTGGTCATCGCGGCTTCTTTAGTTACGTTGTCGGCTTACATGAAGGTTGGGTCCAGCATTTCCTCCGAACCCTGAAGCGAGTGGCGGACATAGGTCAGCGTGTGATTTTATCAGCTTGTGACGTTACCCCTTACTTTTAAGGTGGGTCTGTTGCCTCACGCTAGCGTTAGGTCGACGTCGAACTCTTTTAATTGACGGGCCTATTCATCGTGTGGCGTCCGATTTCTAGATTGTTAGGACTTACGATGCCGGTGGACGCATCCCTGCCGGTTTGGCGTTTTGCCCGTGGATTCATGACTCTCAGAGGGGCCGTGGAAGGCGCAAGTACGCGTTCCTGGATAGTGGTCTTGGTGATAGGTTTCCCTTCTTCGCTCAGAGGACCGTGCCGGTTTCGTGAGGTGTCGGGCTTCATTCCCCATGACCATTGCCACACGTCGCTAACAATCATGGGAAGCGTCGACTCGGAGTCGGCGGTTCGGCTAACGTTGCATACGCGTAGATGGAGCCTTAAACGCGTATGCTAACGAAATTCGCCCCCGGCGCGGATTTTCGCCGCGGCCTTATTAAGCCTGATGTTACGTCATAGACACAGAGCAAGTACTTTGAAATGAAACAACTCGGCAGGCATTGCATATCAGATAAATAGGTGCATATTTATGTATTAATGAAGACTTCATGAATTCTGATGGACTAAGACGCCTACCCCTAGTCTCGACGATCCCTTTGTCGTTTCGACGCTAAAACATGCTTGAACATAATGAGAAATCTAAAATATGCATAGGAATAAGTAAAAATCAAATCAACCATCACGTTCTCTAATGGTAATATTTCTTAAGATGTGTCGCGTTCCACGAACGCATCAATGGCACTCCTTCTGATGTAACGAGTTCGTAGGCTCCTCACCCTACAACTTGTGCTATTTGGTATGGACCTTCCCAGGACGCGGCGAGCTTTCCGACGCTCTTATCCTCGGTATTTGGAAATACTTTTCTTAAGACCCAGTCTCCTACTTGGAAAGTTCTTGCTTTTACTTGTAGGTTATAGCTTCGGGCAGCAATTTGTTTTTGTGCTGCCATTCTCAATGCTACGTTGTCTCTTATCTCGTCGACCGTATCTATCATGAACGTCATCATTGGAGTATTTCTTTCTTCAGGGAGAGACCGATATCTTTCTGTTGGTACTTCCACCTCAATTGGCAGGACGGCTTCGCAACCATACACGAGAGAGAATGGTGTTCTTCCCGTCGCTCTCTTAGGCGTCGTTCTGTCGGCCCATACTATAGCCTGGAGTTGGTCCGCCCAATTTCCCTTGCATTCTTCTATCCTCTTTTTGAGGTTGCTTACGATGACCTTGTTACTTGATTCTGCTTGTCCGTTCGCTTGAGGGTATCTCGGCGTCGAGTAGACTAGACGTATCCCTTTTTTCTCGCAAAATGATACGATGTTCTTGCTAATGAATTGTGATCCGTTATCGCATACAATGGTGTGGGGGATTCCGAATCTCATGATGATGTTTCTTTCATCGAAGGAGATGACATGGGAATCTTTGATGTTCTTGAACGCTTCGGCCTCTATCCATTTGGAGAAGTAATCTGTGACGGCGAGCATTAGTGTCATTGGCCCTAGGGTTAGGGGCATAGGTCCTACTATATCCATCCCCCACTGCATGAACGACCAAGGAGACGTTATGGAGTGGAGCTTTTCTGCCGGCTGATGCGGGATCGGGGAGTGTCTTTGGCAAGCGTCACACCTCTTGACGTGATTAATTGCGTCTTGTCTCATCGTAGGCCAATAATACCCCGCCGAGTGTGCTTTGGCCGCCAGGCTTCTTCCTCCTGAATGATTTCCATACTCTCCGTTGTGTACCTCGCGTAGAATATCTTGGATCTTTTCCTCTGTTGGGCACGTTAAGAACACGTCGTTCGACGACCATTTTAGTAATTGGACCTTGTCCACTATGAAGGTGGTCGCTTTTTGCTTCAATAGCCTCGCTTCATACGCGTTACCCGGGAGGCGTCCGTGCTGTAACCACTCGTAATAAGGCGTCACCCAGGAATCTTGACTCCTTACTGTGAGTGTTTGCTTGGGAATTGCCTCTTTATTGATAGACGCGCTGTTGAGGTGGAGGAACAGGATCTTTTGATATTATCTCGGGTCAATCGATGAACCTAGCTTTGCCAATGCGTCGGCTTGTACGTTAGCGTCTCTGGGGATCTGTCTGATTTGGCAGCTTTCACTTTTCTTGAACAGTCCCTTTACTACTTCAAGGTACAAGGTCATCTTCGAATCTTTAGTGGCGTATTCACCTCGGACTTGGTTGACTACCAGCAACGAATCGCAATAAACGTCAAGTTTTTGAACCTGTAAGTCGATTGCGACGCGTAGACCGACGATCAAGGCTTCATACTCGGCTTCATTGTTCTTCGCTTTGAAGTCACACCTTATGGCTTGGACGACCCTATCCCCTTGTGGTGATTTCAGGATGATGCCCAGTCCTACCCCCTTCATCTTTTCCATGGCGGAGTACCTCGTTTCCGCTGACGATAGCGTTTTACTTACGTAGTAGACGGATTGTTGCTCCTCCCCTTCTTCTCTTACGAGAACGGCGCTGCTAGCAATTTCGGAGACTGCTAGGTATACGAACAAAGGCTCTCCTTCTTTAGGCTTTGATAGGATTAGGGGGCTTGTCAGATAACTCTTAAGCTCTATGAAGGCTTCTTCGTGGCGTTCCGTCCAAGAGAAGGACTCATTCTTCCGGAGAGTGTCGTAGAAGAGTCGGTTTCTGTCGGAGGCTTTGGAGATGAACCTGTTTAACGCGGCGACTCTTCCTGTTAGCTTCTAGATGTCTTTTACGCAACGCGGAGATTCGAGATCAAGTATGGCTTTTATCTGTTCGGGACTAGCTTCTATTCCTCTCTGGGTTACTACATACCCGAGGAACTTTCCGGACGAGACCCCGAATGAACACTTGGTAGGGTTGAGCTTCATGTTATATTCTTCTAGGATCTCGAACGCTTCTTTCAGATGTGTTACGTGATCTTTTGCTTGTTTAGAATTTACGAGCATGTCGTCTATGTAAACCTCCATTGTGTCCCCTATCTGCTCCTCGAACATTTTAGTCACTAGTCGTTGATACGTAGCTCCAGCATTTTTGAGGCCAAAAGGCATGACCTTGTAGCAATATATCCCCTGGTTTGTCACGAACGCGGTCTTTTCTTGATCGGCGGGGTTCATCTGTATTTGGTGATATCCGCTGAACGCGTCCATGAATGTTAGCATCTCATGCCCTGCTGTCGCGTCTACCATGGCGTCGATGTGAGGAAGAGGGAAGAAATCTTTAGGACAAGCTTTGTTAAGATCTGTGAAATCGACGCATACTCTCCACTTCCCGTTCTTCTTTTGGACGACTACGACGTTGGCGAGCCAGTCGGGGTACTTCGCTTCTCGTATCTTACCTGTCTCGAGGAGATTCTTAACTTCTTCGTCTATGACTTTATTGCGTTCGGGAGCGAATTTTCTTCTCTTCTGCTTGACTGGAGTGAACTTCGGATCAACGTTTAGCTTGTGGAGCATCACGTCTGGAGATATCTGTGTCATGTCTTCGTGGCTCCATGCGAAGCATTTGGCTTTTAACTTCAAGAACGCTATTAGCTCTTCTCTAACTTCCGCTGGGACGTCGGCTCCTATCTTTACGACTCTTTCTGGTTTGGAATAGTCGATGACCACGTCTTCTAATTCAGGACACTTTGGCTTGACGTACTTAGCAGGCATCTTCACTTGAAATTCTTTTACTTCATTTTTTTTGGTTTCTTGCGTCGTGGTCCTTTTCATCCCGATTCTGTAACACTCTTTGGCCGTATAGGGTTCGCCTTTGACTTCGCGTATTTCCCAGGGAGTTGGGAACTTCAGGGATTGGTGATACGCAGATGGGACTGCTCGCATATCATGGATCCAGGGTCTTCCGAGGATGGCGTTGTAAGGCGACTCCGCTCCCATCACGACAAATCTGGTCGGGAGATTGACGCCTTGGACCACCGTCTCGAGGGTGATTTCCCCTAACATCTCGGATATTTCTCCGCTGAAGCCTTTCAAACGGATACGCTCCCCGACGACATCGTCGACTGACAGTTCGAGAACAGCGGAGAGAGTGATGATGATTGTCGAACTTCCGTTATCTACCAAGATTCTTTTCACGTTGCAATTCCGAATCACCACGGAGACTATCAGGCTATCGTGATGCTTGATTCTTTCGTCTGGGCTTTCGAACGTGATAGGCAGATCGCCATTGGCTGCTCTGGAGTGGCGAGTTGGAACATAATCGTTATGTCCTTCGATTGTTCTTGCGAGTCTTTTGGTGCCGGAGTTCTTGTAGGATGGTGGACCTCCTAACACGGTAAAGGCTTCGTTTCGGAGATTTTTGATCGATTTAGAACCTTTCATGGCTTCTGCGGGCGAGGTCGTTCCCTTCGTATGTAAAGACGAGACCTTTTTGATCTTGCCCCACGGTGAGCGCCAATTGTTTGTAGCGAAATTACCTACGAGAAGATAACTAAGCAATTGTAGGGCAAAGATCAAACAGTACGGTATAATCTCAACACTCAAGAACAATATTGAACGAGAGAGGAATTTAGGGTTGAAGCTTGAACTTAGTATTACTCGTAATGGTGGTTGAATGATTACAAAGCATGCGTTAGCCTTTATTTATAGGCTAACCCTAATAATATCTTTTAGGAAACGAGATCTTATCTCTTCTTTTTATCTAAATAATGATATAACAAACAAGGTAAAAGATATTATTTACCGTATCTTTTACCAATTACAAGAATATAATAAGGAATAAGATAAAATATGCTCGACCGACAAGATAAACGAGACCCTTGCCACGTCTTGTCACGTTGACGACATCCTTCACTTCTCTCGTCGCGTCGACACAGTCTTCCTACGCGTAGCTTTTCACACGTTCCACACTCGTCGTATTTTTAGGCACAAACACATGTCCACCCTTTTCATGACACAAAATACTCAGTCCCAGTCACACCTCCTACCATAGTGTTTTCACATCCTTAACCTCCTACTCGTATCAATGATGATCTCTTTTTATCAATGCCACAAAACCAATAGAAAACGTCCATCTAAACAGTCAAACAGTAAAAACAACCATCTTGCTAAACATCCATGGTCGTGAGCAATCACGACTGCATGCCATCTATTGAGGAGACGTTTGTGGAAATCGAAGTTCTTACAAACTTTGTTTACAAGTCTAAACACAGAACGTCCACCTCTCCTAATCGAAGTTCTTACAACTTTTGAACTGTGGCAAGCGAAGAAAAGAAGATAGAAGCAACCAGAAAGTTGTCAACATCGACAATCAACTTTGTACCCGATCTTGAATCTGCGACATGCACCTTCAAAATCAATACAAAGGGGGCAACTCCACTCATGACAACCGACGATTACAACAAAGTGGCCAAGATATAGAATTTTTCTAGCAGAAAAGACATTGTCTAATAGGCGGCACAACCAAGTCTCCCCAACACATGACACAAACAAGTCAAAATTAAAACGCATGATAGATCAAGGAAACACGGAAGTGCGCTTAGGTCTGGTCAGAGCAACCATCATTCCGAGTTCACATCAACGATCGATTGAATAGATAACAATCACCGAATTACCAGAAGAAAAAGTTTACAAACAAAGTGACAGGTTAAACGTAGCTCGTAAGCACCATATCGCTTTGGAATAGAAGAAGACCACGCAAGACAAACTTCATGAAAAATATGACAAATAAAGAGTCATAAAACAAGAAATCAAGATGGTTCAAAACATTCGTTATGGTTGAAAGTGACCGACAATGAAACAAGACTCTAATCTCTTGGCTTAATCCGTCCGAAGATCATCCATACAAGTTATTAAAGTCATTCTTAACTCATTGTAACATTCTGTCAAGTCCAGAAAACATACACCTACAAATGCAAGAGAACGACAAACATAATCTTGGCAGTGTCCATAACCCACAACAAGAACGTGCATTGCAACTGAACAACAAATATGACCAATCAATATTGATTCTGAAAGAACTACCCTTCAAAGCAATAGTCTCGGCAGGGGCAAGAGACAACGTGAAGTACAGAGTCATTGTTGACCTAGACCACTGGATCATACCATATATCAAATGGTTAAAGAGATGAAGTCCCACTAAATAAACCAGAAGCTGACATAAGAAAGGTACAAGTGTCATCCATTCACATTACAAATTACGCTCAATTCATACAAATATGTCACCAGACCAGTTCCAAGACACCCAAAGCAATACGAGTTGATTACACATGGCAATCTCTAGAGGATAAAGAGCATGGTCAAAGCTAACGTTGCAACGCACATCCGTCACACGACTATACATCACCGGATGTTGTGGCCATACATTCAATATCAACATCATAAATATCGTCGATGAGTCGACCTCCACATTTGGACAACGAGTCTTCCCCTTGGCCAAATTCGGCGCTTCTCACAAAACATATACGATAATGACTCTCATTCTTAAGCAATTAAACAATATCATCATGTGAGCAAAGTAAGCTCTACTCATACACGACCAAATGGGCAATTCAAATGGTGAAAATCAATCGTCGTCTATGTCATCGAGAAACATTTTAGAGCCAAGACAAGCCATCACAACATGACCTCACGGTGTACACTCACCAACAAATACAATACAAACCATCGTGCGTCACCCTATCCGACGATATCGCCGTGGAGGTCACAATGGGGCAATCACCTTCATCGTCATCTCACAAAAGCAAAATTCATCATGGACTCGTCGTGGATTCAAGTGATCAACCCATACATGCGAACCACAAAGATAAAGGGTAAGATCAAGAGAGGTGTAGTACCAATGACAAATAACCATAGTTCACGGTACATCCGTGTAGCATCTCTAAACTCTTCATTTTTATTTGCTAAAATACATTTTCTGCTTGAAACTTAACCGTCCATCCCTAGCAAATACGTTTCAATGGGATAATCAGTGGAAAAGTTAACGGTCCATTTCTCACAACATTTTCTCTAGTTTTATTTCTTGTGGATGAAGCAGGTTCGTAAAAAATGATCATCAAATTAATCAACGCTGTCGAATCAAGCAATAGGTCTGATATGATGACCTTACGAAGTAAGTTTACTTGGCGACACCACCTGACGCCGAAGCTATCATATCGAGGTAAAGTCTCCTTCTCTCCGGATGAATAAATGGTTTTTCTACATGTCCTCTACATTCTCATCTAGTCATTATTATTTATCTAAACACTTACTAACTAAGACACTGAGGGTTGTCGATTGCAAGCTCCTAGCATTGTTTTTGTCTTTCCAGAGGCAACAAGACTACAAAATCAAGTGCGCACAAGACACCAATTGTAGCCGCAAACCAAATCGATTTGATATATCACATCACATTTACATACGTATGGGTGACGACCCTTAACATTACATTACGCGATCGATCGGTACACGGGGAGATGACATACGATTTTACCACCTTATACAAGGGAAACAACCCTATTACAAATACGCAGCAAACAAATTGCTTTCCTCCTCGGTCTACACGAATGTCATGAAAAACACACAATATGGGTAACAAGCCCTACACACGGTACCTACATACATATACACAAGCATGCGCATCGCATATCTACACAATTAACGCCTCAGAAGGCTACAACTTACATACAAACACACAAACCATTTATATAATGGATATATCCTCATAGACAGCACCTACATATATATGTATACGTACACCCGAGACCGGTCATACGCATTAAGAATACATGTTCATATTATTTAAACAGGAAAACGCCTTACATTCAACGACTCAAAATCACCGTTTTCAGAACGTCAATACGTCTGAGTTAAACAAAATTAGCGGACACCCTCACTTATATGCAATCCACATAAGTCTTATACAAACTACTATACATTAACTTTATGACATTGTGTCTCACATGAGCACAACAAGAAATGATATCACATCAATTCACCACACCATCTTAATAGGAAGACGGTTTGAGTAGTTCACTTCTCCAAAAAACATCATTCAAAGGATGAATCTCCCTAATGTCGGGCTCGACTATGAGACCTTAAGCCGACCAAAATCCTCTTATAGAGATCATATTCCTGTCTCTGGACACAACCAGACGTACGTCGTTCATTCGCCCGCTTTTTTAGCCTAGCGCCACGACATAAGGGAAAAGATCCCGCAACCTGAAGTACTCTCATCAAATCAAGTTCCTTCGTAGTTGCTTTGACTTACGTCAGGATCAAGATGTCAAGTATGAACGGAAGTAATCTGGCTTTTCAGTTATCTCCCAAAATCAGAGTCGTCGAGAGGTACCCTCCGAAAATATTTGAAAATTCATCTCATCCACCGCCTCGCAACAATGACTAAGATGAATTTGGGGCAATTTTTGGGGTCGGAAAATCTACCACTAGATCGACCGACGCATCCGACTTAAGACTAAGACGACGTACCCGACTTAAGACTAAGACGACGTACCCAACTTAAGACTAAGACAACGTACCTGACTTAAGATTAAGACGTCGTACCCGACTTAAGGCTAAGATGTCATACCCGACTAGGACGTTGAACGTTGTCTTCAGCCATCGCCGAGATTCTCTCCTTTCGTGTAACAACTCCGAGATTTTCGGGGTATCCAAAGTTCATATGCATCTTCTCAGCCAGCAGAAGCTCGACTCTTGCTTATTCAAAGTCAAGACCCACGTTCATCTAAAGTTTGTTGTAACTGCCTCCTAAAATCAAGGGACTGACTTGTCCAATAGTCATTTGTCCACAAATATCGGACCTGCCTATGAAACGTGGGATGCTTATTATAAATAGGCATATTAAGGTTTAGAGAGACCAACCTGATGATTCCCAAGCTCACGAGCCCTCTTTATAGTTAGACACTCTCAATCTAAATCTAGGACACCTCGGTTCATTGTATTATGTCGGTCTAATCATCAATAATATAAGACTACATGTCTTACCCTTCAGATTATCAATAGATAAGTTCTTTTTCTTGTTCATTCGTTTCAATTCAATATCCAATCCTAATCATTTTGTTATATTATTGTATCGTTGTCCTAGTTGCTCTTGTCACCTTGATCTTACTATTGATTGTCATTCTCGATTTATTTAATAGTCTTGGTGTATGATTGATCGATATGTATTAATTATCTTTGCCCCACAATTTAACGAATTCGGATCGATTGGTCTAAATTCGTCCAAAACAACGCTCAATCAAGATTTTTTCAAGGGAGTGAACAATATATAACTTTCTTAATCTCAAGTTGTGTTTTGTTTAGTGTTGTCTTTCTTTAATTCTTAACCTGTTTCTTTGAGTTTCAAGTGAATGCTTTCGTTCTTCTTCTCTCTTTTTTTTTGTACAGAATTTGATCTCCTACCTTATGGAGCAACTTCACTTCTTGGAGGTTAATTCATGACACAAGGTTGGAGAGATGATCGTGTCGGGCTAGGGTTTCGTTACCGAAATCACTCTAGGAAGCGACAGCAACGAGATGGTGGCAGGTGGACGGAGGACGATGATAGGATGGTTGCTAGAGGATGGCATGTGGAGTACACAATACCTTCCAGAGCCATCAACCTAGTCAAGTATATATTGTTAGTACTCTTATCACAAGCTGCAAATCAGTCCAACCAGTCCATTAAGGATGGTTTTAATTCCAGCCCCAATACCTTGCCATTTGAGTACATTATCTGTAACTTGATTAATAACTAGATGAGCTGCGCGTGCGCAGGCGCACACGGTGTGGGAGACAATCCTCTTTATACATAAACATGATTTGTTTCGAATCAGTTTTATGAGAGCTACTCGATCAACCAGATTACCAAAACAAACAAAGAAATCAAACTAAATACAAATGACACTAAGAGATGTTAATGAGGTTCAGACTCTAAGTACATCCACGTTGCTTCAAGATTGTTGGTCAAATCCACTAAATAGATCAAAACTTACAAGAGAGCTTTTAGCTCTTAGTTCGAATCAGTACACAAGAACAGAGATAACATATATAATCCGTAAATAAACCAGTTATTCTCTTCCAAATCGCTTCTAAACCTCATCCACATCTGCAAGCTCCGCAACACCAAGGATCTCCAACTTCATTCAAGAACACAATCTACTCGAAGCAAAGGCTTTGCTTCTGTCAAGATCAAGCACACAAACCATAGCCAAATCACTCGAAAACCCTAACCCTAGAAGCTCTCTTTCAAAGAAAATGGTGGTGAAGAATGGAATAGATCGATGAGAGAAGGAGCAAGGGTTAGGCATAGTATACCTCAATCCCAAATGTGAAACGCGGAGCTCCAGCTACCTCAAAACGGATCGGTTGAGCATTATGATTACAACTGGTCATTGGACCTCTTTTTACTGGGCCAAGACCAAATCACAGATTTATGCAATATCTCTTATTCTAATATACAGATATGATTCAAACTAAAACAATATGGACAGATTATCAACACATACAATCATCCATTACAAGTTTAAAACTAGTAAGTCGTATCAATAAGACTATAGTTTTAAGAACAAATCCTATGTCATGGTTCCTTTGACATAAAAATAAATAAATTAATTAAGAGTGATGCAAACATCTCGACTGCTACATCCTAAATCTTGTGATTTGTACTCCAACTACTTAATTTGTTCACTAAAATTATTTTCTATAAAAACTTGTGACTACACTGTAGACATGATCATAGGCTTTCTTCCCAAAAAATGACAACTTATATTTCTTCAGAGAAGAGTTATTTGAACCACATAATCCAAATAATATAGGATAATTAAAAAAAACATGTCACCAAAGTTATTTGTCATAATTCGTACACGCAAAATGCTCATTCACTTCCATTGCTTACATATAAAGTATGAAAATCATGTTAGATCACACTATTAATTTACACATTTTAATTAAACTAACAGACTATTTTTTTGTAGATGAAAATTTCCTAGAAATTTTTTAACCAAGTTGTACCTTATGTGTTACCACCGCAGGGAAGTCGTCGACACTGACATACGACGAGGGCGTTGCAGCAGGGCGCTTAGCCTCTTTCTTCTCGTTCCTAGGCGTAGCAGTCGGAAAAGGAGTCTTAGCCGCCTTCAGAGGGGAGATTACGCTGGGGTTTGTCACAGAGGACTCCCAACCCATTAACTTTCATCAATTGTTCTTATTCTGATCATAAGTAACTATAGTCCTACCAGTCCTAATAGTATTTATTACCAATTTAAATCTGAAAACCTTCAAGACTCAATAAAGCAATAACATTCAAACAAGGATTAACAAGATACATGCAAATCAGACAACCCGTCAGTTTTAGCATGCAATTGACTCGCTCTCACGATGAACACTTGCAACCCGCTCATGCAACTCCAGTTCGCTACTAGACATGCAACCCGAACACAGAATCACAAATCCTAGCAATTAGGAAGATATCGATAAACCTAGCTAGCTACTCTAGATAAATCAATATAAACCAATAATCATGCAAGCACAAGAGAATCAATACAACTAGATAGAAAGATGAACAAGAATAGAAATCTCACAAACGATTATCTGAGGGCTTCAAATGTCAAGTGTAACAATGGGAAATTAGTTCTTCATATCAAAGAAAGTGAAAACTAGAATCTTGGTGGAAAACGATTTAACCTAAAACGCTCTTAAACCAGAGTTTTTATACTAAGAGAATAACCTAAAAGATAAATAAATAAGGAGATAACCAAAATTGGAAGAAAATTTTTCGGACTAAACATAAAAAGAAATATAAGAAAAACAAGGAAATTCTCGGAAAAAAAATCTGGTAAAGCTTTTGCTGATCCACCGCGGGTGCGGTACACTGCTGGGTGCGGTAGCTAGGGTGCGGCTGCATATCCGGAAAATTCTCAATGAACTTACCACGGGTGCGGTAAGGGTACAACACTAGGGTGTGGTGGGCCTTTAGAAACTGCTTCGGTCTTCAATCTTCAAACTCGATTCTTCAAATCTTCATCTTTTGATCTTCAAATTTGTAAATCTCCAGGTCTTCAAGTCAGCTTCTAGCTCCAAATCATGTAAATCTCCTGAATTGTCCACTTCACGTCCTCTCGTCCAGATTACAAGAATAACTCATAAAACTAATCTAAACAATTCCTAAAATGTGTTAACTATTCCTAGATACGGCATATGAAACACCGTCTATTGAATTCCACCACAGTTAAACCTTACTCGTCCCAAGTAAGCTAATAAACACTCACTCAACAATTTTGCTCAAAGGTCTTAGAAAGTAAAACAACATGACCTAAAAGTATCTAACAACTCAACAATATACTCAAGACAATCAAAACAAGTGACATGAAACTAATCACATTAAAAACATTTGTCTACCTTCTTAGTCCACCATGATTGACCTACCCGAATCCTTCTTATAACTTCACTACTTTTCGGACTAAACATAAAAGGAAATATAAGAAATACAAGGAAATTCTCTGGAAAAAAATCTGATAAAGCTTTTGCTGATCCACCGCGGGTGCGGTACACTGCTGGGTGCGGCTGCACATCTGGAAAATCCTCAAAGAACTACCGCGGGTGCGGTAAGGGTTAGGTAAGGGTGCGACACTAGGGTGCGGTGGGCCTTCAGAAACTGCTTCGGTCTTCAATCTTCAAACTTGATTCTTCAAATCTTCATCTTTTGATCTTCAAATTTGTAAATCTCCAAGTCTTCAAGTCAGCTTCTAGCTCCAAATCATGTAAATCCTCTGAATTTTCCACTGCACATCCTCTCGTCCGGATTACAAAAATAACTCATAAAACTAATCTAATTGTGTTAACTATTCATAGATACGGCATATGAAACGCTGTCTATCGAATTCCCCACAGTTAAAACTTACATGTCCCAAGTAAGCTAATAAAAACTCACACAACAATTCTGCTCAAAGGTCTTAGAAAGTAAGACAACATGACCTAAGAGTATCTAACAACTCAACAATATACTCAAGACAATCAAAACAAGTGACATGAAACTAATCACATAAAAACATCCATCTAACCTTATTCCACTATTAGTGAGCTCCTGAATCCTCCTTATAACTTCACTTCTTATGTCACCAAAACGCCGAATGATGGATCCTATAAATCACTCAATTTTTTTATTCACTCATTTTGCCTTAGGTGCTGATGCGCCCTTGGTCTCCGGAAAGGCCAATGGTGCTCGAAGATCTTTGGTTGACTATCAAGTAAGTGTCTTGGGGATGTCTTTTGTGGTTGAAGGTCGAGATGGTGCAGCAAAATTGTTTGGATATAGACGACAAGAGGTTCGTCGTCTTGGGATATTGATGTTGAAAGCTTCAACAAACTGGTTTGGTGAGGGTTTCAAGGGTGTCGATTGAGGGATACTCAAACAAAGGAACTTTGGTTTGGAGATGTAGACGAAAGAGGTTAGAAGCTGTGTTGGGTTCGGGATGTAGATGAAGATATTAGAAGCGTAAGGTGAAGGAGACTAGAAGTCAGAGCCCGAAGGAAGGTGACGCCCAGACCAAGAGAGGAGGAAATACGTCTCAACAAGTCCTGGTTCAATAATTCTAAGCGTGATTATAATGGTGGTGGCAAAGCCAATTTAAAGGGAAAATAATGAAGAGGACGACTAGGGTTTCTAAGGAGAACTGACGGCTAGGGCTTGCTAGGGTTGGGTGTTCTTGGGCTTGAGTGCCAAGAACCCATTAGGACGGCCCAAACCATGCAAGGCTGGACCCCTCCATATTTAGAAACTTTCCAAAAATTGAAAGTTCTAAAACGCTAGAAAATCCTGAGCTTAAACACTTTCTAAAAATAGTATGTCTCCGAACATGGGACTGAGACAACAAATCCCAAAAAGAGACAACAAAAACCAAATAAGGACAACAAGTTCATGTTGAAACAACAAACTCAAATTAAGACAACAATTTCAAATAGGATCGACTACCCAAAGGGGAAAGTCATTTCGGTTCTGGGGCTAGCGGCGTCGGAGCTCTTGGAGGTGGTTTTGCCCGACGGTGATGGTTTCGACTCCTACAACAAGGGGGTGTCGCTAACTTTGGGCCAGGGAGCGCCGGGAAGAGGGTCGCTGGTGGTGCTGACGCCGATTGGAGGCTTTTTTCGCTTGCGCTTGTGAGGGGTTGATTTGATCTTGAGAACTTGGAAAGTAAACCTCAACTTGTGCAGGCGCTGGGGTCTATACTTGTGTGTGACAAGTAAGCTTAGGCAGAGTAGGCTTGAGGCGCCGATGGACATGGTCCCTGAGTGATCTTCAAGAGTTGAAAGTAGAAGGGACTTAGGCGCCTCTTGGCTTGTGTAGTTGCTTGCCATGGATTTAGTCACAAATGATTGAACCGCCTCAGGGATGGCCTTGGCGTTGCCTAGTCATAGGAGCACTAGGAGGCATAGTGAGAGCCTCCTCTTCTTCTGTGGCTGTAAGAGAGGGCGTGCTTCCAGAATAAGAAGTATTCTAATAGAGGATAATGTAATACACAGGCGTCCCATCTTATAAAGAAAGCCGTCAATGAGGCTAAAATTCTCCACAACTTGGTTAGCTAAGCATGATTCGAGTATGGGCTTGAAATATGGGTCATCAGCATACAAGTCCTTAATCAATGAAAATCGTAGGATCTTAGCTTGAAGTTGAGCTAGAATAATATACTTGCGAGAAAGGGCGTCGGCTACCACATTCTCCTTACCTTTTTTATGAACAACAACATAGGGGAAAGTCTCCATGAACTCTACCTACCGAGCATGTCGTCGTCCTAAATTTGTCTGACTTTTGAGGTATTGCAATGCGGCATGGTCAGAATGAATGACAAATTTCTTTGGCCACAAATAATGTTGCCAAGTTCTGAGTACTCGAATGAGTGCATAAAGCTCCTTGTCATATGTGGGGTAGTTCAGCGTAGCCCCACTCAACTTCTCACTGAAGTATGCAATGGGGCGTTTTTCTTGTAGCAAAACGCCTCCAATTCCAAAGTTTGATGCATCACACTCTACTTCAAAAGTCTTCTCAAAGTCTGGTAACTGCAGCAAGGGTGCTTCATATAGGGCGGTCTTGAGTTTCTGAAAAGTTGACTCATGTGTCTCAAGCCACTCGAACTTGCATCCCTTTCTTGTTAACTCGTGCAGTGGTATAGCAATGGTGCTGAAATCTCGAACAAATCTCCTGTAAAATCCTGCCAAACCTATAAAGGATCGTACCATTGTACTTGTTTGTGGCCATTCCTTTATTCCTCGTACTTTCTCCTCATCTACTGTGAGTCCGTCTTTAGAGATCACAAATCCCAAGAAAATTGTGCTCTCTGCTACGAAACTGCATTTCTTCAGATTGGCAAACAGTTATTGCTTCCGACGACATTCCAGCACTTGTCTCAAGTAGTCTTTGTGATCTACAAGGCTGCGACTATAAACCAAAATGTCATCAAAATAAACCACAACAAACTTACCTAGATATTGTCGCAACACATGGTTCATTAGGCGCATGAATGTGGACGGGGCATTGGTTAGTCCAAATAGCATGACAAGCCACTCATATAAGCCATACTTAGTTTTGAATGTCGTCTTCCATTCATCGCCAGCCTTCATTTGAATTTGAGGGTATCCACTCTTTAAATCAATCTTTAAAAATATGGTAGCACCATGTAGTTCGTCGAGCATATGATCCAGCCGAGGAATGGGGTGTCTGTACTTGACTTTGATATGGTTTATTGTTCTGCAGTCCACACACATTAGCCATGTTCCATCCTTCTTAGGTACAAAAATCACTGGGACGGCACAAGGACTTAAACTCTCTCTGACATAGCCCCTTTCAATGAGCTCTTGCACTTGTCTCTGCAACTCATGTGTTTCCTCTGGGCTTGCTCTGTAGGGTGCTCTGTTAGGTAATGATGCTCCAGGCACAAAGTCTATTTGATGTTCGATGCCTCGAATTGGTGGAAGACCATCAGGCAACTCTTTTGGGAACACATCTTTGAAATCCTGCAAAACAGATTGTATGCAGCTAGGGAGATTAACATGTTCCTTGTCTGTAGAAAACCAAATTTTAAGGCAAAGGAAACACGGAAGCCTTCCCTGAATAATGTCGGCCAAGTCGCTTGGACGAGTCATAAACACTCGTTGCTCGCATTTGCCTTGTATGGCTCTGAGCTCTTTGGTTGGCCGAGCGTTTTTACACTTTTCCCGGGCGTCCGGTTCATGAACCACCTCTTTTTGGCCATTTGATGCAGCGCTCGGACCAGATTCGAGATCTGGTGGTTTGCGCTCGGTGGACGATGACTGTTGCGTTGTGTTGCTTGGCACAGGCGCGCCCGGTGCTTCTTTGGGGAGTTGTCCTTGTGACAAGTTTGGCACCGTGTGTTGTGCGCACGCTGTGTCACTGGGCTTCTTGGACACCATTTTTTATTCGCCAAGGGACAACTTTGGCATGCTAGGCGCAGCACATTTCTTTTCCTCTGCGGTGTCCACGAGTTTGCATTGCTCATTGTCTAGGATCCCTAGACTTGGCTTCAACATCTGTTGTTCTTGGTGAACAACCTTGTTGCGCTCTCTTTCTGCCATGTCCTGTAAAATCTCATGTGGTGACATTGGTAAGAGTGTGACGCGTTTTCCATTATAGGTAAATAAATATGTATTTAAGTACCCATCATGGATAACACGTCCATCAAATTACCATGGACGTCCTAGAAGAAGATGAGTGACGTCCATGGGTACTACATCACATAGTACTGAATCAGAATATAAACCAATATAGAAAGAAATTAAACATTGCCTTGTTACTTTTTCACCTCGACTTGATTTGAGTCATTGCAGCCCATATGGTTCGGGATGTGGAGTTGTAGGCAAGTTGTAATGTTTTACTATCTTCTCATTGATGAGATTGCAGCAACTTCCTCCATCGATTATTACACTCAACGTTGATTGTTTGAATAAGCACCTTGTGTGAAAGAGATTGTCACATTGATCCTGGGTTGGTGCTTCTTTAATGGACAAGATTCGTCGGGATACAAAGGAATGAAAGGATGGCTGGCTTGATAAGAGTGTAAGGCCGAGATCCTCTCCTGCATTCAAAGACATTCCGGCGAGTAAAAGTGTACAAAAACTTTCTCAAATCACAAAAATCAAGCAAGTATAATCACTTAGACAAGATCAAAACAAAGCACTCGTAGGGTGACTACTTTGGCTGGTCGTGTGGCGGTGAAGGCAAGCTTGTGTTACTTGGACTAACCGAAAGAGATGCAAGATAATATAGCAAGTCAACAAGCTTTCAAATCAAACACAATTGCAAGATAAGTAGCATGCAAGACAAAGGCAAACAATCAAGCGACTCTAGACGGTGAGGAGATAAGAGATGGATCGAACCAAATCGGTGTAGACTCAAGGGTTACCTTATTTGGGCTATACCTTGGTCGACTATGTCTTTAGGGTTACCTTATTTGGGCTATACCTAAAACGAAACACTTTCTTTTTCTGATTTCTTTTTTGTTTTTGATAACAAATCTCGAAGATATGATACGATTTGATTTGGTTCGAGATATGTGTGAAATAGTCAAGATATGCAAGATATGACTGATTTTCTGCCAACTTAAAAGAAACCAAATATCATAACAATATACTAAATCTCAACAATAGAAAAGATAAGATATGCAAGATCCTAGCTAGAAAATCAAGCAAATACTTTGGCAATCCTATGGTCAATGGCTAGCACAATTTTAGGGATACTTTGTGTGATTCCTCACAAGGGAAGCTATAATTTTTTTTTTGTATTTTTCAGGATTTTTGTAATTAAACTTTTTAATAGGAATAATTATTGTGACGGTTCTTAATTTTTGTACTTAGGATTTTAATTTTCATATCAAATGTGTAAATCTGTAAGTACTATATTTTCTCGAAAATGCACTTGCTACCGATACAATTCATTCAAATACGGTTGTTCACATGTCAAGATTTGAGTGACAGCAAGATTTGAGTGAAGTGGTCACAATTGACAAAAGTCCAATTATGATGTTTTTCTTGCCATGTTAGCAATGTATTTTGTGTTTTAAAATCTGGTCTGCAATGAAAGGACAACCAACATTGATAATGTAAGAATAGTTACGAAATTGTGTTACTCCTTATTTTAGGGTACGTACTAAAGTGAACTACTTCCTCCATCTAGAAATATAAGTTTTTGTACCATTTCAGGTATAAATTAGGCAAAAAGTCGTGAGCAAATGGTTATGAGAAAAAAAAAATCTGCACAAATGGGTCGAATGGATAATGAAAAACGAGTGAATTGTAAAGATAGCTTGTAAAAGACAATTACACTTACAAGATAACCTTGCTCTAAAGCCAGTTGATGCGTCATTGGTCTCCGGAAAGGTCAATGGTGCTCGAAGATCTTTGGTTGACTAACAAGTAAGTGGCTTGTGGATGTCTTTTGTGGTTGAAGGTCGAGATGGTGCAACGGAATTGTTTGGATATAGACGATAAGAGGTTTGTCGTCTTGGGATATTGATGTTGAAAGCTTTAACAAACTGGTTTGGTCAGGGTTTCGAGGGTGTCGATTGAGGGATACTCAAACAAAGGAACTTTGGGTTGGAGATGTAGACGAAAGAGTTTAGAAGCTATGGGAACTTTGGATTCGGATTTAGACGAAGAGATTAGAAGCTATGAGAACTTTGGGTTCGGATTTAGACAAAGAGATTAGAAGCCTATGGTGAAGGAGACTATACAGCTACTTTATACTTAGTTGTTCAAACTTTCTCCCACTTCGACGGCTAAAATAACTAAATTTATTCTCTTTGTTTATAACAATAATACATTATCGGTTGGAGTAAAAAGTTAGCTTCGTAACTAAAATAATATGGTGCAAGTCATTTTTCGTGTTCAACTGTAGGACATGAAAAGAATTCGCATCACACAACATATAATCATTGGAAGAAGCTCCTAAAAAATGAAAAGTATCGGGTGAAAATAATTTTTAAAATACGTGAGAATAATGCACATTAGTAGTAAATTGGTGCACATTCATTGATAAACTTAAAAACATCTAAAATTTGAAAAACATTCATTTTTTAAAGAACATTTATTGTGAAATTGAAGAACATTCAGGCAAAATTTGATGCACATCACTTTTTCAAATGATGTGCATCAAAAAATTTGATGCACATTTAAGTATATTTTGATACACATTTAAGTATATTTTCGTACACATTAGTCATTCTCACGTTCTCATTTTAAAAATATTCTCACCGGAACTGCACCCCTTAAAATTTTCTTTTATTCATCAATAAAAGACATCAGACACCAGCAAAATATTGTTACAATGAGCGTAATATCGAACATATAATGATCCAGTTCAACGTTTCCATTTTACGACCCATCCTTCTTACAAGATCCAACAGAAGAACTTTTAACGTTTGCCAACCTGCAGAAACGTATACTAGACTGTTACTGCAGTTGCATATTGTGCACATAAAATCAATAGGAGTAACAATTAAGTTACAAAAAAGCGTATATGAACAACAGCAAACAAAATTTGAAGCGTTTCTTGAATAACAATAACCTAGTCTACTTTCACAATTCGCATAACAAGCCACTCCCTGAATCAGTAGACCATGTCAAAAGAGTAACAAATCTAAGTAGAAAAAAGATATATAGCTCATAATTAGCCTTCATCTACTTCCTTGTCTTCTCCGTTGTGTCTTTGATCTGAATTCATGTGACCAGAGGCCTTTGAGCTTGTAATGTGCTTGCACATCCTGAAACAGTGTCAGGCGTCAGGTAAAAAACTAATCAGCACCATCAACTTCAACCATCATTCCCCACAAATAATTTGTGCGAAAAGGACAAATACAATATTTCAATCAGAGGTTTAACACTAATAACAGGGAATCTTCTAGCTAGTTATTCACCACCACTTCATAAGACAATAATTATTCAGGCTCACTCATGCAACTGAACTGAAGTAGACTATGACTTAAGACTTAGGGCCCGTTTGTTTTGCACTTGTGGAAAACAGTTATGGAAAAGAAATAAACTTGGACCACTTTGTTCATTGATTAAAATGACGAACCAATCCTTTCCTCCCTTGTGGTTCCGCAGTACTAGGGTAGGATTTGTAAAGGGATGAATCACTCCCTGATCTCTAACTTTTGACACATAATTTCTCGATCCCAAAGCCAGAATGAAAATTTTGAGCAATGTACAATAACATCAAAGTGGTATGGTTTGTTTCCTTTCCGTTACCACCGACAAAAGTGTAAAACAAAGGAGCCCTTAAAATAATTGGTTCCGCATCCAGCTTCTCACTAAAATAGAAAAGAAACCCAACATAAACTATTCAAATAATCCATGCAATGATAGTGGAATACAAGTTTTTTTTTAAGTTTCTCTCTGTTGAGATATTTTCATTATAGGAGGGTGGTGGAGATTATTCTTTGGAGCAGGGGACTGACATTAGCTTTCAGGTGTACAATGCACTAAAAAAATTTAAAAAAATTAAGAGCTCCTATATTTCCTAGTTACCTGTGCCATTCTTACATGAAAGTGGAGGTGATTGACAATGTCAAGGTAGGGAATGATAGATAGCAGTAGAGATTTGTGATTATCATTCAGATGGTAAAGATGATTCACAATCATAAGAGAGATTACCTGTCAAGGACATCTGCTTTTTGTTTAATATCACTTGACCATAGGATTGGATCAACATTTTTGGGCAAAGAATCTTGCTGCTCGGTCATTTCTTGAAGCCACTGCTCTGCTTTGTTGCATTCAGATAGAACCTGCAAATTACAGAGAGAGAGATTTATAGCAAAAGCTGCAACTGGAGATGGATGTCTATCATAGGAGTCTAAATCTATCTAATAAGGCTATATAGTTGCTCTTTATATATCTTTTTATTAAGTAGGAGTTTATCTAGATGTTTATTTAATACTTAATATTTCCTTATTAGTAAAAAAAATTTCCCCCAAGTAATTAGGATATATAAGGATCTCTTACCCTATGTTTTCAATGAAGCAATCAATAAAAACGTATTAGTTTCTTGCTGGTTGAATCTATAATCAAAAGATTCTTCGTTGTTAGATCTCAAAAAAGAAAATCAACCCTAAAAATTAAGTCTCATCATCTGGTATTCAGAGCTAAGTTGTGAAATTCTTCAATTTTTTTCTTCTTCTTCAAAGATGACGGTGAAAGAACTTGAAGAACTCACTGCCCGACATGATGCTGCCATTCAGGCCAACGGAACCAACCTCAGCAGCACACCACCACCCTCCAACAGCACACCACCATCGTGAACGATATGCAGGCAACTCTGCAGCAGATTCTTGTTCGCCTTGAAGCACGAGCACAACACCAACCTCCTGACCCTAATCCTTGACGGCCACCCCTGTTTCACCAACCCAATCAACAATCCATTCAACAACCTATTCAAGGATGACCACTTCGTCTGGAATATCCCAAATTTGAAGGCGCGAAACCTGAAGGTTGGATCTTCCAAGCAGAGCAATTTTTTACTTTGAACTGATTTTCACAGAACGGGTCACCATGGCATCAATTCATTCGTGGTACCGCTGGTTACACCACTTAATGGGAGAATTGACATGGTGCCAATTTTCAAACTCTCTTTGTAAGAGATTTGGCTCCAATGAGTGCCTTATCGAAACTAATGCAAATGGGTACAGTTTCTTCTTATATTACTGAATTTGAGACTATGATAACCTTGGTTCAAGAATTAGAAAATCCCCACTAAGTCAGTTTATTTTTGTTGGGATTGAGAGCTGATGTTCAAACAGGAGTTCATCTTCTTACTCCAACAAGTTTATCTCATGCTTAGCATTGTGTGGCAATTACTGCATCTACAATGTTCCATGCTTCTTCCAGCAACCTAGTCCTCCCAATACCAGTCCACAAAATCAACCAATTCCACAAAATCAAGGCCTTTGTTTTAATTGTGACGATATTTACAAACTGAAGCATTGCTGCGCCGTTCCGCAGGTACTGCTTATGGATGCTTACTCTGCTACAATCGATCATGGATGAAGGCTTGTGGTCAAGCCTTATCTCAAGGGCGCGGGAATGATAGGAGTCTAATCCTATCTACAAGGCTACGTAGTTGTTATTTAAATATCTTATTATTAAGCAGGACTTTATCTAGTTGTGTATTTAATATTTAATATTTCCTCATTAGTAAAGTCTTTTTTCCCCCCAAGTAATTAGGATATATAAGGATCTCTTACCCTATGGCTTCAATGAAGCAACCAATAGAAACGTATTTATTTCTTGGTAGTTGAATCTCTAATCAAAAAAATTTGGTTTTTAGATCTCAAATCAAAAGATGAGCCCTAATACTGAGTCTTGAAGAATCAAGTATCATCAGTCTAGCATATTATTTACAACTACCACACACGAAAGTAGAGATCCTGAAGTCATTTTACCTCATCCTTCTCGTTGACGGACAGTGAGGCAGCAGATGCCCGATATTCAATGAGGTGATTTAACAATTCATGGGTTGCTTGTGCACGCTCATCTTCATCTTCACACCGACGTTCAATTGGATCCAGTAACTAGAAACAAATATAATAATGTCAGCCACATGGCTTATGTACTTAAACATTGTGAATAGGTAATAAGAACAAGAACATTTGTTACCTTTTTAAGCTGCTCCCACTTCTCATTGTAAACATATTCAGTTTCATCATCTCCTTCATCGTAAAGCCACTCTTCGGTCTCCAGCAGAGTCTGTGAGATCTGTTCCTTCTCCTGGTCTGTAGCAAAGATCTGGTATCTGCTTAATATCTGTTCAAGGGATGGCAGTGATTGCTTAATTGATGGCTACAAGGACATTGATATAGCTTGATATAGCTTGATATAGCATGATATAGGGTTTTTTAGGTATCTAGAGGTACTTAAAAGAAATTGAAGGAACATATACGGAAATTATTTACATCCATTTTCTGTTTCCAGCCCCCAGATACGAATAGCAACTAATGCAGATTTTCTGTTTAACACGTCCAGGTAGTTCCAAGTTAAAGGTCGAAAAAGTGCTAAACCTTAACCTAGTACTTTCAGTTTAGGCAAGTTGGGTTACTCATTTAGATGGTTTTTAATTGTAGGCCAAAAAGTTTGTAACTGATCGGAAGGTGTTCCCTGCTACAAGCTTATGATATATCCAATTGATGCTTTCAAAGAAAAAAGTAAGGAAGTAGTATTTAATTGATAAGCAAATATCTATCTCTTTGTGTTACCTTCTTTGCTTCTTTGACTAATGTTTTAGTAAATTTAACATATAAACATCTATAAGGATTCCATCTATCAACCATCCATACTATTGAACACATTTACATTCCACATTGCCAAAAGTACAGATATTAAAGTGAGAAGAGAATATAGAGAGACTGTTTTGTATTACGGAGCATTATTATAAAAAGTAAGTCAGAAACATGATGAGGAACTGATGAAAACATACCTTGCTGCGTGTCTCGTATACATAAGACTCTAGAGAGTTCCTTTTATCTTTTGCTTGCTCCACCCTAATATCTTGCTGAGCAAGCTGAGATTCTCTCTCTATAGCTTCTGAAAGCTCGACCTCTGTCATTCCACCATAAACAGTCTTGGTTATTGGAATATCATGCCTCTTTATGATTTTGTTACTGGTTCCATTACTCTGTGCACAGAACATAAAATTATAGGAACATCAGAGCTAAGGACAAAAGGAAGCACTCAATCCTAGTCACTTCATTAGAAAAATAAAAGCAACAGATTGTGACTAAAAAAGGAAGACATTAAATCACTACAACTTTGATGAGGAAGGAAAGCAACAACAAAAGCAATCAGCCGAGTGTACTCCCTCAAAAGTAGGGTTTAAGGGGAGACATATGCACTCATGCCCAATTCTCTCTCGAGTGTTTCGTGAAAGACCCAAAATAGACAAAGAAAGGGGGAAATAGGAGGGAGACAGAGAAAGAAAAGGGGACCAAAAGAAAACAATAGAAACGCCAAGGAAACAAACACCCCTTATTTCTACAGTGTCTTTCACTTTTATGTGCGTACGTCCTGACCTCCGAGGCATCTTGATTTTCATAGCTATCCTTATTTATTTTGTAAACAAATTTTTCATTTCACTTTTTCAGTGCTAAAATTTTTTCCACTTTTCAGATTCATTAGTCTCAAACTAGCAGTAAAAAAAATCTCAAAAGATCAATAAGCTGGGATAAATTATACATCCTCCCGAGTTTCCTGTCCTCATAAGAGGGTATGAGAACATTAAATTACTAGTTTTGGAAAATCTCAAGCAGCAGTTATCCAATTTGTGAGAGAGCAAGTTATAGAGAAAATATGGAAATAAAGCAACTGTAAAAGGTTTAAGGAAAGAAGTGAAAGAAGAATATCAACCAGAGACTGAACTCTCAAGTGGAAAAGCTGTTACTCCAAAAGTGCCTAATTGAGATGCAAGTGGAAAAGCTGTTATCAGCTAGGCGAAGAAAAGGAAAAATTGGAAAATCTCAAGTAGCAGTGAAAGTTTTAGGGAAAGAGGTTAAAGAGTTTCAACCAGAGTTTGAAGATGACAAACAAAATGAGCTTCTTTTTACTCCAAAAGCACCTCACTTAGATGCAAGTTGCAAAAGCTCTTATGGGCCACAGAATTAACTTGTAACACACCTGCTTCCAAAAACATTTGTTCGGTTCCAGCAAAATTAAGAGTTTTCTCCTTGTTCAAGAGGGCATTGATTTGCTGTATTCGAAGTTGTGAATTGGAATTTTGTCACATTAGACTATCTTAGAGTTTGGTCATTCAATCCTTATAAATAACACTCAATTCGAACTAGAATCCTTTGTGTGTGAGTTTGGTTACTGAACATGCACAATAAAGACTGCAGCGCCTCAGTGATCATGTATCAGATGAACAATATGGAACAGAGCCTGAGACTTGTTAATTGGGTGGAATGAATTACAAAGTGACACCATCATGATTTACAACAAAAATGAGGCAACTCTTTACCATAAGTGATTAAGCGGAGGAATGTTGTCGAATCACCAACAAAAAAAGCAGCATAAAATGCATGGAATATAATCATAGTAAACAAGAAGTTAATAAATTACTCACATGCTTGGGTTGTAAAAAGGATCCATCTCCAGTTTCATTTCCAGCAGCAAGAGATTCATCATTAGCTTCCACTTCCAGCGTCTCTGAATTCCTGTCACCATTTCCCCTCATGACGTAATCATCTGCGGTATCTTCAATAAGCTGATGCAAGTACAGAATGGCATAAAGATGGAAGAGATTGTCAGCAACAAGAAATGCAAAAATGCAGTATTATACTTCATCTAACCACATAATGTAACAGTACCGATGCTGACTCCACATTAACAACCCCATGAAGATTAAGATGAATTTTGATCTTAACCTTGGCCTCCTTTTTCTTGGGATCTTGGAAAGGACCAATCTGAAAAAATTCAGGCAAATTGGAAGTCATCAAATCCAGCATAATATGCCTACGGGTCTAGCATCCTAAACTTGAGTACAGCAGGCAAAGTTACATAAATTGGCAGGAAAAGGTGCTGTTGAAAAAATAGATATAGCTCTTGTAGGCATGGTAAAATTCATCATAGTATATAGAAGGACGCAGCTGTAAGATTCAGTAACCTTTAGAAAACCAAAAAACCAAAAAACCTAACCCTGTCCTTTGATAAATGCAAACATACCGTGAATGAGCTGATCTTTGGATTTGTACCAGGTGGCAATTCATTCTGGTTAGCATGGAAGGCTTGTAGATGAAAGGTACTAACTCTCTGCAATGTGAGAAATTTAATGCTTGGAATTGGATGATTTCGAGGAAACAACACACCATTAGTAAGTGTCTTTATCAAGCCTTCATCTGAGGAGAATCCAATGGAGAACGGCAATGAATCCTGCACCTGCAAATAGCCGTGCACAAAAAACTATGAATGAAATTCTGCACACAGACAACAATAAAACAAAAGAAGTTAATGACAATTTTTTGTTAGTAGAACTACATAACGGTCTAAAAACAATTAAGTATTTTTTAGACTGAGGAATATAGCGGTACACTGTAAAAAATATACCTTGTAAACTAGTGGTGTGATATAATTACAAAAGCTAGAAAATAAAGTAATAAATACAACAAAAGGGCGTATAATAGGAACATGATGTGAGTAACAGACTCTAAACATATTATAGAGAATCACTAACCTCATACTCTCTAACTCGGAAAACAGGGCTAAGCATAGCACACTGCAGAGCACAGCCAAGGGCCACACATTCACTAGCATTCAATTTCCGGCTTGGTTCTTTTTTGAAAAACAAAGATAAAACCCTAAATATAGCAGGTATACGTGAACCTGAACCAACAAGCTCAACTGAATGGACCTTTTCCACTGTCAAACCAGCAGCAACCAAAGCATCGTGACATGGAGCAGTTACCCTCTCCAATAAGTTGGATGACATCCTTTCAAATTCATCCCTATTAATGAAACCCTTCACATCTTTCTCATCCATCAAGCATTCAATATTAAGAGGTGCTTCTGCATTTGCACTTAGGATCTTCTTTAACTTCTCACAAGATGCTCTCAAGCGGATGGAAGCCCTTTTATTAGAGTACACATCTATATTATACTGATCCTTAAACAGTGTGGCAAAATGGCGAAAAAGAACCTCATCGAAATCTCTTCCTCCCAAGTTACTATCAGAAGCGTGGGAAAGAATTTTCATATGACCAGGTTCAAATGAAACAACTGCCACCTGTGTATCACAGTGTCCAATGTCCACAAAAACAACATGAGTTGCATTAGTATTTAAAAAATCGGTCTTGTAAATTCCATAGCTAAGGGCAGTAGCTGTGCAGTCATGCATCAAGCGTAGTGACTTCAAACCAGCAATAGATGCAGCATCCAAATAAAGGTGTCTTTGTAAATTGGTGAAGTAAGAAGGAATCCCAATCACACAATCAGAAACTGATGTATCCACACTTTTCTTAGCTGTCTCCTTTAAATGCGAGAACAGCATAGCCAAAATTTGGACAGGGGTAAAGGTTTGTCGACCTCCCATATATTGCAGATGAATTAAAATCCCACCTTCAGGTCCTTCAGAAGTCTCAAAAGGGAATAATCTCAAATCATCTTGCACAGAAGTTTCACTATATGTGCGGCCAATCAGTCTTTTAACCTGAGAGATGGTGGACCGGGGGTTCATCATTGCTGAAGCAACTCCAGCTGAACCCAGAAACCTCTGCCTCTCACCAAATGAAACTAGAGCTGGTGTCTCACGTTTTGACTCTTCATTCAACAACACATCAATTCCCCTTTGCTTCACAGCAGCTATGACACAGTTCTCATTTCCTATGTCAAGTCCTATTGCACTCATGGCTTCCAAATAAGTGACAGAAATTCAGGGATCCAGTAGAGGCAAGGCAATCAGTATTATGGCATAAAAGATCCTTCTTCAGCAACCTGCATTAGACTTGGAAGTTGGTACATTAGATTGCATGCCAGGAATTTTAAAGCAGCTGCTCCTAAGCTTGCAACAGAAAAACTATAGTATTGCAATTGATTCGCATATAGCTTCATAATAACATTAGAGAACTGAAAGTACATAAGAAGACGAACAGATTATAGCTTGTGAATTCACCAAACCATTTGACTCAAATCAGTAGCCAGTCAAGTTTGCAACAGATTATGCCTAAGTTCCATTCCGAGATTCTATGTTTAATACTCCCTCCGTCGTTCCTATATAATTGTCCTTCTAGAAATTTTAAGACAAATTAAGCATTAATTCTTTTCCACTTTACCCTTAATTTCCTTAAAAATGTATGTTTAAAATGATAATGATTTAAAATTTCAAATCTAGTAATTAACATAGTGGCAAATATGATACTCCCTCCGTTTCAAAATAGATGTCATTCTACACTCTCAATTTTGTTTCAAAATATTTGTCATTATAGGATTTCAAGACAATTAATACCATTAAAATCATAAATTTGTGTACTGAAATTTGATATTGTTGATTTTCTCCACTCATGCATCGGTTGTAAAAGAAGGTAAATGTTTATTTTGATAAAAAGTTAACTTTTCAAAACAAAAGTAATCATTTCCTTAATATGTGTGAAAAACTCTAAAATGACATCTATTTTGAAACGGAGGGAGTAATATCTTGCTAAAATAGCTAAAACAACAATTAAATAGGAATAGGAGAATACCCTAGAGCTACAATTATATAAGAACCGAACCGGAGGGAGTAAAACGTAACTTCAACTTTTCCAGGTATACATCAACAAAGTCGCAGCTAGAAGCCCTATTTCCTCTTTCTCGAAAAACCCACACAAACCAAATAAGAATCCGATGTTCCATTTAGCACCAGCAGAAATCTTCATCTCGTAAGCAGGTAAAGGAGACCAAACTCGCCATCAAAACTAAACTTTCCATTTTCAAATTTAAAAGACGAGAGGATTTAACTTAACCAAGATAATAAACCTAATTAACAAAGAAACTTCCAATCCCACTCTCAAGGGTGATGTACAAGTTCAATTAACAATACATCACATACTTTGTCAGAGGAAGCAATAAATCAAAAAAAAATCACCTGATTAAAAGAAGAAGAAGAGTCAATCGAGCCCTGGCCAGGAAGAAATAAACTTGCTGCCTGAAGATCGAAGAACAATTTGTACCGGTAAAGGGAGATCAACTCGAAAGTCTATAGCGCACCACCGCCGTCTCGGAAGGGGGAGAGCGAAATATATACAAATTAGAGAATTCAGGCTCCGGTGTGCATCAGGACTAAGTTCCGAACCCGAAATACTGACCGAACTAGACCGAATTTTTCAATGTTAAAACCCGAAATCCGATTAAATGCGAAACCCGATTAAATCTGAATAATTTATATTATTATATTATATTTGTTGGAGTCTAGATATTCGCGATCTCGCAATCAACGCCTCGCGAGATCTGACCTACAGTGAATCTTCGAATACTGGAGACCTTCCTTACGCAAACTGGAGCAACAACTTACGACTCATCTTCATCCGGATCAAAATGTGTCATTCTCTTCTGTTCTTTGTGCTCTTCAACCCTTTGAGGTACCTGCACAACCACACCGGAAGGTTGGACCCCCTGATTTGGCTCTCCGACGCCCAAGTCAGTAATAGCGACAGATAAATGAACACAATGCCTTAAACAACAATAGGATGAAGTAAAACAGAAAGAAGATAACGATCGAAATAATGACCAAATCTATGAAACCTCGTGAACCAACTCAATGAAACAGTAAATGATGAAACTCAACCAATCGTGATGATTCACACCTCGAAAGCACGATAACGATACCGAGAGCCAGAATCCAGGTACCGATCATCCGATTTCCTACTAAAAGAGGTGAATCGGGATCAAAGAGACGAGCTCGGAAATGAGTAATCGCCTTATGTGTTTTTCTCTGTCTTTCAAGAGGGGAAGGAAGATGCTCTTAATCGCCTGCATTTCTCTCTCCTTGCCGTTAGGATTTATAATCGGACGTTGGGTCCCACACAATCTGGTGTTGTTCCCTTTACCTATTGGGCTTCTTAATGGGCCTCTCGTTCTCGATTTAGTTATTCGACCTTATGGGCTCGCGGCCTGTTTCTCAGTCGCGGACCGGGTTCGTATCACTATAATCGCGAGAATCGGGTTTGTGTCATGACTCGCGAGAACCGGGTCCAACAGCCAGCCCCCCAAGTCCTTGCCTTCGCGAAGGTAAGGCTTGGGTAATAATTGAAGCCGAGTTCTCGGGGAGTCCCTTGAGGATAATTTGTTCGCGACACCTTCTCATTCCATCGCGCTTGTTTTGAATTTTGAATTTCTCTTTAAATTCGAGACGCTTCGTCTTCCCGCGCTCTGACACCTTTCAACACGTGGTGACTTTTTGGGGTTTTTTCCTCCTTCCTATATAAGGCTGTCGACTCATATTCTTTCCTTCCCCTTTACTTCAATTGTTCGTGTTCCTCTGTAAAATCCTATTTCTAATAAAATTTCGAGAAACCCTCACTCGTTCAGGCAATCTTCAGATTTACAAATGGCTGGTAAGTTCTATTTCGAATTCACTCTTTATTTGTTGTTTTCTTCTATTATTGTTATACATGACTTCGGCATTTTTATATCTCCGTTGTTTTGTGTTCTTTCGAAGCTTTCACTGGTTTTCATGGTGGTCAGGCGGGTTTTCTCCGCACCTTTTCTGGCTATTTACTGGGCGGTGCCCCTTTTTCCTTCTCCTGTTTGATGGGCGCTCTTCTTTCCTTAAAAAGTCATTTTAGGCTGTCGGAATTCTCATCGTTCTTTAAAGTCAGTTTTTCTCTCATGGCTTCTGAACTACTCGTCTCGCCCTTCCTTAGAGTGTTCGCCTGGAGTCTGCTTGATTCCCACTTAGATCTTATATTTCTCGTTTTTCAGGGTTTTCTTTGTTTTTCATTCCCATGGCTCGCGAAGCTTCTCTCTAGCCTTCGCGTTTCGTATTCTTGCCCTGGAAAACTAACTCCCAATCTTTTTCTTTTTAATCATTCACAGGGAACCTTGTTAGAAATAATGGCGATGAAGTTCCTTCTACCTCGCGACCAGGTGCGGGTTATGGTAATAAAGATCTTCCTCAGGAATCTGAGGATGTAATAATCGGTCGTGAGGACTATGAGAAGTTTTACTCCTGGCGAGGCAATCTTCCTCGCTTGGAGATCGAAGATATTTTCAATAATCCGGCGGGTCGCGTACAGATTTTGACTCGCCGCGTCCGTTATAAAAAGGTCAAGAACCTCGGGAACCCGTTTACGGTCCTTCCTTCTGATCTTACCCTTCGCGATCTTTTCACCGTCGCAGATGCTTATCCCTTCCCAGAAGGTACAATTTTTGCTCTTCCATCTTCGGGTGGAACTTCCCTTGATGAGTATGGCACTTTCTTTCCTTTGAGTATATCGTCTCTCAAACTAGGCTTTAGGCTCCCTTTCTCCAACTTTACTAAAATGCTCCTGAGAGAGCTGACCTACAGCCCAGCTCAGATGCATCCTAACTTCTGGAGGGCCTTGGTTATTTATGTGATGAGGTGCCAAGATATCGGGGTAAAACCCAATCCTTGTCATTTTCTCCTTGTGTTTTCCACGCGAAGGGCTCCTGAGGAGATGGGGATGTTTACAGCCGTAAAGAATGGTAAGTCGGAGTGGGATGGTCCTCCCCGCATACCGAAGTGGAAGGTCGATTAGTTTTTGGTACGACCTCCTCCGGGTTCTGGGATCTCGACCAAGATATCGATGCTCGCGACCCAACCCAAATCTGGTAACTGGTCTCAGCCTAAGAAAGATTGTCTTTCCCGCAAATTCCACAATTTCCCTGATCTCGTCTCAACGCGCATATTCCTGAAGTGTATTACCCACGAGGTGTTAGCCCAGCGTGGACTTAGTCTTAAGCACCATTATGGTATCTCTTATGTCTCTCGTCTAATGATTTTCTTGCTTGTTGTTACTTATCTCTTTCTTTTTTTATTGTTTATTTTTGTTACGGATTCGCGATGTCATATGCTTATGGATTTTTTATTATATTTTTTATTTATTTTCAAAGACAGGATACTTTTCTCGTCTCCCGACCATTGAGGGCTCTGATGACTCTTTTGACGAAGAGCCTATTGATGAACAGGCTCCCGCCCCACAGAAGAGCAAACGCCGAAAGCAACTGGCGAACAAGAACAAGGCTCCTTCTAAAAGGAAGAAAACCTCTGTTGGCGGCATTAACATCTGTGAGTCCGTGCCTCAAGCTGTGGAGACCGAGACTCGCATGCCAGAGCCTCTAAACGACCAATCCCCGATTGGTCCGACAATTCCTTTAGGGGCCGGCGGGACTCCTACTTCGCACCGAGCAACCCCTGCAGAGAGGGCCTCGGAGACTGCCAAGGGTAAACAGCCTATGACCCTTGAAGGTGGCCAAGATACCCCTTCTCAGGGCCTGGCTGAGCTCTTTCCCGAGGAAGAGGTGGTGAGGATGTTCTTTCATCGCGATCGACCAGGTTTCCCAGAGATGCTTGAATTCTTAGAGGGCATTGCTCAGGGTAGAGTAGGGCTCTCGAGACTCAATTTGGCGGTGGGTTTCCCTCCTTTTCTTTCTGAGTGGTTTTCCTCCTTCTTGTCGGTAGCTAATTTTAACTAGCATATTTTGCTTATTGTAGTCGATTCTTCTTAACGAGGCATCGGGGCAATATGCCATCGCCCTTGAAGATGGCTACGTCCAGATGGAGGGGGACTATAACCAGATGGTCGATTTTGCTAATAAAGCCCGAGATGTCAAGGAGGCCGCGAAGAAAAAACTAAAAGAGGAGAAAGAGAGGAATGTTGTTTTGGAGAACATGGTAAATGAGCTGACGGCGAAGGTAAGTGATTTGGAGCTTTCGGCCAGGACCATGGAGCGCAATCACCATACAGAGTTATCTTTGCTCCGACAAGAGAAAGACCAAGCTTTTGACAAGGGTCGTCGCGAAGGTGCCAAGCAGTATGCTTCTAGCTATCGCGAGAAATGTCGTATTGATTTTATCAGCTTGGCTCGTGACACACTGGTGATTACCGCACTCAAGCGTCAGCTCAGAAAACACAAAGTGGCTAACTTTCCTTATGATCCTACGGATCTTTGTGGCCTTCCTGCCGAGCTCCCTGCGTATACCTCTCCTCCTCTTGGGACCTTTATTGATGACGACGCGAGCCTTCTTGAAGGTTGGGTCGTCGAACCCTTCTTGCCTAAAGGCGAAGGGGTCGTTAGAGGGATGGAGTCTCACATTCCTTTAGTCCCAGCTCCTAAAGTGCCTAAAAAAGTAGTTTATTCGGAGGAAAGGATGAAGAAAACAGCGGACTCTTCGACTCGCTCTTGTGCTAGATCGTCTGATGTGGATGGTGGGGATGATGTTGTGAATATTGACAGCGAGGAGACTGTTGGAGGAGGAAACATCGTGTCGGCCAAAGGCGTTGGTGGTGCGAGAGGGGCTCGCGATTCCGCGTTGGATGAGGCTGATGGGTATCTGGATCTTCCTGATGAAGTTTAACTCCTTTTCATGCGTTTGTCTGCAAACTCTTAGGCTGGTGTTATATACGATTTTCTTTGGGTCTCGTGAGGAGACCGTACAATTATTCCTCTGCATATTTTTTGTGTTTGTTACTTTTGTTCTCCCAACTACTTTTCTGCCTTTTCATTCAATGCATTAATTGTGGGTTAGGTGTATTTCTTTTATAAATAGCGTTTCCTGCTTTCTCCTTCCTTGTCTGCCTTTTTTCAAAGAATACCGACATGGCCAGGACACGACGAACTCGAGAGGGGTCTCTGGATGAGTCTTTCACTATTACTATGGACTCCTCTGCAATTACTAGCAGATGCTTGGTAAATATCCTTTTTACTTTGCCTTTCTCTGCTTGTCCGTTTCTTAGACTCCTCTTTTCTACGTATAGCGTTTTCCGAACGAACATTGTGATCAACACCTTAGCAATTTCGGTGGTAAGAGTCTTGTTCTTTGCGTCAATTTTGAACCTTGGGACGTGACTCTGGACAAGGCTGGGAGTTCTTACTTTCTGGGCGAAGGTTGGAGTGAGTTTGCGTATGAGAATGGTCTTCGTGAGGGAGATGAGGTGACTTTCACCATGTGGCGTGCCAATCCACCTGAAGTTCCCGTTCGGATTGTGGTGTATCAAGTGAAGGTTGTCGTTCCTCTCTAGGCTTAGTGCTTTTTAATGTCTCTTTATTTTGTGTTTGTATGGTGATTTCTCCTCCTCTTCCCCCCCCCCCATAGTGCTCGTGAGGATGTTTACAGTCTCGCGAGCCCTATGTGTTAAAAACGGAGGGAGAATGAACGAGGTTTTATGAATAAATTAGACTGGGATTACCGGAAAAACTTTGGAACTCAAAATGTAATGTGCACCTCTGTGCCATCGCGATTAAAAGTATGCGTCTCACTAATAGACTTTAAAATGTTTTCCGAAACGAGAATACTTAATATCATAAATAGGACACTCTTCAGCATCTTTTGTCAGGAAAGATTCTTCTGTTGGTCTTACGAAAAACCCTGCGAGAAAATCGATCGCGTAAGTACAGAGTATTCATATGTCATGACATGTGATATGATAAAGAGTGTGCTCTTACCTAACTACTGCATGCGTATGAGCAAGTAGTAGGGTTTTTCGTGCACTTATGAGTGTCTTTGTGTTTGAGAATGTGATTTCCTATAATGAATTGGGATCAGATTCTTTGTTCTTGTGACAAAACAAAGTAGCTCGTGTGTTTATCTCATCATACCTTAGCTAAGGTATTCTTGATGCCTTGGGAAATCCATGCTCGCGGATAATTGGAGCTTTAGCGCCAGTTTCATCACAAACTGCCATTTTCTGTTTTGTTCACGATCATGCCTATGATCGTTCGTTTCTTTAGTGCGGGAGTGTCTGTCAAAACAGATGGGGATTCATTAGCGTTTTGTATTGCATATTTCCATGCTAAGTATATAGTTTCATGATTGACTTTTTAGAGGAGTGTCACTCGCTGAACTCCGTGCCTTGATGGGTTGCTATCCCATCAGGGTCAGGACTTCGTGGTCGAGGTGAGGAGGACGAATGTCGTTACTCACTCTCGGACGGTCACGGCTTCGCGACCTGGGTGGGTGCTGATGAAGGATCATCTGGACAACAACCGACACCTCCGGTCCCTGAATTTAAAGGTGCATTGACGCGCTCGAGAGCTAAGGAAGTCCAACAAGAGCTAGACAAGTTAGTAGCGTTCTTCAGTTCCAAGGAGTTGAATACAGACGAAGAACCACCATTGAAGACTGTTCTAATGATCGAGGTTCGAGAACGAGCAGAGGACGACAGCGAAGAACCGCGACCGCGGCTGGAAACCGCGCCCGCGGCTCCATAACAGCGTCCACGGCCAGGAGGCAAGAACCGCGCCCGCGGCTCCATAACCGCACCCGCGGCCAGGAGGCAAGAACCGCGCCCGCGGCTCTATAACCGCACCCGCGGCCAGGACCTCGGCGAAGTGTCTCAGAAACATTATTTTCGGATATTATTTGTTTTCGGATTATTATTTTAGGATTTACTTTTATTGTTTATTTCTTTAGTCGGCATCCTTATGAACCCTATATAAGGCTGCCTTAGTTATTGTTTTGCCCCCCCAGACTTTGATATTGAATACAACGTTTATCGTTTTTCCTTCCAAAAGAGAGAGCTTTTGTGAGAAGAGTGCCCCGTGTGCATTGTCGTTCAGTTGGCCCTAGTTGTGCTTGTGTGTGTCAATCTCCTCCATAAGGTTGGTGCTATCGGGACTCCATAGAGCAACCTCCAGGTGCCTTGACCCACCAAAGTCATTGTGTTTGGTTGTAATCATCCGTTGGGGTTTCTTCATCATTCGGTATGGTTCTTGTTCTTAAGTTCAAGGGTTTTATCGTTGTTTGATTTGGTTCCAATTGGCCTATCATTCGAATTATCCTTCTTTTATCTCATTCTAATTCCGCCTTTCTTCTCTGTTCGAGTTCCTATTCGAGTTTGGTGTCTAGGTCGGCAACTGCGGCTTAATCCCCGCATCAGGTGCTCTTGGCCCCAGCCCAGCGTCACGGCTTCGCGGCCTGGGTGGGTGCTCTTGGCCCCAGCCCAGCGTCACGGCTTCGCGGCCTGGATGGGTGCTCTTGGCCCCAGCCCAGCGTCACGGCTTCGCGGCCTGGGTGGGTGCTCTTGGCCCCAACCCAGCATCACGGCTTCGCGACGTGGGTGGGTGCTCTTGGCCCCAGCCCAGCGTCACGGCTTCGCGACCTGGGTGGGTGCTCTTGGCCCCAACCCAGCGTCACGGGATTTATGCGACATCCTGAATTTTTCGAGATGTGCACGTACCTTTTATTCTGAGATCACGTCCCCCTTTGCGGCGAAAGTATTTATTCCTTTGGTAACCCGATGATAGATTCTTGCAAATGTTTAGTCTCAATCGGTCCTTTCGCCTGCATACAGCTTGTTAGAACGTTTTATATCGCGACTTTATCGCTTTTTATGAAATATTCATCTGAGGTATGCAGGCATGTTATAAAAACGTGGGAATTCATACCTGTGTGGGGGAGTAGGCTAGGCGTAATAGCGGCGTAGTCGCATCACGTTCCAGGAATTTGCAACGTGATTGCCAGAGCTATCCTTCAGTCGATAGGCCCCTGGTGCGACCTCGCGATCCACTATATACGGCCCCTCCCAGTTGGGATCGAGTTTCCCCCCCTCTGTCTTTCTCAGGACCAGATCTCCCTTCACGAAACCTCTTTCCTTGACATGCTTGTTATAATACTTCGCGACACCTGCTTTGTAAGCGGCCGCCCGGATAACCGCCATTTCTTGCGTTTCTTCGCGAAGTTGGAGCTCCATCCTCATCTTTTCGTCATTGGTACCCGAGTCATAGTGAAGGAGTCTTTCGTTTGGGAACAAAATTTCTACTGGAACCACGGCCTCCACTCCATACGCGAGGGCGAAAGGACTCTCCCCTGTTGCTTTTTTTACTGTGGTTCGATTGGCCCAGAGAGTAAGTGGCAGGACCTCCGCCCATCTACCCTTTGCGCTATCTAGTCTCTTCTTAAGATCCGTGACAATGCTTTTATTGACGACTTCTACCTGCCCATTGCAGTGTAGATGTGCAACTGAAGCAATTTTCAAATTAACTCCCAGATCGCTGCAACATGCCATCAGCTGGGGCGAGTTAAATTGAGGGCCACGATCGGTAACAATCTCGCGTGGCAACCCATAGCGACAGATAATGTTCTTCCAAAGGAATTTTTTTACTACAGGTACTGTTGTCGACGCGAGTTCTTCCGCTTCAATCCATTTTGTGAAATAGTCAACTGCGACAATGATATACTCGAGCTGACCCGGGGCCTTTGGTTTAAAAGGGCCAAGAAGATCCAACCCCCACATCGCGAAGGGGATGGGGCTTCCCATGATCTGAAGCTGGACCCCTGGTTGGTGAGAGGCAGGGGCGAAATACTGGCATGCCTGACAAGCTCGCGTCATCGTTTGAGCATCTTGTTTCATCGTGGGCCAGAAATGCCCTTGGCGCAAAGCCTTATATACCAGGGGTCTCCATCCTGCGTGTGTCCCACACAGCCCAGCATGCAGCTCTTCGAGGTAGGCCTTTGTCTCATAGTGGCCCATACATTTCAGTTCACAAGGGTCACCTCCCCTTTTGTAAAGCTCACCTCTGCTGATATAAAAGTGTCCAGCCTTTCTTTTCAATTGCATGAGCTCTTTTGGGTCAGTTGGACCGCGACCATATCTGAGGTAGTCTATGAATGGGCGACGCCAATCCTCAGACGAAGTGTTGATTGCCATCATCTCAATTTCGCGACTGATGGCGCTTTCTTCTTTCACAAAAAAAAAGATATTTCGGGGGGCCCCCCTTTGATACCATGAACCCTGATCTTCGCTCGCGTTCTTCTTTGGGACCTTCCCAACCGGCTCCCATCTTCGCGAGCTCATCTGCTTTCTTATTCAGTTCCCTCGGGATTGCCTTTATTTCGAAATGCATGAAAAGCGAGGTCAATGTCGCGACCCTAGCATGGTATTGTGGGAGGTTCCCTGTTCGCGCTTCATAAAGTCCCTGCACCTGTTTTACTACAACCTCTGAATCGCAACAACATGATAGCACAGAGATTGAAAGGCCAATGGCTAACTCTAGCCCTGCGATCAAGGCCTCATATTCAGCTTCATTGTTTGTGGGTTTGAATTTTAGTGCGATGGCGTGACTTATCTCATCTCCCGTAGGCGACGTGAGAATCACACCCGCGCCGCACCCCTCGTCATTCACAGCCCCATCAGTGTGCATTATCCACATCATTTGTTCACCATACAGATTCACCACTTCCCCCTCTCTGAAACTCGTTTCGACAATGAAATCAGCTAGCGCTTGTGCCTTGATAGCCGGCCTGGGCCGATATACCACATCAAATTCTGACATCTCGATGACCCATTTTGTGAGCCTCCCTGCTACAGTCGGTTTTGTCATGAAGCTATTGAGTGGCAAGTCCGTTAGGGTTTCAATCGGGTGTGCGTGAAAATAGGGTCTTAGCTTACGAGCAGCCGTTATCAGCGCGAGCACAGATTTCTCAACCGGAGAATACCGTGTTTCCGCCGGCAATAAAGCTCGGCTGACAAAATATACCGGCTTTTCTGACTCGCGAACAAGGACTGCGCTTACCGCCCTTGAGCTGGCTGCGAGATATAACTGGAGAGTTTCTCCCGGAACCGGGGAAGATAAGATCGGGAGCCTTGTCAGATGCTCTTTGAGGCTCGCGAAAGCTTGACCACATTCCTCAGTCCACTCAAAATTCTTTGGCTTTCTCAGAATCTCGAAGAAGGGGAGGTTTCTTTCGGCCAACTTGGCACAAAATCTCCCCAAATAATTCACTCGGCCTACAAACCGTTGGA
Source organism: Oxyria digyna (assembly GCA_029168935.1). Classification (NCBI taxonomy): domain Eukaryota; kingdom Viridiplantae; phylum Streptophyta; class Magnoliopsida; order Caryophyllales; family Polygonaceae; genus Oxyria; species Oxyria digyna. The sequence continues at coordinate 28,489,891 of JAPVLV010000013.1, forward strand.
CCTCATGGGTAGACCGCGGTGGTTCAAGATCGAGAACGGCTTTAACTTTATCGGGATTTACCTCAACACCGCGAGCACTAATCATGAAGCCCAAGAATTTTCCTTCTGTGACCCCGAATACGCACTTGTCCGGGTTTAGACTAATCCCGTACTTTCTGAGCGTTGCGAAGACCTCTGCCAGGTCGCGAGCATGATCACTATGTTCCTTGCTCTTTACCACAATGTCATCAACGTAGGCCTCAACTGTATCCCCTATCTGATCACTGAAAATACGGTCCACCAATCTCTGGAAAGTGGCCCCCGCGTTCTTAAGGCCGAAAGGCATCACTTTGTAGCAGAAAGTTCCCTTATCTGTTATGAAAGAGGTATGCTCTGAGTCAAGGGGGTTCATCATGACTTGGTTGTATCCCGAGTACGCATCTAAAAAGCTGAGTGCCTCATGCCCTGCGGTGGAGTCTACAAGCTGATCAATAGAAGGTAGTGGGTAGCTGTCTTTCGGGCAAGCTTTGTTTAAGTCTGTGAAGTCTACACACATCCTCCATTTTCCCGTTCCTTTCTTCGCGACCATGACGATATTAGCCAACCAAGCCGGGTACTGTACTGGTCTAACAAACCCAGCTTTTAGGAGTTTCGCGAGCTCCGCGGCCGCGGCCTCATTCTTCGGACCCGCCTGCTTTCTCTTTCTCTGTCTTTTAGGAATGACATCGTTGCTAATATTTAGAGAGTGAGTGATCACCGATGGGGGAATTCCTTTCAAGTCTTTGGGGGACCAAGCGAAGACATCTCGCGATTCCGATAGCAAGTTTTCAATCTCCACCATCACCATAGGAACAAGGTTACCCCCCACCGATAACTTCTCTTCTTTGTTTGCAAAGGGAGTGACCTCCTGCGTTTTAAATCCGGAAAACTTTGCTCTGTCCACATCTCCCTCAGAATTCTGATATCTAGGGGGCTCGCGAACATCTAACTCAGCTTCCTCTTCAACATTAGGCATGCCCGGGACAAAAAGTTGATTTGCGAGCAGAGGTGTTTCTTCTCCCTTTTCAGACTTGATATAACAAGAGATGCTCTCCTTCTCCACACCCGTCGCGACTCCAGTTCCGGATGGTGTGGGAAACTTTATGCAGAAATGGCTCATGGATACTACTGCATCAAACTTGCACAATGTGCCTCTCCCGATGATTGCGTTATACGAAGAGCTTGTCGGGATGATGACGAAATCAATCTTTTCTGACCTCCGTGGCCCTGTCTCATCTCCCATCACTACATCTAAACTCACCACACCCAGAGCAGTGACTCTCTCTCCTGCGAAGCCTACTAAGGTTGTTCGTGTCGGTCTCTTCATCTGTGGATCAACCCCTAGTTTTTCGAAGGCATCTAGATATATTATGTCGGCAGAGCTGCCTGTGTCTACCAGAATACGGCTGACTAGTTTCGTGCCGATCTGTAGATGTATAACTAATGGGTCACCAGAAGAGACTGCCCACTCGTTGATCTCCTCGTTAGAAAAAACAAGTTGATATGGTTCTCTGGGAAGGGGCTTCGCGATACTCATAACTGGGAGCCCGCGAGGGAGCGGTGCGTTAATCATCTTTCGTTGTTCACGCCTGTTTGGGGGTATAGGGATATGTTTCCCGGCTATGGTCCCTACATGACCGTCTGGTCGCGGGAAATCTTGGTTGCGTTGAGGTGGATGAGGATGGTTCGCGTTCTGCTGATTACGTCCCCTTCCTCGCCCACCATTGTTGTTTCCCCCTCTGAATGGCCCCCGGCCAGGGTTTCTACCACCCCTGCCTTGATTGTTTCCTCCACCTCTCTGATTCATGAGGACGACTCTCTGTTCGGGTTCATTGTTCATTCTTGGGCCACTCCTGCACTCATCCGTGTTGTGAGTAGTGGAGCTGTGGTTGGCGCACCACATTCCATCGCGACCGCGACCTTGGCCTCCGTTGCCTCGGCCGCGACCTCTGTAGCCAGAGTCGTCATCCCTCTGGTTCATCAAATTATGTTCCTGGAACTGGTTCTGGTCCGTGTTCTGTTTGTAATCCTGATATTGGTCCCGATTCTGACGCTGAGTTACTAAACCTGGAGCTCGTGAATCACTTTGACCCTGGTCAAACTGTTGTCTTTTGTTCCCCCAATTCTGATTGCCTTTTCTAGAGCTCTGGTTTTGGTTTTGGTTCTGTTTGTTCTGACCTCCACCCCCCGCGGGCGTGCTTGAGTGAGTTTCAACTTGAATTTCGACATAAGCTCTTTCTAACATGGCCTGATAGGACCCTTCTTGCTTTCTGTATAGGTGCATTTTGAACTAACTCCCGTCGGCCAGTCCGTTTAAGAACGCGACCCTGGCGGTTTTATCATCGAATTAAGTCATCAGCTTCCAAGACCATCAACGAGAATCTTTTTACGTACTCTTCCAGACTTTCACCTGTTTTTTGTTTGATCCCGACCACTTCTTGCATGGTGATCTTCCTCTTCTTCGAAGAGCCAAAATGCAACAAAAATCCCCTTTCAATATCTGCAAAACAAGAGATGCTCCCGGGTGGTTGATTTAACATCCATGTCATGGTAGTGTCCGCGAGCGTTCCCGGGAATCCCTTGGACAGGGTGGCCTCATCCGGACCCCTCGCGATCATGGCGTACTTATATCGGGTAAGATGTTCCTTAGGGTCTCCCTTACCAGTGTATTCCTTGACAGTTGGGAATCTAAAATCTGGTAGCGGAGGGGCCCTGATGATGTGCTCTGCAAAAGCTGTGGGGCCAAACATTGTTGAAAAGTCGAGAGGAGGGTTCTGGGATGTCTCGCGATTATAGTGGGGTGCTCCCTGACGTTCGCGCTGGTCTTGCACAGGATAGTATGCTCGGCCCCTCTCGTCATAACGAACATCGTGTTGAGAGTTGTAGTGCTCCTGATGACTCATTGGGGCCTGGTTCAAGTCGAACCTTCCCTGACCCACGTCGCGAGTACCATTTCTCTCCTTCGGCCTTCTAGAAACCGATGCTCTGTCATCCGGGACAATTTCAGCTACTTCTTCTTCTCGATTAATCTCTCGCGCGTCGCGATTGGCCTGGTCGTTAAGAGGTTCGACCCTTTGGTTAGCTGTATTTGGGGCGATCGGGGCGCCTTGCGCTATCCAGGCGGCAAAAAGCTCGTTCTGCTCCCGAGGGATAGTGATAAGCTCGGGGACTTCCTCCTCGACGCGAGGGAGTGGTGGGGGATTGAGGGTGTTTTGATTGATGTGTGATGTGGTGGCGTTTACTGTTCCGTTTCTGCCAGTTTCGACCATAATGCTGTCCTTCACGAACTGACTCTCGAGATTTCAAAGGGAGATAGCTGCGCGAGGAGGGCCCCACGGTGGGCGCCAGTATTGGAGCCCAGATATTCGCGATCTCGCAATCAACACCTCGCGAGATCTGGCCTACAGTGAATCTTCGAATACTGGAGACCTTCCTTACGCAAACTGGAGCAACAACTTACGACTCATCTTCATCCGGATCAAAATGTGTCATTCTCTTCTGTTCTTTGTGCTCTTCAACCCTTTGAGGTACCTGCACAACCAAACCGGAAGGTTGGACCCCCTGATTTGGCTCTCCGACGCCCAAGTCAGTAATAGCGACAGATAAATGAACACAATGCCTTAAACAACAATAGGATGAAGTAAAACAGAAAGAAGATAACGATCGAAATAATGACCAAATCTATGAAACCTCGTGAACCAACTCAATGAAACAGTAAATGATGAAACTCAACCAATCGTGATGATTCACACCTCGAAAGCACGATAACGATACCGAGAGCCAGAATCCAGGTACCGATCATCCGATTTCCTACTAAAAGAGGTGAATCGGGATCAAAGAGACGAGCTCGGAAATGAGTAATCGCCTTATGTGTTTTTCTCTCTCTTTCAAGAGGGGAAGGAAGATGCTCTTAATCGCCTGCCTTTCTCTCTCCTTGCCGTTAGGATTTATAATCGGACGTTGGGTCCCACACAATCTGGTGTTGTTCCCTTTACCTATTGGGCTTCTTAATGGGCCTCTCGTTCTCGATTTAGTTATTCGACCTTATGGGCTCGCGGCCTGTTTCTCAGTCGCGGACCGGGTTCGTATCACTATAATCACGAGAATCGGGTTTGTGTCATGACTCGCGAGAACCGGGTCCAACAATATTTATTATTATTCTAGTGATTTCTATATTTATTTATATATAAATTCTAAATTGCTCTATATTTTTGTATAAATAATATGTATATAAACATATACATATATTATATAATTATCATAATAATTGGGTTCGGGTCCGGTTGACTTGCCGGGTCAAAAAACATGTAATTTTTTCACCCAATCTCGCCCAACGCCTGCATCGCCAACGACCTCGCTTTTTCTCGGGCGACCTAGCTCTTTTCACCGACGACCTCAACTAATCCAGGTATTGGTTCATTCCTTTCCTTTTCTTTTGTTTTGATTTGGGATCTGATCTTGCTTATTCAACAATACGTTCAGGGTTAGTAATTCAGATATGACCTAATTCAAATCTTCAGAGCTGGGATCTACATGTATTCATTCTATATATATAAGCCATGTTTTTTCCTATTATGATCGATCCAAGCGTAATTTGCCAATGATTGAGGATCAGGGCCGTTCCTGACAATTTTAGGGCCCTGCTACAACTCGTACCTAATAAATAGAAGAAATATAAATTTTAAAAATAACAAGTATTTTATTACATATTATTAAAGCATGTTTAATTGCTTAAAATATGTGTCTTTGAATGTTGACGGAGGAACATATGGCTGAGAATACGTGTCTTTGAATGTTGACGGAGGAACATATGAAAACCCAAATTTTTATAACAATTTTTTTTTATATATAACAAAAATTGGAGAGGAGTATTCATTGTAAACTAATTGTGCTTGTAAGATATTAAATGTATATTTTTGAATTGAAAATCAACAATAATTGGAATAATTGAGACTTATTTATAGAAAAAGGTTTGAATTTGGACAAAGAGAGGTAAAAATAAACACTTATTTACACTTACTTTAGGAATTTGGGCATATTAATTTTGGAATTATAAATAAAAAAAACATATAATGGACCTAAGATTAAAATATGAGGCCCCAAAATTTCGGGGGCCCTGTTCGGGCACCCACATTTAACATGCCTAAGCCCGACCCTGTTGAGGATAGTGCTCAGTTTAAGTAAACACTACTAGGAAAAAGGTTTTTAGCGACGCTTTTGAAAGGCTATTGCAGCGCTTTTTAGCGTCGCATGCACTTTTATCGACACCATCAAAAGCGCTCTCGTTGCCTATGCCGCTACCCCCTATCGCGACGCTTTTTTATTGCGTCGGTATAGCAACATTATTGCGCCGCTATAGACTAACCGCGCTTTTCAAGCGTAGCTTAAAGTTTGATTTTGTCCGACATTTCTAGGTACCTATTGGGGTAATTAGCGTCGTAAGATATTCACGACATATGCCATCCATGTATGATCTGCAAAAAGCAAAGCATTTACAAATGGTAATTCTATTAATTTTGCAAGAGGAAGTAGTGCACTGTTACTGCCAAGCTCTATACAAGCATAAACGTTTTGCTATCGAGAGAGAAATGCATGGTTGGCAGGTGACCAGCCTGTTCCTCGGCATGTTCATGGCATGGCCGATAGCATTCATCAACACAAACCAAGAGGGACCAAATACATCCACTGACATATACAAAGAAACAAAATGTATCAGTAAACACAGGGGCTCTGTTGATACAACACAAAATAGATGCATCATTTGGTTAAAGGATATGCCTCATATATTAGCTTCAGAATACCGAGCCCAATTTATGTGAGTTAACTTAAAAGAGCAATAAGTAATCCACCCAAATTAAGCATATCATATCATATTAAGGTAAAAAAGATTGAAGATCCAATAGTACAATAAAAGGGGCATCTAGTTATAGAAAAGAATTACCTTCCAGCCTGCTCATTGTACTTCAATATTTTATGGGAATTGAAAGACCATTTAGCAGGCTGTGACAGCAGAAAGATTTTAGGTTTGTTGCAATATATTTAAACATTCAGTAATGAGGAAGGAGGAAGTTAGTTACTCTAAAAGTATATCACTTACATAGAACACTTATGAAGAACAGAGACTTGACCATTGCAAAAATTGTAATAAAAGAGAAAGTATTGATAAGTACTTCCATTTACAACTAAGTAGATTTCAACAACCTAACTCAATATATATACACTAAAAACACTTTCATACTTTGATTAGTTGATTATTGACACAAAAATAGAAATATAGTAAAGTTTGAGGATGCAATCACATAATCTGAACTCAAAACTCAAAACTCAAATTTAAACAACTACTTGGAAAGGCAAGTCTTAAAAATAAAACCCTTAGAGATGAGAAAGGTAAGTCTTTATTTGCAACAATCTAAGCAACTCCCAAGATAGATCTAAGCAACTCTCAGTAAATTCCTCTCATTTACTCACTTCCAATTTCTCACTTAATTTTCCATCTTTCTTGCAAATTTACTCAGCTACTTCTTTCAGGTTACAATATAACCCTACCTACCTACCTTAGTTAGCTCTTCTCTCTTCTTGCTTTAAACCGTTTAAACACATATTTACACAACTATTCTCAGCCAGAGTTGCATTTTATGTTTCAACATCTTTTTCTGATAACAACACCTCAATCAGTGTTGGATCGGTTAGCACAGTTACTTCCCAGGGAACAATAGGAATCGTTCCTCAGGAAGTGTAGCAGCGGAAATATAATGCAAGAAGAATATAATTGACAAGAGATTTAGAGTGGAAACCTCAACCGCTAAGAGTTGAGTAAAACCACTACCTTCAAGCTTCTCACTTGAAGGATTTAGAAGAGTTTACTTATCTTATTGATTTCTTGTTCGTTACAAAAGAGAGCTCGGATTACGATCACGAATCACTCCTCTCACTCGAGCCCGAACTCAACCTCTAAGCCTTGATGACTCTTCTTCTTCTCTAAATCTCTCTTAACATAAGAATCTCTCTACAAAAACGTCAACATTATTCCTAGTCTAAGTCTTGCTTAAATACTAAGATAACCTAGGTTAAAAACACAAGAATAATATCTTTAAGGAAAATAATATCTTTAAGGAAAAAGATATTATTTTCTTCCTTATTTGAGTTGGTCTTGTCTAACCTCCAATATCACGTCCAACCCTCCAACAAACAAGATCTATCTTTAAGGAAAATAATATCTTTAAGGAAAAAGATATTATTTCCTTCCTTATTTGAGTCGGCCTTGTTCAACCGCCAAGATCTTCGATCTTTCTGGAATATCTTCGACCCTTATATAGATAACAACACATAATCTTCGATTGGACCCATCAAGCTCTCTCTCCGATCGAGCTTTCCTTATATAGATCACAGAGGCGTAACGTTCCTTTCAGAGTAACAATCCTGAAAACACTTAGACAGTTCATTAGCAGAATGTTTGTTACCATTCAAAACCTGAAGGGACCTCAACAAATTCCCCCTTTTTGATGGTGACAAACATTCTCTTCTTTAACACATAAAAGCACATTTAATAAAGACATGAAAAGTGTATTCACAGTGCACACGTAAATAATTTCCCCTAGGATTATTACTCGAAGAGAAAGAGTATGAGATTCCCCCTAAGATCTTGAACTCCCTTTATTTTTCCCCTTTTGGCATCATCAAAAAGCAATATTTAAGCATTTAAGAACCGAAGACAATACAAGTCATATTACTGAAGCAAGCAGTTCATTAATATTTATAAGCGTCTAAAGGACTGACGCTCGTATGCATCCGTGCAAAGGAAAGAAAGACAAACAAAACAAGCAAAAGATAGTCAAGCAAAGTAAGCAAAGGGTACAATAAGCATGAAAGAGAAGCAGTTGATGTGCTAGGGAACAGAATGTGGGGGTCAGATCAAGGGAAGGAAGGGTGCAAGGCGTCGTCTGAATACTGCGAAGGGAACCTTACTGGTGAGGTTGTATCCAACGACGTATCTCATCCTTCAGAGCAGTGATCACCTTAGCCAGTCGGTGCTGATGTTCAGAGAGGTGTGCGACGAGCGAGCACAGTTCTTCCATCCTATCATTGTTGTAGACCATATTCAGCACTTCATTCTGTTCCTCTGGCGGGCCCTATGACATAGCATCAGTCTCAATTTTGCCCGAGGCCCGTACCCATACTCCAACATCATTCTTCTCAAACCTCATCTTCTTCAGATTAGCTTCAACCATCTCTCTTGCAAAAACAATGTCACCCGACCCAGACTCATAGACCTTTAAGTACTCCAAGATCTTCCTGACTATCTCAGGGAAAGGAAGACCATGCCTGTCATTTTTCTTAGCATGGGCCATGTGAAGCATTATAATCTTTGGCAGGTTGATCTCTTTCCGGAGGAGCATCTTATCCATCAACAGGAAGTCTTGAATCCGAATGGTGGTGCGCTTCTGCTCTCTGGGGGTAACGTTGCTGATGAGGTAGTTGGGTTTCCTTCTTTATACTCAAAAACCCACATAGCCGTCTTTTCAATTCTTCCCAATTCTACTTCTTTCCTTGCGGGATTTTATCTCCTTTAATTCACCAATTGGTTGTTGCAAATTCCTCCAATAAAATCTTCCATTGAGACATCATGAACCTTGGGAAGATACTTACCATCATTGTTCTGTAACCACTGCCATAATTAATTTGTTCACTCGGTGCAAACTGTTCACACGGTTCCCACTTTCAGAATTCAAATTCAGCCTCTTTACCTTCCCTTCCTTGTCTGATGTCGATGGTGTGTGATGGTTTGGGTAAGGTTACCAAAGATGGTACAATAGAGAACATCACACAGAAATATCGCATATAGTATGAAATTTAATTATTTTACATCATGGCGAGTGAGTCCAGTTGTGAATGGAAAACAAGGCTCTTATGACTATCATTCATGCAGGCTAAGGGTGGTTGTAGATTCCCTCTATCCTTTGGGCTTATATTGTGGGTTCAGTACATCAAGAGGGATCTTTTGGGCTAGAAATAAGACCTTTGCATACAATAACATGACATCAAGTGAATGTAATGAATGGTAACTTTCCTAAGCATGTATGATACTAGCATGCGGCACAGAAGATACGAATCCATATTATAGAAATGCAAGTGTGACCGGACTTCAAAGATCAAGTTCATAAAGAATAAATTCGCAATTTCTCATCAATCATTGAGGGTTTTATAAAAGAACAAGATCATTCAAGGGAAATCATACCTAACTCCAGTCGTAACTTCTCGAAGGGAGCCTTATTTAGTGGATTTGTGAATATGTCCGCGATTTGATCCTCAGACCGACAGTGCTCCATAAAGACCATCCCCTTTTTCACACAATCACGTAGAAAGTGGTGTCTTATATCAATGTGTTTGGTCCTTGAGTGCTGCACAAGATTCTTAGAAATATCAATAGCACTTGTATTATCACACAAAATAGGAACGTTACTGAGTACAATACCGTAATCACTTAGTTGTTGTTTGAGCCATAAGAGTTGAGAGCAACAAGCAGCGGCGGCTACATACTCTGCCTCAGCTGTGGAGAGAGCGACTGTGGTTTGTTTCTTGGAGGCCCACGACACGAGCCATGGACCAAGAAACTGAGCCATCCCAGAAGTGGATTTCCTGTCCGGTTTGAACCCGTCGAAGCCTGCATCTGTATATCATAGAAGCTCAAGACTACCTCCTCTTGGATACCACAAGCAAAGATCATCTGTTCCCCTTAAGTACCTCAAAATCCTCTTCACTACAGTGACATGTGTTTCTCTAGGACTTGCTTGAAACCTAGCACAAGAACATACACTTTGCATAATATCAGGCCTACTGGCGGTTAGATAAAGCAATGAGCCTATCATTCCACGGTAGACTTTTTTATCAGCTTCCTTCTTGTCTGCATCAATCCATATTGTGTCATTCGGGGACATAGGAGTGGAGTAATCCTTCGCATCTGCCATCCCAAACTTGTTGATGCATTCCCTGAGGTACTTTTGTTGATGCCCCTTTGTTCCTTCTTCAGCTTGAATCACTTGTAGTCCTAAGAAGTACTTGAGTTCTCCCACCATGCTCAACTCAAATTCACTTTCCATCAGTTTAGTGAACTTGGTAACCAGTTGCTCGTTGGTGGAACCAAAGATGATATCATCAACATACACTTGCACAACCAGAGTGTGCTTTCCTTTCTTCAGTAGGAACAAGGTCCTGTCAACTTCCCCTCTGACGTAACCATGGGACAGGAGGAATTGAGATAGCCTTTCATACCAGGCACGTGGAGCCTGCTTGAGACCATAAAGTGCCTCCTCCTTGCAACCGGAGCGAAAGTCTCATCATAGTCTATTCCTTCTTGCTGGTTATAACCCTTTACAACCAGTCTGGCTTTGTTCCTTGTGATTTGTCCCTTGTCATCCATCTTGTTACTGAATACCCATTTGGTACAGATGACGGATCTATCCTTAGGTCTTGGAACCAGTCTCCTCACATTGTTCCTCTCAAACTGATGAAGCTCTTCTTGCATAGCATTTACCCACTCTGGATCTTTGAGAGCTTCTCCAACTGTCTTTGGTTCAACTACAGAAACAAAAGCACAAAAAGCATGAAATATAGGATCTAAGGTTAGAACGGAACAATCCTTCGAGGATTGAGAATCAGGTGGTGTTTCCGAGGTTGAAGCACAGTTGCACACGTAATCCATGAGTCTCGAGGGAGGTCCATGAATGCGAGTACTGTGGCAAGTTCCGCCTTCTTCTTGTAGACTTTCAGCACCTGTTTGCCTGGTTAGGGATTTGTTCCCCCTGAGATCCAGATACTTCTTCCTGTTCACCTTCTGTCTGAGCTTGGACATAGTTAGTTTCAGAGGTCTCTGGAGGGTGAGGAATTGAGGAGTTTACAAGATGTACTCATTCCACTTGGTTTTCTCCCTCCAGAGGTACCTGTACGTCGTCTTCCAAGAGTTGAAAGCATTCATTGTCTCTTTCCGTCAGGGAAAGATCATTTGAGTCTTGCACAAAGTTGCCAGCCATAATATTCTCATCAAAGATTACGTGTATACTCTCTTCAACCTTCTTGGTCCTCCTGTTGTACACTTTGTATGCTCTGCTCTGTGAGGAGTACCCAACGAAGGTTCCTTCGTCACTCCTTGGATCAAATTTTCCCAGATTTTCCTTCCCATTGTTGTGTACAAAACACTTGCAACCAAAAACTCTGAGATGTGAGACATTAGGCTTTCTTCCCCTCAGCAGCTCATAAGAAGTCTTATCTATCATGGGCCTTAGCATGGCAAGATTGAGCACATAGCAAGCAGCATTTAGTGCCTCAGCCCAAAAGTTCCTTGGAAGACCACTTGCAATTAACATTGTTCTCGTCATGTCTTCCAGGGTCCTATTCTTTCTTTCAACCACTCCATTTTGCTGCGGGGTTCTTGAAGCTGAGAAGTTGTGATTTATTCCTTTGGACCTGGTTCTTTGATTTGAAGGATGATATTACTTGTTTTCCCCTTATGCATGCGATACAAACCTCCTTAGCGTGACAATCTATCTTGGGTAGACCTACCACTAGGTCTTTGTTGTGAAGCTTGGATAGAAGTCTGAGGCTTGCATGTGCAAACCTTTTGTGCCATAAATTTGATACCTCATCTTGGACAGCAAGGCACAGTTCCTCTTCAGGGATGAAAAAGGGATCCACTTTGTCCAAGTTGTTTTCTGTTGCACCTCTTATAAGAACTTTACCTGTACTAACATTCTCAACCACACACTCATCAGTAGTAAAGATAACCCTATTTTGACCGTCCTGGCACAATTGACGTACACTCAACAAATCAAAGGTAAGGTTATCTACTAGAGTAACGTTATACACAAGGAGTCGATCAGAAATTCTTACCTTTCCTAAGCCTACTACTTCACCCTTACTGTTGTTCCCAAAGGTTATGGAACCCTTGGTGTGTGGATGGAGAGAGATGAACCATTCTTTGTTCCCTGTCACATGACTTGAGCATGCACTGTCTATATACCAAGAACGTTTATTTCCTCCATCCTGCATGTAAGAGATTAGTTTTTGCGAACCCAGGCAAGCTTAGGCTTACCTGGATTAGAAAAGACCCTTCTATTCCTCGGTTCATTTAAGACATATTTGACTCTAGGAGTGTTCCTAACTTGGGAATGTTGTCTATAAGTATGTGATCTTTTCTCAAATTTCTTTCTAAGATGACAATTTTGTTTGTAGTGACCTGCTATACCGCAGTGCCAACACACTCTATGATGCCATAAGTTCACATACTTACTTTGACCCGGCCAGATGGGTTTGTTGTCAATCCTTGATTGAAAGTCGATTTGTACCGGCTTGATGTTCTGAACCTGTTTAAGCCACATGTGGTAAGCCTTTTGTCCATCGAACCAGACCTTCTCCTCACGGACCTTGAACCTTTCTTCCCCCTTGGATCCACTGTGGGAGCAGCCAGAGCTGGATCCACCACAATGTTCCTTGGAAGGAGAAGGACTTTGTGATCCGGAGGGAATGTTACCAGTTTGGGAACTTAAGGTCTTACCGTAGCCGAGTCCAGTACGGGGTACAAACCGCGTGGAGAAGTCAACCTTCTCCTTTTCAATCTTGGAAGCAACATACTCATCCAGCCAGACCTTCTTTCTCTCTTCTTCACTTCCTTTCAAATCTTCTGCACCTTTTGCTAGCTTAGACTTACTCAGTTTTAACATAAGAATATTCGATTCAAGTTCAGTAACTTTACATTCTAAGGAAGTGATGGTAGATTGAAATGCATGGCAAGTATTGCAATTATCCGAGGAAAAGGACGAAGCTTTCTCAAGTTTGGAGACTTTCGAAGCCCAAAGATTGTTTTCATCAACCAGGTTGGAGATAGTTTCATTCTTTTCTTCAAGAAGTAAATTAAGGTTGCCATTCTCTTCCTCTAGAGACTTTATAGCCTTAATTATCTGAGACTTAGTTTTACTTTGCAAGATAGAGTGAAGTTCAGATTCAGTTACCTCATCCGTGGGTGTACCTCCAGCGGCCATGAGACATGTGTCCTTTAAGGCATAGGCACTGTCATCGTCCGAGTCGGAAGCTCCCCATGCAGCAAACATGGCTTCCTTCTTTTCCCTAGCCTGGACAGGTGCTTCACCAGCTTTCTTCTTGAAGCAATTTCGCGCTAAGTGGCCTTTCCGTTGGCAGTGATAGCAAACTACATCTTTGTTCCCATCAGAGGAACGTTGTATGTCTCGACTTCCTTTCCATACCTTGCGAAATGCTAGGGTGATGAGAGCAACTTCCTCATCGCCATATTCATCTTCCTCATCCTCTTGAGCAAGATCGAATGCCCTTTCAACCTTTAAAGCGATGCTTTGGGCCTTCTCAGATTTTTCACTTTCTCGTCTAGAGACCTTGCTTTGTTGAATGCCTGCATTGCTTTGAAGTCGAGCAACCAACTCTTCAAGGGTTGTATTCTTGATGTCATTTTGGGCCTGGAGAGCTAAGGAGAAAGCATCCCACTTTGATGACAACCCTTGAAGGAATTGATGTGTGATCTTCCACTCAGGGATCGTTTCCCCAAGGAATTCTAATTGACCGACATACCCCTGGAAACGAGAGTAAAATTCATCGAGAGACTCATTCTTTCCCTGTACTGCACTATCGTATTCCTTAGTGAGAGCAAGAATCCGGTTCTTCTTGATATCATCGTTCCCTTCATACATCCTCTTGAGAGCATTAAAGATCTCATGAGCAGTCTTATAGCGAAGGACCTTTCTCTGATCAGAAGGACCAAGAGCCATGAGTAGAACTTTCTTGGCACGCATGTTGGTTTCCAAGATTTTGTAATCAGCGTCTTGATAATCAGCCCTCGACTTTAATTTGACTCCAGTGGGATCAGTAGGATCAAGAATTTTGATATCACCAAACTCTACCACTTTCCACATCTGTCCAGGAAGCGAACATATATGCGACTCGATCTGTTCCACCCAATAGGAGAATTCTCCGAACTTAAGCACCGGGGGTTTCCAGAAGGAATCATTGATGGACGTATTTGTAGCCATTCTTCTTGCAAAGCTAACACAAACAATCTAGAGACCAGGCTCTGATACCAATTGTTGGATCGGTTAGCACAGTTACTTCCCAGGGAACAATAGGAATCGTTCCTCAGAAAGTGTAGCAGCGGAAATATAATGCAAGAAGAATATAATTGACAAGAGATTTAGAGTGGAAACCTCTACCGCTAAGAGTTGAGTAAAACCACTACCTTCAAGCTTCTCACTTGAAGGATTTAGAAGAGTTTACTTATCTTGTTGATTTCTTGTTCGTTACAAAAGAGAGCTCGGATTACGATCACGAATCACTCCTCTCACTCGAGCCCGAACTCAACCTCTAAGCCTTGATGACTCTTCTTCTTCTCTAAATCTCTCTTAACATAAGAATCTCTCTACAAAAACGTCAACCTTATTCCTAGTCTAAGCCTTGCTTAAATACTAAGATAACCTAGGTTAAAAACACAAGAATAATATCTTTAAGGAAAATAATATCTTTAAGGAAAAATATATTATTTCCTTCCTTATTTGAGTTGGTCTTGTCTAACCACCAATATCACGTCCAACCCTCCACCAAACAAGATCTATCTTTAAGGAAAATAATATATTTAAGGAAAAAGATATTATTTCCTTCCTTATTTGAGTCGGCTTTGTTCAACCGCCAAGATCTTCGATCTTTCTGGAATATCTTCGACCCTTATATAGATAACAACACATAATCTTCGATTGGACCCATCAAGCTCTCTCTCCGATCGAGCTTTCCTTATATAGATCACAGAGGCGTAACGTTCCTTTCAGAGTAACAATCCTAAAAACACTCAGACAGTTCATTAGCAGAATGTTTGTTACCATTCAAAACCTGAAGGGACCTCAACAATCAGACTATAACCTAACCAACAAATCTTATTCACCTAAATTTGCAACACACTGTTGCATCCAAAACCAGCCAACTAATATGAGGATGAACATCAATAGTTTCCCAACATGAATACAAACCAAAATTTAAGTCCAGCAACATAGAGATGAATTGTTGGATCTATTTTAACATCATCATCGAAGAATGTCCAAAAACGACCTTTACTACCTGCTTTGTTCAACAAGTTCTGAATTTGAACGAAATTCATAGCGTAAGAAATTCAGCACGAAATTCAGCAATCAAAGTGATAAGGAAGGGGGATAATTAGTTAATCATATAAGTATATCAATCATAGTTGTACGAACGAAATTCAAAGTTGCTTGTGTTCGTGAAGAAAGTATTAGCGGATTTTGGAATTGGAGAGACGAAGAGTGAATATGACTAAACTTGACTAGGCTCTGATTTATCAATCATAGTTGTACGCTCTGATTTATCGATGAGCTAGTTGGAGTAGAGACTTATTTGGATGGAGGATTAGACCGAGTTCGGAATTGAAATCCATAGAAGAATCTGGTGAGATCTCTTCTTGCTTCCTGCTGTTCGTGTGGGACGTGAAAACTGGAATTAGGGATTTTAAAGTTTATTGGAGTATCGTTCTTCATAGCGCGTCCTATCTATATCTTTTTCCTGAAATTGTTCCATAAGTTATCTATTCCATAAGTTATCTATTCGAACCGCCAGACTGAGCGACACTTCGTAGAAGCGCTCCAACTTATTCCATAAGTTATCTATTCCAACACAATTTTTAAAAAGCGTCGCTACCAATGCGCCTCTAAAACCTATTTTTCTAGTAGTGAAAGCTCCAAGTTAGATTCTAAGTTAAGGTTGAATGATTTAGTGGTCCACCGTGTAAACGTTACTTTAACTTTGTTTTATGATCATAAAGTAGTAGCAAGTAAATTAACTTGAGAAGCCAACAATGTCCCTACTTTCTTAATATTATCCAACAAATTTAGGGGCAAATCACCCCAAAAAGTAGGTTTTTTGTACCGACTGAGATTTCAGTATATCACATCTTGTCTTGGTATGCATATAGAGTTGATTGATTTGCAACAGAATTTTGGTTTGAATTATGAATTGTATTTTTGCTGATATTCATTTTGATCGATTTATGCATTTGTCATGTATTGATATGCAAATTTGTTTGTGTGTGATATGTATGTGTTTATGTGCACGTGTTAATATGAAATTGAATTGGTTAATTATGCATTTTTAATTGTTTGACATGCACTCTTCATGTATACACAGTTCGTTAATTTTAAATATGTCGTGGATGGATGATAAAAACAAAATTGATTGTTGAATTTGTAATGCTATATGAATTATAGCCTAGGGGCCCTAGCTCATCTAAGTGTATTGCTCCTTTGCGCCATAAGTATCACCATGCACTTACTACAATCGTTGTCAAGGCTAAAGTGGTGCGGGCATTCAAGAGATAACCAAAGTAGAGCACTAAAAGGAAAACAACGTTCGATTGCATTGTTTGAAGAACATCTAGTCAATTACTTGAATTACCTATCATTGTATGCGATTAGTTTATATGTATTTTGCATTACCAATCTTTTGTTGGAGAACTACGTTTTATTTAGCTGAATCAAAGTTTTGTTGATATGCAATTATATTGTTTTTATAGTACTCACGTTTTTGTTGCCAATATGCAGATATTGTTTTACGATGTTCACATCTTTCTTGACGATATGCAGTTACATTGTTTTTATGGTATTCACGATTTTTTTGCCAATATGCAAATATATTTTGACGATATGCAAATATTACCTATCATTGTATCTTAGCAAATAAACTCTTGACGATATCCAAATATTACCTATCATTGTATCTTAGCAAATAAACTCTTGACGATTTTGTTAACGATATGCAGATATTGTTTTACGATATTCAAATCTTTCTTGACGATATGCATATATTACCTATCATTGTATCCTAGCAAACAAACTCCCAATCTTATTACATCATATCTTATCAAGGTAGATTATCTTATCAAATCTTATCTTATCAAGGTAGATTATCTTATCCAATTAGGTCATCTTTAATCTCCATTAATATTATTTTTGAGATAGCTAAACTTGATTTACTTACTATACATATGCATAACAGCAAAAACCCTACAATTACATACGAAACCCTACAATTGCATAACGGTAAAAACAAATTGCATGTCGTGGGTGTGTTTCTCTTCAAATCTATCAACAATGTAGGTAATACTATCACCAGATTTGATAGACAAACTTGCACAACACTATACTCTATCTGATGTAGTCTTACCCTTCCCTAAACTGTTAGGTTTATTCTTTGATCCTTCCTTATTGCACCTAAAGATCTGAATCTTTCTAACATTTGACCTATAGAATTTGTGATGGCTACCTACCCCAATATGAAAAACCAACAGTGTCCGCATATTTACGAAGAATGTTTCTCCTTCCTCCACGGAATTGAAGAAATTTTCCAATTATTGGTTTCATGTCATCGGGACAATGAGGAACCCAATGTTTTTTGTTTTTCGTATTTCTCGTCAATAACACATTCGGTACCATATAATGCTTCTTCGTCATCATCTGACATGCAATCAACACCATCGTCTGAGGAAGAATAGATCACATCATCAATTGGGTTCTTCTGCATACCTAAACCAATTTTGTGCATATCAATGGACAGTTAGTGCACATTCGTTAACAGCAAGTGCATATCAAATAACTCAGATTGCATAACCGCAAAAAGCAATTTAGTGGTGAAAGCCAACATAACTACTGCATAATGGCGATTACAAATTCCATATTGATTTATTGTTATCGCATATCAAAATGAAACTCTAGCGACCCATATTAAAATTCAATAGAGCATATGATTTGAGAGGCGATAAACAATGATAGCAATTCAACACATCTAGTGTATATCATGTAATTCTGATTGCATAACAGTAAGAAAAACAACGCATATGACAACTTAATTACTCCATAACATAAATCATTTGAAACCCTAAAAAGCTATTGCATAACGACGAATAGAATATGCATATCGATTTAACGAGTTCGCATATTAGAATGAAACCCTAGAGAAGTTTCATGGGAGTAAAGACCCTTCGGAATTCAGCATCTGCAATTCGGATTCGTCTAGTTCCCCCATCCGCGGGCGCGGGCCTGTCATCCGCGAAAGCGGCCCTGTCATCCGCGAGCGCGGCTTTGCCTCTACAACAGTTGATGTTGTTTGTTCAAGTTTATCTTCTCAGGTTCATTTCGAACCTAATCACCAGGATCGCAAAACTGTAGGGTCGACTCTTAGTGGTGATTAGTGGAACACTGTTTTCGCCATGTTTCAGTCCATGCCTGACCACTCTTCTGGTATGTCTTTTTAATTGGATTTTGGATACAGGTGCTTCATTTCATATCACATGTAATAGATCTCTTATTCGGGATATTATTCCTGCATCTCTAGTCTCTATTAAGTTATTGGATAATCGTTATGATGCAGCCGCACTTTGACATTGTCTGATATTTCTCTAAGTTGTGTGTTATATACTCCTCAATTAGACTGCAATCTGATTTCTTTTGCCCAACTTCTTCAATAGAAGAAGTATTTGGCTCTACTTACTGACATGATGTGTGTGATTCAGGAAAGCAATTCGAGGACGGTGATTGGAGTAGGTGAGCAACGGGGGTGTATATTGGCTTCACACGTTGGGGTTGAGCTCTCGTGCCTGCCATTCAGCAACTTTGTCTTCCGCATCTTTATCTCTTTGGCATAAAAGAATGGGTCATTCGTCTTTGTCTGTTCTGTCTTCAATTCCTACAGTAAGTCGTTTTGCAAGAAGAGATATTATTGTTGAACCGTGTGATGTCTGTTTTAAGGCGAAACAAGTTCGAAACAATTTTCCTTTGGGTTTAATAAAGCTGATGGCATTTTTATTTGATTCATTGTGATGTCTGGGGACCTTATAGTACTCCTGCTAGGCTGCTACTACGGGTGCCAGGTACTTTCTGACTATTGTTGATGATCATTCGAGAGAAGTATGGATCTTTCTTATGACTCAAAAGTCTGAGGTTGCAGGATTGTTTCACAAGTTTTGTGCTATGGTAAGAACGCAATTTCAGAAAGTCATTAAGTGCTTTCATTCAGACAATGGCACTAAGTTCTTGTGTTTGAAATCATTCTTTGATGCTCAAGGAATCCTTTTCAAGACTTCTTGTCCTTATACTCCACAACAGAATTGGAGAGTGGAGAGAAAACATCGTCACATTCTTAATGTGGCTCGTGCACTAAGCTTTCGAGGATCTTTACCTTTAAAGTTTTGGGGTCAATGTGTCCTTAAAGCTGCACATCTTATCAACCGGCCACCCACACCTTTACTAGGGAACAAGACCCCTTATGAAGTCTTGTATCAGCGGGAGCTAAAGTTCTCTCATTTACGGGTCTTTGGTTGTCTATGCTTTGCTTCACAAATTCCTCCTTCACATGACAAATTTGCGTCTCGTAGTCGAAAATGCGTCTTCTTAGGCTATCCTATTTCAATAAGGTTGGAAGTTGTATGATCTCGAAACTTATCAAATATTTGTTTCTCGAGACGTCGTATTTTGTGAGTCTGTTTTTTCCTTTGGAAAACCCAAAGCTCCCTCATCTTCATCTGCTAGTCTCGTTCATCCTGCATTTTATGATGATGACAGTACACAGGTGATTGAACAACGGCCGCGGGAAGAAATCCGCGATCGCGGCACAATAACAGAAGCTACTGTTATTTCGGAGACCGAACCACGACCAAGGGAAGAAAGTCGCGATCGCGACTCAACAACAGAAGCTATTGTTCTCGCAAAGACCAACCGCGACCGCGGGTCCCAAACCGTGATCGCGGTTTACCTCCAGACATTTCACTCCCTTCCGACGACAGGGGGAGTTCAAAAGTAATTGACTCCACTGCTAGACGTTCTTCTCATGCCAAGCAACCATTTGTTTTGCTTAGAGATTACGTCTGCAATACTGTTTTCGGCTCCATATCTACATCCCCCTTTGCATCTTCACTCACTCTGTCACCGTCCTCAGGTACTCCTTATCCTATTGTTGCGTTTGTTTCTTGTGCTAAGTTTTCTACTTCACATGCACAATTCTTAGCCCATTACAACGAGTGTTGAACCTACTCGGTTCTCAGATGCAGTTCAGCATGTCCCGTGGCGGGATGCAATGAAGAGTGAGTTTGATGCACTTGAGCGGAATGACACTTGGATTCTTTCTTACTTGCCTGAAGGCAAGAAGGCTTTCGGGTGCAAATGGGCGTACAAGATTAAGCACCGGATTAATGGTGAGATCAAAAGCTATATGGCTCGCTTGGTGGTTCTAGGGAACCGACAGCTTGAAGGGATCGACTTCACTAAAACTTTTGCTCCTGTAGCAAAGATGGTCATTTTCGTGTTTTTATCTCAGGTGCTGCCATTCGAGGATGAGATTTGCATCAGATGGATGTTCACAATGCATTTTTCCATGGCGATCTAGATGAAGAGGTTTATATGTTTCTACCGCCAGGATATGTCGACTCCTCTGCAAAGAAAGTCAGCAAACTGTTGAAATCATTATATGGTTTGAAACAGGCACCTCACAATTGGTTCTTCAAGCTTGCTTCGACGCTTTGTACATTTGGTTTTCAGCAGAGCAGAGGTGATTATTCTTTATTCTCGCTATCTCGAGGTGATTTATGTTGTCCATGTCTTAGTTTTTGTGGATGATCTTATTATTGTTGAGAATACTTCTAGTGACATTGATGGTGTCAAGGCTTATCTTAGCCGTTGTTTTTACATGAAGGATTTGGGACCTCTTAAGTATTTTATTGTGCTTGAGATTACTTGCAATTCCTCTGATATTCTTGTCTCTCAACGAAAGTATGCTCTAGAGATCTTAGCTGAAGCAGGGCTTCTTGGTTGCAAGTCATGCGAGTTTTCTATGGATTCTCATCATCAATTGGGCCAGATTAATGGCCCGACCTTACAGGACTCTGAACGGTATCGACGACTCATTGGTCGTCTCATCTATTTGACTATCACTAGACCTGAGCTTTGCTATTTTGTGCATGTCTTGTCACAGTTTATGCAACATCCTTTACTTGACCATTGGTGGGTTGCCTTACGTGTTTTTAGGTATCTGCAAGGACAACCTGGACAAGGTCTTCAATTCTCTTTTTTTTCTCTCTTCGTCTGTCAGCTTTTCGTGATTCTGATTAAGCTACTTGTCCCACCACTCGACGCTTCATCAATGGTTATTTCATCCAACTTGGGGATTTCACAGTCTCTTGAAAAACGAAGAACGAAGAAGCAAACTACTGTCTCTCGACTTGAGGGGAGTATTCGAGATTAAATGTTAATAAAATATTATATTACTTTAATTGGAAAGTATTATAGATTAAATGTTAATTTAATATATTACTTTCTTATTTGTATATATATATGCCCTTTAGACGTGAACGAGAACATTAAAACATTAAAATATTTTCTCATGTCTCTTTATTTCACACAACCGCAAAATTACGTGTGGTAATCCTGATTGCATCTATCATTGTTATAAATTCTAACAAAATTTGCATATGACGAGCAAGAGGCAGCGTAGTGCAAAATTCAGTATACTATCAATGTGCAGAGTTTAGTAGCGGTACGCATATAACAAGATGAGGGTATACACAACAAACTACTAGCTTGTCAGTAACTATGGCGTAATGCTAACACAGAGCATGCCAGCGGAATATGAAGAGAGATGGATCAGCCAAGATCAGGGACAATAAAGAACTCTTCATCGTCTTCCTGCTGCATCTCAATCCTTTGCTTCTTGTAGGGCTGGCTGGTCTTACCAGGCCTGAACTGAGTGGTGTTGTATGTTTGTGACATGGGAAGTTGTGGTACTTCAGCTGCAACTAATGTCTCGTGTGGCATCTCCTCCTCCCTAAAAAAGTTCACAGTACTCCACCAGTCCATCTCCCCTACTTCAAGTTCTCCTTTCTGTGGAAATACAGCCAATTTTTAACCATATTTAGCAAACATATAGAGGAAGACAAGTCCAATGGGAGATAGATCTCGTTTGGTCATTAACAGTCGGGATACAGCTTTAGCCTTACAAGAAAGAAGCTGCTAATTAACTTAGCAAGCAAGTACTGTAGAGAAAGAGAAAGAGAGAGAAGCAAGATTCGGACCTTATTGGTAGATTGAAGCTCAGAAAAGTCCAAGAGATCATCAACAGCCCATCCAGGTGATAGAACGGTGGGAGGGTGGGGTTTTGTAGAGATTTGCATTGGATTATGATTGGATGGGTGAGTGCAGTTGTTAACAGGTTCGTGTGTGGGTTTTGACATGAGAGCGACTCTAATACCTGTAGCTAAGTACCTCTGGTGCTTTCCGGAAAGGGTATTGGGTAAGTGAATAGATTGATCGCAATCCTGACAGAAGAGAGCTCTGTCTTCCACACAGAATATAAACGCAGCCTTGTCCTGTGAATCGAGTTATTTTGAGTTTTGATTTTCAAAGAAGTTTGAAGATAGAAAGAGAGATGAAGAAACAAGTACTTGGCAGATATCACAAGTGGGGAGCTTGGTAGAGAGAGTGTGGAGCTGAAGCCTCTGGTGTTTGCTAGCAAGCTTGTTAGCGGCGTGCACTTCCACATCGCACTTGCCGCACAGCGCAGCTTCGTCCGCGCAGCATATTACCGTCGCTTGCCGCTTCTCGCACACATCACACTGAATCTTCATCCCGGAGAAGAAGGGGATGGATCGGATCGAGGGTTTTCTTTTCCTTGCTGTGGAGTTTGGGGAATTTAATAAAAGGTTGAGAATTGTTGTGAGGAGATATGCGTGGTAAAAGAGGAATCAAATGAAGGGCGTTCATTGATACAGCAAAGCAGCTTCAGTGGTTGTATGTGAGAGATGGTTTGTGTGGCTACGAATTCTTCCGCCACTGAAAAGGGTAGTGGACGCCATCAATGTAGGGATCCATACTTTGTGTTTTTTCAACAAGAAGACACATATTGGATGGCTTATTTTAGCTCTATTTTAATTTTAATATCTCTTCTATTGATAACATATACTTCCTTCATCCCATTATAGAAGCTTTATTTCATTTTCTGACACTATTTACAATCCGAGAGAATTTTCTTGATTTCTTCCAATTTACAAGCAAAGACATAGTCATGTGAGGTCTTGTTTGATTGGTCTTGACAAGTACTATAACAATTTCAAAATTTTATATTTTTTACCAATACGTAACTAGAGATATTGACAAAACAAAACGCACATCGACATCCGTGCGGGGATGAAATGAGGCTTATATAGTGGGACAGAGGGAGTAATAATTTTAACTCCAAATCTAAGTGGCGAATTCAATATCGCTTCAGTCAAAAATCTAAAAGAAATACCTCAATCACTTTAAATTACAGATAATTTTAAATGGATTTGAAATTTGAAAATTCTACCTAAAATACAACATTTTATTTGAAAAGTGTGATAACTGATATTCTGCCTAGATCGAACGTCTCAACAAATTATTGTTCAATGTGTAATGAATTAACAAAAACTAGAGAGCATTTCTTTTTCAAATGTTCAATGACGATCAAAACACTTTATAAATTCCAAACACTAAGTAATATGAACTTTATAATAAATCATGGTAATGGTTTCAAAAACACATTAGATAATATAATCAACGATAATAGAAATAGAAAATTTATAATTGAAGCTCTTCTTTTTACTTGGTATTATTTATGACTTTACAGAAATAACTGCGTATTCAGAAATTCAAACAATAATCATATATCACCGACAGATATCGCCTTTTTCAATTTCAATAGTGGATGAGCACACATAAGCAAATGAAAGGACCAACACAAACTAGAAAACGAAATAAAAAATTAATTAACAACCAGATATGAAAGGCCTCGCCAAAAAATTGGATCAAAATCAATTTTGATGCTTCTTTCAATGGGTCACATGAATCTTTTATTGGATGCATAGCAAGGAACTCTGATGGCAAGATCCTATTATTTGATAATAGAAAAGTGAGGACTTCGTCAGTACTCATGGCTAAAGCGTTAACTGCTCTTAATGCAATAAAAATCACTTCTTTATTTAATTTTAAAAATATCTTCTTCTTTTTTTATACAGGCAAACACCGGGATTCCTTCACTGAAGGCAACCCCTACCCCCAATAAATGGGGGTCATACCACTGCCCTGGGAGATCGAACTCCCGTCTAGAGGAAGGGGCAAGAGCACCCTACCACTAGACCAAAAGGGCTTCGGTTAATTTTAAAAATTTCATTGTAGAAGGTTACAACCTTAAAGTAATTAATTCTATAATTATATTATGGAAGATATCATGGGAAATTTGGAATATCATTCATGATTTACATGAACTTCTCTGTAAGTTATAAACTATTAAGTTTTTCCACTGCTATAGAAAGGCTAATCGAGCTGCTGACATACTGACAAGCCCAACCGCTAATAATATGGTTTTTAAAAGGGCTTTGATGAATATTCATCAACCAAATTTACCTAATGATTATATAAAAAATTCCCCTACTCAATTACACAGGTTGGTATGCTTGTTCATTTCTCTTCCTTAATGAGAACCATTCGTTTGGATGTTTTGATCGAGACTGCCCTCCACTTGGAAGGGAGCCCCGGTCCTTACCTAAGGACAAAAAAAAAACCTGGGTTACTAAAACTCAGAATTCAATATGTTGAGTTGTAATCTCGTTTCTCTCCTCCGGCGATAGACAAACGCTTGCTTGGTAACTACAAATTACGATTGTAACAACCTCGATCGATCTTGGTCCGGATGGTCTCTATGGTGATCTGGAGAGAGGGCGCCGCGCGATGACTCGAAAACAATCTCGAGCGAGTAACATCAACAAGAAGGGGGGATTAGACACTATCTTGGAAGATTTGGATGATGCTTTTCCCGAATTGAAAGTTGCAAACCCTAGCACTCAAAAGGGTTAATTGAGTGTTTCTAGATAGAAGATTTCTCCTCCTGCTGTCAATTCTGGTGCACTGAACGTTGATGATGTTCAAGTGAAATCAGCCACAGATGGTTCAGATAAGGTTCGAGTACTAGTAAAGAATCTGCAATGGATATTAAAGCTGACTCAAGTAAAGCTGTTAAAGGACAAAATCGTATGATGAATCTCGACTATATACCTAATGTGTTGTGAATTTGACCCGAGATCTTGATATCGATGTTGTGCGATGGAGGATGTTGATGGCTACGAAACATGGAGTTGAAGGGATAAATACGTAACACCCTTGTAGATATGACTCACCACTCAAGCTTAGGAGAGATCAAAGATAAAGAGATATGACTCACTCTTGAAACAAGATCAGATTGTTCGATATTACTCACGAACACACTCGATATGACTCACGGGCACTCAAGAAAAGAGACAATAAAGATGAAAATAAAACGCTTAATAAAAAAACTTAAACAAGCTTAAAAGCTCCAAATTCTATCCCCTTGTACTATAGAATGGCCATCGCTTATATAGGTGCCGAAATTTAAGCAAGAAATTCAAAGACAAAAACAACATTCATCCTAGACTCTTCACTCTCCAACCACTAAATGGCTAGGCTCTTCAAGTCACCTAGGAACTATTTAGGTGTAGAAGTTTTTTATAAGACATAAGAAAATCAAAAGTCACAAGAAACCTTAAAGCCAAGACTCTTCACTTTCTAGTTTTGAATGAATGTGACTCTCTAGCTAGATGTCTTCCGAAAACTTAGTTTCTTGGATTATTGGCCTTAATTTAAGGGAAACCATTCACACTAATGTTGTAGATATGTTCTTTAGCTTTCCAACGACTGCTCATGGGCTTGCATTGGACTTTCGTAGCTCCGAGTATATTCAGAATACTAGGAAGGTGTCGATGAGACGGATTATTCGGTTTGGACACCTTCCATATTTCGAACAATTTCTTCGGGGCTTCTTCAAACATCATGGTTCTCATAGTCACATCATTCTCTCCTCCTTTAAGAAGATTCTTCCTCGAATCCAAATGATAAAGAAAATTTTCTATACTAAGAGGTATGAGGGTTAACATGGCTTCCATTTCCTCCTTGACAAGTGATTCTTTGTTAGTGGACTTGACCTCCTCTTCTAGTGAAACCCTTTCCTCCTCTCCAAGATCAAGATAATCAAATACTTTTTGAGTCTTCGATTCACATTCAGAGAACGCTTCCGGATCATACAAACCCGTGAAGTTTGACACATTCACCTTCGAACCGTGGTGATGAGGTGCAACGATCACCCCTTCGTTCGGAAAACTCTCAGGCTGCAGGTGTGTCGAGGATAAATGTAGCGCCATGGGTGGGGTTGCTGAGAATGTTGCAACTGTGTTTAAGATGAGGACTTTCGACAGCCATTCTGAAGTCGGAAGCGACATTAGTGGCGTCGATCTAGCCATGGTGATGGCCTCCGAGGGTGTCAAAGTAACCGAGCGACTAGTACGTTGATGTAGTTGCTCTTCGAACTTCCTCACTAATGCAGCCTCAATTATAGTCATCGTTTTTCTTTCTATTATCAGTTCCATGTCTTCCAGTATGGCTCTAAATTGTAACAGTGTGATGGAAGGGCCGGTGAGATCTTCTAGGACTTGTTTCGACTTGTGTAATCCCCCTTGTGTAGACATATTAGTAAATCTCACAAGACAAGTGTGAGTATGGCTCTGATACCAAATGATGTGAAATCGACCCGAGATCTTGCTATCGACGCTTTAGGGAAGGCTGATTTGATGGAGGATATTGATGGCTATGAAAGATGGAGTTGAAGGGATAGCACCTAACACCTTTGTGGATATAACTCACCACTCAAGCTTAGGAGAGATCAAGGATCAAGAGATATGACTTACTCTTCAAAAAAGATCGGATTATTCGATATTACTCACGAACACAATCGATATGACTCACAAGCACTCAAGAAACGAGACAACAAAGATGAAAATAAAACACTTAAGAAAAAAAAAACTTAAACAAGCTTAAAAAGCTCCAAATTCTCTTCCCTTGTACAATGGCATGGCCAACACTTATATAACTTCCGAAATTAAAGCAAGAAATTTGAAAGACAAAAACAACATTCACCTAGACTCTTCACTCTCCAACCACTAAATTGCTAGGCTCTTCAAGTCATCTAGGAGCTATTTAGGTGCAGAGTTTTTAATAAGACATAAGAAAATCACATGTCACAAGAAACCTTAAAGCCAAGACTCTTCACTTCCTAGTTTTGAATAAAAGTGACTCTCTACTTGGATGTCTTCCGAAAACTTAGTTTCTTGGATTACTTGCCATGATTTTAGGGAAATCATTTGCAGTAATGTTGTAGATATTTTCTTTAGCTTTCCAACGACTGCTCATGGGCTTGCATTGGACCTTCGTAGCTCCGAGTATATTCAGAATACTCGGAAGGTGTCGATGAGACATATTATCGGTTTGGACACCTTCCATGATTCGAACCATTTCTTTGGGACTTATTCAAAAATCATGGTTCCCATAGTCACATCATAATGTTGACAAAGAAATTTACTCGTTCTCTGGATGAGGTTGAGCTTGAGAAATGGAAATTGACTGTAATTGGTGGAGTTCTTGAAAAGAATTTAAATATGAGTGAAAGGGAACAATTTGTCAAGGAATATGGAATCTAGATTTTCAAATTTAAGAAAGGTGTGCAGTTGGACTGGGAACCAGGCATGGAATTTGCCGTGTCTTGCTTTGACAAGGTTCCGATGTGGGTGCAATTGAAAGATCTGGGTCTTATATTTTATTCCCACCACATCTTGAGTGTTATTGGTAGCATCATTCGCTCTCCTATGTGTATAAATAGTTATACTGCTACATAAATGAAAATCTCATATGCTAAGATTCTCATTCTTGTCACTGTAAAGGAAGCAGAAAGAAGCTTTGTGATGCTTAAACGGCCAAATTGGAAGATTTATAAGCAATCTGTTTGGTATGAATGGATACCTTGGCACTATGTCTCTTGCAATATGTTTGGTCATGGGGAACTGTCTTGTGGAAAGCACAAAGTAGGGAAGGCTCCTGTGGTGCACCTGAATGTGGAAGAAAAGGGAATGAATGTCAAGGTATGGGTCATGCTAGCACTATTCCAAATCAGTATATCATTGAGAAAGGGAAGGGAAGCCAAAGCATGGTAACTCGGATGGTTGATAATGAGGGACTCTCAACTACTCAGTCAATATAGAAGGTTTATGGATTCAATGTTGTAAGTAAGGGGGCTCATAATTCTCTGAAAAGTAGATTTGATGGTCTATAAGTAAGGGTTGTAGCAACTCTAAGAGCACTCCTAATGGTTGAGTTTATCATTGGAGCTTGGAATATTAGGGGGTGTAGTATACTCCCTAGAGCAAGGGTGGTGAGAGATTTTATAAGGAGGAATAAGACGTGTTTGTTTGCACTTTTAGAAACCAAAGTGGCCATGGATAGAGAAAGAGATATTGCTTTCTGTTTAATGAATGGATGGAAGTATAAAACTAATGGTACCTCCACACATAAGGGTAGGATCTCACTACATGGAATCTTGCTTTGATTAAGGTTTCTGTTTCATGCTAGCTTGGTTTATGCATCTAATGCATTTGATGGGAGAAGTGTGTTGCGGCAAAAAAATGAGTGTTATTAATGGTCCTTGGGTGATGATGGGAAACTGTAATTGCATTCTAAATTCATCTAAGAAGCTGTCATTGAGAAGGAACAAACTGAGGGATACTAATGAGCATTCTGGCTTGATGGATAAGTGGAGTATGAGTATGAGTGACCATGTCTCTTCAAGGGCAAAATACACTTAGAGTAACCAACAAGACGGTAATGCTAGGATTGTTTGCAAACTTGATAGAGACCTCATTAATAGGGACTAGGGGAGAATGTATCCTTGTTCAAGTGTGTATTTTGGGGACCCCAACCTTTCTGATTATTCCCCGGGAATTTTGAACCTGAATCCTACCTTGGGAAGAAAGAATATTCCTTTTAAGTATAAGAACATTTGGATTGGGAAGGGGGGCTACTCTGAGTTGGTTAGAGATGTTTGGCAAAGGGATATCAGGGACTACACAATATGTGTTGGCAGAGAAGCTCAAGAGAGTTAAGAATGCTCTAAAGATTTGGAAAAAAGGGAGATTCAGAAAATTGGAGATTATGTTTGAGGAAAAAGGGAGATTCAGAAAATTGGAGATTATGTTTGAGGACAGTATTGAGAAATTGAAGAATGCCAATGAGATTCTTCAAGAGAACTTTCTGAATACTTCGAAACAAAAAGATGTTGCTTGTGCAAAAGATGAATTGGAATTTAGAATGAGTCAACTTCATAGTTTTATTGCTAAAAGATCCAAGGTTGATTGGATCAAACTCTTTTTTTCTTTCTTAAACTAAATATATATTGCTACCACTTCATCAAACCATTATAAAGAAAACTCCACCAAACGAGGAGCAACATCAATTATCCTAAACAACCCCTAGATTCTTCCTAAAATTCATTTTCATCCTAGACGTGCCTATGCACTTAATGCCTATTCTCTTTTACATTCAAACAAAACATCATTTGCAATCTTCTCTTCAGTCCTTGACACTCCAAAAAAGATCAGAAGTAAATTGTGAAACTAAATGCTAAGTGAACAACCTTGTACAACAACTTCTTCTTCCCCCTATCTCTAGACATCACATATATCCAATTGGTCAGAGAAGGGAAATGCTTCCTTGATAACTTAAGCCAATCACATACTGACTTGGTCATTTTGCTAGAAAACATACACTTCCACCACAAATGCTCTACGGAATCTTCTTTTCTTTTGCAAAGCACACATTTGTTTTCTTGACAATCCCCCAGTTGAGAAGCCTATCCATTGTGGGCAGTCTGTTCAGAAAAGAAAGCCAAGCAATATACTCCATTTCCTAGGGGTCCATCCTCCCCTTAAAGCAAGACTCCAAGAAACCTGAGGTTGAGCATTCCTAAACAGGTCATACACTTTAGAGCAATCCATTTTCCTAGATCTCCTAGTAACACTGTTAATGTCAATATCATCCATAGAAGGATCAACACTGATCATTCCTTCTTTGAGCAGTTTGCCTTTAACTTCATCCTTGATTCTCAAAAGGGCTATGAAAATCCAAGAATATTTTTGTTTCTCCACCTTCTTCCAAGGATTCCCCCCCCCCCCCCTTTTGAACAACACTTTCTCTGCTTAAACAGTCCATAGGTTCACTCTCTTCCACTATATCTCAAAAAACCATTACTTACTTAGAGGATCCTTTTGGACTGTTGAACGTGCATCTGATTCTTCATGGCTTTGGAAAACTCTCCTTAATCTTTGGGAGTCTATCAAACCTCTCATTCTTGGTTTAAATGTTCATGATTATCTGAATTCTAATGGAAAACTTAATTGTGCTAATGTGTACATGATCTTTCATGTCCCTAGACCTAGAGATGCTCACGGTTCCCGAACCGCCGGTTCCGGTTCTTTAAAATCATGAACCGTAACTGAAACCATCTAATGAAGGTTCCTCCGGTTCCGGTTACGGTTATGGACGGTTCCAATCCGGTTCTAATACGTTTTGTAACGGTTTCGATTCCGGTTCCGGTTCAACTCCGCGCGGAGTTTCAAAATTTTTCACACTACGAATTATGAATTCGTGGACTTATTATTTATTTATTTTGAATTTTACCCCTATGATTTATAAAATCGAGAGAATAAACCTTGAAATCTTGAGTTGAGATTTTTTTTTTGAAGTTTTCAAAGCTCACGAATTTATAATTCGTGAGCTTACGGCGTTTAACGCCGCGCGGAGTCCAGCTCCGCGCGGTGCTGAGAAACGCCGGAAAATCAGGCTGGTCATTCCGGTTCCGGTTCTATATAAATTTAAAATTTAAAAAATTTAAAATACTTGTATTGTAATATTGTCATCTTTTAATTAATATAATAAATCCTTACACAAACATATTAAATAAATGATTTGTCTTAATAAAAAACAAAACACAAAAGGGCTTGAACTTAACATAAGTTGCCTACGTATCCTATATGGACTAGAGGAATCAAAACTCATGTAGTTCTTTTACATTTATTAAGGATTTCCACTAATCTAACACTCTCCTTCGGTTCCAACCCGTCGATTCCGGTTTGACCGTTTGGAACCTCCTGTTCTCCGGTTTGGAACCGCCAGTTTCACGGTTCTACGAAATCATAAACCGTAACCAGAACCGATCCCTTACGGTTCCAGACGGTTCCGGTTCGGTTTCGGTTTCGGTTTTGGTTTCTGACGATTCTGAAACCGACGGTTTCGGTTCAAACCGAACCGATAAGCACCTCTACCTAATTGCAGGAAAAAGACTCTGACTGATTGGTGGAACTGGCTCTCTATTTGCAGGAAAAAGACAACATCTGTCATTCCAGACTTATTACTATCAAGGTTATTGTTTATCACTCTTGGATGCTCAGAAATGATGTTCTGTTTAATGGTGCTTCTATCAATATTGGTGCCTAAGATCATTGAAGAATGCAAGTTTAGAATTATTCACAAGGTTAATCTCAGGAGAAGAAGTTGCTACGAGGCTTAGGCTCAGATTATGATTTCTCATGTGTTCCTTTTGTGCTTGTTTTCCCAATTGTTTCTTGTTTCTTTGTAATTGTGTCTTGGTTCCTTTATTTGATTGTTGTTTGTTGTTTGTTGTTCTAGCTCTTATCTGATGTAATATGGTGTTTTGTTGCTTTTTGTTTTTTTTGGACCTCTATTAGTGTATGTAAAGAAGACGTTGGGCCTTTTTCCCAACAGATATAAGATTTACCGTTTGCTAAAAAAATGAAAGCAAGAGATGTAAAGAAGATGTAGGCTTTGAATAATAGTATTTTTAAAATGATACTCCCTAAGGAACAAAAGGAAGCCAAAGCTATGTACACACGACTGCTAAAAATGAGAGAACGAACTAAGGGAAACTGAATCTGGCACTTGAAATGTAAGTGTAGTATTACAAGAGTAGCAAGTACATGAAAGCAGACTAAAGTTTGCTACTAACTAACCAGCCGACGTCTCAAATAATGATTGATACAGAACAAAAATAGAGGTCACCTGTTCCTTCCTGTACAAGTAAGTTCCTTCAATTTAATTTGAACAGGCAGCTCCTCCCAGAAGAAACAAAGAGAATAGTCAGTTGCTAAAAAAATACCCATGTTAATGAGGTGGCCTTGTTAGTGCTTTCTGAAAAAAAGTCCGGATCTCAGGTACGATGCGTTTGACAAGATGAGTGTACCTGCACACGTCATCATCATCATCATCATCATCATCATCATTCCTTGAAAAGAGAATGTAAGAGCATTAATGTATAAAGTAAATAGCCAGGCTTACCATGGCTTGCTATTCAATCTATCAAATTGTTCTAATATATAAAGAATGCAAGCATGTCTGAGTGACATGGCATTATATGCCTCTGATAACTCGTACATAAGTGTGACATTGTCTGCAGAGATATCCTACAAGAGCAAGATGGAGTAGTAATTCAAGAGAGAATTAAATCAGTATGTGAAATTGCAATATGTATATATAATTATCTGTCTGTCTGTCAGTCTATGCTTCAGTTCTCACCTGGGCAATGACATACTCACAATGCCGCTTCAGGCCGTCTAAAAGGTACTGATCAGCTGCTCGAAGGAGATCCTGAGCAATGTCTAATGTAACATCAACAGTCCCCGTGTAAATGAATCTGCAGATCCAACAAACAAACAATTAGTCAAAGAAGGATCTACAGATTCCCTTTGAGAAAATATACAAAATCTTCAAAATTACCTCATCATTAATTCAAAAACATCCCATCGTATATTAGGAATCTCTACATCTTTGGCATCCCTTTCCTATTTACATACAATTCCAGCCAATTGAGAAACATCATGCCAAGAAGAATCTGTGTTAGCAATTTAGCATTGATCTCTTTAATCTATTAGCTGGGAAATGCAAGGATAGAAATGTGTCCTGAGCATCAAATCATAATATCTTAACAAAAATGCAATGAAATAAATTCTTTAATTTAGGAGTACAAGATATAAAGTGTTGCGGATACAGTGTATTTACCCTGTAACCACCATCGAACATTGCTCTAAATGCGTCCGATGAAGCAAGTAAGCAGATCCGATGAGCATAGAACCGCTTCCCTACATGATCAGAAGCAGGAAAGAAGCATCAGATACTCAAATTATAACTACAAACATGATAGGCAATTATCAAATGAAAATGTAAACAAGATCACAACCTTCAACTAGGAAGGTAACATCAGACAACGTAGAGTTGTTTACATATTGCTCTCCCAAATACACCTGCATAAATAAGGAAAATAAAAAAAATCCACTTCTAAACAAGAAACAAATATTTAGAAGGTAAAACACATCCAGAAAGTTTTCTAAACTGATTCTACCAGCTAAGCAGTGCAATATGAACAATAGGAATTATATCACATACCAGTGAAGTATGCAAATTTAACCACAAAGAATGAGAGAAAAGACCATTTCCCATGCATACGTCACGTCACTGTTATATAATTTATTGATGCTTACTGTCCATACTTCATCCCTTAAATGGAAATGACCATTTCACATACAAACTTCATGCTACGAGAATATAAACTTACAAGAAACCAACAGAATGCAACGGGGCCAGAGGAATGCTTACCTGTGGAGTTGGAGATGGTGGAGCTGCGTCAATTGGTGAGACTAAAGTAGCTTTAGAAGCCATCTTATACAGAGCAATTGAAGCATCTTGTTGCTGCTTTGCACACAGAGAGTCAAGAAGTTCCAAGAGAAACTCCAGCCCTGAATAGAGAACAGTAGTTATAGAATTCACAATGAATACCATATACAAGTTTTAGTGGAGCTAGCTATGAGCAACAAATATCTGCATAAAGTAAACCAAACGATATAGACGCCCACCGTTGTGGTCTATGAAAATCTGTCTTTGATGTTCAGGCGAACTTAGATGAGCGAGACCTAGAGCTACTCGCCTCTGAACAACTTTATCAGCCACATGTAGTAAATACAGCAAATGGTTCAGCACCTGTTGATAATCACGGAAATTGGGAAGTTTCAAAAAAACTTCGAGCACAACTGCTGCAACATTAGAGTTAACAGAACTAGAAAGAAAAGTTATGAATAGTCAAATACTATAATCAACTATCATATATCAAACTCCAATGTCAACGTACTCGTCCATGGATCTTTTCCTCCAATCGTTTTAAAGTTTTTGCCACACAATCCTTAGTTGGCTGCAAGCAGGAAACATAACACATGCAAAACAAGCAAAAATGATCAATTCCAAGAAGGCAAAAACAAAGTGGTAATGGAGACTGGATAATAAGACAAGCTCAGCACCAAAAGTATGGGTACACTAGACCTGAACAATGAAATCCCCTTCTTGAAGTTTCTGAACACCTCCGATTCTTACGAGGTCTGCAACATTATCCTGCAACAGAGAATTTAGAAGATGTAACCCAAGAAATGTAACGCTGCTCAGAATACCTTGAAATAATTTAGTATAAATAGAAAATATATTAAGAAACAGTCTGAACCTCATTATCAGCAAGACCGTATAATGCAAAAGCTGCATTATGTTGCAGAGATGCATTTCTGGATTGAAGAAGTCTCAATAATGGCATGACACCGCCACTCTGAGCAATACCAGCTTGGTTGTGTGAATCCTGCCAAACAAGGAAGGAAGGGAGTAAGGCTTTATATTTGACAAGAATTATGGCAAAACAAAAAGAAACATGCCATAGCTATGCAGTTGCATAAAGATTCTGGTCAAGGTTTTTCCAATGAAAAATTATTCTAGAGAGAAGCCTTAAACTCTACACTAAGTTATGGTGGAGAGGAGAAGATTGCTAATTTCTAAACAAGCAAATCTATTTGTCTGAAATCTATTGCCCCAAATATATCAGACTGACTTGCTAGAACTTTACCTGTGCCAACCTCCCAAGTGCAAAAGCAGACATTTCTTTAAGCTGTGCATCATCAGACTGAAGCATCTCAATCAAAGGTGGCACAGCACCTCTCTGAACAATGTGAACCTGCAAAAGTGTAAAAAAATAAAAGATTTCCTTTTACTGATATAAACTTTACCCCCAGTAGCATTTGTAACAAACCTTGCAATCAGAATCAGCAGCAGCAAACTGCCCAAGCAGAAGAGCTGCTTCTCTTTGGCTTTCAGGACAGCTGGAACTGTAAAGAAACAAAAAAGTTAGCAATCAGACAAGTCACAATCTTCATTGTTGTAAGTCATTTAGAGCAAGATCACTATAAAAATTTACCATTCCCTGTTTACAATCAGATATAAGTAGAACATGCAGCACACAAATAGCTTAACAAACCTTAGCAGTCTAATGACAGGTTGCAGGGCCCCGGCTAGAAGAACCTCTCTCTTTATGTTAGGTGAAGAATGCACAAGATTCCCAATAACACCAACCTACAAAACAAGTAAATTTGTATAAAATATATACCAGAAAATCTTATACTGTACTATCAATCTACGGCTTGAGTTACCGCTTCGTAATGTATGGAAGGATCTTCAGATCGAAGCATTAAAACAAGAGTCGGCAGTGCATTGCATTCCACGATCTGTGGATGTTTAAATTAATCAGAAACTGTACTTTCTATGAGAAAAAGAAGAGAACAGGGTTACTGGGAACCGGATAAACTAATACCTGATTTTTGTTTTCGTCATTTTTAAATGCTAAAGTTCGTAACGTTCCTGCAGCAGCTCTCTGAACTTTAGCATCCCCAGACTCCAGCAAGTGGACAAGGGGTGGGATGCCACCATCAATTCTACTTCCAAAGAACAAGCAAAGAAGTGAATATGATATACTAAGAGCAACACCCAAGCCTGCAGAAATGCAAAGAAAGAAAGATGTAACAGGCATGCAGCAAACCTGACACGCGATTTTATGCTACTATTCTCATGAGCTAAGTTAGTTATTGCATCAGCTGCTCTCCTGATAACGCCATTAAGAGCTCGTGAAGTGCAAACAGTGCTGTCCCTTTTCAAGAGATCCACAAGGTGAGGAAGAGCTCCAGCATCAACTATAAGTTGCTGGTGCTCTGGCTGTCAACAGAAAAGGGAATGAATGGGGAAGATAAGCAACCAAGTATCAGCTATGACTTGGCAAACAAATAGTCTATTGATGAATCATTAGGGTTTTGATGAGCTCAAATCCTAACCAGATCGTCATAATCCAACACGACCCATGTAGAATATAATAAGTTGACAAACAATCATTATAAAAGATATTCCCAACAGACACTTGCTATATTTCAACATATATATCAATATGTTACAGGCCTCCAATCAATTCTTTATAATAAAAGGTTAATTAATTTAAAACATATATAGAAACACCTTATACTTCATCAACAATATTAACACTAGTTGCAACAAGCTATAGTTATCAAGCAATTACAGAGTAATTGAAATCAACTAGAAATATGATCTCGTTGAGCTTTACAAGGTTACAAATGCAATTGAAAATATATAATAAAGGAAATCAGGTAACACAGAATTTTCCATTCTGAAATATTTAGCGAAATAGCCAACTTAGGAAAACAAATTTAGGCAAAGAAGTACACTGACACTATTTTTGTAAAACAATTGTACATGTGATCAAATTTTTGCCAAGGATGACACTGAACATGCCATCTTTACAAGGGTGGCATGCAAAGTTGACCTATTTGTGCAGATGACATTATATGTTTACTTATTTTAGACACTGGCCCATTTTCACTAATCTAAAGGCTGTGTCAAACAATCATATAATAGCAACTTATACAATATACATGTAACGTACAAAATCCCGGTCAGGAAAAGACAATAATGTATGCACATTATTATTTATTAGTGCTTTAGAACCAACATCACCTCAATTTCCTATTACTAAATCTCAAGGCTTTTGGCGCTATGTACTTGAACAAAACACATAGTTTTTTATTTTCACCTCCATCATAATGAGTGCTTACATCAACCTTAAACTCAATTGGTAAGACATCAATAGGCGCATGCACATAAATCTGGAAGGAAAAAACTAAAGTAATTTGAAGCTCAAAAGCCCAAACGATTAGTACATCTCAGTGTCAGCAATGACTGAATTGGTAAGACAGTGAGTGTGAGAAATGAATAATAAGTTATCAAGAAATTACCTTAACAGCGAGCAATCCAAGGGCAAAGGCAGTTCCTTTTTCAACCTCGTTCTCCAGAGGCTTTGCTCCACTGTCCCCTGGTGGTGCTTGAAGATGCCTCACCAGAGCTGGCACTGCTCCGCCCTCCACAATCAAATTCACAAGTTCCTCTACAATAACACATAGAGATCTATATAATCTCGGAAGATAAACCCTAAATCCGCAAAAAATTAACGTAGCCACCAAAAAGCAAACTCATAATTAAGACGGGAGAGAGAGAGAGAGAGAGAGACCGTTTTTGGCGAGCTCGGAGAGAAGGTGAGTGGCGATCTTTGCAGAGTTGCGATCGGCTTCGGCCCACGAGAAGGTTGAATTAAGAACTTGGACATGCGCAACCACCTGGTTGAGCAGATCTTGATTCTCGTCCCCGTGGAGAGAGGGAGGGAGATCAATATTTTTCCGATTATCCTCGTAGTCATCTTCAAGCTTTCGCTTCAAATTCCTCCGCTTTACGGCCGATCTGCGTTCGCCGCGATCCATGGCGCAAAGAGAGAAAGGGAAGGGAGGGCTGAGGATGATAGTAGATGCGGATGGAGAAAGGGTAGTTCGGGAATTAGGGATTCTCCTTTCCTTTCGTTGGGTAGTACCAAATAAATGTTAATCTGCAAATCTAAAGAATATATATATACACAATACCGAGACGCGCGCTTTTGAATTTTGGGGAACACTTGCCAAATTTCCCGCCTTATTTTCCCGTTTCTATTTTATTTTCTCGTCAAACCCTGAATTTTACTCCCTCCGTCTATCGATACAAGTTTCTCGAGCCTTTCGCATTTAGACTCATTTGCAAAAATACCCTAGAAGGGTAACTAATAAAAATGTTCAAACAGTAATATCTAAAATGTATTTTTTTTTCACTTTTCTTTTTGAGTTAGAAAATAAAAAAACAATTATGGGAAAAGGTAAAGAAGAATGGAATTCGGCAGGAAAAGAAGAAAAAGTGTCTAAATCCGTACATGTGTCAGGAATTTTTTAAACAAAAAACGGCTGAATTGGAAAATCTGTCAGGAACTTCGACGATTAGCCACACAAAATTTCTGACATCCGTACGGAACACTGTTCACCCGTTCCAGAATGAATCTCAGCCACATAAAAAGTCCAAGGAGCCAGTTTTTCCCGCCAAATTGATGGAAGGTCACTTAGAGCAAAATTTTGCTCGTAAATGAATGTAATTTTGCTAATCTTAACTTCATCTTCTTCATTAAGTGTGTTTCTTTCTTTCACTCCATCTTCCTCATTAAAGTTTCTTCATATCTTGTCGACCATTTGTTTTAATCTCTTACTTCATTCAATTTTCTTCATATCCTGTCATATAGAAGAAGGAAGGAATGGGTAAGTTTCTATATTAAATGCAAACGGTTTTTGTGTATTGGTAGCAATAAATAACCATGTTTTTTTCTTGTTTTGGCTTGTTTAGGTGAAACATATATCCTCTCCTTAATTTGTGGAGGCAATTGGAAGGTAGAGAATGAGCAATGGGTGTATGAAAACCCTAAAAAAACAAAGGCTTTGATGGTCAATGATGAGATCAAATATGAAGGGCTTCTGAAAATGGTGGAAGAAAAGTTTGTCATAGATGTTAAGAGGTTTGCCTTAAAGCTGACCTACATGCCTCCAAAAAACCAAAATCTTCCTCCTTTCGATATTTGCGATAGTGATGATGTAGATGCTTTTTTCTTCTTGAACATGTTAACATGCAAAGATAGAATATGGTCAATTCCTTTGCATTCTGTGCTGGAGCCTATATGTATTGGTTTAGATGAAAACCCTAATGTAATTCCAAAGGAAGAAGAAGAGATGATGGATGTTGAAGGTACTGCACCTCAACCTTGCTCTCAGACTGAAAATGTTGGTGGACCTTCTTACCATGTAAGAGTCCTAAAGAGAATGTCAGATCACATGCTACACAACATAGTAGATGATGAGCTGAGAGAAGAAGAAGATGTGTCAGGATCTTCTGATACGCTCGTCAGGATATATTTGGAATGTGGAGGGCAATCAAAGAAAGCTAAGAAAGGCATTGAACCTGAGGTTGTGTCACTAATCAGTGACGATGAAGAGGAGGATTTTATTATGTCTGCAACCAAGCGACAAGGTTTGGACCTTGTCAACCTTTCTGATGTAGAATTTGATGATGATCATGTGAAGGTTGAGGACTATGAATATCTGGGAGGAGATGATGAGGAACATCAACAAAGATCTTACCACTACGATGTTCCTGCTGATATTGAAAATTTGGAGGAAGAAGAATTGTGCTCTAACTCTCAGCCATTGGCAATGAAGGTTGAAGATGTCTTTCCAACGAAGGAGGAGGTTCAACGGGCTTTGGTCTCATTTGCTGTGGAGAAATGTGTAGAAATGCGTGTGAAGAAGTCAGATAAGACCACTTATGTTGTGGAGTGCAAAAATGGAGGAGCATGTTCATTTGGCTTTCGTGCTTCAACGAGGGGTGGTAAAGCTATTGGTCCGTGGTGGGTCCGAAGGCTTGAACCAAACCATACATGTGCGATGTTGTTCAGTAACAATCACAACAGACATGCCAATTCATCCTTCATTTCCAAGAGCATTCTTGATAGGTATGTATTGCTTCTGTCTTGTTCAAATATTTAATATGGAGGGATAGAGTGTGAAATGTGTCAGGATGTTTTTGAACACATGTAACAGGTTCAAAGGTCGCAAGGACGCACCAAGGGCAAAAGAGATACAGGTTGTCATGAAAGAGCTAGGAGTCGATACCAGTTATTCCAAAGCAAACCGAGCAAGACAAAAGGCAGAGGACATCATTCGAGGGTCTCCCGAGCAAGGTTATAGTCAACTTCACTCATGGCTTTATATGTTGAAAGAAGTCAATCCTGGATCATATACAAGCTTAATATTGGATTCTCAAAACCGGTTTAAGTACTATTTCTGGGCATTGGGTGCTTGTATCAGGGTTGTTCCTCACTTGAGAAAGGTAACTTTTTAAACTATATCTTTTATCTGTCCAAATAAATGGTAGTGTGGAGGGATAAAGGATAAGGAGTGGAGGGATATGATGTCAGAAGAATAGATATAATTACCTGTCGGGATATATTATAGATTATGACAGGTTATATGATGTATCAGGTGATTTGTGTTGATGGAGCACACTTGGGAGGGAGATTCAATGGCCATCTTCTTCTTGCTACTGCCCAAGATGGAAACAAACAGATCTATCCCTTGGCTTTTGCTGTAGTAGACAATGAGAATAAGGATTCTTGGTCCTTCTTCTTTGAAGAGGTTAAGACGGCTGTTGTAGCAGATAGTGTGGATGTGGTTTTTGTGTCTGATCGTCACCTTGCTATTAAAGCCGCTCTGAGAAAAATTTACCTTCTTGCACAACATGGATATTGCATTTATCATATGCTGCAAAACTTCAAGAAAAAGTGCAGTTGGGCAGGTTTGCAGGACCAGTGGTTTAAGGTTGCAAAAGCGTACACCGTAGAAGAGTATAGGACTGAGCTTCAGATCCTTCAAAACAGAACTACAGTTGTGGCAAATCTGGCTCTCAAAGTGCCTCTTGAAAAGTGGTCTAGGGCATATTTCATAGCTGAGAGGTACAACATCATGACTACAAACAATGCAGAATGTATAAACAAGGTGTTTAAACAGGAGCGTACCTGACCTATTGTAGCATTGTTTGATGTTATATTACTTACCTTTTCCACCTGGTTCTGTGAAAGGAGGGAGTCGGCTAATACATGGTGTGAGGTGACTACTAGGGCAGTGACCAAGACCATTGATAATAGGTATGCGGCATCTGTGAGCATGAGCATCAATAGGCCTAGTGATATTGAAGAAGAGGTGACTGATGGAAGGAACAAGTACGAGGTGAATCTTCGCCAACAACGGTGTCAATGCAATGTCTTTCAGAGAGATCGGATTCCTTGTAGGCATGCTTTGGCATTAGCAAAGGACAGGGGAGTTGACATTTCTACTCTTGTTAGTCACTTGTACACCAACAACACCTTGAAAGAAGTTTACAAGGAAACCATCCATTTGATCCCTCCACCCAACCAATGGGATGTTCCACAATCAGTCTCCTCTCTTCCTTGTTTGTCACCACCATGGAAAAGGGGACCTGGAAGACCAAGGTTGAATAG
The DNA here is from genome assembly GCA_029168935.1 of Oxyria digyna. Taxonomy (NCBI): domain Eukaryota; kingdom Viridiplantae; phylum Streptophyta; class Magnoliopsida; order Caryophyllales; family Polygonaceae; genus Oxyria; species Oxyria digyna. The sequence continues at coordinate 28,531,210 of JAPVLV010000013.1, forward strand.
ATATAAGTCTAGGTGGGAGAGGCCCTACAAACGAGTGTCCACGAGATGTGCAAGATGTGGTCTGCCTGGCCATACTCACAACACGTGCTACCGGACTGCAAGGGGAGGACAGGCAAGTCGAAGACCATAGGATACAAGGGTAAGACAACAAGGTTCTAACTTTTTGGTATGTGAACAATGCTAACTTTTTGGTAAATGAACAATTGTAACATCAATCCCTCCGGAAATGATGTTATATCCTGACAGTACAACGGTTTTATCCTATAACACTTAATTTCATATGTCATATTATTTTGGGTTGGATGTTGAAATTCTGTTAGTATGAATGTTTAAATGCTTTTTTTGTTTGCTTTGTTAAGTTTTATTTTGTTTTCCCTCCGTATATTTTGTTTTATCCTGTCACACCTCAAATTTACCATCCCGCCACCTAACTCCACATAATAAATGCAGTCAAATTTGCCTTTACTCTGCACTAACGTCAGTACATGTTTTCAAGCAAAAAGGAGTCAAACACATTTACGTACCCAGAACATTTACTTACCACATTTACTCAGTTTTGGTGAAATTTTTCTTATATATAAAGGTCACTCTTTCTCATTATCGAACATAACTCATTCCTTTCTTTCTCTACTACCAAGCCTTTGTTTCTCTCTTTCTCTCAACTCCTTCATGGCTGCTTATCACGTCGTAGACCCATTTCTCGACGAAAATTACCAAAGAACAAGTTTTTTCGTCACAATGAAACAGTCATACGTTCATGGGGACTGCCGTCTATGTATTCCCATTGGTCATGGAGAAAAGTTCTTGAAAGACTTCAAGAACTGTGAAATAACACTTAGAGTTGGACTTCAAACTTGGAAAGTTCTTCTCAAACACCACAACAATGTCTACCGCTTGGGCAAGGGTTGAAGAGCTTTTGTCCAAGACAATAAGCTCAAGTACAACGATGAGTGCCTCTTCGACCTACAAACTACGGATTCCAATGGTGTCATGTACGATATTGAAGTGTACAACTATTGATGTTCTCTCATTTCATGTTATTTCGTTCATTTCAGTTTCCTTTTCTCTGTTGCTTCCTTCTATCTTGTATTGTGTTTCCATAAAAGAATTTAATGAATTTGGTATTACTTTCCGTCCACCATTTATGTATTATCCTGTCAAATATTCACTTTCATCCTGACTATGATGAATGCAACCACAAACTACAACTTTTAATCCTCAGAAGTCACACTGAAGAAAGATAATTTTTCATTAAAACAGAATATTAAAGCATAGAAATTGAAAAGCAGACATAATAGTACTTAGATCACAAACTAGAACATATCCCGCCACACTTTCCCGGACATCCCGACGAGCTACATAAATTACATAACATTAGAGTCTTCATCTCCATGGTGTGGTATGTCAAGACCCGGGGGTAAGAAGTCACGCCTCCACCTCTTGGTGAGCTCCAAGGGGTGTTCAGCAGTGAGAATGAAGATTTTGATTAGAGCAACGGACCTTGCTAGATCTGCAAGGGCATGGGCATCACGTGAGTGCTCAAGGCTCTTATAGTGTTCCTCCCTCCAGGAGTATGAACCATCTCAAAGAAATAATGTTCATGATGCTGGCGGTTGGTGAGGTTCCAAAGCTGTCCTCTTAGCCAATTGATGTCCCTCACACTATCTGTCGCTGTAGCCCAATCTTCGCAAAGACCACCTTCATAGATGTGGCTCGTCACACTGGCCATTCTTCCGCTGTTGGGGACAAGGGAGCCACCATGGTAAACTTCACTATAGACTCTTGTGAAATCCATAACGCGATCCATATTTTTGATAATTTATGGATTGAGAACATGACAATATTCGGTAGGAAACTATGCTATTTATAGACTTCAAGTGTAACACAAAATGAAGGCGAGGTTATTTTAAAATTTGAAATTTTAAAATCAAGTTTAAAAACTTTATCCTGACAACACTCTTATTTCACCCTGACAGTTTACAACTGGTACACTTTGAGTTGTCATAGCTGGTACGGATAAGACTAGAAACTTGCATTCAAACTAGAAATTTGTAGGAAGTGTAACACAATATGAAGGCGGGGTTTTTTAAAAATTTGAAACTTTTATACGATTTCGAAAACTGTTTCCTGACAATATTACTTTTTCATCCTGTCACTGTGCAACTGGTACACTTTTGCAGTTGTCACATCCTAACATTTTGAGTTGACATAGGTGGTAGGGGTAAGACTAAAAAATTGCATTCAAACCACAAATTTGTATTACAAGCACGCCATTGTTCCAGATCAACATAGGTCAACAAAACCAAACCAATATTCACACTAACCAAACCGAATATTCAGAAACATAAAACACAACACAAACCATTATTCTTACTGTGTAACAACGTGATCAACATTATTCAACCTACTCACCCATTTGTCACCAACCAGGCTGGTAGCAATGTCTAATCTGTGCATGTCGATTGTCTTGTCCGAGATTTGGGAGAGATCATTATTTCCAAAACACAACCACTCAATGTACTTCACAGTATATGCACCACAATCACCACTGTAAACAAAAACAAGCTTTAGTAACATATTTATAAAGTGCATAGGGTAAATAACAGAAGGGTGGAGGGATATATTACCTTCTCTTATTCAGTGGTAAGCCTTCAATCCTTCCTTCATAAGTCAGGTCCTCCTGAAGTCTATCTGCGTACTTTGTGGACAGAGCCTCGAGATTGCTCAAAAACTTTGGCAAATACTTCAGGATTGGGGCCACCTCTTTTTCTATTACCCGCTCTGGCTTCAGATTGGTGTTGCAGTCATACATATTTAGCTTCCACTTCTGGAGGTCTATTTCAATTGCCACCCAATGGTTGCCTCCAACGAAGAAGGGTGCATAAATGAAGTCCACATCTTCCCAGTTTTTTCCAAATAGGAATGGAAGACTTCCCTTCAAATACCTAACAACACGATATGGAATTAATGCTACTTCATCTCCACGACCTTCACTCCTGTATTGTTCCTTGTAATCCTCAGACCATGGATAATCCATTATGTCAGCTTTGTGATCATCAGATGGTTTTTTCCTCACCTCAGCCCTCACGTGGCAAAGGACCTCATCGATGTGCTGCCAATACAAGTACACAATTACACTTAAGATTGAAAAAATAAGAAATCAAATTTATATCCTGTCACACTTACCAAATTATCCCACCAGTGTCTTGGTTCAAGAATTGCCTCATGGAAGGCCTTGTCAATAACCACTCCACTCATGCCCTCAAACTCCTCAGAGCTGAAACATTAAACACAATATAGGAGTTTAATATTTCATTGTAATCAACATAAAACACAATATTGTTACACCAATTTAACTCAAGTACCTTTCGTCAATGTACCATGTTATTCCTTCTGTCATTTCTTTCATAGCTGTATTCTTGGTTATCTTCTTCCAAAAAGCTTTTGTGTAGACTTCCTTCTTCTTTTCCTAAATGTCCTTGGTGGTGTCCTTCTTGGTGTTTTGCTTGGTGGTGTTCTTGGTGATGTTGGTTGTGTAAGGAGAGCTGAGAGAACTAGAAGGCCTTGTATTACGCTTGGGCATGATCCTACAAAACCACAGTGAACTCATCATAACTTGTCTAGTTCAACAAACAATCCTGTCAAGTTCAAGAAACTATTTTGTCATATACAAAAAACAATCCTGCCATTCAACATAAACTATCATGTATTATTCAAAAACCAATCCTGTCATACAACAAAAAATATCCTGTCATTTTCCTAAAACTACCTCTGCTTCTGTGGAGACACCTTGTTTGGAGAACGGCCACTAACATGCTTCACCCTATTGCTAAACACCAGTTTGGGTTTGGCAAAATCATCTGCCTTGTCCTCCTCACCTTTCTCCACCTCAGTCACATCCTTTCCCTCCTGAGTGTTTTCCTCCTCGCCCTTGGCTTCCTCCTCACCTATCTCCATCTCAGACTTGGCTTCCTCCTCAGCCTTGGCCATTTTCTCCTCAGCCTTTTTCTTTTCCTCCTCCTCAGCCTTGGCTTCCTCCTCAGCCCTTTTCTCCTCCTCAGCCTTTGATTCCTCCTCAGCCTTTTCATCCTCAGCTGTAGCCTGCTGGGTGAGCTCTTCCCTTGGTGCATCTACAAGATCATTATCTTTCAATTCATCTTGCACATTAGTGTCGCTCTCATCCTTGTTAGTTACCTTCTCAGCTAGCTCAGCAACAATATTCATGACCACATCACCTTCTCTTCTACCAACACCAACCAACTGAAAATCTTCGAGACCCTACAAATAATCATGTCATATATATATCCTGTCATATTCAACAAACAGATCCTAGACACCAATAACCTAATCATACCTCATTGTCACTGGAATCTTTAGAGCTTACCAACTCCTCATTCACATTCACACAAGGAGCAACAACATTATCCACTGGCTCCTCAGCCCTTTTCTCAGCATTCCCAACAACTTCCTCAGCCCTTTCCTCAACATTGTCAACAACATCCTCAATATTCCCAACAACTTCCTCAGCATTACCCTATGAAAACATTTGGTCATCCAACTCCTCAGCATTACCAAAATCAAATATTGGTTCATGGTAAATAATAAGTCCTCTTTCCTGCAATAACAAGTTCTTAAATCCTAGATTTCAATCTTTAGAAAATATCCTGACATGCAACATAACCTATCCTGTCATATTTCACATTCTATCCTAGTATGATTTAACATTATCCTGTCATAAGCTTAAATTATCCTGTCATTCACCTAAAATTATCCTGAATTATTCAAAAATTATCCAAGCATAGTGTACATACCTCATTCTCAACTGTCACAACATTTGCCTCAGCTTTCTCACACCCATCATCTCCATCTCCATCATCACCATTCCCTCCATTTTCATCCCCATCATTGTCACTCTCTTCTTCCTCCTCAGATTCTTCACTTTCTCCATCATTTTCCACTCATGTATCCACCTTTTCTTCCTCGCTCTCCTCCTCGGTACCACTCTCATCACTTTCAGACGGCTCTTGATACTCTTCACTCACTTCTTCACTCTCTTCACTAGAACTTTCAACTTCAACCTTCTTCTTACCCTTCCCGGTTGGTTTCTTGACACTCTTCCTTGCCACACTCTTCCTTGGCACACTCTTCCTTGCCAATCTCTTCCTAGGGACCTCCTCCTCCTCAGACTCTTCCTCCTCCTCCTCCTCCTCAGAAACAACATCTTTCTTCACTCTCTTCCTTCCCATCCTTTTCTTGGTGATCTCCTCCTCCTCTGCAACAAAGTTCCTTCTCTCCAGCCTCTCAAACCTCTGACAAACAGCAGCCTCCAACTTGTCAAACTTCATGAACAAAGCCTTCAGGACATCTCTGCTAAGACCTTGATCCCCAGTGGATTGTCCTTGAGTTTGTCCTTGGTCTTTGAAGATGTCCTCTACTTGTGTAGGCTCACTGTCCTTGGTCCTTGACATAAACTCAGATGTGATCTGGTCAAAGAAGGGGTCCTCTACTTCATCAGAGAATGTGCAACCATTAAGCAACTCCTTCTCAGATTCATCTGCAACAAGTAGAGACAAGACTTCAAGACCTTCTTCTTCAAAAGTCAGCCTTAGGAATCCATGCTCAGAGCATTGGGTTGCAGACCAACACACTCCTCTAGGGATTTGGGTCTCACTAATCTTGGAGGCAAACTTGACTCCAACAGACTGTACACACTCCCAAATCCACACCTACACAAACAAACAAACAAAACCATTAAATATATATCATGTCATAAATGTACTACTATACCTGAAACACCACTGGCATCCCTTGAAGGTTGTATGGTATCCTACCACAATCTGAGACTTTGATAGACTTCTCCATGGATATCATTCTTCTTGCCATTGATCTGGTCAGTGCCTTGTGCAGCTCCATGTAGGCAACTCTTCCCCATGGATACCTCCAGAACTTGTCAATTGTTTCCACTAACCTCACATGTTCAGCTTTTACAAGTCTCTTCTTATCACCTCCAAGAATTATCCCTTCCACAATCAGCAAGACTGTTAACTTGAACTTGTGGTTGTCTAAGGCTTTGTGCTTCATGAACCTTTTATAAAGGTCTTGCACTGAAGTTTTTGAACCATCAGGACCACCAAAAAAACTGTCCATCACTTGGTTGTCTTGCTTCCTAGATGATTTTATCTCCTTGGGAAGAAGGCCACAATTCAAGCCAGTTATCAAAGCAAATTCTTGCAGTGAAAATCTCAATGGCTGACCAACAATCTCATACCATGTCTCCCACTTCTTTTCACTCTTCAACTGCTGGAAGAAAACTGAATGGATGGTTTGAGAAGAGAAGGTCACTTGATTGACCATCTTGACAACATCCCCAAAGGGGCTGCCACAGATCCTTCTCCAGTCTTGGCAAGTCAGCTTAGACTCAATATCTTTCAAATATTTCCTCCTGCAGTTGATATTTACATGTCCATGCAATTCATCTCCCTTGTAGTAGGAATACATCACCTACAGAAACATAAGATGACAGGAAAATATTAGTAATAAGTCAGGATCCCAGGAAAAAACTGTCAGGACACAGTCAAGAGTCTGTCAGGATAACACATAAGCGACACAACCAAAGTTCAAGTGTGGGGAAACAGATAAGAATATGTCAGGACACAGTGAAGAGTCTATCAGGATAAAACTAAACCATCTAGAACAAGTGAGGAGAAGAGGATGTACATGCATTTCCTTAAAAACTGTCAATATTCAGATACTGAAATCCAAATACTTCCACTACAGAAACTGGTTCACAATGCATATGACAGGAATTATTTTAAGATGTGTCAAGATTCATAATACACATGAAGAAATGAAATTCCTTATAAATTATCCAAATACATCCAATGTACATGCATTTCCTTAAAAACTGTCAATATTCAGAAACTGAAATCCAAATACTTGCACTACATAAACTGGTTCACAATGCATATGACAGGAATTATTTTAAGAGGTGTCAAGATTCATAATACACATGAAGAAATGAATCTACATAAACTGGTTCCACTCCTGAATGCACATAAGCTACACAAAAACAAATTGCAAATGTCTGGACACAGACAACAGGATGTCAGGACAAAGATAACTGTATGCCCGGACACAGTAAGGAGTATGACAGGATCACCCTAAACAATAATCAAAGTATTCACAACTTTGTTCTCAACTCCAATTACAAGTGAAAATTCCTCTGGGAGAATGTCAAATTTACATGCATTTGCTTCAGTCAACCCTAAATTCACCAATTTCACTCATACACTCGAATTGAAAATCAAAATATCACTGATTTCACTTACATTCTCCTTAAAAGGCAGAGGCTTCATGGTTCTCCATTTGTCCAAGAGATTCAATACCTCCTTCTTCTTCTGGGAGACTGGTCTCTCCACTTCCGGCGCCGACTTCGCCGACGACCTCTTCTTAGATTTGGGGGTTTTCTCGGTTTGCCTCTTCTTTCTCCCTTTAGAGTCTCCCTTTGAGTCTCTCTTTCTTTTCTGGGGTGTGGAAGCTCTGGTAACGGGGGCCATAACTGCAGCGGTTGCGAGGGAGAAAGAGGGAGAAAAAGGGAGAAAGACGGAGATAGACGGACATAGACGGAAGCGAGGCTAGCGAGGCTGCGAGAGAGGTTGTGAGCGTCGATTTCGTCTGAGAAATGGTGAGGCTGAAGGTTGAACGAGAGGGAGAGAGTGAAAATGGTGAAATTTTGAAAATTTGGTGAAAGGAGGAAGAAGACTGTGAAAACGAGAGAGAGAAGTTGAAAAGAAAATGGGGGAAATGGTTGAGATGATTAATGGAAGTTAATTATGCTTAAGAAAGCAGTTAACGTTTTTTAATTTCAAAACCGTCATTATCTTTTCCCTTTTCTTTTCTTAATTTCCTTTTTTTATTAATTTATTTTTCCTTTTCTTGTTTGTAAAGTGTTTATTATATAATTTAATTTCCTTTTATTTTTTATTTATTAATTTCATTATCCTTTTTCTTAATTTCAGATAATATTAAAATAATCATTTCAGTTAAAAAAATAAAGATAAATGAAATTATAATAAATCTTTTCTTTTTAATAGGAAAAATATTTTTTTGGACTATTATAACCCTCATATGAATATTACAGTAATATCCATATGAAATTGGGCATATGTGTAATATTGGTACAAAAACTTGGGCATTTGCGACATTATTCTCTTGCATTTATAATATAATATAGGTCTTTGAAGCACTTTTACCAAAAAAAAATCAACTATACCCTTATTCTTTTTTCTTTTCCTTTTTTTTGTTGATATTAGGCAAGAACCGGGACGCCATGTCTCATGACACCGGCAGTCCCTGATCATCGATCCTTAAGAAACACCATAAGGATGGATTACAACCATGTAATCTAATGATATTCCTTATATTCCTGATATTAGCATCGGGTATTGTCGAGCTATGTACAAACAAAGCCAATTTTAAAGCAAGGATGTTAACATTCTTATTAGCATCCTTTTTTTTGTTGATATTAGGCAAGAACCGGGACGCCATGTCTCATGACACCGGCAGTCCCTGATCATCGATCCTTAAGAAACACCATAAGGATGGATTACAACCATGTAATCTAATGATATTCCTTATATTCCTGATATTAGCATCGGGTATTGTCGAGCTATGTACAAACAAATCCAATTTTAAAGCAAGGATGTTAACATTCTTATTAGCAAGGAAATCTATTGCCTGATTAGCCTCCCTGAAACAATGTTTAAATTGAAAAGTGGGAATTTATTGAAGTAATTTCCAGCAATCCGAAATAGTTGTGGAAATTTCCCAAGGATTTTTTCATTGTTGTTTAATAGAGTTTATAATTGTAAGGTTCTCTCCTTCAAATATAACGTTATTTAAGAGAAACATATTAACTGTTTTATAGCATGTAAGGCGGCCAATGCTTCAATGCAAAGAGGAGAATGGTGATAAATCTTTTGATTATCAACAAAAATAATTGTTCCATCATTTTTCCTAGCAATACAAGATAAAAAAACCTTCAGTTCCATGTTTTAATGATCCATCGAAATTTACTTTTATCCAATTTTGTGGAGGTGATTTCCAAATCCGATTACTTTTCTTTAACCTATTTCGTTTTTGTGATTGCTTGAGACCTGTTTCATTGACTTGCATATTTTTTCATTGTTGAAATTTGAAATACGCAATATCTGCTGGAAGTCTATTGTCCGTATTCTGTTTTGAAAAGACAATATTATTTTCGTAAATCCATAATTCTGTTTTGAAAAGACAATATTGTTTTCGTAAATCCATAATTCGTACCAAATGAATATAATTGGTTTAATTAAGTTTTTGTATTTAGAATCCACAATTAATTCTTGAATGAATTGCATAAAAGGCTTATCATCGGGTACTTGAAATCGGATATTGAGTAGATTGAATAACTTTTTATAGTTGTTCTTTGTATTTGGGCATTGAAAGAAAAATGATTGGTATCCTCTTGAATATGATCGCAAACCCGAACAATATGGTGGAACTCTGTTATAGTATCTATTTAGCCTTTCCGTAGTTGGTAGATTATTAGAAATAACTTTCCAGAGAAAGTTTTAAATTTTAGGGGGCAAATTTTGTTTCCATAGCCAGTCGAAGAGGTTATTGGATTGGTCTGAATTATTACGTACGCAAAGCGATCTGGCTGAGGCAGTAGTAAATTTTCCGGAGGTATTTAGTTTCCAAATTAAAAAATCATTTTGCGAATGTTTTGGAATATACAAACTTTTTATTTGGTCAATAATATGAGTTGGTTATATAGTACTAAGGCGTTGTATATCCCATGTTTTATTATCTGTGATATATGTATGTACCGATTCATTAATATCGGAATAAGCAGGGTTGTGGTAATTTTATAAATCTACATTAGGTAAACAAACATCAGTCCAAAATTTAATAGTTCTTCCATCTCCAATTTGCCATAAGAGTCCTTCCTGAAAGATTTTACGGAGATGTAATAATCTCGAAAATTGCCAAGATTGGTTCTTATTTTGTTTTGTATATGTTAGAAGTGAATCATTATTAAGATATTTTTGTGTAATAATTTTTACCCATATATTATCAGGGTCAGTTAATATTTTCCATAAAAGTATCATCTGCAAAGCATCATTACTATGTTTTGATTTATGTAATCAAAGACCTCCTTGTGATTTGGGTTTACAAATTTTGTCTCAAGACGTTAATGGACGATACGAAGAGTTGTCCTTATTCCAAAAGAATTGTTTAGTTATTTTATCCATCTTGTCACATATATTAGTAGGTAATGAAAAACATTGGATTAGGTGGTTTGCTTTGGAAAGAATATTAGATTGAATAAGTATAGCCCGACCTGCTTGTGATATTGAATTAGCTTTCCATTTCAATAGTTGTTTTGTCCTGTTTTGGAGAACGTATTCAAAACACTCACTTTTAACTTTGCCTCGAACAATCGGGACACCTAAATATTTTTCCATTAAATTTGTGATTTGTAAATTTAAGATAGAGGCCAGGGCTTGTTTTTATTGAGTAGAAATGTTAGGAGTTGTTTGGAAAGTACTTTTATGATAGTTGATAGCTAGTCCAGATATATTAGTAAGTCTCTCCAATATCTTTTTTAAGAAATTCATGTTTGTATTGTTTGCATTTGCAAATATAAGAGTATCATCTGCAAAACAGAGAAATTGAATACGTGTACCATGTTGGGATAATTGAATACCGACTTTATGTTTTCTTTTATCGGCTTCAATTTGAAGGGTTCGGGCCAAATATTCCATAACTATTATAAAGAGAAAAGGTGCAATTGGGTCGCCTTGTCTGAGGCCGTAGTTTTTGATAGTGGGCCCAGGAATATTATTGACCAATACCGAAAAAGATGCAGATTGATACATGTCATAATTCTGTCAATCCAATTATTGTGGAAACCAATTTTTTGCAATATTTTTATTAAAAAAGGCCATTGTACCTTGTCGTATGCCTTTTCCATATCTAATCTAATTTTAATGGCCATCCATCCTCTTTTACCTTTCTTCTTCTTATGGAAAGAATTGAATACTTCATGGGAAATTAAAATATAATCAAAGATTGATCGATCCTCCACAAATGCTCCTTGACAGGGGTGTATAATTGTAGGGACAAGTTTCTGCAAACGATTCGCCATGATTTTTGTTATGATTTTGTAGACCGTGTTACATAAACTTATTGGTCTAAAATGATTAATAGTACTGGGAGTCTCTATTTTTTGAATTAACGTAATGAATGATTGAGAACAATCTGATAGTAAAGTGCCTGAATGAAAGAATGATTGAATGGCTGAAATTAAGATTTTTGAAGTGAACTGCCAATAGTTTTGATAAAATTCAGCTGTAAAGCCATCCGGACCAGGAGTTTTGTTTTTTTGTAGTTCAAAACAACTTTAATTTCTTCGGCAGTTGGTTGTTTCAGAAGTTGATTATTATCTTCCTCCGTAATGAGTTTAGGGATCCTATTAAGATCTCGGTCTAAAATATCATTAGTATGTGAAGGTATAAATCTGGATTTAAGATCATTGGTAATATGTTGGGTAATATCAGAGTGAGTATAATATTTTATATTGTTTAGAGATTCATAACAATTAATTTTCTGTTTGAAAGTTCTAATTTTAACCGTATTCTGAAAAATATTTTGTGTTTTTGTCCATATCTGTTAAATGTTTAATTTTAGCTTGCTGCTGCCACTGTTGAAATGTTTGTAGTTTATTATATTTGCCAATAAATCTTATATATTTTTTATATGTGTTGCTATTAGGATAAGAAATGTTATTTTGATTTTGAAGAAATTTAAGAGTATCCTCTGTTTGTTTTAGTTGGTATTGGATATTATGAACATTACGACGAGCCCACGTTTTATATTGTTGCTTGATATTTTTCTTCTTTGAAAATAAGTGAAACATAAAAGAGCCTTGTGTATGGGAGTTCCAAATCTTTTGAACCATTTTTTCAAAATTTGGATTAGCAAGATGTGCATTTTCTAAAATGAATGGATAATTTTTATGAGTACGTATGTTTCCTAATTCTAATGTAATGCAACAATGATCTGAGGTAGTAAAGGGAAGATGTTCCATATGTAGGTTATTATAATAATTTAGAATATTTGGATGAATGAAAACTCTATCTAATCTCTCTATGGTAGTATCTGTATTAATACTTGATCTTCTCCAGGTAAAAGGAAATCCATTAACATTATGAGTAATAAAACCATGTTTAGTAATGAAATTATTAAGCCGTGTGAAACGATGTGAATGAGGTTGAACACCCCCCCCCCCCTCTTATCATCTGGAGATAATAGAGCATTCATATCTCCAATAATAATTGACGGCTCTTGGTGTGTTTCAATAATCTGGGAAATAAAGTTCCAAAATTCATTTTTTTTCATTTTCCTTACTGAGCTAAAGAAAGATTATGATATAACTTTTGGTGGAGTCAACATATTGTACAACTATAGTATTGAAGTCATGAAAAAGAATATGAATGTTATGATTTTCATCAAAGTTCGTGGCAAGAAGCCAAAGACCCCCTTTTGTGCCATCCGAAGGTGATATAGTTAAGTTTCGAAAACCAATTTTGCCTAAAAATTGTGATGATAAAGGTTCGTTGAATTTAGTTTATGCTAAGCAAAAAATATCTATATTGTGAGTCCTCCTTATATATGAAATTTTTGTCCAAAAGTTTGTACGTCTAATGCCACGAAAATTCCAATATGCAATCTTCATAAAAAACCTTCTACAAAAAATATAAAGTTTGACAAATAATCATTTGCTATCACTTTTCTATAGATGTACATCATTAAATTGATAGTAGGGTTTAGAATGAAGCAGCAGTTTAAGGTATTGTTTTGAAGTCTGGAAAGATAGTTTTTGTTGATCAAAGTTGTCATTTTCATGTTGCAATTTGATAATATGGTATGTAGGAGATTAGTACTATGAATAGGAGGTTTGTAAGAGAAAGTAGTAAAGTAAGTAAGTTGCAGATCCGAGTTTGTATTGATGGTTTTTATAGTAATTTTGAGATAATGTGTAATGTAAAGATGCAGTATATAATAGGGTATAATAGGGTTTATATATAATATGTAATAGATTTGTATAGTAATTTTGATATTATGTGTAATGTAGAGATATAGTATATAATAGGGTATAATAGGGTGTATATATAGTTAATAAGTTGTGTAAAATAGAGTATGAAATGTTGGAAAAAAAGGAGGCCACAAGACCTCACCAACAAACCAGAAGAAGTAGTGAACTAGATCAGTAGAGGTTCTTGGGATTACATTGCGATCAAGGGGTGAGATACTTATTAATCTAATGCACTCAAGTTGGACAAACCCAAACTTGATGCATACAAATGGTTAGACATATTGCAACTTGGCATCTGGTAAAGGAAACCCCACATACTAAGGCTAAAACCATAGTAGAGGACAAAAAGAAATTTTTTTAAAAATAATAAAAAGTTGTGAGGGTTGACAAAATACAAAACAATGATGAGTTGTTGATCTCTAAGATACACACGACATCAGAGTAAATGCAAGACAAAGCTGAAGCGGTGAGACTGATACGTGGCATTGAGGGATCGATGGTGAAGGTCGTGCCAATCTGGTGAGTTTCCATCTCCTCCGTAACAAAGATGAAGAAGCAAGCAGGTGGTTTAATATCAAAGAAGTCATTAAGGGTTAATTTGACAAAATGGTTGGAGATAGTACGGATTAAACAACAGAGATACAAGTAGCCATAAATTATAGGAATAGTAGAATGAAATATAGATTGAATTTTGACATGGTAAGCAATAATATAAAGGACAAAATATAAGTTTAAGCGAGAATCTGCAAAATGAATATGAATGTTAGCCACCATATTGAAATTCATACCATTTTTATTCTTAGTCATAAAACAAGAGAGAAATGGAAAAGAAGCTGAAGTTTCTGGCTCCAAAAAGATTGAACTTATAACTATATATGTTGAAATGATCTAAACTAGAACAGTCGCTATTGTTTAAGTAATGAAGAAGGGTGGTGAACTGAAAATAGTTGCAGCAAATAATTAATAGACTTATTAAAACTATCTTCAGAGGAAGGGTAGGAGTGTAGGACGTACCTTTGATCTTGCATTTGTTAGTACACATCCCCTTACACATGAACTGGTGGGGGCAAAAACTCAAGATTAAGAAAGATTGACAGTATATAGATATTAAAACAGAGGTAGTACATATTGTTGTTGTAAATAGGGGTATAATAATTTGTATAATAGAGTGTATAATAGTTTGCATAAAGGGTAAAGTGCTTGATAGAGTATGTAGTGTCAATGGCGGAATCAGAATAAGCTATAAGAAAATAAAGGATGAATTGAGTAGGGTAACTACCTTGGATATGAGTATTGGCAGGGGCGCGATCATTGTTGTAATTCTTAGTGATGATACAGGCAGTTATATGATTTTCATGGGAATGATGAAACTCCAGATCGATAGTGAAACAATTCCAATACTTAAAAGGATCAAAATAGATAATAACATTGCAAATCACAAAGGATCTCCATAAATTTAAGTAATCGTTGTAGAAACTGAGTTTAGATCTGGGTTTGTAGTCATAATTATGAATACAAATTTTAACATAATCCTTACTAAAAGAAGAACATAAAAGAAAAGCAGGAGCAAGAGAAGGCTTACCTTTACTGATTTATCTTCTATGAGAGTACTTCTGAGTTTGGCTTTGAGAAGTAGGACAAGGAGGCGAGAGTAGAAATCAGATATGGAACTGAGAACAAGGCCGGATCTAATTTCCTCGGATTTGTTACCGAAGTTGTAAACAAAGGTGTTCAGGAAACCAGATCTTGGAACTGAGAAAAAGGCCGGATCTAATTTCCTCAGATTTGTTACCGAAGTTGTAATCAAAGGTGTTGATCTTTGTTTTACAGAGGTTGTGCAAACGAGTTTTGAAAAAAATTGTACAATAGATTTGCAGATTGGGTTTATTCAAAGAAAGCAAAGGAAAGGGATACTTACCTGTTTCAGTGATGGCGATGTTGGACCGGGCCGGGAACTGGTTGTAGAAATGAATAGAGATGGGGTATTTACATGATGAAGATGATGATGATGGAATATTTACATGAAGGAGGCAAACACGATCTGGGTTTTGACGGTGAATATTGGTGTCGGTGGCTTAGAGAGAAGTTAGACTCTCTCTCTCTCTGACTCTACTATACCCTTATTCTTTTAATTAGGTAGTATAAAGAAAAATATGTATAAGGAAAATTATGTGAATATTCCTAAATAAAAGATTTACTAATATCGTATAAGTCTAATTAGATAAATTTTAGCCTAATTAATTGAAAAGGTGAATTATTAAAAAGGGAGGAAAGTAGGGGTAGTTTTGACATATCATTTTCATTGTTAATTTCCACCTGAAATTCTCCAGAGACTTATATTCCTAGACAGAGGGAGTAATTGGAAACGATCTCATGAGGATGAATTAGATAAGGATAGAGGATGATGTATACTAACGCTATAATTAATATACACACATTATAACTCATGCACACATATTTGGTGATGCACATCATCTTCTGTGAGACATTATAACTCATGTGTGTATCATCCTCAGTCCTCATCTAAAGACTCATCTTCATCAAAACCAAACCCAAACCCAATTTTATTAGCTTATATCTTCTAATCTTCTATTTTCTAATCGAATAACATATAAATCTAACTTCAAAAATAATTATTTACTTATTTTAAGAGTGCATTTAGGGCTTCTTTTGTAGTGATCGAATTAAAGACACGTCTCTATTAACTTACTTTCTTTTCGCCTTCTTGCTTTGAGGCCTCTTCCTCTTCTTCGTTGCATTCATCATCGGCTTCAATGCGACTTTCCCAAGCGTCGTTGTTGAGTTATTCAAGCTCCCTCCCCCCGCAAATGGTTCTCTTTTGTTACTAAACATAAGCCCTATTGAAACGGTCAAATTTTGTTTCTTAAAGCCATGAAAAACGTTTCATTAGATCTAATGAAATGGCTAATGAAACAGTTTGTGAACATTACATCTACTCGCGTTGCATTAGGTCTAATGAAACGGTTTTTAGTCTAATTAAGCGGTTTTTAATAACTACGAATAAACTGTTTCATCATGTACAAAGACCGTTTCATTAGGCATTAGCTAATGAAACGGTTATTTTTCAATTCAATGTAACACACATTTAGGATAATGAAATGGTTTTCAAAGCCAATGTATAATTAAATAGTTTTCAATTTTCATATATAATCATCTATCATATTTAGTATTTAAACACAATCAAACTTATAACACTATTGAATTAGTAATTTAATTAAATATAAAAAAAACATAGTTATAACATATCATAAACTAAAATTCTAACAAACTAAGCTTGACCCAAGGTTTATTAGTAGCAAAATTTCATAAAGCACAACATTATATGACTTCTTTTCTTGGTTTCCAAGAGAGGGCAACTTCATTATAGAAAAAATTTATATACCAAAACATTAACATCTTTTCTTGGTTTCACAATGACTTCCTTTCTTGCCTTCTTCACATAAGCTTATTCTGCAGCAGAAAAGCAATCAATATCATTCTCAATAAACTCTTAATTGCAATCCATTCATATATAAAAAGTCATTCTACAACAGAATGATTACAACCTACTCCATCTGTCCCTTAATATATGGTTCATTTGCTTTTTCGACACTATTCACAAACCGAGAGAATCTTCTCGTTTTCTTTCAATATATAGAAATAAATATAGGCATACGAGATCTCGTTTGATTTGTCTCAATGAGTACTTTGACAATATAAAAAAATTAAAATTTTATCATCGTATATTTAAAAATATTAACGTTACAAAACGTGTCTCGATAAATGTGCCAAAAGCAAATGGGAAGATCAATAAGGGACGGAGGAAGTATTACACAAGCTCTACAAGGAAAATAATTGATTAAGTCGAGATATATGGTGATAAAAAGAGGAATTGAGAACGTTGTTTACCATCCTTTCTCCAAGCTTATTGGAGAGATGACAAAATGGCGCCCAAGAAAGATTTTTCTACAAAGAAGAAGCGCTTTTCCAGCATCGATCGTGTTTGAAGATGTCGAGAATTAGGGGTGGAGCATTATGTTTTCTCATTAGTGAAACATGGCCAGGTTTGGGAAAAGAGGAGTAACAGTGCATGAGGCAAGTCTAACCTGGTTTGTGGTCGTCGGCATGGAGGCATGAAAACCGCAAGAGGTCAGAAACAGAAGGGGTCGACAAAGGTGGAGGAAATTCTGGATTATAAGATGGAAGTTAGGGAGAATTGAGAAAAAGAAGGTGTTGTTTGTAGCAAAAGTAACTACGTATAGATACTAAAGCAATTTGGGGGTTTACGATAAAAAAGAATAGTATCAACTCAACTCTCAAGAACACTAGGTTAACAATGGTGAAAAGCTTCGACTTTGGTATTATTATCTCTGTGGCTGACTTGATTACAATGAAGGGAAAACCCTCTTTAAATAGGTTAATCCTAATTCTATCTATAAGGAAAGAATAATATATTTTTCCTTATATCTATATCTTAATATAAACATGGTAAAAAGATATTCTTTTTATATTATTTACTATCTCTTTTACCATTTACATAAACAATAATAATAAGTAATTAAATAAGCTCGGCCGCCTCAATTCTATGTTCGTCTGACGACTTCATACTCCTTCATCTCATACTCGTCTGGTCTACGCGTAACTCCTCTGACGCGTTGCCTTCTAGTCATATTTTTAGGCACGAACAAGCGCCATTGGAGAAGCTTGAAGGAAAATTTCGAGTGCGAAGGAGAGGGAAGAAAATACCTGTTTGTAGCAAAAGTACCAACGTGTTAGAACTTAAGCAAGATGTAGGTTAACGATCAAACTTGACAGTGCAAACTCTTCTTCTAGAAAACACCATTGATAAAAAAGAGAGAACTCAAGATACTATTACTTGGGGTGACGTAATTATAAGAGATGTGTTGAAAGTAAGAATACGTCGAGATGTTAGAAGATACGCGTTGAAAGTGAGAACACGTAGAATCGCCAAAGAGAAAAAAGAGTACGTTATGAAAAAGTGTGTCAAAGTAGACATGGAAGTTAAGAAGTAGCATCATAAGAAAAGATGTCGGAATTCAAAGTAAGTACCAAAGAGGAAAGAAAGAATGAAATGCGAAGAGATAGAACGTGTCACCATCACCCACCGTGACATCCAAGAGTACCTCCACACTAAGCAAGTGCGTAAGGAAAGAAGTCAAGAAAGTTGAAAAGTTCCACGTCACCCAAGTTAGGGGGATGAGTAGTGTCTTCATGAAACCGCTCTAAAGTAGGATAGCGAGTAGCGGATGTTTGTCAGCTTTGTGACTTCGCTCCTTACTTTGGTGAATCCTTTACACACACGCTTGTGTCAGGTCGACATTCAAACTCTTTTAATCGATGGGCTTATTTAATCGTTTAGTGTCCAAATCGTGTTTGATGGACTTACGATGCCAGAGGACGCCTCCTAGGCTCTTACTGGTGGAAGAAATATGTCTGTGTTCATGATACTCAAAGGAACCGTTTGGAAGACGTAGTAGCCTAGGATACGCGTTCCTGGAGAATGGAGAAGATCGTGTCAATAGGTTTCCCTTCTTTGCTAAGAGGATCGTACCAATTTCGTGTTTTGACGAGGGGTACCTACGACTTGTCCGCTGGTAGTTATATTTTCTTTTAGAGAACACATTCCTCTTTCTCCGCGTAAGCGTAACTCCCAAAGGAGGCTTTCAGTACGCCTAAGTAGACTCAACTCTACCCTGCTATCCGGGCTTTCAATCCTCACAGTGGTTCAGTTTTGGACGCTTTTACGATACACCCAAAAGTAGATCGGATTTTTGAGCATTTTAAAGACAATTTTTTTTGGGCGCACGACCTGGTTTGTTTGGACGGGAAAAGAATTCGCCCAAAACGGATACGTGTTATAAAAAAGTGGGGGCCGGTTAAACAACTTACAAATTTTGTATAGCAAAAGTTCAGAAATATTAGGTTATTTCAAGAATTTGGTGAAGCTCAAAGGCCTATCCTGCCAAATTTCCGCTTGGTTTTCCCGAAGCCAAATTTCTATACTCGGTACCATTTTCAGTGAACTGCTGCTTCGAGAATCCAAATCATCTGTATACAATTGATTATAGAAACGATAATGGGTTCGCTTTTCCAACTTCTCCCGCCAAAACAAACTACCTTCCCTTGTCCGATTCAATTATCTTCTTCCTTCCCACTTATCTCCGCCATTTCTGCAGCTCGGAGAAGTACACCTGTGTGCGCGGCTAGCGTCGCATCCCGCAACCCAGATGACTACCACTCCACTCTCAAAGCTCTCAACTCCAGAAGCCGTCAGCCTAGAAAATCACTTGGACAGGTATGATATACAATTACGATCTTTTCTTAAACACATTTGCTTATACGAAAGACAATTTCTTATGGGGTATAAACTTTATTCTCTCTGTGACATTTTATCGAACACTTAGTGGGTGTATGTATTTGGTGGCCTTGCAGCATTACATGTTAGACTCTGTCGTGAACGATCAGCTTGCTGGAGTTGCGAATATTACAGAAGGGGATGTGGTTCTTGAGATTGGGCCTGGTACTGGGTCTTTGACCAATGTCCTTCTTGAAGCAGGGGCTACAGTTTTGGCCATCGAAAAGGTGTGTTTAAGCTTTTAGTGTTGGTGCTCTTGGTTTGTATTTCTATTCTATTACCATCCTGAATTTGATTAATTAACTAGATTGGGTTACTTTTCTGAGAGCCTGAAATTTGACTTTTTTATCTTTTGTGATCCTTGTTTTCTGGTTCTTCTGGTTCCTACCTATGGTTATGCCCATGTTGTTTGGTGCAGGATCCGCATATGGCTGCTGTTGTGAAAGAAAGATTTGCCAGCAAAGACCGGTTCTTGGTATGTTGTATTTTCATGGAGTTAAATTACAATTAGGGGATGTTAATCCACTACATGTATACTGACCCGCTCAGAGTGTTCTAATCTTTAATATATGCTTTCTTGCATGAAAACTTTGGATTTAGCTCTTTCAGTCTAACTTCATATCACTAATAGCATTCTCTGTATAGGTTGTGGAAGAAGACTTCACCAAAAGTAATATTCGCTCCCATATGCTCTCATTGCTGGAGAAAAAAAGTTTCTCGGGCGCGAAGGGAAGACCTGCGAAGGCATGTGTTTTTGGATTGTTTCCATTTCATTGATCTCATATGTTCACTGAACTTCAGATGATAATAAATTCGGTCCTGTATTGCATAAATCTTAGATATGATTAACAACATAAATACCAAGTATACTCACTTGGTTCTAATTTAATTTGAACAAGGATAGCAGGATATAAGATAGTCAGGCTGCCATAAATTAATTTCTTCCATTCCGTTTGAAAGATGAAATAGGACCAACTTGGACCTTGTTGATACTGTTGTCTCAGGAAGGCTTGACTTCATGTATTGAGGATTTAGTTACGAGTTTAAAAATCACTGCATGTTTTTGTTTGCAGGTGGTAGCCAATATTCCTTTCAACATCAGTAAGGATGTTGTAAAACAACTTCTCCCCATGGGGGACATATTTTCAGAAGTTGTTCTGCTGCTTCAGGTTAGCTTATCAGCTATACAAATGGATGTTGTAGATGGTCTACGGATATACCTTCATTGCTCTGTAGCAAAGAGTAATGTTTAATACTAAGAATTGTTTCATTGTCTATGGAACATATTTTCTTAGGATGAAACTGCATTGCGTTTGGCAGAACCATCTCTAAGATCATCGGAGTACCGACCCATAAGTATTTTTGTAAATTTTTATTCAGGTACGACCACGTCTCTAAGGGATTTGTATTTCATCATTAAATCCATCAATAATGGCTTGTGGTTTTCAGTTTTTGCCTAAGAGAGGAACATGCTCTGCTGACAAAAGCACTGCTGTAAAAATCAAAATTCCCTTATTTGCTTTTAATACCTTTATTAATCTATCCTAGATTTTTCCATCACATGTTATCTTATGTACTTCTATGCTGTCACTCCAGACCATTCCGGGAACTTGAATGAGTTTCCACTAGCTGTCCTTATATAATGCGTGCTTTAAATTATCTCAAGAAAATACCCCAATTTGTAAACACCTATTGTGATTCCACTTCGTGACTGATCTTTTAGTCTTCATCTGGTTTCTTAATTTCAGATCCAGAATATAAATTCAAAGTCCCCAGGACGAGCTTCTTTCCGCAGCCAAATGTAAGTTGTTCTCTTGTGAAGAAAATTGGTCGAATTATGTTATACTCAATTGGTATGAGAACTCTTATATTCATACACTGATTTGGTTATGGCATTTGAGGATTGTGGATTTTACAAACATAAAATGGAATATGCTTTGGGTTTGTTTAGGTTGATGCTGCAGTTGTCACATTCAAACTGAAGCAGCCAAAGGATTACCCTAAAGTTTCATCCATCAAGAGCTTCTTCTCTATGGTACCACTTCCGTTTTTAACAATCTCAAATGGCTTCTTTAATGGTTTTCAACTTTCAGCAATTTGAACAAATCAACCTTCCAATCTTTAGGTGAACGTCGCCTTCAATGGCAAACGCAAAATGCTGAGGAAGACCCTTCAACACATACAATCTTCATCGGACATAGAATCTGCTCTTGATAAAATTGGACTCTCAACCACTGTAAGTGATAGAAAAACACTTCTGCCTACACTGTATTAGATCACATCCTTGTTATTCAGCTGACCAGCTTTTATTTTTGTCAAACAGGCAAGACCAGAGGAGTTAACGATGGACAATTTCGTGAGATTACACAACTCAATTGTTGAAGTATAATTCTAGCATCTCTCTCTTTTTAAAAGTTGGTTTGTTGTGAAAAATGTGTATAGAAGCAAATCTATATATAAATATTAAAAGAGAGTTATTGAGGCTCTCCTTAAGTGTAGCTCTATCTATCCTATGTGTCAATTTGTGATTTTTTTTAAAATTTTTAAATTTTTTAATAACTCAATTAAAGTAGAAATAATTGGAGATTATATCAACTTCTCACAAATGATTTGAGTAAATGTCAACTTCTAAGAAGTATAACAAAACTATCAACTTGTTGTTACTTTTTCCGTTCTTTTTGCTTGATTTTTCATTTTCTTTTTGATATCGTAAATAGAAAAGGAGTTATAATTAGAGAAAAGAAAAAGCAAAGTAAATAACTAATGAGAAGTTAATCAACAAGTTGCTATCGCTTTATTACCTGCTACGTGTGAAGTTTGCGTAGAGAATTACCTGCTATCTCTTGATTCCGTCAAAAAGGCAACCTGCAACCTTCTTGGCCAGCTACTTGGCGCCAAGTATCAAGCATTAACGCGCCAACCTTCTTGGCCAACTGCTCATTCCCTTTGTTTGTTCACCATTGTTTCTGCTCCACTCACTAGTCTTTGCTCATGTGTAAGCTTTTTCTTGTTGTGTCTTCTTCGTTCTCTCCCTTCTGTCTTGCCCATTCTCTGTTATAGATCTGTTTATGTGCAAACGAATTGATTGGCTGACAAAGGTGTAAGCTTGATATTTGTTTTGGCTGACAAAGGTGCAACCTGGAAATTGATTTATGTTTCATTGTTTTCTGCGAAGGTCGGAACTTTGTTTTCTACAAAGGTCAGAACATTTACATTTTAGTTGTGTTTATTCTTAGATCTGTTGCAAACCGTACATTCTTGGTGGTGAAGAAGAAATAGAGTTGAAACGAAACTAAGTGTGTATACAAAAGATAGTTAAACGTTTCACTTTAGGGTTTAAAACAGACATACAAAATAACCTTTTTACGGAGAGACAATCATATTGTTGCTAAGACAAAGTCATAATATTGGTCTCTGTTTTATTTGCTTCTGTGTTTATAGCTTCAAAAGCGGTGTACGTTGTAGTGATAAACAACTGTCAATGGAAATTTTTGGAAAATATTTGGCAGTATGAAGGTGAAAGAGAAGTGATAGCCATGGCTTTATCTGAGGATATAGACTTCCCTGCTCCACAAATGAAGTTGACTGAAAAGGTTCGCCTCGATGCATCCCACCTGTTATTGGAGATCAAGTATCAGAGACAAATGAAGCCAGGTACGGCTCCCATTCCTATAAATGACCAGGACGATCTTGAGGCGTTCAAGTCGTTCATGAAGGCAGAAGATGGAGGGAAGGCCCCAGATATTGAGCTCTATATAAACGTTTAATGAAACACATCAACGACGATGTGTACCTTGAAAGCGTTGTCCCAACTCCTTCTCCCCATACACCTAAATAGGTTACAAAAGATCCAACAACTTCAACACGGCCCACCCCCCGCAAATGGTGAAAGAGAAGTTCCAATGTTTAAGTCCAGCCAAGAAAATGATGCCTATGTACGATCCCTTTTTACAAATATCCATCCTGCAAAAGAAGAAGTCCGTTCATTAGATGAAATCATTGATGACGACGACGAAGTCTTTTTAAGAACAAGGGATGAAGCGAGAGAAAAAGAGGAAAGGAAAGAGTCCCATCATCGCATTTGACAACATTATATTACTTAGCAACGATGATGATGATGATGTTTAAATTATTTCATCATCATCAAGAAAGAGAAGGATTGACTATGATGAGGCTGATGTTCAAATTATTTCATCATCATCAAGAAAGAGAAGGATTGATTATGATGAGACTGATGTTCAAATTATTTCATCATAATCAAGAAAGAGAAAGGATGATTATGATTCATCAAGGCATGATGCACTTAATGAGGCTTTGAGCGGTGATGAAGATTTAAGAGTGCAAGACATGGTTGTTGGTCTGGTTGATATGGAGGATTATGTGTTAGACGATGCGGTTAATGAAATTTCCATGGCGTATAGTTATGGCACACATGATGATGGTTGGTATGATTGTGATTTCAATGATTATGAGGGAGCTGAGGAAGATAGTCAATTTGATGAAGAGCTGCACTCTAGGGATGGTCAAGGCGGGATGTACTTTATATCAGACAAGGAATTGTAGTGGATTCAAAATCCAACACAAATGCGGTTTAACAAAAAGTGCAGGTTGGAGAGGCATTCAACTCTAGAGAGGAGCTAGTGAGTTGTTTACGTGATTTAGCAATGCAAAACGGTTATGAGATGAAGTTAATCAGGTCTAGTAGTGACGAATATCTGGCGAAATGTGTGGACACTCAGTGCAAGTTTATTTGTCGTGTGTCAAGCTTTAAGAAAACATGCTTATATGTGGTCAGAGAATATGTTCTAGATCATACATGTGACATGAATGTGTTACACAACAATGGTAAAGCATAAACTTCTAAAAGCATAAACTTCTAAAATGATCGCACGGAAAATACTCCACAAGTAAGATTTTTATCTTTGATCACATTGAGTGCGGATTATTCTCGCACTATTCATAATTTAAAACTTATCACACCGTTTGTTTTATTCCTATGTCAGGTTCATCAACGGAGGTGAGGGCCTCCAGGCTTCTCAAATACAAGACCACGTATTAGAGAAGGGAGTACATATAACCTACTACAAAGCCAATCTTGCTCGTCAAGAAGCACAGGATATGGAACATGGTACGTTTGTAAAAAGTTATACAGATATGGGGGGTTACATGTATATGATAGAGAAGGTGAATCCAGGAACTTACACAAGGAAAGTAACAACAACCAACAACCAATTCAAGTTTGTATTTTGTGCTTTGCCATCTTCTTTTCCATGTCGACTTTGAGCTCGTCGATGTGCCTCTCCAACGCTCCTATGCGGTCGACAAGTTCTCCGCGCTGCTTAATGGCTTCATCAGCCTCGGCACAAGCCTTTTTCTCTCCATCACGAGCCTCCTTAACTTGTTTAGAGAGATTCTTGATCCGCTCCTCGTCAATTCGTCATGGGCTGCCCGCTTGGTAAGCTTCTCCATCTCCTCAGGTAGCTCGCACAAGCGCTTCCAAGCGCATAGAGAAGCTTGCATACCCTGAAAAACACAATGAAGGTAATTGAGAAAAATATTAAGACAAAAAGAGTAAGAGGAAGAAAGAAATCAAAGAGAAATCCTACTTGCCATTGAGCAGCGAAAGCTTCGTCCAACACGTCGGCAGAATTAGTTGACACGTAGTGCTGCACCGTAGCAGGGGAAAGTAAGTCGTACATTGCCGAGAGAAGATCCCTTCCAGGAGCGATGGCTTGCGACACCGTTCCGAGAAAGCTATCCACGTCCGGGTACACCGTGGACGAAGCCATAGGACGTTTGCTTTCCACCTTCCCTTTCCCGGGAGTCGCAGCATGCGAGGGAGTTGAAGTCGCCATATTTAGAGGAGCAATAATGATGGGATCGGTTGAAGAGGACCCTCCCACGATCTTCTGCTTCTTCCTCTCGATGAGATCCGAGGCAGACTCATTTTTTCGGGTACGCGAAGCCACAACTCAAAAGAAGGCCAAAGAAGCAAAATCAGATACAGAAACATTTAAGTTAAGCAAAAGACTGGAAAGATAAATAACTTACCTTACCACTCAAAGGTTGAAGAGTGGAGAGGCGATTTCCCTTCCCGTCGTGACCATGAATAGTGCGGTGCACGACCGAGATCGCCAGGACCTTCTTGACGACCGCCTTGGACTCCGGTCTCGTGAGGATGGTCATAGTATCAACTATAAAAGTAAAAGTTACGCGTAAGAGAAGTTTTATCAAGACAAGAAAGAGCGAAAGAAACTACTAAAGTACACGTAAGAAGTTCGAAGGAAAAGAGGAACTTACTTTTGGCCTTCCACTCTTCGATGAGTCAAGTGGCATGCAGTCATCACCTAGAGTTGACTTCTTGATGAAGTAGAAATGGTCGGCCCAACTCCGATTGGACTTGCTCCCCTCGATGGCCAAACGCGGAGCACCACTCTGGGCCTTCAAGCCAACTCTGCCCGAGAAGGGTTGATGATGATAAGGAAGTGGACTATGCCCACCACCGAGATCTCCACACCAAAGTTCGCCAGGACATCATCTAACTTCGCGAAGATCCTCCAAGCGCTAGGGAGCCGTTGTCCCGTCTCTACGCCCAGAAGAAGCATAAACATCCTCACCCCTTGTGAGAACGGGAAGAGGTGGCCCGCCAAGAATGGGTACTCGTAGACCGAGATCCACCCCGGACGGTACGCAACCGCGCACACCTCAAGCTCTGAAACCTCAATCTCCACTTTTGGAGAAAGCCCAACAATTACCCGGAAGTGTTCGACGTCTCGGGCGAGAGAAGGACGTCGTCCATACCCAGATAGGACAGTTCTTGGCTCGTAGAGTGATGGGGATACATTGGAGAAAGTAGAAATGAAAGTGAGGAAGATGTAGACACGAAGAATCTCAGAGAGAATTGTGTGTGATTGAAGAGCAAGAAGAAAGTGAGAAGAAAACGAGAAGAATGCAAGTGAGAGATGAGAAACTTGAGATCAGAGAAAGGTGTTTAAGTAGGCATGATCAAGTGTTTAAATTGGGAAGGAAATCACCCAAGGATCTCGGCGAGAACGATCTCCCAACAACATTATAGACGTTAAAAGTCAAACATTGGAGAAAATAGCCGTTGCCAGCGCATATCGCAAGAAACAAGGGTTGGCATTGGCTTGATGATGAAACTATACGATACCCGAGTCGACCTGAAAGATGAAGCAATGTACACTTCGGCCGACGACGAGAGCGAACGCGTTCCGAAAGTCAAGAAGGTGTATTATAAGAGGATTGAAGGCGTTTCCCCGATCTACAAAGAGGAAGATCTGTAAAACACTTTAGGGGTATTGTTCGTGCCTAAACATACTACTAGAAGGCAACACATTCGGTGAGCTACGCGTAGATAAGGAGAGTACGTCGACGTGCAGCATGAACGAGTAGAAGGATGGTCAGCCGAGTATTATCGCCTTCCATATTAGTTATTTATTATTCTATTCAGGTAAATGATAAGAAGATAAGTAAATATTATTAAAGAATATCTCCTTCCCTAGTTTATATTAGATTCAAGATATAAGAAAAAAGATAAGATTCTTTCCTTATAGGTAGAATCAAGGTTTGCCTATATATAAAGGGTTTCCCTTCATTGTAATCAAGTTCGAACCCCCGGCGTAATAGTACAAGTTAAGAGTTTTCACCATTGTTATACCTTATTATTAAGAGTAGAGATTGATACTGAACTGTTTGATCAAAAACCTACATCTTGCTTAAGTTTCTACATGTATATAGTTACTTTTGCTACAAACACGAACCACATACGCCCTCTACCTCTTCCTCTACCATGACCTCCTCTTCCTCGGTTTCCTCTTTGATTGTCATGTTGATTCATTAGGTTATGTGCATGAAACTAGCTTTGGTCGTGACTCTAACCCTGATCCCGATTTTGCGACTGATTTTGGTTCTGAATTTGTAACCCCGGCGCTCGTGAGCCCCCCTGATTATGACACTTGTTACCCCAATTGTGATTGTTTTCTTTTGATTCTGGTTGTTCTTGTTCTGGTTAGCTGTCAATGCACTTGTGTGCGTTTCGACTTGAATTTCCACGTAGGCCCTCTC
Organism: Oxyria digyna; assembly: GCA_029168935.1. Classification (NCBI taxonomy): domain Eukaryota; kingdom Viridiplantae; phylum Streptophyta; class Magnoliopsida; order Caryophyllales; family Polygonaceae; genus Oxyria; species Oxyria digyna. Next base: position 28,558,806 of record JAPVLV010000013.1, read on the forward strand.
TAGCATGCCCTGATAAGTTTTGCTCTTGCTTTCTATATAGATATTGCTTAAATGAACTCCCATCTAGCAACCCATCAAGGAACGCGACCCTAGCGGTCTTGTCATTGAAGTCAACGGCTTCTAAGATCATTCTCGAGAACCTTTTTACATAACTCTCCAAGGACTCGCCTGCCCTCTGCTTGACTCTGACTACCTCTTGCATCTTGACTTTCCTTTTCTTGGACGAGCTGAAGTGTAAGAGAAAACTTGGCTAGAGATCCGCAAAGGAGGTGATGCTTCTGGCAGGCAAGTTGAACATCCAAGTCATGGTTGTATGTGCCAAAGTACCCGAAAACCCTTTACACATGGTCGCTTCGTCTGAGCATCGGGCAAGCGCTGCATATTTATAGCGGGAGAGGTGCTCGTTAGGGTCCTCTTTCCATGTGTACTCCTTGACGGTTGGGAACATAAAATATGGCAAAAGAGGTGCTCGGATAATGTGATCAACAAAAGCAGTTGGTCCAAAGAGTGACGGGGGGTTAATAGGCAGGTAAACAAGGTACACTTGATTTGGGTAGCCATGTTGAGGGTAATGAGGGGGCTCATTGGGGGTAGCAAGGAGTATGCAGCTCAGCCGGGGCGTATGCTTACTGCCTCGCGTCGTAATGACCACCCCCACGAGAATAATATTGCTCATGATAGCTCGCGGGAACCTGGTTCAAATCAATCCCTTTTGGCCGGCCTTCCCTTGCGACATTTCTTCCCCACAGGACCCTCGAGACCGAAGCTCTGTCTTTTTGGTGAAGCTCGACACCCCTTCGACGACAAGTGGTTCGCGATTCTCAAGCTGCTCATTCACTTCGAGAGTCACTGACCTCTGATTCTCATGATTCTGAACCCCTGGGACTTCGTGATTTCATGCTTTTTGCCATGCTCGGAATTCCTCTGCATCTTCGGCAGGGATAACGATCTCATTCTCCTCCACGCGAGGGAGAGAAGCAAGGAATGAGCCTTGCCCTTGGTGGTTCGCCTGTAGCGGTGTGCTATCGACAACTCCACTTCTGTCTATGCTACTCATCTTTTTTTTAGAATCAATCACACTTAACAAATTTCTGAGTTCACCTAGCCGCGCGAGGAAGTCCCCACGGTCGGCGCCAGTGTTGGAGCCCAGGTATTTGACCTCACGAGGCAAGCAGACGATCTTCCTTCTTCTACTTTGCCGAGGACTTCCGTCTGTTGCTTGATAAACAACTTGGGAATCTAACTTTTCCATATCAAACCTTCTCTTCTCAGCTTGTTCTTCACCTATTCTTGAGCTCCTAATCACCTGCGCAACCAAACCAGAAAGAGGGAACCTTCGGATTTGGCTCTTCGACGCCCAATTCAGTAAGCAAGAACAAGTAATTGAGCCAAAAGACTCACAAAACAACACCAAATATGAAGTAGAGAGTATAGAGAATAGGGAAGAACTCAAACTCAAACCAACAAACACCGAAATCACCTCGTAACACACTCAAATCAATTTTGATCAAGCCAATTTCAATACCAGAAGCACGATATAGGTATCGAGAGTTGAAATTCAAGTATTGATCATCCAATTCTCCACTAGAAGTGATAAATTGAGATGGAAAAGAAGGCTAAGTTTCTCGCATCTTTTCCCTTGTTTTCTCTCTTTCTTTCAATGGTGAAAGATTGCTAAATAGCTAAAGACCTCTTTCTCTTTTTTTTTTTTTAGAATATATAATCACATGGACCCCGCTTTATTCACTTTTTAGGTCATCCACCATTCCATTCATATTGAGCTTAAATGAGTCTCTTTATTCATGCTCTACTTTACTTCTGATTTGGTGTTTTCTAGAGCCTTTGGGCCTAGGCTCGAGAATCGACTCCAAAAGCACTATAAAAGTCACTTAACACTTCACCAAACAACCCTTGTTATGTGACTTCTTGATAGCTTATTCCCATCGATTACACTTCACCAAACAGCACTATATAAGTCACATAACACTAAAATGCAGTAGCTTAAATATTTGTTTTACTTAAAAAAACAAGGCCACACGAGAAATCAATCTGATACTTGGTTACAACTTACAATATCCCTCCAGAATACAAGCATTACCAAACTTTAACTCAAAAGCATTTTATTAGATAGCCGAGCCGAGAAGGATTAACAGACGCCTCGTTAGTAAGTAGCAAAATGATAGCAAAGACAACTTCTTCTGTAATAAAAATAAAACAAGTATAGATCCAGCTTCATTCATACACTTGTTTGGCAGCTAGATAAACTCGTCGTCTAATTCCTGATGCTCATCATCTGATTCATGATACTCGTCATCTAACAGGAACACCTCCACTCCCAGATTGCCACGCAGAATGTTTAAGATATGCTCCCAATCTCTGACGTTTCTTGGCATCATTTCAGGAGTCACATTACCCAAAAAGGTTCCACTTGATGATACCTCAGGCAGGTGAGGAGACGGGAATTCAAGTTGAGGTGTGAACGTCAATGTGAATCCTCCTGAAGGTTCCACATTCTCAGCTCCAAATAAGGGCCACAGTGACCTCCCCATAACTTCAACATGTGTCACACTATAACACAAACATCAAAGTTGTTCATCACAATATAATACACAGATTACTTGCATCTTAAACAATGCAAGATAAATGTGATTATTAACAAGCCATAATCAGTGGTAGGATATCTCCTTGTAGACAGGGAAAGCAAAGGAAACTCACCAAATGTAATATAAGCCGTCCATTTCTTGCGTCTGAACCCTACCGAGCAGCTCTATCTGCAAGATTCCACCAATGCAAAGAACGGGATGTGGAAGCTTGAAATGTAGCAAGTTTGAATCCTACCAAATTACAATCCAAAAACAATCACTATTTATGCCAATAAATCAATCTATACATTCTTCAATAAGGACTTAACACCCTGTACTCTCGCTCTTTAAGTAATACAGATTGGCACACATGATATGAACAAGAAAATACACTTGAGGATACAAAACCAATCTCTTTTTCCTACACTTTTCGGGAACGAATGAAGGCTGTGTACGGGATACAATCACATGATAATAAAAAAGTGACTATAATGAGAACCTATCACTAGTTCCGGCATAGATTATTTTCTACCTGGGTCATGGGAAACTCTGGTGAAGTGTAGTTCCATATAAAGCACTCATCTGCAGATTTCTTTACGTTTCTGTGATTGTCCAGGGATTCAATCTCAAGATCAGGCACAATTTGACAACCCATTCGGAAACGCATAGCTTTTGCTGAATAGATGGGGGAATTTGGTTGAAAATAAGCTGTACAAATATAGCCAGAAGATTATTAACTGAAAAGAAAAGCACAAACCATGAAGAAGCATCAAACTTCAGAGAGATTTATCGCACTACCTTCAAAGGGTTGTATGCTTATTTCTGAAATAACACAGAAATTAGAAACCAATTTATATGTCAAAGTCTCAGAAACAGAAGGATCACTTGTCCCTGAGCTTGACCAGTATGAAGTTCTATGTCCAACTCGGTCCCTTCGATCCATGGTGTTAAAAATACTCTCTTCAGGATAATTATCAGTGCTAGAAGCATACATTGCTTCTGAAATGCAACTAACTGGCTCAAATGACAAAAGTGTATGAGCCAAAGAAGCATAAATTCTGTGCTCCATCCTAGCTGCAAGTTGTTCCCGCTCATTAGAACTGCTACCTCCCTCTTCTAGAAGTTTATCCGGTTTGTTTCCATACTCTTCAGTGTTAATAACGGCAGACAACTGGGGAAACATTTTTAAGCAGAGTTCCTTTGATATAGCACTTGATATTACTGCAGAAAAGTAGACGTAGAATCAAATAGTCAGTCTGACTATGCATTCTTTGATTCATTGTTTGTGCCATATACTAGTCTTTGGGAAGAAGATAATTTTATTGACCTATGCAGTTACCAATATGGTCTAACAGCAAAATATGAATACTTAATTGGCATCATTTTCCTGCAATTGGAAATATTTCTCCTTACTGCCTTATGCAGTACTAATGATCTAGACACACAATTAGATTTTTAGATATTTTTTGTCAAAAAGAGGGGTGACACTCTTTGCAGAATATATTTATCACTAATTAAAAGTTGGAATGGAATTTTGTAAACATTTAATACTCACATTCAAGGCAAAGCTTCACTAACTGTTTCATAGGCCTTAATCCATTGTTGTAATGATCCATATTGTTTTAATCGAAGCCATTTGTCCCATTTAGGTTATACAATACTTTTTTTCACATATTTTGAACATCAATTTTATTACTTAGAGATAAAATTCCCTACTTTATACACAACAAGGAGAAAAATCAAATTTGTATTTTCACATATATTTATAAAGAACTTATATAGGTTTATATTTTCTTAGGGAGATAAAAGAAAAAGAAACATTTCAATTTCAATAATAATCACACTTTATTCGTCAATCATTACATCTGATTTAGGAATGAATATATACTACACATTTCAATTTAGAAAAATATTTAATAATAAATGAAGATCTTCATATACTAGAGAGCAAACAATTCCAAGCCTCATTTATGGCCAACGTACGTCATAATAGCAATTCAACACATCATCTCAATTTTTACTATCAACGCGTGCCAAGCGAAGCATTATTAGATTCATCCATTTACATGTCTTTATGAAGACAAGATATCTATTCACCTTTACGATTACCAATAGGGTCTAACAGCAAAATATGAACACTTCGTTGGCATGATTTTCATACAGCTGAAAATACTCCTCTTTACTGCCTTATGCAGTACTAATGAAGCTAGACAAGACGGTTTTTTAACTATATTTTTTGTCGGAAAGTGAGGCAGCACTCTGCGGAATATATAAAAATTAGCAGGCTTCCGTTTTTAGAATATTCTAACGGTTTAAAAGAACTTAAATGACAGTTTGAGTTACATTCATATACACCTTAATGATTGATCTTCCAGGTTGACTTTATAGTAGTCATTCACTTATTCAAGTGATTCAGGCTGCATATTGCAGTGGTTGCACTCTACAGAAGAGTAGCACACACAAAAAATGTACTGCAATCTACTAAGTAAAGGGCATGCTATTGTCTCCCAAATGCCTAATAATTTCTTCAATCAATATACACCATAAACAAGGAGAACATAACCACAAAGAGTAAGCACTACTAAAGGACTTCAATTTATAGCCAAAACTTACTCAAATCCCGCCATGAACGGGAAACAATACAAGTACGAGCTATATCGCCTGGATCATCAATGTACTTCAGAATTTTCGTAGTCACATCATGATCAAGGGAATTAAAAGGATCTTCATTGGTCTCCATCATACACGGATTGTTAGTTGTCCAGCTTTCCCAAACCTGATTAGCCAACATCAAATTTTATTACAAACATTATTCAAAGTGCAGCACTGTGAAATCTTCATACATATAGAAGAAAGTTTGTTGTAATTTGTCAAATTAATGTTATTACAGGTGAGCTACAACAGATACGTTGGAAGCCCTAATGAAAAGTAGATAGAAAGCAAATGGTAAGAGTGAAGCTTGACGAATTGCGATACGCCGTTCAATTTGGGTAACGAAAATTGAGTTTATAACACGGACTATAACCTCGACAAAATCGAAACACAATTGCAAATATTTATCATCAAAGTAGAAAATCACAATCCGGCGTTGAATTACCGAGGATCTACAAAGATAGATAGGTAGAGAAGAGGAAGGAAATGTAATGCACATTCACCTGAGAAAATGAAAGGACGATTGGAGAAGAGCACAGACAGGAAAGAGAAACTGAAGATTGGAAACTGATTTTTGCAGAGGGGAGGAGATGAAAGGGAAGGGAAGGGGTCGACTGGAGAAATCTCGTGAAAGGATAGGTTCAACTCGTGGGCCCCACCGTTAACAACAATCTGTAGTTCTATATAATTAGGTTCTCTCTTTTCCCACTATATTTTCTCGTACGCTCGTTTCGGGCGGACAGGCAAAAAAATTTGATATACGTATAAGAACTTATACGTATACAATTTTGTAAAAAATATAAAATATATCTTGTACGCTAAAAACGGGCGTACGCCCATTTCGAACGTACCGTAATGATAAAAAAATAAAAAAATTCGTACGCTCAACGTACAACTTTTTTTTTTCGAAAATTCTTTTTATTACTCATGGGCATGTAATGAAGTGAAACCACTAGGCTAATGAATCATATTGATATATTTGTAATATTAATACTACAAGTTACAATCGAATTTGGGCTCACCTCATTATTTTATTACAATAACAGTTTTTTTAATCTTGGTCTCAAATATCTATATCTATAGACTATTAATTATTTTAATAATTTCTAAAAAATAATTATTTAAATAATAAGGTGTATCTTATTGACATATATGTAATATTAATACTACAAGTGATGATCGAACTTGAATCTACCTCATTATTTATTTGAAAAACAGTTTTCTTTTATTTTTGTCTCAAATATTTATTGAATTAATTACTTAAATAATTTTGAATAAAATAATAATTATTTAAATAATCACATATGTAAGCTTTTTTAATATTTTTAAAATATTTTGAAAACACTTTTTATATAAGACGTTCAAGGTTGTACTTTGTGGTCTACCTATTTTGTCAACATATGGCCATGAGCAAAAACTGGTCTTGGTAGAAACAAACCTACCTGAAATTGTGAGAGAAAGCAATGCTTTAATTATTGTATTTATAGGTATTTCATATCAGTTTAAAAAATATTTTCAAATAGCACATCTAAAAAATTGATATAGTGGCAAGATAGGATTCTAACGAATTGTCGACAAGATAAGGATAAGATCTTGCATATAACACATCTAACAACCAATCTTGCATAATAGTTTTACGTATTTTCGATTCAAAATAGTTATGCAAGATGAATAAAATCTTGCATAATACTTAACGTACAAATAGTTATGCAAGAAATGGCGCAAAATAGTTAGAACGACTAACGGCGCAAAAATCGAGTAAAATCGACTTAGAACGACTAATGGAGCGAAAATCGAAAAAATGTGGATAGAGTATAAGGTATAGGGTATAAGGTAGGGTATAGGATATAGTGGATAGTGAATGTGGATATATAGTGGATAGTGAATGTGATAAGTGGTTAGTTTGGGCCCAATTCGTTTAAACGTCTTAAAACGATAAAAATCAAAATTTCAAAATTGTAACATGATAGAAAATAAAACTCATAGTCGTTATCAATTCTCAAAATCGGAAAAAAATAATCAAAAACGTCAACGGGCCTAATAAGGCCGAATTGAGATTTAGTGAGGCCCATTATCAAAAAACGACATAAAACGGCTTAATAAGACCTTAAACCGCAAAAAAAATTGAAATGTAAAAGTTGTATTTGAGCATTACCAATATGACGGTTTCGTTTTTATAAGAAAATAACAAAATGAACACTTCGAAATATCTAAACAAGCACTTTCACCTAGTAACGAGTTAATCTCAAGTATATAAGTCATATAGTTTTACTCATATGTGTGTGATATCACTTCGTTACTCAAATAAACTTTATATAAAACTTTCATTAAATGTTACGAAACACTCAAATAATCCAAAATAATGACATTTCACATCTTTGTATTGTCGTTATTGATTGATTACTCTATATTTAATGAAAGTTTTAATGAAATACGCATACATATATGATTAAACAAGCAATAACGACAATACGAAGATGTGAAATGTCGTTATTTTAGATTATTTGAGTGTTTTATAATATTTAATGAAAGTTTTATGTAAAGTTTATTTGAGTAACGAAGTGATATCACACACACACATATGAGTAAAACTATACGACTTATATACTTGAGATTAACTCGTTACTAGGTGAAAGTGCTTGTTTAGATATTTCGAAGTGTTCATTTTGTTATTTTCTTATAAAAATGAAACCTTCATATTGGTAATGCTCAAATACAACTTTTACATTTCAATGTTTTTGCGGTTTAAGGTCTTATTAAGCCGTTTTATGTCGTTTTTTGATAATAAGCCTCACTAAATCTCAATTCGGCCTTATTAGGCCCGTTGACGTTTTCGATGATTTTTTTTCGATTCTGAGAATTGATTACGACTATGGCCTTTATTTTCTATCATGTTACAATTTTGAAATTTAATTTTTATCGTTTTAGGGCGTTTAAACGAATTGGGCCCAAACTATCCATTTAACACATCCACTATCCACATTCAATATCCACTATCCACATTCAATATCCACTATCCACATCCACTATCCTATACCCTGTACTCTAAGTCGGATTTGCTCGTTTTAAGTCGGTTTTACTCGATTTTTCCGCCAACTCAATTTAAGTCCGTTTTACTCGATTTTCGCGCCAACTCGTTTTAAGTCTGTTTTACTCGATTTACACACTGTTTCGAGTCCGATTTCCGGTGAGAGAGACTTTATTTGGATTTTATCTTAATAAGACTAAGGTTTATATTTTTCAAACATAATTAACCATCGATGGTGTTGATATCTTTAATCCAAGTTTGTGTTGCAATTTTTCAAACATAATTTATCATTTGTCATATATTGTATAAATTTTGTAGTTTTTGTTGAAATATATTTTGTTTTATATTGAATAAGAATTTATTTATTAATATATATTATTTAAATAACAATATTAGAAATACAAAGAAAATATTTTGGGAATGATATGGATTATCATAGTTTTTTATCTTAAAATATATTATAAATATAAAAAAGCTTACACACCTACTTATTTGAATAATTATTTTTCCTCAAAATTATTAAAATAATTAAATCAATAAATATGTGGGAAAAAAAATAAAAAATCTATTTTTCTAACAAAAAATGAGGTAGATTCAAGTTCGATCATCACTTGTAGTATTAATATTATAAATAATACCAATAAGATACACATTATTATTTAAATAAATATTTTTTCTCAAAATTATTAAAATAATTAATTCTATTGATATTTGAGACCAAGATTAAAAAAACGAAACGCCTATATGCACGCGACTTATTCTCTATATGCACGCGATTTGGTGCGCAAATGTTATGCGCATAGGTTGGTGCGCAGTTTTCTTGCGCACAAGGGTATTTTCGGGATAAATGTGAAAATTTTGACGATGTCTGTCAAATGTGTGCGCAGGAACAAAGCGCACAGAAGATATAATGCGCAAAAGTTCAGCGCACGACGTTTCGGATTCCCGAATGTGTGCGCTGAACTTGTGCGCACATATTAGTGCGCAGAAGAACTGCGCACAGGGTCTATTAAACCCTGCGCCGCAGCTTCTTCTTCTTCTTCCTTCTTTCTTTCTTTTCTGGTGTAGAGCTCGACGGCGCCGATCATAGTTTTTCCATTTCCGAGCGTTTCCCTCGTCTAAACACAATTCCGTCAATGGATTCTGAACCCCCTCATTCTTCCGGTCCCGACCACACCACTTTCGTCCCAATCCCAACACCTCCGGCGACTTCCGTCCCAACGGAGCCACCTCCGGCGACCTTGTCCGACGATGAAGCGTTGGTGGATGGAGGTGGCCGGCGGTATGCGACTCGAGCCGCGTTGGCAGCGGCAAATGCTCCTTCGGCGACTATTCCGGCGACTATTCCGGCGACTCGGGTTCCGGAGACACCGCACGATCTTTATTCGGTATAAAATTTCTAAACCCGCTTTTTTCAAATATTTATCGTATTTAATTGTGGAAATTTATTCGTAATTTTTTTTTGTAATAATTACGATTAAATTTCAGTTTTTTATGAATTAAATATTAGAATTCGTATTAATTGTAATTTAATCGTAATTTTTCATAATTACGATTAAATTTCAGTTTTGTATGAATTAAATATTAGAATTCTTATTAATCGTATTTTTTTATAATTACGATTAAGTTTCAGATTATTATGCATTAATCGAATGCCTAATCGAATTATTATGAATTCGTATTAATTGTAATTTTTTAGTAATAGTAGTGATTATTATTTCGTATTAGTTGAGATGTTTATTTTTTAGTAATTATGAATTAAATATTAGAAACTTAACAGTCATAACTAGTTATGGCTTAATTGTTAAATTTCTAACAATTTCTATTAAAAAAATTAGTTTTCGTAGATATAAAGACTCGAATTTGATTACGAAGTTGCAAATTATTTCCGAATATTTTAGTATGAATTAGTCATACTAAAAATGTAAAAACATGTAGACTATACAAGCCGTCATGGATCAGACGGGCAACACGATGCCCGCACCAGTAGCGGAACGGCTTCCACGTCGACATGATGTGGCAGCCGGTGTGCGATTATCGTTCGAGGCCCTCGAACGATTTTTCGGCACCGGATCACCTGAGCGCCGTGAGCCAGGGAATGAGTACGAGGAGGCACAGCTGCAGCAGCAGGAGATAGATGGTTCGCATATGGAGATGGATGGACAGAGAGGAGATTTCCATGACGACGTAGATTATCCTGGTCGATATGTTACTGCGTTCGACCCTATCGAGCCCACACCAGTACAGGCGCAGGTGACCACGGATGACTATGATATCCAGGACGCACCTCTGTTTCAGGATGCTTTACCTCGCAGTTCAGAGCATACAGAGCAGGATTTACCTGCAGTGACAGATGCAGAAACGTCGACATCTTCTCCTCCTACGGTCGCATCTGCAGAGCCAGTCGCATCTTCAGAGCCAGTGTCGGGAGATTTAGACGACAATGACCATGCCCCACAGACATATTTTCCTTGGCTCGGGGAGTCGATGCAGGACATTTGTCGTCCACGTGCGCCTCACCTATTGTGTTCTTATGAGACGCATATAGCGAGATGGATATGGTCGCGTGGTCCTCTTCCAGGGCCCGCTCCCGATGTACCATTGGTGCCCCCAGTGCAGGTTAGGAAGCGTGCCCGTGCGGGGGAAGCTGTAGGCCGAGGCAGAGGCCGAGGTGGTGGTGAGGGTGCTGTAGGCAGAGGCCGAGGTGGTGGGAGAGGGAGAGGGAGAGGTAGAGGGAGAGGTCAGGAGGGTGCTGAGGGAGTTGGTGGTGAGGGTATTGCTGCTGAGGGAGTCGCTGAGGGGGCTGCAGTTGAGGAGGTTGTTGGTGAGGAGGTTGCGGCTCCAGTTAGAGGTGGTCGTCGTCCCAGGCAGAGACGACGAGTAGGAGATATTCAGCCAGAGGATGAGCCAGAGGATGGGGACGGGGATGAGGCCGAGGCTGAGGCGGCTCCGTTAGATCCGGTATGTTCAATAACATTGATCTGAATGCTTATAATAAGTTATACGTTTCATATTTACTAACCGGACGCAATTTTTTTCTGTACTTATTTAGGCTAGGAAGCTCCTGAGGGTGATGTACAGATCTGCACAGGTTCATGATTATGAGCATCATATTTCAGCTGAGGAGGGTACATGGTTCAGGCTTGCTGAGCGTTCTGGGCTGACAGAGCTGCGCCGAGTGGGCATAGCGTCTCAGATCGATGCTGCATTGATTTCTGCTTTTGTGGAGAGGTGGCATCCAGAGACCAACACTTTCCACATGCCATTTGCTGAGATGACCATCTGCCTACATGACGTGATGCAGATCCTCAGAGTCCGTATACATGGTCGTAGCTGCAATTCACCTATGACAGATGACCAGATCTATGCGGCGCTTGCGGACGCTATGGGTCAGGAGGCTGATGACATGAAGGCATGTTATAGCTCAGGTGGCATTCATTTCGGTGCCCTCAATGCTCGGTTGGAAGTTTTGTTTGATGCGCCAGTCAGGAATGAGAGTCACATTGCCACTCTGTATCTCCTTTTGCTTCTGGGCTCGACTGTCTTGGTGGACAGGTCGACAAAGGGTGTCAAGGTCCAGTACGCGGCGCTTGTTCTCAACCATGATCGTACAGGGGACATTGCATGGGGAGCCGGCATACTTGCGTTAGTGTATCGCAATTTAGGGTCTGCATCTAGAGTCGAGACGGCAACCATTGGTTCATGTGGGATTCTTCTAAGGGTAAGATCTTGTCGTTAACGTCTTGGTGAATAACTCTTAACTATTCACGTAGTTTTACTAATAATCTGTAATTGTTTATATGTAGTGCTGGATCTGGGCATACTTTCCTCATTTTCGTGATCACTTTGTCACGAACCCTGCATTCGCCCATGGAGATGCTGCTGTAGGATTGTATACACCACTTAGCTCGGATACTGGGCGTTTGGTTGCCATCCGTCGCATGCTCGACAACATGAGATATGAGCAGGTTTGGATTTAATTTCTTATATTTTTTATTTCATTACCGCAATACGTGTCTAATTTGGCTTGTTATTTGTTTCAGGTTAACTGGCAGCCATGGAGAGATTTGGACTTCAACTCACCAGAGGTTTCTCCTACGAGATTTGAGGGCGTATTGAGCATCTGGAAATTTCATGAGGCCTACAACCCTAGGAGAGTCCTGCGGCAGTTTGGGCGGGCTCAGCCCGTTCCCGACCCACCCATTCAGCCGTTGTCATTTCATCGGCCCATGGGTTGCACGAGGTATGACGTCGTTTATGCACCTGAGCTTCTTCTTGCATGGGACGCAGAGCCGAGGCCTCTGATCGATCTGGATGGGCCGGTTGCAGAGCCAGCATGGAAGATGTCTGATGACTATATGGATTGGCTGGACGAGTTCTCACATCCCGTCGTCGATCCATCCTCTGAGAGACATGATCGCCCACCTCGCTATGGATATACCCCGGTGCCTATCGATGCATTAGCGGTATGTAATAGGCCATCAGGACCGATAAGGCGTTTTTGCGTTTTTGAGTATTTTCGATATACTTTTTGTGAAGGGGAGACCTTATACACTCTTTATATGCCTAATAACACATAATTGTATAAGTTTTTGAAACATAATCAACACCCATGTACTAGACCCTTCATATCTCAACTACTTCGACTATTTCGAAGAATGAAAGACTAGTGAAGGTTTACAAAGGAGGTGTTACTCGAAGAGCTCGAGTTTTTGACTCGAACTTACCGACAAGGTTAAATAGCTATAATATGCATTGAAAACAAGTTTCATTGCATTCCGACGTCGTTTGGGCATCGAACCGCCTATTCTCGACCTTAATAGGCCATCAGGACCGATAAGACGTTTTTGCGTTTTTGAGTATTTTCGATCAACTTTTTGTGAAGGGGAGACCTTATACACTCTTTATATGCCTAATAACACATAATTGTATAAGTTTTTGAAACATAATCAACACCCATGTACTAGACCCTTCATATCTCAACTACTTCGACTATTTCGAAGAATGAAAGACTAGTGAAGGTTTACAAAGGAGGTGTTAGTCGAAGAGCTCGAGTTTTTGACTCGAACTTACCGACAAGGTTAAATAGCTATAATATGCATTGAAAACAAGTTTCATTGCATTCCGATGTCGTTTGGGCATCGAACCGCCTATTCTCGACCTTAACAAGCCATCAGGACCGATAAGGGTTTTTTTGCGTTTTCGCGTATTTTCGATCAACTTTTTGTGACGGGGAGACCGTATACACACTTTATATGCCTAATAACACTATTTTGTATAAGTTTTTCAAACATAATCCACATCGATGTGCTAGACCCTTCATATCGCAACTATTTCGAAGAATGAAAGAGTATAGTGCGCAGTGGTAGAACGCACAGAAATTTCAGCCATGCGCTAAGGTAAAGCGCACCTATTCTGTAACTTTTTGAATCTGTAACTTTTGGTGCGCAGGTGTAACGCGCACAGAAAATTACCGTTAAAAATTTGTGCGCAGCTACATAGCGCACTTTTAGTTACCGTTATTTTGAATCGGTAACTCCTTGTGCGCAGAAGCAACGCGCACCATATACATAAATTCCTATAAAACCAACGGTTTGAAGGTGGTGATTTCTTCATCCATCTCAACTAGTTCATCCATCTCAACTAGAGCAAAAATCGAAGTTTCCCTACTAACCGGTAAATTTTTCTTTTGTTCATTTTTGTACATGCTTTGTTTTTTGTATATGCTTTCATGTTTATAACTAAAGTTTTATTATTTACTTATTTGGAAGAACATAACTACGAATATGGCATCATCATCATCATCACCAAGACGTGTGAAGCCTGACCCTCCACAGATAATGTGTACTGGTACAAAAAGGTGTCGCCAAATGTGTAATGTTTACGTTAACAATGACGAAGACATGCCTGACCAGTATGGACGAAGGCATTATGCATGCAATTGTTTCTTCGGAATCAGGTTTATTGATCCAGAGCATACCCCTACTGCTTTACGTGCTATCACGAAATTAATCATCAAGAAAAAGAAGAGTGACAATAGAGTGAAGGTCCTGATGGAAAGGTTTAAGATTAAAGAAAAAGAATTGCGGTTGATGGTTTGTAGTATCGTCTATGCTTCCGACTGCTCTTCCTCTTCTGCCGACGACGCCTAAATCGTAGACATCTAATGTTATGAGCATTGTGTACTTTCATTATGTACTTTCATTATGTACTTTCATTATGTATTTTCATTGTCGCTTCTTTGTCTCTCGAATGTGTTAAGAAATTCCAATGCAATCTGATCCATTCATTGTTATATAAAGCACAATTACACTACTACCAAAATAACAAATACGAAACATTAAAAACCAAGGCATTACAAACTAAGAAATTCCAATGCGTCTTCTAATTATTACATGACAATCTCACTCAGTCAGATATGTGAACGGGTTCGGTCCCTCCTTTATACATGAATGGATCTGGTGCCCGGCCATTTGAAATGCGGTACTCTCGATACATCCTCAAATTGTCCCCAAATGTTTCTTCCCACCATTGAATGTTTGGATCTACGTGTTTCTTCCACGAACCGGGAGTATGCGGTAGTGGCGAACCAACCATCAACGCCACCTATATAAACACAATCGACTTAAGATATTAAACAAAAAACTATGATTACACAAGTATCAAGTACAATTGTCTACTTTACCGGTATGAAGTGGTCACGGTTGCCTACGTGTGCCATGCCGAAAATCTGTCGTGGAGGATCAGCGTTTTCTGTTCTACACCTTAGCGGTAAGCAAAAGGTCGGAGCATCCCAACACAATAACACGAGGCCAACTTGGTATAGGGTGGCAAACACTGAGCCCATCAGTGGAAAGTGCAACCAGTACAGTTCTGAACAAGGGCTTCTGCAATGGTTAACTTGGAGAATAAGATCCTCCCAAGTACCCGGACGAAGACGACGACGAATAGGCTCGTACAATTCTCGGTTCTGAAGCAGCTCCGTTACCAGCTCACGCCGAATGTTTCCGTACTCTTGTTCTTTTCTTCCCAGAAGTAAGGCCATCGACCTATAACCACAATGTCCGTCAGAACGTACCTGTCTAACATCTGTGATGTATGGAAGCCAAAAATCATCCAAATTGTCAATGCCGAAGTCAACCCCCCTATGAATGAGAGGAACACCAAGTTCTTCAGGGCACTGATCGAAGTCAGTGTAGTTTGATCCTTCAGGCTGTGATAGGTCGGGCATGGGTTGAGAATGCAACTCCTCGGCCTCAATGACCACGGGAAGTGATGTCGTTGTTTGCTCTCTAGGACGACCTGGTCGTTTTGCTCCTGTATTGTTTGCCTTCTTCTTTCCTTTTGATTTCTGCTTTGCCTCCTCCTTCTCATACTTCTCCAGCTCTTCTTGTTTGTGCTCAAAATAACTCTTCTCTCTCGATTCCTCCTTGTCATTTTCACTGTCATCCTCCTCCTTTTTAGGACGACCTGGCCGTCTTGCTCCTGTACTCTTCTTTCCTTTTGATTTATGCTTTGCCTCCTCCATCTCATACTGCTCCATATCTTCTTGTTTTATGTCATCCTCCTTGTCATTTTCACTGTCAACCTCCTCCTTATCCTTGTTCTTTGCACCCTTTGGCCTGCCTTTTGTTCTCACATTTGTCGGTTCTTTCAAGGTAGTTAGTTCAGGATGCTCCAAGTCCTGATACAACTCACCTAGCTGGTATGCCGTGCTTTTCTTCAAGGTTCCAAGTTCCAACTTGGTGAACATTTCATGGAGTCGCAACTCTATAATGTTCATTCGGACCTTCAGATTTGGGTCGTCTTCTGTTTCAGGAGTGTCATCCCAATGCAAATCCCTCCAGAACGGGTGAATGTCATCCTCAATCAGGGGTGTGTTTGAAATGACAGCGTGTGCAATTTGATGGACGCACGGCAACCCAAGACAGTTCCTCACCCAATGGTCGGTGCATTGCTCAGGAAATTTCCCCGTCAACATGATCTCATAAGTAGCCAACAAATGATCAAAACACCTGTCTGACACTTTGTAGAATAGTCGGGAAAAAATAGCCCTTCCAAGCGGATGCATGTTTGGATCATCAAAATCAGTTGGTCGTTTGGAGAGAGACATGTTCATGCTCGCCCTAATTGAATCAATCTGAAGGAGTACTGAATGATGGATCCGTACGATCACTCTGTTAAAGCCCCCTCTGCTGGAACCAATAATATCTTTCAAAACCTTGTGCATCCCTTCAACTCTAAAAAACAATTAAGTTGGTAAGTTCAGAAAGTACGCCGTTATGATATAATCGTCTTTAACTAAAAAATATCAATATTTACCTGTTTGAAATCCTCGTAAGGAAATGAAGCTTATGATCTGTCCAAGCCCTCACTATACTTGTCTTGTGAGGATTAAGCCATGTTCTCTCGACGTATCCCACAAGGCCGCTCTTCCAAGATCTCTTCAACTGTTCGAGCCGCAGTTCATAGGTCTCTTCAGTAGCTGAGCAAAATAGTCCCCAACATTGTCCTGCAAAGGCTTCCACTTTAATTTGTCTCTTTAGGATGGTCGAAGCATGTGCCTCAATGTTGTGTTTGATATGCACCCAACACAACAGATGTTGAACTTCGCTCCCGAAAACAGTCTTTATCCCTTTTATCAGCGCGTCTTCGCAATCTGTCATTATAGCCGTTGGCATCACTCCCAAATCTATGAATAATGACTTCAATTGAATCATTATCCATGTGTAATGATAAATCCTTTCCGCTTTAGTGAATGCATACGCGATGTTGAACGTCTTGTGTGTACTGGTGAATCCAACGATCTCTACGAGCGGCATTTCATATCTATTGAAACATTAACATATATCACTACAGAACATATATCATTATCCGAACTAAATATCGACCAAGGTATTGTAGAGACTTACTTGTTTGTCTTGTACGTCGCATCGATAATTACCACGTACGGGTACTTCTTCAACAAACGCAACGACTCTTGGTTAGCAAAGAATAATATTGCAACCTCTCCGTTTGTCGTGTCTCTATGTGGGTGAACTACGTAGTCGTGGTCTCGCAAAAACTTAAGCGACCACTGTGTCACGTTTAGCTCTCCGCGATCTTCGTAATTCACCTTCTGCAAAAAGTTTGCAACTTGTCTCCTTGAAGTAACATTACCAGGGTACTTCTCCCTCAATTTAGAGATAATTTCTTTTGGCGTCTTGCGTCCAATTCCATCTCCCCACCGCCTAGCACAAAGCTCTCGCTCCTCCGTCATTCGACCCATGAATGCATTCCCATGAAAACTAGCAAGTAGCACATGGTTATGCCGACCTTCTATCACACCTAAAATCCATTTTTCTCCTGCGACCCCGGGAATGTTTTTCTTTCGCACTGCCAGTAGCTGAAATCTACACTCACACTTCTTCGACTTCGACTTTCTAAGCCTAGGAACAGCCAACTCTGGATTCTCTTTGTTCACCTTTGGCCTCCCAGATCTTGGTTTTCCAAATCTATCGCACACAATACTTATTTGGTACGGACTTGAATTAC
The DNA here is from genome assembly GCA_029168935.1 of Oxyria digyna. Lineage (NCBI taxonomy): Eukaryota > Viridiplantae > Streptophyta > Magnoliopsida > Caryophyllales > Polygonaceae > Oxyria > Oxyria digyna. The sequence continues at coordinate 28,576,602 of JAPVLV010000013.1, forward strand.
GCGTTACCAAAGCTATCACTAACTCCTTTCCTCTATCTCTCGCCCACTCATACAATTCTTGCGGAGTATCCCAATATTGTGCGGTTCTAAAATAATCCGAATAATCTTTCCCCTATACGTAATTGTAGAGCGACAATTACACTACTACCAAAATAACAAGGCAAAATACGAATCATTACTTTAAACTAATTAGGATATCATATGAAACTAATTAGGCTATCATATGAAACTAATTAGGCTAGCATATGAAACTAATTATTCTAGCATATGAAACTAATTTGAAACTAATTACGCTACCATATGTTTCAAATTATAACATATTATACTAACCACAAATTCACCACTCGGATCCCAGTCGCCGAACTCTTCGTCTTCTAAGAAACCATCCAACCATTCGTCGTCGTTCGGGTCGTCTTCCTCTTCTTGTGATCCGCTATCCCAATCGTGTTCTTCATCACTATCTTCACAACTTTGATTAATCAACTCTAACATACGAGAGTTTTGATTACGACGATACATTTTGAATGAATTTGTTGGAAAACGAAGAGGTGTTGAATGAATTTGTTGGAAACGAAGAGATTGTGGCTTTATATAGGCACATTTATGACCGTTGTGGTCCAAATGAAACTGTAAAGACCCGTGCTCTAACCATCCGCGCACAAACCCAAACCCTAAAGCACCTGTGCGCAGAACCTAAGCGCACAGTTTTACATTTAACGGCTACTTTTTTCAAAAATTTCAACGGCTACTATGTTTGAACAGTGCGCAGAAACACGGCGCACAGATTCTCAACCTGTGCGCAGTAGTTAGGCGCACAAGGTGTTACAGACTCTGAAAATTTACGAAAAGTACCCGTAATACCCCGTAAAACACGTATGCGCATAAGAACTGCGCACAGATGCGTGCGCATAAGTTGCGCGCACAGAATCGCGTGCATATATGCCTCGATTCGCGTGCATATAGCCATTGCCTAAAAAAATTGTTATTGTAATAAAATAATGAGGTGAGCCCAAATTCGATTGTAACGTGTAGTATTAATATTACAAATATATCAATATGATTCATTAGCCTAGTGGTTTCACTTCATTACATGCCCATGAGGTCTCAAGTTCGACTCCCCCCTCCTCTCTTTCCATTATTTTTACCCCAAAATAAAAAAGGTGAGATGTTAGTGTTGAGATTAGAACTTAAAACCTTATGCCTCTCTTTACCACTAGAGCAAAGAGGCAGATGTGAAATATGACCTATTATTGTTATTATATACTAACGTAAGTTATTAATTTTTTTTAAAAAATCGTAATAAAAAGAATTTTCGAAAAAAAAAGTTGCGTCCATTTCCAACGTACGGAATTTTTTATTTTTTTTTAAATTTTTTTCATTTATTTGGGAAAAAAATTATCATTACGGTACGTTTGAAATGAGCGTACGCCCGTTTCTAGCGTAAAAGATGTATTTTGTATTTTTTACAAAATTGTATACGTATAAGTTCTTATACGTATATCAAATTTTTTTGCCTGTCCACCCGAAACGAGCGTACGCCCATTATGGGCGTATGAAAATGTAGTGTGGAAAGAGAGAAAATGTAGTGCGTATAGACGCCACGTATAATTACTAAAGTAATTAATTTGGGCAGTTTTTATATTAAGTCACTTATATGTCAACATACTGCCACTCTCCCTAAATAATAGTCCCATTTCACTCCGACACATTTGCCGATACACGTTTTGTATCGTTAATATCTCTAACTACAAGTTGGTAAAATTATAAAATTTTGATATTATTGTAGTGCTCATTGAAACGAATCAAACAAGATCACACATGACTATATTTTTTTCTTATATATTGAAAGATATTTACAAGATTCTTTTGAATTGTGAATAGTGTCAAAAGCAACAATGAGACTATCATTTAGAGACGGATGAAGTATTATTAGTTTCTATATTTTTATATAAATTTTGTAATTTTTAATAATATGTGTTAAATTTGAAAAATAGAAAACAATATCGTAAGAAGATTTCAAGATTAAAAGTACAATCTTAAGAAAAAAGATTACTACACAAAATTATAAAAAAAAATATACTAAAAGATTCTACAATCAAATACAAATTTCATTAATTACAAATAAAAGATACATAAATAATACTTTCTTTAATTTTTTAAAAGCACTTTATTATATGTTTTCCTTTGAAAATTTTGATATAATATGTATAATACTCCGTATGATATAACTTCTGCAATGTCATATATGTCATATGTAGCTTTATTAGGAATTTAATTTATCAAATTTATACTATACTAAAAGATTGAATTTATTAGGAATTCAAATCATATATATACTTTATATTATATAAAAAGTTATTTTTATGCAAATCTCGTACATTTGTACGAGAACTAAACTAGTATAATAAAACTAACCTTTTTAGTCTCTAAAGCGATTGTAAGCTTAAGTAGTTAAGCAATCATTATTTTTTATCACTTCAATTGTGGCTGTGGAGGTGGAAACCATTAACCATCACCATCGTGAAATTCGTAGCAAAGTGATTATTGGAGAATTTGGGTTGTGTATTAGGGTTTGAAGCTGAACAAAAAAGCGATATCTTTGGTTTTGATTCGGTGTCTGTTTCAGAAAGAGAGTTTGATGCTCAAAGCCGGCTCGATCAAAGGACGAAGCTAGAAACCTGATTCGAGGGTGCACAGTTCGATACTCCGATCTTTGTCTTTGTCGCCTTGAAGGTGCCATTAAAGGTTTTGAGGTCGCTTACCAGGTGTTCGACGAAACGTCTATGTGAGAATTATGGGGTTTTTGTCATTTTAGTGAGTGCGTGAAAGGGGGTAATCAGTTTTTCTTGGTCAAGTTTGATCTTTCAGAGAATAGCATGCCTAGAATGCAATCTAACCAAGACTCTCAAGATCCTTCTTCTTCCTCTACTGCAGAGTCACATGGAGATACAATCCAATGCCCTTTTAGAGGTTTTGATGGTTGTCGCAGTGGTATGGGAGGAAGAGGATTGTCTAGAAGTCCATTCATCAAATATCTGTATGACATACACTTTTGCATTTGATGCAAGGAAGATTACTTGCAGGGAGAGAATCGGTAACAATGTAGTCATCTATGCTGAATGGGAAGTTGTTTTAACACAGTTGCGGATGTGGTTATGCTGTAAGTGTATGCACTTACACGTCTGGAGTAGGTCATGCCGACTACATGAACGGGATAGTACAGCAAGCCCTTTCCATGGTGGTAATGTAACATTCTTAATCCATGGTATTGACAGACCTATTATGATTCTGTCTGGTACTGACAATGGTTTATCTAAAGCAGATTCATACAGTATCTAGTATACCACCACCCTGTAGACTTAATTTTTCCTGAACCTTAAGGCCTACCATTGACAAGGCTTTCCACAGTCCAACAAATTTTTCCTCTTGGATTAGACTACTTCTCCTTCCTCTTTGCACTGTCCAATTATACAATACAAAAACTCTTCAGAAGAGAGGTCTGGGAACATGAGGAGGCTACCAAATTTTTTGCTTGTCAAAGGAAATTGAGGCAGTGCCATTATACAACAGCAATTCGTGTTCTTTCTTGCAATGGTGTTGCTCCTTATACTGATGACACACTTGCAGGTCTAATAGAGAAACATATCTCCACTTCTGTTACTGGTGTTTCGCCTTTCCCGGGGAGAGGAATTCGTTCTTTCATACCGGGCCATGCCATTTCTCCTCCTGTCACTCGAAAACGTCAGAAATATCTTGACAAGTGTACAACTCATGGGTATGGTTTGGGTATTTTGGATTTCTCAACGTTGGGGGAACTTGGAGAGGACTGTGGTTTTTCTAAAGCGTTTGAAGAATTGTTTAGCAAGCATTGATGAAAATGTTACAGTGAGTAGTTTTCTTTTTATAGAATTAGAAGACTTGTTATTGTTGGAACTGATTTTTGACTGGACTTCCGGACACTTTTCTGGTGGGCTGCGGTCACCGGTTGTGCCGGATTATGGGAGCATTGGCTTCGTCTCCGCAAGCACTACGCCGTAGTGTACTCACACGTCAAAATCGGGTTCCGTTTGAATGAGAAATGAAGGCTCAAAGTTGGTTGCTTGACTAAGTTCAAAGAACAATTTTGGAGCTGAATTTTGATATGGGTTTTGCCCCACATCGAAAATTGGGGTGGGAATATGAAGGGTTTATATACCCCAAACCCCATACCCTTGGTAAGCCCTTGGGAGAGGTATGGAGAGAGGACACGGGGGGCCCTCGCGCGGTCCGTCCGTGGCCCGTGGTCCGTGGCCCGTGGCCCGTGGCTCGTGGTCTTGTGGAATGGGCCGTAGGCCCAAGCAGCAGCAGCTTGGGAGAGGTATGGAGAGAGGACTCCCATATCAAAAATTGGGATGAGAATATGAAGGGTTTATATACCTCATACCCTTGGGAGAGGTATGGAGAGAGGACACGGGGGGCCCTCGCGCGGTCCGTCCGTCCGTCCGGTCCTGGTCCGTGGTCCGTGGCTCGTGGGCCGTAGGCCCAAGCAGCAGCAGCTTAGCTTCTTTTTTTGAAGTGGGCTGGATCTGAAAGTTGGGCTTCCAGATTAGGTTGTGAACTGCCTCGTTGGGGACGCCCAACTGAGTCAGCAACCTCCTCCACGTTTTGCTCCACTTACTCCACAACTGAGTCAGTTCCGAGATTTCCTCCTCTAACAAACCAGAATCTCTACTTAAGAGAAGTTCTGGTTCTCATTCTAATCATCCGAAATATTCACAGCAATCCTCCTCCCTTCTCTTCTTCTTCTTCTCTGAGAGTACAGCGCAGAACAGTGGTTCGTTGGCTTCTGCTTTTGATTGTGCGAAACAGAAGAGCTCGCAGTTGTATCCTGGGATTCTCAATGCCGGTTACCGTCACATATACGGGGCGTTACAGAATTAAGGACAGAGATTATTTCTCGCCTCTGCAGATCAAATTCGAGATAAACCTTCGGTAAACTTCTACCTTAATTCTGTTCTTTTGTTTATTCTTTACAGATTGTTCAAACAGCGGATTACAGGTCCTACAATCTTAATTCTGTACAATTTTATCCTGTCGCTAACAATCTGTTTGAGTTTTAAAGGAACAGAAAGTTACATCCCGAAGAAATTGTCTGTACTGCGTACAATTTCGGATCTGTGTTTAGATTCGAGTAAAAACGAAAATTCATTTTTTTAAATTGTGAGGTTGCTGTTGTATTTACAGAACCAGGTTGCTGTTGTATTACAGAACCGAAAAAAACTGTGTTTACAGTTCACAGATTTCTGATTCTGTATTTACAGATTGCAGAATCTGTGTTTTACAGTTCGCAGGAATTCAGTTCTGTTTTACAGATTTGTGATTTATGGAATTTTTAACAGTTCGCAAAAATTCAGTTCTGTTTTACAGATTCGTGATTTTCTGGAATTTTCACTGGTTTACAGATTCTGTGTTTACAGATTCGTAAATTACTGGTTCTGCATTAACAGATTCGCAGATTCTGGTTCTGTAAATTTTACAGTTCGCAGATTGCTGGTTTCTGCATTAACAGATTCGCAGATTCTGGTTCTGTAATTTTTACAGTTCGCAGATTGCTGGTTTCTGCATTAATAGATTCGCAGATTCTTGTTCTGTAATTTTTACAGTTCGCAGATTGCTGGTTTCTGCATTTACAGTTTGCAGATTTCTGGGTTCTGCGTTTACAGTTCTGCAGAAAACTGTGTTTTTTCAGAATTTTGAAATCTGTTTTGCAGAGTTACTTCTAAGTCATACTAATATTTGTTTGTCTCATTGAACAGATACAATGACTAACGGAGATGAGAAAACTGCTGCTGACGCTGGAAAGGTCACTGGGTCGCCCCGAATTCAGTTTGGGACTATGCCTCTCGATCAGGCTCAGATACTTGATAAGGTTCAAGTTCAGAACAGTCCGGGTCATGACAGTCCGATCAAGGAAACCCCCCCGGTTGTCCAAGTGGATCTGCCACCAGTGCCTCTTCATTCGGCTGAACCGAGTCATCCGGCTGAAACGAGTCATCTGGCTCAACCTCTTCATCCGGGTCATATGAGTCATCCGGGTCAAATGAGCCATCCGGTTCAAATGAGTCATCCGGGTCAATTGAGCTATCCGGGTCAAACAAGTCACCCAGGTCAAACGAGTCATCCAATGGATCTGCCTGATGTTCAGTTGCCTCATCTGTATGTTCCCCACAGACCTTATGTGACAACTATGCCGAACACAATCCATGCTGGGATCCTACCCGAAAAATTTGACGGGAAAGGATTCAAAATATGGTCTCAGAAGATGGAGTTCTTCCTGAGCATGATGGGTCTGGACATGTTCTTGAAGGAGGGGAAACCTAGGTTCTCCCCACATGACACTGATGCTCTATCTGATTGGGCGAAAGGGGACTATGCATGCAGAGGGTATCTTACTCATCGCATGATTGACTCGCTGTACAAGGTCTATTGTAACCATAACACCGCTAAGGAAATGTGGGATACGTTGACAAAGAAGTACAAGACACAGGATGCTGGCTCAAAGAAAGCGGCAGTAGCAAAGTTTCTGAACTACAAGATGGTAGATTCAAAGTCACTCGTGGAACAGGTTGAAGAACTACAACTGATCACCCATGAAGTGATCTCGGAAGGAATGACCATCTGTGAGGCTTTCCAGGTAGGTGCCATCATTGAGAAGCTTCCTCCATCCTGGGAGCAATTCAAGGTTTACTTGTTGCTGAAACAAAAGGCAATGAGGATTGAAGACTTGATCGTGAGGCTTCGGGTCGAGGAAAACAATAAGAGGGCCAATCAAGTTGGGCTCTCTAACAAGGCAAACCTGGCTGAGCATCGAGACAAGGGGAAGAACAAGAAGTTTCAACCTCAAAACACCACAAACTTCAAGAAGCAAGGAGCAAAGAAGTTCAGTGGAAAATGCCACAAGTGTGATAAGGTTGGTCACAAGGCAGACGAGTGTCGCAGCAAGCCCGACAACAGAAGAGACAAAGGGAAGAAGTCTCAAGCCAATTTAGCTGAAAACTCACTGACAGCAGACGACCTTTGTGCGGTGACTGAAGTGAATTTGGTTGGGAGCAACCCAAAGGAGTGGTGGTACGATACAGGTGCCACTAGACACATCTGCTCGGATAAGGGATTGTTTACCACTTATCAGAAAAGCCGAACAGAAGAGAAGCTCTTCATGGGAAACTCTGCGACATCCAAAGTTGAAGGTATTGGGAAGATCGTGCTCAAGATGACTTCTGAGAAGGAGCTGACTCTCAACAATGTGCTTCATGTGCCAGACATTCGAAAGAATCTGATCTCGGGGACTCTTCTCAACAAGAATGGGTTCTGTGTCAAGTTTGTGTCTGATAAGTTAGTTCTTTCTAAGAATGAGATTTATGTGGGGAAGGGTTATGTGAAGGATGGGCTGGTCAAAATGAATGTAATGACAGTCCTTCCCAAAAAGGTTGTAACTGATGTTTCAGTGAATGAGAATAATCCTATTGCTTATGTCGTTGAGTCTTTTAATATTTGACATGAAAGATTGGGACATGTTAATTATAAATCTATAAGTAGACTAATAAGCATGAACATGATTCCGAAATGCAAAACAAGTAAAGACAAATGTGAAGTATGCGTACAAGCGAAACTCACAAAAACGCCATCACCCCATGTAGAGAGAACAACCGAACCTCTAGGACTAATTCACACTGATCTATGTGATTTAAAGTTCGTGCAAACTAGAGGCGGTAAGAAGTACTTTGTAACCTTCATAGACGATTGCACACGATATTGTTATGTATATCTGTTACATAGCAAAGATGAAACTTTGGAAAAGTTTAAAGAATACAAGTTGGAAGTTGAGAACCAACTTAGTAAAAAGATTAAAATGATCCGTAGTGATAGAGGAGGCGAGTATAGTAAACCATTTAATACATTCTGTAGAGAACATGGAATCGTTCATCAAACTACTGCGCCTTACTCACCTGAATCTAACGGGGTTGCGGAACGAAAGAACCGAACTCTCAAAGAAATGATGAATGCAATGCTGCAAGAATCTGGGTTATCCCAGAACATGTGGGGGGAAGCGCTGCTAACCTCCAACTACATTCTCAACAAAATACCGCATAAGGTGACTGGAAAGACGCCTTATGAGTTGTGGAAAGGTAATGTACCTTCATACAAATACCTCAAAGTGTGGGGGTGCCTAGCAAAAGTGGCCGTACCACCCCCTAAGAAGGTCTCGATAGGACCAAAAACCATTGATTGTATCTTCATCGGGTATGCACACAATAGTAGTGCGTATCGTTTCTTGGTATACAAGTCTGATATACCAGATATACATACAAATACAATAATGGAATCAAGAAATGCATCCTTCTTCGAAAACACGTTCCCGTGTAAGGATAAAGAAAATCCGAAACGAACTCGTGAAGAAGGCAAAGCAAGCACTTCTGTTCAACCAACAGAAAAGGACAATGATGAACCTAGACGTAGCAAAAGAGCTAGAAAGGAAAAATCATTCGGTCCTGATTTTGAAATGGCTTATCTTTTGGAAAATGAACCTAGAACATTCAAAGAAGCCATGTCAACACCAGATGCACCTGCTTGGAAGGAAGCGGTGAAAAGTGAAATCGACTCCATCATGCAAAATCATACATGGGAGTTAGCTGAGTTGCCATCCGGTTCGAAAGCTCTTGGGAGCAAATGGATTTTCAAAAGAAAATTAAAAACCGATGGCTCAATCGATAAGTACAAGGCTAGGCTTGTGGTGCAAGGATTTAGGCAAAAAGAAGGCTTGGATTTCTTTGACACCTACTCTCCAGTAACGAGAATAACTTCAATAAGAATGCTAATAGCCATTGCAGCTATACGTAATCTAGAAATACATCAAATGGATGTAAAAACAGCTTTTCTAAATGGAGAACTAGAAGAGGAAATTTATATGAAACAACCTGAGGGTTATGTTGTCCCTGGACAGGAACACAAAGTGTGTAGACTTGTGAAATCCTTATATGGACTTAAGCAAGCTCCTAAGCAGTGGCACGAAAAATTTGACCAAGTAATGATGTCAAATGGTTTCAAAATAAATGAATGTGACAAGTGTATCTATGTCAAGGAAACTGCAAAAGGATACATTATGTTGTGCCTATATGTGGATGACATACTCATCATAGGTAGCAACAATGACATGATCAAACAAACCAAGAACATGCTTAATGGAAAGTTTGACATGAAAGACTTGGGACTAGCGGATGTGATCTTAGGGATCAAAATATTTAGACATTCAGAAGGAATAGTCTTGTCTCAACAACATTACGCCGAGGCGGTACTTGAACGATTCAAGAACTATTCAAATGGGATTGCAAAAAGTCCGGTGGACCCGCATCTCAAACTGAAGAAAAACTCGGGTAATGGCATCTCACAGTTAGAGTATGCTCGTGTGATAGGAAGTCTTATGTACTTGACAAATTGTACAAGACCAGACTTAGCACATGCTGTCAACGTACTGAGTAGATATACCAGTAATCCAGGACACAATCACTGGAAAGCAATAACTCGAGTATTGAACTACTTGCGACATACTCGGAGTTACGGGCTGCACTATGGAAGATATCCAGCCACTCTGGAAGGCTATAGCGATGCTAACTGGATATCAGATTCAAAGAACTCAAAATCCACCAGTGGGTATGTATTCACGCTGGGTGGTGCAGCTGTATCATGGAAATCCTCAAAACAAACGTTATTGGCCAGATCCACAATGGAATCTGAGTTCATTGCTTTAGACAAAGCAGCTGAAGAAGCAGAATGGCTTCGAAACTTTATGGAGGATATTCCTTTGTGGGAAAAACCAGTGCCAGCTTTAGGTGTACACTGTAATAGTCAATCGGCTATCTCTCGGGCACTGAACACAATATATAATGGTAAGTCTCGCCACATAAGACGACGACATAAAACCATAAGACAATTGCTCTCAACTGGTGTAATCTCAATCGATTATATCAAGTCAGCTGACAACTTAGCAGATCCGTTCACTAAGGGACTGTCAAGAGAGCAAGTTGTAAAGTCATCTAGAGGAATGGGTTTAAAGCCTATGACTAAAGAGGATTCTTGATGGCAACCCTACCTAAGTGATTGGAGATCCCAAGAAATAGGTTCAAGGGGAAAACAAATTCAAGTCGAATCTAGAAGCGCACTTGGAGATATTATATCTTCTTCCCCAGTTCCTAGGATGATAAAAGTGCGATGGCAAAGTAGAGGTTAAGCATTTGCTTTTAATGATTCCATAAACTTTGAAAGAACAAAGTAGGGTATTGGTAATACCATCTATGGTCAATCACCTTATGAGTGTGAAATGGGGCCGTTTCTAGGAGAAAGAAGAGAGGCTACTTTCTCCAAGTTCACTCATGAATAACCAGGGATGTTCACGGCCAAAATGAACACAATCAAGAACCTAGTTCTGTGAGAAGATGAAACTGTGTGATAGTTATTGTCTAGGTTTACGTCAAAGTCCTGGTGGTTCAAGACATCATGTTCACTACCTGGTCGAGTAAATCCGATAGCTACTCACAATGGGTGGTTCAAGGCTAAAAAACGCCACCAGCTCAGATGCAGTGATTCTTCGCCCGTACTCTCAAAATTTCTGTCTGTCTTGTCTAAGCACGTGTAATAGAATCATTTCTATTCATGTGGGGGATTGTTGGAACTGATTTTTGACTGGACTTCCGGGCACTTTTCTGGTGGGCTGCGGTCACCGGTTGTGCCGGATTATGGGAGCATTGGCTTCGTCTCCGCGAGCACTACGCCGTAGTGTACTCACACGTCAAAATCGGGTTCCGTTTGAATGAGAAATGAAGGCTTAAAGTTGGTTGCTTGACTAAGTTCAAAGAACAATTTTGGAGCTGAATTTTGATATGGGTTTTGTCCCACATCGAAAATTGGGGTGGGAATATGAAGGGTTTATATACCCCAAACCCCATACCCTTGGTAAGCCCTTGGGAGAGGTATGGAGAGAGGACACGGGGGGCCCTCGCGCGGTCCGTCCGTCCGTCCGTGGTCCGTGGCTCGTGGCTCGTGGCTCGTGGCTCGTGGCTCGTGGTCCGTGGTCTTGTGGTCTTGTGGTCTTGTGGTCTTGTGGTCTTGTGGTCTTGTGGAATGGGCCGTAGGCCCAAGCAGCTTAGCTTCTTTTTTGAAGTAGGCTGGATCTGGAAGTTGGGCTTCCAGATTAGGTTGTGAACTGCCTCCTTGGGGACGCCCAACTGAGTCAGCAACCTCCTCCACGTTTTGCTCCACTTACTCCACAACTGAGTCAGTTCCGAGATTTCCTCCTCTAACAAACCAGAATCTCTACTTAAGAGAAGTTCTGGTTCTCATTCTAATCATCCGAAATATTCACAGCAATCCTCCTCCCTTCTCTTCTTCTTCTTCTCTGAGAGTACAGCGCAGAACAGTGGTTCGTTGGCTTCTGCTTTTGATTGTGCGAAACAGAAGAGCTCGCAGTTGTATCCTGGGATTCTCAACGCCGGTTACCGTCACATATACGGGGCGTTACAGAATTAAGGACAGAGATTATTTCTCGCCTCTGCAGATCAAATTCGAGATAAACCTTCGGTAAACTTCTACCTTAATTCTGTTCTTTTGTTTATTCTTTACAGATTGTTCAAACAGCGGATTACAGGTCCTACAGTTATTCACCAGGGGGTTGGGGATCAACTTGTTCTTTGCTCTCAACCAATTTCTTGCAAAAATTATTACATATTATATGAATAACTTGAATTTGAAAAAAGAAAAAAAAAAGAAATTGAATAATTACATTAATAAAAAAAATCTTAAAAACGATCCAAACAAAAAATCTTTAAAAACTTTCACTTCAAATTTATTATACTTACCCTCCAACTACTAGGTACATGCCGTGAACTTAATTTTATTATTTGATAAAAGTGAAACAAAAATTTCATACGAAATTGAGTCAAACAATATTAAATTTTCTAACGAACAATCTAGGAGCTAGTATGATTACAAGTTTCAACCCAACGTCTAAAATGAACTTTGAAACCTCCTAAAAAAATGAACTTTGAATCGTGGGCGGTTAAGGTGCAAATGACCGCTAATCTATAAACTTAACTACGGAGTGCTTGTTTGTTTGATATAATAGCTAGCTCCGTAGAAGCATAGTGTAAATTTGTGAAATGGATCGAGCGAGTCGAGCATGGAATACTGGATTATTTTATTGATTAGTGCACTAAATAATTAAGATATATGATAATACCCAAATTTTATAACCTGCTGATGTGGCGGTGGTCCCTCTTCCACCATTTTCACGTTATTGCTTAAAATTTTCAAATACGTGGTGGTGCCCCTTAAGCGCGTCAGATTTTGGTCTCCCCATTAAAAAAATTCAAGCAGGTGGTCCCCGCGTAGTCCCTCCCTCAACATTTGAGCAATTTTTTTTTTGTTATTTTTAGTAAAATGAAATAAAATAAAGTTGGGGAATGATAATAAAATTACACGTGATATTTGATTTTTTTAAGCTAGCATTTGCCATGGATCTGTGCATAAATATTTTACATAATAATTGATCACTATTTTTTTTTTCGATTACCAATATATAAATGAAGTGAAGACACCACTAATAATTTGTCAACGACACATAAACGAAGTGTCAACTCAACTAATAATTTGTCAACAACTCTAACTATATGTCAACACTACATAAATGAAGTGTTAACTCAACTAATAATATGTCGACACCACTAATAATTTTTCAACTCAACTAAATAATTTGTCAGCACCACTGATAACTTGTCAGCACAGCTAAATTATTTGTTAACACCAATAAGAACTTGAAAACAACACACAAATGAATTGCAACACTACAAATAATTTGTTAACAAGACACTCAATAAAATGTCAACATACTAAGGGGTCGTTTGTTTGTATACCTTGGGTATAGAAAATCGGTATGGGAATGAGCTAAACCTATTTTTGTGTTTGGTAAATTAGGTATCGCTATAGGGAATGCGTATGAGTCATTCTCATACCAACAAATTACATAAGATCTCATACCCAAATAAAAATAAAGGTATGACTTATACCTAAGTTTATAAACCACCCCTCCCTCTACCAAACATTAAAGGCTAAGAATCACTCAAACTCATTCCTCATATCCAACCCGATTCCTCATTCCAACTTGATTCCTATCTCGATACCAAACGAGCCCTAAATAAAACTTGTCAACACGATAAATATCATTTTTGTAATGCTAAATAAAACTTTCAACACACTAATAAATTGTCAACACAACTTGTAATCTGTCAACACCACCAATAACATGTCAACTAACATACAAATGAAGTGGCAACACAACTAATAATTTGTCGACATCCTTGATTAAACTATCAACGACACTAGAAATTTGTCAACGACAAAAGTAAACTGTCAACAACACGAATAAACTAATCAACAACACGTTAAATAGATAAGACAAATGTCATCAACACGTTAAATAAACCAAGCAACAACACTCAATTATTTAAACTGTCAACAACACTAAAGAACTCTAAACAACTGTCACCGACACTATAAAATTATCAAATACACTAAAAAGTTGTCAACACACTAAAAACAATTGTCAACACAATAAATAAAGTTATCAACACACTTAAAAATTATCAACACAAAAGAACTTTTGTCAACACATTAAAAAATCGACCAAACACACATTAGGAAGTTGTTAACATACTAAACAGCCTATCAAATATCGATATCATATCATATAGTATTGTTCGGATTAGAGAATCAAACCTGTTGGGGATGGAGGAACACGACATTGCCCCAAACGACAACGTTTGCAAACTCATCGAAGAGCTTGGCCATCTCCAAACCCTGAGCTTTGCTCCTGTAGACATCTAAACATATGCGAAGAAACTCAGCGTACTCGACATGGTCCTCTCCTCTGATCTAAGCCTCTTCTTCACCATCTCCACTTGCGCTAGCCTTAAGAGCTATAATCCATCTCATCAAGCATATCACCGAGGCGGGGAATTGGGTGTCGATATTTGATGGTGATATGGTTAGAGCGATAATCCATATCGAGTTGATTATATAAATTAACTAGCTCTACGAAACCCGTTCGATGCACGGGTCCTATTTGCAATTACTTAACTTGATCCAAAGTAATGATGTTCACGAACAAATTACTACTTGCATGTGATGCTGAATTGGATCTACGTATTGCAAGAGAGAGAGAGAGAGAGAGAGAGATCTTGTGACACAGTAGTGTGCTCATTGTTGGAATATAAAGAGGCATAAGCTTCGAGTTCCAATTGCTCATCGTTGATCATCAGGTGTTGATGTTTCTCGTCGTTAATAGCGTAGATGTTGGAGCCTAGCAAAAAAACGTGTAAGAGGGAGAAAGAAGAATGGACCATTATATATAACACATATCTGACCACTCGACTATGGCACAAAGGAGTTAAAACTACAATCTCAATACCTTTATCATTCCACCACATGGTTGTTAAAATCCATATCCGAATCTTACGATTCTACGATTTTACGATTCCATAATGAAGGATGATCCACGATCATAGGTGGGAAATATTCAATATCATCCTTACAATTCTAAAAACGATTCTTACGATCCTATGTAAAAGATTATGATGTTATATTATTTAAGTTTAAATTTATTATAAGTTATAGCACTTAATATTTTTTTATTTATGTACATATTAATCATATAAGTAGACATTAAGGAAGTAAAAAAGTAGTAGTTATATAATTACATATTAATATAATTAACATTTATATAGTTGTATTTTGGAAAATTAAAAGCTTTAAAATAACACTCGTAGAATCGCGTTAACTATATATGACACTTATTTCGTTCTTATTTGAGAAAAAATGTGTGTTTTTGTATAATTTTTACTAAAACTACAATTATTATTCACATTTTATCATTTTGATCGCCTAACTTCTCAAATTTGTAGGATCTTACGATCTGATCTTACCGTGAAATCCTACCCTCTCACCGACATTTATGTAAACCATGTTCCACCATAAAACTAGTCCTAAACAGAAGAGGCCATGAAGATGAAGAAGGCAACAAAAGGCGATCCCGACACCAATTCACGATAAATAGGTCAAAAGGAGAAGCTAAGAGTGGGCCTTACTTTGAATTTATGTTTATGCATTAAAACAAAAACAAAGAATTCCCTAATAAACCTTATCTTGTGCGCAATATGATTTTTTTGGACGGTTCGGGAGCGTGATGATGAGGCTAAAGTCGTCGTGTCTATCAAAATAAACTTTAAACATCTAACTAATGTAGATTTGGTAAGTAAGAGCCGATCTCCACAGAGAATCAAGTTATATATCTTGTTCGCAAAATTAATTACCAATTGATAACAAAGACAAAGGTTTTTTTTTTATTGTGGTAACCTATCTAAGAAAATAACAAAAACACAAAGAGTCTGGTAAGACAAATATCCATTTTCAGTTTGTCAGGTTACTCATAGATATCTCAAGTTCATTCAATCCTATGGTTGTTCCTATTCCGATCAGTTATAATTATCAGTGCAACTCACCTTGATAATACTAACTATTAAACAAACCTGAAGACCTTCAAGATTCAATTAATAGAGCATTAACCATAAAAGTTAAACACGGTACATGCAATTCAAACAACCCGTCAGTACTAGCATGCAATTAACTCTCACTCACAATGAACATTCCCAACCCGCTCCTAATAAACTGTGTTTGCCACTAGATAAAGAATTCCAACCCGGAATAACAAAATCCTAACATATACGATGAATACAACTACCTGTAGGTGATAAGAATTACAACCCAGAATACTATCCTAGCAAGGCCCGTAGATTAAACAATAAGCACAAGAAAATTAATACAATCCAAATAGGAAATAGAAAAAGAATTTAGAATCTCACAATCAAATACAAATGAAAGTTTCAATTGTCTAGTCAACTCTAAAACAAAGAAAAGGGGAAAGGAGTTGAGAAGCAGGGCCTGATATAAACAGGAGCACATGGACGATCGCACAAGGCCCCAAAATTTTAGGGGTCCAAATATTTTTCAGCCCATTAGTATTATAGGGGTATTATTTGTTTTATTCTTTCATTATCTGATGTCCCTAATTCCCCTCATCAGACGACATTCATGGCAGAGAGTTTGCCTCTTCGTCTTCTCCATCCGCGTGCTTCAAGATTGATTGATTTCGATTGTTTCAAAAATTTTCTCTTAAATATGGAGTCGATTTCTCCATTCTCTTCCAACGGTTGGATCTTTTCTCTCTTCTCTTCCCCTGTCCATGTCTACAAATTCTACCGGGATGAAACCCTAAGAAATCCATACTCAATTTGAGGTTTTCTGAAGTGCTCAATTGGTTCAAACCCTAAGAAATCCCTAAAATTTTGTTAATTTCCTCCTTGGCTGAAGCCTAAAGTGCTCAATTTCGTCTGAAGTGCTTGTCTGCTTGCTCAGTTTATCTCCTTCAAAATTCAGGTTAGTATTCTACTATTCTATTGTTAATTTGGTTATTTCCAATCTCTAGAAAGTAGAAATATGAGGTATATTATTAATTTGATTTAATTCAAAATTGATATTGATAATTAACATCAGTTGGATTCAAAATCATAGTCTCATAACCAGTTTACTGTTATTGAACTTTTAATCAAAAATTACAGATTTTTAGGAATCAGTATAATCTTGTAAATCAGAACGCGTGCTTGTTGATTTAGAAATCAGTTTACTGTATTGCATTTATCTTTTTGGTTTGGTTTAATTAATATAAAAGTGATATGGAAGACATTTAATCTAATATTCTCTCCTTACAATTGCACTTAATTTAGGCATTTTGGAGCTTGGATTTGATGTTGAAAGGGCTTTCAATCCGGTCACCAGGCTAGGTTGGTTTTTTCCTTGTGTTACTCTTAGTTATGTCTTCTATTAGAAAATGTACTTGATTTCAAAAGCGTAAAAAGAAACAAAAAATTGATGAGTTAATTCAATCTCAAAGAGGAGCTCTAGATCGTTTTTTTACAAAAGAATCACCTATTTTTCTTGATAATCAAATTGTCCATGACAATGCTAATGCTGATAATGTGGATGATATTCAGCAAAAATGTGTTGCTACTAATGTTGATTGTTTGTATGATACCCCTGAAGATATTGATATTTATAATGCTAATATAGATTGTTGATTCATTGGGTGCTCAAACAAATGAAAATGCTAATGTAAACATTTCAAATGATTTTGTGCAAGATGATTTTGATGGTGTTGATGGTTCTTTTCTTAGCAATAGCATTGATATATATGATCCTAGAGCGTGGGATGAGATTAATTCTTAAATGATAGATGTTCTTGTAGAAAAGGGTCCTAAAAGAGATCTATCTATTCAAAAAGGTCCTAAGGATAGATTATCAAAACGATTTTATGCTACATTTTACACTAGAATTTTATCAAATGGTGAAAAGTGTGATAGGAATTGGCTTGTGTATTCAAAAGAGATTGATAGAACATTTTGTTTTGTTGCAAGATATTTAGGAATTGAAATGTAAAAGGCCAACTGTAGGATCTGTATGTTAGTATCAAGGGAACCGTGACAAAGAGTTGTTCAGTTCCTAGGCACAACGGAAGTAATATGACAAGTTATCAACACAATTACTTTAGGTGGAAACCCTAGATAACCAAATAGTTATCTTTGAATAAAAACCACCCCTCTTTCGAGGATTTGAAAGATCTACTTGTATATTCAATCAGTGAGTTTAGACACGAACAAGATTACAAACTTATTGCTAAGTACTAACCTAGTTCCTATCAGAAACTCTCGGATGATAATACCAGTGAACTTACTTGATGTTCTTTTGCAAGAACACTTTTCTCCTTCTCTTAGGCTGATGCACTTCAAGCTTCGTCGAAAATACATCAACCCTAAGAACATAGAGGCGACCATATATATAGGAAGTAAGTTCGGCGTATAAAGATATTCCAAAGAATATATTATGCGTCATACTTATTTCCTAATATGTGATCGAGCCTATGTGATTCAAGTTAACCAAAATTAACTCGATAATTACCATAAATTACAAAGACCGAATTACAACCAACTCTAGCCATATCCTAACAAGGAAAAGATCTTCTACAAATCTTCTCGGCTCGCCGCCCATGCTAGGGTTAGAAGTAACTTGGATGTAATCGTAGTTCCTTCTGACTTCCCTTAATACTTCATCAGTCTTCAAATCTTCAATCTTTTCAACTGAAATATTAGGATAAACTATACCATAGTATATGCTAAGATTGTCATCGTCAAAACTTAAAGTAATAGAGGAAAGGAACCTGTTAAGGAACCGGAGTTCCATAGGTCCCTATTCCAATAATTTCCCCCTTTTTGATGATGACAAACTCATATAAGTGTAAACACAGAGACAATAGACAAATAAAAGTACGAGTCTCAAAAACAAAGATACTTAGATCAAACGCTTCAAAAGGTTCCCCCTTAACCTTTGAGATTTCTAACAAGTTCCCCCTGAACACAATGCCAGTCCTATTGGTTCCAAGATTTCAGAGTATATTCCCCCTTTTGACATCATCGAAAAGATATGAAGATAATATGAGCAACTATGATGAAAAACAAGACTTACAAGGCATAGAGCAGGAAAATATTGTTATTATTCATCATGAGCCCAAAGACAATCGCGACTCATACAAGCAAACACAAAAAAAAAACAGAAATCATGAAGCAGAGAGACAAAAATAAACATAAGGATTGATGAGCTGGGGAACCCTAGGGAAAACTATGCCAACTACATCGGAGGAACTGGTAGAGAGACCCTATCCTCTCTGTGCAGCGAGAGCTTCAGCGAGCTTGGTGAAAGCAGAGCTGAGGGTACGAACAACAGCCGAAATTTCTCTCAGTTCCTCAACAATCTCGGAAGGAGTCGCCTCAGAATCATCTTCAGGAGCTGGTCGAGCAGGTATATGTCGGGAGGGGCATGACTTGTTGGTGGTCGTTTCCTCCACCTTGAGACTGTTGATGTAGGAGCCATCCATCTTGTGGGAGAAGGACGTTTCTCCCTCAGCTGTCGGGTAGATTTCAAGTCTCTCCAGGAGAGCCTTGATTATAGTAGGGAACGACAGGGAGTGAGAGGGATGGCTATGGCAGGCCTGCATGTGGTGCATGATAATTTTTGGCAGGTCGAGCAGTTCCCCAAAGATGATCTTATCCATGAAGACAGCATCAGCGATCAAGATAGTGCTCCTCTTTTCTTGGCGAGGAACAACATTGTTGATGAGGAAGGCATGAAGCAGCTTCATAGACAGGGAGAGGAACCTGGTGTTGAGTTCCTTCAGATCAGGGTTCCCAAAGACGGTCTTGGCATAGTCGCTTTTCTTGGTGGGCCAATGCTTTTTGTGTATAGCAAAGAACCCAGTTCCTGTAGGGATGCCAAGGACCGAGGAGATCATCTCCGTTGTGATCTTGTACAGCTTTCCCCGGATGGTGACCACAATATCCTGAGGATCTTCAACCTCCAAGACAGAAACAAAGGACATGGAGGAGTAAAAAGATCGGATTACCTCCTCATTTACACTATAGGGGGGCAAAGAACAGAGATTCCCATTCTTGGGAAACCAGCAGGGAGCGGAAGGTGTCGACTTCGTTCAGTTCCGACTTCCAAAGCTCTGGGTCCACAAAGAGAGGACCAAGGATTCGCCTTTCTGCAAATTTTGGTTTGAGGGAGGTGGTAGCGGTGGCGAGGGAGCTAGAGGAGGAGACGACTGGCTTGGCAGAGCGGGTATGAGCGGCGACGAAGTTGGGCTTGGGCTTTTTGGCCTGTCGACCACCGTGGGTGGTGGTCTTGGTGATGAAGGGCTCATCGTCGTCGGCCTCGTCCCTGAGGTGCTTTAGGAAAGCTTTTCCAACGCTCTTCGGTTCTGGGATGGAGGGATTGGAGGGATGCTCTGGGGAGTGGGGAGAGGAGTGCTGTTGGGATTTTGAGGGGGAGTGGATGGATTGGTCGCTCCTGGTAGGGGAGGGTGGTGCGATTTGTGGAGATACGGGGGGAGAGGTGTAGAGGATGATGGCTTTAGAGGGGTCGGGGGAGGGTGATTTTGGAGGGGAGAGTGATTTTGGAGGGGAGGGAGGTTTGGTGGAGGGAGTAGGGTTGGACGAGGAGGGGATGGCAGCTTTCTTGTCTGCCTTGGAGGGGGTCGCCTTCTCCACTGTGAGAATAAACAGTTTGAACAGTTCCAACTGCTCGTCGGTGAGGGTTGTTGGGGTGTTCTTGGTGTCCATTGTAGAGAGTGTTTGAAGGTAGGGAGAGTATTTAGGTTGAGAATAAGTGCAAGAGATAAAGATGGCGGAGGAAGGAATTAGGGTTGAGGCAGTCCTTAAATAGATCGTCCCATCAAGATCACAAGAAGATCCGTCAAACGGTCACAAAATAATTTCCCCCAATTACCGCAGATCCAAACGGCCATAAAATCCCGAATCACTTGGCCTTAGTTTCCATAAAATTTAAGGCTCCAACGTTCAAATTTTACCATCAAAATTCACCATAAAATGATCATTATTACCCTGCAAATATCGACACAAGGAACTGAGCAGAAAAAGTGATTTGACAGACGGCTTCGCGTGTTACCGAGGTAGTGACGAGTGCGACAGAGGAGAAAATGGAGTTCCTTTTTCCAGTTCCGTTTCAGTAGTTGGCAGGGAAGTGTTTGGATGCATGTGTGTGATAGGTAATAAAATATAACAAGAGTACACATCCAAACAATATAAATCAGGGAGGGCCAATATGACACAAACATAAATACGTTCCAGAGTGGTGTATATAAAAAATAAGATCATAGGAACAATTTATGTAAGTCAGGCTAGGGAGGGTCTATAATCAATCTTCACTTCGGCTTATAATGCGGGTTCAAATAGATCCGATTGATTATTTTGTGATCAAAGAAGTACGATTTTGTCAATTTTTCATGAATGAGAGAAGAGTCCATATATTATGCATGTCACAACGAAGATAACACATTTTGAATGACGATGACTATAGAATCAGGAATTATGTAAGCAAACAAGGAACTATAGAATCAAGCAATCATTTACTAGTCAAGACAAGGAAATATACAAGGGAACTCAGAACCTCTAATCAATAGCAATCATGCCCAGAAGTAATCGAAAGTATTCAAAAGGTTCTCTATTTAGAGCTTTTGTAAAGATGTCAGCAATTTGATCTTCAGTACGACAATGTTCCATGAGAATAATACCTTTTTCCACATTATCTCTAAGAAAGTGGTGCCTTATGTCAATGTGTTTAGACTTAGAGTGAAACACAAGATTCTTAGATATACTAATGGTACTAGTGTTATCACAAAGAATCTTTAAGGGACCATAGGACTTACCAAAGTCAGCAAGTTGTTGTTTGAGCCATAGGACATTCGCACAACATGCGGCGGCTGCAATGTATTCTGACTCGGTGGTTGAGAGCGAGATTGAGGATTGCTTCTTAGATGCCCATGACACAAGGCAAGGGCCGAGGAACTGAGCCATTCCAGAGGTACTTTTCCTGTTTTTGAGATAACCTGCATACTCAGCATCAGTGTAGGATAATATTTCAAAATCATCACTCTTTGGATACCAAAGGCATAAATTTTCAGTTCCCTTGAGATATCTAAGGATACGTTTGACTGCGGCCATATGTTTGACTCTTGGGTCAGCTTGAAATCAAGCACATAAGCATACAAAGTACATGATGTTTGGACGACTTGCAGTCAAGTAGAGAAGAGAACCAATCATTTGCCTATAGAGAGATTGATCAACCTTGATGTATGTGGGAACTAGTGTCAGCTTGGTTGTGGGAGAAATGGGAGTTGCAAAAGGCTTGGAGGAGCTCATCTGAAATCTGTCGAGGAGTTCCTTGACATATTTTAGCTGATGAATTTGAGTTCCTGTAGGAAGTTGATTTATTTGCAATCCCAGAAAGAAAGTGAGTTCCCCAATCATACTCATTTCAAATTCGCTGCTCATGAGGTCCTTGAACTTTTCTACAAGAGACAGATTAGTGGAGCCAAAAATAATATCATCGACATAAACTTGGACAACCAGGATGTCTTCATTTTGTTCAAGAAGGAAGAGAGTTTTATCAATCAAACCTATTCTGTATCCATTTGATATCAGGAACTGAGCAAGTCTGTCGTACCAGGCTCGTGGAGCTTGCTTGAGTCCATAGAGGGCTTTGTCTAGGAAGTAGACATGATCTGGTCTGCTTTTGTCTTCGAAACCTAGGGGTTTCTTAACATATACTTCTTCCTGAAGGAACCCATTAAGGAAGGCAGTCTTGACATCCATTTGGAATAACTTGAAGCCCTTGTGAGTAGCAAAAGCGATCATGAGACGAATGGCTTCCATTCGAGCAACAGGAGCAAAAGTCTCATCATAGTCAATGTCTTCTTGTTGACAATACCCTTGGGCAACAAGTCTTGCTTTGTTTCTGGTGACCTTACCGGAGTCATCAAGTTTGTTTCTGAAGATCCACTTCGTTCCAATGATGGTTATGTCTGAAGGACGAGGAACGAGACGCCAAACTTTGTTCCTTTCAAATTGATGAAGTTCCTCATGCATGGCATGCAGCCAGTCTGCATCATTAAGAGCTTCTTTGTAGTTCTTAGGTTCCAGAACAGATAAGAATGCCGTGAATGCACAGATGTTGTTCAATGATGATCGGGTTGAAGGACCTGTCTTGTCAAAGGGCAAAAGGATTGATCAACTGGGTGAGATCCCTTATATTTGTAGTTGACAATAGGAATTGACGATGAGGAGGGCTCATTCTGGAGAGCAGAGTTATCATCAGTCTCATTCGAATCTGGGTCCTCTGTGGGAGGAACTGTGGCAGAGTCAGAGGAGATCGGAACGGTTTGGGAAGTTTCGGCATTTTGGGCAAGGGAACTAGGATCAGGATTTTGAGTTTGAACTTCCTCAGGGTGCTCATCTGCAATACCGGTAGGTTTTAAGGAGAATTCAGGTATTGTAGAGGAGTTGGGGGCAGAAGGATCCTCTTCTTCATCAGCATTGTTTTCACCATTGTGAGGTACCTGTGAAGATACATGAAAAGCAGATTCATTGAAAACAACATGAATTGATTCTTCAAATTTTGAGGTCCTTGTATTGAAAACTTTGAAGGCCTTGCTGTTTGGGATGTATCCCAAGAAAATTCCTTCATCACTCCTTGGATCGAACTTTCCAATGGGAGATTTGCCGTTGTTGTGGATAAAGCACTTGCACCCAAAGACCTTGAGATGGGATATGTTGGGAACTCTTCCATGAAGGAGTTCATATGCAGTCTTCTCAATTTGGGGTCGAAGCATGGCTCTGTTTAGAATATAGCATGCAGTGTTGACAGCCTCTGCCCATAATCTTTGAGAGAGGCCAACTGAGATGAGCATGGTGCGAGCCATATCTTCAAGGTTCCGATTCTTTCTTTCAACCACTCCATTTTGTTGAGGAGTTCTGGGTGCTGAGAAATTGTGAGTGATGCCCTTTTCCCTGCAAAAGGTTAGGAAATTCGCATTTTGGAATTCGGTTCCATGATCGGAACGAATCGCCTTAATTTTGTTGCCCAGAGACATTTCGAGAGTGGGAACTATTTCACAAAATCTATCAAACACTACGACCTTTGATTTTATGAAGATAGTCCACGTGTATCTCGAGAAGTCATCCACAATCACAAGAATGTATCTATTTCCTCCGATACTTTGAGTACGCATAGGACCACAGAGGTCCATATGTATCAGTTCCAGAGGTTTAGAAGTACTTATAACAGTTTTTGGTTTAAAGGAACTACGTACCTATTTGCCTCGAACACATTCGGAACAGAATTCAGATTCATCTACCTTGATAGAGGGTAGACCATGGACAAGTTCCTTTCTCTGGAGTTTGTGAATGAGGTTTAGACTTGCATGACCAAGTTGTTGATGCCACAAGGTGGATTTATTCATCATGGTGGCAAGGCGGAGTTTTTCTTGAGGAGAGTAGTTATGGTCCACAATGTACACATTATTGAACCTCTTACCTTTCAGAAGAGTATTATGAGTTTCAGGATGAATCACAAAGCACTCCGAGGGAGTAAATAGGACATTGTTCCCTCCTTGGTCACACAGCTGTGACACACTGATTAGATCAAAACCAAGATTATCAACAAGGTGAACGTCGCTTACCTTAATGTTTTCTGAGAGATCTACTGTACCAGTTCCCAATATTGCACCTTTCTTTTTGTCGCCGAAGGAAATCTTTCCTCCGTTGTATCTCTGAAGTGAATGAAGTTGCTCTTTATTACCTGTCATGTGGCATGAGGCGCCACTGTCTATGTACCATCTAGCATTATTCTTCACTTCAGTCTGCAAGCAAAATATTAATTCTTACGAACCCAGGCCAACCAAGCTTTTCTGGGTAAGTTAGTGTTAAAGTTCCCTTGTTGGGAATGTCTGGCGACATTCTGATTTTTGGACTTGGATTCTTTGACATTTTCATAATATCGTGGGTCATTGATGTCATTAATTTGAGTATGTCCATGTCTGAGTTTCCTGTAGGCCTTTTCCCCCCTGTTTCCTCTTTTTCTCACAATCATACATAAGATGTCCTTGGTTCCCACAGTGCCAGCAGACACGGTTTACGGGAATCCATTGATACTTATCATGAGTTTTGTAGTGAGATTTATTTTTGCCTAAATCAACCTTTTTCCTGGGGGTACTTCTAGGTTTACCCTTTCCCATGTTTCTATACATGTCGTGAATGTGAGGACTGAAATACGGGGCACAGGGTGGTTCCTGAGTAGAGGAACTTTCAATAACCTTGATTTTTTGTTCTAGGAACTCATTTTTGCTATTAGAGGTTTGAAGAGCTAGGTCAAGTCTTTCATTTTTGGCCTCAAGAGTTTTAGTTAGTTCATCAAGGTTGGTGTGAGAGTCACAGGGAGGGTTTGACTCGTCATAAGGCTTATAGCCTAGACCTCTACTAGGTTTAACAAAGACTGTCTGATTAACAGTTTTCTCATGAATGCATTTAGTGAGACAGTCTAGTTTCTCAATGATAGTCTGCAAAGTAGATTCAGAGGATTGTGACGAGGAACTGTTTCCTAGGTTCAGTTTTTCATGCAAGTCACAAGTGGGACACATAGTGATTTTGTTGGCATTTTCATATTTCTTACACCAAGCTTCACTTTCATCAGATAAAATAGAGATTTCTTCTTCATTTTCAGCAAGTCTTCCTAGCAGGTTGCTATTTTCTTTACTCAGAGATTTGATAAGTTTTATCAATTGTTTCTTATCATGTTTGAGAAGAGTATCAGAAAATTCAGAGAAGGAGGATACCTCAATCTTGGGTGACTCATTTTCAGTTTGAGCCATTAGACACACTTTGGTAGTGTCTTCCTCAGAGTCACTGTCTCCCCATGTTGCATTCGGTTCAGAGACTGTCATGAAACAGACTTTGGATGGATTTAGATCCAGTTCCTTGTCAGAGTCGCTGTCACCCCAAGTAGTGGTTGCAACTAGAGCCTTTTTCTTAGGAACTTCTTCCTCTTTGGGCTTGTCTTCATTTTTAGGACAGTCTCTGGCACGATGCCCTGGTTGATCACATTGATAGCATCTTAGTTCCCTCTTCTCCTTGCGATTTTCATTTCTGGGGAACTTCCCTTTATGAAATTTTCTTATAGTGCTAGTAAGCAGTGCAATCATCTCATCATCATCATCATCAGAGTCGGCTCCAGTGGAGAGTCTTTCCAGGACTTTGGTTAGGGTAAGAGCAATTCCAACTTCAGTAGAGCTTTTCTCATTTCCCTTCATTTTGTCTTCATGACGTTGAGCTTGCCCAACAAGTTTCTCTAAGGGGAGTTCCCTGATTGTTGGAGTCTGAAGCATGATGTCTTGTGTAACAGCAAATTTTGAGTTCAAGCCATTGATGAATACCATGGATTTTGACCATTCCTCAAGCTTGACTCCACACGCGCGAAGTTTGTTGCATAGAATCTCTGGACGACTATGATATAAAGATACATTTTCTGTTTCCAGCATCTTAAACCTGTGATATTCTCCTTGTAGATCAAATTTTCTGCTATTTTGGAGATCTTCACTTCCCAAGATGAAAGTCTCAAGAGCTTTCCACATATCTTTGGCGTTGTCGATTCCCATGACTTTGTCTTGATCAGCTTTTGAGAGAGCATTCAGGATGTATTGTCTAGCTTTGGCATTTTTCTCTTCTTGAGAAAATTGTTCAGTGGTCCAGCGTCTGAAATCAAGTTCAGTCTTTTTATCGGCCGGATCCGTTGGGACTTCAAAGTTTCCATTTTCAACAATTTTCCAACATATCATGTCATTAGTTTGGAAGAAACCAATCATTTGTTCCTTCCACCATTGGAATTGACCGGGTTTCAACAGATAGGGCTTGTTTGTTGAGATACCTAGTTCTGGTTCGTTTGGACGAGACATGTTGACAACCTGCGAGTAACACACAATCTAGAGCTCTAGCTCTGATACCAATTGTAGGATCTGTATGTTAGTATCAAGGGAACTGTGACAAAGAGTTGTCCAGTTCCTAGGCACAACGGAAGTAATATGACAAGTTATCAACACAATTACTTTAGGTGGAAACCCTAGATAACCAAATGGTTATCTTTGGATAAAAACCACCCCTCTTTCGAGGATTTGAAAGGTCTACTTGTATAGTCAATCAGTGAGTTTAGAGACGAACAAGATTACAAACTTATTGCTAAGTACTAACCTAGTTCCTATAAGAAACTCTCAGATGATAATACCAGTGAACTTACTTGATGTTCTTTTGCAAGAACACTTTTCTCCTTCTCTTAGGCTGATGCACTTCAAGCTTCGTCGAAAATACATCAAGCCTAAGAACATAGAGGCAACCATATATATAGGAAGTAAGTTTGGCGTATAAATATATTCCAAAGAATATATTATGTGTCATACTTATTTCCTAATATGTGATCGAGCCTATGTGATTCAAGTTAACCAAAATTAACTCGATAATTACCATAAATTACAAAGACCGAATTACAACCAACTCTTGCCATATCCTAACAAGGAAAAGATCTTCTACAAATCTTCTTGGCTCGCCGCCCATGCTAGGGTTAGAAGTAACTTGGATGTAATCGTAGTTCCTTCTGACTTCCCTTAATACTTCATCAGTCTTCAAATCTTCAATCTTTTCAACTGAAATATTAGGATAAACTATACCATAGTATATGCTAAGATTGTCATCGTCAAAACTTAAAGTAATAGAGGAAAGGAACCTGTTAAGGAACCAGAGTTCCATAGGCCCCTATTCCAACACCAACTAGTAAATGAAGGTTTTGGAAATTGGTCACATGTTGGTGTTAACTCAAGGAGCATTAAACAAGCATGGAGCATGTTAAGAACATGACAACTTGGTATGATTTGCGTTTAAGACTTCAAAAGAATCAAACTATTGGTAAAGTGGTGCAAGAACAATTAGAAAAAGAAAAAAATCATTGGAAAAAGGTGTTGATAAAATTGTTTCTATGGTGAAGTTTCTTGCAAAGCATAATCTAGCATTTTGTGGCACTAATGAAAGGTTGTATGAAAACAGTAAATGAAAATTTCCTTGGTTTGGTTGAAATGTTAGCTGAATTTGATCCTATTATGCAGAAGCATGTTCAACGCATCATAAATGAGGATATTCATTCACATTATCTTGGTCATTCTATACTGCTTGCTTCGAAAAATAAATCTCATAAAATTAGTCAAGTGAAACAAGCTAAGTATTTTTCTATTATTCTTGATTGCACTCCAAATATAAGTCACCAAGAACAAATGACTTTATTCTTAAGATATGTCGATGTCGACTCGTTGAGTATTGAGGAATGTTCTTTAGGATTTTTGAAAGTGAATGATACAACCAGCAAAGGCTTGTTTGATGTCTTACAAAATGAGTTGAAATCTCTTGATCTTGATGTAGATTATGTGAGGGAGAAAGGTTATGATAACTGTTGGATCGATTAGCGTATAAAAACTCAAGGAATAAAGGCTATTGTTCCTTGACAAGTAGATAATGCAGAAAGACAAACAATAATGTAAACCAAACCTGGACACGATGATGTATAGTGGAAACGCCCCAAGTACCAATAAGTATCAAGGCGAAAAACCACTCCTCTCTAGCTTTCACTAGAGAGAGTTTGAACGGGTCTACTTGTTGTATTGATCTCTTGATTACAACGGAACTTGGATCACTCACCTAGACCTCCTAGCTAGATCTTGGATCACTCTTCACACTTGAATCTCAACCTCACACACGTAGAACAACTCTAAACCGAGTAAAAGGTTTTCGCTCTTCAAAGTCTTACTATGCTATGCTCTCCCTGGCAATATATAGCACACTAAATAGCTCAAACCTAACTACCGATCTAACTGTTCTGGAATTACCATAAATCTCACAATATCTCACTAAAAGGAAATCACTTCCTAAATCTTTCATTCACAAGGAAATCGCTTCCTAAGAATTCTTCCACAAGGAAATATCTTCCAAAGAATATTTCCTTCTGTGTGACATTCCAACTTGTTCTCCAAGTAGTCACCTTGGGCCTTACTCTTCAACGCACCATCTTCAACAAATAAGGAAATAATATCGCATAAGGAAATATTCCCTAGCGCGTAATATTTCCTTATTCCTTAGACACTCCTTCACACGCGCGCGTCCAATGCCCACCTTGCCGAGTTGCCACTTTCCTTATTTGCCAAGATCTTCTTTTCCTTCTTTCACAAGATCTTCTTTCCTTCTTTGAAATGCAACTCTTCCATAATTCTTCAAGTCCATTCTTCAAGATACCTTCGACCAATAATCTTCTTCCGGATGAACTTCCTCTTCACAGCTGTCTTCCATTCGCCGTAACCTTACGCCTCATGGATTCCAGCAAGACTTCCTTCGCACCTGCTTGTACTCCCTTTGTTCCTTCACACACAAGCAGACTTCCTTCGTTCCTGTCTACACAAGTAGACTTCCTTCGTTCCAGTCTACATACAAGTAGACTACCTTCGTTCCTGCACACACACTAGTAACAATACCTACGCACTCAAGTAAACCATTAGTGGATGTTTGTCATTCAATCAAAACTCCATCATATCTCAACAATTTCCCCCTTTTTGATGATGACAAACATCCTTAACAATAAGAGTATAAACCTGAGACATATATACTAGCTAAAGAACAAAGACTATCAAAGCACTAAAATTTCCCCCTCAGAAAAGCAACGAAGTACAACTAAGTCATGAATTCCCCCTCAAGTCCTGCTATCCTCTAATTTCCCCTTTTTGGCATCATCAAAAAGAAGGAAATCAAGTCAACTTGCAACCTTAAGAGCTCATAGTTCAAAACAACTTAAGCATAATTCTATTAAGATCAACAAAGGGCCACGCCCTGCTTTACACCGATCCTCCATACAACCAAAACAGGATACACATGCAATCATAGACAACAAAAAACATGAACAAAGTAGAATAGAAACAAAGAGAAGACAGTAATTGAGGCTAGGGAACAAAAAGTGGGGGTCGGATTTACCAAGGGAGGATAGGATCATTCTGTGTCGTCACGAGGAGATGACTGGGGCAGAAGACTTCCAAGTGTCGTCTCTATTGTCTCCAGCTTGAGTCTCACAAGACTCATCTCCTTTTCAAATTTTCCTATCAGCCGCTGTTGTTGATCGAAGAGACTCACAACAACACGACTCAACTTTCCTATGGCATTCTGCGTTTCATAGACCATCGTAGGCTCTTCATTTTGTTCCCCTTTAGGGCACTCAGACAAATCAACTTCAACATCTTCATTCTGAGAGTCTTGAGCCCTTATCCAGCCTGCCTTCTCATCCTTTTTAAACTTCATTTTTCTCAGATTGCTCTCATCTAGACTTCTGTAGAACACGGCTTCATTCTCCTCTGAGTACACCATTAGATTCTTCAAAATCTTTTTGATGATACTGGGGTAGGGAAGAGCGTGAATTTCACTGTTGCTGGCGTGCTCCATGTGCAGAAGAATAATCCTTGCAAGATTTACCTGTTCCTTATCCAGCAGCTTGTCCATGAGTAGGAAATCTTGGATGAGAATGGTATTCCTCTTCTGTTCTCGAGGCGTGAGATTACTGATCAGAACGGAGTGAAGAAGATCCTGCGGCCATTGACCCTTAGAGTAGCTGCAGAAGCCTTCGTGAGGAACTCCAAGAATGAAAGCAAGTTCAATGCTTGAGATGGAACAGTGCTGTCCCCCTGTGGTAAACTTCCCCGTGATGGTGTGTGGTTTTTCTTCAAGCGTGAAACTTCCATAGAACTCCTTGAAGAGCTCGGCATTGACGTTTTCTCCCTCAGCGAACAAATGTCCCCACCTCTGTGCTTTGAGAAGCTCGTCCACCATTTCTAGTCCATTTTCCTTCATGAACCCTTCATCCAGAACCAACTCTCTCACAATTGATCTTCTTGACACATCTTTCAGTGACATACTTTCTCTCTTCATGGTCACTTCCTTCCCCTTTCTGGCGCCCTTCCTTGACGAGGATGAAACCCTGGCTTTCTTTGGCACATGCGTTCTGAGCTCAGCCGTTTCCTCGATTGTCTCCTCAGAAGTCATTTGAGTCGCTTCTCTAGCCAATTGAGAGCGGGTTTTCCTTTTTCCGATGACGCTGCTACTGTTGCTTGCCTTTTTCCCTTTTGATAGGACAAAATGAGAACATCATCATCAAGTTCCTTTTCGAAGTCATCTAGGGTTTCGTCCTGCCTTGGCGCCGTCTCAGAGACGTCGCCGGCAGGTTGAGACTCATCCTCGATGTCCTCGATAACAATGGCAGTCAAGGGATCAATGAAAGGGGACTCAGGGAGGACAAGCGAAGGATTTGGAATGAGAGGGTTTTGGGGCAAGTAACCAGTAGCGGCCAATTTCTGGAGGAGTGTTTCTAGGGTTTCATCATTGGAGATGACAAGTGTGGGGTTTTGGGAGGAGGAGTTGGAGGCCATTTTTGTGGAGCTTGGGATTTTTGAGGTGAAAGGGAGATTGAGAGAATTCAGGGGAATATTGGAAGCATGAGATTGGGAATTTGGGGATGTGGGTTTAAATAGGGGAGATAGAGAAAGCCAAATCGTTCCTTATCAAAGATTTTAGAGATCGACCGTTGAGATTTTCTTTCATTTCCCACACACCATAATTACCGCAAAGTTTTCACACTTTCCAAACATCATTCTTCACCTTTCCTTTTCTCTTCTTTGCAATAATTACCTGCCATTTTCACACGTCAACTCGGCCTTGAAGCACCCACACGCTGCAGACACGCAACCTAGAGACGTTGCACCTCCGTCTCTGCCCAATCAGACTTCTCGCGTGACAAAGAACAATCCGTTTCTTTCCAAGGTAATCCAAAAGAGCGAAGTGTATGATATGGGGGGTATCGTTACCAGAGATGGTACAAGAGAATATCATACGAAAAATAATAATATGGATAATTTGAAAAATCATGATGAGAGATTCCAGATGTGATGACATAAAGTTGGCTCATAGGAATATACAATCATGATTTGGGCTTAAGGGATGGCTGTAGAGTACCTCTATCCTTTGGGCTTATAATGAAGGATCAAATCATTAAGAAGACTCTTTTGTGCTGAAAATAAGACCTTGTTTATGCAAAGTGAAGTCACAGAGAAGCATGCAATCTTGTAAATAATCATAGAGAGGAACGACATGATTTAGGCATTACACAAAGTCAATCTATCATAGAAAATAAGAATTGTAGAGCTCTATGAGATTTAGGAGCAAGAGACAAGAAATCATTCAAATTTCAGCCAATCATTGAAGGATTTCAAGACATATAAGGAGCATAGAGAGAGGAAAACATACCTTAATGAGTTCCTTCCTTTCAGAGGTGATCTTGCTTAGTGCTCTTGCTAGGGAAGACTGATTTGTCCAATGAATAGTGTCTTCATGAGAAATGTTTGCATAGATAAAAGAGAGAATAACGTACCTTTTTTACCAAGGTTTGCAAACTTCTGATTTGTGGAACCTCCGGTATGAGGTATTGTGTTCCTTTTGAGGTAAGAGTTCCAGTGAAGGTAGATGAAAGCGGAAGCAACAAGAATTAAAGGAACCATACCTGTAGAGGAACACATCTTCATTTGGAACATACCTTTTCTTGATCATTCGTACTTGAGTCATCTTTGTATCTTCCCCCTTTGACACAGTTGAGTTACTCAACAAGTCAATACCAAGGAGTTACGAATGAGTGAATGCCTTTGACCGGTTTTGTTGTATCCTTCCTTTGATCCAGAGGGAGGGATCCCTCTAGATGATCCGGTGAAGTTGCATGGAACTATCCTTTGTTCCCTGTAAGTTTACCCTGTCTATGTACCAATGATAGTTGCGCTTCACCTGAGAGAAAGGGTTAGTTTTTCTTTACCCAAGCAAGTCTTGGCTTGCTTGAGTTTTGTGGGACAGATATATAATTCATAGTGCCTTGAAGTTCAGATTGATTAACCTCAACCTTCACTTTTGGGGTACTTTTTGGTGATCCTTTTGATTCTATCCTACCTTGAGCTTTCACACCCTCAGTTTTAGGAGTGTCTTTGGAGTGATCGTTGGATCCCATCTTTGACTCGGATTGAGTCTCCGATGTATCCTCTGATTTTCTCTCGTTCTGAGCTCGATAAGGAACACGTATCTTTTCCTCAATTTGGATTCTGAGGGAACATTCATGCTTGTAGTGTCCTGTGTTACCACAGTGCCAACAAACACGATGTTGCTTGAGATTGACGTACTTGCTTTGTCCTGGCCAGATGGGAATGTTAGCTTTCCTGGACTCGAAGTCAATATGTGTCGGCTCTGTGTTTTGAAGTTGGCTCAACCAGATTGCATAAGCTTTCTGCTCATCAAACCATGTGCTTATCCTTTCGACGGATTTGTTTCCCCTTAAGGACTCCACATTGGTAACACACCTTTTGCAAGGGTTTTCCAAGGATGGTTCCTTGGGTGATCCCAAATTCTCGTTAGGTGTCACATGAGTTTTAGGGTTTTTATCTGAGCCAAATCCAATCCCACTGCGGGGCACAAATCGACTTGAGTAATCGGTTTTTAAGCCTTTTATGTAGGATCTAGCATGCTCATCTAGCCACAACTTTTTCTTGTGATCCTCATCTTCCTTGAGAACCACAAGATCATTACACAACTTCTTATTCTCATGAACCAGAGAGAGCTTTGTATTTTCGAGCTCAGAAACCTTACTCTCAAGGGATAAGATCTTGTATTTGAGCTCGGGGCATTTTTCGCAAGAGCTCGATGGAGTAGAGGGGAGGCTTTCTAGCATGGTAACCTTTTCAGACAGGAGTCTTGTTTCGTTTACCAGTCTAGAGAGTTCCTCCTCCCTTTTATCCAATTTCTCTTGTATATCCCTGTTATCTTCTCCAAGTCTTCTAACTATATGAATTAATTGAGTACTAGACATGCTTTGTAACTTTGTAATGACGGAAGAAAGACTTACCTCGGCTTCAGGTGTGTTCTCTTCGGCTGCCATGAGGCACACTTCCTTCTCACTCTTCTGGTCTTCTTGATCTGAGTCTGAATCCTCCCATGTTGCCATCATTGCTCGCTTTCCTTCTGGGACGGGTGGTTCTCCCGCTCTTCTTTTGTAGCAATTTCTGGCAAAGTGGCCAGTCCTCTGACAATGATAGCATACCACGTCTTTCATGTCTTTTGTTCTGTCAGAAGGACGAGAGTCACTTCTTCCCCCTCTCCAAGCTTTACGAAAGGCACTTGTAATCAAGGCTACAGTTTCGTCCTCTTCAGCCTCGGCATCTTCCATCTGGGACAGATCGAATGCCTTTTCAACTTTTAGGGCAATGGATTGACTCTTGTCGCCCTCCTTTCTTCCTTGGAGCTTTCTTTTAAGGATCCCTGAATGACTTTTGAGGCGGCAAACTAGATCTTCTAGGGATATATCCTTAATGTCACTTTGTGCTTGTAGAGCATTAATGAATCCATCCCACTTGGAGTTTAGTGCTTGTATAAATTGATGCGTAACTTTCCATTGGGGGATGTCTTCACCAAGAAACTCTATTTGGCTGACATATCCTTCGAATCTGGAATGAAAATCTTCCAAAGATTCGTTCTTTTCTTGGAGAGCATTCTCATAGTCCTTTTGTGCCGCTAATAGGCGATTTCTCTTCACACCGCTACTTCCTGAGTAGGTTCTACTAAGTGCATCCCAGATTTCTTTTGCAGTTTTGTATTTTAATACCTTTCTGAGATCACTTGAACTTAGAGCCATGTGAAGGATCTTCTTGGCCCTAGCATTCTTCTCCAAGACTTTGTAATCGGCATCGTCGTAGTCGATTCTCTTCTTTTCCTTAGTCTTGTCTTCCCCGGCAAGGTCCAAAACAACTATATCTCCGAATTCAATGAACTTCCATAGTTGGGCATCAAGGGATTGAGTATGGGACTCAAACTGGATTGACCACCAGTCATACTCTCCCGGCTTCAGCATTAGGGGTTTCCAAAACGAATCGTTGATTGCATTATTGGATGACATCTTTTCCTGCAAAGCTAATTGAAACAATCTAGAGACCAGGCTCTGATACCAATTGTTGGATCGATTAGCGTATAAAAAACTCAAGGAACAAAAGCTATTGTTCCTTGACAAGTAGATAATGCAGAAAGACAAACAATAATGTAAACCAAACCTGGACACGATGATGTATAGTGGAAACACCCCAAGTACCAATAAGTATCAAGGCGAAAAACCACTCCTCTCTAGCTTTCACTAGAGAGAGTTTGAACGGGTCTACTTGTTGTATTGATCTCTTGATTACAACGGAACTCGGATCACTCACCTAGACCTCCTAGCTAGATCTTGGATCACTCTTCACACTTGAATCTCAACCTCACACACGTAGAACAACTCTAAACCGATTAAAAGGTTTTCGCTCTTCAAAGTCTTACTATGCTATGCTCTCCCTGACAATATATAGCACACTAAATAGCTCAAACCTAACTACCGATCTAACCGTTCTGGAATTACCATGAATCTCACAATATCTCACTAAAAGGAAATCGCTTCCTAAATCTTTCATTCACAAGGAAATCGCTTCCTAAGAATTCTTCCACAAGGAAATATCTTCCAAAGAATATTTCCTTCCGTGTGACATTCCAACTTGTTCTCCAAGTAGTCACCTTGGGCCTTACTCTTCAACGCACCGTCTTCAACAAATAAGGAAATAATATCGCATAAGGAAATATTCCCTGGCGCGTAATATTTCCTTATTCCTTAGACGCTCCTTCACACGCGCGCGTCCAATGCCCACCTTGCCGAGTTGCCACTTTCCTTATTTGCCAAGATCTTCTTTTCCTTCTTTCACAAGATCTTCTTTCCTTCTTTGAAATGCAACTCTTCCATAATTCTTCAAGTCCATTCTTCAAGATATCTTCGACCAATAATCTTCTTCCGGATGAACTTCCTCTTCACAGTTGTCTTCAATTCGCCGTAAACTTACGCCTCATGGATTCCAGCAAGACTTCCTTCGCACCTGCTTGTACTCCCTTTGTTCCTTCACACACAAGCAGACTTCCTTCGTTCCTGTCTACACAAGTAGACTTCCTTCGTTCCAGTTTACATACAAGTAGACTTCCTTCGTTCCTGCACACACACTAGTAACAATACCTACGCACTCAAGTAAACCATTAGTGGATGTTTGTCATTCAATCAAAACTCCATCATATCTCAACAACAACGGATCAAACATGAAAGGGAAACATCAAGGAGTTCAAAAAACTGTTAGATTTAAATCCTAGAGTTTTTTATACATCTCGTGCTTCACATAGTCTCAATTTGGTGTTGTGTGATATACCTAATACTTGTGGTAAAGCTAGAGATTTTTTTGGAATTATACAACGCATTTATACTGTATTTGCAAATTCGACTAAAAGATGGCAAATTTTAAAAGCTAACGTTCCAAAGTTGACTTTAAAATTCTAGAAGTACGAGCATCTTTGCTTGATGTTGCTGATTCTGATAATGATTCCAAAATACGGAATGAAGCTAAACCTTTGGCACAAAATGAGCTTGGTGATTTTGAAATTATAGTGTCCACTGTCATTTGGCATGATTTGTTATCTGCTTTTAATGTTGTTAGAAAAGTTTTACAATCAAAAGAAATGTTAATTGATGTTGCAACTGTAGATGTAGATGGACTGATTTCTTTCTTTAGAGGATATAGGGAAACAAGGTTTTTAACAGCCTTGGAAAATGCAAAGAAGATTGCTATTGAGAATAATATTGAACCTGTATTTGCACAAAGGTGTATAATTTAAAGAAAAAAACGTTTTTATGAGTCTAGGAATGGTTTTGTAACTGCCTTGCTATCTGTTGAAGAGTCGTTTAGAAAAAAATATTTTTTGTCTATTATTGATGATGCAATTGGTTCACTTGAGAAAACATTTGATGTTTTTCAGGATTATGAGATTATTTTTGGATTTCTCTTCATTTGTAAAAAAGTTTTTCAGGAATTTTTTTTTGGATTTCCCGTAACTGTTGCATCTGCAGAAAGAAGTTTTTCAAAGTTGAAGTTAGTGAAGTATTACATGCGTTCCACAATGACATAAAAGTGGCTTAATGGATTGACCTTGATAGCAATTGAGAACGATGTTTTGGAGAAAGTTAATCGTAAAGAGTTGATCGAAGAATTTGTTTCTCAAAATGTTACAAGGAAAACACTCTTCAAGTGAAGACAGAAGGAATCACAACAGTTTAGACATTTATAGTACCTGTACACGTTCAGAAGGAATCACAATAGTTTGGATCTGGCAACAACGTTCCTCCACCGTCGTCTCCCATCATCTCCTTTGTGTCCTCCTCCTCCGAACACGAGAGTGCGATGATCACAACAAAGGACTCGTGGGAGTACGATCACCACCATGGGATTGAGTATGGGACTCGTGGGAGTACGACACTGTTGCATCTTCTTGGCCCTAGCATTCTTCTCCAAGACTTTGTAATCGGCATCGTCGTAGTCGATTCTCTTCTTTTCCTTAGTCTTGTCTTCCCCGGCAAGGTCCAAAACAGCTATATCTCCGAATTCAATGACCTTCCATAATTGGGCATCAAGGGATTGAGTATGGGACTCAAACTGGATTGACCACCAGTCATACTCTCCCGGCTTCAGCATTGGGGGTTTCCAAAACGAGTCGTTGATTGCATTGTCGGATGACATCTTTTCCTGCAAAGCTAATTGAAACAATCTAGAGACCAGGCTCTGATACCAATTGTTGGATCGATTAGCGTATAAAAACTCAAAGAACAAAGGCTATTGTTCCTTGACAAGTAGATAATGCAGAAAGACAAACAATAATGTAAACCAAACCTGGACACGGTGATGTATAGTGGAAACACCCCAAGTACCAATAAGTATCGAGGCGAAAAACCACTCCTCTCTAGCTTTCACTAGAGAGAGTTTGAACGGGTCTACTTGTTGGATTGATCTCTTGATTACAAAGGAACTCAGATCACTCACCTAGACATCCCAGCTAGATCTTGGATCACTCTTCAGACTTGAATCTCAACCTCACACACGTAGAACAACTCTGAACCGAGTAAAATGTTTTCGCTCTTCAAAGTCTTACTAAGCTATGCAATTCCCATGCAATATATAGCACACTAAATAGCTCAAACCTAACTACCGATTTAACCATTCTGGTATTACCATAAATCTCACAATATCTCACTAAAAGGAAATCGCTTCATAAATCTTTCATTCACAAAGAAATCGCTTCCTAAGAATTCTTCCACAAGGAAATATCTTCCAAAGAATATTTCCTTCCGTGTGACGTTCCAACTTGTTCTCCAAGTAGTCACCTTGGGCCTTACACTTCGGCGCACCGTCTTCAACAAATAAGGAAATAATATCGCATAAGGAAATATTCCCTGGCGCGTAATATATCCTTATTCCTTAGACGCTCCTTCACACGCGCGCGTCCAATGCCCACCCTTGCCAAGTTGCCACTTTCCTTATTTGCCAAGATCTTCTTTTCCTTCTTTGACAAGATCTTCTTTCCTTCTTTGAAATGCAACTCTTCCATAATTCTTCAAGTCCATTCTTCAAGATATCTTCGACCAATAATCTTCTTCCGGATGAACTTGCTCTTCACAGCTGTCTTCCATTTCGTCGTAACCTTACGCCTCATGGATTCCAGCAAGACTTCCTTCGCACCTGCTTGTACTTCCTTTGTTCCTTCACACACAAGCAGACTTCCTTCATTCCTATCTACACACAAGTAGATTTCCTTCGTTCCTGTCTACACACAAGTAGACTTCCTTCGTTCTTGCACACACTAGTAACAATACCTACGCACTCAAGTAAACCATTAGTGGATGTGTGTCATTCAATCAAAACTTCATCATATCTCAACACATTGAAACCATGAGTGATTGATAGAGCAAATATCGTGGTTGCTAAATCAAAGAAACCCTAAAAACTAACTAGAGTATAGCAAGTAAGTAGAGGTCGAACCCAAGGGAATCAAAACACAAAATCAATGCAGTCAAGTGAAGTATCAACTAACGAACAAGTAACAAGTAACCAGGGGGGTTTGATTGTATAAAGCACACAAGTAACAAGTATCAAGTAGAGAAACGTTGGGTTGAGAATATTATTCCAAGGGGTTTCACCTAGCAAGTATCCACACAACAGTCAATCAAATTGATCATAGATTATCTCAAGTTCTTATCAATCCTAGGGAATGTTCCTATTCCAATCTTTAGTATATCAGCAGGTCAACTGGTTCTGATAATATTTACTATTCAACAAAAAGGAAACCTCTCAAGGTTGAATCAAATAGCAGCAAAGAGCACATGAATCATAAGGATGTATGCAATAACTTACAACCGTCAAATATTAACATGCAATCAATTCTCTTTCATATAAGCAATCAACTACCAGATCATGCAGATATGGATGCTACAATGACAAGGAATTCCACCGTCTATTCCTAGTCTATCAATAGAAGACTATTAATAAAACTAGGTGATAAATCTAGCAAAACCAATAGAAATCATATAGATGAAGAACAAGAGAATTAATACAAACCCAAAGGAAAAGAACAAGAGTTATAAATCTCACAACTTAATACTGAAGGCTTTAACCGCTAAGTAAAACAATGGAATTAGTTCCTGCTCATGCTTGCAAGACTAAGAGTTGTAGATGGAAAAGATGATTAACAAAAGAAAGAACTAGGGTTCTTAAATAGAGTCTAACCCTAGAATAATACCGAAATAAAACAAGGAAAAAGTCTTCCAAACGAAAATAATAAAATAAAAAAAATAAGGAAATCCAGAGAAAATTGTTTTCAGCACGCCACGCGATCGCCACCTTGCCATGGCGATCGCGGTCTTCACTTGAGCTCCAGACGTTGCTTCTGCTGTAGGATGGCGATCGCCATGGTAAGGTAGCGATCGCAGTATTGCTCCAGAAGCCTCACTTCGAATGTTTCAACTCTTCATATCTCCACTTCAACAATTCTTCACTTCTTCACAAGTGTCCCATAACATAACAATATTTCTAAGCTCATATGAAAACACTCCTAATACAATATAATAATCCCTAGTTACGCTATACAAAGTGCAGCGTATCAAATACCCCCATACTTAGACCTTTACTCGTCCCGAGTAACTTAAAGAAAAGCAACCCTTATAATAGAATGCTCAAGGCCTCAGGAAGTACAAGAATATCTCCTAGTAATTACATACTCAATAAGCCCAAGACATAAAAAACGCAACAACAACATCAAGATAATGTGATACAATAAGCATAAACCCAAAACTACACCTTATTCCTCCAAGTGGCCTACCTGACTCCTCCTACGCTCCAACTCCTTATGTCGCCATACGCCAAAATGAGATTCAATCCTAAGCACTCATTTTTTTTTCAAAGATCACTCATCTTGCTTAGGCGCCCTTTTGGGTTTTCATCATAACCACTCATTAGTTCTTCCAGGCTGACAAACTCACATCACTCCAGACTTATTGTTGCCTCAGCCTAGTGCCGGCCAAACCACCTTCTTATTGCATAGAACTTGCTATCCAAAGATTTTGTATGCCTTTTTCACAATATTTTTGGCTTTTTCTATTTTTGAATTTTTTTGAATTTTTGGTTTATAACATGCAAGGAAAATAACTATGTACAACAACTCATATCATCCCCTCCCCCATACTTGAAATAAACATTGTCCTCAATGGAATAAAGGACATACAAATGTAAAAGGGGAAGAAAAGACAATACTCAATGTTGTGATGGTGAGAAGTATGGATAGTAGGGGTTTGCACCCCTGAAGAACTCCTCATGCCGCTGCATCATTGTGGCTATGGTATGCTCAATGGTGGTGAGACGACCATCATAGCCTCTGACCATCCTGCTCATATCAGCTAGCGCTATATCAAAAGTTTGTTGCTGCACTGAAAGGCTCTCCGTCTGCCTATACATCTTGTCATAATCAAAGCCCTGAGCAGCACCAGGATCACCGCCCTGGTCAACCTCCATCTCCCGCTCCTCCTCAAACTCCTGAACAACAACACCATCAGGTTGCAATCGAAAATCGACTGCAAGGGGACCAAAAGGCATGAAGCGAGGCAGCCTCATCCTGTGTGTACCATCCTTCCTAGATAACCATGTAATACCGTCAGCTAACGACCCAACCAATAGCAGATCACGCTTCAGAGAAGGAATATCATAGACATAAGAGGAGTTGTTGTTGCCACTAGGAATAGCCTAATCTCCCAAACAATCTCTAGCAATAAGAGTGATCATCCTACCCATGCTAATCTTGCCTAACTTCTTCTGCTTGTTGTACTTGGCAACACTCTCACAGAACAACCAAACCCAATCTGGAACGACCCGACTCTCAGGCTTCAGGCTACATAAATACTGCAGATCATGACTGGAGATCTTGTTGACCTCCTCATGCCCCAGAAAGCACGTTGCTAACACCTTGTGTGCCAGCCTGAGACATGGACGGGTCAACTCAGAATTATATTCTGAGGTAGAAGGTCGCAACACCTGCCCTATGGCATGGAACCAAAGGTCAAAGGGTTGCTGCCTGGTCTGTTTCCAGCCCTCAGTGAGTGCCTTAGTCACCCCAATTGCCCCAACCAGATCATCAAAAGTATAGGCATACTCTTTCCCCTGCAGAATAAAAAGAATTTCCCTGTTCTCTATGTTGTAGGAAAAAGTAGAAATAAATTCCTTCGTGATAGTCTCATCAGTAGGGGCATTGATCCCCATAAAATTTCCTAACCCACAGTTATGAAGCAACAACAACATACACTCATCCAAACCTAACTGTTGTAACGTCGGAACTCAATAGAACTTGGTAGTAACTACAACTTTCGAGTCCACAAGATCCGAACTCGTTTCTGATCCTTGTTCAACGCTTTCTTAAATCCTCTTATCATTGTATACTGATGACACAGGGTCAGATTAAGATCGAGGATCTGCTAGGATTTGATGAACGACGAGAATGAAGTCAACGGTGGCGGCGGTGGAAGTCGACGACGGACGGATGGTAAGGTGAAGTTGACGTCGAGGCGGCTTCGAGAGATCGTTGTGAGAGACGATCGAATGAATCTTGGTCTTCGACAAGTGTTATCTTCCTTGACTCAGTCGTCGATCTAGGAAGACTTGCTTGACTCAGACTCGATAAGCAAGTGACGTCTTTCTTGACTCAGTCGTCGATCTAGAAAGACTCACTTGACTCGAACTAACCCAAGGTGTCCACCTAGGGTTCTTTCAAGGTTTGGAGATCGAAAATATGGGCAACCAGCAGATCGTTCTCACAGGTTGATGTCAAACCAAGGGTTTCCGCTTGCAATTCAATACCCAACCAAAACTACAGCTAAACAACGTCAAAATCTAAAGTGAAGAACAATTCTCAATTTGTCAAAGTCTGCCTAAAACCCTAGAAAAACACATAATAAATAGCCTTCCCGAATTGCTTGATTTCCAAAAAAGGAAACCCTAGAAAAGCCCTAAAATCTCGATCTTGTTCTGATCATGGCGGCCTCGTCCAATCTCGAATGAGCCTCAAATTTTGACACAATGAAGATAAGCCCAAGTACTGAAACATATCCAAAGGAGAGCTTAATCCGATCTTCCATTTGCCCAAACGAATAGAAACAAATTCGGTTCTTGCAACAACCATATCTTGGTCATTGGGCCTCTGTTGGGCTTCAACTTTGGACATTGCCAAGATAGGCACAAGAAGTATGTTCTGACCAAATATCTTCTCAATTGGACGCCCGATCCGTCCAGGCCACTCTACTCTAGTTCCAACCCATATTTGACAACATCGCCTCTTATCATCTTCCCGGCCTTCAGCTCGGCTACGGGATCACATCACGGGTTGTTTTGGGAGACGCTTCAGTGTACGTACATCCTCCTTCTACCCTTGAAAAGGATTCGTCCTCGAATCCTCTTGCTCTTCTAAATTCAACTCGTCTTGAAAATGGGGCCCTTGTGAGCTCACCCATACAGTCATGGGTGCCAAAGATGAATAATTCCCCAGCTCTTGATGAAGCTCCGACGTACGTACATCCTCCTCCCTTCCTTTGAAAAGATTCGACCTCGAATCTTCTTGAGCTGCAAAAAGGAGCGCCGCGTAACAAGTATCTGGACACACAACAAGACATAAATATTTACTTGAATCGAGCAAAGCTTGAAGTGTAGTACTAGAAGTCATGCTTGCAAAAGTAAGAAAACATCCCTTCATATTGAACAATCTATCTTCTAAAGTCATAAGCACATAAATAGCACATGAATGATTAGCTATGACTCTAAGAAAGCAAGATGCACAGTCATGGATACCAATGAACGACAATCCTAAGCATAAGTGCAAAGGATATACCAAGATGCAAGCAATAACTATACCACCTTTCTTTCTATTCCCAATCGGATTCCTAAACATGTTAGGCATAATATAATAAGTATACGGGAATGAGAAAGCATCATTGAGACCTGAATGCAACCTATATGATGTGTCTTTAAATGGAGCATGATAGTACTTGGTAGAAGACTGATCATATACAACAGACTCATGAAAGACAAGAGAGTTTGTCTTGTAACCAGTATGCACATTAGATGAAAACCAACATGCACAGTTTAAGCTCTTCTTCTTATGCCTATGTATGTGCTTAATAGTGCTACTACAAACAGAATAGGCATTCCTAGGCAAACCAACAAGCATACGAAACAGGGGAAACACATGATGCATGAGATATGAATATCGAACACTTTGCCTATATGTAACAAATGGCGTAAAAGACAAATGAGAAGAGGGGAGGGTAAAGGATCCTTCCCGGAAATGATGATTCTTCATGTGGATAGCAGAAAGGCTCTTCTTAGCTATGTTAAGCTCATTGACATCT
Organism: Oxyria digyna; assembly: GCA_029168935.1. Lineage (NCBI taxonomy): Eukaryota > Viridiplantae > Streptophyta > Magnoliopsida > Caryophyllales > Polygonaceae > Oxyria > Oxyria digyna. The sequence continues at coordinate 28,620,072 of JAPVLV010000013.1, forward strand.
TCCGAGGTGATGACGTCCTTGTTGGCCTCTTCTACTTCTTTTCTTGGCTTCTGCTTGTCCTCCGCTACTGCGTGCTCTACAACAATGTTCTGGTTCCGAGCTCCTTCGTCTTGAGCCTCTCCAGGGACTATATTCATGGCTTTTTCCCCTACTTCTGTGGAGACTTCTTCAATCACACCCTGGTCGCTTAGAAGCAACTCCATGACATCCATGTGCGTCGCTTCTTGGACGTCCTCCTTTCCACAAGAATTGACGACATCTGAGGCTGGTGTTTCATCAACTTCATCCTTGTAGGTGTAGTCGCGATTTGCGCAAATATCAGCCAAGTGACCTCTTCCTCCACACATAACACATATGATGTCACGTGTTCGAACTCGAGGTTGCATAGTCAAACCATCATTGTCGTAAGGAGTGCTAACAAATGTCTCATGTGATTCATAAACTCCTCTGGGCTGCACAAAAGAGTTAGAAGAACAACCATATGGATCATCATAGTGAGTCCTACTTGAGTCATATACCTCCTCGGGCTGCACAAAAGAGTTAGATTGAAAACCATAGGAATCATAAAAGTAAGTCCTATCTGAGTCATAAACTCCTTCGGGCTGCACCAAAGAGTTAGAAGAAAAACCATAGGAATCATAATAATTATGATCTTGCTCGTACCTCATATGTGGGTTCATGTCATGAAAATCAAGTCTTTGATCTTCTAGATGTTGCACATCCTCACAATATGAAAGATCGTCATAGTGGTAGACGAGCGTTTGTTCATTGAAGCTCACCTTCTTCTTCTGTATTTGAACATCTCCATATGTCGCTCCATAATCTTGGACTCCATAGAAGTCCTCTTCTGACATGTGATTCATCGGGTAGTACTGGTCATACGGGTAGCACATGCCTTCCCAGTTGGTAGTTTGATCAATAGTCCAACCAACGTCAAACACTTGGCAAGCCATGAGTGGCTCCTTAGGTTTTTGATGCGGGACAACCCTTGACATTGGCTGAGACCCAAGGGGACGAGATGATGACATGGACAGAGACCCAAGAGGAAGAGATATTGAGTCATATGCAAGAAATGGAGCGTCCTCCACTCACACACCATCCTCCGTCATATGAAATGGCTACTTGCAGTGAAGAGACGTCCTAGACCTAGACGTCCTAAGATCCAACATGATGTCAAGGACTACTTGCACTGACGGGACGTCCTAGACTTAGGCGTCCGTCCTAGAACTGTTTTCTATTGTTTTTAAAGTCTTTTGCATTACTTACTATCTTTAGCATTAGCAAGTTATTATATTTGGTAACCCTAGTTAGGAGTCCTATATATATGGACTTGGAACCAAGAGTTGTTTTCAAGTTGAATTTTATAGCAAGCCTAGTTGTTGAGATTTTCTCCACCCCTTGCTTTCAACGCCAACCCTAGTTCGGGCTCGAACCTCCACGAGCCAGTTACGCAATCATTTTTACTCAGTTCAGGTCGTCGCCATTGCCACAGTCCCAAACCTTAGCCGCCGCCGTCATCTCCATCAAACCCTAGCCGCCGCCGCCTTCCTTCACAAGCCCTAATTGCCGCCATCTTCTTCCAGCCACCCTTTCATTGTTCCAGCGCCTCATTCCACTTCACAAACCCTCACTCATCATTCCCTCATCAAATCGTTTCCGCCACCAGCCTTCCTAACCCTAACCGTCGACGCAGATCCATCCTAGGACGACATCAACGTCCTACCCAGATTCTCATATGTCCATCTTGTTCGTTCATTCATTGACCTAGTTCAAGCAAGTACTGCGTCTCCAAGGATTCTCTAGCCACGTGTCCTGCCTAGATCCATCCCCCGCGAGCCTTGCAAGAGGTTTTCACATCAACTGGTATCAGAGCCTAGGGGTACGACGTGTGAGCCAGTCGTCATGTCTACAACCATTTACGATGAGTATGATGACGACTATGCATTGGTCACGCCAAACCTCATCACGCCTTTGGCGCCGGTACTGTCTATATTTTTTATTCCACAACCGTTGTTCGTTCTTGTAGGATCATGCTCAATGAATTCACCTTTGATCCAAAGCCAAGAAGGGGGGAATGGTACATATATGGTTGGAATCTTATTCGATGAGAAACACAAGCTTAAAGATGTCATGTCCGATGACATACCCGACGGGCTACCTCCTATGCCCGGGATTGAGCACCGGATCAAGTTGCTGCCTGGTGCATCCTTGTCTTGCCGACATCGCATCACTTTCGACCCCGGGGACCTTGTCTTGCTGCATTTGAAGAAGGATATGTTTCAAGCTACACAACGGTCCAAGATGAGCCCAAGAGGCGATGGTCCATTCAAGATTTTGGAAGCTTATCACCCTGATGCATACAAACTCAAGCTGCCACGCGACTATGGTTTCCACGCAACATTCAACATCAACGACATATCGACTTACACCCTGCCAGTCCCACACATAGTCGAATATGGGACGATTCGAGGACAAGAAGGGGATTTTTGATGCGGGACAACCCTTGACATTGGCTGAGACCCAAGGGGATGAGATGATGACATGGACAGAGACCCAAGAGGAAGAGATATTGAGTCATATGCAAGAAATGGAGCGTCCTCCACTCACACACCATCCTCCGTCATATGAAATGGCTACTTGCAGTGAAGAGACGTCCTAGACCTAGACGTCCTAAGATCCAGCATGATATCAAGGACTACTTGCACTGAAGGGACGTCCTGGACTTAGGCGTCCGTCCTAGAACTGTTTTCTATTGTTTTTAAAGTCTTTTGCATTACTTACTATCTTTAGCATTAGCAAGTTACTATGTTTGGTAACCCTAGTTAGGAGTCCTATATATATGGACTTGGAACCAAGAGTTGTTTTCACGTTGAATTTTATAGCAAGCCTAGTTGTTGAGATTTTCTCCACCCCTTGCTTTCAACGCCAAACCCTAGTTCGGGCTCGAACCTCCACGATCCATTTATCCAGTCGTTGTTACTCAGTCCAGGTCGTCACCATTATCACAGTCCCAAACCCTAGTCGCCGCCGTCATCTCCATCAAACCCTAGCCGCCGCTGCCACCCTTCCCAAACCCTAATTGCCGTCATCTTCTTCCAGCCTTCATATCATCATTTCAGCACCTCATTCCACTTCACAAACCCTCAATCATCATCCCTTCATCAAATCGTTTCCGCCGTCATACTTTTTAACCCTGTCCGTCGAAGCCGAGCCGTCCTAGGACGCAGTCCTACCCAGATTCACATCGTCCCATCTTGTGAGTTCAGTCTTTGACCTAGTTCAAGCAAGTACTGCGTCTCCAAGGATTCTCCAGCCACGCGTCCTGCCTAGATCCGTCCCCCGCGAGCCTTGCAAGAGGTTTTCACATCAGTTTTCCCTTGGTCTCCTAGGCCTGCGCAATTCACAAGGAAACAACAGCACAAAGAAGGCACACACATATTCTATTTAACCATACGCTACGCAGTTGAATGCAAGAAATAGCTAGGGCAACAGGCAAATGGGTAAGGCTAGGCACGAAAGAGGGCAATCAATCACTAAATAGATAACTGAAATTAAATTGGAAAGAAAAGAAAATCACAAAGAACACAAATAGTGAACAAAACAACCAAGACAAACAACCAGGCTTCACCTAGAGAAATTGCCGAGCGGGGTACTCGTGGGGCTACTATCCCCGGTACCACTTGACGTACGCTCTAGGACTTCTCACGGTTACTAATCGGGGTCCGATTGAATCTTGGTGTCTAAAGCCTACTAGCCTAGAACGGATTTTGCTCTAGCTAGGTTTCTCTTCAGCTAAACGTTCTCAATTTCTTTTTTTTCTTTTTTTTTAATAATTCCGAAAATTAAATTAATTAAATCTGAAATTCGGAATTAATTAAATTTTTTTTTTTACAACCTAGATAAGCTAACAAAATCTTCTAGATTCTATCCTAGTTGGATATCAAAGAAGATCTTCTCAACCTTTCAAGATCTTTTTAGAGAATCAAATCTTAACCAAAATAAAATCAGAATCTAATCAAATAATTAATTGTCAAAACAAGAAGATTTTGTCTTAAGGGTCAAGGCAAAGTGGTTAGGGTTAGGGTTTTCTCTCACCCAACCCATGCCAGGTCGGCGGTGCCTAGGCGGAGACCCGCGCACAGCCGCGTGGAGGTGCTCACGGCCCTCTCTCGCACAGGAGATGACGGTCCTAGAAAAAATTCTAGCGGCTCTCGCTCTCAGTTTTGGTAGATCCCGCAACAACCCGGTTTAATTTTTCTTGAAATTCAACATGTAAGCGTAAAAATTAAATAGAAGAGTGTTTTTACCTAGTGATGGCTCTGATACCAAATGATGACACAGGGTCGGATTAAGATAGAGGATCTGCTAGGATTTCATGAACGACGGGAATGAAGTCGACGGTGGCGGCGGCGGAAGTCGACGGTGGTGGCGACGGTGGCGGCGGCGGATGGTAAGGTGAAGTTGATGTCGAGGCAGCTTCGAGAGATCGTTGTGACAGACGATCGAACGAATCCTGGTCTTCGACAAGTGTTATCTTCCTTGACTCAAACGTCGATCTAGGAAGACTTGCTTGACTAGGACTCGATAAGCAAGTGACGTCTTTCTTGACTCAATCGTCGATCTAGAAAGACTCACTTGACTCGAACAAACCCAAGGAGTCCACCTAGGGTTCTTTCAAGGTTTGGAGATCGAAAATATGGGCTACCAACAGATCGTTCTCACAGGTTGATATAACCAAGGGTTTCCGCTTGCAATTCAATACCCAACCAAAACTACAGCTAAACAACGTCAAAAACAACATAAAAATCTAAAGTGAAGAATAATTCTCAATTTGTCGAAGTCTGCCTAAAACCCTAGAAAAACACATAATAAATAGTCTTCCCGAATTGCTTGATTCCCAAGAAAGAAAACCCTAGAAAAGCCATAAAATCTCGATCTTGTTCTGATCATGGCGGCTCGTCCAATCTCGAATGGGCCTCAAATTTGGACACAATGAAGATAAGCCCAAGTACTGAAACATATCCAAAGGAGAGCTTAATCCGATCTTCCGTTTGCCCAAACGAACAGAAACAAATTCGGTTCTTGCAACAACCATATCTTGGTCATTGGGCCTCTGTTGGGCTTCAACTTTGGACACTGCCAAGATAGGCCCAAGAAGTATGTTCTGACCAAATATCTTCCTAATTGGACGCCTGATCCATCCAGGCCACTCTGCTCTAGTTCCAGCCCATCTTTGACAACATCGCCTCTTATCATCTTCCCGCCCTTCAGCTCGGCTACGGGATCACATCACGAGTTGTTCTGGGAGACGCTCTAGCGTAAGTACATCATATACGAAGCAAAGTAGAACAAGGGTGAAAGAAATAACAAAACTCACACAAAACCGACGAAGTGGTCTCTGTAGAGGAAGATGGAGATCGCTAGCCAAGGGTGGCGATCGCGGTCGCGGTCGAAGTCTCGCAGGTTTGTTACTGAGGCAAGATGGCGTTCGCTACTGGGAGGTGGCGATCTCGGTCGGTCTTTTCTCCGGTCTTCTGCGGGTTCCAGCGAGGGAAGAGTTGGGTTTTGGGATTGTTTTTTGTGGAGTTAGGATTATGGGAAGTGGATTTTTGAGAAGTTGGGTCGTTTTGTGGTGGTAGGGAGAGGATGAGGGTGATTTGAGGTTGAGATGGTGGTGATTTTGGCCGGAAAATTGCAAAGAGGGTGGTGGATGGTTGTTTATGGCGCTCACGATCTAGGGTTAGGAGTGATGAGGGTTGCTGCAATTTTTTGTTGTTGTGAGGGAGAGGAAGAATGGGAAGAAAAGGTGGGGTAGGTAGAGGCTCGGTGGATTTTGTTTGGGTGGGGTAGGTAGGGCTTTGTTTGCTGCAACAAGCAAGGCTCAAAATCATTCAATCCAGGCGGCCCATCAGTTATGGCCCAAATTTCCGGCCCACCAGCAAAGCATCAACTCACATCAGATGGTGACGTCATGCTGACGTCACCAATGCATCATCATCTATATGCCCAGTCAATCGCCATGTCATCAGTCAAGTCAATGCCATGTCATCACGAATTTCCACGTCAGAGAAGACTTACAACGGGATTGGCTACGGGCTCTAGCTGACCCTGAGCTTCGGTGCTTTCCTTTGTCCATAAAAATATTAAAAAGAAAGTTAAACTGAACAAAACATAGAAAAACAAATAAAAACAAACTCAAACCTCGGGTTGCCTCCCGAGTAGCGCCTTTTTTAACGTCGTGGCTCGACCTCATGCCTTTAAATCTGGTTTCATCAATAGGCTCCGTAAAATATTGCTCATCAATAGCCTCTTTATTGAAACCTTCATGATAGGCTTTCAAACGTTGCCCATTCACCTTAAACATGAGTCTCCCCATCATATAAATCCACTGCTCCTTGGGGGAAGACTTGGGCAACAACATATGGACCTGTCCACCTAGACTTGAGCTTACCTGGGAAAAGTTTCGGGTGTGACTGAAATAATAGAACTTTATCACCTTCTTTAAAGTTTTTTCTCAAAATGTTCTTGTCATGCCAAGCCTTTGTCTTCTCCTTGTATATGACTGCATTGTCATAGGAATCGAGTCTCGCTTCCTCTAGCTCACTCAATTGCAACTTCCGTAATTCTCCAACTTCACCAATTTGCATGTTGCATTTCTTGACAACCCATAATGCCTTATGCTCAAGCTCCACTGGAAGATGACAACCTTTACCAAAAATTAATCGATAGGGTGACATACCTATGGGAGTTTTGTAAGTTGTACGATAAGCCCACAATGCATCATCTAGTCTCAGGCTCCAATCCTTCCTATTAGGAGCCACTGTCTTTTGTAAGATTGTCTTGATTTCCCTGTTTGACAGCTCAGCTTGTCCATTGGTCTGTGGGTGATAGGCAGTTGAGACCCTCTGAGTAACATGGTACTATTTCAAAAATGCACTCACCGTCTTGTTACATAAATGATTTCCCCTGTCACTTATGAGAGCCTTGAGAATACCAAAACGAGCAAAGATGTTCTCTTTCAAGAACTGATAGAGCAAATGTCGTGGTTGCTAAATCAAAGAAACCCTAAAAACTAACTAGAGTATAACAAGTAAGTAGAGGTCGAACCCAAGGGAATCAAAACACCAAATCAATGCACTCAAGTGAAGTATCAACTAACGAACAAGTAACAAATAACCAAGGGGGAGAGGTTGATTATATAAGGACACACAAGTAACAACTAGCAAGCAGAGAAACGTTGGGTTGAGAATATTATGCGAAGGGGTTTCACCTAGCAAGTATCCATACAACAGTCAATTAAGTTGATCATAGATTATCTCAAGTTCTTATCAATCCTAGGGAATGTTCCTATTCCAATCTTTAGTATATTAGCAGGCCAACCGGTTCTGATAATACTTACTATTCAACAACCAGGGAAACCTCTCAAGGTTAAATCAAATAGCAGCAAAGAGCACAAGAATCATAAGGATGTATGCAATACCTTACAACCGTCAAGTATTAACATGCAATCAATTCTCCTTTGACTTTGCTAGTTGTGCACTCAAAGTGTTTGATTAAATGTCTGAGTGAGCATTTACTTGTGTTAGTACTTGATTTGGATTTGGGTTGATTTCTTGTGGGATGTGTTGTTCCATCTCGTTTTTGTTGTCCTTAAGATCATGGTATTGGTTCATGATTCATCCACAAATGGCTTGCTTTTGCTAGTTTCTGTTTGTTAATCAGATCATGGTATTGTTTATTTTCTTAGTTGTATAAGGAGTGTTTATCCATGGTAGGAGAGTATATATCATACTATGGTTCTTATTTTCTCCTACTTTTATAGACGGGGATCAATGGTATATAATTTTGTTAATATCTAGTTATATGGAGTTAGAACCTCAATCTGTGAAGTAAGTATCTATTTGTACATCAATGTAATTGATATTTTGAAACTAATAATAAACTCCATCATTGTCAGCATATGTTGTATGTTTTACTTTGATGTGCAATTGTCAACATATGTTGGTTGCCATTTTCCTCTGCTTGCCAATAAAATAGACTTTATGGGGTGGAATGCTTTTCAAAGGGAACTTACGTGGGGAAGTCTGATGTAAGTTATGAAAAGATAACAAAGAGGATGAAGGTGCTCCCTTCAGAACAAGATTTGAATAGTTGAATAGTGTTGTTCTTAAAAACCATTACAACCAGAGACTACATGTGGCTACTACATGCCCTGATGCAAATTCTGCTTCCTTGAGGATTGGTTTTATACATTTCTCATCATTTTTTATCACTTCATTGAACTTAACTTTGTCATGCATCTTTTCAGCTGTTCCTGAGTGGTTTGTTGCTGCATCCATCATTTAGTGACAATCTTTACCTTACTTCTTGTTGAGGCTCCTTCGTGTTTTGAATGGAGACAAACATTCTGCTAATGACATGTCTGAGTGTTTCAGGATCATTACTCAGAAAGAAACGTTACACAGTGGTACACAGCGGTGTTCTATTTTAGGAAAGCGAGAGCGGAAAGGGAGCAAGACAAAGGAATGAGTTTTTAAAGGAAAGATCTGAGAGAAGATATTCGAAGAAGATATACTCGAAGAAAAGATATTCAAGAAGGATCGTGATCTCGGCAGTTAGGCGGTTAAGATCTTATGGAAGGAAATATTATCTTTTGCTAAAAGATATTATTTCCTTATAGATTTATTTCCCTGTTTTTAACCTAGACGATCTAAGTATAAAAGCAAGGGTTTAGACATAGAACCAGTTGACGCATCAATTGAAGTTGTACGGCTGAGAGATTCAGAGAAGAAGAAGAGGGGTGATCCTTAGGCTTAGTGGTTGAGTTCGGGCTCGAGTGAGAGGAGTGATTCGTGATCGTAATCCGAGCTCTCTTTTGTAACGAACGAGAAATCAATAAGATAAGTACACCTTTCTAAATCCTTCAAGTGAGAAGCTTGAAGGTAGTGGTTTTACTCAACACAAATTGGTTGAGGTTTCCACTCTAATTCTTGTGTCAAAGTTTACTTCTTGCATATTATTATTCCGCTGCTATACCTCCTGAGGAACAATACCTATTGTTCCCTTGGGATTAACTGTGCTAACCGATCCAACAATTGGTATCAGAGTCTGGTCTCTAGATTTTTGTTAGCTTTGCAGGAAGTATGGGTTCACAAACTGCCATCAATGATTCGTTCTGGAAACCCCCGGTGCTCAAGTTCGGAGAATTCTCTTATTGGGTCGAACAGATCGAGTCGCATATCTGTTCGCTCCATGGACAGATGTGGAAAGTGGTAGAGTTTGGTGATATCAAAATTCTTGATCCTACTGATCCCTCTGGAGTCAAATTAAAGTCGAGGGCTGACTATCAAGACGCTGATTACAAGGTGCTGGAACTCAACATGCGAGCCAAGAAAGTCATGCTCGCAGCTCTAGGTCCTTCTGATCAAAGAAAAGTCCTCCGCTACAAAACTGCCCATGATATCTTCAATGCACTCAAAAGGATGTATGAGGGAAACGAAGATATTAAGAAGAACAGGATTCTTGCACTCACTAAGGAATATGATAGCGCTGTTCAAGGAAAGAATGAATCTCTTGATGAGTTTCATTCTCGATTTCAGGGATATGTAGGTCAACTGGAGTTTCTAGGAGAAACAATTCCTGAATGGAAGATTACTCATCAATTTCTTCAGGGATTATCAGCAAAGTGGGATGCCTTTTCTCTGGCTCTTCAGGCACAAAATGACATTAAGAACATTACTCTAGAGGAGTTGGTTGCCCGACTTCAGAGTAATGCAGGCATTCAACAAAGCAAAGCCTCTAGAAGAGAAAGTGAAAAATCTGAAAAATCACAAAGCATTGCTCTAAAGGTTGAAAAGGCTTTCGATCTTGCTCAGGAAGATGATGAGGATGAAGATGGCGATGAAGAAATTGCCCTTATCACACGGGCATTTTGCAAAGTCTGGAGAGGAAGTCGCAACATGCAACGTTCCACTGATGGGAACAAAGATGCCAAAGACATTGTCTGCTATCACTGTCAAAAGAAAGGACATTTTGCAAGGAACTGTTTCAAGAAGAAGGCAGGAGAAACACCTGTCCCTGCTCGGGAAAGAAAGGAAGCCATGATAGCTGCATGGGGTGCGTCTGACTCAGATGATGACTCTACATATATCTCAAAGGAAACGTGTCTTATGGCCGCTGGAGGAGAATCGGAAGATGAGGTAACTGATTCTGAACTCGACTCCATTTTACTTACCAGAACAAAATCTCAGATCATAAAAGCTATAAAGTCCTTAGGGGAGGAAAATGGAAATCTAAATTTACTTCTGGAAGAAAAGAATGAAACTATCTCTAACTTGGTTGAAGAAAACAAGCTTTGGGTTTCAAAAGTCACCAAACTTGAGAAAGTCTCATTCCCTTCCCCAGATGTATGCAAGTCCTGCCCTACCTATCAATCTACCATCACTTCCCTTAACAGTAAAGTTACTAAGCTTGAATCAGAAATACTTATGTTAAAACTGAGTAACTCTAAGTTAACTAAAGAAGCAGAAGATCTAAAGGGAAGTGAGGAAGATAGAAAGAAGGTATGGCTAGATGAGTATGTTGCTTCCAAGATTGAAAAGGAGAAGGTTGACTTCTCCACGCGGTTTGTACCCCGTACTGGACTCGGCTACGGCAAGCCCTTAGATTCACAAACTGGTAACATTCCCTCCGGATCTCAAAATCCTTCTCCTTCCAAGGAACATTGTGGTGGATCCAACTCTGGTTGCTCCCACAGTGGATCCAAGGGGGAAGAAAGGTTCAAAGTCCGTGAGGAGAAGGTCTGGTTCGATGGACAAAAGGCTTACCACATGTGGCTTAAACAGGTTCAGAACATCAAGCCGGTACAAATCGACTTTAAATCAAGGATTAACAATAAACCCATCTGGCCAGGTCAAAGCAAGTATGTGAATCTATGGAATCACAAAGTTTGTTGGTACTGTGGTAAAGCAGGCCACTACAAACAGAACTGTAATCTTAAAAGGAAAGATGATGAAAGTGCTTACCATTCTAGGCAACAGTTCAATGTTAGGAACACTCCTAGGATAAAAATTGAACTTAATGAACCAAGAAATAGAAGGGTCTTTTCTAATCCAGGTAAGCCTAAGCTTGCCTGGGTTCGTAAAAACTAATCTTTTACTTGCAGGATGGAGGGAAGAAATGTTCTTGGTATATAGATAGCGCCTGCTCGATTCACATGACAGGGAACAAAGACTGGTTCATATCTCTCCATCCACAAACCAAGGGTTCTATAACCTTTGGGAACAACAGTAAGGGTGAAGTAGTAGGAGTGGGAAAGGTAAAAATTTCTGACAAACTCTTTGTGAATAACGTTACTCTTGTAGACAACCTTACCTTTGATCTGTTGAGTGTACGTCAAATGTGCCAGGATGGTCAAAATAGGGTTGTCTTTACTACTGATGAATGTTTGGTTGAGAATGTTAAGACAAGAAAGGTTCTTCTAAGAGGCATTACTGAAAACAATCTATACAAAGTGGATCCTTCTTTCATCCCAGAAGAGGAACTATGCCTAACTGTCCAAACTGAGGAATCTAACTTATGGCACAAACGGTTTGCGCATGCTAGCCTCAGACTTCTATCCAAACTTCACAACAAGGACCTAGTGGTAGGTCTACCAAAGATAGACTGTCTAGCTGAAGAGGTGTGCATAGCATGTACAAGAGGAAAACAGGTAAGATCATCCTTCAAATCGAAGAAGCAGGTAAGTACTTCTAAACCTCTGGAACTCATCCACATGGATCTGTGTGGGCCTATGCGTACTCAGAGTCGTGGAGGAAACAAATATGTGTTTGTCATAGTGGACGATTATTCCAGGTACACATGGACAATCTTTCTTGCATCTAAGGAAGATGTGTTTGATGAGTTTAAGTATTGGTTGCATGCTGTTGAAAATCAGTTAGGTCTTCTCTTAAAGTCTATTCGTACTGACCATGGAACGGAGTTCGAAAACTCTCAGTTCCTGTCCCTGTGCAGGACCAAAGGAATTAATCATAACTTCTCTGCTCCAAGAACTCCACAGCAAAATGGAGTGGTTGAGAGGAAAAACAGAACACTGGAAGACATGACAAGAACAATGCTGATTGCGAGTGGTCTTCCTAGGAACTTCTGGGCTGAGGCACTGAATGCAGCTTGCTATGTACTCAATCGGGCGATGCTAAGACCCATGATAGAGAAAACCCCATATGAACTGTTTAGGGGAAGAAAGCCTAATGTTTCTCATCTTAGAGTTTTTGGTTGCAAATGTTTTGTACACAACAACGGGAAGGAAAGTCTGGGAAAGTTTGATCCAAGAAGTGATGAAGGAACCTTCGTTGGATACTCACCTCAAAGCAGAGCTTATAAAGTGTACAACAGGAGAACCAAGAAGGTTGAAGAAAGTATACATGTAGTCTTTGATGAAAGTATTATGGCTGGTACAATTGTGCAGGATTCAAATGTTCTTCCATTAATTGAAGATGACAAGGAACATTTTCAACTCTTGGAAGATCATGTGCAAAATCCCAGTGAAGAAGTCAACCAAGTACAAGAAACCCTCTCTACAGAAACAAACAATGATCAAGTTCTGACAGAAAACGTACTGGAGGAAGTATCTGGATCTCAGGGGGAACATATCCCTAACGAGGAACAAACAGGTGTTGAAGAACCTCAAGTAGGAGGAACTCGTCAAAGTACTCGTATTCATGGTCCTCCATCAAGACTCATGGACTACGTGTGCAACTGTGCTTCTGCTTCAACGTCTGATGCATCACCTGATCCTAATCTGAAGGATTGTTCCATCCTAACCTTAAATCCTATATTTCATGCTTTTTGTGCTTTTGTTTCTGTAGTTGAACCAAAGACAATTGAAGAAGCTCTAAGAGATCCAGAATGGGTAAACGCTATGCAAGAAGAGCTTCATCAATTTGAGAGAAACGAAGTGTGGAGACTGGTTCCCAGACCTAAGGACAGATCCGTCATCGGTACCAAATGGGTTTTCAGGAACAAGATGGATGACAAGGGACAAGTAACAAGGAACAAAGCTAGACTGGTTGTAAAGGGGTATAACCAGCAAGAAGGAATTGATTATGATGAGACTTTTGCTCCAGTTGCAAGGTTGGAAGCCATACGTCTTTTGATTGCTTACTCTGCTCATCATGGATTTAAGTTGCAACAAATGGATGTAAAGACTGCCTTCTTGAATGGTGTTCTCAAAGAAGAGGTATATGTTGAGCAGACACCTGGTTTTGCTGACCCTTCCAATCCAGATCACGTATTCATCCTTGATAAGGCACTCTACGGTCTCAAACAAGCTCCTCGAGCATGGTATGAAAGGTTGTCTCAGTTTCTCTTATCCCATGGTTATGTCAGAGGGGAAGTCGACAGGACTCTATTCCTACTGAAGGAAGGTAAGCACACTCTGGTTGTGCAAGTGTATGTTGATGACATTATCTTTGGTTCCACCAACGAGCAACTAGTTACAAAGTTCACTAAACTGATGGAAAGTGAATTTGAAATGAGCATGGTGGGAGAACTTAAGTTCTTTCTGGGACTACAAGTGGTCCAAACTGAAGAAGGAACAAAGGTTCATCAACAAAAGTACCTCCGGGAATGCATCAGAAAGTTCGGGATGGCAGATGCCAAGGATTGTTCCACTCCTATGTCTCCAAATGACACAATAGGAATTGATGCAGACAAGAAGGAAGCTGATCAAAAAGTCTACCGTGGAATGATAGGCTCATTGCTTTATCTAACCGCCAGTAGGCCTGATATTATGCAAAGTGTGTGTTTTTGTGCTAGGTTTCAAGCAAGCCCCAGAGAAACACATGTTGCTGTAGTGAAGAGAATCTTGAGGTACTTAAGAGGAACAGATGATCTTTGCTTGTGGTACCCAAGAGGAGGAAGTCTTGAACTACTAGGCTATACAGATGCAGACTTCGATGGTTACAAACCAGACAGGAAATCCACCTCTGGGATGGCTCAATTTCTCGGTCCATGTCTCGTGTCATGGGCCTCCAAGAAACAAACCACAGTTGCTCTCTCCACCGCTGAAGCTGAGTATGTAGCCGCAGCTGCTTGTTGCTCTCAACTCATATGGCTCAAACAACAGCTAAGTGATTTTGGTATTACCCTAGGTAACGTTCCTATTCTATGTGATAACACAAGTGCTATTGATATTTCTAAAAATCCTGTGCAGCACTCAAGGACCAAACACATTGATATTAGACATCACTTTCTACGTGATTGTGTGGAAAAGGGAATCGTCTCTATGGAGCACGTTCGGTCTGAGGATCAAATCGCAGACATATTCACAAAGCCACTAAATAAGGCCCCTTTCGAGAAGCTACGACTAGGGTTAGGTATGATTTCTCTCGAATGATCTTGCTCTTCTATAAAAACCCCAATGATTGGAGAAATTAGCTAATTTATTTATTCTGCACTTGATCTTTTGAAGCATGGTCACTCTTGATTTCCCATGATATGAATACGTGTCTTTTGTGCCGCATGCAAGTACTATACATGCTTAGGAAAGTTACCAATCATTGTATTCAATTGATGTCATGTTATTTTGAGCAAAGGTCTTATTTCTAGCCCAAAAGATTCCTCTTGATGTACTGAACCCACAATATAAGCCCAAAGGATAGAGGAAATCTACAGCCACCCTTAGCCTTCATGGATGATAGTCCTATGAGCCCTGTTTATTCATTCACAACTGGACTCACTCGCCATGATATAAAAATATTAAAATTCATGTTATATATGCTATTTTCGTGTGATGTTCTCTTTGTACTCTTTCTGGTAACATTACCCCAACCATCACACACCATCGACATCAGATAAGGAAGGAAAGGTGAAAAGGCTGTGTTCTGAAATCTGCAAGTGGGAACTCATGGGTATTAGCGACGTATGAAGTGACTGAAGGTACAGACCAATAATGGCAGTTTCTCTCCCAAGGTTCATGATGAAAAGGGAAGGATTTTGATTGGAGAAAATTGCGGCAATAATCAACTGGTGAATTTATGGAAACAAATTCACACAAGGAAAATCACAGATTTGAAATTTGAAGAGTTTTTGTTTCTGGACACGTCTCATTATAAAAGGAATCTCCTTTAGTCGTCCTCTTCACGCCTCAGATCCTCTCAAAGAACAAACCTTCAGAACCCTAAAACCCTCAATCCCCAAAAAGCTCTCAGCAATGGTGAACTCAAACTCCATTTCTCTCACAGGCAAAGAGAGCCCAGAAACAATAAGACGGATACTGGCCGCCATTGGAGTCGCCATCGAATATCCTGCAGAAACCCAATCACCTCCTCCAACTCAGATCAAAGAAAAATCACCATCTCCATCTCCAACCAAATCAAAATCTCCTTCACCAAAGCCAGCCAAAACAACCACACCTACACCATCTCCGGCCAAATCCAAAACTCCTCCAGTCACACCTATTCACATCACCTCCAACACCTCCACACAAAAAATCTCTACTCCTTCCACAGTAAAGCTCCTCAGTCCGCCTCTTTCCACGGAACCCTCACCACAAAAGTCGAACCCTAGCTCAATCCCTGACCCCATCACTGCTCCGAATTTAGCAGTGCCTGAGCCAAGCCCACAAAAAGCCACATCTGAAGGCACCGCCTCCGCCACAACGCCAACAGATCTGGGTGTTACAGGAGTTCTTGAGGAAATAGAGGAAGAGAGTCGAAGAGAGGAGAAGGAAAAAGGTCTAGATGTAACAGACCTGACAATGGAAGACGAGGATGAACCAATCATCAAAAGAAAGGCACGATCTACGCCTCAACGGTCGTCAACCGTCGTCTCTGAGGAATCTGATGAGCCCTCCCTCAAAAGAGCAAAAGTTGAAATCTCTCTCTCTCGTCCTCGCACTCGAAGTCTTGCAGCAAAACCGCCCAGAGCCAAGAAAGCTCCAAAATCGATTGCCGAAGGCAAAACTCTGGGGAAGAGGGTAATCATCAGGGACTTGATATTCAACGACCAATTCTTGATCAACAATGGAATGGAAGCACTGGTTGATATGGTTCGCTTCCAAGGCTGGGAAAAACTGTTCTGCTCCGCTGAACAGGTAAATGATCATCTGCTCCATCAATTCTACACATCCCTCACAATCACTGAAAAGCCTCATGCTGTGCAAGCCTCTTTCAAACTGGGTAAGGAAACTCATGTCTTTTCAAGTACTGAATTAGGATTAATTCTTGGCGTCCCTCATTGTGGGTTTGAGGAGTATGTTAAAGGTCAGTGGCCTAAGGAGGTGAGCTTGGCTGCTATTCAGAGTGTCTCTCAGGACTTCAACACTGAGGTGGTAGGCGAGATGTCAACAACATCCATGGGAGTTGTGAATCGAGTGCTTCACAGTTACGTCATCAGCAACATTACCCCCAGAGAGCAGAAGCGCACCACAATACTGATCCAGGACTTCCTAATCATGGATAAAATGCTCCTCAGGAAAGCCATAAATCTTCCCAAGATCATCATGCTGCACATGGCTCATGCCAGGAAGAATGACAGGCACGGTATTCCCTTCCCTGGAATAGTGAAAAAGGTCTTAGAATATTTGAAGTTGTATGAGTCTGGGCCTGCTGATGCTGTGCATGCACGAGAGCTTGCTGAGGCTAATTTGAAGAAGATGAGATTTGACAAGAATGCTGATGGTGCTTGGGTAAGGGCCTTGGATAATGTTGAGACTGATGCCATGTCTGAAGACCCTCAAGAGGAACAGAATGAAGCGCCTACTATGGTCTATCAAAATGATAAGTTGGAGGAACTGTGCACGCTTGTTGGACTCCTTTCTGAACAACAACACAGGCTAGCTAAGGAGATCACTGCCCTGAAGGATGAGATCCGTCGTTGGACGAAATCAAACCAGTAAGGTTCCCTTCGCAGTATCAAGACGCTGCCGTGCACCCTTCCTTCCTTACATCTGACCCCCACTTTCTGTTCCCTAGCACATCAACCTCTTCTCTTCTATGCTTTATTGTACCCTTTGCTTGATTTGCTTGATCTTCTTTTGTTTGCTTTGTTTGCGTTTTCTCTCCTGCTTCAATATGTACCAGCGTCGGCTCCTTAGACGCTTATTAATCAATGGAATGATTGTTTTATGACCTGACTTCACTTGCCTTAAGTTCTTATATGATTCAGTCAGCTTTTTGATGATGCCAAAAGGGGGAAAATAAAGGAAGTTCAAGGTTTTAGGGGGAATATCAGATCTTTTCTCTACGAGTAACAATCCTAAGGGAAACTATTTATGTGTATACTGTGAATACACTTTTCATGTCTTATATCCTAAGTGTCTATATGCCTTAAAGAAGAGAATGTTTGTCACCATCAAAAAGGGGGAATTTGTTGAGGCTCCTTCGTGTTTTGAATGGAGACAAACATTCTGCTAATGACATGTCTGAGTGTTTCAGGATCATTACTCAGAAAGAAATGTTACACAGTGGTACACAGCGGTGTTCTATTTTAGGAAAGCGAGAGCGGAAAGGGAGCAAGACAAAGGAATGAGTTTTTAAAGGAAAGATCTGAGAGAAGATATTCGAAGAAGATATACTCGAAGAAAAGATATTCAAGAAGGATCGTGATCTCGGCAGTTAGGCGGTTAAGATCTTATGGAAGGAAATATTATCTTTTGCTAAAAGATATTATTTCCTTATAGATTTATTTCCCTGTTTTTAACCTAGACGATCTAAGTATAAAAGCAAGGGTTTAGACATAGAACCAGTTGACGCATCAATTGAAGTTGTACGGCTGAGAGATTCAGAGAAGAAGAAGAGGGGTGATCCTTAGGCTTAGTGGTTGAGTTCGGGCTCGAGTGAGAGGAGTGATTCGTGATCGTAATCCGAGCTCTCTTTTGTAACGAACGAGAAATCAATAAGATAAGTACACCTTTCTAAATCCTTCAAGTGAGAAGCTTGAAGGTAGTGGTTTTACTCAACACAAATTGGTTGAGGTTTCCACTCTAATTCTTGTGTCAAAGTTTACTTCTTGCATATTATTATTCCACTGCTATACCTCCTGAGGAACAATACCTATTGTTCCCTTGGGAGTAACTGTGCTAACCGATCCAACACTTCTCCGCATACATACCTCATATAATTTTTCATCCTTTTCATAAGATTAGCACCACATGCCTCATAATTTTGATGCCAAACGCATCATAATCGTTCCATCTTTAACCTTATGCTTACTGGCTTTATGTAGTTCATTGCAATTTCCATCATCCTTGGTGATGGGATTTACAATTTAATTAAAATAATTGCTATAACTACTAAGTAGGTCTTGAATGCTATATATAAAACTAATTTGGTGGATAAACTTTTAATTTCTAGCTAGTTGGTGTGGTTGATGGAATTTTCATCTAGCTATAAAATTCTTTGGTCTGATCTTGATAAGGATATGTTATGTTTGACAGGGTACTTTCTTTATTGCTGGTGTTGTGGTGTAATGAATCTTTATCTTCTATCATGTCAAAATAAATTAGTGTTCAACAAATATACTTGGTGCACAATATAAGAGAATGATCAACATTCACATCTTAGATATAAACATTTGATGTGTTTACAAAGTCTATCAACTCAATTGTGAGAACAATGTGATATATACATTGACGTGGGTTCAAATCTCACATAGACTTATGTGTATAAGGTTAAGTCTTATAAATATAAATTAATGTATTAATATTGAATTATAATTTTTTAAAGTTATATATATAAGCATATGAAATGTATTATATTTATATTGTTTTTCTTTTATGTATATTGTTATTTTTAGTATTCAATTAACTATTATAAAATGTTTATTGAAATTAATAAATTAAGTATTTTATTTATAATCTAAAATATACTCCGTAGTTTAATTATATGAATTGTTCAATTTTAATAAACTATTTTGGGTGAGAATCTCATAATAAACCCTCTCTTAGAGATAAATAAGAATGAATCTAAGTCATTGGATGCCTTAAACTAGTTACCTCCACTACAAGTGGGGGGTAGTTGTGGTGGTCCGGCGACCACCCGGTGGTTGTCCGGCGACCGAAAGTCTGATGGAGGTCCGGCGACGGTCCGACGACGGTCCGGCGGTGCTCCGGCGACGGTCCGGCGGTGCTCCGGCGACGGTCCGGCGGTGCTCCGGCGACGGTCCGGCGGTGCTCCGGCGACGGTCCGACGGTGGTCGGAGGTGGTCCGGCGGCGGTCCGACGGTGGAGACAAGGTGTGCCACGTGTCATCATATGAGATGATGGACATTTAAGTATGAGATGATGAACATTTAGATAAACATTCAATTGGTGAACTTTTATGTATAATGTGATGAACATTCAGTAGAGTATGTACAAATAAACATTGTGATGAACATTTATGAACACTTGATGTTCATAAAAAATTGGTGAACATTTAAGTAGAATGTGATGAACATTCAGTTGGAAAACTTTTAAGTATAATGTGATGAACATTTATGAACACTTGATATTCATAAAAAATTGGTGAACATTTAAGTAGAATGTGATGAACATTCAGTTGGAAAACTTTTAAGTATAATGTGATGAACATTTATGAACAGTTGACGTTCATCAAAAATTGGTGAACATTTAAGTAGAATGTGATGAACATTCAGTTGGAAAACTTTTAAGTATAATGTGATGAACATTTATGAACACTTGATGTTCATCAAAAATTGGTGAACGTTTAAGTAGAATGTGATGAACATTCAGTTGGAAAACTTTTAAGTATAATGTGATGAACATTTATGAACACTTGATGTTCATCAAAAATTGGTGAACATTTAAGTAGAATGTGATGAACATTCAGTTGTAAAACTTTTAAGTATAATGTGATGAACATTTATGAACACTTGATGTTCATCAAAATTTGGTGAACTTTTAAGTATAATATGATGAACATTCAGTAGAGTATATACAAATGAACATTTATGAACATTGTGATGAACATTTATGAACACTTGATGTTCATCAAAGATGGTTCGGCGGTGGTCGGAGGTGGTCCGGCGGCGGTCCGACGGTTGGGACAAGGGGTGCCACGTGTTATCATATGAGATGATGAACATTTAAGTATGAGATGATGAACATTTAGATGAACATTCAATTGGTTAACTTTTATGTATAATGTGATGAACATTCAGTAGAGTATGTACAAATGAACATTGTGATGAACATTTATGAACACTTGATGTTCATAAAAAATTGGTGAACATTTAAGTAGAATGTGATGAACATTCAGTTGGAAAACTTTTAAGTATAATGTGATGAACATTTATGAACACTTGATGTTCATCAAAAATTGGTGAACATTTAAGTAGAATGTGATGAACATTCAGTTGAAAAACTTTTAAGTATAATGTGATGAACATTTATGAACACTTGATGTTCATCAAAAATTGGTGAACATTTAAGTAGAATGTGATGAACATTCAGTTGGAAAACTTTAAAGTATAATGTGATGAACATTTATGAACACTTGATGTTCTTCAAAAATTGGTGAACATTTAAGTAGAATGTGATGAACATTCAGTTGGAAAACTTTTAAGTATAATGTGATGAACATTTATGAACACTTGATGTTCATAAAAAATTGGTGAACATTTAAGTAGAATGTGATGAACATTCAATTGGAAAACTTTTAAGTATAATGTGATGAACATTTATGAACACTTGATGTTCATCAAAAATTGGTGAACATTTAAGTAGAATGTGATGAACGTTCAGTTGGAAAACTTTTAAGTATAATGTGATGAACATTTATGAACACTTGATGTTCATCAAAAATTGGTGAACATTAAAGTAGAATGTGAAGAACATTAAGTTGGAAAACTTTTAAGTATAATTTGATGAACATTTATGAACACTTGATGTTCATCAAAATTTGGTGAACTTTTAAGTATAATGTGATGAACATTCAGTAGAGTATATACAAATGAACATTTATGAACATTGTGATGAACATTTATGAACACTTGATTTTCATCAAAGATGGTCCGTCGTTGGTCGGAGGTGGTCCGGCGGCGGTCCGACGACGGTCCGGCGGTGGGGACAAGGGGGGGACAAGGGGTGTCTCTTGTCATCATATGGGCTCTTGGATCTCTCTTGATCTAAGGCTCCACATTCATTCTCATTTATCATTTTAACAAGTATTATTACATGACTTTTTTCCTTTTTAATATCAACTTTGAATTATTAAATTAAATAACTAAATTTTAGACAAACAAAACACAAATATAATACATAAACACTTAATCTAAATCTCATTTATTAAATTATATCGATACCCCTTTGATAAATTCACTCCACAATCACCTAACTTCAACTATTATTTTATAACAGATTTTATAAACCTTACCGAATACTCCATTTATAAATTTCAATCCATAAGTCTGCTTCAACTACTAACTTCAGCTTCATCTTTTTTCAACTATTCACTTTAGCATTAACTTTCATCAACTTTCTTCAAATTTAACCCCAAAACACATAAATCTTAGTGAACGGGGCCTAAGTATATAAATTTTGGTATAACGACATACTATGAATTTGTAACTTTTGACATGCAAAAAATTGTATTATTCCACGTATGTTTGTAGTACTCCTTTTGTAATTTGAAGTTTTTGTTTATATATTTAGTGATAGTGATGGTGGGGGAGGCGAAGTTCAATTACAGCTATTCCTTCTTCCTACCACCCTCCTGTCATTAAATGCAATTGCGAGGCGATGCACTAATATACTGCATTGCATTGAATTGCTCCTTCAATTACTCCTCCTTTTCCTTCGCCTTCTCCCTCTCCCTCTCCCCTTCGCCTTCACCTTCAAACCCTTATATCCTTTCTCTTATCTTCATCTACCTCCCAACACAAATCAACATCACAACCAAGACTACAAGCTACTAAGCGTGGCGCATTATTCTGATCCTTCTTTTGTGTTATTTCCCTAATCTCCAGGTGTGTGTTCATACCATTTTGATTGTTTTGCTAGACTTTATGCCTTTATTTTGATTATTTTTATATATTATCTTTCTTCTCTTCAGTCTTCTTACTTACTCTGTCTTCTTGTTCTCTTAATTCCCAGACACATTTTCAACAATTATATACTGTACTTGCTAGTTGCTATACACAACCCTCACTGTTTCTTGAAAGAGTCAAAGCGAACCCAATTAAACCCCTAGTCAAATTAAAGTGCATGCTAGCAGTAATTAAAATATATTGATCTTGTAACCCTAAATTGGCGTCTGTTTAGAGGCATATGATAATCCTATACCCATTCTCAAAGCACAGGTCAACTCAGTCCAACATCACAGGAGAAGAAATTAGAGGACAACTATGGAGTATATATAAAAAAAAAGGGTAAAGAACTGTTTTGGCTAAGGGACAAGAGTTTTTTTCTTTTGAGGTGGGGGGGAGGTAGTAGGGTTTCTGGGTATACAGTATGTAAGAAACCCATCTTCCTACTTAATTTTTTTAATTGACCTCTTTTGAGCATAATGTATGTAGCTGAATTTTATTGTGTCAGTCTTTCTTCTGTTTTTAAGTTGAAGCGTTCTTTTAGCTCATAAGTAATGTAAGTAATTAAGGTACTTGGTTAATGTGAAAGAATAATTTAGTTTCAAAATTGGATATAATGAACATGTGGACAGTTTTGGTGCAAGTAGGAGGAAGAAGTGAAGGGGAAGTTGGAGCTACATAGAAGATGTTTCAGCCTAACATGTTTGATACCCACCACCAACTGTTTGATATGATGCCAAATTACAAATTACCGGGAAGCGAACTCAAGGGGGAGGAGGAGTTTGAAAGCACTCAATCCGCTACAGATAACTTGGAAGGTATATCCGGAGAGGATCAAGATCCTAACCACCGTCCTACTAAGAAGAAGCGCTTTCATCGACACACATTGCATCAAATCCAAGAGATGGAAGCGTGAGTCTTTATTTTCTGTAATTGTTTAGATATTACTTGAGCAAAGTGGGATTGCTGAGTATAATTATGAACAGTTTCTTCAAGGAAAGCCCTCACCCGGATGATAAGCAAAGGAAGGAGTTGAGCAGGAGGTTAAGCTTAGAGCCTCTTCAAGTGAAGTTTTGGTTCCAAAATAAGCGCACTCAAATGAAGGTCAGTTTTGTCTTAATCTAAATTTCTGTTTCAGTTTCAGTTTCATTTAAATGTCAATAACATATGTTGATATATACATGCAGTCCCATCATGAACGATCAGACAATCAGCAATTGAGAGCTGTAAATGAGAAGCTCCGAGCAGACAACATGAGGTTCAAAGAAGCTCTGAGCACCGCGTCGTGCCCCAACTGTGGAGGCCCTGCTGCAATCGGTGAGATGTCGTTTGATGAGCAACATTTGAGAATTGAAAATGCTCGCCTAAGAGAAGAGGTAATAAAAACTCAAACACAGATAATTCTACTTGATAGAGAAGCATAAAATTGGTGTTAAACGAGGACTAATATTAGTGTACATTAGATTGACAGGATTTCGTCAATCGCAGCCAAGTACGTGGGAAAGCCATTGGTTTCTTACCCACATCTGATTCCCAACATGGGTATGCTAGGTGACATGTATGGAAGCAATGAAGGGGAGCTCTTACGGTCGTTGTCTTGTCCCACCGATGCAGATAAGCCCATGATCATTGAGCTTGCTGTTGCAGCAATGGAGGAGCTAATGAAGATGGCTGAAGAAGGTGAGCCTTTGTGGAAGGCAAGCCCTGATGGACACACTGAGCTACTCAGTGATGACGAGTACTTTAAGAGGTTCCCTACAGGAATAGGGCCCACCCCTTTGGGCTTCAGATCTGAGGCATCAAGAGATCAGGCTGTTGTAATTATCAACCATATGAATCTTGTGGAAATTTTCATGGATGTGGTAAGTTATTAGTTCATGGATTGGTCTCAAGTTAATTATATCGGTATTAAGTTTGTAAAGTGTTTGTGGATCAGAATGAATGGTCAAGTATCTTCTGCGCAATTGTATCAAGAGCAACGACACTAGAAGTTCTTTCGACAGGAGTTGCTGGGAACTGTAACGGGGCATTGCAAGTGGTAATTTCCTCTTCTTCTTTTTATATATCAAAAATAAAAAATGAGGGTGTGTAGAAAGTGAGAGTAACATTAATTTGCAGATGAGAGCGGAGTTTCAAGTGGCTTCGCCGTTGGTTCGTACCCGAGAGAACTACTTTGTGCGGTACTGCAAGCAGCATGGAGAAGGAATCTGGGCGGTGGTGGACGTTTCGGTTGATAAGGTGGGTGTTGGAGAATGTCGAAGAAGGCCATCGGGGTGCGTAATACAACAGCTTCCGAACGGATACTGCAAGGTGATATGGGTGGAGCATGTTGAGGTTGACGACAAGGCGGTCCACCCCATGTACCGCTCTTTTGTAACTTCAGGCCTTGGATTTGGAGCTAAACGATGGGTGGCCATGCTCGAACGACAATGTGAAAGGCTAGCTAGCTCAATGTCCAGCGCCACTGACGGTGGCGGTATGTAATTGTAATTGTAATTGTTTGATTTGATTTGATGATGAATAAGTGATGAGTAGTGTAAAAAAGAATGAATCTGCTGCAGTGATAAGGAGCGGGGAGGGGAGGAAGAGCATACTTCAGGTGGCGGAGAGGATGGTGAGGAGCTTCTGCTCGGGTGTGGGATCGTCGACAGCTCAGAATTGGACGACGTTGTCAGGAAGCGGAGGGGACGACGTTCGAGTGATGACTAGGAAAAGCATGGATGAGGCTGGGAGGCCACCCGGGATTGTACTCAGCGCCGCCACCTCCTTCTCCATCCCTCTTCCTCCCAACACTGTCTTCCACTTCCTTAGGGATGACAACTCTAGAACCCATGTACGTCTCCCATTCAATTCAATTCAATTCAATCCATCTAACCAAACAAGCACTTGAATTGATTCAATACTCAATTCATACATGTTTTATATGTAGTGGGACATTCTTTCTTCTGGAGGGTTGGTTCAAGAAATGGCACACATTGCAAATGGGCGCGACCCAGGAAACTGCGTCTCCCTTCTTCGAGTCGATGTAAGTATTACATAATCATCATCATCATCATCATCCTAACGTTAAGAGATATTTGCACCAGGATACGCTTGCTTATCTTGTATGAATTTGATTAATGAAGCAGAGTCAGAGCAACATGCTGATCCTGCAAGAAAGCTGCAGCGACGAGACCGGGTCGTACGTAGTGTACGCTCCCGTGGATATCCCTGCAATGAACCTCGTCTTAAACGGAGGGGACCCTGATTACGTGGCACTGCTTCCCTCGGGATTCGCCATACTCCCCGACGCTGCTGACGGGTCTCTGCTGACGGTTGCGTTTCAGATCCTGGTGGACTCCGTGCCCACCGCCAAACTCTCTCTCGGCTCCGTTGCAACTGTCAACAATCTTATCAACTGCACGGTTGACAAGATCAAGGATGCCCTCGCCTCTCATCCACTGCTTTAGTTTGCTTTGCTTTCTGGTAACAATGCTAACCAACAAACAAGTCAAGAACGCACCTGTACCAACTCCATCAACCCATGTCAATTTAGGGGAAACCGGTTCGGGCATTGACTTCCTCAACAGATTCTGCTCCTTTGGACCGAATCTAATTTAAGCTGCCTCTTCTTACTTCCTTTCTTCAATTTTAATGTGATGGCATGATGACACAGATGTAACCGCAACTCAAATTTGATTACTTAGAACATCCTCAATGCAGACTTTAAAATCAGGGCTATAAGAAGGACGGTAAACTAAAGCCCTTGCTTTAGCTTTGTTGTTTTTCTTTTTGCTGTAATGGTAGCCGTAAGAAAAGAATTTTTTTCTGAAATAAGCATTTTACCCGAAAAAAAATTCCCGACGTAGGCTCTTTTCAAAACAATTTCCCAAAATAGGCACTTATTTCAGCTTCTGAATTTTTTTACGTGTGAGAGACGCTGGTTCAACCAACGTCTCTCCTCCGAAGCTGAAGCTATTTTTTTTTGAATTTTTTATGTATAAGAGACGCTGGCCGAACCAGCGTCTCTTATACATATTTTTTTTTTAATTCCCCGTGTAAGAGACGCTGGTTCTCTTACACCTAAAAACTTTAAAAAAAAAAACTTATTTGTATAAGGCGCTGGCCGAACCAGCGCCTTATACCCTATGCCACACGGACAGCCCCTGCCACTACCAACATGTCATCTCCTTCCTCCCATTTACGAGAGTTGCAGAGAGTTGCACACCCACAACAATGGAGGTGGTTCTCACCTCGGCACAACCGGCGACGGCTTCTTGCGACTCGGTGGACGGTGCAGACGGAGGAAGGTCACGGCGGAGGCAACGACTGGACAGAATACGAATAAAAGAATTAAGGTTTAAACGTCCATTACGAATACCGAAACGATATCGAAAAACGAGACCGAAACCTACCGAAACTTAGACGATTCGGGTCGGTACTGATACGCCGTTAACGAGGTCGACCTGACGCCGCTCCTGGAATCAAAGAATCGAGTAAACTCGTATTAAACGACCTTGAAAAAATATCGAAAACGATATCGTAACGGTATCGAAAACTTCTCGATTCGGATCGGTTTTACGACGTCGTTAACCGTGTGGATTGAGGGACAAACAAAGGCTGAACACTTTTGATGTTGGAGCTTTGAAAACTGGAAACGAATGAGTTGAAGCTCTCAGTTTTTATGTTTGGAAGAGGAAACAGAGGCGTGGTGTTTGTATGAAGTAAGAAGTGACGGAGGATGGTGTATATATATTAGGTTAAAGAAGAATCTCATCTTAACTACTCCGATTTCAGGGATTTAGGTTGGTTTCCAAATCTCTCTTGTTGAAACCGATATCTATATCGATACAAGATATAAGCATTTTACCCGTTCGAAATCAGAATCGAGCGAGAGATATATCTGGTGAAAGCTGGGATCAATACGGACCCAACGAAATCGGTCGTGATCGATTCCGATTTCAAACGAGCCCATACGAGCCACCCGAACAAGCGTAAGTCTCGTGCGTACCTTCTACTGTAAATGGATATTTACAAATCTGTCCTCCATATCACGCGATGAGAGACATATCTGGTGAAAGCTGGGATCAATACGGACCCAACGAAACTGGTCGTGATCAATTCCGATTCCGAACTGGTGAAAGAAGGTATGCACGAGATTTACGCTTGTTCGGATGGCTCGTATGGGCTTGTTCGGAATCGGAATTGACCACGACCAGTTTCGTTGGGTCCGTATTGATCCAAGCTTTCACCAGATATGTCTCTCATCGCGTGATATGGAGGAACGGATTTGTAAATATCCATTTACAGTAGAAGGTACGCACGAGACTTACGCTTGTTCGGGTGGCTCGTATGGGGTCGTTCGAAATCAGAATCGAGCGAGAGACATATCTGGTGAAAGTTGGGATCAATACGGACCCAACGAAATCGGTCGTGATCGATTTCGATTTCAAACGAGCCCATACGAGCCATCCAAACACGAGTAAGTCATGTATAATAATATATATATATATAAACTTTGAAAAAACAAAAAAAACAAAATAGGGTATAAGGCGCTGGTATACAAATAAGTTTTTTTTTTAAAAGTTTTTACGTGTAAGAGACGCTGGTCGAACCAGCGTCTCTTACACGGGGAATTAAAAAAAAAATATGTATAAGAGACGCTGGTTCGGCCAGCGTCTCTTATACATAAAAAATTCAAAAAAAAATAGCTTCGGCTTCGGAGGAGAGACGCTGGTTCAACCAGCGTCTCTCACACGTAAAAAAATTCCGAAGTTGAAATAAGTGCCTATTTTGGGAAATTGTTTTGAAAAGAGCCTACGTCGGGAATTTTTTCGGGTAAAATGCTTATTTCAGAAAAAAATTCGTAAGAAAAGCTATAAGGTTTAAAAATTACAATCATATCCTTGTTTTCTATTAGTTAAAGATATACTAGTGTAGTGTAGTGACCCGTGTCATGCACGGGTATTTCAGATTTATCGTCGTAAAAAATCATATGATTTAAGTCAAGTTTATCTAAAAGTTATGTTTAACACTCATCAAATAAGCAAAATAAATTTAACTTTTTATTTGTGAATACTAATTAATACATATTCATGAATGAATGATATATAATTTAATTATATATATAAATATAAATATCTCATTATATATATATATCATAATTAGATTTAAAATTTATTCTTAATAGGATAGGATAATTTGTATTGTTTTTATGTTGAATGAAGTGGTTGTATTATAAGATGTATTTGTTGAGTTAATTATTCAACATATTTTTAATTAAAGTTAAAATAAAAAATAAAAATAGCTTAACAACCTAGCCTAAAATCACTGTAGAAGCTCTAAAAGTCTTAGCTTTAATATATAAGATAGATATTTATTTTTATTTTTAATAAATGAATAATATCTTAATATATTAAACAATTAAAAAAATATAGTAAAATAAAAGTTATTTACTTCTTCTAACTAAAGTATTTATTTAATTATTTTTATTAATCAATATTAAGAGAAAACATTAGACATTTAGAAAATTAATGACAAACAAATGAAGCATAAATACAACACACATATATTACAACAGCAAACAAATTAGGCATAAACTGAAGACATTACCAAAAGGTGTGATTTTTCATCAAATATTATTTATAGGTAAATAATATTAGCTACTAGTAATTTTTGTTCTGTAAAGTATTATAAATAATTATAATTAGACTTTATTATATCAAATGTCAATTTTATGTAAATAATTAATTTAGTATAATTTTTTTATTTTAAAACAACTTATTTAATATTTAAACGATTATACTAAATATAATCGAATCACATTAAAATTAATGATATTAAAAATAAAATAAATTTTTAATAAGTATATTAAATATATCTAGCATGGATGTCTATTATCTATGGATAGAGAAAAATGTAATTAGAATTGTAGTATTTTATTATTTATTTTTATGTTGTATATTTTGTGATAATCGATTTTAAACAAAACCAATAACAAAAGCCCAAGAATTAATTGTGGTCGTTCGATCGTGCGCCATGTGTTGCTCATCGGACGCGTGAAAGCCTACTAATAATATTGTGACACGGGGGCGCTGCATAAAACAAGGTAGTTGTTTGGCTACTTTCCTTAAGTGGTGCGTTTTGGACATTTATAATATGAAATATCGTATTTTGTACGTGTATGTGAAAATAAAAAAATGCCAACCAAACGAAGCCGTTCCTTACAGAATTGTATAGGAAAAAGATCACATAAGGACAAAGCCTCAAGTTAAGAATAAGGATGGTTGTGAGCCGTTGATCTGGATATGCTATGATTTAATCCTAGTCATTCGTCCTCATTTGCGTGATTTACACGCGCCTTCTTCCTCCTTTTCCCTTTGTTATTGTTTGAATTGTTTAGCTTGATTTGCTTAGTTCTTTTGCGTGTCTATTGTATTTTGTTATTTGATGTTGTTGTTTGATTCACATTCGTTTTGTTTCCATGGCAAATTACAAGAAATTATATTGTCTTCTACTATTTGTCGCCATGTGAACACCTATGTGGTTTTGAATGAACACATATTTGGTTTTGAATGAACACATATGCCTTTTGCATATGAACATAATAGTTCTTGTTTAGTTATCTACTGTTTATAACTTCGGATGAACACATATGTCTATATGTATGAACACATATTACTTTTGCAATGAACACGCAGTCACATCTTTTCCTTTTTGTGTTTTTTAGGCAATTTTAAAATGGATACCAAGTTTCCTTCTATTTCCCCAAGCATGAGTGTCCAGTATTACACTCCTGTTTGTGATGATCAATTGAAGCCATATGTTGGTCAAATCTTCCCAAATCTGGAGTGTGCCACTAAGTTTTATGGGGTATATTCAAGCGCATGTGGATTTGACATTCATGTGAATTCATCAAAGAAAGACAGAACTGGATCGGGTATTATTGTTTGGAAGTATCTTGTTTGCACTAGAGAAGGATTTAAACATGTTTCTCCTTATGCTGAGTTTAACCCCACTGCTGAAGTTGTTGTTAGGAGGAGAAGGAGGGTGTCTAATAGATGTGGATATGAAGCAAAATTGTGGCTTAAATTTGAAGCTGATATTGGTTATGTGATGAAAATTTTTGAATCTCGTCATACACACCCTTTTATGGATTTGTCTGAGATGGTTTTCTCTAAAGGAAATAGGAAAGTGACTCCATTTCATCAAGATTTTATTATGAATTGTATCAAGTCCAATGTTGGTGTAACCAAAAGCTACAAAGTGTACAAGAATTTAGTTGGTTCATATGCTAATGTAGGGGCCACTTTTGTTGACTTCAAGAATGTCATGAGGGGTCTGAATTTTTACATGGTTGGCTGTGATGCACAGATGGTGATTGATGACTTCTTTAAGAAGAAAGAACGTTGTGATGCATTCTATTTTGATTATGATGTTAACAAGGAAGATCAACTAACTCGATTGTTTTGGTGTGATCCTATTCATCGTAAGAGTTTTTCATATTTTGGGGATGTTGTTTCATCTGATGCTACTTACCAATTGAATAGGTATGATTATTTTCTTATATCTCATAGTTTTTTATATGAACACAGTCAACCAATTGTATGAACACACGTGCAGTTATATATGAACACATATACTATTTCATATGAACACACATATGTTTACATATATACACAAGCACTTCCTATGAATTCTCATTTTCTATTTTCTATTCATACTATATGTACAATATGGTGTTTTTTTATATCTCATAATTTTTTATATGAACGTAGTCAACCAAACGTATGAACACACGTGCAGTTGCATATGAACACATACACTATTTCATATGAACACACGCATATTTACATATGGACACAAGCACTATGAATTCTTAGTTTCTAATTTTTATTCATACTATAGGTACAATCTGGTGTTTATTCCCTTCACTGGTGTTGACAATCATAAGAGGTCCATTACATTTGGTGCTGGTTTGCTTTTGCATGAAGACATAGAATCATATGTTTGGTTATTTGAGAATTTCAAGAAGGCAATGGGCCATGAACCTCATGTTATTATAACTGATCAAGATGCTTCTGTTAAAGCTGCCGTGGAACGAGTTTTACCCGGGTCCGCTCACCGTTTGTGCATGTGGCATATAATGATGAAGGTTACTAACAAGGTAAAATTCCCGCCTGACACATGCGTTAAAATTGTAGATTCTTTTCATAAAAAGTTCAATGTCATTGTTTGGAGTGATGAGCTTAGCCCCATAGAGTTTGAAGATGCGTGATTCACAATTCTTCAAGAATTTGGTTTGCAATCTCATGAGTGGTTAGGGGTAATGTTTGAGCTACGCCGTTATTGGATACCTTCTTTCTTTCATGATGTGACTATGGCTGGCTTGTTGAGGACAACTTCAAGATCTGAAAGCCAAAACAGTTTCTTTGGGAATTTTCTAGGTTCCCAATCCAGTCTCGTTCTTTTTATGATGTAGTTTAATAGTGCAATGAAATCTCAACAACACAGTCAAAAGAAGCTGGATTTAGATTCAACTACTTGCACTCCTCGCATGAACACTCCTTTGTAGTTGGAAAAAAGTTGTGCAGACATATATAAAATCAATGCATTTTATGATATTCAAGAGGAGCTATACAGTGCGACGTATAATTGGACACTTGCATCGTTGAAAAAGGAAACAAACAATCACTACTATGATGTTGAAGCTGAATTTGGCAACATATGTACAATTGAATTTGAGGTTTCTAGTGGAGATTATCATTGTTCTTGTAATAAGTTGCGCAATCTTGGCCTCCCTTGTAGTCACATCTTCATGGTGCTAAAAAATTGTCATATAAACAGTTTGCCTCCCACCCTCATCAACAATCGTTGGACGAAGGAAACAATTTTGCAACCAATTTTTGAAATTAATGGTGCAGTTTATGACGGCAGTGCTCAGATTGATGAGAAGAAGCGATTGTTGGCTGAAATTATGACAGAAATGTATTCTTGTGTTGATGTTTTGGGTGATGATATTGGTGGCCTGAAAAGCTTGTTGTGTTTGATTAAGGAACAAAAGACATTATCTGCAAGTGCAAGCACTGTTGAGCGTTCTGTGTCTACTTCAACAAGTAAGTATACATTTCAGAAATTTGTTGGCCCTTTACCAGATCAAGTTAGTGTTCACCCCCCTGAACAAGCAAACAATAAGTTCAAGAAGAGACGCATTAGAGGTGGTCAAGAAGTTGGAGTTGAAAACTCAAGAAAGAAGCGCAAAACATGTTCCATATGCAATCAGTCTGGACACAACTGCACAACATGTCCTCAATATGTCCCTTAAGTTTCATGTCCTTATTTTTATATGCTATAAGTTTGATGAACACCTTTGGCTTTACGTATGAACACATGGTGTCAATCAGATGAACACATTATTAGTTTTTATGTTTTTTATTTTCATATGTTTCTGGATTGGTGAACACATATGGCTATCCATATGAACACATGTTGTCAGACAGATGAACACAGATGAACACAAGTGGGACAATCTCGCCGCACCACGAGAAAGCTGAATAGGGGTCCAACTGCGATCCTCAACAGCATTCAGGATCATGTGACTTAACCTCTCAATACACAAGACGAAGAGGTACGGGGAAATAGAGTCACCCTGCCGAATGCCCTGAGTGGGCACAATCTCCTTAGTACGCTCACCGTTCCAAAGAACATTTAGGGACGTCGAAGAGATACACTCAGAGATCCAGCCAACCCAAGTATCATCAAAACCCGCATCATGGAGAGTATCCACGATAAAATCCCATCTCAATGTATCATAGGCTTTCTCAAGGTCGATTTTCAGCATCATCCAACCCTTAGCCCCACCTTTAAACCTCATAGAATGAACAATTTCCTGAGCAAGCACAATGTTATCAGTGATAAGACGACCCAGAAGGAAACTTCCCTGCGTAGGGCCAATCAAGTCCGGCAGAAGACGCTGTAATCTATTCACAAGCACTTTCGTGATAGTTTTGTAAATAACATTGCAGAGACTTATGGGGCAGAACAGACTTACCTTATCCGGGTTATCCACCTTAGGAATAAGAGTGATAAGAGTATCGTTCAAACCGTCCGGAAGCTTACAACTGCTAAAAAACTCCAAGACCAGCTTGATGACCAAAACTCCCACCGTCGGCCAACACTTCTGAAAAAAAAGAGGTTGAAAACCATCCGGCCCCGACGACTTCAGACTACCCATACACTTGATAGCCAAATGAATCTCCGCTTCTGAGAACTCCCTGCCAATCTCCTCCCACCTCGATCGGTCAAATAAGGGAAAGCCACCATGAGGGGTCGAAATAGGAAAAAGCTCCTGAGACGGAATGGAGTACAGAGACTTGAAAAAATCAACAACCAACCCTCCAGCGCAGCCTTCTCCTCAACCCAAGCACCCAAGGAGTCTAATAACATTTTCACACGATTCCTCTTACGCCTCACCATAGTAGAAGCGTGAAAAAAAGCCGTGTTACGATCACCCTCCAAGAGCCAAGTTTCCGTGGATTTCTGCCTCCACAAAGTTTCCTCCTGACTAAGAACCATATCAAAATCCTTAGCAATGCAGTTCTCGACTCTAAGAAGCTCATCCGAGGGTCTTTCAGCTAACTCAATCTGGGTTTTATCTAGCAACTCAAGCAGATTCCTCTTCTTCTCAAAGATATTACCAAAACAGGACTTATTCCAATCCAGCAAAGCCGATCTGAGATTAGCAAGAGCAATATTAGCAGGGAACTCACGGTTCCAAACACCAGAAATAAAATCAAGGAACCCAGGATGGGAGGCCCAGACAGCTTAAAATCGAAAAGGTCTGCGAGATCTATCAAAAGGGACCCTAGGCGCCATCCGAAGAAAGAGAGGAGAATGATCCAGCCAAATTTAGGAAGGTGGCGCACCACCGCATTCGGCCAACGAAGACACCCCTCCATGTTCATCAAAAACTTGTCCAAACGCTTAGAAACCAGATTATCAATCGAGTTACCTCTAGACCAAGTGAATTTCTTACCCGAGAAACCCATCGATAAGACCATAATCCGCAATGATACTCTGAAAGATATTAGAGTCCGGGTGCAGCCCCCAAGCCTGTCCTCCGAAGAAACGATGTAGTTGAAGTCACCACCTAAGAACAGAGGGCCCTTCACTTTAGCAATCCCAACCTCCAGAGCAGCCCAAAATCTTGATCTACGATGAACAGTAGGAGGAGAATAGACAAAAATAAATTGCCCAATGAAATCCCCCTTCGAGTTCTCGGCAGTGATAAAATGCTCATTCTTGGTGGAAATAATAACTTTCGACTCATCGGAATCCCAAAACATCCACAAGCCACCCTTAAAACCTTGTGCTTCAACTCTTTCAGACTCCTTCAGGCGGAACTTGCTCCACACATCTTGAGCCCGACTACCTGAAATATGAGTTTCAGATAAAACAAGTAAGTCAACATGATGAGATTTCAACATATAGTTTATAGTCCTAGGGAAGTTAAGCTTTCCCGCTCCCCTACAATTCCAAACAATACAATTCATAAAAAAGAAGAGATAAAAAGAACGAAGGAACCAATGCTCATTAATGAGATGTGGACTCGGAAAGAGCCACAGCAGCCTCCGCATCACCCAATTTCTCCGCCACGTCTTCCATATTGTCTTCCTCGCACTCCAGGCTAACCGACTTCGTCGCAGCATCGGAGGACTGGACACCTGCTTCCATGGCCTGCGAATTACCAAACAATATATTAGACTGATCAGTAAATGGGCCTAATTTATTAGCAGGGTCCAGCCCAAAAGCTCCAATAGCTTCAAGAGTAAGATCCCTTTGAGAAGAAAACTTGTGGGCTAAATCCAATGTGGATCGATTCCTCTTGATAGGGCCCAAGAAATCATCCAGGCCGGCCCCATCACCAATCTGTAAAACATTAAAACCATTCCCTTTCTTCCCAGCCTTGCTCCTTCTCCTATTTCTTTTCATAGATTTAGCCATTTCCCCATATTTTCTTGGACTCTTCCAAAAAACAGCTTGTGGGCCCTCAACCGAGATTTTCTTCCCCTTATCAGTGATCCCAATACAGGAATTATTTTCTTTCTTATGATTAATGACAACCTGCACCTTCTCTTTCCCCTTTCCCATACCATTCTTAATAACGTTGTTAACCGTTACGCCTTCAATGCTACGCTCCCCCTGCTTGGAAACACGCACATCCTCTTGCACAATTTTCAAGACGCCAACGGCAACACCCTTAGGCAGATTCGAGTTATTCACAGAATTAGGGTTTGGTCCACTTTTCGTCGGATTAGGGTTAGGGTTACTCCTCGCCAGATTCGGTTCAGGGACCACCCGCTCATGTTTCGGGGCAAGACGTCGCCGATGCTTTGGGACCATCAAACCCCCAAACTTTTGCTCGTCCACTGGACCAACACTACTCGGACCAGAAACAGACTCCTTCTTCCTCTTCTCAGCTTCCAGTCTTTTCTCAACATTTTTCGGCAAATTAGGGCATGAAGGTTGGAAGTGTCCATAGCGGCCACAATGGAAACAGATGGTATGCAACTTCTCATACTCTAAGAAAAAACGCTTCCCATTGATAAAAATAGACCCGGTAAGAGATTTGATGAGATTAACTTCCACACACACCCGCGCGAATCTTCCACGATCTGCATAGAGCGTTCTTCTATCCACTTTGATGGGATTACCAATTCCCGTAGCAATTTGAAGAAGCATCGCTTCCTCATACAAGTAAACCGTGAGGTTGGTAATCCGAACCCAAACCGGCGTAGTGGCGACCACATCCGTAAGGGGGTCAAAAGAAGGCGTCCAAGGCTTAATCACAAGATAGTGATCGACCAAACATGGCCCAAGGACCACCCGTCAACACATTCATGTAATCTTCTTGACTAGAAAACTTTATCATGTAGTATCCATTCGTTAAATCCAGCAGACGGAACTTGCCGATAGGCTTCCACAACTCTCTTATCTTCCTAATCATAACCTCATAGGGTATAATAGTACCCAATGTTTTGATAATCAGAGAAGAGACCCAAACGGACGTAAGCGCCTCAAGGACGTCCTGTTGAATCGTAATGACCGGGTCCGATCCCTCCCCTTCCGGAAAAGCCACTAAAATTTTCCCAGCCAAAAAAACATCCGAGAGATTGGAGCGACAGCGCTGCCGTAACGGAGCATTTGATGGAAATGACGGATTCGGGGTCGGTGGAGTGGTGCGAGGAGAATTCTAGGGTTTTGGAGTCGATGTGGAGGAGCGGCTGACGACGGAAAGAGGGCGGATAGCGGCGGAAGGAATCGAGGAAGATGGAGAACTTGGATGAGGTTGATGATCTTGAAATTTGTCAACCTCGCCATTGTAGAAGACGATTTGGGAGAGAAGATGGAACCTAGATCTGGTTTTGGATTATTGAAGAAGATAATGATTTTAGCCTAAATTTTTATTTAATTACAAATTTTACCCTACTATTTTAGTTGTGGAGAGAATAAATGAAAATAAAAAGTTAGGGTTAAATTTGTAAAATAATTTATAATTAAAAAATTAATTAAAATAATTAATAGTATTATTTTAATCAATCTAACGGAATTATAAAGGAAGGGTGGTTCTCGGCGAATAGAGTACGTTTAAGGGTGGTTTTCTGTAAAATAATTTTTAAAGGGTGGTTTTAAGCAAATTAACCCTTTTTAAGGGTGGTTTTTGGTATTTGAATAAAAAAGATAATAGAATCTCTTTGATATCTTTGTAATTTTAAATTTGATAAAAGAAAAAAAATATAGTATATTAGATATTTTTTTGTTTTTCTTATTTAACATATTTTTCAAAGATATATATAACAAAAGATAAAAACTAATGATCTGTCGGGGATGTGGAAGATGAGGTAGCATAGCTCAGTGACTGACACATAAGCCAATTGAACGTAAGAGCGACATATGGCAAAACACCGCTCTGTTTTAGTATATGTATGTATATAAATTATAAGTTTGATTTGATATCTTGAATTGTCAAAAATTTTAATTATCCACGTAAAAAAGCTAATAGTTAGCGATCGAACAAACATCTAAATTTTGCAGAAAAACTTTCCTTAATATAAAAAACTTATTAAGGTCGTAGTAATACAAAATATTATAATTAAACATAAAATATGTCAAAATCGTTTATAAAATAACAAAACGTATTCATGGTTACAATTACAATCCTACTAGAATATTCGGAAGAAGACACGTTCAGATTTGATTGAGCTCTTTTTTATTTATTTTTAAACCTTTTTAGTTTTGATTTTGTAATCCTTTTTTTCTTTTGATTTTTCTTTTATTTATTTTTGTTTTCTTTGAATAAAAAGTGACCTAATTTTTTTAATAATTTTTTAATGTATGGATGGTTTTAAGTAATGTGACCTAATTTTCTGTAAAAACTTACTTTTGGTAGAGTTAGCGTTAGATCCACGAAGAGCAGTTCGACTCGGCCGGTAGACCATCAGGGTTTACCGTCATCAATACAGGTTATGTTTAAAAGCTGCCACATTCAATCGACAACAGAAGCTCGATCTTTCGTCACTTACAAACAAGATGGAAGAACTGCAACTTTTTGAGTTAAACAATGGAGTCAAAATTCCGTCCCTTGGTCTCGGCACATACGAAGCTTCACCACATATTGTTGGTGCTGCCGTTAAGGTACTCTTTATAGTCTAATACTCTCTCATTATTTTATCAAGTATTTTGATAGCAAATCAAGATTTATCATCCATTATAAAACCTATTAACCAGACTTGGTTTAGATAAGTTTATTCGAGTTTCCGATGCAGTTGAATACTTGAATTAAACTGATTTTGCTGGCATGTTATTGTTGTTTCGTGATGCAGTTGGGTTATCGACACATTGATTGTGCTCATATATATGGAAATCAGAAACAGGTAAACCCGTAAATGAATTAACTCAATTATTAACTTGTATGTTTTTTTGGAAAAGTAATACAAGTATTACCACACAACCAGTACCTAGTATAAGAATTAAAGATCACGATTGTGCTTTCCTTGATTATTAGATCGGAGTTGTTTTAAAAGAGTTGTTTGAAGATGGCACTACTAAACGACAAGATCTATTTATCACCTCCAAACTCTGGTGAGTAAGGACTCTCTTTGCAATTTTATACGTATGTCGTATTCTGGGTATTTCAAAGGGATGAGCTTTATTTTAATCTTACTACTCGTATATTCTTGTCATGTAATGTTAATCCTATCTATAGTGTCCCAATAATCTCTTTAAAAAATTTAATTAGAAAAATTAGTTCTTTTAAAGAAACTAATCCGTTCATCTTTTCTCCTTGGGATAGAGACTAGTTTTTAAAAGAGTTATTTTCCTAATAAAAACGTAAAAAGAATTATTTATCCAACTCACCGTTTATTTATCCATGATAATATGGAACTAACTCAACTAAGTTGTATGATTGTGCCTCTCTTGTTTTTGTGACAGGAACATTGATCATGAGGCAGAAGATGTGCCAAAGGCACTAGAAAGAACTTTGAGTGACCTTCAACTTGACTACTTGGATCTATACCTTGTACGTAACATGTTTTAACCAATATACCACTATTCACTTTGTCCCTTTTGTTTCTCCAATTTCTTCTTTTCACATTTATCGATACAAGTTTTTGTGTCGTTAAATTTCTAACTACACATTACTAAAATCTATTGTATGAAATTGTGATGCTGTTATATTGAGACAAATAAAACAATAACTACATTTTTCATAGATTGGAAATAATCAAGAAAATTGTGTTGAGTGTAGAATTTGTACACAAAACAAAATTCATTCAGTTTTCAGTTTTAAACCTATTCTGATTTTTCATTATGTTGTCTTTTCTACAAAAAGATCCATTTCCCAGTAAAGGAGAGGAAGGGATTTCGCGCTAACAATCCAGGGAGATTCGTTCCGACAGACATACCTCGCACATGGAAAGCAATGGAAGATTTGTATGATTCTGGTAAGGTCCGAGCCATTGGAGTTAGCAATTTCTCTACAAAGAAGCTAGACGAGCTTTTAGGAGTTGCTCGTATTCCTCCGGCTGTAAACCAAGTTGAATGTCATCCTATGTGGCGACAAGAGAAGTTGCATCAATATTGTAGATCAAAGGGAATACATTTATCTGTAAGTTAGCCTTTATGAGCTTTAAGAAATTCTTTAATATATGACAAACATTGAAATAAATAAAGTTATGTGTTCTTCAGGGTTATTCACCATTGGGATCTACAATTTCTGAAGGAGACAAGACTACAAGACTTCTTGCCAGTCCCATTCTTAATGAGCTTGCAGACGAACTTGGCAAGTCCCCGGCTCAAGTAGCTCTTCGTTGGGGGCTTCAGATGGGCCATAGTGTATTGCCTAAAACCTCCAACGAATCGAGGTTGAAAGAAAATATGCATGTAGTCAATTGGTCCATACCAACAAATTTCCTCTATAAATTTTCTGAAATTAAGCAGGCAAGTACCCATTCATTTTTTATTTTGATGTAGTTCTTATTTTCTTATTTGTTATATTTTCCTAACAATATTGTTATTTTTTTTATCGATGTAGGAAAAAATTGAGAAAGCCGTGTATTTGGTGCATGAGGCATCTGCTGGATACAAAACTCTTGAAGAACTATGGGATGAGCAAGTCTGAAATTTTAATGTTAACATTTGAAAACTTGCATCACTATGTGCTAAGTGCTAATATTGTTATCATATTTTGAGCATTGTGTTTTATTTTTTTACCCGGAAGATGGTTGTTTAAGCACATGTCTTGTTTTATTTTGTTTTCGTCAGAAAAAGGGTTAATTCTGTTAATGTGTTTTATTTACCATCTTCTTAGCCTGAACGATCTACAAATAATAATTCAGAAACAGAGGGAGCATTTGCAACCGCTTCAGTTAAGTGGGATCCAAAATACCAATAAGTGCACAGTGTGCATTGAGCCCACCATGAGTTTATATAGTAGTCTACTTATCTCTCAACTTCCGGTGTGAGAATGTGTTGCGTTTTGGGCTCACATACAAGCCCCCCATGAAGTTCCATCCTAAAACCAAATAAAAGTTGTAATTCGTGAGTTTATATAGTAATCAACTTATCTCTCAACTTCCGATGTGAGAATTTGTTTAACATGCATCGATATATATATATATTAAAACATCATGAAATAAAGCTCTCTCCTTCACTCCGCCTTTACCATGTTGATGTGTCATTTTGTTGTCAATTTGGTATATAACAATTTTTAAATTTTAAATTTTTAGAAATTATCAATAAAGTGATTCTATGTTCAAAGTAATTTACCCTCAAATGTACCTCAAACAAATAATTAACGACCAAATTAAAACCTATCCCATTTAGCTAGGGCAGACAGAGTAACTTCTATTATAACGTCTACTCTTATTCAATTCGAGGTTATATAAAGTAACGAATTTGGCTTCTAATTATTTTGAGGTTAATAGTACCGATACTAG
The DNA here is from genome assembly GCA_029168935.1 of Oxyria digyna. Lineage (NCBI taxonomy): Eukaryota > Viridiplantae > Streptophyta > Magnoliopsida > Caryophyllales > Polygonaceae > Oxyria > Oxyria digyna. The sequence continues at coordinate 28,660,574 of JAPVLV010000013.1, forward strand.
TCTGAAATAAAGTTCATGGTTATTCACCCTTGACTTTTTGATTTCGAGGCTAAATTTTCGAGGCGTTATTTAGCCTCGATTCTTTTTGCCCGGAATTTAGATTCGAGGCTAAAGTCGAGGTCAAATTCGATATTAAGCTTATTTCGTGACTATATTTATGGGTAATTCTGAGGCCAAAATGATGTGTTTTAGTAGTGATGACAGTATTTACTCGAAGGACACGGCTCCAAAGGGACTCATGCTCTTTAAGCATATATCCTCCATCTATATAAAAGCAAAGCAATACTCTTGAAGCATATATCCTCCATCCTAGCCTATAAAGGGGATCATGCTCTTGAAGCATCAATATCAGTTTCATGTGAATATGGAGACTATAAAATAAAGCAGATTAAGCTTGCGTTATATTTACCACTCTCTTTTCACCCAAAAAAAAATAAGATATCACTCTCTCTCATATTAATACTACCAATTAATGGCGAAGCAATACTACATTCCCCTGCTGATGATGTTCCTCATATCGGTAATATACTTTCCAAGGATCTCTTGAATATGTCTAATAAAATAGCACGCACTTAGGGAGTTTAATTATAGCATCTTTTGTAATTTGAACTTTAATCTGTATAACTAATAAAAGGGTGGGGGTTCCGGTTAAATATGCATCAAAATATACTTAAATATGCATCAAAATAGACTTAAACGTGCATATCTTTTGAAAAATTGGTGCACATATATAATTTTTACTTAAATGTTCTTCAATCTATCTATACATATACTAAAACAGAACGTTGTTTGGCCACATGTCGCCCTTATATTAAATTCGCCTTTGTGTCGACCTCTAAGCTATGCTACATCATCCACCATGTCATCTTCCACATCATCCGACTTTATATTTTGATATATATCTTCAATTAAATAAGTAAAAAAAATAAAAAAGATATCTAATAGGTTATATTACAAAAAAAAAATATCAATTTTTATCTTTTATCATATTATATCTTTATCTTATTTTATATATATATATATATATATCTTTATCTATTATTATGTTATCAATCTAATTAAATTGAATTATTAATGAACTTAAACTATAAAATATAAATCGTAATCTATGATATAATCTATAACTTATAAACCATAAAATATAAACTACAATCTATAAACTATTTAATAGTATAAAATATAAATATATTATTAAAATATTTATTACATGCGACCCCGTACATGGTGCGGGAACACACGATAGTTAATACTAAATGTTCACCAATTTACTAGTAATGTGCATCATTCTCACGTTCGTATTTTAAAAATTATTCTCACCCGATACTTTCCTTTAATAAAATCCCTTGTCATGTTATATTGCAGTTTGAAGTAGTTGTTTCTACTGAAGTTGAAGCTACAAGCCAACCATCTTGGATGCAGATACTATCCCAACCATCCATGCCTGGCATCTTGAAAGAGATGGTGCCAAAATCATCACGTAAAAGCTATTTTAGAAGTATAAATTTTTTGAAAGAAAATATAGAAAAAGTAAAGAGAGTTTATGAAGTTAATAGTATGGAAAAATGTAAAAGAGTTTCCTTGGATGTTAGGGCCCTAATAATATTGTTTATCGGTTAATTTTATAGGATTCAACTACGTGGAAGGAAAAGCCAAGTTCACCCTACATGCAAGCATAAACATGTACTCATAACAGACGTGAAAAGTGCTGGGAAAGGAAGCAAGATTGTAAGTTGCCACAAGGCTACATTCCCTCTGGGCGTATTCATGTGCCACCACCTTAAGCCTTAAGGGGAGGGCTTATCACGTTAAACTCGAAAGCATGGACAATGCCATGGTAAAAGTGAATGCTCTTGTCAGCTGCCATCACGACACTAGCTACTGGAGTCCCAAGTATGGCGCTTTTCAGATTCTTGATCTTGCCCCAGGCCAGACTGTCTGCCACTTTCTTCTTGGCGACAGTCTTCTCTTTACCCAACCGAAGTGACAATCTTTGAACGACAATAAATGGTGTTTCTTCATAGTATTAATAAAACGTGCCCAGGCCACCTAGTTTCTATGTTGAAAAACAAGGCTAGCTAGCTCTGTGCATTTTGTTCTATATCTGTTTGTTCGTTTCTCTAAAAGATACAATCATCTCGATCTCAAACTAAATGGTATCTGTCCGTCCGTCCATCCGTCGGCACCGCATCCTCTGTTGGAAATCGAAGAGAATTATGCAAAACTGACTATTTAAGCAAAAGGCAAGGCATTATATAGCCTCGGTACATCAAACCCTAGTATCATGTAACCGCTAGCTAGCTCACTAACTAACCCACTAAAATGTACATGCTATCTATTTGATCATTAAACACAATTAAACATATACTAATATTAGACAAAGATAACCAAAAACTTTATCTTAATCTTATATTCCAACATATCCTCCCCTAAGATTAAGCCCCCGTACTGGATATCTTTAAGGCACTCCTTGATGCCACACTCAACAACTTCTCATAGCTTCTTCATTCTGATTGACCAATGTGCAAATTGTTCTTCTCATAGCTTTTTCTTTCTGGTTAGACAATGCTCAAATTGTTCTTCTCATGGTCTCTGTCTGGTACTCTCTAGACCCACTAGTGGAAAAAACACTTGTTGCAGCGCCCTTGTTGAGACGGGAAAAACTCTGTACGCCTCAACAGATGTTTGTTGAGGCGGGCAAACAAGACCGGTTGAGGCGGGCAAAATTTCGCCCACCTCAACAAGTCCAACGTATTTAAAAACTTAACAAATTTTACCCCTTTAGTTTTATACAAGTCGACGGATCGCCATCTCAACCGTTGAATCATTAAACATCCAATGGCTCACATAAAACATAAACCAAAAACTCCCTAATAAATTAAAAAAAAATGAGGAGAGTTTTGCCCGACGTCAGCCGTCTTTCTCCATTCTTCTTTCTACTCCATTTCTCCGTCTTTCTCCATCTTCTTTCAATCTTCACCACTGGAGACGTCTTTCTCCATCTTCATCAATCTCCCTCTCCTCTTCTATGAAAAACCTATCTCTCCTCCTATTATCTCCGTCAATCTCCCACCGCCTCACATATCTCTCCTGTTCATCAGATCTCGCCTCCTTCGTCGCCTCAGATCTCGCCTCCTTCGTCGCCTCAGATCTCGCCTCCTTCATCGTCGTTGACTCAGATCGCGCCTCCTTCGTCGCCGTCGCCTCAGATCTCGTCACCTTCGTCGTCGTCGCCTCAGATCTCGCCTCCTTCGTCGCCTCAGATCTCGCCTCCTTCTTCGCCCTTGCTTCAGATCGCGCCTCCTTCGTCGTCGTCGTCGCCAGCTCCTCCCTTCGCCGCCTTGACTCTTCTAACACCGCCTCGCCGTCCGGTTTCTGCAGTCACAAGGCCCAAGGTTTATTCAAGGGTTTCGTTTCCAGATTCAAGGGTTTCGTTTCCAGATTCAAGGGTTTCGTTTCCAGATTCAAGGGTTTCAGTTTTCGTTTCCGGTTTTTCTACTAGTGTGAGGGTTATTGGTTCGAAGTTCTTGAATTTCATTGTTCTAAGATTTGTTCATGTACTAAACGTGTTTTATTTAAGCTTTGTTGAGATTTGAGTTTGTTTCTGCAATGAGCATCAATGAGATTGGAGATTTAGGGACTGTTTCCGATGAATTCTCAGAGACGAACGAATTTTTTGTTGTTTTGCTATTATGTTTTTTGAGGCGAGCATATGTGTCCGCCTCAAAATGATTTTTTTTTGTATTGGCAGGGAATTTGTTGCAGCGGGCAAAAGCCCTTCCTGCCTCAAAAAGCTTGTCTGTTGAGGCGGGCGTCTGTTTTGTCCGCCTCAACAGGCCCTATTTTTTGACGCTTTTACATACTTGTTGAGGGGGGCAGATTTGTTCCCGCCTCAACAAAGCACTTGTTGAAGCGAATATTTGTACGCCTCAACAAGTATTGATTTGTTGCAGCCCCCTCTGCTGCAGTGCCCTTTGCCCGCCTCAATAGGGAGGTTTTTGCCCGCCTCAACAGGTGTTTTTTCTACTAGTGACCTCTTCTCTCGGGTCTTTTCTTAGTAACTCTACTCTGCCATCTCCCCCAAACAGGGAGAACACATAGCTCTTCTTCATTACTTGTTGGATGACAAGAAACCAAACTTGCTTCATTCATAAGTCCACCTACTTCACTCATGGGCATTGAACAATTTCCCCACTTTGCATCCTATCATATCAAGCTACCACACTTGCTTGTAATCTTATTCTCACCATCTGTTGACTGGAGATATTCATCACATAGCTCCTCTAAGTGACACGCCTCTACCAACCCTCACAAAACCACAATCCAAGACCAAAAATATCAAGACTGATTCTCTAATCTCTCTTATAACACTCCACACTATAGTACACCATCTACAACACACAATCCTTCTCAATTTGTGCACAAATTGATCACTACACCCCCATCTCCAACGAAGTAATAACAATAGAGCACAAAAGAATAGGAATTACCAAGATTGCAGAGCTTCTGCCGAATGAACAAATTAATGACCTCGAAGTCCAATCTCCACCGTTCAAAATGTAGACACACAATCCAGGAACATTTTCCCAAAGTTTTATCCAAATCCAACGGTCACATTGTGCGAAAAACGATGAGCAGTGTCTTCATCTTCCTTATCAAAGACATTTTCTTCAAAAAACATAATCTTCATTAACGATCATCTTTCCTATCATCGCTTGCTCTTCTCCACTCCTTGTTCTGCCATGGGTCTCTCTGATTATGGGTCTCTCTCTGATTTGGGAACGAACAAGACAACTAGTCTCTCTCTAATGTGTTTTTCACTCCCATCACTTTCACGGACTCGGTGGCAACAATCAGGTGGTTTCCGCCACCGGAAAAATGAAGCACTCTTCGGTTACAGTTTGCTTCTCTAGCTCTGATACCAGATGTTGGAAATCAAAGAGAGTTGTGCAAAACTAACTATTTGATTAAGAAAAAGGCAAGGCATTATATAGCCTCGGTACATCAAAAGTCTCATTGAGAGCCATCAAAAACTGAATCAGCTTCTGCTCTACCTCAAACTGAACTAAGGCCTTGACAAAGCCACAAGTACAACGAGGAAAAACCCAAGAAGCTAGCCAATTCGTCACATAAACTCTTCATCTTTATGTCATAAGAAGAGATTGAAGATGGACCTTGAAATAGGGAAATTAAGTCTTACTGTAAAGAGTACAACTCCTTCCATATCTCTTATGCTGTGTTGATGTACATAACACTACTGCGAAATTTAGTTTCATGTGAAAACGCATTTGACAACTTAATTATTTCATAACATAAATCTTTTGAAACCCTAAAAAGCTACTACAGATGGGCGAATAGAATCTGCATATCGATTTAACGAGTTCGCATATCAGAATGAAACCCTAGCGAACACTAGTAAAATTCAATAGTTTGAAACCCTGAAAACACTAGTACCACACACACATTTCTCGGGGGAAATTTCACGTGGGGTTTTTAAAACCTTTGTTATATTACAGGGGTTTAATAAAAAAACCCCGAGAAATATTTTCTAATTATTATATTTTAACTTTTTAATATTTATCGAGAGCTTTTAGTTAACCCACGTGAAACGGTCAACAACTCTCGAGATTTAGATGTAAACACCCAAGAAATATTAAACCCTTTTTGCTACTCGATTGATAACCTCTCTCTCCAACTTCCTCTCCGATTCCGTGTTCCCCTCCCACAAGCCCTAAACCCTCCCAATCTCTCTCCATGCAACGTTCACGTCTTCCAGAAAGGCGAGCGCTGACGATATCAAGGCGGCGTACAGGCATCTGGCCAGGAAATGCCATCTTATTGTGGTAGCTTCGAACTCTGATAGTGGCGGAGATGACGAGTTTATTAGGATCCACTCGGCGTATGCTACTCTCTCGGATATGAGAAGCGCGCCGATTATGACGGGGTAAGAATATCTCCTTCTTGCACATTTCTCATCTTTTCCCTTTCTGAACCCTAATTCGTTCCAACCTCCCTCCTTCAATTTTAGGGTTTCTCCCAATCGATTTCGGTTGATTACCCCCGCATTTCAACTAGATATCTCTTACTTCCGATTCATCTCTTCATTTCCTTGGATTTTTTGTCAATACAATACGGTCTATTTAGTTTACCGAATTTCATATTCGCATCTCTGAAGGTTGTGGCCTGAAGGCGGTGGAGAAGGAGCGAACGACACCGTTTTGAGGGTCTTTGAATTTGATTGGAGAGTTGTAGAACAGATGAGTAGTGAGTCGGCTTGTGGTGTTGCTGAGCTAAACTATTCCCTTCTGAATGAAGGAGGTTGTTCCGTAGAGGCTGACGGATTTGGAGGCGGCGGCGGAGGTGAAGACGTCGTTGAATAAGTGGACGGATTCAACGGAGGCAAAAGGGAAGAGGAAGAGAAGAAGAAAGAAAGAGAGAGAGAGAGAGAGAGAGAGAGACGAAGCTCGGGATGTTGTTGAAATATAAACTTGTTTTAATAAGGCCCAAGTGTATATGTCCAAGTGCATGTCCAAATCTAGCCCAAATCCAAATCTAGCCCAAGTCCAAGAAAATGCTAGAAGAAAGTAGAAGATAAAAGAATATCCTAGAATGTGGTAGAAGTTAGAAGAAGAGTATAGAATGTTGTAGAAGCATTAAATGAGTTGGTTGAAAGTTGTATGGAGTGGATTGCTCCCACTATAAAAGGGACCATCCATTGAGTTGTAAGTATCAAGTTGAGAAACAAAAATCCTCTTCCTTCAAAACACAAGTGTCCTTAGTGTGAACTCCTCAAGAATTAGAGTTGTGTTTCCCTCTTTAATCTCCAACAAAGTGGTATCAGAGCTGAGGTCCGAGAGCTGTCCAACATATGCACTATTGCATATCAAACTGAAGATCTCGAAGAGAGGAATCCAGAGGAAAAGGAATCGTCCTAATCGGAGTCCAGACGCGCCGCCAGGAGCTGTTTGAAGGTTGCTGTCCAAATCTATCCGAGTTGATTGTTTGAGGTATGGCCAACGTTTCTTCTTTTCAAGTTCCATCACTTAAAACCAACAACTATGACAATTGGAGCATCAAAATGAGAGCTCTACTAGGAGCACATGATGTTTGGGAGGTCGTTGAAAATGGCCTAAATGAGGTTGAAGGCGAAACTGCTTTGACCGCCCCCGAAAGAGAAAGTTTGAAGGATTCAAGAAAGAAGGACAAGAAGGCCCTGTTTCTTATCTACCAGGCGTTGGACGATGATGGTTTTGAGAAGGTCTCAAGTGCAACTTCAGCCAAGGAAGCATGGGAGAAACTCAAGACTTCTTGCAAAGGAGCTGAGCAAGTAAAGAAGGTTCGTCTTCAAACTTTGAGAGGTGAGTTTGAATCTTTACATATGAAACCTTCAGAGTCTATCTCGGATTATGTGTTGAGGGTCCAAGCCGTCTCCAATCAGTTAAGGAGAAACGGAGAGGAGTTAGAGGATGTGAGGATCATGGAGAAGATACTTCGCACCTTGGATCCCAAATTCGAGCTCATTGTGGTGACGATAGAAGAAACCAAGGACTTGAAGGAAATGACGATCGAGCAATTAGAAGGATCATTGCAAGCATATGAAGAAAGGCATATAAAGAAGCATGAGACTACTGAGCAACTTCTCAAGTCGCAGTTCAAGGAGAAAGAAGAAAACAGAGGCTACGAGAGAAGTCAAGGTGGTAACCGAAGAGGCAGAGGACGAGGAGGAAGAGGTCGAGGCATTGGACGTGGACGAGGTTGGAACTCTAGTAGACAAAATTCCAACAACAATTATGAGAGAGGAGAAAGTTCGCCACGAGGTCGTGGAAGAGGACATCATCCAGACTCGAGGTATGATAAGTCTCAAGTTCAGTGTTATAATTGTCAGAAGTATGGACATTATGCCTCAAATTGTTGGGCCCCGAAAAACAAGATCGAGGAAAAGACAAATTATGCGGAGATAAAGGACGAAGAGAAGGGTACGTTATTGTTGGCGTACAAGGAAAAGAGTGGCGAGGAACAGACTACATGGTATCTTGACACTGGTGCAAGCAATCATATGTGTGGAAGAAGAAGCATGTTTGTGGACCTTGATGAGTCAGTAAGTGGCAGTGTTTCCTTTGGTGATGACTCACAAATATCAGTGAAAGGAAAAGGAGATATTTTGTTCCGTGCCAAGGATGGAAGTCACCAGGTAATCTCAAACGTCTACTATGTTCCTAACATGAAAAGTAATATCCTGAGTTTGGGGCAACTCTTAGAAAAGGGCTATGATATCCACATGAAAGATTATAACAACCTTTTCATAAGAGATCGAAAAGGCGATCTAATTGCCAAGGTGAAGATGACAAAGAATCGAATGTTTCCGCTGAACATTCGAAACGATACTGCAAAGTGTCTCAAGACCTGCTACAAAGATGAATCATGGCTATGGCATCTCCGATTTGGGCATCTCAACTTTGGAAGTTTGGAATTACTATCCAAGAAGGACATGGTGAGGGGACTTCCGAGCATAAAACATCCCGAGCAGCTATGTGAAGGATGTCTGGTTGGAAAACAATTCAGAAAGAGCTTTCCAAAGGAGACAGAGTCAAGAGCTAAGAAGCCGCTCGAGCTCATCCATACCGATGTGTGTGGTCCGATCAAGCCAAGCTCTCTCGGTAAGAGTAACTACTTCCTTCTGTTCATTGATGATTATTCAAGGAAAACCTGGGTATATTTCTTGAAGCAGAAATCAGAAGTATTTGAAGTATTCAAGAAATTCAAGGCTCGTGTAGAGAAAGAAAGTGGCGCCCAAATCAAAGCAATGAGATCAGATAGAGGAGGAGAGTTCACTTCCAAGGAGGTCTTAGAGTTCTGCAAAGCCAATGGGATTCGTCGACCTTTGACGGTCCCAAGATCTCCCCAGCAGAACGGAGTTGCTGAAAGGAAGAACAGAACGATCCTTGATATGACACGAAGTATGATCAAGAGCAAGAAGTTGCCAAAGGAGTTTTGGGCTGAAGCAGTGGCTTGTGCAGTGTATTTGTTGAACCGATCCCAACTAGGAGTGTGTGGGGAATGACACCACAAGAAGCATGGAGCGGGAGAAAACCTGGAATATCTCATCTTCGTGTTTTCGGAAGCATATCACATGTACATGTTCCAGACGAAAGGAGAACGAAGCTGGATGATAAGAGTCAAAGCTTCATCTTTATTGGATATGATGCTAGTTCGAAGGGGTACAAGCTCTATAACCCAAACAACAAGAAGACTGTAATCAGTCGAGACGTGGTTTTCGATGAAGAGGGAGAATGGGATTTCAATCCTCATAAGGAAGATTACAACTTCTATGAAGTTGAAGAGCAACCACCCATAGAGCAGCCTGAAGATCTCTCACACGAACCTGTAACTCCACCTATGTCACGTGTGGCAAACATCAATGGTGATATATCATCTTCAAGTGGAAGTTCAAACGAGAGGACGCCGCGCATGAGGAGTCTAGAGGACATTTATGATACTACTGAACAGGTGGAAAATCTTACTCTATTTTGTCTCTTTACTGACTGTGAACCAGTAAATTTTGAGGAAGCTGCAGGAGAAGAAAAATGGAGAGTTGCAATGGATGAAGAAATCAAATCCATTGAGAAGAATGATACATGGGAGTTAGCAACCCTTCCAACAGGACACAAGGCAATTGGTGTCAAGTGGGTATACAAAGCAAAGAAGAATGCTAAGGGAGAAATTGAAAAATACAAGGCAAGATTAGTCGCAAAGGGATATAGTCAAAAGGCTGGAATTGACTATGATGAAGTGTTTGCGCCCGTTGCTCGGCTGGAAACCATTAGACTCATCATCTCAATGGCAGCTCAAAACCAATGGAAGATCCATCAAATGGATGTCAAGTCCGCTTTCCTAAATGGAATCCTTGAAGAAGAAGTCTACATTCAGCAACCAGTTGGGTATGAAGTTCGTGGGCAACAAGACAAAGTCTTGAAGCTAAAGAAGGCCCTTTACGGCCTGAAGCAAGCACCGAGAGCATGGAACAGTCGGATTGACAGTTACTTCCAGAAGAATGGGTTCGTTAAGTGTCCATATGAGCATGCACTCTATATGAAGGTCAAGGATGGAGATATTTTGATTGTGTGCCTATACGTGGATGATCTAATCTTCACTGGAAGCAATCTAAGTCTATTTCAAGAGTTCAAGGATGCAATGATGAAAGAGTTCGAGATGACAGACATCGGCTTAATGGCTTACTACCTTGGAATTGAGGTGAAGCAAGAGAAGGAGGGCATTTTTATCTCCCAGAAAAGTTATGCCAAGGAGATACTAAAGAAGTTCAAAATGGAGAATTGCAAGCCAATAAGCACCCCAAATGAGTACAGTTTTAAATTGTCCAAGTATGAAGACGGCGAAAGAGTAGATCCTACTCTGTTCAAAAGTCTGGTCGGAAGCCTCCGTTACCTGACTTGTACAAGACCCGACATCCTCTACGCAGTTGGACTTGTTAGCCGCTACATGGAGTCTCCAACAACAACCCATTTTCAGGCAGCCAAAAGGATTCTTCGCTATCTTAAAGGTACGATTGATCTTGGTCTGTTCTATTCAGTTTCTAACGATTACAAGCTTGTTGGATATAGCGACAACGATTGGGGTGGAGACATTGATGATCGCAAGAGTACAACTGGACTTGTTTTCTTCATGGGAAACACGGCTTTCACTTGGGCATCGAAGAAGCAGCCAATTGTGACATTATCCACTTGTGAAGCGGAATATGTGGCCGCTACCTCATGTGTCTGTCATGCAGTTTGGCTGAGGAATCTGTTGAAGAAGCTTAACTTGGAGCAAGAAGAGCCGACTGAGATTTGCGTTGACAACAAGTCAGCCATTGCCTTGGCAAAAAACCCGGTCTTTCATGATCGAACCAAACACATTGACACTCGTTATCATTATATACGGAAGTGCATTGCTAGGAAGGACGTGAAGATGGAGAAAGTGAAGTCTCAAGACCAGATCGCGGATATCTTCACCAAGCCACTCAAGTTCGATGACTTTGCAAGATTAAGAAGTTCACTTGGCCTTATAAAACAAGTTTAAAGGGGGGTGTTGAAATATAAACTTGTTTTAATAAGGCCCAAGTGTATATGTCCAAGTGCATGTCCAAGTGCATGTCCAAATCTAGCCCAAATCCAAATCTAGCCCAAGTCCAAGAAAATGCTAGAAGAAAGTAGAAGATAAAAGAATATCCTAGAATGTGGTAGAAGTTAGAAGAAGAGTATAGAATGTTGTAGAAGCATTAAATGAGTTGGTTGAAAGTTGTATGGAGTGGATTGCTCCCACTATAAAAGGAACCATCCATTGAGTTGTAAGTATCAAGTTGAGAAACAAAAATCTTCTTCCTTCAAAACACAAGTGTCCTTAGTGTGAGCTTCTCAAGAATTAGAGTTGTGTTTCCCTCTTTAATCTCCAACAGATGTTTTCTTGACGGAGGAATTTTGAGATTGGTATCCCAAGAAGCCCTAGGTGCATCAAAGGTTGATTACTCAACTGCAAATTCCGCGGCAATCAACTGAAGCCCTACCAAGATCCAATGAGAACAGTGGTTCCGTACCGAAAAACCTCTTCCAATTCCATCAACAGAGATTCTGCCTCCATCCATGGAGGCTCTGCATAAAAAGATTCCTGTGAGGTCGTTGCTTTGCTTTCACTTTTCTCGGAAACATGATTATGGCTTTCACTTAGTTTTAGAATCTACTGTGTTTTAGATATTTTTCCAAGTATGGCTGTCACGGGAATACTGCAGTTTACCCCAGGATTGGGAATTTACAGGAATCAGAAATTTGGTAGACAGTAAAAGGTAAGATATGAGGTCAATCTTCAATGGGGTTTATGTTTTTGTTTAGTAGATGTAGAAACAAATACTTTGTGATTGACCGAATGATTTCTAACAGATATTAAAAGAATTGTGCATTAAAAGAATTTATGCAAGTTTATATAGCAAGCAAATCACCTCAAACCTGGTTTGGAGTTTTTAGTACCTATAATGATTTATTGTTTCGACAAGTGAAAGGAAGAGTTTTTAGTACCTACCATGTATCGTATATCCTACAGTTGGTGGCTAAATTTCTCTATTGAAAAACATTTGTTTTTTAGGCTTCTACAAACAATTCTTTCATTTCAGGTTCTGTAAATGCTGTCGGACAGAATATCTCTGCTAGCTCACTTCTTCCTGCGCTGCAGTACATACTATAGCTGATGCGGGGATAAACCGCTGTTGTCCGATCTAGACATCAAACCTCGAACAGAGAAGAAAGGCGGAATTAGAATGAGATGAAAGAAGGATAAGTCGAATGATAGGCCAATTGGAACCAAATCAAACAACGATAAAACTCTTGAACTTAAGAACAAGAACCTTACCGAATGATGAAGAAACCCCAACGGATGATTACAACCAAACACAATGACTATGGTGGGTCAAGGAACCTGGAGGATTCTCTATGGAGTCCCGATAACACCAACCTTATGGAGGAGATTGACACACACAAGTACAACTAGGGCGAGTTCAACAACAATACACACGGGGCACTCTTCTCACAAAAACTCTCTTTTGGAAGTAAAAACGATAAACGCTGTATTCAATATCAAAGTCTAGGTCCCTAAAACAATAACTAAGGCAAACCTTATATAGGGTTCATAAGGATGCCAATTAAAATAAATAAAGCAATAAAAGTGTTTCCTAAAATAACAAACCAATAAAAGGCATTAAATCCCGAAAACGAAATAAAACAAGAATTCTCGGCGAAATCAACAGGTAGCGATCCGCGATCGCGGGTCTGGATCCGCGGCCGCGGAAACGTCTGCGGTCGCGGATTTGCCACTGTCTCCGCCGCCTTCGTCGTTTGGCTCTGAGTGCTCTCGAACCTCAATTATCATAACCGTCTTCAATGGTGGTTCATCTTCAACACTTAGTTGTTTAGACATGAAGAAAGTACTAACTTGTCTAGTTCTTGTTGGACTTCCTTAGCTCTCGAACGAGTCAATGCACCTTCAAACTCGGGAACCGTTGGTGTCGGTTGATGTCCAGATGATCCTTCGTCAATAGAAAAATAATATGCAAAGGGTATACATATTTAATATATATCTATAGAGAATTTTCAAAACCTCCTACTAAAATCCTTTCCTATGAATTCTGACATGAAGAAATAATCAAATTGATCAAATGCGTGGAGCAGTCTTCCGGTACGAATAACATGAGTTCTTTTGTGATGTACTTAAAACATATATAGGGAATTTTTTCTTGACTCTTGTAGCTGATACAAGTATTCGAACAGAGTCAGTTGATGCTATGACTAACAGAAATTGTCAGGTAACATAGTTTTGTTTTAACCAGTTTTTGCAATGTGCTGCATGGTATTTTACTTTCGAAAGATCATATTTTAACGATGTTTTTGCCAGGTAATCCAAAGGTTTTCACATTCCGTGCATACTCGAAAGATCAGATTTTAACGATTCTTAGGAATAGGCTACAAGTAAAAGCTTCTGGTTCCTTCTCCGTATAGTATAAAGCACTATTGTTTTATTTCTCGGTTGATCTTCATACAATGTGGATTTAATTATAGCAATCAATAGTTGGTTGTCCAATTTGCTAAAGATGTTCAATCTGCTACATTTGCACAAAATAATTAAACAGGTAGCAAGTGATTTTGATACGAATATTTATTGTTTTGTAACAGATACTTTCTTGCCAGATCTTTCAACCTCAAGCCTTGGAGCTCTGTGACATGAATAGTTTCTTGCCAGATACATTCTTGCCAGGTCTTCTAAGCTTCAATTTATTTTTACTATGAAATAGATTGTGTACCAATTGAATGGAATTCATTTTTATTGTGGATTATTTTTGATATTTTTGTTTCGATATGCTTGTTTATAAACGTTGTGATATAGTGCCGCATGCTAATGTTCTTTTATGAAATAACTGTAGAAAAGAGAAATTATTGTTTATAGTGAATTTATTACTATTTTTTTTTAAACTCGGGCTATATTTCTCGGGTGTTTTGTTAACCCCTGGGAAATATTTCCCGAGTGTTTATTTCTCTTCCGTGTGCAATTTCTCTCGGGAGTTTTAGAAAACTCCCGAGAAACGTTTTACGTCCACATGCACAACGAGGAAAAACCCAGGAAACTATAGCCAATTCGTCACATAAACTCTTCATCTTTATTAATAAGAAGAGATTGAAGATGGACCTTGAAATAGGGAAATTAGGTCTTACTGTAAAGACTACAGCTGAGCACCACTTGTTTGACCAAATCTGGACTAGAGCTCCTTCCATATCTCTTATGCTCTGTTGATGTACATAACACTACTGCGAAATTTAGTTTCATGTGAAAACGCATATGACAACTTAATTATTGCATAACATAAATCTTTCGAAACCCTAAAAAGCTACTACATATGGGAGAATAGAACCCTAGCGAACACTAGTAGAATTCAATAGTTCGAAACCCTGAAAAGCTGCTGCATAACATCAAAAAAATTTGCATATCGATTTAACGAGTCCGCATATCAATTTAACGAGTCCTCATATCGGAATGAAACCCTAGCGAACCCTAGTGAAATTCAATAGTTCGAAACCCTAAAAGCTACTGCATAACGACAAATAGAATCTGCATATCGATTTAACGAGTTCGCATATCAGAATGAAACACTAGTGAAATTCAATAGCAAATCAACAGATCTAGTGCATATCAAGTTAATCTGATTGCATAACGTCAAAAACGAAACTCATATGACAACTTAATTAATGCATAACATAAATCATTTGAAACCCTAAATAGAATAACGACGATTTGAAATTGCACATAAATTTGGTTCATCTGCATACTTGAACCAGTTTTGTGCATATCAATGAACAGTTAGTGCACATCCGTTAACAACTATTGCATATCATATAACCGCAAACTGAAACCATAGAGACCCATATTAAAATTCACTAGGGATATGATTTGAGAGGCGATAAACAATGATAGCAATTTAACACATATAGTGCATATAATGTAAATATGATTGCATAACAGTGAAAAGAACGCATGTGACAACTTAATTACTAAATAACGGCGAATAGAGTATGCATATCGATTTAGCTAGTTCGCATATCAGAATTAAACCCTAGCGAACCATAGCGAGTTCGTATAACGGCGAATAGGTTGTTCAATTACATAACACCCTAATCAAATTCCTATGAATCTAATACATCAAAGTCAAATTAAATCAAAACCTAGTCACATGGGGCCCCCCTTTATTGAGCATACAATTTGAGAGGCGGGAAAAATTGAAAGTCGTTCAACTAATCTAGTGAATATCTAGTAAATCTGATTTCATAACTTCGAAAAAGAAACGCATATGACAACTAAATTAATGCATAACAAATATCTTTTGAAACCCTAAATAGCTACTGTTTGTAGCGAAATTACTTACGAGAAGATAACTAAGCAATTGTAGGGCAAAGATCAAAGAGTACAGTATAATCTCAACACTCAAGAACAAGGTAGGAAATTAGGGTTGAAACTTTAGCTTGGTATTACTCGAATGAAGACTTAGATTCTTAGAAAGAAGGCGTTAGCCTTTGTTTATATGCTAACCCTAATAATATCTTTAAGGAAACGAGATCCTATCTCTTCCTTTTATCTAAATAGCGATATAATAAACAAGGTAAAATATATTCTTTACCGTATCTTCTACCATTTACAATAATATAATAAAGAACAGGATAAAATATACTCGACCGACCTAATCTTCAAGATAAACGAGACCTTTGCCATGTCTCGTCACGTCGACGACATCCTTTACTCCTCTCGTCGCGTCGAGACAATTCTTCTACGCGTAGCTCTTCACGTGTTCCATGCTCTTCGTATTTTTAGGCACAAACAATACCCCTATGGCGTCTTACAGGGCTTAACGTCTAGTAGAGCTGGGAGACGCCTTCTTTCTTCATGGAATACGCCTTCATTAAATTCGGAACGCGTTGATGATTACGTCACTTGAATTTTTAATATCGTCGTAGAATTTCAATCATCATTCCTGTTGAGATATGATGAAGTTTTGATTGAATGACATACATCCACTAATGGTTTACTTGAGTGCGTAGGTATTGTTACTAGTGTGTGTGCAGAAACGAAGGAAGTTTACTTGTTTGTAGACAGAAAGAAAGGAAGTCTACTTGTGTGTGTAGACGGGAACGAAGGAAGAAGGAAAAAAGGAAGTACAAGCAGGTACGAAGGAAGTCTTGCTGGAATCCATGAGGCATAAGGTTACGACGAATGGAAGACAGTTGTGAAGAATAAGTTAATCCGAAAGAAGATTATTGGTTGAAGATATCTTGAAAAATGGACTTGAAGAATTATGGAAGAGTTGCTTTCAAAGAAGGAAAGAAGATCTTGTCAAAGAAGGAAAAGAAGATCTTGGCAAATAAGGAAAGTGGCAACTCGGCAAGGATGGGCATTAGACGCGCGTGTGAAGAAGCGCCTAAGGAATAAGGAAATATTACGCGCAAGGAAATATTTCCTTATGCGATATTGTTTCCTTATTTGTTAAAGGCCGTGCGCCGAAGTGTAAGGCCCAAGGTGGCTACTTGGAGAACAAGTTGGAATGTCACATGGAAAGAAAGATTTCTTAGGAAGAGATTTCCTTGTGAAAGGATTCTTAGGAAGCGATTTCCTTGTTAAATGAAGAATTAGGAAGCGATTTCCTTTTAGTGAGATATTGTGAGATTTATGGTAATAAGAACGGCTAGATTGGTAGTTAGGTTTGAGCTATTTAGTGTGCTATATATTGCATGGGAATTGCATAGCTTAGTAAGACTTTGAAGAGCGAAAACCTTTTACTCGGTTTAGAGTTGTTCTACGTGTGTGAGATTGAGATTCAAGTGAGAAGAGTGATCCAAGATCTAGCTGGGACATCTAGGTGAGTGATCCAAGTTCTATTATAATCAAGAGATCAATAAAACAAGTAGACCCGTTCAAACTCTCTCTAGTGAAAGCTAGAGAGGAGTGGTTTTTCGCCTCGAGGACTTATTGGTACTTGGGGTGTTTCCACTATGTATCATCGTGTCCAGGTTTGGTTTACATTATTGTTTGTCTTTCTGCATTATCTACTTGTCAAGGAACAATAGCTTTTGTTCCTTGAGTTTTTGTACGCTAATCGATCCAACAATTCCTCTTCAAGTATTTCCATGTGGCAGGTGAGGAGCTTCGTTATCTGTGCCGACAACGTTCATCTCCAACGGCTAGTTTCTTGGTGGAAGATGTTGCCGTTGAAAGAGTATCTTTCCCGAGATCCTTGCGGTTTCCTTCCTATAAATAAGCGGGGATCTTTCCTTTCTCCATACACTTATTCTAATCTTCATTTCTTCCGAACATTTCACTGCTTTCTTCATCTTTTTCTCGTTCGATCATTCTATTGCTTCATTTCTCCATCTACTTCTTTTCTAATGGCAACTCCAGTACTTTACGAGCCAAGGAAGGTGCTTCGTGAGTCTGATCGTTACGATTCTGAGGCGTACGACACCAATCGCTTAAGGACCATTGCTGAACTTGGTCCGGACGTAAAGATCGAAATTCTTCCAAGAGGGGTTTGTGCGGATTCTCATCGACTGGGATGGATAGCAGTTCACGAGTATCCTTTCCTGGCGAGGCATCGATTTCCGTTCTCGCCCTTGGTCAAGGCCTTTATGCTCACTCTGGGCTTGGCGATAGGTCAACTTCTTCCCGGGGCTTGGCGCATTCTGGGCGCCCTTGACGACGTCATTGAAAAACATGGCTTGGATTTCGTCGCGGCAGACCTCGCCAGTTCTCTAACTGTCTCGCTCAATTCACTGGGCAGGGTCTATTTCAAGATTAAATAGAAGAAGGCTAGGATAGCCTTTGAGATGAGTACGGCCGATCGGGGTTGGGCCGAGGTCTTTTACTTCGTGGAGAAATCTTCTCTCGGAGATGTGTGCTCTTGGCTTATCGAGGAATGGAATCTCGAGAGTAAGTTTGTTTGCTTTATCTTAACAACTTCTTTCTTTTCACAGGGACGTATGTTTTGCTCGTCGACGCTTTATTTACGTCTAACTTTATATGCTTTCTAGTTAACGCAGAGGCTCTTATGACAAGAACGAAGTCAAAAAAGGCTGTAGCCGTGCTCTTGGTGATTCCTGAAGTTGATCGAACCTTCTATGGTCATGATGGGGAGGGTCATCATTGCGGACCTACGACGCCATCTGGTAAGTCGGTTTCTTCTCGTTTAGTTTTCATCGACTTATTTCCTCACACTTGTGCTCTAATTGTCTGCTCTTTGTTGGCGGTGCAGCTTCAGTTTCTCGCGTTCGTGCTCGCGACGATTCTGCCACTAATCTTCTGACGTCGAGGAAGAGGCAGCTTGCCATAAAAGGATGTTTGTCTGCTGCTCCCTTGGACGTCGACCTTATGGCTACTTTGGAATCTACGTCATCTCCTTCTCCGGCTAAGGCGATGCGTTCACGGAAGGGAAAGGAGAAAGTGGTCGAGGTTCCCGAGGAGACATACTCGTCTATGGATGACTTCCCCGACGTGATTTCAAATGCTTTTGCTCCGGGAAGGGAACTTATAAAGGCTTTGATGGGACTTTGTTCTTCGTTGTCCCTTGACCATTACGCGTTGATGGATCCTGCTGACGTTATGGGAGAGGCTTTCGCTGCTCAATGGTAGGTAAGATTGTAACTTCTACTTTCTCTGATGATTTTCTTGTGAGCTTTGTTTCTTATCTCCTCTTGATTCTTCTTTCAGGGGATTCAAGCGTCGCTATGCGCTTGGACGCTCTTGTCTACGTATCCAAAGCAGATGGAGGCGTTGGAGAAAAAGGCGTCTGATGCTTCATCGGAGGTCGCGCGTTTGAACGGTTTGCTGGAGAAGTCTCATGACGCAGAGAAGACGGCGAAGGATAAGGTTACCGAAGTTCTTGCCCTTAACGATACGACCACCAAGCGAGTCGAGGGTTTGGAGGAGGATCTCAGTACCTTGAAGGAGGACGTGGAGAGGAATAGGGCGAAGCATGACAAGGATTTGTACGAGGCGAAGATCTATTAGTCTTGGCTATCCAGAGTGGAGGTTTATGAGGAGTATGCTACTGGCAAGTACAAGGATTGGGATTCGGTGAGCGAACGTGCTGAGTTTAGGGAGGCTTATCGGGAACTTCCTGAGGGCGTTGCTGATGGTCCTTCTTGGAAGCGTTCGGATGCTCATCCCGATGTTGCAGATGTTGAGGGTGGGGAGCACGTCGACGAAGAGGAGGCTCCGACTGACGAAGAAGAAGGCGATGATCGCGCATCCGGACTTGGGTCGTCTGAGGGCGAGTCCAAATCCTTGTAATTTTCAACTTTTTCTTAGCGTAGGGTATTTGTACGCATTGCTTGTAGTTGGAGCTCTTCTTTCTTTTTATTAAAACATTGTTGTCCGTTTTCCTTGAATTCGGATCAACATCTTTGGTGACTTCGTTTCGTTGCCGCCAGCTTTCTTGTTCTCATGTCGTTGCTATCCTTTAGGTACTCTTTTATTCCTTTTGGCGTTATCCTACCCCTTTTGGTAGGTTTGTCTTAGACTCCTTGTAGACTAGGTTAGAGCTACCAAAGATTCTCATATTCGCTTCATTTGTTTTTCGCGTCGTGTGCGTTAATCTTCACGTTGGAGACGTCTTGGGAGCTTACCCTTTATCTGGCCTTGATATCTTATGTACTTTTACTTTGGTGTGTGTACTTTGTTGTGCGTTTGTCTAGAACTTTTTTCTTATTGATTCTAACTTCCTTAACCTCTTACGCGTGGCTTTCCCTTTTGCTACTTTATCTTTGTAGGGTGTGGTTTTCTACCCCTAGTATGATACTTTGCTCGTAGTGAACGCGTTAGAAAGCTTCATTTACTTAATATGATGGTATGGTCATTGCGGCTTCTTTAGTTACGTTGCCGGCTTACATGAAGGTTGGATCCATCATTTTCTCCGAACCCTGAAGCGAGTGGCGGACATATGTCAGCGTGTGATTTTTATCAGCTTGTGACGTTACCCCTTACTTTTAAGGTGGGTCCGTTGCCTCACGCTAGCGTTAGGTCGATGTCGAACTCTTTTAATCGACGGGCCTATTCATTGTGTGGCATTTGATTTCTAGATTGTTAGGACTTACGATGCCGGTGGACGCATCCCTGCCGGTTTGGCGTTTTGCCCGTGGATTCATGACTCTCAGAGGGGCTGGAAGGCGTGAAGACGCGTTCCTGGAGAGTGATTGTGTCAAATAGGTTCGACCTTTTTTGCTCAAAGGATCCGGCCGATTTCATGATCGTGTCTATAATGAATGTCATCATTGGAGTGTTTCTTTCCTCGGAGAGGGACCGATATCTTTCTATTGGTACTTCCACCTCGATTGGCAGGACGGCTTCGCAACCATACACGAGGGAGAATGGCGTTCTTCCCGTTGCTCTCTTAGGCGTCTGTTTGTGCCTAAAACTACGACGAGTGTGGAACGCGTGGAAGCTATGCGTAGAAAAGCTCATCGACGCGACGAGGTGAAGAAAAGATGTCGACGACGTGACGAGACGTGGCAAAGATCTCGTTCTTCTTAAGAATTAGGTCGGTCTAGTATATCTTATCTTGTTTTATATTATATTATTGTAATTGGTAAAAGATATGGTAAAGAATATCTTTTACCTAGTTCGTTATATCGTTATTTAGATAGAAGGAAAAGATAAGATCTCATTTCCTTAAAGATATTCTTAGGGTTAGCCTATAAATAAAGGCTAACGCCTGCTTTGTAACCATCCAGGCCGTCATTCGAGTAATACCAAGCTAAAGTTTCAACCCTAATTTCTCATCTCGTTCTTGAGTGTTAAGATTATACCGTATTCTTTGATCTTCTCCCTACAATTGCTTAGTTATCTTCTCGGAGGTAATTTCTCTACAAACAATTGGCGCCCACCGTGGGGCAAGATCAAAAAGGTGTCATCTTTCCATACGAAAAGAACTTCTTTTTTGCAGGAAATCATGACAAGTCCGACCAACAGCCCGCGCAATGGTGGAGAGAGATCCGAAGAAGAAGAACATAGAAAGGATCCCATCATTACAGTGGACGAAGACGCAGAGAAAGATCTCGAGAGCACTCCCGACGCCGCAAACCACGAACCTATGTTCGTAGTCAAAGCGTCGTTCGTCGCCTAGATATGGATGTTGTCGCCGAAGAAGGAGAGGAATACGGACCTTTGGAGCGCCCAAACGCCATACCTTTGAGAGAAACAAGCCAGAAAGAACAATCTTCAAAACAAAACTTGACCTCGGACGTCGTCGCTGCGCTCGTAGCACAACAAGTCGGAGTCTTGAGGAAAGAGATGATGTTAATGGCCGGGCCCCCCAAATCCATAGTCCCCGAAGAGGAGTTCGGATTTGAAGAAAGCCCGTTTGTTGCCGCTATCGCCACCCAAAAGATCGCCAAGAAGTTCACCGTTGCGGATCTCCCTGTCTACGGCGGATCAGACGACCCGGAAGAACACGTCTTGCTCTACAAGGCTAAGCTCTCCACAAGTCCGATCGAGCCAAGATTGAAAGAAGCAATGATGTGCAAATTCTTCAGCTCGGCGCTAAAAGGCCCGGCCTTGACGTGGTTCATCCACTTGCCCAGAGGAAGCATCTCCTCATACGCCGAGCTCTCCAATCAATTCCGATTACAATTCGCCAGCAGTAAGTTATTCGCAAAACAACCCTCAGATCTCCATAACATGTGTATGAACAAAGGCGAGACCATAAGGGCTTTCTTGAAACGCTTCAAAGACGAGAAGATTACGATCCCGGATTGTACTGAAGCCACCGCCACCGACGCATTCAGACGCACACTTCCCCGAGATAGTGAATTGTACAAGGAATTGACGAAGACTCGCCCTG
Source organism: Oxyria digyna (assembly GCA_029168935.1). Classification (NCBI taxonomy): domain Eukaryota; kingdom Viridiplantae; phylum Streptophyta; class Magnoliopsida; order Caryophyllales; family Polygonaceae; genus Oxyria; species Oxyria digyna. Next base: position 28,682,484 of record JAPVLV010000013.1, read on the forward strand.
AATCTTTCGTCGCAACTAGGGAAAGAGCCATGGAAGCCATACGCCTTGAAGAAGACCTCCTAAGCCACGTTGAGGAAAAGTCTCGATCTCCACGTAGACGCACTCCTCCGCGCAGAGATTCTCCCCAGCGGAAGGACGGCGAGCGTTACGATAGAATAAATAAGCCATTTCATAGAGAACCCCCCATGGTGCACAACGTGAGCGAGATCAATAGCGTTTATGTGGTCGAAAGAGGCGTATGCATGAAGGCCGACACGTTGAGAGTCATGAACGCGATGGAAAAACTCCACGACGTAAGATGGCCCAGAAAGCCTAATCCCGAGAAGAAGTCAGGATCAGGAAGAGGGTACTGTGAGTTCCACAACGACTCGGGACATTCAACAGATGACTGCTACACTCTTAAGGAAAGAATTCCTACGTCTCCTAAAGAGAGGTGACCTACTAGATTTACTCTCCAAAGAGGGAAGGGACGCGTTCGAAGGAGCAGGGAAAGGAAAAAGATGTACAACGCCACCACCTTCTTCATCAAGTCATTCAAGAACGGTCAACACGATCTTCGGAGGTTCCCCCATAAGCGGCTACACCGCCTCCGCCGCCAAAAGGAACATTAACACATTGTGCGGCGAAGGGAGCGCCTTGCCGATCTACCACGTCAGGATAGTTAAGAAGGATTGTCCGATCACGTTCGAGGAACCCAACGGAAGTGTAGATCATCACGACGGGTTAGTTATCTCCTTAACCATTAGTAATTGCAAAGTTAAGAGAATCCTCGTCGAAAACGGGAGCTCGGCCAACATCATCACCTTATCCGCGATCAAAGAGCTCGGATTATCTAGTGACGACGTGGTAAAAAAGTACATCCCTCTAGTAGGCTTCAGTGGCGAAGTCGCCGATATGCTAGGAGAAATTACCCTAACCACCCTGGCAGAATGGGTGAATATGCAAACCAAATTCTTGGTAATGGAGGCTGAGTTTCCCTATAACATAATCCTGGGGAGGCCTTGGTTACACGACATGAGAGCTATACCCTCAACATACCATCAATACCTGAAGTTTCCATCTCCGTGGGGGATTCAAGAGATCAAGGGAGAACAACAGGTAGCAAGGGAATGCTACAGCGTAGGGATGAAAAGTACAACTAACGCGTCCCTGGAGAGGAAGAACAAGGCGTAGCAATTAAAAGACCATGAGGAACATGTAAGATATGCTTAACGAAGGCTATATGAGACAAAAGAAGAGATAGGCCGAATAGGCAACGAGACATACGTCTTAGAAGTAAATTCATACGCCATCCGAAGAGTAGAGAAGAGGAAAGCATCTTCATGGTCTGAATCATCAAGTAACAAAGAGCCCAAACGCCTGAAAATAAGGAAAAGCCACAAGAAGTCCAAGAAGGAAGCTAGTGGTGGACGAGTAAACCCCGACGCGTCAAAGAAAAAGTCATCCATGAAGCAAGATAAGAGCGTCGATAAACACGACACATTTCTACAGAAATGTAAGCAAAAGCTCCGAGTTCAAAAGAGGAAGAAATTTATGGCATAAAATCCTGACTTAAGCTACATGTTCTTGAAATGTCACCCACCATAAAGGCGTCATCAGGAAAGAGTTCGAGATACTTTTTATGCGTCTTATGATTCCCTTTTATTTCCCTTTGCATGAGTAGGTTTAAGTTTTCAATAAAAGCATGTCGTTATCTTTAGGTCAAAACGACAAGGGATTGTGGCGACTAGGGGTAGGCGTCAGAGTCAACGTTTGTTAGAGCATGATGTGTCTTTTATTAATATACAAGTAGACCTTTTCTTTCCAACGTGTTAAGCATGCTGAGTTGTTTCAATTCCACGACTTGCTCTATGTCTATTAAGAGAACGTGCCTCTTGAGTACGGTGCACCAAATAAGAAGCAAGAAGGCCGCGGTGAAAATCCGCGCTGAGGGTGAATTTCGTTAGTCTACGCGTTCAAGGCTTCAACTACGCGTAGACAAAGTTAGCCGAACCGCCGACCCCGAGTCGACGCTTCCCGTGATTGTTAGCGACGTGTGGCAATGGTCATGGGGAATGAAGCCCGGTACCTCACGAAGCCGGTCGGATCCTCTGAGCAAACAAGGTCGAACCTATTTGACACGATCATTCTCCAGGAACGCGTCTTCACGCCACATCCTCCTTCAAGGTACAGAGATCCTTCTCCAAACCCTCGACATGCTTGGTGATCACCTCGTTAAGAGAAAGAACCTCAGTAACCTTTTCCTTCGCCGTCTTCTCCGCGTCACGAGACGTCTCCAACAAGCTATTCAAACGCGCAACCTCCGAAGATGCCTCAGACGCCTTCTTCTCCAACGCCTCCATCCGTTCTGGATACCTAGACAAGAGCGTCCAAGCACATAGCGACGCCTGAATTCCCTGAAAAAAGAAACAAGAAAAATAAGAAAGGAAGCATGTGAGATAATCGTTAAGAAAATAGGAACTACAACACTACCTGCCACTGAGCGGCGAAAGCTTCTCCCATAACGTCGGAAGGATCCACCGATGTGTAATGTTCAAGGGACGACGAAGATCGAAGCCCCATCAAAGCCTTTAGAAGTTCCCTTCCCGGAGCAAAAGCGTTCGAAATCACATGAGGGAATTCATCCACGGATGTATATTTCTCCTCGGAAGCCTCAACCACTTTCTCCTTCCCTTTTTTTGAACGTGTCGCCCTAGCCAGAGAAGGAGACGGCGCAGACTCAAAAGTAGCCATAAGTTCAACGTCCAAAGGAGCGGCGGACGAACACCCTTTTATGGAAAGCTGCTTCTTCCTTGAAGTCACAAGATCAGTAGCAGACTCGGCGCGAGCACGAACGCGAGAAATTGAAGCTGCATCACCGACATAGAGAAAACGATTAAGGCGCAAAAATAAAGAAATAAGATGTTGAAAGCTAAACCAAAAGAAGCTGACGTACCAGATGGCGTCGTAGGGCCGCAACGACGACCTTCACCATCATGACCAAAGAAGGTCTGATCAACTTCAGGAACCACCAAAAGCGCAGCTACGACCTTTTTTGACTCCTTCCTTGTCTTGAGAGTCTCCCCGTTAACTACGAAACACATAAGGTTATGCGTAAGAAAAGCATCAATGAGCGAAAACATACGTCCTTCTAAAAAGAAAAGATTTCTAGAACAAAGAAACAAACTCACTTGAAGGATTCCACTCCTCGATGAGCCAAGAACACGCATCTCCAAGGGAAGATTTCTCCACAAAGTAGAAAACCTCAACCCAACCTTGATCAGCCGTGCTCTTCTCAAAGGCTATCCTAGCCTTCTTCTGCTTGATCTTGAAATAAACCCTCCCCGGAGAGTTAAGCGAGACGGTCAAAGAGTTAGCAAGATCCTCCGCGACGAAATCTAAGCCATGTTTTCAATGACATCGTCAAGAGCGCCCAAGATGCGCCACGCCCCAGGAAGAAGTTGGCCTATCGCCAGACCGAGAACGAGCATAAATGACTTGACCAGAGGTGAGAATGGGAACCGATGCCCCGCCAGAAAAGGGTACTCGTAGACCGCCACCCATCCCGGCCGATGAGCGTCTGCACAAACCCCTTCCGGAGGAATGTCGATCTTCACGTCTGGGCCGAGTTCAGCAATGGTCCTCAGACGATTAACATCGTGTGCCTGAGAATAGTAGCGATCTGACTCACGGAGTACCTTTCTTGGCTCGTAATTAACGGCTAGTTTCGCAACGGCTATAATGTCGTTGAACTTTCATCCATGTTTCTCGCGATCTCTTCCGCTATATAAGGAGAGGATTTTCACTTTCCTCCTACCTCTTATACAACTCATCTACCTTAAACGCTCCTCATTTTCACGTTTATTCACGCTCGAAAGATCACCTGCCTCTTCTCTCTTCAGATTTCTTCTTTACCCATTCTTTTACTTTCTTTGAAATGGCTTCTTTCTACGTGCCGAAGTTTATCTTGAAGGGCTCCGATTGCAAATCTTCAGAGGCGCGTAGCGTCGAGAGGCTAAGATCGTTGGCAAATCTTGGTCCCGAGGTGGAGATTGAGATACCCCCTCAAGGGGTGTCTGCCGACGCGCACCGCCCGGGATGGATTGCGGTATATGAATACCCTTTCCTTACCGGTCATCGATTTCCCTTCTCGCCGTTGACAAAGGCGTTCATGCTTACGCTAGGAGTGGATGTAGGATAGCTTCTTCTGAGCATCTGGAGGATCTTTGGCGCTCTAGACGACGTGAAGGAGAAACATGGCGTCGAGATTTTCATCGGCGATCTTGCCTATTCTTTGAATGTTCAAACTAGAACGGTTCGGAGAGTAGGTCTTAAATCAAGACTTAAAGCGGCCAAAATCACCATTGAGGGAAGTCAGGCTGATCGTCACTGGGTCGACTTCTTTTATTACGTAAATAAATCGACTTTTGGTGAGGAGTGCGCTTGGCTGGAATCCTACGAGTGAGTTCACTTTTTCTTTCTTTCGAATCTTTGCTATACATGTCATCAATCGTCGATGTCTTACTTTATCTTTTTCTTCCTTGTAGTTAATGCGGACGCTATCGTGGCGATGCGAGAGACTAAGAAGGTTATTGGCAGACTTCTCGAGATCCTTGAGAGTGATCGAACTTTCCATGGGCACGACGGGGAGGGTCATCGCATTGCTTCTACGGCCTTGACAGGTAATGCGTTCATGTTCCTCTACCTTGTTTTCTCTTTTCTTTTGCTTTAAGGGTCTTAACCCTTTTCCTTGTTGTTCTTTAGTATCCGCGGATATCTCTCGCATTCAAAGCGGAGGGCAATCTGCGTCTACTCTTATCGCGTCGCGGAAGAGGAGTCGTATCGGAGAGGGAACTGCTTCTGAGGCTCCTATCCACATCACGCCTATGATTTCTCTCGTCTCGTCTTCATTTCTTTCTTCAATTTCGGCGAAGAAGTCGCGCAAGGGTAAGGAGAAGGTCGTTGAGAAGTTGAACTTTGACTTTGAGACCGTTGATGACTTTCCGGGAGTCATCTCTCGTGTCGTCGCGTCTGGGAGGTCATTTTTGCCCTCCATGAAGGGACTTCAATATCCTCCATCGCTCGACTACTATTTGCCGATGGAGACAGAGGATGTGATAGGAGAGGCTCTTGCTACGCAATGGCATGTAGGTTGTTCTTACTTTTTGCATCGAGTCTCTTATCTCTGATTTGATTCTGACCTCTTTTTCTTTCTCGGGCTTTTCAGTCCCTGTTGCGCATCTGGCGACGCTTCTCCGATTTTATCGATCGGATGAAGGCTATGGAAGCCAAGCATTCGGCCGACGAGGTGAAGATCAACGATCTTAACGCGACGGTCGAGGCGTCGCGTAAGGTGGAGAGTGAGGCTCAAGAAAAGGTTACGGCGACGCTCAAGCTTCACGACGATCTCGCCAAACAAGTCGAGGATTCGAAGGCAAGAATTGCTGCCTTGGAGGACGAGAAGGCTAAGGCGGAGAAGAAGCATGCCTCAGAGCTCGAGGAGGTTAAGCTTTATTGGTCTTGGCTTTCTCGCGTGGAGGTCATTGAGCAGTATGCTACTGGTCAATACCATGGTTAGGACCCAGTAAAGGAGCGGAGGGAATTCCGGGAGGCGTTCGCGGAGCTTCCTGAAGGCGTCGAGGAGGGACCTTCACCCATGAATCCTCCAGTGAATCCTCGTGTCATTGAGGAGTAAGCCCCTCACCTTAACGAGGTTGATCCTAATGAGGGCGTCGAAGATGGCGAGGATGTCGCTGAAGACGTCGTCGTAGAAGACTCTGAAGACGAGGGCGAGGATGAACACGAATATGAGGACGCGGATGGTTCCTCGTCGAGTTCTTCTGAGTGTGATAGTGAATCTTTGTGATTTTCCGGGGTCATTCTTCCCTTGGGCTTTTTTGTAAATTTCTTTTTCTTTTTGTTTACGCGTCGCCTGTCTTCGGGGCGTTTTCTTGTAAGTACTTTCGTTCTTGCCCTTCTTGATGGGCCTCTATAATACAACTTTTTGATTCCTAGATCTTTTATGTTTTGAGTATGTCGTTGCGTCTAGACATGATTTTCTTGGCGATGGCGTATTCGTCCATGGGTTGAACGAATAACTTTTCTCTTTGGATTTTCTTGACAATATTTCTATCTTTCTAATTTCTTTACTTCGGAGGTGCTTTCTGGCTTCCTTATCCTTCTTTTTTCAGGTAGGTGATCTCGGTCTTGCTTGACGCGTACCTTCTACATCCCTCGGCTTTTGGGTTTGTTTGCATCTCTCCTCGAGTGATCCTACCCCTTTTGGTAGATTTGGCTTAGACTCCCCGTAGACTAGGCTAGAGCTACCAAAGACCTTTGGACTTTTCTTTACTTGTTGTATTCCGTACTTCATTTCTTGTGTCGTGTGCGTCGTTTTTTGCGTCGGAGACGTCTTGGGAGCTTGTCCTTTATCTGGCTTTGATGTCTTATGTACTTTGCTTTGGTACGTGTATCTTACTTCGTGTAGGTGTAGAACTTATTTCTTGAATGTCCGTGACTTCTTACTCGTATCTCGTAAGCTTTGTCCTTGGCTTTTTGCTCATGCTACTTTATCTTTAGGGTGTAGTTTTCTACCCCTGGTATGGTACTTTGATCGTAATGAATGCATTAGAAAGTTTTACTTACTTGATAAGATAATATGGTCATTGCAGTTGCTTTTGTTACGTTTTCGGCTTACATGAAGGTTGGGTCCAACATTTCCTCCGAACCCGAAGCGAGTGGCGGACATAGGTCAGCGTGTGATTTTATCAGCTTGTGACGTTACCTCTTACTTTTAAGGTGGGTTCGTTGCCTCACGCTAGCGTTAGGTCGACGACGAACTCTTTTAATCAACGGGCCTATTCATCGTGTAGTGTCTGATTTCTCGATTGTTAGGACTTACGATGCCGGTAGACGCATCCCTGCCGGTTTGGCGTTTTGCCCATAGATTCATGACTCTCAGAGGGACCGTGGAAGGCGCGAGTACGCGTTCCTGGAGAGTGGTCGTGGCAATAGGTTTCCCTTCTTTGCTCAGAGGGCCGTGCCGGTTTCGTGAGGTGTCGGGCTTCATTCCCCATGACCATTGCCACACGTCGCTAACAATAAGGGGAAGCATCGACTCGGAGTCGGCGGTTTGGCTAACGTTGCATACACGTAGATGAAGCCTTGAACGCGTAGGCTAACGAAATTCCTCCCCGGCGCGGATTTTCGCCGCGGCCTTATTAAGCTTGGTGTTACGTCATAGACACAGAGCAAGTAATTTGAAAATAGAACAACTCGGCATACTTTAACACGTCGGAGAAAAAAGAGTGTACTCATATATTAATAGAAAGATGCATCATGAACGAACAAACTTCGACGCTGACGCTTACCCCTAGTCGTCACGACCCCTTGTCGCTTTGATGCTAAGATAACGGCGCTAACTTTATTGAAATTCTTGAAAGAAACTAATCCTACTCATACGAGAAAGAACACAAAGAAAATAATGCAAGGAAATATGGAAATTCTTATCACTTTTGTCGGATTCGACATATGGCGGGTGGTGCTTTAGGAACATGTAGCTCAAGTTGTTGCTCTTTTCTAGGACTTTTTGCTCGTACTTACTTGGTAGATTGGCATCCTTTTGCTTGTCCAATTTTTCTTTTCTCATCGCATCGGGGGGCGACTTTCCACCCCTAGCCTTTTCTTTGTGATTCCATGACTGCTATGCTTTCTTTTATTTTCCCAACGATGCTTTAGTGCCGTTTCTCACTCCAATGTAATAACATTCTCTCGCGACTTGAAGCTCGCCTTTGATCTCTTGGATCCCCCATGGAGACGGGAACTTCAAAGACTGGTGATACGTTGAGGGTACAACTTTCATGTCGTGTAGACAAGGTCTTCCTAGGATGATGTTGTAGGGCGACTCGATCTCCATCACTGCAAACTTTGCTTGTATATTGATACCTCTTGCATAGGTTGCCAACGTGATCTCTCCCAACATGCTTGCTAATTCGCCACTGAATCCCACCAAACGAACATACTTCTTCACCACATCGTTGTTGGACAGCCCGAGCTCTTTTATAGAAGAGGTGTTAAGGTTGCTGGCGGTGAGGGAGATAACTAAACCGTAGTGATGTTGTACCGTCTCGTTTGGTTCTTCGAACGTGATCGGGCAATTTCTTCTGGTATGACGGATTTGATAGACTCACGTCATATCGCTATCGTCGCGTAGGATCTTGATATTCCTTCTAGCAGCGGATGCAGTATAGCCGCTCGCGGAAGAGCCTCCGAGGATGGTATGTATAGTTCGGGTATGACATGATGGAGGTGGAGGAGGGGTGGGAGATTTCTTTTCTTTCTTCACTCCTTAGAACGCGTTATTTCTTTTTCTGGAGAGTAGATCCCTCAAAACTCCCCTTTTTAGCAACCTTAACACCTCTTTTCTCAGGGTGTAACAACCATCCGTCGTGTGACCTGTATCGTTATGAAACTCGTAATACCCCTTCCCCGTTCTGGGTCTTCTACCAGGGTTTGGCTTTTTAGGCTATTGCACGTCGCGTAGCCCTTCCATCGCGCTCATGACTCGCAACGCGCCGGTCTTCATAGAGATACCTCTGTCCACCATATAGACGCTATCAACTTCGCTCACAGCATGCACCGTTTGTGGCTCCCTCTGAAACGGCTTGTTTCTCCTATCATTGCGTTCCCCTCGCTCTTGATGTCTGTCATTGTGTCGACGCGGAGGAGAGTTCCTACGCGGAGGAGGCCGCCTACGTGGAGACCGAGAATTTTCTTTGGTGTATCTTAGGAGATCTTCCTCTAAGCGTATGGCTTCCATGGCTCTTTCCCTTGTTGAGACGAATGATTCAGGGCGAGTCTTCGTCAATTCCTTGTACAGATCACTATCTCGGGGAGTGCACGTCTGAACGCGTCGGCAGCGGTAGCCTCGCTACAGTATGGGATTGTAATCTTCTCATCATTGAAACGCTTCATGAAGGCTCTTATGGTTTCACCTTTGTTCATGCGCATGTTATGGAGATCCGAAGGCTGGTTTGCGAACAACTTGCTGCTGGCGAATTGTAATCGGAACAAGTTGCAGAGTTCGGTGTAGGAGGAGATACTTGCCTTGGGTAAGTGGATAAACCACGTCAAGGTTGGACCTTTTAACGTCGAGCTAAAGAATTTGCACATCATCGCCTCCTTTAGTTATGGCTCGATTGCACTAGTGGAGAGCTTGGCTTTGTAGAGTAAGACATGTTCTTCCGGGTCGTCTGATCCGTCGTAGACGGGGAGATCGGCGACGGTGAACTTCTTGGCTATCTTCTGGGCGGCGATAGCGGCGACAAAAGGACTTTCTTGAAATCCGAACTCATGCTCAGGGACTATGCATTTTGGGGCTTCGGGCATCAACATCATCTCTTTTCTTAGGGCTCCGACTTGTTGCGCTACGAGCGCAGCGACGGCGTCCGAAGTCATACTTTCCTCGGATTTTTTTTCTGAATCGTTTCTCTAGGGAGGACGTAACCATGGTGTTCTTGAGTCTTATATACGTCATCTTCCTCGACGGCTGCGTCCATATCAAGGCGTCGAGCAATGCTCTGACCGCGAACTTAGGCGTGTGGCCCTGTGGAACCCGCCTTGAGTTCCCTGATTATGGAGTTCAGTCTCTCGTTTTCCTTAGTGAGCTCCAATGTTGTTTTCTTGCTTGCGTACATGGCTTCAGCCTGGGCCTTCTCGAAAGAGTTGAACTGCGCTTGGAAGGCGGCCACGTTGGTTATTTTGCCGTTTACCCCTCGTTTCTCTACGGGAGCGTTTCTTTTTGGAGTACTAGGAGTGTCTTTGAGATCCTTTCCTGCATCTTCGTACGCCGGAATGGGAGAAATCGTCGCAGAGCCTTCTTCTTCGGATCTCTCTCCGTCATTACGCAGGCTATTCGTCAGACTTGCCATGATTTCCTGCAAAAAAGAAGCTCTTTCCGTATGGAGAGACGATACCTTTTTGATCCAGCCCCACGGTGGGCGCCAATTGTTTGTAGCGAAATTACCAACGAGATGATAACTAAGCAATTATAGGGCAAAGATCAAAGAATACGGTATAATCTCAACACTCAAGAATAAAGTAGGAAATTAGGGTTGAAGCTTGAACTTGGTATTACTCGAATGGTGGATGAATGCTTACAAAGAAGGCGTTAAACTCTATATATAGGCTAACCCTAATAATATTTTTAAGGAAACGAGAACTTATCTCTTCCTTTTATCTAAATAACGATATAACAAACAAAGTAAAAGATATTTTTTATCGTATGTTTTACCAATTACAAGAATATAATAAGGAATAAGATAAAATACACTCGGCCGACCTAATCTTCAAGATAAACGAGACCTTTGCCACGTCTCGTCACGTCGACGACATCTTCGTTTCCTCTTGTCACGTCGACGTAGTCTTCGTACGCGTAGCTTACCACGCGTTCCTTACTCGTCGTATTTTTAGGCACAAACAAGACGCCTTCGCTGCTCAGTGGCAGGTAAGATTGCAATCTTCATTTTATCTTTGATCTTTTCGTGAATCTTCGTTCTTACCTTTCTTCTTTCTTCTTTTAGGGGATTCAAGCGTCGTTATGTGCTTGGACGCTTTTATCTACGTATCCGGAACAGATGGAGGAGTTGTAGAAAAAGGCGTCTGACACGTCGTCAGACGCCTTGGGAGCTTTGCTTGTTATATTCTGCACTTTATTTCTTGCGTCGTGCGCATTGTTCTTCACGTCGGAGACGTCTTGGGAGCTTGCTCTTTTTCTGCTTTTGATGTTTTATGTGTTCTACTTTGGTACGCGTATCTTGCTCTGTGTAGGTGTAGAACTTTTTTTTTTTACTTGAACTTCCTTGACCCCTTACGCGTATCTCGTTTGTGAATGCGTAGGTTTTGTCTTTGGCTTTTCGCTTTTGCTACTTTAACCTTAGGGTGTAGTCTTCTATCCCTGGTATGATACTTTGTTCGTAATAAACGCGTTAGGGAGTTTTACTTACTTGATAAGATGGTACGGTCGTTGGGGCTGCTTTTGTTACGTTGCCGGCTTATATGAAGGTTGGGTCCAGCATTTCCTCTGAACCCGAAGCGAGTGGCAGACATAGGTCAGCGTGTGATTTTATCAGCTTGCGACGTTACCCCTTACTTTAAGGTGGATCTTTTGCCACACGCTAGCGTTAGGTCGACGTCGAACTCTTTTAATCGACGGGCCTATTCATTGTGTAGCGTCCAATTTCTCGATTGTTAGGACTTATGATGTCGGTGGACGCCTCCCTGTCGGTTTGGCGTTTTGCCCATGGATTCATGACTCTCAGAGGGGCTGGAAGGCGTGAAGACGTGTTCCTTGAGAATGACCGTGTCAAATAGGTTTAACCTTGTTTGCTCAAAGGATCCTGTCGGCTTCGTGAGGTACCGGGCTTCATTCCCCATGACCACTGCCACACGTCGCTAACAATCATGGGAAGCGTCGACTCGGAGTCGGCGGTTCGGCTAACGTTGCCTACGCGTAGATGAAGCCTTGAACGCGTAGACTAACGAAATTTGCCCCCAGCGCGGATTTTCTCCGTGGCCTTCTTGCTTCTTATTTGGTGCACCATACTCAAGAGGCATGTTCTCTTAATAGACATAGAGCAAGTCATAAAAATGAAACAACTCGGCATGCTTAACACGTTGGAGAGAAAAGGTCTACTTGTATATTAATAAAAGATGCATCATGCAACAACAAATAATGACATCGACGCCTACCCCCGGTCGCCGCGACCCCTTATCGCTTTGACCTAAAGATAACGATACGTTCTTATTAAAAACTTAATCTTACTCATGCAAAGGAAAATAAAAGGGAATCAAAGGACGCATAAAAATCTTTCAAACTTTTTTCGGTGGTGTTTTTACTGTGGGTGATGTTTCAAGAACATGTAGCTTAGGTCAGGGTTCTCCGCCATGAATTTTCGCCACTTTTGAACTCGGAGATTTTGCTTATGTTTCCGTAGGGACGTGTCGTACTTATCGACGCTCTTATCTTGTTTCTTATACGATTATCTCTTCAACACGTCAAGGGTTACTTTTCTACCCCTAGTTTTTTTCTTAGGCTTTCCATGATTCTTCTACATTCTTAGACGTTTCGATCCTTTGTTACTCGGTGACTCAGACCATGAAGTCGCTTTTCTTTTCTCTACTTTTCGGACAGCGTAAGACTTGATTTCCTAGACGTATGTCTCGTCGCCTACCCGGCCAATTTCTTCTTTTACCTCAAAGAGTCTTCGTTGAGCATATCTTACTTGTTCTCCATGGTCTTTTAATTGCTACGCCTTACTCTTTTTCTCTAGGGACGCCTTGGTTGTATTCTTCATTCCTATGTTGTAGCATTCTCTCGCTACCTGTGGTTCACCTTTGATCTCTTGGATTCCGCATGGAGATGGAATCTTCTGGGATTGATGGTATGTCGAGGGTATAGCTCTCATATCGTGCAACCACGGCCTTCCCAAGATCATGTTATAGGGCGACTCTGCTTCCATTACCACGAATTTGGTTTGCATATTGACTTCTTCCGCTAAAGTGGTCAGGGTGATCTCTCCATGCATGTCGGCGACCTCGCCGCTGAACCCTACTAAGGGGATGTATTTCTTTACCACGTCGTCGCGGATAAGGTGATGATGTTGGCCGAGCTTCCGTTATCGATGAGGATCCTTTTAACCTTGCAATTGCTAATGGTTAGGGAGATAACTAACCCGTCGTGATGATCTATGGTTCTATTGGGTTCCTCGAACGTGATTGGACAATCTCTTCTAACAGTCCTGACATGGTAGATAGGCAAAGTACTTCCTTCACCGCGTAACGCCTTGACGCTTCTATTGGCGGCGGAAGCGGTGTAGCCACTTATTGGGGAGCCTCTGAAGATTGTGTTTATTGTCGTTGAACGATTCGACGGGGGAGGCGGTGGCGTTGGAGATCTTCTCCCTTTTCTTGCTCCTTCGAACACCTCTCGTCCCTCTTTGGAAAGTAGATCTAGTAGGTTGCCTCTTTTCAGGAGGTGCAACACTTCTTTTCTTAGGGTATAGGAATCATCTGTGGAATGCCCTGAATTGTTGTGGAACTCGCAATATCCTCTTCCTGACCCTGATCTCTTTTCTGGATTTGGTTTTTTAGGCCACTTTACATCGTGGAGTTTCTCCATCGCGTTCATGACTCGCAACGCGTCAGCTTTCATGTGTACGCCTCTTTCGACTGCGTAAACGTTATTAATATCACTCACATTGTGCACCATGGGAGGTTCTCTCTGGAACGGCTTATTTCTTCTGTCGTAACGCTCGCTACGTTTCTGTTCAGGAGAGTCTCTGTGCGGAGGGGTTCATCTACGCGGAGATCGAGACTTCTATTCAGCATGCCTTAGGAGATCTTCTTCAAGACGCATGGCTTCCATGGCTCTTTATCTCGTCGAGACGAATGAAGCGGGACGAGTCTTTTTCAATTCCTTGTACATGTCACTATCTCGGGGGAGAGCACGTCTGAACGCGTCGGCAACGGTAGATTCGCTACAATCTGGTATCGTGATCTTCTCGTCATTGAAACGCTTCATGAAGGCACTTATGGTTTCGCCTTTGTTCATGCGCATTTATGGAGATCTGAAGGCTGCTTTGCAAACATCTTACTGCTGGTGAATTGTAGACGGTATATGTTGGAGAGTTCGGCATAAGACGAGATACTTCCTTTAGGTAGGTGGATAAACCACGTCAAGGTTGGACCTTTCAACGTCGAACTAAAAAAATTGCACATCATTGCCTTCCTTAGCTATGGATCGATTGGACTCGTGAAGAGCTTGGCTTTGTAGAGTAGGATATGCTCTTCTGGGTCGTCGGATCCGTCGTAGACGGGGAGATCGGCGACGGTGAATTTCTTGGCTATCTTCTGGGCAGCGATAGCGGCGACGAAGGGACTCTCTTGAAATCCGAACTCATGCTCAGGGACTATGGACTTAGGGGCTCCGGGCATTAACATCATCTCTTTCCTTAGAGCTCCGACTTGTTGTGCTATGAGCGCAGCGACGGCGTTCGAAGTCATGCTTTCCTCGGATTTCTTCGTTGGAATCGTCTCTCTCGATGGGACGATGCTTTGACGTTCTTGGGACCTATAAATTTCTCCTTCTTCAACGATGGCGTCCATGTGTAGGCGACGAACGACGCTTTGGCTACGAACATAGGTGTGTGGCCTCACTGATTCTGCCTTAAGTTCTTTTATTATGGAACGTAGTCGCTCGTTCTCTTTGGTGAGCCCTAGCATGTTCTCTTCGCTGGCGTTTTGGGTTTCTGTCCACGCTTTCTAGAGGGTATCGAATTGGACCCTGACGGCGGCCACGCCATTTATCTCGTCATTCGTCCCCTATTCTTCTATGGGAGCGTTGTTCTTTGGAGCACTGGGAGTGCTCTCGAGATCTTTCTCTGTATTTTCGTTCGCCTGAACGAGAAGAATCGCCGCAGGGTCTTCTTCTTCGGATCTCTTTTCGCTGTTGCACGGGCTGTTCGTCGGACTTGTCATGGTTTCCAGCAAAAAATAAGCTCTTTTCGTATGGAGAGACGATACCTTTTTGATCTTGCCCCACGGTGGGCGCCAATTGTTTGTAGCGAAATTACCAACGAGATGATAACTAAGCAATTGTAGGGCAAAGATCAAAGAATACGGTATAATCTCAACACTCAAGAACGATGTAGGAAATTAGGGTTGAAACTTGAACTTGGTATAACTCAAATGGTGGCTGAATCCTTACAAAGCAGGCGTTAGCCTCTTTTTATAGGCTAACCCTAATGATATCTTTAAGGAAACGAGATCTTATCTCTTCCTTCTATCTAATAACGATATAATAATAAGGTAAAAAGATATCCTTTCTCGTATCTTTTACCAATTACAACAATATAATAAGAAATAAGATAAAATCTACTCGGCCGACTTAATCTTCAAGGAGAACGAGATCTTTGCCACGTCTCCTCACGTCAACGACGTCTTCATTACCTCTCGTCGCGTCGACGTAATCATCCTACGCGTAGCTTACCACGCGTTCCTTACTCATCGTATTTTTAGGCACAAACAATGACAACTTCATCTATGAAATGTGTTCGTATGAGCCAGATATTGAAATCTTCGGTAGAATTCCAACCATTTTCACGAAAGTAACTCGCGTTAAGAGCCTCAACGTCAAGCCATCAATTCCAATTGATATTATGCTTATTATTTTAGTACTTATATTCTTATTTAAGTATTTACATATTCTACTAAACAATATTGTAAATACTGAAATAATAAGCATAATATCAATTGGAATTGATGGCTTGACGTTGAGGCTCTTAGACTTTTTCAGCAATAAATTAAGACGAGTTACTTTCGTGAAAATGGTTGGACTTCTTCCAAATATTGCAATATCTGGACTCATACGAACACATTTCATAGAAGCAGTTGTCATCATAGTTGTAGATCCTTTTATTATCTTTCCAATGGCTACTCATGGTCCTCCAATGGACACTCATAAATCCGATTATAGCCAAAATACTGATAAGGTGTCGACGAGACAAATTGTTCGGTTTTGACATCTTCCAAGGTTCACACACTTCCTTGGAGCCAAGTTTTTGATCATGTTCAAAAATGATTGAATCCATATTCACATGAATGACGGTTAACGGCATTCCAAAGTCTGCGAACACTGAACATGGGGGAGAGAAGAGACTGACGCTTTGTTTGAGTGTGTGAAAATGAGAGTTGTAGCCCACAACCCCACGAGCCACGAGCCGCGCGCGTGTGGTCTTCGAAGGCCCAAGCCCATCATGATAGTCTCCTCTAGCCCAATCACATCCATTACAATCCACTCCTAGATTATATACTAGTGGATTTATCTTTCCACTTCCAATATGGGATACGCATTAATCCCTAAAACTCAACTTAGTTACATTAAATGCAATCAGCTCTCATTTCTCATTCAAACGGAACCCAGATTTGACGTATGAGCATACTACGAAATAGTGATCGCGGAGACAAAGTCAACGCTCCTATAATTCGACACCAATAGTGTCCGGAAAATTCGATTCCAACAATGGAGAGCCAATTTTTATGTAGTGTGTGGAAGAGGAAATGATTCACAAAAGGACTGTTAATTTGCTTCAGAAAAAAGGCTTTGCTTCTCCCAAAGAAGAAAAAAGGGAAAAAAAGGCTTTGCTTCTCCCAAAGAACATCATAGGAGGGGGTTGTTAAGTAGGTCCAAACTTTTTGCTTCTCCCAAAGAACATCATGGGAGGGGGTTGTTTGTGCCTAAAAATACGACAAGTAAGGAACGCGTGGTAAGCTACGCGTAGGATGATCACGTCGACGTGACGGGAAGGGATGAAGACGTCGTTGACGTGATGAGACGTGGAAAAGATCTCGTTCTCCTTGAAGATTAAGTCGGCCGAATAGATATTATTTTATTTCTTATTATATTGTTGTAATTGGTAAAAGATACGATAAAGAATATCTTCTTATCTTATTGTTATATCGCTATTAGATAAGAGGAAGAGATAAGATCTCGTTTCCTAAAAGATATCATTAGGGTTAGCCTATAAAAGGAGGCTAACGTCTGCTTTGTAATCATTCAGCCACCATATGAGTAATACTAAGTTCAAGCTTCAAACCCTAAATTCCTATATTGTTCTTGAGTGTTGAGATTATACCATATTCTTTGATCTTTGCCCTACAATTGCTTAGTTATCATCTCGTTGGTAATTTCGCTACAAACAGGGGTCATTATCAAAACTAGAGAACCGAGGAAGGGAACTCTAAGGGAACTGAAGTTCTTAAGTTTTACATTCCAACACAAACAATATTTGGGTCACCATCATACAAGAAAAATGATAAATTTATATTAGACTACAAGAAAACAAAAAAGCATCATGGAAATGGTCGTAAATGATGAAACTCATCCCATCTTTTAAAGATGGATAATGACAAGTTGGCAACGGTAAAACAATCAAATTCTGAGAAGACTTGTGGTTTCCAGATTCATTACTCTTACAAACAATAACAAACGAACAAATTAATGATCAAGAGACTATTTCATCATTTCTTAATAACGATAAGAGTTAGCGAGTAGAAAAACTGTGCAAATATTTCAGTGACCAATGCATTAAGAAAATAGTATCATACCTCTATTCCGATCAATAACATTAGACACACACTCTACTTGAAATCAAGGAAGAATGAATTGTTCTCCACACAAGTGCTATTGAAATGATATATGCCGGAAGAAACCTCCACCCATCAAACAATGAATGGATATAACACCTAGATAATCAAACAAATCCTCCCTACCTAGTATAAAGGTTGAATATCTCGATTGTGCTTTCCTTTATTATAGCGGTTCAATCCGGCAGTACTTAAATTACGTCTGGCAGCACCTACCCGTTCGTAACTATGTTCTGAATGGGTAGGTCTCTCATTTGTTTTTTTTAATTTTTCTCGTTCGGTTCAAAAAAAAAAATTATTTATTAAATAATTACAGAATCGGTTTGTAATTATGCGAACCAGTTCAAATCCCGTTCGGAACAACGGGATTATTATTATTATTTTTTAAATTAAATGGTGACGTCACTGTTGTGACGTAGCCCGTTCGGCATCAGGTTCCGAACGGGAAAAAATATTTTAAAAAAACTGGATTTGTAATGGCTCTATCACATACTTCTCTATATAAAAGGGATTTGTAAAGTGAAGTTCACAAACCAAAACGGCAAAGCACAAAAATGGGGTCTGGAAGCGACTCAAGTAATTCTTCAAGGGCAAGTAGTTGGAAAGAAAGACAGGGGTGTTCTTCTAGTGAGACGGCGGTGGACGAGGTTGATTTGTCGGCGCCGGTAGATGATGCATATTTCCAAGTAAGTATATATATACATTTTTATAGCATGTAATTAGAATTCAGTTTTATCATATGGTATATATTTAAATTTGAGTAATTTTAAATAGGGATATTGTAGTGACGAGGAATATTTAACAATCGACTATAGTGCTCATTTTACGACTAGGGAGAGATTTCCTACTATGGATCTTCTGAGAGTGGGTTAGAAAGGTCGGTTATGAGTTTTGTATGGTTATCACCACGAAATCATCAATGGCCAATAAGAGAATATTTCTGCATTGTGAGCAATCCAGTAGTTATAGAAAACATCGAAAGAAGATTAATCTTGAAGGTGATGTAGTAGAACCATCGTCGCAGCGTGGCAATCTTAGTAGGATAAAGAAGAACAATTGTCCTTTTATGTTGAAAGGATATTATCGACGAGCAACTCTTGTTGATCCGGATGGTTGGATACTAAAAGTTGAGAGGGCATGTCACAACCACTGTCTTTCCAGCAGCTTGATTGGCCATGCATTTGCTTCGAGGATGACAGGAGAACAAAGATGAAAAATAAGATTGCATCAGCTGCCGGGGCAATGCTGAAGGTTATTTATACAAAGATGCTTCAAGAAGATCCGACTTCCACAATATCAAGGAGGCAAGTGTACATTGTAAGGGAAAAGAAGAGGATGAAAGCATTGGGAAATCTAAACGTGACGCAGTGGTCATTAGATTTTCTACATTAAAGATGTTATAATAAAGACCTCGACTTCGAGACGAATCCGAAGACCAGGGAGAATAAGTTGTCAGCGTTTTTCATATCTCATCCAGATTTTCAATGTTTGTTGAGAATGTTCCCTCGGGTGGTGATCATGGACGCGACGTACAAGACTAATAGGTACACTAAATTTCATTATTAAAACTTCTTTCACCTTTTTTGAATTATAATTATTAAATTTGAAATTGATAGGTATGGTTGGCCGTTACTTCAGTTTGTTGGATTCAATTGCACCAACTATACATATTGTATTGCACTAGCATTCATTTGTCATTAGACAAGCGCATACTATGCATGGGCATTGAGACGGGTGAAGTATTTGTATGGTGCACTCGGAGGACCGGATTGCATCATATCTGATCGAGAGCTGGGAACAATTAAGGCGGTTGACTATGTGTTTCCTGGTGTGCGTCATATGCTTTGCCATGTCCACATTGATCGGAATGTTAAAGCATTTGCTAAATTGAACAGTATCAAAGAAACAAGTGCATCGGCTAGCGTTTGACGGGTGATGGGGTCTCACACAGAGAAGCAGTATGAGGAGAGACTTGATCACTTCCGGGAAACATGGAGAAATGGTCATCTTGTACAATATGCTGAGAGCACATGGTTTACTCCCCACAAGGAAAAACTTATAGTTGCGTGTTGCGATAATATATGTCACTTTGGCACAAGAATGTCTAACCGTTAATATATGTGAAATTGTTTTTAACATAACCATCTAGTTGAATTTTTGGGCTAAATGTTTAACATGTAAAATGTCGTTGTTAGGGTTGAAGATCAACACTAGATGCTGAAGACTATGTTTGATTCAGCTGTTGGAGGGTTCGACACTTTAGTGCAACACATTGACAATATGTTTGTTGATCAGCACCGTCGATTACGGTTTGAGATGGAAAAGTCTAACCACACCAGCTCGAAGGAGATACAAGACGGGCCTCAGTGGATCGAGACTATTTTCATGCGCCTAATGAGAAAGTGCTCGGACAAATGTTTGAGAATGCTATTGAAACAAGTTATTAAGGCAAATGAGGGAAAGATATGCGGCCCATGTGAGGATCCTTCGTGGGAATCAACACTCGGATTTCCTTGCCCACACAGGATTAAGTTGTTTGTAGAGGAAGGTGCGTCGTTGTTGCCGAGCGACATTGATATCTTCTGGAAGCATATCAAGTGGGAAGGAGTGGAATTGAAAGACTTCGACTCTGATGACGAAAAGGTTCTTATGGATGATTTCTTTGAAGGGGTATTTTGCGGTAACGTTGATGATTTCGATATGAAGAGGATGGCTGATAAGTGGTATGAGTGCAGGGATCCTTCTTCAGTTGATATCCAAGACCCCCCTCGGGGAGATACGAGGAAAGGAAAATCTAAGATTCATGCGAAGAAGACGGGTACAAAGCGAGATCCGGGTTGGGACGAGAGGGCTCAGGCTAAGAAGGATAAGGAGAAGGCACAGACAAAGAAAAAGGAGATCAAAGAGGAAGAGGGTGCAACTGTGCCACCGAAAGTCAATTCACAAAAGAAATTGTCGGTTGTATCCAACAGAGCTTCAAGCGGGGTCACGACCGGAAAAGAGAGTGCAACTAAACCACCGAGGGACAGAGGAAAGGCCAAATCGAAATGCAGCAATGACAATTCTGTCATTTATCTAGACTTCGACTGAGGGAAAGATAATATAGATCTTTTCATGCTCGCATACATATCTAATGTGGAGCAAGTAGGTGATGACGGTCATTGTGGTTATCGGTCCCTTGCGCGCTTACTTGGTAAGCCAGAACAACAATACATTCAAGTCTGAGTAGAGCTTTCGAGGCACCTCCAAATAAACAGGCATAAGTATGAAATGATGCTAGAGGGTTTTAAGACCCCAATGGGGTTGGTCTTTTCCACGAGGTTTCAAGTTGCACTAGTTGTGTTATCATGTTTTTGTCCGGCTACATGTCTTCCGATGTTTGCTCCTCCTAGTTCAGAGCCTCCTACCACAATGTTCTCTATTGCACATGTAGGCTACCGCAACCATTACGTACCGGTACACATTAATATTTTTTGCGCTTGTTTCTTATTTAACATTTGTTTATTAGAAGAAAAAAATAACAATTTTGTTTTATCAGATTTGGTTGGTTGATGACAATTGTCCAATTCCACCCACTCCAAGGCAGTGGACAATCTACAAAGATCCATCGATGGACGGATCAATGTCGCCTCTAAATATTAATCGCATACCGCAAGATGACGATGATGACGATCATGTAGTTGAAGAAGGCGAAGAAGATGGTGGAGAATATGATGAAGAAGATGAAGAAAATGATGAAGGAGATGTTGAAGGTGAAGATGAAGGTGAAGACGAATCAGAAGAAGAACAAGAAGATGGTGATGAAGATGATGAATATCATTTAGACGAAGACGATGAAGAAGATGGTGGGGAAGAAGATGATGATGATTAATTTTTCTCGCCTGATCGATTTTGAAATACTTAATCGTGTAACGTTTGCATTATGCATTATTAATGTGGTCAATTTTGAATCAAAATGTTATAAACATACATAAGCCAAACTGAATCCAAATCCATTAAACACATAAACCAAATTCATAAAACATAAACAAACCAAATCTATAAAACATAAACAAACCAAATCCTACAATCAGAAAACAACAAATACATCAATCAAAGTTGTCGATAACCCTCCGAATCAGCACAAAAGTACCCATCAAATTCATTATGTTGTCCCGGATACGCTTGTCCCGCTGGTGCTTGTCCCGCTGCCATCCTTGCCCGCTCGCATATAGAACCTCGACTCTCTCTTCCGCACTCCTGGACGACTATGCATGTGTCATCCTCTGAGAGACCTCCACAGCTGTAGGCGGATCGTCGATACTCAACACCTGGATGTAAGTATCCGAATTATCTAGACTTACGACACCCTGTTGCCGTTGTGTCAGCATAATGCCGATTTTCGTCGATACACGCTGCAACATTTAAGTTTCGTAAATAAGTTGTTATAGAAAACACAATATCAAAAAATAAAACAAAATAAGAATTACCCTGTTCAAATCGAGGTCGTGGATCGGGGCACGTGTCGGTCTTCGTTGTGTCGGGGCGTTCGGGGTTACATATGCATGTGAGACCCGAGCGAACCAATCGAGATAGGCATCATCAGCATCCCAGGGGAGCAAAGCTGGTGGGCTTGACAAGATGTATGGGCACAAGTTCTCATAACGCTGCTCCCATAAGTCCCAATCCTGGCCATAATCAACAGTATACACCCTGTTCCCACCACGCATGGATTTTGGGGGATAAAAATAATCTATTGGTTGTACTACATCCAGAGGCCTGGTCTGACGGCATCCAAATTGTCTGCAAAAGCGGTCCGGGTTGTGCATCTCCATTATCTCAAACCACCGGATCCCACCACGATAAGTGGCCACTGCTGAAACATCAACTACAATTATCTAGTTTATTCTATTTCTCATTGAACATATGGACTAAACAAGCATCCATATATTTGGAGAAAAAAAAAGGAAAGTCAGGTTACTACAAATTAAAGGATATAGTAAACTGACCTGCAAATTAGCAGTCAAGTGGTAAAAGAGATGACATTATCATAGCTATGCAGTATGCACCTACATATATCAACACGTACTTCCTTATCATGATTTTGCACCTACATAAATCATCAAGTCATAAATAAACAAAGTCTTTATTTGGCACACCCTAAAATTCTATTTGGCACACCCTTACATTCGTCACGAAGGTATTTGGTCAGACTTTCGTCACGAAGGTATTTCAAAATAGATTCGTCACGGAGAAACGAAGGACTTCCGTCACGAAGGTTCCCAAGAGTTCCGTCACGAAGGTATTGTGGAGTTCCGTCACGAATGTATTGGGGAGTTCCGTCACGAAACTTTTTTTGAAAAAAAATAAAAAATTCAGAATGTTGTAGAGAATTTCAATACGAGTCCGTGCATATAAAATACGTCCAAAACGGACATCGTTTGCCCTTCCAAAAGCCCTAAAAACAAAACAGTCGTTTTCGTTAAGTTCGTAATATTTAAACATAATGCATAATTGTACTTTATAAGTAATAAACTAGTTATATTAAATGATAATATATAATTATAGTATATAAATTTAATTGCATGATTTTTAATTATAATTAATAATTATATAAGTTTTTGTTTTTACGAACTTAACGCATGCGACTGTTTTGTTTTTAGGGCTTTTGGAAGGGCAAACGATGTCCGTTTTGGACGTATTTTATATGCACGGACTCGTATTGAAATTCTCTACAACATTCTGAATTTTTTATTTTTTTTCGAAAAAAATTTCGTGACGGAACTCCCCAATACATTCGTGACGGAACTCCACAATACCTTCGTGACGGAACTCTTGGGAACCTTCGTGACGGAAGTCCTTCGTTTCTCCGTGACGAATCTCTTGTAAAAAACCTTCGTGACGAAAGTCTGACCAAATACATTCGTGACGAAAGTAGGGGTGTGCCAAATAGAATTTTAGGGTGTACCAAATAGTAAGCCTCTAAATAAATCAACAATCAAGTGGTTAAAGTGATGACATTCTGTTACTTATTTGACATTTCTTAACTAAATAAAAGGAATTTAATGTGTCATAATCGCAAGAGTTTTAGCCATTAATATCATGTCTTCAATCTTTCTTCAATTTTTAATTATTAATACATTTTTGTTCACTCGTGGAGTTTTGATTAAATAGGACATAGCCCCTGAATCAATCCAAATGAAGAAAGTTTCCTACATCCTACAACAATAATGACTAGTCATCCTCACTACTCCATAATTTTAATCCATGATAATATGGAACTAACTCAACTAAGTTGTATGATTGTGTCTCTTGTTTTTGTGACAAGAACATTGATCATGAGGCAAACGATGTGCCAAAGGCACTAGAAAGAACTTTGAGTGCCCTTCAACTTGACTACTTGGATCTTCTATTTTTCCTGGAAAGAGAGACGACACTATCGGAAATATATAGATAAAATCTATTTTGTCATCCGGCGAGGTGTAGTAAAACCCCTCACATCATCCGAATACAAACACGCACCCAATCGAGCAGAAAATCAACAACTCGGAAAACAAACGGAAACGAAAAAGAAAAATAAGCAAGGCGATCGACGACAACATTCGCTTTACGGAAAACGTGTCGGAATTGGATCTCCCAATCCCTACGACGGAAGACTTGCACCAAGGACACAAGGATGAACAAGGGGTGACAACAATCCATAGGTTTGTTGAGTAACAAAACCGCAATGCGAGAATCTGTTTTGAGGCAAACCCTCCGTATCTCTGAACCCAAACAAGCCTGAGACCCGACACAATGCCCCAAAGCTATTTTGTTGAAACATATCCGTCAAAACTTTCCACCATAAGGATTGAGCAAAGGCCAATGTTGTGAACGAAACCAATAAGCCAAGCACCATTGAAGTCACGAATAACCCCACCCAAAGTAGCCAAACCATTCACAACCGATAACTTAACCCAGTGATCTGGCGGGTAGGTTCATTTGATCTTAATTTCCTCCATAATCTTAGTACTGGCCACATGGTCTCTCAAATGAGGTTTGATTTGTCTTTCATAAACCTCACCTTGCTGAAAACCCAAAGGTTCCTCCACTTCCAAATATTCCATAATGTTATACCAAACAAGCTAGCCCATTTCCTCTCCTTATCGTTGGGCCCAAACCAGAGGAGATTAATTCTGACCCATTGGGAAAAATTAAGTCCGTAAAACTCAGCCCATGGAAGGGCGGATTGAGTTTGTTCAAAATCTCCCCAACTGAGGAGCAATCTCTGAAAAGATGTATAGCGGATTCAGCTCCAGAAGAACAACAGGCGCAAGTATCGTCGTCGGAAAGGTTCTATATATACCTTGTGCGTAACATGTTTTAACCAATATACAACTATTTACCCCGTCCCCTTTGTTTCTCCCATTTCATCTACATATTACTAAAAATTACTTTATCGTATGAAATTTTGATGTTGCTAAACTGAGACGAATTAAACAATAACTCACATGACTACATTTTTTATATATTGGAAATAATCAAGCAAATTGTGTTAATTGTAGAATTTGTTCACAAGACAAACTTAATGACAGAGGGAGTACTATATACTCCATATAATTAAATTACGAATCTTAAAATTCATTCAAATTTAAAGCTATTTTGATTTTTCATTGTTGTTGTTGTCTCTACCAAAAAGATCCATTTTCCGGTAAAGGAGATTTTGTGGTAACAATCCGGAGAGATTCAGTCCTATAGACATACCTCGCACATGGAAAGCAATAGAAGAGTTGTATGATTCAAGTAAGGTCCGAGCCATTGGACTTAGCAATATCTCTACAAAGAAACTAGACGAGCTTCTAGAAGTTGCTCGTGTTCCTCCTGTTGTAAACCAAGTTGAATGCCATCCTATGTGGCAACAAGAGAGGTTGCATCAATATTGTAGATCAAAGGGATCTGTAATTTGGAAAAAATTAAAATAAATAAACTTGTGTTCTTCAAGATTATTCAGCATTGGGGTCTACAATAAGTGAAGGAGACAAGATCATAAAACTTCTTACAAATCCTATTCTCAATGAGCTTGCTCTTAGTTGGGGGGTTTCAAATGGGCCATAGTGTATTGCTTAAAACCTCCATCGCATCGAGGTTGAAGGCAAATATGCATGTAGTCAATTGGTCACTTAAACTGTATAAACAACTCTCGTCGCTTTATGATTCGTCTTCGCAATCTCCCGATCCATCACTTTCATCTCCCAATTCTTTGTTGTCGGCATCACGGTCCAACTCTACGTCTTATATCCACCAAAACAAAAGTGTGAATTTTTTATCAAACATTTCTCCAATCTTGTTGAGATAAGTTAAGACGTGATAAATTTCAATAGCACATTTGGCCGAGAGGGTTTTTATACGAATCAAGATATGGTCGACTTGTCTCGCGGTCGGATCTAGGTCGAGTAATTCATTGAGATGGTCAATGGGTTGTGTTTGGATACATTGAGAAAGTAACAAGGATGACTTTAAAACTAGATGGTAGAATAGATTACGACAAGGCTTGGGTCTAATTTCAACTTAAATAGGAATGGAGTACATCATGTCTATATATATCCAAAGAACTCATCAAAGAACCCTAACGGACTTGGGCCTTATTCTAACTAATGGATCGACCCTCTTAGGCATAAGAAGAGTGCACCCTCGAAATAGAAAACGAATATAATAAAATATAAATAATAAACTACACCAAGTCTTACTCGTCTCGGGATCTTACTGGAGCATCTGTTGTCACGGGATCTTACTGGAGCATCTGTTGGAGGCTATTAAGGGGCATATTCAATAGCAATCGAAGGGTAAATTTGGAAGCAAAAATGGAATTCAATTTGAGCTAGATGATAAGCAAGCATAATGTATAACTTACACATTATAGTTTTTAAGAAATTTAAGCTAGCGAAACTTATTTTATTTTCTCTTAAGCTAGCTTCCAAACACTATTTGAATTTGGGTTCAAAATACGCTAGATGAAATTAGGAAATTTCAGCTACACTATGTGAAAAATAGGGTTATCGAATATAGAGTATGTAGTATGTAAATAGTTAGATATGGTTTATATGAAACGTTTATTATATGAATCAGGTTCATTGATATCTATTGTTTCTGGTCTCAATTTGTTTACTTCTGCGTTGATTTACAGTTTCGATGGAGGCTGGTTTTGGAAACCACGACATACCTGGAGCAACGTTGGAGGGTTTGAGAGGATGTGATCTAATGGCGGTATCCAATTCTGATTATCCACGATCGCAATTGACCCCTTGGAAACAGCAATGAAGATGATTCTAGTCGTTGGAGTTCGAGAGAAACCAGACTCTAGCAAAGCTGGAGTTTACATCGAGAGTAATCCGCGCCCGTGGATTACTTTCCGCGCCCACAGATGATGTGCTGAAGACTTCCGATATTTGTTTAGTATTTTATTATTTATGCGATAATTTCTATCAATTCGTTTTATCATTTTAGGAGATACTTTAAATTAGTTAATTTATTTTATTTGGCAGTCTTATGAAGCGTATTTAAGGTTTGACCAAGTTATTGTCTTAGGTTTTCAGACTTTGATATTGAATACAGGATTTAACGTTTTTACTCCAAAAATAGAGCTTTTGTGAGCAACGCACAATTGTGTGCATTGTTGTTGAAATCGTCTAGTTGTTCTTGTGTATGTCAATCTCCACCATAAGGTTGGTGTTATCGAGTCTCTATATAACATCCTCCATGTGTCTTGGCCTTCCATATCCATTTTGTTTGGTTGTAATCCCTTAGAGTTTCATCATCATTTGGTAAGGTTCTTGTTCTTAAGTTCAAGGATTTTGTCGTTGTTTGATTTGATTCCAATTGGCCTATCATTCGATTATCTTTATTTCATCTCATTCTAACTCAGCCCATCTTCTTTTTTCGAGTTTTTGTTCGAGGTTTGGTGTCTAGATCGTCATCAGCGGCTTATATCTGCATCAGCAACGAACAACCCACTCTCTTTGTAACAAAAAAACAACTATCTCTGTCTCAATTCTATCAATTTCTTGCTTTAAATTAATTCAGATGGTATGTGTATTGTTAATTGTGATAAAAATCTAAGTTGATTTCACAAGGATAGAGTTTTTATGTCTTGTGTATTGCCTTTGTTTCTATAGATTATGTTGTTGGTTTTTGTTGATCCAACTATCATTCCCATAAGATTACGAATTGTTAAATCCTATAAGAACAAATTTGAATTCAACTTACTTGTTGTCGGTAGACTATTAACCAAACAACTTTATCACCATTTTTGTTTCTTTATATTTTATTTTCAGGATTTTTCCAAGAATGACCAAGTATAAACAACATAATCACTCGTACTCATATTCACGTCTTGGAATAAAAAATTGAAACTTAATTTACTCAATATAATCTTCATGTTATACTCCTTCTGTCCCAATTTGATTGTCCTATTTCAACTCGGCACATATGACGAGATACGTTTTGTATCGTTAATATCTCTTATTATGTGTTAGTAAAAATTATAATTTTTTAATATTGTAAAAGTACTCATTGAGACGAATTAAACAAGATCCCACATGACTAGGTTTTTTCTTATATATTGGAAGAAATCTACAAAATTCTCTCGATTTGTAAATAGTGTCATAAAACCAAATGGGACAATCAAATTGAGAAAGAGGGAGTAATGCTTTATCAAACTAAAGTAAATTAAGTGAGGGTCTTTGCTTAACTCTAACGCGTTCTTTCTCCTTTATTTTTAGTTATATTTCTTGTTCTTAGCCTTTCAACAGAAGCATGCAACTAACATTATTCCATCATACTAACCAAGTAAACAAGTTTATATTTTTAGAGTATAACGCACCACACACCAAATTTATGATGATTCAAAGCATAAACGTTAAAGAGGAAATAAGAAAGCGCGCGATATGTGAAATCATTTGCTATTTAAAGCTTGTCTTAGAACCATTTGCAGATAATACACTTCTTATGTTTTATTAGTTGACTAGATACGGGAACCCGTGCTTCGCACGGGCCAAATACCGATATTAATTACAATAATTTGGATAAATGTATGTAGTTATACTAGATACGGTTATCGCGCTCCGCGCGAGGAAATTATATATTTTCATACGTGGTTTAATATAGTACACATTATTCGTTAATATTGTTGTTGTTGTTATCAAATTTGTTAATATTTGGAATTATAAGTATTTTTATTTTCTCATATTTATGTTTGAAGTAATTTGGGGACATAATATTAGTTTATATATATAATTTTTATGGAAATGACTCAAAAATCTTAAGGTATAAGAATGAAAAATTAGGAGTATTGGTTGTGGTTGAGATATATAACAATCACATTAATTTTTGACAAAAGACAACCAACTTTTTAATATATGAGAAAATAAGATGTTAGATATTAAATTAAATTAGATTATAATTAGGATAAGATATTTAATTAATGAAAACAAAATGACTTAAATGGAATTAAAAAGACTTAAATGGATTTAGAATTAATGATAATTAATGAATAAAAGTAAAAAAATTAAATGGATTTAGTATTAATTAGGTACCGATTGCATTAATTTTTTTCATTGGACAGCTAGTCTTTATATAGATAAGATAAAAAAAAAAACTAAAAAATTTAGCTCAAAATATTCTCCCACAATCTCTCCTTCCTATAGGAAAAACGTTACCGGTCATCCCGCATTAAATTCAGCTCTCCACCGCACCATCCATTTTTTGTCGATTTTTTCATTGACTTCCTCTTCTTGTCAGTGGTGGTGTTTCTCTCCTTCTTGTCGCGGTGATATTTCTCTTCACCAAATGGATTTATTTAATTGAAGTTGTGTTATTATTTTAATAATGTTTTAGTAGATATGTATGTATATATATATGCAACATAAAGTATTTATATGATATTTATGTTTTACTGAGGCCAATGTTGTTTGACGTGTTACATGTTTTAAGTGAGGCCATGGATATGAATCAATCTTAGGTGTTGTCAATATATAGATTAAAAATATCTAATTAATTCAGATTAATTTTTAAACGGGGAAGAAGGGGGCATCAGATGAAACGAAGGGATTGATAAGTGGGATAGAGATGAGAATGACTTTGAAGATTGTGATAGAAGAAGGAGACAAAGATAATGTTTTATTAGTTGATGATGAAATTATCATTTAAGAAAATAAGTAATTAGGATAAAGATTTAAATATATTAGCATTTATTAGATACATGTTGTTTTTACTTCATCAAAGCCAACAACTTTTATATATATATATATAGATAGTTGATTGATTAGTTGATTAGATTATGAGTCAGAGTGTATTGATAATGGTGTAGATTATGCAAGTGTTGACATTGTATTAATAAATGAATGTTATTTTACTATTTATATTATGCGTTGACAATATTATTTCGTGTCTAGATAATTTATTTCGTGTGTTGAAATTATATATAGTTTAGGATTTTTTACCGAAAACCACCCGTATGATATGTTATATTGTCCAAAATCACCCGTATATTTTAATATTATCGGAAACCATCCTTATAAGACACTTCGTCACTCAACAACCACTCTTCTTCATTAATAGTCTAACTCCGTTAAGATTTTATACACGTGGCAATTTTTATTATTTTTTATAATTAAAATAAAAAGAAAAAGAAGTAAATAAATTATAGATGAAAAAAATATTAAAAAAATAAAAATTGTGTAATTACCATCTCACCCTTCCTCGTTATGCCCGTTAAATCATTTATTGATTTTTTAATTAAAAAAAATAAAACAAAAAAAGAGAAGAAGGATCAAACGATTCATCTTCAACCTGGAGCTTCCTCCAATTTTCATCTCACCCTACCTTTCGACATATCCGCGCCGAAGACTCCGATCCCGCTGTTTTCGATGGTCAAGACTCCTCCGATCAAAACGCTCGTCGCCATATACAACTTCAGCATAATCAGTTCGATTCGAGAGCCAATGGTGTGCAGGAATTGGAGGAGATGTTCTCGAAGCTTAATCCCGTGGCGGAAGAGTTCGTGCCTCCTTATCTGACAAACCCAAGCCATGGCTTCGAAAACGAGATGTTAGGGTTTGGATTGAATGGCGGTAGACGGGTACTGAAATACCTAGCTTTGTTTCTTCTTCTCCAATTGCTTTGATTTTAGGATTAATTTGATTTTGTTTGTAGAAGCAAGAAGGTTTTAAGCAGGTTAAGAGAAGGAACAATATTAGGTCTAGTTTGGTTCAAAGGGAAGAGGTGATTCGAAGAAAGGATGTTTCATATACAACAAAGACATGAAATCGCTCCCGGAATTCCCTTTCTCGTGCCCAAATCGCAAGAACTCCAAGAAAAAGCCATGAAATTGTTGTTCAATTCAGTCCGCCATGATGGAGGAGCTCAAGAAAATATGGAAAGAAGAAGGAATGAAGGATTGGTGGGTCCCACTTTTTCATTTATTTCTTCCTTTTTTTCAATTATAATTTATTTACTTCTTTTTCTTTTTATTTTAATTGAATAAAAAATAAAAAATATTACCATGTGTACAAAATCTTAACGGACTTACACATAAAATGAGGAAGGGTGGTTTGTTGAGTGACGGATTGTCTTATATGGGTGGTTTCCGGTAATATTGGAATATACGGGTGGTTTTAAGCAATATGACCTATCATACGGGTGGTTTCCGGTAAAAAAAAACCCGAGAGTTTATTGACAGATTAATTAGTCGCGTTGACAAATTAATTAGTCATGTTGGCAGTTTAATTAGTCGCGTTAATAGTTTATTTAGTCCTGTTGACAATTTAATTAGTCATGTTGTTTTTTAATTAGTCGCTATGACAGTTCAATTAATCATGTTGACAATTTATTAGTCGTGTTGACAATTTTATTAGTCAAGTTGACACTTGATAGTATACTAGTCGTAGTGACAGTTAAATTAATCGCAATAAAGCACAAAAATATAATAAAGACTTAAAATATACAAAAACCAAAAAAAATAAAAATAATAAAAGTTCCCTGCTGCCACCTGAGTCTGGTCCTCCTCCCTCCGGGTGTGATCCCATTCTAAGGCGCGTGTGTTGATAATTTAATTAGTCGTCTTGACAGTTTAATTAGTCGTGTTGACAATTTAATTAGTCGTTGTATTGACAATTTAATTAGCCGTCGTGTTGTTTTTTAACTAGTCACGATGACAATTCAATTAATCATGTTGACAATTTATTAGTCGTGTTGACAGTTTTACTAGTCACGTTGACACTTGATAGTATCCTAGTCGTAGTGACAGTTTAATTAATCGCAATAAAGCACAAGAATATAATAAAGACTTAAAATATACAAAAATTAAAAAATTTAATGTGGTCCTCCTCCCTCTGGGACCAAAAAACAATAAAAATAACAAAAGTTCCATGCTCCCACCTGAGTCTGGTCCTCCTCCCTCCGGGTGTGATCCCATCCTGAGGCGCGTGTGTAGATAGTTTAATTAGTCATATTGACACTTTAATTAGTCGCGTTGACAATTTAATTAGTCGTGTTGACAATTTAATTAGTCGCGTTGATAGTTTATTTAGTTGTATTGACAATTTAATTAGTCGTGTTGTTTTTTAATTAGTCACGATGACAATTCAATTAATCATGTTGACAATTTATTAGTCGTGTTGACAGTTTTACTAGTCACGTTGACACTTGATAGTATACTAGTCGTAGTGACAATTTACTTAATCGCAATAAAGCACAAGAATATAATAAAGACTTAAAATATATAAAAACCAAAATTTTAATGTGGTCCTCCTCCCTCTGGGTGTGATCCCATTCTGGAAAGATAAATGGTTCTCAAAATTATTAAGAGATCAAATTAAAACAAACGAACTTATAAACGACAAGATAGCAATAGCTTACTTTCTTAACCAAGATAAAACCTGGAATACCAACAGGCTTGGATTATATTTTGACAATGCATTTAGAAACAGAATAATGACTTATCCAATCCCGAAGAACTATATTCAAGACCGACTTTATTGGGAACCTAGCAAGAATGTATGGTTCTCCTCAAAGAGTGTCATGGAGATGATCTATACTAAACAAAATCTTGCCGAGTGGATTTGGAAATTAAACCTATCACCAAAAATAAAAAGCTTTCTATGGAAAATATCAAGAGATTGCCTACTAACCAAAGCAAAACTTCATCATAGACATGTACCACTTACTACAGAATGTATGAGATGCAATAACCAGTATAAAGACTTAAAACACTTCATAATTGAGTGCTCCAGAACTCTACGTATCATAAAAAATTATAACTCTAAACTCTATAAGGAACTTATAAAAGTAAACAGTCACAATCAATCAACAATTGAATTATTAAACAATATAAGAAGTTTACTATCTGGAAAGGACTTTGAGGAACTAGCAACAATTTAGTGGACCTTATGGTTCTATAAAGAAATTTTTAATATAGAAAAAACATAATAAACTACCAAATATTCACCAATTCATAAGGCATCAAATAGTTGATTAGAAAATGGCAGCCAAGGAAGCAAGACAAGATACGGAGAATATGAAACCAAGCCCCACTAGGAGAAAGCGGAAAATACTAAGATGGAAAAAACCAAAACCAACCGACACCAAATTAAATGTAGATGCCTCATGCCCGGCTAATGGTCTGACAACGTGGCACCATTTGGATTCATCATTAGAGATGATAAAGGTAATCCAATCAAAATTTCGAATGGAACTCTAGGTACCGTTTCACCAATCATGGATGAGGCCCTAGCGATGTGTTATGGCATTAGGGAGGCTATTCAGCTTGGTCTCACGCATGTGGAGATCGAAGACGATAATTTTTGCCTTATTAATGCCATAAACGACGTTGGGGACTGCCAATGGGAAATTGACTTAATTATGACTACCATCTTAATGGACTTACGCGTCTTCTCTGATAGTCATATATCCCATATTTTTCAGGATACTAATGTGTAGCAGATCTGATAGCTAAAATGTACCATTTGACATCTGAACCCGTTTTGCAGCCTGTCCAGATCTTTCGGATCTCATCATTCGGAATGCTTTACCGCAGTATCATTCTCGTTAGATATACCCTAAAATCTCTATATAACTACTAAAGAAAATCCGCTATCTCTCATTCTAGCTATGCCACGTGGCTTCTTCATTTTAAGCCACCCACGAGTCAACATATTATTGGTACCCATTTTTATTATAATTTTATAATTTTCTAATAATATATGTTAAATTTGAAAAAAAAAGGAAACAATATCAAAAGAAGATCACAAGATTAAAGGCACAATCTTAATAAAAAAATTACTACTCAAAATAATAACAAAAAATATACTAAATTATTCTAGAATCAAATAAAAAAATTCTTAATTTTACAAATTAAAGATAGATAAAATACTACTCTACTCTCACTAATTTTTTTAAAAGCACTTTAAAATATGTTTCCTTTGAAAATTTTGATATAATATATAAAAAAATTGGTTTATTTGTTTGTTTGTACTAATTTCATGATTAATAACTTATGACGTGATTATATGAAGCATGCCGACTATGATATAACTTCCGTAATTTCATATGTACCTTAATTAGAAATTTATGAGAAATTAAATTCAATATTATGCTAAAAGATTGAATAATATATAAATACAAATAAGGTATTCAAATTATATATAAACTTCATATTATAATAATTTAATTATATCATAAGAGATAATTTTTATACAAATCTGAACTAAACTAGTGGTTTACTATTACAAAAAAATAATTTAATTATATTATATAAAAGATAACTTTTATACAAATCTGAACTAAACTATTGGTTTACTATTACAAAAAAATGAAACCATTAGCCCCATCGGTTGAGGATCTATCTATACATATACTAAAACAGAATGTTGTTTTGTCACATGTCACCCTTACGTTCAATTGGCCTATGTGTCGACCTCTAAGCTATGCTACATCATTCACCGTGTCATCCTCCCCATTATCCAACTTTATATTTTAATATATATCTTTGAATTAAATAAGTAAAAAAATCAAAAAGATATCTAATAGGTTATAACAAAAAGAAAATATCGATTTTTATCTTTGATTATATCATATCTTTATCTTATATATATATATATATCTTTATCTATTATTATGTTATCAATCTAATTATGTTGGATTATTAATGAACTTACACTATAAAACATAAATCTTAAACTATAAACTATAAACTACAATCTATAAATTATAAATCATAAAATATAAATTACAATCTATAAACTAATTAATAGTATAAAATATAAATATATTATTAAAACTAGTGGACTATAGGCCATGCTACGCACGACCGTAATGTCTTTAGTGTTTTCCCTATTATATCTTTGTATTATTGATGGTTATGTTCGTAGTTGTTTTGTTTCTTACTATTTATTTTTTCTTTTGTTTGTTCCCCATGTTTTCTTTTTAACACTTCAATTCAATCCCGGTCTAACAGTTATTTCCCTTCGGGGCATTGTTTTGTTTAGTTTACATGTGTAGGTTGTCTACCCTGATGTTTACATTCAACAACATTCATAATTTATGTTTTTTGGCCATGAATAGACTATTAATATTTGGTTACGATATTACGATTGTGTGTATGTCAATTCATATGATATGTTGTCGTATGTATAGAATTAGTTACACATTTTGTAGTAGACGCACATAATTGTCCAACTCTCTAATAGTTAAAACTGCAATAAGTTAATTTGTGTGTTTGGTTTGTCTTTAAACTTATGTAATTCACCTCTATTTATCTTTTTTGTTGTATTTTTATTTAGCCCGTATATTGAAAATATGTGATTATAACATATGTTACCGCATTTAAGAGATGATGGGTTTTAAATTCCATAAAATATAATTTGTTTTTTACATGACCCCGTTTTGGCTTCGCACAGTTAATGGCCTTGGTGTTTATTTTTTGTCCTTTTGCGGGCATTTGACACTATAATTTGTTCCGTAGAAAATTAAGGAAAGAAGAGGGCCTTTAATGTTCCAGGCGTTTTTTCTCCTGATGGAGAAGAATATCTTTTACTACGGGAATGTTGATGTTTTAGGGGTTCTGCAAAGGTTAGTTGTGAGATGTAATGTTGAGTGGATTTTTTCGTTTTTGTGTGGGAATGAACAGGAATTGACGCCCTTTGGTAGAATCCCTAGTTGGCAGGAGTTGCGTTGTCGGTGATCAATTGCACACCCTATCTCCTCCTGCAAGTGATCTTCCTTCTAAATATTTGTGAATATCAGTTAATCGTTTTTTGCTACGCTTGTAATTTCTATTTCTTACCTGAAATTTGGTGTGGATAGGTTGAGTAGGATACATTTGGTGTTATTCGTGGTCTTTTTTTTTAGTAAAATTTAGGTATGTTTTCCATTTACTCCATGAACATCATTTGATTTATGTCATCTGGATCAATTTTCAGCTTGACCGTGTTGCTTCCATCCTTTTGTAGCTGGTTTAATATGCAAATTTCGATGTCAGGCCTCTATTTTCTCTGTTGGATTTGTTCATGCAACCGAAGGAGGCCACTAATCATGTACTAATCAATGCCCTATTCTTGATGTCTTTATGCTTCATCGGGATTGTCTGCCTATTAGTGTGTGCAATTTTTTTTGGCTAATGTAATTGTTCAAATAGCAGCCAATAATGTAGTGTTTTAGGCAAGTATATGCACCTGCATTTTCCCACTTATGTGGTTGAATGATTCATTGAAAACTATGTTCTTTGTACAGTTCTTAGGTTCTTTTCCATTTTATAGAAGTAGTATCTTCAATTCTTTTGGGTCAGTCACTCTAGATATTGTCACGTATAGTTGTGAGTGGCCAAAAACTGGATTAGGCAGGTATAGTCATACGGGCTTGAGTGATTGGCCTTGGCTTTTAGTGACCGTCATAGCAGAAAAAAAGGTTTGACTGGGCCTTTTCATGACCAAAGCCCATTTTGTTTGAGTAGAAGTTAATCGGATTCTTTGGCTTAACACTTTATCTCCCAAGCATATTCCTGTTATGATTTGGATAAGACTTAATAAAAACAGCTATAATTGGTGGAATCTTACACGAATAGAAGTCAATTATGGTACTTCGTTACTCAATGATCATAGAATGCCTTGAGTCTTATATCGATCAATGATTTTTAACTGAAATTATCTTTGAATTGCATATGTTCCTACTTCCTCATCTATCTCTTCTTTACAAATCTTCTTTAACAACATGAACTTATCTCTTAAATAAGTGTTTGACTTTTTTAATGATTCTT
The DNA here is from genome assembly GCA_029168935.1 of Oxyria digyna. Classification (NCBI taxonomy): domain Eukaryota; kingdom Viridiplantae; phylum Streptophyta; class Magnoliopsida; order Caryophyllales; family Polygonaceae; genus Oxyria; species Oxyria digyna. The sequence goes on from JAPVLV010000013.1 coordinate 28,718,929, forward strand.
TCTGAATTGGTTTTTCAATCTCATAAATGAATCTGATCATTATATTGAGAGTTTTGGTCCAGTATGCTACTTGTAGCTACCATTTTATTGAAGGAATGACTAATGTCATAAGGATATTAAGAATGCAAGATGACATGGAGTGTGTAATATATTGTTTTTCCCTTGCGTTATGTAAATTCTAATAATATTGAGGATTTGTGGAATGATTATAACTACACTTCTGTTTTATAGTATTGTGCATACTCAATTATTCCTTGTTGATGTCATAATAAGGAAAATGAACATCTTTCAAGCTGAACCATTTGTATATTCTATCAATAGGTAACTCCTAGCATACTTTATAGTCGTGCGACCAATTCTCGTCTTCTCTCATGTGAATACAGATCAGAATAGAAATCCTTAATATTCTACTTGGCGTGTTTCTTACATCACACCAACATTTCAAGGTTTTCTCTTGTTTTCTTCTTGACTTATGCGCTTTTCGTGTTTCATAGTTGTTAAAGTAAAACATGTAGTTGTTAAAGTTTCAATGTTTTGAATTAGCTAAACTTGTTGAATTATCTTTGTAATTTTTGTTTGTTTCATTGAGCTCCTGCCTTTCCTTCTTTTTGCTGTCTTTTTGCGTCATTGTCGCATCTGTTTCCCTTTGAGATTTATTCCCCCTGCAATTGAAGCATTTGTAATATTGTGTTAGTGGTAGTTGTTTTGTTGTTTTTCAATTTGCGGTTATGTTTTTTCCCCTTTTGGAATGTTTAATTTTCAAACAACAACTATCCTTACCTTATTATGTGACTTTTTGTTTGACGTTAGGTCAATTTTTAGAGGGTATGTCCATGATTTCCCCCCTCTTGTTGTCTATTGTATTCCTGTTGTGTTGCTTCTAAATCTATTGTCATTTCAGCTATGTGATCGCCGTGTATCCAATAGATATGTTCATTTTTGGTATACCCTGCTCCCTTGTCATATTCCAGAATTCCCATCTTTTTGCATGTGTCCTCGTAGCTCCCAAACTGTATTCCGTCCACTGTTTTTATGTCCTCAAATGATGCCGGTCCTCTTACTATATTCAGAAGCATGCGTAGATAGTACTATTCCTTGTTTGCCTTGTTGTACGTTAGGCGTCTCTTCTTCTTCCCATTTTTTTGAATTTTCATTCCATTTGTAGTGATTTGGTGTTTCATTGTATGTGTACGTTCTTGCGGTGTGGTTCTGTTCAGTTCAATCCAGGAAGTGAATATGGATAAATGTGTAGTATTTTGGTGCATTATGGCATATTCGGTTCCGTCACTTGTGGGGTGAGCATCTGTATTGGTTGGGATGTGGAAAAACAGCCTTATCAATTTTGAGGTGCATTTGTGTGCTTTGATTTCGTATATGCGTAGGGTTGCCTTTGTTGCAAACACTTTCCTTGATTGTAAGTATGTTGTTATTTCATCCACCCTTTTTTCGTGACATTTGTATGTATCTTTTGTCGACTCAATGTTCTGCAACAGATTTATGATGTTTGCCGCATTCTCGTCATTGTGTGTCTTATCAATCACATTTTTGTCGTTGAATTACTGCCACACTCCAAACTGATCTCGGTGTTGTATTTTTGCATCAATGTTCTTTTATATTTTATCATGAACTGACGGTCCAATGATCCCCCGTCTTTTTCTAGCCACATTAGTATTCGTACTTCTGGGTTGCCCATTTTGTTGAAGTGTATTGTCTCCATACCTGGTGAAATGAGTTAAGCTTGTTAATTTTTTTTAATAAAAAAATAAACAGTATGCGTAGTGTTTTACTTCTGAACTCACACGCGTTTGTGTCCCCTATGTTAGGATTTGTTTTGAGGTCTTCTATCAACTGGTCTAGTTTTACCCTGAACAACTTCACCAATACTTCAGGTCTTTCATTTGTTGTTTGTCCTGGTATGTCAACAATGTAATCGTACATCTCTGCCCAATCTTTATTAGTAGAAAAGGTGATTGATATTGTAGGGGTGCCATATTTCCCACAAATAGCCGTTGCGTCCATGTAATTTTGTATTGTTTTCCTCACCCCTCCGTCGAAAGTGGGCGGTAGAATTACCCTTGCGGCTAATGTTCTTCTAACCTTGGTGTTGTCTAGTTAAGTTGTCATATTCATTGTTGTACATTTGTTCTCGTATGATTTGTTGGTTGCTCTTTATCCATGTCATTTGTTGTGTTTCAATAGCAATGTATGCATCAATTATGTACTGGTGGTATAGTAGTCCTTCTTGTATGAGTGAAGTTCCTTTCCCATTTCTCTGTTGTAGCCTGGCTGAGTAGTATTGCCTTGTATTCAACTTTTGCTGTTGAGTTTGGAGCACCCCTTTTTTCCTTAAGTAACCTGACCATGTGTTGTATCCATCGTCTCCATACGGGAACAACAACGGGTACTGGAGTGACATGTACAGTAGGTGTATCACATGCACCTTTACATAGCACGAATCGTTATATTAGAGGTTGATGTCATGGTTGTCATGTCTCTTTGTGTTGTCACCCATTATTAGGGATCCTATTTTTGTCACATCTGTTTCATTGCCTTCTACCACTTCCTCTAACCTTACACCATGTAGTTTTAATGTGTACTCTTTTCCCGGGTTGTTTTTCGCCCACTCCTTGACAGTTTTGAACATCTGCAGTGGTAAATTGTATGCATGTAGGATAATTTTCTTCGTCTTTTTCCATTTTATTATTCCTTATCACTCACATTTTGCTTAGTTGTTATTGTTTTTGGTTTTGAATCTTATGTTGAAATACAACAACATGTTGATATTATATCTCTGTTTCAGGTTGCTGTTGTAATTTTTGTGTTGTCTGTCATGTTGTCTTTCTTGGACTGTGTATTCTCTGCTTTGTAGTGGCTTTGTATGTCGTGTACCTGTTACAGCGTCGTATTCATTGGTTAGTTTTCCTGAGTGTGTTTGTGTGGGGTCCACATCCCTCAATAATCCATTTTATATAATCTTCTTCCAAAAATATACCCCTTCTTTTATCTTTTTCTATTTTTTATTTTTTTTGTCTTGTAGAGACTAAAGTACCCTCAAGTTAATTACCATAATTATAGATTTCTCTTTCCTTTGTTTTTCTTTCCTGTAGAATTAAACTCTAATCTATTCTCTCCTCCATTGCTCTCCACCAGAGGAGCTTTCACCTACACGCTTACAAAGATTACAATCTTTCCACTCAGATCATGTACTCTCTACTACAATCATATACAACATAAACTTTGGTGTCTGATGTGCCGTGAAGTTTGATATATTTTTGACATACTGAAGATTGTTCATTACACTTTTTTTGTTACTGTACCTTTTGTGTAGTGTTCAATTTTCCATCCCAACACCACTTTTTCTTAGGTTACACTAATTAAAAAAGTTGACGTAATTTAGAATTGAGGTTGCTAATTAGAGAAGTTAATGTAATCTAGAATCGAGGTTGCACTAATTAAGATTAACTTTTGTGTAGTGTTTTGACATCGTGTAGGTGTAGCAAGCTTTAGTGTAGATAAATTTTGAATTTAGTGTAGGTAGATAGTTTAGAATTTAGTGTAGAGTAGATTAATTTTTGTGTAGAACGAAGAACACAATTTTGTGTAGGGTAGATTAACTTTTGTGTAGAATCGAGTATATAATTTTGTGTAAAACCTACAATTATCATGTTTACTTAACCCTAACCCTTATTTACATTAAATTCTTTATGTAGATAAATAGTTTGGAATTTTGTGTAGAAAGGAGAACACAATTTTGTGTAATAGTGTAGAGTAGATTAATTTTTGTGTAGAACTGAAAACACAATTTTGTGTAGAACATACAATTACCATATTTTCGTAACCCTAATCCTATTATAAGTTGTATAAGTTTCTAGATCAGTGTAATCCCAATTTCTAGGTTGCATTAAGTGCAACTATCAGAGAATTCGTGTACTCAAATTTTCTACTCCATTATATATACTTACATGTATATACATATCATCGATTGGTGTAGCAGTTCGTTCGATCCGTGTAGCGGTTGCGGTAGTCATGTGAGGGTTTATGGGGCTCTAATGGTGAAGATTTAGTAGAGGAGGGACTGAGAGATTGAATACGATTTTCCCATTTCTAATGGAAGGGTATTTTTGTCTCTTTGACCTAAATATAGGTTACAAAGTTCCTATCCCCATAGAGATTTATTTTTTAAACTTCTTATTGAAGAAGGTATACTTCTGTCTTTGTCTCTTAATGTTTCAGTTTTCCCTAAAATTAATTTTGCGTTTCAAATTGGAATGAAACGTTTTTATTTATATGAGATGTTATTGCAGACTTTAATGCCATTATTTGTGTCTTTGCGTGTTGAGTATTAATAATCAAGCATTTTTTATTATTTAAATAATTTTAATTTATAGTATTTTATTTTTTAAATTATTAGATGGATCATATACTTATTTAACTGTCGGATCCGGTACCCTGGCTTGTTAGCAACAACAAAAAAGTGACTAATAATGTATACGGATCCCTCAACCAGTTTCTCAACAAAACAATGCGCAATCCGGCCTCTCGCAACACAGTGCGCATCCGGCCTCTCGCAACACAGTGGATCACACCAGCTTTGCAAAAAAAACAAATAGGGAAACTGTAAAGAGCAGTCCAATAATGGTCTAACGTCTAAACATTAATAATAAAGGAGAAAACCTTTACCTTATCATGAGAGAAGAGGAATTCCGAGCTAAGATAATGCCCCTCTTTATTCGTGGCATCCAATTTTCGACATACCATAGCTCGGACACTGGAATCGACCCCGGAGCACAAGTCAGCAAATGAAGTGTAAAGGATTGGGGAATAGAACTACTGTCAGACGACGGATGTGTGCCAAAGGCGGAATCGCATGCAACGAAGATCGGCGAGGCGAACCCCGAACATGGAGAATTTGACGGGACAGAAGGGGAGGCCATAGAAAACAAATTTAGGGCACCGAAAGAGGAAGGAAATTAGGTAGAATTGTAGGTGACGGTGCAAGAATGATAGCAGATGAAGGGAATTTATACATACCACGCCGGCTATAAAAGCCCTCAAAACAGCCGGACGAAGACGCCCGATGAGTTAATGGGGGACTTGAAAGGCAAATTAACAATTGTAGCTATTGTGACACAAAGATCATAGAATTTTTTTCTAAAATGGGCTTTTTTAAAAAAAAAAAATTCCGACGTAGGCTCTTTTCAAAAAAAATTCCCAATATAGGCACTTATGTCAGCTTCGGATTTTTTTTTATGTGTGAGAGACGCTGGTAGAACCAGCGTCTCTCGTCCGAAGCTGGTAATTTTTTTTTTGAATTTTTTAAGAACCAGCGTCTCTTATACAAATTTTTTTTTTAATTCCACACGTAAAATGTTTACAAAAAAAAATTATTTGTATACAAGGCTTTTGTTAATTTTTTTTTTTAAAAGTTTATATATATATATATATATTATAATACATGACTTACTCGTGTTTGGATGGCTCGTATGGGCTCGTTTGAAATCGGAATCGATCACGACCGATTTCGTTGGGTCCGTATTGATCCCAGCTTTCACCAGATATGTCTCTCGCTCGATTCTGATTTCGAACGACCCCATACGAGCCACCCGAACAAGCGTAAGTCTCGTGCGTACCTTCTACTGTAAATGGATATTTACAAATCCGTTCCTCCATATCACGCGATGAGAGACATATCTGGTGAAAGCTTGGATCAATACGGACCCAACGAAACTGGTCTTGGTCAATTCCGATTCCGAACAAGCCCATACGAGCCATCCGAACAAGCGTAAATCTCGTGCATACCTTCTTTCACCAGTTCGGAATCGGAATTGATCACGACCAGTTTCGTTGGGTCCGTATTGATCCCAGCTTTCACCAGATATGTCTCTCATCGCGTGATATGGAGGAACGGATTTGTAAATATCCATTTACAGTAGAAGGTACGCACGAGACTTACGCTTGTTCGGGTTGCTCGTATGGGCTCGTTTGAAATCGGAATCGAGCGAGAGACATATCTGGTGAAAGTTGGGATCAATACGGACCCAACAAAATCGGTCGTGATCGTTATAGATTTCCAGAAAGACTTATTCTTTCTCTTCGTTATAGATTTCCAGTTTCGCTGCCATAGTCCGGTTTTCCTCCAACAATTTCGTCATGACACGGAGATGATGAGGGTCATATTCAGGATCAAGAAACACCCACCTGATAGGATTATTACATTCGCATGTAATAAACCTCCGGCCATACTGGTCTGGTCTCATCTTGTCATTAGCGCTGAAAACCGTGATAGACTTCCTACACCTCTTATTTGGACACTGAATGGTGTTGCCTTCTCGTGGTATTGAAGATGATGATGAGGATGATGCCATATTGGTTTCCAATCTGTAATACAATGTAAGAAAACAAGTGAGAAAGTAAGGAATAAGATGTGGAATATGGAGCTTCAATGAAGAACTTCAAAAATCAACTTACAGGCTGATGGAGTGAAAAGGAGAGATTAATGAGTGGAAATGGTATGCTGAGGGAGTGAATTTATAGGCGATTTGAAACTAGGTTTACAATTCCATGCGTCACGCATGGAAGCAAACCGTGTGTGACGCATGGAACGCATCCGTGCGTGACGCATGGTTTTGCATTTGACCAACAGAATGCAGATTTATGTCTTGTGCACCCTAAACAAATAATCCAACAAATTCAACAACGCTAACCAGAAATGAAAAGTTCAACAACGTCATAACAAACAATCCTTACGAAAAACGGACAATCCTGAAAATCTGAAAACAAACAGTTCATAAAAAACAATCGAACCCAATCCAACAAGATCACCACCGATGTTGTTGATACATAGTTGTCCACGGCTCAATATCTTGAAGGACCTCGGTTATGGCTCCATGCATTGCAGAAACATCATAGGGATCAGACAAGGTTGCATATGGTGACAAGTGATCATAGACCCTGTCAAAAACCTACAAATAAAATTAAATATTGAAATCAACTATTTGCATAATGTTTACCTTAAATCAAACTTAAAGAAAAATCAAGATCTCAAGTTACATGAGATAAATGTAATACTTGCTGTGCTTCCAAGCTAGTGTGTCTGTCGGGTATCAGAAATCGATGAGTGCGGGGGATGTACCACAGAAGATACTCGGAGCTTCTTCAAAACCTGTCTCCGCAGGTGGTCCCATCTGCTCAAGGGTCGCCCTGTGGATATCCATCCCCTCCCAACTCCACGCCATTCTATCATAATTCACCACATATGACCTAGGGTTGATGAGCCTATGGGCTCTAAGGGGTGAAATTGGAGGCCTGGGAATCATCTGTACCCTACCAAACTGCCTAGGCGACCTATCGGGATGGTGGGGCTCGGTTATGTCCATGCAGCTCAGCACCCCGAAAAAAAGAGCAGGAGCATAGGCAGGATCATTGAAGTCGATTTCACCTTACGGGTTCCAATTAACCTAAAAACGATATCAACGTCTTGCATTACTCAAACAGTAATTTTACACCTTAAGGTACCAAAACAGAGGTAAAAAAAAGTACGCAGTTTTTTTTGCAATTCCATGCGTCACGCATGGATCTGTTTCTTGCGTGATGCATGAAACAGATCCATGCGTGACGCAATGAAACAGATCCATGCGTGACGCATGGAATTGCAAAAAAAACCGAGGCTTTAAAATGTAAACAAAATGCAACACAAATACCTGATCCTCCCTCATTGCATCTAGTTCAGCTCTGTAGTTTCATGCTTCAAGGTCGTAGTTCGGCAATGCTTCCTCTGGTAGAAACCGAAACGCATAAGGATGATCAACTGACCAACCAGGATTAAGCCGAACACCAGCTGCTAAGGATGGGAAATATGTGTATATCCAACCCTACCATTTAAAAAATATAGTTAGCATTAAAACCATAGAAATAAGTTATGATTGCTAAAAAATGTAGTTCCTAAATAATTAAAAACTTACTTGAAGGAGAGTGAAACAAAATGAGATCAAACCACAATTTTGGCGTGTAGCGATGCCCATTTGGCGATAGAAATATGCTAGCGCCGCAGATCCCCAAGACATACTTCTTGCCTCTTCAACACTCCCTAGAAATGCACCAAATCTCACCGGGAGCTTATGTTGTAACTTGTCAGTGAAGATTGTGGAAGCGAACAAGTGGAATATATATCCCATTCCATGAACTACGGGATCATTTAGGCCCTCAATGTGCGCCTTAAACTCTTTCACTCTAATCCAATAACTATCGAGCTGTTCATTTTGAAGATGAAAATTTTGTCGTCCCTTTTCACCAAAATAGTTCTTGTTGGTAGTTCTCCCGACTGAAGCGGTGGGATCGGTCACCATAGGTTTCCCCTGAATAGGAAGCAACATCAGCTTCTTGATGTCGAGCAACGTCACTGTCATCTCACCAAATGGCATGTGGAAGCTGTTTGTTTCAGGATGCCACCTTTCTATAAAGGCGCAGATGAGCGGATAATCAATCACATCGTACATCAATACCCTGAGATGAGTCAGCTCCGTTGCAACTGCGTGATTACCCCATGGCAAGTCAGAATTAAGTTCCCAATCTTTCAGCTGTGATTGTCTAGTCTGGTAAGGGAGTACGCCTCTATCCTGTAAATTGATTACGTAACACAAATAATTTCAATAACGCATACATTTTTTCCACAAACTGCAGAAACTTGACATTCTGTGTAATGCAATTCCATGCGTGATGCATGGTTCTGCTCCACACGTCACGTATGGAACAGAACCATGCGTGACGCATGGACATGAACCATGCGTCACGCATGGAATTGCATTACACAGAATGCAAAGAAACCAGTTTCTGCATTCTTTACAACACACCTTAACCAAATTTTCAACAAAACTACAAATAGTTCAACAAATAATCCATCAATTTAATGAAATCAATTCATACATTAACAAATTTAATATCACAACACATTTACAATTCATAAATAAAAATAAACATACTTTATCTTTCATATAATCAAATAATGAACTGAACGTAATTTTTTCATTTTTTTCAACCATTTTCCTAACATTAAATTAGTTATGATAAGTATTGAATCTATAAACGAAATTCTAATTACATACCTTTCCTTTTTGCACAAAAAAGGTTGTATGAGCTTCAAAGCTTATGAGTAGCTCCAGAATTTGTGGACCTCCAGGAGTACCCCCCTGTAACTGAGGGACGAATATGTTTCTGACCGGAGGTTGTCGTCGTCGTCGTCTTCTGGGTTGTTCCTCTCGCTCCTCTTGCTCTTCCGCTTCTTCATGTTCTTCATGAACATTCTCATATGTCTGATCCTCTTCCTGACCTTGTTCCTCATGCTCATGCTCCTGCTCATAATCAGAATCAGAATCAGCATTTGCACCCCCAGCTGATGGCCCTGCACTGCTACAAGCAACCAGTGCGTACTGGTCATCACCCGTCTGAGGGTTCTGAAAGTTATGAGAACCAGTAGCTTGTCTCATCATCTCCACAAATGATGGCTCTTGTTGTGGATAGCCTGGAAATTGTGTTTGTTGTGGAAACAGTGTTTGATGTGGGATCAGAATGGGGGTGCCAGGAAAGTAATGAGGGGAACCCTGGGGATCGAAACTTGCAACAGACAAAGCTAGCTGCTGATGTTGCTGTTGTTGTTGATGTTGTTGTTGTTGCTCTTGTATCTGTTGTTGTTGCATCTCACCAGAAAACTCTAAACGAGGAGGAGGCGATTCTTGTCTATTGTTCTTCTTCCTTGGTTTTGGAACTATGGGATCTTTTTTCTTCAGTTCTCTGTTTCTTTGACGAGTATCGCGTCCAGGTCGACTACCACCATCCATATCTGCATCATAAAATGTGCAATTCCACAAAATTAATCAGTTTACTGAATTTAATCAGCATATCATCAAAAACTCAATCAGTATATCATCAAATCCAATCTGTAACCGCAGAACACAATTTCTGGAATGTGCAATTCCCTGCGTCACGCATGGAATTGCACATTCCAGAAATTGCTCGTCAACAGTTTTTCCATGTTTCAAACCCTAATCTCAACAGTTTTTCCAAAATTCTAACAGTTTTTCAATAATTTCATTAAAACCATACCAAATTTCAACAACCTAATTCATAACCCTAATTCACAAAACCCTAATTCAATATCAAAACCCTAATAAACTATATACACATGAAAATATGAAATTGGTCAATAAATTATCAACAAAGTACACAATCCATTCATATATTACAAGTTTAATCATTTCTAATCAACTAATTAACATACACATTGGATTTTGAAGTAAATATCATCAAAACAACATGAAAACCTCATATATACATCAATACCATACCATAACAATGAAATCTTAATGTTTACATACCTTATATGCAAAAAAAATGATGAGAATGATGGATTTTAGGTAAAATGGTGCATTATGGACTGCAGCCGCCGTGGAAGTGAAGTTGGAGATGGTGACAAAATGGTAGGGTTTGATGTTTTTGGGCTTTTATAGGTAAAAAATCCATGCGTGACGCATGGATGGTGTCCATGCGTCACGCATGGTTTTGTTCTGTGCGTGGCGTGTGGATTAAAACCATGCGTCACGCACGGATTTAATCCATGTGTGACGCACGGCGCCTGGGCGGTAAATAGCAAAAAGGGTGGGCGTTAAATAGTAAGGGCCTAAGAATCGGAATGAAGTGTATGAACTTCTCAGTTCCACCGCGTAGAAAGGGAGGAGATGATGATCTACAATGGAGTGCAGACACAGAATGGCGTGGAAGATCTGTATAAATACACATACATATGAATTGGCAAGGAAGATGAAGTGAAACAGTTGCGTAGCCATAAAAACACCCGAAGAAAACATGAAACGGGCGTCGAAATTGAATGACGAAATTAGGAAAGACACAATGAGGTGAACACTGGCAAACCAAAAGACCTCCAAAAAAAAACAGACAAAGATCCTGCAGCCGTTTTTTTATCACTGGCGCCCAGTCGCATTTCGGGTGTGTCCAAAACATTTTTTAAAAAACCCGGTTCAGTTTTGGGCGCATCCTGGTTGCGCCCAACTTAAATCGGATTTTTAAGTATTTTGACGGAAAAAAAATAAAAAAATAAAAAAATAAAAAAATTCATTGGGCGCATCCCGAATACGCCTATAAATGACCTGGGTTTTTTGGGCGCAATACGGATGCGCCCAAAACGGGTACGAGTTATAATTTTTCGGGTGCGGGGTTAAACGCCCAAAAAATAAATAGGCAGACGGTAAAAACGTTGAATGGCACAGGCCCAAACAAATTCCGCAAGTATAGTCTATTCCCAAAGGCGGTGATGCACGACCTAACGAAAAAGGAAAAATAGAGTCCTAAGAATAAATTAGGACACATTTAAGACCTCTGAAATTTTCAATCAGACAACCCTTTGCTATTGAGATATGAATCGGGTTGGAATGAGGAATCGGGTTGAGTGATTCTTAGCCTTTTGTGTTTGGTAGAAAGAGGGGTGGTTTATAAACTTAGATATAAGTCATACCTTGAATTTTATTTGGGTATGAGATCTTATGTAATTTGTTGGAATGAGAATGACTCATACCCATTCCTTATACCGATACCTATCCTACCGAACACAAAAACAAATTTAGCTCATTTCCATATCGATTTCCTATACCGAACGTATAGGAACGACCCCGTATATTAAGATTAAGATACCTATCTACGGGCACTTGGAGAGCCAGAAGCAAGCAGCTCCACGTATGGCATAATATTCATCTTTGCTGCGTTTCTGTCAACTACCAAATTGCTTACAGAAAAGAAAACCCTATTCTCTATTCTCCACTGCCTTTATCACAGTTCCTCCCATCGCTCCTCTCCTCCAATCCAATCGCTGTCGCGCTAGGGTTTATCCAGTTTGGGGAAAATGGTAACATCTCTTTCCTTCTTTTCCTCTCTGCTTAGTTCCTATGCCATTCGATGTGAATTTGACATTCATACTTATGCATCAGATGTTACAATTATCATGAGAATATGTTCTTTTGACCATTGCTGTTTACTTGTGTAGAGTACTTCAGCCTGAGATGGCTTCAGGGTTGGTTAACAGTTAACACTTTGCCTATCAGGTTGCACAAGTTTAGATGGAAAATTTTGGTAGCTCAGTGATCAGTGTTGACAGCAGTACTGCACGGAAAAGACGAAGTAATTATGCTAGACGGCCCAATCTTAATCCAAAGCCTCTCAAGAATTACATCACTTCTTCTTCGAGCTCCTTGCTGCATAACTATGGGGGCTACAGGAATATAAGTGAACTTTACTCAAATGATTATTCAAGACTCGGATATGGAAGGGAGGATCTCCCTCTTGATACCGATGAAGATGATTTAAATGATTTTGTTGTCAAATCTGATCGATTTGGGAATGAAGGCAGATTGAAAAAAGTAAAACTGAAGGTTGGCGGAGTAACTCATACAATCCAAACCAAGTCTATGGAGGAGATAGCCCATAGTAGCAGCCCATCTGCTGAGGTTAGTTTTCCACATTGATCCGATCTGTTTTCTTTTGTCTAGTTTCTCTTGTTCTACCAAGAGAACTTTGCTAAAGAAAGCAGTTATGCTTTTTATCTTTCTTGTTATATAGTGTCCGAGATTTCACTGAAAGATGTGTATACTTCATCAAAATAAAATAAATAAAAATTTGTCAAGGGAGTACAAGTGAGTGTAGAACAAGGTCTTATTTGTTCTTTCTATTGGTTTTTGCTTGAACTATAAACCCTCTAACTCTACAACCTTCCCTTTTAAGGATAATGTGATGTGGTTATGAACTAAGACATGAAGGATGTGAAGGCTTCCATAGCCATACAGAATAGAGAGTAAGAAGAATATGGTTGTATATTGACGATCCGTTTCCCTTAAAACCATATGTGATCAATAGTCTGTTATAACTTACAAGTGTGTAACAGAATGTTTAATAATACCTCCCCTCTTTTGATAACCTTGTCCTTAGGTCGAAAGAAGTCTGGAAACAACTTGAGCAAGTGAGAAACCAACTCCTATGTTGCTTCTTCTGGAGGAAGATTAGCCCACTATACTAACCATTCAGACACAAGATTCCCATTTGCTAAATACTTCTCCCGAATAATCCAAAATAGCCTTGGTGCTACGCATACTAACCCTGGATCTATCCAAATAGCGCCTTCTGGAGGAAGATTATCCCACAAGATTCCCATTTTCTATCTTCTTCCTTCTTTCTGCTCACACCCTAACTACCCTTTCACCTCGTACAGATAATAGGTAGGGTTAGATCCTTTTGCGTCTACTGTGCTAGCTAGGTTTACCGTTTTCGGGTGAATGATATTATTTCTTGAAGCAACAAAGTTTATAACTGAAGGATAACATTAAGGAATGTGCATATTTGAGAATAAATTTCTTTAGGATAGATATCTTGCTCCCACTGTATTTGAATTTGTACATAAATCCAATATGTGGTTCCTGATGTACATAGATGGTTAAATTTACCATTGTTTACCCTGGTTAAATTTATTTAGGATAGATATCTTGCTCCCACTGTATATGAATTTGTACATAAAGAAATTTTCCATGGTTAAATTTTCCATTCATGAATTCATTCTTCGGCTGCGTAGATTGTGTGTTCGTATATTCAAACTGCATATAAATGGATTTCATTAGAGCTCAGATGAAGGGATATCGAAGCATTCAAATGGACTGAGATTGTCTTTACATAAATAAATTTGCAAGCTTTCTCTATGTTTTTTATCTATGCAGGAGTTTTATGTTAATAGTTCTAGTTCTGCTAAGATGTCGTCGCTGAGTTTAAAGATGGATGATGAAATTGCTGCCAAAGGTCAACAGATCCGCAAGAGCAGGCGTGTTCCAAAGAAGCGTACCTTGGATGAAGAGTTTACAGAAGAGGATGATGAGGATAATGATGATGAGATTCGATATCTTGGAAAACTTCGAGCTTCTAAAGCTGCTTCTGGTTACCGAGACAACGAGGAAGTTCCTGGGAGCGCAAATTTTGATTATATCAGAGAATATGGTGCCTCAGCTTTGAACAAAACTGGTAGCAAAAAGCCATTATTTTGTGAAGATAAAGACTATATTGAGGAGGAGGATCTAACATCAGATAATGAACTTGAAGATAAGAAGAATAAGGATCATTCTATATCTATTGCTAGCTGTGGAAGTGAACTAACTATCACGACCCGTAAAAGAGCTCTTCAAAATGGTAATGGTGCCTCCTCTGCATCTGGTCCAGGTGTATTCTTCTCGAATGGCTTGCCTGATGCCCCTTCTAAAAGTATGTAACCCAGCTTGGGTTCTGTATTGTTCTCTTGTCCTCTAATTTTCTGCATTCAATGCATTGTGGAGATGATTCTGATATTGACATTTCTGATTACAATTTGACAGGACAAAAAGAGATGCTTCCTGAAGTGGACCTACTACTACGGAAATCCGAGGCGGCACAAAGGCGTAGGCTTCAGGCAGAAAAGGCTGCCAAGAAGGCTGAGGTGTTAATATAAAGCTGGTTACTCTTATGGTGCTAAGCAAATTTACACTTTCTTACCCACTAATTTTACAGGCAGAAGCAATCAGAAGGATACTCGGACAAGATTCAACTAGAAAGAAAAGGGAAGATAAAATAAAGAGGCAACAAGAAGAACTTGCACAGGTAGTGCGATGATAACACAGATCAATTGGCTTCCTATATTTATTCCATGTTCATTCGATGATTTCATTTGGGAAAACACAATTTGGTTGGGCAGGAGAAAAATGCCAAAGCGGCTGTACTTGGACCAAATACCGTCAGATGGGTGATGGGTCCATCTGGGACCGTGGTTATATTTTCTGATGATCTTGGACTTCCCAACATATTCAAATCCCTCTCCGACAGGTTGTATACATTCCTTCATCCTTATTAATACCTATTGATCTCTTTCTTGAATTCAATGGGATATCATATGTAGCTGAATGTCTACTTACCATTAATTGATCTGAAACTGTCAGTTATCCTGCACCTCGCCAGAAGTGCATAGGACCAAACTGTAACAATGAGTCCAAGTACCGAGATTCCAAATCAAAGTTGCCGCTGTGCAGCTTGCATTGTTATAAGGCAGCTCAAGGCTAGGCGGTACTCATCCTAAGGAGGGTTATTCCGACGCTTTCTGCTCTGGATTCTGCAAATTGATGTAAAGACGAGCTAATTGCATCGTTATAAGGCAGCTCAAGGCTAGGCTAGGCGGTACTCATCCTAAGGAGGCAGCTCAAGGCTAGGCGGTACTCATCCTAAGGAGGGTATACATGAAGAGTTTGATCTGACTTAATGTATTCACTTCTATGATTTGGGTTACAACACACACCAGGATGCGTATTCCGTTCCAACTTTCAAGTAGTTAAACCATCGAAACAATAGTACATTACAATGTCTTTCCAAATAAAATTGTGCTTGAGGTTGAGATTTGTAGTAAAAATATGATTTTATGTCGGTTTAAATGTACTCCATAATGTTTACGATAGTGTTGTCTAGCTCTATGGTAAAGTAAAGATGGGAAAGGGATAAAGTGAAATAAGTTACCTCATATTGAATCTTAGATTTCGTGAGAAAAGTTCGGGTTAAATCTTAAACAAGATTTAGGCCCTTATTAAATACAGTCCGAGCGTTTTACTAAATAACGCCCGGCACCTCGCGTAACGCGAGGGTTCTTCCTCTATAAAAGGGGAAAAACTCTATTCGGCCCATTTTTACAGCACCCTACCGTCGCTCTTTTACCATCTCTCTCGAAAAAACTTCTTCCTCTTCTTCTTTTCAACACAAATCTTCAATTAAGGTATGTTTCTTCTTCCCTTATGCTTTTTAATGTTGATTCTAGATGAATATATGTTGTTAGTATAGGAAATTGGATATTATATGATGTTTTGATATTGAATGTTGATTTAGAAATGGTTGTATATGGTTTTTAGGTTGTTAGATTGGATGAAAGATGATGATTTTGTATTATGGTTGATGAGTGGATGTTTTTTTTATGTTGAATAGGATGAAATTCATTAGGGTTTGGGTTTTTTATTAGGGTTTACATTTTATTTAGGGTTTTGATGTTTATTTGGTAATTTACTTAAATTGATAGGTTATGTAGTTAAAATATTGAATTTATGTTGAATTTGTGTTGAAATGTCGCCGGAAACTGGCCGGAATGTGTGAGATGGCCGGAGAAGAAATGTGTGAAATCACGCGTCACGCGTGACGTCACACCTCGCAGAACGCGAGAAATTGCCAGTTATGGCAATTTCCCCTTCCCCTTCTGCAGAACATGTGTATTCAGTCTTTTGTTTTCTGTGTTTTTTTCTGCATTCGTTTATTTATTGATTTTACTTTGTATTGTTTTAGGTAATGGATCGTCCTAGACGTTCAACCCGTCGGAGAAATTGGAACGTTGTGAGAGAAAATCCACCGGTTGAAAATGCAAAAGGGAAGAGGAAAGCAAAGAAGACAACACCCGTAGAGCTCTTCCCCGAGGGGCTCCCCGACGTTGATTCTCGCCCCATAGAGCTCCCTTTAAACTTACCGGTGTTGTACCCCGATGGACTCACCCAAGAATATCTGGATTACAGTGGTGTCCATAGTTATGGTGGGGAAGACTGTTCTGTGCCTAGTGGGAGAGAACGAGCAGGTACATACCAAGGGTCTTACCCTAGTGATGATTGAGACCTTTATTCTCAAGAGTCAGTTTCATGTGCACAACCGTCAACTCCATGTGCACAACCGTCAACTCCATTTGAACAACCGGGTAGCACTATTGGTGGCTGGGACAATTTCATTCCACAGTATGCTCTAATGGAAATTGGACAAGGGTGGGGTGGACAAAGTTGGGTCGGTGGACAAATTTGGGGAGGTGGAGTTGGTGAGGGAAGTGTTCCTCAAGACATGGGTCATGGAAGTGGACAAACTTCTTCTTCTTCTTACAATCCTCAACCAGAACCGATGGAAGAAGAGAACGAGGATGAAGTTGTTGGGGATGAAGAAGAGGAAGAACATGAAGAAGAAGGTGATGATGATGATGATGAAGAAGAAGAAGAAGAAGTGGTCGAGAAACCAAAAAGAAAGAGGAAGTCCAAGAAGAATGAGCCAAAATATGATCCTGAGCTCACTCATGGCGTATCTGGAGGTCCAGAAGATCCCGAGTTGCTTAAGGGATTTGAAGCACATGTTGCGTACCACATTCAAAAAAGGGAGGTAAGTCATTTATTTATTTTTTCCAGAAGTTTAATCCATTGCACAGTTTCTGCAGACAAGGAAGAAAATGCAGAAAATGTGCATTTTCTCGCAGAACGCGAGGAGTGGCACACTCGCAGAACGCGAGAAAATACACATTTTCTGCATTTTCTTTCTTGTCTGCAGAAACTGTATTTTTTTTAAATTTCTTCTGCAAAGTATAATTTGTATATTTTTCTGCAGATCAAAGGTCCGATGAAGCCACAACAAAGGACAAAGCAAAGCAGTGATTGGCCATTAGACAACAATGACTGGTCAGAGATTCCCGGTGCAGTTGAACTGTCAGATCTCCCTAGAATGATGTACGACGAAATCGACTTCCCGTTGATTGAAGCGTTCATCGAAAGATGGCAACCCGAGACAAATTCATTCCACCTCCCTTGTGGTGAGATTACTATTGGCCTTCTTGATGTGTATAAGATATTAGGCCTTGCTATAGAAGGGAAAGCTATGACAACAAGTACGAAACTGGGTGCCAAGTTTAGTCATGACGAGGTTTTAAAATTCTATGCTAGGAAGGGGGCGGAAATTTTTGGAATAGATCCTCTAACGTTAGATTCTGGGAGGGTGAAAGCCGATTTTTTTAGAAGTCGTTGTGAAACCCTTTCTGCAGAACGAAAGGGTTTAGGTTGGGTGTTGTATACTACTGTCTCGATCTTATTTCCCGACAAGTCACAGAACTTGATTCGGCTTAGATATGGGCCTTATGTGGAATCCTATGCCAAGGCTACGAAAATGTCGTGGGGTTCAGCTGCTTTGGCACATCTGTATAGGCAGCTGGGGATATGCACACGCCAGGGCTATGCCCAGATGTCTTTTTGTTACACCTTGTTGCAGGTATTTTACTTTCTAAGCGTTTAATTTACCTACTTATTTATATTTTCATATTTAACGTAATTTATATTTCCTAGGCATGGATCTACAACTATTTCCCACAGTTTCGACCTACTGAACGTCTTCGGTGGACGAAAGCGTCACCATGGGTTTACCGTTGGATACCTAAGAATTTAAAGCTGAAGAAGGGGCAAGTCGGAAGGGACTATAGAGGCGCGCTCGATATTATTATACCGGAGATGGTAATTATCTAATTCATTTTTTATTCATCTGCATTAGGTTGTCTTAAGTTTCTGCATTTTTTGCGCCAAAACAACTTCTGCATTTTAAACAGCATTTTCTCGCAGAACGCGAGGTATGTGTTACTCGCAGAACGCGAGGCTGCACACCCTCGCAAAACGCGAGAAAATGCACATTTATGTGCAGATTCAATGATCTGTTTGTTAGCTGTTTCTTTACTTTTGTTTACTTTTCTGCCTTTTTAGATATGTTGGAACCCGTATGGAGCGCAAAACTTCACCAATCCTGAGCTCGCTCCCACTCTATTTCACGGGGTGCTATCGTGCTGTGACGTCATCGAACCACACATGCCGGATCGGTGTCCGAGACAATTTGGGAGACTGCAGCGTATTCCTAGGCGAGTCATTGAACCGCTCAAAGCTCATAGGTTGGCGAACATTAGGTGTTATAGTGTTTTTTATGACACCAACCAATGGCTTTGGGAGGCAAGAGATGTTCACTCCATATCTCTCAATGAAATGGGGCCAGTTGCCTATGTACCACATGAATGCTCTCATGATTACATGGATTGGTACATCAAGAGGACTCATAGGTATATCCGTCCTGCAATCCCTGGGATGATTACTGAGAAACAGGTAATATTATTTGTTTTGGTTTATCTTGCGTTTCTAGTCTTTGTTTGTCTCTAATATTAATATAGAATGAATGTTTACATGCTTATAGGTGATTGGCCGAGTGTACAATGACATGGACCGGTATCGGTTTGCCACTCCAGAGGATTTTCCTTCATATCACGCTCAAATGCTACTATGTATGGCAGATCTCGCTCCCTTCCGACCAGAACAAGAAGAGTAGCCATTGTTTGAATTTCCTTAAGTTGATGGATAATTTTTAATTGTGTTTTGGATTGTTTATGTTTTTGGATTGCTTTCTTGCTTGGATTAGTTGTTGGATAATTCTGTTGGTTTACAATTCTGTTTGAATTATGCATTTTCTCGCAGAACGCGAGGGACACACACCTCGCAGAACGCAAGATATTGCATTCAAGTTCCTGTTTCAGAATTTAAAAAACCATCTCCAGTTCAACATTACATTTCAAATTCAGCAAATAAAACATAACTACAACTACGTTAAACTATAGGCGGCACATCGATGTGCCACAAGATCGTGCAAACAATGAGCATCATATTCCGCGTTTCGCCACCAAGGAGTAAACACAGGAGGTAATGAGCAGTTTTCTTCAAGACGCAACTACAAGAAAACAACAACGTTAGGAAGTTGCATATTAGAAAGTAATTCATAGGAAGATCCAAAACATACCAGAACAAAATGTTTCTCCCTCTCAATATAGAATAAGTAGATCGTCGAAAGTGTGTCACCTGTTTCCAACCAAGTAGAACGTTGTAGAGGAAGGAAAGTGTGGTTAGCGTTTTTTCCCACCGTTACGAACACTACGTAAGTTGGTGTACAGTGGTCTCCAAAGTTGGTTGTTCTAGAGGTCCAATCCAAGTTCCTTCAACTAGATTCCAAATATCTTTGACCTTAGCTATCATCAAATCTCTTACTTCCCTCCATAAGTGTTGGTTGTCCTCCGTCTCATACACTATTGATCTATATCCACAATTTCCATCTCCATTTACTTCAAACCAACCATTCACATGGGTGCGCATTGACGCATGTATCTGAGACTTGTACTTGCCAATCACCTTAATCTTTGGTTTCTTGACTGTTTCAGAATTAGAAGCATTTATTTGCTTCTTTGGAGGTGTTTCTTCCAAAGCTCTAGCATCCATCTCAGCATTAGTGTGCTCCCATGCAGACGGTCTTCTTTGCGTTGACCTTGGTTGTTTGTTAGGAGCTCCGACTGGACGCCCCCCGGTGTGCTTTGAAATAGCCGGCTCTTTTAGAGGAGTATTTACTCTCCCAATGTCTAAAACAGTTTGTGCACACTTCTCTTGATCATGGCGGCACAAGTTCGGAAACGTTTCCTCATAGAAAGTCTGAAAAAGACGCCTTGCCACCTTACTCTTAACTTCGAGTATGCCGGGAACATCAACTTCTTCCAAACTCAATGTACTCCAGAAAGGGTGCAACTCTGATACTCTTAATGGTCTTTTCTCCTTCCAATGTCTTCCAATCTGATGAACACACATCAACCCATCTCTAATCTTGATCTCACAGCTACAAAACATAGTAAAGTGCACACCAAATCTCTCCCCCTTCGTGTATTCCTTAAGCAATTCCTCTATGCATTTGTAAGACACTTTGAACTTCAAGACTTTAAACAAGTCGGCCCCTTCAACAACTGTGAAGCTCTTATTCAAACTCTCGGTGAAAGACACATTAATCTCCTTAAGTTGGTTCGCCGCCATTGTTTTGTATAATTTGAACATTGTGTCTAGCCTACCCTTTCCACTTGACAAGTAAGACTTAAGACACGAATGTGCTCCTTCAACTCTAAAATGTTCGAAAAACAATAAGAACAAACAATATGGAAACGCCTTTAAGAGTTTCATTGATTCGGGGCTAGCAAAGAACAAGTCGCCTATTATCGAAGTATTCTTTGCACTTGGCCTATACTCCATGAAGTAGTTGTTCTCTTTGCATTGGTGAAAGAATTCTTGAACCACGGTTCTACCTTCCATTTCCTCTTCCCTTATATCTCTTACCAAATTGTACACTTGTCTCTTCTTTGTGCAACTTCCGGGATCCTTGTTTATCTCAGTGTAAATTTGATTTGGAGAACAATGAGAAAGTACCATCTCACGAACCATTTTCTTTTGATCAGGGGCTGGCCTCCCAGCAAATGCATTCCCGACCAAACTATCTCCAATAGGATGGTTGTGAAAACCACAAACAACTGTTAATCTCCAATTCTCTTCAACACGGTTCTCCATGAGCTTCAACTGAAATAGACACCCCGTTTTCTTGCTCTTTGTGTTTGATCTAACTCCGACACCTTTAGGCTTATAACTTCCCGCTTTCTCACAAATGATTTGAACCTTACCACTTTGCCCCGGTTTAGATGGTACACTCCTTCCAATAGAGATCATAAACTTATGTTGCTTTGCAACATTCATCGCCCACAAATGACCAATCTCCTTAGAGGCAAACACTTGCTCCGTAGTGAATTATTCTGAATAATCCCTAGAAACAACATCTTCCTCACATACGGGACTATCAAACTTTGGTGCAGTGCGTAAAGAAGGAAGAAACCACATCTCCTCTCCTACGTTTGTAGGTGGGTTAGAAAACTGTGAATCAAACGCATCATAGCTTGATGGCACTTCATATGTACATGGAAATTCATAAGTAGATGGCACAAGCAATTCATATGTAGATGACACGGGCAATTCATATGTAGATGGCATAGGAAATTGATAAGTAGATGGCACAGGTTGTTCATATGTAGATGGTTGATGATAATCACCAAAGTCGTCAATCCCTAAATCAAATGACGGTGGTGAACATGGCCTTGTATTTCGGGAGGGGTAGGTGTAGTCATTCAACTGGATTGCATTCAATCCAGTGAACAAAGAAAAATTCACCTATACACAATAAAGAGTTAATACTCTGTAATGTGCAAGTTCTCGCGTTCTGCGAGGTAGGCATATCTCGCGTCACGCGAGGTGCTTCCTCTCGCAGAACGCGGGAACTTGCTAACGTTGAAACACAGTGAAACTGGCTCATTTAACATAAACATGAACAAATCTAAATTTTCTACATTAAAAACCCCAAAAACATGAACAAATCTAAGTTTTGGACATTATATGCAAAAGTCATCTCTTCAACACTTACTACTACTACATTTAACATGAAATACAACATAATAACTTCATTTTAGCTCTTAATGGTGCAAAACAAATTAAAATTCAAAAATTAAGTAAGAACATTACCTCATTTGCATGGTAACTTGATGAACCACCATCTTCATTCCCTCCTTTGTTGAATTCCTCTTCACCTTCCATTATTTTAGGTGTTTTTAGAGTGTTTTGAAGTTTGAAGGTTTTGAAAATGGGTTTTAATGGAGGGTGAAAGAGGTGAAAGATGATAAAAAGAGGTGTTAGGGTAGGGTTAATAGGTATTACGGATTACTTAAAATAAGGGGGCATTATTATAGTTAGGTGGGGACAAGACATATATTAATGGTGCACAACAACGTCTATCTAATATGTAATGCTCGCGTTCTGCGAGGTGACGTGCACTCGCGTTCTGCGAGGTACGTGACACTCGCGTTACGCGAGATTAACATTTTAAAAATTAACCTAATTTTTTGCTATTCTCGCGTTACGCGAGTGTCACGCACCTCGCAGAACGCGAGTGGCCAGGCGGTGTTTGGTAAAGGCATCGGGCTGTATATAGCATCTGTGAAGATTTAACGTTCATAATTTTGAGCGGTAATGTTTATTATTTGGGCAATAAAAGATTTTGATAATCTGTGCGGTAAGAAGCTAATGTTAATAATGAGAAAAGTTCACATATAATAAGCTAATGTTCTTAATGAAAAGTTCACAAATAACAATCTAATGTTCATAATGACAAAAGTTCTTAGATAACAAACTAATGTTCATAATACGAGCGATAAAAAAATTTGAGGTCATTTTGAGAAAAAAAAGTTTGCAGTAATTATAAGTATTTTACCGCGTCTCTCACTGAAAATGTTCAAAAAATATTATGACTTATATTATGAACATTACCATCCAGGATATGAACATTGACCTGTAATCCGTGAACGCGATATGTTCGTTTTTCCTACGTTAAGAGTTATTTGCACCAGAACATTCCTCTAATATTGATGGGTTCTTATATCTTGTCGAAATTGCAAAGTGAAATGGGATGTTCGGAATATACGAGATACAACTAAAAAAAATCTGGAAAAACAAAATAGTCTTGATATCTGGTGAATCACGTTTATTAAAATCACGATCTGGATCTTATGATCCTAGGATCAAGAATCATACTGTGAAAAATGGAGAAAGATAATAATAAAGCAAATTAAGACAAATACACAACATGTTTTAGGGATTCACCAACATCGTCAAGATCACATCTGCATGCTGAAGTCAGAATACATGGAGGAAAACATTTTGCAAAGACTCTTAAGAAGCGCTCTCTCGCTTGATTTATTGTGGCTATGACATAACACACACCAACTCGGTTACAGAGACAAGAAAATATACTACTTTCCTAAAAACCGAGTATTTAGGTAAGTATCACATTCAACCACTTCTCTTTACAAAACTATCATCTAATCTATCTAATCCTATATATATATATAGAAAGTGGTTCAGGTGAGAACCATTTCTTAAGAGAGAACCCTGTTAAAGTGAGAACCCCTTACAACCGTTGGATTGAAAACAATTGGACGGTCCATGTTATAATCGGTAACCTTCGTCTCCACGCACGCCTTCGTCTTCTCTGTTGTCGTTTCTTCGACTCTCCTCAGAGACGCCATCCACCACTTCTTCGTCGGCTTCCTCACCTTCTGATCCGTCGCCGACTGGAAAAGAATCGTCGGCCTCACCGTCCCCGTCCTCCGACGCTACCGCACTCTCTTCCACCACTCCCTTTCGCGCTTCCGACTCAGCGACATCTCCCTCCTCCCCCACTCCCACGAGAAATCTGTCCACTCCGACTAGCCTGGCACCGTCGAACGGCTCTCTGGCGTCCTCATGATGTGTAAGTTCAGATTCCCTCCCTTTCAATCCCTCCACCCTCTCAAATTCTATCTACGATTACTTCGACAAATTTGATCTAGGTCTTCCACAAATCCCAACCTTGTGTAGCTGTAGTTGATTTTGGTTAATCAGTTAGATTAGAAGATACCTTTACTTTCGATCGATGATCTTTAAATGTGAGGATGTCTAATTTGCAAACAAGCCTATGGAAATGCAAAAAGCTGATGAAGGGTATTTATCCGGCTTGACTTTTGTCAGGTAATAAGAATTTATCCCATGCCGGTTCGGGAGGACGATTGTCTTTCTGTGGCTAATGAACTTCATGTGCTGTGTGGATGCATCTATATTGAGCTTGATGCGCAAGACATGAGGTAACAATTTTGTGATCTCTTCTCTACATCTACCTCTTAATTTTACTAAACTGTCGATTCATATTTTGTTCTAGGTTTTTTCTTGCTTTTAGCTATTGTTTCGTATGGATTTGGCTCAATGTTCCAGTTCTGAATCAATTTGATCTACTTTGTATAATAGCTTAACCGAAAATGAATTATTCTTATTTTTCCAAAGAATTTCTTTGTAACTGCATTAGTTTCTTGGATTTTGGATCAATTTCTGAATCTGGGTTTGAGGATATGCAGCTGGAAGTAGCTAAAGAGGGTTTGGGTTATAGTGAGAGGTTTCTAAGAGATGTTTTGTGGGAAAATTGGGTTAGGTTAATGTCTTTAACCTCTGAAATCTTGCAGAATCAAACTCGTTGTTAAGAAGAGGTATCACTTTCTTGAACTTGACAACAGATTCATGAGATTCTGTAGTTAGATAATATCCCAAGGATGCACAAAGGCTCGTGGAGAAGGTTAAGAGGGCAAAGAGATCAAATTCTAGTTCAAATGGTATGATTTGGATTGGACTTCTCTCTTCCTTATTTCCAATTTGATTTTCATGTTGTATTATGTGAAGAATATGAATGGAATTTCCGTATCATTATCATTGTTTGTTGATCTAGAGTCATTACATGTGGTTTCTTCTTCTAGATAAAAGCTGTAATTTCATGAGCTTTTGTCGTTATACACATGTTATCAGATTTTCAGTAGCTTTGTTGAGCTCATAGTGATGGGATTTTGGATCCTTGTTGTAAACTGTTGCTTGGATCATGCTTAAGACAACAGGATTACATAAGATATAGTATCAATATGAAAAGAAAAGGTCCTTAAAATCATCAAAACAAGCTTAAATCATCAAAATGGGTGCTTAATTTAAACTTTATTTAGCTCTGTTATCTTAATGCAGCATTAACACTATCTGCAATTAACTGTAGTTACCTATCTTGATACCCTTGCAATTGAGGTGCCCTTCTGTTTCAATTTAGTTTATCTCAAGGGTTCCATACCTTGGAATTGAGTTAAACTCATAGAGTTCCATACCTTGGAATTTGAATATGCAGTTCCTGGAGGATTTGAATACCGTGGAATCGAGAACAGAGTTCCATACCTTGGAATTTGCCTAGGAATGCAGATTGCTGTGTTAGAATTCGCCAGATCAGTGGTTGGTGTAAAGATGCAAACAACATTGAATTTGACACCAAAACTACAAGCCCATGTGTTATTGTTATGTCAGAGGTTGGTGTTTTTGGTTTTTGTAGTCTTTTTAGAACTAAAATTGCATGTTGAGGCTAATTTTAAGGCTGTGTCAATAGGGTGGAAGTATGAGACTTGGGTCTAGACGAACATACTTCCATTTTGGCGGTTGCAAATCTGCCAAGATGTAAGGCCATATAGAATCGATCAAAAGGCTTGGTTTATGGCCTTAAAAGTGCTTTGATCAATATATATCATGTTGTTAGGTATGGTAATACAAGCTTTGTGGATGAACGACATCGACATTCATACGAGTTTTTTTGAAACTAATGATTCTTAATAACATTTTGTGCACTAGCATTTCTTTTTGTTTAACATGATCTGTAAGATATTCATTTCTTAATTTAAAATGCTCTTACGTTTTAAAATTAATGTAGGTGAATCCCGAAGTAGTCAAGCAACTGAAGGATGCAGGAATGGCGTCCATTGGGAAAGACGAAACTGGTCAGAGAATGGAGGTAAGATTCTATACTAGATATTGTTATAAATTTCAAGAACTACAGGCCAAGAGTGAACATAACTATAGAACTTCTGTGATAGATCATGGAGCTAGCTAGCCATCCATTTTTTTTTATAGGAACTCAGTTTCATCCCGGGTTTATCTCAAGGCTACGAAAACCGTCTCCTCTATTCCAAGGTATAAATATCGCGTTCATCGAATATTATTTTAATTTCGAACAATAACTTGCTCTTTGTTCTTGTTTATGCATGATTCATTTCAGACGCTTCTATCAAGTTAGCTTCTTCACATACAATGGCTAGGAAGTTGGTGAAGCAAAGAAGCATAAAAATAGCGGACTCACCGCATAGAAAAGCTGCTCGGCTTCTGTGATAGATCATGTGCTTTTTATAGTCACGTCTAGTGTATCTCCTGAGTTACGTCATGTGCTTCTCCAAGTCAAGACACATGCTTTTCTTAGCCACACTACGAGCTTCTCCGAGCAACATCATGTGCTTTTAGGAGCCACGCCATGTGCTTTATTCGAGGCACGTAACTAATAAAATTGTCCAAAAAAACAAACAAAATTCATTTCATATGCATTTGTAACACATAATATATGCATTTCGTAATGTATTGTATATTATTATGTGCATTTTTGAAAATTAATGTAACTCTCAAACTTGGTTTTTCCAAAAGCAAGTTATTTGTGAATTGCATACTCAGTTTTTGTGAATTGCATATTCACTTATTTTTGAATTACATACTCAGTTTTTGTGAATTGCATACTCAGTTTTTGTGAATTGCATAATCAGTTTTTGTGAATTGCATAATTAGTTTTTGTGAATTGCATAATCAGTTTTGTGTGAATTGCATAATCAGTTTTGTGTGAATTGCATACTCAGTTTTATGAATTGCATACTCAGTATTTTGTGAATTGCATATTCAGTTTTTGTGAATTGCATACTCAGTATTTTGTGAATTGTATACTCAGTATTTTATGAAACGCATACTCAATTTTTGTGAAACGCATACTCAATTTCTGTGAAACGCATACTCAAAAATTTCTAGGGCATGTCATGTGCTTTTTATAGTCACGTCAAGTGCATCTCCCGAGTTACGTCATGTGCTTCTCCAAGTCAAGACACATGCTTTTCTTAGCCACACTACGAGCTTCTCCGAGCCACATCATGTGCTTTTAGGAGCCATGCCACGTGCTTTATTCGAGGCACGTAACTAATAAAATTGTCCAAAAAAACAAACAAAATGCATTTCATATGCATCTTGTAACACAATATATGCATTTCGTAATGTATTGTATATTATTATGTGCATTTTTGAAAATTAATGTAAGTCTCAAACTTGTTTTTTTCTAAAAGCAAGTTATTTGTAAATTGCATACTCAGTTTTTGTGAATTGCATACTCACTTATTTTTTAATTGCATACTCAGTTTTTGTGAATTGCATACTCAACTTTTGTGAATTGCATACTCAGTGTTTTGTGAATTAAATGTAAGTCTCAAACTTGTGTTTTTCTAAAAGCAAGTTATTTGTGAATTGCATATTCAGTTTTTTTGAATTGCATACTCAGTTTTGTGAATTGTATACTCAGTTTTTTGTGAATTGAATACTCAGTTTTGTGAATTGCATACTCTATTCATGTGCATCTCTCGAGCCACATCATGCTTTTCTTAGCCACTTCATATGCATCACTCGAGTCACGTCATGCTTTTCTTAGCCACACTACTAGCTTTTCGGAGCCACACCACCTGCTTCTTTGTGTCGCACCACATGCTTTTATAGGTCACACCACATGCTCTTAGAAGCAACACCACGTGCTTTTCGGAGCCATGTCACGTGCTTTTTCGTAGCATGTAACAAAATGATTTCTTTTAGCTCCATATGTGCTTCTTGTGAAGCACTTTAAGTGCTTTTCTTTTAGCTCCATACGTGCTACTCTAGAGCACCATACGTGAATCACATACTTAGTTATTTGTGAATTGCATATCATGTGTTTTTTGAATTGCATACTATTTGAATTGTGAATTGCATACTACTTGATTTGTGAATTGCATACCACTTGATTTGTGAATTGCATACTACTTGATTTGTGAATTGCATACTAAGTGATTTCTGAATTGTATACCAAGTATGATGTTTTTTTGTGGTTTGCATATGATGTTTTTTTGTATTGCATACTAAATGATTTCTGAATTTTTTTTGTGGTTTGCATGCAAAGTGTTTTGGTATTGCATATAAAGTGATTCTTGAATTGCATACTTATTAATTTGTGGTTTGCAATGAGGTTTATCTAGATTGCATACTTAGTTATTAATTTGTGAATTGCATACCAAGTCTTTTTTGAATTGCATACTATTTGAATTGTAAAGTTCATACTACTTAATTTGTGAATTGCATACCAATAATTTTTTTATTCTACGTGCTTGTTTTGAAGAATCCTACGTGTTTTTCTTTAAGCTCCATATGTCTTTTCTTGCGAAGAAACTTAAGTGCTTTTCTTTAGCTCCATAAATGCTACTCTAGAGCACCATACGTGAATTGCATACTTGGTTATTTGTGAATTGTGTACCAAGTGTTTTTTGAATTGCATACTTAGATATTGTGAATTGCATACTCAGTTTTTGTGAATTGCATACTCAATATTTGTGAATTGCATACTCAGTTTTTGTGAATTGCATACACAGTTTTTTTTGAATTGCATACTCAATTTTTATGAATTGCATACTCAGTTATTTGTGAATTGCATACTCAGTTTTTGTGAATTGCAAACTCATATTTTTTTCAATTGCATACTTAGTTTTTTCTAGGGCATGTCACGTGCTTTTTTGTAGCCACATTATGTGCATCTCCCGAGTCACATCATGTGCTTCTCCAAATCAAGACACATGCTTTTCTGAGTCACACTATGAGCTTCTACGAGCCACACCACGTGCTTTTTAGGATCCACTCCATGCGCATCTCCTAAGGCACGCCACATGCTTTTTCCAGGCACGCATGTGTTTCTTTCGGCCGTGCACATGACTTTCTAGTGTACCCTACGTGCTTCTCCCGAAGCACCCTACTTGCTTCTTCAAAGGCACCCTAAGTTTTCTCAAATAATTTACGTGCTTCTCTAAAATCACATTATGTTTATAACCTACGTATTTTTTTAACCGCCCTAAGTGCTTTTCTTGAAGTCCATACATGCTACTCTAGAAGCACCTTACATGCTTCTCGCGAAGCACGTTACGCGCTTTTCTTTGTGCTTCGTACATCCTTCTTGCGAAGCATCTTGCGTGCTTTTCTATAAGCTCCATACGTGCTACTCTAGAGCACCATACGTGAATTGCATACTAGTTTATTTGTGAATTGCATACCAAATATTTTTTGAATTGCATATTAAGTATTTTCTGAATTGCATATCAAGTATTTTCTTAATTGCATATCAAGTATTTTCTGGTTTGCATACTTATTAATTTGTGGTTTACATATGAATATTTTTTGAATTACGTACAAAGTGATTTCTAATTTTTTTTGTGGTTTGCATACGAAGTGTTTTCTGTTTTGCAAACAATGTGATTTTTTTGTAGAATTAAAGATATTTACAACAGGAATATAATCTTGATCAATTTAAGTCAGCATCTTAGTTTTAAGGATTTAATTCAATGCAAGTTATTATTCTCCAATACGGGTATTATTATCCAAATAACATGACAATACAAGAGTTGTGATTTGTGAGACCCACCCACTCATCACCGCATTAACCTGGCTCGAGTTTTACTGTCCAACAGAAACAAAGAGTGACACTCCTATAAAAGAAGATCGATCACATTATACAGCCTTTGTAGTTCAGCAAGCATCCTCTCGTCCAATTGTGTTACAAAGTTGATCACAACACCTTTCATTCCAAATCTTCCACTCGTAATAATCCTGTCATGGTAAAGCTTTGGATTGCAGGGAAAATCATAGCTTATTATCACAAAGGAGACCTCTTGCTTACCAATAAAACGAGCATGTTGTCAGTAGTGATGAGAACCCGAGATAAACCACGCCTGAATTTATGCATATTGTCTTCTGTAGTTTTCAAGTCCATTCCCCCATGGAGAGCAGAGACACTGCGGTCCTGGCTGCGCATGTTGGCTGTTAGCAAATTGACATTGCACCGGCTATTGACAAAGATGATACTTTGGGGGAGGCAAATATACTCGTTCAGAGAGCAAAGGTTCCCCAGCTTGTACTTTCCATCAGCTCGTACAGAGAGCAAAAACTTTCTGATGTTTAGTTGTTTACCAAATGATGGCAGAGGAGGTTGTTGAGATGCAACAACTTGGGTGAGCTGAATGCAAGCTACACAGCCATAAGATAAATGAGAGCCCTAAATCTTAATGTTCCATCAAATACAATAAATGAGAGCCCTTGTCTAGGATTTTTTTTTCCTGCAACAGCCAAACAAGAAGAGATTGCTTCACTTATATAATCAAGAAAAATAGAAAACAAATCATCCAAACATGTTTCCTTTTATAGACCATTTTCAACACCATGCGATTCAAATAAAATCTCCAACACCAGTTAGTAAACAATAACACAAGGAAGCTAGCAGTAGCAACAACTAAAACAAGGACCATCTAGTTAAGAAACACCTTATTTTCTTGGTTCTTATGCTTTAGAGATTGCCAAGACAATCAAACCACAAACTCATGCATTTACTATTTTTCTATCCTGAATTTCATGCTAATGTCAATTCCAACCTCATAGTAATACTTTGTATCAAACTGAAGTTTCACCACAAAATTGAAAACTTAAACCAATACAAAAATCTGAGATAATATCTCTCCAAATTTTTAATGGTGCGGTGATGTATGGAACCTAAAGTATAACTATAATACTCATAAGTAGTAATAATAACCTCAAAAGGGCATTTACTCTTATCTCTCAGTACCTGAATGATCACCAAATTATCACTCTCTACTTCAAGCTTCCAGGTGGTGTGAGCTAAGGCAATTTGGAGACCCCAGAAATTAGCCTTTGTTTCAGCAACTAGAGAAGAAGAGTTGATCAGTAGCAGAAACCAGGACTAGCCCTTTGCAATCTCTGATTACAGCTCCAATCCCGGTTCCCTTATCGTCCATGATTGTCGCATCAACATTCAACTTCATAAAGCCCTCAGCTGGAGGCTTCCATCTACATCAAGGTCTCTTGCCCTCTTTAGGAATAGTCTCCCTACCTCCATAGATCTAACCATGAAGAGCTCGAATATCTTCAACCATATTGTTTCTCCATGGATTCCCGAGCTGCTTTCTCCTGTAGTAGAAAACACTTGATAGAAAGCAACTAGGGAATCGACTCAGGAATGACATGAACTGGCTAAGAGTTATCTGGTGGTAGATTATCAATTTCAAAGGATCCATAAACACTCGTTTTTAAGTGTTATTTGCTGGTAGATAATTCCCAAAATCACGCAATTCCAAGCTTAGCTTAGTACAAGTGAATGAAGTAGAAAGAAATTATCACAATTGGATTTAGAAATAGAGAATTCAAGACTAATAATAAATTTACTGAATTGCATCGCAACGCAGAGGCAATTACAAAGGCAGAGAATCAGAGTAAATAGAATAATGAAAGTATCAAGAACGAACCGGAAGACTTGACAGGGTCTCTCTTGATAGAAGCGAGCCCATCTTCCGCCATTGAAATGTTTTTTGTGGATTGAAAAGAAGGAAGAAGGTGGGGGCAGTCAGAACATTATGATGTTACATTTGAAAAATACTAACTAAATGACGGAATGTGGAAAGAAAGAAAAAACATGATGAAGCCCAAATTCTTGGACATGAACACAAAAAGTACATCTATTAGAAGAGATTTACAGAGCTAGATATCATTACAATAAAGCTACAAATGACGGCACAAAAAATTAGTTCCCTCATTACCATCGATCCACAAATCAGGCATCTTGGACAATAAATACTATTATTACTATCTAATAATGTATGCTCTCTTGGTAATTTAACCCTCAAGATCTATTTATCCACAATACATTCTATTATGAAGTTAGAGATTAGTTTAAAATGAATCCCAAACAACTTGAACTTCAATTTTCTACAAGAGAGTATGCTCTCTATTTACAAAATCCTGCCCTAAAAACATCAAATTGAGCTAAGTACACGACAATTCAACAGCAACAGATGAAAACTTGAGCAATGCATATAGCTAGAAATGAATCTACAATTTCACACAATGACACAGCTACTCCTTCCATCAATCAAATTGAATTTCAATTCTATCAACAATAAACCAACAACACAAAGAAGAATCAGAAACGAACCGATCATTTTCCCGATGAGAGTGAGCTCATCCTTGGCTTCTTCGATAAGCTCCTCAACATGTCCACATCCAATGCGCTTTATACAAAGGAGGCAACATTCCTGGAGATACAGAAGAATCAGATACATCTTCAGGCTCCTCCTTCGGTTTCTTAGGGTCTAGATTCGGCTGAGAACAACCATTTCCATTACTATGCAAATCATACACATCACCATTGGATTCACAATTCTGAACCTCAAAATCCATGACAGAACATCAATTTAACAAAAGAAATGGCGGAATTCGATCAGATGAGAAGCAATTTTGCATATATGACATAAACAGATGTAAAAATCAGATCATGTACAAAACTAGAAACGAATCGGGGAAAGGAGAGAGATGAACGCACCTTGAAGACGATTAGGGAGATGGGTTGAGCGAGAGATGATCAGGGAAACCCTAAAACGAAGAGGAATAGTGAAATTTGCGGATTTTGAAACTCCGGCCGCTTGAACTTCAATGGCGGAGGAGAGTGGAGGCGGGGATGGGGCCGGCGGTGAGGCGGAGTCCGACGTCGAGGGACTGGAGACAGGAGGGAGGAGAGAGAACGAGAAATTCTTTCATTAGATCTGAGCGCTTCAAATAAATGGACGGATGAGATCCGTTCTCACCTGTTCTCTCCTAAGAAAGTGTTCTCACCAGATCCCAACCCTATATATATATATATAGAAACCGGTTCAGGTGAGAACCGATTTTAGGAGAGAACCGGCCTTATCGTGAGAACGATTCTCAGCCGTCTGATCCTTCTCATCCAACGGTCCATGTTATAAAGTGGATTTCATTAACACGCGCCCACGCGCCTTTATAAATCCTGCTTCCCTTTCTTTTTTCATCAGCTCTCCCTCTTTCACTCTGCTTCCGTTCCAATTTCGCTCCATAATCGCCATTGTTGATATCTTTCTCAAGCTCATTTTTCCCTTTTTTCCAGCTCCCCTCCTTCATATCTCATTCTCTCTTCGTTTTCTGTTCATTCCGATAGTTTTTGTTTGTTCTCACTCCATATCAGTTTCTTTACCATGTCTTCTGATTCCAAAACTTCCGATGAGATAAAATCTCCTTCAGGTTTGTTTATTAAGTTTAGTTTATTTGTTTGTTTTGCTCTTAAACTTCTGTAATTTGTATTATTTTTGTCGAATACTTGTATTTTAAATTTGAACTTACCTTTTGTAAACCCTAATTTTGTGTTCTGTTTATTGCAACTTCCTAAATTTGTTTTTTACTCTATTTGTTGTATGCATGTCATTACATTATTCACTATTTCTGTGTGGTTTTTTGTAAGTGTTTTGTGATCTCATATAATGTGAGTCGTTGTGTGCATATGAAGTGAGTTTTGTTCTGTTTATGCTATTACAACATTTTCTTTTTTCCCTCTATTGGTAGTTAATGACTAGGATGCTTTTATTTCAGTCTAAGTGATGTTTGAAGTTTTTTTGGTGTTTTCATATGAAGTCATTTGGGGTTTCTTTGATTTTGTGATTTATTTGTATTCCTATGTTTTCATATGTAGTGACTTGTGTTTTGAATATGAAGGGCTTCCTCATTTGTTAGTTAATTATTAGATGCTATTGACATCCTAACTGATGTTTGAAGTTTTTTGTTGTTTTTTCCATATGAAGTCTTTGTCGTTTGCATTTCTGTGTTTCTTTCTATCATTTGTTGTTTATCTGTATTCGTTTTGATGCTTATCTGGAATGTATATTCTTTTCATAATGTTATGTCTTTATCTTTGCAGGAAAAAGTTACATTTTAGGGAAACGGAAGACTAGCCGCACTCCTGCAAGTATATTGAATTCTAAACTTGCCAAGTCTGCATTTCAAGATGAACACAACAACATCAATGTTGTACCTTCTCCTCCTCCTGTTACTGGTCTCTCTTCTCCCAAGTTGCATAATGCCATAGTTATTAGGAGTAGTCCTAGGCTTAACCTTCTCAAAGCATCAGTTTCTCAGGAGTCAATACCACCTCCTCCTCAAGTTCCTGTTGTTTCTTCTCCTAAGTTGCAGAAGCCATGTAAGGATAAGGAGGCTGGCATTGTTATTAGGAATAGTCCTAGGTTTAAAGTTTCCAGAAAAACAGCTGCTAAGGATGCAATTATGGGTAAAGGAAAAGCTAAAGTGTCATATGCAGATTCACCTGATAACAGTTCTGATTCAGATGAAGATCCTGAGTTGAAGAGAGCATTGAATATAAGCAGATATTTAGCTCATAACCAGCAGCCAGCTCTCATATCTCACGATGGCCGCACTGTTGTTAGGAAAAAAGTTATGGGCGCCATGAAGTCTCATTTTGATACCCTCTCTTCTAGGAACTCCCCCAAAGCTTTGTTTATCGCTCTTAAAAAGCTGTCTGAAGATCAGAAGAAGGCTGTTATTGATATTGGATTTGGTAGCATCCTTGACTGGAACATTCAAACTTTGCCTAGAAATCTATCTCACTTTGTTGTTCAGAGTTTTGAAGCTGGAGATTGTTCTCTGAAATTGAGTTCTTTAGGTAAAGAAATACCTCTTGTAGTTTCAGATGTTAAAAGGGTTTTTGGGCTTCCTGACTGTGGTGTTCCAATAGTTCTTCCAAGTAGAGTTCACAATTTTAACTTATTAGCTGAGTTTAGGGCTCAGTATCGGGAGCCTTCCAACAATACAACTTTGAAGCCCTCAGAAATATGCAAGAAAATTGTGGATTGTGATGCTGGTGATGATATGTTCAAAAGGAACTTCGTTATGCTGTTTTACACTTTAGTGATTGAAAGCCAAGGATGCGGAGTCATGAGCATGAGACCATTGGATTTGTTGGATGATATTTCGAAGATCAAAGACTATAACTGGTGCCAATTAATCTTCGATTTGGCCATTAAGCATAAGGTGCAGTGGTCGCTTTGCTCTAAGTCCGAGTTTAGAGGTCCAGTGCTATTTCTTTTGGTATGGTTTCGCGAATTGCATACTTAGTGATTTCTGATTTGAATATTTTCTTATTGCCTATAAATGATTCCTATATTAATTTCATAATTTATTTGCATTTTTGTAGCTGTGTTATGTTGATAGAGTTATGGTTCTCAACAAACCTGTTCCAAGGGATCTTCCTCTGATCAAAGTGTGGACAACTTCAATGTTGAAATCCAGAGAGGCTGATGAGATGCTTGTTGGTGCGTTTGGGAAGGGCAAAATTCTACCTGTTTCTGAGCCTGCTTTGCAACCAGAAATTACTCAGCCTCCATTGCAACCAGAATCTTCTTGCCCCATTCCTAAAGAGTGTCTTGGTGATGGAACCATTCCTGTATGTTTTTGTTTTATATTTTTTTTAGTTGTTATCCCTTTTTTGCCTGGATTTTATAATCTAAGAATCTTTGTTCTTGTTTTCAGGATTTTGTTCTTCAGCAATATAATGTTGTTCGTCAAATTGCTAACAATATTCGTGAATTCTACAACAACATTGAAATTGCTCCAGTAGAACATGCTCAGAATACTTTCTTCAAGAAAGTCAATGAAGAATGCACTCGACTTTTGAAGATAAAACTTCCAACAATTGTCGCTGGAGATGATGTTGATGCTTCTGGAAATTTAGATGACAGTGATGAGCGCTTTTGGTCTGATCCCATTGTCTTTGATATGATTGAAGAAGTAGAGAAAGCTATTGCTGCTGAGAAGAAAGTTACAGAGCATGTATCCATGTCTACTGGTGTTTCATCTTTCTTCTTCATTACTTTTTGTCTTTTATATTTTTTCATATGTATTTATTCCTGATTTTTATTCTGTTCCTTTCATTTACAGATGCCGGTCCCAGTAATTCTTTTAATGATACAGTTTTTCACGATGCTGTCAATGATTCTTTTGAAGTTCCACTTGAGCAACCACCTAATGTTTTTGATGTTTCAATGGATCAAGATCTATCATCCCCAACCTCTGTCAAACTTGTAGAATCTGAAGTTTCGGATGTACCAGTTATTCCTTCAGAAGGTGGAGATTAAGAAGTTCCAGTGGAACAATCTGCAGTAGCATCCACTCTTGGACAATCTGCAGTAGCATCGTCTCTTGAACAATCTGTAGTAGCTGTGGGTTCAGTGGCAGACTGTGAACAATCTGATCCAAGTAACAGTGGACTTGAAACAAATGTTATTGATTTAACAATTGATAAATGTTCAATGGCATCTCTACCTTCTACAGAAGAAGCATCTAATGTTACCTTACTTTTTGGTATGCAAAGTTAAGTTAATTAATTTTAGCCTACTTTATTTATGAATTGCTTACCTTAATGATTTTTCTTTGTTGTATTTGCAGAAGCTAAAGATAAGGAGAAGAAGAAGAAAATGCCTAGGTTCAGTGGTTTGGTTGCTCGCCGCAGTCCTCGTTTTACTCTTAATGGTGAAGGTAATTCCATTAATGATCCTATTACAGTATTGCTGGACAGCCCTCCTTTAGAAATTTGTGCACCGGCTTCCACTGTTTCTTCATCATTTGTTTCTGCAAAATCAGTGTATGATTCTGAAAAATCAGATCTTGCACCAATTAATATGGGATTAAGCGCTTCTGCTTTCCAGTTTTGCACAATCCCACCATCTTCTACTGTTGAGGTAATAGTTGCTTTTAATTATTAGACCCTGTGTAGTTTTATGTTTGGTTTTATATATTCTATTTATTAATGTTTTTATAGTGTATGCCTCAGGTTCCTTTTCATACAGTGTCTCAACCTGCATCAAATTCTGTAAATCCTGTTGTCCCAAAACCATATCATCGAGCTACTAGGGTATTTGATTCAAGTTACACTTATCATATTTTTACCATTTTTTTATGTTGTCTAACATTTTATTTTATTTTTCAGTCAACTGGAGGAAATTTTCCTTCTCAGCGCACAATGCGTCCTCCACAAAGCTTAAATGATAGGTTTCGTGATAACATGGCATCAATGAGAGCTTCTAGAATTAGCGAGACAAGTAAATCTCCATGGTTGGAAAGACATATTTATCCAGATGTGAAACCTAATGCCAAAGAACGTCGTCTGTTTCAATGGGTTTCTCAGGATAGGAATGAAAAGTAAGTAAAAATATTTGTTATATTGGTTTTGTATCATTTTTGGGAGTTATCTTGATTGGATTAGATGTTTACTTGGGTCTGCATACTAGTTCAATTGTGAACAACATACTAGGTTGAATTGGGAAGTGCATACTAGTTTGAGTTGTGATGTAATGTTTTGTTCTTGCAGGGAAGTCATATCTAGTCATGCATACTAGTTGGTTTTGTATTATTTTTGGGAATTATCTGGATTGGATTTGATGTTTATTTGGGACTGCTTAGTAGTTTAATTGAGAACTGCATACTAGTTGAATTGTGATGCAATGTTTTGTTCTTGCAGGGAAGTCATATTCAGCCATGCTGAATTAAAGCTTACTTGTCGTGATTTTCATACATTCTGTCAAGCTCGATTCTACAGTGTTGACACTAAGATTGTTGATGTGTGGGCCCGAGTATTAAACTTTGAAGAGTTAAAGAGATGTGAATCCAGTATCTACAGATTCTTTGCAAGCACCAAAGTTTGTGTAAGTGCCTCTATATATGTTGTTTGCATGTCTGAACATTGAACTATAATGTATTTTTATATTTTGCATAATTTTTTAGGAAGCAAGTATCCAACAAGTTACAGTCACTGATCCTGATGCTATGAGTGTCCTTTTTGAAAAGCAAATTCGCATTGAGTTTATGAATTTGAAACTTGGTGTTTACCCTCTAGACTTTGGCTTGGTATGTATGTTATTTCTGTTTGTTTCCTTTTATTTTGCCTTGTTTCTATGTTATCCTTCTAAAAGTTAACTTTCTGTTTTTCCTCCCAACACAGTTTGTATTTCCCATTAGCACAGGGGAACATATCTTTGTTGTTACATTTAACATGAAGTCCAAGAAGTGTGAATTGTTGGATCCCTGTACCAATCCAAATTTCAATCACACCTGCTTTGCTGAACAACTGGTAAGATATGTTGATTGTATTTTTTATTTTTTCCAGAGTTTTTTTTTAACATCTATTTGTTATTCTCTTTCAGAAAACTGTTTTTGCTCTATACTTCAAACATTTAAATTTGCCTACCGAATCTGAAATGATTCTGAAGATGGAAATTTCAAAGCCTCGTCTACCCATTTATGGAGGGATAGAAAACAGAGATTTGGCCTTCTTTGCCATGTACAACATGGACACATACATGGGATCTGGCTTAAAGGATTGGAAGTACAGGCTGATTAACAACAATGCAAGCCATATTACCACCTTGAAGATCAGGTACCTGAACAAGATTGTCAACACATGTCCTCCAAATGACCAAAAGATGGCAAACATTGTACAAGGAAAGTGTATCACCTCTGTGAAGTTAGATTTGGAATGAAAACTGTAACTGTGAAACTATGCATCAACTTTCTGCAACTCTATAGCTATTGCTGTCTGAATTGTCTAATTGGATATGAAGACACTTGTCTTCACTTTTGAATTTCATTTTATGGTGGTTCAGGATTGCATATGAAGTCATATTTTGAACTGGATATGTGTTTTCATGATTGCTTATGAATCAGTTCTTTCTTGCATACATACTTTTTTGAGTACTGCTTGTTTTCTGTTCGTTTTTCCTTTTTTCTAGTTTGTTTATTATTTGTTGATCATTCATACAACTTGTTCATTATAATAGAAAGCAATTTTATCAAGCTTGCATATGTGAATTAAAATATATTTAATTGTCAAGTCTTGTCAAATAATATTTGATACAAGTACTCCGTATGCTATTTAACTTACGTGTTAGTTTTCGTTTTTTTCTTTGTTTTTTTGTGTTACAGGCACGTTTTCCAACCGTCATTATAGCAGTTACCAATCAGACAATTTTAATCCCTTATAAATGACCGGATGTCTCTTGTCAATTCATTTCACTTCCCCGTGTGACTCTTCAGATTTCTCATCTTCTTCTTCTTCTTCTTCTACATCTTATACCGATAAGGTTTCGGTTTTCTTCATCTTCATCATCTGAAAAATGGCAAAGAGGCAGAAGTGTTCTTCATCTAACGATCTTTCTTGTCAGAGTCTTTTTTTGTCTCTTCCAAACAATCTGATTTCTGAAATTGTTTCGAGAGTTGGTTCTGATTCTTTTCCCAACTACTTTAATTGCATAATGAGGTAAACACTTAGTGTTTTTGTGTTTTGCATTCGAAGTGTTTTCTAGATTGCATGCGAAGTGATTTTTCGATTTCATACCTTTTGGAATTCTTGGTTGGATTTGAAATTAAGCCTTCATTTCTTAGTTTTGTTGCTATCACACTGATCATATTCTTTTTTTTTGTGGTGGTTATTAATTTTTAGTTGCAAGTCGCTTGAAAAAATTGGGCAGGAGAAACATGTTCTTTCCCAAGTTAATGTTGAAGATTTCGATACCGATAATCTTTCTGAAGCCCAGAAGGTTGTTGCTACTGTTTTCTTCCATCTATGCATTGACAAAGATAATGGTGGTGCTATATATCGAAAGGGATTTGTAAGTCTTTTATTATTACATAAGTTTTTGTAAATATCTTTCGAAACCCTGATAATTTAATGAAACAATTTTTTTTTTGTTACTTGTATTGTCTTTTGTATGCAGGATCATTTCTTCCGTGATTTCAACTATGACCTAGGATTGGAAATGCTTGAAAGGGCTGCTAATTTAGGTCATATGCAAGCAAGATATCTCTTGGGTGTTATCTTATTGTCCAGTGTTTCTGGAAATGTAGAGAAAGGAATGGATCACATCAAATTTGTCAAGGCTTCACTTGGAAGTAAGATTGTTGATTGTCGAATAAAATTTCGTGAATCTGTTCGTTATCTTTGGGTGCTTCATCAACGTCCTCGATTCAAAGAGCTGAAGCTTGAGAAGGATCATGTTCCATGTCAAAGGAAGAACCCATGGTTGAGATATGACTATTGCATGGAGAGTGATAATGATATAGATTTTTGTGATGCTTGCACTTGTGAATATGAATCCAGCTTCTTTTTCTGGCTTCTTTTTTCACTTTATTAATGTTTCTAGATCCTTTATGTTTCCCTTTGAATAGTAGGTTTGCAACAAAACTTGGTTTGTATGTGTTGTTTATTTTGTCTTATTTTCGTTTGCAATTTAGAGATCTGGATTGAAGTTTATTTTGGTTTGTAATTTCTGTTTAATTATTACTCGTTTTAAATATGGCGCTTTATCTGCATTGCGTATAAGGGAAATCGGAAATAAAGCTCCAATTTTCCTACTTAATAGTGGTGCTTTATACTTATATAGTCTACTTTAAATTGTGATTTGCATATGAGTTTCATTTTGATTTGCATTTGAGTTTCATTTTGATTTGCATATGAAGTTTATGTAGATTGCATATGTGGTTTTAAGTTGATTGCATATAAGGTATATTCTTAATGGAAACATTAAATTTGTGGTTTGCATATGAATTTTATTTGATTTGCATATGGAGTTTATCATAATTGCATATGAAGCATATCTAGATTAAACTTTATGATTTGTGGTTTACATGTGAGGCCTATACTTACATAGTCTACTTTAAATTGTGATTTGCATATGAGTTTCATTTTGAGTTGCATATGAAGTTTATATAGATTGCATATGTGGTTTCATCTTCATTGCATATAAGGCATATCCTTAATGAAAACATTAAATTTGTGGTTTGCATACGTGTTTTATTTGATTTGCATATGGAGTGTATCTTAATTGCATATGAAGCATATCT
Source organism: Oxyria digyna (assembly GCA_029168935.1). Taxonomy (NCBI): domain Eukaryota; kingdom Viridiplantae; phylum Streptophyta; class Magnoliopsida; order Caryophyllales; family Polygonaceae; genus Oxyria; species Oxyria digyna. Next base: position 28,760,106 of record JAPVLV010000013.1, read on the forward strand.
AGATTAAACTTTATGATTTGTGGTATATATGTGAGGCCTATACTTACATAGTCTACTTTAAATTGCGATTTGCATGTGACTTTCATATTGAGTTGCATATGAAGTTTCATTTGTTATTTGCATATGAAGTTTATGTAGATTGCATATGTGGTTTCAATTTGATTGCATAAAAGGCATATCCTTAATGAAAACATTAAATTTGTGGTTTGCCTACGAGTTTTATGTGATTTGCATATGAGTTTCATTTTGAGTTGCATATGAAGTTTATATAGATTGCATATGTGGTTTCATCTTCATTGCATATAAGGCATATCCTTAATGAAAACATTGAATTTGTGGTTTGCATATGAGTTTTATTTGATTTGCATATGGAGTTTATCTTAATTGCATATGAAGCATATCTAGATTAAACTTTATGATTTGTGGTTTATATGTGAGGCCTATACTTACATAGTCTACTCTAAATTGTGATTTGCATATGACTTCGTTATTGAGTTGCATATGAAGTTTCATTTTTTATTTGCATATGAAGTTTATGTAGATTGCATATGTGGTTTCAATTTGATTGCATAAAAGGCATATCCTTAATGGAAACATTAAATTTGTGGTTTGCATATGAGTTTTATTTGATTTGCATATGGAGTTTATCATAATTGCATATGAAGCATATCTAGATTAAACTTTATGATTTGTGGTTTACATGTGAGACCTATACATAGATAGTCTACTTTAAATTGTGATTTGCATATGAGTTTCATTTTGAGTTGCATATGAAGTTTATATTGATTGCATATGTGGTTTCATCTTGATTGCATATAAGGCATATCCTTAATGAAAACATTAAATTTGTGGTTTGCATATGAGTTTTATTTGATTTGCATGTTCAGTTTATCTTGATTGCATATGTAGCATTTATAGATTAAACTTTATGATTTGTCGTTTACATATGAGGCCTATACTTACATAATCTTCTTTAAATTGTGATTTGCATATGAAGTTTATGTAGATTGCATATTTGGTTTCATCTTGATTGCATATAAGGCCTATCTAGATTGAAAACTTTAAAATTCCTGTTTGCATATAATGTTTATTTTGAGTTACATATAAAGCATATATAGTTTGCATACCAACTATATATGGTTTGTATACGAGGTTTTGTAATGCATATTTATTTTTTCAGTTTTGCATTTGATGTTTTCCTGGATGGTAGGCATATTAATATATGAAAACAACCATTTTAGCTAGTTTGAATTCTTTTTTTAAGCAATAAGTTGCCAAAACAGTATGATTACACTCCATGTAATAAGAACCAGTATCTATAATATGCCATAGGAATCTATATATCTTGCATGCCTTCATCCAGTTGTTTCTTCTATGATTTCATTTAATCTGCATAGAAAGATCAAGTAAAACTATTTAGTCTTACATTAAAATGTGTATATGGAAAGTGAGTTAATGTATTAAAAATTATTGAATTAATTTGTTACCTTCTCTATCTCCACATGTTGCCCTGTTATGTCCATACTGACCACATATTCCACAGCCTCTCTTTTTCTTTGCAGCTGTTTGAATGCCCAACTCTTTTTGGCTTATCATTCGTCCTCTTCTTGTCCCCTTGTTTTTTGCTTGTTTTGGTGGTAACACTTGAACCTCAGCTGGAGTTGGTCCTACATATTTTTCAAAATCCACAGTGAAGGATGATCCACTTGAGCTTGCACCTATCTGTTCTGCAAAATATTCCTTCTTTTGTTTTATAGTGTTCAGTAGCTCCTTCATGTATTCTGGCTTGCTTTCAATCAAATTTATGCAACTGTGCATTTCTCCCAAGAGTTGTACAATTGTTGCTTTGTTCTCCTCTGTTTCAGCACTTTCTTTATACAACAAACCATCAATGTTGAATACTGGTTGTAATGAAGCTTCTTTTGTCCAACGCTTCTGAATATACTTCTCTGGCACTTCCTTAAGCCCCTTGTTCCGTATAACCACAAACATGTGTTGGCAAGGCAAGCCAACTTGCATAAATTTGTTGCATGTGCAACATAAATCAACATTATCTAAATCTGTCACTGTGTACCTTTTGTTGTTCTCTTGTTCAATCTCATATTTTGCTATTGTCCCTTCCTTAATCATGCTTGTTACCATGCACTTGTAGATTGAGTTGTAGATAGACTGTTGTACTTCATAAAATATTGAGATTGTGTAGACTTTCGAACATGCCTTTTCAACAACCCAATCTGTTTTCATATTGGCTTTGCTTGTTGATGATGATGCAGCAAGCTTGTGTTGTTCATGTCTCTGTTGATCCAATGCACTTTCAAACTGGCTATTGAACTGGATTAAAGAAGAAGATTGCCCAAGGAATCTTCCAAAGAAGCTATTTTGGCTTTCTGACCTTGATGTTGTTCTGAGCATGCCTCCCATCCTTATATCATTGAAGAATGCAGGTATCCAGTATCTCCTTAAGTCAAACATTCTCCTCAGCCAGTCGTTGTCTTGTAATTCATATTTTTCTATAAAATCCCTCCATCCATCCTCAAACTCTAATTTTGTGATGTCTTTATTCCAGACCAGAGCGTTGATTGCTTGTTTGAATTCTAAGGTGTTGTAAATTCTGCTTTCTATCTTGTCTGACAGCTTGAACATGATATGCCACATACAGAATCTATGCATTGCATTCTCAAATACTTGTTCAACAGCTTGAATTACCGCAGGATCTTGGTCAGTCAGTATGATGTATGGCTCGTGGCCCATCGCCTTTTTGAAGTTGTCAAATAACCACACATAGGATTCTGTGTTTTCTTTCAACATCAAAGCAGCTGCAAATGTCACTGATTTCCTGTGATTATCTACTCCTGTAAATGGTATAAATACCATATTATACCTGCATCCAACTCAGAATGTTATCTCATTCTTCAAATCCTCTGTATGCAAATGTAATTCTCATTCTATTCATATCCTAAGCTACTCAAATGCAAATCAAATTATTATTATCAAAGTCACAACAAACATATTCTCATTAATAAGTTTTGAATTTAGACATGAAAAATATTACCTGTTTTTGTTGTATGTTGCGTCTGCTGTCACAACATCTCCAAAGAATGAGAAACCTTTTCTACTTATAGGATCTGCCCAAAACAGTCTCTCTAGTTGTCCTTCCTTGTCCACAAAATAGTCAAAGTAGAATGCCTCGCATACTTCTTTCTTCTTCTTTAGTTTATCTATTATCATTTGCCCATCAAATCCTTCCAAATATGAATTTAGATCTCTCTTCAGATTTTTAAAATCTGTTACGCTAGCTCCTATAGCGCCATATGATCCTACTATCTCTTTGTATATTCGGTATCCCTTTGTTGCACCAATATTTGCATTTCCACAATTTATAATGAAATCAGCTTCAAAAGCTCCTATATTTCGGTTGGATTTGGCAAACTGTTGTTCTCTTGCAGTCATCATTGGGTGCGTGTGTCGTTCTACGAATCCTTTTATCTTGAACTTCCCTTCCTCAGTCCCTTTCAAAGTTATCCTTGCCCTGCATCCAGCCCGATTTGTCACTCTTCGTCTCTTTACTTTGGTTATAATAGGTGTTACAGCCATGACTGGTGAAACTCTTTTTTGTCCTTCTCTATTACATAGGAGGTACTTCCATACTGTTTTCCCATCTATCTTTTTGTTTGTGCTTTTCCTCACTTCAAAACCACACTGTTTTGCATAATTATCATAGAATTCGTCTGCTTGCTCTGTGTTGTCAAATACTTGTCCAACCACTGGTTTCATTTCAGTTCTGCATACTGGGATGTAATATGTTGTGCCCCCTTGAGAAATCTGAATTTCATTGTTTTCTGCAACAAGATTTATATATATTGTAAATCTGCAAATCCTAAAGCACATGTTTCTCTCTAAATGAAACTTCCTCTAAATGCAATTCAGAATCTCAGATTATTCATTAGCAATACAAAGTGCACCCAACTCAGTAATATCAAGTATCAGTACTCCTTCTTATGAATATTTCTCTATATACAAATCATATTCTCATAGTATGCAGAAGCCAATTTCCTAATATGCATAATTTAATCGTAATCCTATCAACAGCAAATCAATCTGAATGCAACTTAGGATTTTCAATTCGGATTTTTATCAGCAGCAAAGCAACTTAAGATTTACAATTCAGATTTTCAACAACAGCAAAGCAACTTAGGATTTTCAATTCAGATTTTCATAGTGTTGAAATCTGGAATTCTATAAATTCTATTCAGAATTTGATATCGGAAATAAGTTAAAATTCATTGTTAATACCTGTTTCTTCTTCTTGATTTGTCGAAATAGGGTTTAAACCCTCAGACGTAGTCGAATTGGGACCTATGGTTTCTTCCAGGTTAGCTACCGTTGAATTTGTATTATGCTCTTGTTGTAGATTTGTTACAGTTGATGTCGGCGCCATTGCTGGATTTGGAGTTCTTCGTCGTAAATTTTGATTGTGATTTGATCGTAGAAGGAATAAAATTTCGCCGTCGAAATCGCCTTCCCCAATTTCTATCGGGTTGAGGAAATTTTTCAGACACGCGCGTGTTTGGACGCGCCCGTTTAGAAGGCCGAGACGCGCGTGAACCCTTTTTCTGTCCTCCTCAGCGATAACGCGCGCTCCGCGATGGACGGCTCAGATTCGTTCTCACCGTTCTCACCTACGAATCCGTTCTCACCAGATCCTGACCCTATATATATATATATATAAGAAATGGTTGAGGTGAGATCCATTCCTTAGGCGAGAATTAAGGTGAGAACCACTAACATCCGTCAGATTAAAAAAATTGAACGGTCCATCTTATATTTTATAAGCTTATCTCCATGCATACGCCATCCACCTCTCCTTCGTCGGCTTCCTTACCTCCTGCTTCGTCTCCGACTATTGGAACTATGATTTCTAGGCAATTTCCAGACAACATTCCGATGGGCTACGACCACCTCTTGCGCCGGATGATGGAAGTGTTAGCTTCGTCTCCGCGAGCACTATCTTGTAGGGTGCTCAGATGCCCAAATTGGGTTCCGAGTGAATGCGAAATGAGAGCCCAAAGATGGGTGCTCACAAGCAACACATGGGGTTTTTCATACAGAAAATGTGAAAAATTTGTCTCACATCAAAAATTTGGAGAAAAATATGAGGGTTTATATACTCCATAGTCACTACAAGGGATGTGTTCTTGAGTGAGTGGAAACTCTCTTAAGTGGGAGGGGTCCTCCAAGACCTCCATTAGTTCTTTTTGGACAAAATTCCAACTAGGAATTTTTATTTGGACTTCCTATATTTTCGGCCCAAGAGTGATCTAACTCAACTTCGTAATTAGCGAAGTGCTGACTTCGTAATTAACAAATTAGTTGAGGAAGCTCTCAACTACCCACGATTTTCTCCGCCACTCTCTCTCTCTCTCCGAGTGGGTCAGCCCGTTTCGTAATTTACGTCACAAGTCTTTTTAAGAAAGCTTATGCACAACATTCAACATACAACAACGATAATCCTCTTGAGTCTTCTGTTCATCTTCTTTCTCTTCTGCTTTGGAGTATGAGAGTATAAACACACAAACGGTTCTTAGCCTTTTGATTCCGAGTGTTGCTGATCAAAAGAGAATTGCAATTGTATCCTCGGATTCGGAACATCGGTAGCCGTCAAACTCCGGGGGGATTTTAGAATTAAGGAAAGAGATCTGTCTCAACTCTGCTTCTGTTCATTCGATCGGGTTTATTTCAAATTCTTTTATGCCTTAATTCTATTTTTCTTTTCGTTTTATATTCAGATTGATTCAATAGGAATTTTGATTCCTACATTCTTAATTCTAATATTTTTTTCCATTAACTCTACACACTAATCAGTCTGTTTATTGTGAAGTACTAATTTGCGAAGAATTGACTCTTGAATTAAATGAAAAAATTGGTTCTGTTTGTCAGAACAAATCTGGAAATAAACTTTCCTAATCTGGTTTAATTCGGCAATTATACTACAAATTGCCATTTGTTTTTTTTGAAATTTCAGAAACCCTCTCTGATTTAATTTGTGTTCAACAATTCTAATTTTTTTCGGTTTGCTGTTTTAGATCTGAACAATGACTAACGGAAGTGAGAAAAACGCTACTGACGCTCAACCCAAGACAAGTTAGTTGACGCCCCGAATTCAGTTTGGGAGTGGTCTGTCACTTGTGGATCTGCCTCTAGATCAGGCTCAGATAATTGATAAGAGTCCATAAAAAGTTTAGACCCCGGTCGTTCTGAAACCGGTTGCTTAGGGTCAAACGAGTCATCAAACGACTCATCGTATGGACTTGTTTGAGGTTAAGTTTCCACATGTAAGGGTACCAAACATGGCCTACATAGCTAATATGCCGAATGTGTATCATGCTAGGTTCTGCTTGACAAATTTGATGGGAAAGGATTCAAGATAAGGTCTCAGAAGATGCACTACTTCCTGAGCACGATGATTCTAGATAGATATCTGATGGAGGAGAAACCGAGGTTCTCCCCGGATAACACAAATTCCCTTACTGACTAGGTCAAGAGGGACTATGTGTGTAGAGGCTAAGGAATTGTGGGAAGTGTATTGGAACCACGATACCGTCAAGGAATTGTGGGAAACACTTACCAAGAAGTACAAGACTCGGGATGTTGGCACAAAGAAAGCGGTTGTAGCAAAGTTCTTGAATTACAAGATGGTAGATTCAAGACCAATAATGGATCAGGTTGAAGAGCTGCAACTAGTTGTTCGTGATATCATCTCTGAAGGCATGAATATCTGTGAGACGTTTCAAGTGGGTGCTTTCATTAAGAAGCTTCCTCCATCATGGGAGCAATTCAAGGTCTACTTGCTGCTCAAACAAAAGGCAATGAGACTTGAGGACTAGGTTGTGAGGTTCTGGGTTGAGGAAAACAACAAGAAGGCAAATGGAACTGGATCTTAACACAAGGCTAACTTGGCAAAACATCAGGACAGGAAGAAGAAAAGAAAGTTTCAACCTTAGAATTCCAACAAATTCAAGAAGCAACCAGTTAAGACTGAAAATGTTTATCTAAATTGGAAGTTTCTAGTGGGCTCCTCCTCAAATACGCCATCCACCTCTCCTTCGTCGGCTTCCTCACCTCCCACTTCATCTCCAACAATTGGAACTATGATTTCTAGGCAACTTCTGGGCAACTTTCCGGTTTGCGCCAGATGATGGAAGTGTTGGCTTTGTCTCCGCAAGCACTATCTCGTAGTGTGCTCATATGCCCAACTCGGGTTCCGGGTGAATGCGAAATGAGAGCCCATAGGTGGGTGCTTACAAGCAACACATGGGGTTTTTTCATATAGAAAATGTGGGAAATTTGTCCCACATCAAAAATTGGGAGAAATATATGAGGGTTTATATACTCCGTAGTCACTACAAGGGATGTGTCCTTGAGTGAGTGGAAACTCTCTTGAGTGGGAGGGTCCTCCAAGGCCAAACGCGCGCGGTTCAGATCGGATCGGATTGGATCGGGGCGAGGCGGGCGAGTTGGGCTTGAGGCTTGAGGGATGGGTTTTTCGGGTCTATAGGGCTAGTGGGCCTACGAGGCCTCCATTAGTTCTTTTTGTAAAAAAACCCAACTAGGAATTTTTATTTGGACTTCCTATATTTTCGGCCCAAGAGTGATTTGACTCAACTTCGTAATTAACGAAGTGCTGATTTCGTAATTAACAAATCCGCTGAGGAAGCTCTCAACAACCCACGATTTTCTCCACTACTCTCGCTCTGCGAGTGGGTCAGCCCACTTCGTAATCTACGTCAGAAGTCTTTTTAAGAAAGCTTTTGCACAACATTCAACATACAGCAACGATAATCCTCCTGGGTCTTCTGTTCATCTTCTTTCTTATTTGCTTTGGAGTCTAAGAGTATAAACACAGAAACAATTCGTAGCCTTTTGATTCCGAGTGTTGCTGATCAAAAGAGAATTGTAGTTGTATCTTCGGATTCGGAACGTCGGTAACCGTCAAACTGCGGGGCGCTTTTAAAATTAAGGAAAGAGATCTTTCTTGACTCTGTTTTTGTTCATTTGATCGAGTGTTCCAAAGGTTTATTCCAAATTTTTTTATGCCTTAATTCTCTTTTTTTGTTTTCGACAATTATACTACAAATTTCTATTTGATTTTTTTGAAATTTCAGAAACCCTATCTGATTTACTTCGTATTCAATGGTTCTAATCTGTTTCGGTAGACTGTTTCAGATCTGAACAATGACTAACGGAAGTGAGAAACACGCTACTGACGCTCAACCCTAGACTAGTGAGCCGACGCCCCGAATTCAGTTTTGGGGTGGTTTGTCACCTGTGGATTTGCCTCTAGATTAGGCTCAGATAACTGATAGGAGTCCGGAAAAAGTTCAGACCCCGGTCTTCCACCTGTGGATTTTCCTTTTTCCAAAAACACCTCCACCATCATCTATAGCTTTCCAAGACGAGTCCATACATATAAGATTTGTCAAAATCGGAGTTCGTTTGCCCATCCAAAACCCCAAAATACAAACTCGTCGCAGTCTGTCAGGAACTCCACGCGATCGCGTCACAACAGATGGCGATCGCGTCCCAACAACAGATTCTTATCTTAGAGTCAGACGCGATCGCATCCGTGTTGGTGGCGATCACGATTTTAGCGCCGAAAGAACCCATATTTTAGGTTTCTCCCATCCCAACCATAGTTTCCACCATGAACAGAACCCATAGATTATGTTGTAGATATTTTTTTTTGGTTAAGGTGGTCGTGAGATATTTATGGATTCGGCTCGACACATGTCCTACTATTTTTCCCAATGAGACTACGATGACTTTGATCAACTGGATATGGCACTTGAACGCCTTACAGACTATGCTCGCTCTTGGTGGTTGGGGGACGTGCCTTACCGTTGTTCACGTGGTTGGGCACCAGTCATATCTTGGGTGCAACTTGTTTATGTCATGACACGCCACTTTGCATAAGAAATAAGCGTAGATGACCATGTCGAGAGGACGCGACGTCGAGTATGGGGTTTGCCAACTAGATCTGTGCGCAAACCGGAGTGTGCCAAACATCAGATCATTCAGGTACCTGACTTAATCTCATAATAACTAGTTGTAGAGTCAGTGCTTGAAGAGTCAGTTTCGGTTCCCATTGCCAACCAAGTGTCGGCTGCTCTTGATGATATTTCCGAGGAAGATGACTCAGAAAGTTACACCCAGACACTTGAGGCTCCTTTGGTGCTCGTTTCGCCCTCTCCATTGACGGTGTTTACAAAGCTATCTTGGACTCCTTGTGGAGTTGTAATACCAGCAATTCATCCCACCCGTCGTGCAGCCTTTGGGTTCCATTATCGAAATATGTGACTTTGGAGTGCTCCCAACGAATGAGTTTAGTCTTAAAAAGGGGAGACGCTCTAACATGGTTGATCTCTTTCTCTCCCTTGCACCTACACGATCGAAGCGAGGATGCTTCGAGGCTAAGAATGGGAGAATGAAGCGATATCAAGAAGATGAGCTAGCAACGACACCACCATTGAGTCTGAGGCCTTGGCGTTCCCCGTGGAGAATGAAGTTAGAGGATCCCAACTGAGCAAGTCGAACCATGACGCGATCGCGTCCATGTTTGTGGCGATCGCGTCGCGATGATTTGCTGAACTTTTCGTATTTTTGTTTTAATGACATTTTGAGTATTGTTTTGAGTTATTTTTTATGACTTTCCTTATTGAGTTTGACTGAGAACTAGGTTTAGCAGCCGTCATTTTATTTCCTAGGTTTTATTCCTTCTTTTCCTTGTTTTAAATTTATTGGAGTTATCTATATAAGGAGCTCCATTGTTTACTCTTTTTTTTGTGACGTTGAATTTGAGTTTAAGCATTGAAGTTGAGTTATCTCCTCCCTTAAACCTTCTTCGTCAAACCCCACTGATTGGATCCGTAGTTGTTCTCGTTAGCGAACTGTCATCAAGCCAACCGATTGAATTTGTTCATATCTTGAGTGGACTCTCAAAACATCGAGTTCTTGTTGAATCGAAAGATTCAATACTTATCAACTCTAGAAGAGTTCTAGAAGCGTCATCGACTTCCCTTTCTACCATGACCTTGCCCGAGGGCATACGAGTCAAGCAGATTCGTATTAGATTGTCGACTACTCGGCAGAAGGCGGTGCTCAATCTGCCATTCAGTATTTTGAAAATGTTGTTTTTAGAGATGGAATTGAATTTGGGAAAAAGTATTTAACTTTAATTTGTTAGTGAATAAAGCTTATTGAATACTTGTATTGATTATATCGATGAGTCAATATGCATGCAATAGATTATTTTTGGGTTGAAATCTTGATTAAAGTTAATTTGGCCTCTTTTTGATGTGCTGGTTTATTCAAACACTTCATTTGCCTATCTTTTCCTTTCAGGGGAGTCTACAGTTGTCGAAGTCGAAATGAGGTTCATCTTGACAAATTGGTCTTGGAATGTTCCAACAATACACATCAGGTAACATAACATGAAATGAATAAGCAATATAGTTGAGCCTAAGTTAAGAAACTATTGTGAAATATCTAAATTTTTTTCTTATTCTTTAGGTTTTGTAGCAAATGTCCAAGTGTGAAGTTTGAAAGAAAGGGGTACCAATTACTGTTGACACGAATTTTCAGTAGACTCATGAAAGAATTTTATTCTCAATGTTTACATATCACTCTTCATACTTGAGCTTCTTTTTATAATTAGATCCTCAAATTTTCTTCTGTATTGCATTCTTTATTGTGTAGCAATTTCTACATGACCCCACTTCTTTTGTGTGAGCTTTTTTTTACTGATTCTTCAGAATTAATATGGCGGAGTTTTTTTTAGTTTGTTGAATTACCTATTCTATTGTAGGTATACAAAAAGCAATAGATCTGGCATGTAGATTTATATGAGCTCCTCTCTTCGTGATACTGCAGCAGCCTCTTGGCAACCTTCACCTTGATTGGGGTGTTCATATGGATACCAATGAATGAAGGATGCACTAAAAAGGATTAGGTTCTTTCTAATTCTGAGCAGTTGGGGCTCTGGGACTAACATTGAGGCACTAAAAGAAGCCTTTGTTGGACTGGAAATTGAAAAGCAAGTCGGTTTGCTGGAGTATCAAGAAAGTTTAACCTTCTTATATAAGCATTTTAGTATTACATGCTTTAAACTCTTCAGTGATTTATTTACTTTCAAAATGGTTTGAGGCACTTTACCTTACTAAATCCATGTCATCTAGGATCTCTCTTCTGTGTAGATTATTTACTTTCAAAATGGATACAAATCCGACTTTGAATGATAATCTAGATAAATTCCTTAGGATGACACAAGATTTAGAGAGATGTGATGATAAAATAGAGGAAACACATCAATCTGTTTTACTCTTGAATGCTTTGCCTGCTCAATTTGATAACTTTAAGGATGTTATTCAATATGGGACTGCGACTTTAACCAAAGCTAAGATTATAGAATCTATCACTCATAATGGTATAAGAGAAGTCATCAAGAATGGGACTACTGTTATTAAGGGAATTAAGAAAGGTGGGCTATATCATGTTATAACTTCACCTGAATTAAATCTCTTCAAAATTGAGAACAATTTAACTCTTGATCAAACTAAAATGTGGCATAATAGATTAGGACACATAGGAAACAAAGGCCTGGATTATCTGTTTAGACATGGTTTGATTGATAAGAAACTTGTAAACTTGAGTTTCTGTGAAGATTGTGTCTATGGAAAAAAGACTAATGATTCTTTCTCCAAGTCTGTGTATGTAGCTAAAGCCCCTCTTGAGTATGTTCACTCAGATCTTTGGGGACCAGCACAGGTAAGTACAGTTGGAGGTAAGAGGTACTTTATATCCCTCATAGATCATTATTCTAGGAAAGTTTGGATTTATCTGCTTAAAACCAAAGATGAGGCTTTCGATGCTTTCTTAAATTGGAAAAACATAGTAGAAAACCAAACTGACAAGAAACTCAAACGTCTAAGAACTGATAATGGTTTAGAATTCTGCAATAATGAGTTTAATGAGTACTGTCTTAAAAATGGGATTAAAAGACACTTAACTATGCCTGGTACGCCCCAACAAAATGGTACAACTGAAAGGATGAATAGAACCTTACTTGAAAAGGCTAGGTGCATGCTAGTCAGCTCAGGAATAAAACACACCCTATGGGTGGGAAGCTGTTAATACTGCTGCATACCTTATTAACAGATCTCCCTCATCTGTTATCAATTTCAAAACTCCTCAAGAGTTGTGGACTGGCAAACAACCAAACATAAGTCACTTAAGACCATTTGGTTGTACTACCTATTCACAGATTTCTCAAGGGAAATTGAAACCTAGAGCCCAAAAATGTATTATGTTGGGTTATCCTGAGGGTGTTAAGGGTTATAAGTTACTTCTTGTCCAACCTAGGAACTATAAAGTGATAGTATCCAGAAGTGTAACTTTTAATGAAAATGAGTTTCATTTTAAGAATATTCTAGAAGACAGGTACAAATTCACAAGAAGAGGGTGAAGACTCAAACCCCAGCAGAAACTTCTATGCTCCAGATCAGAATCCTCTCCCAAAAGAAGAAGAATTTGATCTTGGACATCTCTCCATGAGTCAAGGAGAAGCAAGAAGTGATGCCAGGTTAACTGAATCCTTAGGAGATCAAGACGAGTCTTCTGTGGAACCTGTGCTAGGAGCTCAAAACTCAAAACAATTAGGGGAAGGAAACAGGGAAGAAACTTCTCAACTCCCTCTTACTCTTACTAATAATGTTCAAACTGTTGTGGCTAGCTCTTCCAGTAGTGTAGACCAACATGTAACTGATAATAACCTTGATAATTATCAGTTAACTAGAGATAGAACACATAGGATGAGAATACCCAATAAGAAGTTTTCTTCTAATGTTGTTGAGTTTGTGACTGCTGCAGTTCATATTGGTTTTGTTGATTATGCCTTTATAACTGCTGATGTGCTTAAAAACCCCACTTATACTCCTGATACTTATGATCAAGCCATTCAATGTTTAGACTCTAAGAAGTGGCTGAGTGCTATGAGTGAAGAAATAGAATCCATGAAATTTAATAACACCTGGACTCTAGTTTCTTGCTAAACTTATTGAGTGCAAATGGATTTATAAGATTAAGGAAGGGAATAACCCTAATGATCCACCTAGGTTCAAGGCTAGGCTTGTGGCTAAAGGGTTTACCCAAAGAGAAGAAATTGATTATAATGACATCTTTGCTCCTGTGGTTCAATATAAAACTATGAGGTTACTTCTTGCTATGTGTAGTGTGTATGACTGAGAATTAGAACAAATGGATGTAAAAACTGCTTTCTTACATGGTGACCTTGTTGAGACTATTTACATGAGGCAGCCTAAAGGCTTTACTGGTGAAAATAATCCTGATTATGCTTGCTTACTTAATAAGTCCATCTATGGTTTAAAACAATCCCCTAGGCAATGGAACTTGAAGTTTGATGCATGTATGAAGAAACTTGGATTCACCAGAAGTAGTTATGACACTTGTTTGTATTTCAAAAATGGCAAGTCTGATTCTGCTTTGTATGTGTTACTATATGTGGATGACATTTTGCTAATGTGTAGTTCTAAAGTCTTGATTTCTGGAGTAAAAAGAGACCTGAAACTGCATTTTGATATGAAAGACTTAGGCCCAGCTCAGATGATTCTAGGAGTTAGAATTAAAAGAGATAGGAAGAAAAAACTTATGTGGTTGTCTCAAAAGGATTCTATTCAAAAGGTGTTAGATAGGTTTAATATGGATAACACTAAACCCACATCTATACCTTTAGGAGGGCACTTAGAACTTAAGAGTACTGGTTGTCCTAAAAACCAGATTGAGAGAAGTGCTATGTCTAAAATTCCTTATGATGTTGCTGTTGGGTTAGTAATGTATGCTATGATTTGCACCAGACCTGATTTAGCTTTTGCTATTAGTGTGTTGAGTAGGTTTATGTCAGACCCTGGTAATGTTCACTGGATTGCTATGAAATATACTCTGAGATACATTTGTGGAACCAAAAATTTAGGTTTGGTTTATTCCGATCATGACAAGAAAAGACAGTTGCTTGGCTTTGTTGATTCTGATCATGGTAATAATAAGGATAACATAAAGTCTGTTACCTCTTACTATTACACTTGGGCAGGCAATTGTATTTCTTGGAAAGCTCAGAAACAGTCAGTGGTTGCCTTGTCTTCCACTGAGGCTGAGTATATAGTTGCTGCTGAGGCAGCTAAAGAAGCAATCTTGTTGACTGGTTTGTTGAATGAGATTCAGAGTGTAACCTATGTTCCTATTTTACATACTGATAGTCAGAGTGCCTTGTATCTGTACAAAGATCCTATGTATCATGAGAGGTCTAAACATATAGACATTAGACATCATTTTATTAGGGAACTTATGGAGAAGGAACATATCATTGTAATGAAAATTAAGGGTGACCTTAATCCTGCTGACTTTGGAACTAAGATTGTGACTGCTGATAAGTTTGCTTTTTGCAGGGACTTCTTGCATATTTGGGATGTTCCTTGATGACTCGCAGGTTGGATTGGCCGACGATGGTAGGAAAGCTTCAAATCCACTTCTCTCTCAGTAAAAGGCTGTGTTCTACAGCTTGAGTTAGGTTTTGTAAGACATAGCAAATCAGGAGGGCATACGTAATGGGTGATTTCCTATTGAGGATCAACCCATAGTTTATTGGATCTATCTGTAATAAGTTCATGTATACAATATAAGGGTAAAGTTAGTGATTGGGCTTTGGTCCATATAGCTGGGATTAGCCCATTAGTGATTTGATGCCCAGAAGTGTTGCCCGACCCGGTTTGAGGGAATCCGGGGCTCCGCGTATGACCTAGCGGGCTGGTATATAATCTGATGATCTTCTCTCTCCTCTGGCACTATTCATTCCGCTGCTCCACTTCTAAGAGAAAGAGAGAGCGCTAGGGTTTCTGGTTCGAGAGGTTAGCCAAATCTTCGACGGTGGTTCGTTGATCTGTTCACTGAAGAAGCAAGCCTTGCTTCTGGTGTTTCCAGAGAGACGGTGGTCTTGTTGGTGCTAGCTTTGCTGAAGGTTGTCTTGGAGATCCCCGGATGCTCATCGGGCTCGCGAGAGACTTTCTTGTTGGCGACAGATCCTAGGGAGTTTCCCTTACCTTTGCTTTACTCTTGTTCTGTATTGCATGAGCTTGTTCTGAGATCCTCTGTGTAATGCTCTCTTGTAAACGCTTTGTCTTGCTTAGTGGATTTGGCTTCCAATCTTGAGGCCACGGGGAATAGGTTGGGTCCGAACCTCGATAACATTCGATTGTGTTCTTTACTTTCTGTTTGTGCCAAGATTGAGTAGATTCGAGTACCAATTCTATCAATAGGTTTTTCATGCTAAACATACTCTAGAAATAGACAGTTATTACAAGAGAAATTGGAAGCCATTAAACACTATGGAGATGTTGATGTTGATGTTGAGGCCATGGATGATATGGCCTCAGGTGATTAATGACATATTGAAACATTTCTTCCACTCAGAGCTTACTAACTACTACCTATGAAAAGATGATGCATACAATACATGTTATTAACCCGTGTCTTCTTTAATCTGAAGTGATTAAAGTTGTGTTCTTCATTTGTGGAAATCCTTTATTTTCAGTTACCTCTCCATATTACCAATTTAAATTTAATGGGTATGTTTGAAATACTGGTTATTATGGTTGTAAGATTAGTGACCCTATTTATTTTTTCATGTTTTGTTCAATAAGTTTGTTTGTTGTTACAAACTATTTTTTTGAAACTTTGGGTAATGAAGTTGGTGAAAATTCGATATAGTTGGAACTGAGAATATTCCTGGTTTAATTGTTGCTTTTCTTTACCAACTTTAGAGTTT
Organism: Oxyria digyna; assembly: GCA_029168935.1. NCBI lineage: Eukaryota > Viridiplantae > Streptophyta > Magnoliopsida > Caryophyllales > Polygonaceae > Oxyria > Oxyria digyna. The sequence continues at coordinate 28,775,995 of JAPVLV010000013.1, forward strand.
CAATTCATGATTCTCTTGGTTCATTGTTTCTAGATTTAAATTTTGGAAAAGCTTATGATACTTGATTTTCAACAAAATTTTACTTAGTGTGTGTGTGCTCCTTCATTTATCAGTATATGTTGGTCTTTCTTTTCACTTTATCTCACTAAGGCCTATTTTGAGCATTAGTAGTCTTGCTGGAAAATTTGACAGTCTAGAGTTTAGCCTAAAAATGTTTGTTTTTGGCTTTGTAGGATCATTAGCCTACCTTATATATGCTTCATAAATAGTGACCTTTTTGTATGGTGTTATTTAAGCAGTAAGCATGCTCAAAACACCAAATAATAATTATAATTAATTGGCATACTATAGTTCGACGTCCTTTTTATTATTAATCTTCTTAATCTTATGCCATTCACATTAACTGAGCACCTTATCCATAAGCGATTTGATGCCTTACTCTGAGTTCTTCTATGAACACCCGCCTCTTCTCCAAATATGGAGAGAGAAAGATGAGGATAACAGGGATTCTAAGGCTATTTTAGAGTGTTACCCTATGAATGATTGTGTCCGGATATATAATGAAGCTTTCTCAACTAACACAGTGAATTTGGTTACTCACTTAAACAGTTTTCCTATAAAAACCATCAACAGGATGTAGCATTTTGACATTTTCTCTACTATGTCAAATGACCTGCTAAATACTATGATAGTGTATAGTGTATAGTGATTCTGTATGTTCATGAGAGAATGCATATCTGCTAAAGTAAACTTGGAAAACAATGGTCGATTTTTTTCAAATGTTCATAGAGGACATCTACAAATTTTTGCTAAAAGTAAAATTGGAAAACAAAGGTTGTGTATTTACAACTTCAAAGCTTTGGTATAATTGTTTGATAACGGTGGTGGGATGGCTTTATAATTTTCAATTGGGTCAGTCAAGTATCCAAATATTGCTCTCCCCCGTTTACATTGATTTTTTTCCTTTTCTTTTTCTCCATTCTTCTCATACTCTGCAGAATATTATTAAAGCTTGGTAGTGAATACGGATAAATCATATTGAATGCAAGAGATGGACTATATGAAAGAAGCAGAAATGGAGAACAACAATATATGTTGCTTTATCACTTGATGTTGACTGTTTTTGTTTCATTCTTATGCTTATCATAACCTAATTTTAAACTAACCTTGCTTTTATCCTATATATCAAAATGGTTAAAATAAGCACTCATCGAATTGGTTATATGAGTTTAGCTTAAAGTTAGTTGTTTATCACCAAGATGTTAGCTTTTTAGTTTGGGTAATGTTGTATTGGTGCTTACATTACACAATACGAATTGCGGATTTTCTTCTTTGGGTTCTTATACGCCCAAGTCAATAATGTTCAATTGTTAAAAGTGTGTATTAGTTATATGGATCAGATAGATGATGAGGGTTTTTATAATGCATTAACAGGTTTTTCGGTTCAATAGGAATGGTTCTGGTTATAACCTAACAACAATCAATCTTTAATGGTAGGGTGATAGGATGACATATGATTTTTCGAGTAATAACAACAAAAGATAATCTATGAAATTCGACAACCACACAAAACCTAAGAAAACACATCAAAGCCGACATGTACACATAACATAAGAAAAAGTACAATCACACAATGTTATACCCGTGTGAAGCGCGGGTTCTCGTTTTTAGTCTATCTATTTATCTCTATATAAAAATCCATGATTTTGCAGCAGTAATGGTAATTTGTACCGGGCCCAATAATTTAATTCTGGGCGTGTGATTGTTAATTGGTCATATTGATTCGTCCGTCTGCTCTTTCCTTCTTCCACATTCATTTAGTCCTTCTGCTCTACTTCTGAGCTCCTTCTTCCACATTCATTTAGGTATACTAATTGATTATACATTTATGGGTCTTCTTCAAGCTGTCCTCACCGTCTCTCTTTCAATTCTCACAACCGTTGAATGTCTTACCGGCTCCTTCCCCTTGCGTTTTCCCCTTCATCTTCCCCTCCTATTACTTCCATTCCGTTACCCTTTTTGTTAGGGGTTTCAATCTGCATAAATACCTTTCCATCTTATTTCCAGGTTGCTTCCATTCTCCTTCTTCCCTCCGTGGTCCAAAGGTGTCCAATTCTTCCCTGCAGATCTCTGCTGCCGATAATGCGCTCCGGAGTAGCAAAGGAAAACGGGCCACGACCAATTCGTCTTCCACTTCACACCGTTCCATTGATGGTTCTTCCGATGTCCTGTTCTCTGGATTGGATGTCAACTGCGTCCAGACAGTGGTTGCAGTGCTTGACCGTCGTTGGGATGCTGTGAATGTCAACGGAAAGCATATCGGCACCGAATTCCCATTGTCAGATTCAAAGGTATTTTTGTTCTTCTAATATCCAGCTTCTCTGTAATCGTATGGATGAAAATGCTTTGTCCCCGATTTTCTTGAGTTTATATCAGTTTGGGGTTGATTCCCCAAGGGATTCGGGCAATTTTTTGGCGAAGTTGAAAGGACGCTCAGTCCCGAAGGTTACCCGGTTGTTCATACCAAATCCAGCGACACGTACAGTCTCACTTCGTTCATTGATTTTTTTTTATTGTTGTTCTTTGGTTAAATCCAGTGAAACTGAAGGTTTTGATTCCAATATGCCGTACATTAGAGAGATTGGATGAAAAAGGAGAGTCGCCTCCGAAAGGTAAACGCTAATCCAAGGCATGGCGATTGGTTTAATTTCCATTGAAGTCATCACATTGATGAGCCCTTAAATTCGTCGTAACGCAGGTATTGATTGATTTAATTCCTATTTGTTGTGCAATTCATTGTTTGATCGTCCGTTTTTATACAGCCGTTGATATTCCTGTTAGTCGGCAGTTTCTTCGGTATATATATTTCCCTTTGTAAGCGTCTCTGCAGATAATCTCAAGCATAGGCAATGACTCTACCTGTTTTCCTGATCTGGTACCGTTGTTCAGAGTGTCAACTATGGCGGCGATCTCCCGTTCATACTCTGTTGGAGTATTCCATGTTTCTTCGTCTGAGTCCTACCTCTTCTACTCACCAACTCCACAAATCAGACTATAAATACATGCTTCTTCGTCAGAGACATATTGTTTGTTTGGTGGAGGTTTGTGTTACAAATGGCAGAATAAGTGTTTCTTCATTTATGTTTTGAGGATAAGAAATTGCTTTGTAAAGAGAGGTATAATCTTAGTACTAATCATTTTCTTTTCTGGGTTTTATGTAAGAAATGCTTACTGATATGTCTCTGTTAACACCAGTTGCAAGTAGCAAACTGGTTTTGGCTGCAATAGCATGCAATGATTTAGTCTCTTCTACATACCGACTGCAGAAGACAACAATATGGGTGACCCTATTAGTGTTAGTTCATGTATTTGATTAGGAGTCTAAAACATTTTCTTTCTTACCTCTCTGGTGCATCCTTATTAAAATTAAGTGTAATGAATGACCCAAGTAAAGAGAGTATTTCAAAGAAATATATTTGTATGGTGTTATTTCAGAACTCCCTGCTATGCTCAATACCCTTGAGCTACTCTTTCCTGATAGAAGTAGGTGATGTGGCAACTTCACAAGAGCATGGCCTAAATCAGTTTTCGAATCTGAGGTGAGTAGTTTATGAGAGTGCTCGAGTTTGGAAAAAAAAAAAAAGATATAAAGTTAGATAATGGTGTATGATTAATTGAGCATGCCCAGAGAAAGTATATATACTTGGAATTGTGGTGTTTGCTAATTTCATTATCTAAATGATATTGTTTTTCATGACAGCTATGTGTACGCCAAGGCTACAAACATCTGTTAACAATGGAGTATTGAATAATCAAGGATATGGAAATAGATTGGCGTTCCTCAAATTTGTCCACAAGCCAGACAATGCAAATTTCAGTTTGGTTCCACTATTTCTGTAATGTTATGCAGAAACTCCTCGGCGGATCAGAGAAAGAACAAGGATTGCTATGCAGGTTGTGATTTGTCAATGTCTTTTAATGAATCTAATTGAGAAGTTATCTTGTTGGTCTCTAACAACTGAACTAGCTATTCCTGGTGGAACTTGTCTTCAACTTTGCTGATAAGGTGGTGTTATTAATTGCTAATGTACTCTCAGTTAATTTCTTCAACTATAGTTTTGAATTTCTTCAACATTGCTGATGTGGTGGTGTTATTAATTAGGATGGTCTTACATCTCTTCATGTTGCTGTTATTGTTAAAAATGAGGTTGTCATCAGCCATTTGCCGAGAAAAGGTTCCTCATGTCAAAGATAAGGTCAAATTACTGGAGCTACAACTTGTTGTGATGTTTGAACACATTAAGGAGGCCTCAAGTAATATAGTATTAAATTTTGGAATGTATGGAGGTTCTGATATTATGAAATTTAGAACACAATGGGAGTTGAAAGTTCAATTGGACTGTCGAAGCTGAATGACAGGCTTGGATGGGGTTATTTTAATTTCTATGTACGCAATGCTTCTTTTCAGTTTATTTTAATATCTGCAGGCAAGAAAAACTAATTTGCTACAATTCCATCTATCAAAGTGGCAAGTAAGGATATGTTCTTGAACTTTCCTCTTCTTTCCTTTGTTGCGGCTTTTACTGTATGTTGTTTGTCATTTGCTTTAGGAATGTATAAGAAACCAACTTGTAATTTAATTCATTTGATCAAGCAAAGGTTGGTTTTGAGTGGGAGTAAACAAGGAAAACTTCTAGCAATTCATCATAGTTTTATTGAGATATACATTTTGATAACATAAACTAGCTTTATATGTCAAAGACCGGTTACAAAGAAAGTGCAACAAAATTAGAATAACACAATACAAACGCAGCGACAGAACTAAACACAAACATTCAATTTCTTACTTGGACGAGGAACCCTAATTTGAAGAACACCAATTTCAGAGGAAAGAAGTGGCGAAGCTGCAGGAAATGGCCAGAGAATTGAAGAACTACATCAGTTTATTAGAGCTCTGGGGTGTTGCTAAAAAGGTAAAGGGTTAATATGGTAAATTAGATCATCTGTTTGCCTATTAGAAAATTTACACTACTCCAGATTATGTAAAATCTTTACTAAATGTCATCACATATCCTAAAAGGCAAGATACAAAGTGATATGATGACAATATGAATAATACTCAATATAAAATAAACTATACAACAAATTGAATTCCGCAGATTGTTATATTAAAACCCCCAAAAGTAATAGCATACCATAAGTATATATACAATTAATATTGAGCCTAATGCAATTTGACATCTGCACAAACTAATGCAATTTGAGCCTAAATAATAGCAAAACTTCAACATCTTTTAGACTTCTCCTATTAATTGGCCTCATACAATAGGTGTTAGTGTGTTACACATTTTATAATCTTGAATTGTCTTCATTTCAGTTAATCACATAATTGAAACCTCCATGTTAGGTTTTTATCATATATTCGCCTAATATTTCAGTATTGCCTTTCCTACATGGATTTTTACATTTCACAAAAGTCAAATGTCTAAATAACTCTTTCGATAAGATACGATTTTTAAGATAATGATTCAAAACACAACAACGAAAAAATTAAAATCTCGTCTATCTAATAAATGCTAATATTTTAAATATATAAAAGTTGATGGCTTTGATGAAGTAAAAGCAATTTGTACCTAATAAATGCTAATATTTTAAATCTTTACCCTAATTATATCCTCTTAATGATAATTTCATCACCAACTAATAACACATCCTCTTCGTCTCTTGCATCTACCACAATCTCCAAACTCATTCCGATCTCTATCCCGTTCGTTTCATCCCGACTCTCCCTCCTCCCCCGGTTAAAAATTAATCTGGGTTAATTGGATATTTTTAATCTATCTATATATTTATATATAATAAAATTGATCCTTTGAGAAAGTAATGTCAATTGGACTAATTAATGTTTAAACCTAATTTTCATCTCTCTTTCTATCTCCCATCTATCTTAATAATATACTATAAAATAAGGGGTTCCTCCAATTAATCACACTGCATTTAATACTTTATTTCTAATTTATGTATTTTCTTGATTTTTTTTCTTTTCCAATTTCTTTCCTACGTTTACAAATATGTCAGTTAAATGAAAATTTTTACCCACCAACATATGTATATAGTGGATCTGTATGAAACTTATCATCATCTTCCACTCTTCGGTTCCGCAAGGTGTGAAGTTGTATAGGCCGTAAAACCCCCGCGTAGCGCGGGCCCAAGAATTCGAATATACTATAAAGTTAGGGATTGCATTTAATGCTTTGTTTTTAATTTATCATTTTTTTTATTTTTTTATTTTCCTATTTCTTTCCTACGTTTACGAATATGTCACCTAAATGATGATTTTGACCCACCAACACATGTCTATAATGGATCTGTATTGAACATATCATCATCTTCTACTCTTCGATTCCACAATGCCTTATTATAAAATTTTATAGACCGTAAAATCCGTGCGTAGTGTGGACCCAAAAAGTCTAGTATCTGCATTTCTTCATATCTTCAGCTCCATAATATAAAATTTTATATTATAGAATGCACTAAATTAATAATGTTTTAACACTAAAAATTGTTAATATTTATTAATAAAAGTTAGTGTAACAAAATATATCTATATCGAATTTGTGAGAATGTGAGGTGATAAGTTGTAATTCAGTCATATACATAATTGTTGTTTCGTATAAGTGCCATATTTTTATTAAAATAAATGCAACAAAAAGAAAAGAAAAGAAAAAAGGTCGCTCATCTTCACCCTCCTTTGTCTGAAGATCTCTGTCTTCTCTTCATCTCCACCGTTGTTCGCCGCCTATCAAGACCCTAAACCGCCATAAATACAACATTATACCGTATACGAAAAATCCGTAATTGCCCCGCGCGTAGCGCCGAGGTCCGAATCTAGTATTTAATAAAAGAATGGTAGTCTTTTACTAGAGTGATAAATAGGATATATATATAGGATAAATAGGATAAAAATTAATAGGCGCACTTTGTTGGTGATCAAATTAATATTAGAGAGAAGAGATAAATAAGATAAAAATTTAGAATATTAGCATTTATTAAGTACAAATTACCATTACTTCATCAAACCAATCAATTTTTTTTTTATATATACTAGAAACGGGCCTCCGCGCTACGCGCGGGGAAATTACAGTTTTTAATATGATTTAACGTTGTTTAATAGGCGTCCCAAAATTAGATTGGGCTAATCATATTCACAACCCTTTATGATATAGAATCTAACCTCGACAAAGCAGTCTCTAATCTTTGTTCTATCAAAAAGAAAAAAAATAAAGTTTAATTAGTGATTATGTTTTTCCTGAATGTTTTATTAATCATTTTAGCAATTGACACACAACTACCTATGAATTCGTCTCTCCCTTTAAAATCATCACATTACCTAATTAGCTCGGTGCTTTTTTTTTGTCAAACAATTAGCTCGTGTATTGGTGTTCCTATTTTATTAGGGCTTAAATCAACAGACTGAAACCCGCGTACGGGTCTTGCGTAATTATAATTTCTTAAATGTTTCATAATAGATATTGAAATGATATTATATCATATAATCAAATGAGTTTGATGATTTGTACTTCTTCTCTCAATTCACCAAATTGTTATATCATTTGTAATATTATTGTAATATACGGGACATAAGTTTTTAAAAATATGATTTTTAATATTCTTGTAATGTACAGGACAGAAGTTTTTAAATATATGTTATTTGCGTATGCAATTTCTTCAATGCTCTATATGCTAAATTTTTGTTCAAGTCTTGCTTGCAGTATTATTACCAACTCCACAGATTTTGGTATATAAAATAAGGTAATCTATTTTGATTTATTAATAGCCAAGTTGGTGAATATATGATCTATTTTTCTGTCTATAACTCATTACAATTGAATAAACTCGAGGACCAGTTATTAAATGTCATTTCCCCATTGTATACATTTTTGACGTGTTTACTAAATTATCATGCTTGTTGGAAACTGAGTGTAAATGTTTGAAAACAACATGCTAGCATATTGCAATATGTAATATTGTTTACAATTACTAAAATTAGATGCAAACGGCCTCCGATAAGGGCTCAAAGTTTGGTACTAATGACGAAAAATGTAGTTTAGGATAAGTAAAAAGTAAACACTTCAAGCACAAAGAAATTGAAAGAGGAAAAAATGCATACCATATAGTTCACAACAGATCTCCCTCTTTGTATAAATTTAGTAATTGCAAAAGTTAAATTCTTTTACAAAGACACATGATACATGAATTGAATATAGGGAATTTAGATTCTTTGGTAAGTCGGTCCTCTAAACTCTGTAAACCTGCATATTATTTGTATATATATATACTCCATCCGTCCCAAAATATGAGTCTCATTGTACAAAAATATGTTGGATTAAGGCAAATGCTTTAACGTACATAAGTGCATTGGAAATGATGAATGTAAAATATTAAAATAATTCATTAACCAATGGGAGAAGAGTTTACAAATGAAAAGTACATAAGTGCATTGGAAATGATGAATGTAAAATATTAAAATAATATGAGTAAGGGTATAATTGGAAGAAGTTTATGGAAAAAAATAGAAATGAGACTAACATTTCGGGACGCCCAAAAAGGAAAATGGGACTCATATTTTGGGACGGAGGGAGTATAATTTACTAAAGCCTTCATGTGTACCTTTAAAAAAAGTTATTGATCTGGCTTTTTACTTTTTACTTTATTAATCTAATGATAAAGTCAATTACTGCAAAATCATACCATCCACTCCAAACCTCTGTCCACATGAGAGGTTTGTAAGGTCTGTTTTAGTAAACACATAACAGTAAAAGTCGTTGCAAGTATATTAATCTGTCACAATAAGATCATTAACTATTAAAAAATTTATTTTGAAAAGAATTAAGATTGTCAACAAGAACACTGGAACTTATAACGGGATCAAGAGAGTCATCTTCCTTGCACATTAACCATGGAACACCAATATCTAATCCAACAACAATGTTAGCAGCCCATCTCATGTGATCACAACCTTCTTGTCCAAACATCTTTCTTTGCATTTTATATTTATATTCGATCTGAAAACACAAATTGATAGCACATAATTCAGTTTTTGAAATCAGAAACTCAAATTAATTTGACTAATCTTAATTACAAGAGGTCATGAAAAAAAGAGTCAATGAAAACATACAACATTGAGTGATGTTAAGGCATTGAATTTCATGTGTACAAGAGTGATTGCCATGGAATTTCTTTTTATTATTGCCTTCAAAATGCTCAAAAATTCGATCTAGTTTTGGGCGCATTCTAGTTGCGCCCAAAACTGAATCGGGTTTTAAAAAAAAGGTTTGGGGTGCCAGTTAAAAATTTTCGAGTGCGGGATTTTTCCCCACAATCATACGGTCAAGTATGTGCGCGAGGGGGAGAAAAGACAAGTAGACATCATTCACTGTCATCTATGTAAGAAGAAAATTACCACAGTCAAAATTGAGGTTGATCGGTGAATTTAAAAGGGAGAGCGGGGATCGAGGAATTGGGGGTTATCGCCAGTGGCGGATCTAGAAAATTTCTACCGTGGGGGCTCGTATTAGAATTAAGATTATAAATTATGTTCTCTTTTTCTTGAGTATTATCAATTTGATTTAAACATATTCAATATAATATTAACCCACATTTAAATTTTAAATTAATTTAATTTATTTGTGGTAAAATCAATAATAAATATTCTTCTACTTTTTATTCTTGTATCAAATAAATATCTTGTACATAGAAATATCATATAAAAGTTATTCTTTTTCTCTAATATTACCGATATTTAGTGGGTTTGATAGATATTAAAAATATAAAAACTCTGTATGTAAAAATTACATTTAGTTTCCTTACATTTTTAATAATCATGTTTCTCTATTTAACACACCTCTTACTTTTCTTACCAAAATTCAAGAATAAAATAGAAAAAATCTCTAAAGCAAATTACATTTCTTCAATTCTAGCTATGTCACGTGGCAGACTCTACATTCAGGCCATCCACCTGTCGTCATTTCATTGGTCATGATTTTTTATAATTTATTGTAATTTTCTCAAAAAAAATTAATTAAATTTGGAAAATCGTGTGCAAAAATATTACAAAAAGATTGTTTAAGATCTTTCAGATTACAAAAAGATTTTTATGTGTTAATTTTCTAGATTTTGACCTCCCAATATCCTCTTATTTTATTTTACAAATATATATTTTATTTTTATGATATGACGTATCACAAACAGATTGATTTCTTAATAAATAAGAGAAATAATTATATTTTTGTGTTATTGTAGTGTTTTCAATTATATATTTTTATATATGTTGAAATCAATTTATTTAAATTTCTTAAAAATTGACCTATGATAATTTGATTAAATAAGATTTTTGGTATTAAAAATTCATGTATATTCGTTGTTTATTATATTTAAAATGTAAAAACTTAATTATATATCAATATCATTTTAAGATATAAACTTATTTTCATATAAAATTTTATATTACATAATACTCCTTACTACTAATTCACTATATCGAGTTATATAAACCCGCGCATGACGCGAGACCTAGTCTAGTTTGTGTATAAAATTAAAAGGCTAAAATGACTTACGTTATATTACATGAAAAATAAAATCAAACCAACTTCATGTAATTCTATTAATTACTTAGTAATTAATTACCGTTGTGTAAATTGAATTTTAAAAAAGTATATTAAAAAGCTAACTACTTATATGATACTAAACCAGAGGAGTATAATCAGTATATCACATTTTTACTTAAAATTTTAAAAAATTGAATCTCTAGTTTGGAAAATTTTAACTGTTGTACAGTTTTACCATGGATCTAATGAAAGACAAAAAAGGAGGGTGTTTAATTTTTTAGCAAAACGCTTTGTTTTGATCTTTTGGACATCTTTTTAAATTAGAAAAAATGATATTGAGGGAGCAACATTTATGAGGTACCAATTTCATTCAATTTTGGCATTGGATAGTCAATCTTTATATAGATAAGATATATAGATAGATAGGCGCACTATATTCATAAAATTTGAATCCAGAATCATCTCCACTACAAAAATGTACAACATTGTTACTTCAAAAAATATTTTATTTTACATTTTTTGTAAAGTTTTAAAATATCTGATAGTTGAAAAATTACTTATAAAATCTACCAAACTTTAAAAACATTGTTACTTCTAAATGTACTATTCATTTTTTGTAAGTTTATATTTTTAACAGTATTTCTAATAAAAGAATGTAAACAGATTTGTAAAGTATTTTCTAAAAGTCTAAAAAGTATTTTTAAAGTATTTTATAAAAGTCTAAAAGCTAAAAACATATTTCTATTATCAAATATGTTTATAATTCATTTTGTTTTGAAAATATTGGATAGTAGAAATTTATTTAAATGTATTATTCATGAATATTTGATAGTAGAGAAATATATGATATATCTATATAGAGGTGAGCTCCGATGTAACGAGTATTGTGGTGTAACGGTGTAACGAGTATTTACCTTCAATAGTATTCGAGTTTGTTAAGGTTGATATTCAACTTTATATATATTTAGGTTTTATATGCACTAATCGCATTCTCATATGCTTGTGCCTCTATTCAACCTTTTACGCTATTTATTCATGTTTATTTACTTGAATATCTACCATATATTAATGGAAAATGATCAAGTGAGAATGAAATTTAAGGTGGGGAGTGAGAATTAATATTAGGCTTTAGATTAAAATCAAACTAAGGGTGTAGATTAACTCTCTCAAAAAGTCAACAGTCAACTCCGGTCAACGGTCAAACTTTGACCGGTCCAAAAAATTTCCCGCCAAAATTTTTTTCCCGTCAAAAAAAATTTCCCGCCAAAAAATTTGCTGACGATTTTTTTTTTGCCTGGAAACATTTGTTTCTGGGTCAAAAAAAATATGTGCACATTTTCTACACAAAATGTGCACATAAATAGTATAAGATGTGCATTGTTTTTCTAAGCACAATTTTGAACTTGTTTTATTACGAGCTCTTTTTTTCCAGCAAATTTTCATTTCTGTCCCAGAATTATATGTGCACATTTTTCTGCACAATAGTTGTATAAGTTGTGCACATTTTTTCAAACACAAAATATTAACTTGTGTTTTTGAAGCCTTTTTCAATGAGAAACTTTCGTTTCTGGGCCAAAATTACATGTGCATATTTAGCTGTATAAGGTGTGCACATTTTCTCCAAACACAACTTTTGAACTTGTTTTGACGAGCTCTTTTTAATGAAAAACTTTTGTTTTCATGACAAAATTACATGTGCATATTTTCTACACAAAATAGGCACATTAGTTTTATAAGATGTGCACATCTTTCCCAACACAATTTTTGAACTTGTTTTTCAGAGCTTTTTTTCCATGAAAAGCTTTCGTTTTTGGACCAAAATTACATGTGCACATTTTCTGCACAAAATAGACACAATATAATAAGATGTGCACATTTTTCTCAAACAGACATTCGTTCCGCCAATTTTTTTCATGACAGACATTCGTTTTTAAGACAAAGTTATATGTGCACATTTTCTGCACAAAATAGACACATTAGTTATAATGTGCACATTTTACAAATAAAATGTGCGCATCATGATAAAAAAATGTACACATTTCTTCTTTATGCACACAAATCAGGTGAAGAAAAAAATATTGACCGACAGTCAACGGTCAAATTTTTTTCTTGGGCTAAAAAAATATGTGCACATTTTCTACACAAAAATGTGCACATTTTTAACGATCAACGGTCAACAGTCCCGCCATTTTTTTTTTTGCGCCAAATATTTGTTTTTGTGCCAAAAAAATATGTGCACATTATCAACGGTCAACAGTCCTGCGAATTTTGTTGCCGCCAAATATTTGTTTTTGGGCCAAAAAAATATGTGCACATTTTTAACAGTCAACAGTCCCGCCAAATTTTTTCCGTCAAATATTTTTTTTTGGGCCAAAACAATATGTGCACATTTTCTACACAAAATGTGCACATTGTCGACGGTCAACGGTCCTGCCAAATTTTTTTCCGTCAAATATTTTTTTGGGGCCAAAAATATATGTGCACATTTTCTACACAAAATGTGCACATTGTCGACGGTCAACGGTCAACATTCCCGCCAAATTTTTTTCCGCCAAATGTTTTTTTGGGCCAAAAAAATATGTGTACATTGTCGACGGTCAACGGTCAACGATCATGATCAATGGTCAATGGTCAACGGTCAAATGTGCACATTTAATATCATCAGGATGAATATTATTCTCATTTCTCACTCTAACTCTAAGGCCGTTCCCACCGGACGAGGACCCTTTGTTCACATGCCTTCAAATCTGTTTAACTGGATATCATTGATGATTTTGAATGGAATGATTAACAAAATTTGACCTTTTTTTGCAGGGGGCTGAGGTTAATGTGCTGCTTCAGATTCAAGCTATGGTGGATGACTAAGAGGATGGGTAATTGTGGGAAAGATGTACCACTTGAAACCCAATTCATGCTTGTCGAGAGCAAGGATGAATCAGACGATGACTCAACAATCTATATTGTTTTCCTTCCCCTTTTAGAAGGTCCGTTACGTGCTGTTCTACAAGAAAATGACAAGAACGAGCCCGAAATCTGGCTTGAAAGTGGTAAGTCCATCACCGCCTTAGTTTCATTAAAGAGTTATCATATTTCTTCAACATGTTTTGCAACTTGTGAGCACAAAGGCTTTCTGTATTAAGATGTTCGAGGATTATAGGTCTATTCTACTCTCCACCATTCCTATAATGTAGTTTGAATTAGTTTTTGGTCTTAGATGAATCGTTTTTATACAAGTTATCCATGAATCTAATGATGCTCAAGATGTGCTCGATGAAATGACCCATATATTTTAAAACCTTGATTGTGGGTTCTTATGATGCTTTTAGTTCCAAACTTGTCATCATCTTGTAAAATTGGTTGAATTGAATGATTAAATCATGCCTTTAAGTAATTTGGTTCTTATTGGATGCATAAGATGGAATTGTTTTTATTGTTGGTTGCAGAACATTAGCTAAGTCAAGATCTTACTGAAGATGTTCAAACTTCAAAGGTTTTTCATTATTGTGCTATGAATTCTGAGATTAGGCTGCAACTTATTTGTTTTATGTATGAATTTGTAGTAGTCTTACTCAAGTTAATAATGCAGAACATTAGCTAGGAAGAAATTATGATGCACAACAGGGAGGTAAAAAAAAACATAGTACGCCGCAAAATTTAGGCAAGTTTAAATCAAATTTCAGTCATTCTGATTGATTCGTCTCAAGGCTTGAAGAAATATGACTACTCATAATTTTATTATCTTCATCGGATTTAGTGATGTGGAAGCATGTTCCTAAATCAGCTTTTGTATTTCTAGTTGGTTTCTTCTTGATAATATCAGGTTAAGATAAATTATTTCATGTTCACTATGCTTCTAGAAACTCATATTTACTAATAAATTCGGCGTTCTGTGGGCCTTTTGCAGCGGGTTTTCTGTTACTTCATATTTGGGTTTGATCTACCTGGGAAATTCTTTCTTGTACAGAAGCTTCAAATGCAGGTATACTCTTTAGGATTCAGATAGTCAGTACAAGTTGAGTCTTATTATGATGATCTAAATGATTCAATGTATGCAGGAGCGTCAAGGATGGAACTTATATAGATTACTGTGATGGAATGGTGGCAATAGGAGAAGATGAAGCAATCTGGTTATCAAGATTTATTCTTCCTGTTTTGAATGAATTCCTCCTTAAGCTTAAAGCTCTTTTCTCTGGGGATCCCGTTGTATGAAAGTCTTTAGTTTGTCATGCCAAATGAATGGATATGTGAAGATTGTTGTGAAACCCCTGAACCAGGTATGTGAAAGTTAAACAAACCCATTTTGAAATCTAGCAGTTGAGAATGATCTATGCATAAATCTTCTTTTTTTTGTAATTGATTGTGTCTGTGATCTGTACTTGATAATTTGTTAAAACCCAAATCCTAGCAGTTGTGATCCTTTTTTAACCAT
This sequence comes from Oxyria digyna, assembly GCA_029168935.1. Taxonomy (NCBI): domain Eukaryota; kingdom Viridiplantae; phylum Streptophyta; class Magnoliopsida; order Caryophyllales; family Polygonaceae; genus Oxyria; species Oxyria digyna. The sequence goes on from JAPVLV010000013.1 coordinate 28,791,031, forward strand.
CATAGAATTTAGTTTGAAGCTTTGTTGATCTTGTGGTTAGACTTGGACATATGTCATATTAAAACAGAGTAAATTGTTATGCAACAAATATATGATTGCACATGGTAGGATCAAGTCAAACGCGGGGGTGTCTTACAAAACAAATGGAACCAAATTCAAGACCAGTAATACTTTTCTCAATCGTGTTCTATGTCATCATTTTTAATCTGAGTTGTTGATCCTGTGGCTCAGTCATGTTTATACCAGCCACCATTGTCCTTTCCAGTCTATGTCATCATTTTTGCATCATTTTTTTCTTCTTCTTTATTTTTTGTTTGTGATGTTTTGCTCTACCTAAATTCTTTATTATGATGTTTTGCTCCTGATTTTTATTTCTATCTTTTTAAAAACAAAATCTTTTTTAAATTCTATCTTCTTTACTTTTATATCCCAAAAATAGTTGTGAGTTTGTTAAGATAATTTGTGCTCATTTAAACTGGCCCCACAAATCTAAATTGATACCAGATAAAAATCTAAACTGATATCCCAAAAATAGTTGTGAGTTTGTTAAGATAAATTCGAATTTTGTGGTTGAGAAAAATAATGACAGATGGAAAGTTACTGCACATGCGTACAATATTTCTTCAACATGTTTTGCAACTTCTGAGCACAAAGGCTTTCTGTATTTGGGTTTGATCTACCTGGGAATTTCTTTCTTGTACATAAGCTTCAAATGCAGGTATACTCTTTAGGATTTAGATACAATATTGTCTTCTCTTTCAAGACTTTACTTGATGAATGCAATGATAATTCTATCACTGGATTAGGAACATCAACACATAATCTGTGAATTATTAAAGTGTAAATGAAGGAGACCATACTATTTAGATTTTTGCTTGTAGGAGACTATACTATTTAGGTAGTTAGCCTCTCATGTTACTATTATCTTTGATGAAATCAACTCATTTCAGAACATTTATATCATTTTATAGCTTTTTGGATGAATAATTCACAGATTATGTGTTGTTGTTCTGAATAAATAGTTCAGGAGCTGAAATTTGTGGTGATCCTTGTTGTTACTTTATTTTGCTTGGCAGGCAAAGTGGCTTGTGGATTCAGCAATTGTGTCGTTGATGCTTTTTCAGGAACGTTGTGAGTTTGATGAATTTCCTGCTAATGTTTTAGTTTCTGTATTTTATTTGCTGTCTAATATGTGAAACTCTGCTGCCAATGAGATTGGTTGAAATTCGAAAAACATTAAATTGCTTAGATGCAATCTATTTCTTGAATCAATGTATTGATACCATTGAATGGGAAGAGAATAGTGCTTGATAGTTGTCACATGTCATGGAAGTTCACCTGTGCTATGTAAACATAATTTTACACTTTTGGGTGGAATTTATTTTATAACCATTTGCATTTACATGTCCTGGCTGACAAGGTGGTCCTGTATTGATTTTGGAGAGTTTTAGCCATAATGTTTGCTGAAATTCCCTTTCAGCAGTACTTATATGTTTGAATTACGGAGTATCTTCTAAGCAATGAAGATCCCGCAGCACTACAACGGAATTCCTGCTTAGTAATATTCCTTTTTTTACTGCTCTGAACAAATAATAGCATCAAAGGCATCTCTCAGCAGGTTGAAGTGCGGGTTTCTGAGGATATACTGTATCCATAGGGTTGTATCAACAGTGCCTTCAATCTGCAGTGTCCTTTATTATTCACATGCTTGAATGCTTGATCCACAATGAACATTTGATTGAGGAGATTAATTTGCAAAGAATAATAAAATTAGTTTAGTCCTTTTATAATTAAAGTTTACTAAAAAATTGGAATTATTGGACATTATTATGTGAAATATATTTGCATCCCTTTACTGAACAAATACCGTATGGTTGATTTTTTTATCATTCATATATGTGCATGATTCTTATAGCATCATCCAATCATTTAAAATCTCCCTTGCCTATTTAAAGTCATGAATTAGCTAGAATGGATTATCAATCTGTAACATATAATGAAACAGTTCCGATCAATTATTTATTCTGTATGTGTCGCTTTCTTAGCATCTAAATTGTAATAGCATGGAAAAATAATGCAATTTGAGTCTGATTAGCAATTTGGTTGATGTAGCTTTTGGGTATTAGGCATTGTTTGTTACGGATTTTGTACCCGACTGTTTTGACATGAAATGATGTGCCGATCATTAATTTTTTGTAAGGTATGTCAATGCACTTAGATAAACTTGTATGTAAACATTTCATGTTGATCAGCGAACACGTTCTCTTGAACTTTTTTCACTGTTTGAATATTTTTTTAGTCATTTGTCTCATGCTAGAAATCCAGATTCAGATTTGCTTACTGTTTTAAATTGTTGAATTTCATTTATTTTTCATGCTTGTTGCATTGTTTTATAATAATAGTAAATATTTTTAACTAATAATATATCTCGTGCATGACATGGGTATTACACTAGTATATATTAAAACAAAGCTATTTAAAGCCCCCTCATTCACTCTGGCCCCACCATTCCTACGTGTCATTTTGTCATTAAATCTCACTAATTATAATTCTTTGTATTTTTTCTAATTTCTTCATTGTTCATAAAAAAAATACGTACAACTTAGTTTGTTTCTAACTAACGACGCAATTCCGGTGAGGACGTCCCCTTAGAGAAGGAATAAGGATCTACTCCATCCGAAGGATGAAGTAAGATCCAAGGGCCAACAACTTAAGGAGGATTGTGGTGGGCCCATTTATCACGCGCTATATAAGCCTTGAAACAACCGCCATTCTCGCTCAAAAAAACCGTTCGTCGTCTCATAAAACTCCCCAGATTGCTCTCTCGCTCGCAACTCTCGCACTCTATTTCTCTCTCGATCGGCGGCGAAATCTTGTTCTTTCTCTCTTGCTCGATCACATTTCTTCACCTCTACTACAATCTCGCTTTCTCTTTCGAGTTCTCGAGCCGATTCCGCTCACAAACCCTAGAACAAAGACGAAGCCATTTCAGAGCAACTTCGAGGAGTCGAAGGGCGATTGGAAGGCAATTTCGGCGTCGACATCACAAATCAACAACAACAACAACAAACAAAACAACAACAATGAGGTCAAAAATAGCATCTGGAACCCAAGTATAAATTCAACTTAAGAATTTTTGTTGTAAACTCCATTTGTTAATCACTACGCCGTATGTTTATGGATTTTATACAGTATGCATGAATAGATCTAGAATCACTTCATCCAATGTGTTTTGGTGCATGTGTTGTCATTTGATATAGTGTTTATGTATTTTCTTTAACAGATATGAGTTGTTAGTGCATCGAATATGTTGTTGAAATATATACTTGGTTTAGGTGCATCATCCACTGTGTTTTGGTGCATCATTCATAGTGTTTAGGTGCATCATCCAGGTGCATCATCCACAGTGTTTAGGTGCATCATCCAGTAGGTTTTGGTGCATCATCCACAGTGTTTAGGTGCATCATCTAATGTTTTGGTGCATCATCCACTGTGTTTTGGTGCATCATCCATAGTGTTTAGGTGCATCATCCAATGTGTTTTGATGCATCGTCCAATGTTTTTTATGTATAAAATGTAGGAAAGAAACAGAATGATAATGCAATAATCAAGGAGCTAAGATATGGAACACTAATCATTAGTGATCCACCACATATAAACACTGGTACGTTTGTATAAACGCATGTATAATTATTTTAAAAGGAAAGAGTGATGGTTTATTGGTGCATGAGCTAATGTATATTGATTCATTGATGCATATGTATTGGTTTCTAGTTATTCATGATATATGTCTTTGGTTTAACAGAGGAAGTAGAAGAGGAAATCCCAACCACATCATCAGAATACCATGGAGAAACAACTCCAATTGATGGTAAACACTAATCATTTTTCCATTTTTTTAATAATGTGTTTGAGTTGGTGCATCCCTCAGTGGGTGTTGGTGAATCACCCAGTGGGTGTTGGTGCATCACCCAGTTGCTTTTGGTGCATCACCCACTATGTGTTGGTGCATCACCTAGTAAGAGTTGGTGAATCAATGATACAATAATTGTCTGCCATTTAATTAATTATCTCTGTTTTCTTTTTAATGATTACAGAAAGTGAAGAAGAACTTGACACATCCCAACCAGGGAAAAGAAAAAAGTCAGTAGCTATTGGGAATAAAAGTTCAAAAAAGCAAAAGCTAATGCCGGAAGAAGACTCTGACGATGAAGAAGATTTGGAGGCTGAGAGGTTGGTCAAGATTGAAAGGGAAGCATTAGAAAAGGGAAGGGGAAATAAGGATGTAGACCGAAAGGGAAAGGGGAAGATGGAAACGCCTAATCCTAAGAAGGGAGAGAAGGTCTTTGTAAGGAAGTCAAAACTGCAAAAGCCCGGGAATAAAAGGGGCATTAAGATGTTACGAAGTAATTTTCTAAAATTGAAGTGCAGAACATCGCCCTGCCTATTCAGAAACTACATGCGGTCAAGCGAATTCATTGGCAGCCATAGGATCGCTATGAATGAAATGGGATTTGAAAGTATCACTTGTTGGGATATCAAGGAAACGCCTGGACGGCTAGGACATTATGTGTGCAACAATTTCCACCCACTGAATTCTACAATTAAACTAGAAGACAGAAGGAAGATTGTAGTTACGGAGAATGACGGGCATGAAGATTTCCCAGGGAAAGAATTAAACAAGGATGAGGCAGAAACTACAGGAAGATTTCCCAGGGAAAGAATTAAACAAGATCCTAGCAACTGATATCTTTGAAAAGATGAAATCTCTTGATGAAGGCCCATGGTTCAAAAGATATTTCATTCTTCTATTTGTGAACACAATGGTAGCATCCTATGCGAGTGGGTACGTCAAGCCATCCATTCTTGAATTGCTTGAAGATGTTGATAAAATAAGCGACTTCAACTGGAGCTCATACCTCTACAAGTCACTTATTGACCGTGCACTTGTGTGGGCGAAAGAACAAACTTCAAGTTTCAACGGGAGCATGCTCTTACTTTAGGTAAAATATATATTCTTTCTTCTACCATTTTAATTGAATTGGTGCTTCACCCAGTGGGTGTTGGTGCTTCACCCAGTGGGTGTTGGTGCATCACCCAGTGGGTTTTGGTGCATCACCCAGTGGGTTTTGGTGCATCACCCAGTGGGTTTTGGTGCATCACCCAGTGGGTTTTGGTGCATCACCCACTGTGTGTTGGTGCATCACCCACTGGGTGTTGGTCCTTCTGGTAGTAAGGTTTGCTACATCATCTAATTAAGCTAATTCACTTTATTTTTGTTATACACAGTTAATTTATGTAGACAGATTGAGATGGAAAGGTCGTACAATACCTAGGAAGTTTCCCATTGTCAACAACTGGACCACCAACATGCTTAAAGATAGGGAGGATGAGGAAATAATGCATGGTGGTTTTGGTAATGGAATCTGACATCCAATCTCAGCCAGAGCCTGCGGGGGAAATAGATGAAGATTTGAGATCATACCTGGCTCGCTACATGACAAGGATTGAGAACATCGCTCAGAATTGCAGAAGTAACAAATGCCCCAAAGGTTGAAGAAAAGTGGAGCATTGAAATCTGTGAATCACGAGGCTCAAATAATAATAAACGTGAAACTGGAGCAAGAAGGGATGGCTGAGGAGGACGATGAGCAACAACCATCCCAGAACACGGAGTTCTGGGATTTAGCTGTGAAGTGTATGGAGGAAGTTGAGAAGAAAATTGCTCAACAAAAAGAACACAACGACAACATGGACATGCCGGGATTTTCAGATTTGCTCCATAAAATCTCAAAAGACGTTGAGAATGTGGGGGCTAGTTCCAGCCGGCCTACAAAAGAAGCTGCAAAAAAAGCTGCAAAGTCAAGTCAAACAACCACTACTTATTACAAAAGGAAAAGAAATGTAAGTAATTTTACATGTTAATATTGCAAGTTTATGTTGGTGCATCACCCAATGGGTTTTGGTGCATCACCCAGGGGGTGCTGGTGCATCACCCAGTGTGTGTTGGTGCATCACCCAATGGGATTTGGTGCATCACCCAGGTGATTTATCTTAGGTTGTTGATTTGGTCATCAGCTAATAACTGGTTTTTTCTTTATAATTACATACTGGTCCAGAAATTCCTAGTTTTGACCTTGGCTTATCTCCTGTGAGATCGGAACCTACAACAACCGTTGAGGGATCTTCTGCGGAGGTGCAGGATCAGCAACACTCAAGACAATGTACTAGAGAAGGAAGTGGTGCCTGAAGATGGGTCCGACAAGGTGAATGTTGAAAAGGATGCTAAGGGCATGCAAGATGAAACTGTTGTAGAACAAGTTCAAGAACAATTGGAAGAGGACACAGCTGAGAAGGAGCGGAAAGCAACCGAGGATGTTCTTGAACTGAAGCGACAGACAATCAACATCATTTACAACAACAACAAGAGAAAGGAGTGGAAGAAGAAGGTGAGAATGAAGGAAATAACAAGGAAATTGAAGAGAAAGATCTAACTGAAACAGAAGCAGTGACAGAAAAAGGGGAAGATGTGACAAAAAGAGAGAAGAAGGTTGTTGAAAAGGAGGTTTCTGAGGGAGTAAAGGAAGGAAAAAACACAACTGAAAAACAGGAGGTTGACAAAGAAAAGGGAAAGACTGTAGAACAAAAGGAAGTTGTGGATGGGACAGAAGAGGATGTTGTTGAACTTATGCAAATAGATGTTGCTACATATAAAGAAAAGGGGGTACCTAAAGAAATGGAGGCTGAAGATCAGATGGAGGTGGATACAGCTCAGAAGGACAAATCTGCCCAACCAAAAAAGGTATAAAAATTCAAATAATAATTTATAAAGTTCACTTTTCAAGTTTATGTTGGTGCATCACCCAGTGGGTGGTGGTGCATCACCCCCAACCAAAAAAGAAATAAAAATTCAAATAATAATTTATTTCAAGTTTATGTTGGTGCATCACCCAGTGGGTGGTGGTGCATCACCCAGTGGGTGGTGGTGCATCACCCAGTGGGTGGTGGTGCATCACCCAGTGAGTATTGGTGAATATTCTAATACTTCTATTTTTCAGGTGAGATTTACATGCAAAATCGATGCAGAGGCTGGCACTAAGAGAGAGAGACTTCCTTCTGCAAGCACAGTCTCGCCGTTTAAGGAAACACAATGTAACATTTCAGCTACACTGACATATAATGAAAAAAGTCTTTACAATTGGTTGACCAGTGAAGAAAACAATGACAGGTAACAATATATTTACCTTAGTATTACTAATTTCTATAATATGAGGGAAGTTAACAAGTTGATTTTTTTGTTATACAACAAAGAGTATCTTTTCGTTATACACATTGCAAGTCTAAGGAAAAACAACTTCCAGTGCATGAAGAAAAGTGTGGAGCTAGACAATGACATGGTGGATGCTTTCATTTTATTGTTTATGAAAATGAAGAATTCAGAGCCCCACAATCACCATTGAGATTCTTTATACCTTGCATGGCAACGCTAAGTCAATATATTAGAACAACATATTCAGATTATTATTTTTGCAAACTATGTATCTCAAATATATTATTTTGACAGGGTTTTCTTATAGACACTGAGATGAGTGCTTACAGTTTGGAAGAAAGATATAATCTATTCTCCGAACTTGTCCGGGAAACCTTTAACAATGTCAAAGCTTTTAAGAGGAGATGATACAAGTTTGACGACGTTGATGTGGTAAGACACTGAGTTAGCTACGTATGTACAGATTTCTACTGTGTTTTGGTGCATCATCCAGTGTTGGTTGGTGCATCACCCAGTTAGATTTGGTGCATCACGTAGTTAGATTTGGGGCATCATCCAGTGTTGGTTGGTGCATCACCTAGTTAGATTTGGTGCATCACCCAGTTAGATTTGGTGCATCATCCAGTGTTGGTTGGTGCATCACCCAATGTTGGTCGGTGCATCACCCAGTGTTGGTTGGTGCATCACATAGAGAGAATAGGTGCATTAACAATTGATTTGTGTTATTGTTAACTTATAACCTGATTTTTCTCTCTTGCACAGTTTTTTTTTGCCAATTCTAAGTAGCACTATTATTTGCTACCCATTAATGTCAACAAGCCAAGTATTGACATCCTCGATAACTCATTAGACGGGGAGATGGATAAATATGTTCATGTACCAACTACCATCGTAAGTCCACTTTTAAAATATAATTGGTGCATTACTGGAAAGTCATTGGTGCACCACTGAATTATAAGTGTTGCATCACTTATGTGATTGTTTATTCATGCAGAGGACAGTGATGACCCACTTCTTCAGGGATAATGGAATGGAATCCAAAGCTGCCTTGATTAAAGACGTGCCGTTTGAAAGACTCGAAATGAGTTGGAGGGACAAGGAGAACAAAAAGACTGTGCAGTCTTTCTACTACAACACATGGAGACATACAAAGGCAATGGGCTGGCTACTTGGAATTCAAACTTGAAGAAGAAAGACTTAAAACAGTTGGTCAAGCTTAGAGTAGATATTGCCATTTACTTCTAACAAGCAGCTTCAATTTAGCAAAGAATAGAATTGAAGAGTTATTAGAAGAACTGAAAGTTACGAAAGCTCAAGAAGCAGCTGAGAAGGCAACACCATCTGGACGTGGGCGTGGGTGGGCACGTGGACATGGAAAGTAAAGAGTAGAAAGCAGTAGGACATATTTGGTTGTGAACAATTTGGATGTTTGTAAACAGTTTGGTTTGTAGTAAGATGTATTTGGTTTTAGAAAAACAAGTTTTCTTTTTTAGGTTGTAAGACAAGTTTGGTTATAAGGTATTTGTGGTTTGCACATGTAAATGCATGAGTAGTTGTTTTTGGTGCATCACATGATGAAAAATGGTGCATCACATAATCGAAATTGATGCATCACTTAATGATAATCAGTGCATGAATAAGCTTAATTGAAATGGTGCATCACTTAGTGATAATTGGTGCATCACGTAGTCATATTTGGTGCATCACTCAATGATAATCAGTGCTAAATAAGCTACAGAAAAGAAATCAACAAAAAACTTGAAAAATAAAATCAAGACTAATTCAGTCAAGCAAACAGGGTGCTATGCATATTTTAATTAAAGTTGGTGCATCACTGAGATGCAATTGGTGCATCAGTCATTACTAAAAGGTGCATTAGTAAAATATCTGGTTAATAACTCATTACAATGAAAGCTCAGAGAAACTAATGGACATATTGAGGACAAGTAGTGATGTTGTGTCCCGGCCTCTTACAAATTTTACAAACCCTTTTCTTCTTCTTGGAATTTTCAATTCCAACTTCTTGACCACCTTTAATACGCCTCTTCTTGAACTTGTTCTTTGCCATTTCAGGAGGATGGATATTTACTTGATTAGGTAACGGGCCTACAAATTTCTCAAACTTGTAGTTTCTAGCTGGTGTTAAGGAAGAAGGATCAACTACTTCAGATCTTGTAAATGCAGCCTTTTGATCCTTTAAAATAGCTAAAAACTCTTTCAATTTATCCATGTCATCACCAACAACGTCAACACAAGAGTACATTTCTGTCATCACTTCAGCCAACAGACGCTTTCTCTCATCAATCTCAACACTAGCATCATACACTACACCGTCTACTTCAAAAATCGGTTGTAGAATAGCTTGCTTGGTCCAGCGAGTGTTAATGAGGCTAGGAGGCAAATTAGTTACATGGGAATTCTTTAAGGCAAAGAAAATGTGTAGGCAAGGAAACCCCAATATTAGAAAATTGTTGCAAGAACAAACATACTCATTCCTTCCAACAACATATCTCGATCAAAGCCAATAAGCACATATCAAGCACCCAAGTCACGAACATGAAGTACCATACAAAAAATCAGAAAGCCGAAAGAAAGCTCTACGCGTTCGCGAGATTAGTAAAAAAAAAGGGAACAACAAGGTATATCAAGTTAAAGTATACAAGACTTCTTTGGTAGCTTTAAACTAAGCCTACAAGAAGCTCAGATCAAACCTACCAAAAGGGGTAGAGATATGTAAGAAAGGAAAAGAACTTCCCAAAGGAACGTATAAACGTCATAAGAAACCGACGACGCGTTGATACATGCCGTCGCAAGAGAGCTAGGAGCGAAAGCCTGTTACGTCAGAATTTGGAGAGTAACAGAGATCAGAGGCTTTGATAAATAGCCCATCATAAAAAGGCAAAATTCTTTTTACAAAAGAAAGAGAGAGAAAAAGCTACATGTACATGTACAAATGTACAAAAGAAGATTCAAAGAAAGTAAATCAAGAAGATTCATCGCTAGAAGAAGGATCGTCGTCTTCATATTCACAAGCATCCTTCTCCTCCTCAGAATCCTCCGCGACGACATCCTCGCCGTCGCCTTCATCGTCCTCGATGCCGTCATTGGGATCAACCTCATTGAGATGAGGAGCAACATCTTCTTCAATATGGGGCTCAGCCGGAGGCTTCATCGGCGTAGGTCCCACTTCAACGCCCTCGGGACGCTCCGGGTACGCGTTGTTAAATTCCCTTCGCTCCTTCACCGGGTCCCATCCATGAGTACGACCAACAGCATACTCCTCGATGACCTCCACCCGAGATAACCAAGACCAATACTCCGCAACATTCTTGAGGTCGGAAGCCAACCTCAACTCCACCCGGGCCTTCTCAATCTCCAAAGCACCAATCTTGGCTTGAAGATTCTTGACTTGCCCAGAAAGATCTTCATGAAGCTTGAACTCTACCTCCACCTTCTCCTTCGCCTCGTTCTCCGCCTTCTGTGACGCCTCGACCAACGACGTAAGCTCCTTAATCTTTATCTCGTCGTCTGATTGTTTAGCCTCCATAGACCTCGTTCGATCAACGAAATCAGAGAAGCGCCCATATGCGCATAAAGAAGCTTGAAGAGCCTATAGAAAGAAGACGTTCAAGTACGTATATTACAGAGAGCGAGAACAAAAGCTCCAGTAAAAAGAAAGCAATTCAAATTGAAACATACCTGCCACTGTGCCCCGAGAGATTTGCCCATCACGTCCTCAGTTTCCCTCGACAAGTAGTAATCAAGGGAAGGAGGATTTTGAAGTTGTTTCATGGCAGGGATAAATGATCTCCCATACGCGACCGCACGAGAAATCACCCCCGGAAAGTCGTCTACAGACTCATAGCCAAAGTCCAACTTCTCGACTACCTTCTCTTTGCCCTTACGCGATCTCTTCGCCGGAGTAGACGAAGGAGACGGGGATGAAAGCAAAGAAATCATAGGGATGGCCTGAAGCGTGGTCCCTGAAGCCGCCATCTCCTCGGCGCGACTCCTTTTACGCGACGCTACCAAAGCCGACGCGGACAACCCTCCACCACGGACGCGAGATAAGTCCGCAGAAAATGAAAGAACCAAAAGCACACGTATAAGAATCATGAGCAAAAAGAAAGAAGAACCGAGTAAAACTCAGATGAACGAACGCGTTACCTGCTGGAAGTACGAAAGCAATTCGACGCCCTTCTCCGTCATGACCATGGAAAGTCCGATCCGCTTCAGGAATGGCAAGAAGCCTATCGATGACCTTCTGGGTCTCTCGCCTTACTATAATAGCATCCGTATTCACTACATAAAGGAAGAAAAAATAAGATCCAGGCCTTGAACACATAGTGCGAGTTTCAAAGAAATCAAAGTTTACCTGTAGGATTCCAGCAGTCAACCAACCAAGCACAGTCTTCGCCAAGAGAAGACTTGTTCACAAAGTAAAAGTATTCGGCCCAGTGACGATCGGCCTGACTCCCCTCGATCACGATCTTAGGCGCCTTCGGCCTAGACTTAAGGCCTACTCTTCCCACCGTCTTCGTTTGGACGTTGAAAGAATAAGCGATATCCTCGACGGGTAGATCGACGCCATGTTCCTCCACCATGTCGTCTAAAGTACCAAAGATCATCCAAACGCTTGGCAGGAGCTGCCCCACTGCAACCCCCAAAGCGAGCATGAACGCCTTGACCAACGGCGAGAAAGGAAAGCGATGGCCAGTAAGAGAAGGATACTCGTACACCGCAATCCATCTCGGCCGGTGCGCATCAGCGAATACCCCGGGTGGAGGTATCTCGATCTCCACCTCAGGACCAAGATTCGCCAGAGACCGTAACCTTTCAACGTCACGTACCTCTGTTAATTTACAGTCGGAGCCCTTCAAGATAAACTTGGGAACGTAGAAGGAGGCCATCTGGAAGTAATAAGAAGAAGTTTGGAAGAAGGTACGAAGAGAAAGAATGAGCAAGAAAGGTCGGATCAAAGTAAAGAGGAAGCAAGAAGACGATAGTGAGTAATCAGATGGGAGCAAAAAAGTAAATGAGATTGGAGATTCACCCATTATATAGCCAGAGAAGGTCGCGAGAATCAAGCAGTATTCAACGGCATTATAGCCATTGGGAAAACTAGCCGTTGCGTTTTGACGTTCCCGGCACAGGAAACAAAGCTTCTCCCCCGGCACGTGTTAAGAATTGAAGAAAAATCCTGGTCGAAGCTTAACACGATGTAGAGAATTTTGATGACGTTATCATCAACGCGTTCCAGTAATTTTGAAGACGTATTCTACAAAGAAAGAAGGCGTCTCCCAGCTCTTCTTAATATTAAGCCCTGTAAGACGCCTTAGGGGTATTGTTTGTGCCTAAAAAGACGACGACTATGGAACTTCGTGAAAGCTACGCGTAGAAGGATAGAGGCGACGCGACGTATGAAACGGAAGATGGCGTCGACGTGACGTTATAAAGAAGAACGTGTCGTTAAGCTATAGAAATTAGGTCAGCCGCCACTTAGTTACCTTGTTCTATATTATATTCGTGTAAATGGTAAAAGATAAGATGAAAGAATATCTTTTACCATATTTATTATATCGTTAGAAGGAAAAGGAAAAGATATTATTTCCTTAGTAAGATCCTAGGGTTAACCTATATAAAGGTTAACGCCAACCTTTTGTAGGGATATCGTACTACGCCGTAATATCAATACCACAAGAAAGTTCAAGTTTCAACCTTATTCTCTCGTCTTGTTCTCTTAGCGTTAAGATTATACCGTTCTCTTTGATCTTTGCCCTACAATTGCTTAGTTATCATCTCGTTGATAATTTTGCTACAAACAATGACCATTTGGGCATCACTTCCTTCCATGTATGAGTTCAACCCCCACATAAAGTTCTTAAAGTCAACAATAGTGGCGCCTACATTAGCATACGAACGAACTAGATTCTTATACACGTTGAAACTCTTACTCACACCAATATTGGATTTAATACAGTTCATCATGAGTTCTTGATGGAATGGAGTAACTCGCCTCTTCCCTTTTGAAAATACCATATGGGACAACTCCAACATAGAATCCGTGTGATCATACTCAAGTTTCGTAACGCGGTAACCATCCATACCTTCATACTTGAGCCAAAGCTTATCTTCACATCCACATCTATTAGAGATTCTCCTCCTCTTCACAACATCTCTATCTGTCGGGACATTGTTTGTGCCTAAAAATACGACGACTATGGAACGCGTAGAAGAATGTCGCCGACGCGACGAGATGAAGGAAAGACCTCGTCGACGTGACAAGACGTGGCGAGAATCCCGTTTATCTTAAGTGTTAGGTCGGTTGGGTGTATTTTATCCTATTTTATGATATATTATTGTAATTGGTAAAAGATATGGTAAAAGAATATCTTTTTCCTAGTTTGTTATATCGTTATTTAGATAGAAGGAAAAGATAAGATTTCGTTTCCTTAAATATATTATTAGGGTTAGCCTATATATAAAGGCTAACGTCTGCTTTGTAATCATTCAAGCCGCCATTTAAATAATATCAAGCTAAAGTTTCAACCCTAATTTCCTCTCTTATTCTTGAGTGTTAAGATTATACTGTTCTCTTTGATCTTTCCCCTACAATTAATTGCTTAGTTATCATCTCGTTGGTAATTTCGCTACAAACAATTGGCGCCCACCGTGGGGCAAGATCAAAAAGGTGTCGTCTTTCCATACGAAAAGAACTTCTTTTTTGCAGGAAATCATGACGAGTCCGATTGACAGCCCGCACAATGGTGGAGAAAGGTCCGAGGAGGAAGGACGTACAAAAGGCCCTACCATTCAGGTAGAAGAAGACGCGGGAAAAGGACCCGAAACCACCCTCAACACTCCGAAAGAAAAGACTCCCACAGAGAAACAAGGGGTAGACGGTGAAGTAACCAACGTGGCCGCCGTCCGAGCACAGATCGGGTCCTTCGAAAAAACCCAGGCTGAAGCCATACAGGCAAGCGAAAAGACGGTGTCAGAACTTGCCAAAGAAAACGAGAGGTTAAATTCCGTAATCGTGGAACTCAAGGCATGCTCCGCGGGCAAACATACCTATATCCGTGGTCGGAACGTTGTTCGACGGCTCGATATGGACGCAGCCACCGAGGAAGATGACGCGTACCATCCCCAAGAACACCATGGCTACGCCTTCCCCAAAGAACCAACCCAGAAAAAGAAATCAAAAGAGATCTTAAACTCAGACACCGTCGCCGCGATCGTAGCGCAACAGGTCGGAGCCCTGAGAAAAGAGATGATATTAATGCCCGAAGCCCCCAAATCCATAATCCCTGAAGACGAGTTCGGATTCGAGGAGAGCCCATTCGTCGCCACCATCGCCGCCCAGAAGATAGCCAAAAAGTTCACTGTCGCGGACCTTCCCGTCTACGACAGGTCAGACGACCTGGAAGAACACGTCTTGCTCTATAAGGCTAAACTCTCCACGAGTACGATCGAACCAAAATTAAAGGAGGCAATGATGTGCAAGTTCTTCAGTTCGACGCTAAAAGGTCCGGCCTTGACGTGGTTCATCCACTTGTCCCAGGGAAGTATCTCCTCCTACGCCGAGCTCTCCAACCAATTCCGATTGCAATTTGCAAGCAACAAGTTATTTGGAAAACAACCTTCGGATCTCCACAACATGCGTATGAACAAAGGTGAAACCATAAGGGCCTTCCTAAAGCGATTCAACGACGAGAAGATCACGATCCCAAATTGTACCGAAGCCACCGCCGCCGCCGCATTTAGGCGAGCACTTCCTCGGGATAGCGATCTGTACAAGGAAGTGACAAAAACTCGCCCTGAGTCATTCGTTGCGACCAGAGAAAGAGCCATGGAAGCCATACGATTGGAAGAAGACCTTCAAAGGTATAGTGAGGAAAGTCCTCGATCTCCTCGTAGGCGAACTCCTCCACGCAGAAATTCTCCCCAACGTCGACACAACAACCGACATCAAGAGCGAGGAGAGTGTCATGACAGGAGAAACAAGCCGTTCCAGAGAGAGCCACAGATGGTGCATGCTGTAAGCGAAGTCGATAGCGTCTATATGGTGGAAAAAGGTATCTCTATGAAGATCGATGCGCTACGAGTCATGAGCGCAATGGAGGGGTTACGCGACGTGCAATGGCCGAGGAAGCCGAATCCCGGAAGGAGACCAGGAACGGGCAAGGGGTACTCCGAGTTTCATAACGACACGGGTCACACCATGAATGGTTGCTACACCCTAAGAAAGGAGGTGTTGAGGTTGTTGAAAAGGGGAGATCTGAAAGACATACTCTCCAAAGAAGGAAGAAACGCGTTCGAAGGGGTGAAAAGAGAAATGAAATCCCCTACTGCACCTCCACCTCCGTCGAGTCATGCTCGTACCATACACACCATCATCGGGAGCTCTTCCACAAGCGGATACACCTCATCGGCAACCAGGAAGAATATCAAGATTCTACGCAATGATATACAAGCCATGTTCGCCGTAATGGAGATCGAATCACCCTACAACATTATCCTGGGAAGACCTTGGCTGCACGACATGAGAGCTATACCCTCGACGTATCACCAATCCCTGAAATTCAGTCCTCGATGCAACGAGAAGAGTGGAGTTAGACAAGCAAAACAATACCAATATAACAAGTAAGTACGAACAAAAGATCCAAGCAAAGAACAACAACCTAAGCTACATGTTCCTGAAACATCATCCACCATAAGTCCAAAGAAGCAAACGAGAATTTCCGAGTTTCCTAGCATTACTTTATTTATGTCTTTTCTTGCATGAGTAGGATTAGTTTCTTTCGAGAGTTCCAATAAATTTAGAGTCGTTATCTTAGCGTCGAAGCGACAAGGGGTCGCGACGACTAGGGGTAAGCGTCGTTGTCAAAGTTTGTCAGTTCATGATGCATTTTCTTTATCAATATATGAGTACACTTTTTCTTTCCCGACATGTTAAAGTATGCCGAGTTATTTTATTTAAAAGTACTTGCTCTTTGTCTATGATGCAACACCAAGCTTAATAAGGCCGCGGCGAAAATCCGCGTCGGGGGCGAATTTCGTTAGCCTACGCGTTCAAGGCTTCATCTACGCGTAGGCAACGTTAGCCGAACCGCCGACCCCGAGTCGAAGCTCCCTATGATTGTTAGCGACGTGTGGAAATGGTCATAGGGAATGAAGCCCGACACCTCACGAAACCGGCACGGTCCTCTGAGGAAGAAGAGAAACCTATTGCCACGACCACTCTCCAGGAACGCGTACTTGCGCCTTCCACGGCCCCTCTGAGAGTCATGAATCCACGGGCAAAACGCCAATCCGGCAGGGATGCGTCCACCGGCATCGTAAGTCCTAACAATCTAGAAATCGGACGCCACATGATGAATAGGCCCGTCGATTAAAAGAGTTCGACGTCGACCTAAACGCTAGCGTGAGGCAACAGACCCACCTTAAAAGTAAGGGGTTGTTTGTAGCGAAATTATCAACGAGATGATAACTAAGCAATTGTAGGGCAAAGATCAAAGAGAACGGTATAATCTTAACACTAAGAGAACAAGACGAGAGAATAAGGTTGAAACTTGAAATTTTCTTGTGGTATTGATATTACGGCGTAGTACCCTGATTACAAAAGGTTGGCGTTGATCTTTATATAGGTTAACCCTAGGATCTTACTAAGGAAATAATATCTTTTCCTTTTCCTTCTAACGATATAATAAATATGGTAAAAGATATTCTTTCATCTTATCCTTTACCATTTACACGAATATAATATAGAACAAGGTAACTAAGTGGCGGCTGACCTAGTTCCCATAGCTTAACGACACGTTCTTCTTTACAACGTCGCGTCGACGCCATCTTCCGTTTCATACGTCGCGTCGCCTCTATCCTTCTACGCGTAGCTTTCACGCGTTCCATAGTCGTCGTATTTTTAGGCACAAACAATACCTCTAAGGCGTCTTACAGGGCTTAATGTCAAGTAGAGCTGGGAGACGCCTTCTTTCTTTGTAGAATACGTCTTCAAATTAACTGGAACGCGTTTGTTTCAAAGGAAGAGACTCAAGTAATTACGCTAATGTCTTCCTTCGAGGATCTTCATTTATTGTGACTGCTTGATTGGTATTTTACCGTAATGGCTATATTCCCAACGTCCGGATTTTCTTCCAACGGTAACAAGGTGATTCTTGAAAATCCCGGATCTTCATTTATTGTGACTGCTTGATTGGTATTTGTGTCTACGAGTACCCCTTTACGATCGGTCATCGTTTTCCTTTTTCTCCCTTGGTTCGTTCCCTCTTGTCTACCCTGGGTATTGCGATTGGGCAGATTCTTCCTAGTACCTGGAGAAGTCTGGCCGTGCTGGATCACGTCCTGGCTAACTTTAATATTGCGTTCACTATCGCCGACGTCATGCGTTCTTGCATTCTCTCTACCCCTTCACCGGGTAGGGTTAACATCAAGTCTCGTGTTGGAGCCTTGCCTTTGATGAATGAGGGAGCTTCGTCCGATCGAGGCTGGGCGGACAAGTTCTATTTCATCAGGAAATCGACTTTAGGGAAGGATTGTGCCTTCTTGCTTGAAGAATGGACTCCTTCGAGTACGTCTTCTTCTTCTGGTACTTACTTCTTTCTTTGATTTCTTGAGATTTCGATGCTTACTTTAGGTGTGTAATTTTCTTCAGTTAATATTCATGCGATCGAGGCGCGTGAAGAATCGGAGGCGATAGTTAAGAAGATTTTGGCGATTCCTTTGGTGGAGCGTACCTTTACTGGTCGAGACGCGAAGGCATATCGTCTGGCGACCCTTGTTTTCTCTAAGGGTAGGTTCTTTCATGGGATTCTGCGTACTACTCTTTACTATGTTCTTTCTAAGTGTGCTTTTTTCTTTTAGGCGTTGCGTCTCGTACTCGTCAAGAGTCTGCTCAGGACTTGATTTCCCCGAAGAAGAGACGCGTTGCCGAGGAGAAATTGAAAGCGGAGAGGGACGAGGCAGCCGTTGCTTCGTCTTTTATGGGGGAAGCGATACTTTTAGGAACGACGTAGAGGAGTCGGACGCACCTGTAGATCCGTCGGAGAATGTCAAGGAGGAGAGGGTAGTGGAACCTAACGTAGATTCCGTTACGTACGTCGAGGCGAGTGACTTTCCTGCAATCATTTCTCGTCCCATAGCGCCTACGCGTAGGTTCATTCCAGCTATGCAATATTTAAGTTCTACGTCGTCCTGGAATCATTATTCGTCTATGCAGGTCGTAGACGTTTTAGGAGAATCTCTCATATCGCAGTGGCAGGTATGTATCTTTCTTTCTCCGTGGTTTCTTTCTTTATTTCGCGTTGCTTTTGGTTTCTCTTGATTTTCTTTTCTTTAGGCTTTTCAAGCGTCGTTGTGTTCCTGGGAGCGTCTTCAGAAAGAATCTAGCTCGGATGCTTCTTTAAAGGATCGGATGGAGGTTCTTGAAGAAAAGGTTCAAGATCTTACTACGGAAGTTGCTAAACTGCGTTCGTCGAAGAAGGCTGCTCGTATGGAAACTTTGGAGACGGCGAAGCACAGAGGCATATTGGCACGGCGTATAGTGGTGCTAGATGGGAAGGTTGCGTCTCTTACTGTTGACGCCGAGGAGAAGGCGAAGTTATATGAGAAGAACTTACGAGAAGTCGGCACTTATTACTCATGGTCATCTCGTATTGAGGTGATGGAGGAGTTCCGGGCAGGTCGTCACGTAGATTGGGATGTGGAACATGAACGTGGCGAATTTCTTGTACTTTACTCTGTTCCACCTGAGGGAGCTTCTTCTTTGCATGCTTCTTCGAATTCTTCTGCTTTAGCATTTGCTTTAGATGGTGATGCTTCTGAGGGTGGTGTTTTTCCTCCTTCTCTTTAGATACTTCTTTGTTTTCCACTTTGTTTTTGTTTAGTAGGACTATTATCCCCTTTTGACGAATCTAACTTTGGGAGAATTGGGTTCGTCAAACATGAATCTTTTTGTAGACTTGATGTCGTTGCTTACCTTTTGTGTGTTTCGGTCAATGCGACTTACTTTAGGTTATTTGTCGTCTTATATGTCTGAACCCAGAAGCGAGTGGCGGACGTAGGTCAGCGTGTGATTTTTATAAGCTTGTGACGTTACCCCTTACTTTAAAGGTGGATATGTTGCCTCACGCTAGCGTTTAGGTCGACGTCGAACTCTTTTAATCGACGGGCCTATTCATCGTGTATGTCATCCATTTTCTTGAGTATTAGGACTTACGATGCCGGTGGACGCGTCCCTGCCGGTTTGGCGAATTTACCGTGGTTTCATGACTCTCAGAGGGGCCGTGGAAGGCGTGAATACGCGTTCCTAGAGATGGGTGGTGGCGATAGGTTTCCCTTCTTCCCCAGAGCACCATGCTGGTTTCGTGAGGTGTCGGGCTTCAATCCCTATGACCATTGCCACACGTCGCTAATGATCATAGGAAGCTTCGACTCGGGGTCGGCGGTTCGGCTAACGTCGCCTACGCGTAGATGTAGCCTTGAACGGGTAGACTGACGAAATTCGCCCCCGGCGCGGATTTTCGACGTGGCCTTATTAAGCTTGGGTGTTGTACCAGAGACAAAGAGCAAGTATTTTAAAAAGAAACAACTCAGCATGCTTGACACGTTTGGAGAGAAAATATGCTTATGCATTTAAATAATCATGATGACTTGACACGAAGACGTTATAAAACTACCCCTAATCTACGCGACCCCCTGGTCGTTTCGATGCTAAGACGTACTTGATAAGAAAATAGTAAAGAGGGGGAGAGAGCATCGAAACGACCCCCTGGTCGTTTCGATGCGAAATGGCAAAGAATTATCATATCGACTATCTTTTAATGATAGTACTTTTTAAGGTGAGTAGCGTTCCAAGAGCGCATCAATGGTGTTCCTTCCGGTGTTGTGAGTTCATAGGCTCCTCTCCCTACGACTTGTGCTATTTGATATGGACCTTCCCAGGACGCGGCGAGTTTCCCGACGCTCTTATCCTCGGTGTTTGGGAATACTTTTCTTAAGACCCAATCTCCTACTTGAAAAGTTCTGGCTTTTACTCGTCGATTGTAGCTTCGGGCGGCGATTTGCTTTTGTGATGCGATCCTTAGTGCCGTGTTGCTTCTTAGCTCATCGATCGTGTCTATAATGAACGTCATCATGGGGGAGTTTCTTTCTTCGGGGAGAGATCGATATCTTTCGGTTGGTACTGCCACTTCGATCGGTAGTACGGGTTCACATCCATATATGAGTGAGAAAGGTGTTCTTCCTGTTGCTCTTTTGGGCGTCGTTCTGTCGGCCCATACTATAGCTTGGAGTTGGTATGCCCAATTACCCCGGCATTCTTCTATTCTTTTCTTAAGGTTACTTACGATTACCTTGTTGCTTGATTCTGCTTGGCCGTTTGCTTGAGGGTATCTGCGCATCGAGTATACTAGACGTATCCCCTTATTCTCGCAGAACGACAAGATGTTCTTGCTGATGAATTGCGATCCGTTGTCGCACACGATAGTATGTGGGATTCCGAATCTTGTAAGGACATTTCTCTCGAGGAAGGATATGATGTGGGAATCTTTGATACTTTTGAATGCTTCAGCTTCTACCCATTTAGAGAAATAGTCCGTGACGGCGAGCATCAACGTCTTCGGCCCTAACGTTAAGGGCATGGGGCCTACTGTATCCATCCCCCATTGCATGAAGGGCCAGGGAGAGGTTATAGAGTGGAGCTTTTCTACTGGTTGATGTGGGATTGGAGCGTGTCTTTGGCAAGCGTCGCACTTCTTGACGCAATTTGACGGGTCCTGCTTCATTGTGGGCCAGTAATATCCGGCTGAGTGTGCTTTGGCTGCTAGACTTCTTCCTCCGAAGTGATTTCCATACTCTCCGTTGTGTAGTTCGCGTAGGATATCTTGGATCTTTTCTTCCGAAGGACACGTTAGGAATACGCCGTTCGACGACCATTTCAGCAATTGCCCTTTATCTACAACGAAAGTAGTTGCTTTCCGCCGCAACAACCTTGCGTCGTACGCGTTGATTGGTAGTCGTCCGTGTTGTAACCATTCATAGTAAGGCGTCACCCATGATTCTTGGCTTCTTACGCCTAGAGTTTGCTCCGGGACGACTTCTTTGTTGATCGACGCGTTACTTAAATGGAGGAACGGGATCTTCTGATACTCGCGGGGATCTATCAAAGATCCGAGTTTAGCTAACGCGTCTGCCTGCGCGTTGGCGTCTCTGGGGATTTGCCTAATTTGACAATCTTCTATCTTTTCGAACAGCTCCTTCACTACCTTCACGTATAGTGTCATCTTTGAATCCCTGGTTGAATACTCGCCTCGAACTTGATTGACTACTAATAGCGAGTCACAATAGATGTCTAGCTTTTGAATTTTTAGGTCGATGGCGATACGTAAGCCGGCGATCAGCGCTTCATATTCGGCTTCGTTGTTTGTTTCTTTGAAATCGCATCTTATTGCTTGCACTACTCTATCCCCTTGTGGCGACTTGAGAACGACGCCCAGACCTACTCCATTCTGGTTCATCGCTCCGTCTGTGTGTAGAGTCCATTTTGCGATTTCCACTTTGTTGACTTGAGAGGCGGCTTCTTGTTCTAGCTTCGGACTGAAGTCTGCTATAAAATCTGCAAGTGCTTGGGATTTTATCGCTCTTCTTCCTTCATAAATGATGTCATAGCCGCCTAAATGGATCGTCCACTTCGTCATTCTTCCAGAAAGCTCTGGCTTTTTCACTATGTTTTTCAATGGAGATGTCGTTCGTACTACGATGGTATGCGACTCAAAATAGGGTTTCAACTTTATCGACGCCATGACCAAAGCCAACGTTAGCTTTTCCATCCCCGAGTATCTCGTTTCCGCTGAGGACAGCGTTTTGCTCACGTAATAAACGGGTTGTTGCTCGTCTCCTTCTTCTCTGACAAGGACGGCTCTAACAACTATTTCGGACACTGCTAGGTATACGAATAATGGTTCTCCGTCTCTTGGCTTTGCTAGGAGTAATGGACTTGTCAGGTAACGCTTGAGTTCTATGAACGCTTCTTCATGGCGTTCCGTCCAAGAGAAGGATTCGTTCTTCCTCAAGGTGTCGTAGAAATGGCGATTCCTATCGGAGGCTTTGGAGATGAACCTATTCAAGGCGGCGACCCTTCCCGTTAACTTTTGTATGTCTTTTACGCATCGTGGAGACTCGAGATCGAGTATGGCTTTTATTTTCTCGGGACTGGCTTCTATCCCTCTTTGGGTCATGACGTATCCGAGGAACTTCCCCGAGGAGACTCTGAAAGAACATTTGGTAGGGTTGAGCTTCATGTTGTACTCTTCCAGGATTGTGAACGCCTCTTTCAAGTGTGTTACGTGATCTTCCGCTTTTCTGGACTTTACCAACATGTCGTCGATATAGACCTCCATGGTATCTCCTATTTGCTCCTTGAACATTTTATTAACCAAGCGTTGGTATGTTGCTCCAGCGTTCTTGAGGCCGAAAGGCATGACTTTGTAGCAGTAAATGCCTTGATTGGTGATGAACGCCGTCTTCTCTTGATCTTTGGAGTCCAATTGAATCTGATGATATCCTCTAAACGCGTCCATGAACGTCAACATCTCGTGACCTGCTGTGGCGTCTACCATGGCGTCTATATGGGGGAGGGGGAAAGAATCTTTGGGGCATGCTTTGTTGAGATCCGTGAAGTCGACGCATACCCTCCATTTCCCGTTTTTCTTCTGAACTACTACGACGTTGGCTAGCCAATCGGGGTACTTTGCTTCTCGTATTTTACCTGTTTCGAGGAGATTCTTAACTTCTTCATCCACCACTTTTTTGCGTTCAGGGGCGAACTTTCTTCTTTTTTGCTTTACCGGAACGAACTTAGGGTCGATGTTTAACCTATGGACCATTACGTCAGGGGATATTCCTGTCATGTCTTCATGGCTCCAGGAGAAACACTGACTCTTTGACTTTAGGAACGCCGTTAGTTCCCCTCTGATTTTCTCGAGAATGTCAGTACCTATTTTTACGATCCTTTCTGGCTTTTTACCATCTATGGCAACGTCTTCCAATTCTGGACACTTTGGTTTTACGTATTTGTTGGACGCTTTTACTTGGAACTCTTTTACTTCGTCTTTTTGGATCTTTGGCGTCGTGATCCCCTCCATATCGATTCTGTAGCACTCTTTGGCCGTAAAGGGGTCGCCTTTGACTTCGCGTATTCCCCAAGGCGTTGGAAACTTGAGGGATTGGTGATATGTGGACGGGACCGCTTTCATTCTGTGAATCCATGGTCTTCCTAGGATGGCGTTGTATGGGGATCTTGCTTCCATTACTGCGAATTGGGTTGGAAGGCTGACTCCTTGGACGGACGTTTCGAGGGTGATCTCTCCTAACATCTCCGAAATCTCTCCGCTAAATCCTTTCAGACGGATACGCTCTCCATAGATATCTTTAATGGAGAGTCTGAGTTCAAGGATAACGGAGAGGGCGATGATATTGGTCGAACTTCCGTTGTCTACCAGGATTCTCTTGACTTTACAATCTTTGATTATCACGGAGATCACCAGGCTGTCATGGTGCTTGACTTCTTCGTCTGGCTCTTCGAACGTGATGGGTGAGTTCTTGTTGGAGGCTCTAGAGAGATGGACTGGGACTGAGTTGCCTTGGTCTTCGATGGTCCTTGCGAGTCTCTTCGTACTGGAGCTTGCGTGAGACGGCGGTCCTCCTAAGACGGTGAGAGATTCTCCTTGGGGCGGCATCGAAGACGTCATGGCTTCCTGCGAAAAAGAGGTTCCCTTTATGTGGAAAGACGACACCTTTTTTTATCTAGCCCCATGGTGGGCGCCAATTGTTTGTAGCGAAATTATCAACGAGATGATAACTAAGCAATTGTAGGGCAAAGATCAAAGAGAACGGTATAATCTTAACACTAAGAGAACAAGACGAGAGAATAAGGTTGAAACTTGAACTTTTCTTGTGGATTTGATATTACGGCGTAGTACCCTAATTAAAAAAGGTTGGCGTTGATCTTTATATACGTTAACCCTAGGATATTACTAAGGAAATAATATATTTTCCTTTTCCTTCTAACGATATAATAAATATGGTAAAAGATATTTTTTCATCTTATCCTTTACCATTTACACGAATATAATATAGAACAAGGTAACTAAGTGGCGGCTGACCTAGTTCCCATAGCTTAACGACACATTCTTCTTTATAACGTCACGTCGACGCCATCTTCCGTTTCATACGTCGCGTCGCCTCTATCCTTCTACGCATAGCTTTCACGCGTTCCATAGTCGTCGTATTTTTAGGCACAAACAGGGGTAACGTCACAAGCTGATAAAAATCACACGCTGACCTATGTCCGCCACTCGCTTCAGGGTTCGGAGGAAATGTTGGACCCAACCTTCATATAAGCCGGCAACGTAACTAAAGCAGCCGCAATGACCGTACTACCTGATTAAGCGAAGTAAAACCCTCTCAGCACATTCACTACGAGCAAAAGCATCATACTAGGGGTAGAAAACTACACCCTGCAAAGATAAAGTAGCGTAAACAAGAAATCAAGAACCAAACCCACAAGCCCATACATAAGCTACGCGTAAGAGGTCAAGAAAGTTGAAATCAAAAAGAGAGACGCACCAAGATAGAACACATAGAAGGTCAAAGGGTAAACTCCTAAGATGTCCGCAACGCAAAGAATGACGCATAAGATGCAAAAAAAAAAGAGTAAGAAATACGATAAGTAAAGAAGAGTCCAAGGATCTTTGGTAGTTCTAACCTAGCCTACAAGGAGTCTAGGTCAAATCTACCAAAAGGGGTAGGACTACTCGAGGAAACATGAAAACACACTCAAAGCCGAGGAGTGCACAGGATACACGTCAAAACAAGATCGAAACTACCCGCTTGTAAGAAGATAAGGAAGTCGAGGAGCACCCCCAAAATAAAGAAGGCCCTAAAAATACAAAGGCCGATTCAAAGAGGATCCAAAAGTCACTCGCACAACTCATGGACAAATACGTCGTCGCCAACAGAAAGAAGATTGGATATAACGACATACTCAAAGCTAGAAAGATCTCAGAAACATTCTCACCAACAAGTAAGTGATTCCAAAACAATTAAGTTATATTATAGAAGCCCGTCATGAAGGGCAAGAATGGAGGTATTTACAAGAAAATGCCCCGAAGAATGGCGACGCATAGAAAAGAAAAAAAAAATTGTACAAAGAACTCCAAGGGAAGGAAAACCCCGGAAAATCAAGGAGAGTCGCTATCAGACTTAGAAGAACTCGATGAAGAAGCATCACCATCCTCATATTCGCGTTCATCTCCTTCCTCATCTTCAGAATCCTCCACCACGACTTCTTGGCCAGCTCCACCGTCATCTTCGACGCCATCGTTAGGGTCGACTTCGTTATGATGAGGAACGTCATCTTCCATAACATGAGGACTCGCCGGAGGATTCATAGGCGTAGGTCCCGCGTCAACGCCTTCAGGAAGCTTCGGGCACGCCTCTTCAAACTCCGCCCGTTCCTTCACAAGATCCCAACCACGGGATTTACCAGCAGCATGTTGCTCAATGACTTCCACATGGGAAAGCCAAGACCAATAAAGCTTCACCTCCTCGAGATCAGAAGCGAGCTTCTCCTCCAACTTAGTCTTCTTGTCCTCCAGGGTAGCGATCTTCTCCTTCGAGTTCTCAACCTGTTTAGCAAGGTCTACGCGAAGTTTAGACTCCGCCTCAACCTTTTCTTGCGCCTCGTTCTCAGCCTTACGCGACGCCTCAACCGCCACATTAAGCTCCCGGATTTTTAACTCGTCGGCCGATTGCTTGGCCTCCATGGTCTTCATCCGATCAACAAAATCAGAGAAGCGCCCGTAGATGCACAACGACGCCTGGAAAGCCTACAAGAAAAAGAAGTACGAGAAAATAAAAGAAAACCTACTTGCCATTGCGCAACAAGAGACTCTCCTACCACATCTTCCGTTTCCATCGGTAGATAGTGGTCGAGCGATGGAGGATTCCGCAGACGCGTCATAGCAGGCAGAAACGACCTTCCAGACGCGACAACACGGGAGATGACCCCTGGAAAGTCATCCACAGTCTCGTAGTCGAAATCTAGCTTCTCGACCACTTTCTCCTTACCCTTACGTGATTTCTTCACCGGGGTTGAAGAAGGCGATGGAGACGAGACGAGAGAAATCATTGGCGCAATGTGAATTGGAGCCGCAGAAGTTGTTCCTTCTCCGGTACGACTCCTCTTCCGCGACGCTATAAGAGCAGACGCGGACAATCCCCCACTGCGAACGCGAGAAAGATCCACGGACACTAAAAGACCAACAAGAGAAAGAAAAGGTTAGAATTTTCAAGGGAAAAAAGAAACTAAGTAAAGAAGCACAAATACGTTACCTGCCAAGGCAGTAGAAGCAATACGATGACCATCTCCGTCTTGGCCATGGAAGGTCCGATCGCCTTCAGGAATTTCGAGAAGTTTGGCGATGACTTTCTTAGTCTCTCGCCTCACCACGATAGCATTTGTGTTGACTACAAAGAAAAACAAGAAAAAGTGAGACGTCGACAGTAAGGCGTACAATAAAGATTCAGAGGAAAGAAAAAGCAAACTTACTTGAAGGATTCCAGCATTCGATCAACCAAGCACACTCCTCACCAAGAGAAGATTTATTTACATAATAGAAGAAGTCGGCCCAATGGCGATCAGCCTGGCTCCCCTCAATGACGATCTTGGCCGCCTTAGGTCTCGATCTAAGACCTACCCTCCCAGTTGTCCTAGTTTAAACATTGAAAGAATGAGCGAGATCATCGACGGCAAGTTCGACGCCGTGTTTCTCCTTCACGTCGTCCAGAGCGCCCAAAATTCTCCAGACACTTGGCAAGAGTTGTCCCACAGATACTCCCAGTGCAAGCATAAACGCCTTCACCAGCGGAGAGAAGGGAAATCGATGACCAGTAAGGAAGGGGTATTCATATACCGCGATCCACCCTGGTCGATGCGCGTCAGCAAAAACCCCTTGAGGAGGTATTTCGATCTCCACCTCAGGACCGAGATTCGCCAACGATCTCAGCCTCTCAACGTCATGTGCCTCTGTTGATTTGCAGTCGAAGTCCTTCAAGATAAACTTGGGAACGTAGAAAGAAGCCATTTGTGAGGAAGCTGAAGAAGAGGTTTGGAAAAAAAAAACGTAGATAATCTTTTCTGAGAAAAAGAGAAGCAAGAAAGCAAGAGATAATCAAGATGGATAAATTGTAGAAGGAGTAAGAAGAGGATAAAGATCCCCCCTTTTATATAGCCCAAAGAATCACGAAGATTACGGAAGAAGATCTCAACGGCATTATAGCCGTTGGAAAACTAGCCGTTGCAACTGAACGTTATCGGTGCAGATAACGAGGCTTCTCGCCTGCTACATGTAAATGATTAAAGGAGAAGAACGATCAAGACTCTACGACGATTTTGGAAATTCAAGTGATGTAATCATCAACGCGTTCCTAATATTACGAAGACGTATTCCATGAAGAAAGAAGGCGTCTCCCAGCTCTACTAGACGTTAAGCCCTGTAAGACGCCTTAGGGGTATTGTTTGTGCCTAAAAATACGACAACTATGGAACGCGTGGAAGCTACGCATAGAAGAATGTCTCTGACGCGACGAGATGAAGGAAAGACCTCGTCGACATGATGAGACATGGCGAGAATCCCGTTTATCTTAAGTGTTAGGTCGGTTGGGTGTAGTTTATCCTATTTTATGATATATTATTGTAATTGGTAAAATATATGGTAAAAGAATATCTTTTACCTAGTTTGTTATATCGTTATTTAGATAGAAGGAAAAAGATAAGATCTTGTTTCCTTAAAGATATTATTAGGGTTAGCCTATATATAAAGGTCAACGCCTGCTTTGTAATCATTCAAGCCTCCATTCGAGTAATACCAAGCTAAAGTTTCAACCCTAATTTCCTCTCTTGCTCTTGAGTGTTAAGATTATACCGTTCTCTTTGATCTTTCCCCTACAATTGCTTAGTTATCATCTCGTTGGTAATTTCGCTACAAACAGACATCATGGTTGAACTCAGAATATGGGGATACAACTTTATATCCTTATCTTTTACAACAAAGGACTTTCAGAGAACAACTGGTGGTACACTTTTCTTATCTCTCTTGCTCGAACAAAAACGAACAGTGAAAACACATGCCAGTGCATAAGCTTCATAAAAGGTGATGGCATCATGAAGAGTTGGGAAAAGCTGGCCAAGATAGGGCTTCAATGAATCATTGCACTCGGGAATGATATAGTCAGCATTAATTCTTGGAGAAATCGATATAATACTAGGGATACTCTGACTACCACTTCCTGACAAAAATGAAATAAGGTGCATCAGTCAAAGCAAAAAGATGCATCAACCAGTAAACATTAATGCACTATGCACACTGTCGCCTCGGAAACACCAGGAACAACCGAAGAACAACAATGGCGGCGAGTAAAACGAGCAGAAGAAAGATCCGATGAGAAGAAGTAATTATGGCGAGTAAACGATGGCGGCGAATCTGTTTTGGAGAAGAAGTAATTGCTAATGTTATATCGAACAAAGAGCCGAGAAAAAAAGGAAAAAAAAGAAAGAGAAAGGGAACGGCCAGGATTAGAACGTTATGGAAAAAATGAGTGTCCAGGATTCATCCTCATTCCTTCTCCATAAGCCTATCCTCACCGGATCTTTTCCCTCTATTTTAGTATATGTATAGATAGATAGATAGATTGTTTTAGTATACGTATAGATTGAGGAAAAAGATCCCATGAGGATGTGTCTTCCCATGAGGAATAAGGACACATCCCCACCCTCCATCCCCTAACAATCCCACCCCCATCCCACCTTCCACGTGTCAAATTTCCCCCAAATCCGTTTTTCTCTTACCTTTCCTCTCTTCCTCGTTTGCTTCCTTCGCGCTGTCTCTATGCCAATCTCCTTCCTTCTCCTTCGTTGCCGGAAGTCATGGAGTCTTCATTCAATTCTGTCGTCGCCGACTTCACTCCCTCCGTCCAGAGTGGCTCGCCGCCGAATTTCGTTCTCCTTCCGTTTCATCTCAAATTGTGAGTGTAGTCCCACTTCATTCTTAAATTTCTCTCTTCTTCAACAAAGTTCTAGATTGTGTTCTTCTTCGTCTGGAATTGTGTCATCAGCATGTTGTTTTCTATTGCCTTCATAGATATGATTTCTTCTTCTATTCTTTCCTTCGACAATGTTGCTCCATTGAATGATTCAGATCTAGATTCGTAATGATTTCGACTTCGTGTTTCTCTTGTTTAGCATGAAATTGTAATTGCAGATCTGATCTCTCTGGTCCTTGTTTAAGAATTTCATTTTAAAATTGTTTGTGAATCTTATCGGGATTGCATTTTTTCGTTAGCATCAATTTGAGATTGTATTTTTCAGTCGGGATTGCATTTTAAGGTATTCGAAGAATGGAAGAAAACTATGGGAAGCACACCACCTGTTTGTTTAAATTCCCCAACCACGTGTTTTTTTTACTGAGAGAGAAAAGAATAAGAAATTCGTTTATTTGAGTTGGTTCTCTCTGTTGTAAGGAAAAGTTATAAGCATATAACCATTGACATATTAGTTGTTGAATGGATTATGATCGAACTTGTTTTGAATTAGAGATAGAAGAATATAAACATCTTTGCCTTTTTGAGGTGGAGTTCAGATGCTTGTAAGAAGAAGCAACAAAGCATGCTCACACAAGGATTAAGGCACACAACATCCTTGATTGATGTGCACACAAGAACTTTTTTATATAGAAAAAATTACTCATTTATGCACTTTGAGTTTCTTATAGTTGTTTAATGATTAGGGTGGTTCCAAGAATTGTCTTCTTATGCACACACAATTAATAACTTATGCATACAAAAGCCAGGACTCTTGCACACAAAAGCAATAAGTGATGCACGCAATATTATTCTGACATCTGCTTACTCATCCATTTTTCCAGAAGATGAACATAAAATTGAGGCTAGTTTGACCTTTGTTTCTCCAGGCAGTACAACTCAGTATTACACTCTTTAGTGTTTTTATTCATGAAAAGAAGTAGTTGTTGGTTGAAGTCATGACACAGATATATTCATGTGTTGATATCCTGAGTGACGACATTGATAAAATCAAACAGTTTTTATGCTTGCTAAAGAAACAAAAGGATGCACTCAACCACTCAAGCAATTTTGATCCCTCTACCTCTACCTCAACAAATAAGTTTGCATTTGAGAAACTTTTTGGGGCTTTAACAGATGAAGTTAGTGTTCATGCTCCTCACCAAGCAAACACAAAATTCAAGAAAAGGTGATTAAGAAGTGGGCAAAAGATTGAAACTGGAAATTCGAAGAAGCATAAGAGAATGTCGAGATCTGTAATAAGTCCGGACACAACATAAAGATATTTTCACAGTTTGTTCGCTTTTTTTCTTTGATACCTATATATCTCCCTTTAATCATAGTTGTAAGAGATATTTTTATGCCTTTCTTATTCATGTTTTGACACATACATGTCTCCTCTTAAACATTATTGCAAGATAAAGTGTTTCCCAATTTTTAATTTGTTTTTTGTGTCATTCTATAAGAGAGCTCTCATGAACTGACTTATGTACACAGAAGCACTAAGTGATCCACACAAAGGCATAAACTCATGCACACAGAACAAGAACCATACTTTGTGTAACACCCCGTGTTTGTAATCCATTATAGGGATTAGATTGCCTACCCATGTCAACAAGAGCTCTTCCTTTTCCTGGTTCGAGTGAGGACAAAGCACTAGGAAGTTAAGCATGCTAGGGTAGGAGTAGTCCTGGGATGGGTGACCTCCTGGGAAGTTCTCACGTTGACATGGGGATAGCGCTTGTAAGGCTTGGGGCCAAACAAATGGTATCAGAGCCGACTCTTGGTTCCGAGTGGGCTTAGCCGTAGTGCAGTCACTCGACCAGGAGGGTGGTCTTTGGGCTTGGCGGGCCTTGACGAGGTCGTCAAGAGTTTAAGTGGGGTGATTGTAACACCCCGTGTTTGTAATCCGTTATAAGAATTAGATTGCCTACCCATGTCAACAAGAGCTCTTCCTTTTCCTGGTTCGAGTGAGGACAAAGAACTAGGAAGTTAAGCGTGTGTTAGGGTGGGAGTAGTCCTGGGATGGGTGACCTCCTGGGGAGTTCCCACGTTGACATGGGGATAGCGCTTCTAAGGCTTTGGGACTTACACTTTGCATTTGAGAAATCAATATTTTGTATTCAATTTTTTAACATTCGTGAGAGTCATTTAAAATCAATACTTTGCATCTCCAAAAAAAACAAAACAAATTCGGAACAAGTCATCAAATAGAATCTACTACACAATCTTTATACAAGAACCATACTCCACAATCTTTACATCAAGTTTTTTACTATAAAATCACTAGTTCCACTTTTTCCTTTCTGCGGTCTTGAGATTTTTGAGGATCGGTTTTCTTCAATTATCTCTAGAACCCTTTATGTGCACGAGTTTTATCTATAACACCCTATGAAACCACAATCTTTTTCGTACTTTATCTCGTCTTCAATGAGGTGGGCTTTGACTTCCATCTTGATGTTCTTGAGGAAATTGACAACAAATTAAATCTGCAAAAAAGGAGAGAAAAAGGTTTAGTTCATTACTTTCATTGTAATACAAAAAATGTTATGATTATCTATTTACCATTATTTTTTATATTGATCCATACAAAAGGAAAAAAACCTCATGCACACAAAACGTAATACTCATGCACGCAACTACATTCATAATAAAACCTTATAGAACATGCTATAAAACTCATATATACACTTTATCGAATACAGACTTACTCATGCACAAGGAAGGCATAACACACGCATACAAAAGGTATAACACGTGCACACAAATGGTACAATTCATTCTCATAAAATGATGCACACAAAAGAGAAAAACTCATGCACACATAGGATAAAACTCATGCACAAGTAAAGTTCAACTCATGTGCATAACTACATTTAGATTAGAAGATTATAGAACATGTTGTGAAACTCATATATGCACAAAATTTATGAAATACAGAATTACTCGTGTACACAAAAGACGTATAACATGTTATGAAACTCATATATGCACATGATTTATGAAATACATACTTACTCAGAAGGAAATGCCTCATGCACATAGAAGGTAAACTTCATGCACACAGAAGGTAAAACTCATGCACACAGAAGATAAAACTCATGCACACAGAAGGTAAAACTCATGAAAACATAAGGATGCACATAGAAGGTAAACCTCATGAACACAGAAGGTAAAACTCATGCACACAGAAGGTTCAACTCATGGAAATAACTACATTTAGATTTAAAGTTTATAGAACGTCCTATAAAATTCATATATACACTAAATTTATGAAATACAGACATACTCAGTCATGCATACAGAAAGTATAGAATATGCACACAAATGGTGTAGTTCATACTCACAAAATGATCCATACAGAAGGAAAAAATTCATGCACATACATGGCAAACTCATGCACAAAGAAGGTAAAACTCGTGCACACAGTTACAATCAGATTAAAATTTTATAGAACATGCTATAAAACTCATATATGCATTGGATTTATAAAATGCAAACTTTTTTATGCACACATAAGGTTTAACACATGTACACAATGCAATGAAATTACCATTTTGTGTTGATGTTGTAGTTGTTGAAACTAAAGTTGCACTAGTTGTTGGATTTGGTTCTATATATTTCCTAATTCCATTACAATTGGTGTTTCAACACCTATAACTTGCAGATACAAATGTATTGTCAAATTTCACATACATTTTATGCATTGAACTTACTAAATACATATTTGATCATGCTCACAAAAGGTATACTTTATGCTCATAAAATGATGCACACAGAAAGAAAAACGCATGCATACAAAAGGTTATACTCTTGCACACAGAAGGTAAAACTCATCCAGAGAGTATTAACAATTCATGCACACAACTAAATTCATATTAGAATCTTACAGAACCTGCACACATAGACTCGTTCATGCACACATAAGGGTTAAGACATGCACACAAAGCAACAAAACCATGCTCACATCTCATTCTGACTAATAGTTTATGTAGTTTGTTATCAAACTCATTTATGCAATGAAGTTTCAAATTATAGTGATAAATCCATGGAGAATGAACCTTCAAACCTAAAAACTTTTGGATTTAATTCTCAATCACCTTCACTTATGCACACAAATGCAGACTAGTAGTTAGAGAACATTCTGTAAAACTCATTTATGCAAACTAGTTGTTTATACCTTGAAATCTAGCCATTTTCGATCTCATTTTAGAAATTGCTTCCAATTGTGCTTCAAATTAGGTCAATAGGCGGGCGATTTGACAGAATTTGTTGAATATGTGAAGAATCTCTTGCTCTTTCTTCTTCTCTTGTGGGAACGAGTGTAATCGCCTACAAATCGCTATGAAATCGCTTCGTCTTCCTCTACAAGTTGCTACTAGGTTGATATGAGACAATCGACCTGCTTTCTTCTTCTTCACCAAGTTTGTGTATGAATTGACTGAACTCGAGTGTAGAATCTGGGTCTTTGACCTAGAAATCGAGAGCATCGATTTGATTTTAAGAGCAAATTTTCAGATATGAGATTTAGAACTGAGGAAGAAAGCGTGATTGTGGGGGAAGAAGTGGAGATTTTCTCTTTATAACGCGATAGATTCACTCGCGCGCCCCTATTCCCGAGTAGCTTGTTCCGTAGTCTTTATCTCAAAGAGTATGACAAAAGATAGATAAAAAGATTTGATTTGGCAGCTTGGTTTATCGTTTGGGTGTCAAGGTTTCCGGATCGATCTCCGGTCCACTGATTTTCCAGAATCCGGATCCGGTTCAATCAAATCGTGCTCATCCCGGACTTAATACCAGAGAACGGAGGAACTTGCTCTACTCAATCAATCAAAAACTCCAAACCGCTGGTGTCCCAGTTTCTCCTCAAAGAAATCTTCAACAATACTGTGTAGATTAGAATGGTGAGTATACCGAGTGAGCTGTATCCAAGCGAAAACGATTTGCCATACGAAGAAGAGATCCTGAGAAACCCTTTCAGCCTCCGTCTATGGTGGCGCTACCTGGTTGCTCGCTCCGACGCCCCTTTCAAGAAGCGAGCTGTGATCTACGAGAGAGCTGTTAAGGCCCTTCCTGGTAGCTACAAGCTCTGGCATGCTTACCTCCGCGAACGCCTTGAGCTTGTTCGTAATCTCCCCCTTACCCACTCCCAATACCAAACCCTAAACAACACCTTCGAGCGCTCTCTCGTCACTATGCACAAAATGCCTCGAATCTGGATTATGTATCTCCAAACCCTAACTCACCAGAAATTGCTCACCCGTACTCGCCGAGCCTTCGATCGGGCTCTCTGCGCTCTCCCCGTTACCCAACATGACAGAATCTGGGAACCCTATTTGCTCTTCGTTAGCCAGCGAGGGGTTCCCATTGAGACCTCTCTTAGGGTTTATAGGAGGTATTTGAAGTATGACCCTTCCCACATTGAGGACTTTATTGAGTTTTTACTCAATTCACACCTCTGGCAGGAGGCTTCTGAGAGGTTGGCTGCGGTTCTCAATGATATTCAGTTCTTCTCTATTAAGGGTAAGACTAAGCATAGGCTGTGGTTAGAACTTTGTGATTTGTTGACCAACCATGCCACTCAAGTCTCTGGATTGAATGTCGATGCAATCATCAGGGGAGGAATTAGGAAGTTCACTGATGAAGTAGGGAGATTGTGGACTTCATTGGCAGATTACTATATCAGGAGGAAGTTGCCTGAGAAGGCCAGGGACATATTCGAGGAAGGAATGACTACTGTCGTCACTGTTCGCGACTTCAGTGTCATTTTCGATGCTTATTCCCAGTTTGAGGAAAGTATGCTGGCTTATAAGATGGAAAGCATGGGTTTGAGTGACCAAGAAGGAGATGATGATGATGATGATGATGATGGTGAAGGGTCTACACTGGAAGATGAGATGGATGTTCGTATTGATGTCGACTTATCCTTGGATGAGTTCAAGAGGATAATACTCAAGGGCTTCTGGTTACATGATGATAATGATGTGGACTTGAGGTTGTCAAGGTTGGAGAATCTGATAAATAGGAGGCCTGAGTTAGCTAACAGTGTGCTTCTCAGGCAGAACCCTCATAATGTGGAGCAATGGCATAGGAGGGTCAAGCTCTTTGAAGGTAATCCAACTAAGCAGATACTGACTTACACCGAGGCGGTTAGGACAGTTGATTCTCTCAAGGCTGTGGGGAAGCCTCATACGTTATGGGTTGCTTTTGCTAAGCTGTATGAGAACCACAAGGATCTTGGTAATGCTCAGGTGATATTTGACAAGGCCGTGCAGGTGAACTACAAGACTGTTGATCATCTAGCTAGTGTTTGGTGTGAATGGGCTGAGATGGAGCTTAGGCACAAAAATTTCAAAGGGGCCTTGGAGCTTATGCGACGGGCCACTGCCGTGCCTTCAGTCGAAGTTAAACGTAGAGGTATACCATCAATTCTTTTTTCCATTGTTTGTATCCCATTATTTAGTTTGGCTTAGTATTGATTATTTATACTTATACTAGTTTCGTCGTATGTGTCATGT
Source organism: Oxyria digyna (assembly GCA_029168935.1). Taxonomy (NCBI): domain Eukaryota; kingdom Viridiplantae; phylum Streptophyta; class Magnoliopsida; order Caryophyllales; family Polygonaceae; genus Oxyria; species Oxyria digyna. The sequence continues at coordinate 28,826,974 of JAPVLV010000013.1, forward strand.
GATTTTTGTTGATTCCCAACAAACGTTTTGTTGCTGAATGATTGCTTGGAATTGGATGGTTGTGGACTCTTAGTTCTTTTTTATAATTTATCTTTGAGTGATTGATCTCTTGGTCCATACTTTTACTCTTTAGTTAACAAGTAATAAATTTCTGCTAATTGCACTCGTCCTAGATCCAATTTAATGTGAAAAGGGCCTAAACCAATCCGGTTGAGGACATTGAATAAATTCTCTTTCCCTCTTCTCTTCTTCTTCACTATCTTCTTTCTGAAAATTGCACGAATTGCATTCATCCTAGATCCTACTTTTAATATATTTTATAGCAGAGTCTGTTGTGAAATAGATTCCAGCAATTTTATCTTTCATTGAATTCGACCCATCATGAGGGTTAAATACCAGATCTAATGTCAAATCTAGTAGTTTTTCTGTTATTGTTGTCTAGGAAAAAAACTTCAATTTATTTGATTTGCATTTGGAAAACTTTCTTATAATTTTCTCACTGCTGATATTCAATTGCTAAATTTAATTATTTACATTCCGTTATCCTTCAGTGTTCTTCTTCTGAGAGTTCGGGTTTTGATTTGTACTTCACAATTATGCTTTTTTCCTTGCAGTTGCTGCTGATGGTAATGAGCCAGTGCAAATAAAATTGCATAAATCTTTGAGGTTGTGGTCGTTTTATGTGGATTTAGAGGAAAGCCTTGGTTCCCTGGAATCCACTCGTGCAGTTTATGAAAAAATATTGGATTTAAGAATAGCAACACCACAAATAGTAATAAACTATGCAGTGCTACTGGAAGTATGAACTCTTTTCCCTGTGATATTGCTCGTCCTTTTAAAGTTACATTATGGTGTTCTTAGAGTGAAGCTTATGTTATTTTTCCTCCATTCTAGGAGCATAAATACTTTGAAGATGCTTTTAAGGTATACGAAAGAGGTGTGAAAATATTCAAATACCCACATGTCAAAGACATATGGGTCACATACCTATCAAAGTTTGTCAAGAGATATGGTAAAGCAAAACTGGAAAGGGCAAGAGAACTTTATGAAAATGCTGTTGAGACGGTATGTTAAACTTTTATACATAAGGTTTATTCCAACAATATTATATATTTATATGGTGTGATGAGTGACTTGTGATATTTTTTTTAACTTGCTGCATAGGCCCCAGCTGAGTCTGTGAAGATTCTGTACCTGCAATATGCTAAACTAGAGGAAGATTATGGGCTAGCCAAGAGCGCCATGAAGGTTTATGATCAAGCCACAAAAGCTGTTCCTGCAGATGAGAAGTTGAGCATGTATGAAATCTACATTTCTAGAGCAGCAGAGATTTTTGGGGTGCCGAAGACGAGAGAGATATACGAGCAGGCGATACAGTCTGGTCTTCCCGACAAGGATGTGAAGACAATGTGCCTGAAATATGCAGAGTTAGAGAAGAACTTGGGAGAAATTGACAGGTCGCGTGCAATTTTCTCATATGCATCTCAGTTTGCTGATCCCAGAACAGATCCTGAATTCTGGAACCGCTGGCATGGGTTTGAAGTTCAACATGGAAATGAAGATACTTTCAGAGAGATGCTTCGAATAAAGAGAAGTGTCTCTGCCAGCCACAGCCAGGTGTGTATATTTCTGCAAACTGAGTTTTCCCTTTCTCAATACATATAAGAACAATATTCACTATTTTCATTCGTCTTTCTTTCAGACTCACTTCATCTTGCCCGAGTATTTGATGCAAAAGGATGATACCGTGAATCTTGATAAGGCAGTAGATGCACTGAAACAAGGCGGGGCAGGGGAAAATGAAATGGCTGAATTGGAGAGGAAATTAGCCCCTGAAGCGCCAGCAGGAAGAGTAGTTGGGTTTGTAAGGGGCGGTATCGAAAGTGAAAAGCCAAGTTCGACCACTACTATTAATGAAGACATCGAGCTTCCAGAGGAGAGCGACAGCGATGAAGACCAAGGAGACAAGGTCGATATTACTCTGAAGGATGTTCCTAGTGCCGTTTTTGGAAGTTTGTCGCAAAAGAGAGACGAGCCTGATGCAAATTCGGGCGATGGTCCTCTCGGGGCCTTAGAAAGAATCAAACGCCAAAAGAAAGGGTTATTATCTGATCAGTAGACAAACCACGGCTGCTCTAGTCCATTCAATCCTTTTCATATTTCGTGGATAATTGTTTATTTGATGATGAGCTCCCAAAGTTGTAACTCAAATTATTGACTTGTCGACTACATCTAATTCGAGACGGCTGTAATGGCCATTTTAAAAAACTAGTATGCGGCCTTGGCCGTCACTAATTTTTCTCTAATCTATCATCTATGGTAGCTGAGATGGTTAGGCCATATCTTACAAATAAAGGGTATAGGCAGGTCAGGTAGGGTGGGTAAAAATGAATATTTTGTCCGTATGATCGGATAGGTTTTAAGTCCGTCTGATTCAAATTGGCTGAAATATTTGTTCGAACCCGTCCGAAAAAATGGGTAGGATAGTCCTGTATTAATATAAAAGATCATATATTTTTTGAATGTCAATATTCAAACGAACAAATTAGAAAATTCACACGTATTTCAGGAAGAGCTTATCAACTTAATTATATGAACTCTTTTGAAGAGTCTTTGACTAACACTATCAATTGAATTTTTTTCTAAAGTAGACTTGAAATTTTTTTTGATATGGGCTTGTTTTGAAACTAATTCCCAACATAGACACTCTTATGAGGCTCGAAAATTTTTCACGTATGAGAGACGCTGGCAAAACCAGTATTTCAGTGTAAGAGACGCTGGCAAAACTAGCGTCTCTAACACGTAAACTTAAAAAAAAAAAGTTTGCATAAGGCGCTGGTTTTGGCAGCGCCTTATACAAAGCCATATGCAAGCAACTGTTCAATTGAGGAGTACGTATTGCATAAGGCAATTGAATAATTATATAAGGCTTTGTATAAGTTTGCCAGCGCCTTATGCAACCATTTTTTTTTTTAAGTTTACGTGTAAGAGACGCTGGTTTTGCTAGCGTCTCTTACACGTGAGAATTAAAAAAAAGAAAATCAGGTTCGGTTGAGAGACGCTGTCAAAACCAGTGTCTCTTCAACGTGTTTATTTTCCGAACCAAAAATTTGTGCCTATGTTGGGAATATGTTTCAAATCGAGCTTATAACGGAAATGTTTTTAAAAAAAAAACAATTTCAGAAAAAAATTCCTATCAATTCATATAAAAAAGAACACAATACGCAGGAAGCATTAATCTTCATGTGGTACCAAGTTTGGCTACATCGCAATAACGTTATATTCAGAATCGCCCAGAGCAATAGAAACGAAACAACTCAATGTGCAGTTATACAATTTAAACAATGGGAGAACGCAATTACACAAAATAGAGACCATAACGGCTAGGTTATTTACATTAAATTCTAGTTCACCACTTAAACAAAAGCATTAGCCTTTCCTTATGCATTAGCCTGATCATCGCTGAGGATGGTCAGGAGTGATCATCTATTCATATACGACACTCCGGTTCTTGCCTTTTTTTTAAAAAAAATTGTACTTTGCACCGATCACGACAAAGAGTTCAGAAAATTAGAAAAAAGGCAAACCCCATATTCACTAACTAACAAACAGCAACCACATAACCCAGAAAGAACACGTTGAGAAGCTCTGCATCACACATAAAATGTTGGAGACAATTTGGGCAAGCCATTAGGTATGCAATGACAATTTAGGTATGCACAATGGCTATGGATATGGATTCGAGTCTGCAGTAACAAACAGTACAAAAACAATCTGGGGAAATGGTCAATAGTGATGCCACTATATCATCTTTCCGTGATGGGTTAAAGAATCCATGGATTCAGTCTCATCTAAGGTGAATGATTACAACACATGCATGATGCATCACATCAGCTGACACACTTTGGCCATCAAGTATAAGTAATCTTGCTCATAACTCAGCAAATGAGGGCTGACACTACATAAGTTGACCATCAACTACTTGAGTTTGTGACATGAATTCCATGGATTCAGTCTCATCTAAGGTGAATGATTACAACACATGCATGATGCATCACATCAACTGACACACTTTGGCCATCAAGTATAAGTAATCTTGCTCATAACTCAGCAAATGAGGGCTGACACTACATAAGTTGACCATCAACTACTTGAGTTTGTGACATGAATTCCATGGATTCAGTCTCATCTAAGGTGAATGATTACAACATGCATAATACATCACATCAGCTGACACACTTTGACCATCAAACTATAAGTAAACTTGCTCATAACTCAGCAAATGAGGGCTGATACTACATAAGTTGACCATCAACTACTTGAGTTTGTGACATGAATTTCAGTAATCCACTATAAACTTCAGGGTAGTATTCAAGTAGGGTAGACATTCTGTACTAAAAGTCATGACGACTTAACCTAGATCGGCTGGTACTGTCCATAGTAGTCCCAGATGCTCTTCGTGCAAAGTCACTACTATTTCCATCATAATGAGATCTGTACTCAATAGATTCCAGTCCTACACCAGGAGGTGCTGGTTCTGTTGAATGAAAGAAAGTATTATTCAAAAAAAACACAGAACCAAAGGAGGCGTTGAGAAAAGAAATCCATAGCAAGTGCAGGGCAGTAGAGGAATTGGCCAATGAAGAAATAATTACCTCCTTGCTCAGACTTCATCCGATTTGAAGAGAATGGAGAAGAGGTAGACAATCGCATAGAATCGCGAGGTACATCCACACCATTTTGCATAGAATAGGAGCCAAAGTTCAAAGGTAAACTTGAATATTGCAAGTTTGGTACTGCCTTGTTTGAAATCGGCTTATCCTGTCCTGATATCTGAAAATTAAGAACCAATATACTCAATGTAACATTGCATCGCATAAAGGACATACCAGATCAACGATTTCGAATTATCCAAATAAATACTATTATACAATGTTCCAGAAGAAAATAATACAGACTCTCTTGTTTCCATAAGAAGTTCTTTTACAGAATGAACCATATACAAGAGCATGAAATTGGAACATACCGCAAACTTTAGGGTCCTGTTGTAGAGGGTGACAAGACCAGAGAATAGCTTCACAGCATAACCTGCAATCTCTTCATTTTCATACTCAGCAAATGCAAAGCCCTTTGGTTTATTGGTTTCCTTGTCTCTAGGGATGTGCAAATCATTAACACGCCCAGCTTGGATAAGTATATCATATAAAACCCTGTCACTTATCCTCTCATCCAAGTTACCTGTAAGACATTGCTAAATTTGCTGGGTACTCTTCACTTAATAAAAAACACTCTTCTAAATGTTGTATACAAAGTTATAATATAGCTAATACTTACACACCAAAGTGAAATAGTAGAAGAAAAAGAACAAATTATAAAGTATATACTAGTGTAGTCCCCGTGCCATGCACGGGAGTACATGATTTGAATTTCTTTCTATAATTTTAAACTTGACCCGTGTATCAGAACTTCAGAAGCTCCTAATGAGAACGTTAGTAAAGAAAATAACAAACAAAGCATGCCACTTATACATTTTATTGTAACAGTTTTAACTTTTTAAAAGCGAAAAAATATACTTAACAAAATGATTGATTTATAAGTCCAAATATATTTATAGAAAGGAGTGTGATTACTTAAATGAAGATCATATAAAACTTACATTAATCCATCAATAAATTAAATTAAATAGGAATAATAATATAAAAGAGGTATAAAATGTATGATATAATGAGTAGTTTAAATTTAAAAAATTAGAAGACCATGTGATATAAACAAATTAATTTTGTGGAAATATGGTTGTTTCAAATTTTAGATTTGATGAAGCAAATATTAGGGTAAAAATATTAAGAAACCAAATTTCAATTTCAATAATTATAAAAAATAAGTTTAACCACAAATTGACACATAAGCAACTAAAAGCTAAAATTAAGGGGAGAGCTTGAAATAACTCTCCTTTAATATATATATATATAGATTTTAGTGCTATGAGTAAAGAACACACATCAGTTTTAATGGTACGATAGCTAAGACTACATTCACCATATCATATACACCATCAAAAAAAAATTCATTCTTGGAAATAGCAATCCACATATACCTTGCTCCCCACGGAGCATTACATATATCTAATCCATATCAAACGTATTATGTCTGCACCAACAATTTCTCGGAAAACGTCTTAAGCCAATACTAGATATTTACAGGACCGTAAATATTTGATAAGAATAAAATCAGTCTACCCATTATGGTCCGGATTCTAAATTTATGTCTTAGATCTGACACTAACCCGTAAAATAAATAAACCAAGGACAGTGGACCAGACCTTTACATACACGGTTCCACAGTCTGGTCCAAAAGAAGAACATCAATGCCACTATGTCTGTTTCCATGGATTTGAGAGGATTTTAAGGAGGAGAACTAAGGGAAATACATTCTCTTTTATTCGGGTAAAGCCAAAGTTTACTCTTCTCAATTTACATACCAGATTACCAGTACATCAAACCAATTCCTCTTTTACTCGAGCATAAAGCCAAAGTTTACTCTTTTAAATGACAAGAAGCCTTTTCTGTGCTTAAACAACATGATCAAAATTAAAACAAAAACAGTTTGAGATCCAAACCTTTTGCCAGGTTGAATTTCCTCAAGGAATGTGGTTCATAGCAAAAAAAAATTGGGGCTACTTCAGAATCAAAAGATCACCGGAAAAACAAATCTGATGAGAAAAAACTTACCAACAAAAATTGTAATATACCCCAAAAAAAAGTCATCTCGGAATGTAAAAGACAAATTCATTTGATGTAGGTAAATTGGATTTGTCTAGTCTAAAGCACAAAGCATACAGAAAAATACTACCGTAGGATCAAATAACTTCGTCTAGATTCCGTAGCAATTGATATGAGTCTTAAAAATTGCATGCCACAGAAGATTCAGGCAATTGGGAAGCAAGGAAACCAAAAATCGCAGAATTCATTGAATTAAGCAGTTAGGGTTTATTAGTATTAGACATAACAAACTTATTTATCAAAAATAAGAGGGTACAAAGACGAAAACGGGATACTACTTACCAATGTAAACGGTGGACTTAGGGTTTTCGGCCATATGAGCGTGACAAGAAATATCACTTCACTTCGAATTCAATCGGGGATGTGTTGGGGAAGGGATCCTCAACTGCGGGGAAGAGAGGAACGAAAAGGCGAACAACGTTTCTTAGGGTGAAAAAAAGAAAAATCAGAAACCAGTTTTATTGTCAAAAATCATCTGCAAAATAAATAAATCGTAAATTAATCTAATCCCTCCGTCCCACAATGTTTGTCCTGTTTCACTCCGACACACTTGTCGATGTTTGTTTTGTATCGTTAATATATCTCATTACATGTTATTAAAAATTATTATTTTTTAATTTTCTTAAAGTACTAATTGCAACGAATCAAACAAGACCACTCATGACTATGTTTGTTTTTATATATTGAAAGATATTTAGAAGATTCTCTCGAATTGTAAATAGTGTCACAATTAACAGGACAAACATTGTGGGACGGAGGGAGTACTATGTAACGGGAGAATCACATGGGTGATGCTATACATTCATTTTTGTCTATATACACTCAAATACGGACGCATTCAGCACGCGTGGACGTGGATATGTTATTACGCGTACAGTAGGCGTAGGCATATGTTTAAAACGAATATCCGACCATTAAAGTCACCCACGCAAACCGTACGCGTGAGTATTTTGATAAAATATTCTCGCATGGGTATATTGTACCCCTAGCGTGGGCGTAATATGTCAACTTAAGCTGAGAAAAAAGTACTCCTTAGAGTTAATATGTCAACCGTGTGTGCCAACTTTTTTTTGATGCAATCCTTTGTGGTTATTTTGTAAGCTGGACTCCCCAGTCCTCACAATCCCCACATACACCATAACAATATATATTACACGGAAACAAACTCACATCTCTGAGTTCTGAAAAACAGCAAAAACAATAATTAATCTAATATAATATAAAAATCGCGGAGAGAGAAAATTAAAGGCCACATTAAATAACCTTTGCATTCTTATTGGTTAATGACACTTCTTAATTTAGTACTATTATTTCCTAATTGGTGGTTTTTATACATCATAAATGGATCAAATTCCATAAAAAAAATTGAATGTGAAATAAAACTTAGATTTTTATAATCAAAATGTATTATGTGTGAAGATTTATACAATTATAACTTCTTAAAAAAACTCAATGTTGAAGTGTTTTCAATGTTTTATAGAATATTTGCATAAAAAATAAATTTTACACAATAAATAAATAAAATATGCGTAATGTTTATGGATTTTTCTTACAAATCAGAAACGCTTATATAAATCTTCTAATATAATATAAAAATCGTGGAGAGAGAAAATTAAAGGTCACATTAAATACCTTTGCATTCTTATTGGTTAATGACACTTCTTAATTTAGTACTATTATTTCCTAATTGGTGGTTTTTATACATCATAAATGGGTCAAATTCAATAAAAAAAATTGAATGTGAAATAAAACTTAGATTTTTATAATCAAAATGTATTATGTGTGAAGATTTATACAATTATAACTTCTTAAAAAAACTCAATGTTGAAGTGTTTTCAATGTTTTATAGAATATTTGCATAAAAAGTAAATTTTACACAATAAATAAATAAAATATGCGTAATGTTTATGGATTTTTCTTACAAATCAGAAACACTTATATAAAATAATATAGACCCGCGCGAAATGCTAGTATACTATAAAGCTAGGGGTTCCCCCAAAATTAATTACAATGCATTTAATGCTTTGTTTTTAATTTATCATTTTCTTGATTTTTTCTTTTTTCATTTCTTTCATACGTTTACGAATATGTCGCTCAAATGATGATTTTGACTTACCAACACATGTCTATAATTGATCCGTATGAAACATTGATCATCTTATACTTTTCGATTACACAACACCTTATTATGAAGTTTTATAGGCCGTAAAACTCGCGCGTAGCGCGGGCCCAAAAAGTCTAGTATTTTAGTAAAATTAAGACAATCCAAACTAGTTGGGATTTAAGCAAAAGCCATAATACTAAAATGTATTCTAGAATCCATCATCGTCAAAGTGTATTATATCCAAAATAACGTATTGACATAAAGTATAAAATTACATAATCTAATGTGGATATGATCTATCCTCTTCCTCGCCAGGAACCGCTACCCTCAACACACACATGTTATGAGTTTTGAAAAAGAGACGCACGTTGAGGTGGATCCGGAACAGGGTAAGGTTCCCCCGTCATAAACCCGATGAGAGAGATAAGGTACTCCATCTCACCATTACTAATACTTGGACATTGGAGACGCTCGCGTACCGATCCAAGAGATAACTGAAGGCGTTGTGTAATTAAGATATATGTAAAAATCACGTAATATTACTTAAAATATAATAACCTTGTATAAACGAGAAATTACTTACCACAGTAGCAACAAATGTCGGAGGCCGAGGGACTTGTTGTGGTTGTAAGGTAGGATCCACATAAGGGTGAGTGATGTCGAGAAAATAGTTCATAAAATGCTCGTCACACTCCCACGACCACCTACATCTCTGATACCCATCAATGGCGAACAAATGGCTCTCGCGCTCTTCCCAGGTAGGATACTCGTCTCCTTTAAACTCCACCTTGTAGTCACTAATATTTTCTTTTCGATTTTCTGAGCTTGGAGCATAGGGTTGAAGTGGAGGTACCTGTCTAAGCCCAAACTGTTGTAGGACTCGGGTGGCGTAATACGGCTCTTGGACATCCATGCAACGAAGAATACCATCCAGACTAGAGAGTCGATGAGTGATCCTAAAGTTGACCTCTAAAAGTCCATCACCTTCCCTCCAAGGCATCCACTGCACTTTTTATTCCAGTACCCGCAAATTAGCAGAAAAAAGTATTAACTCTGGGAAAATTACAGCCACTCTATTTACAAAACTAGGCTCTTACAGCAAAATACCTAATTAAGAATGCTACAAGAGTGAAGATTGGATGAAAGAGCACATTCAGAATTTGACAAGATTAAGCATAAAAGAATTCAAAGATGCTTAGTTTTTATTGATAAAAGCTAGAAATGACATCTCATCAGTTTGGTCCCTGGTTCTCACAAGTCAAATCTTGAACTACTTTACTTGTAACTAATTAAAATTAGACCTGGCAATCGGGTCGGGTCGGTCGGGTTCGGGTTAAGGGTGCTCCGGGTCGGGTCTTTTTCGGGTCGGGTCATTTCGGGTCTAAAATTACCGGGTCAAAACAGGTCGGGTCGTTACGGGTTTATGGGCGGGTCGGGTCGGGTTCGGGTCTAAAATTACCGGGTCAAAACAGGTCGGGTTGTTACGGGTTTATAGGCGGGTCGGGTTCGGGTTCGGGTCTAAAATTACCGGGTCAAACAGGTCGGGTTGTTACGGGTTTATAGGCGGGTCGGGTCGGGTTCGGGTCTAAAATTACCGGGTCAAACAGGTCGGGTTGTTACGGGTTTATAGGCGGGTCGGGTTTGGGTCGAAAATTTTGGAGTCAAACAAGTCGTTTGTTACGGATTTATTGTCAGATCGAGTCGCTTTGAGTAAAAACTTACCGAGACATAACAAGTTGAGTCGTTACGAAATATTGATGTTAAATTTGGGTCAATCTTAATTGCAAATTTTAATGTATGCTTCGATAGCAACACCACTACATTACCTTCTTTTCATTTATTTGAATAAGTTTGGCATAGTAACTTTTAGTAGATTAGCTAATATTTGAAAAACAAACGAATGAAAACATTTATAAATTACAATTTACAACCTATGGACAAGTCAATAACCATCGACTAAATAAAACACGGTAGGTTCAATGCGACGACAAATAAAGACCTGATATGTTGCTCAAAATCAAAACACATCTTCACAACCATAATCAATCCATCGTTTAATGCAACTCAAGATAGATAGAGTATTAAAATGAAAACAATCTGTCAACTTAGTCACATAATTCAAACTGCAAAAAAATAACAATCTCATAACTTAGAAAGTAAAACATGTTCTTCATATTCTTGTCAATCTTCCATGTCCATTGACATTGGACTATCTTCACTGTCATTGTTGATGTCCATTCTTGTAACTTGTATAATTTTTCGAACAATAATCAACATCGATGTTGTAGACCATACATATTGCGCCAAGTTATACAGTTATCACTAGTTTGGTTTTACAAAGGAGGTGTTATTTGAAATGTTAGAAGTTGTGATTGGAAGTTACCCACATGGTTAAATATCTCTAATAAGCATTGAAACCAAGTTTCATTCCATTCCGACATCGTTTGGGCGTCGTTTTTCCAAATTGGCCTTAAGTCCATTTAAGGCCTTTTAAGGTCTTTTAGCTTTTACGCATAGTTTCAAGCCTCGTTTAGTGTAAGCGAGACCTTAATCGGACTTTATATGCCTAATAAGACTAAGTTGTATAATTTTTTCAATCATAATAATACATCGATGTTGTTGACCATACATATTGCCACAAGTTAGAGAGTGATGACTAGTTTGATGTTTAGAAAAGGAGGTGTTACTTGAACATGAAGAAGTTTTGATTGAGAGTTACCCACATGGTCAAATATCTCTAATAAGCATTGAAACCAAGTTTCATTCCATTCCGACATCGTTTGGGCGTCGTTTTTCCAAATTGGCCTTAAGCCCATTTAAGGCCTTTAAAGGTCTTTGAGCGTTTACGCATAGTTTCAAGCCTCGTTTAGTGTAAGCGAGACCTTAATGTGACTTTATATGCCTAATAAGAATAAGTTGTATAATTTTTTCAATCATAATAATACATCGATGTTGTTGACCATACATATTGCCACAAGTTAGAGAGTGATGACTAGTTTGATGTTTAGAAAAGGAGGTGTTACTTGAACATGAAGAAGTTTTGATTGAGAGTTACCCACATGGTCAAATATCTCTAATAGACATTGAAATCAAGTTTCAATCCATTCAGACATCGTTTTGCCAAATTGGACCTTAATCTCATTTAAGGCCTTTTAGTGTTTACACATAGTTTCGAGCCTCGTTTTGTATAATAAGACTAAGTTGTACATTATTGGTACTTTATATGCCTAATAAGCGAGACCTTACTTTATATGCCTAATAAGACTAAGTTGTACATTAATGGTATTGGCACTTCATTTTAGTAGTGTTATTGATAGATTATTAGTGTTGTTGACAAAGTATTAATGATGTTGACAATTTAGTTAGCCGTGTTGACAACTTAACTAGCCATGTTGGCAGTCTATTGGTCTCGTTGACAGTTTAATTAGTCGTGTTGACAATTTAACCAGTCCTGTTGACAGTTTATTTAGTCTTGTTGACAATTTAATTAGCCATGTTGACAGTTTACTTTACTAGTTCTCTAAAAGTTTAATTATCCATATTGACAGTTGATTAGTCTTAGTGACAGTTTATTTAATTGTGTTGACTAATTAATTAGTCATGTTTGCAATTTATTATCTAGTGTGTTGACAATTTGTCCAACGTGTTGACAGTTTATTAATGTTGTTGACAATAGTTATCTAGTGTGTTGACAATTTTTTGGGTAAAATTTACAATTTCCGCTTCTTTATTACTTTTATCTTTTTGGCCAAATTTTCGGGTCAAAAACGGGTTGGGGCGGGTCAACCCATTTTTGACCCAAAAAAAATCGGGTCAATCGGGTTGGGTCGAAAACGGGTCACGGGTTCAATTTGACGGGTTATGACCCAGAAAAATCGGGTTGGGTCGGGTCGGGTTTGCGGGTCGGGTTAATTTCTGCCGGGTCTAATTAAAATGCTTTGAGAAGAGAACCCGTAAAAGGTCTTGTGAATATCTTTTGTCCAGACTAGACTAGCATGATGAAAATGAAAAAGAATAGGACAACCTTTGTAGGAATAATTAATATAAGAGTAAGATTGGAAGGAAATATGTTCTAATACATGGCTAGAAGAAAATGTGACAGCAAACTACAAGGAAAATGATATAAGAAAATAAAATGTATTGGTAAACTATACCTCCTCAACTAAAAGTCTGTATAGCAAGCGTCTAATTTCAATAAGCATGTCATCAGTTTGATTCCCAACGGGTCCAGGCTCGTCCCTAGCAGCTGGTCGGGGATCTCTCAGCCTCTCTGGGTTAAGTGACGGACGTCTTCCAAAACGAGGAAAATAACGCCAAATCCAACACTACAATAATCAGAAAAACAATGAGATTAACATGTCATGATCCTAGTCCTCTGTTGGTTTTATGATCTGCTGCATTTCACATTACATATCTCATATAAATGGATCCACACAAAGTTTGCTCCACTGGCCAAAGAATCATGTGAAGTGACAGGAATTGCAAGAACAAAAACATATAAAATCTAGCAGCATCAACTGACAAGCCCCTCACCTAAATCCAGTATCATTGTGCACACAAAAATATATAAAATTATCACCAAGCATACCTGCAACAGTCTCAGACACCCTGCTATGCCAGTTGCCTAGGCTCAGGATGCCTCTCCCAAATTGCAATACAAGAGTGCGAGGACTCCGGCTCCTTATGCAAACTTGTCAGTTTTGTCATGGTTCAACACAAGTTGCATATACTTGTGTTTCACCTTATTGTTGGACCTTTTTTATACATAAAACATGATAAATAGTTAGCATAAATAATTTAAACTTGAAATAAACTAAATTTCTTGATATATTCAAATTTATACCTATCACGGAATATCGTACATCCAAGCAACAGGAAAAGATATGTTAATGTTATATCCTCCTGAGTCTTATCCGGATTCTTAATCATAGCCTCTATAAACTCTTTGATATGTTTAGCGTTGATGCCGACATGTCCAGAGTATGCGTACATCTGATCCATTGTGATGTTGAACATCTCGCATATATTGATCCTAAGAGCTGAATCCGGCCAATCGTCCAGTGGTGCAACCTCCAATCCATCAATTGGCAATCCCAAAATCATAGCCACATCGTGGAGAGTTATGGTAATCTCTCCCCAACGAAAATGGAAACTGTTGGTTTCAGGATGTCATCGCTCCACGAAAGCAGCAATTAGGACGTGGTCTATCTCATCGTATCTCAACGTTCCAAGACTTGAAAGGCCACTAAGTGACAGACGTGGTCTATCTCATCGTATCAGTAAAGGAGTCTTGTTGATTCGTGGGAGCAAGAATCAACAAGACTCCTTTACTGATACGACAATGTTGAAGCGAGGAAGAGAAGGCGGCGTCGGAGAAACACAATCAGAAGCCGGCGGAGGAGACCAGACAAATCGTGAGAGAGCAAGCGTGAATCGCCATTGATTTCTCCATAGAAATCTCTCTGTGCGTTGCTCGGGAAGAAGGGGGAAATGACAGGGGCAGGGTTGTCTTTTTTCATAATATATTTATTAATCACGAAATTGCCACCGCATGCTAAAATCTATTAAATCCAGTTTTTAAATCCATCATTTAATCTGAGCCCTTAGTCTCTCGGATTGGACGGCTCAGATCGATTCTTAGTTTTTATCTTAAGAACTAATCTCCATAAAACCCGCCTTACATAAATATACCTATGGACAATAGTTTGTAGATGGACAATAGTTTGTACATGGCGCCTCCCACCAGATATAAAGAAGTCGGTATTCTAGGCTGCGTCTATATGCACACGTTTTTTTTGCTAAATGCACACTATTCTGTGCGGTAACAATTGCAGTACACATCTGTGCGTTAACTCTTACCGCACCAAAGGACTCAGGGGCATTGTTGGAATTTTTTCTGAAACCTATCAGACGCTGGTGCGGTAAGAATTACCGCACAGATCTGTGCGTTAACAATTACCGCACCAGATTAATCCCAGATTAAGCAAAAAAAAAAACAGATTTTGCTTAACTTAAACCCTGTGCGGTAACAATTACCGCACAGGAATTTTATTTTTTTTAATTAATAATTTTTTTTTAAAAAGTATTAAAATATTATTAAACCTGTGCGGTAAACGTTACCGCACAAAATGGTGCGGTAAACGTTACCGCACAAAACGTTTACCGCACAAAATGGTGCGGTAAACGTTACTGCACCAGGTTTTTTTGAAAAAATGCCCGTTGGAATTTTATGCCCGTAGGTGCGGTAATAGTTAACGCACCAACGGGCATAAAATTCCAACGGGCATTTTTTGGTTGTATATATAGGTTGAGCTATCTTGTTGAAGTTTTGCAATGCACACTACAATGTCTTATAATTATGAGAGTAGTGAGGATGATGGTAACGACAATTGGATATCAGGGGTCGTGGAAGAAGAATACGAAGTCGATGAAGAAGAGGAAGTGGACGAAGAAGTCGATGAGGAAGTGGACGAAGAAGACGAAGAAGTCGATGAGGAAGTGGACGAAGAAGAGGAAGAAGGCGAAGCAAATGTATCAATTGCATTAGACGATTGGACTCCGTTACCGATTTTGGTTAGTATATTATCAATTTAAATTTTGTATTTAATTGCATGAGATTTAGGTTAATTAGTTAAAATTGCGTATCTAAGTAATGTAGTTTAATCAATATAGGAAGAAGACTTTAGACCACATTTTAGTACTGCGCAAATGTGGGATAGTAAAGAAGAGATGATGGAATGGACAAAACAGAGAGCAAGGGATTTAATGATAGTTTTGGTACATCGTACATCTAGCAAATATTGCGTTGATTTTGTATGCGATAGGTTTGGAAAACCTAGATCGGGTAGGCCGAAAGTGAATTTAAAAAATCCAGAATTGCCGGTTCCGAGGCTTCGTCACCGAAAATCGAAGAAATGTGGTTGTACATTTGAGTTATATGGGGTTCGTATAAAAGAAGGGCCTTATAGTTATAAATGGATCGTGAATGTTGTAGAAGGTCGTCACAACCACACCCTTCCTACTAGTTTTCATGGGAATTCATTCGTGGGTAGAATGAGCAAAGAGGAGGAGAAAATAGCAAGGGAAGCGGGGGATGATCGCAAGACGCCAAAAAACATACTTATTCAGCTTAGGATAAGAGACCCGCAAAATGTGACATCCATGAAGCAGATTGGCAATTTTTTGCAGAAGATCAATTTTGAAGATCGTGGTGAATTGTCAGTTACTCAGTGGTCTCTAAATTTTCAGAAAGAGAACAAGTATTTTTGTCAACCTTTGAGGAACACGAGGACGAATGAGGTTGAAGTCCTTTTTTTCGCTCACCCGGAGTCGATTCGTTTGTTCAGGAAGTTTCCTCATGTGATTATCATGGACGCCACATACAAGACAAATAGGTATGATATGACTTTAGTGGAGATGGTTGGTTTCACTTGCACGCACAAGACGTTCAACATCGCATATGCATTCATGGCTCAGGAGACAGTAATGCATTACAAGTTTGTGATGATGTGCGTTCATGAGTTGTGTAGAAATTTGGGAGTGATGCCGAAGGCTATAATGACCGACTGTGAGAAGGCTTTGTTGAGAGCAATCAAACTTGTGTTCAAAGACACTGATGTGAAGCAACTATTGTGTTGGGTGCACATTAAGCACAACATCCAGTCACACGCAGAAAAAGTGATTAAAAATACTAAAAGGGCGGAGAACTTTGTTACGCAATGTTGGGGGATATTTTGCTCGAGCACCGAAGAAATCTACGAAGAGAGGTTGAGAAAGCTGAGAGATTCATGGAAGAAGGGCATTGTTGGTTACGTTGAAAAGTACTGGTTTACTCCGTACAAGAAGTTCATAGTTAGAGCGTGGACGGACTACACTCTTCACTTTCACACAAGGGCTACAAACAGGTATCTTTGTTTGTTTAGTTGTTAATTTGGACCACCATATTATTAATGCTAATGATTAGAAATTGTGTTTATTTAGGGTGGAGGGGATGCATAAGGTGTTGAAAGAAATTGTGGGTTCTAGTAGAGGAGGCTTCAACAGAGTGATCGTGAGGATCCACCATGCGGTCATAGTTCAGATGGACCTGATTAGGGCGACGATGAACCAAGCACTTACCACTCGGCAAATGGTCTTTGATGACCCAACCTTTCCTCCTGGCATTCGAATGTTGTTTTCAAGGCTATTTTACCGAGTGTCAGATAGGTGTTTTCTGTTGTTGTTGGAAATGTACCAGCAAATATTGAAGGAGGAGTATTCAAATGTTTGTGATGATCATTGGGTTCGAGATTGTCTTGGGATGCCATGCGTACACGATCTTGCTAGGGCAATCATTTCAAAGACACCTCTTGTTCCGGATGATTTTCATGACTTCTGGAAGGAACTGAGATGGGAAGATGATGCAATAAATTTGTCCTTACCCGACGACAATCGTTCAATGTCTATTCCGGAGATCAGAATGCGTGAAATGTGGGCGAAATGGGAAAGTGGAGATTTGAGGGATGGAACTCTATTCAGATTAAGTGAGTTGTACATTGACTTGGAGCATCCAGAACAAAGTTCTTTGGTAGAGCCAACAAACTTGTTTAGGAAAGGAAAAGGAAGGCCGCCGGGATCAAAGAACAAGGAGAAGCAGCGAAATGGGAATTCTCCTCCGAGAGAAAAGAGGGAAAAGAGTTACCACGAGTACGTTAGAGAAGACTTAACAAATACTGAGAATGCGCAAAAAGTCGCAAAGGAGAAGGCAAATAGGCAAAGTGAACGACCAACTTGTCCTAAAAAGCAAGCAAGTCAAGTGTCGTTCGACTTCGGATCACAGTCCCAACCTGAACCATTGTTTTCAGAGACCATCGATTTAGAAGACGAAGACATGAATGTCGTGCCCCTAAGAGCTTGCTATCCAGATCGAAACGAAACAGAGGAAGGAGAAGATGAAGAAGAGATTGAAGAAGCCATAAGTTATATGGGGGTGAACTTGGGGGTGAAAAATATTGACTACTTTTGGCTTTCCTACATGACTTCTGTGAAAGATGTGCGTTCAGACGGACATTGTGGGTATCGGTCAATGGCTCTACTTACGGGTATGCAACAGAGTCAATATCGTATGATCCGTGCTGCGTTGGCAGCGGAGCTTCTTGGAAACAAAGAGACATGGGAGCCCATACGACGTGGACTACGGGTAGGATCATGGGATGATCTTATTGCTCAAGTTAACTACATGAGAAGTCCTTGTGAGAGACCATTTTGGATGGACATGCCATTTATGGGTTTGGTGTTTGCCACAGTGTATAATGTTGGTTTAGTGCAACTATCCTGGGATGCGCCGTGTTTATGCTTGCCAATAAGGCAGTCTACAGTGAGCCCTGGTCCTCCACAGAAGATTTTTGGGATAGCTCTTGTCGGATGCAGTAATCACTGGATACCGGTAAGAATCTGTGGTAATCTAAACAAACGTCATGAAACGTCGAAATCATTTATACTTATTGATTAATTTTCTTTGTATATCTAGGTTTGGCTCCATGATGGGGCACCATTGCCACGTTGTTCCGGTTCGTGGAGAAGATTTGCAGATGACAACATCAAGTGGTGGGAAGGGATATATGCTGGCCAAGTGGACTTGTTTCGACAATACCGCTTCACTGCTGGAAAGCGTATGGACTACATGACTTGATTTGTAATAGTTTAGTAGCCTTGATCTTTAGACTTCGATTGGAATTGATTTATAATATGTAATGACTTGTCTTGTCTGCTTTGAAATATGGAATGACTTGTCTTGTTTGCTTTAAATAGTGTTTTCAGTAGAGTTAGATGAGGTAGGTGAAACAGTGAAGTGAAATCAGTGAATCCATAAACTACAACACACTCAGCGTAAATTAAAAAGACAACATACTCATTAAGGAAAGACAACAGACTCATTAAGGAAAGACAACAGACTCATTAAGGAAAGACAACATACTCATTAAGGAAAGACAACATACTCATTCTTGAAATTTAAACTAAACACAGACTTAACGGAGATTCACTGATTTGATACCCAGATCCCTAATCGGAGTCACTGTCATAAAAACTAGGAACAGGGTCATTGGGAAACCTCTGTTGTATCCAGTGTTTGGCTGCTTCAATACTCTTAGCCTGGTGAAAATATACCAGCTTCAACTGCTGGTCAGCTATTTCCTTCAACAGTTTTGCAATGACTCGGAGATGATGACTGTCGTATTCTGGCTCAAGATACACGATCATGTAGTTACACTGACATGTGGTATACCTTCGTCCATACGTATGGGGATTGTTCTTGTCATTACCAGTGAACACCTTGATTGTTCTTGAGCACCTTCTACTCGGGCACTGGATCTCACTGCCTTCTGCTGGAACTGGGGAGGATGAAGATGATGCCATGGTTGTTTGAATCTGTAATACAAAGTAAGAAAACATGTTAGAAACAATGAAGATATCTAACGAAATTTATCAAAATGAGACTTTTAATTGAAATACAGAGTAAGAACTTGAAACCTAATTATTTTACGGCGCAGTGAGAATGAGATAATAGGGTTCACTGAGGCAGTGAATTTATAGCCGAGGTTTTACTAGGGTAACTTAGATTTGGGCCGATGTAGACAAAAGGTCCACAACAACAAAGGACCAATAACGTAATTCGGTCATCCAAAGGTGACTTACAGCTGTGTGGTAGCTGTAACACACTCAAGCAAAATATGGTGGTGCGTTAGCAATAAACGCACAACTGATAACAGAACTTCGTCAAGATCCAACAGATAAATCCCCAACCCTAGGGTTTGCACGGTTTGCAGCAATCCTGCACGGTTTGTATCCAACCGTGCCGCTTGACTGGACGTCTTCCACATCTTCTGCTGATCTGCACGGTTTGCAGCAATCTTGCACAGTTTGTATCCAACCGTGCCGCTTGACTGGACGTCTTCCACATTTTCTGCTAACGCACCAACCCTTTTACCCAGAATCAAATGTTTCTGGTGTTTGTAGGGTTTAGGGTATTAGGGTTGGTGCGGTAACTGTTGTAGTACCAACCCTAATTACATAAAAATTCATTTTTTATGTTGTTTTCTTATACTATTTGATATTATAAAAAGTTTTATGACCCAAAGTAATGTTATACTACTGAAATATGTCGTTATTGAGAGTTTTGTGAATAATTTTATCAAGTTTTACTAATGTAATATGAGATTACGAAGAGTTATATGATAAAAATTCATATTATACTAATGAAATACGAGGTCAGTTGAGTCAAACGATAACAATTAAGTGTTAAACTAATGTTATATGATGAAATAAATACATTATATGAAGTTCATTTTAGTAACGAAGTGGTATCACATACATATGAGTATAACTATACAACTTATATACTTGAGAGTAGTAGCATACAGGTGAAAGTCTTCGTTTACATACTTCTAAGTGTTAAAGTTGTTAATTTCTTATAAAAACGATAGCGTTTGATTGGTAATGCTCAAATATTAATGTTACATTTCTTGACTTTTACGTTTTAAGTGCTTATTAAGCCGTTTTATGTCGTTTTTTGTGTTTGGGCCTCATTCAAATTTCATTAGGCCTTATTAGGCCCGTTGACGTTTTCAATAATAATTTTTCGATTCCGAAAAATGAAAATAACTATTCGCCGTATTTGTTGTCATGTTACAATTTCAAAATTTCGATTTTCATCGTTTCAAGGCGTTAAAACGATATGGGCCCAAACTGTACACATATGACATCCATTATCCATTACCCACTATCCATTATCCATTATCCACTATCCATTATCCATTATCCACTATCCATTATCCATTATCCATTATCCATTATCCATATTTCGATTTGGCTTGTTTTATATCGTTTTGAGTCGATTTTTTTCGTTTCTTAGACGTTTCGACACGTTTTGAACCATTTTTATTAATATTTGACGTACTTGGTCGTTTTTCGCCTTTTTCAAAAAAGTCAAGTTTCGCTAAGCTTTGCTCATTTTGGCCATATTATGCCATCATTTTGGCCACATTTTTACACTTTTTTACAACTTGTTCGGAAATCCTCCATATTTCGATTTGGCTTGTTTTATATCGTTTTGAGTCGCTCATTTTTCGTTTCTTAGACGTTTCGACACGTTTTGAACCATTTTTATTAATATTTGACGTACTTGGTCGTTTTTCGCCTTTTTCAAAAAAGTCAAGTTTCGCTAAGCTTTGCTCATTTTGGCCATATTATGCCATCATTTTGGCCACATTTTTACACTTTTTTACAACTTGTTCGGAATTCCTTCAAATTACATTTTGGCTTGTTTTATATCGTTTTCGAGTCGTTTCGAGACGTTTTGAACCATTTATCAATATTTGACGTTTAGTAGTTTTTAATTATTTTTTTCGATTGTGACCATTTTCTCGCGTTTTTAAGAAAAGCCCAAAATAAATAAGCAAAAGTGAACCAAACATTACCAAAACATAGTATCCAAACAAACTATACATCACTCCAAGTCACGACCCTCATTCCCACTACGTTGCCCACTACCTTGCCCTTCCTCGTGGATTGAATGCCGAACAAGCTGAGATTGACGAACCGGAGCTGGAGCCATCGGTGGAGCCTCGTCAGTCAAAACTCCAAGGAGACGCCTCATGAACTCATCGATATCTGCAGGCCTCCTCTCTGGTGGTGTCTCCAAGAAAGCTCGAATCTCACAAGTCACTAGCTGGGTCCGCTATATTAACAACATATCAAAACATTACTATCAAATATACTAATTGAATGAATATGACTAATAAAATTTATAATCGTACCGCAAAACTGTCAACCGAAGGTGGAATACGCAGCGGACCAACTGGACGATCGAGTCTACGTGATCTGGGATCCACCAGAGGATGAGAAACTCGATCATACCAATCGAGATAATCATCTGTGACTGCCCAATAGTACGTCGCTCGTGGCTCCCGAATCTGTAACAAAGGCCTGGGGTCCTGATCCTACACACCAAGCAGATCCTCGGCAAAGTGAACTGAATAATGCGTCAGCCTGTTGTTACGTGTCACCTGGATGGGCTCTGGGGGAGGATCTGGGATACCCTGCACATGTCCAAACTGTCGCAGCAGGCGACCTGGCTGATAGAGCTCCTCGATGTCCAGACAACGGAGAATGCCCTCAAACAAAGACGGGGCGTACTGCGGAAGTCTGAAATCCACATTTGCAAAGGGAAACCAATTAACCTGCAACAAAACATTACAAAACAGTTAGTATAGTTTACATTCACACAATATAACGAAAGCATACATTCTTAAAATCTGACCTCCTCATAACGAACACGGTCAAGCATGCCACGAATGGCAACCAAACGATCCGTGCTCTTCCCCTGTGGCACCTCTCTGCCCTCCCTCATAGCAGCTGCGGCGTGGTCCATAGAAAGTGGATCTGTCACAAAATGTCCACGAAAATGTGGAAAATATGCCCAGATCCACGACTGCAAAAAAAGGATAATTAGAACTCGACTTCCTAAACATATCCAATCGTATAGTTGTTTGCGTACTAACCCGCAAAAGAATGCCAGAACTCCCCATCCCCATAGCCAATCGCCTCGACGCCTGTCCAAGGTTGCGATACAGATGAGCTAACACTCCAGCTCCCCAAGCATATCGGCCAGTGCTGTCGTGGTCGGCCAAAAGAACTAACCACCAGTGCTTGACTGCTGTAGTCGACTTGTCCACTAGAACTGTAGTGCCGAGAAGCAACAGTAAGTACATAGACGCAATGAGGCTCTCATCTCTCTGTCCATCCTCCATCCGCATCATATCCTTCAATCTCTGCTGAAGATAACCCAAAGGAATGCCTCCATCCCTATACCAAGTCTTCACCAGTGCCTCCTCTACGTGAAGCATCTCAGCAACAAAAGTGAAGATCTCCTCCCTGCTCAAAACTGAGCTACAACTCCTGCCATGTATAGGCAACGACAGGATCTCAACCACATCGTGAAGTGTAGGACCAATCTCTCCAAATGGCAAATGAAATGTGTTGGTTTCTGGGTGCCATCTCTCGACGAAAGCAGAAACCAACACATGATCGACAGGACCGGACCCGATATAGCGTAGATCAGTCAATCCAGATCGCTCTGCAAGCTGAAACCACGAATCTGGACCAGGTCTCCTAAACGCCTCTAGTGGAGTGCAGTAGGCGGTGTGGAAGTGAACCTTGACGACCTTCCGTGTCTGGAAAAAAAGTAAAAAATTAACACAGTTACTTCTACAGAATGTCGTTCATATTTCACATATGAACATTATAGTTCAAATACATACCAAATCAAGAGGAGCCTCGCCTTCTGGAAGATCAACAGGCTGTGGAAAATCAGCATGATCTGCAGCACGTCCACGTCCACGTCCACGTCCTCGTCCTCGTCCTCCGCGTGGAGCGCGTCCACCTCATGCTGGAGGATCAGCAGCGTCTGCATCAGCAACATCATCATCTGCCTGAGCTCCTCGGCCTCCTCGCTGTCTCTGTATAAATGGAGGAAGAGGACGGGGGCCAGCTGGAATCACAGGTGCGGGAGGATCAACAACTGTAAGCTCATAAATAGCCCTGGCGATGTGCGTCTCATAACTCTTCAGCAACTCATTTGTAAAAGGACCTCCGGGCATCCAAGGTACAGCAGGAGGTGGTACATGAGGTGCAGCAGCCGGATGCGGTACATCATCAGTCGAGGGAGGTGGTACATCTGGCGTAGGAGACGAAGGACCTAAATCTGTAGGAGCTGGCGATGAAGGCCCCATACCAGCATGATCCTCTGAAATAATAGGAGGGTCGTCTCTCCTAAGCTGATCTGTCGGTATCTCGAGATGAGATACAATATAATCTGTACCTAAACCCTCACCGTCTCCCAGCATATCATCATCCAAATCAACAGTTGTATCATCGACGTCCATACCCTCCTCCTCACTCTCACTGTAACCCTCATCATCAGCACACAGATCAACATCCAGACCACAATCCCTAACTGCCCCAGTATCTGTAAGTGCACGAGCCTCGTCAGTGGGTGTCGAACTAGAAGCATTCAGCTGGTCTCGAGCAGTAGCAAAACTCTGACGTATGGACGCTGTAATCTGCGTCCTCCTAACACGCTCTGCAGCAACAGGAGCCCCCGGAACAAAACCACTAGAGGTCATCGTATCTCGCACCCCCTAATGTTGTTGTTATAGCGTAACGTTATTTTCATAGCGTTACAAAAATAACGTCAAATTCAAAAACGTCTTTTCCATGACGTCGTAACGTTACAAACAGTTGTTGTAACGTCAATCCTAATCAAAATCATCTCTAATTTCTAAACATTTTGTTCATAACGTTACGAAATTAACGTTATAATTCGCTTAATTTCAATACTTTATATACTAATAGTTCATAACGTTACAAAATAAGAGAAGAACAATGTCATATTTCATAAAATAATTAATTCATTACTTTTACAATATAGAATGTCATATTTCATAACATTATGAAATTATTATATTTCATAACGTTATAAAATTTCATTAATTTCATAACGTTACGAATAAATTAATTAATTTCATAATGTTACCAAATAATATAATTTTATAACGTGACGCAATAAATTACTTAATTACGTTACGCAATAAATTACTTAATTTCATAACGTTACGCAATAAATTACTTAATTTCATAACGTTACCATATAAATTAATTTCATAATGTTATAAAATAAATTAAATAAATTGATAACGTTACGAAATTTATTTAAAAATTTCATAACGTTATCAAATATTATTAAATTCATAACGTTATGAAATTAAATAACTAATTTCACAACGTTATAAATTTAATAAATTAATTAAATTAAATAAATTGATAACGTTACGAAATTTATTTAAAAATTTCATAACGTTATCAAATATTATTAAATTCATAACGTTATGAAATTACTAATTAAATAATTTCATAACGTTACTAAATAAAATAATTAAACTATTTAAAAACATTACAAAAGTTATAGAATATTTAATAAAAATACATACTTGATGTAGATCTACGGGAGTCGAAAAAGCTTCCGGTTGCGCCTCGGTTTGAGAATTCAACCTTCTATTTGCTCGAGTAGCGTACCCGGGACCGACGTTTTGGACGGGTCGCTTTCGGTTTCTTGGCCTCGGAGCGGGTATCGGGGCGGGTTGGGCTGCTGGTATCGGGTCGGGTCGGGTCGGGCTTCGGGAATCGGGTCGGGTCGGGCACCACCGCTGTTCTCCGTCAGAGCTCTCTCCGGGCACCACCGCTGAACGTCAATGGAACCTCCTCTTCCTCTTCTTCTTCCTCCTCCATAGCAACCCAGCAAGCCCCACCGCTGAACGTCGACGGCGCTTCCGCCATTGTTGGCTGCTCCACAGTGGGGGGGACGACTCCGGCAGAAATTATGGGCCCAGAAGAACCGCCTTGGCCGGGGCAACTCGATTCCATGGTCTATTTAGCTTCTTGGTAGGGGTAAACGTCGGGAAAGGGGGCGGCGGAAATTAGGTATAGCGGCGGCGGAAATTTGGGGAAGAAGACGAAGAAGAAGGTCGGGAGAGGGAAATCTGGGGTTTTCATTTGTAAAACTGGTGCGGTAACGTTTACCGCACCAGTTTTATTTTAAAAAAAAAATAAAAAATATGGTGCGGTAACTCTTACCGCACCAGTTTTATTTTAAAAAAAAAATAAAAAATATGGTGCGGTAACTCTTACCGCACCTGTTTTATTTTTTTTAAAAAAAATAAATCCTGTGCGGTAACAATTACCGCACAGGGTTTAAGTTAAGCAAAATCTGTTTTTTTTTTTGCTTAATCTGGGATTAATCTGGTGCGGTAATTGTTAACGCACAGATCTATTCTTACCGCACCAGCGTCTGATAGGTTTCAGAAAAAATTCCAACAATGCCCCTGAGTCCTTTGGTGCGGTAAGAGTTAACGCACAGATGTGTACTGCAATTGTTACCGCACAGAATAATGTACATTTAGCAAAAAAAAACGTGTGCATTTAGAAAAAAAAAAAAAAAAAAAGGTGTGCATACAGACGCAACCGTATTCTAAATGTATGTAGATGTAGAGTAGCTAAGCTAATGGTCCCATTGCTTCGTTCAAAATCAGCTAGTTGAGAAGCGAGCCTGGTTTGTGAAAAAGAGATCCACCATGATCCAAACGAGAATCCTCATCTTCATCTTCTTCTTATCTTCATCTCCCTGCTTCTGACTTCGCTCGGCCATGGAAACTCCAAACCCTGAGGAGCTTCTTCGGAAAATCGAGGAGCTTGAATCAGCCCACGCTAACCTCAGAGATGAAATGTCCAAACTCGCCCTTCCTCACGCCCAAACCGCCATCCTCAATGCCCATCCTCACTCTTATGGCGGTGCTATTCCATTTCAGCGGGATTTGGCACCCTTGAGGGATTTTCACCCGCCGCTTCCTCACCTTCATCACATGCTCTATTTGAACATCTTGCAGTCAATGGGCCAAGCCATTCACATCATGAACTCCCAAGATCGTCTAATTTACTGGTAATTTTAAGTTGATGTACTTCCTTCTTCTTCCACTTCGCTTGGATTTGAATTTTCTTGTTTTCTCCCGTTAATCTATGCTGAATCAAATGTTGGTAGGGTTACAAGGAGATTTGTACTTCTTCATTGTCATTTTCCTTCATGCTGACGCTCAACTCCTCTTAGGATCGCATTTTAGGTTTCATGTTTGGGAACTAAACTTTGGGGTTGCTACTCCTCATATTAATTCGTCCCTATTCTATGGTTTTGTTTCATCATTTGTTTGTCTCACCCTGTGCTCTACAGAATCTGTAAATCACTTCTTCATTTTGTTTTATCAAGAACACAGATATTGCCGGTGATAAAAAAAATTCATTGTAGTACTTCTTTTAATTGCCAACCGGTAGAATTCATTATGCAGGAACAGACCTGCTGAAAAACTCTATGGTTATACTGCAGCAGAAGTTTTGGGTAAGACTGTGTTTGAAGTCATGGTAGATGATGAAAATGTTCCTCTGGGAAGTACCATAGTAAATCGCGTAAAGACAGGGGAGAGTTGGGCTGGGCTGTTCCCTGTCAGAAGTAAGTCGGGCAGGAGATTTTCTATTCTTGTAACCGACTCTCCAGTATACGATGAAGATGGTACGTTAATTGGGGTTGCATGTATTGCAAGCGATTCAAAACCGTTTGAGCAAATGAGGCATACTTTACCAGGATCATGGAATTCTGAGTCAGATGTCAATTTTAGCAGACCAAGGAATTGTGCTGCGTCCAAACTTGGACTTGATCCTGACCAGCCTTTACAGGCTGCAATTTCTTCGAAAATAACAGACTTGGTTAGTCAATCTTACAGTCCTTCTTTTATATAGTACATTTAGCTTATGTATTGACACTCTGGGGTATGAAACAGGCTACTAAAGTAAGCAACAAAGTCCGGTCCAAAATGAAATTTGGGAAACCTTTTTGGGAGAGTGAGGCCGGGAGCAGTTATATATGTCGTCAAGGTGATTATGAATCCTCTGATGAAACTCTTTTTCATCATGAGGATGACACTATGTCCTATGAAGATCGTTGCAAGGAGAATGCTGCTCTGTCGTTTATGGGCGAGCAGGAATCCAAATTGAGCAAAGACTGGATTGAAGAGAGTGAGGAACGAACTGCTATCTCCAAAATAACCTCAAGAGCAGAGGCTTGGATCAACAAGAAAACTATGAAGTGGCCCGGGAAAGGGAATGAGCAAGAACTTTCAGAGGCAAGGCCGCCTCAGTTTGGCTGGGTTTGGGTGCAGAGGGATCTGGATCATGATCAGTCATCTTCTCCCTCAAAGTCAGAGCACAAGTCCTATGAATGTAGTTCTCCTGTTATAGTTGAAGCCCCTTGGTCATGGTCATCTCCACTTAATGTAAGCACCTCAAGCAGTAAGACTAGCTGTGGAAGCACTAGCACTAGCAGCAGTTCTGCAAAAAAACTGGACATGGAGACAGATAGCTTGGATTTTGAAGTCCTTTGGGAAGATCTAATATTTAAAGCGCCGATCGGACAAGGTAAGATTTATTTGATTATCCAGTTGAAATTTCTTTTATGAAGTAATGCGATCTTGCATGGTAATTCGTCATGAAGTGTATCTTTGTTTCTTTTAGAAGCACCAAACTATAGTAGATGTAAATTGCAGACTTGGTACTTCAATTTGTAAGGGTTCTTCATGATGGCGTCTAAGCTTGTAGGGTTTGTTATACCATAAATTTTTAATTGACATAATAATAATAATTTATAAGATAGACATCAAAACATTATACTTTACATACTATTAGGCTATATTCACCAAGCACATTACAGGATTAATTACATGTTTAAGGATAGCATAACTAATAAATCTAATATTTTAGTTTGTGGCTTCAGGTTTCGGGTGATTCCGAACAAATGCCTTTGCGCTTCTGCGTGATTTTTAGTTGGGTGGTTTCGGGTATCAGGTTTAACGGGTTAGAACATTCTGGTATAATCGGTTTTGGAGTTTTTTTTGGGCTCAGGTTGTTTACGTTCTAGCTAGATCGGTTTGGGTCGTGGGTATAGACTTCTGTTGTATCTTTTCAGGTATCAGTCGGGTTTGGAGTTGGGCACTTTTTTTTTGTTCTGGACAATTTTGAACAACCCTATTTTATTTACAGAAACTTTTTGTCAGCCAAGGCCCAAAATATAATATTGCATCTGTCTTATGTCTAAACCTTGTATGCAGCAATTCTTCTATTCGGCAACTTCATTGTCATTTTTTAATTGAGTTCGTAATGTCATCCTATTAACTTATTGATCTCTTTATTTTCTGCAGGTTCTTGTGGAACAGTTTATCATGGTTTCTGGTGTGGGTCGGTATGTTAACTTAAGTTAGGATATACTATTCGAACACAGTTTTGCAATGAAACCATGCTTTTTTTATTTGATTAACTTAAATTCCCTACGGCTATATAGGGGGAAAACAACTGAAGTTTCTGACTGCATTCACTTCTAGTTCCTAATTGCTATCAAGCACAATGAGAATAACTTTAACCCCATCCATAAGAGTTCGGATCAGGTACGAATTATTAATACTGTACGAATATACGAATATGCACATTTCTTCATATTTACATGCACATTTATTCACATTTACATGCACATTTCTTCACATATACATGCACATGCAAACATGTGCATGTATTTTTCATATGTTGTCAAAGACATGCACACATCTGCGAATGTGCATGTAAATGTGAAGAAATGTAAATGTAAAGAAATGTGCATATTCGTACATTCGTACAATATTAATAATTCGTACATGAATCTTTTCCCATCCATAATATGTAGGTAATTGTGATATTTATGTCAAAGAACAATTGGGTGTGTCTTTGTCCAGCTGTCTCCCTAATTGGACACAAACAGATTCAAGGATCAATTCATTCCGGCATATACCTGATTGTTATGATAGGTTGTAATAACAAGTCTTTGTTAGTAGTTGGATGAAATAAACATGTGAAATATTTGTTAATATATTAAAACTAGAATAGATCATGTTTGTTCCTGAATAAGATTTACACAGAATTGTTATTTAAAGAACTACTATGTTATTTTATTTTATTTTTAAAGTATCTTGACCCTTCAATTATAAAGTTCTGATGAAAAAGAAAAGGTTAACCCAACCAGTGAATCTAATCATGAACTGTAATTCAATTATTCACTACATATACTCTAAGAAAAATGTTCAAATGGAATGTAATGTGATTAGGATGCATCAGAATGTTTATTATTTTTGTAGCAACTTCTTGTATCTTGTGTCAGACTAGAATCAGCTTTCATGTTAGTGTTACTCTTTGGCAAGTCTATACTCTTATGTTAGTATAATAAATGAATGGTTCTTTGTTGCACCTTCATATCGTGGATATGTGCTGATTGATACCCAAGCATTTATGGCAGTTTACATCATAATTTTATTTGTTTTAAACTTGATATATCAATGGGTTTGGATTCTAGATACGAGTAGTTGTGCTATATTGAACACCGAGTCATTGACAACAACTGGTTTTGCAGGAAGTTGCAATAAAGGTTTTCTCTAAAGTAGAATATTCTGAAGATGCCATCTTCGCATTTAGACAAGAGGTATTTCCTTAATTTTTTGTATAAGGGAAGGGTTTGCATAAGTGGATCCGATTATCTTTTCTTAGACACCTGCATTAGAACTGGATCACATATTTTTAGCTTTAGTTGTTGCTTTTATGTAATACTTCTGTCTTCGATATTTTAACCTGAAGTGTTATGTTCATGGATTGAGCATTTTATCATATTTGTATAAGAACTATTGAAGAAGAAGATTCAGTTTGTACATTCAGCTTAATAGTTCTCGTTCCTCCATTGTAGGTATCTCTCATGAAGGGGCTTCGACATCCAAATATACTTCTGTTCATGGGTGCAGTAACCTCACCTGAGCATCTCTGCATCATTACCGAATTTCTTCCACGGTTCATTCTTAACAATCCAACTTAACACTTTATTCTGATAATGTTTGTTCCATATGTAAGACGATAAAATGAGCTTTTTTTAGGGGTTAAAATACAGTATGTTAAAAGTGTTGGGAAAAGGCCCAACGTCCTATTTACACATACCAATGCAACCTAACACCATCCCAAACCACCTCCTCAATGAACCTTTACACACAAAGGACTCAAGGGAGGAACAAAAAAGAAAACCACTCAACTAACAACTAAACCTAGACTCTCAACCTCTGCCTAAGCTCCACATCTCTCCTAGACTGCCCATTACATCTGATAGAAATTCTTCTCTTGCAATCAGTAATGATATCATCACTACAAAGCCTAGATTGGTGTGTAAATAAAATGAGCTTTACTAAGTTGTCATATCTTAAAGTTGGCCTTGCTGTTGAATTAGGATAATAAACAAGATTTTATAAACTAGAGGAAGTAACTGTTTCCATTAACTCATTTGGTGCAGGGGGAGCTTATTCCGTCTACTGCAGAGAAAGTTATGTAAACTAGATTGGAGGAGGCGAGTTCACATGGCTGTAGATATTGTTAGTACCTTAATACTTTATTACTCCGAACATGTCTTATGATATAATTACTCCATTACCTCAGTAGGTTTGTACCCTCTTCTGCAGGCACGAGGAATGAACTATCTTCATTGCTGCAATCCTCCTATTGTTCACCGTGATTTAAAGTCTTCAAATCTCCTAGTTGATAAGAATTGGAATGTGAAGGTCTACCTTGTTTTATTTTTCTTCTTCTCAATTATACAAGACGAAACATAATGTCACATCTGCAGTATTTTACAGTTGTATATTGTCTACTACAACAGGTTGCCGACTTTGGTCTTTCACGTATTAAATACGAGACTTATCTTACTACTAAGACAGGGAAAGGAACGGTACGTCACGTGGTCTGATGTATTTATCCTTTAGATTTTTCCTTGAGATTTTCTGATCCTGTAAAACCATCCTGATTTTAGCCTCAATGGATGGCACCGGAGGTCCTTCGCCATGAACCTTCAGATGAGAAGTATGTCCTGCTGCGCTTCATTTGGATTTTCATTGAATTTTTTGTTCTAAAACTCTTCTTATAACATTGTCCAATGGGTTTCTATATAAGAAAAGACTAATGCCATCATTTATGGGATTATTTAGGTCTGACATATATAGTTTTGGAGTGATATTGTGGGAACTTGCTACGGAGAAGGCTCCATGGGAAAGTCTCAACGCAATGCAGGTTATGCTCTATAAAGTTAGAAAATATTAGTTACTTCTGAGTTGCCTGAAAAAATTGAATGAAGTGCGATATCTGCAGCCTGTTATTTACTTTTGTCTTCCAGTGGGCTTTAGGTACTGGATTGACAGAAAGTTCTTATGGCCTATCACCGCCCATTATCTATTGACAATGTGATCTAACCAATTAGATGAGGGTTGAGGTTGTAGGCATTTCAAATTGTGTGTTGTTTCCTGAAAAACATAAAAGAAAATTAGTAGGAATCTAAATTGCCATTTAACACCTCTACAGTAAAAGTGAAAATAGTGTAGTATGTTTGATACACATACTGGTGGACTTTAAAGAACTCAGTCAAGCATGTGAATATTGAAAATATCCCCAACTCACTGGTAGCGAAGAGTAATTAATTAAACTTGTGCCTGACAACAAACAATATGGTCCATAGCTTATCTGATAGAGTATAAAACCAGGAATCCAATAACAGATAACTGAGTAGAGTAATTGACACCAGGAAACACACTAAAACACCAAAAACAGTGCTATAGAACTGAATAAACTGAACAAAGAACAAGGATATTTAATCTCAATAGAGGATAAACCTCTAAAAAGCCTATTGTCAATGGAGAATAACCCTCCAAGGGAAATCTCGATAACTAACAATGAGGCCTAATGTCCCCTTTATATTACTAACAAGTTGTGACCCCATTCATATCGTCACATTATCATACTAGTATCTGCTACTCCATCTCCTTCTCCAAGAAAAAAAAACTTGAGTAGAGTTATTAAAAACATTAAAATGCACTGTATAACAAGGTGGCCACTTGTCACGTCTTTAGACACATACTTATTCCTAAAATCTGCTCATTCAAGATCTATATTTTACGTATACGATAAATAAGCAGCTAAATTGTCGATTATAAACTAGTTATATTTTCTGTTAAATTATACGTGAAATATTGGCGACTACAGTTTGCCGTAGTGCCAGCCACATAGTAGGCTGGATTGCTAAGGATGAATACATTTTAGGGTAGGGTTTGCCTTGAGTTGTGTCTTATTGATGTTGATCTTTCCTTGGGGGAAATATTTCTCCCATCACACTTATTTTGCAGTTTCATCCCCATATGTAGACTCTTGATTTTTTTTTTTAAATGTACAATAAAACGTTGTTATAGATTGAGGTGCTTGGATAAAATGAGAATATCTTTTACTTTAATTAAGGACATATTCTTGGTTGGGACAATGTGTATTATCAAATCACATAATTCAAAACCGCAGGGTGGCAAGATGAACATGAGTAGGACTTTGAGATGTTGGGATTTTGTTTTTATGTTCTATTCTTATGAATCAAATCACTTGCGATTTTTCTTAGGTAATTGGCGCTGTTGGGTTCATGAACCAAAGACTGGAAATACCAAGTAATGTAGACATGAGGTGGGCAGCTATAATAGAGAGCTGTTGGCGAAGGTGCTTATTCAATTGCTAATTCCGCACTTGTGCATTCGTATCTCATTATAAAGCTATTTCGTTCACTGTTTATCTGGCATTACTATTTCAGTTGCTTTATTTCCATACTTCCATCAATGTTTTTCCTTCTGAATGTTCTTGTTATGGCATTACTGTCAGTTGCCTCTATACTAGATTAGTAAATAGAAGTGTTTTTCTTGTTTCCATACTTCCATCAATGTTTTTCCTTCTGATTGTTCATGTTATTACTCATAGGCGAGATATCTTATCAGGTTGTATATATTATCTACACTCGTGTGTAGCCTGCTTTATAATTTAGCTGATTGACTAATTCACATATTTCTCTTACTTGAATCATTATTAGTGATCCACGGGACCGGCCATCATTCCAGGAGCTTCTCAAAATGCTCAAGGATTTGGCGAGACAGTACTCTCTCAAACATGAAGCTTCCAAATCCAACTCAGTAGATATTGCACTGCAAGACCAATAACCAGAACAAAATAGAATCTTAACGCTAGAATTCGGCCAAGAAATGGGGATTTTTGTGAAGAGGTATAGAAAAACAAGAATGACAAGTAAGGTGATTTTCATTTTCTGAAGCTTTCCAAGTTGTACACTGCTGAAGGTAAGATATATGTATACAAACTTCTATGTACCCTTATTAGAAAACGAAGGGAAAAACAGTGCAGTTACAAGACTAACTAACTCCCTAACCATTATCTGTTTCGGTTAGCTGTTAGAGCTTAGTTGATACGGCTCTATTGTTGCTATCCTGTTAATTTGGAAGTTCCCGAGCAAGCTTCGATTCAAATGTCAGTGGGACAATAAATCAGCTCATATTTTTAGAGGAAAGAATGATCTTAGATCAAAACACTAGATAGCAGTTGTACAAATTAAAAATTGCTCCACTGCTGGTCTTTGGTATGTAATTTAGACTATGGTGAACAAGGAAGATAAAGATGCGATGCATTCTTTTGGTTCAGGTTATGTGAATAAATTGCATTTTGTTGTCTTCTCCAAGAGGCTCCTCTTTTATGTACTCATGCTTTGAACTGTTTTGTGCATGAAAATTCCTTAATGCATACTATTGTGTGGTTGTAATTACCAAGCAGGCTAGGCTGCACATATCTTGATGTGTTCGACACTGCGCAACAACGTGAAAACATAAAACATTGCTGTCAAGATTCCTTAATTTCACAGGCGATAAGTGCGGTCCTTGTATCTTGTTTACCCCAGTTATTGAAATGTGTGGTAAGATTAGTGGGGTGTATCTAGGGATGGCTCCCGGAACCGGGAAAAACCGGTTTTTCCGGTCCCGGTTCCGGTCCGGTCCGGTTCAATCCGGTTCTGGACCGGTTCTGGTCCGGTTCAAGTCCGGTTTCGGTTCGGGCTGAACCGGACCGGTTTTTTATTAAAAAAACAAAACAAAACCACCGGTTTTGCCTAATTGCGGCTCTCTTCCAATCGCAAACACAACATTGCGCCTTCAATGACTTCGGTGCCAAATTTGATCTCTTCCTCGTTAAAGTGTTGCCTCCTGCACTAAAAGTTTGTTCCACCGCCACGGTTGAAGCGGGGACGGCAAGAACTTGAGCCGCAATCTTCGCAAGCGTTGGAAACATGCTCCTATGATCCTCCCACCACTTCAAAACATCTAAAGTTTCACAACTAACAAACTCAAAGTTGGTGTTAAGATAGTTATCAATTTCCGCATTCGTGTTTGTAACTCTTGGTCTTTTACTAAAATACTTAGCTCCAAAGGCCCCCAAGCTACTAGAGCTCGAAGAAGCCGGAGGTAATTGTGAAGGAGTCGGAGAATCCGAAAAATGAGTAAATAAAGTTTCAATGTATGTTCTAGTTCTAGAAACCATACCTAAAATATCCTCTAGTTCACCGTCGGCTAAAATATATCCATAATAGTCATCTAAAAGAGCGTGTAAAACTCCTAATTTAAGTCTAGGATCTAAAACACAAGCAACAAGAAAACAATCGGGAATATATCTATAGTATTGCAACCACTTACTCCTCATGCTTGCAACGGATTCCTCAATGCCGGGAATTTTAGCTCCCTCACTTAAACCAGCCATAACATTACAAGCTTCCAAGACAAAAACATTACTACTTGGTATATAAACATGACTAAATCTCTTTGTTGCATCACTAAAACATTTTAAAAACGTTGCAATACTTTGACATATTTCCCAACCTGATTCGCTAAAATAGAAAGTAGAGCCAGAAAGGTTTTGAGAAACAAAAGACGTTAAAACTTGTCTATATTCTATACATTCACATAGTAATATGTAAGTAGAGTTCCATCGGGTACCCACATCTTTTGAAAAACGTTTTGGGTGCACCCCGTTAGTTTTACAAAAGGTCATCCAATCTCTTGTAACTTTAGGATGCCCCCAAATATACTTAATAACGTTCTTAATTGGCTCAAAATGAAAACTCATAGCACGTAAACCATCTTGAACACATAAGTTTAAAATATGACAAGCACATCGAATATGAAAAAATCTCCCACCAAATAAAGGTTGACACATTTCTTGTAAATCTCTAATAGATGCGGTGTTAGCAGATGCATTGTCGAATCCAATTGAAAAAACTCTATTAAGTAGTCTATATTCTTCTAAAATTGTACGAATCATCATAGCAATATTTTGTGCGGTATGTGAATCATCAAAGACTCTAAATGCCAATAAACGTTTTTGCATTGTAAAATGATGATCTACAAAATGACATGTAACACCCATGTAAGAATGAGTTTGAGTATTATCACTCCATATATCACTACAAATAGAAACATTCATATCATTTTGCGAAAAATAAGAAACTAATTCGTGCTTGTGTCTTTTATAAGCCTTAATTACGTTTTTCTTAATCACTTTCCTAGATACGGATTTAAAAGCGGGTTGTGTATGCTCTTTAATATACTCATTAAATCCTACATTTTC
Source organism: Oxyria digyna (assembly GCA_029168935.1). Classification (NCBI taxonomy): domain Eukaryota; kingdom Viridiplantae; phylum Streptophyta; class Magnoliopsida; order Caryophyllales; family Polygonaceae; genus Oxyria; species Oxyria digyna. The sequence continues at coordinate 28,863,028 of JAPVLV010000013.1, forward strand.
ACTAAATCGAAATGCTAAATGATCAACACAAATAGCTCCGGCTAATGCTACACTATTAGCTTCATGATCAAAATGAAATAAAGGGTTACCGCTAGTAGAAGATGCAAATCCGCCGGAAATTTGCGTTTGTCCCCCTAGCATTCCCATCTCGGCGACGTGTCTGTGCTCCATGTGTCGTTGAAGGGTTCCATATCCTCCACTTTTCTTCCATTGGAATGTCGCCTCGCAAAAGTTACAAGAAACAATAATTAGTCCGGGATCATAATCCTCGGCCTCGAGTTCCTCGATACCGGGTTCTAATTTAGTAAACCACTTTGTAAAAACAGGAGATGTTAGTTTCCGGGATTGGTTCCCGGAGGACCCGGGAACGGTCCTCCCCCCCCTACCCCTAGCCGGCCTCGAACCGCTAGCTTGCCCTTGAGGCCTAGCGGTCCTACCCCTAGCGGAGGACCTAACTTGGGAGGTGGGAGTGGGAGTGGGAGAAGTGACATTATCACTCTCTTGGGTGTCAAAATGATCCGCCATAATATGATTAAGAACAATTAAATAATATGATTAAAAGCAATTAAAAACAATTAAAACAATAAAACTTAGAACAATATAATAATGTGATTAAAAATGTAAAAGCAATAAAATATTGAAAGACAAATGCTAATTAAAAGGAAGATTAAGAAAGAAAGAGATTAAGAGAGATTGTTGATGGAATTTGAGAGATTATGAGATTGAGATTTGAGAAAGAGAAGAGAGATTGTTGTTGTTGGATGTGTGATTTGAAGATTGTATGGTATGGTATTTATAGGGGTTGGATATGGATTTTTTAATATTTAAAAATGTATTTTTTTATTTTTTTTTAATTTCCTAACGGCTCCTAGCCGTTAGGACCGCCGGTTAACCGGCGGTTCGGCCGGTTAACCGGCAACGGCTAGTTTACTAGCCGTTATAACCGGCGGTTAACCGGTTTTCCCGGTTAACCGCCGGTTTTGTATTTTTTTTTTAAATTTTTTTAACCGGCGGTTAACCGGTTAACCGCCGGTTTATTTTAACATTTTTTTTTTAAAAACCGCCGGTTAAAAAAAAATTAAAAAACAGGCGGTTAACCGCCGGTTCGAAAAACGCAAATTCCCGAACCGGAACCGGACCGGGTCAAAACCGGTTCCTACCGGGTCAAAACCGGTTCCTACCGGTTCCGGTCCGGTCCCGGTTTTGACCCGGTCCGGTTCCGGTCCGGTTCCGGTTCGAACCGCCGGTCCGGTCCCGGTCGAGCCATGACTAGTTCCGACCCTCATCTCGTAGTCAATATTTTGTACTAGCAATAAGGGATGAGCATCGGTCCAAGTCAGGACCGGATTGTTCTGGATTTTCCGAAATATGTGGCCTGGAGCCCACTCGTTCGGCTCCGGTCCGGGTTCGAGGATTTCATTTTTTTTTTAAATAATTTTAAAATTTTAAAAATGAATTTTATTTATAAATATATTGAAAAATATTAGTATTGAAATATAAAGGCCCGTTCAAGGGAGAAGTTTACTTAATATAAAAACTAAGAACCAATGAGAGTCGTTGGATTTGATAAATCAACGGTTGAGAATAGGTTTGAAAGTTAAAAAAGGAGAAGTAAGGAACAAATGAAACGGTGACATTTTTGCAATTTTGACCAAGAAATAGAAAAAAACGAAGTTACCCTTTCACCCTAAAACGCTGAAACTTCCCGAAAACACAACTCCCGATTCATGACGATCCCATGACGATTTCTCAGCTCCCGATTCCGTTTCCAAGCACAACTCTCCAATCACCACAAAACTTTGTTGTGCTAGAAATACTTAGCAAGAGAAGCATACCCCATCTTAGGCTTACTTTCTCTTGGTACAAACGGATATATGGTCATTCATACACCAAGGTATATTAACATTTTCATTGATGATCTAACAACGTCAGAAGACAACTCGAAAATATCTTCTTAAGCTGAAAACTTTGAGATTCTGCAGCCTCTGAAGAGCCAAAGATCTAGCCAATTTACAGAAGCTCTAAGGCTTGTGGTGAAGTGCATTTATGATACACCCAAGTACTACGTTCAGGTAAATTGTTCTTACAAACTTATCTTATCAAAGTTGATATGAGAAACTGAATATATTTTGGGCGTTGTAGATGATTCATGCTGGAATCAAAGCAGAAAGCAATGCAGATGAAAAGGATTCGAGGTTGTTGGCGTGGCTGATGATGAGCAGAACAGAGGTGGACATGCATGAAATCCAGATGGTGTATAAGAAGAAATATGGAATGTGTAGATATGTATCTCAGTTTCTGTCGTAAGCATGTGCTTGATCAGTTGGGTGTCATTGTTGAAGGCTGAAGTTAATGCTTCTGCTTAGTTTAGCTTGTTTCTTATATTTCAAGTGGTAATTGTTACAGGTTGTCAATTTCACTGGCACAAAAAAGCTACATTTAAGGACAGAATGTCGTGAAGACAGTGTGAGAATTGATAAAGCCCATTTAGGGTTGTCTCATGTACTGATAAGATATATATGGTTACAAGGATTGGAGCCTAAGTCAATAATAAATAAATACAAGAATATATGAATTGACTAATTCTAACAGTCCCCCACAGTCGAAACCGGAGGTTGACGAAGGTTGACGAAGGTTGAGGTTGTATCTGAAATCCAAGAATAGAGGCGAAGGCAACCCTTTTGTCATAATGTCAGCAAACTGACTTGTGGTGGGAACATGAAAAACACGAGCTTCACCCATAGCAACCTTTTCACGTACAAAATTGATGTCAATTTCAATGTGCTTTGTACGTTGGTGTTGGACAGGATTTGAAGATATGTACACAGAGCTTACATTGTCACAAAAAACTATGGTGGGGGCATTTAGTTCCTGCAGTAAGCTCCGAATCCAGCATGATTCAGCAATGGCATTTGCAACGGCTCAGTACTCTGCTTCAGCTCTGGAACGAGAGACCATGGGCTAGCGTTTTGAGGACCGGGAAATCAGATTGTGACCGAGAAACATGCAATAGCATGACGTTGAACGACGGGAGTCCGGACAACCCGCCCAATCGGCATCGGAATAGACCGTCAATTTATCGGAACACTCAACTAAGATGCTTAAACCGAGAGATGATGTACCTTTCAAGTAACGAAGAACCCGTTTCATAGCAAGAAGATGTTCCTCACGCGGGTCATGCATATGGAGGCAGAATTGTTAAACGACATAGCTGATGTCTGGACGGGTGAAAGTGAGGTATTGAAGAGCACCGGCGATGGAGCGGTACTCGGTGGGATCAGCGACGGGAGGGCCTACAATCGAACTGAGCTTTGCATTGGTGTCAACTGGGGTTTTGCATGGATTGCAGGTGAGCATACCTGTTCGTCGAATGATGTCCATAGCATATTTCTCCTGACTGAGAAAAATTCCTGCGGGATGTTGTTTCATTGAGATGCCCAGAAAATAGTGGAGGAAACCTAGATCGGTCATAGCAAATTCGGTGCTCAGGGCAACAATGATTCTCCGTAGGAATTGAGTAGAAGAGGCTGTCAGGATAATGTCGTCGACATAGACGAGGAGGTGAGGCTGATGACTGCCGGTGTTGTAGACGAATAGAGATGGGTCAGATCTGCAACTTTTGAAGCCAAGATGGGTGATGTAGGTTGCAAAACGTTGATACCAAGCTCTCGGTGCCTGTTTGAGACCATATAACGCCTTTTTGAGTTTGCACACATGATCTGGAAACTGAGGATCAACGAATCCCGGAGGCTGCTGACAGTAAACAACCTTGTTGAGAAATTTAGGGTTTTGGAATTTGGCGTGGACGACTCGGATGGGAAAGAGTCGTTGGGGGTGGGACCACTGACATCGTGTGATGTGGTGATTGGGTGAGAGAAAAGTGGATTGGGGACCGCTTCGTTTGGAGTGGCTGGAACGGAATTGGGTGGTGGGGTCCATTACTCTAGGATTTTGTGGAGAGGAATTCGTAGGATTATGGGTGAATGAGTGTATGGTTGGGGTTTGCTTGGATTGGGTAGTAGTGGGCCCGAATTGGGAGAGGATAGTGGAGCTGTCAGATGTGATGGAGATATTTTATGGGAGGGATTTGATTTTGTGAGATTAGGGCCGAGGCATGTATTTAAAAGTGGAGGAGGCTTATTTTCTTCTACTACCCAGAATTTATTCGATTTTGTTTCTGAAAATTTATTCTTAAAAGGAAAAATTTGCTCATTAAAAATGACATGTCGAGAGGTTATTACCTTTTGATTTTCCAGATCAAGACAGCGATACCCTTTATGGTGCGTTGCATAGCTGAGAAAGACACACGGTTTTGTGCGGGGTTCGAGCTTATGTTTTGTAGTGGCGGTGAGATTTGGATAGCAAAGACAACCGAATATTCGGAGATGATCATATGTGGGTCGTTTATTGTGGAGTGACTCGAACGGGGTCCGCATTTGTTGTGTGGTCGTGGGAGTGATGTTTAGGAGGTGGGTTGTTGTATTGAGAGATTCAACCCAAATTTTTTGTGGAAGATGACTATGAAAAAGAAGTGAGCGAATAGCATTGGTGATTGTTCGAATCATTCGTTCAGCTTTGCCATTTTGTTGAGATGTATGTGGACATGAAAAACGAATTTGAGTACCTTTTGTGTGAAGAAAGAGTGGAGATCATTGTTGTCAAATTCCCGCCCATGATCGCATTGAACATTTTTAATTGTGATATTGAATTGTGTTTGAACATATGTATGAAAGTGTTTGAGTGTGTTTGACGTTTCTGATTTATATTTGAGAGGAAATGTCCAAATAAATTGAGAGTAATCATCAATAATAACCAGAAAATATTTAAACCCACTAACACTAAAAATGGGTGAAGTCCACAAATCACAATGTATTAGATCAAATGGATGCAAAGATACGGAATTTGAAGCAACAAATGGTAATCTAGCTTGTTTGCCTAGTTGGCAGGCATGGCAAAATGATAAACCTGCATTATTTGAATGAATGAAATTATTGTTGATGAGATAGTGGAGAACTGAGGTGCCCGGATGAGCCATCCTGCAATTCCATGTGGATGGTGTTGTTGTGATATTTGCCGAGAGGGCATGGTTGATGTGTGGGACGGGTGGCGTTGTAGTAGGAACAAACGGGTAGAGGTCTCCTCGACTATTGCACCGATGGATCACGGTCCTGCTGGAAAGATCCTTAATAGTAAAACCAAACGGGTCAAATTCAATAGAACAATTATTATTCTTAGTAAACTTTCGCACATAAATCAGATTTTTATTAAGATGTGGTGTAACAAGAACATTATTGAGATGAAGAGATGGTTTACTCGATAAAGTTTTATGGCCAATTTGTGTGATAGGAAGGAGTTTGCCATTGCCCACAATAATATTGGAAGAAGAAAATTTACCCGAATTAAAAATAGGAAAGAGATTACCTGCATTAGGACTCATGTGGGATGATGCACCGGTATCCATGAACCATGAAGGATCAACATTTCTCTGTTGTGGAATAGTCAAAGCATTCATAGCATTCACCAAACTTTGTTGATCCCAAGATGGTGTGGACTGCTGAGAGAACATAGCTTGCTGAGGAGTTGCTGGACGAGGACCAAGGAGTCCTTGACTATTCCAGGGCTGATTCCAGTTGGCGTTGGCATTCAACAAGTTCGATAGTTGTTGTTGAAGATTTCCCCGTCCATAGCCACGACCACGGACCCGATCGTTTCCGCCGCGTGGACGACGTTGAGGACGTCCATTGCTGTTGTAGTTGCGCGGTGGCTGTTGTTGCGGCAGAGGTGCAGCGGGATTGGTGGACCGTGGCTGAGAGGAAGAGCCGCCTGAGGCCGGTGGTGGAGAGGAGACGGCGCCGGTGGTGGCTGTCAGAGCACTCGCCGGAGGTGCCATGTTGGCACGACATGTCTCTTCAAGGATGAGACTGCTGCGTATTACCTGAAATTTCGGGAAGGGCTTTTGAAATTGAATCAAACTCCTTATGTTGGAGAATGATTCATTCAAGCCGCTGATTGTTTGAAGGGCTAGATTCTCGTCCGAAACCGGGTTGTTGACGTCGGCGAGACCATCGGCGAGGGCCTTCAATTGTTTACAATAGTCGTTGATAGACAAGGAGCCTTGACGGAGGCCGCGAAACTCATTCGAGTTGGATAGCGCGGGCCTTTTTGTTATCTCGAAAGAGATTCTCAATAGCTGTCCAGACATGAAAAGTAGAGTCATCAATCTTCATGATTAGGGCAAAGATTTCTTGATCTATGGTAGCATAAATCCAGGACATGACATTGAAGTCAAGAAGAGCCCAACTTTCATCATCAGAGGGGGGTGTGCCATCGACATGGGAGAGAAGATTGAATTTTCCAAGTTTGACGAGGAAGACATGGCGCCACATTGCATAGTTTGGAGGGGATTGCTGGAGGACGACTTTGATATGGTTTGAGATGGATCCAACATGAAGAGCTTGTTGGACAACAATGGCACCCGGAGAGAGAGATGAAGAGGAGGAGGCAGTAGTTGTGTTTTTGAGGGCGGCGGTGGGATTGAAGAAGGCCTTTTGTTTTCCTTTGGGAGAGGAGGAGGGGAGAGTATGCTCAGATTCATTATCGGAATTGGAGGCCGACATGGTGAAATTTGGCGGAAGAGTGTGGTGGGAGATGGTTACCAGGAGGAGGAAGAGGATCGACTCTTTTGTTAGAGAGAAAAGAGGAAGGCTGATACCATGTGAGAATTGATAAAGCCCAATTAGAGTTGCCTCATGTACTGATAAGATATATATATGGTTACAAGGATTGGAGCCCAAGTCAATAATAAATAAATACAAGAATATATGAATTGACTAATTCTAACAGATTGAACTGCATGGATGGATGCGTTGCAAGCTGTGAAGGACATGTTCCCTCAAATATCCAACAACGCCTAATGGCACCTGATAATACCTTTGTAGTATCAACTGAAAAGTTGAATCAGCGCCTGATGGAAGAGGGTTTGAGTAAGGTAACAGTTTAGGATAGTGAACAGATTTTGAGGAATGAGTTTGCAACATTACAAAGCCAGCTTCTTTTGCTCAAGGAAAAGCAAAGACAGCTTATCGGTGCTCTACGTCGTTTAGAAGTACTTCACTGATTGAAAAATATTTCTGAGACTCTGTGTCACAGTAATGCTCTATTGTTGTATAAGAATTCCATTAATTCATATAATGCTCTATTGTTGCGGAGGAAGTACATAAATTGTAAATCTGGTTTTGTCAAATGAAGGAAGTTGTATTATTTTTAATATGAGTATTGGGGACAAGGGCAATGTGTCACAGTTGGATACTTTTAATAGCCAAAATCTATACGCACTACATTTTTCGCCCATCCACACTACATTTCCATACGCTCAAAATCAGCGGATAGTGCAAATTGAAAACTTCGATCGTGAAGCGGAATACAGAATACGGAAGATGGTATAAGCTCAAAACGAGCGTACGCTCAATACGGGCGTATAGTTCAAATTTGAAAAATATAGCCGTTGGGAAAACAGACGTTGGGGCATTTTTGCCCGTACGACGCCCATTATGGGCATACGGGCAATTTTTTTGCCCCAACGGCTATATTTTATGAATATGACCGTTGGGAAAATAGTCGTTGGGGCATTTTTGCCTGTACGCCCATAATGAGCGTAGGCGTACGGGCAATTTTTTTGCCCCAACGGCTATATTTTATGAATATGACCGTTTGGGAAATAGTCTATATATAGAAATGAACTTCGGATGTGGATGTTCAAGTAAAAAATGTCAAATAGGAGAGTTACAAATTTGAGTGATGGTGGGGAGATTGAATATGTGACGGAGATTGAGTATGCGAGCGGTGAAGAGAACGAGTATGGTGAAGAGAACGAGCTTGCGAGTGACGAAGACGATGCGATCGTGGAGGAGAAAGAGTTTTTCAGTGAATCTGAAGACGGGATGTGGGACGACGATAGCGGCGAAGAAGAAGGAGACTTCGACGCAGGAGATTTTTCGGTTAGTAATTTATTTTAATCGTTTTGTTTTTCTTTAGGTGCAAATAATTTGTAGAATTGATAGTTTAGATTGATGTGGATTAGTAGTTTTAGTTGTGATAAATATGATAGTTTGTATTACTTATAGGGTATGGATTACTCTGATTCGTTTGATACTGAAGAAACGTTTCCTACTAAGGAACATTTGAGGTTCTGGGTTCAGAGTATTGGTAGACAACTTATGATGGTATTAGTGACTCGCCATAGCAATGAGCGTCAAATGAATATAATGTGCGGGCATGCTGGAGTGTATAGATCAGGGAAAAAGAAAAGAGAGGATAGCGAAACAACGGAGGTTGTTAAGACAGAGCGGGATAGTAGGGATATGAAGTCGGATTGCAAGTTTGAGATCCAAGGTTATCAGTTCAAGGCGAGGGATGCCAGAGATGGATGGTATGTGAAGGTAAAATACGGACAACACAATCATAAGCTTTGCACTAGCTTCATTGGCCATCCGTACATGGGTCGAATGACGCCGGATGAGGTGAAATTTGTGACGAATTGTGCGAACAACTTCACTACGCCTACTCTTATTGCTCTTCAGTTGAAAACGGCCTTTCCTGGGAATGTAAAATCCACAAAACAAATCGCCAACTTCGTGCATAAGTTGCATTTTGAGGATCGTGGGGATTTGAGTGTTACACAATGGACCTTGAAGTATTTGAAGGAGCGCAACTATGTAGTGCATCCCCTTTGCAAGAAGAAATCACACGAGGTGGACATCTTGTTTTTTGCCCATCAAGACTCGTTGCACTTGTTGAAGATGTTTCCGTACGTCGTGGTTATTGACGCCACATACAAGACGAATAGGTATATAATAGTAGTATACCAAAATATTTTTGTTTAATGTCCTCTTCCGTCATTATTTAAATATATTATGCAGGTATAAGATGCCTCTTGTGGAGATTGTCGGGTCACTTGCACGCATAACACATTCAACATTGCATATGCATTCACGACTAAGGAGGAAACAATGCACTACTTGTTCATAATGCACAGGCTGAAAAAGTTGTTTGATGATGCTGGAGTAATGCTGACTGCCATAATGACCGATCGAGAACAAGCTCTTATCGGTGCAATCAAGATAGTGTTCAAAGATCTTCCGGTTCAACACCTCTTGTGTTGGGTGCATATCAAGCACAACATCGAAATAAATGCTACAAAAATCTTGAAAAATAAAGAGTCGGTGAAAATGTTGTGCGGGCAAGTATGAGGACTTTTTCTATCAAGAACGGAGGCCCAATACGAGGAGAGGCTGCTACGATTGAGAACATCTTGGAGAAGCGGAATCGTTGGATACATTGATAAGGCGTGGCTTATCCCTTACAAGACAAACATTGTTTGCGCCTGGACGGAACACAATCTTCACTTTTTCACGAGGACCTCAAACAGGTATTTTATACGTAAACATTTCAGATTTCTTTATCATTTGATTAGTTAATAGTTGTTTTACATAAACACGGCATTGAATGAATAAAACATAGGGTTGACAGAATGCATAAGGTGTTGAAGAAAATAGTCGGTTCAAGTATAAGCGGTTTTAATCGAATGGTTGTGAGGATCCATGCAGCCATCGAGGGCCAGATTGTGAAGGTGAGGGCCACCATGGAAGAGGATCGGATCAAGGCACCCGGGATTTTCAGACGAATGAATCCACAAGTGAATTTGATCTTTCGGCATCTATTCCATAATGTGATCGATAGAGCGTTGAAGAAGTTGTGGGATATATGGGAGGATATAAAGGCGAAGAATTATGAGGAACATTGCGATTTTCGCGCCGTTACTCGTTTTATGTCGGTTTTACTCGATTTTCGCGCTGTTACTCGTTTTAAGTCGGTTTAACTCGATTTTCGCGCCGTTACTCGTTTTAAGTCGGTTTTACTCGATTTTCGCATCGTTACTCGTTTTAAATCGATTTTACTCGATTTTCGCGCCGTTACTCGTTTTAAGTCGGTTTAACTGGAAACTCCTAATAATATATAAATCCATGAAAACTATGAAGTCCAAAATATAATACCAACCACAAAATAAACATACAACAACATATTACTGCACGGGCTCATCCTCTTCTGGTGCGGGTCCTATAGGTGCTGATCCACCAGTCCAAATGTCGATCCACCCCCTCATCATCCTCGCTTGTCCTGGAGCCAGAGTGTCACCATAGGCGCGTAGGAAACCAGAAATCTCAGAGGCGAGCAAGTTGCCCCACTACATTTTTAAAATGTAAATATAATTAGAATCAAATATATTAAAATTATAACGTAAAGGCTTAAAGTGATCGATATTGACTGAAATACGTACCACAACTACAGAGGTTGTCGCAAGTATTTGGATGGGCTCGGCACGGTGGTCAAACGGTGCACATGGGTCCTGCCTGGGCGATCTCGAATCAAGATAAGGATGTGACATGACATTAAACCATGCCAGATATCCATCCTTGCAGTCCCATGTATAATCTCCAAGTCCGTGTCGACCCCGCTCGTCTAAGGCGATCAATCGACCTGACAAGTGTAATGTCTCCCAAGTGCAATCCCCATCCCCGAATGTGACGATATACCCCGATGCAGAATCCTTCCTGATCGCAGTAGGTGGTGTAATCGGGGGTTGGGGTATGCCTTGCACATACCTGAAGTGTTGTACACATCGGTCAGGATGGTGCACCTCCCGAATATCGAAGGCCTCCAGAGGCCCACGAAAACGACCTAACATGTACTGGGGGTCGTTGAGATCCAACTTGCCCCAGGGGTTCCACTGAACCTATGTTGATTTTTTGAAAGGACAAACGTAATTAAAAAATAATTGCATAACATATGACTACATGACTTGCTAAATAGTACTTACCTATGCAAATGTGATCTGATCAAGAACTCGTCTGAGGGAAACTAGTCGAGCGGGATCCTTGTGGTACTTGTGGATGGTGTTATCACGGATAGCCGCCGTCGGGGCATCCATGGCTTCCAAGTCCTGTGTAGCATGACCTCGAAGACCATGAAAATACGCCCATATCCAAGCCTACAAATACCAGAATGTTTTAAAAAAAAGCAACATATTTTTTAAATAAAAAGAACGTGCAACGAATATTACCTTGAGAAGGAGCGGACAACCAGCAAACCCTTTGGATTGTGAACGGGAAGCCTGACCCAACTGTCGGTACAGTTCCGCCAAGATGGCTGTACCCCAAGCATAGGACCCTGTCTGGTCGTGGTCCAAGAGGATGCTAAGGTATTTGTGCTTCACCTTCATCCGGGACTTGTCTATCAGAGTCGTACTGCCTAACAGGGAGGGCAAGTAGAGCAAAGCAATATCACTCTCCTGCTGAGGAGTCCTGCAATTAATAGACGAACAATGAATTAGTAACGTTAATCGAGAAATTAGAAGAAGTTCATATACTAAACGATAATTTACCTGTCCTGGAGAAGAAACATCTGCAGTAGCCGGGTGTGGATCGTGGTGATGCCAGGGTTGCCGTGGATGTTCAAGCCCCCATCTGATAATTTATCACGCATTATAAATGTTTAATTGAATCGACATAATGGAATCGAATATAAATAATAAAATAAATTTTACGTACGTAAGCATAGCGCAGCAGCCTCCTCACTCGTATCAAACCCGAACATCCCCTAACGTGACCGTGCACAAACACATCTATGTCCGCCTCAACAGATCTGACAGGTCGTCCATGGATCGGAAGCTCCAGAATCTTCAGCACGTCTATCAGAGTAGGAACAATCTCACCAAATGTAAAGTGAAACGTGTTGGTTTCTGGATACCAACGCTCCACAAATGCAAAAATCAAAATCGGATCGATACTCCTGTACTCGAGCCGGGGATCTGCAAGGACGTGTAAGTGGCTCTGCTGAACGAGTTGCCGCCATGAGCCAGGCGCATCAGATTTATACTGATCAAAATGTTTGAAGAAGTCCTTGCGGGTGTATATACTCAACACCTTCTTCATCTGATGTACGAAACAGAAACATAAATTTATGAATTAGAAAAGCCTTTTATCCTTTTTCCACACGAATTCATTTAGAAAACAACGCATACCGACGATAAGGGCGGTATCACATAAGCTGAGTCACGCTCAATATGCTCTGCAAGCGACTGAGTATGGGTCCATATCACCGGAGCAATGTGGGTGCTGTAGTCCACCAGAAGCCGTGAACTGAGAGGACCTCCAAGCGCTCCCAAATAATCTGCATCCCCTGGAGCCGGTCCAGCGAGGCCCGGATCGACATGCTGAGCGGGCTGCTGAACGGGCTGCTGAATGGGCTCCTCATGATGTGGGAGATCCTGATCAAAATCCTGAACTGGCTCCTGAATCTCCTGCTGATGCTCCTCTGCAGGCGGCGACAAAGATCCACCTGGAGATGGCTGACGCACTGGCGATCCCTCATAATAATCAGTCTGCATCTGCGCCTCCAAATCTCCTACATCAAACTCTAGCTGATCTGCAACCTCTGTCTCCTCCGTAAACTCCTCCTCCTCCTCCTCCTCACTAACATCTAACTCCTGCATCGGAGCTTTCCCTGTATCTCCTATATGAACTCTTGGAATGTCTGCAGGAGATCCACGACGACAGGAAGCAGTGATCCCCCGCGCGCTGGGATTACGAGGGCCCTTCTTCCTCTTTCTTACAGAAGCACCCGCGGGTGTAATAGCCTTCTCTACAGCCTATTTTCATATTTACGAAATATTATTATTTTTATTATTTATCTAATTATAATTAATAATTATACGGGCTTAATTATAAAACTATTATTTATGGAATAACGTGAAACGTTAAACGATAAATAACGACAAATTAATAAATAATTAATTTATTAATAAATCATTTTCTTTTAAATAATTTATTATTAATAAATCATTTTCTTTTAATCGTTATTTATCGTTTAACGACTAATTAATAAATAATTAACTTAGTAATAAATCTTTTTCTTTTAACGGCTAATTAATAAATAACGACTAATTAATAATTTATTAATAATTAATATTCTATTAAATAATTTTTTTATTAATAATTTTTTTTCTTTTAATCGTTATTTATCGAATAAAGTGAAACGATAAACGATAACTAACGAATAATTAATAAATAATTTATTTATTAGTAATTAATATTTTATTAAATAATTTATTTATTAAAAAATCTTTTTTTCTTTTAATCGTTATTTATCGAATAACGTGAAACGTTAAACGATAAATAACGACAAATTAAAAAATAATTAATTTATTAATAAATCTTTTTCTTTTAAATTATTTATTATTAATAAATCTTTTTCTTTTAATCGTTATTTATCGTTTAACGACTAATTATTAATTAATTAATTTATTAATAAATCTTTTTCTTTTAACGACTAATTAATAAATAACGACTAATTAATAATTTATTAATAATTAATATTCTAATAAATAATTTATTTATTAATAAATCTTTTTCTTTTATTCGTTATTTATCGAATAACGTGAAATGTTAAACGATAAATATATAACGACTAATTAATATTCTATTAAATAATTTATTTATTAATAAATCTTTTTCTTTTAATTGTTATTTATCGAATAACGTGAAACGTTAAACGATAAATAACGACTAATTAATAAACAATTTATTTATTTATAAATCTTTTTCTTTTAATAGTTATTTAACGTTAAACGATAAATAACGACTAATTAATAAATATTTTTCTAATAAATAATTTATTTATTAATAAATCTTTTTCTTATATCGTTATTTATCGAATAACGTGAAACGTTAAACGATAAATAACGACTAATTAATAAACAATTTATTAAAAAATAAATATTTTTCTTTTAATCGTTATTTATCGAATAACGTGAAACGTTAAACGTTAAATAACGACTAATTTAATTACGTACCTCGAAAATCGAGAGCGTCTTTTCCGGCGATTTTGAGCGAGCCCGTTCTGATTTCGACCCGCCCTCATCAGCCCGTCTTCCTCCACCCCGGGCCCGGCTTTTCCGACCACCAGCACGACCGCCCCGTTGTGCAGTTTCCGTTCCTCACCTCCAGCCACCTCACCATCGCCGCCACCACCACCGGCGTCGAGCTTCTTCTTCTTCCGCGCAGCGCCGGCCACTGGCTTCTCCTTCAGAGCGCCGGCGTCGAGCTTCTTCTTCGCCTTCTCACCGACGGCCTTCTTCTTCGCAGCTCCTCCACCTCGGACTCGTGCGCCACCCGCAAGGACACGGACGGGAGGGATATCAGACGAAGCCGCCGCCTCCGTCGTCGTCGGGTCGATTTAGGGCTTTTTACCAAATCTTCGGATTGCATGATTCAGAGTGATTTTGAGGAAATCGATTGAGGGGTTTGAATTGTACGAGAAAAACGAATCAAATGGATGTGATTTGAGGAAGAAAACAAGAGAAATCGGGATGAATCGAGCGAGGCGGCGATTTAGGGTTTCGGATTGTGAACAGTAAAATCGCAAACGGAAATGAGAGGAAGAAGAAGAGTTGACGCGAAATTTATATCCCTGACCGTACGCTTGGAACGAGCGTACGCTCGTTATTAGCGTCTCCGATGATTTTTAAAATTTTAAAATTTTGCCTGTAAGCTGAGAATGAGCGTACGTCCGTTATGGGCGTATGAAAATGTAGTGTGGCTGGGCAAAAAATGTAGTGTGGCTGGGCAAAAAATGTAGTGCGTATAGTCGTCACGTTTTAATATTACGCTTTATTGTTGATTTGGAGAATATGGTTGTTGATGAGAGGATGAACTTGGAAGTTTATGGTCATGAACTTGGAGAAACAACATTTGTTATTATTTTATGATGTTTGTTGTCACACACTTTTTATGGCTGATTAAGCTGAAGTAGTGTACTCAACTAAGTATAGATTCAACAAGTTACACTTTTTATGGCTGATTATGCTAGCAAATTCTTAATGCACAAAATAGTTAGATCATGTAAAACACTGGTTCAATGGCTGCATTGCTATATTTATGAATGCTCTGTTGTTTTACTGATTCTCCTCTGTTTCGTTGTGGGGTGTGTTAATAAGGTCCTGCTTAGGTAAATGAAATATATGACTGACTAAAATTTATTTTTACTGCATAAACTTGAGAAGATGAATGATGATCGAGTGATTGTAGATAAAACAGTTGTCGATTCATCCTCTGCAGTATGTGATGAGGTGTTCCCATAAATATTTTTGGACCCTCAAAGTGAGCTCTTAGTTTGCAGAGTGTCTGGGCGCTGCTTTGACACATTACTTTCACCAAGCGAGTTGGAGCCTGATGCTGTAAAGTAGGATTAAAAAGAACATATTGTTTCTGCCTTATAGTTCTATGTTGTTCTTATGTGAGAAGTAGAGGTATATTCTTCACGATACTGAGAAACTGAATAAATAATTTATACTGCCTATCACTATTTTCTGCCTTGTCTCACTGAGTGTTCTAACTCTATGTTAGTGACAGTTTCTTTTGTACAAATTGCGTTTACATTCCTCGACTACATAGGATTTTCTTTATTTATCTCTGTCAAAATTATTTTAAAAACTATGTTGTAAAAGATCTTATACGAGGACTCTGACCCTTGATTTCTCGGATTTCCTATGACAATGGATGAACAACACAGAATTAAACAATGGATGAAGCTGAACCATTCATGGGAGCAGGACGTCTCGGTATGAAGCTCAACTTCAGATCTTTTTCTCTGTTAAAACATTTTATATTGTCTTAGACTCATTTCCATTCTGAAATGTTGATGGGAGCGCGCGCGTGTCTTATGGGCTACAATTGTGTTGACGAGAAGGAGCTCGAAGATGCATTGACTTATTGCTGAACACAGGTAGATGATCTCTGCTGCTAGTTATAGTTGTAATGTGGTATTCTCATTGAATATCTTGAGTCACTTATCTTTTAACATAAAATTACGTAGTTTAAAGCAAGCTAGTTGATAGATGGAAGAATCTTCTGGCCTTGTTAGGTCTCATCCGATATGTGTCACTGTTATTGGAATATCGAGTTTATTTATCCGTGTTTTTAATATGTATTTGCTGGTTTTATCCATCATTAGTTATCTTAAACATTGCATGCCCATGTCTTTAAATCCTGAATCATTTTGTCGGGAAAAAAAATCCTATCTTGGACGAGGAACATATTGATGTCCAAATTTGTAGTTATTCAAGTTTAGACAATAGAGCAAAAGTGTTGTTTTACTACATCTTTTTTTTTGAAATAATTAAATAAAAAGAGCTGAAGTTTGTTTGGTGCCAAACCAGTATGAGTTGAATTGATGGTTTTCTTGAGGTGGATCTTAGCTCCGTATCATATAAGAAAATAAGATTAATACAAGTGTTGTTTAATCTCTAGGAAATCATGAAAAATATACTGGATTGTACACATGTTGCATAAGGGAAATGATACAAGTGTTGAAGATAGGCAATCATAGGAAATCACAAATAAAGATTGTTTCCTCTAATGCTGTCAATAGTCTTGTGCATATATAACAACGAAAAGCTTGTACACATACTAACTTTCAATACTCACTAACATTGCTTACACTTTGAGAATCTTAGCCTAGGTGGGGGTGGAGCACACACTTCAATAACACCTTCAAGCATCAAATTAACTTGACTCATTGTAGGTCAAAGATTTGGATCTTCTTGAATGCACCAAATGGCCACCTTTATAAGCTTTTCCAACCTCATCCTGTCATCAAGTGCCTCAATTTCATTGCCAACTAGAGAACATAGATCTCCTAGGTGATAACAATCAAAAGCCAATTCAGTCAGGATCACTCTCTCCTCCTCTTTAGATACCGAGTAGGTTCCGAGTGATAACATCTTTTGCAAGATATATAAGTTCTAATAGAACTACCCCGAAGCTATACACATCCACCTTCACTGTTACGGGCTTGTTTCTGAACCATTCAGGGGCAACATAACATTTTGTTCCTCTTATCGCCGTGTGAGTTTGAAACTGGTTCAACATCAATAGCTTTGATAGGCCAAAGTCAGAAATCCGAGCCTCAAAGTTGTCATCCAAGAGTATATTTTGTGGCTTTATATCACAATGGATGATCTGATTGTAGCAGCCTTCATGCAAATACAACAACCCCTTTGCGACTCCTTGAGCTATTTGGATCCTCACTATCCAACTTGGATGCGTTTTTCCAAATAGGAAGTCTCCTAGATTGTCATTTCTCATGAACTCGTAGACAAGCATTCGATAATCTTCATCATGGAAATATCCAATTAGCCGAACTAAGTTCTTGTGATTACGTGTCCATGTAATTTGACAAGGCAAAAGCAATGAAATTGTATCGACAAGTCAATGAACTTGTATACAGACTATTATGAACTTGCATCCAAATGACCATGAAGTTTTCATAAGTTATCTTGCTAAACTAAATTCTTATTAATTACTCCATGAACCTGGATCAAAACGAGTGAACCTGCAAGTGGGAACTAAAAGAAAAGGTAAGTTTAAACTTATGAATTCGCAATTGAAAACTAATGAACCTCCAAGTGAAACCAGTGAACTCGCAAGCGAAAACTAATGAACATGCAAGTAGAAATTCATGAACGTAAGATACATTTTTATTTTCATGAAGCAGAGGAATGTTAATGTAATTTTGATGGAGAACAAAAAAAATGGGTTATAAAAAAACTAATGAACCTCCCAATGAAACTCATGAACTCACAAATGAAAACTAATGAACCACGGAAATGTTAGAGTATTTTAGATTAAAGGTTCATAAAAATACACAATTTTCAATCTCCGGTTTATATAGCCTCACAATTCAGGAACCTACGTTTTAGTATTTACGAAAGTTTAAAATAAAGGTTCATAATGATTTTTTTAATCTCAGGTTCATAGCCTTCACAATTCATGAACCTACATTTTAATATTTACGAATGTTTAGATTAAAGGTTCAACTTATAATTAATGGTTCATGAGTTTTAGTTTGATTGACTTGCTTTTTAAACTTCTTTCATATCCACCATTTTTCGTTCTTATATAGCCTCGATGTATAATTTCATGAACCTACTGTTACACTGCTATGAACCTAACCATTTTCTATCGAATTTTTGTTCCATGCGGGATATTTTTATGCGTATTCATCATTTTTAACTTACTAGTTCATCAGCTTTTTCTTATGGGTTCATGAGATTTTCCATGCGGGTTCATCATAATCTACTTGTAGGTTCATCAGTTTTGTTGTACGTGTTCATGGGATTTTTCATTTCATTTCATCAAGATTAGTTTGCAGGTTCATTAGTTTTTTACTTATGGAACTTTATAATATAGGTTCCCTGATGTTTTATAGAGGTTCAACAATTTATAGTAGAGGTTCATTGATTTTTATATTAAGATTTTATAATACATGTTCAATCATTCTGATCTAGTGATTTTTGAACCGGTTATTGAAATATTATGAACATAAGTAATTAAAAATTACATGAGTGCAAGTGGTGTAATCCAAACGAATAAAAACAATACAAGTTCATTGGTTTACGCTTACAGGTTCATCAATTTAGTCATACAAGCTCAATGAACTTCATACATTTAGAAATTTCAAATAAGTACAAAATGAGGTTCATAGAAGTACAAACTGAAGTTCATACATCTAGTAGCTCAGGTTCAAGTAATTTTAAGAATAGGTTCAACAATCCTATAATTCTAGGTTCAGAGGTTCATAGGTAATACATTAACACACGTTAATGATTTGTTCATTAAAACAAGCTCATATAGATTCAATGATGTAATCATACATGTTCAATGATTTAGTAATATAGTTTCATTGATTTACACATACATTTTCATGAATTTATGAACCTCCATTTTTAGCTTTTGGGAACCTATGTTTTTCTTCTTCTTGATAGTGCGTTGGCTGTCTAGCTAATTCATTTGTGTTAGGGCTCTCGTGATTACGTATCCATGTAATTTGACAAGGCAAAAGCAAAGAAATTGTATCGACTAGAGAAATGAACCTACATACAAACTATTATGAATTTGCATCCAAAGTGCTATAAACGTTTCATTATTTATCTTGCTAAACTAAATTTTTATTAATTTCTCCATAAACCTGGATCAATACTAGTCAACCTCTAAGTGAGAACTAAAGAAACGGTAAGTTAAAGTTTATGAATTCGCAGCTAAAAGCTAACAAACCTGCAAGTGAAAACTAGTGAACTTGCAAGTGAAAACTAATGAACCGGCTATAAGTCTTATTAGTGTCAGAATGCTTCTTGTGTATTGGATTTATGATGACTTTGGAATCATTTCAATATGTATGTTTATTGACTACTGAAAATTTGCAATTCAGAGCAAACACATCCTCATAGGTTCATTAGGGTATCAATGCACGTTCATGAAGTAAGAAAAATTTCAATAAAAAAAGAATGAATCGATCACGTGTTCAATTACTCTAAGAGAAGGTTCAGTAGTTAAGCTAGGCAAGTTCATTAGCGAATCAATGCAACAGAAAAAAAACTAAAAAGAGATTATCCAGGTTCATTAGTATTTAAATTTCTCAGTCTAACGCTCAAAGTATCATATAGTTCGGTGGTTTACTCATAGAAGTTCATTGTTTACACATTTAGGTTCAAAATGTGATATAAACTTGTTCATTGATACACATGAACTTGATTTTTATAACCCATGAACCTTTACATAGACATGATTGAACCTGATTATTATAATCAAGAAAATTCATAAACCCAATTTTAATTTGTAGGTTCATCAGTTTTGTCTCACGACATTTTCCTTGTAGGATTTTTTTATGCGTATTCATCTTTTCTAACTTGTTAGTTCATCAGCTTTTCCTTACAGATTCATAAGATTTTCAATGTGAGTTCATCATTATGAACTTGTAGGTTCATCAGTTTTGTTTTATGTGCTCATGGGATTTTTCATGTCATGTCATTAGTATTAGTTTGCAGGTTCATTAGTTTTTGACTTATGAGACTTTATAATATAGATTCCTTGATATTTTAAAGAGGTTCATTGATTTTTTAAAGGGGTTTTTGGAGCAAAATTACCCATTATTTGTCCAATTTGCATAAAACCACCCATTATAAGGATATTTATAATTAACCATACAAATTGTTAAACTTTCTTAGAGATATATCCAAAGAGAAATATCTGAACTGCCCAACAAGGGAACTGCAAGACTAACTTACCCAGAAAAGCTTGACTGGACTGGGTTCGTCAAAATTAATGTTTCCTTTGCATGCTGAAGTGAAAAATGTTGCTAAGTGGTACATAGACAGTTGTGCTTCGTTCCATATGACAGGTAATAAAGAGCAACTTCATTCACTTCAGAGATACAACGGAGGAAAGATTTCCTTCGGTGACAAAAATAAAGGAGCCATACTGAGAACTGGAACTGTTGACCTATCTGAAAACATTAAGGTAAGTGACGTTTACCTTGTCGATAATCTTGGTTTTTAACTAATAAGTGTGTCACAGATGTGTGATCAAGGAGGGAACAATGTCCTATTCACTCCTTCTGAGTGTTTTGTAATTCACCCTGAGTCTCAGAAGACTCTCCTTAAAGGTAAGAGGTTCAACAATGCCTACATTGTCGACCACAACTTCTCTCCTCAAGAAAAGCTCTGCCTCGCTACAATGACAAACAAATCTACCTTGTGGAATCAACGACTTGGCCATGCAAGTCTCAACCTCATACACAAACTTCAAAGAAAGGAACTTGTCCACGGTCTTACTTCCATCAAGGTAGATGAATCCGATTTCTGTTCTGAATGTGTTCGAGGTAAACAGGTGCGTAGGTCCTTCAAACCTAAGTCTATTATCAGTACCTCCAAACCTCTGGAACTGATTCATATGGATCTCTGTGGTCCCATGTGCACTCAGAGTTTTTGAGGTAACATATTCATTCTTGTTATTGTTGATGACTTTTCGAGATATACCTGGACTATATTCATAAAATCTAAGGACGTTTTGTTTGATAGATTTTGTGATCTAGTTCCCACTTTCAAAATGTCACTGAGTCACAAAATTAAGGCTATTCGTTCCGATCATGGAACTGAATTCCAGAATGCAAAGTTTCTAACCTTTTGCAGGGAAAAGGGGATCACTCACAATTTTTCTGCACCCAGAACTCCCCCAACAAAATGGTGTGGTTGAAAGAAAGAACAAGACACTTGAAGATATGGCTCTCACAATGCTCATCTCAGCAGACCTTTCTCAAAAACTTTGGGCTGAGGCTGTCAACACTGCATGCTACATTCTCAACAGAGCCATGCTTCGTCCCCAAATTGAGAAGACTTCCTATGAACTCCTTCATGGACGAGTTTCCAATATATCTCATCTCAAGGTATTTGGATGCAAGTGTTTTGTTCACAACAACGGCAAGACCCCCATAGGGAAGTTGATCACAGGAGCGATGAAGGGATCTTCTTGGGTTATGTTCTAAACAGCAAAGCATTCAAAGTGTTCAACACGAGGACCTCAAAGTTTGAAGAGTCCATTCATGTTGTTTTCAATGAATCTGCTTTTCATGTGTCTTCACAGGTACCACCCTTTGGTGACAGTAATGCTGATGATGAAGAAGATCTGAGTCTGTCAAGCTCCTCTCCCCCTTCGCTACCTTAATTCACTTTGGAACCTACAGTGGATTTGGATGGAAACCTTGAAGAAGTTACTTTCCCAGTAACTTTGAATCCAATTCCCATGTGAAGAATGAAGAGTCCACTTCCACTGTCCCAGTTCCTACGGATACGGTCTCCGGTCCTCTAACATGGAACTCGGACTCTGTAGAGAATGTTGTCAGTAATGATCCCCAGATCGAACCCTCCTCATCATCCATTCCAGTGGCCAATTACAAATACAAGGGCTCTCATCCTGTTGATCAGATTCTCACTCCCTTTGACAAGACAGGTCCCTCTACTAGATCGTCTCTGAAGAAATTTTGTGCCTTCACTGCTTTTCTCTCTGTCCTTGAGCCCAAGAACTACAAGGAAGCACTCAATGATGCTGACTGGGTCCATGTCATGGATGAGGAACTCCACCAATTTGATAGGAACAAAGTTTGGCGGCTGGTTCCTCGTCCTTCTGATAGATCAATCATTGGAACTAAATGGATCTTTCGGAACAAACTTGATGACTCAGGGATGGTTACCAGAAACAAGGCCAGACTAGTCGCCCAAGGTTATTGTCAACAAGAAGGCATTGACTATGATGAGTCTTTTGCTCATGTCGCTCGGATGGAAGCCATTAGTCTTATGATTGCCTTTGCCACTCACAAGGGCTTCGAGTTATTCCAAATGGATGTTAAGACAATGTTCCTGAACGGCTATCTTCAAGAAGAGGTGTATGTCAAACAACCCCCTGGCTTTGAAGACAAAAGCAGACTTGATCATGTGTACTTCCTCGACAAAGCTCTTTGTGGACTTAAACAAGCACCACGTGCATGGTATGACAGGTTAGCTCAGTTCCTGATATCCAATGGATACAGAAGAGGTTTGATTGACAAAACTCTCTTTCTCCTTGAACAAAATGAAGACATCCTGGTTGTCCAGGTTTATGTCGATGATATTATTTTTGGATCCACTAACTTGTCCCTTGTAGAGAAATTCAAGGAACTCATGAGCAGTGAATTTGAAATGAGCATGATTAGGGAACTCACATTCTTTCTCGGACTTCAAATCAATCAACTTCCTACAAGAACTCAAATCCATCAACAAAAGTATGTCAAGGAACTACTGGAAAGATTTCAAATGAGCTCCTCAAAGCCGCTCCCAACTCCCATTTCCCCCACCACCAAACTATCATTGGTGGCAACAGACATCAAGGCATATCAATCTCTTTACATGCAAATGATTGGTTCCCTTCTCTACCTGACTGCCAGTCGACCAGATATCATATACTCTGTGTGCTTGTGTGCCCAGTTTCAAGCTGATCCAAGAGTTAAACATCTGGCCGCAGTCAAACGAATTCTTCGCTATCTGAAGGGAACTGAGAATTTGTGCATGTGGTATCCTAAAAGTGACGACTTTGAAATATTGTCCTACACTGATGCTGACTATGCAGGTTATCTCAAAAATAGGAAGAGCACTTCAGGAATGGCCCGGTTCCTTGGTCCGTGTCTGGTGTCATGGGCCTCCAAGAAGCAAACCTCCATTTCCCTCTCCACCACTGAGTCACAATACACTGCAGCTGCTGCTTGTTGTGCAAATCTTCTCTGGCCCAAACAACAACTAGCTGATTTTGGTAAGTCCTATGGCCCCCTTAAAATTATTTGTGATAACACTAGCACCATTAGTATATCTAAGAATCCAGTACTTCACTCTAAGTCTAAACACATTGACTTTAGGCACCACTTTCTTAGAGATAATATGGAAAAGGGTGTTGTTTGTGCCTAAAAATACGACGAGTAAGGAACGCGTGACGAGCTACGCGTAGAGTGATCATGTCGACGCAACGAGAAGGAATGAAGATGTCGTCGACGTGACGAGACGTGGAAAAGATCTCATTCTCCTTGAAGATTTAGTCGGTCGGGTGTGTTTTATTTTATTTCCTTGTATATTATTGTAATTGGTAAAAGATACGATAAAGAATATCTTTTTACCTTATTATTATATCGTCATGAGATAGAAGGAAGAGATAAGATCTCATTTCCTTAAAGATATCATTAGGGTTAGCCTATAAAAGGAGGCTAACGCCTGCTTTGTAATCATTTAGCCACCATTCGAGTAATACTAAGTTCAAGCTTCAAACCCTAAATTCCTGTGTCGTCTTATATCGTTCTTGAGTGTTGAGATTATACCATATTCTTTGATCTTCGCCCTACAATTGCTTAGTTGTCATCTCTTGATAATTTCGCAACAAACAATTGGCGCCCACCGTGGGGCTGGATCAAAAAGGTATCGTCTCTCCATACAAAAAGAACTTCTTTTTTTGCAGGAAATCACGACGAGTCCGACCAACAGCCCACGTAACGGCGAAAAGAGGTCTGTTGAAGAAGACCCTGCGACGATTCCTCTCGTTCCGGCGGACGAAGACGCATGGAAAGATCTCGAGAATACTCCCAATACTCCAAAGAGAAACGCTCCCGTAGAAAAACAGGGGGTAGATGGAGAAGTAACCAACGTAGCCGTCGTCCAAGCACAGTTCGATTCCTTCGAGAAGGTCCAGGCAGAAGCCATGTACGCAGGCGGGAAAACGGCGTTGGAGCTTACTAAGGAGAACGAGAGGTTGAATTCAATAATCAGGGAACTCAAGGCGGGATCAACAGGACCACGCACCTATGTCCGTGGTCAGAACGTCGTTCGACGCCTCGACCTAGACGCCGCCGTCGAAGAAGATGACGTATACAGACCCCAAGAGCACCATGATTACATTCCTCGTAGAGAAACAATTCAAAGGAAGAAACCTGAGGAAAATATGACCCAAGCGTCGTCGCAACGCTCGTAGCATAACAGGTCGGAGCTCTAAGAAGAGAGATGATGTTAATGCCCGGAGCCCCTAAATCCATAGTCCCTGAGCATGAGTTCGGATATGAAGAGAGTCCCTTCGTCGCCGCTATCGCCGCTCAGAAGATAGCCAAGAAATTCACTGTCGCTGATCTCCCCGTCTATGACGGATCCGACGATCCAGAGGAGCACACCCTACTCTACAAAGCCAAGCTCTCCACAAGTCCAATCGTGCCAGAGCTAAGGGAAGCAATGATGTGCAAATTTTTTAGCTCGACGTTGAAAGGCCCAGCCTTGACGTGGTTTATCCACTTACCCAAGGCGAGTATCTCTTCCTACGCCGAGCTCTCCAACATATTCCGATTACAATTCGCCAGCAGTAAGATGTTCGCGAAACAACCTTCAGATCTCCACAACATGCGCATGAACAAGGGCGAAACCATAAGAGCCTTCATGAAGCGTTTCAATGATGAGAAGATCACCATCCCAGATTGTAGCGAATCTACCGCTGCGGACGCGTTCAGACGTGCCCTCCCCCGAGATAGTGACCTATACAAGGAATTGACAAAGACTCGCCCTGATTCATTCGTCGCGACAAGGGAAAGGTGATGGGATCCTGCCTAGCCAACAAAGGGTCTATGCTGAGTCCTGCTAGTCCGCGCCCATGGAGACCTCCTTGGTTCAACATGAAATGATATCCTCTCTATAAGACCATGATATCCAGTTCCCTCTCTGATAAGTACAGGTCAGTTCCCATCAATGTGGCCATCGTCAGTTCCTTACCAGCAGAGCATACCTTAAGGTTCCTAACCTCCAGGTCCATAATGCACACACTCTCTAATATTGGCCTCTAGTATGGACCTCTAGTTCCAACTCTCGTTCTAAATGCAAATTCCCGACTTCAGTTCCTGAAGACAATTCCTTTGGCACCAGTTCCTACGAGTTGTAAAGCTGCTTAACTTATTAGTTATATTTATTATTATTTCCTATTTTAGTATATGTTATTAGGTTAAGGGTGTGTCTACTCTCATGCTTGAGAGGTCGGCCCTAGTTTCCCTATATCATTATATTTATTATTACTTTCTTTACTTATTTTGCAAGATACTCTTTTGTAAAGGCTCGCCTATATATATGGCTTGCCTTCTTCATTAATATCACGTTTAGCTTTTGGATTAATTGATAAAGTCGAGTGCATCTCCTTGTTAATCCCCTAGGCGTCACCAAACAAAGTCTAACTTCTTTATCCTTTCTTCTTACTTCTAATCGTCTTCCCCGGTGGATTTATCTACGAAACCCTACGTAAACCTACACTTTACATCCACTGCATCTCTACAAATCATCTGCTCCATCGTTGTTGCTTGTTGCCACAAGTAACAACATCACTATCATTTAGTTCCCCAGTTATTGTCAAGTCTTCCGCCGCCCTCCGAGTTCCCAAACTCGACCAGTTCTTGAGAAGGCCGAATCCCTACGAGATCTAGATCGCTCCAGCAAGTCATTCTTGACCTTTTCGAGGCCAGGAGCGCATCAACTGGTATCAGAGCCCCAAGGATCTTGTAAGTCACGTTCTTCTCTTGTTTGTGATTGTCACTCTTCCACTACGTAATCCCATTCCTCCATCACTTTGAGAGCCTTAGAAATACTCCATATTCGACCTTCATTCACCTAAGAACCCAGAAAGATCAGATCTTATTCGAAACCCTAGGAGAATTTTTTTTTTCCTTATCTTGCTAGCCATTTCCTTATCTTGCAATATCTTGTTAATTTTTATTGCTTGCAATTTAATTGATAAGTTTTGAGATTATTTTATTTGCATATTTAGGGAATAAGATAGCATATCAAAGTTGTGATCTTTCCTTGTTTGTAGGGCCGAAAATTCTATCTCTTTCTTGCCTATCACTCAAAAGATTTTTTTGCTTAAGTAAATCTTTGACTTCCCTTGTTTGAAAAAAAAAACATTTTATTTCGAATTTCAAGATAAGATTTCAGAGACCAATGAAAAAGGAGTACAAGAAAAAAGGAAGAAAATAGAGAGGATACCATTTCATGTTGAACCAAGGAGGTCTCCTATGATGAGTACGAGCAATGAAACATCGCCATTAATTGCTTCACCGACTACGCCCTTGACTGGTGGTCTTATGTGGAGAATGATCGATGGTACCGTGGTCGCCTTCCCGTTAAAGCTTGGGGAAAACTCGTGTATGAAATGACATGCTACTTTTCCCCAAGGATTGATCCAGAGGCTCATGCAGCTCGTTCGTACCGTCGAACCCAGTCCCCGACTCCAACTCCAACACCGACACCAATGTGGGTGAGACGACTTGCGAAATGGAAGGAAGATCATGCCGAGTGGTTGAGGAACCAAACCCTATTGGAGATCCAGGAATGTGCTACCCCACTCAACGTGTCACCTTCGAATCCGGTGGCGACACAAACTTCAGTTCTCTCCAAAGTGCTTGTTCCTTCTCCAGCAACATCTACTCTTTCCCCAGTGGTGAATCCCTCTATTGTTTCGATTGTAGAACCAGCACCGACACCAACTCCAGTTCCCCCCATAGTGGTTGTTCCTTCTCCAACAACATCTACTCTCTCTCTCCAGTGGTGATTGCTTCGATTGTAGAACAAGCTCCGGAACCCACAAAGGAACCCACTCTTCCCATAACTCCTCCATCAATGATTTCTCCAGCATGGACGCTAGTTCCCTCAGCTCTACCCAACACGTTGATGGTACCAACACCTTGTGAGTCCATATTCTTGTTTTTGACTCAGCATCATGATAGTTGCACCACATTTGTTGTTGATCAGATAGTTCCCCTTGCACTCACACGCTCGAAGCGAGGACGCTTCGAATCCAAGGGAAGGAGAATGATGGGATCCTGCCTAGCCAACAAAGGGTCTATGCTGAGTCCTGCTAGTCCGCGCCCATGGAGACCTCCTTGGTTCAACATGAAATGATATCCTCTCTATACGACCATGATATCCAGTTCCCTCTCTGATAAGTACAGGTCAGTTCCTATCAATGTGGTCATCGTCAGTTCCTTACCAGCAGAGCATACCTTGAGGTTCCTAACCTCCAGGTCCATAATGCACACGCTCTCTAGTATTGACCTCTAGTTCTAACTCTCGTTCTAAGTGCCAATTCCCGACTTCAGTTCCTGAAGACAGTTCCTTTGGCACCAGTTCCTACGAGTTGTAAAGCTTCTTATCTTATTAGTTATATTTATTATTATTTCCTATTTTAGTATATGTTATTAGGTTAAGGGCGTGTCTACTCTCATGCTTGAGAGGCCGGCCCTAGTTTCCCTTTATCATTATATTTATTATTACTTTCTTTACTTATTTTGCAAGATACTCTTTTGTAAAGGCTCGCCTATATATATGGCTTGCCTTCTTCATTAATATCACGTTTAGCTTTTGATTAATTGATAAATTCGAGTCCATCTCCTTGTTAATCCCCTAGGCGTCACCAAACAAAGTCTAACTTCTTTATCCTTTCTTCTTACTTCTAATCCTCTTCCCCGGTGGATTTATCTACGAAACCCTACGTAAACCTACACTTTACATCCACTTCATCCCTACAAATCATCCGCTCCATCGTTGTTGCTTGTTGCCACAAGTAACAACATCACTATCATTCAGTTCCCCAGTTACTGTCAAGTCTTCCGCCGCCCTCCGAGTTCCCAAACTCGACCAGTTCTTGAGAAGGCCGACTCCCTACGAGATCTAGATCGCTCCAGCAAGTCATTCTTGACCTTTTCGAGGCCAGGAACGCATCAAAAGGGCCATGGAAGCTATGCGCTTAGAGGAAGATCTCCTAAGGCACGCCAAAGAAAATTCTCGATCTCCGCGTAGACAAACTCCTCCGCGTAAGAATTCTCCTCAGCGTCGACATAACGACCGCCATCAAGAACGAGGAGAACGCCATGATAGGAGAAACAAGCAGTTCCAAAGAGACCGCCAATGGTGCAGAATGTGAGCGAAGTTGATAGCGTTTATATGGTCGACAGAAATATCGCCATGAAGACTGATGCGTTGCGAGTTATGAAGCGCGATGGAAGGGCTACGTGACGTGCAATGGCCTAAGAAGCCGAATCCAGGAAGAAGACCCGGAACAGGGAAGGGGTATTGCGAATTCCATAATGACACAGGTCATACTACAGATGGTTGTTACACTCTGAGGAAAGAAGTATTAAGGCTGCTAAAGAGGGGAGATTTGAGGGATCTGCTCTCCAGAGAAGGAAAGAACGCGTTCAAAGGAGTGAAGAAAGAAAGGAAATCTCCTACCCCTCCTCCACCTCCATCGAGTCATACCCGAAATATACACACCATCCACGAAGGCTCCTCCGCGAGCGGCTACACCGCGTCCGCTGCTAGAAGGAATATCATGATCTTACGCGACGATAGTGATATGACGCGAGTCTATCAAATCCGTCCTACCAGAAGAAATTACCCGATCACGTTCGAACAACCAAACGAGATGGTAGAGCATCACGACGGGTTACTCATCTCCCTCACCGTCAGCAATTGCCTGGTCAAGAGAATCCTAGTAGACAACGGGAGTTCCGCCAATATAATCACTACATCTGCTATAAAAGAGCTCGGGCTCTCTAACGACGACGTCGTAAAGAAGTACGTTCCCTTGGTAGGATTCGGTGGCGAAGTGGCGAGCATGTTAGGAGAGATTACGTTGGCAACCTATGCCAGGGGTATCAATATACAAGAAAAGTTTGCAGTAATGGAGATCAAATCGCCTTACAATATCATCCTAGGAAGACCTTGGCTACACGATATGAAAGTTGTACCCTCAACGTATTACCAGTCCCTGAAATTCCCGTCTCCATGGGGAATCCAAGAGATCAAATGCGAGCTTCAAGTCGCGAGAGAATGCTATAACATCGGAGTAAGAAACGCCACTAAGGTATCGGTGAGTAAGGAAGAAAGCGTAGCAATCAAGGGATCGCGAAGAAAAGGCTAGGGGTGGAAAATCAATCCCCGACGCGATGAGAAAAACAAAATTCGCCAAGCGAGAAGATACCAATCTACCAAGTAAGTACGAGCAAAAAGTCCAAGCAAAGAGCGACAACTTAAGTTGCATGTTAAAGCACCACCCGCCATGAGTCAAGTCTGACAAAAGTGATAAGAATTTCCAAATTTCCTAGCATTATTTTCTTTGTGTTTTTTTCTCGCATGAGTAGAATCAGTTTCTTTCAAGAGTTTCAATAAGTTAGCGTCGTTATCTTAGCGTCGGAGCGACAAGGGGTCGTGACGATTAGGGGTAGGCGTCAGCGTCAAAACGAGATACACGTAAGAAGTCACGGAAGTTCAAGTCAAAAGGAAATAAGTTCTACACGTACGCGGAGCAAGATACGCGTACCAAAGTATAGCATATAAGACATCAAAATCAGAGAAAGAGCAAGAGACGTCTCCGACGCGAAAAATAACACGCACGACGCAAGAAACAAAGTGCAAGATATAGCAAGCAAAGCAATCCCAAGAGTCTTTGGTAGCTCTAACTTAGTCCGCATGGAGCCTAAGTCAAACCTACCAAAAGGGGTAGGGTTATGCCCAAATAATCAAACCAAAAACAACAACACCATTGCATAAGCAACGAGGAACTCACACGAGAAGAAACACTGTCGCCAAGAAGAACATGTCTAGACGTAACGACATACTCAAAGCGTAAAAGATCCAGGAATCAAAGAGCTATATTATAGAGACCCATCAAGAAGGGCAAGAATAGAAGTTTTTACAAGAAAACGCCCCGAAGATCGGCGACGCGTAAACAAAAGCAAAAGGAAATTTACAAAGAGCCCAAGGGAAAGACGATTCCGAAAAAATCACGAAGATTCACTCTCGCCTTCAGAAGAGCTCGACGAAGAACCATCCGCATCCTCGTATTCGTGTTCGTCCTCGTCCTCACCTTTAGAGTCTTTTACGACGACTTCTTCGTCAACATCCTCGCCGTCTTCGACGCCTTCGTTAGGATCAACCTCATTAAGGTGAGGAGCATCCTCCTCCATGACGTGAGGATCCGCTGGAGGATTCAAGGGCGAAGGGCCCTCCTCGACGCCTTCAGGAAGTTCCGCGAACGCCTCCTCGAACTCCCTCCGCTCTTTTACTAGGTCCCAACCATGATATTGACCAGCACCGTATTGCTCAATGACCTCCACGCGAGAAAGCCAAGACCAATAAAGCTTCACTTCCTTGAGCTCCGAGGCCTGCTTCTTCTCCGTCCCAGCTATCTCGTCATCCAAAGCAGCAATTTCGCCTTCGAGTCCTCGACTTGCTTGGCAAGCTCGTCGTGAAGTTTGAGCGTCGTCGTGACCTTCTCTTGAGCCTCGCTCTCCGCCTTACGTGACGTCTCGATCGTCGCGTTAAGCTCTTTGATCTTCACCCCGTCGGCCGATTACTTGTCTTCCATGGCCTTCATCCGATCAACAAAATCGGAAAAGCGTCCCCAGATGCATAATGAAGATTGAAACGCCTAAAAGAACAGAGAAAAAGAAGTCAGAATCAAATCAAAGATAAGAAACTCGGCGCAAAAAGTGAGAAAACCTACCTGCCATTGCGTAGTGAGAGCCTCTCCCATCACATCCTCCGTTTCCATCGGCAAATAGTAATCAAGCGTTGGAGGATTTTGAAACCCCTTCATGGCGGGCAGAAACGTCCTCTCAGCCGCGACAACACGAGAGATAACTCCCGGGAAGTCGTCAACAGTCTCGAAGTCAAATTCCAATTTCTAAACAACCTTCTCATTGCCCTTGCGTGACTTCTTCGCCAGAATTGAAGAAGGAGATGGAGATGAGACGAGTGAAATCATAGGCGTGATGTGGATAGGAGCCTCAGAAGCAGTTCCCTCTCCGATACGACTCCTTTTCCGCGACGCGATAAGTGCGGATGCAGATTTTCCTCCGCTACGAACGCGAGAAACATCTGCGAATACTAAAGAACGACAAAGAAAGAAGAGGTTAAGACCCTTAAAGCGAAAGAGAAAAGAGAACAAGATAGAGGAACATGAACGCGTTACTTGTTAGAGCCGTAGAAGCGATGCGATGACCCTCCCCGTCGTTCCCATGAAAAGTTCGATCACTCTCAGGAATCTCGAGGAGTCTATCAATGACCTTCTTGGTCTCTCGCCTCGCCACGATAGCATTTGTTTTAACTGCAAAAAAAAATATAAGACAAGATCCCATGTAAGTAAAACATCGACGACTGATGACATGTATAGTAAAGATTCGAAAGAAAAAAGGGTGAACTCACTCGCATGATTCCAGCACTCGATAAGCCAAGAGCACTCTTCACCAAGAGTCGATTTGTTTACAAAGTAGAAGAAGTTGGCCCAGTAACGATCAACCTGACTTCCCTCAATGGCAATTTTAGCCGCTTTAGGTCTTGATTTAAGACCTACTCTCTCGGCCGTTCTAGTCTGGATGTTTAAGGAATGGGCAAGATCATCGATGGCAATCTCGACGCCATGCTTTGCCGTCACATCGTCCAGAGCGCCAAAAATCCTCCAGACGCTCGGCAGAAGCTGTCCTACAGCCACTCCTAAGTCCTAACGTAAGCATGAACGTTTTCGTCAACGACGAGAAGGGAAACCGATGACCAGTGAGAAAAGGGTATTCATATACTGCTATCCATCTGGGCGGTATGCGTCGGCAGACACCCCTTGAGGGGGTATCTCGATCTCCACTTCAGGATCAAGATTCGCCAACGACCTTAACCTCTCGACGCTACGCGCCTCCGAAGACTTACAGTCGGAACCCTTCAAGATGTTCTATGGCACGTAGAAAGAAGCCATTTTAAGAATCGAGGAATAAGTGAAGAAGAAATTTGGGAAAAGAGAGAAGGAGCAAATAATCTGTTGAGCGTGAGTAGATGAGAAAGCAAGGAGTATTCAGAATAAGCGAGTTGTAGAAGAGGTAGGAAGAAAATAAATCTTCTCCTTATATAGCCGAAGAGATCGCGAGAAAAACGAAAGAGACTCCAACGACATTATAGTCGTTGGGAAAACTAGCCGTTACGGGTGAGCGTTGTCGGCACAGATAGCGAAGCTTCCCGTCTGTCACATAGAAATGATTGAAGGAAAATGATGATCGAAGCTCTGTGACGATATTAAAATTTCAAGTGACGCAATCATCAACGCGTTCCTAGTATAAAGAAGACGTATTCCTTGAAGAAAGAAGGCGTCTCCAAGCTCTACTAGACATTAAGCCCTGTAAGACGCCTTAGGGGTATTGTTTGTGCCTAAAAATACGACGAGTAAGGAACGCGTGACGAGCTACGCGTAGAGTGATCATTTCGACGCGACGAGAAGGAATGAAGATGTCGTCGACGTGACGAGACGTGGCAAAGATCTCGTTCTCCTTGAAGATTAAGTCGGCCGGGTGTGTTTTATTTTATTTCCTTGTATATTATTGTAATTGGTAAAAGATACGATAAAGAATATCTTTTTACCTTATTATTACATCATCATTAGATAGAAGGAAGAGATAAGATCTCGTTTCCTTAAAGATATCATTAGGGTTAGCCTATAAAAGGAGGCTAACGCTTGCTTTGTAATCATTTAGCCACCATACGAGTAATACTAAGTTCAAGCTTCAAATCCTAAATTCCTGTTACTTTTGTTTGTTTCCTTTGACCCAGAGATTGAAATTTTTCTGATTCTGTGTTGATTGTGAAATTATCAACCTTTTGGTGTGAACCTTTATGGCAAAGATCTTGTTACTTTTGTTTGTTTTGGATGTGTACTCTTGTGTTATTTTATTACCTATCACTTAAATGCATCCAAACCATCATGCTCAAGGTGGAAAAGGAAAACGCCTCATCCTCCGACATGCCCTCTGAGGAAGTCAAACCCTCGGAGCCTCCCACCTTTTCCTCCACACCCATCGCCCCCCACTACACCAGCCTCACCTCCCAAAAACTCCTCTCCATCCCCTGACCCATCTCCATGGCCATCATTCCCTACACCTCCACCTCTCCTCCTGCTCCTCCGGCCAAATCCCCTCCTCCTCCAGAAAGCTCGACCAAGCCTTTCCCGAGCCCCACAAAAAGCGACTCCTCCACCCACTCCCCACTCAAATCCCAACAACACTCCTCGCCCCACTCCAGCGGCGAACCCTTGGCCCCTGTCGACGTCAAGGAACCAGAGAGCGTTGGGAACGCCTTCTTGAAGAGGTTGTGCGATGCCTCGGACAACGAGGAGCCTCGCATCACCAAGACCACCACTCACGGTGGTCGCCAAGCCAAGAAGCCTAAACCCAACTCAGTCGCCGCTCGTACTCGCTCTGCTAAGCCGGCCATCTCGTCTTCGAGCTCCCTCGCCGCCACCTCTGCCTCTCTCAAACCAGAGTTTGCCGAGAGAAGGATCATAGGTCCTCTGTTTATGGACCCAGAGCTTTGGAACTCTGAATTGGCTGAGGTCGACCAGTTCCGCGCTCTCCTCTCTACACAGGGTTGGGAAACTCTGTTCTCTACTTCCCAGAAAGTTAATGAAGAGGTAATTCGATCTTTTTACTCTTCCATGTCATTTGTTCAAGTGTCGGAGGTGGAAGATCCTCAAGATATAGTTGTCAACATTAAGGGCAAGTTGTACAAGATTACCACAAAGATGATCTCCTCAGTCTTGGGGATCTCGACGGTAACTGGGTTCTTTGTTATTCATAAAAAGCATTGGTCCACAAAGAAGAGCGACTATGCCAAGTCAGTCTTTTGGGAACCCCAACCTCAAGAAACTCAACACCAGGTTTCTCTCCTTGTCCATGAAATTGCTCCACGCCTTCCTCATCAACAATGTCGTTTATGGACAAGATTGTCACTGGGGAGATCCTCGACTTGCCCAAGATCATTATGCACCACATGCAAGCATGCCACAACCATC
Organism: Oxyria digyna; assembly: GCA_029168935.1. Classification (NCBI taxonomy): domain Eukaryota; kingdom Viridiplantae; phylum Streptophyta; class Magnoliopsida; order Caryophyllales; family Polygonaceae; genus Oxyria; species Oxyria digyna. The sequence goes on from JAPVLV010000013.1 coordinate 28,897,344, forward strand.
CCTCCCACTCTCTGTCGTTCCCCACCATTATCAAGGCTCTTCTGGAGAGACTTGAGATATACCCGGCTGCAGAGGAAGAGACGTTGTTCTCCCACACAATGGATGGCTCCTACATTAACAACCTCAAGGTTGAAGAAACTGTCACCAAGAAGTCCAAGCCCTCCAGAAATATACCTGCTCGACCCGCTCCTGCAGATGATCAAGAGGAGGCTACCTCTGAGATTGTTGAGGAACTGAGAGAGATCTCGGCCGTTGTTCGTAACCTTAGCACTGCTTTTCTCAAGGTCGCTGAAGCTCTCACTGTAAAGAGAGGATAGGGTTCCTCCATCAGTTCCTCCGATGTAGTTGGCATAGATCTTCCCTAGGGTTCCCCAACTCATCAAGCCTTCTGTTCTTTTGTTCTCTCTGCTTCATAATTTTGTTTTCATGTTGTGGTTGTTTTGCCTGAATCGCGTTGTCTTTGGCTCATGAATGATAAATAATATTATTTGGTTGTTTTATGCCTTGTGAGTCTTGCTTAAATCATGCTTTCATCATTGATCCTTATACTGTCTTCCAATCTTTTCGATGATGTCAAAAGGGGAAATATACTCTGGAATCTTGAAATCAATAAGACTGGTATCATGTTTAGGGGGAACTTATTAGATTATTCAAAGGTTAAGGGGGAAGTTTGAAGCTTTCAGATTCAGTATCTTTGTCCACAGTCTCGTAACTCTTTATATGCCTATTGTCCTTGTGATTATACTAATATGAGTTTTTCATCATCACAAAAGGTGAAATTGTTGGAATAGGGACCTAAGGAACTCAGGTTCCTACTAGGTTCTTTTCCTCTATTCTTCTATGTTTTGAAGATGACAATCTTAGCATATACTATGGCATAGTTTATCTTGATATTTCACATGAAAAGATTGAAGACTTAAAGCTGATGAAGTATTAAGGGAAGCAGAAAGGGAACTTTGTTGCTTCAACCTTACATCTAACCCTAGCGTGGGCGGCAAGCTGAGAAGATATTCAAGAAGATATTTCTCTTGTTAGGATATTGCTTTGTTAGTTGTAATCGTTCAATGTAACACATAAAAGATCTCGAGTTGATTATGTCAACTTGACAACCGTAGAGATTCTCATATTTTAGGAAAGAAGTTTTGCGTATAATATATTCTTGGAATATCTTTATACGGCTTACTTCCCCCTATATATATGATGATCCTTACGTTCTTAGGGCTTATGTATTTTGACAGAGCTTGAAGTGCATCAGACTAAGAAGAGAAAGAGTTGTTCTTGAAAAAGAACATCAAGTAAGTTCACTGGTATTCTCATCTGAGAGTTTCTGATAGGAACTAGGTTAGTACTTAGTAATAAGTTTGTAATCTCGTTCATCTCTAAACTCACTGATTGAATATACAAGTAGACCTTTCAATCCTCGAAAGAGGGGTGATTTTCATCCAAAGATAACTAGTTGGTTATTTAGGGTTTTCACCTTAAGTAATTGTGTTGATAACTTGTTTCATTACTTCCGCTGTGCATAGGAACTGGACAACTCTTTGTCACAGTTCCCTTGATACTAACACACAGATCATACAGATCCTACAGTTTCACTCCTTTTTATTGTTTTGTCTTGCTTGTGTTTGACATTGCATTTGTAATTAATTGACTAATTATTCCACTCTTAAGGCAGTATAGTACGTTGATATTATTTTCCCAAAATATCAACTAGCTAGCTACGACTACATCAAGAGCACATGAGCAGGGTAACGATGGAATCTTCCTGAGTGAAAATGAAAGCTTTCCCTTTCTTTTCACTTTTAGTTTAGGCTATTCTTTTCTTGATGGATTCCCGGAGAATCACAAAGAGAATTAGTGCATTATTACCTCGCCTTGGGATACACATGAGACTTGATCTTACCATCACATACACCGCCACTGGTTCCATGTTAGCCCAAATATACGAGGAAGAGAAGAAGCCTCAACCAAAAAATTGTTGGTATTGGATGAAAAATGACATGCACTTGTTTGACTTATACAAAATCTCAGACACTACTTACTCCCACAACAGATGAGCGCGGCACCTTAAACTGCAACAGGTGAAATGGATAAACTATTGTGATACGTTAGTCTAGATTTGATAAATCACTTGATGAATTTTAAACGGAATATGAAAATGAGTGGTGTTCGGCTAACAGAGACGGTTAGACAACTGAATTGTCGTAATATCGATTTAAACGGGTGGTTTCGAGAAATGTAGCATATTTTACCGGTGATTTTCAGTAAAAAAGACCATTATTATTATCATTACTTAGGCTAAATGAAATTCATAAAAGTACCATATTTTTGCGAAAATTGAATTAACAAATGTAATATTATCGATATATTTAATTCATAGTTTATCTTAGACCTAAAATCATGTTTTTATATATTAATTTCCTTCAACTAATTTACCATCATAGTTAGTAATATAACATGATGTTTATAATTAATCTCTTATAAATAATCTATTTTTAGTGTCACAATTTTTCAATAATGTAATTTGATATTACAATAAACCTTCAACTCAATCAATACGTACAAGCTTACCATCAGCAAAATAAATAATGTGTTTATACTTTTATATTCGTCCTTTGACACAAAAAAGAGTTCCCTTAACTAGTTGACTAATTATCATGATGGGGAATAATCTAGTGCAAACATATTTTACGGGTTAAATATGAACAAACATTTATTGTGTATATTACTATCTTATATGTAAACTTATTTTTGAACTTATAACTAATTTGTGAACATAAGCCATTGCATTAGGCTTATTGATACGGTTTCACCGTTGATTATATGGTTCACATATAAGATAATAATATTCACGATTCACATTTCGCAACGTAAGGTATATTGCTTAAACGGATATGACAATCCAGATTAAGAACAAATCACCCAAATTATAAACATTAATTTATTTTCTTTGCACGCGAACATTTCACTTCGCACATAAGATTGCTTCGGCCGAACCTTCCTCAAATTCTATAAACTGAACGAATTCGAAAAGTAATATCCACAGCAAAATTGGACTACGCCAATCATGCGCTCATCCTACTATTAAGGTTAAATGCTAACAAGACAATTGAGCGATTAGACTACATAAGTGTTGAACAATATAAGGCTGTAGAGCTTTGGTACAAACTAGATCTACTACAAAGTGACATTGTACAAGTAAATGCCTAACTGCTGTTAGATGAGCCGTTATCCATAAGTGGAGAAGCCCCACAGCTAAGATATATACCTCTTGGATGAGGAGACATGGAGGATACACTGAATGGCCATAATTTATGATCTGTTCTCGATTTGGCACCCAAAACAGATTTCGAAAATTGGGGAACTTTCATTATCCTTCACTCCCAAGGGCTCATCCCGAATATAGGTCTCAGCTCCAACTTTCTGCACACAATGCAACCCATGAATGTAAGATACGGATTACGTCTGGGAGAAATCTTCAATGTTCTTATTTGCTTTTCACTTGTTCAACATAATACACAAGATAAAGTACGTTACACAGTTTTCCTTCTTATTGCAGCCTGAGAATGTGATCCGGGGTTGAAGAATGGGTGGCAGAAGTAAAAGTGGAGTCCGAACCTCCTGACTTGTTCTTCCACATCCACTCCTGAGCAGCCTGATGCTCCTGAAGTCAACGTGAATGTGTTGAGTAATCAGCTAAGACATATATACCTTAATTATACAACAAAAATTTCAAGGAAATTGACTCCTACAATTAGTTCATGCTTGCCACTACTATATATGGTAGGATTCATGTTCACTATTTTATTACTCCCTCCATTTCCTTTATATGTTGTTTGGGCCAAATGCACAAGAATGAAGAGTGGATTAAATAGATTGATTTTTGCTCGGAAAAAAAAAGAGAAGGTTAAGGCTTTTAATTAAAAGAAAAAAGAATTGGAACGATAGAGATGTTGTATCAAAGAGAGGTTTTGGAAACTTGTCCTTAGATAAAAAATACTCATTTAACATTTATCATTTAAGAGAAATACTTCAAATAATGCTTACTGTTATAGAAACAATTTAATAAATTCATTGATATTACCAAACACCAAATAATTTGGAGCATAAAACATTTGGCCCCGACAACAACAAATATAAAAAACAAAGCAAGTATTGAACAACAAGCCATCCCTCTAAAAAATGACACAAGAAAACCTAGACTCCTAGAGCGGTTAAAAAACAGTTGCAATGTAGTGATTAAACAACAGTTACCTGTACACTTTGATTTCCCATAGATCCAGGAGCTAGATACTGAAACAAAAAATTAATAAATTCCAAATTATATCTGATAACTGAAAGTCAGTATACAACAACATTGTTTGGTAAAACCTTTAAGGGGTGCTGAACCTGTGAAGAAATAGATTGTTTTTGCAAGCGCTCAGGATGTTGGAACTGCGTTTGTGACGGTGGCTGCTGTGGTTGAGAAACGTTGTATGAGGGAAGAGCATTAAAACCATGCTGGCCTTGAGGATGTTGAATTGTCACCTTCTGTTGCTGCTGCTCAAACATTGCCAGCTCGTCAGGTTTCGTCCACTAGAGAGGGAAAACAAAAATGCCAGTTCATTATTAGATTGTGTGATCAGAGGAACATAAGCAGGAGAATAAGAGTGGGTGGAGTGGAGGATTACCTTGCTTTCACCAGTTACACTATTGTAGTAATACTTAAATCCATCAGGTGATACATGCTCTGTCCAGTTGCATTTACGAGAGCCTGCTGTTGGTGCAGTTCCGGCCGGTCTACTTGAAGCAGTTTCAGCTGCTTGCTGCGGTACAGCACCACCCCATTGTGGAGGCTACAAATAGAATGTTGTATATAGAATTAGATCAGACAAGATTGGAGTTGTGACATCTGCCCATGAACAAATCCAGAACTACCACCAATCACGGATGATATGGCACAGCACATTCACCCAACAGATAACAAGTTGGAAATTTTAGTCCAATAAAATAAGATATTTCAATATGTTATAAAACTCAGAAATAATAAGCTCACACATGCTTCAAAACCTTCCTCAGTAAGGTCGTTATTACGCTTACACTTTAATACAATCAATAATCATATACTCATCCAGTCATCCAAGAATATCCTTACACTCGAGAAAAGAACCTGCTGGCAAAGATTGTATAATTTGTTAAAATACCAAGGAGACTGATTGAACATTCATGTGTCAGTTTTCAGAATTATCCCTGCCGGCAAAGATTGCTTTTATAGGAAAAAAACAGATGGAGAAAAATATGGAGTTATTTCAGTAAAATGAAAGAGGTTCTTGCACAGAACCACCCCTTATATGGGCCATTTTGCACGGAACCACCCTTTATATAACTATTGATTTAAAACCACTCACTATATCGTTTTAGTTTATCAAAACTCACCCACTAACCCTTTCTGTTAAACTATCTGTTAAAAATCTAAAAGTACCATTGTACCCTTATTAAATTGTCAAATTTTCAAAAATATGCCATAGCACTGATAAGAAAAGCAAATAAGAAAAATCTCTAATGCCTCAACACCTCCATTTACTCCGCCTCCAAACCCTCTCCCACCGCCTCCGAGCACCTCAAACGCAGCACTTTCCCCAATTTCTCCCTCCCCAACTCCGCCTCTCCAAACCCCATTTCCACCCTCCCGCCGCCGACTAATTTCCCCCTCACTGTGATCGATCTCTCCAGGTACTCGTCTCCGCTATACCAGCAGTCATCGCCGGCGCCAACTCCTCATCCTACTCTTATTTCACCCATTCCAGCGGCAAGGATGGTTTGGGTCCTCTCACCTGGTCTGAAAACATTGTCAAGATCCCAAATTGAATTTGCTCTCTATTGAATTTGCTTCTGATCTGTTGTCAAGCCTCGACCATCCAAAATTCAAGGCGTCATTTACACAAGGGCTATTCAAGCCTCGCCCATATCACTATTCATCCAAGAAAATGAATAGCCCTAATTTGCAGCACGAAAAAATCAAAAAGTAGGAGAATTTTACTTTTATTTCATAAGGGCCAATTGATGAACCATTACGGTAATTTTTTTGAACATATAAGGGTAAAACGGTCTTTTATGATTTTTAACGGTGACATTAACGGAAAGTGTTAGTGGCTTGGTAGCACAACTATATAGTGGGTGGTTTTAAATCAATAGTTATTTTATGACTAATATAAGGAGTGGTTCCGTGCAAAAACCTCCAAATAAAATGCATTAAGAGTGTTGCAATTCTATTGGGATCAAATACGAATCCAAGCATATCTTTATACAAATACTACACCTATACAAGTCCCTACCACTAAAAGCATGAACTTTCACAACCACCAAAAGTTCTTCTACTTCATCTATATCCACATAACAGAAGCAAGTAACAAGATGTAAAGGCAAGTTCCACCTAGAAGAATGAAATATTCCGTACACTAACAATAAAACATGCATTACATTGCCTATAAAAACATGCTATAAGTATAACTAAGATTCATCACTAAATATCTTATTCTTCGAATGTAGCAGAGTATCATCTATATATAAGATTCTCAAACACTAGGTTACAAATTAATTGGAGAAAGTAAGTTTCTTGTTTCAGTACCTGCTGTTTAGCTGTCTGAAAATGTTGCTGTTGCTTCTGGTTTTGGTTTGACGGCTGCCTCATTTGTAATTCTTGTTGAAGTTGAGAAAATGCCTGCTGAGATGATTGCAAGCTAGCCTGCAATGATTGTCTCTGTTGTGCGAGCATCTGAGCCAGTTGTGAAGGAGATTGATGTACAGCCACATGTTCTGACATTGAATTGGGAATCTGTGGTGCATTCGTCACAGCAGATCCTGCATTAGGTTGGAGGTTCGCATGAATAGAATCTTGATTGGGAGCTCCAGATTGTCCACTAAATCCCGTTGGAATCTGTTGAGATGGAAGCCCGTGGCTGTAAGGCATCTGACCACTAGCATGAGAAAAATTCAGCTGAGTTGCTTGCCTTCCTGAAGCCCTATTCGTTTGTGTCTGAGAATAGATGATATCGTTATACCAGCTTTAAGGGTTGCAAAGACAAATACTTGTAATCACAAAGAAGAAAAATATACCAATATGAGTACTATCACTCATTAAAACTGGGAATACCTGTGGTGACATAGAAGATGAAGAGACTGCAAAACAAGGAACTGAGCCATCTGTGAGCGAACTTTGCGAACCATGAGAGCCAATCTGAAACTTTAACAATAAGGAATTCAAGTTTGCAACATAATCCCTACTAGAACAAAGTAAACAGGGTAAGCTCTTAAAGGAATCGCAGAAAAACTCACAAGCATCCCCTGGGAACTCGAGTTCTGGAAAGCACTCATATTCTGTGGGCTTGTAGCCTGCCAACCACCAGTTGGCCTCTGCGGTGGTCTGGAAATGTCATGGGGAAACAATTAGAGAATAAACATAAGAAATTACTGTTTGAAGCAATGAAAACAAAAAATCTGACTCATCAGAACATAAAATATGGTAAGCACAAATACCTCGCCCCCAGAACTGGAATAGGTGCAAAACTCGGACCACCACTGGGAGGACCACCCCTAGACACAAAGGGAAAAGACCCAGTGAACATGCAGCAACTTCAAATTTGAACAAGAAACTTCCTAGCATTGCTTAAACAAACACTAAAGCACTAGTTGTTTGTTTGAGTATGAAAGAGGCCTCAACAAAGAACTAGAAGATATGCAATAGTAGGTTCAGAATAACATCAGATTTCCCATTATGAGGCTGGATAAACAAATAGGGGACAAGCATAGCACCGTAATAAATTAACAATAAATAAGAATTGAAGATGGAGAAACTGGTGTATGCAATAGAAAATGCAAATTAACATAAAGAAAACCTTGATTCTCCAGCCCTAGGTCTCTTAGGATCAGCAAATCGAACAATTAGTGGTTGATCACAACCCTGTAAAGTAAAAATGATTTAAGAAAAAAGCATATTGTAGCTAAGCAATGAAACAACTGTCGCCATAAAAATACACTTACCCTCATGGTATAAATGCCATTAAGAGCATCAATCGCTGCCATTGCTGAGTCTCTTTGAGAAAACTTTACAAATCCACATCCTACACGAGGAGTTTGAGATATAAAAAAAACATACAAGGGAAAAATGATTGTTTGTGGGGGTAACCACAAATCAGTGGGTTTTTATTGCAACTGAATGTTGTTGGGGTGCCAAAAACTTTGATAGAATGAGGGAACCCACAGATAACGCAAAAGGCACACCATCTACACATAACACATGTGAAGTACTCATCGTATAGCAACTGATGATAGACAATATGAAAAACACCATTTAAAATACCCAAGTTACCTATGAAAATATAATAGGAGCAAATAAGAGCAACACGAGAATCATTCAGAAAAGTAAATTTCAAAAGAAACAACAAGGTAAATACCACGACTCTGCCTTCTGTCATCACGCATAAGGTATACATCATCGACACGTCCATAAGGTACAAACATCTGTTGAAGAGAATACCGGACATTTAGTTACAATGGTAACAGTAAAGAACAGAAAAAGCATATAAAGGAAAACAAACAAGGACTGAGTTACATGCAAAAAGGAAACAACATAATGAAATGTCTAAACATAAACCTGCTTCTGGATTTTGATTTCAAGGATGACTGAGTAAACCCCATTTCTCCATCTTCAATTCTTATTTATTGTTAATTTATTACAGGTCAGAGGTGATTTCCTTACCAGTAATTATTTCAAATCAAATATAATAATCTTCAATGTTTATTATGTTGAATAACTACGATTAGCCTGACTAAAGGGATCAAAACAGGCAAACACCTAACACTGCTAGAAAATCAATATGAAACCTTTGTCACATTGTTAGAATGAAAGTAGGAATTCCAACGAAAGGATTACTGATTTGATTGAAGATAGCAAATAGCTAAGAGCAGATAAAATCTCAAGAGGGATACCCCTAATGAGCCAACATCTGAGGAGAATAACTCCAAAAAGTTCCAAGGCTAGAGCCCGAATTTCCTGCTGAATTCTCTATAACCTCTATTACAGTGTTCTCTTCCTACATATAATCTTCTCTACCCAGCTCATAGGCCATTCTCTAACCGCCTATGTCAGAATATTCCCTTATTACATAAGACTGAAATACCCTTACTCATAACTGATTAAAAGCCCTGTTTGTTTGCACACATTCTCTATGGAGAGACAAAAAGTGAATCCCAATAGTAAATGAACTTCAAGATTCAAAAATGTATATATAAAAGGCCATGAGATGTTAGCTACCAGCAAAAGTAAAATGTATAGTGTACAAACCTCTTCAACTTCCTTCTCCGTTGCATGTTTATTCAGTGATCCAACAAACAATTTATATTCAACTGCAGCTAGCAATGAAGTAGCAAACCATAAGGGGTTTCAGATAAGGATTCATATGACAGAATTTTATCTAAAGAGAGGGTGATAGAACGTAATTGAATTTCCCAACGGCACATTAAATCAATAGTTATATCTTCCAGTAGCAGACTCCATATTCATTATTTCAATTTCACTATTTCTTTACCATAGTTCAACCAGATACTTAGCATCTAAGCTGTCACTTCTATGCATTAAAGAATTCTGAAACCAGATGCATTGTCAGCACATTAACTATAGAGAAAAAGTAGCTTATCCACCACGGCATGACATACATGGCTGTCGGAACATACCAAAATGTCAGATATATTAGCAAGTTAAATATCTTGGAAGTATATTAAAACAGCTGGACACATTAAAGAAATGAAAATATTCAACAAACATGCACCATTTCCAAGGCGTTCACGCTCTCCATCAGCAAACCTAACTTGAATTGGACCAATTCCCTGTAGCACAATCATAAATGCAGCTTACTGAAAGCAATTCAATAAGCCAGGAAATGCAAAAGAAGAAAACAATGAATGGAGGAGCTTACCCCCGGCAGGGTACATTGGTTGTGTAAAAACTGGATAGCCCTATTTGCCTCATCAGAAGTAGCGTATTTCACAAAACAACATCCTGTAGAAGCATACACTTTCAATCCTCATCTATCAAGTACTTTCCCATTCAAAACTTGAGGTTTATACTTTATACATTCAAAACAGGGAAAAATTTAAAGAAACTAAAATGTCTCATTATAAAATAATAACAAGAGCTTGGAGACCGAACATTCATATTTGTCCAACAAAATTAATCAGATCAGACACTGCTGAAATGTCCTTGAGGCAGTGATAGAGCACACAGACTTATGCTACATCATGAATTCATATTGCACCGAATAGAATCTCCACAACTACGCTGAGCCCCGTGCTCACACCTTCCTCTCCAGAGACCGAATGCGACGAAGGTGTTAATTTTTAAAAATAGGGTCTTTCATATACAGACACGAGAAAGATAAAAATAAAAATAAAAAGACAGCTAATTTGATTGAGCTCTTTGATTCTATTTTCTTCAGCAGCCAGTTAAGTAACATCATTTCACTGAATGAGAGAAAGCTGCATACTTATTTCTATTCCATTGTGCAGAAAAATAATTGGAGAACATATTCTAGCAATTTCTGAAATGGCCCTACTGCTATCACATTTCCTGGAAAAATGAAAAGTAGGAAAGTGGACATTTGGTAATAAAGACAGCTATGCACCAGGTATTTGACCTAACCATACTAAACATTGAGCGGTTTCCTGTAACCTATGATTGACTAATCGAATCCAAATACATATGTTTGAGACTGTAACCTATGATTGACTAATCGAATCCAAATACATATGTTTGAGAGTAAAATGCTCTAATTAAGGTTACAAAGAAGTAAGTAAGCAAAAAATGTATATCCAAAGAGCCGAGTTCCACACTAGCACACAAGAACAACAAGACAATTTATGCTATTTGACATATGTAATCTCCGTGATACTATACATGCAAACAATAGACCAATTTATTCCTATAAATTAAAATCATTGTTAACCAATGATGACTTTTGTGAGTGTAAGCCCACCATCTTTCAATTCATGGATGAGATTCAGGTCTGAAAGCACCAGTTCTGTGTAGAGCTAACATGGATTTTTACATAACTGATTTATTGAGCAAGGCCACTAAAGGGCATGACTTGAAATTGGTGAAGACATGGATGCTGGAGATTACCCAAATCAACCAACAATTGAGTTAATAATCTACCATATTCCCCATAGCTACAATAGTTAGCTCCATGTGCAAAACGATTGCAGGACCTTGCAAGAAGCCAGGATCCACTGCAACAGGTCATAAAAATCTAATATACCAATCAGTATCAATACAAGCCTTATTGGCAAAATAAAAATCAAGCCCTGGTCCTTCCAAGATATTCCAACAAGATATATGTTTTACACAAAAAACTAAATCCTACAAGTATTTCAATGTATTATCTATTAAACCTGATGGATAAACTTGAGAGATATACAGCCCAGAATATTACATGCCATGTATACTGAAAGAAAGTGGCTTGACACATGGCGGGTATAATGTAATTTTTTATCCAGTGATTCAGACAATATATACATTAGACATGCAATGCCGGAAAAAAGCTTAATTTTTCCCATCGAATTTAATACGCGGCCAACCAATGTAAGCAATGAAGTTGCCATTACTTTACATAGAGAAGAAGAAACCCTACACGAAGGTACCCTACCTAAAGATGAAAAAAAGCCTATTGTAGCCACAGTAGCATATCATTTTGCCTCCGTGTTATGGTATTAAACCTGATCAAGTGGATGGGTTATTTATGTTTAAACACATTTCAGTTAAAAACAGAGACTGAGTAACAGTAGTACTAGCAAAAAAGCTGAGGATCTACTATTGCTTGTAAATACGAAGATACCTTAAACAGATTTAGGTAGCATAGAAAACATAAATATAATGGGAACGAAAAACAAACATGAACATATTCGCAGCTGGAACTCAAGATGCTAAAAAGGTGAAAGGGTGGAGCCTTGTGCAAATTGAAACCAACGCACAGTCCTCTCTAAATTACTACAAAGAAATGCTCTCAGATATACAAGTGAGGCCTAAACACTAGGAGACCCTTGCGCCCTCTATTCCTACAGATGCAATAAAGAGAACATCAGGCTTCACTGAACTTAGCCAGGCACATCTTAATGTGATACAGCATGAAAGCCACGTAACGGCAGCATTATGTAAATTAGTCAAGAGCACAATGCATCAGTCTAAAATTTGAACTTCCAAAAACATGCAAAGATAACAAGAAATGATAACCAAACATCGAGGGGTCATAGTTGCGCTATGAATCTAAGATGACAGGTTCCCTGAACGTCACAAGATCCGTGAGACTGAGAGAACCAGCAGAATACAGAGGCGAAGCATTGCACAGACTTCATTTGTGCCAATATCTTTCCTCTAACCAGGTCCATAGAAAAATTAAGCTTGGAGTGTTCATTCAAATTTGCAGATAATGGAATATAGAGCTGAGATAAAAAATAAAAAATAAAAAATAAAAAAATAAAAGCCCGATCACATTCCACACCAGTATTTAGTGGTGACTGCCTGACTGGCGATGCACCAAAGACAAACAATCAGGAACAATCAATGGATTACATATATATATACTGCCCCAACAAAACATTTGGGAATCTGTCTTCCTCGCGTTCTACTTCTATGTTAGATATGTTTAAAAAAGAACCTACTATCCATCTATAAGCATAAGCTATCATCAATATACATCATGACCATCCTTGAACACCTGAAGTACAGATACTGAATTTTCGAAAGGATAGAGCATTAATATATCGGCAAACATTTTAGTTCTGATACTAGAACACTAGAAGGTATACAATATCCAGTTTCACTTGGCTAATTGCCTCTTTGCTCTATGAAATATTCACCAAGAGGTCATTCATGACAAATCAGCGTTTCGGAACCAAAGGAGTGCATGCGCAGCATAAATAATTGACAAACACAAACACCTCATGATTTGTATGTGGATGTTTGTTCTGCAACACAATGATTGAGAATCATATCCAACAAATATACACATACACCCATTTAGAACTCATCCCATCCATCAATAACCAATAATCAGTGAGATTCTAGACAATCAAGCAATTCCAGAAGTAAACCAACAAAGCATCCTTTAATGTGATTAATAGCCATTTTGGCACCAACGAGGGCATGTGAAACATAAATAGTTAACAAAAAAACTCAAAGTCGGTAAATGGATATTCGCTATGCAGCACAATAATTGACAATCACACGCAAAAATATTCATACATCCATTGAAAACTCATCTCATTTATCAATAACCAATAAACAGTCTGAGAGACTAGACAATCAAATACATCCAGAAGTATTGCAGCAAAATCAACCTTTCATGTAATTAATAACCACCAAAACAATGATAAGAATTTTTTAGTGCCAATTTATGTACAAAATTTTAACCACAGAAACAACCTGACATGGGATAATTATATACTAAGGAAAGGCAATCCGTTACAGTGACAGCCTACACTATTAAAGTCCCCATTCCTGCAAACACTAATACAAAAAACATTATCAAATCCCCCAAACATAGAACTGCTCTAGAAAAGCAGGTATTTTAGCAAGTCCAATGTTTTTCTTCTCCGTAATGCGGCACAAAGACAGGTTGCAACCAAAAGCAAGATGTCCCAAAAATTGTTGCTAAAACTAACTGAGAGAAACAGAGCTTATACTTGGACCCATCGGCCCCACCTGAAAACAAAGTTTGCCAGCAGAGAAGAACTTTTGGTAACATAATACTACAAAAGTACCTTGCTGTTGTCCTGTCCTCTTATCTTTAATTAAAGTAACCTCAATCACCGTTCCATGCTCTTCAAACAACGGTCGAATCTGAAAGTATGTTGTTTCAGTAAATGTGCAACAATGAAAGTGCATCAAACTATGGCTAAAGATGAAACTGACTAATAAATTCTGATAAAAAGAATACACACAAACATAGTAGAAACAAATATCACCAATCCACTAAAGCATTACTACTCTGTTTGGCAGTGGGGTTTTTGGAGGAGGGGGTGATAGAAATATATATAAGGGAATGGAAAAAAAAAAGGATAGAGTTTAATTGAATAATATTTGGGTGAGAGAGAAAGGAAAATGTGGTGTACTATAAAACGTTGTTCTGATTCGAGGGGAATTGAGAGGAAAACAAAACAACTACCATTAAATTATTTTTTCTCTAAATGAAATTTTTGTCTAACAAATCCACCCAAATTCCACCACTTTTGAGAGAATTTGCTCCTCTACAAATCCTCCCATTACTTTCTCCTAGCATACCTTCCTTTCTCCTTGATTTCCTATTACTAATCCATCGAGATACAAACTCCATATCACCTCTCCTTCCCATCTTTTATTTCTCTCAAATCCCCCTTTCCAAACAAAAGGTAAAACTTAAATTCAGTTGGCCCCAAAACCAAAGTATTTAAAGTACAAAACAAGAGAGCCGGTGAAAAAAATATTCATGGCCAAAACCTGACAAACATTTCGACAAATGCATATATATTATAAATAAACAAAAGAAACACGCCAAAAGAAAACAAGCCTAACTGTTACTTCACCATCACTAGTTCACTTCTAGCAAATAAGAAGTCAATGAGCATTATAGAACTGAAAAAAGAACTACAAATGTAAAATATGAAAAGAATTAATCAAAGTATCGGAACATAGATGATTGAGGGCCGAAGACACCAAACTATCGTAAGGATTTTGATTAATCAAAGATAAATTACAACAACAAAAATCATAAAAAAGGACGAAGACACCAAACTATCGCAAGGATTTTGATTAGTCAAAGACAGATTACAAAAAAAAAATCATAAAACAATTTAGGCGTGTCATCCTAGAAATCAACTAAAATACACCGTACTTGAAAGGTCAAATATATGGAAAGTTTATTCAATATTCCAGCAAATATAAAGGATGGTTAAAAAGAGAGTTTAATTTTCTCCAATTTCCACTAGTAAAACTACCACCAATCTGCTCCAGCTGTATTCAACCACTACAAGCAACCTGCAGTGTGCTGCCGATCTTCCACTATTAAACACAGTTAGCCTGCTAGTGTCACAAGGACCAAACTAACCACCAAGGACAATGGTGTTGCCAAGTTCAAGCAACAAATAATTTTGCAACGTGCCACATTCAATACTTCTGCCTCATACAGAAGGGCCCATAAACCATGAGATAGAAGGAATCAACATGTAGCAGTCTTAACCGGGAAGCATGCTAAAATGGTTTCGAAAATAGCAGAAGGGCACATGGTAGAGGTAAAAATGGTAGTGTTTTAAGTGTTCGCATTTTGGCATCAACAGGGTTGAGGAATATCCGAATATCTCTGGAAATGATCATTACTTGATTTTTGTTCCAATTTCCGAGACAGCAACCAAAACTGGATGATCCTTGTACAAGGTCATAGTGCAGGTAGGATGGATCACACTGAGCATAATGAGAGAAAAGGGAACCAAAACATGAAACAGAAAAAGTTGCGCCAAAAAGGAGCAATATTGACTTTTATTACAGTCATTGAAAAGCCATGCCTAATTACATCAACTAGAAGAAAGAAATCCTACTGACCATATGAAAAATAAAAGCTGTGCTTAATAATAAAAGCAGATCTCATGTGTTGCAGGAAAACAATCCTAATAAATTAAGAAAGCTAGATATTGGAAAAAAAAAAAGTGTATTTACATATCAATCTGAAAATAAGCTTAGTCACATGTACCATCTAGAAAAACATGGAGCAAAACAAAGTATATTGTACTATAGGGACGGTAGAATAAATATCAATATACAAGCAGGTTGTTGCACCGTAGAAAAGTGTGTAAGCACACAAATAGACATACTTACATCTTCCTCTGAAGCTGTCTTGGGTACAGATCCAATGAAGAGTTTCACAAAATTTCTCCTTTCATGATGTTCTGGAGATAGAATGTAGTATTAGTGAATCACAAGATGATTGGTAGGTAATGAAATGATCAAAAACACAAGAAAAGGGAGAAATTTAGTGATACATAGGGTCTCCAGGTGTGTATATATTTAGGGTTAGAAATAGGAAAATTAGTTACCTGGAGAAGCGGGAGGAGGAGCGGAGAAGGGAAAGGGTCGTTTGTGGCCAGACAAAGGAGGGTGGAATCCAGAATCAGGCCGAAAGCCTCCTCCTTCGACGGCACCAACACCTGAAGGAGGACTATGGAAAGAGCGGTGTCCGAATCCAGAACGGAAATTGACGTTTGGAGGGGCGTCTGAGAACCCAGAACTACGACGCTGGCCCCGTTGATATTCCGGATCCTCTCCGAATCGCTCCCGCTCCCAATCTCGCTCTCCATCGCCTCTCTGCCTATCCATCCAATTTGCGAATCAAGACTACCTGACTAACAAAGAGAGAGAAGGGTTTTTTCAATGGAGATTTTGTAAACGCGAGTGAGACACAGGGCAAAGTGTTGGGTCATCGAAGAGAGCACCAACAGCCAACAAGGAAACAATTAATCTACCTTAGTTTCTGATACCCGTTTTACTATTTGTCCCTGTCTTCTGTGATGTGGTTCTTCAAAAAAGATTTGTTAATTAGATAGGCAGGAAATTAAATGTGGAAAATAAAAAGAATGACACATGTGATGTGATGCTTGTAAATAGCGGGAAAAATGACCCCATTATCCTCGCTAAAAAATCATAATTCGTTGAACACATTTCACCGTCCTTCTCTTCGCTCCTTGTTGATTTTCCCTCTTCCGAAGAAGGCGACCTCTGAAAGCAAAATGCCTCGTCGGTGGTTGGGTACAGACCTGATGATGACTACGATTACCTCTTGAAGCTGGTGCTAATTGAGTATTCCGGAGTGGGCAAATCCAATCTGCTTTCTGGGTTTACCAAGAACGAGTTCAATCTCGAGTCCTACCTGGGCCTTTGTTGATATCCTCCAAGTGCGTTTGCTTCTTCTTGCAATGTTGGGCAAGCATCAGTTGGATGAAGTTCATCTTTGCAAATCTCACAAGCCCTAGCTTGTTGAGGTGTTCCTTTTAGCCTAAGGCGCCTAACTTCTTCTTTTCGGAATGTCAAAGTCAGCCTGGTCAATAGTAGATTGAGAGCCTGCTGCTAGAAGTGTTTGAAAACCTCTCCCACTGAATTGCCTAGAATCATCGGCTAGCGTTGCAAAAATCTCAAGTGCTTCCTCATATGTCTTCTTCAAGATGTTCCCACCGCATCAGCATTGACCATCCTACGGTCATCCTCGCGAAGACCTCCATGAAGATATAGAATCAAATCATGCTTTTCATAGCCATGATAGGGACAACTTGTAACCATACTCTTGAAACGCTCATAATAGTCATAGAGGATTTCATTAGATTGTTGCTCAATATTGCTGATTTTCTTCTTTAGATGATTAGATTTAATTGTTGGAAAATACTTATCGAGAAACACCTTCTTCAGTTCAACCCAAGTAGTGATGCTCTTTGGAGTCAAAGAATGATACCAGTCCTTAGCCGATTCCTTAAGAGAGAAGGAAAAGGCTCTCATCTTCATCTGATCTTCAGTGATATCAGATGGACACATGCTAGTGCAAACCTCATGAAATTCAGTTGAAGTGTTTGTTAGGATCCTCTAACGGTAGTCCATTGAACTTCGGAAGCAAATGTATTACTCTCGTCTTAAGCTCAAACTTAACGCATGCAGTGAGTGCAGAGAATTGCACTGCTCGAGGTGCTTGCACAAGATCCGGTGCCGTCAAGGATTCAAGAGTAACACGTTCATCATCCATCTTTCTAGCTGCCTGAAGTAGTGCACAAATAGCCTTGCGAGTACGGAGAAGAGTTCTCTCGATTTCTGGATCTAAATCAAGAGTTAAATTATTAGTAGCACGGGTGTGAGCCATAAGATAGGTTCACACCAAGATTGACACACAAATCACACACAAAAACAATTAGAATTGTTGCCTCCCCGACAACGGCGCCAATTTGATAACATCAATTTGTCGTGCTAATTGCTCCTATGCAAGTAATCCAAACAAACCTAATATGCAGTCCTAGGCAAGTAAGGGTCGAGTCCTCAAGGAGACGGTTTCAAGTTCTGTATGAAATATATGTGTCAATCAAGTAACCAAAGGGGGGTTTTGTTTGTCTTAAGTAACCAAGTATGCAAATAAGTAACAAGTAAAAGATGATGGAATCAGTAATTGGAAAATAGCTCAGCCAAACAAATATCCACACTTCGTATGACAAGTTGATCCTAGATAACTCATTCAATATCTCATGCAAATGATGCAATGGAAATTCCTATTCCTTTCCTGAATTAGCTATTAGCACAACCAGATACTAGTAGCTCTAACTAATTAAACAACCATGAAACTATCAAGATTCAGTTTAATAGCAGCATTAAGATCAGGAATATAATCAGGATGCATCAGCATAAAACAACCAGCTTTTATCCTAGATGTAAATCAATTCTCTCTACACAAGACTAGCACAACCAGATACTAGCACGATGTAGTTGCTACAACGAAATAGATATGCTCAACCAGTAACAATCTAATTCTAACAAAAGATCAGTAAAGATGATACCTAGATTATAAGGCTAGAAACAATCAATATTAATCATAATAGATTCAAGCAAGAGAAGAGATTAATTCCAAGCAATTGATAAGGAACGAGAAATCTCACAACTTAATCAAAACGAATGCTTCAATTGTCTAACTAAGCAAAATGGCTTAGTTCTTCATAACAAACTGTCTGTTGATGAAAAGAAAAGTGCAAACGGGGTTAGAGAGGAACACGCTCTCCTCTAACCTAATTATATAGAAAGATATCCTAAAAATAAAGCATAAAACGAGTTTAAACAAATAAGGAAAAATAGCAAAAACATATAAAATATAGATTGCAAATCCGGTCTAACAAAGGCAGCCCCCGTTCCCTTTTGGGCAGTGGTCGTCGCCAGTAGCACAACACAATTTCTTCACGTGTATGGGCGGCGATCGCCGTATGTGGGCGGCGGTCGTCGTCAATGATGCGTCCGTCTTCTCTTCGGTCTTATGCAATAAGTCTCTAATATCAACATAAGGCTCCATACGTCGTCTTCACTCCAAATTCACGAATAAGCTCCAAGACGCTCCTAAAACTCAGTAGTCTCATCTTAAAATACCATACTTACACACTATGATATCGTGTGTATCACCATACTACTCAACAAGTGCAGGAATCAGGAGTTTAAGATTGATGTGCTTCAAGAACTCAAAGATACACTAGACTATGTAGGTGAGCACTTTGGTGTTTTAGCTGCCTCCACCAGCGGTGGCAGGTGCTTTTGGATCATCACAGTGGTGCACAAGCGCAACATATTGATCACATCCTAGATCCACCTTTATATATTTTTTATATTTTTTCAAATAGTGGGTTGGATGAGTCAATCCTTCAGCTTTCTTGGAGTTCAACTCCGCATGGAGTGAAGAAACAAATATTTTCTTCTTTCAACTTATGGGGCTTTGACCTAATGCAAAAAGCTTATCTATTGTTTAGCGGAGGATTGTTGTTGGTTTCCTTGATCGAAGTTGGGATACCAACTGTCCTAGCGGGAGGAGACCCGGGGGAGCTGAAGAGGGTGAGCACAAACTCAACGGCAAAATTTCAAGAACTCAAAGATACACTAGACTATGTAGGTGAGCATTTTAGGTGGCTCACTCTTGGCGGATTGACAATTCTTTTTTTGTGGGTGTTCGAAGCTTCATTCAAGACCTTTGGGGAAAAATGTCTAATTACTTCACAGAAAAGTGGTTTGGAGCTGCGAGGGGTGCCCCGGCGAATGGGCTGCCTCCACCAGCTAATGACCTGCCTCCACCGGCCAATGGGCTGCCTCCACCGGCCAATGGGCTGCCTCCCCCGGCCAATGGGCTGCCTCCACCAGCGGTGGTAGGTGCTTCTGGATCATCACAGTGGTGCACAAGCGCAACATATTGATCACATCCTAGATCATCTATATATATATTTTTTTTTTTATGTTTTTTCAAATAGTGGGATGGATGAGTCAATCCTTCAGCTCTCATGGAGTTCAACTCTGCGTGGAGTAAAGAAACAAATATTTTCTTCTTTCAACTTATATGGCTTTGACCTATTGCAAAAGCTTATCTATTGTTTAGAGGAGGATTGTTGTTGATTTCCTTGATCGGAGTTGGGATACCAACCGTCCTAACGGGAGGAAACCCGGGGGAGCTGAAGGAGGTGAGCACAAACTCAATGACAAAGCTTCAAGAACTCAAAGATACACTAGACTTGAAGAATCTTTGGTGGATTCCTTATATTGGAGGATTCAAGCCTTGAAGAAACCATAGGTGGACTCTTTGGGTTAATTTGAGTCAAACAAGCCTTTATAGGTGGACTCCTGGGTAGATGTTGTTTTCTTATCAAATTCGTTCGACCGTCTTCCGCAACGACCTCACAAATCCATCCCTTTCGACGACTTCCATCCTCATTGTGCACAAAGGAACGTTTTCAACCTCATGTATTCGATCATACAGATTCACCTGCCATCACTAAGGAGCTTGATCTGTGTTGAGGATGTTTAAGAATATAGAGGTCCCTTTGGAAGACCCCATAATATCTCATATTGAGTTGATATTCACCTGGAGTTGATCTTTCTCCTCTTCAAGTATGCATATTGATTTCTTTTAAACTTTAACCAGATTCAAGATGAAAATGGAGCTTAAGATTGTTTTTAACGTGTGTGTGTGTTGCACCGGCACAGAGCAATCATGTAAACTCTTAGGCCTTCTTTGTGAATAAAATTCAGATTTGTATGCTCTTAGGCGATGATTATGTGTTGTAAGCTTGTAATATGTGTGCACTTGTCAACTTACACTCCATGAATAATGATGAGTGGCGAAAAAACTGGATTATGTTTACTTTTTAGCTGACACATAAGGGCACATTGGGAGTGATTCCATTAAATCTTCTCATCATTGTCTAATTTATGATATGTGTGCTATTACTTGCTGGATTGAATTTGAAATGACTAAATGGTAGTGATTTCATTATCATAGGCCGTGCTAGACATTTTCCCTTAGCAGCAGAAGGAATACTTGTGTAATTGAGATTAGCTAGACTAGAAGGATCATGCTTGAAAGATAATATTACCTCTTTTCGTTGGCAATTCAATCTGAGAAGGTTTTCTCTCTGGCCACTTTTTCAATTCTCTTGATTCAACCTTCATTTATAGGATTATTCGATTTCGTCTTACAAATTCAGTAAAATTAACATTTTTCCTTATTGTCTGATGCTCAAATTTGTGTGTCGGTAAATACAGGAACAAATTTGAAGGACTTGCTCAATGGTTCATCAATTAAACTTGTAGGTTCTTGGGGTGTTCCTTGTTGGTTCATCAAATTTGTTGGTGGTTCACTATATGGTACTTGTGGGTTCTATTCAGTGGCTTGTGAATGAGTATAGTAGGTAAAATTGTGTTAATGCATAGAGTTTCATAACTACATTATTAATTGTTTTGTTATTTGCTTGGTTTCAATGTTTATTCTTTCCTCTATCCAGCTAGGAAATGAACTTTGCAAATAAACTCTTGTTAGGAAATAAGCATTGATTAAGATCTTAGACAAGATTTTAGCAAATGAACTTAAAGTTATTTTTTTAAATAAACTAACAGGTTCTCCAGTTTATAAGTACAAATTCAACAAGTTAGACCTGTAGGTTCAAAGATTCAAATGATATTATTGGATGATCATAACCGGCACTGATGAGCCACAATTTTGCAAATGCAGCTGCCGTATGTTTCAACGTGTTTATATCCCCTTCAAGTTGGATCGGGTGGAATCAACACAAGATCTAATTTGGAAGTGAAAAACCGATGTTGCTCAGTTACCAGAGGTTTGGCTAAGATGTCAACATTTTGCAAACCTGTGCGAACAGGAGTTGGGGTAAAAAACCCGATAGTAAATTGCTCGCTCACATAGTGACAATCAAGCTTGATATGCTTCGTACGTTCATGGAAGACAGTATTCTCGGCAATGTACAAGGCATCTTGATTGTCACAAAATAAGGGAATTGGGCGAGGGCTACTAAGAATGAAGGTCTTCAGTACAAGTGCGGGCATTGTGGGTGGCAAACTGCTTACAGCGACCACAACGACGGTTGTCCTGAAGGACCACGAGCTTGAGAAATTTCTATTGAACTCCGAATGCGTTGCCCACTTCCTTTGTTCTTAGCTTGGGGTGGTGGATGGATCTCAATGGAAGAAGGCACCTCAACTCCTGCATAAGACTCCAACTGGGCAAGAGTGGATGGGCCAGCAGAAGATGACAAACCTGAAGCAGCAAACAATGATGTGCGTTTCTCTTTCAGGTGTGCAGAAAACTCTTTCATTTGATTCGGTTTGTCATCGAGCAATCCAACGCAACTGTAGAAGTCAGATATCAACTCATTCAGGATTGACTCACGCTCTTCTAGAGCGTTGCACTGATCTACAAGAGTATTGTAAACTGTAAACACGGGGGAGATGGTGGCATCCTTTGTCCAATGAGTGAGAATATACTTTTCTGGAATCCTATCAAATCGAAGATTTTTGAAAACATAGAAGAAGTGGCAGCAAGGGAGACCCACGCGTTGAAACATACGACAGCTGCATAAGAAGTCACCTTCAGCTACATGATGTTGAACTGAGAAAAGGTTAGAATAACAATCCATTACTGAATATGTGTGAACAGGGTCTTGTGTATTATCACTGGGCATACTAGCCATGGAGCAAGATAAAAAGGCCTCAAGCATCTGATCTTGAACAACTTTAAAAGTCGACAGTGTGTAGACCTCGGATGCATGTTTTTCAAACGGAAATTGTGTCTTCAACTCTGGATATAGTGTAGCTGAGTCATAATTAAGCTTGACCTGCTTATGTCTCTGACTATCCATAGCAATATCAAATTGCATGACAAGCTCAACTAAACGGTAGTACCTATCAGCAAAACATGCAGGTTCAAAGAAAATAAATAACATTCATCTGAGAAAACGTGCAGGTTCATATAAAGATGGATGATCCAAGGTAGTATATTTAAATCACAAATGATGATAATTAAAAGAAGTTTGTACATGTTAGTAAGGAATCAGGTTCATAGAAAGTTAAAACAAGTTCATCCAGCAAAACATGCAGGTCCAAAGAAAATAAATAACAAGTTCATCTCAGAAAACTTGCAGGTTCAAAGAAAATAAATAACAAGTTCATCTGAGAAAACGTGCAGGTTCATATAAAGATGGATGATCCAAGGTAGTATATTTAAATCAAAGATGATGATAATTAAAAGAAGTTTGTGCATGACAAGCTCAACTAAACGGTAGTACCTATCAGTGAAGTAACCAAAAAAACTATTCGTTGATTCTGAGATAGAAGTTGTTCTGACCAAGCCACCAAACATAACATCTCTGAAGTACGCTAGAATCCAGAATTCGCGAATTGCATACATTTCATCAAACCATCGCCGCTTAACCAAAGGAAATGCATCCAACAAAGCAATCCACTTAGCCTCAAATTCAGCAGGTTCAAGCTGGTGTGACCAAACAATATTATCAAGATGAGATCAAAATTCTGCACCCGTAGTTGTGTCATACTTCGTCTTTGCCGAAACTTTCTTCATAATATGCCACATACAAAGCATATGGCGAGAATTAGGGAACACTTGAGCAACAACAATTTTCATTGATTGATCTTGGTCCGTGACAACTACTTTAGGCTCAAACACCATAGCTTCTTTAAATTGTTCCAACAACCAAACATAAGATCCAACATCCTCTTAGAAGATCAATCCAGCAACAAAAGTGACACTCGATTTATGATGATCCAAGCCGGTGAAAGGGATGAAACAAAGATTGTACCTATAAATTTAAAGGTTTTGAGTTAGGTTCATAGAAAGCATGTTCAAAGAAATTAAAAACAAGTTCATCCACACAAAACGAGCAGGTTCACAGAATATAAAAAACAAGTTCATTCAACAAAACGTGCAGGTTCAAAGAAAATAAAATAGAAGTTCATTTAACAAAATGAGCAGGTTCAAAGTAAATAAATAACAAGTTCATCCAGCAAAACATGCAGGTTCAAAGTAAATAATTAACAAGTTCATCTGAGAGAACGTGCAAGTTCATATAAAGATGGATGATCCAAGGTAGTATATTTAAATCACAGATGATGATATTTAAAAGAAGTTTGTACATGTTAGTAAGGAAGCAGGTTCATAGAAAGTTAAAACAAGTTCATCCAGCAAAACATGCAGGTTCAAAGTAAATAAATAACAAGTTCATCTGAGAAAACGTGCAGGTTCATCCTACTTTTGAGAATAATATCAGAAGTTCATATCTCAAAATTGTTAAAGAGAGATATTTAAAAAGGGGAAAAAGAGAAGATATATTACCTGGTTGTTCGATATGTTGCATCAAAAGATACAACATCTCCAAAGAGAGAGAGGTTCTTACGCAACACATGGTCAACCCAAAACAGACGCGTTAATCTTCCAGAAGGATCTACAACATAACTGAAACAGAAGGCAGAAGAGATATTTTTTTTGTTGGTGAATTTGTTGATGGTCATTTACGCATCTAAACCCCCAATATATGCCAACAAATCACGACGAAAGTTCTTAAAGTCAACTGCAGACGCTCCAACTTGGGAATAGCCACCAACCATTTCTTTGAAAAGGCGATGTGATTTAACTGGACCTATATGTGCCCTTTCACAGTCCAAAATGAACTTCTCATGACCAAAATCCAACTTCCGTTTGGCCCTAAGAAATTGCTTGGCATTACCAGTAACAAGTTCATGAATATGCTGAGGTTCAAAAGCTACAAGTTTGTAACCCAAACTGCCAATGTAAGAAAGGGAGATTTTGGCCTTAAAACCCACTCTAGAAGAAGTCCGCATACGCATGAATCTAGTGTTATCTTGGCCCGTTTTATAACCATGCTTGTTGCAATAAAAGTACTTATAAGTAGGAACGCCATCCTTTTTTTTTCCCACCGCCTTTACGAGAACCAAAACCACATGCAAGAGCGTAAGTTTCATAAAATGTAGCAGCTTCATCCAGTGTCCTAAATTGCATCCCAATAACAGGTTTCAAAACTTCATCACAAGAAGGAATATATTACACAGTGCCACCTTGGGACAAATTTGTAGTGTCTGAATTAGAAGAATAATTTCCAGGACTGCTCTGGTTACCTGAAACACTACTACTACCACCACCACCAGAAACACTTATAGGATCTGGAAAATTGTTGATCAAGAAATAGTTGAAAAACAAGTTAGAACAAAAGGTATTAATGAAGGAAGGTTCATCATAAAAATTCAATAAGTTCATCCAAAAATATCTTGAAGGTGCAGGACAGAAATGGGCCAGGTTTGAGGAACAATGCTAATAAGTTCATAATATTACACAAACAAGTTCATCTAAGTTTAGACCAAGATCAAGGAGATGTGAAGGCAATTTCATGTTACAAAGAAGCCAAGTTCATGATACTATTGATGGAAGTTCATCGATCTTATGATGGACATAAGTTCATAATGGGGTAACTGCAGGTTCATAATAAAAATGATGTAGGTTCATGAAAGGAAAAGATGAGGTTTAAGGTGCAATGCTAATAAGTTCATGATAGTACACACAAGTTCATCTAAGTAATAGAGAAGATTCTAAGAACTCTACACCAAAATTCAGCATACCAAGAAGGCAAGTTCATGATAGTTTGGATGAAGGTTCATAGTACTTAATGATGGAGTCAAGTTCATGGAATAGTGCACAAGTTCATCCTACAAATCACGAAGCCAGGTTCATCCTCTATTAATGACAGAGGCAAGTTCATTAGCTTCAAAAGTGCAAACGAGATGAGAAGAATCGGTAAACTGGAATATGAGTGATTCAATAGTCGACGACAGAAAACAAACACAACAAACAAAGCTACAACAATGGAGTCGAATTTGCGAAATCTAGGGTTCAGAATAACAATAGAGTTGAAATTAAAACCTGAATCCATGATAATAGAGAACTAGATTGATAAAAACCAAAAAGATGAATCAAATCCGGCTCAAACAATGCAAAAGATCACGAGATTGAAGATCGATCGACGACGCGATTCTCTTGGAAATCGCCTCGCAAGGAAGAAGGGCTAAGAGATGAGAAAAGTAGGAAAAAAGACCATACTACCCCTCCGTGTCCAAAATTCATTAAAACACCAGATGTGATCTGTACCATAGGATGAGGAAGGATCAACGGCCCTTAGTGGTTCTTAGTTCTTATCTTAAGAACACTTCTCATTTGATCCTTCCTCAACTAATATATGGGAATTAGATCCGAAAATAATAATCTTAATAAGAATATTTTTATCCTTTTATCTAATTTGAGTATATCTATAGAAGGAAAAAAAAAGGTGTAACAATTGACACTAGTCTAGGGACCCGTTTTTCACATATTTTATTCCAATTAAATTAAAAAATAACAATATATTTTATTAAATAATAATATAATAATAATATTTTATTATAAAAATATTATATAAATTTTATTTTATGTATTACAATAAAAAAAAAATCGAACATTTAAAAAACCGGCTGTGAAGCAGAATCCGACCAACCCGGTGGACACCCTATTGGATCGGTTCGGTTTTGGTGTAGTCGCAGTCTCGTCACCCTACTTGTTCAGTTCATGAAACGATGAGCCTCCTAAGATATGCTCAGCGATTCAAGCACCTTCTCCAATCCAGCCACCATATCAACGGAGTTCGTCTTTCCCATCGCAGCATTCTTCGCCATCTCTCTACCGCTGTTCCTGAGCAATCGCCTCATGAACATTCTCCCCCGCCCCATGAACAATCTCCCCATATTCCATTCCTTCAAAATCCACACCCTCCGTTACAATCTCCCCAGATTTCATTTCCTCCTCTTCCTTTACATTGTGTTTCTAAAATATTTGATTTGATTCTCTTTGAATTGATTTGTCCCCATCGTCTTCAATTTCATTCGCTTTACGGTTTTTCCAGTTAGGGTTTACAGGTTGCAGAAGCTTTCTTGTTTTAATGGATGAGTCATTATTGTTGGACCCGGGTAAAAAGGGATCTAAAGCCCATTAAGAAATAAGCCCAAATAGCCTTCTTTTGGGACCATAGGACTACAAGAGTAGTATATATATGTGTGAGCTATACTTGGAGAAGGGGCAGGGAGAAAAGGGTGGAGAGAAATGGGAAGAGAGGCAAAAGAGGGGAGGAGGAGAGGACAACAAATTCCAATCAAGGGATGAGCTCCAGATTTCCCATGAGGAAAATCATCTCATCTGCAATAGATGAGGGCTCGTAGTCACTATATCTCCATCTCCTTCACGTAAAACACGCTCAAGCAGCCTGAACAAGATCTCCCACTCCGATGACTTCTCGTGAAGCTCTACCACTGCTTCTCATCTCCGGTGAAACTCGGTTAGATTCTCACGGTGGTGCGAGTTCAGCCAAGCTGGACCTCGTCTCGTCCACCTTGTTCTCGCCTCCGATCTTTCCCTTTCCCGATCCGGTCGAGGCAAACCGGACTGCAGTGTCAATGTCGACCACCGATTGCCACATCTAGGCTCGTGAGTTCATCCTGAGCTCGTTCTAATCTTAACACCTTGCTACTCATGTCGATCATGGACAGTGCCTCACCCTAGCTCGCGTCCTCCTTTCGATCTTCCTCATGAACTCACGACCTTCACATGCGCATGGCGACTACCGTTGACCTCTGGCGGTGTTTCGGCTTCGCTCGCGTCCTCATCTCGGCCTTCCTTGCGACTCAACTTAATGGCGATCCCTACCGACCCGCGAGCTTCAGACTACTCACGTCTCAACTAGCGCATTACGGTCTTGCTCGCGAGGTATCGGTTGCGCTACATCTCCGCCATAGAACCCAACTCGAGCCTTCTCACATGCACGCGTCTTTAGCATATTCATTACGGCCTTTTTCGACTTTCGAATACATGATTTATCGGCTTGCGAGGTAACTTATTTAAAGTATATAAGGTGGGTTAAGAAAATGAGATTACAAGCATGCATATATATTGCTTAGGTTTACTGTTCACGTGAGCATGCGTGAATGCTGTTGAGTATATTATTCCTCGCGAGGCTCCAAGCATATAATTGAGTAAGTCGATGTTATGGGTATATATGACTCGCGAGGTCATTTAGTCGAATAAAGTGTTGGGCACGAGATTGACCTTCTCTTTGGTGATGTATAATAACCTTCTTAAATCTCCTTTCGGGTACAAATTAATCATTCTTACTCCTTTAGAGTATCATTCGACAATTATATCATTTATATGATTTCTGACTTGAGCGTCGGAGAGCCCTTCCCGGGGAGTCCCAACTCCGGGTTTGGCTTTTGCAGGAACCTAGAGATATTTCCTTTGGAAACAGGAGAAGCCTCGGGAGCTCACAAGACTAACAATAAGTGAGTCTAAAGAGAAGAGAGAAGAATGAAAGATAAAGACTCGAGAATCCGGAGTGTTGCCGGTTTCTCTTCCGTTGGAATGAGGTTCCAACAAATCCGAGTTCCAACACCGGCGCGGACCGTGGGGATCTACTCACGCAACTAGCTTGAAATCCGTCATGATGAGAAGTTCACTATTCTCGCTCTATGGAAGACCAATCACAAGAATAATAAAAATGAAAGGCAAAGAGCCAGGTAAATCCCGCTTGCACCTAGCATGACTTTTACCTTGCTCATACTTTCTTCTATTTATTTAGTTTGCTTAGAATTAGCGGCATCGGGCGAGTCACCGAGCACGCGATATGTACCGTGACCTAGATGAGATGTACACTCACCTAGGCCATGATGCCGCCTCACCAGGCAGGGCTGTAAGACCTCCTGGGTGGTGATGCAACTTCTAAGGTTGAGCTAAAAAACTCTCATTGGTCGCGAAAGCATGGACGGGTTTATGCCAACGAGCTCACCCGCCCTGATCCCGCTTCACTAGCTTGGGCTAAAAAACCCTCCTAGGTCGCGAAGCAGCTTCTAAGGTTGAGCTAAAAAACTCTCCTTGGCCGCGAAAGCATGGACGGGTTTATGCCAACAAGCTCACCCGCCATGATCCCGCTTCACTAGCTTGGGCTAAAAAACCCTCCTAGGTCGCGAAGCAGCTTCTAAGGTTGATCTAAAAAACTCTCCTTGGTCGCGAAAGCATGGACGGGTTTATGCCAACGAGCTCACCCGCCATGATCCCGCTTCACTAGCTTGGGCTAAAAAACCCTCCCAGGTCGCGAAGCAGCTTCTAAGATTGAGCTAAAAAACTCTCCTTGGTCGCGAAAGCTTGGACGAGTTTATGCCAACGAGCTCACCCGTCATGATCCCGCTTCACTAGCTTGGGCTAAAAAACCCTCCTAGGTGGCGAAGCAACTTCTAAGGTTGAGCTAAAAAACTCTCCTTGGTCGCGAAAGCATGGACGGGTTTATGCCAACGAGCTCACCCACCATGATCTCGCTTCACTAGCTTGGGCTAAAAAACCCTCCTAGGTCGCGAAGCAGCTTCTAAGGTTGAGCTAAAAAACTCTCCTTGGTCGCGAAAGCATCGACGGGTTTATGCCAACGAGCTCACCCGCCATGATCCTGCTTCACTAGCTTGGGCTAAAAAAACCCTCCTAGGTCGCGAAGCAGCTTCTAAGGTTGAGCTAAAAAACTCTCCTTGGTCGCGAAAGCATGGACGGGTTTATGCCAACGAGCTCACCCACCATGATCTCGCTTCACTAGCTTGGGCTAAAAAACCCTCCTAGGTCGCGAAGCAGCTTCTAAGGTTGAGCTAAAAAACTCTCCTTGGTCGCGAAAGCATCGACGGGTTTACGCCAACGAGCTCACCCGCCATGATTCGACTTCACCAAACTGGGCTAAAAAACCCTCCAAGGTTATGAAGCCGCGACGCTGGAGCTCGAGAGGTAAGTATTCACGCTCGGGTCGTGAGGTCCTTAAGATTTGCACATCATACTCCACCTTGCATGCCTTGCACTTTGAGTGAATTCACCTTGCGTGCCTCCACCTTGCGTGCCTTACACTTCGAGTGAATTCACCTTGTGTGCCTCGCACCTTGCGTGGCTCACGCCTTGCGTGCCTCCACCTCACGTGCCTTGCACTTTGAGTGACTTAACCTCGCGTGCCTTGCACCGTGCGAGCCTTTCACCTTGAATGAATGATAGAATGAGGCTAGTAAAGAGTTTGATACCCATACGAAATAAAGACATTTTAAATAAGTTAAAACAACGTTCATAAACGACGTTCATAAACACCTTAGCGAGCCTAAGGTGCCTCTTCCCTTAAAGCTCGGGAGCTTCCCTTATCCTTTGTTCACTCACATTAGGCCGGGAGCTTCCCTTAGCTTTATTCGTTCGCGAGATTACTCACGAGGCTAACACCTTAGCGAGCCTAAGGTGCCTCTTCCCTTAAAGCTCGGGAGCTTCCCTTAGCCTTTGTTCACTCACATTAGGCCGGGAGCTTCCCTTAGCTTTATTCGTTCGCGAGATTACTCACGAGGCTAACACCTTAGCGAGCCTAAGGTGCCTCTTCCGTTAAAGCTCGGGAGCTTCCCTTATCCTTTGTTCACTCACATTAGGCCGGGAGCTTCCCTTAGCTTTATTCGTTCGCGAGATTACTCACGAGGCTAACACCTTAGCGAGCCTAAGGTGCCTCTTCCCTTAAAGCTCGGGAGCTTCCCTTATCCTTTGTTCACTCACATTAGGCCGGGAGTTTCCCTTAGCTTTATTCGTTCGCGAGATTACTCGCAAGGCTAACACCTTAACGAGCCTAAGGTGCCTCTTCCCTTAAAGCTCGGGAGCTTCCCTTAGTCTTTCTTCATTCACCTTAGGCCAGGAGCTCCCCTTAGCTTTATTCGTTTGCGAGATCGCTCACGAGACTAACGCCCTAGCGAGCCTAGGGTGTGGAGTCATTTCTTATATGCAAAATAATATTCTCACAATTCATTAAAACTATACCTCATACCCTGTCTCGTATGACCCTCGCGAGTAACAATATACCCATAGTGCTAACATATTCGTGTAATCACAATTATATAACCAAAAATACACCTAGACCTCACGAGCAAACTCTAACTCCATAATATATATGGCCCACGCGAGCCCTAAACATTTCATAATACACATACTAGGGAATTCATACCAACAAGCATGCTCTACATTAAGCACACCCCACACGAGCATAAATGCCCAGCAATGCATATGTGCTACGCAAGCCCAATATCTCCCTAATGCACACATAATCTACGTAAGGATCAACACATAAGCATCAATATGCTCTACATTGCATGTACTCGCGTGCCCATAACAATAGCACACTCCACATTGTACATGCATTATGTAAACTACATGTTCAAAAAATAACATTAACTTCGCGTGAAACAACATGTTCAATCGCAAGATCGTTCGAGAGGTTAACACCCTGGCAAGCTCTGGGTGTCTCTTCCCTTAAGGCCGGGAGCTTCCCTTAGCTTTGCTCATTAACAAGAGAGCTCGCAAGGTAGATAACTAGCGATCCTTGAGGGTTCTCACCTCAAGACTCGTCTTAGACTAAAAGACTATTAAATGTGAAAAAGGAGAATCAAGGGGAGGTTGGACCCGATTCATCCTCAAAAATCACCGTTTGTAGAGGACTAATTCTCTAGGTTTACGCACACCTTATTTAAATTCATCCAAATCTCTAAAGTTTATTCTCGGGACTCCGCGTCTCAAGTGTGTGAACAGGAGTTCTTTTACGACTTTACCTAAGCGAGGCGCACATATGAAAAGATCTCGCGAGGGACTAATAACCCGTGTTCAGAAGGTAACCAAACGAGTGTAAGATTTACTAAAGGTCCAATAAACCAAGCCTTCGTTTTCTCAACGAAGAGCTTGTGGAGCTGTGTTGGACCCGGCTAAAAAGGGACCTAAAGCCCATTAAGAAATAAGCCCAAATAGCCTTCTCTTGGGACCATAGGACTACAAGAGTAGTATATATATGTGTGAGCTATACTTGGAGAAGGGGCAGGGAGAAAAGGGTGGAGAGAAATGGGAAGAGAGGCAAAAGAGGGGAGGAGGAG
Source organism: Oxyria digyna (assembly GCA_029168935.1). Classification (NCBI taxonomy): domain Eukaryota; kingdom Viridiplantae; phylum Streptophyta; class Magnoliopsida; order Caryophyllales; family Polygonaceae; genus Oxyria; species Oxyria digyna. The sequence goes on from JAPVLV010000013.1 coordinate 28,929,427, forward strand.
AGGACATCAAATTCCAATCGAGGGATGAGCTCCAGATTTCCCATGAGGAAAATCATCTCATCTGCAATAGATGAGGGATCGTAGTCACTATATCTCCATCTCCTTCACGTAAAACACGCTCAAGCAGCCTGAACAAGATCTCCCACTCCGATGACTTCTCGTGAAGCTCTACCACTGCTTCCCATCTCCGGTGAAACTCGGTTAGATTCTCACGGTGGTGCGAGTTCATCCAAGCCGGACCTCGTCTCGTCCACCTTGTTCTCGCCTCCGATCTTCCCCTTTCCCGATCCGGTCGAGGCAAGCCGGACTGCAGTGTCAATGTCGACCACCGATTGCCACATCTAGGCTCGTGAGTTCATCCTGAGCTCGGTCTAATCTTAACACCTTGCTACTCATGTCGATCATGGACAGTGCCTCACCCTAGCTCGAGTCCTCGTTTCGATCTTCCTCATGAACTCACGACCTTCACATGCGCATGGCGACTGCCGTTGACCTCTGGCGGTGTTTCGGCTTCGCTCGCGTCCTCATCTCGGCCTTCCTTGCGACTCAACTTAATGGCGATCCCTACCGACCCGCGAGCTTCAGACTACTCACGTCTCAACTAGCGCATTACGGTCTTGCTCGCGAGGTATCGGTTGCGCTACATCTCCACCATAGAACCCAGCTCGAGCCTTCTCACATGCACGAGTCTTTAGCATATTCATTACGGCCTTTGTCGACTTTCGAATACATGATTTATCAGCTTGCGAGGTAACTTATTTAAAGTATATAAGGTGGGTTAAGAAAATGAGATTACAAGCATGCATATATATTTCTTAGGTTTACTGTTCACGTGAGCATGCATGAATGTTGCTTGAGTATATTATTCCTCGCGAGGCTCCAAGCATATAATTGAGTAAGTCGATGTTATGGGTATATATGACTCGCGAGGTCATTTAGTCGAATAAAGTGTTGGGCACGAGATTCACCTTCTCTTTGGTGATGTATAATAACCTTCTTAAATCTCCTTTCGGGTACAAATTAATCATTCTTACTCCTTTAGAGTATCATTCGACAATTATATCATTTATATGATTTCTGACTTGAGCGTCGGAGAGCCCTTCCCGGGGAGTCCCAACTCCGGGTTTGGCTTTTGCAGGAACCCAGAGATATTTCCTTTGGAAACAAGAGAAGCCTCGGGAGCTCACAAGACTACAATAAGTGAGTCTAAAGAGAAGAGAGAAGAATGAAAGATAAAGACTCGAGAATCCGGAGTGTTGCCGGTTTCTCTTCCGTTGGAATGAGGTTCCAACAAATCTGAGTTCCAACAATTATGACATGATTTAAAAATATAAACCTAAGACTGATTAGATGATGCAAAGCCTGTTTTATGCGAGAAACCTTTTGATGGCTCGTTTGGTATTAAGATAAGAATCGGGTTGAAATGAGGAATGGGTTTAAGTGATCCCTTAACTTTGGTGTTTGGTAGAGGGAAGGAATGAAGAACAAAATTAGCTATGGCTCATACCTTTAGTTTTATTTGGGTATGAGATGTGGTGTAATTTGTTGGTAGTCATACTCATTCCCTATACCATGGTATAAAAACAAACTCCCCCCTAAATCATTGTCATTTATAGAAAGACTTGCAGCCTTGTGGGAGTTAGCTAAAAGGATATGTGATTACCCTTCTATCCTTACAGATATGATGTATATTTCTGTTGCTTTTATATCCTCTCTTTTGCTGTATAAAATGTTAGCAGTGAAGCAAGGTTTTTGAGACATAATGAATGCCTTTCATGAAAAGATGAAATCATCAAAGGCGTTTTTGCTCTCTTCAAGGGAATCCAGTATCGGGTTGATGCTGTTGCATGCTTGCATATATGATATATTATTAACACATCTTTTTTTCCCTATTTGTTTGCTAGGGCCTGTGTATGCAAAGGTGCTTGGCATTAACAAACATACTTTGAGGATCGACATTATCAATCTGCTTGAGGGTTTCAATTTGACTCTAGACAATGTGAAGGTTGTTGGAACTGATTTTGACTGGACTTCCGGGCACTTTTCTGGTGGGCTACGGTCACCGGTTATGCCGGATTATGGGAGCGTTGGCTTCGTCTCTGCGAGCACTACGCCGTAGTGTACTCACACGTCAAAATCGGGTTCCGTTTGAATGAGAAATGAAGGCTCAAAGTTGGTTGCTTGACTAAGTTCAAAGAACAATTTTGGAGCTGAATTTTGATATGGGTTTTGTCCCACATCGAAAATTGGGGTGGGAATATGAAGGGTTTATATACCCCAAACCCCGTACCCTTGGTAAGCCTTTGGGAGAGGTATGGAGAGAGGACACGGGGGGCCCTCGCGCGGTCCGTCCGTCCGGTCCTGGTCCGTGGTCTTGTGGTCTTGTGGTCTTGTGGTCTTGTGAAATGGGCCGTAGGCCCAAGCAGCTTAGCTTCTCTTTTTGAAGTGGGCTAGATCTGAAAGTTTTGGGCTTCCAGATCAGATTTGGACTGCCTCGTTGGGGGTACGATTTTCTCTTCTTCTTTGCATCCGAAATTACACAGCAATCTCCCATCTCTTCTCTTCTTCTTCTTCTTCGAGAGTACTGCGCAGATACTGGTTCGTTGACTTCTGTTTTTTGATTATGCAAACCAGAAGTGATCGTAGTTGTATCCTGGGATTCTCAACGCCGGTAACCGTCACATATACGGGGCGTTACAGAATTAAGGAAAGAGATCTAATCTCGACTCTACGCAACAGTTTCGTCAAGAACGATTCGGTAAAATTCTTTCTTAATTTTGTTCTTCGTTTTAATTCTTTACAGATTGTTATTCTGCGAAATACAGGTCCTACAATCCTAATTCTGTACAATTTTATCCTGTCGCTAACAATCTGTTTGAGTTTTAAAGGAACAGAAAGTTACATCCCGAAGAAAATTGTCTGTACTGCGTACAGTTTCGGATCTTCATATATCTTTTGGTTCAGTTATGGAATAGACTAGCAGTCCAGCTATTATTGGGTTCGTTCATGAACCATCAACGATCACTATTTGCTCATACTTTGTGGTATAAGATTTGATTAATTTTGTTGATACTTACCTCCATTTGTGTTTTGTGAATGATAGATACCACTCTAGGCTAGGATAAACCAAGTTGAAGACCACTGGAAGACCAGAAATTTTGTTGGAAACAGCCTACAAACTCTTTTCTTTGATTCATAAAAGATGTTAGAAAAGACTGCTGGAAAAGCTTAGATAGACATAGAGAGTGGGGAAACAGGAAAGACTCCTAGAACTAACTAGAGGGAAATTACAGAAATTAAGTAATTAGAAACATATCTAACCTTATATTAATCAGAAAATCAGCAGCAGGAACGTATCAGTAAACAGTACAAAGTTTTTTATTGTGCCAATCCAAGGACATAAATTAACTGATTTGTATTTACATTTCCTATTATCGTATACGAGAGTTTGCTTATTCTTTGTTATTATTACCTATCTGATTGTATGTCCAATTCATTTCCAACTACCTAATACCTACTATCTGTCCCTCTGTTTTTCTCTGTCTCTCAATCTCTCATGCAACAAATGCTATTATTTTGCTGGCGAAGATTTTTTAATTATAGAATAAATGAATTATTGAATTTATGAATGTATTTTCTCACTTCACTCCAGGTTTTAATCCAAGGATGTACACCGCTTTCTAGAAGGCTATAATTACGATTCATCTACGTTCGATATGTTTCTCAGGTTCATATACTGTTTTTTAGCTTATTGTTCAGAAATATTTTGCAATTTTTAATTTCATGTGACGCCATATCTATTTATTAAAAAATGTATTCTCATGCAGGTCAATGAATAAGGACCTCGTAAAAATGGTGAGTGTTAGGGTTTCACACTCAGATTGAAGCAATGACTGCCTCAGTCAGGAAGAATGGAAGATTCCTTTACAATAATCAAGTTATAGTTCGAGTTCTTCAGTAAAATGTGGCTTGCCAATTATCATGCTTGCACTTTTTTGGGATTTTCTGGAAGATGCAAAGGATGTGATTCTGGAGAAGTTGGGTAGATGAAGTTTTGACTGCACTCTACCAATGCAATAACTCCATAATTAGGATTTTCTGTTGCACTGTAATTTCACAATTCATTAAGAATGTTAGGGTTCTTAACTGCAAATCTTGTTAGTGCACAAGAAAAAACATATCTTTAAACAAATTCTAGTTTTGAATAATTCCTTTAGTTTATAACTTTGCATTACGATTTTGAAATATTAAAAAAATCAGTTAATTCTTGATTTTATGATGTATAATCAAATGTTTTATTACATCTTTTTACTCTGTCAAAAGTTATCAAGAATGTCTTCAGATGGCTCAGTCACATGATCTAAAACAGCTAGATGATCCTTCAGAATCTCAAGTACATCAAGGACCTCTCTCATTTTGGCGTTTTCAGAATCATCGGCTTTGAATCTTTGAACATCACTACCTATCTCAATCCAGCTACACCCGGGATTTGTTTTCATCACTGCGTCCTTCATGATCTTCCTCACCTTTGCAGTCTCATTCCACAATCCTAGACAAGCATACATATTAGCAAGCTGTATATGAGTAGACGAGCATCCGGGTTTCAAAGCAAGTCTATTCTTGGCAGCCTCTATTCCAATTGCAATATTACCATGAAGTTTACAACAAGAAAGCAGTGCTCCCCATACTACAGCATTTGGCTGCAAAGGCATATTAATCACCACATCTCTTGCCTCCTCTAATAACCCAGCTCGACCCAGAAGATCAACAAGACATGAATAATGGTCTAAAATTGGTTGAATGCCGTACTTCTCCATACAATTGAAATAGTGTCGTCCTTGATCAACAAGTCCAGCATGGCGACACGATGATAGAACATTTAAGAAAGTAATGGCGTCGGGTTTTACATTCTGTCTCCTCATTTCCTCAAAAAGCTGGGTTGACTGGAGCACTAGTCCGTGAAGTGAATATCCTGCAATAATCGAGTTCCATGAGACAATGTCTTTGTTATCCATGGCCTTGAATACAGAGGATGCATCATGGAGGCTTCCACATTTGCAGTATAATGAAATAATAGCATTGGAAACGGTAACGTCGGAGTTGAACCCTAGTTGAATTGCTTGAGAATGAATGATCCTTCCATTTCCAAGAGACCCACTTCCCATACAAGCACTCAAGAGAGCTGTTAGAGTGTAATCATTTGGTTTTATGCCTGAGCGTCTCATTCGGACGTAATAGTGAAAACACACATGGACCTGCAAATCCCGGGCGAACCCAGAAATCAGAGCACTCCAGGATACGATATTTCTTTGGGGCATTTCGTCGAACAGTTTGGAAGCAAAACCCAGTCCGCCACATTTCCCATATAGACTGACCAGAGAAGTTCCAACATATACATTTTGCAAAAAACCACATCTGATGGATAAGCAATGCAGCTGAAAGCCAAGCTGAATATCTCTAGTAGAAGCACAAGCTCCGAGTGAGCGTGAAAGAAGGAAAAGACCAGTATGAGCTAATGTCATCAAACCTTGTGTGTGTAACCCAAGAAGCAGAGGAATGGGATCCTCGGGGGATAAATCGAGGCTCCGATGAAATGGGCGGGTTGTAAATTCATCGAAACTTGAAGTGAGAGAGTGAAATTCAGTATCTGTTGTGGGAGGTCCAGGAATGAGCGGTTGCTTTGGATGTGTTTGTAAAAAGTCCTGAATGAGGTTGAGATGGGTGTGTGGTGCTTCGCTAGCGTTTGGAGGAGCTGTTTTAGCAGAGATGAGAGACACAAGTCGCAATGCCTTGTTCGCACTTTTCTTCATGTTGCTTGCTGCTGTCAGAAAGAGGTCATGTATCTGGACTTGATTTGAGACAGGAATTGATTTGTTCCTATCCAAGAAAATGGAGGAGAATCTTACCGGCGGCTTGATAACTTAATTATGGATTTCTTTTCTTTTACTGTATAAAAAGTGTGGTATTATTTTTTCAAGTCTAAGCAACACTACGCTTCGTGTCTACTGACCACCGAGAGAAATGGTTTTGTCAATGGTTTTACATTTTAATTAATGGCACATAGTTTAAACTGTTGATTGTCGTCGTTAGAAGATTTGATTATTTGAGTTGTCAAACCAAAAAAACAAATTGAAGTTTAATCCGACACCGAACAGTAGCAGTTAAGAGTGAAGACGAGCAAAAATGAAGATAATATGGGGCAGGCATTTAATCGAACAAGTAAAGTGCATATATTGATCGAACTACTGGAGCGATCATCCACAGAGTCACATACAGACGGGAAAGGCGAGGAATCGAAATTACTCACCATAACAGGAGTATTACATCTAGATCGACGACTCGAAAACACCAAACAAACAAGGCTTTAAAGATCCAAATACGTTGAAAAAAAAGTAGACGAAGCTGGACTTGAGAAACCCTAAGTTGAAACTTCAGTGAGTGGTAGTGATGGTGTTGTCTTCAAAGTTAGGATCCTTGACATCCATGGCGAGATCGGAAAGGTGGAAGTGGAGATGGTCTGTGTCGCCGCCGGACCAGGTGAACTTTCCACCATGGCCGCCCTTCTTAGGAGATCCGGTGACGCCGGCGCCGGACTTGCGATCCTTTGGGCCACCCTGGGTGAGTTTGGTGTGAGCCTTGCCTCCCTTTCCTGACTGCTTCATTATCACTCTGCTCTCGTCTCTCTATATCAATCACTGAGTTTTGCTTTCCGGATTCAGATCTGTGACCAACTCACCCCATAAATAGGCCCTACCCCCCCCCCCCCCACCTTTTTTTATCTATTTGCCGGCCAGGTCCTGAAAATTCCAAAAAACGCACGGATTGTATCCATGCGTCATGCACGGTTAGCATTCATGCATGACGCATGGATACAATCCGTGCGTGACGCATGAATTTGCATATATGAATCTAGGGTTATTCAATGTATTGAATGTATTTCTAGTTAAGTGTGCAAAGAAACACATTTTTAGTGTCTTTTTTAAGGCGATAAAGCTCAATTCAACAAAAACGTCATCGAAACTTTATTGAAATGGAATGAAACTTTATTTCAATCCTTGTAATGTCTATTTGATCATGTGTGTAACTTGAAATTCAAATTTCTACCTTTGTAAGTGAAACATAGTTTGAAAACCGAACGAGGTAATATGTATGGCGCACCATATACAATTTGAAATATAATAAGGTTGAACATTCGTCAACATAACAACAATATAAACATTCTAAATATAACAATAAGATTTTGCAATATAAAACCACGCGTCACGCGGGGAATGCATCCACACATCACGCATGGTCTTACACCATACGTGACACATGGATTTTCATATGTTTTTTGTTGCTTATGTGATCCATGTCAATGTATTCAATGTATTTGTAGTTATGTCACGCAAAATAATTCATTTTCCGTGTTGTTTTTAAAGGCTTTAAAACCACAATTCGCCATAACGTCGTCGAAACTTCATCGGAATGGAATGAAACTTGTTTACAACGCATATTAGAGATATTTAACCATGTAGGTAACTTTTCATCAAAACCTTTTGCTTTTAGAGTAACACCCTCTTTGTAAAATATCAAACTACTCACCACAAGCTTAAGAAATGCCCCACAAACTAATGTGGCATATGTGGTAGTGATGGTGTTGTCTTCAAACCTTTTGCTCGAATTCTTCTATACATCTCTTGAAGTTGTTGCATTGCCCACAAATAATGCTCTTTAGTCTCGCCTTCAAGAAATGCCCCACAAACTACAAAGTTCCTCCATGTAGACGTGATTCCAACAATCTCGAAAAATGGCATTTTGTACCTGTAAAGAGATAATTTGAAATAATATTATTGCAATGTTATGGAAAATCATATGTAATGGTCAATAATCACACAAAACCTACTTGATTGTGGCATATGTGGAGTCCATTATAAGTACATAGGGAAATGATTTCAAGAGCTTCATTGATTCCGGGGACGCAAAGAACATATCACCAATCATAGACGCATCATCTTTGCTTGTCCTATACTCCATGAAATAGTCGCTCTGTTTGCATTTGTAGAATAACTCTTGGATAACAGGGTTTTGACATTTGAAATATGGAAAGAAAGGAAGATAATAGGGATTAATGTAGGTGTTACGGAAATAGTTAAAATATTAATGGAGTTATTACAGTAGGTGAGACAAGACGTACTTGCTGGCATGAGTTCTAAAAAGAAAATCCGTGCGTGACGCACGGTTCTCTTCCATGCGTGACGCACAAAATGACACATGATCCCTTTGATTCTTAGTAACACTGATGTGTGCATGATTTCCAATCAAAATAAAATTACATAATGTCAAAGGTTGGATATTTAGGCCACGTAAGAAGTCCAAACAAAGGATATGCTACTTTACAAGTTAATAGGTGTTATTGGGAGTTACCCACATGGTTAAATATCCCTAATAGGCATTTAAAACAAGTTTCATTACATTCGGACACCGTTTGAGTGTCGTTTTGCCAAAAACCGCCTTAAGTCCATTTAAGGCGTTTTTAGTGGTTTTAGCGTTTACGTGCCTCATTTCGTATGAGCGAGACCTTGTTTCTACTCAATATTCCTAATAAGAGTAAGTTGTATAGTATTTTCAACAATAATCACCGTCAATGTTGTAGAATATACATATTGCGACAAGTTAGAGAGTTACGACTAGTATGTTTTTTACAAAGGAGGCGGTACTTTAAAACTTAGAAGTTGTGATTGGGAGTTATCCACATGGTTAAATATTCATAATAGCCATTGAAAACAAGTTTCATTATATTCGGACATCGTTCGAGTGTCGTTTTGCCAAAAACCGCCTTAAGTCCATTTAAGGCGTTTTGAGTGGTTTTAGCGTTTTGGCATAGTTTCGAATCCCGTTTTGTATGTGTGAGACATTATTGGGACTTTATATTCCTTATAACACATTTGTGTATAAATTATTTAAACATACGATAACATCAATGTTGCAACCATATATATTGCAACAAGTTAAGCTTGTGGTGAGTAGTTTGATATTTTACAAAGAGGGTGTTACTCTAAAAGCAAAAGGTTTTGATGAAAAGTTACCTACATGGTTAAATATCTCTAATATGCGTTGTAAACAAGTTTCATTCCATTCCGATGAAGTTTCGACGACGTTATGGCGAATTGTGGTTTTAAAGCCTTTAAAAACAACACGGAAAATGAATTATTTTGCGTGACATAACTACAAATACATTGAATACATTGAAATGGATCACATAAGCAACAAAAAACATATGAAAATCCATGCGTCACGTATGGTGTAAGACCATGCGTGATGTGTGGATGCATTCCCCGCGTGACGCATGGTTTTATGTTGCAAAATCTTATTGTTATATTTAGAATGCTTATATTGTTGTTATGTTGACGAATGTTCAACCTTATTATATTTCAAATTGTATATGGTGCACCATACATATTGCGACCTCGTTCGGTTTTCAAACTATGTTTCACTTACAAAGGTAGAAATTTGAATTTCAAGTTACACACATGATCAAATAGACATTATAAGAATTGAAACAAAGTTTCATTCCATCGCCTTAAAAAAGACACTAAAAATGTGTTTCTTTGCAAACTTAACTAGAAATACATTCAATACATTGAATAACCCTAGATTCATATATGCAAATCCATGCGTCACGCACGGATTGTATCCATGCGTCATGCATGGATGCTAACCGTGCGTGACACATGGATTTAATCCGTGCGTGACACATGGATACAATCCGTGCGTTTTCTGGAATGTGAAATCCGTGCGTCACGCACGAATTAAATCCATGCGTCACACACGGATGACCTGGGCGGCGAATAGCAAAAAGGGTGGGCGTTAAATAGAAAGTATGTATAAATACACGCCTCCACACAACAATATGTTTACAACTTTTTTTACGCATAATTTTATCTAATTCAGGCCAAAGTAAATTTAACTTACAGATCAAAACATTAACACAAAAATAAACGAACGATAGAAGTGATAAAAATAGCAAATTGATTGGTTCAATATGAGTAATGGGGAAATACAATATGCAGAAGAGTAACGACGACTTGATGAGAGAATTCAATACAAAATCCCAGTCGGAGAAGTTAGAAGATCAAAAGATTGGACCGTTGGAGATCACGATCTGAGATCATGGACGACGAGAATCTGGAAGCAGTTGAAGGAGGCCGAGATTTTAGGAGTAGGATATAAATAGGACTTTAGGGTTCATGGTATTTTTACGTCGAAACAAGTATCGAATCTCTCTGTAATCATCATTTGAAGTTATAATCAAAGCTACTGATCTCTTGATTTGGGATCGTCGTCGTGATTGCAGACTATTCCACCGATTCTTCATTTATCTGTTGTACCTATCTAGCTAAGCTTTCTGATCTATAAGTTCATTATCATTATCTGATTGAATTTGTTAGGAAGTCATAGTATTTATCCTTGATTCGATTAGTTAACCTTATCTTAAAGGTAGTTTAGTCCATAAGGATTATCTGCCCAAAACAATTACCCGCGCTTTGCGCGAGGCAAACACATTTTATTTTTGTCGATATTCATATAATTAATATATTTTTTCATATATGTATTTTTAGTAAATATATATATATATATATATATATATATATTAAAACAGAATGAAATGAATCTCTCTCCTTCATTTTAGGTTTTTTATCCTACGTGTCATTTTGTCAATTTTTTGAATTTTTCTTAAGCATTTTGATATTCTTAATAAAAAAATTATAAAAATTTGTGTAGTAGTTAGTGAATTTTTTTCTTAAGTAGGCATTTTTTTCAAAAATATTCTCGATATTGGCTCGTTTTAAACTTAATTCTCAATCTAGGCACTATTTTGAGGCTTGGAAAAAAACATGAAGGAGAGACGCTGTCCAAGACAACGTCCCTTAAAAGCTTTTTTTAATTTTTTTTCTTAAGGAAAAAGGGGGTCCATTAAATATTTGTCCCCAATTTATATGAGAAGCAGAGAATCAAGGAGTGCAACAATGACAGACTACTCGAAACAAAACCAGCGTACTCAGCCCCTCTACTTGGACAACATCTTGCGGCGGAGGAAGTGTCGGCTCTTGCGGCTGCGGAGCCACGTCGGTCAGAGGGAATTTCTGAAGCCTTGGCTGAGAGCGACGACGTAGGCGAAGTATGTGGCGGCTAAGGCGTTGCGGGCGGTTAGGGTTTGTCGATCTTCTACTGTGCGCACCCCATTGTGGAATCTGAGCCAAACCCAGATGGGCAAATGGGGGTTTCGCTGTGAAAAAAGGGTTTTAAAGAGCCAACTTTTTCCTCTCCTTTTTCCGCAGGAATTAGAGGAAAAACAAATGAATTTCTGGCGAGGAAGAAGACGAAGGCTTGTGAGGAGGATGAAAATGGCGTTTGAGTTGAGAGAGAAAACAATTGGTAAGGAGACAGTAGTACATTGAAAATGACGTTTGAGTGGACCCCCTTTTTTTTAAAAGAATATGAGATGTTGTGTGGGACAGCGTCTCATATAAAAAAAAATGCTTTTAAGAGACGTTGTCTTGGACATCGTCTCTTCTTCATGTATTGTTTCCAAACCTCGAAATAGTGCCTAGATAGAGAATTATGTTTAAAACGAGCTTATATCAAGAATATTTTTGAAAAAAAAATGCCTACTTAAGAAAAAAAATTCGTAGTTAGTTGCTATTATTTAGTTTCCTATTTATTAATAATTTAAGATTATTCAATAAGTAATTTAACTTATAAATATACATACATTTATACACTATTCACTACTTTGCTAAATCAATTATTTTTGAATAATCACTATATAAAAATTAAAATGTGCATACATTTGAAACATATTCTTATAGTCTTACTTATACTTATACACTATAATTTTTTGATCCTTGAAATATATAGTGTTATATGAATGAGAAAAGAGTTTAAATCAATATATAAATTTGTTAAAAATTGTCCTATATTAATTTGATCAAATAAGAGGCATAAAAACCTATTTATATTTGTTGCATATTGTCTATATATAAAATTTTAAACTTAGTTATGTATAAATATCATTTTAAAACTATCTACATATTTTTCGGATAAAATTATATACAAGATTACTTATTAACTGATTTATGAACTAAATAAACCCGCGCATGGCGCGGGAAATAAACTAGTTATAAAAAAATGAATTGAATATCTATTATATATGTACCAAAATCACATAGTCGTTTACGTTGCTCGGATTTCTTTTCATCATCATACGGATTGAAGGTGAAGAGCGAAGAAAAAAAAAGATGAAAATGGTGGAAATACTAACTAATTAAGCCCATAATTATGGTTTTATTAGACATTTAATAAGTCTCAATTATCATTGGACAATGAGAGATAGAAAGTAAAAGAAAAAAATTAGGTTTAAACATTAATGAGTCCCAATTGACATTACTTTCTCAAACCCATGAACTTTTATATACATACTAGAATCGGACCCCCGGGTAATTACGGTTTTTCGTCTCAAAATTGAATTGGGCTAATTATACATTTATAACCTTTTTCAGGGCATAATTTTATGCAATTCAGGCCAAAGTAAATCTAACATGCAGATCAAGACATCAACACAAAAATAAACGAAGAATAGAAGTGATAAAAATAGCAAATTGATTGGTTCAATTACAAATTGACAATAACCATGAGTAACCGCGAAATACAATATAGAGTAACAACGACTTGATGGGAGAATTCAATACGAAACCTCAGTCGGAGAAGTCGGAAGATCAAAAGTTCAAATCAGAAGAGGAATTCAAGAGGTCATAGAGTAATGGCGACTTAATGACAACTTTCTAGGTCATTGCCCTCGCTTTGTGCGAGCCAAACACATTTTATTTTTGTCTATATTCATATACTTAATATATTTTTTCATATATGTATGTTTTTAGTAAATTATAATAAAATGAATTGAATATCTCTTATATATGTTCCAAAATCACATAGTCGTTTCCGTTGCTCGAATTGCTCTTCATCGTCATACGGATTAGAGGTGAAGAGAAAAGAAAAAAAAGATGAAAATGGTGGAAATACTAACCAATTAAGCACATAATTATGATTTTATTAGACATTTAATAAATCTCAATCATCATTGAATAATAGGAGATAGAAAGACAAAAGGAAAAATTAGGTTTAAACATTAATTAGTCCCAAACCCATCAATTTTTATATATATATAGATAGATGATAAATAATAAGAATATTTTGTGCAGATGCTTTATTTTTCCATCCCGATTGCTAAATTTAACAATCTAAATAGAAATTCAAATGTGTGTGGTCCACTAAATAAATGATATTTATTTAATAAATTCAAAATTAAAAGAGAGAGAAATTGGTGTTATACTTGATCCGTCGTTGACCGTCTGTTGACCACTCATTGACCGGCTGCTAACCATCTGTTGACCGTCCATTGACTTTTTTAGTTTTTTTTTTAATTTTTTTTATGTCAAATTTTTTTATCGTATTTTTTTTATTCAAATTTTTTTTGCTATGATTTGTAAGTAAAAGTTCTATATTCTTTATAAGTAAAATGCTTTGTTTTTTTTGCTACCAAATTATTTTTGCTACGATTTATAAACTAAAATGCAATGCCTTTTCTACCAATTTTTTGTGCTATTATTTGTAAGTAAAAGTGCTATATTATTTTTAGGCAAAAGCATAATACATTTCACCTAGTATAGAGAATCACGTTTAGGCAAAAGCGTAGCAAACTTCAGTTAGCCATAGAGAAGCACATATAGGTGAAAAGTGTAGCACATTTCAGTCATAGAGAAACACATCTTGGCAGAAGTGTAAGCACATATAGGTGAAAAGTGTAGCAAACTTCAGTTAGCCATAGAGAAGCACATATAGGCGAAAAGTGTAGCACATTTCAGTCATAGAAAAACACATCTTGGTAGAAGTGTAAGCACATATAGGCGAAAAGTGTAGCACATTTCAGCCATAGAGAAGCACATCTAGGCAAAAGCGTAGTATCTTTTACCTAGCATAGAGAAGCGCATATAGGAAAAAGCGTAGCACACTTTAGCTAGCCATAGAGAAGCACATCTAGGCAAAAAGCATAGCATATTTCAGCTATAGAGAAGCACATCTAGGCACAAAACATAGCACATTTCACCTAGCATAGAGAAACACATATAGGCAATAGCATAGCACACTTCACCTAGCATAGAGAAGCACATATAGGTAAAAGTGTAGCACACTTCAGCTAGTCATAGAGAAGCACATATAGGCGAAAGCATAGCACATTTCAGTCATAGAGAAGCACATCTAGGCAAAAAGTGTAGCATGTTTTATCCATAGAGAAGCACATCTAGGAAAAAAATATAGAACAATTCAACTAGCATAGAGAAACACATATAAGCAATAGCGTAGCACACTTCACCTAGCATAGAGAAGCACATATAGGCAAAAGCGTAACAACTTTCACCTAGCCATAGAAAAGCAATTTAGGCGAAAAGCATTGCACATTTCAAACATAGAGAAGCACATCTAGGCCAACGCGTATCACCTTTCACCTAGCATAGAGAAGCACATATAGACATGGTTTTTAAAACCCCGATCCAGATCTTACGATTCTACGATCTTACGATTCTACGATCTTACGATTCTACGATCTTACGATTCTACGATCTTACGATTCTACGATCTTACAATCCTGGTAGGGCAAAACGATCCACGATCCTAGTTGAGATCTTAAGAATGTAGGATCTTAATTGATCGAGATAAATTTGGTAGGATCTTGTGTAACATTTCGATCCTATATACGATCCTAACGATCCTTTATGCCTATGTGTAAGTTTAAATGTAATATAAGTCATGAAACTTGATATTTTTTATCCGTCTATATATATTAATCATATATGTAGGCACAAAGTAAAAACATAAGACCTATATTATCGTAAAGAAACAATATCTTGAGGGCTATTCTTGAAGGGGTTGTTTCTTTCTGGATGCAAGTCATCTTTATTCCCAAGATTGTGCTTAAGAAGATTAGAAACTTGTTTAGGTTTTACCTTTGGTCTGGCTTGGATGATAGCAGGAGAAGTCTGGTGGCCTGGGGCAATGTTTGTAGGCCTCTGTGTGAAGGTGGCTTGAATTTTAAGGAGCTCATATCTTGGAACAAGACCTTGATGTGCAGACTTTTTTATGTTCTCCACAAGGGAAGAAGAAATCTCTGGACTCTTTGGGCTACCAAGCACCTTACTAAGGACCATCCTGTGTGGAAGAACTTATTAAGAGTCAGAGATGAGATTCTACTGAGCCTGCAAGGCCATGTCATTGATGATAATTTGTTTGATAATCCTAATGGAAAGATGCACAATTTTGCTATTTATGATAGACTGAGAAGGAAAAGAGAGGTGATTCCTTGGTGCAAAGTTATCTGGGAAGGGATTCAACCTAGGAAGTGGATCTTCATCTGTTGGCTTGCCACTTTAGGCCGCCTTCCTACTGTTGGTAAACTTCATAGATGGGGGCTTGTTCCTCTTAATACTTGTGTGTTGTGCAATGCTGCCACTGGGGATGAGCATCACTTGTGGTTTAATTGTGTGGTTACTTGTGATATTGCTCATGCTGTCCTTCAGTGGAAGGGGATCAATGTAACTCAAAGTAGACTTGGTAGCGGGTGGGCTTGTTTTGATCACTATGATAAGAGGAGGAACAACATCTATAAGAGTAAGATCTTGGTTGTGATGGGAATTGTTTATTTCACCTGGAAGCTTAGGAATGAGGTCATCTTCAGAGGGGCCAATGTGAGATCTACTCAATGTGCTCAGGATATTATTGAGCAATGTAAGTTCAGTTTCATTCAGAAGTTGAGCTTGTGTGGAAGAAGAGGTAGAGCCATGAGAAGAATAATCATAGTCCAACCTTCTTGTTGCTTGGTTCTTTTCTTGTTTCAGAAGTTGTTTGTTTGTATGCAGGATTGGACTGTGCAGTCCCTGCTTATGTGTGCTTTTCCTTGTGTTTTTGTTTTGTTTTGTTGGTTTGTTTCTCTTCTGTTCAGGTTGTGTCTAGTTTGTTCTTACCTTGTGGTGTGTTTCTTATGTTGATTACTGTGTGTAAACAGGACGCTAGGCCTTCTTCCTAGCCAATCTATATACTTACCATTTGCTAAAAAACAATATCTTCCATGTATTATTTGGATATTGAAAAATTAATGCTTTAAAATAGCACTCGTAGAATCGTGGTGATTAAGTATGATACTAAAACCAATCTTATGTGAGCAAAAATGTGTTCTTTGTGTATTATTTTTACTAGAAAGACATATATTAGTCATATTTTATCATTTTGATCGCTCAATTTCTTCAATTTGTAGGATCTTAGGACCCTGCAATCCGATCTGATCCTACCCCTCTCTCCGATCCAAAGTAGGATCCCGATCTTGGCAACCATGCATATAGGAAAAAGCGTAGCACACTTCAGCTAGCCATAGAGAACCACATATAGGCAAAAGTGTAGCACACTTCAGCTAGACATAGAGAAGTACATATAGACAAAAAGTGTAGCACATTTCAGACATAGAGAAGCACATCTAGGAAAAAAGAGTAGCACATTTCACCTAGAATAAAGAAGCACATATAGGCAATAGCGTAGCACACTGCAGCTAGCCATAGAAAAGCACATATAGGCAAAAGTGTAGCATATTTCAGCATATAGAAGCACATTTCAACCATAGAGTAACACTTGTGGTAGCACATGCTTTGCAAGTTCAAATTTTGGCCTAAAATACCATAGCACATTCCAACCATATAGTATCACATTTCAGATATTTTGAAGCACTTAATTTTGTAACTATAAAATTCTGCCTAAAAAATATTTTTGTTGCCCAAAAAAAACTTAGTCAATGGCTGGTCAATGGTCAAAGCCGGTCAACGGACGACCAATGGTCAAAGCCGGTCAAACCGGTCAATGGTTAACAACTTGGGTCAAAACCCTAGAAGAATGTAATCCTATCTATTGATTTTTCTAGCTACAGTTACTTCTCATTTCTCATTTTAATGTTTATTTCTTATTTGATCTTTTCTCATAAAAATATGAATACTATCTCATACTAGGGACAATTTGTGGGTCTCTTAGCTTAATTTGATTATGAAATATTAAAATCTAAAAAACTCTGACCTCTCTCTTGTTCTAGAGAGAGAAGTCCTCCGTTTTTTCGATCTCCTGCTTGTGGGCTATGGCCTCGTAAAGTCAAGTTCTCTCGGCGGATGTGGTTCCAGAGACTCAGGAGGTTATCTGCAATGAGGTTATTATGAGAGATGAGGGAAATTAGCCCGGACAACCGCCTGTTTTGCCGCCGGAAGGGGGTGCTATGGAGGTTTCTACGACTAAGGGTTTGGAGCAGGACATGGAGGGTGTGGGTAAGGAGTATGAGCAGGGGGAAACGCCGGTGGTGGCCCCGTCGCCTTGGAAGGATCTGATTAAAGAGAAAGGGGATGAGCGGGTGGTGCTGACTGAGGAGTTTCTGGAGGGTAAGATAAAGGTGGATTTTCCGCATGGAGAAGATGGAGGTCCGACTATCACTATTGAGACGGATGTTATCGAAGTGCTTGCATCTATCTGGCAGTCGTCATTGGTGGTTAAGACGTTGGGTACGATCATGCCCTACGAGGTTATGGATAGGAAGATTCGGGAACTTTGGAAACCGAAGGACTGTTTTCGTCTACTTGATCAACCCAATGGGTTCTATCTCATCAAGTTTACACTCCAAGAGGATTATATGAATGATTTAACCGGAGGACCGTGGTCTTTGTTTGGGCATTATTTAGTTATCAAACCGTGGACGCCAAACTTTGCCTCGGAATTTTGAGAAGAAGCTTGAGGATGAGAAGAAGATGGCGGAGAAGGCGAAAATCCAGACTGCTATTCTAGGGTCCTTGCCCGCCATCAAACCGGTCCGGATGGGGGGGGGGGGGATGGATGTTTCACAAGATATGGCGGAGGTCAACGCCTAGGAAGGAGGTTTCTAGCCCTAATGGGCTCTCCAAGAAGGAGAATCGACCGTTGAAAAATATTCCGACATCTAGGAGTTTTGGAGCATTGGAAAATGAAGTGGGGGGTGTTGAGGGTGAAAAGCATCAGTCTAATCATGATCCTAAAGAGAAAAGTTCAGAGGGGTGTAAACCTAGTTGTGAGACTATGGATGGGAAAAAGGAGAATAAGAAGGGTTTGGTGTTGGAAAATTCGGCTAAAGGTAAGGTTGTTATTGGGGCTGCTGCAGTTGTGTCAGGCTCGGGTAGGCTAGTGGTTTGACGGTCTCTTATGATCTTGGGGTGTATTTGGGCATGCCTTTGCTCCACAAGAACGTGGATAAGCAGGCTTTTGAGCCCTTACTTGACAATATTAATTCGCGGCTTTCAGGTTGGAAGTGTCGTCAATTGAGTTTTGTCGGCACAATTACGCTCGCTAAAGCGGTTCTCCATTCGATTTCGGTCTATACTACGGGTACTCTGAATTTCCCGGTCTCCGTCTCTGACGAGATTGACCAGCTCACTCTCTCTTTCATTTGGGGCAGTTGGGGTGAAAGAAAGCGTATGCATTTGATGAGATGGGAGGAGATTTGTAAACCCAAGGAGAGTGGTGGTTTAGGGCTAAAATGCATGTCAGATCTTAATCAGGCTATTACGGGTAAATTAGCGTGGAGGTTTAGAAAGATGGTGATAGCCTCTGCCGGGTGATTAGGGCTAAGTACGTTCTCCCTTCTAGAGCCGTCCATGCCCATCCCTCTCCTCTCTGCCGGAGTATCAGTAAGGAGGATTTGAAGGTTGTTATCCCGGGTTCACGTTGGCCCGTGGGTGACGAGACTTCTATTATGTTTTGGAAGGACTTATGGTTGGGAGACTACATTTTACAGGATTAGTGTAGAGCTGATGCAGGCTCGTGTCAATGACTTCTGGATTCCGGTCGTGGTTGGAACTGGGAGATTCTAAACCCGCTGCTTCCTGTCTCGAGCCTTTTGGAGTTGGCGGCCATTGCGGTGTCTTCGGAGGATGGTTGCTCGGATGTGCTGGCCTGGAAGTTCTTCCGGGACGACAATATTTTTGTCGCCACGGCATATGAGATGCTCCATGCTAAGGTTGCTTATGTTGATATTGATGGAGGTAATTTTAAGGTTATTTGGATTCTTCGGGTCCAGGAACGGGTGCGTTTCTTTGTTTGGCAGGTTCTTAGAGTTGGGGTTCTCACCAATGCGGAGCGTAAGCAACGCCATCTGAGTTTGGGGGATGTTTGCCCGGTTTGTCTTGCGACACTCGAGAGTATGCTTCATCTTTTCCGTGATTGTGGGCAATCGCGTGACATTTGGGGCGCTATCCTGCCTCCTGGTTCACATTCTGGGTTTTTCAATCTCAACCTGACTCAATGTTAAGGCATAACCTCTTGCAGAAAGTGCAAATTGATGGTGTTGGTGATTGGGCGTGTATTTTTGCTATTCGGCTCCGGAGCATTTGGAAATGGAGGAATGCTTGGGTTTTTGAGAAAAAGCCTTTTGTCGGGGATGAAGCTTTGAACATTTTGTTTCTGGCTAAGGAGTACATGCTTGCTAGAGAGACGGTGATCGTTTTTCAATAAGAAGCCTAGGAAGATGCGTTTGATCAAGTGGGTTTGTCTGCTGGGTTCGGTCATTAAAATCAACACTGACGGGTCGGTTGTCAATGGGCTTGTTGCGGATGCGGGTATCTTGAGAGATTATGAGGGAGGTTGGGTGGATGGGTTCGTTTACAATCTTAGCTCTTTCTCTGTGCCTATGGCTGAGTTGTGGGGTATCGTGTCGGGTCTCAAGTTGGCTTGGGATAGGGGATACATGAGGGTTTGTTTGGAAACAGATTCGCAGGTTGGGATCCTGTTGCTCAACAAACCTATGGATCGTTGTCACCACCTTTTTAGCCTCGTCTCTATGGCGATGAGATTCATTGGTAGAGACTGGGTTATCTAGGTTTGTCATGTCTTTCGTGAGGCAAACTCGGTTGCTGATTGTCTCGCTTCTTTTACTTTAATTTTTCTTTTCCTTTAGGCTTTCATGGGCTTATTGTTCCGCCCAATCGGCTGCCTTTGTTACTTATGGATGATGTGAGGTACGCCTCGCCTGCTGGCAAAGTAGTGTTTTTTATTTATAAAATTCTCGAGAGTGTCTCCTCTCTTTCACCAAAATGAAAATAAAAATATGAATAATTACATTCTATTGTTCATTATCTAAATCTAATATAAATTTGATGTTTGTTTGGTATCGATATCTAGATATTGGTATAGATATCAAGATATGGGTATGAGATATCGGATATGAGTGATATATTTGATATACTCAATTTTTTAGAGATATAAAAAACACACTACAAAATCATTTTGATACATATATCTGATATGCTTGGCTCATACCAGACAACAAATATCATTTTGATATTGATATACTGATTATACCAAACACAACTACGGACATGAGTGATACCCATACTCATACCTGATATCTAGATATCAATCATAAACGGGATCTTAGCTTTGTAAAAAAAATGAATACCCTTTTAATGAAGGCCTCTAATTTCTTCTTTCCTTTACATCTCTTCCCTTCTTCAGATTGGGCCTGATTAGATGTCTTCTGCTGTTGTTTCCTCTTACAACCCGTCCGACCTCTTTTATATGTCAATAATCTGAATGCTTCTTTGTGGTTGAGGGTCGTTTGGCTTCCTTAAACTGCCATCATAATTAAATCGTCATTAATAAGAAAGAGTAGTGGATAGAATTGACATTATAGTTGAACTTCACGCTATGCGCAAAGCTTTGACATTGTTAGAAATGATAACATATTTAATTTTTCAAGTGTCTTTCTATGTCATTATCGTTTTTTATATAAGTAAAGCCTTGAACGTAGCGCGAGGTTTAAATTCTAACTTGATTAAAAGAGTGGTTGGTCAAGAATCATAAATCTCCTTTTATTATACCCAGACGTTTTAACGATTCTAAAAGATATATCTCTCTCTCTCTCTATATATATATATAACAGTTGTTCTTTTTACTGAAAGTAAATTGAGCTGGTACCTATTTAATGCATGAACAAAACCCTTCTCCTCATCTTCTCTTAGTTTCAAGCTATACAATTAATATTTACAAGTCAAATTGTTAATATTCAATAATAAGTAAATATAATTAATAATTTTTAAATCTCTCTATATATAAATTGGTTGGCATTGTCCAAAGTAATGACAGTATAATAAAACCATAACTATATGCTTAATTGGTTGATATTTCTACCATTTTCAATCCATATGACGATGAAGAGCAATTCAAGCATCGTCAACGACTGTGCGATTTGGTACATATATAAGAGATATTCTTTTTTATTAAAAATTACTCCAAAAAAACATATATTAAAATAATATCTTAAGTATATAAATATCAACAAAAATAAAACGTTTTCGCGCGGGAAAATAACCTAGTCTAGGGATAAAAATTGAATTACTTTACATGCCTTTCTAGTTTCTTCTAATTGATTAGAGTTGTTCAAGGTTGTATGTGGGTAAAATGTTCAATACTCTTGTACACTTTATAGCAAAAACTACTATAACTCAAAGTGAAATATAGTTATATTTGCTAAGAGAAATTTACTTCTTAACACGCACTTTTGGAGCAATATATATGGAGACGTAAGTATAATTTGAGTTCATAACATAGTGATAATTATGGATTACTATAGTTGAATGATACAAAAGAGATCGGCTATGTCAGATTACCCCATATCATTTTATCTATCTTATATATTAAAGTTAATTAAATTATTAACTTATTTTTATTTTTATTTTTATTTTATATCTTAATAATATTTCACATTATTTCTTTAAATAAATCATAATTTTATAAAATCATATATCATTATTATAATAATTAAATATTATAAATATTTTCTCGTTTCACGTGATATTACACTAGTTTGTATATAATAATTGAACTTTGGTTGCATTTCCAAATTATTGTTTATGTTCATTTCAACATATTGTCTGACGTTTTGTTGCCATACCTGGCAATTTCCGGAGAAAAAAAACAGCTATTGGATTTTTGATCAAAATAATAATTCGCCATTAGAAACACAAAGAGCTTTTAGACAAAAAAAAACACAATGAGCTTTGTTAGTTTGAATCTAATTGCATGTTTAACTTTACAATACTCAACCGGGGGCATATATTGTTAGGAAAAGTTGCATGAGCGAAAAGTCAAAAAACAATTCATGTCGAAAATACGAATGAATCCTCAGTGTTTTTTTATGAGGAAAGCGTTTAGGGGCACCTCTAACGAGAATGATATCGCCCTAGGGCATCCCGAAGGATGAGATTTGAAAGATCTGGAAAGGCTGCAAAATCAGGATGGGGTATTAAATGGTACAATTTGGCTATAAGGTCAGTTGCACCATTTGTCTCCCGAAAAATATGGGATACTCGATGTTCCGCAAATGAGCGGAGGTCCATTAATATATCAGTCATGATCAAGTCTATTTCTCATGGGCAGTCCCAAACACCGTTTATGGCATTAATAAGGCGGAGATTATCGCCTTCGATCTCAACATGTGTGAGACCCATCCGAATAGCCTCCTTAATGTCATAGCGCATTGCAAGGGCCTAAGCCATGATTGGTGGAACGTTTCCTAGGGAACCGTTCGCCATTTTTATTGGTTTAGCCTGATCATCTCTAATGATAATACCGTAGGAAGCTGGTCCAGAGGATGGGCAAGCAACATCTACATTGATTTTATAGAAATTTTGTTTTGGTTTGTTCCATCTTATGACTTTTCTTTTCCTTCGGGTTTGTCTTGGAATTATTGGTTCAACATCAATATCCATCTTTTCTTCCATCTTTGCTAGTTTCCACTCTTTCATTTGGTTTCTGATGAAGTGGTGAATGTTGGGTAGTTGGTTATGATCTACGATATTAAAGATTTGTTTATTTCTATAGAACCAGAGGGTCCACCAAATAGTGGCTAGGTCTTCCATTTCTTTATTCGTGGCCTTATTTTTTATTTCATTAAGTAAATCTATAATTGTATTATTTCTTGGTGTTAAGGAGTTAATTGTAGCATGGATCTTCCTATCAAAGTTTCTAATAATTCGCTTGGTTCTGGGACATTCAAAAAGAAAGTGTTTAAGATCTTCACTTTGAATATTGCAACCCAGACATTCTGTTGTAATGGCCATTTGTCTATTCTGTAATTTAGTTTTAGTTGGTAATCCATCTTTGGAGATTCTCCATAAGAAGGATTTTATTTTTGGTATCACATCAAGTTTCCAGATCCATTCAATATTTGATGGTGGGAGGTTTCGATTTGCATAAATCATATCCATAGCACTCTTAGTAGAGAACCATCCTTTCTTACTGAATTCTCAGTACAACCTATCTTGTATATAGTTTGTTGGAATATGGTATGATTTTAGTTTCTCTATGGTTATGTTATTAAAGTATAATTTGAGTTTGTCTTCATCCCATGATTTATCTTGGTTGAGAAAGAATGCTATCGTAACTTGTGGATTTATAGGCTCATTGGTTATTACTTGTTCTCTTAGTGGTTCAGGGAACCATTTATCTCCCCTGAAATTGATGGTTCTCCCATCTCCAATTTTCCAAGTGAGACCTTGTTTGAATTGTGCAATTAGTTTCGACATTTGGGTCAACTGCCAAGAGTCACTCTTTTTTGGGTTTTTCTCATAGTCTAGAATGTGTGTATGTTTGAGGTATTTTTCTCTTATTATTTTGACTCATAGGTTGTCAGGTTCAACTAGAATTTTCCAGATAAGTTTCATTTGTAGCACAATATTCTTATCTTTGCTTTTCCGGATTCCTAGTCCACCATTATAAACTGGTTTACATATCTCATCCCATTTTATCATTGGTTTATAGTTCTCTCCTTTATTCCAAAGGAATATACGGTTTATTTTATCCAGTTTTTTATGTGTCTTGGGGGGTAGCATGAAATTTTGCATCATATAGTTTGGTTGGGCTGATAGATTTGCTTTAACCAGAACCTTCCTTCCTTCCATAGAAAGAGTGCCCGCTTTCCATTTAGTTAGTTGTTGAGACGTTTTTTCAATGATTGAGAAGAATGTACTAGAGTCCGCCTTCCCAGTGATGATCGGATAACCCAAATATTTCTCCATAGCCATTGATTGGTTAATGTGGAATATTTGGGTGATCTGTTGGATTGCACTATTGGTTGTGTTTTTTGATACTTGGAATGTTGATTTATCATAGTTGACTAGTTGTCCTGATACTTCACAGTATTCATCTATAATGGTTTTGATTTTTTGACAAATGGTTGTTTTAGTTTCTGCAAAAAAGATTATATCATCAACAAAGGCCAGGAACATAATTTGTGTTCCCCCTCTTGAGATCTTAATTCCAATCTGGTTTGTTCTTGCTTCCGATGCTTTCTGAAGACTCCTAGAAAGGATTTCTGCACTGATTATAAAGAGGGAGGGGGAGAGGGGGTCACCCTGCCTTAGTCCTCTAGTTGGGTAGAATAGGTCTGTTGGTCCCTGATTAACTAGGACTGAGAAAGATACAGAATGTGTGCATTCTCTAATCCAGTTAATAATTTTTTCACAGAATCCAAATTTCTTTAGTGTTACTAGGAGAAACGTCCAGTCAACCCGGTCGTATGCTTTCTCCATATCTATTTAAGAGCTATCCACCCATTATTACCTGATTTCTTTTTAAAGGAGTGAAATATCTGAAATATCTCATGTGCTATTAGAACATTATCTTGGATGCTTCTATTTTGAACAAAAGCACCTTGAAGAGGATGTGTGATTTTATCCATAACTGTTTTAAGTCTATTCGTAAGAATTTTTTAAATTATCTTATATATTGTATTGCACTGGCTAATAGGTCTATAATGGTTCGTAGATTGGGGATTGTCGTTTTTTGGTATGAGTGTGATAAAGGTGTGGTAAATTTGTTTTAAGAGCCTTCCTGAGTGGAAGAAACTTTTTACTGCTTTGATGATATCTGGCCCGATGATATGTAGGAATACTGCATAACCGAACTTGTAACAGAATGAGTTTGTAACAGAAATTGTAACTGCCTAGTGCCATGTGGCGTAGTAGGATTAGTTAGTTCTTTTTCTGTTATGTTGCTTTACACTATAAAACTCATTCTGTAATCCTTCATCATCAATTAATCAGAGAACGAAGTTCTTTCTCTCCATTTCCACATTCTTCTTCTCTGGTTCTTTCTCTCCATTTCCACATGGTATCAGAGCCGATCAAGCGGCCTTCTGTTTCTCCTTGATTCTTCTGTTTCCTTGCTGCTCCGAGCTCGCCTGCCATGGCGGATGAAGTCGATAACAGCAGCACTCATGGACGACGCGATCAAAGGAGTTCAATGATCGCAGATCATAAGGATCCCTTATATCTTCATCCATCTGATAATCCAGGTATGGTTCTTGTCTCAAGATCTTTTGACGGATCTGGATTTGGCACCTGGAAACGATCGATGATGATAGCATTGTCTGCCAAGAACAAAATTGCTTTAGTCAATGGTGTTCTTGAGAAACCTGATGTTTCAGCTGTCAATTTCAGAGATTGGGAAAAGACAAATGATATGGTTGTATCTTGGATTTTGAATTCGGTTAGTAAAGAAATTGCTGAGAGTATAATATACACTGAATCTGCTTGTGAGATGTGGAATGAATTGTGCATTAGGTTTGGTCAACCTAATCTTGCACAGAATTTTTCAATACAGAAAGAATTGTGCAATTTGTCACAGGGAAATGATAGTGTGACAAGCTATTTCACCAGAATTAAGCGGCTCTGGGATGAATTAACATCTCTGAGAAATTTACCTGTGTGTTCTTGTGGCATAAACAATGCCTGGTCCAAATGTGAGCAAGAACAAAGATTAGTGCAGTTGCTAATGGGATTGAATGACAGTTTCTCGTCTGTGAGGGGAAATATTCTGATGATGTGTCCTACACCAAGTATTGCTCAAGTTTTTTCTATGTTAGTCCAGGAAGAAAAGCAACGAGAAGTCAAGAGCACTCCTCATTTCTCAGAGGATTCTTCTGCCATGGCGGCTGGTAGAAGATTTCCACAAGACTCTGGCCATAGGAAGCCACCAATGGTTTGCACTCATTGCAACAAGAAAGGACACTCCATTGATTTCTGTTGGCAGAAACAAGGGAACATACCTACCAGACGTCCTTCTTTGGTGTGCACTCACTGCAAGAAGACAGGGCACACAGTGGAAAATTGCTATAGAATTGTTGGCTTCCCTTCCAGAAATGCAATGGATAGTAGAGACAAGTCCATTGGAGCACAAACTTCTGTTTCTGAAGGACCTTCTTCCACACAAGAAACTCATTCTTTTGGTGGCTTTTCTACTGAGGAGCTTGCTCAGTTGAAGTTAATCCTTAGCAAGGCTGGTTCAAGTGATTTTGCCGGATCAGTCTTTGCAGGTATGCCTCTTGCTTTCTGTAATTCTTCCTTTGGATATGGTTTTAGTGGACAATGTGAAGTTTCTTTTTCTGAAAAGACTTGGATCATAGACAGTGGCGCAAGTGATCATATGTGCTTTGACAAAACATCATTTTCTTTCCTAAAACCTCTTCCTAAACCTCATCTCATTTCTTTACCTGATGGTACAAAGATTCATGTAAGTATGCATGGATCTGTTCAAGTTTTACCTGCTTTGACTATCCACAATGTCTTATTTGTACCATCTTTCAGATTCAATCTTTTATCCATTGGGAGACTCATTCTTCAAACACATTTCCATGTTCTTTTTACTGAGTCTCAGTGTTTCTTGCAGGGCCCTTCAGTGAGGAGCCCAATCGTTCTTGGTGAACAGAAGAATGGTCTCTACCTACTTCAATCTAGTTTTGTTGATGACAGTTTACCTTCTATGCACACTAGTTGTCTTCCTACAGATTCTTGTACTTCAAAACCATTAGACCTTTCATGTAATGCTTCTAAGGATTCTAGCATTTCAGCTGATGCTTTGTTATGGCACAAACGCCTGGGACATGTTCCTTTCAATAAAATGCATACTATGTCTCTTATATCCTCTCATACTGACATACCTTGTGATACTTGTTACAAAGCCAGACAACACAAGAAACCTTTTCCTAACAGCCAAATAACAACCACTAAACCCTTTGATCTAGTTCACATTGACCTTTGGGGACCTTACCACACTCCTACTCACAACAAATTTCGATATTTCATCACTATTGTTGATGATTTTTCCAGAAACACATGGACACATCTATTGTCAGTAAAAAGTAATGCTTTTCCTATTATAAAAGCTTTTATTCAAATGATTCATACACAGTTTGGATGCTTTCCTAAAGTCATACGTACTGACAATGCCTTTGAACTTGGATCTAGTCACGAGACTTCCACTTTCTTGACCTCAAAAGGCATCCTCCACCAAACCTCCATACCTTATACTCCCCAACAAAATGGGGTGGTCGAACGTAAACACAAACACCTTCTGGAGACTTCCCGGGCTCTCTTATTCCAGTCCCACCTTCCTCTTCCTTACTGGGGTGAATGTGTTCTTATGGCCACATATCTCATTAATAGATTTCCATCCAGAGTGTTAAATAATCTCACTCCTTATGAAGTGCTTTTCTCCACAAAGCCTTCCTATTCACACATACGTGCCTTTGGTTGCTTATGTTATGCTACAACACAATCACACAGTAGAGATAAATTTCAACCAAGATCACAAAGATGTGTTTTCCTAGGATTCATTTCTGGCAAGAAAGCCTACAAGGTCATGAACCTTGACACAAAACACATTTTTGCCTCCAGGAATGTTGTATTCCATGAAAACCTTTTCCCTTTTCATCCTGCAAACTCCACCAACACCAGCATTCCTGTGAGCATCCCTGACATTCCCACCTCCACTGCACCCTTGGAAAATCCTTCCATACCTTCTCCCACACCAGTCCACACTTCCACTTTACACATCAATACTTCACCCACAGCTCCCTTAGTCCCTATCAGGAAGTCAACTCGTGTGCTTCGTCCTCCTAGTCACCTCAGAGACTTTGTTTGTGGTACTAGTGTTTCCTGTCATTCTGTTTGTCATCATACTCTAACTTCTCTATGTTCACCTTCCCTGACTTCATCTTCTTCCTCTATGATCACTTCTTTGTGTGCTTCTGTTTTGACCAAGGATAATCAGAATTTATTATCTTCATTACTTGTTTCACGAGAACCTGTTTCATATGAAGATGCAGTTAGGTACCCTGCCTGGCAAGAGGCCATGGATAAAGAATTTGCAGCTCTTACTCTGAATAACACTTGGGATCTTGTGCCTTTACCTTCTGGCAAGCGCCCAATTAGTTGCAAATGGGTTTACAAACTAAAATTGCGCTCAGATGGCACCATTGAACGCCATAAAGCTCGTCTAGTTGTTAGAGGATTTACTCAGAAAGAGGGCATTGATTATACTGAGACATTTTCTCCAGTTGTCAAGATGACAACCATACGCACTCTTGTTGCTTTGGCAGCTAAACAAAGATGGATTATTGCACAACTGGATGTCAATAATGCATTCCTACATGGAGAGTTGCATGAAGAGGTGTTCATGAAGCCTCCACCTGGGTTACCAGTCCATGATTCTTCCTTGGTTTGTCGCCTCAATAAGTCTCTTTATGGCTTGAAACAAGCTTCACGCCAGTGGTATGCCAAGCTAAATGAGGCACTATCATCTCAGGGATATGTTCATTCCCCAAATGATTACTCTCTCTTCTCCAGGAAAGCAGGTGATTCATTAGTCTTTATTGCCATCTATGTTGATGACATTCTGATCACTGGGAATGATCAATCTGCCATCAACAATTTGAAGATGTTTCTTGATGCTCAGTTCAGAATCAAAGACCTGGGTCACTTACATTTTTTCTTGGGCATAGAGTTCATTCAGATATCTTCTGGTTATGTTATGAGTCAACAGAAGTTTCTCCATGAGCTTCTGGAGGAATTTCCACCGCCATCTATCACTGTCTCAGCTCCCTTACCAGCTAATCTGCATTTCTCAGATTCTGCCCCTGCTTTTCAAGATCCATCTTTGTACAGAAAGTTAGTTGGTAAGATGAACTTCCTCACCAACACTCGTCCTGACATTGCTTACACAGTTCAGTTCCTTAGTCAGTTTCTCCATTCTCCATCCATTGAGCATTATAAGGCTGCCACACATACCCTTTGTTACTTGTCTCAGCATGATACCTTGGGACTTCTACTCAACAATTCACCAAACTTTAGTCTTCTAGGATATTGTGATGCTGACTGGGCAGCTTGCTCAAACACCAGACGCTCTGTTAGTGGATATTTCATAACTTTTGGTGGTTGTCCAATCTCCTGGAAGGCAAAGAAGCAAAGCATTGTCTCCCTTTCTTCTGCCGAGTCTGAATACAGATCTCTTCGTCGACTGACAGCTGAATTGGCTTGGTTATCCCGGCTATTTCATGAATTTGAGGTCCCAGGCATCATTCCTATTCCAGTGAAGTGCGATAGCCAGGCTGCTATACATATAGCACGCAATCCTGTCTATCACGAGCGTACTAAACACATAGATTTGGATTGTCACTTCATCAGACACAAGCTTCAAGAGGGTTTGATCTCTCTTTCTCATGTCTCCACTAAACTTCAGCTTGCAGATATCTTGACCAAATCCCTCCCAGGACCACGCCATCAAGATCTTCTTGGCAAGCTTCAGCTGGTCACACCACCTTCAGCTTGAGGGGGGGTGTAGGAATACTGCATAACCGAACTTGTAACAGAATGAGTTTGTAACAGAAATTGTAACTGCCTAGTGCCATGTGGCGTAGTAGGATTAGTTAGTTCTTTTTCTGTTATGTTGCTTTACACTATAAAACTCATTCTGTAATCCTTCATCATCAATTAATCAGAGAACGAAGTTCTTTCTCTCCATTTCCACATTCTTCTTCTCTGGTTCTTTCTCTCCATTTCCACATGATACCCCAGTATTTCTTATAAAATCCAGCTGGCATACCATCTGGTCCCGGGGTTTTGTCATCTTTAATATCACTTAGTGCTTTATATATTTCGCTATTTGTGACATTGGTCATTAGTATCCTGTTATCCTCATTTGTAATTTCTGGTTCTATATCTTTCAGAACATGTTCAATCTTCCTAATATCTATGTGTTGTTTAGTAAACCTTTTTTCAAAGTCTCTCTTGATTTCTTTTTTGATGTTTTCATAGCCAATGATTTGTGTACCTTTGCTGGATGTTATTTCTTTAATGTTTTTCCTATTTCTTCTTCCAGTGGTAATCCTATGAAAGTATTTGGTGTTTGAGTCAATGTTTTTTATATGTTTTAGCTTAGCTCTTTGTCTCCAATAAATTCTTTGAAATGAAAGCAGACCTTGTTTCTTTTTTATGAGGTTGTTCTGTTTTATAACATTACTTTCTAGACACGATGATTGGGGAATACTCTGAATAATGAGTAGTTCTTCTTCCACTTTTTTAAGTTGTTCAAAAATATTGCCAAATCTTGTTTTGTTCCATACTTTTATTTTTGTTTTTAATAATTGGGTTTTCTTTGATAGTTGGTAGAGGGGCGTTCCTTGAATTTGCGTCCTCCACGTTTGTGCAACTAATACATTTATGTCTTTTCGCTTAGTCCACATCATTTCAAATTTAAAAGGTTGAGCTTGGTGTGTGGTTTCATTGGTAATATCAAGAGATATTGGACAGTGGTATGAGGTTGTAAAGGCATGATTTTGTGTGATTAAGTTTGGGTACCATGTTACTACTTGTTGGTGAATCAAAGCTCTATCTAGTTTCTCTTTAATTGTATTGTTAATTATTTTGGATTTCCTCCAAATGAACTTGTTCCCAATTGTTGGTGGGTCGAATAAGTCATGTTTTTGGACAAAGCTATTTAATCTTCGAAGTTTGTTATTGATGGGAATTATACCTCCCTCTTTGTCTTCACTAACAAGGATATCATTAAGGTCCCATATTATGATCAATGGTTCGTTAGTTGTTATAATGAAATAGTCTATTGATTTCAAAAATTCTTCCTTCGCCTTTTCCTGCGGAGGCGCATAAGCAAATATTATGTAGAATTGTATATTGTATTCTAGGTTCTTATAAATGAAAGCTATGAACCTTTCGTCTATAGTGTGTAGGATTAAAGTTTCATTTCTTAGTTGGAATTCTTTCCAGATGACAATGATTCCCCCAACATATCCTTTGGCAGGGGAAACAACGATATTATCAAATCCCGCATTCCTGCATTCTTTTTCATTTGGGTAGTTTGGGGATTTGGTTTCCACCAAGCCTATCATTTGAATATGGTTAATTTTTCAGAACGAGTCAATATCGGTCCAAACATTGTTCCTTTTAATCTGCTTATAAATTTTGGTCACCAATGCACTAAAGACAGAGTTGATAGGATTTTGTTCTTGTTGCATTTTTAATCAAGGATTAGTTTTTATTTGGTCACAGTAGTGGTAACGGTTATGGGTAGGATTTTGAGTTTTGGTTCCATAGGTTTTATTTGGTATATAATCTTGTAGTAGTGGTTTGAAGCCATTTGAACAGCTGCTAATAAATAAATGAGTCCTGGAGAAATGAACCAATTGGTACACCTTTGGGTAACGATATTTGAAAATTACATGTGTATCGCAAATTGGTAATTCGAATTGATTTTGCTACTCTTGTTCAGCTGTTCAGGTCTTTAGGTTTCCCTTTTGGCCTTGCAAAGGCTGTAGCTGCTTGGTATTGGGGTGCTTTATTTGTAATCTTGGTCTTCCTGGTCGACAATTTTATAATGTGTAGTCCATAACTAGAGTACCTGAACAACACACATACAATTGATAAGTAGGTGAGGTGTCAGTAACAGTTTGAGAATAGTTTATCCAGCAATAGATATTCATGGGCCATATTTGAGGATTGCTAATAATTAGGGCTTGATACTTAGTAATTATATAAAACCAATGATCAGCCCTGTAATTAATCCTACGAAGGGGGCTCCAACCTATATGAGATTGAATTACCTGGTGTATATACACAATAATAGTAAAAATGTAGCATATTAGGGGATTGTGAGAATCATAATCTGCGCAGGAGTCAGGTTTAAGAGGTAGTAATGGTAGCATCTTATTTTGTTAAGACTAGATATATAATGTTCATTAGTTTGATTAAACAAGACAGAGGGCGTGGAGTTTGGATGATCACTTATCTGCAATTTGGAGTAGTGACTTTTACTCCCCTTGGTCATAGATATAGCCGCAGTAATCATGATCCGGGTAGTGCATCTAGGCATCACTCTCCTTACTCCTGCAGGCCAATTATCAACTTGATTGTTATCAAAGAGGTCCCAAGTAAATTTAAATCTCATGACTGGAAATAGAGTGAGTACTGGTGTAGTTAAGGCAGTTTTGGAAATTGGTTAAGTAGTAATGCTGATTTAATTTTCCTTGATGAAACAACCAATTAGAGGGGATCCAGACACTTACATGTATTTCTACTATGATTAAAATTATTTTACACTTGTTAATTGCCATGATAGCAAGTGGATTTTTAAATATACTGATCCATTTTGCACTTGATGAAAAATAGATCCAGTAAACAGTGAGTTTGCAGCAGTTGCTATTAATTAGTTCATTAATTTTGTTTGTGGTCTTACAACCTGAAAGGAGAGGCAGGGCATAGTAGTACCAAATCAAGATATTCATTAGGAGCATGGACTTTGCCTCTTGGGCATTACAAGAATAGAAATTCCTATTTGGCCACAAGTGACAAGAGTACAATCTGCTAAGGCTAATAATGATAGAAATTTTGAGATTACAAGGATTTTGGGTAGATAACCTTTCTAACTTAGATGTGACAGAGCAAATTATTGTAGTAGGATAAGGTTTGCATCTATCTACCATAAGGTAAGAGAGGTTGCAGTTGGTATTGATTTGTTGTTGACTACCCAAAAACATTGGATAAACCATTATATCTTTGGTTTCTTGCATCCCATTTGGTGTGAGGATGCAGTATCTTCAGTCCCTCCTTGTCCTTTCTTTTTGCTCGAGCCCGAAGTGGACATGTCCATGTTGACTCCCAAATCTTCCATCTTTGATGCCATTGATCCGGTTGTGTGTGTAGTGTGGTATGAGGTTTGGGAATTCTGGGCTGGAATCGCGCTTAGCCAGCGCCTCCTCTATTTCCATTAGTTTCAAAAAAATCAGCCTCAGAGAGATCATCTTCAGTTAAGGTGTTCTCATCATCCAAGAGGTCATCCTCCTCAAGGGGACTTTCCTCCTCATTGATGATGTGATTGATGGAAGCTGCGTGTTGTCTAGGAGCTAGGATAATGTCACCAAGGAGTCCATCATTTCTGTGATTGGAGAACATGTCAAATTCAGGAGTAGCTTCTTGTTCTGGAGGGATTTGGCACATCGGATTACATGGAGTGATGGTCATGAAGGGTGAGGGGTTGAGATGATAGATGAGGAGTGCCTCACTTGGAGGGATACCTAAGTCCTCCAAGGGGGGGATATCTATGTCTTCTGCTGGAGGTAAGATGGGATCATCCTCAGCAGAGATCTTGGTATTCTCCTCTTGATGAATGCACCCATTTTGTAGTTCCACATTCATGGCATCTTTGCTTGAATTTTCAGAGCTAGAGTTCTTCCTTGAGCTTGCCAAGGAGCTTTTGGTATCTGATTGGTAAGAGACGGAGACGCCACCATTACCATCTAAGTATGGTTTAACTCCAAAGTTCATTTTGGAAGAACCCACACCATAACACTTGTTCTTTGATTTTTGAGTCTCCCATCTTTCTTCCTTGGTATCTTGGATGTTGTTTTTTCTAAACTGAAACTGCAGCTTCTTTGGTGTTAGATTTTTGAGTGGGCATTTGTTAAAAATGTGGTCCTTAAGGCCACAGTTCCCACAACCCACCAGGAAGTCTTCAAACCAGACAACATACTCCTTGCAACCTTCTTCTTCATCCGGAATGATTACTGAGGTGTTAATGCATTTATAAAATTGGATAGTGGTGCAGATTCTGTTGAATACATCCCAAGATTGTTTGTCTGGCATTGGATCAATCCTAAGGAGGGTACCCAATCCATGGCATTCTAGAATGATTTGTATTGCTTCGGGATTTAGGAACTTGCTTGGCAGCCAAGGGATCCTAATCCATAAGTCAATAGTTGTTAATGGTTCCAAGACATGATTGAAGCTGGGGCTCCACTGTTTGAGCACCACCAATTGACCAAAGATATGGTATGGTCTATTAGCCCATACCATAGTCCTATCCATTGGGTTGGCAAACCTGATCTCAAACTAATGATTCTTTCTTTCTATAGTCTCAAATTCACCTTAAATGTCTCTCCATTCACCTTTGAGTTTAGACACAATCTTGGAGAATTCAGTGTTTTGGCCAAGAATGAGTCCCATCAGAGATGATTCTCTAATAGGATCAATTTTCTTAGTGACCCTTGCCAACTTAGCAAGGTACACTGAGGTGTCTATGGTAAGTTTAGCTTTACCTTTGTTTTTTTGTAAAGCATGCTTGGGGGAAGTTTGTTGGTTATGTTGTTGGTCTTTTGAAGTTGATCCACCTTGTCCTGCTGCCTCACTGGTGCTTCCTCTTCAGTTGAAGCTTTTTTCCTGCTATCAGATTTGTTTCTTGGTGAAACATCCCTAGTAGCTCTAAGGGATGAGCTAGTATAGTTTTGGTAGATCTTCTCCTCCTAGAAAAGTTGGCATCCTTGTTGGTAGGGGATGGTTTGGCACCCGGGTTTCCTTCACCAGCAATGGTGGTATAGTTTGCTTGGTTGTTCACAATAGGGCTGGTGATGTTTCTAGGAATGTTTGTTTGGTTGTTAATGAAAGCATTGTTGTTGTTTTCGTTTTGGTTTGTTGATTTCGGGCTAGACCAAACGACTTCAGCATAAGTCATCTTGTTACCTTCCATTGAGTTGCTTTTGGGGACTCTTTTTTGTTTTGATTTTTTTATAGGGCTTACACTGAATATTGGGAGGGGGAACTAGAATATGAAGCTTAGATTGATGATCAGATGTGAGAATCCAGTAACATAGTTTGTAGTATTTATAGGTTATAGCAGAAACATTAGACAAGGAGGTAACTAGAAATGCAGCTAGAAATAGAGGCTCATGAAATAAAATAAAGGTAGCTAGAAATACATGATATATAGACATTCAAACTTCTGGGAATAAGAGAGTAGCGCTCACAAAAGTGTTGTGCCATTTCTCCAATGGATCCACCACTAACAATAACTTTGGCACCAATTTCTGCCACGACTTTGACAAGTTCCTCAACTTTTCTCTCTTCAGTTTTTGCATAAGATTCCACCAAGAGAACAACAAATGAATTCAATGCTTTATACATTAGATAAAGCTTGTGCCACTACTCTACTCCTGCAATGGGTGCAAGAACACTAAAAGACTTAAAGGTACATCTAACCACGTATGCAGACTTTTTGCCTCTTAAGACATAACTACACAGAATTGGGAGTCGGCCAATTACCTGTTCAGCAATGTGAATCAGAACAGTACCCTTTGTTTCAATGGCACTGGATCAACTCCATTAACAAAAACAGCAACTTGTACAAAAGTATTGGCTTGCCTTTTGAATTTATTTTTCTTCTACATATGCAATAGACAGCTCAGTATGACATATTGACATATCATAAATTCCCATGCACCATACATGTACAAAAACATTCTTTTATTAGTCTTGTTGAGTTCTATACTACGAAAGGATAGAAGGGAACAACAATACCAAGTGAATCATACAAAGAAACACAATAGCTTGCAAGCCTGCAAAGTTTAGTCATATTATACATTGTATATTAAAATATCATTTCCATACAAACAATGATAACTTATCATAGTTCAAACCTTGAAAATTTTATTCAGTTTGTCAGAGAAGGAAGATTATACATGCATGCTTATGACCCGTCAATTTATGTCATAAATGCCACAATTGCACCCTGAAGAGAAGAAAAACAAAGGAGGATCTTAATATTAGAATCATCACTTGTTAGTATAACAGAAGCGCGAACAGAGGCAAACGTAGATTGAGGAGACTCACATCAACCTGGAATGCAAAGACTAAACTACATTTTCCACATTGCGTATTTTACAAAGTGAAACAGTAAGGAAGCAAGTTTGATTTTGTAAATTAAGACAAAGGTATGCCTAACATTTGTGCCACTCGTTGGGAAAGGTATGCCTAACATTTTTTCCAAAAATGTTGACCAAAATCTCATAACTTTGATCAACTGCTCTTTGGTAGAACAAACCTCTTCACATGAATTTTTTTTATTTTCCGAACATCTTCATGGACATTGTTATAAGCTATCATCCTTCTGGATGCTCTCTTTCCTCTCCTTGATCTCAGACACCAAAGTTGTCATCATTTATACAGAATTTCGATTATCATGATGCAGAGCATGTAGAATATACTATAATTCAAGTTTAGTTAGATGCCACAGGAGGATAAAAAGAAAGAACAAAGATTAGTTTGGACCAAAACTATAATAAAGAAAATACGGCGAGTCACCAAGAAGAATTAGAGAAGAGAAGGGATGGAGGATTTTCGGATGCTTAGAATGAGAGTCAGAACTCTCCTTATAAAGCGTTTCTGAGTTGTTGACAGAGGAGGAGATCTCGGAACTGACTACACCAACGAGGTGGAGTCTGTTGTGGAGCAGACCGTGGAGGCAGTTTTGGACTCTGTTGGGCGTCCCCAACAAGGCAGTTCAAAAATCGAATCTGGAACCCAATTTCGACGTGTGAGTACACTATGGCGTGGTGCTCGCGGATACGAAGCCAACACTCCCATAATCCGACACAACCAGTGGCCGGAGCCCACCGGAAAAGTGCCCGAAAGTTGAGTCAGAAATCAGTTCCAACAATCCCCCACATGAATAGAAATGATTATATTACACTTGTTTAGACAAGACAAACTGACTTTTGAGAGTACGGGCGAAGAATCACTGCATCTGGGATGGTGGTGTTTTTCAGCCTTGAACCACCCATTGTGAGTAGCTATCGGATTTACTCGACCAGGTAGTGAGCATGATGTCTTGAACCACTCGGGCTTTGGTGTAAACCTAGAATATGACTATCACACAGTTTCATCTTCTCACAGAACTAGGTTCTCTTATTGTATTCATTTTGGCCTTGAACATCCCTGGTTATTCATGAGTGAAATTGGAGAAAGCAGCCTCTCTTCTTTCTCCTAGAAACAACCCCATTTCACACTCATAAGGTGATTGACCATAAATGGTATTACTTTATACCCCACTTTATATCTCAAAGTTCATGGAATCATTAAAAGAAAATGTTTAACCTCTACTTTGCCACCGCACTTTTATCATCATAGGAACTGGGGAAGAAGATATAATATCTCCAAGTGCTCTCTAGATTAGACTTGATTTTGTTTTCCCTTTAAACCTTTTTCTTGGGATCTCCAATCACTTAGGTAGGGTTGTCATCAATCATCCTCTTTAGTCATAGGCTTTAAACTCATTCCTCTAGATGCCTTAACAACTTGCTCTCTTGTCAAACCTTTATCGAACGGATATGTTAGGTTGTCAGCCGACTTGATATAATCTATTGAGATTACACCAGTTGAGAGCAATTGTCTTATGGTTTTATGTCGTCGTCTTATGTGACAAGACTTACCATTATATATTGAATTCAGTTCCCGAGAGATAGTCGCTTGACTATCACAGTGTACACCTAAAGCTATCACTGGTTTTCCCCATAAAGGAATATCCTCCATAAAGTTTTGAAGCCACTCTGCTTCTCCAACTACTTTGTCTAAAGCAATGAACTCATATTACATTGTGGATCTGGCCAATAGCGTTTGTTCTGAGGATTTCCATGATACTGTTGCACCACCCAACGTAAATACACACCCACTGGTGGATTTCGAGTTCTTTGAATCTGATATCCAGTTAGCATCGCTATAGCCTTCCAGAGTGGCTGGATATCTTCCATAGTGCAACTCGTAACTTTGAGTATATCGCAAGTAGTTCAATACTCGAGTTATCGCTTTCCAGTGATTATGTCCTGGATTATTGGTATATCTACTCAGTACGTTGACAACATGTTCTAAGTCTGGTCTTGTACAGTTTGTCAAGTACATAAGACTTCTGATCACACGAGCATACTCTATTTGTGATATGCCATTACCCGAGTTTTTCTTCAGTTTGAGATGCGGGTCCACCGAACTTTTTGCAATCCCATTTGAATAGTTCTTGAATCGCTAAAGTACCTTCTCGGTGTAATGTTGTTGAGACAAGAGTATTCCGTCAGAATGTCTAAAGATTTTGATCCCTAAGATCACATCTGCTAGTCCCAAGTCTTTCATGTCAAACTTTCCATTAAGCATGTTCTTGGTTTGTTTGATCATTTCATTGTTGCTACCTATGATGAGCATGTCATCCATATATAGGCACAACAAAATGTATCCTTTTGGAGTTTCCTTGACAAAAATGCACTTGTCACATTCATTTATTTTGAAACCATTTGACATCATAACTTGGTCAAATTTTTTGTGTCACTGTTTAGGAGCTTGCTTTAGTCCATATAAGGATTTCACAAGTCTACACACTTTGTGTTCCTGTCCAGGGACGACATAACCCTCAGGTTGTTTCATATAAATTTCCTCTTCTAGCTGTCCATTCAGAAGAGTTGTTTTTACATCCATTTGATCTATTTCTGGATTGTGTATAGCTGCAATAGCTATTAGCATTCTAATTGAAGTTATTCTCGTTACTGGAGAATAGGTATCAAAGAAATCCAAGCCCTCCTTTTGCTTGAATCCTTGCACCACAAGCCTAGCCTTGTACTTATCTATCGAGCCGTCAATTTTCAATTTTCTTTTGAAAATTCATTTGCTCCCAAGAGCTTTCGAGTCTGATGGCAACTCAGCTAACTCCCATGTATGGTTTTGCATAATGGAATCGATTTCACTTTTCACCGCTTCCTTCCAAGCAGGTGCATCCGGTGTTGACATGGCTTCTTTGAATGTTCTAGGCTCATTTCCCAAAAGATAGGTCATTTCAAATTCAAGACCGAATGATTTTTCCTTTCTAGCTCTTTTGCTACGCCTAGGTTCATCATTGTCCTCATCTGTTGATTGAACAGAAGTGCTTGTTTCACCTTCTTCACGAGTCCGTTTCGGATTTTCTTTATCTTTACAAGGAAACACGTTTTCGAAGAAGGATGCATTTCTTGATTCCGTTATTGTATTTGCATGTATATCCGGTATATCAGACTTGTATATCAAGAAACGATATGCACTACTATTGTGTGCATACCCGATGAAGATACAATCAACGGTTTTTGGTCCTACTGAGACCTTTTTAGAAGGTGCACGACCACTTTTGCTAGGCACCCCCCCCCCCCCACTTTGAGGTATTTGTACGATGTTACAGTACCTTTCCATAACTCATAAGGCGTCTTTCCAGTCACCTTATGCGGTATTTTGTTGAGAATGTAGTTGGAGGTTAGCAACGCTTCCCCCCCACAGGTTCTGGGATAACCCAAATTCTTACAACATTGCATTCATCATTTCTTTAAGAGTTCGGTTCTTTCATTCCGCAACCCCGTTTAATTCAAGTGAGTAAGGCGCGGTAGTTTGATGAACAATTTCATGTTCTCTACGTAACGCATTAAACGGTTCATTATACTCGCCTCCTCTATCACTTCAGATTATTTTAATCTTTTTACTAAGTTGGTTCTCAACTTCCAACTTGTATTCTTTAAACTTTTCCAAAGTTTCATCTTTGCTACGTAACAAATATACATAACAATATCTGTGCAAACATCTATGAAGGTCACAAAATACTTTTTACCGCCTCTAGTTTGCACAAACTTTAAATCACATAAATCAGTGTGAATTAATCCTAGAGGTTCGGTTGTTCTGACTACATGAGGTGATGACGTTTTTGTGAGTTTCACTTGTACGCATACTTCACATTTGTCTTTGCTCCTTTTTCATTTTGGAATCATGTTCATACTTATTAGTCAACTTGTAGATTTATAATTAATATGTTCCAATCTTTCATGTCAAATATTAAAAGACTCAACGACATAAGAAATAGGATTATTCTCATTCATTGAAACATCCATTACAATAGGTTTTGGAAGGACTGTCATTACATTCATCTTGATCAACCCATCCTTAACATAACCCTTCCCCACATAAATCTCATTCTTGGAGAGAACCAACTTGTCGGACACAAACTTGATCATGAACCCGTTCTTGTTGAGAAGAGTTCCCGAAATCAAATTCTTTCGAATATCCAGCACACACATTGTTGAGTGTCAGCTCCTTCTCGGAAGTCATCTTCAGCACGATCTTCCCATGACCTTCAATCTTTGACGTCGCGGAGCTCCCCATGAAGAGCTGCTCCTCTGTTCGGCTCTTCTGAT
The DNA here is from genome assembly GCA_029168935.1 of Oxyria digyna. Classification (NCBI taxonomy): domain Eukaryota; kingdom Viridiplantae; phylum Streptophyta; class Magnoliopsida; order Caryophyllales; family Polygonaceae; genus Oxyria; species Oxyria digyna. Next base: position 28,969,883 of record JAPVLV010000013.1, read on the forward strand.
AAGTTGTAAGCATACCCTTAACTGAGCAGATGTGTCTAGTGGTACCTTTTCGTCTCAAAATTGGGTTGGGCTAATTATATATTTACAAATTTTTTCAGGGCATAATTTTATCCAATTCAGGCCAAAGTAAATCTAACATGCAGATCAAGACATTAACACAAAAATAAACGAACAATAGAAGTGATAAAAATAGCAAATTGATTGGTTCAATTACAAATTGACAATAACCCTGAGTAACGGCGAAATACAATATGCAGAAGAGTAACGACGACTTGATGAGAGAATTCAATACGAAATCTCAGTCGGAAGATCAAAAGTTGAAATTAGATCAAGAGGCCACATAGTAATGGCGACTTAATGACAACTTTCTAGGTCATTACCCGTGCTTTGCGCGAGCCAAACACATTTTATTTTTGTCTATATTCATATACTTAATATATTATTTCATATATGTATTTTTTAGTAAATTATAATAAAATAAATTGAATATCTCTTATATATGTACCAAAATCACATAGTCGTTTACGTTGCTCGGATTTCTCTTAATCGGCATACGGATTGGAGGTGAAGAGCGAAGAAAAAAAGATGAAAATGGTGGAAATACTAACCAATTAAGCACATAATTATGGTTTTATTAGACATTTAATAAGTTTCAATTATCATTGAATAATAAGAGATAACAAAAAAGGAAAAATTAGGTTTAAACATTAATGAGTCCCAATTGACATTACTTTCTCAAATTCATGAACTTTTATATATATATATATATAGATAGGTGATATAAAAATATAAAATAACATTAAAGGTTTTTAAGAATTAAATCATTTCCTAGTAAAATTAGGAATAAAGCATACTATAAATCAACGCTTCAATTTTGAAGTTTTCCATATCAGATATTTTATTTTTATTATTAAATAGTTGTAGAGGTTTGCAACAATCCCCCCTAAAAATGATAAAAGATCCAGTGAGGATATCTTTACAAAGAAGGAGTGAGGATCAATCTCCACCCTCCGTGTCATAAGTGATTTTTTAATCTCGTCCGTCTGTTTCCCCCCTTTCTCTTTCCCTTCCCTTTCTCTTTCAGCGATAAAATTCAGCCGCTCTCTCCCGACGTCTTCTCGTCGCCGGCCTGTTCCTCCATAGATCTCTCCATCACATCGCTCGAATTGATGAATTCGTTCTCCATAGAAGAAGGAAAGCGGCGAAAATTTGGTAGAAGAGAATCATCCTCCATGGCCTTCTCTCGCTTTAAACAACGAAACATAACTCTCTTTAGCTTCACTCATCTCTCTCAGATGCCTATATGCATCATTTGTCTAATCTCAATTTATTATATACAATCATTATTGTCAAGCTTTAAAATCGAAGTCAACCAGTGATGCACTTATACTTCATCAGTGATGCACTTTTACTTACCACTGATGCACCTTTACTTAACCACTGATGCACCTATACAATTTATTATATACAATCATTATTTTCAAGCTTTAAAATCAAAGTCAGCCAGTGATGCACTCATACTTCACTAGTGATGCACAGTTACTTAACAACTGATGCACCTTTACTTAACCACTGATGCACCTTTACTTAACCTCTGATGCACCTATACAATTTATTATATACAATCATTATTTTCAAGCTTTAAAATCAAAGTCAACCAGTGATGCACCTGCACTTTACTAGTGATGCACCTTTACTTAACCACTGATGCACCTATACAATTTAGTATATACAATCATTATTTTCAAGCTTTAAAATCAAAGTCAATCAGTGATGCACCTATACTTCACCAGTGATGCACTTTTACTTAACCATTGATGCACCTTTACTTAACCACTGATGCACATATACAATTTATTATATACAATTATTATTTTCAAAATTTAAAATCAAAGTCAATCAGTGATGCACCTACAATTACAAGTGATGTACTTTTACTTAACAATCGATGCACATATACAATCATTACTTTCAAGCTTTAAAATCAAAGTCAATCAGTGATGCACCTACACTTTACAAGTGATGCACCTTTATTTAACCATGCATCTATCATATCCTTTACCAGTGATGCAACTATCATTTACCAGTGATGCACCTTTTACTTAACCATTGATGCACTTTTACCTTACCAGTGATGCACCTCTACGTTACCAGTGATGCACCCATACTTTTACCACTCATGCACATTTACTTAATCACTGATGCACCTTTACTTTACCACTAATGCACCTTTACTTTATCACTGATGCACCTTTACTTTACCACTGATGCAATGTAGTTATCCTTTCATTTACTTAACCACTGATGCATCGATCATTTACCACTGATGCACCTTTACTTTACCACAAGTGCACCTATCATTTAACGTTGATGCACCTATCATTTATTTCATTAATCAAGCTTGCACATAAAAAAATAATGGAGATTTAATAATAACTTCCAGAAAACATAAAGTGAGAAGAAAACCAGTAATCAATTGCTTGTTGTATTTCAAATCCAATGAGATATACAATGATCATTGGAAGTTATCTTAATTTTGATACAATAAACGAGTCTAGAGTATATAGGAGAACATTTCTTGGTGAACGATCTCTTCTTCTCCGACGGCGAATAGCTTCCAGGCGATGCGCTCCGGCGTAAACCAGACGACGACGAGTAGTTTCTAGTCGATGCGCTCCGGCGAGACCAGACGGTGGCTAGGCGTGGTGGTTGATTCAGACGAAGAAGCTTTTGTAGTTGGAGGCGGCGACGACAGAGATTTAATTTGGATCGTATTTGTTAGGAGATGCGGAGGAACGAGAAGATTTAATTAAGTGTGGGGACCACCACTCTACACTCCTAGTTGCCAGCCCTTGGATCTACTTCATCCGTAGGATGGAGTGGATCCTTATTCCTACTCTAAGAGAGCATCCTCACCGGAATTGGATCCCCTAAAAATATGGTAACAAACTATTAAAATATGATAATATTTGTTAAGCTTTTGAAAACATTTTGAAAATATTTAAAATTTAGTTTTGTAAGATTAATGAGAAAATGACACGTCAGCATGATGGAGTCAGAGTGAATAAGAGAGCTTCAAATAACTTTGTTTTAATATATATATATATATATATATAGATTTAGGCTCATGAGAAACCACCTCTTAGGGAAAAACGGAGTTAACGATTTAGAGGCGTTGGATCAAATTCGGATGAATGACAAGGATTAACTCGGAATTTTCAATAATAAAAAAACGTTTTAATTTTAGCAATATTCTGCTAAATCCCGCCATCAAATCTCATCCCTCTCTCTCCTCCCTAATTCCTTGCCATTCGTTCTCTGCAAGCCTAGCCGTCTCCTTCCGCCTCTCTGCAAGCCGTCCTCCTCTGCCTCTCTCTCCGCCCTAATTCCTTCTCTCCCTCGTTCTCTGCAAGTCGTCGCGCCTCTCTCTTTCCCTAATCTCCTCCGGCTCTCTCTTTCCCTAAATCTCCTCCGCCACTCTCTTTCCCCAAATCTGCAAGTCGTCGCCGGAGCCTTACATCGACTGCGTGATAGGGATTCTCACATCATTACGCTTGAAGGGAACACAATTGTGAAATCCATGGACTGCGTTTGATGGATTTGTTCGTTATTCGTTTCAATTGGTTGAGTTTGAAGATGTCGTTCCCAATGGTTCAAAGTTTTTAGTTGGTATGCCTTTCGATTTGCCATAGCCTCTATATTGTTCGTAGATTGGCTTTTATGTTTACCACAATATAAGGAATACTGAATTGTCTATCTACTATTTGATTCAATATATTGGTTCAATGTAGTTAGTATCAGCTTCAACCTCTTATTTTCCTTCACTTCGCCCAAATGTGCATTTGAAAATAGCAATTTTGTGTGTTTCAATATTAGATATCCTTTGGTTTTGCTTTGTTTTTAGCTTCAACCTCTTATTTTCCTCCACTTCGTCCAAATTTGCATTTGAAAATAGCAATTTTTTTTGTTTCAATATTAGATATCCTTTGGTTTTGCTTTGTTTCTTTACCCTTATTGTGTTTTGTTTGTAGATGTGACTGGATCTTTGAGTAGCATTACAATCCCTAAGGTCACCACAAGTGGGACCCAGTTCATGGAGTGCCATATTATGAATGAAAGGTTTTAACGACCGCCATGTTTCTTGTTGTCTTCCTTGCCGTGTACATGCCAAGAAAAACGATGGCCTACGTGATTAACTTGCTAATTTCCGCATGACACAATTATGGCATGATAGAAACCATGTTCAGTATCAGCCTTTACTCATCATATGCCATATTATGCAGTACTTGAGTGCCCCTGTTGACTCGGGCAGCTAATGTTTTCTGCTCTTGTGGTTTGTGTTTTGTATTTTGGTTTTCCTTGCATTAAAAAGCCATGGAAAAGAGTAATATTTCTTCAGTGATGTTTGAGTACCATGTTTGAATTTTATGGAGTCCTAATGATCATTGTTCATCTTATGTGTGATGCACATTGATAGTGTTGTTAGTCACTCATGAGTAGTATCTGTTTTTTGGGATTTCATTACAATTTTGATATTGTTTCTAATTTAGTACATGATATATTGTTGGCTTTTGTTTTGAAGGTTTTCCTCTGTCTTTGTATGTTACTGTGTTCTGATGTTTATTCAAACTGTCTTGGAGGCTTAACGACCACCATGTTTTTTTGAAGTGCATTCTTAATATGATGAATTTGATGAACAACGATTGGTGCATATCGCTACGGATTTGGTGCATATCGTTGTATATTTGGTGCATATCTATACAGATTTAGTGCATATCGCTACGAATTTGGTTCATATCTATACATATTTGGTGCATATTGCTGCAGATTTGGTGCATATCACTGCAAAGTTGGTGCATATCGCTGCAGATTTGGTGCATATCGCTGCAGATTTGGTGCATATCAATTCACTGTTTTTGCATATCAGAAGGAGAATACATAACTCTACCCAACAATACAAAAATTGATTAAAATGCATATCAATTTAGATTTTTTGCATATTATCATATCAAGGCAATATGAAACCCTAAAACTTACTACTTCATGCATACCAAACCCAATGCTTTGTGTGTTTATCTTCGGTGTCAGTGACACATTTTGTACCATACATTAATTCTTCTTCTTCGTTTGACATGTCATCATTAGATACATCGACATCATCATCCGAGGAATACTACATGACATCATCATTTGAGTTCTTTTGCATACACGTACCTATGAACTGCATATCGAAATATATTGAGTGCATATCAAGTAAATCGGAATGCATAATGATGAATACGAAAAGACATGAAAATGATTAAAACCTTGAAAACAACATTAGGACGAAACTGCATATTACATCTTATATTCTGCATAACGTTGAAAACAAACTGCATATTACGACATAATTATTGCACAATAGTATTGAAAACAAAACCCTACATTTTGCATAACGAATAATACAAACTGCATATTACAACTTAAGTTCTGCATAACGGCGAAAACGAACTGCATATCAAAACTTAAGGTTTTCATATTAGGATTGGTACGAAACCCTAGCGCGCCGTGCATATCGATGTATTGGTTTTGCATATCAGGATGAAACCCTAGAAACCTATAGTAAAATTCAATAGGTAAATCAAATTTCATCACCCTCATGACCGTCAATTTACATGAAAGAATCTTATGAATCTAATATGAAAGTCGAATGTCACATTCACTTGGCTAAGAATTCGATTTGAGAGGCGAAAACCATTGTTAGAATCAAAACATATCTACTGCATATCAAGTATATCCGGTTGCATAACACTGATTACGAAACGCATACGACAACCATTTTACTGCATAACAGAATTCATGTGAAACCCTAAATTGCTACTGCATACCACCGAATCATCTGATGCATATCGTTTTATTGTTGTCGCATATCAGAACGAAACCTTATTTAACCCTAGTTTGATGCATATATCAAAGTCGACGTTTAATCAAACCCTAATCAAATCCTAATAAAACCCTAATCTAATTCCTATGAATATCTCGATACTAACCTTCTTCCATGGAGATTTGTGTGGTGTTGTATCAATCAACTATTGTTACCGGGAAGAAAAAACGGGAGGAGAAGAACGATGGAAGATAGGCAGCGTGAGTTGATGGAAGAGAGAGAGAAAATAGTTGATTGCCGTAAATTAAGGAAGGGGTTATGATATATATTTTCCTTATTTTCTTTTAATTACAAGACTTCTAATCTAAACCCTTCATCTAATCTCATCCTATGGCACCTATTCGTTAACTCCGTTTTACTACAAAAGTGGTCTTACCGGAGCCTCCCTCTATATATATATATGTAGAGAGAGAGAGAGAGGTGAGTTCCGGTGTAACAAGTATTGTGGTGTAACAGTGTAACGAGTATTTACCTTCAATGATATTCAGGTTTGTTAAGGTTGATATTCAACTTTATGTAGATTTAGGTTATATATGCACTAATCGCATTCTCATATGCTTGTGCCTCTATTCAATCTTTTACGTTATTTATTCATGTTTATTTTGTTGAATATCTACCCTATATTGATATAGGTAAATTAAGTTGAATATCAACCTTAACAAACCTGAATACCATTGAGGGTGAATCCTCGTTACACCGTAAGAGGTTGTTACACCTGAACTTAAATCTATATATAGAGAGGGGGGGACGCTCCGGTAATACCACTCTTATGGTAAAACGATGTTAACGATCTATAGACGTTGGATGAGAAGTAGATAGAGGGTTGAGATTAAAAGCATTAGAATAAAAGGAAATAAAAAAAATACCCATCAAATCATCCTTAATTAATGCTTATCTCTCCTCTTTTTTTCCATAATTCACGATCTTCTCTCTCTTCTCTCTTTCTCCTCTCTCTCACGATTTTCTCTGTTACAGAGGCTTTAAAAATTGCGTTTTTCTCCTGGTGTTGATCCATATCTTGTTTGATTGATACAACAACACACAAATCTCCATGGAAGAAGGTTAGATTCATGATGTTTCATTCTGATATGCGAATTCGTAAATTCGATATGCAATTCCGCATGTTCGTTATGCAGTAGCTAATTAGGGTTACAGTTTTTAGGCGTTATGCAATTGTGAAGTTGTCGTATGCGATGCTAGTTCGACGTTATGCAATATTTTTTCATAGATATGCATTGTTGAACTGTTTACGTTAGGGTTTAATATAGGGTTATGATTTTTAGGGTTATGCTTGTTCAATCACTGTTTACGTTTTGCTAATTAGGGTTACGATTTACCTATCCTAAACTGTTTACTTTATGCTAATTAGGGTCACGATGCTTAGGGTCAACTAGTTGAACGACTTGTCGTATGCGTTTCTTTTTCGACGTTATGCAATCGAATTTACTAGATATGCACTAGATCTGTTGAACAACTTTCAATTTGTTTCCCGCCTCTCAAATCGTATGATTAACAAAGTGGGACCTTATGTCACTAGGGTTTGATTTAATTCGACTTTGATGTATTAGATTCATAGGAATTTGATTAGGGTTTGATGTAATTGAACAACATATTCGTTGTTATGCGAACTCGCTAGGGTTCGCTAGGGTTTAATTTTGATATGCAAACTCGCTAGAACAATATACATATTCCATTCGCCGTTATGCAGTAGCTTTTAAGGGTTTCAAATTTGAGGCGTTATGCAGTAATTAAGTTGTCATATGCGTTTTTCCCCACTGTTATGCAAAAATATTTATATGATATGCACTATATGTGTTAAATTGTTGTCATTGTTTGTCGCCTCTCAAATCATATGCCGTAGTGAATTTTAATATCGGTCTCTAGGGTCTCATTTTGGGGTTATTTGATATGCAATTGTTGTTAAGGGATGTGCACTAACTATTCATTGATATGCACAAAAATGGTTCAGGTATGCAGAAGAACCCAATTGATGATGTGATCTATTTCTTCCTCAATGGAGACTTTTTTAGTTGATATGCACAACACAAGTTCAAATATGCAGAATAACCCAAATGATAATGTGATTTATTCTTCCTCAGACAATGTTTTTGATGTTTCAGATGATGGTTTGACAAACGAAGAATTATTATTATAATGATTTGGTACTCAATGTTATTGGCGCTGAAGACATACTAAGGTTCGTTTTCCAAGGTTTACAACTTTCTAGTTTTGGAACATGTTGTAGTACTTCATATGTGTTGTAATTAAGAACAGCAACTGTGACACAAGTATGAAAGCACTAGCAGAAAATACATGATTTATATCTACACCCACAGCTGCAAGATCCACCAGACACGTAAGTGAAAATGCATAATAGACCAAACATAAAAGAACCAGAAATTGCCATGCCACTACCTCTAATTGTTCTCTCAAATGAATCCTGCAGATCTTGACTTCTTATAGCGATTCTGATTGCAAGGAAATGAGATTTTAGTAATTGTAATAAATTAGCAAGGGGATAAAGTTGTCAGCATGCTGGCACAAAAGCTGAAAGTACAGAAAACTGCATTGAAAATTTGAAACTAGTATGCGTCGAATGTAAAATTTATCTAGTTAAGTTGTTCTTCACTAACCTGAAAGCAACTCCCCTAGCATAGCTCAACGCATCCTGTTCAATAAATACAATATTGGTCAGTTTGCTAGGCGACATCTCAAATAAGAATTCTGAATTTTTTGATCCTTAAGTTTTGTTCTTAGTGACTACAAAACACCAGAGTTTTGGCTTTAAAATATATGTTGTGCTTTAAGGTAAAAACTGCTAGCAGATGAATAATTGAAAACCACTTCATGGACTGGGGTCATAGAAGAAAGCTACAAAGCTGGTTTTCTGATGATCCAAGTGAGAATTATATATAAGAATATGATCAATCCATTCAAGATTTATAGCCTGACAAGACTAGGCATCAAGATCCATGTTTTTATTATGTTTATAGGTACCTGTTCTGCAACCTGAAACTTAGCATATAAAAATAAAGCAGATTCCATCCTTTGTGTCATCGCATATAACTCACAGGTAAGATAAAGACGTGGATCATCTAGGCACAAAGATAATACAAACTTGAAGAAGTAGAGAGCCATACGGCTTCATACATAAGAAATTTCCGCTTGTTCCTTCTTTCATGGTTATCCTGCAATTCATGTTATGACATAATGATCCCAAAAACAAACAGCAGCAACAACGAAACCACACCTTTAATTAGCTAATCCAGGTGTGGAATGAGCCATATGGACGGCGGCGCAACTGTAGGGCGAGAGGGGTTCACCGCAGCGAAAACGACGAGACGGGATTGCGGCGACGACTCTCATCTTCAACTTACCTTGTGACGGCGGCGATTTGAAATTGGTAGAGGCTGGCGACCCTAATCGAGATCGAGAGAGAGGGAATAAGGGAGGAGACAGAAAGGGGAAAGTAATTTTACGGGAATTAGGGAGTAACTTGGGATTAAAAAATTATTTTTATTGTTGAAAATTATAGGTAAATCTTGTCCATTCATCCGAATTTGATCTAACGCCTCTGTTAAATCCGTTTTATCCTAAGAGGTGGTTTCTCATGAGCCTAAATATATATATAGAGAGAGAGAGATGAGTTCCCAATTCAAGTTATCTCAGCCATTTATTTATTCAGAATCGTAGGGCTTAAATTAGTCCACTCGTTACACCGTAAAAGGCTGTTACACCATAACCTAAATCTATATATATATATTTGATACATGACTTAAACCGATCAGATATGCACAAATTGGATCGCTCCATCAAATACATAGTGCAAAGTCGATCACACTGCGACACACTTCTTCACAAACAACAAATCATGTATAACAATCGACTGTTACCATCAATCAACGTTTGGAGAACATTCGACACCACCTTCTAGTGTCATTATAATACCAAATTTAACATTATAAAGTCAAATGTAATGCTAAATCTACCTAACTACAATATAAGAGAGAAGTCATCTCTTTGTTAAAATTTGCGCCACCTCAGCGCCACCTCATCTTATTTACCAAAAAAAAAAATATAATAAATCTTCCTAAAAAAAACTACATCTTCTTCTCATATTCAACTATTCTCGAACTGCCACCCCCACTACCTCCTCTATTATCTCCATTATCGTCTTTTCGCAATACCCCTAACCCTCCCATTTCTCCCATTTTCCTCCTCTAAAGTGTTCAATCTGGTGGCGCCGTTTTGCGGTAGAGTCAAGACAAATGTGAGAGACATGAATCCCAACTTCGACAACCCCCGCCAAAGGTTTATCGTTGTATGCTTGACTCTTAATCAACTATTTGTATTGCCCCTTCCATTTGCACTGCCCGATCTCCGCCCATTCTTTCCCGTGATCGTGCTTCAGATCCCGTTGTATACTATCGTCATCAGTGCAAGCAACCAACAGCCCATCATTCGTTAGGGTTCCTTAAAATTGGGTATTTCTTTGATTCTCAATTTCTGCTGAATTTATTTTCTATTTTGTGTGAGGTAGTTATTGAAGTGTACTTCTTCCCATTGTTCATTAATCTCTAATAAAGCTAATTATTATTTATCTCATTGCATGATCACTTTCAAAGTCTTGATTGCTTCCTTGCAGGTATATATGTTTCACATCGAGTTGTAATCGATGATTAAAGTCTTTCTCATATTAATTTGGTATCTCTCATATTTTGGGGGAAGAACACTCATTTGCAATAAATCAATCGTGCAATAAAAGTTTTGTTCTTGATTCAAAAGGGGATAAGAAATAAAGTTTTGGTATTGATTCTTATAAACAGAGCATAAAAAATGATCAGTCTTTGTGTATGGGAAATGTATGTACATAAACATCATGAAATTAGAGACTAATCACCTGGGAAAAATTGCACTTCAGGAAGCACATGCCACATACAGATAGAAACACTTTCCCTTCTCTGATGTGTTTAAAATACTCATATTAGTTTGGCAGTGGCTCCTCTCTTGAACACGCTCGATCACGCAAAATGGTGAATTTTCTGCAGCAACTTCTCGCTCTTAATTTCCTGGTAAGTGGTACTATTTTTTCTCTGTTTCGTTTGTGTTGTTATTTTAAGATTTGGAAATATTATCTATTCTAATAGGATCATTTGTGCAGAACATACTCTTGTGAAATGCATAAAGTTAGATTGGGTATCAACCAAGCTTTCATCCCTACTTTAATCATTGAAATCACTTCACATGATGTTGGTCAAGACTTATATTCTTATGAAGAATCTATCACTTCACATGATTAGTATTGGTTGTTGATTATTTTGTAGCATGTTGAAGAGAATAACAATCCTTCTTACTATTTTCTTCAATTTTCTTATTAGTATAGGGTGTTGATTATTTGTGTAATAATTTTGTCCTCAAGTAATGTTGAATCATTTATTTGTAGAAAATGCATTGCAGCTGCATATATTTGCTGAAGTTTCTGAAGTGACTGCATATTATATTTAGTCTATCTAATTGATGATTGTTAGACTGAGTACAGATAAAAAAAATGAATTCGATATTTCAAAAAAGTGACTTCTAAATCCAATGCCTTAGTTACCTTGAGATGATGAAGTTGATTTGTAGAAAGGCTGAAGTTTATTTGCTCAGCAAAACAGTACTTTTTGCATCATTGATCTGTAGAAATGCATATCTTTACAAATCAAATTCATTGGCTTAATTCTACAAATCAAATTCATTCTGCTGTGCAAGAAACAGTATATATCTGTTTGGAGAAGGTGTATATGCTGGATCATTTTCACTCTATCAAGATAACAATAGATCATATTGGTTGAAAAATCATTACATGTGAAAATGATCCAGCATAAAAAATATGTTATCTTGGCTTACACTGATTTGCTTGGCTTACAGAGACAAATTCATTGATTGACTGATTCACATTGATTTCTTATAGTATATTTCTTATTGGAGAAGGTGGCTGATACGAATCCGGTATGACTCGTATGCCCTCGGGAAGGATCGTGGCAGAAAGGGAAGCCGATGGCGCTTCTAGAACTCTTCTAGGGTTTGATAAGTATTGAATCTTTCGATTCAATAAGAACTCGATGTCTTGAGAGTCCACTCAAGGGATGAACGAATTCAATAGGTTGGCTTGATGACAGTTCGCTAACGAGAACAACTCCGGATCCAATCAGTAGAATGACGTCGAAGCAAAGGAAGGAGATTCAAACTCAACTAAAGCTCTGCTATTCAATTTCAACGTGAAAAACAACAATGGTGAAGGTTCAACATATAAAGAGGCTGCTACTAACAATGACCTAAAAGTGCAGCCCTAATTCGGAATTAAAAAGTCTTAATCAAATAATTAAAAACGCTAAAAAAGGAAACTCGGGAATTCTTCAGCGCAGTGTCCGCGATCGCGGAATTCTGGGCCGATCGCGGATCACTCGCGGAAATCGAGGCAGCCCCTCGGGCTACGACATCGTCCGTGATCGCGGAAAAGCTTTTGTTGGCTTCTTTCGGTTGGCTCGACTCGTCCGAGATGGCGGATTGACCCGTGTTTCGACCCTTGACTATTAAGGCTGGCTTGAAGGCCAGCGTTGCTTCGCCAAGAGTCTGGTTGCCTTCCACCTCCTCAAGTGTTGTCAAGCTCCAAGTTCTCTCGGTTGTATCGATGCCGTTGTTTCTGGCTAAGCCTTTGGTGACCATTGATTGAGTAGCCTTTGCTATCGCTCTTGCTCTTGCTCGGGTCACTGGGCCTAGTGAGCGTATGCTCATGAGTTCTTCTTCTTCAGCCTCTGTCAATGTCATGTCCGGTATCGTTTCAGTGGCTATGCTGGATCATTTTCACTATATCAAGATAAAATATTTTTGTGCAGTCAAGCAAATCAGTGTAAGCCAAGCATTGTTTTAGACAATTTTTTTCAGATTAACAAGAACACTACTCTTTTTTGTATTTGATATTGATCCTCTTGATTTGTTTTCTCTTTTATGTTTTGAGGGTTTGCAATTTAAACATGGACAAAGTATATTTTCCAATTCATCTCATGTAATTCCTTCAAGAAGTCAATCAAAAAATTAAATTAAATTGAGTTTTCTGATAGAAAACAGAAAATTATCCTCCACCTGTTTGATAGAAAAAAATATATCTTAAGTTGCTATTATTGTATAGGGATTCTGACTTGTGTGGAGGATTTAAAATTTGATTATTTTTTCAAGATCAACATACAAAACTGGGAAACCACAGGAAAAGGTTGAACAACTTAATTCACAACATAGTCGACATATTCTTGAACGATTAGATTTCAGTATATATTCATTGGCATAATTCTCATTCTCTTTACTAAATATCTGTAGGCCTGCACAAAAATGGTTATGTCAATGTCTAGAAGTGCAAATAACAACATGTTCACTGGTTTAGCAGCAACTGATGAAGATGGAGAGCCCTCTGCACCAATTTATGATCTAAGTTCATTGATAGTGTCCTCTAATTCAGCAATACGGCCATCCATTTCATCAAGTTTTATACAGTCCAGGAAATCAGAGTTTTTTTTTATTCAGCTAAACATGAGGGTGATGTAAGTAAAAGGTTAAAAAGCAGCGTGCTCAATCCAATATACATAGATAAAAAAGATACGACTTAAATATTCATTTTATAGTATTATTCTGGTCAATTTATAGGTCAACATGAATAAAAAACAGATCTCAAAAACTTTTTGAATGTAAGAAAAGATGACATTTAGAATTATTCTTCAACGTTCATTTTCTTTCTCATTCTCATTCTTATATAAACCTTATTTTTTAGAATTTAATTATCTTCAGGATACAAAGGTACATTATCGTTCCCAACTGATCAAGTTCTTATTTTCTTTACTTGATGCAACAAATTTGTAAGTAAAATTTATAGGGTAAAGATGGCTTACACTTATGATGATATTGAAAGCATCAATCCAAGCAAGCAAACATGGAAAATTCGATGTCTATATCATTCGACAACGGTGTGCAACACATTTAGAACATATGATGAGATTCAAATAGTTCTTATGGATCATAATGTACAGACTTATATACTACATTTTCATACCATGGTCATCTGATTTTTTTGAAGTCCTTACCCACATCTAATAATATTCCTATTTGTTTTTCAATCGGATAATTTTCGAGTGGGGACGTTTTCGGGTCGGTACAATTTCAGGTCGGGTCGATTTCGGTCTAGCCGATTTAGTTTTTGTTTATTCGAAAAAAGAGAAGATTAAATTTAAAAAATGATATTTTAAACTAATTAATATATGTTAGAAGTACTAATTGTCTATAATTAAATTTCATCTGAATAAATATTGTTCACTTGTTTCAAACATTTTATAATAATAATTATATTTTTTATTATATTTTTTTTATATAATAAAAATATAGACCCCGTACAAGGTGTGGGTCTTACACTAGTTAACATCTATCTTATATATTAAAGCTGAGACTTTTAGAGTCTCTAGAGTGATTCTAGGCTAGGTTGTTAAGCTAATTTTATTTTTTATTTTTAACTTTAATTAAAAATATATTAAATAATTAACTCAACAAATAAATCTTATAAAACAATCACTTCATTCAACATAAAAACAATACAAATTATCCTATCCTATTAAGAAAAAAATTTAAATTTAATTATGATATATATATATATATAATGAGATATTTATATATATATCTATATATATAATTAAATTATATATCATTCATGAAATGAATATATATTAATTAGTATTCACAAAAAAAAAGTTAAATTTGTTTTGCTTATTTGGTGAGAGTTAAGCTTAATTTTTAGATAAACTTGACTTAAACCGTATGAATTTTTACGACGAACAATATGAAATATGCACGGGTCAGTACATCAGTTTGTATTTCCCCGGGTCGCAACGAAAAGAGGGGCAAACAAGTGAAGGAAGCGTCTCTTTCCCCGGCTCACATTCTTCATCATCTCCTCCTACTTGTTTCTTGCATCAAAATCATAGACTGAAGAAAGAGAAAGGAACGTTGGCAGTCTCTCTCCAACAAGTAACTACCAAAAGCGAGATAATCGGAAGGGACAATCGAGAGATTAGCCCTCTTCCCCCAACAAAACCACCCAAAATTTCTACTCCCAAACATAGACCTTCCCGCCCCCGAAAGAGGGACAGAGAAGAAGGCGTTTTCGCCTTCCCATTTGGATTTGGATTTCATGAATCATTCCCTCAGATGTCGTCCCTGTTGCTAGACTCCGCCCTCCAATCTCACCATCTACCACCACCACACACCCGAGGTCAGATTCCGATTACTTTGCTTTCTTCTTCTGCCGATCGACCCTCTGTCTTGGAAGCCATGAATCGCCCGGACGCTGCCAACCCTAATTTTCAATTCAGTGCTGCTTCATTGTCGAATCCAGTGAACGATAAGGCGGCGATCCAGGGTCTTTCCAGGCCACGGATGGCCAAGACTAGGAAATCCCAGCATAATCGCCCAATGGCCGCCCCTCAACCTCCACCCTTTGATCCCGCTTTCAATCTATTCCCACCTGCTTCTGATTACTACAAAACTCTTTCATCTGATTCCGCCCTTGAAGTGAATATCGATAATTACATTCATGACCAAATGAAGAAATTGAGACTCCGGGATGATAAAGGTGTTTGCCTCGATGGAACTTCATCATCTGACCTTCATAGCTTCAAGGTTGAAGACTCAGAGCACCGTGGCGATTCTTCTGTCACTTCTGCTACGCATTTTAATGTAAGGGGAGGGGAGTCTCACAATAATGTTGGTGGATATACTAGTTTGTTAACAGCACTTCCTAATGACTTGAACAAATTAAACATTAAAGAACCTGGTGTTGCTGGTGGTAATGCTCTTTCTTTTGCCCCCCATGGAAATCACCTTCCTCAGTCTGGGAACAGGGCGAGGGAAAGAGATTCTGGTGCTTCTGACATGGAAGATTTCGTAACAAATAGGATGAGGAATTTGAATGTCCAGGCTGAGGAAGGTGAAAATACCACTTTTGGATCTAGTAATACAAGTGAAGGTAGTCATTTTGGTAGTGATATGCATAGTATGATCTTAGATGGGTTAGGAAAGTTAAATTTTGGAGATGAGTTGAAGGAATCTGATCACAGTGTTGGTCTAGAGAAATCTTCATCTGTGGCTGCAGTACGGCCTGACAGTGTGAATATTCACACTGAAGGTGTAGATATAAAATCTCCACAACATCAGTTTGTATTTACCAGCAGGTTAGATAGGTTAGGGACACCTTACGGTGATTTCAACACACCAAGTCCAAAAGGGGCTTCAATTGACAGCCTCCATCAAAAAGTAGATTTTTGGATAAGAAAAGAACCTATTACAGACAATATATCAGAGAAAATGATGGGAAAATCAGCAGATTCTACCTCGGCCCAACCATTGGGAGGGGCAAGTTTTTTTCCACAGGAGGATGAAGAAGAACAGTCCGAGTCTTACTCCCCCATGGATGTTTCACCTTTTCAGGATAATGTTCCTGATAATAAATTTACAACAGAGACTTCTTTGACATCTGGCGAATTTGCTCATGTTGAAGAAAAACTCACATCAAATGAATGCCAGTCAGCTTTTGAAGGTACAATAGACGAAGATTTGATCTCTGCAACAGAACGCCTGGGTATTGATAAATGTAAAGATATGAAATTCGGCAAGGGACCAGATCATGTGTCTTCATGTGCATTTAATGAAAGTGTAGCTGCTCAGGCTTCATCTGAAGAATCTGTTTCCGCAGTTGAAACTGAAAGTTTCAAGTCTGCTAATGAATTCTCTGACTTCAGTCGACAAAATGAAGAAGTTAGTTCTAGATTGAATGATGAGGCCCAGAGCAGAGATAACACTCAATTTTTCTCTGCTTCTAGTTCTGAATCAAGTGGAGAGGTTTCATTTACATTTTCAGCCTCTTCCTCTATTAAAGATCAAGCTGAACCCGCAATGCGCAACCAGAAAAAGAAAAACCGGACAAAAGTTGGTCAGGATCCTTACAATTCCCTGAAAGATAACTTATTGTCTGAGGCATCATCAACAATCCACTTCTCTTCATTTTCAAGAGGTTCATCGCCTCTTAACACCAGAAATGAAGATATATACCCTTATCATCGCAAAGAAGAGCATAGTTTAGATGTAGGAAAAGCACAAAATGCCAAACAAGAGATTCTCTGTGGGTCAGCTACGGCTTCCGCAGCTAAGGAGGCTTGTGAAAAATGGAGATTTAGGTGCTTAATCGTATATGGTTTATTTTTTAATATCATCCATGATAGTTTAGCTGTTTTCCATTATCTTCCATTGAATGACAATTGCGGCTGCTTAATGTGTTTTCTGATCATGTCATTTGATATTTTTATGGATAAAGGGGAAATCAAGCCTATTCAAGTGGGCAACTTGATAACGCAGAGGAATGTTATACACAAGGAGTGAACTGCATTTTAAAAAGTGAGGTATCTGGAGATGGCCGTAGAGCTTTGATGCTGTGCTACAGCAATCGTGCTGCTATACGCATGGCCCTTGGGAGATTTAGAGGGGCTCTAGCCGATTGTAGTGCTGCAGCTGAGATTGATCCTACCTTCTTCAAAGTTCAAGTTAGAACAGCAAAGTAAATTGTCTCTTCCATTTAAGTGTATTCTGTTTGCACTTCTTACCACTGTTCTTTGAATTGGCAGTTGTATATTCAGTCATTGGTGGCATTTTTGGGTTTTCTGAAGCCTGAATTTGTAGTTAATCTGTTCTTTCTTATTGCTCTTCTCTTCTTATATTCAAGTTGCTACCTTGCTCTGGGAGAAGTCGCAGAGGCATCACAACTTATGAAGTTATTGCATTTAGGGTCAGAAGCTTGTGCAGACAGGAAATTTACTATGGAGGCTTCTGAAACCATTCAGAAGGCCCAGGTACTAATCCTATCTAAGTCCCAACTATAATAAAATCTCTTTTTTATTTCGTACATGTATTCTTCTTGTAGTTTATGGAAAAATTGGTAATAGTTACATTACCTGCACGAAAAACTATTACCTTATATCTTTTATAGTATGACATGTGGTTGTAGAGCATGAGGAACTATCATCTTTATCTATCACAAGTAAACATGAACAAGGGACTCAAAAGGAAATTTTTTAACTGTTGAATTCTTTTATTTGGAAGACTTCATTGAGGAGATTTTCGGATGATTAACTTCAGAATTGCTACTTTATTTTCCTCACTCACCCACGAACTTTGTTATCCGTATAGCCTTCAAAGTTAGGATTATGGTGCTTTGCTAATTTTGAATGTCATGTTTGCCTGTTCTACCTGAAGCGTACTAGTTTTGATAAAAAAAAATGATGGTAATAAGAAAAAGTTAATAGATGTGAGCAGACTTTGGTTTGAGTTTGCATGAAAAAATATGATGTCCAAACTTGGGGCATGGTTTTAACTTCATTTGTTACACTGTTTCAGAAAGTATCCCATTGCATAGATTATTCTGCTGAGCTTCTACGACATAAAACTTTGAACCATGCTGAAGATTCTCTGCAAGTTATTGACGAGGGATTGGCAATAAGCCCCTGCTCAGAAAAGTTGCTGCAGATGAAAGCAGATGCGCTTTTCATGGTTTGTCTCTTGAGGGAGATGAGCTGTTTATAATGATGTCTGAGATGTTAAGTTTAAGCTCTGATAAAATCTTGTCAACAATAGTTTAATTTTTATGCTATAACGCAGATACAAAGGTATCTGGATGTGATCCAACACTGCGAGCAAACTTTGCAGTCTGCTGAAAAGAACTTCCCATTATCTGTCTCTGACAACCAGTCATCAAAGCTGAAGCCTTCTGAACTACTAAATCGGTGCTCTTTTCGGTTGTGGCGTTATTCCTTCATCTTCAATTCATACTACTACTTAGGAAAGCTTGAAGAAGGTCTGGAATTCCTGGAGAATCGAACAGATCTTAGATCTATTACAGACAGGTTCTGAAAAGATATCTACTTATATTCGTAATAGATGAAAAAGTTCATTAGTCTCCCATAAATGATCTAAACCAAAATTTGTAGGTGTGGAGCCCAAGTTGAATCATTGATACCTTTACTTGTCCCTGCTCGGGAGCTGGTGAAGCACAAGGTATGTCTGAATTATATCTCTAGACATCTCTTTGTTGGCCAGTGGTTTGGCTCTTTTGGGAGGTGGGCATCTCTATAATGCTCAATATTCTTCAAGTTGTGGACTTATTTCTGCCCTCAATTCGAAGCTGCTTTCATCTTTATGTCAGCATACACTCTTCTCTTACTCAACCACCCTGTCAGCATACTTGACACTGTCGAATGAAACATTATGAATGCTTTTTTCCCTAGCGCTTTTTTTAAATGTGGTGCTTGCTGGAGGAAAACATGTCTAGCATACTACTCCATGCACTTGTGGTTTCACAGGCCTGATTGAATTAAAACTGTTAAATAGCTCTAATTGAAGACAAAATTATGGGGCATGTTGTTGTTTTGTATTTTCCCTGGTACGCGTTCATAAAAGAGTCTCATTCTTTATATTCAGGAGTTTGATTGTATCATCTTGAATGCTTAGTCTGCAGGAAATGCTTCCTATCAGGCTGGAAAACATTCTGAAGCTGTCGAACATTATACTGCCGCTTTAGCATGCAACGCTGAGTCGCGTCCTTTTGCAGCTGTTTGTTTCGGGAACCGTGCTGCAGCCTACCAAGCTCTTGGTCAGATTCCTGATGCGATTGCAGATTGCAATCTGGCTATAGCCCTTGATAGAAATTATCTGAAGGTTGGAACCAAGTCTTTTTCCAGTTACTTATGCTCTGTCTTGGAATCCATGTTCAATGTCATCCTAGCTATAACACTTAATTCTTATTAGATTCTGTTTGATGACAATGAAGGTGTATTTCTTCTCCTTTTCAGGCAATTTCTAGAAGAGCGACTTTGTATGAGATGATCAGAGATTACAGCGAAGCAGCTAATGATCTTCAAAAACTCATATCAGTTTTAACAAAGCAAGCAAAATCCAATCAGTCTGCACCTACTGATAGGCCAGTAATTTCTCAGGCTGACCTGAGACAGGCTCATATGCGGCTTGTTCACGTGGAGGAACAAGCTATGAAGGAATCACTTTTAGATTTCTACCTTATTTTGTAAGTATATAAAAAACTGAATCTTTTTCCCTGCTAGTAAACTGTTTGTCAGCTTCTAATGCTTTCAGTTTCTGTGGCTCTAATTCGAACTCATTGCCAGGGGTGTTGAACCTTCTGCCACTTCAGCAGGTCTTAAGAAGGCTTATCGCAAGGCTGCCCTTCGGCATCATCCTGACAAGGTTCAGGCTTTTACTCTGAACGGATGAATTATCTACAGAGCTTCTTGTTTTGTAATAGCATTATTAGTATATTAATATTACTAACATTGTTATTTGTCAATTAAGGCTTGTCAACTTTTGACTCGAGGAGAGAATGTAGATGACGCCCTCTGGAAAGAAATGTCCGAGGAGGTTCAGAAAGAGGCTGACAGGCTTTTCAAGATGATTGGGGAGGTGTACTCTGTTCTTTCGGATCCTAATAAGGTTTGGTTGACAAAGCTGAATCTCCATTCTTCGGTGACTTCCAATTTTAATTGGATATTCATGAGGCGTAATTTTTCTATTTCTTAACCTGTTGACAGCGGTTACGTTATGACGAGGAGGTGAGACATAAATCTGGGGTAATGGGTGGTTCCTCAAGGATGCATTCAGATGGGCAATCATATGGTTATCAAAGGAATGGTTCTAGTGGAAGAAGAAACCCTCCAAATCAGTGGTATGAACCTCCAAGGTCAACTCGCTTCTACTGACCTAACTCCACACATTACTGACATGCATTCTTCCATTATGTTGAATGAGTATGTTTCTGATACTTACATACATGCAAGATCTTCGAGGATCTTTTAAAGCACAAAGTTAGGAACAAATTCAGAAACTGTTTCTGCTGCCTGGGTTTGGTTTCTGGGCTTGCAGAGTGGTATCCAGTGTTTTCTGAAGCACCAAGTGTGGAACAAATACAAAAACAGTTTCTGCTGCTTTCTTCTTTTTTATGTTTCAGGGGTTGCAGAGTGATGTTCTGAGTGGTTCGCAACATTTTTGGAGAGTGTAATTTGATTTCCACTTTTGTTCTTGATTTTCTCTTTATTTATGTATATATACAACGTCCTTCATGTTCTTCCCATCTCTTTCCGGCACATTTGCCGAGATACGTTTTGTAACGTTAATATCTTCAAACAAGACCTCATATTACTATATTTTTTCCTATATATTAGAAGATATGTCGAAGATTCTCTTAAAACGTAAATAGTGTCAAAATTAAGGATGAGAAGAACTTTTGGGGACGGAGGGAGTAACATGTACGGATACTGGTACAGGGAATTCTTATGTTTTAAAAACAGTATTAGTTTGTTTAGCTAGAAAGTTTGTTTGTTTTGTGAAACTATACCCGTTGAACAGAGTTTAACTTGTACAAATGACATAAGAGCATGAACGTGAACATAATTAGACAAGAGAGTCACGATGATAGACGTGTGATATCCATGATCAACTTGTATGACTGTAACCCAGCTGTCAACGGTATTACAAAATTGGCCAAAACAGGGTTTTCATCTATACTCGTACAGTAATCAGTACATATGCAATGCAAGACAATTAGACAAGGATTGTCCTCTTTGTTGGGCCACTGGAATGCAAGACATGCTCAGCAACGGTCAAAAGTATATACCTAAGCCAACTTCTTTTGGATTAGTTTCCACCATCCATGGAGGCCTATATGAACAACAAGAGTTAAAGATTAAGATTATTAACACAAGGACGTATTCCTATATGAGAGATGAAAAGTCCTTTTCTTTTTACTTGTTCATAACAAAACTAAGTGATCCTTGAGATGCCCTCTGCAGAAGAGTTTCCCTTGCTTCGATTGCAATCCCTTCAGGCTACATTGATCAATAAACTCAAGCAAGTCACCCACCAAATAAAACATGTACAACAAACAAATTCAAACCATTAGGAATTACTTTAGGATAATGAAATAATGTACCTCTTCGGGGAACCATACTCCAGGTTGAGTGCTACCCTCCAGTACAGCTAGAGCAAATGCTGCTGTAGACATTCCTACCGACCTGAAAACCGCCAAAAGTACTTGATACAATTGACAAGCTAGAAAGCCTTTTCCTTGAAGATGAGTTATCAAATTAATTAAGATCCTGAGATGTAAAGAGATGCCAAAATTGTGCCCTCACCAAAGTACTTACACTGATAATCTCTTGTGGCTGAATATTCCTAATGTACTGCGACCATTTGAGCACTCTAAATCAACCTGTCCAGAAAACAAAAAGAAAGAGAAATTGGAATTTAACAGATTACTTGTGGGTTTCAATTTTCATGTGCAAATAGAAGCACGGGGATAATTTTTTCTTGGTCCTCACCCTCATGGACACACGCTCCCCAGCGAAGCCATCAACTGTTCTAACTAGAGGGTCAAATAACTTGACAAGGTCTTGCACTTTGTTCCTATCGCTCAAAAACTCCTGCACGGGACCAGATAAGACTTAGAAAGCTATGCAAGTCTGAAAATAATCCACAAAAAATCACATCCAACATCTTAACTATATTACACGTCTTGTAGGCAGACTAACTCTAATGTGGCAGAGAGTATACCCGAGGAAGAAGAGAGGTCATTACTTCCATGCCCCAGTTCCAGAAGAATGGTGCAGTTCCAAATCTAGCACTAACAGTTGGTACCCCAAGTATCTCGTGAGCTGATCTCACTTCTGGTAAATTCCTGAAATGTTTTCTTATTTATATCTATTGCAAGTTAACTATAGACACTGAACAAATCACAGCAAAACATTAGGCTCATCACAAAAGATGAATGAGCAATTTTCAGCAATCAGATAACTCTATAAAATTATTTGATGTGAATCGGGGATTGAACTCACAGCAGATACACGTCTTTCTTTCCAATCCCTTTACCAAAGTCAACATTGAGCATTCCACTATAAGGCTTTAATTTGACCTTTTCACCTGTTTTCACAGTTCAATTTACAAAGTAAGGGCCCTTCAGATATTGGGAAAGACCTCACACATTCCTATAGAAGAACTGAAAACTGGATATCAAACCTTTACTATATGCAATCACTTCTTCTCCTAAGAGTAGAAAACTAGTGGCTAAAATCGTTGGACCAGCGCCACCACTACCAGCTGTGAAATAAGAGAATCTGGATGTGGCATAGAAGCAATGCAAATTAATTGATTTCATCTTCTTTATATTCTGGTTAAATATCACCTGAGGATACAAATAAGAGAATCTGGATGTGGCATAGAAGCAATGCAAATTAATTGATTTCATCTTCTTTATATTCTGGTTAAATATCACCCAAGGATACAAATTCTACTTTTCAGATTCCTACCTGAGCTTTTCAGGAACCCCTCGGTCTTCATCTCTTGCAGCACGAACCATTTCTGCTGCCATCACTGTCATATTTGACAAATAAGAAATTAAATGATTTTTTTTTATGAAATGAGCATAATACATTATATATGAACTGAGAAATAAGATCTTTTCAACTTTAAAGGTTTGGCCACACTTGCCTACCCAGTTTGAATTGGGATACAAGTATACAATACATCC
The DNA here is from genome assembly GCA_029168935.1 of Oxyria digyna. Classification (NCBI taxonomy): domain Eukaryota; kingdom Viridiplantae; phylum Streptophyta; class Magnoliopsida; order Caryophyllales; family Polygonaceae; genus Oxyria; species Oxyria digyna. Next base: position 28,993,462 of record JAPVLV010000013.1, read on the forward strand.
TTTTATAATTAAGGGAATAATATAATGACAATAAGAAGGATGATAAAAACTCAGCAGAAGTCCTCCTTGAAAGTAGATATGTAGTAAGAACCATTGCTCACTCCAGGGTAAATTCCCGCGGTTGTTATTGCTGGAACATTAGCCGCTACTGCTCTTTCACTAAATGATTTTGCTCGGAATGCATAACTTGTATCATCACATACGTCTACATAAGCAGTCTACAAAGTATAAATATCACTGTTCAGAAAGAAGATTATACCTCATTGCATTATTGTATCTCTCTTAAGACTTAGCTGAAAAAAAGATAGCAATAGAACATACTGGGAAATGGCACTTCACTTAAATCTAATGTCTTTTTTAGCATACAATGGGAAGTGATTCAAAAAATTCTATATCTACTCATCAGTGAATTTATATCTAGAATTAGTGAATTAGAATGGAAGTTCTGCCAAATAATTACGATATCTTCAATGGAAAATAAACAAAATTCTGGAATGATAAACTACTTTGGAAGGCTGACCTTGGTTTGTATAGCAGCTTCTAGCACAGTGCACCTTTCAGTCTGCTGAAAAGGCCCCGCTGTATGAACTACCAGATCCACATCTACCAAACATTCCAATAATAGAATTCAAATCAGCCAAGCAATTGATGGATAGCAGATCCTTCCTTTTTCAATAACAGCATGAGCGGCAATCAAACACAGATTACCATCTAAGGCAGCTCCCAGGGATTCGAAATCATCAATATCAAGGTGAACGAAGTTGGATTGGTTGCCAATCTTACTGACCAAAGCATCACCTTTGGCTCTGTGAGATTGAGTATAAGAATGAGAGGCGGAGAATTGAGGAGGAGAGGTGAAAAAATTGAAGAGGTTACCGGTTTCGTCCGGCGATAGAGATGCGGAGATCGGGGCGGAGAGTAGAGAGGGCGAGGGCGGTGGAGCCGCCGACTCTGCCGGTGCCGCCCAAAATGAGAACCTTAATCGGCGGCGGAGCATCCACCTCCTCTTTGAGCGCAAACGCAGTTGTTTTAGGGACGTTGAGTTTCAAATTACAGAGCATTGTTCCCGCCATTTCTCTCTGGAAAAACAGAGCAGGCTTGGCTGAGGCTTCGTTTCGCTCTATCGTCTCAGCATCGAGGGACTATCCATACGGATGACGTGGCTGCTAACTCACCAATCAACTTCGCCCATCGCTGTAATACGCAAACTTTGAGGCCATTGCTCAAACTTAAACAAATCAAAGTGGATATTTCCAAAAGGATCCCCTATTAGGCTATTACAACATCAGAGGATGATATTTACACCCAAAATACCACGTCTAACTTAGGCGTCTAAGGATAGCACGCTTACATTAAACGTACAACATCGATCACCGACAAAATCGAAAAAATATGACAATTTCTGGGAAATACACGAAGCTTGTACGCTTAATATAAGCGCGTAACATTATTTTCTTTATTGAAAAACGATTTCGGGAAATAATAGTAAATAAAAGTTTTAAAAACATTTCTACGCTTAAGTTAGGCGTAGAATCGGCCTTGTAGTCGACCGTTGCGGGCACGTCGTAAGCGCACTACCATAAAAACATATAAATCGCGTAAAAGTTTTAAAAGTTCTCTACGCTTATGTTAAGCGAGGCAATTGCGCGCCTAATATAAGCATGCAATGTTTGCACGCTTATATTAGACCGATTTCTTTTTTCTCCGCTTCGTCTTCTTCATCAGCGCCGAATTCCGATTTGATTCCCACAAAAACAGTTCAAACAATCCTCAAACAATTACAATTTGGCGACTTCATCAGCGCAGATTCGAGCGTGGAATCCGATGGTGGAGACAAAAAATCTCTGGAAAATGAGGCGGGACATGGAGGAGGAGGCGGAAGTGACGTCGTCTCGCCGTTGGGTGGTCCTTGTGGCGGTAGTAAGGGGGTGTCAGCTTTCGTTATTGTCGGCGGTGAGGGAGGAAAGAGGCCGGCTGGTGGCAGTGAGGAATTGGGGTTGGATCAAGGTGGTGGCGACAATGAGGGATCGAGGTTGGTGGAGGGAGGCAAGGTTGGCGTTGTTGGAGGGAGTGCTGGTGTTGGCGGGGCTGCAGTTGGGGTGGAGGGTGGTGTAGAGTGCAGTGGCGCTAGAAAAATTAAAAAGAAAACGACGATTACAATTTGTCAGTGGCGCTAGAAAACGACGACTCGATCATCAACGTCTCATTCTGTGGAAGTCGGTGGGACTTTGTCACCCATAGGCTTCCATCGGGGATTCCCTGATAAGGTGAACTACGGGAGAAGATATTGGGGATGCCATGATAGGTTGTGGGACTCTCCTAATGAAGAAGGTGGGTGCAAATACAGACATTGGATCGATCCTCAATACACAGGTCGTGCAAGGGTGGTTATAGAACAGCTGAATCAGGATAATTTGTATTACTCAACACAAGTTGGTGGAGTGGAGGATGGGATGGACCTCCTGAGGATAGCAAAAAAAGGCTTAAGCGACAAAGTACATGAACTGGAGGCCAAAATTACTGAACTGATGCACTTGCTGCAGAAAACAAAGCCTTGATTGACAAGAAATATGGAGCAAGTTTCAGTGGGACTAAGTAGTTTCGTGTTTGTTTAAGTTCGTGTTTTTTGTACTGCTAATGTTGTTTAATTTCGAGTTTCTTGTACTGCTATTTTTGTAATGTTTGTTTCATTTCGAGTTGGAAAAGTACTTCTACTATTGTATTTTTGGGTGTCCTACAGTTTATGTTGTATTTTATGATTCAATTTAATAATGTTTTTAAGGTTAACACATTTTCACTCAAACTTACACAGAAGAACATACACGTCACAAAAACAACACAAACATCGAGTCAAAAATCATTCAGTTTTTTTGCACGATTTGCACCAAACCGTGCAAAAACAAAAACAGAGAGCAATCTTTGTTCTTTTGTCCTCATTTTCTGTCCGTCACGAAGAACTTTAATTTATCTGAGACGAAGGTCTACAAGAAAGACCTTCGTCACATATTTCATCCTTATATTTGTGACGAAGGTGTAGCTACCAGAACTTCGTGACGAAGATCACAAGGAGTTTCGTGACGAAACTATTTGCAAATGGCCTTCGTGACGTAGATCACTGGGAGTTCCGTGACGAATGTCCTTATTCTGTCAAAGTGAGGCAAACAAATCTGAGTCACTAAAACTGAAAACTGAGTCATTACAAATACTTTAATGCAAACATTAAAAATCTGAAACAAGCCTTAATCTTAAACAATCTATTTCGACTCAATCTTAAACGATACAAACACACATCTAATTAAGATTAACAACGTTGTTGACTTTCTTGTTTTTTTCCGGTGCTCTAGGCCTTTTGCACGCCCCTAGTTGCTCAGCAAAAGGGTCTATCAAGAAGCGAGCTGCCGGTGAACAGTGATGATGCCACATATCATGAACTTCTGGAAATGGAGAGTGTTCGACAATTGGCATCTACAACAAGGCAAATAAAGTGTGTAATAGTAATTGATTTCGAAATATAAACAATAACTTGTTAGAGTGAGTTAGAAATTACCGAAATGAAGTGTCTTTCATCTTCAACAAGGCAAATTCAACATATGGGCAATTTCTCTCCTTGTGTGTAGTTGTCGTCCAATACTATAGGCAAATAAGTTTGCCAAACTGATTTCCCAAGCACAACGAATGCACAATTGAAAGTTGTAGCAACAACACACCCCATCGTCGGGACTTGTAACCATGTCTCTTCGGGTGCCATCTCTCCTGGTCCAGTCCATGTTATTTTTGTAATTGCTTCATTAACATTAGGCGGTTCACCTGGGCTTACCCAACAATCTTGCAACCCATTATCCCAATGTGCAAATGCCGTTTGAGCTATTTCGGCTCTAACTCTCCTCCAATTAGCTAATTGGTCCCAGCCTAATTGTTGTGCTATAGCTCTGTATCCACAATTTTCATCCGCCACAGTTGGATATCAACCTTGCACGTGGGGATGCATGCACGGAGGTACGAGAGTATTATACTTTGTAAGCTTCCTCAAAGCCCACTCACCCCTCTTACCCACCACGAATGAAGACGATATTTGCTTCTTTGGAGGCGTTTCTTCAAGTGCTTCATGAGTGTGTTCCCAGTGTGAATGTTGTCTTTTCATTGGGTTGTACTCTTTGTTTGGATATCCTGGAGGTCGTCCCTTCCCCTTTTTCACACGAGTTGCCTCTTGGAGGTTGGTCATTTGAGGGTTACCTATTGCTAAATACTTCATTGCACACTCGTGATGGTCATAAGGTGACATTTCCTCCCATTGTTGAGCCGTAAACTCATCCATCAAGTTTCTTGCTACTACTCTGCGCACTTCTAATTCGTCTTCAGTCTCTACTTCTTCCAAAGTCAATTGCCTCCAAAAGGCATGAACCGCTTCAACTGGAATTGGTTCTTGCTTCCTCAAATATTCGTAAATGTCATGCACACCTAGCAATCCATCTCTCTTCCCCAAATTTGAAACGTAGTAACATCACTAACCTGTTTGTGGTGTTGGAACCTAATGTAAAGATCTTATCCACATAGATTGATACGCTGCACTTTGTATAGCGTAACTAGGGATTATTACATTAGTTTAGGAGTATTATCATATGTGTTTTGAGTCATTGTTATGTTCTGAGATATTTATTAAGAAGTGAAGAAATGAAGATCAGAACCGAAGAAGATTGAAGACTTGAAGAATGAAGAAGCTTCTGCGACGCCAACCGCGATCGCCACTACCATCCAGGCGATCGCCATCATTCAACAATAGCCATTCGAGAAGAAATCAGCGACCGCGATCGCCATGACTCTATGGCGATCGCCATGGGGCGACATAGACCTCGGCAGAGCTTTACATGAAGACCGCGATCGCCAGACATCTATGGCGATCGCCACAACAAGGCCGAAGACATTTCGGACTTTCCTTATTTTCCTTTGTTTGTTTTAGTTCTTTTTTCTTATTTTATTATTTCGTTTAGGATATATTTTTTACCATATATTTTTAGGGTTAGTCTCTATTTATACCCTATCTTTCATTATCTTTTCATCATCTTTTTCCATCAGACAATTTAGTTCTGCAACCATGAGCAGGAACTAATCTCCATTGTTTTACTTAGCGGTTGAAACCTTCAGTTATTAAGTTGTGAGATTTCTAAACTCTTGTTCTTTTCCTATGGGTTTGTATTAATTCTCTTGTTCTTCATCTATTGATTTCTATTAGTTTTGCTAGCTTGATCACCTAGTTTGATTGATAGTTTTCTATTGCTAGACTAGGAATATACGGTGGAATTCCTTGTCATTGTAGCACTCATATCTGCATGATCTGGTAGTTGATTGCTTTTATGAAAGAGAATTGATTGCATGTTAATACTTGACGGTTGTAAGTTATTGCATGCATCCTTATGATTCCTGTGCCCTTTGTTGCTATTTCATCTAATCTTGATAGGTTTCCCTAATTGCTGAATAGTAAGTATTATCAGGACCGGTTGGTCTGCTGATATATTAAAGATTGGAATAGGAACATTCCCTAGAATTGAATAGAACTTGAGATAAATCTATGATCAACTTGATTGACTGTTGTGTGGATACTTGCTAGGTGAAACCCCTTCTCATCATATTCTCACCCAAACTTCCTTTGCTTGTAACTGGTTACTTGTGTGTTCTTGCAATCAACCCCCCCTCCCTTTGGTTACTTGTTACTAGTTGATATTTCACTTGACTGCATTGATTTGGTGTTTTGATTCCCTTGGGTTCGACCTCTACTTACTTGCTATACTTTAGTTAGTGTTTAGGGTTTTCTTTGATTTGGCACTACGACTTTAGCCTTATCATAGATCGAAAGAAATCTATCGTCGTACGGGTTTAGCCAATTCTTCTTCAGGTAGCTAATCTCAGATGGATATTCTGCCCAATCTCTTTCAATACGCCTAGCCTTATGTTGTATGCCAAATCCGTCGACTGCTTGAATAAGTCAAGACAGTCACTTGCAAAATTGGCCCCCTTGCTTTTGACCGCATTGCTAGCTTAGCATGGTCCTCAATATTCTTTTGGATGTGTCGCCTACAGAGGAGGAAAGTAGAATCTGGAAAGATCCTATCCAAAGCGTTCATCAAAGCTTTCCCCCGATCGGTGACTAAGCAAGTTTGCGTTATCTTAACAACCCTAAGTAGCTCAACCAATTGATAAATGCACCACACATAGTTTTCTTCTTTCTCTTCTGACACAAAAGCCCCAGCAACAGCATAGTTCTTCCACGTTGGCGTTATTCCAACAATCTCTTTGAAGGGCATGTCGTACCTTTGCAAGATAATACAATATTATAAGACTATATGTAGTAAGAACGAAGAACATAATTTATAACTTAATTATACTTACTGATTTGTTTTGTAGGTTGCATCGATCAACATTATATATGGAAACGCCTTAAGCAGTTTCATCGACTCTGGGCTTGAGAAGAACACATCTGTGATCTTATTTGTGACTTCGCCGCTCTTGTGTTTTACGAAGTAGTTTAGCTCCTTGGAACGATAGAAGAATTCTTGGACCACAATTCTTCCCTCCATCCTCTCTATTCTCAACTTGTTACAAAAGTAGTAGACTTGTGACTTCTTAGTCATGTTGTCAGGAGATTCATTGAGCCTTGTGAACATCTGTATTGGTCGAGCATTTCCCTTCCTCATGTCTACTAACATATTTTCCTCCTCTGGTGTAGATCTTCCAGCAAATGCATTACCGTGTAAGGATTGGAAAATGATGTGTTTGTGAGTTCCATGATCAACCCTTAAGATCCATTCCCCTTTTTCAGTCTCTCTACATGCAATCGGAAATTTGCAACCACATTTTTTTGTTTTAGTGTTTTTCCTAGTTCTCCCCACAGATTCAGGAATATACTGTCCACTGCGCTCGCATTTAAGCCAAGATCTTCCGAACTTCCCTTTGAAGTCGGTTCTACCAACCTAGAACATGAAGTTACGAGCTTTTCCAATATCTCTTGCCTACTTTTCTGCGTCTGCTCTTGAGCTGAAGATCTTATCAGTGACGAAAACTTCTGAATAATCCGATGATATATGTGGCTCCTCATAATGCTCAACACTATCAAACTGTGGTATTGTCTTCAAAGTCGGGAAATACTCCTTGTCATGAAGCTGCAACCCAGATTGATATGGTTGCGATACAGATTGATATTGAGAAACATTGGACCAATCATTTTGATGGGAATGATACGGAGGAGGATCAAGTTGAGAGACTATCGGTGGATTACCAAGATCAAACCAAGGCACTCCTTCATGTCCCACCGTAAAATCGACACTGATCGATAGGTTGTTTAAACCATTGAACATTTGAGTATTATACTGTAAGATAAGAAAATACACAAAATACACTTAGAAACCTTATTTTAACACCTTCGTCACAAATAACACAGATAACTTCGTCACGAATCAAAGGCTATTGTACGTCACGAACGAATTTGCACATTTATGTGCCAATACATTCGTCACGAATACCCCAGTCACCTTCGTCACGAAGGTCATCCATACTTCCGTCACGAATCCCTAACTTACCCCATTTCAGAATGCTAAAGAACTTTTTTACCCCTAAATTCGAATCAAACCCTAAATTCCAACACAAACCCTAAATTTCTCACAACCCCTAACTTTAACATTATTTTAACATCTTATTATCATGGTCATTGTATGCAACACCTAAAAATCACATCTTTTCTATATTACAACATGATTTTCACACAACCACTAACTTTAAAACCCATCAACTTCATACAAAACCATAAATTTTACTACAAACCATAACTTGTACATTGTTTAATACAACTATAACATACCTCATTGTAGTTCCCCATGATAGACCACCTTCATCAACATTTTGGTGTATGTAGTCATCCCAATTTGACATTTTCAATTTAAGCTTGTGTTTGAATGAGAGTGTTAAGTTTGAAATGTTGGTAGAAATGAAGTAAAAAAGGTTGAAAATAAAATTGGTTCGGATATTTGATGCTAATTAAATGTAGTAGGTGTGGATTAGACATAATATTTTCACTTTTGCAGCTATAGCCTACATTCGTCACAGAAGTATTCAATTCCTTCGTCACGTATCTCTTGGGTTTCTTCGTCATGAATGTCCTTGAGTTCTTCGTGACGAATCTATGGCTGAGTACCTTCGTGACGAAGATCGTCTGTTATATATTCGTGACGAAGATCCTCCCTAATACATTCGTGACGAATGTGAGAGTGTGCTAAATAAAATTTTAGATTGTGCTAAATAAATGCTTTATAAAAAAATCTAAAAAATATTCCCTTCGTCCCAAAAAGATAGTCTCATTTGAGTTTTTGATACTATTTCACAAAGCGAGAGAATCTTGTAGATTTCTTTTAATATATAAGAAAAAACATAGTCATGTGGGATCTTGTTTTGTTCGTCTCAATGAGCACTTTGACAATATTAAAAATTATAATTTTTATTAATATATAACGAGATATATTAACGATAGAAAACATATTTCGACATATGTGCCGAGTTGAAATGAGACTATCATTTTGGGATAGAGGGAGTAGAAGGTACTGTTATTTTAAACGTATAGATTGGCGTATAATTAGCTTAAAATTCGCGTCCACATAAACGAGTCTAAAAAAACGTCAAAGTTTTTTCTTTACTTCCCCCTGTGAGAGCTCATACCCTATCCCTATCTACTCTCACCAGCAGCACTCTTCAGGCGTTCATTTCACATCCCTAGCGCCGACTCCCCCGTTCGATTTCTCCGGTAAGCTTTGCTTATGCTTCCGACTTCATATTCTACTTCCTTACCTTTTCATTTTCTGGACGCTCCTTGTATTTCAAGTTTTTTTTTGAATTGGTGCATTCTTCTCAGCATCAGCATGGCTTCAGCATTCAGCAGCACCTCTTCGGTGGGATCCCTGGCTGCCCCTGATAAATTATCATCCTTCACCTCCATCTGCTCAAATCTCCCAGCTCGAACTCAAAATGTTACCGTCCGAAGAAATAGAATGCGCTTTTCAAGAATCAACGCCATGGCCAAAGAGCTTTACTTCAACAAGGACGGTTCTGCTATAAGGAAGCTGCAAGTGAGTAAAATTCATTCATTCATTCCAAATTCCAATATATAATAATATAACTGATTCCCTTTCAATAACCATTTTGAATTTGCTTTTGTTTTAGACTGGGGTGAACAAGCTTGCTGACCTGGTTGGGGTAACTCTTGGACCCAAGGGCAGGAATGTTGTTCTTGAGAGCAAGTATGGTTCTCCTAAAATTGTCAATGATGGTGTCACTGTTGCCAGGGAGGTAAATCTTGCTTGTTTTCAGTATGCTCTCTTAGAGTCTTACTGCATTAACAAATTACATTATTGCCATTCTTGTTCTGCTCTCAGTATGGAATGCTTTTTTGTCATCAACAGGTTGAATTGGAGGATCCTGTTGAGAACATTGGTGCTAAATTGGTGAGACAGGCAGCAGCCAAGACCAATGACTTGGCTGGAGATGGCACCACTACATCTGTCGTACTAGCTCAAGGTCTTATTGCTGAGGGTGTTAAGGTCTGTTTACTTCTTCACTTGCTGAGCTATCTATAAGCTATAATATAAGAATATTATTTGAAACGGAATTACTTTAGGTTGTTGCAGCTGGTGCCAATCCAGTCCTCATTACCAGGGGTATTGAGAAGACTGCAAAGGCTTTGGTGGCAGAGCTTAAGTTGATGTCCAAAGAGGTTGAAGATAGTGAATTAGCTGATGTAGCGGCTGTTAGTGCTGGAAACAACTATGAAATTGGTAATATGATAGCTGAGGCCATGAATAAAGTGGGAAGGAGAGGTGTGGTCACTCTTGAAGAGGGTAAAAGCGCTGAGAACAGTCTCTATGTCGTCGAAGGGATGCAATTCGATCGTGGTTTCATCTCCCCTTACTTTGTCACTGACAGTGAGAAAATGTGTGTCGAATATGAGAACTGCAAGGTATATCCTTTTTTACTCCAATTTATTATGAACCTGACTTCTGCTTCAAAGTAGTCTAATATACATATATGCTGTGAAATTGACTTGTAATGTTACTCTTGCAGTTGCTTCTAGTTGACAAAAAGATTACAAATGCCAGGGATCTCGTTGGCATCTTGGAAGATGCTATTAGGGGTGGATACCCAGTATTGATAATTGCAGAAGATATTGAACAAGAAGCTCTGGCTACTCTTGTTGTGAACAGACTCAGGGGTTCTCTGAAAATTGCCGCTCTGAAGGCCCCAGGATTTGGAGAACGGAAAAGCCAATATCTTGATGATATTGCTATTCTTACTGGAGGTCAGAATTTATCTCCTCACTAAATGTTCCTTTGTCTCTCCTAGTAATGTTCAACATATTTATGGTCATTATTATGCAGGCACTGTGATCAGAGATGAGGTGGGTTTGACACTAGACAAGGCAGACAAAGAGGTTTTGGGTCATGCTGCAAAGATAGTGTTGACCAAGGATTCTACCACTATTGTGGGAGATGGAAGCACCCAGGAGGCTGTGAGCAAGCGTGTTGGACAGATTAAGAATCTCATTGAGGTGTGTTTTGTGATGTCCGAAAATGCATGACATTGTTAAATAGCCAAGTGCATATATTTGATGACTTACATTGGATCTGATTATGCCATTATGGTTTCTTATAGGCTGCCGAGCAAGAGTACGAGAAGGAAAAGCTCAATGAAAGAATTGCGAAGCTTTCTGGTGGTGTGGCTGTGATTCAGGTAGCTAACAATATAAAAATTGTATGCCATTACCTGTCTTTCTTTTTGCTGTGTATCCTTACGGTAGTGAACTTGTATAGGTTGGGGCTCAGACTGAGACAGAGCTGAAAGAAAAGAAACTGAGAGTAGAAGATGCACTTAATGCAACAAAGGTAATTCTCTTCTGTTTCTTCTGTGTGAAGAGAAGTCCTATACTCCTATCTGCAGCATCTAATGCGCTCATCCTTTTTATTTTCAGGCAGCTGTTGAGGAAGGAATTGTTGTGGGTGGTGGGTGTACATTGCTCAGACTTGCATCCAAAGTGGATGCCATTAGGGATGGACTAGCTAATAATGAAGAGAAGGTGTGTTTATGTTTATATTTTTGCATATTGTTTAAAATGGGTCCTTAAGATGCATAGTTATATTGTACTTGTTTGTAGGGGTGTTCAAATTTGGTTTTGTACCGAACCAAACCGAAAAAACCCGAAACCAAACCGAAGTTAGTTCGGTTCGGTTTTCGGTTCAGTTAAAACAGGAGTTTTTTATTTAAAAAACAATTAATTAGATTTTAATTTTTTAAAAACTAAAAAAACATTTATATATGGTATTTTTCGAATTATTTTTATATTAATGATTTATCTTTAATGGTTTTGCAATAAATATTTTTTAAAATTTCATAATTCCTTTTTTTCAATTAAAACCGATCCGAAACCGAAAAAATGAACCGGTTCTCAGTTTCTCAAATTTCCTAGTTCGGTTTTCGATTCAGTTTTAACCGAATGAACAACCCTACTTGTTTGTCTTGCAAAGAATATTATACGTTAGTTGAGCTTGAAATGATGGATAACATACATTTTTGTGCTATCACATTCTTGACTTTTATGTCAGAATATTCAGCCATTCCTTGTAGCTAATAATGGCAGCTTAAAATGCAGGTTGGGGCAGATATAGTGAAGAGAGCATTGAGCTACCCACTAAAACTGATTGCCAAGAATGCAGGTGTAAATGGAAGTGTGGTCAGTGAGAAGGTATTTAAATCGTGCAAAGTTGAGTGTGTATAACTTAACTTACAGAGTGGTTTGTATATCATAATTATTCTGCGGTAAATCGTCCTATCTACCAGGTCCTTTCTAATGACAATGTGAGATATGGATATAATGCTGCAACTGGGCAATATGAGGATCTGATGAGCGCTGGGATTATCGATCCTACAAAAGTAACTTTGACTCTTTCTTTAGCTGTCTCATTTATAAGTTGACTCAAGACTGAGTTGTTAGTGTTTGTGGTTAACCCTATAATATTATCATTAATCAGGTGGTGAGATGTTGTCTGGAACATGCAGCCTCAGTTGCTAAGACCTTTCTAATGTCAGACTGCGTTGTGGTGGAGATCAAGGAGCCTGCCGACCCAGTGCCAGCGGGAAGTCCCATGGATAATTCAGGTATTGTCATTAATCACTAAATAATTGCTCCTTGTGTATTTGGAATTGGTCTCTTTACTAAATTTAAGGAATTTATAACAGGATATGGATACTAGATTTGTTGTGGATCATGCAATAGACGACAACAGGTTCCAAGGGGCTGCAGCTTGTGCTTATTTTCCGTACATCATACATGGGTAGTCCATTTTGGGTCATAGCAGGATGAGAATAGATTAGCAACAATAAATTCTGAAGAGTAAAAAGTGAGGTTAAAAAGTTGTAAGGCGTCTTTGGACAAATGAGTCATCAGCTGCCTGCATTCAAGTTTTGATGTTTGTAATATTTACATAACTGAGGGGCTTTTGTTGAGTTGGTATCAGTAGAGAGAATATTCTGCACACATCAGGCACAGTTTGATTCTACGTACGCTATATTTGGCTATATTTGGCGACTAGAAAGTTGGACATCGTTCGAATCAATTAGGGTCGGGAAGCAATGATCCATGCAGCATTTGTTCCATACTCAAAACTCATGAGAGGAAAAAGTATTAGAGCACCAAATCAAATGATTTCTCGCCTTGCCAGTGAGAAATGTAGTACTATTATGGGAAATTCACATATATGCATATGTTTCATATTTTACTTTATACTCTCTCAATTTGTTTGCGATTTTCGAGAAAAATTGAGAAAATTGAAGGAAATGAGAAAGAGAAAGAGAAGAGGAGAGAGATTCTGAGTGAATGTGGATTTCATGGAGAGTTTGTGATTTTCGATGACGAAGGAAGCGAGAAAGAGAAAGGGAATAGGAGAGAGATTATGAGTGAGTGAGTGTGGATTTTCAAGAAGAGAAGATAAAAAAAAATGATTGAATGTAGAGTTTGATGTAGAAAAAATGGAGAGAAGATAATTGAGTGTAATTTTTTTTTAAAATGATTTGATTGTTGGTAATTAGACGAAAGATATAAATGAAAACAGACACAACTTTTTGGAACGCCACATAAGGAAAACAAACATTATATTATGAGACAAAGGGAGTATCACAACTATAATTCAGGAGGTTGCATAATCGGCTCTACGCCCGTAAAACACTCTCTGCCAGTATTTACGGGAGCTTGTGTAATTGTCTTTGTTGGACCAACAAGAGGTTTGATCAGGGTTCAGCCAAGAAATTTAGATATTCAACTTTTATACAACAAAACATTAAAGATTGAAATTCAGAATCGAAATTCAAGATCTAGACCATGACGTTTGGTTCCATTATGACTATTTGAGAAGCTCCACATTGATTTTATTCCAAGTAGTGAATATCATATCCTTGATTCCAAGCCTTACATTCCCTTCTTTGATACCCGCTTCCTTCATGTAGCACAAGATTGAGGAGGGTGAGTCCCCTCTGCACGAAACCCGCAATTTTATGGTCGACTTTGAACGAAACATTCCGTTAAAATAGATAATTATTCTAAACCACACAAATATTTCACTCCGTTAACAAAAAGCCAGGCACATACATAGTCAATTAGTTCATCCGTTTATTTGAATCAAAACACTCCTTTACCCCTAATTTTTTAACAAATTACAAATTTTATCATATCAATGCAACCCTTTTGCCCCAACTTCTTTGTTTGCTATGGCTTATGCAACTCACGATGTCCCGTTCTGCTTGACGTCTCTCCTGATCCGCCCTCAAAGGCTCAAGGAGCGTCATCTAGTTGATAGTCGCTCCGAAGCATCACAACACTAACATTTGCACTCGGGTTTAGCACAATTTGAGATGGTAAATTTCCCGAAGTCCTAGCATCAATTCTCGCGACTGCTTCAGCCATCTGCCTCATCTGCTTCTCCAAATCCTTAATGCTTGAATTTGTAGCTTGTACATGCGTTGCAAAGTGGCCACATTTTGAATTTGTTCCTCAATAGACGGAGACATACCTAGATGCTGATTGTTTTGAAATCTGATGAATTCGAGGTTGTGGATATTTTGTTTATCCGGTTGATCTCTCCATCTAAAGTTGTGGTGGTTTCTCCTTCCCGAATTATAAGTATTGGAGTAGGGATCATACTTCTGTCTCAAGAGTCCATAACCTCCCATGGATTTTACCTCAACATCTAAATCTTCTTGCAATTGAGGACAAGCATCAATAGGGTAGGATTGATCGAGACAAATCTCACAAGCTTTGACTTGTTGAGGAGTACCTTGCAGTGTGAGCCTCTTGACCATATCTTTCAATTCAGCAAGGTCATTCACCATCTCTGAGCGACTGTAGTTCATAGCATTGACTCCTTTCTTTGATGTTCTACCAAATTTTTGTGTGCCCACAGCCATCTCTTGAAGCTTCTCCATACCCATTTCAGGCGGAATTAAGAAGAGTGCGTCCACATGCAACATCGACCGTTTTTCTCTCACTATCTAGCAAACCATTGTATAGATGTATCACGTGATCCTGATTTGAGTACTCATGAAAAGGACAACACGAGAAAATTCTCTTGAACCGTTCATAGTAGTCATAGCGGGTTTTGTCATCCTCTTGCTCAATGTTGTTAATTGCCTTCTTGAGACCACACACCTTCTTGATTGGAAAATACTAACGTCTTGTGAAGTTTAGCCCAAGCATCAATACTGCATGTAGGAAGATGGTAGAGCCAATCGTGAACGCCAGGGTCGAATCCCACAGACCGAGAATATGATATCAGTCAAGTATCCAAATAAATACTCCCTCCGTCCCATAATATAGTTCATGTTTCTTTTTTCACACATGCCGATGTATGTTTTGTATCTTCAATATCTTTGTTTACATGTTAATAAAAAATATAAAATTTTGATATTATTGTAGAACTCATTGAGACGAATCAAACAAGATCCTATATGACTATGTTTTTTCTTGTATATTGAAAGTTATGTAACAGATTGTGTTAACATGTGAATAGTGTCAAAAACTGAAACATGAACTATATTTGGGGACGGAGGGAGTAACCAAGAAGTAACCAAAGGTGGGGTAGGGTGGGGTGGGGGGTTATATGCAAATCGAACCAAAAGAAAAAACAAAGCAAATAAAAGATGGTTGTAAATATGTGAGAGGAAAGCGTCGCACTCAAACGAGATCCACACAACAAGTCAATCGTTTGATCCTAGAAATCTATTCACTTTCTAAGTTATAATCTTTCCTTAGTTGTTCTTATCCCAATCATATTTAATTGTCAGAACGAGACACCTTACCAACAAATCATATCACAGTACTCATTCGAGGAGACACCTCATGACTCGACAAAGCAATAACATTCAAACAAGGACTAACAAGATACATGCAAACTTAAAAACACCTTACTAATAGCATGCAATTAACTCCCACTCACGATGAACACTTCTGAACTCATTTTCATGCAATCATGTTTGCCACCAGAAAAGAAACCTGGAAACCATAGCCACTAATCCTAACAATATGGATAATATCAATTAACCTAGTTGATCAGGCTAGAAAACCCAATAAGATTCACGTAAAGCAATTAAGAACAAGAGATTTAATCAAACTAGAGGGAAAGAACTTAGATAGAAATCTTACAAACAATTACTGTTGTGCTTCAAACGTTCAAGTGCAACATGGTGGAATTAGTTTCCTTAAACTTGGAGCAATAACTAGAATTGTATATAGAAAACTAAGGCATATTGTAGATGATTCAAGAGATAAGAGATTACAAAACTAAACCTAGAACAGTATTTAAAAAGAAGAACAATCTAACCTAAAAGGATAAAACTTAAAAGGAAAAGAGAAAGTTGAGAAAGATCTCGGAAATAAAAAAGATATTCGGAAACAAACCCGATAAGGCAAGTCTTCAAAGCCCACCGCGGGTGCGGTTGCTTTCTTCCGCGGTCGCGGATCCATTGTCACCGCGGGTGTAGTTCCATCTCTTCGGGGTGTGGCTAGAGTGCGGCCGGTCTCTTCAACTCTCGGTCTTCATAGCTCTAGCCTTCAATGCATCTTCAAATGCTCCATCACCATGAATGTGATGGTCTTCAACTTCAATCCATGCATTCCTCACAACTACATCTTCAAAGTGTTGTAAATCTTAGGATATCTTCACTTCTCGTCATCTCATCCTGATTACAAGACTTGTAGTGCTAATATCGTTAAGATAAGGTATACAATGTACCGCTTATTAATTACCTTCACCAGGAGAGATTCATTGAAGACATAAGGCAACGTGTGTGAAGTTGTGGGCATGTCAAAGTATTTTACCACTTTCTCGTTGATGATGTTACAACAACTCCTTCCATCAATGATGACACTTAGCGAGGAAGTTTTGACTAACTAAGCATCACATGTGGAAAACATTCTCGCTCTGATCCATCAAGGTTGATCTGTACACGTCGTATGACAAGAATCAATGGTTTATTTGTAACATGGAGTTTGATCCAAAGGGTTAGAAGCTACCACAACATTAGTGGGCCTCGTATGTGAAAGTGATATCCCCCACCATCTCCACACCACAACTTGCCCCCATTTCCCCCAAATAAAATATGAAATCTCTCTTTCTCTCAAATCGTTTCGATCGATTTCAAGAGGAAATCAAGTCCAACTCAGTGCATAAGAAATCTTAGCAAATTCAAGAGTGAAAACCACGGTTGGTTCCCAATCAATCCAAAGCAATCTCGATGCAAAAGCAATATGAAGTGAGCTCGTTGCAAATCAACTCGATGTTTCTCCAGATAAAGTCGTTATGGTTTCAGTGAATTTAAAGGAGATTTCAAGGAGATTCTTCGTGGTTCCTTCGAGATTCATTCACAACTACAATGATTATCCGTCCAAATTTACCTTTCATTGACGTAACTTGAAATCTAGAAGTTTCACTGACCTAATTTAAGATGAGGAGTAAGATAGCACGATTTCAAGGTATGCCGTGTGAGGATTTATGATTTCATTTCATATTTGAGTGTTTCTAGGATTTTAATCTACATATATGCTTGAATTTGATGGGTGATGATTGCATCAAAATAAATTCGAGTTTGTTAGATCATGAGTTTGTACACGTCGTATGACAAGAATCAATGGTTTATTTGTAACATGGAGTTTGATCCAAAGGGTTAGAAGCTACCACAACAATAGCGGGCCTCGTATGTGAAAGTGATATCCCCCACCATCTCCACACCAAAGCTTGCCCCCATTTCCCCCAAATAAAATATGAAATCTCTCTTTCTCTCTCTCTCTCTCTCAAATCGTTTCGATCGATTTCAAGAGGAAATCAAGTCCAACTCAGTTCATAAGCAATCTTAGCGAATTCAAGAGTGAAAACCACGGTTGGTTCCCAATCAATCCAAAGCAATATCGATGCAAAAGCAATATGAAGTGAGCTCGTTGCAAATCAACTCGATGTTGCTCCAAATAAAGTCGTTATGGTTTCAGTGAATTTAAAGGAGATTTCAAGGAGATTCTTCGTGGTTCCTTCGAGATTCATTCACAACTACAATTGAATGCATGAGTCAATGCTTGTAATTTGAACACAAGTTTGTGAATGAGCCCGTAAGTATGAATGCATGAGTGAGTGAATGCTTCTAAGCGCATGAGTTTATTCTTCTGAAATTGATGAGGCATTGTTTGCAATTATAACATATGTTTGTGCATGAGCCAATAAGTATAAGAGCATGAGTTAATTATCTCTTCTAAATACATTTTTCTTCTGAGTGCATGAGTCATTATTTGTGAGTATTTTTCATATGCACGTTTTTCGTAGTGAGTCGTATCGATTATGAAAGAAGAATATGCGGATGAAGTTGTTGATGTTGGGTTGCAGAGGGAGAGTTCTATTAATGGTGAAGAGATTCTTAATACACTTACGTTAGTCTTTCATTTGGTGAATTTGTTGCAGAAAGTTAGGTCTTTTGGAGGTGGTGCAACAAATTGAAGAGATTAAACCAAAATTGACTACTTGAACTGTATTTTTTGTAACGTTTATTAGGGAAATGAGGCATGAAACCATATGTTATACTTTTTGTTGTATGTATGTGTATATGATTGAATAAAGAATATGTAGGAATGTATGATTAGAAATTCATCAAAATGTAAATACAACTCCATATCCTTGTCTTGTACAACAAATGTATTTACAAATAATACTCAATGATACATCCTTGTTTTTCTTTGTAAAACATCAAGATCACATGCTAGTGTTTAAGCAGTGTAAACCTGAATGACATCTTCAAGAGTTGGGAAATCTTGACTGTATATGGTTTCATTGCCTCATTGCATTAAGGATCGAGTAAAATATTGAACAATAATAGTTGGAAAACATAGGTAATATTATACTTCAATTTATGTTAAATCTCCTAAGAAGAATATTTTAATAAATAAGATTTCACATATGTGAATTAAATACTTGGTTATGCATGGTAAGTGATATAAAGTGCACGAGTGAATGCATGGATATGCATTAGTCAGTGAAACAAAATGCAAAAATGAGTGCATTAATGTGCATGAGCCATGAGGCAGTCCACAAAAAATGCATAAGACAACTTCTTCGCATGTGTGTGACTCATTGGAGGAAAGTACATGAGTGAGTGCATGATATGCATGAGTTAGTGAAAAGGTACATACATGGGAGCATCAATGTGCGTAATACAATCAACAAAATGCATATGACGACTTCTTTGCATGTACATGACTCATTGAAACAAAGTAAATGAGTGAGTGCATAAATCTGCACAAGTCAATATAAAAAAGTGCATGAATATGCATGAGCCAAATAGAAAGAAGAGAAACCAAAGACGAGAAACTATAGTATCATCCTTATCACAAAACTTACTTTATGATCATAAAACTATAGTTTCATGCTATTAGAAAGATGCGAAACTTCATCCTGATCCATAATAATTTCAATATATAAAATTCTTTGTAGATTCAATACAAAATTGCAGTTACAAATCAACTCACAAACAATTTCAAATTAGATGACCTAAACACGAAAAACCAGAGAGAACTGTAGTTTCGTGTATAACTAGACACATAGAGAAAAAGTCCAGATGTAAACGAAAGCGAGGAACCAAAGTACAATATCTAGATCTGAATCGAGTAGAGGAATCATGTCGACAAAGGCAAAAGGACACAAAAAATGGAACAACACCGTGAGAAGAACAATGTCGAGAGAAGTTTTCGGTCGACGAATAGACCGGCGGCGAGAGAATGGAGGAATGAGAGGCGGAAAGAGAGATATCATAGGTGAAAGAGAAATAAAAAGGAGAAAGTGGACGGACGAGATTAAAAGAACACTACTTTATCAGCTGCTTTATTAGGATCTTTGAATTAAATAACGCTACTTTACCCCAATTTATGTTAATTTCAGAGAAATCAAGACATCTGTAGCTTTATCAATTCTCTAAAACAATGGTAGTATTATTAAATTAAGTAGTATATATTATGAACGTCATCTATAATTGTGCAAATTTTCTATATTCTTCTAATAACATTAATTACCGTTTGATTATCACCTTTTAAAATTATATTTTAATATTTATGCTAATACATTTTTGACAACATATAATGTAACAAGACCTCAGTTTATAATGCAGTATAGTCCGAGTGATAATGTTATGATCTACTCTTTATAAAAAAGTATTTTACAATCCGCTTCCCTAGATATGTATCCTATTATATGAGAAAGGATCAAATGAGAACCAAGCTTAAGACAAAAACTAAGAACTCTTTATGGTCATTGATCTTTGCTCATCCAAGGATCAAAATTAGATCGAGTTTTTTTAAGTGACTATTGCACACATAGGAGTATTTTGGTCATTTTCTGTTCTATTATGTTCTCTCACCTCTCTTCTCTTCACGCGTGAGGATTCACAAGAGATTTCTCGTTGCCGGTCCGATCTTCATTCTGTTGATATTCGCAGTGTTTGTGCCAGATTCTTCATCGGTCTTCGTTGTCTATCAATCAAGTTGTCTATATTCATGGATTCATGTATTTTGCGAAATTCTCTTTTTTCCTAAACCCTAGAATTCGCATATCCGACGCCATTGTTGTAGCTTGGCAGTTTATGTTTGTTGTTGTTGTTTTCTGTCGTCGACTATTACTTTACTTGTTTCTATTTGATTGAGTCACTCAGATTTCACTACACTGATTGTTTTTATTCAATTCATCTTGGTTTACAATTTGTGCTTTCTTGAACATTGGATCTGTTATGATATTTATTTCCCTGTGTTTTTGGTCATTATTGTTTTCATTATTGGACAACCTTTGTCTTTGTTCTACACTATCAATGTTTTGCTGCATTATTAGTATGATGAACTTGCATCAATTCTATCATGAGATTGGCTCCATCATTAGTAGGATGAACCTTCATTAATACCTAATGAACTTGCCTCCGTCATTAGAAGAGGATGAACTTGCCTTCATCATTTGTAGGATGAACCTGTACAATATTTCATGAACTTTCCTCCATTATTAAGTACTATGAACCTGCATCAATACTATCATGAACTTGCATGCTTTGTATCATGAACTTTGGTTTAGAGTACTTAGAATGTTTTCCATTACTTCGATGAACTTGTGTGTACTATCATGAACTTATTAGCATTGTACCTAAAACCTGTACTATTTTTGTCATGAACTTTCATCATTACTTGGATGAACCTGCATGCATACCATCATGAACTTGTCTCCATCATTAGTACGATGAATCTCCATCAATTGTATCATGAACTTGCCTGCTTTGTAACATGAACTTGCCTTCAGAGCACCTAGATCTTGGTCTATACTTGGATGTACTTTGTTTGTGTAATATTATGAACTTATTAGCATTGTACCTCAAACCTGCACCATCTTTGTCATGAACCTTCGTCAATATTTTGGATGAACTTATTGAATTTGTATGACGAACCTTCATCAATACATTTGTTCTAACTTGTATTTTCACCTTTTTTTGTTCAACAATTTTCCCGATCCTAGAAGTGTTTCTGGTGGTGGTAGTAGTAGTGTTTCAGGTAACCAGAGCAGTCCTGGTTCTTATTCCTCTGATCCAGATTCTACAAAATGTCCTAAGGTGGCACTATGTACTATCTTCCCACATGTGATGATGCTTTGTAGCCAGTTCTTGGGATGCAATTTAGGAAAATGGATGAAGCTGCTATATTTTATGGAAAATATGCTCTTGCATGTGGTTTTGGTTCCCGTAGAGGTGGTTAGAAATATACAGATGGTGTTGCTACTTATAAGTACTTGTATTGCAGCAGGCATGGTTATAAAACAGGCCAAAATAGCACTAGATTTGTGCGTATACGAACTTCTTCTAGAGTGGGTTGTAAGGCCAAAGTCTCCCTTTCTTTCATTGGCAATTTGGGTTACAAAGTTGTAGCTTTTGAACCTCGGCATACTCATCAACTTGTTACCGGTAATGCCAAGCAATTCCTTCATGCCAAACGGAAGTTGGATATTGGTCATAAAAAGTTTATTATGGATTGTGAAAGAGTACATATTGGTCTAGTTAGATCACATCGCATTTTCAAGGAATTTGTTGGTGGATATTCACAAGTTGCAGCTTCTGCAATTGACTTTAAGAATTTCCGCCGTGATTTGTTGGCATACATTGGTGGTTCTGATGCCCAAATGACTATCAACAAATTTACCAACAGAAAAAATATATCACATGCCTTTTCTTTCACCTATGTTGTTGATGCTACTAGTAGGTTAACGCATTTGTTTTGGGATGATC
Organism: Oxyria digyna; assembly: GCA_029168935.1. Classification (NCBI taxonomy): domain Eukaryota; kingdom Viridiplantae; phylum Streptophyta; class Magnoliopsida; order Caryophyllales; family Polygonaceae; genus Oxyria; species Oxyria digyna. The sequence continues at coordinate 29,015,326 of JAPVLV010000013.1, forward strand.
ATGTGTCGCGTAAGAACTTCTCTCTCTTTGGAGTTGTTGTGTCGTTTGATGCAACATACCGAACAAACATCTACTTTTTTCCTCTGTTTTTCCTTTAAAAATCCCTTTTAACTATTATGTGTCATGAACCTCTGCTATAGTTCTCATTGGTACACCTCAAACCTGCTTCTCTATTAACATGAACTTGCACTTTTTGTAGGATGAACATGTTATTTATTTACTATGAACCTGCTTCCTTACTAGCATGAACATGCACCTTTTTACTATCATGAATTGTGTTATCAATATACCTTGAACTTACCTGATGCGCCCTTGGTCTCCGGGAAGGCCGATGATTCACTATGGGATCTTCAAATGACAATCGAGTAAGTGTGTGTGAGGTATGCTTCAAACGGTGAAGAAGATGAGACGTAGAAGAAAGGGGTATGAATGTCAAGAAGAACTCAACAAGCTAGGGATGATAGTTTTCGAGATGGTGATTGAGGTATGCTTCAAATGGTGAAGAAGATGAGACATAGAAGAAAGGGGTTAAAAGCTATGGGAAAATTGAGGGAGATGTAGACGAGTGAGGCTAGAAGATATGGTGAAGGAGATGAGATAGTAGAGCCTGTAGGATTTGTGACGCACAGATCAAGAAGATGGAGGAAATTTGTCTCAACAAAGGTTCTTGATTAAATAAACTAAGCGTGAGTTACAATGATGGAGGCAAAAACCATTTAAAGGAAAAGAAGACGAACTAACCTAGAATGCAAGAAGGAGACGACTAGAAACCCTAGACAATGATAGATAGGGTTGGACTAGGGTGGACCTCGTTGGGCTTGATAGCCAAGGGTCCACTTGAGACGGCCCAATCCATGCAAGGCCGGACCACTCCCAATTTAGAAACTTTCTAAAAATAGAAAGGTCTAAAACGCTAACCAAAACCAAAACTAAACTTTCCTAAAATAGTAAGTCTCCGAATATGGGAAATGAGACAACAAATCCCAAATAGAGACAACAAATCCCAAATAGAGACAACAAATGCAAATAGGGACAACAATTTTCAAATAGAAACAAAACATTGTTTGAGACAACAAAACCAAATAGAGACAACAAAAACCAAATAGATGAGCCTTGTCTTGAAAGATCACTTACGAGCAATCTCGGCGCGGAGGAAGGCCACCAGAGCGCCGAGCTCATTTTCACCGGCAACAATGGGGTTGCGCTCCATATGAGCCAAGGTTCGCCCGAGCTGGAACTGCAAGTGGACCTGCTTCAAGATGAGTGCATACGGGCGCCGACGCGGTCTAGTCCTCATGGGCGTTGGGGCCTTTGTGGGAGGCTTCCATGGGCGTTCTTGGACATGCTCTAACCCTGGAAGTGGTCCAAGGTTTCTCATGTCAAATGGCTCACCAAAAGGAGAAGGACGCTCGTAGAATTCTTCAAGCTTGACTTGAGGGGTCGTCGTTGGCCGGGCGCGCGGTGCCTTTGTCCGGGCGCTTGGATGCTTGACACTTGATGAGCTTGATGCATGATTCAGGGAGCCTAGACTAGGCCTCAATGTCATGGCATGGAATTGACTTGCGCTTGGCTCGCTTCCGTGCGCCTAACCTCCACCTCATTTGGTCCTTGGCGCCTTGTCTTGTACCTTGGCTCCACACCTTGTCCATTTCATCTAGGATTCTCCTTGTGTGTTGATTGAGCCTAGGATGAGCCACTAGGCTAGTGTTGGAGCTAGACAGGGGTGCATCACTACCTCATTACTAGCATGAACTTTTCATCCATCCTTTTATGAACTTGTAATTTTGTTATCATAACTATCCATCTGCCATGAACCTAACTCAAAACCACCGGTAATGCACCTAACTCAAAACCACTGATCATGAACCTAACTCCAAACCACTAATCATGAACCTAACTGAATTCCCCTAAGCTTGAACCTAACTAAATACTCATAATCATGAACCTAAGTTAACTGAATACACTTAAACATTAACCAACCTATTTCCCCATGAACATGTGACTAAACTACCTTGAACTTATGGTCATTCCATCATGAACTTTACCTTATTTGATTTTTTTTCTTTACACTCACTTGTCTTTGAACTATGAATATGTAATTATATTTTTATATATGTGTTACAATCCTTTGAATTTGTAGGTACAATCTTATTTTCATCCCTTTCACTGGCCTGGATCATCACAAATCTAGTTTCACTTTTGCTACTGGCTTGAACTTCCAAGAGGATGCCGGATCTTATGTTTGGTTCTTGGAACAATTCAAGGAAGTTATGGTGTTTGAGCCTAAAGTTATTGTCACAGACCAAGATCAATCAATGAAAGTTGTCGTTGCACAAGTGTTCCCTAATTCTCGCCATAGACTTTGTATGTGGCATATTACGAAAAAAGTTCCGGCGAAGACGAAATATGACACGGCTACTGGTGCTGAATTTTGTGCTCAACTGGATATTATTGTTTCGTCCCATCAGCTTGAACCTGCTGAATTCGAGGCAAAGTGGATTGCTTTGTTAGATGCATTTCCTTTGGTAAAGCGGATTTGATTTAATGAAATGTATGCAATCTGTCAATTCTGAATTCCAGCGTACTTCCAAGATGTTATGTGTGGTGGCTTGGTCAAGATAACTTCCATCTGGGAATCAACGAATAGCTATTTTGGTTATTTCACTGACAGGTACTACTGCTTAGTTGAGCTTGTTATGCAAATTGATATTGCTATGGACAGTCAAAGACGTAAGCAAGTCAAGCTTAATTATGACTCAACTACACTACATCCAGAGTTGAAGACACGATTTCCCTTTGAAAAACATGCATCTGAGGTCTACACGTTGTCGACTTTTAAAGTTGTTCAAGATCAGATGCTTGAGGCCTTTTTATCTTGCTCCATGGCCAACATTCCATGTGATAATACACAAGTTGAAGGGTACTTCTTATGCAGTTGTCGTATGTTTCAACGTGTGGGTCTCCCTTGCTGCCAGTTCTTCTTTGTTTTCAGAAATCTTTGATTTGATAGGATTCCAGAAAAGTTTGTTTTGTGTTTATGCTTGACAATACTCTTGTAAATCAGTGCAACGCTCTAGAGGAGCGTGAGTCAATTCTGAATGAGCTGATTTCTGACTTCTACAACTGCGTTGGATTGCTTGATGACAAGCGAAATCAAATGAAAGAGTTTTCTGCGCAGCTGAAGGAGAAACACACATCATTGTTGGCTGCTTTGGGTTCTTCATTTTCTGCTAGCCCATCCACTCTTGCCCAGTTGGAGTCTTATGCAGGAGTTGAGGTGCATTCTGCCATTGAATTTCATCCACCACCCTAAGCTAAGAACAAAGGAAGTGGCCAACGTATCTAGAGTTCAATAGAAATTTCTCAAGCTCGTAGTCCTTCAGGTCAGCTTCGTTGCGATCGTTGTAGGCAGTTTGCCAAGAATCGGTTTAGAACGTATCCGCTCTTTTAGGGTTGGTTTGGCCACTGCGTTACTCACAATGCCCGCACTTGTACTGAAAGCTTAGTAACCTCTATGTCATTTGTGGTATTTTTTGAACTCATTTCAATGTAAATGAACCTACTATATATATGTTGAACCTATTTTTGAACTCATTTCAGTATTAATGAACCTACTCTATATTTTGATGAACCTATACTGCAGTTTGAACCTACTTCCTTCAGAGAGGTGAACATTTTTTTTTTCCAGGGGATGAACCTACTTAAAACTCGTATGGTTGAAGTTCAACGTTGTACAATATTTTTAGAAAATTTAACGAACCTATTTTTGATTCCTAAACCTATCGTTTTTACTATTTGAACCTATTGCATAAAACTAATGAACTTAACTTTATTATTTATGTTCTTAACATTTAATCATCTTCGATTCATGTTTTAAATTTGTCAAAACAATTCATCTTTGATTCAGTTATGTTTATTAATAATGTTTTATATGTTGTATGAACCATATTAAGACATATAAAAAATTCAAATATTTTATGAACCTTGAATACTGCATTTGTGAACCTGTAACAATATGCAGATGAACCTATGAACCTAGCACCTGATTATGTCGCTCAGTTAAAACACGTTTTAAGCCGTATTAATAACAATGTAATAAAGGAAGCAATTCTTTTGGAAAAATTGATTTTTGTAATCGAATAAAATGTACCAATTTACTACTGCAATACTATAGTGAATTTTTGTAGTATAATAATGAACCTGAATTACTAGTAAAATGAACATGCAAGCAGCCAACAATGAACCTCTATCATAAAAAGAATGTACCTCTCTTTCATTCTTTATGAACTTAACAGTCAATCATGAACCTATAACGAACCTGCAAGCAGAAACCTAATTAACCTACATGGCATTTTATCCATGAACCTAAAATCACTACCGTGGTGTATTCTTGGGAATCTAGCTGAGTTTGCAGTACTGATTCCTCAACCAAAACCCTCACTCGGTTTGCTTCTGAACTTATAATCGTATGCACATATTTGACCCTCATTCTTTTTGTGCTTTCTTTCTTGTTCTCTTTAGTCATTTGAGTCTCCCATTTGTTTGTTGGTTCTACCATGCCCGTGAACATCTCCATATGTCTCATGCAAAACACACCTGAATGGTATGTGTCATTTTCTGCTTTCCATTGTAGATCAATCAGGATTGTGTTTGTAATTGCAGTCATTACGAAATTTCTCTTAAAGCTCAGCTTTTTGTTGGCGAGGTATCTTCCAAGAAATCCAATCTGCATAGGTAATCAAAAGGCAAAACATTTTGATTAAATTATATCAGTGAAGTTGTTTTTTTCAATACAATAAACATGTATGACAAGTTTGTTGAACTTGTCATAACAAAAGAAAAATATTGACCACACTATGTAATTTTGGCTTGTATTATGATATTTGGTTGTTGTTTTGAATGATGTCCAACACATGTATTCCAAGAGTTGTCAAATTTATTGCAACGAGAAAGTAATGTTCTTCTCCGTCCGTTTTAAGAATTAGAACCTGAAATATTCAACAATCACTTGTGTTATTAATTTATCAAATCCCATTTATATATCGTATTTGTCTTACCATGTCAACATTTTTTATTTTTCTCCATTGCACTTGTGCTAGCCCAAATTCGAGACTGCTTACGAACTTCATATACTCTGTATTTTTGTCCAATTTGTACTTGTCTTGTAAATACATTTTTATGTTAATAATTTCAACGGGTTAACAAAATTACACGTATACAAGTATAAATAGTTTTTAAGTGTAAGTTCATTGGTTCACGGCCTCATTTGTTCTCAGGTTCTTAGTTTCAGTGAACCTACATGAGTAAATCAGTGAACCTACATGAGTAAATCACGGATTTTTTAGTAAGTTAACACATATTATTTTGTAGGTTCATGTCTTTTCCTTTTGAACCTACATCAGTAAATCAATGAACTTGTTTTAATGTATCACGGAACTTCTGGAATTCAGTGGCCCTATGACAACAACATTTTTCATGTATCTTACCAGACACTGGACATCAATAAAAAGTCTATTTGGCACATCTTTCCTCATGTTCTTTTTTGAAGTTTAGAACTGAGGTCCAAGCATCAATTCCTTTGAATTCACCAGCCATTCCTAACGCTTCAAGCTCGTTCCCCAAAATTTTGTGCTTTGAATCATCGAATACTATTTCTCTGTCCATGCATTTCATTGATATTTAATCCTCTCATTATATTGTTTACAGAATTAACCTAAACATTTGAATACTAACCCTTCATCTCCAGACTTTAAGAATATATAGAGTTCATACATCTGCTCCGCATTGGTTGTCTCTTTTAAAATGTCAACTGAATTTAGGTTGCTTCTTAATATCACTGCTTGGTGTTGTTCACTTCTATCTTCAAGATCTATGAATATGGGACTCTGTGTCCTTTTTATCTGTTATTGATGAAGGAATGTGGTTAAGATCTGAATTACCGGAAAATATAAATAAAAAATAAATAAATTCAAGGTTCATAGATCTGAAGATTTGGTACTTTACTTACCATTGTAAATGCACGGTCTAGGTTGATTATCTCTATTGGTTTGTATTTTTGTTTCACCTGATACATAAAAAAAATATAATTTCACATCATAGTTACTTCATGTCTGTTCATATAATTCACATTGAACTTTAAAGGAAATTTGTATGAACTTGAATCATATTTTAGCGAACGTATACATGTCTAGGGTTATATATAAGGGTTTTTTACCGGAAAACCGGCCGTATGATGGGTCATATTGTCCAAAACCACCCGTATTTTTCATTATTACAGAAAATCACCCCTATAAGCCTCTCCGTCACTCAACAACCATCCCTCTCTAACTTCCGTTAAATATTCATGCCATGTGTCATATTATATTAATATTTTATTTAAAATTAATGAAACCACCCTTTAAAATATTATAATGACATTTTTTTATGTTTATGTCTTCAAATCTTTGGGATTTTCTCTCTAGAACCCACCTCCCTATTATATAACTCATTATTAGACCACTTTTATTTATGAATATCATTCTAGAATAACATTGGGTTCGGTTTTCTAAATGGTAGATAAGCTGGAGACCCGTTTAGCAGATAATGGTGTCCACGCCACCCCACCCCCATTGATTACTCGAAGAGCCATAAAAATGCAGATGACCTTCCTATCCCGCTCAGAGTTGGTTCAAAACTACTAAACAAATAGGAATTTTTGGAATGTCCATACACTGAATTACCTTAACCACACTCATTCTATAAACCTACTTCTTTTACTCATCTGAATTTATTCCTGCTAATCTACAGGATGCGAAAACTCAATGCAGCATGTCCGGAAAATTTGATGGACAAAAATAAGCTTTATTCATTCATCTCTTGCAGCTTCTCATCGTTAATGCTCTTCGGCAAGATGACCATTTAAATCTAGTACCCATATCCTGTCATAGCCAAGAAGTGTGGATCTCGTTAGTACATCATTTAGAAGTATATAACATAGAGACTCAAATCCACTATGAAAAGCAACAATACCTGAATTATCCATAGGACTTCCTGCTGGCACTGGCTCGGCAGGCTCCTTGATCTCCACCACAACGCAGTCTGACATTAGAAAGGTCTTAGCAACGGAGGCTGCATGTTCCAGACAACATCTCACCACCTGATTAATGATAATATTATAGGGTTAACCACAAACACTAACAACTCAGTCTTGAGTCAACTTATAAATGAGACAGCTAAAGAAAGAGTCAAAAGTTACTTTTGTAGGATCGATAATCCCAGCGCTCATCAGATCCTCATATTGCCCAGTTGCAGCATTATATCCATATCTCACATTGTCATTTGAAAGGACCTGGTAGATAGGACAATTTACAGCAGAATAATTATGATATACAAACCACTCTGTAAGTTAAGTTATACACACTCAACTTCGCACGATTTAAATACCTTCTCACTGACCACACTTCCATTTACACCTGCATTCTTGGCAATCAGTTTTAGTGGGTAGCTCAATGCTCTCTTCACTATATCTGCCCCAACCTGCATTTTAAGCTGCCATTATTAGCTACAAGGAATGGCTGAATATTCTGACATAAAAGTCAAGAATGTGATAGCACAAAAATGTATGTTATCCATCATTTCAAGCTCAACTAACGTATAATATTCTTTGCAAGACAAACAAGTAGGGTTGTTCATTCGGTTCAAACCAAACCGAGCTGAATCAAAAACCGAACTAGGAAATTTTAGGAACTGAGAACCGGTTCATTTTTCGGTTTCGAAAACCGAACTATGAAATTTTAAAAAATATTTATTGAAAAACCATTAAAATAAATTATAAATAGAAAAGAATTCGAAAAATAGTAAAATACCCTATATATAAATGTTTTTTTAGTTTTTAAAATTTTAAAATTTTAAAATTTAATTAATTGTTTTTTTAATATAAAAAAGTCCGGTTTTTACTGAACCGAAAACCGAACCAAAAACCGAACCGAACTAACTTCGGGTTTTTTCGGTTTGGTTCGGTACAAAACCAAATTTGAACACCCCTACAAACAAGTACAATATAACTATGGATCTTAAGGACCCATTTTAAACAATATGCAAAAATATAAACATAAACACACCTTCTCTTCATTATTAGCTAGTCCATCCCTAATGGCATCCACTTTGGATGCAAGTCTGAGCAATGTACACCCACCACCCACAACAATTCCTTCCTCAACAGCTGCCTGAAAATAAAAAGGATGAGCGCATTAGATGCTGCAGATAGGAGTATAGGACTTCTCTTCACACAGAAGAAACAGAAGAGAATTACCTTTGTTGCATTAAGTGCATCTTCTACTCTCAGTTTCTTTTCTTTCAACTCTGTCTCAGTCTGAGCCCCAACCTATACAAGTTCACTACCGTAAGGATACACAGCAAAAAGAAAGACAGGTAATGGCATACAATTTCTATATTGTTAGCTACCTGAATCACAGCCACACCACCAGAAAGCTTCGCAATTCTTTCATTGAGCTTTTCCTTCTCGTACTCTTGCTCGGCAGCCTGTAAGAAACCATAATGGCATAATCAGATCCAATGTAAGTCATCAAATATATGCACTTGGCTATTTAACAATGTCATGCATTTTCGGACATCACAAAACACACCTCAATGAGATTCTTAATCTGTCCAACACGCTTACTCACAGCCTCCTGGGTGCTTCCATCTCCCACAATAGTGGTAGAATCCTTGGTCAACACTATCTTTGCAGCATGACCCAAAACCTCTTTGTCTGCCTTGTCTAGTGTCAAACCCACCTCATCTCTGATCACAGTGCCTGCATAATAATGACCATAAATATGTTGAACATTACTAGGAGAGACAAAGGAACATTTAGTGAGGAGATAAATTCTGACCTCCAGTAAGAATAGCAATATCATCAAGATATTGGCTTTTCCGTTCTCCAAATCCTGGGGCCTTCAGAGCGGCAATTTTCAGAGAACCCCTGAGTCTGTTCACAACAAGAGTAGCCAGAGCTTCTTGTTCAATATCTTCTGCAATTATCAATACTGGGTATCCACCCCTAATAGCATCTTCCAAGATGCCAACGAGATCCCTGGCATTTGTAATCTTTTTGTCAACTAGAAGCAACTGCAAGAGTAACATTACAAGTCAATTTCACAGCATATATGTATATTAGACTACTATGAAGCAGAAGTCAGGTTCATAATAAATTGGAGTAAAAAAGGATATACCTTGCAGTTCTCATATTCGACACACATTTTCTCACTGTCAGTGACAAAGTAAGGGGAGATGAAACCACGATCGAATTGCATCCCTTCGACGACATAGAGACTGTTCTCAGCACTTTTACCCTCTTCAAGAGTGACCACACCTCTCCTTCCCACTTTATTCATGGCCTCAGCTATCATATTACCAATTTCATAGTTGTTTCCAGCACTAACAGCCGCTACATCAGCTAATTCACTATCTTCAACCTCTTTGGACATCAACTTAAGCTCTGCCACCAAAGCCTTTGCAGTCTTCTCAATACCCCTGGTAATGAGGACTGGATTGGCACCAGCTGCAACAACCTAAAGTAATTCCGTTTCAAATAATATTCTTATATTATAGCTTATAGATAGCTCAGCAAGTGAAGAAGTAAACAGACCTTAACACCCTCAGCAATAAGACCTTGAGCTAGTACGACAGATGTAGTGGTGCCATCTCCAGCCAAGTCATTGGTCTTGGCTGCTGCCTGTCTCACCAATTTAGCACCAATGTTCTCAACAGGATCCTCCAATTCAACCTGTTGATGACAAAAAAGCATTCCATACTGAGAGCAGAACAAGAATGGCAATAATGTAATTTGTTAATGCAGTAAGACTCTAAGAGAGCATACTGAAAACAAGCAAGATTTACCTCCCTGGCAACAGTGACACCATCATTGACAATTTTAGGAGAACCATACTTGCTCTCAAGAACAACATTCCTGCCCTTGGGTCCAAGAGTTACCCCAACCAGGTCAGCAAGCTTGTTCACCCCAGTCTAAAACAAAAGCAAATTCAAAATGGTTATTGAAAGGGAATCAGTTATATTATTATATATTGGAATTTGGAATGAATGAATGAATTTTACTCACTTGCAGCTTCCTTATAGCAGAACCGTCCTTGTTGAAGTAGAGCTCTTTGGCCATGGCGTTGATTCTTGAAGAGCGCATTCTATTTCTTCGGACGGTAACATTTTGAGTTCGAGCTGGGAGATTTGAGCAGATGGAGGTGAAGGATGAGAATTTATCAGGGGCAGCCAGGGATCCCACCGAAGAGGTACTGCTGAATGCTGAAGCCATGCTGATGCTCACCGATGGATGAGATGAAGGGGTGAAGAGGTGTGAGTGAGAGTGGATAGGGGATAGGGTATGAGCTTTGCTTCTATAGAGAAAGAGAGAGATGAACAAAAAATTAGGTTTTAAAATTGGGGAAAAGTTTTGCTTTATAGTCTTGAACCTTCTCACCTTTGGAATGCTCTAGAACCTCAATTTCTGATTACTTGTCTAATTTTTTATTTTATTTTCGGTTTTTTCCCTAAGTAAACTCCCAAATTTATAAGTGTTATCTTTTAAGTTTGATAAATTTTTGCCTTTTGTCTTTCCGTCAAAACACTTAGTCAAATTTCGTTAAATAAAATAAAGTGATAAATGAAAACACTTAGTCAAATTTCGTTAAATAAAATAAAGTGATAAATGAAATAAGAGTTAAACTCAATTCTCTCTCCGACACACATATATAACCACAACAATTCATAACTTCATGCTCGATACAAGACAAGAATATAGGGCTAATTAAATTGTCCAGTTAGAAAACCCCTAATTTAACAATTCGAAACCTTATATTTTACGGAAAGCCCTAATTTATGAGACACTCATGTGTGTTCCAACTCAAAGCCCTATTTACTGAAAGCCCTGATTTATGAGATACTCATCTGTGTATCAATTGAAATCCCTATTTACCGAAAGCCCTAATTGAAATCTCAATTCGAACTAGGCGACTAGAGGAGGAGAAACTCACCTTGTCGTCGTCTTTTCATTCGAACTAGCATGATAAGATTTTTTTCAAAATTTCACGAGATTTCCTATTTATTTTACTTTCTTATTTTTAATGGTTCAATTAAAAGATCTTTTTTACTGATAAACCCTCTCGAGATTGCGAACGAGAGGGGTGGTGTCGATGAGGGAGGTTTCACCTTCGGTGACCTCGAGCCGAGGGTTGTAGATGTTCTTGGTTTCTAATTTTTGGTCCCCTAGCGAAAAAGGCGATGGGATGAAGCGAGGTTGAAGCCAATCAGAGAGAGATTGCGGCTTTAGGAAGGAGTGGGCGGAGGTGAAATCAGGGTTAGGGTTTTTAGACATGGTGATTGTGGATGTTGAAGCGTGTCGGAGGAAGCAACGGTTAGAGGGAGATGGATTTGGGAGAATGGTGGTGTTTAGGAGAGGTGAAGAAGGCGAACATGGAGAGAGATGTGAGGAGGAAATCGGAGAGAGGGGTGGAATTGGAGGTTGAGTGGTTTTTGGAGCTAGAAGTTGGTTGTGATGGTGGAGGTGGCGGAGGAGGAGGAAAGCGGAGGAACATGGTTAGGGATGCACAAAAATGACCCAGCCCTGAATTTTCCTGGTCATTTCAGGACCGACTAGGTCGGTCCGGTCTGCGGTCCGCATATTTTAGAAATTTTGGGTTTCGGTCCGGTCCATTAGTTTTTCGGTTCGGTCTCCGATCCATAGGTTTGAAAAAATATTGTCCAGTCAGGACCGATTGTGCATCCCTAGATATGGTTTTGATTTGGGCAATCGACCATGGTAGAGAGAAGGATTGAGATTTGTATAATATGTGGGAGAAGAGGACGGAGAGGAGAGACAATTTCATGTGTGTATCACACGAGATTTTGAAAACTTCTTAACTTATTAAATATCATGGCATTTTGTGTAAATTTGGCTAAACGACAAGGGGTAAAAATGTAATTTCACACTTTTTAACAGGAAAACTAACTGAATACTAAGACATGTGGCTTTTTGTTAACAAAGTTATAAATCTGGGTGATTTTAAATAATTTTCGATATTACGGGTGTTCCCTGCAAATTTCTCTATATTTTATAAGTTTTTGCATTAAATATTAGCGAATTTATATAAAACGGTTTGTTATATGTCTACTAATTTAAAATCACTTATTCTATCTCTGTTTCGTTAATAAAAGACCATTTTCGAGCTTAATGTGTTAATTCATCCATTAAATGTGTTAAAAGACGATTTTACACCGCATTTTTAAAGAAATTACGTCAAATGATCAAGTTTCTTACCTTATTTTATTACAATTTTTTATTGCGCGTACAATTGTGCCTCCCTCTTCCATTGGAGAAGAAGGAAACGAAACTCAAAAATCTGGGAGGAGAAAGAGTAGAAGTGGGTGGGGGAAGACATGGATTAAGCTTTAAATGTGATTGGAAGCGGTTTCCCCCACCCGATTCCATTCTTTAAGCCTAGCCATGTGTCGTTGCTCGATGATCCAGTCGTCGACCACCCTCTCGACGAAACCCTAGGTCACTTGTGTTGCTACCTCCGCTCTTCCTCCCGCTTCTTCTCTCCTTCCCCTTCCGATCGCTTCGTTTCCCCCACTCAATTACTTTGATTCTCTCCTGCACACGACAAATCTGACCCGTTTCGGGCTCCTAGAGACTGGATTTTGAACAATGTATGGCTCCTTATGTAGTGCTAACTCCTCGACTCCCAAATTGTGCTTCAGGTCGACGGTGTTTACGAAGAGGCCACTGATAGTGTCTTCCATGTCTTTGAGAGCACGGACCTCTCAACGCTTTCGCCGCCGTCGAGGAAGCTTCTCAGTGCCACTCAGCCCCCGAAGTGGGTTATATTCGAAGAGGAGGAAGAAGAAGAGTTTTTCTTCGAAAAGGTGTTTCGAAGGAGTTTGCCAGAGAGGAATCGGCTATGGGTTATTTAGGTGGGAATTCTGCGTGTTGAAAGAATGTTTCCCATGGGGGTGGGGACGTGCCTTCCATGGTGGATAATGACAAGGAGAGGAATGTGAGGGGGAGAATGGGAGAAAGAAATTATTAGGGTAATGAACTCAGGTAAGTAATATGATAATTGGGTGTAATTTTTGTTTTGGGCAAAAAGATAGGACACCAAATTGCCTTTTTTAGTATGGCGGCAAATCGATCGTCAAACCAAGGAACTTAATCAACGACGATGAAGGACGAAAGTAAGTAAGGACGAAATGGTTTTTGCTCTCGATTACAAGTATTCAGCTTAGGATGATCTTATTATGTTCTTTCTTACCCCCTATACATATGTCACTCAGTCTCCCCCGGTCCAAGTTTTAAATGACATTGCATTAAATGACACCATCTGAGGCGAGATCTTCGGCGATTTTAGGGGGATTTGGGCAATTAATGCCCAACGTTCACTTTCTGCTTTCAACCTCCATTAATCTGTATAATTCATATCGATGTGAGACGACTCTTTCCTTTTCACTCGTTGCCAGGTTCTTGAATACATGTCGTACCCTTTGGATGTCTTCTTTGCGATGGGACTCGTATTAAATTGTGCGTCGTCTTCGATGTCTTCCATTTGGACTTATTTGTCGTTGACCTCTTCTTCTGTATACCAGCCCTACTCGTTGACCTCTTCTTCGCTGGAGCCTTTCTGTGTATTTGGTCTTTGTAGCCGTCTGAAATGGATTTGGGCCACCAAAATACGGGCCCAACAATTTCCACAAGAAATGGGCCGAGAGACTGGGCGAACTGGAACCGTTTCTTCTCCCAATCTTCACGTCACACATGGCCCACTCTCTTCCATGTAATTTGAATTTGGGAAAGCCTTGATTCCTTCCTTAAGTGCCTCTGTCGGTTACCATCATTACTCACTCTGCACCAAGTAAACTCTTCCAAGGTAAATTCTTCTATCTCACTTCTATTCATCTTCTTCCTTACTCTTCTCCCATGGCGTCGCCGAGTTCTGTTCCAAAAGGGCCTCCAAACTTCTTTCTGGAGGAAGACGATGCCCTTCCCGGGGAAATGGACGCTTACGATCTTGCCAAAGCCCTTAAGGATGGGGGCTTTCCTTTGACTGCGGAGGCGAGGCTTGGGTTTGCTTCTATGCGTATCCCCTCAAAATAGGCCATGTCTTTCCTTTCTCTCAACTTACCCAAGACATCTTGTCTAATTACGGTCTAGCTGTTTGTCAAATAATGCCCAGTGGGTGGCATCTCCATAGAGCTTTAGATCGTCTAATAGAGTGTTACCATCTTGACTTCGACTTTGAAGTCTCCGACTACCAATATTCTTTGTATTCAACCAAATCCTTCCAATATAGTTTCAAGTCTCGTCCTGATTGTGAGCCTCTTGCCTTAAAGTTGAATGTCAACGACATGGATGGAAGAGGCGATTTTTCTTTGTTAGAACAACGTCTATAGGTGTTGAGGATGATTGTCCTTTCTTACGTACTGAGTGGCTTTGGGAAGGTCCGTCTCTTTTGTCTGCGTTATTTTTGTCGTTGTTTGTTTAACTGTATCTTAGTTGTCTGATTTTGTAGCGTCGGTGATTGTCCATCCGGAGTTGAAGACGTCGCTGGAAGAGAAGGTCGAGAAGCTCCTTGATGCGCCTAAGTGTGATAGAACGTACAACAACATGACGATTAGTCAATCGATCATCCCACATGCCTTAGCCATGGTGACACCAACTGCTTCCCCCGCAAAATGTAAGTGTGTTGTTTCTTCGATCTTTTTGTCTTAACTCTTGGGGATCTTCTTTTAACTGTGAGGTCATGATGTGATGGCAACAATGTCGACCCGGAGTGAGAGGGCGTCGACGCGTTTAACGACCAAGAAACTCTTGGACTTTAAGCGTCGTGGGCCTCGTCCTCCCTTCCTACCAAACCGTTGTCGTATGGAAAAAGGGAGTCTCCCTTTCTTATCGAAGACTTGACTCCAAAGAAGAGCAAGAAAGCCTCTAGTTCGACTCACCTAGCGATTCTTCCAATTGCGGACGATATCGAGCAAATGCCAGCTATGGAGAACCTGAATCTCGCCACCAATGGCGCTTGGGAGGTGCGTCTTAATCGTCGTTCTAAAGGTTTTTCTTCTTATCAATCTTTGATTATGATTTTTCTTTGTTTGTTGTGACAGATTCTTAGTTACCTTCGTTCTGCGCATGCCAAGATAGAGTGTATGCTCTCAGAGGCTAAGGGAAAGGCTGATCTCGCTGAATCAAGGGCGTCTGAAGCACAAGCAGCGGTCAAAGACTTGACGAAGTCGATTGAGGTCACAAGGTCGAGGATGGAGAGGGAGATTCAGACTTCCAAACATAGGATGGTTGACCTAGAGATGGAGATGTCGAGGCTGAAGAAAGAATGTGGGCACATCATACTTGATGTGGGTTTGTACTTCACCACCCAGTGCAAGGTTGATATGATTGAGCGGTTCCATGACGGGAAGACAAAGGCGTGGAATCTGGAAGCTGAGAAGGCTACCATATCCAAGGACTACCCCGATGGATGCCCCGACGTCGATTTTCTAAAGGCTTTTGGAGCTGTCGCTGAAGACGCTGGCAAGACTTCTCAAGGAGGTGGCGCTGACAGTACTGGCAAAACTAACGTCATTCTGAAAACCGCTCAAGCAAATGTTGCTAAGGACGTTGTGGATAAGTCAGACGAAGTTTTCGTTTAATTTGAATGATTTGTATTAGATAACAAAGTCCTTGTGTTCAAGGCAAACAATTATTGTTTTGGCGACCCCTCTACCATCGTGGGTCACGTTGTTTTAAGTACACTTTGTTTTGGCTATCCGTCCACCATCGCGGATCGTGTAAACGGATTTCTCTTGGGCTCGATCTTTTGGTCGTTCCCTGCTAATACCACTTTCCTTTGGTAACTCAGAGTGCCTATTTGAGATAGATATGTTTTAGTATCGAGAATAAAGTCTTTTAGGACTACGACGGATGTGGGCACATCACATTGAGGGATCAATATATTTTCTTTATTGTACATGTTGAAGTAAGATCGAAGTGACTCATTAGGTTGTTGAATGATGTAGTATAGGTCGCTAAATCATTTCTCTAGCTTCCGACTACTAGCAAACTGAATCTTAAAAGCATTGACTAAATCAACGAAGGATGTGATTGATCCATGTGGTAATTGCATGAACCACGTTAACGATGGCCCTGTGAGCGAAGTGCCGAAAGTTTTGCACATAACGGCCTCTCTACTTCCTCGTGCAACATGGATCGTTATAAGCTTCTGCTTATAGTTGGCGACATGGTCGTCGGGATCCGTTGAATCGTCGTATCCAGCCACAGAAGGAAGATGGAACTTCTTCGGGATCTCGACCCGGACGATCCCATCGGCGAATGGTGACTCTTCGAACCCATTGACCGCTTCCCTCTCGATCGGCTGTGGAACCCCTGGGACTCTCGTGAAACGTTCGTCCACGACCTTAATGGCATAAAAATAACCAAATAACATCTAGGATGACAACATAAAACACATTAGTAAAAAGCTATGAACGACCTACAAAAAATGTTCTGGACCTAAACTGTATCCATATACTTCAACATCCACTCCACTAAGTCGTGCTCATTTGGCATAGCATTTCTTGTCGACAAGACCCTGGAGAACTCCCAGCCATCAAATCAACCTAACAAACTCTCCACCAAAATTTTGGATCCTTCCACACAAAAGTATGACGTAAAAATGAGCAACTTCCAAAGAAAACAATTGAGCGCATACCTTGGTGCTCTACGAAATATACTAATGCCCACTCACACCAAGGACTGTCTTTGACGCAGAACTCATTGGCCCACGAAAGCACTGCCAGACACATCGACAACGGTGAAATCAAAGAGCAATCTAAGCTCAAAAAAAAGGAATACGGTCAAGCTGACATAGCCGCACCAACCACAATAACAATTTACAAAGCAACCAAACTACTTAACACCTGGAAACGTTGACTTACTGCAAAATATACAAATAAACGTAATGATAATCCACAACCTTTCTCACAACGACTACACCAGAATGAATGGCGCACAGAATGGCGTCAGAAAGAAGGATTGACAAAGCCAACAATAACAACGATTTTATACAAGCCACATGTCACAACAAGACAGGAAAGACATGCCATTTATATATAGTGACAAGAGATAAGATTTGGCTCCAATCCAAATCTAGAACCACAAAAGGATCAATATCCAACACATTTAGATGAGAGAAAACAGAACGCGTACTCTCTCGATATCTACAAGGAACTAACGAGTAAAATATGTAAGACCAACAAAAGATAAAGTGTACCTAAAAAAAGGCAATGAAAGGCATGCCATTTATAGAGGTCTGGGGCACGACAATCATAAAAAAAGACGCTAACCCGACAGTAACCACATGCACCAAATAACAACTTTCCTACAACCATAAAGGTAATTAAGTCAAAACATGGAATCAAACGAAATCAAGCGGCATACCATGCAAGGGATACACACATGTCGTTGTTAACATACAACTTACACACACATATATATATCAACGGGATTCTGGATACGTATCTGATCGCCCGCGTACGGGCTAACACGCGTCGACAACCTCAAATCTAAACAAACAAAGACATGAACAAAAATGTCAAAAATAGAAACAGTTGTTTCTTTAATCATCGTAACTAAAGGAAAAAACAAAAACACAACTTACGGTTTGTCTTGTGGATCCAGTAGCTAACTTATACGGTTAGGTGTTGCGCCATGAAGGAAAGAAGCGCAACGACACTGTCAACCGAGGCAATTGACGACGACGTGACGAGGCGTATTTGTCGTGTGCCAAGTCAAGTAATCCTAACATGCAAACTAAGTAATATAGTGCGCAAGCAAGGGTCGAATCCCAAGAGAATCAGTTTATCAAATTCTTAAGTTATCACAATGACTAACCAATAAACGTAACCAAAGGTTTTTTTTTTATGGTTTTGATACGAAATATCGAATGTCAACTTGGTTATAACAATATTAAGCGAAGTGTTCCACTTAGCGATTATCCACAATTAGATTAACAAGTTGATCTTAGAATCCTTTTCATCCCTATATCAAGTTCTCAAGTGATCGTTCTAATTCATGTTCTTGAATAGTTATTAGTCCAACTAGTCCTAATCACCCTTACTCGATTATAACCTTGAAACTATCAAAGTTCAATAACAAAGTAGCAATGCATTCAGGAATAGATAGATACATGCAATATCATGGACAACTAGTCGAATACTCGACATGTACTCAATTCTCTTCTCTAATAACAATCACAACTAGTTCATGCAAATAGATTGTGCTACACAACAAGTATGATAATTCAACTAGAAGTATCAAACTCTAGCAATATGAATAAGATAAAACTAACTTAGGTGATCAATCTAAAGTAGTAAATCTAGTTCATGGACAATACAAACAAGAGAGTTGAGACAATCAAAGAGTAGACAAAGGGAAAAGATAAACTCACAACTTGTTGAATCCAAAAGCTTCAAACGCCAAGTGAAACAAAGGAACTTTAGCAACTCATAAGTTTGTGAAAAACTCTCCAAAAACTTAAGTAAACAAAAGGTGGTTGATCAAGGATGATCATCCACAACCTAAATAGTCATCAACTATTGTAACAGCCACATTAAGGTAATAAAAACGTGTGGAAAGTTACAGAATTGAACACAAATTACTTCAAATGGCAAAGACATCAATTTGATTCTCTGTCGAGGAACCGCACCCGTGGGTTGAGAGCCGCGGGCGCGGTTTTGGATTCTCCAGAATTTCAGGATGGCAGAGGGCCGCGGGCGCGGTTTGGGACCCGCGGGCGCGGCTTGTGCTTTCTCGGATCCTTGGTTGAGGGTGAAACCCGCGGATGCGGCTTGAGACCCGCGGGCGCGGCTTGTCGTCTGAGGTAGCAGCTACTGATTTCTTCAAGTCTTCGTCTTCGTCTTCGTCTTCAGCAGTTTCTTCCTTATGCTTCAATGCTTCCAATGCTTCGTATCATCTCTTGGAATCTCGTATGTAAATCTTCTCTCGAACAACTCCATGATACAGATTACATAGAAACAAATAACATAATCCTATACAAAACTAGCTAATAATCCATAGTTGCGGTATGTAAAACACCGCTTATCACGACGCAAAGACAATAATAATTGTATCAAAATTGAGTTATGAAAACAATCATGTACTCTGACACCCTATACATCAAGAACAACGCCTTCTCGAATAATGGCATGAAATTTATAATAATCTTATAGAGTTAACATTATTGGAGCAACATGGTCAGAAATCTACAAATCACGACACAACATGGCCAAAATCCTATCACGATGCGATATGGCCGGAATCTACCCATGAAACGACATGCTCATAATCTTATCACGTCTTGACATGGACGAAAATCTACGCATCACAGCACGATATGGCTGAATTCCTATCAAGGCACGACATGGTGGAAAATCTACCCATCATAGCATAACATGACCGAAATCCTATCATGTGGCGACAAGACCGAAAATCTACCCATCATGGCACAACATGGTTGGAAACCTACCACGGTGTGACATGAGAATCTACCCATCATAACAGAACATGACCAGAAACCTATCATGGCGCAAACACCAACATAGCGAGAATTAAGAACATAAAAGACTAACCAGAAGTTTAGAACCACGTAATAGACACACTATGTCGATAACAACCACCTGAGATTTAGCCCGAGAAAAGCACCAAGTAAACAACAAGGAAGAAAAAAAAGTGACCAATGAGAATCTACCCATCATAACACAACATGACCAAAAACCTATCATGGTGCAAAAGCCAACATAGCAAGAATTAAGAACACAAAAGACTAGTACCACGTAACAGACACACTATGTCGATAACAACCACCTGAGATTTAGCCCGAGAAAAGCACCAAGTAAACAACAAGAAAGAAAAAAAAGTGACCAGCGAGAATACCCTATAGTAGCAAAGAATCAAACCCGACCTTTAATAGATGACTATTATAAGATAGTCGGCGTAGAGCAACACAAATCCAACCATCCATTCCTTCCAGAACACGTGGATAGTAATTGCACCTTCGACAAGATATACAATAATAAATGTTAAGAACAAAGACTTGCGTAATCCCAACTCTCGAATCTAACAGTGGGTGTATGTGTCAAAATGGGATCAAAGGTGTTCACACCAAGAACTATATCTCAGGCCACGATGTCTAAAAGCACACGCACACGCAAACGCAATCGACACCACCCATACAAAAGCAGATTAACAAATGATTGAACATCGAGAATATGCACATGTGGAGCATTAAATCCAGCTCTCCACCTCTAACGGTGGCACCCCATCAGCCAAAACACATGTAACCGATGTTGTAATTGTCCATCATCGATCAAAAAGCAGAATGCACAATCCACTCTCCATATCGACATGAGACGTCACAACTTATCTAAAACACAGGTTGAAGAGTAACACCAAGTTAAATGTATTGACACCAAAGACAAATATCAAACCTTTCGCTCGATTCAGGCCACTTGATTGAAATGTCGGTCCACATGACGTCCCTTAAAGGCAACTTGGCGTGCAATAAGCAAATCACACAAAGTGTCGCACTATATTGAAGTGAATAAAAAAACTCGTGGAAAGGAAAGGATAACCCTCACCGTTGAAACCAATCACAGACACACTTGGACGTCCATCGATCCGTCCAACAATTACGAAGTAAAAAAAGATCCTCAAAATCCAAAAAAAAATCAAATCAAAACTCCAATTTAAATGAAAAATGAAATTTATACAATTATAAAGGCAAATGTCACACAATTCGCTCAATCTAGGTCGTTCTCTAGAAATGCCAGAACAGGTGACGTATTTTAAGGGCATACTGGCGTGCGATAAGTAAAACACACAGAGTGACTCCACCAAGCAGAAGCATTGAAAAACAATCATGTGAGAAAAGACAGAATAACCTACACCATTCAAGTCGATTGCAAGGCCCGTAGACGTCAAGCCGCCCACCAATTGCACTTATAAAAAAACAATCCTAAAATAGGTTGTAGTCATTGATTCCGATAAAATGCTTGTGTGGCGCGCTCTTCCACCATTAGTCCAAACCAGATTGTGGCCAAGAGAAGCGCAACTCCTCTCTTCACTTTTATAATTGTATGACTTTCAGAAAATCATATTTCATTTTCCTTTTGATTTGACTATTTTTATTCATCTTCTTCGTCAACTAAAATTTAGTATATAAATAATATCATTTTCAAAATGTTGCGAGCTTTGCCATAAAATCTTGGCAACTGCACAAAAAGGGCAATAAATGGACATATTTGTATTGAAGCAAAATAAAAATTGATATTTGTTTCCAAGCGCGAGATGCACTATGGCGTTGAGTGATTTTTTAGTCCAAACGCCCATTGCGAAATTTTGTAACATGAGAACCTCTTGATGAAATTATAAATCATCTATGAAGAAAAAGAAAAGTTTTATTCCTATTTTCTTTTCCACTTAGAGGTATTTTCAATCCTTTTGAACTATTGAGAGATTTGCAAAATCCCAGGTAAAATACTATCTCAGTCTCATAATGTTCTTTCATTCGCTTTTGATACATTTACCGAGACACGTTTTGTAATGTTAATATCTCAAAATTCACATTAATATAAAAATAATAAAATTTGATATTGTTAAAGTTCTCGCTGAGACGAATCAAACGAGATCTCATATTATTAAGTTTTTTCTTATATATTGGACGATATATCGAAGATTTTTTCGAAATGTGAATAGTGTCAAAATTTATAATGGAAAGAACATTTAGAGACATACGAAGTATGCAATTTTTATCATTTTTTCTTACTAGTCTCCGGAACTCGTGTTTCAAACGAGGTATACAAGTTTTTGTGTGTATAAGAGTATGTATTAGAAATGGAGGTTATATTTAGGCTTCGGTAGTTACACAGCCAAAACAACAATTATATTTCACATCATCCACAGATAAATACATAATGCACAAACGTGACAAAAAAAAGTACAAACAAATACATTACAAAAATATGCTCATAAAGAAGAAATCATGAAAATGGACGTTTAACGATTTGGCGAAAAAATAAGAAATAAAAATGAAATGCAGTGATAGATAAAAGGCACGCTCGAAATTATTATTTAGTCAATAGTGGTGATATCCAAACTTCTTTCCAGTTTTTCATGCAGGCCAAATCAATTAGCCTTTCTAACCTTTTAGTATAAAATGTTCTTGGAGTTGTAGTCTATTACATGAAAAAGTGAGTATATATATTTCTTTTTTTGTTCTCCAATTTCGACAATTATTGATATTGGTAAACGACCTAAAGCAATTTGATTATAATTTAAATGTGTTACATCTAGTTGTTCGTATCCACATTGTAAATCTTATATTCGACTTTATCATCTTTTGATCAAAAGTATACAACAATTGATTAGTATGGTGTTATTCTATACAATTTGTGCAAGTACAAAAGGGCAACTTGGTCGCTCAGCAAAAGACTTTCCTTAACAAATTATTGTACAATAGAAAAACAAAATCTAACAACGTTGTTCTACTCTAATATCCTAATCAAATATGGTCATATACTCATATATTCATGGAATGACTTTACCATAGTCACATTGATGGATTTATGAATAAACTCCTTCAATATGCCAAGAACCTGTTAGAGAGTAATAATATATGTCATGTAAAGAAACTTTAACCTTAATACTATTCACCTAGTTTTGAGGTTCAAATTCTCTTAAGCAAAATGTGTTCATAATAACTGAACCTTATTGCAATAGCAGAAAATTTAGTCACACTATAAAGTCAGGAGGTAGGTTTGCAACTGTGTAACCATCACATACGCAAATCATATATTAAATGATATACACCTAGAGATAATACAAAGTTTAATGCAGAAATTCAAGGATTGGAGTTAACATTTACCTCCTTTGACAGCTTGTGCGTCTTCTTCTCGTAGAGCACCCAAATTCTGAAATTGAGAGAGGAAGGGGCTGATTGAGAAACAACACGATACCTTTCTAGTGCTTTGGAGAGGAAATAGGAGTTTGATAGAACTTTACTTATTTACCGCCGACCTTCCTCTAACATACGTAGCAATTACAACATAGCTCACTCATACTAATGACTGTGAGACGTGCCTTATTCGAGTGACCATCTAACGCTAGCGCCTACTTGGCATGGTTATTTACATTCAACCTTCAGAAAAGTCAAGGCATACCACACAGATCAAAGTCTTACGCAACTGTTATAAATAATTATTTTTGTTGTTGTTTTAACTATTATAAATAACTATTTTTGGACTTTATTATATCAAAAAGATATTAATTTATACAATTTTTTTAAAATTCTCTAATATGGCAATTTAATGTAAATAAATAAATTTAATATTTAAAAAAAACTTTTTAATATCTAAACGATTACATAATGAAATTAATATATTCGAAATAAAGTAAATTATTTGGAAGTACATTAAATATATAAAAAAAAGAGTGTTTATGGATAGATAATAATGTAATTAGAATTATGTTATTTATTTTTATTAAGTAAATATTGAGATATATGATTTATAATAAACAAAATAACTTCCGACCAAGATAAATTCTGGTCGTTTAAACAGTGTCACGTGATGCACATCGGACGCGCTTCACCATTGGGCTTGCTCTTAAAAGGAAACATATGAAAAGTCAATATTACCCTTGTGTGATTTTTTGAATCCAAAAGAATTTCAATGGCATAGACCGTAATTACTACGGAGTGGGTGGTTGAGTGGAGGGTGAGCGGTTGGATGGCTGCTGGGGGAGTTGCCGATTGTTTCGAGGACGGGACTGCGCGTTCAAGCCAGTTGCTGGTGCGCCCGAGTTGGTTGTTGCAGAGCGAAGTTCCAGTGATCGACTTAGAGCCTTTTGTTGATGAACGCAACTTGTCTTTGAGTTGATTGAGGTGGCTCTTGGATGGGTTTGCATAGGTGCGGGCAAGGATATCCCATGCTTCTTTGGAGGTGGTGGCTCGAGTGACCAACAGAGCCACGGATAAGTCGAGGTGCTGACTAGAGTGCCATAAAGGAGTTGATCCTGACGCATCCAGGAAGTGAACGCCGAGTTGGCGGTGGTGACGTTGTCGGCAGTGAGAGTTGTAGGCGGAGCAGGGTTGTCGCGCTGAGGAGCTTGAAAAAGTCATATCTGGTGAGAGTCGCCTGAATTTGCGACTTCCAGGTTATGTAGTTTTAAGTGGTAAGTTTTATGGCGTTGGTGAAGTGCACAATGACGAACGGGCGAGAGCTGTCGTTTGGGTTAGCAATGGTGGTGGAAAATTCAGCAGCCATTGTGTTTGATTTTGGAAAAGAGATAGGTTGCCAAGATCAACGACTGATACCATATAATTAGATCTCAGCCCTTTAATGATATTTTAAGCATATGTGACACATTTCTAGCCATTGAATCTTCTATATATTATGACGTTACATGCTCACATTTATAGTAGTTAGGATACAAATTAATAATTTCATTAAAATCATAATTTCATCTCTATCTAAATGTACCAGAATATTATTTTTACCAAATTTATTTATTATAAAAATATAAAATACCTTTTTTTTTTGTATTTGGTGGCATGTTCGCAACTTAAATATCTTTCCCACTAAACGTTTTCTATCTTTTTAATAGAATAATAATAACTTTTGTGATATAAGTAAGTGTTAAAAAGTGTTTTAAGCATTAAAATCATAATAATTTGATATCTCTCATACTATCTCCATTACTTGTCTTCGTTGTATGCTCCGTTTACTCCCGACGTTGTGAGCCCCGTAGAAGAGCAGCCGCTCGACCACCACCCTCTCTGTATTCGCCGACCACCAGCCACCACTCTTGACCACCGCCATCGCTGGCGATCTCCCTCTCTACCCTTTTATCTTTTCCAACGCCGCTACTAATCGCAATCGTTGTTTCTCAACCCGATTCTTCCCTCCCCAACCTAATCTGATTTGAGGTTTTTCATTTCCCTTTCTTTCTACTTTTATTTTAAGGTTCGTTCTTATATTAATTCTACCTTTCAACTTCATCCTTACATTCTCTGTTTGCCCTAATTTCATAAATGGGGGGTTCTGCTTGATTTGGTTAATCCTGGTTCGATTTGGTTGCTTTTTGTTGTCTCATTAACATGATTTGAATTTCAACTTGTTTGGATTTGAATTCTCAACACTCTCTATACGGTATGTGCGTATAATTGTTTATCTCTTTCGACTGGATTTTTAATAATTGGAGATAGTTGGGGAAGATAGTAGAGGAGTCCAAGTTTCTACTTTAACTCCAATTTGGATTGCTTTGCCCATCTTATTTGAACGAAGCCTTTTTTTAATGTCAATGAATTTCTCTGGCTGTACTAAATTCAATTTTTAGCAAGTTCAACCCTTAATGAAACTGGCTTATACTCAATAATGATGCTAGCACATGTCGTTTTTCCCCCAGAGATCATCCACTTGAAATGAGAGGTTTGGGTGATAAGGTGCTGTCCGGACTGTAAATAGAGTTCATATTCCTGTGGAGATTTACTTGAGTTCAAGTGAAAACTGTTTTGAAATGAAGGCAGATGGACACTATTTAAGTGACAGAGAACCAGATGACCATAATCATGTTCAAATTGTGGCAAATAGAGGGGATGATACTAAAATGCAAGCATCAACTTCCCGAAATTCAACATCTGCCATAAAATGGGGTTCTGGATTCTGGAAGGACTGTCAACCTATGTATTCCCATAATGGTTCTGAACTAGGGCATGGATCAAGAAGTGGTTCAGAGTATAGAAATAATGAAGGCTCTGATGACAATGAGTCAGATGGTGCACAAGACAGATTAGAAGGCGAGGATTTTGGTGGACTTAAGGAGGCAGAAAAGGTTCCTCCTGATGAGATGTTGTCTGATGAATACTATGAGCAAGATTATGAAGATCAGAATGATTCCTGTTCGTACAAGGGATTGAACCAACCAAATATACTACATTCAAGATCTCAGTCCAGACAAGATTTTGCAAATAATAAAGTACCTAGGAATAGAAGTGCATATGATGAAGGTGATGCTGATTATGAGGAAGAAGATGACGAAGAAGGTGGAGATGGTAAGTATGTTGGACATGTTTTTGTTAAAGTTTCACTCTTCTATTTCTTTATCACATCTGCCGCCTAGGTGAAGAAGAAATCATAAAGTAATTGGTGACACTGCATAGGAATAAAAACTTTTCCTTTATATTGTTGCAGGAGATGATCCTGATGATGTTGATTTTGAACCAGATCATGATGTTGCTGGAGCTTTTTCTCAGAAAAAGGTTATTTGAGTTGGATATGTATTATTTTCCATCAGTATTTATCTGTTGTATACTCACGCTGTTTTGGTATTGTTGCCTTTCCTGATATTTTTATTAATCCAGGACAACGCGTGGGATGCTGAGGATTCAGATGAAGATGTCGATAGTGAAGAGGATATCGGTGTCTCAGAGGATGATACATTTTACAAGAAAAAATCTATGGGTGGTCGAGTGGTGAAAACTGGAAGAAATGCTAGAGCTGGAAGGGAGCAGAGATGTTCCTCTACTCTCAATCGAAAAAGAGGAAGGGTGTTAGAAGAAGATTCTGCTGATGATTCTGCATCTGAGAGCAATGAGGATCTCAGGACAAGAAGAAATTCACATCAGAGCAGAAGCATTATTGTAGGTCGTAAAAATGAAACTCGCACTTCCAATAGGTCAGTCCGCAAGGTATCATATGCTGAAAGTGAGGACAGTGAAGATATTGACGAAGGCAAGACCAAAAACCAAAAGGTATATCTGATTACACAGTTTTTGCATCAAGCTTTTTCTCAACTTAAACAACCTGGCTTCTGGAGGCTTTATTTTGTGGTTACATGTTAAGATATGAAGTGAAGAGTTACTTCTTACTTTTAAAGCGGAAAGGAGTAGTCCATTATATATTTCCAATGAACCATTTATTTAGCATTGTAGTTTATTTACTGTGGAATAGTCTTATATGGTGTTGATTTGGAGTTGTATGCCACATACATTTATCAACAAATTCTAGATTGTTCGTGGCCTTTTTCTGCATTTATATGTTAAGAGCTCTATTTCAGGAGGAGATTGAAGAAGAGGACGGTGATGCAATTGAAAAGGTGTTGTGGCATCAACCCAAAGGTACTGCTGAGGAAGCTTTGCAAAGCAACAAGTCAACTGATCCTGTATTGATGAACCACCTATTTGATTCTGAACATGATTGGAATGAAATGGAATTTTTGATAAAGTGGAAGGGTCAGTCCCATCTACATTGTCAGTGGAAGCCATTGTCTGAGTTGCAGAATGTAAGTGCTTGAGTTGTATAGCTTCTATTGTCTGTGGAGGCAAAATTTGCTGTCTATCTATAATTAATGTTCTATACCTCTCGTTATGCTGTAATGAACCAAATGCTTTTTACTGAACCTGCAGCTCAGTGGCTTTAAGAAGGTTCTAAATTACATGAAGAAGGTTGTAGAAGATGTGAAGTTCAGGACATGTGTTTCTCGTGAGGAGGCAAGTTTAATCTGAATACCTATCCCTTCTTCATATAGTTTATTTTTGTAACAGTGGATAAACTTGCTCAACTGCGGGAAATAGATTCTCTCCCCACACAGTACTCTTTTATCAGATTGTTATGAGTCTTTTCTCACAGGTCCTTTCTCCATTTATATAGATTGAGGTTCATGATGTAAGCAAGGAGATGGATTTAATTCTTTTCAAACAAAATTGCCAGGTTTGTTTCTCACCCCACTCATAGGATCACTGCGTATTTTCTTCAGGTGGTATATCTTGCTAATATATCTCTAATGTGACTTAGGTTGAGAGAATCATTGCGGATAGGATAAGCAAAGACGGCTTTGGGGATGTCACTCCAGAGTATCTAGTCAAGTGGCGGGGGTTGTCTTATGCTGAAGTTACCTGGTATATTACTTTGGATTTTGGTAGTTTTCGTATGTGGCCTCATGGCTGTAACTTTCAGACCATCAAATATGATGTTTATATCTTGATTTCATGCTTATGTAGTTTCACATCTGCTGTCTTAACTATGTAATGCTCGATTGTTTGATCTTTCATTAAAGATTGTACCCTCATCTTCTCCACTAACTTTCTCTGCATATTTACTTGATGCTTAATGAATTTTCTGCATAAATTAATTGTTGCAATTTTATTGATGGCTAGTTTTATAAAGTCTCACATGGTTACTACTTTTGTTTTGAAGGGAGAAGGATGTCAACATAGCATTTGCCCAGGATGCTATTGATGAATACAGGGTGAAAGACTCTCTCTTCTTACATGTCCTGATTATGTTTGCTCAAAACTTGTGTCTTATGTAATTTTGAATAATCTGTTATGGTTGATCTTTGATGTTATAAGTCTGAAATTAAGCTCCCTAGATATTATAGCAGTCCTATTCAGATAATCAGATGCTTTTTGTTCATTGTTTCTAAGATGTATGATAGCACACGTGAGCTTGGTGGCACCTTTCTACTGCTTCATTATTTATGCTGTTTCTTTTCTTTAAAAGATTTGCATTTTAGAGCTGGATATACTGATGCAAAACTTTTAGGGTTAGTTCTGAAGTCATAATTTATTTATTTCCTAAGCCTAACTAAACAAATGCTGAACTTCTTTGAAATCAAATGTGTAATGCATTTGTATCTTTAGCTAGGCAAAGAAGTTAGAATGGCAAAGGTTCAAATTTTAATTTGTCTTTTTTTCAGCAGCTTGCATTGTTTAGACAACCTTTACTTTTAAGTTTCAATGGTAGTGTTTGAAGAACTAATCAAATGTTCATTTCCCCCCTTTAATAATTCTACAAGTTGTAGCTCTTTTGGTTTGTTTGTAAACTTATCCTAAGACATTTTAATTTTATTAATTGTTACTTTTTCATTTCCACATTTTCCCATGTGACCCAAGTTCAAGATTGTAGAAATATTTTCGACTAAAAGTACACTATATTCCGTAAACAATTCTTTATAAATAGGCTTTGCCAAAACAAGGCTTGCCAGAAAGTGTTTTCCTGATATTGTTTTATACTATTACTTTTTGACATTAGTTCTATTTTGTAGATACTATAGGATTTGTGTCTCATTGTGTTTCCATTTGATTGCAGGCACGTGAGGCTGCTCTGGCTGTTCAAGGAAAATCTGTAGATTTTCAGAGAAAGAAGATCAAAGGTTCTCTCCCCCCACCCTCCCCCCTGTTCCTCTATAATTAGCAGAGGGATAATAATCTGCCCTTTGATTGCTTTTAATTGGCACATTTTTCTTCTCTTGCTGGTCTTTTTGCATTGTATGTTTATTGTTCCCAACTATTGAATATATGTGATATAGTCTGTTGTTTCAATACTGAGTTTTGTTTTATTCACATTTGAGATGTAAAGTTGATAGAATGAACTGTATGAAATGTTGCACTTTTATGTTGCAGGGAGTCTGAGGAGACTTGATGAGCAGCCTGAATGGCTTAGGGGTGGAAAGCTTCGTGATTATCAACTTGAGGGTTTAAATTTCCTTGTTAACAGGTTTGCTTCTAAACTCGTTCTAAATGCTAATCAACTTCCATTTTTAGCACTATTATTCACTATCCATTATTGATTAGTGCGGATGACTGACTAGTATTTTTTGCTGGGCCTGTCTGTATAATTTTTGTTTGTTGATGTGCTGTCGTGTGTTGATTGGTGTCTGTTACTGGTATTGTTTCTCTTTGGGTTTCTCGGGAACCACCCTCTTGTCTTTTTCGAGGCATGGGTGCCTACATCCTGAACCCCCAGATACTTGTGGGATTTTACTGGGCTGGTTGTTTTTTGATCTAACAGTGAAGTTGCTGCTCTCCTTTCATGTTACCATATTGTACCTGTCAACTTTTTTCATGTTGGTTGGATGTGATATTTATATTTGTGATATGGAATGTGATATTTATATTTGGTTGGATGTGATATTTTCATGCTGGTTGGATGTGATATTTATATTTGTGATATGGAATATGGAGGTTTTCCTGCAGTACTTCTCATGGCTCATCCTACGAGCCACATTGCTATGGAAAACATATTCATTCACTCTGAAGTTGTTTTTTTTACTGCATAGTGCAGCTGGAGAAATGACACAAATGTCATTTTGGCTGATGAAATGGGGCTTGGTAAAACTGTTCAGTCGGTTTCCATGCTTGGTTTCCTACAGGTAATCTCTACTTTTTTGCAGTATCTGTATTCTTACCTTTAGCAGTAGATCTGATGCTTAATGATCCCCATTTTCAGAATGCTCAGCAAATTAATGGTCCTTTTCTCGTGGTTGTTCCGCTATCCACTCTTTCCAATTGGGCCAAAGAATTTAGGAAGTGGCTTCCGGACATGAATGTGATTGTATATGTTGGAACTCGTGCCAGTAGAGAGGTGAGATTGCAATTATGTCCAATATCTTTGACTGGATCGAAGGGTCTTTAATGGTTATGCATTGATAATGACCTTTTTATGTTATGTAAATGACTTCTTTTTGGCACAGAGCTATTGAGTTTGTTTGTGTATGATTTGATCAATTTTTGTGATTCTACTTTTGTGCTCAGTTGCTTCTCTATTTGCATGATGCTTGTTATTTTCTTGTCTATATATGTGTTAACATGTATTGACCAGACTTTGGCTAGTGAATTAACATGTGGTATCTGAAGAGATAGCTGTTCCTTTTTCAAGTCTTGCCTAACTTAGAGAACAATTTGTATTTTAATGTATCAATTTGGAGCAGTATTCTGTTTGCACTCTCTGAGTTTGGTCCTTGTTTATCATTAACCTTAGCATTGTGGACCTTTTTGCTCTTTTTCTGGTTTCTAGGCTCTGTTTTCTTAGACATGCTTCATATAATTTGATATTTTCTTATATCTTATCCCATCCCTTGTTTTGTGCTTTCCTATTCCTTAAAATGGCACGTAATATATAGTTATGTATAATATATTTTATTTTGCTGATTTT
This sequence comes from Oxyria digyna, assembly GCA_029168935.1. Classification (NCBI taxonomy): domain Eukaryota; kingdom Viridiplantae; phylum Streptophyta; class Magnoliopsida; order Caryophyllales; family Polygonaceae; genus Oxyria; species Oxyria digyna. Next base: position 29,046,349 of record JAPVLV010000013.1, read on the forward strand.
GCTGCAAAAACAAATTTATCGTAATGGAAACCATATGTTTTTTGATGCGGTGAAACTTTCTTGCTCGCCTGCATGTTGTCTAATTAGGTTGTGGCGTTGTGCATATAATGTTCAGTGGAGGTTATATTTTCCAAGTAGTTTGCTTGATATTCCTGATCCGGCAGTTTTTGAACTTGTGGTATATTATGCTCTGCTTGTTTCAGGTTTGCCAGCAGCATGAATTTTATGATGAAAAAAGGGTTGGCGGAACACTAAAGTTTGATGCTTTGTTGACAACGTATGAAGTAGTGCTCAAAGATAAAACTGTTCTTTCAAAGATCAAATGGAATTACCTTATGGTTGATGAAGCTCATCGATTAAAGAACAGTGAAGCATCGTTATACGTGACTCTTTTAGTATGTGTATTCCAAGGATTGTATAGTTTCTGCTTTTAGCTTCTAATTATGAGCTGTAACAGTGAGTTTCTCTTCTGCAGGAGTTTAGCACCAAGAACAAGCTATTGATCACTGGCACTCCATTACAAAACAGTGTTGAAGAGCTCTGGTATGCTTACATTTTTTCTATCTTAGGCCTGCTATTGTTTTTGAAACTAGTACGGGGACTCACTTCTTAGATTATGATCAGCCTAGAGTATGGTATACGGTTTGGATTGGAATAGGATACATCTACTTGACAATCATTTAGCTTAAGGACTGTTTGGCTAGAGTGATCAGTGATGGACTTGATTCTGATCTTTGCTGCTAAAAAGGCTCATCAAAGAAGATTCATATTGCCTTAGAATTGGTTTTTCTTGATCAAATGGGAACTTGGTTATGGTGTTTGTCAACTTGTGAAGAAGCCGTAAGTTGATACAGAAGTGTAAAAACCTACTATGTCAAACACATTTTAGTTTTGCCACTTGAACATAAAGGCGTAAGGATTTTTTATCCGAAAGAATTGGTTGAAAGCTGTATATTTACATGAATTCATGCTCCCATCCTCTTTCAAATTTATTATGTGGGAGGGATAATTGTACTTTAAACCTATATTTTCTTGTAATTCTTCTTTGTATTCAATCTCGCTGTTGAATTTGCATGTGTATATCCCCATCACAGTACTTGTCCAAGTGGATTTAAATAACTTTAGTCTCAGGTGTTCTGAATAATGCACTGAACCATATTGTTGTCTGTCTTTTGAGAGGTTTGGAGATAAGATATTAATCCTACTTGCTTCTAATTCCTTCCTTACCATCTTGACTCCCCCGGACAGCCGTCTCGGATGGGTCAATCTACTGGATTGTTGTTGTATTTTTTGTGCACAATTCCTTTTATAGGCTATTGCTCATAATTGGTTAATTGAATTATCAGATCTATACTGGTATTAATTTGTAGTGGAAGATGTGCTTTGAAGCAGCTATTTAGCTCTATACTAGTATACTTCATATTACTACTGCTTCTCACCATAATACCATTCATAACATTAGACTTTCTCCCCGTCTCTTTCAGGGCTTTGCTTCATTTCCTTGATCATGACAAGTTCAAGAATAGAGATAGTTTTGTCCAAAGCTATAAGAATCTTAGTTCCTTCAATGAAATTGAGGTACTGTGCTTCAAATATTTTTTTCACGTGATTCTTCTTTTATTGCGTTGGAATGGAACTTGGTTTATATCTCATTATCCCTTCTTTTGTGTATAGCTTGGTAATCTTCACATGGAGCTGAGGCCACATATTCTCCGCAGAGTAATAAAAGATGTCGAGAAATCTTTGCCTCCTAAAATTGAACGCATTCTTCGGTTGGAAATGTCACCACTTCAAAAACAGTGAGTGATAATATTGAGAAACAGTTTTCTGTTTATTTACTAGTTTCCTTTTTCCTACCACTATGATGCATATACGTGACATTCTTTTCTAGGTATTATAAATGGATTCTGGAGCGTAACTTTCAGGACTTGAACAAAGGGGTTCGAGGAAATCAGGTAAGCCATAAATTTTTGCCAAGAGCCAACAAGCAGTAATGACAAAAAAGGCATCAGTTGAATATTTTACATTATTTTGACCGGCTTAATTTTTCCTAATGTTAACGTTTGAAAGGGGGAATTCGAAGGAATGAGTAAGAAATGTGTGGATGAATTATTAAAAGGGGTTTGAGAGTTATGGAGCAGAAATGAGAAGGATAAGCTGAGAATTTGGTGGTGAACTTATCTCCTCAATTGTGGTGAAATAGGGAAGGATTCCTTTGTATTTAAAATTCTGCTCCTTTCCTTTCCACCCTAGCCAAACAACAACCATTGTAAAACTCCTATTTTGCATCAGTACTTTTTTAATGTTGAGGGATGAGGACTCTTTTCACTACTCAAGTATGATATTCATATTTTTCGGATCATATTCCACCTGCCTTTTTCGTAGGTTTATAAAGTTCTTCTCATGTTTTATCTTCATTTGCAATGCTAATTGTGATTTTTTTCTCTCTATTTTTTCTTAACTTTGAACTCGGTTAGTGTTTCTATAGTTGGAATAACTGCAATTTAAATTTCTTACCACTGTTCTTGCATTGGTGGTCTTTTTACATGAAAACACTATTCTTGAGATAATTTACAGGTAGTATGACACTTTTCCTCTACTGATGCTCTTTTTATAATAAAGCACATCTGATCTATGTGTTCTTTCTGGCTATAAAATGTATTTTACATAATGAAGTCTGTTATTCTGCAGGTTTCTCTTTTGAATATTGTAGTGGAGTTGAAGAAGTGTTGCAACCATCCTTTTTTATTTGAGAGTGCTGACCATGGATATGGTGGGGATTCAAATGATAGCAGTAAACTTGAGCGCATTATTTTGAGCAGTGGAAAATTAGTTATATTGGATAAGCTACTTGTGCGTTTGTATGAGACAAAACACCGCGTCTTAATATTCTCTCAGGTTCGTCATTGTAACTTTTCTTTTTCTCTAATAGTTCAGTTTCCAGCATCCGAAGTTTCTTTCTCATTGCCTAAGTATACATAATTAGACATCTCGTGGTCTTATTTCCTGAAATAGACAGTAGCCATTTCCCTTTTTTTTATATAGTGGGTAGCCCAATAACATACATTTTTGACATTGAAATCATTTATATTTGACATAAATAGAGTCGCATGATTCACATCTGTTGCTGAAGGCTTCCTCTATCTGGTAGATCGCTAGCTGGATGTGTATTTTTTGATTGCCTTAAACCTTTTAAACACTTAAACAGAGAAGAACGAATGTTATAGCTTTGACCTTCAGATGACTCATTGGTGCTGAATCTTGATGATGATTTTTGCAGATGGTCAGGATGTTGGATATATTAGCGGAGTATTTGTCTCTGAGAGGCTTCCAGTTCCAGAGACTTGATGGTAGTACAAAATCTGAAGTTCGTCAGCAGGCAATGGATCATTTTAATGCACCTGAAAGTGATGATTTCTGCTTTCTTCTTTCAACGCGTGCTGGAGGATTAGGCATTAATCTTGCAACAGCAGATACAGTCATCATATTTGATTCTGACTGGAACCCTCAAAATGACTTGCAGGTTATGTCTTAACTGTACATCTGTGAAATGATTCCTTTTTGTTTGTAGAAGTAGTGACTATATGAAGATTGGAAATGGATTTGGACATAGTGATGCATCCATTCCTTCAAAATTTATTGTCTTCTTGTTAACTGAGTCTTGATTATGTTTCAGGCCATGAGTAGAGCCCACAGGATCGGACAGCAAGAAGTTGTTAACATCTACCGTTTTGTTACCAGCAAAAGTGTCGAGGAAGATATATTGGAAAGAGCAAAGAAAAAGATGGTACTATATTATTCGTTATACCCTACATTATGTTGTTACTGTTCAGATGAATGAAGCTGATGCCTAAATGCATTTTTTCCATTTTTCTTATTTGTAGGTCCTAGATCATCTGGTAATTCAAAAGCTAAATGCAGAGGGAAGACTGGAGAAGAAGGAGACCAAGAAGGGGAGTAGTGCTTTTGACAAAGTAAGCAACAATACTAAAAATTATTTTGTTCATAAATTCTTGTTTGTGGCTTTTGTGTACAGTGAGGTGAAGAGAACTTCATATGCTTTGTCCATTTTCTATTTGTTAAGTTGTTCGTTGATTTTATAATAGTTCTATCTTAGCTTTCTACTTGCTGTTAATTAAATCTTTTGAAGAACTCTATTTGCTTTTCTGTTTGACCAGTTCATAAATTTTTTCTAGTTTCTATCATGCTTTGTACTTGTACTAAGCCAATGATAATACTTTTACTCTAGAATGAACTCTCAGCAATCCTAAGGTTTGGAGCTGCGGAGCTCTTTAAGGAAGAAAAAAGTGATGAGGAAAATAAGAAGAGACTTCTGAGCATGGATATCGACGAAATTCTTGAGAGGGCGGAGAAAGTTGAGGACAATGGTATGGAAGGAGTAGAAGAGAATGAGCTCTTAAATCAATTTAAGGTTATTGCAGATTTCCCATCTTTCTTCATGTTTTCTGTGTGCTCCAGTTGATAAGTTATATGGTGGTATGGTTCTAAATAATGTGCTTCTCAGGTTGCAAATTTCTGCAGTGCTGAAGATGATGCAACTTTTTGGAGCCGTTGGATTAAACCCGATGCTATTGCACAGGCTGAGGTGGGGATGTAAATATTAGCTTTGTGAAGTGATATGTCTACCATTGATATGTTCTAGTTCTTTTGAACACAGTTACTAACACTGATAAAATTTCAAACTACTACTAGAATGCTTTGGCACCTCGATCTGCAAGAATTGCAAAAAGTTATGTGGAGACTCTGGAAACTGATGGAAATAACAAAAGGAAGAATAAGGTATCACAATCTTCTAGGCCAAATCCAAAACGGCGTAGAGGAGAATCTGTTCCTCTGGTACCAATGATTGAGGGAGCTTCTGCACAAGTGAGAGAATGGTCGTATGGCAATTTGACAAAAAGAGATGCATCTCGATTTTCGAAGGCGGTAGGATTCTTATTTTTGTTAACTGTACTTCCATGTACGTTTCTGTAAGTTATTGTCATGTTGAACTCATCCATGCTTATGCACAGATCTATCTATTCTTTATATTTTTAGCTGATTCATTCACGAAATGACAGTTCTTTTAGGAAAATTGTCCATTCGTTTGCCTTGCTAGTTTTGTTTGTTTACTTCTCTCCATGAAACTAGGTTATGAAATTCGGGGACGCAAGTCAGGTTAGCCTGATTGCTGCTGATGTTGGAGGTGCTATTGAAGCAGCTCCTATTGAAGCTCAAATCGAACTTTTTGATGCTCTATTAGAGGGATGTCAGGAGGCTGTCAATGGAGAAGATATTGATCCCAAGGTTTTGCTTTTCGACATGGCTCAAATAAATACTCTCGGCACTTTATGAATTGATATGTGCAGCTATCTACATCCGGCTGTACTAGTACAAAAGAAAATGTCTTGATTTTTTGTTATATATGTACCAGGGACCTGTGTTGGACTTCTTTGGAGTTCCAGTGAAGGCTAGTGACCTGGTTACCCGTGTTCAACAGCTTCAGCTCCTAGCTAAGCGCATTACTCGCTACAGTGATCCAATATCTCAGTTCCGAGTCCTTAAATACCTAAAACCTGCAAACTGGTCTAAAGGCTGTGGATGGAATCAGAGTATGTGTTGGCAACCTGCTTCATTTTTTCACATCTTCTCTAGCAATATTTGTTATTTACTGTGCAGATATATCTTTTCTCTCAATATGATCTTCCTGTATAGTTGATGATGCAAGGTTGCTTCTTGGTGTCTATTATCATGGGTTTGGAAACTGGGAGAAAACAAGATTAGATGAAAGGCTTGGTCTAATGAAGAAGATTGCCCCAGCTGAGCTACAGACTCATGAAACCTTTCTTCCTCGTGCCCCTAATCTGAAGGATCGAGCCTCTGCTCTTCTTGATATGGTAGGGAAATGCTCTGCTTTTCTTTATGCTTATGGGATGGTCCTCTAAAATTGCAGAACTTTAGGCCCTACCCTAGCCTATCCTCTGCTGGATATGGTAGGAAATGTTTCTACTCACCAACTCTGTGCTTGTATGGATAAAAAAAATCATTTCAGATTGTAAAAGTAATTGATCACTTCTACATTTCAGATTGTCTGAGTTTCAGATTGTAAAAAATCACTTTTACATTTGGACCGGTGATTCAGATTCTGAATACATCTGCTGTAGCATTTTTCCCTCATTAAGTAATTGGTCTTTCTTCTTCAAAGTTCTTCAACATATCAACCTTGTATGCCGATGGATGATATCAGTTCACTCTTTTTTTTTATAAACAGTCTCTCCTGGCTCTCATTCGATCAGCTTACTCCACTTTTTTTTTATAAACTTTAGGAAGTGATTTCTCATGCTTGTATCACTTGTTTATACTTCAGGAAGTTGCTGCAGTTTCTGGAAAGAATGCCAAAAGTAAAGGACGTACGAAGGCTTCTAAAGAAGAGGAAAATTTGTTTGGTGCCCCCAAAACACGTGGCAAAGACAAGAAGGGGAAGGTCACTGTTTTAAAAAATAATATCCAAACAAACAGAGACAGATCACAGAATCTACAGAGAAATGAACCACTAGTTAAAGAAGAAGGTGAAATGTCAGACAGTGAAGGATATGAGCAATACAAGGAGGATAAATGGATGGAATGGTGTGAGGAAGTCATGTCGAGTGAGGAAAAAACATTAAGACGTCTTCAGAGGCTACAGAGTACCAGTGCTGATCTTCCAAAGGAAAAGGTCTTTCTTATTTCCGCTGTTTCAGTTGAAAATCTTGAACGTGCTACGGGTCTTTTGAGTATGAAATCTTGTTCGTGTCTCTTCTCTTAGGTCCTTTCAAAGATTCGGAATTACTTGCAGCTTCTTGGTTGGCGGATAGATCAGATAGTTGCAGAACATGAGAGGGAGCATAAGCAAGAAAGTAAGATGAAGTTATTATGCTATTCATTGGTTTGTCTGATAATTGAAGGTTTTGGCTGATCTGACAATATTGAGTTGTGAAATTGATATGGTCAGGAACGATGATGCGGTTGTGGAAGTATGTGTCAACATATTCAAACTTGTCGGGGGAGGGGCTTCATCAAATCTATTCAAAGCTGAAACAGGAGCAGGGAGATGAAGGTGGGGTGAATGGGTGTGGACCTGTGAGTCGGTTTCCTGGACGGTCAAGAGGATATACGGGGAACATGAATTCACATCCACATCTACATCAGATGTCTGAATCACCAGCCCAAATGGTTCATGATAATACAAACTTTGAAGCGTGGAAGAGGAGACGAAGACCAGATATGGATGCCTTGTCTGACCCTTATTTAGGTCCTCCTCCTACTCTTAGTAGGTTGCCTCCTAATTCCCTGGGAATTCTTGGTTCTGCTCCACCTGATGCCAGACCGTTTGGTGGACAGAAGCCGTTTAAGATGCGGCAGCAGCAGTAGCAGCAGGTAATTCCGCTGCTTTATTTGATTCGGTACCACAACCAGGTAAGCAAGCATTGACCCGGACTCCTCCTCGGAATATGAAATAATATATGCTGCTGCTTCTTCCTATACAAATCCATAGCCTGATGCTGCTGCCTAGTTCAATTGTCTGTCACTTCCTCAAAGGAAATTTGTCACAAGTATCATACTCCATCCGTCCTTTTCCTTGGACGACTCTATTTTTTTTTCTTTCTACACCCTTGTGACACAAGCTCAACTAGTTGTTATCGAAATAGTAAACCAAAAAACACACTAGGAGGAGTTCTAACTCAAATCTTTCGGAGTTATAGCTGTAGATGGATAAGCTTCTTCTTTCTAGTCGCCTTCAGAAATGTAAATGCTGCAGTTTTGTTCTTGCTATACCAGGCAGGTTGGTTTTTTCATAGAAAGAAAGCTAAGACGGGGATACGAGCAAATCATACTAGACAAGTACATGTATCATTGTTGTTCCATTTCCATACGTGGTGGAAACCTATTCTCCTAATCTCTGCTGATTTCTTTAGTTGTGTAGATTTTTCATCAATCATTTCCAGTTTATTCGATGTATTCTCCATGTTGATATGAGCAAATGTGCTTGTGCTGCAAGACCCGCAAATGTTTGTATATATCCGCTTTGGTTTGGGTCCTTTTTTGGCAGGTCTACCAGTCACCCATACATATACTAGTTTTTACTGCCATGTGATAGATGTGAGAAGCATATGAGGATGTAGTTCGTGCATTTTAAATGTGGTCTAGGAAATGTGCAATCCAAAACGGATGTTGAGAAAACACAATCATATTTTCTTTTTGGAGATAGGCAAACACTGGAATTCCATTTAACAATGACATTACTAACTTAACATACGGTCAATGCCGAGCCTCAAACCGTAGACCAGTTGGGAGAGCCAAGCCTTCCTACCACTGTAGTATAGAATCAAATATCAAAAAAATTCTAGAGAAGAGAATAGAATAGCTGATCTAACATACAAAAATAGTAACATCGAATGATCAGAGTTGGTTTGACTATTTCGGAGGACAATCAGACACAAATCACACCTGAGGTTTACATCATGATGTTCAAACATGGTATGATCTCGTCTAGTTCGTATGCTAACCTTTTAGCGTTTCTTAGGATCATCTCAAAAGATGTTTTGAGATTGACATCCAACTAAGATTCCTAATTCTTTCTTGGTAACAAGAAAAATCTAGCAACCGAGAAACCAAAGAACCACGTAATCAAAATGTGTTCATAACAAAAATTTCGACAATCAAGAGTACAAATGATGCGGGGATAAGCCGTTGTTGTCGATCTAGACACCAAAATTCGAATAGAAACCTGAAACAAAGAGAACAAGCAGAATTAAAATGAGATGGTAGAAAGATAGTCGAAGAATAAGCCCATTAGAACCAAATCAGACAACGATAAAACCCTTGAACTTAGGACCAAGAACCCCAAAGGATTTCAACCAAACACAATGGATGTGGAAGGCCAAGACACTTGGAAGATGCTCTATGAAGACTCGATAACACCAACCTTATAGAGGAGATTAACACACACGAGAACAACTAGGCGAGTCCAACAACAATTCTCTCAAACACTCTTCTCACAAAAGCTCTCTTTTGGAGGAAAGAGAACAACGTTTCTTAATTCATATTAATCATCTTGGGTTCCCTAAACAATGACAAAGGCAAACCTTAAATAGGGTTCAAAGGATGCCAAAATAAAGGAAATAAACTAATTAAATAAATTTTCTAAATAACAAACGAATTAAGAGAAATAATCCCGAAATAATAAAAAGCGAATAATTCTCGGAAAAGCTACAACAAGGAAATCCACGGGCGCGGATCGGACTCCGCCAAAAGTTCGTAACAACAGTTATTCCGCGGGCGCAGGTGGGTGATCTGCGGGCGCGGATGGGGATCCACGGGTGATCCGCCGGTGATCTGCAAACCCCTGTTTGGTGCTGCAGAAACTTCTTCTTCTCATCTTGACTTGAACCAGATCTCTACGAGATGGGATGGCTACTATACGAGCTTAGATGACTAAAAACAATTTTCATTATGACTCGTAGCGATATTTAGCTCTTGCTCCAGTGGTTAGAACATCTCTTGATTTAGGATGAGGCGTCCTTGATGCTCTTGAAAATAGCTCGGATGCTCCCACATCATTCCCCCCTTCTTGAAATCGATTCGACCTCGAATTAACCTTCATATGAATGATAGAACAATCTTCATAGGCGTCATCCTCTTGGACGCACATCTTCCTCTTTAATGCTCTGCGTGCATAACTCGACTTTGATCGATTAACCAATGGATTGTTGCGGGTGTGCCTGGCCTTCCTTCATTCTCTTTGCTCCTTTATCCTTGTCCTTCCTATTTTCATACTCATCAAAGACCTATGAAAGACTCATAGGTGGAAGAACAACATTTATACGATGAAAGGGTAATGAATGCCGATTAACAAAACCATCATGGGTAACTCTCTTATCATACTTCCATGCATAATCCAATAAAACTTGACAAGCTTGCATAAGCACAACATCACATAAAATAGTATCATAACGTCCTAGTGTAGTGACCCATGCTTGTTCAATTTTAATTCAACACAATCATTCATCCGATGCAGTTTATATGGACTAGGGTAGCAAATTGTGGTAAGTTGCAAATTAGTAATCAATTCCATGCTAGTAATCTTACAAAAACTACTTCATCAACAATCATGTTGAAATCCTTAATCTTATCTAGACAACGAGTATGGAAGCGGTTCTCAACACAAGGAGCATGTTGTACATGCAGATCTTTCCTAACAATCAATGAATCAACATGATCATATTCAATTCAATCTTTCATCATCTAAATCAGTTTTAAGATCATTAACACAAGCAACCTCATCACCCTTTTCAGATTCAGTTTCAATTTGACCTAAGTGATTAATCATATTAGTGCATTCCTTCATCATATGATCTCTACTTTCAAAGTTTAAGCACAAAACAACTTCAATTATAGTAGAAAGATTAGAAGTACTCCCTTGGTTAACTTCTTGTGGTGGAAGGGTTGTCCTTAGATCCTTTTCTTGCTTCTTGTTCCTTTCTTTCTTCTAGACAATCTCTTTGACTTGACAACTCCAACGCTCAAGCTGGGCTTGGATCTTGGCTAGACCATATGGATCTTGGATGTTGGACATGCTATCTTACACTTGCTCATGTCCTCTTCTTCCTTGGACATCTCTACGAGGTTGTGGTCGCCAATCATCATCATCCTCAAAATCCTCATCGTCAAATTCCTGAAACTCATCAACACGGCTAGCAACATTGTATCTATTATGATGATGTCTAGGATAGTCAGGGATAGGAATACACTCTCTTGAAGCTTGACAGTTAGCAGCCCGAGGGTGTCCTCTAGGAATGTGATCTCTAATTATCGGGGACACTTGATTGGAGCCGTTGCGTGCAACTACATATGCCTCTTCTTGATTATGCAATGACGCTCTTGGAGTGTATCGAGAAGAGCCAACATGCTTGTGGATCGACGAGGAAGGGGGTAATTGAGCTTTCAACGTCGTAAACTCGTTGGTCACGGTCGTCATCGATTCACGAAGTTCTCTGAACATGCTCCACATCTCAGTGGTCTCCCTTGATTGGCTCGGTGTCCTAGACGTGATCAAAGAAAAGACTACCACAAAATAATGTTAGGTTAATGAAAACGAAAACAACTCGCAAGTGTTTACTCTTGTGTGTTTCGCTCTGCACTCGCTCTCAATTGTTGATGTAACAAGCTTTCTTTGATGAATTGCCTTGTATGGACAAATAAACCCAATAAATTGAAACTAACAAGCTCCTAGAACTAAGATGAGTGATGGTAGTAATGGAGATGACTAGTATAGAGACACAGTTTCAACTCAAAGTTCTGATCGAAAACAAAAAGACTCAACGCAAAAAAGAAAAAAACAAAGACTCAAAAACTATTGCAAGAATGTGAGTGCAATAAACTAACAAGACCCAAATTTGAACTCAAGAGAGCGAAAAGAATGTGTACCTTAACTTGTCTCAACTAGTGTCAATGAAGATCGAAAACGGACTCGAGAGGAGTAAGGTGAGATCGGGAATTGCTCGTATTGGCCCGAAGACGTAGAAACAACAAGCCAGAAATATGCTGATCCGCGGGCACGAAACTGGAGTCGCGGGGGCAGGCCAACGTTCTGCAGAAACTTCGTTACAAATTCCGCAGACGCAAATGTGTGGGCCGCGGACGCGGATTTTGAGTTGGGTAACTTCTTCATCTTCGTTCGGGACCGTGACAATCTCGTTTCCTCAAATATCTTGAATTTCAACTCAAACAATACCTGGCTTGCTTTGACTCTACAAAACGTAAAATAAGTGCTGAAATAATGAGACTTTTTCCCTCTTTTTTTTCTTTTTTCTTTTCTGTCTTTTATTTTTTTTTAAATTTATTTTCTTTCTTCTATTTTTCTCAGCAACATAAAATAGTGACTCTAGAGATATTAAACTCAGCAAAAATTGGTAAATTAAAAAGAATAAAAACAAACTTGATTTTCCTTGTTGGAGATAAGATTCTATTGTCAAAGATAGATTTTTCCTTGTTGAAAGATCTTGTCTAGGGGTGCAAGGAATGAACTTTTCAGCAACTTAAGGGTTTGGTGGCGGCGGTATGGAGAAGCAAGAGACCTCACTTGATGATGGTGGTGGTAGGACGGTTTGTTGTTGGTGGAAGTGGTGGTGGAAGGTGGTGCTTCGGCCGAATTGTAATGATGGTGATGTTTTGAGTAGATTTTGGAAACGAAGGTGCTCCAAACTCCAATATTTTGATCTCCACAAACACAAATCAATCCAAGGTTCTTGTACGCAACCTAAAACAGACTCAACAAGAAAGATCAAAGCACTAAAAGACTCTAAAAAATCAATTTCTAATAGAAACTTAAAGACAGGAAACTAAAATTGGCTTGTGTTTTGTTTTTGATATTAGTGGACTCGTAGTGTTCTTGTGAAGACGATGATGGTGTCAACACAACTCTGATCCCAATTTGATGTGGGGATAAGTCGTTGTTGCCGATCTAGACACCAAAACTCGAAACAAAGAGAACAAGTAGAATTAGAAGGAGATGATAAAAAGATAGTCGAAGGATAGGCCAATTGAAACCAAATCATACAACGATAAAACCCTTAAACTTAGGAACAAGAACCTTACCGAATGATGAAGAAACCCCAAAGGGTTACAACCAAACACAATGGCTATGGAAGGCCAATGCACCTGGAGGTGTCTTAATGGAAAAGCCTAGCTATCCATTCTTTAAATTGAACTGTGATGGCTCCAAGCGAGCCAACTCAACCTCTTTTATTGGTTTTATTATTCACAATTCTTTGGGTCAACCTTCTTTTGTTGACCATCTCCGTATTTCAGATTCCTCGGTTCTAGTCGCTGAAGCAACAACTGTTTTAGAAGGTGTTAGAGTTGTCATCCGCCTTAATATCAAGAACATTATCATTGAAAGTGATAATTCTACTATCATTAAATGTCTTTCTAAACCTATTACCCCTCCTTGGGAAATCCATTCCATTATTTTTTACATTAAAAATCTTTTTTTCCAACTTTAATGCTTATAATTGTTTTCATGTTGATAGGAATTGTAACAAAGTTGTTGACTTCCAAGCATCTCGAGAGTTCGACTTACAAGAACTCCGCTCAACAATCATCAAATGGAACTCCATTTCATCACATTAAGATCTTCTAGCACTTATCAGATAATCCTTATTTGGAAAGCATTATCAGATAATCTTCACACTACGAAAAGATTAAATAAATATTATAATATAATACCTTTCAATGCTCACTGTGTAACTTCCCCTTGGAAACTAGAGAACACTTCTTTTTCGAATGTAATTTCATGTTAAACCAATTACGTATATTTGAAAATTTACACAAACATAAGTTCTCTTCAACAATCTAATTCTTTTTCTGGACACCATAATAAGTCTTATAAAAATATTTAAAAAGATAATAATAAAATAGAAACTTTAATTTTCTTTAGATACCACATGTAGATTTATAGAAGTTCAATAATTTGGGAAAAAGGATTATCAAACCTGTTAAAAGAGCTTTTATTTAATTCAAATAATGGGAAACTACAAAAATGTGTATTAAAAGACAAAAAATGAACCATAGTAAGAAGAGAAGTAAAAACAAAAACCAAAAATGGAATAAATCACCACAAAATTGGATTAAAATAAATTTTGATGTCTCCCATCAATTAAAGATAACTCTTATATCGCGTGCATAGCTAGAGATAATAATGGTAAAATTCTAGATATTTTCAAGAAGCAAATCTTGCTAATTCTGCTCTTGTAACATATGCTATAGTATATGCGACTAAACAAGCTACGAAGTTAAAATATAAACACATTATATTTGGAGGTGATAACCTTACAATCATAAACTTTATTAAAAACACTACGAAAATACCTTGGGAAATCAGGAATATAATCGACGACATCCATAACATCATCTCATATTTTGATGAGGTTAAATTCTTCCAACAAAGCGGCTGATTTAGCTCCTTACCCAAATATTAGCACCCACGTTATTAAAACTATATAATATTTGATGAATACGTCAGAGTCACGAGACCTATCTTTTTAAAGTCAAATATGTTTTACACTTACTTGGACTTTTTCAGGACTATCCAATCGGATGATCAGGAGCAGTCATTTAGTGACGAATGAGGCTTCCGTCTTTGCCTTTTTTTTAAAAAAGATCTTCTGGCACTTAGAAGTCAACTTATATCCAAGAGTTCAAGATCCTCATGTTTGAAGGATTTCTTCGTCATCATCCGCGATGATGATTTAAGCTTGATTTGTTTGTAATAATAAGCTTGATTTCTTCGTCCTTCCTCCTTGGAGTTGACCGGGCGTTGACCGACCGTTGACTTTTTTTTGAGGTCAGTTTTTTTTATCGGATTTTTTTCCTTTTCAATTATTTTTTGTTCTATGATGTGTAAGTAAAAATGTTATTCTTTAGCAAAAATGTTTTATTTTTTTTTGCTACCAATTTTTTTTTGCTATGATTTATAAATAAAAATGCTAGTTTATACCATTTTTTTTAACTATGGTTTGTAAGCAAAAGTGTTATGTTTTGTAAGTAAAAATATTATATTCTTTGTAGGTAAAAGCGTAACACATTTCATCTAGCATAGAAAGCACGTATAGGCAAAAACGTAGCACACTTAGCCATAAAACAACACATATAAACGAAAGCGTAACACATTTCAGTCATAGAAACCCCGATATGACTACATTAACAAATGGCAAGGGTATACGAACACGACACGTGCTCCGCCTTGGCGGGGTAGTCTGGATTCGCCGGCTACCCTCTCATTCGATCCCCCTTAAAATGTGAATTTAGCCTGACAGACTAATCAACTAGTGACACCTGTCTAGGCCAGGCAAGGCCATTTCGGATGGTGCACCATAAAAATTGAAAATGAATAAAATAATAAAAAATAAAGATGAGGACTCATTTGGCTAGGGCTTCTTCTGCCATTCTTCCTCCTTCGTTCTTTCTTGCCCCTCAATCAAAAGGGGATCTTCTCTCTCTCACCCAACTCTGTTTCTCGGCATCAAAGCATTATCCTCTTCGAATCTCTCTCTCTCTCTCTCTCTCTGTTCTATTCCCCCTCCCTTTCTCCCCTCTTCTTTATTTCTCCTTCCTTGTAAATAATCCTTCAATTAACCCCTCTCTCTCTCCTCATTTCATTCCTCCTCACCATGACTACTATCACCACCGACTTCGATCTTTTCGCTCCCCCTCTCGACAATCTCACTCTCCAAGATCAGGTATCTGGTTTTGATTTCTTCGAATTACATCTTTCAGATTTTCAATCGATCAAAACGCTCTTGGAAGGAAGATGTTGCTGAGTTAGGCTTTCTTGTTTCATTCTGATCCCGTTGCTTGTTCTTCGCAGGGGAAATTGAAGGGGGTTATGGAAGGTGAGAAGGGATGTCTGGCCAATCCTTGCCACCATGGCACATGTGCCATTTGTTTGGATAGAATTGTTCTCCAGGAGACCGCACTCTTAAAAGGTTGCGAGCATGCTTACTGGTTTGTCTTCCTCCTTTCCCACCTATTGTCTTGTTCTATTAAGATTAACGTTGCCTTAATGGATCCGGGGTTAATTTACACGCTCAATTCCTTTCATATCGCCATGTCTTCAATAGATCTGGATCAGTATTGCGATGATGGGTGTCTCTGTCTATTCTGAAAGAACTTTATTTAGTAAAGACTTTAAATGATAGTATTCTCCCTTCTTTGGTGCGCATATTTGGGGTCTTAATGAGAAGTTATCAGTATGGATTTGAAGTACATGCTTGTAAGTTTTTCTTTATCATCGTACTTAACAAGCTGTATACTGTATTGGGTCATTTTACTCTCTGTTATAGTCAAAGAAATGCTTTTCCTTTTGCTTAAAGGTGTTGATTTAAATGATTTTATTATCTTTGTTGCTATTGTTGTTGACATGTTTTTCCCGAGATGACTAATGCATAGAATTAAATTATGTTTATGCCTCCTTGGGGGGTTGTGTTTGCAATATAGAATCAAGTATTGACTGCAAAATGTTAATGCTTATGTTAAGAAATGGCATTTCATTCTGTTGTTGTTGTACAGCGTGACGTGCATCCTACGATGGGCTTCATACAATGAGCACCCAAAGTGTCCCCAGTGCAAGAGTCCTTTTGAATCTCTCCATGTTCATCGCTCACTTGACGGAACGTATGCATAACACTATGCTACTGTTAAAATCTTGCCTTGCCTAGCCTAGTGTTTGTTTGTCCTTAATTCTGGTGTGTCTGATTGCAGCATCCAGGACTATATGTTTGAAGAAAGTGTATGCCTTCTCCTAAGAGCTACCTGGTTCAAACCGTTGGTTGTGGTGCATCAAGATGAGGCGCCATATGATGAGTTTGCAGACGTGTACCAGTACGTGTATGAAGAGGAATACATTGAAGTGGAAGAAGACGACGATGACTTGGAAGAAGAGTACCTGAACAACTCATCAAGTGGCGTTCGCATTGGTAACCGTAGGTGGGGAGACAATGGTTTTGTTAGGTCAGGTCGGCAGGAAGCAAGGCCAGTCCACAGGTCAAATATTCAGGACACTGGAGGGGCTGGCTCTTCCCGTGAGCAACCTAAACCTAATAATAACAAAGAGGTGGGGAGACGGGCAAAAAGGGCACTCAAGCGTGAGGCTGCTGATAAGGCTGCTGCTGCAAAGCATCAACAGGTTCTGATTAAGATGGGTAGGAAGTAATCAGATCAGTGATGCTGTCCTTCCTCACATACTGTAATTATTATTACTAGCCCCACAACCTGCTCACTTTGTTATCTAAACCTTCATTGTACATTACTTCCTATTTCCATTCCCGTTGCATTAAGCTCTCTGTGGAATAACTTCTTAGTTGGATGGTTTTATACCGAGGAGAAGAAACACTAGAAAAAGAAGAGGACAGCAGCATGCCTGCCCGCTCTATTTGTTGTGCTTCTTATAGTTTTAGACTTTGTTAGTAGTATTAGTATGTCAACCATTTGGATGGGTATGTTCTTCCGGATTCCTCACTTTGTTTGATTTGATTCATTATGTTGTAGAGTGAATAAAAACACTAGACTTGTACATAATATCTCGCCCTCTCATGATTCTTTTTTCCTTTTCTTTATGCAAAATTGATCATGCTCAACAAGTACTGCCATCTTCTCAATTTATATACTGGTTTTCACACGAACAACATCAGCAATGTGTTTTAGCTCCCTCTCTGCAGCTGCAAATATAATACAGAAAGATGTTGTGTTTTGGATCTCTCAATTTTGTTGGGCATATTATTGTCAAACGCTACAATCCAATTTAAACGTATTTGAATGTTACTTTGATGAGAAAGTCATCAAGGATCCGTGGCGCAATGGTAGCGCGTCTGACTCCAGATCAGAAGGTTGCGTGTTCGATTCACGTCGGGTTCAATACCCCGATCCAAATCACGGTTTTTTTTTTTGTTTTTTGCTCGAATCCCACTCTAATGCAGTAGAATTCTTATATAGGCTGAGGTGATAGAAACCTGGATTATAGTCAGATGATAGTATGGCCGCAACCTGGAATCTCTTTTGGGTGTATCAGCGCCCTCAGCGAATTTACAAACCCAGCCTTTCTCCTGACCTCAACCCAACCGCTCCAACTTCACCATTGTTTACGGAACTCAAGTCTTTCCCATCTCTGACAACCTCCGTTACCCTCAACCCATCTCCCATTGTCGTCACAGCGGACCGCAATGAAAGAATTCGCCAGCTGTGCGAAATGGGAAGCCTCCGAGACGCTGTACAGACGCTTTCTGCATCCACTAAATCCGAGCTCGACCTTAATACCTACTGTTTGGTGCTCCAGCTTTGTGCTGAGCAAAGGTCGCTCAGAGACGGCCGCCAAGTTCATTCAGTCATTTCTTCGAACGGGTTGAAGGCCGAAGATGATGTCCTTGGTGCAAAGCTCGTCTTTATGTACGTCAGTTGTGGGGATTTGGTACAAGGGAGGAGAATATTTGATCAGATTGCCAATGATAAGGTATTTCTGTGGAATTTCTTGATCAATCAGTACTCCAGAGTTGGTGATTTTGAAGAGGGTGTACGTTTGTATTATAGGATGAGAGAGATGGGTATTGAAGCAAACTCGTACACATTTTCTTGTGTTTATAAGTGCTTTACTTGTTTAGGGTGGTTGGAGGAAGGCCAAAAGGCGCATGGGTGTCTTTTGAAATTGGGGCTTTCTGATTATACTGTTGTTGCCAATTCTCTGATCGCTTTCTATTTCAGATGTGAAAAGGTTGACAGTGCACGGAAGGTGTTTGTTGAATGTACTGAGCGGGATGTAATTTCTTGGAATTCCATGATTAGTGGATTTTCATCCAACGGCTTTCCATGGAAGGGACTTCAGCACTTCAAGCAAATGCTTCTTGCTGGGTTTGTTTCGGATCTAGCGACAATGGTTTGCGTTCTTGCGGCTTGTGCTGACGTTGGTTCTCTCATGTTGGGAAAAATGCTTCATGCTCATGAGATAAAAGGTTGTTTCCACAAGGATTTAAGGATTGAGAATACATTGATTGATATGTACTCAAAGTGTGGAGATTTAAACAGTGCTGCTCAAATTTTCAAGAATATGGCTGAAAGGAGTGTTGTCTCCTGGACTGTAATGGTAGCTGCATATGCTAGGGAGGGTCTATCTGATAATGCAATTAGGCTATTTCATGAAATGGGAGATTATGGTATCAAGCCTGACACTTTTGCAATAACCAACGCCTTACATGCTTGTGCCTTAACTGGCTCACTCACAAATGGGAGGAGTTTTGATGATTACGTTAGAAAAAACAACATGCAGTCAAACTTGTCTGTCTGCAATGCTCTTATGGACATGTATGCAAAATGTAGAAGCATGGAGGAAGCTCAATTAGTATTTGATGACATGCCTACAAGAGATATAGTCTCTTGGAATACCATGATTGGAGGTTACTCGAAAAACAACTTTTCGAATGAAGCACTTGATCTGTTCCAGAAAATGCAACGTGAGGTAGAGCCAGATGGTGTAACTATGGCTTGCATTCTTTCTTCCATTGCTAGCCTAGCTACACTCGAACGAGGCAGGGAGGTTCATGCTTCTGCTTTGAGAACCGGCTACCTATCTGATCCATATGTAGCTAATGCACTCATTGACATGTACGTCAAGTGTGGTGCAATCTCTCTTGCTCGTTTTGTTTTTGATTCCTTTCCTAGCAAAGACCTTGTATCTTGGACAGTAATGATTGCTGGTTATGGCATACATGGACTAGGAGAAGAAGCAATTGAGACGTTCAATGAAATGAGAAAAGCCAGGATTGAACCCAATGAGGTGTGCTTCATATCTATTCTCCGTGCTTGTAGTCATTCAGGTCTACTTGTTGAAGGGTGGGAGTTTTATGATATAATGAGAAATTATTACATGATTGAGCCTAACATGGAGCACTACACCTGCATGGTTGATCTCCTTGCACGTGCTGGAAAGTTAACCAAAGCATATGAATTTATTGAACTCATGCCAACTAAGGCAGATTCTAAAGTGTGGATTTCATTACTTAGTGGATGCAGAATGCATCATGATGTAGAACTTGCCGAGAAAGTAGGTGAGCGCATTTTTGAGCTCGAGCCAGACAACCCGGGTCATTATGCTCTTCTAGCAAATATTTATGCTGAAGCACAGAAGTGGACAGAAGTCGAGAAGTTGAGAGGCAGAATTGGTTACCATGAGAAGAATGGTTTGTGCTCCAGTTGGATAGAAGTCAAGGGAAAAGTTCATATTTTTGTTGCAGAAAATAATATGCACCCTCAGAGCCAAAGGATTGAAACATTGTTGAGGAGGGCAAGGAGGAGGGTGGAGGAGGAAGGCTACTTTCTTAATAAGAAGTATGCATCAGTTAACCCTGATGAGATGGACAAGGAGATGGCTGTGTGTGGGCACAGTGAGCAGTTTGCCATGGCATTCGGTGTGCTGAACTTGGCACCAGGGAGAACGATTCGTATCACCAAGAACCTAAGAGTATGCAGTGAGTGTCATGAGATGGCAAAATTTATGTCGAGAGAATATGGTCGGAACATTTTGTTGAGAGATTCTAATCGCTTCCATCATTTCAGAGATGGCCACTGTTCCTGTAAAGGTTATTGGTGAGAAATTTAAATCAAGTACAAGCTAAGACGTGTTGGGTCTGTGTCTACGTTGGAGCGTATGGGAACACCTCTTGTGCTAAAATCTGTGTGTTTGCAGACACAGTTGTTCATCTAAATGCTTTCAGCCTAGATATTTAGTCAAAGAAGCAAATGATGGCCTGTAGCTGTAGTAGTAGTGTCACTGATGATATTATGTTTCCATTTTGGAATTGATCATCCAGTGCAGTTTGAAACTATTGCTGGAAATGCTTTCCAGATGACATTTTATAGGAACAGATGATTGGTGGTTCCTACCTTGGTGAAAGGTGGTTGGTTGTTTCATTTCATTTTTAAAAGTTGGATACACAACACTTTAAAGAGTCTGAGACTAGTACAAAATCTTCTTGAAACTGCTCTTCAATAATTCTCGTTCAATTGGCAGCTCATTGGAAAATGATACTGCTAAACATAGTAATTAGAATTTGGAAGAAGCTACTTGAGCAACCCGAATCTGCCAGAAACAACCTGATATTCTGCAAAATAAAAGGGAATGAAAAAGAGTTTGTGTCTAGAAAGTGGTCATGCCAATGCCACGTTGCCACTTGTCAGTCCAACAATTGAAATAAAAAAGGGGAAGCATTTCATTATCCAGTTGGACTGCTCAGAGATCTCCATTTGCTTATCTCCTCATCTTATCATTGTATTGAATTGTATTTCGCCCAGTCCAAAGCAACAACTCCAAGCAGCTATCATCAATCTAGGGTTAGAAGACCATGGCCACCACACTCTCTCTACTCAGAATTCCTTCCATTTCCTGCAAATCTCTATCAACAATTCCCAGCTCAAAACTCCAGCTAACTCATTCTAATCCTACACATTTAACCTGCATAAGTAACCCAGAAAAGGATCCCATCCGCACCCTCAAATCGGCTTCTTTACCTGCCCTCTATGCCATCACTTTACCTTTCTTATTGGACACAAGGGCAAGCATTTCTTGTTTCCTGGTCACATTCTAATGCGACAAACTGAAGAGAATTTGATTGTTTGAATGTGTTTTGTTGGCAGGATGCATTGGCTGTTGGTGGGGAGTTTGGGATTTTGGAGGGCAGATCAGTAGCCCTTATCCACCCAATTGTGATGGGTGGATTATTTGTGTACACATTGTGGACAGGGTATTTGGGATGGCAATGGAGAAGGATAAGAACCATTCAAGATGATGTCAATGAGCTCAAGAAACAAGTGAAGCCTGTTGCTGTCACTCCTGATGCTACTCCTGACACTTCTCCTCCTTCCCCTATTCAAACCCAAATTCAACAACTTACTGAGGTACTACACTACAGTGTTTTCTTACTTTCTTGAATTACACAATTTTTTGTTGATTGCTAAGTGTACGTTTGTGCAGGAGAGGAAGCAATTACTGAAAGGGAATTTCAGGGATAGACACTTCAATGGAGGTTCAATTTTGTTAGGGTTTGGTGTTCTTGAGGCTGTTGGTGGATCACTCAACACATGGCTCAGAACAGGAAAGCTCTTCCCAGGACCTCACTTGTTTGCAGGAGCAGGTAACTTTCCTTCTCAAGCTTTTCAATAAGCAAGCTGAATTTACATCAGACACTCATTGCATTGAAATTAGATCCAGAGATTTTTAATCATCAAATCATGATTCAGCTGTATCATTGATGCTCATAACTGAAACTTAAGTTCAGCTGTATCATTGATGATTTGAAATTTATAGCCTTCACTAATCTTATTAACATTGCTTCACTCACTAATCTTATTAATGTGGTATAATAAAGGTCTCAAAGAAGATTCAAGTTTTCTAATATATGTACTTCATTCATTCTTGTTAATGCCAAAAAAACAGGCATCACAGTGCTATGGGCTGCTGCAGCAGCTCTTGTACCCGCTATGCAGAAAGGGAACGAGACAGCAAGAAATCTACACATAGCGTTGAATGCTGTAAATGTCGCACTATTCATATGGCAGATTCCTACTGGATGGGATATAGTACTAAAAGTGTTTGAGTTCACAAAGTGGCCATAGATTGTGCTTCATCCTGCTGCTAATTAATAAATCATACGCTCTTATTACATATATGTCTATGTATAAATTGTGATTTGATGTAGAGCTAAAAGTCTTGAAAGGATTGTGATTTGGTGCGAGGAAATATTTGATCAGGTCAGCATCTCCTTCTTTTCCCAGTTGAAGGAATAAAACTTCACAATCTAAATTTATTTATGTCACTTTACCGGGTACCCTATTAGGAATGTGTCTTTTTTTGCACAACAAATAATTGTCTTTCATAACTCAAAGTTCTCCAGCAAAGCAAATAATTGTCTTTCACCCCCTCCTCTGTTGTTAAAAAGATGATTGTTCTAGGGAGAAAAACCATCTATCTTCGTATGCCTTAAATTCGTAAAAACAAAAACTTATATAAATTTATTATTTATATAATATAATTATTTATTATAGTTAAAAAACATGCAATTAAAATTATATATTATCATTTAATATCACTAATTTATTACTTATAAAGTATAATTATGCATTATATTTAAATATTACGAATTTAACGGAAACGACTGTTTTGTTCTTAGGGCTTTTGGAAGGGCAAACGATGTCCGTTTTGGACGAATTTTATATGCACAGACTCGTATTGAAATTCTTTACAAGATTCTGAATGTTTTTTTTAAAAAAAAAAACAATTTTGGTTCTTGACGAAACCCCTCTTTTTCTTCGTGACAAATCTCTTATGTTTTTTTCTTCGCGACGAAGATCATCTGTAATACCTTCGTGATGAATCTCCGGGTGTGCTAAATAAAGAAAATGGGTGTGTCAAATAGTAAGACCATAAATATCAATTACTAATTACTAAAGTTGTACTCTTTGCCACATGTTCGTTAATCATTGGTTCATCTCACATTTGTATTAAAAAAGAAATTAAAAAATTATTACTTTGGTCTCACATCTTTATTCAATTAATTATCTTAATAATTTGTTAATATCAAACAATTTAGAAAAATCCTTATCGAAATCTTCTTCCCTAAAAATTTATTACTTAATAGTAAATAAATTTAACCATTCATCTCATACATATACAATTAGTCCATTAGTTTTGTAATATTATACGATTGAGGATAATAGTAATTTGTCATATAACCCTCAAACAATATTCTACAAATTATTATGTAACGATAAATAAAAACGAACCATAAATCTCTCAAATCTAGAAGTTGTCTATTATTTTTTTTTAATCTTTTGCGATTTGTAGAAAAGATACACAAAAACATTGTAAAACTTTCAAATACATATTTTATTGATAAGTTAATATAATTATCTCAATATTTTCTAATTTTAAAAACTTTAATCTTTATCAAAGTTACAAGTTATTATATTTAGGAAGTGACGTTAAACACTCTTTCTTCTTACAATTTAATAATGTTTGTTATCGTTGTTACTAACCAAAATAACAATAATAGTGTTAGCAAATGTTGTTCTTTATAATTACTTTTAAATATATATTTTATAATTTAAATTTAAATTATTTTGTGACGTTATTTATATCCTCGTGCAAGACACGGGTCCTAAACTAGTATTAAAACATAATGATTCAGAGCTCTTACATTAACTCTGGCCCCACAAATTCTACGTGTCATTATGCTATTAATCCTCATTTACTCTATTTTGCAAATTAATGTTTAAAAAAATTATACAACCAATAAATCTCTAACCAACTAGATTTGTTTGAAAATTAATTTAATAAAATAAATCAAAGTTAACATTTTCAAACAATTCAATTATAAACTGCACGTATCTATCGAAAGTAGTTATAAATGCATATGATTACGTGAGCCCTTTTTTACACATAAAAATATGATTAATTGTAAATTTGAGATATAATTATTTAAAAAATTAATTAAATTTTGAACCACTACTCTTAGTCTAGAAAGTTTTGCTAATTGTTACTTGTAATGAATTCTTATGTAT
This sequence comes from Oxyria digyna, assembly GCA_029168935.1. Taxonomy (NCBI): domain Eukaryota; kingdom Viridiplantae; phylum Streptophyta; class Magnoliopsida; order Caryophyllales; family Polygonaceae; genus Oxyria; species Oxyria digyna. The sequence goes on from JAPVLV010000013.1 coordinate 29,070,487, forward strand.
ATTATATATTATTTTTTAGAGCTCTCTCATTCTAACTCCTTTAATCATATATGTCGTTTTTATATTAGGTTTAAATTTTTATTAAACATTTAAACATTTTATAATAAATAAAATATTAAAAATTGTTTAGTTAAAGTAAAAATGGTTGGTTGTTACGAGTATTATTTAGCTTGCCTACATTGACTACATATTAGTACTTTAATATTATCAATAGATTAATTTAATTTATAAATATTGTTTTAAGCAAATTTTAATACTTTGTTACACCAAATAAATTAGAATAATCATTAAATTGGAAAATATAAACTTGTACACATTTTCATACAAGTTCATTAATTATTAGGGTTGTAAATTGGGTTGGTCAAGTGAGATTCAATTTGTCAAACCAAAATCTATTCATTAATCGGTCGGACTACATGACGATTTGGTTCAGTGAATCTATTTTTCTTTTAGCTTTGAGTTTGGTGAATTCGACTTTTATTTCAATCAAATCGAGTTAAAATACATGCAAGTCGCGTTGAAAATGCTTATTGATTCAAATCCGTTGTGGTTGTTCACAATTTTGGTGACGGTTTAGCTCGACTCAGTTGTTGTTTTTATGATTTTTCTCTTTTAGGGTTCATAGAACAAAAAGTTAGGATTCATACCTCTCGACTATGAAACATTGTTTTTTTGCAATTATTAGAGTTCATCACTTGAATTAGTTAGGTTCATACAAACTTGCAACGAATAATATCCATCTGAAGTAGGTTCATATATTTGTATAGTAAAGTTCATAAGTTCACTTGTTAAAAAACAGTGTCGCCATAAAGTATTTTAACTGTTTATGAAGTTCAGAGCATTAAGTTCATAATATTGCATTAAAAGGTTCATGATAATTAGAGATCTTCATATATTCATTGTATCATCGATCTCTAGTGTCGTTAACGAAATATACCAGGTTCATTGTATCATCTCTAGTGTCGTTAACTAAATATACCAGGTTCATTGTATTGAAATATTATGAACATTTATTGTTTTCAAATTCATACTGTTGTTCAAGATCTTAACACCTTATCTTCTATATCTATATAAAAATTGTTGCGTTTGATGAAGTAATGGGAATTGATACCTACTTAATGCATTGATTTTTTTAAAAGGTTAATGCATTGAGTTAATACATGAAAAAAAGATATCACATTTAATTAGGCTCCTACAGTAGTCGTCTCACGTTTGTTCATTTCTGCCAGTTGCTTTCCCTTTCATTTAATCTCCTGATTTGGGTCGTTTAGTTATGTTTTAAGTGTATGTTCGTATGTTCGTTTTTGTATCGTATTTCCCTCATCGATTTTTAATGTTTCATGCGTATGTCTTTTGAGATTCTTTTTGGACAAGTTGGTTGTCTTTTTTAGATTCTATTTCAGCAGGTTGTTAGTATGTAGATAATGACTTTAAAATATCACTAATTAGTAATTATACCTTTCAGATTCCGTTACTAATCAATATGTTAAAACTTACATATTTAATTAATTAAAAACTTTTATTTTGTTATTAAAAGTTATAGCATAAATACGTATGTGAAATAATACGAAATATATAAATACGATAAAAGTAAATGTTTTAGGCCCACGCGAAGCGCGGAGAATGAACTAGTTTTTATTTGAATCCGTTTAAGTCATGATGATATGAATTAATGCTCATTTAATGAAAAGGTTGAAGACATAAAGTTTTTGCACTATTTTCTGAAGTTCATGTACTTGTGCATGAAGTTCATAATATTAAAATAGAAGGTTCATGACTATTAGAGATTTTCATGACAATTTTATCATGTCTTGTTTCTTTAAAAGGTTGTACTTATGCATTAAGGCTCAATATCTTGATTATAGTTGAATGTGCTTAGTTCATGCTTGGATGAATTGAGGTTCATTAGATTATGCACATAGTTACATACTTTTATTTTTAAAAGTGCAGATGAAGCAACCATGAAAATAACTTGTTGTTTTTTGATAATATTGATGAAGGGAACAAGAAAAAAGCACATGTGGTTAGATTCAAACTTACACAGAAGAAAATAGAATGGGTTGCAACTCGAAGAAGCCCACACAAGAGGAAGGAGCCTGAAGAGAGTGATGATGCAAAACAAGAATCTTCAGAAAAAACAATATATGATAAGCAAATTTAAGAAGATGTTAGATCGAAGCACGAAAGATAAGATAAAGGGTGAAGAAGAAGGCTCATCAAATGCAATTAAGAAAAGGAAAGCAATTCCACAAGTGAAGCAACAAAAGACATGTACTATAGAGAATAGAAGAGTTTCAACTAGAAAAGGAAAGGCGATAATACAAGTAGTTGTACCAAGAAATGAAGAATACAAAGCAACAAAGAAAAGAGGAGACAAAAAGACCTTGAAGAAACATATAAATGATCCAACTGATTTCAAAACAATGACGGTATCTAATTTATTAGTTACATAACTAGAGGGTATTACAAGAGCAGCAGAAAGAAATTACAAAGAGAATTGGATTTGGGAGCATTATCGAATTGAAGTTGAAGACAATACCAAAAGAACTTGGAAATTGGCTTGCAGATCTATTTGATGTAGAGCAGTGTGGAATATCACTGGATGACAATACCTTTCATCAAGGTGGATGCAAAGGAGGCTCAAAGAATTTTGAGTTTTCCAAAAGGCGGTGTACCCTTTGTTAGCGGAGGTGAAGATGAAAAAGACAAGAAGAGAATCAAGGAATGGAAATCTTTCTTGAGAAAAGGGGAAATATGTCCAACTCATGATGCTACTTCAACGCATTGAACGAAAGATGAATCCTGGTTCATTCGATCTTTTCTGGTTTTGTCTTAAGTAGTGTGGTGGATTTATCTCAGAAAGGCACTGTACTTCAGTCATTGATGGTTGAAGAATTTGAAGATGTAGAGAGCATAAATTAGTGTCAGCTTATTCTGGACACTTTGAATTAAGCTGAGAATAAGTGAAAGGAAGAATAAAGACAAAAGTGGATTTCGCAATGCACCTCTACTTGTACTTTTGGTAAGTGTGTATAATTGGTAGACTTATTGTGATCATACTATTTATTTTAAATATATGATACTAACAATGTGTTTTTTTTTGCATTTAAATTAAACAACTATTTTACATGGACAATCTTCATGAACCTGGAAAGAAAAATTAAAAAACAAGCCTTGTCTTCTTGGGTTTGACAGATGACAGCTTAACAGAGAGACTGAGAAAAGAGAAGGTGACGAAAAGGAAAAAGGAGGAAGCAAATGCACAGACACCAAAAGGATTTGGAGAAAGATTATTTGCAAGTAAATAAAAATATGTGTTAAGAACAATCTTAAATACATGAAAGATTTTTTTATTAACAAAAAACAGATTAGGACACCAAAAGGATTTGGAGAAAGATTAGTTACAGGTAAATAAATATATGTATGAAGAACAATATGAAATACATGAAAGATTTTTTTATTAACAAAAAACATATTAGGTTCATGTGGTTTTAGTTTATAGTTCATTAATTTAAACTAGCGGGTTCCTGTTGTTTGTAATCAAGGTTCATACATATGAAAACAGTTGGTTCCAGTTGTTTGGTCTTATGGTTCATTAAAATGAAACGGTAGGTTCATGTGGTTTTAGTTTGACATTCATTACATAAGAGGAGTAAGTTCATGTGGTTTTGGTTTATAGTTCATTAAAAGGACCAGTAGGTTCATATAAATGAAAAAGTAGGTTCATGGTAAAAAACAAATTGTGAATACTAGTAGGTTCATTATTTGTATATATAAAATGTTGAAGGTTTCACATTCTAAATTGTGACTAACTGATTCTACTCATTTATTAATATTTTTCTTTGATTTTATTATATTAAAAGGAATGGTTGACAAGGTTCACATGCAAGAACATAATTCTAGCAAACTCAATCGTAGAGATTTCTACCATGTTTAGAGATATGCCGCATGTTATTGGGGAAGAGAACAAAGTAAAGTGCATGATTAAAACAACTAAGACACTAATGCAGAAAAAAGGAGAAAGAAGAAGAAGAAACATTCGATTATGAAAATATCTTCAAAGATTCAAATCATCCTTTTTGGTCTGATCCAAGATTTGTTGAGTGCATGAAACTAGTTCCAAAGGCAGAGGGTGCAAGGAAAATGATGTCAACTTCAACAGGGACCAAAGATGATGATACTTGGCAAACCTGAGTAACATTCTTTCAGATATTGACAACCTTGAAGTAGAAAATGTTGTGAAAGAGAATAAGAAACATACAATGATGGAGTCAAATGAGGAGGTAAAAGATAAGGGGATTGATAATTGTAGAACAAATGGAAAAGAGAGAGAGATATTGCAAACAACAAGCGACGAAGATGATACTGACTCAAATGACATGTTAGAGGGCAGTAAAGACGCATCAAATGAAGAGGAGTCTGAGGGTGATGATATTTCATTAAAAGAGCAATATGCACAAATCAAGAAAAGAAAAGTATCAGAACTGTTGGAACAAGATGAGAATTCTTTTGAAGAGTTTGAAGGCCAGAGTTAAGGAAATGAAGATGCCTATGTTAATGAAAAACAAACAGATCTGATAACAGAAGAAGGATCAATGGATGGTATTGAACAATCATCAGAAGAGAAGGTAAATGAACTTGAAGATGAAAGAGAACAAAAATCTCAGCATGTACATGAAGAAGATGCAAGTCTTGAGAGATCAACATTGGGTGTGGAGGATATTGAAGTAGATGCACATCAACAAATTGGTGAGCCTGAACAAGTACAAGAGATAAATGAAGATCATCAAATAGTAGAAGACAGTGCAGATATGAATGAACCTGAAGAAAAAGTGGAAGAAACAGAAATTGACAACAATGAAAAAAATCAGAGAATCCCAAGAATACAAAGATTTGCTAGAGAGTACTAGAGAAGATGAAATAGTGGAAGAAACTCCTACGAAAGATCATGAAGAAGATCAGGTGCAAGGAAAGGAAGCTAAACAATCATCTGAAAAAGAAGAAAATCAATAACGAAATGACAGATCACTGATTGAAGGTTCAGGTTTGGAAGATCAAACAGTAGAAGAAAAGAGGGGCATAGACAGTGAACCTGAAAAAGAATGAAGTGCTAGAGAGGAATGGAGAACATGAAACAGTGGAAGAAAATAAAATGGAGGACCATAGAATAAGAGAAGAAGACAAAACAATCAGTGAAGATTCAAATGTGGTTCAAGTAGCGATAGTTAATAACACTGATAAAAGAAATGAACTTGAAGAAAAGAATGAACTGGAAGAAAAAAAGGAGAAGATGAAATAGTGGAAGAAACAGTACTGAAAGATGCTGAACAAGATCAGGTACAAGCAGAGACAGAAGTATCAATGATTGAATGCTCAACTTTGGGAGAAGAAGCAATAGATTTGTTTTCCAGATGAATTCATCTCTATATGAATCACCGTTGGCTCTGCCCCGCTGCCTATACCTTTTCTCCCTAAAAAGGAGGTTTGGTTTCCGTTTGGGTGTGTGCGCTTTTTCTTCTTCTATTTCCCTTTGTCATTTTGTGGTTTTCCCCTTCTTATAGCTTGTATCTGATTCCGGTTGTTGTTTCTTTTTCCGATGCTTCAACGACATGTCATACTTTATATCATTATATGGGTGTAGTGTGTGTGGGTAGGGTTGCGTAATGCCACCGAGTTCAACGTTCATTTGTGGTGCATGCAGAAAACCATGTTGCTCGGTTGTCATGATCTATTGCTACTAGTACAAAATGTCAGTTTTACTACGATTGAAATGCATTTTTACTATGGTTCTGAACCGTAGTAAAAGCGGTTGTAGTGTTTCTGTTTACTATAGTTACATGTTTACTATGGTTCACATATTCACTACGGTTTTGGAGAATTGTAGTAAAATGTAGTAACCTTAGTTAAAATGCACAATTTTTACCCAATTAAAAATTGTAGTAAATGTGGCAATCGTAGTAAATAAGTATGTCGTAATGTTCATACACCCGTAGTAAATGTGTACGTAGTAACATTGTTACAAGCGTAGTAAATGTGTATGTAGTATTGTTGTTATTGGTTGCGGTGTCTTGTTTATTATATCGTTTTTATGTTTCACTTGATAGACATGTGGAGCGATTTTTCTATTCTTGTGTCAAATCCTCGCTGATTCATTACGTGTATGTTTATTAGAATGAAAATTTTATGCGCGATTAGGTTACCGCATATTCGGTTACACGCATTTCTTATATTATGGGCCACATTTTTTATTGCGGTGTGTGTATTACCTTAACGCAGTGGTTGCACGTTATACTGCTAAGCGACGTCTTTTTGGGATAACTTTGCGTCTGTCATCGATAAAAGGATGTATTTAATGATTCCATTGTACCTTAGGTACACCAAAAATGGTATTTATTGTTATTAAACATAGTTGTAACATGAATCTTGAAAAGGCAGAGAAGGAACGCTATCGCGCAGAAGAAGCGTAATCGCGCAAAAAAAAAATGCAAGAGCGCAAAAAAAAACTACCCATCACCACAGAAAAAATGGACAAGAAGCTACCCAAACCTACCAATCATCAAAGAACCAAAATTTATACATGAAAATGACGGCTGAAAGAAACGCAAACTCGTAGAAGAAACCCTAACACCTAGAAGAAGCGCAAGCGCTCAAAATAATCTCAGGCGGTGACAATTGTGTTTTTGTGGGCTCCAAGGCGTACTGAACGGCTGTGATCGTCCTCGCTTTTACTTTGTTTAAATTTCTTTTTTTCTGCCACGACCGTAAAAAAATATAGCCCGTGCTACGCACGTGATTCAACAAAGGTGTCGCGCAAAACAAATGGGTCCCAGAGCACCGCAATAATATTTGCAAAATTCACGCCAAATATTTATGGCTAAATCAGTAGGAACTTAGCCGCAAACTCATTTATTGCTAAAAAGACAAAAAATTAGGCGTTAATATATTTGTTTGTTTCTACTAGGTGCGAATTTTTGAACAAATAAGTTTGTGGCTATGGTTTTTGCCTAATTAACCACAACATGATATTTTATGGCTAAGCTTAGCCATAGTCATTTTAGCCTGAAGTTATGTTTATATGGGTAGTTTCGATGGGAGATTCATGACTAATATAGTTTATGAGTACTATTCTTGTTGTTATCTTGATTATATTCATGGCTACAACTACGTGTTCCAACAGTGTCTATGATCTATCATAAGACAATTGTAGTGACACAATGTTGTAGTTGCATTTTACCCCAAAATGCACTCCATGCATGATACATCGAGCAAACCCATGGATGTCACGCATGGAGTTGCATTTGGCCTCTGCCTACAACTCGGTCAAGTTCTTGGACCGAGTTCTATTCTGTTGCTTCAAAGATATCTAATTCATAATTAAAGATTCAAACCTAAATTGGTCCAATAGAAACAACAAATTCATAACCAATCCAAAGATTAAAAAAAATCATTCCTACAACAAAAAGAAAGAATTCGACAATCGAAGTACATAAGTAATTCATTCAATCTTAGACATTGAAGAACAAATAACATAATGCAAATATGATGTTCCTTAATGATTACAAAGCGGATGCAAATCAAATAACGGGTCTTGCACAACAATTTGCATTTCTTCGAATTGATCTTGTTCTACTCGTTCATATGAGACCAAGTTTCAGTACACCATGTTAAGTGTCTACACATAATAAAATCATTATAACTCAATCTACAATTTTATCAAATCCATTTATATGGAAAAATAAACCAAAGTAAAATGAAACACGAAAGTGAAATGAAACATAAATTACCTGACCAACATCAATGACATAAGGCACATTGGGTTGCATAAATCTGTGAGTCTAAGGGATCTACCAATGAAGAAAATTTGGAGTAGCCAAATGAGATGGATTAGCAGGTGGGCCCATCTCGTCAAGGGTGATAGAGTGAATATGCCTACTACCCAACTCCATAACACTCGAGTTCGATCATAGTGGACCTCATAAATCTCCGCCTTAGTTTTCCTCACAATCTTCAAGGGTTCAATGAAAGGCCTTAAAATACCTTGAACTCAACCAAACTTTCTAGGCACCCGAACTGGCATGTGCGGCTCCGTGATTCCCACGTAGGAGATCACCCCATGAAATAGTACCAGAGAAAATCGTCTTGTAGTTCGATCTAGCCATATGGGGAACAATTCATTTAAATACATAAGAAATATTAACTATCTATAACTTCATATGATATCCATAATCAATAGTCATTAAATTTTTGTGATCGACTACAATTGTAAACATAACATAATCCTATTAGTTCGTAAAGAGATATATGATAAACAACAAGAAAAATACACGATCTTCCCTCAGTGCCTTAATCTCAGCTCTATCATTCATCACCTTAGGGTTACCATAGTTCTTCCTTACATTATTGGCCAACATTGAAATGCATAAGGCATATTTGGAGTCCAAGCAACATTTTTTCAGGTTGAAACATCGGGAAATAATTGTAGATCCAAACCTAATTTAAAGGAAATACGGTTGAGGTGAAAGCAAATAAAATCAATTTGAATTACAAGAAGCCACTTGCCTGCAACTAGTGTTCTAAAAATGTTGTACATGAGCGGTACTGTGAAGGACCTTTCATCTTCTAGACGGATGTACGACCTTCCAAACGAAAACTATACAGTTTAAATTAAAATGACGTATTTCTCATATTTGAACCTTGTGTCATGTCGTTCAAACTATATAAACATATAATAATTTGTAATACAAGAACTATTCAATAAAATTCACGGTCTTCAAGTCCAACATAAACTCCAAAGTTCCCAACAGAAGATAACAACGAACATAAACTCAAAGTTTCATCATAAACTCAACAGTCAAAATCTTCTTGGTCCTTGTTCGAATCATCAAACTCAAACACTTCTTCATCATCTCCCTCATCCTCTGTTCAATCGAATACTAAATCATCTTAATCAGACTTTCTCACTTGCTCTAGGCGAGCACTCCTTCTTGGTAGGGCTTCTTCATTTGATACTTCCATTACTCCACTCACCACATTCCCCAAATCAGTTGTGACTTCCTCACGGAACTCATCTTCATCGTCATCCACTCCATCAACTAACCATGATTGTGCACAAGTAGCGTCATTTTCTAGAAGTGCATCACCTTTCTCACTCTTTGTTTGTGGTTGTCATCAATCTTGCACTAAACTAAACATACACTAGCTTGGTCATTCATTCGATATCTAGTGTATTCCTCTTTTTTGTATGAATCTAAAAAAAACAAGAATAACCTAGAACTGAACTAAACATACACTAGCTTGTTCATTCCTTCAATAACTAGTTTATTTCAGTCCGTTTCAAAGCCATTTTTAATTTTGACCCTTCAAGGGCACCATTTTGCCACTAAACGGTAAGGTTGGGCACCTTTTAGCTTCTAGAAGGCGATTAATTGGCCTTACAAACCTTTTTTTGAACATTGCATGCATCAAAGTGTAAAAGAAAGACAACTATGTCGTTTCATGGCTTGTACTGATGCACAAGATACGGTACAAAAACGTCAATACCCAAAGGCCCCATCACTACTCCAGTGCTGACTGAATACTCTCCAAAAGGGGCCAAATCTAAGAAGAATGAAGTGTTGCGACTTCTTTGGTAATAGGGTGACTAGGAATAGAATAAAGCCTAACACATGTCTCTTTGAATCTCAGGTTGAGCACCACCTCGTCAGTTCTGCAACAGACACCTTAAGAAACTTTACTTTTGATTTTGGAATCGGAAAATCCTTCTTTCCCGACTTAGAGTAAAACTTCAAAAGCTCTACTTTCCCAAACTCTTCAGCATCCTCATATGGCCCATGGACTTCTCATTAACAGTTATTCCTAGTTCGCGCTCGACATCTAGCAATGTCAAGGTCATCTCAGCAAAAGGCAAGTGGAAAGTTTTAGTTTTTAGCTTTCACCTCACAATGATTGCGGATATTAATGGGAAATCAATTTAAATGTACATTAAATGTTGAAGGTGTGTCAGCTAGGTTGCATCTGCAACTTCATCCCATTCTGACCACTCATCTTGAGACCACGCCATCAATTGGCCCTTTCTCAACTATGACTTCAGTGTCCCTCGTATCTATAAATGAATTAAGTGTTAGAAAGATGTCTCATCCATGTATAAGTAAACAAATTAAAAACTAATAAGAAATTTCAATTACTTACAATGCCCTGTTGCATAAAGAAGGTTGTAATTGTATGGGCTGAAAATGAACTTTATCATACTCTTGATTCTGAGGACCTCTAGGAGTGCTCTCATTCAAGTAAAGGTCATAGTTGGGTCCCTTCTTGCTTTTCTTGGGCCTCGGTTCTTTTTCTTCCTCTTCCTCTTTGTCCACATCTTGGTCTACTCTTTGTTGGCCCTCATTCTGCTCTTCCTCTTCCTCCTCCCCTTCTTCTTCCTCTTGTTGAGGCTGCGACGATGTCCATATGTCGCCAGTATGCGCAACTACATTATGATATTGGTCCCAATGTGTGCCCTGACCAAGACCTTGCGTGCCATAATGGATAAGAGGACTAGGCTTCAGACGAACAACCCCCTGACTGTAATCCAGATGAGGGTAGAAGACCAATAACATCATCCCAGTAGAAGTGTTTGGACGTTCTTGCACAAAAGAAAAAGTGTATTCCAAACCAGGATAACTCACAATCAAGATATATATGATGGTAATCACAGTTCCTAGATTGCCCCAAGTCTACATACTGAGGACACTATTGTCCGAGATCTACATTTTGTGTATCTTGCATCTTTGAATTTGGGTATTCCACACGACAAGGAAAATATTTTTTGGACTTCTTCTTACCCTTTCCTATATCAATTACTGGTTCTTTTGTCTTCTCATCTCTAACACGAGTGGAACGCCCTAGACGATCCGTTGCCTAAACCATGCATCCTAAATTAAATAAACCAATTCGAAAACTATATAAAAAGTTCATACTATGTCCAATTATACGACAAAATAAAACACACATGAAACCGCATGGAATTGCATTTTTTCGCCAACTGCGATTTCGACTGTAATTCCGATTTCGGTCATTTCAATGTTTCATCTAACATTTCAACCAAAAAAACTATCAACACAACTAAATCAATTCATAAAATACCAAAATAAAAACTAAAACCTCAGATATACAGTCTAATCGTTTCAATAACATAATCATCACTACATACTCATTAAAAAATGATGATTCATCCAAACATGAATCATGCATTCTAAATAACCAATTAACATAAATTTAGAATTTCGAAATTGATTGAATCTCAAAACTATCAAAAACATAAGCAAATTTAATATTATACAATAACAATGAATTAATGGTGTAAGAGTTGAAAATATTAACCCTGACGAGGAAATTGAGTTGAAATTGGCCCTGAAATGGGGTAGTTTGATGCATCCAAAAAGAAGAAGCACGAAGGTGCGGTGGTGTTTGGTGAAAATGAGCTAGGGTTTGCGGAAAAAATCCTTTTATAGTAAATGTGTTATGTGCGACACACTTGAAAGAGATTTACGTGTCATGTATGAAAGTCTTTTATGCGTGACGCATGAACCTTCTCTATACATGATCCATTGGTAGTAAGCCATGTTTAGGAATTTGGGTGTGCAATATTTAACAAGAGCCTAATATAATAGTAGCGAATTCTGCAAGAAATTTATCAAGCTAGTCATTGATCACTGAAAAAACTTTATCAGACTTTGACTCTAAACTCAACTTTACAGTAAAAGGGTGGAATCATTTACTCTAAACCTGCCTTCTCCAAGAAAGGTAAAACCCGTAAAAGTAAACATACAGAGCGGAACGTACTGGATAATTAATTATTTTATACACATAAAGCTTGGGACGTTACAATATACGCCCTCCAAGCTAGCAATAGTATATTAAAAACTATAGAGCCCTTTATATTAAAAGTTAATCATATGAGCTATAATTACATCCAAAAGTTGTTCACTGCAAAAAGGACCTAATTATGAATTCAAAATAAAGCATTCTTTTCCCTCTGCAACGCCACTTCCAGTATTCTGATCAAGTTCCACTATATAGCAATATGTGCACGTAACATGGTTTAATATATAACGCTTCAGAGTTCTAGATATTGCTGATGTTCATGTCCTCTTCCTACAATTATATATGGGAATATTAGAGTACTAAATTAGCAACAAATTGTTTATCATCATATCAGAGTTAATCATAGAGAAAAATAACGGGAATACATATATATATAGCCTATATAGGCCATTCGAGAAAAAGAACGATTAGAATTAGAATTTGATTATAAGGTAAATAATTCAGCCTTGTTAATGCTTTTGGTGTCTTTACCAAAAAAATTCTATTTTAAGTGTTTCATTAAAAAATATACATTTTCATCCCTAGTGTACATAGTTTATATGTTAATCATATTCCTCACAAACGTTCATCACTTTCAATCCAAATGATCACGGACTCATAAATATCTATCTTATATATTAAAGCTGAGTCTTGTAGAACTCTAAAAGTGATTTTAGGCTTAGTTTGTTGCATAATTATTATTTTTAATTTTTTATTTCAATTATTAATAAATTGAATAATTATATTAACAAATAAATCTTAAAAAATTATCATTCCTTTCAACAACAAATATACAAGCTATTTTATTGAGAATAAATATAATGTTGAAGGTTAATATATATTCTTACGATAAAATTAGGATTATTTTCGATAATACAAATTAAGTCAAGCTACGTACATAATCATGAAATAAAATTTATTTTTATAAATAGTCTTTACAATCAAAAAATTAATTTTAATTTTTTGACGAACTCGATTAAAAAGATATACAATTTTCATACGAATAATATTAAATTTTCCGTGCATGGCACGGGTCACTACACTAGTTTATGGATAAAATAGTGAAAATTCAACCATCACTTTTGTTTAATCCAATTTGACCTATGATATACAAGTTACACAAAGTTAGATAAGAGTCATAAGTATTTTCATGACGGAAACGTATATAACATGCGATGTGCAACTAAATACAAAATAATGAGCATAATACTGGGATGTGATTTTTTTTTGTATTGTAAACGTATTTCCACTTTGTGAAATACTCTACACCACTTTTACTCTATATGTTCCTTGATTGTGATATATGAACATCATCGAACAAAATGACGAAGATTCAATTTTCAACATTTTTTATCATAAAATTTCAGTATTTCATGTTGTTCACCTCGCTTTCTTTCAGATTTTCAATGTATAGAGATGAACATCTTTAAACGTAAGAATGAACAACAAACATTACAGCAAACAGCATAGGGTCCGGCAGAAAACGATCCCAATCCGAAGGATGTCTCCAAAATAATTAGGACACCTAAACTTGAGCTAGCAACCATAACTCCGAAGTATATGCTAAATAGGTATCGAAATGGACAACGAAAACGTACAACACAAAAGAATAATGTGATGAGTTAAAAAGGGAATTGGACAAAAGTTGGTGATAGTAATAGAAATAAACAAGGCATAGGGTGACAAAAAGGAAGAATAATCATGTGCTAAGCATTAGGGAATGTTAATGCAAAAGGTGTGAATTTCAAGGGCACGCTTTGGATTGAATCTAGGAGACATGAGCATTCCCTCCACTCACAATCTTTTATACCTACATCTTTTACTACTTAAAAGTCTATCTCCTTCTAATGAACAGTACATTTGGTAAGAAATTACATTTTTACCCTATTATAAATGTGGCTATGATAATATTATTTATTATTTGTGCTTATCAAAAAATACAAATGGTGGCAATGATTATATTACTTATAATTTGTGATTAACAAGATATCTTTTACTACTTAAAACTCTATCTCCTTCTAATGAACAGTACATTTGGTAAGAAATTACATTTTTACCCTATTATAAATGTGGCTATGATAATATTATTTATTATTTGTGCTTATCAAAAAATACAAATGGTGGCAATGATTATATTACTTATAATTTGTGATTAACAAGATATCTTTTACTACTTAAAACTCTATCTCCTTCTAATGAACAGTACATTTGGTAAGAAATTACATTTTTACCCTATTATAAATGTGGCTATGATAATATTATTTATTATTTGTGCTTATCAAAAAATACAAATGGTGGCAATGATTATATTACTTATAATTTGTGATTAACAAGATATCTTTTACTACTTAAAACTCTATCTCCTTCTAATGAACAGTACATTTGGTAAGAAATTACATTTTTACCCTATTATAAATGTGGCTATGATAATATTATTTATTATTTGTGCTTATCAAAAAATACAAATGGTGGCAATGATGATATTACTTATAATTTGTGATTAACAAGATATATACAGGAGTTGGATCAAGTACGAATGAGATTGTACTACAATTATACGAATACATGCATACCTTTCTATATTCACATTGAAATTCTTTCACATTCACATGTACATGCAGACATGTACATGTATTAATTTTCCTATATTGTCAAAGACATGCATATATCTGCGAATGTACATGTATTTATGTCTGTATGTGCATGTTAATGTGAAAAAATGTTCATGTGAATTTTTCATTCGTATATTTTTACAATAAGAATCATTTTCACATTAATTTTTTTTTCAAATACAAACAACTAGCTAAATGTATGATCTCAACCATCAAACATAGGTCAATTTCTATTTTCACAAAAAAAACATAGGTCAGCTTCATAGTGTAATAACACACTCGTATTTTGACTCTACTTCTTTTACTACTTAAAAAGTCAAGATGGCTCAAATGAATAGTAACTTTCATATAAAATTACTTTTCTACCCTCAAAATTAACTTTAGCTAAGTCACTCACTAGTTTTAATGCTCTTGTCCCTACCAAATCTCGTCGACAAAGTTGGCTAACTACCCGGTGCTAGCGGCAATTGCGGAGGGAGTGGATGCTCACGAGCTTGGAATTGGGGATGCCAAGCCAATAAAAGTTGAAGCCAGAGCTCCATTATTTTTCCCTCGACGATGGAAGAGGGGGAAGAGCATGTGGCTATCGAGACCGCTCTGGCGCCGACGATGGAGGAGGAGAAGAGAGGTAGAGTTTTTATAATTGATTTGTCAAAATTGGAGTTTGGAAACCAAAGTTCATATTGAATTTTTTTTTATTTAGTTTACTTAATTTTAAATTCCTAAATCAGTGTAGTGGCTTACTTGCATGCTAATGTTTATATGTGGATGAGCGGACTTGGGATAAGAAAAGTAGCTTTTGTATACGAAGCTTATAATGGAATACTTTGCATAGTAATCCATGTTCATAGTACGTGGTGATATGTACGTTTACTTTGCTGCAATTCAATATCATTAGTTCTCACTACAATCATTTGTATGACCTCGTAAACTTTAGAACTTGTGCATTTTCATTTGACTGATGTTCTGATGTAAATATCTTTCGCTGATATTTTTTATAAAAAAATTCTACATAAATAAACATACCTATAGAAGTTGGAAGAAATGCAGGGATCATAACATAGACTTCTCCAACAATTTTATATAAAAAATGGAGCACTTTTCAAATCGTGCTTGTTATTTTTTTAAATAGATTTGTTTCCTGAAAAGATGTATATCAGTCTATACCTATTTATACTTACTAGATTTGCTCTATTCTTTCAAGCTCTAACTTCGGTCAAAGATATATTTCCCGACTCAGGCTCATCCCGCAACCTGGAAATGGTAAGCTTCATGAATCTCTATTTATATAAGATTCATTTAATTGCACCAAATTACACTTCTTCAATTAAAACCCACACTCTAACATTATGTCCAAGTCTTATGTCCAACCATGGGTAGAGCCGTAGAGGATAAAAAAAACAAAAGAACCAACTTAGATTGAGTAGATGAATTGCATGCTTGTGAGGGTGTCATTGTTATGTTATATGGTATTCTTCAAAAGAAATCATCTGATAATGAGTTAAAGACATTTTCACTAAAAAAGTATTTCAATGGGAGAGAACACGATTTTGCAAACAAAAAAAAGAGATAATTCATAGAGAAAACTTGATCACAGTCAAGTGAATCGGTAAACAAACTGAAAAAGACCAAGAGGAAAAAGAAAGACTCCAGTTGAACTGGAATAGACCCTGAGAAAGACGAGCATGATCCCTTCATTAGGGAACAGATTTTCGGATAAATGTTTCACTGCAAATTGAATGGTCATCAATACCGCGTGCGCGCACGCGCACACGATGGCCACCTAGTAATAATAATAACAATGTATCTTCTGAAACCAAAAGGGTTAGAAGCATATCTGATAAACGGGTCGAAACAGTCGGGTTTGGGTTAATCGGGTTTGGGTCAATTGGATTCGAGTTAAAATCGGGTTTGGGTTAAATGAGTCGATAAAATTTTCGGGTTGGTCGGGTCAATCCAACGGGTTTCAAATGTTCAATTTTTTTTATTGTAATAAAGAAAATAAAATTTAAACGATATTTTTATAATAAAATATTTTTATTATTTAATAAAATACATTGTTATATATTTTTTAATATAAATGGAATAACATATGTGAAAAGTGAGTTACTCGACGAGTTTCGAGAAGTTCGGGTTGGTCCGGATTTGATCCAACGGGTCTCGGGTCGACTCGGATTTTGAAACCAACGAGTTTCATGAGTTTTCGAATCGGGGTGGATCGAGTTTTTTTTTCGGATTTTGACAGATTTAGTTAGAAGGCATATTATCTGGATCCTGCCTGCCGCTCAAATTGTAGCTATTGGCACATATCAATTTTTTATTACTATTTTAACATTCTTAAATACTTACTCTCTACCCCCAATAAATTATAAATCCTAAATTCTAAATTTTATATCATAATTGTTGGAAAAAAAATAAAGAGTTTGTGAAACAATATATTGGTTGAGGTGGTGTAGAGGATCCCCATTCGCATATTATTGATAAAATGGATGGATTCGGGAAAGCAAAAGGGTTGGAAATTACAAGTAGAGCAGAATTAAAATAGTAGGTTGTTGGGATAGTAAGGGAAGGAATTAGAGAAATTGAAGGAGTTGGGTTGGAGAGGTTGTTGAAGTGCAGTGAGTTGAGATGTTAAGAACTTGAGGTAGTTTGCAGCCTCATCCAGCATAGAGGCAGTGTCCATCTTTGTCCCACCGGGCACGAGCTTCTGCAGAAGACGGAGACGGTGACTTATCCTCTCCCTTCGTTGTCTGGCCGCGACTGTCTGAGGGTCGCTCGATATCCTCACATTCTTCCGACGAGGCTGTATTGCTTCCTCTTCCTCCTCCATTCCTAGGTTGACTGGCCTGAAGGCTGCTGCCCTGTATATCATCTCCTTCATTTGCTGTATTGCTTCTCCGTCACCCTCCTCATTCTCATTCTCTTGAAACCTGATTGTTGTTGTTGTTGTTGCCTTCAACTCATCCTCTCTCTTTCTCTTCCTCCTACGAGCCTGCTGCTGCTGCTGCACCTCAATGGCGCTCCATTGCCTGCCTTCAGCTTCCTCCAAACACCCCATGCTCCATTCTGCTAATTCCCAATTCTCAACCGTCTCCATACTCTGATTCTGCATGCAACAATCAATTTTCTCCAAATTAATCATGGCTTTAAATGTATGATGAAGGAAACTTATACCTTTGAAATGAATGGCTGCTGCCCGGATCAACTTGCAACAAAGAGGTTGTTCAAGTCCTGGCTACGTACGTATATCGTTGCTTCTATATATAGACAATATATTGAGGAGGAGAATAAAAAATTATAAACTACTCTTATGAGATGAATACTGGGATTACAATTAATATTAATATACTCCAAGTGGGGTGCTTTACTAAACCTAGCTTGCTATAATTAATTAATAACTGTTTCAGAGACACAGGGAATCGTGCAAGAAAGATAAGGCGGCAGCAGCCTAGGTCATCTACTCATGTTGGTGGGAGGTGGAAAATAGTTGTATTGTTTTCGTCAGATGCCAAAAAGAATTGATCATAACGTATTTGGAGAATATATCTCGTGAATAGCCTGTTCTGGGAAGAAAAATACTGGGGGCGTTGTTTGAACCATATATACGATCACGATTAAATCATCTAGATGCTTACTAGATAAGACGGAGGGGTATTATCGTCATTTCGCCTTTTGTTTTTCCCTCGCTCTTTCTTTCTCCTTCCGCGTGATAACGATTTCTCGCAGATCTTCACGTTAATCCTCTGATTCGATCCTTCGATTTCAGTGTTGATCTTTGCTCGAACTTCTTCCTCATTGTCCAGTGTCAATAATTCTTAACTCAAACGATGTTTTCTAGAGTTGGTTCGAGTAAGTCATGAGTTTCTGATTTCAATATCGATTGTTGCTTTGTTTTTTGTTGATTCTTCTTGTTTATCAGTTTATAGATGTTGTTTGTTTATTTCACGTTCTAGTTGATGTTCAAGACATCAATTATGTGTTATTCAGTTTCATTGTAAGTTAATTTGCTCCTTTATTTTTTTGTGTTTATCGTTTTTGTTTTTGCACAAGTACATGTTCAACAATCATTGTAAAACAATTTTTCTTTCCTTTTTACTTGTGATTCTTCCTTCAATGAGCATATATCTCTTGATGAATTAATTAAAATTTGGTTAATTCAAATGATTTGAATTCATACAATATAGTGTTTACATCTGTCGCACTTGATGTTTTCCTTTTACAGTGTACTTTTGTTGCTTTAATGCTTATAGATTCCAAATCATTGTTTATGCTTGGAGATTCGTGCTTTACTTTGCATTGCTTAAGATGTTGATGGTAGGTGTCTACCTTTTAATTTTGTCAGATTTGAATTTTTCTTACAGATTCTAGCTTATGGTTTATGATGTTGCTTCTGATTTTATATAATTTTACTTGATCAGTTTATCTGGTACTGATGTACTTTCATATCTTTCTCTTCATTTGGTAGTTTTCCCAATATTTTGTATTTCTCATTGCTTGTACAGACTTGTCAATGATTTTGCATTTTCATGTTGTTTGGATCAAATTTCTTCATTTTAATCTTGTGAAGATATAATTTTGCTTTCCTCTTTCACCTTATTCTTGTGAGCATTAACAATTTTATACATATGCACCTTTAATTATAATTGATGAACTTGTAATCTTGTATGTGTATATTCATGAACCTATAGGTGTTAGATCATGAACCAATGAAGCCTTGTTATGTATTAACCTATATTCATTGTGCTATATAAGGGCATTTGATTAATTAATTTATTTTCATTTGATGAGTTAATTGAATTATTTTGATAAGCACTTGATCTGAATTTAATGTTGATTTTTGTTTAATCATAGTGTCTATTTCTGTTGCACCTGATATTTGCGTTATATCAAGTTGTGAATTAGTAATAGTTGTGCTTGTTGCTTCTAAAGAACAGAATGACTTGTAGTGTATCATGGTGGTTCCCACTCTTATGTCCCTTCTTGTGATGATGCTCTTAAACCTGCATTGAGAATGATCTTTCAATCATTTGAAGAAGGTATAGCTAGCATTTTACAAGGCCTGTGCTGATTCTTGTGGGTTTGATATACGTAATGGGGACTAAGCGCAAAGAAGTTGGTGTTGTGAAATACAAGTATGTATTATGCAATAGCGCATGGTTCAAAGAGGATACATCTAATAAAGTCATAAGTTATAGGGTATCTAATAGGGTTGGTTGCAATGCTTTGCTTGGTCTGCATTATTCCAGGGCCTTGGATACAAAGTAATTTCTTTTGGGGTACGTCACACCCACAAGTTTGTTATGATTTCTAATCTTCCGTTTATGACCTCCTCTAGGAAATTATATGAAGGTCATAAGAACATTAACTGTCAAAAAGTGAGAATTGGCCCGGTTAGATCTCACTGTCTTTTCAAAGAGATCGTTGGTGGCTATGCATCAGTGGGTGCTTCAGTTGTGGATTTTAAGAACTTTCGACGTGATATGCTGGCTTACATGGGCGGGTCAGATGCTTAGATGATGATAGGTCGCATCTTCAAGAAAAAATAGTTGTGCTCTTCTTATTGTTTTGATTATGATGTTGATTCCACTAAGCGTTTGACATGCTTGTCCTGGTGTGATGTTGTATCCATGAAGAAATACTCACTTTGGTGCGACATATCGTACTGATAGGTAACTTAAATATCCTTTATTTGTCGTGAATGCTTTGTATTATTCTATTTTGGTTTTGTGATTTATGATGAATCTTCATTTGTTTTTATGGACATCATTGTACGTATCTTTATGAACCTAATAATCTAGTTTTTATATATGAACATGTTGTGTTTTCATTTCAAACCTGTACACTACATCTATGAACCTGTTATGTCATTTTACCTTTCATTTGAAGTTGCAACCTCATCTGTGAACTTGAGAATGTATTGCTCTTAATCTGTAGCTTTGTTTATTACTTTTTCATTCGAACCTGTAAGTTAAATTTTATCTATGAACTTGCTTAGCTTTCTTTATTTTTCCCACATCTTATGAAGGTTCATCTATGAACATGTGTATCTGTAAATTCATTCTCTCGTATTTGCAAGTACAGTCTGATTAATTTTCATCCTTTTTACTAGCCTTGATCACCACAAAATTAGTGTCACAGTTGGTGTTGGTTCAACTTTGACAGAGGATGTTGGTTCCTATGTTTGGTAGCTTGAAATGTTTAAGGAAGCTATGAGGAATGATCCTAAAATTATTGTCACTAACCAAGATGCTTCAATGAAGCTTGCTATTGAGCAAATCTTCCTAGAGTCTCGCCATAGTTTGTGTATGTGGCTCATCACGAAGAAAGTACCACGAAAGACAAAATATGATGGTGAAACAAGTGATCCATTTTGGAAGAAACTCATTGCCAAACAATGACATTTCTGGATTGCTTTGTTGGAGGAATTCCCACTTACGAACCGCAGATTGTTTGATGATATGTTTGCAATTAGGCATTTTTGGATACCGGCTTATTTTCGTGACATTCTTTATGGTGACTTAGTATGCACTACTTATCTCTCAGAGTCTTCAAACAGTTATTTTAATCATTTTAATGAAAAATATTACCGTCCAGTTGAGCTTGTAAAGCATTTTGAAATTATTATGGACAGTCAACGACATCAACAAAATATGTTGAACCATGAATCTCTCACCAAAAATCCAGATTTGAAGACACAATTGTCGCTGGAGGAAGATGCATCTAAGGTCTATACTTTGACTGTTTTTTGTCTTGTTTGTCGGGAAATTGTTGCAGCTTGTTTTACTTGCTCTATTGCTTCTATCTCATAAAATAATAGTGTCATATTGTTTTTCTGTGCTTTTTAAAATTTTAGTTTTTCATGAACTTTGTGGGCATTTTCTGAATCTGTTTGTGACTTATGAATCTTAATCATATTTTCATGAACTTTATTCATACTCTTATGAACTTTATAAATTTTTCATGAACCAAATTTGCAGAACTATATGAACTTTCATTTTATATTCTTTGAAGGCTTCAATTGTATTTTGTTTGTGATTGCAGGTACGACAATATATGCTTTTAGTAGAGAAGACAATCACAAAGTATATGATCAGGTTGAATATAATTTTGGTGCTGATGAATATTATTTTAGGTGCATGATTTGTGTGTTCAAGAACCTGCTTGTGCCAAAATTTTCGTCTAAATATATCTTTTTTTTTGTAGCAGGCAAACACTGGAATATAATTCTGGTGCTGATGAATTCCATGCCTCAAGGCGATGACAGTCCCTGATCATCCCTCTGGATGATCCGAAAAAAGGATAACAAAGTTGGAGTACAACCATGTCTTTGTAGGTGACTACTAAAATTTCTGATATTGACATCAGGTAGGGCATAACTATTATTACCAAAAAGGAATAACTTAATATTCATAATATTAACTTCCTCATTAGCAAGGAAATCAACAGTTTGGTTTGCTTCACGGAAACAATGTTTAAATGTAAAATGTGGTATATGTTGAAGGAGGTTCATACAATCCTGAATAATAGATTTTATTTCCCATGCTATTTTCCAAACTTGTTTAATAGAATTAATAACTGTTAAATTATCACCTACGAAGATAACTTTATTTAGATTATGAAAAAGTGCGAATTGAATTGCATGTAAGGTTGCCAACGATTCAATTTGTAGAATTGAATTTGCAGTAATATTCTGGTGAGTAACAAATATAATCTTATCGTCATTAGTTCTGCCAATGCTTGAGATATATCCTATATTCAGAGGTTTTAATGATCCGTCAAAGTTAATTTTGACCCAGTTGTCTGGTGGATGTTGCCATATTTTGTGTTTAGTTATGTGTTTGTTTCTGTGATTTTTAATCATTGGTCCAGTCTGTTTTATTTGGGAGCTCTCCCAATGCTTAATGTTAAAAAATGCTATATCCGCCGGATCTCTCTTATTGGTAGATTGTTTATTAAAAACTAATTTGTTTCTATAAATCCAGAGTTCATACCATTAAAAAATTAGGGTATTGATGATATGTTTATTTTGATGGTTAGTTTTAATTTGCTCTATAAACTGGTTGAAAGGTTGATCGATAGGTAGATTGAAGTTGATGTTTAATAATTTAAAAAGTTTAGAGCAATATTTCCTTGTGTTAAAACATTGGAAGAAAAAATGTTGTGTGTCTTCTATTATGTTATTACATCGCGAACAATAGGAGGGAACTCTATTGTAGTATCTATTTAGTCGTTCAGTCGTAGGTAAATTATCCGATATGATTTTCCAAAGGAAATTTTTATATCTAGGGGGTGTACTAAGACTCCAAAGCCAATCAAAGAGATTTTGATTAGAATTATAATTGTTATTGGAAGTAATTAGCTGTCTAGTAGAGGCTGTTGTGAAGTGCCTTGTTTTGTCTAATGTCCAAGTAATAGAGTCTGATTGTGGTGTTTTCGGTATGTAGACACACAAAATCTAATCTACTATATTATTATGATGAACATTTTGCAGTTTAGGTGTATTCCATGTGTTGTATGGTGTAATATAGCTATTGACATTTTCATCTATATCAGAGATGACAGGATTGAAGTATTGTTGAAGAGATATATTCGGTAGCCAATTGTCTGTCCAGAAATTAATATTCTTACCATCTCCTATCTTCCAAAGAATTCCTTCTTTAAATAATTTTCGTAAGTGTAAAAGTCTGGAAAATTGCCAAGATTGTCTCTTATTCATCTTCTTCTTATACTGTAATAATCCATTGTCTTTAAGATATTTTTGAGCTACTATTTTAACCCATATATTATCTTTATCTGTTATGAGTTTCTAGAGCAGTTTCATTTGTAGAGCATCCTTTAGGTGTTTAGCTTTATGTAGTCCCAAGCCACCTTGAGACTTTGGTTTGCATATATTATCCCATGAAGTGAGTGAACGATAACTAGGGTTGTCATTATTCCAGAAGAAATTTTTATTAATCTTATCAATTTTTGAACAAACCTTTTTGGGTAATGAAAAACACTACATTAGATGATTAGCAGTAGATAGGATGTTTGATTGAATAAGAATAGTACGTCATGCTTGTGAAATAGAGTTAGCTTTCCATTTTGACAGTTGTTTTAATATGTTATGTAAAGCATATTCAAAACATTCACTCTTAACCCTACCTTTTACAATGGGGATACCCAAATATTTTTCTAGTGAGTTTGTGGTTTGTAGATTAAGAACCGAGGCTAAGGATTGACGTTGAGTATTGGAAATGTTTGGAGTTGTCTGGAAAGAACTTTTATGATAGTTAATGGAAAGACCTGATAAAGTTGTTAATTTATCTAAAACTTTCTTGATATAGTTCATATTAGTAATATTTGCGTTTGCAAAAATTAATGTGTCATCTGCAAAACATAAGATAGGAATGCGAGTACCATGATTAGATAATTGGATAGCAACTTTGTGTTGTTGTTTTTCTGCCTCTAATTGTAGAGTTCATGCTAAATATTCCATAGCTATAATAAAAAAAAGGGGGCAATGGGATCACCTTGTCTAAGGCCACAATTCGGTTTAAAGATTGGACCAGGATTATTATTAACTAAAAATGAAAAAGAGACTGATTTTATACATGTCATAACTCTCTCAATCCATATATTATCGAATCCAAATTTCTGTAGAATTTTAATAAGAAATGGTCATTGAAGTTTATCGTATGCTTTTTCCATATCTAGTTTTAATGCAATCCATCCTCTTTTACCCTTTTTTCTTTTGTGAAAGGAATGAAATACTTCGTGTGAAAGGAATGAAATACTTCGTGTGAAATGAGAATATTATCAAAAATAGAACGGTTCTTGACGAAAGCTCCTTGACAAGGGTAGATCAATTTTGGTAGTACTATTTGAAGACGATTGGCTAATATTTTAGTTATGATCTTGTAAAATGTTGTGCATAAGCTAATAGGCCTGTAATGATTAATATTAACGGGATTATCTTTTTTTTGGAATTAAGGTAATAAAGGATTGCGCAATCAGATAATAAGAAACCGGGGTGAAAAAAGGATTGGATCGCTGATGTTAGGGTTTTTGAGATATATTTCCAGTAATGTTGATAAAATTTTGTTGTGTAGCCGTTTGGACCCGGTGTTTTATTGTTTGGAAGTTTGAACACAACATTTTTAATCTCTTAAAATTGTAGGTTCTTTAAGTAGTTCTGCATTATCATCTTTCGTGATCAGTTTTGAAATCATTTTAAAGTCTTGATCTTTAAGATCTATAGTATGTGCTGGTACAAATCTACTTTTTAAATCATTAGTTATGTGAGTAGTGATATCCTCATGGTCATAAAATTTTAAATTTTCTAACGATTCATAATAATTAATTTTTTGTTTAAAAGTTCGAATTTTGGCTGTATGAAAGTATTTATTATTTTTATCCATTTATGTACTATGTTTAATTTTTGCTCTTTGTTTCCAATAAGAATGCTGAAATTCTAAAAGTTTATTATATTTAAGAAGATGTTTCATATATTTGTTATGTATGTTACTCGGCATCGGACCCATAGTATATTGATGTTGAATCGATTGAGGCACATCTTTTGTCTGTTTTAATTGATGTAAAATATTGTTCGTATTTTTCTTTAGCCAAATTCGACTCTCGCTTTTAATTTTCCGTTGCTTCATAAAAAGTTGAAACATGAAAGAACCTTGAATATGATAGCTCCATATTCTATGAACCGTTTTATCAAACTTTGGATTAGGTAGCCAAGCATTTTCCAAAATGAAAGGATAGTTTCTGGATTTAGAATTAATTTCTAATTGCAAAGTGATACAGCAGTGATCTGAAGTAGTGAATGGTAGATGATGTAATTCTATGTTATTATAGAGTTAGAATAGTTGGATGAATGAAAACTATGTCTAATCTTTCTAAAGTAGTAATAGGCGTTTGACTAGATTTACGCCATGTGAAAGGTGATCCGGAATTTTGTTGTACTATTAAACCGTTTGTATTAATGAAAGAGTTAAGACGTGTATATCTATTATAATTGTCAGGTGCCCCCACCTTGTTTGTCATCTGGAGAAAGAAGGTCGTTCATATCACCAATAATGACTGGAGGTTCATCATGTTCAGTTATAATCTGAGAAATGAAGTTCCAGAAATCTTGTTTTTCATGTTCTTTACTAGGAGCGTAAATGAAAATTAAAAGATAGGATTTAGTATGGTCTTTGTAAAGAGCTACTATTGTGTTATAATTATTATAAAGAATGGTGATATTTGCCGATTTATCAAAGTTCGTTATTAAAAGCCATAATCCACCCTTAGTACCATTTGATGGAGATATTGTTAGGTGTTTGAATCCAATTTTTCCTAAAAATTGGGAAGATAAAGCCTCATTATTTTTAGTTTCTGCTAAACAAAGAATATCAATATTATGAGTTTTCCGGATGTATGAAATCTCGGTCCAAAAGTGTGGTCTTCGAATACCTTGACAATTCCAATATGCAATCTTCATAAATAACCTTCTATAAAAAATTTAAACGTTTTTATATGTTTTTGTTTAATATAGAAGTGGTGGTGAAAATTTTTGTTAATATTAAACACGAAAATATGAGAATTACTATGTATTGTCGATAGCATTATACCCTTAGTCTTGTACAGGGCCGGGCTTAGGGGCGTTAAATGTGGGTGACCGAACAGGGCCTCCGAAATTTTGGGGCCTCATATTTTAATTTTAGGTCCATTATATGTTTTTTTATTTATAACTCCAAAATTAATATGCTCAAATTCCTAACCTAAGTGTAAATAAGTGTTTATTTCTACCTCTCTTTGTCCAAATTCGAACCCTTTTTCTATAAATAAGTCTCAATTCTTTCAATTATTGTTGATTCTCAATTCAAAGATATACATTTAATATCTTACAAGCACAACTAGTTTACAATGAATACTCTCCAATTTTTTATTATATAAAAAAATTGTTATAAAAATTTGGGTTTTTATATGTTCCTCCGTCAACATTCAAAGACATATATTGGCTGTTGATTCTCAATTTGTTTTGGTTATTATTGTTTTTTCGAATCTCTTTGAATCGTTTTAATTTTCAGGTGAGGTACTATCTTTCTTCCTTTTCTTAACTAACATTAATAATTTTAAATGAGACTATTAAAGTGATAAGTAATTAAACATGCTTTAATAATATGTAATAAAATACTAGTTATTTTTTAGAATTTGTGTTTCTTCTATCTCTTAGGTAAGAGTTGGAGCAGGGCCTCAAAATCGTCAGGAACGGCCCTGGTCTTGTATGGTTCAGGAATATTTAAATATTTATAATTCTTACAAAGCTTGTAATTGGAGTAATTGAGATAAGCACAATAGATAGATTTTACAAAAGCGGTGTCGTGATTTAAGGTCAAACAAAAGTTGAAGTAAGTAATAGGTTTGAAGTAAATGGTGAAACCATTCGTAATTAGTAACATAACTTCCATGGTAAAATTATTTATATATAGTGATAAAGCGATGATGTAGGTTTTATCGTAAATGGTTTTTAAAGTGCACGAAAGATTACCGTAATGGTTATGGGTTAACATAGGGTTTGTATAATAAAATTGATACGTTATTTTGACATAGCTTACAATATAGGAGTAAAAATAAATTAAGCAACTGTGTAAATTAGTCATAAGAAGAATGTGTTTGTATGGATGAAAAATTAGATGAATGAACCAGAAGTTTTGCACTAGAGCAAAAATTGCAGAATAATATTGGAAGAAACTAAGAAGTAGTTTAAGTTATTGTTTTGAAGTCTGGAAAGATAATTTTTGTTGATCGAAGTTGTCATTCTCATGTTGAAATTTGATAATATGGTATGCAGGAGATTGGTAGTATGAAAAGGAGGTTTGTAAGAGAAAGTAGTAAAGTAAGTAAGTTGTAGATCCGAGTTTGTATTGATGGTTTTCATAGTAATTTTGAGATAATGTGTAATGTAACGATGCAATATATAATAGGGTATAATAGGATTTATATATAGTATGTAATAGATTTGTATAGTAGTTTTGATATAATGTGTAATGTAGAGATATAGTATATAATAGGGTATAATATAGTCTAAATATATCTTTTATCGGTGGAATAAGTCTTCTACAGTTAGTTCAATCTTTTGTATTGATGATGTTGCAGAATGAGTTTTTGCTCAACACTTCCATTTCTAAATTTTATAGTTGTCTTGATTTGCTTGAGGACAATTAGATCAATTCCAAGAATTAGTATCAGTGCTGAAGGAGAAAAAGATGTCCTTGCTTAGTCCATCCACCAATTCTTCTAGATTTGTACTACCAAATCAAAAACATTTGGAGACTTATGCGGGAGTTCAGGTTCCTTCCTAGGTTACTATTCTTCCACCAATACAAGTTATGAACAAATGAACTGGTCAACATAATTCCTCATCCACCAACGGTGTTATTGACCATGTCCGTGTGAAACAAAGGCGTTGTGGAAAATGCAACTAACTTACCCCTCACAATGTTCGCACTTCTACTCTTGTTATAGATTGTTAGATTTTATGTCTAACTTTTCGGTTCATTTTTAATTTCTAGTCATGCGGAACATGTCGTTTACTTGTTAAGAACTACTTTATTAGTTTTATGAACCTCTTTTAAGTTTTATAAACCTACATGTGGTTATTGATGAACCAAAGTACTAGTTATGTTCAACATGTTGTTCAGTTGGTATGAACCTGTTTATCAGTTTGATGAACCCCTTTTTGTTACTTTTATGAACCTACTTTTGTGTTTATGCACGAACCTCTTACTGTTTTATTTTTGTTACATGTGTGTTTTTCTTCATGATGTGTTTATTCTTTGTGTCTAAAAACTTCTATTAGTGTCCTTTTTTAGTAGTATTATTCTTGTAATATATCATTTTTTAATCTCTATGCTACGTTTTATGAACATATTTGGTTTTTTTTTTCATGAATCACTTGTTTCTTTTAAACTAATTCTTGTTTATATATCTGAATTCCTTCCTACAGGATCAAACAACTCTTTCCACTCTATCCACACTTCGGGGTCCATGGCCAACAAGTTGCAGGGCTTTGAAGTCAATCAAGACATGTCCACTTCAGGATCAAGCAAGAGGAAGGCTCGAGGAGGCGAGGATGACACGACTACTTCCCACCAAATGTATTCAAAATTTCATCAAATTTATGAACTTGCAGCAAAAATCACATGTACCTTCATGTAAAAAATATATGAACATCTGTTTACCAACAACAAATGCGTTTTTAAGTTAAGAGTTGAACAAGTTTTCTCTGCCTCACGCCTAAAAATCTCTCCGTACAGCCCCTCCCTTCCTCCCCCGTTTCTGTGCTTTTGTCGGCCGGCGGCCGTGCGATGGCCAACAGGAAATCCAAAGGTAAGGCAAAAAAGAAATCCCCCGCCACCCTCCCCCACTACCCCTGCTACACCCTCCCTCAAAACCATTAAGCTCTCCACTATCATCCCCCTCAAAAAAGGCTTCTCTCCCCCCTAGTCCTGATGGGTCGCTCTCTCCAGGGGCCCTCTCCGACGACTCTGTCTCGCACTGTAACCAACGTTTCTGGTGTCGGGACTTTCCGGCTCAAGGGTCCTCCCTCCCCTCTACCAGCGTTGTATGCAAAGATTTAATAAACTGTTTGGAAGTATTTAGTATAGGTAAATACTGCCTATAGCTTCCGAATTATTTAGTTTTTTCTGAGAAAAATAAGGCCAATTTTAATATGATCCAAGTGACAGAGATGCAGCAAGCAAGTAGTTACTCTGACATAACAATGAACTGTTTGGATGTATTTTAAATCTGTTTCTACAAATTTAATGTCAAAAGGACAGGAAGATAAGCATATAAGTAGGATTCCACTCAGGGCACACTAGTTAGCTATAATTACCACATTTCTTGTAGAGAACATGACATCTTGGGCAGTAAAATAGCTTCACCAACTACTTTTTACGCAGTACATAATACTTGACACCTACTTTCAACTACCTATACAAAAAAATGTTTTCCACTTGAGTTTGATCAAGAACAAACTTTATTTTTTAATTGTACACTGAAATTTTGAAGTTGAGTTTCATTAGAAAGCTATAGGCAGCTTCCTATTACTTTCAGCATCTTCTTCAGATGTACAAAACAATAACACGGGATTTCACAGATTTATACAGGCTGTAACCAAGACTTATATAATCCTGCTATACATTTACTTCTAGCAAGTACTTTAATTTTAAAATCACTGCTTCATTTGCTCTCCTTGACCTTCAGCTGAAAATGCTATCTTTATATACTCATCTACTCCTCTTTCAAATTCCTTAGTCCAACGAGGAAACATATACCACTTGATGTTTCTTTCATCCATGACTTAATTTTATTGATCACCTCTAGTGCAAATAAATGTCAAGATCAGATTTTTTTTTAAAAAAGTTAGTCAAAACTGCCAAACAGCACCTGTTTGCAATATATTAGGTTCAGAAGCATGAACCAAACACCAGATTTTATAATCAATTTGTTAAAATATCATATGTCTGGTTATCATCCTAGTTTATCGATACGAGAGGAAACACACAGCAAGACCAACACAAGCAAATACCAATGAACAAGTAAGAGCATCTAATAACATGTGATATTTTTACCTCGAAAAAAGACTAGCACCAAAACATGGTGCACTTAAGCTATGAAAATATAGAAGAGATTGACAGACATCCTTAGGCAACTGGATATCATAGAATTTAACTACAGAAACTTGAATAAGAAGCTAAGGGATATTATATTCAGGATTGTCATACCTTCCCTCTTCTACAAAATAGAATCTTATGAAGCGACTTGAATGTGTCTTCACCCTTCCTTCTGGACCGGTTGTATGCAACTGAAAATTATAATTTTTAGTTTTTGGAATAAATTATTTATCACACAAAATAACAGTTTCCATAATTTTTAGCTACTGTATAATAATCCTTTCATTTCATCACATTATGACACAAACTGAATTTTACCCCACGTACATAACATCACTCAATTTCAAAAAATCCTGATCTAAAAATTTTTTCTATAACATTTTCTTGTCAATGAATCATGCATTTATAACTTTTAACACACAAAATAACAATTTCCATAATTTTCAGCTACTGTATAATAATCCTTTCCTTTCCACAAATTTTTCTATAGCATAGGAAGCTAAAGAGGAATTCCTAGCTGCAGAATATGAAAATTTTGCATACTTGTCATCCATCAGAAACATCTATGTTACAGGAAAAGAGAACTTAAAGATCTATAGGCCTCCACAATCTGAACTCTTACACCATATAAGAACATGAGCAGACATGTTAGATTTTTGGCGGCAGCTGCCCTGGTAAGAGTAGCTGGAGTTAAAAGTTTTTTCTATAGTAGAACCTTTCACAAAGTCCTGCAATTTATGATTCTTGGATTGTTTCAACACTTAATGTTTGTGAGATATGACTCAGTATTGCTTGCATAGATAGTTTAGTTAGAATTTATTGTGGGTGTAGGCAGGTTATCTTTTTTCTCTAGTCCACTTTAGATTATATTATTCAGATGTAGCAATTACGCCTCTGTTTGCCAGATTTTTCAGTCTCATTAGATTCCTTTCTCTCAAATTATTATGTAGCTCTCAGCTGGGAATAATGCAATTTCTATCTCGTCTCTATCTATCTCTATTACAAACACAATCAGTGATGTTCTTGTTCCTGAGAACCTACAAACCTCATTACAAGACAAAGTGATGTAGTACCATAATTGGCTGATATATTGTTGGTGGAAGGAGTAGTGGGAAACCAGCTTGGCATGTTTCACTAAGGGACAAGATTGGATGAATGATATATTGTTCCTCAGTCATGGCAGGCGAGGCATGTATCTCATAATTGGCTGGCGTGACTTGCCTAGTGTTCATTCTTATCATTTGTATGTGTTTTCCATTATATATATGACCTAGCTGCTTGTTATTAATTTTGGTTCAATATGAGTTACCCCACGAGAACTAACTGCCTACACCCACAAGAGCAAACACACAGCATACACAAGAGGTCGAGTAGGGAACCCTAACTAATCGTAGAAACAGAAAAATAGAAATAATAGGAAATTAAGTAACATCAGGATTCCACTATAACATTTCAGTAAATTAGAGAGGCTAACCACAAGAGCAAACACACAGCAAGACCAACTTTTTGGAGAAACACACAAGCAAGGAACAAGTTTTCACCTGAAGAATGAGTCAAACACAAACATAAACACCTCTCACATCAGTGCCAAATTAGATAAGAAAAGCAAGTAAGCAAGATGATCAAATTAAGTATTTATTTGCACTGCTGTATATTTATAAGACTGCACTAACAAAATTAAACACTGCTGCATACTTATTTACATCTTCGACTGAGCACTTTATCAGCAATCAATAACAAAAACATAGATTCTTCTAACCAAAACAAATTTCCTCCCACACACATTTCATCGAGCAGTTGGAGTGCAAACTTCTCTAATAACTAATCAAAGGAAATCTAATCGAGTAGATGAACAATTAAGCAAAGAAATCTGAAAAATTAAAGTAAGCAAATCAAATGAGATAAGCGAAGGTCAAGCAAGCATATGAAGCAAGTAATGTCATTCAATCCTAAACTGAGATATGCAAAGCAAGTAAGAGGATGGACGAAAACAACAAGGGTAGAAGAAAAGGAGTCGAGGAGGAGAAGAACAGAAGCGCAATTACCTGCTGCTGGACGGAGCGGGGAGGACTCGTCAGTGGTGGTGGCTGCCTGCTGCGGGTCGAGGAGGATAGATCATCTTGCTTACAGCAGGACCAACTTTTTGGAGATATTGGGGACGAGGATGGTGAATCCGACTGAAGAAGTGAAGAGGTCGAGTAGGGACAGAGATGGACGGAGTTGAGCTGAGATTGAGCTCGATTGAGCGGAGACGGGCTGAGATTGAGCGAGTAGGGACGGCGAACAAGAACTGAGATGGAGCGAGATTGAGCTGTTTAGGGTGAGTCTAATTTGGCTAGTGTTGAGCTGAGAGTGTCTATTCAATTTGCGGTGAATTTTAGCGGTTTAATTTAAAAACCGTTACAAAAGTTTTAAAATCCCCTACATAAAAGTAAGCAAACCGCCCCCATAAACTTTTCATAATATATATAATTTTTGGGGTGGTTGAAAAATATTCACACAAGATATTCATGAATATATTCATCTTGAGTTGGGCTTTTGTTTGACCCACCGAAAAAAAGTCCAAATTAAAGTTCACATCTTTTTAAAAGAAAGTTTCACATATATTGGTCCGCCGAAAAAAAAGTCCAATATTAAAGTTCACATCTTTCTAAAAAAAAATTCACATATATTTTTTTAACAAATCTATTATAATAAATAATCAATATATCAATCTATTATAGTAAATAATCATCATATCACGTTTGACGAGAAGTACAGATCGGTTCACGTTTGACCCAAACGGCTTCATTGTTTGGTAAGCTACAAGTCTACTTAGGATATAATAACATATAAATTCAATATTTTAATATAACTATTTGATATGTTTCCCCGTGCTAGGAATATCTATAATGACAAAGAACTTCATCAATAAATATTTGACGCTAAAAAAGATGAATTTTTATAAATTTCAATATTTCTCCTTTGGTAAAATAAAATTATATGATTATTATATCATTAGACAATAAATAAAAAATATCCTACAAAGGTATTCTTTAGGAGTAACCTAAATTTACATAATACAATACGAAAATAAAAAAAAATCTCAATTCATCTGAACTTTTAAATCAATAAAAAATTAAGAATCCCAACATAAAATTTATAAACCAAAAACAACCAAATTACTATTTCAATTAAACATTTTCTGAATTTGAAGATGAATGTTTTGCAACGTATATAAAACTATTATTATGTGTCATGTTGTTATTGAATTTTCTTAATTTTTAGTGAAAAAAGTCGTTTGATCTACATTTTGGTCTTCTGGTAAAAGTTGAAAATATTTTAATTAGTTTTTCCTAAACAATTAAAGTTTAAGCTTATATTTTTCCCATGTCGTGTATGCATTTGATATGTTTATGTACTTTATTATTTAATTTTTCAAATTATATTTAATTCTTTTAAAGATATAACAAAATAGTTGAACACAATAATAGATTTAAATTTTTTATCCGGATTCAAAGTAAAATATAAGTGAAACATACGGGACAATATTACACATTCTAATTCATATTTATAGAGTACTAAATTTTTATCTATTAAAATTCATTTGGCCCGTGCGTAGCACGGGCAGGAGGGACTAGTCATAATATATATAATTTTTGGGGGTGATTGACAAATATTCATCCATTATATTCACAAATATATTCTCCATTATATTCATCTTGAGTGGGGCTTTGGCCTTTTGCTTGGCCCATCGAAAAAAGTCCAATATTGAAAAAAATATTACTTTCACCAATATATTCACGAAGATATTAACCAATATAATCATAAAATATTAATTATAATATATCTTTAGTTGAGACTTTGTATGACCCGTTGGAAAAATAAAATCTTTTCAACGTAATAAAACCTACTTTGACTAAGTGCTAAAAAATATATTAACTCATCTACGGGATCCCACACCAACATATAAATATTATTGTAAAATATTATCTCTAGAACAAACTAAATAAAAGATTTACTTACCTAATTAAGTTGACAAGCTAATAGTATGTTTTCGAATATAAATACATTTATTCACAACCGTTAATTTATGTTTGTAGACAAAGTAGATGAGTTAGAATCGAAATCGTTCGCTAATGGATAATCCATTAACTTTCAACACACAGTAATATATGCAAGAAGATTCACGTAGCAATTAAATTACTGATGATAATTTATCATGGTAAAAAATATATTACTCATTATATTTATTTTGGGTTGGGCTTTTACTTGAATTACGGAAAAAAATCCAATCTTAAAAAACTATTACTTTCACCAATATATTCACAAAGATATTAATCAATATATTCATCTTAAATTGTGACTTTGTTTGACCCCTCGGAAAAAAGGTCCAATATTTTAAAAACAAAATATTGTTTTTTGTAATAAAAAAAAATCAAAACCAAAAGATATAACACATCTTTTGTAATAGAAAAAAAATCAAATCTAAAAGAATACATATATTATATTGAAAGGAGTTTTGTTATAATTGAATAAACAAAATAAAAATATATAATGTAACAACATTAAACTATCCCAATAACTTAATGATTCCACAAAACACACAAATTCGCTAAATAACATACAATCTATGGTCTCAAATTCGACTTAGAAACTATCAACATATAAAAAATAAAATCATTTCAACGTAATAAAACATACTTTGAGTAAGTGGTAAAAAGATATGTTAACCCATCTAAATTTAAAGACCATTCACAAATAAAAGTTAAAACAACTAATTTTTCATTCTTTTGTTTGCTTAGATACGGGATCCCGCATCAACATATAAATATTAATATATTATTGTAAAATATTATCTCAATTATAGAATAAGCTAAATCTACTTATACAATATTATTTAGAAAATTTATTAACAAACTTACTATATTTTAATATTGTAGATTTAATTATGGTAGAATTGTTTGAACCAAGATTTTTTGTTTTTACACCTAAATAAAAACGGTATCACGTGGCGTTTAATTTTTGATTTAAAAAAATTACTTTACACTATGGTTTTGAAAATTCTAGGGTATAAAGTATTACAACGCCACGTCGTGGCGCTTTATAATCAACTTTACAGAACCGTGATATAAAGTCCATTACGAAGAGACTATACGCACTACATTTTGAAACTTTTTAAACTACATTCTCGTACGCCCATTTTGGGCGTACCGTGCAATTTTGTCGAACATACGTATACGTATACGTATACGGTGGAAAACTGAAAAATGGTATGTACGCCCAAAATGGGCGTAGCACTTCAGACGAGAGGAGGAAGAGCCCATTTTGGGGTACGCCCAGGATATAAAACTCCAGCGAGCTTCTTCTTCCTCCTCTCGTCTGAAGTTTACTGTTCAACCCGTAACCTAAAAAATCGCCGCCGTCCATTCTTCTCCCATTTCACTCGTTTTCTTCCCCAAATCTATCCCATTCGACTCGTTTTTCTCATACAATCCAAATCCCTCAATCAATTTCTTCAATTTCACTCGGAATCATGCAATCCGAAGAAATGGGGAAAACTTCGAATCCGGCGACGGTGGAGGCTGCGGCTTCGTCTGTTCTCCCTCCCGTCCGTATTTGTGCTGGTGGCGCAAGGGTGCGAGGTGGAGGAGTAGGGCGGAAGAGGAATCCGGCGAAAAAGAAAAGGGGGGGTGGTGGAGCTGCGGTGGTCGGTGGCGCTGGCGCTGGCGAGGGCTCTGGTGGTGGAGGGGAGGAGGTTGGTGGCGCCGTCGAGGTGGCTGGAGGTGAAGCTGGTGGAGCTGGTGGTCGGGGTGGTGGTCGGGGTGGAGCTCGGGGTGGTCGGGGTGGTCGTGATCGGGGCGGTGCGGAAAAACGGGCCCGTTCGATATCGCCGGAGAAGACGCTCTCGATCCACGAGGTACGTTAATATTATTTGTTATTTATTAATAAATTATTAATTAGTCGTTATTTATCGTTTAACGTTTAAATAACGATTAAAAAAAGATTTATTAATGAATTATTAATATAATATTAATTGGTCGTTATTTATCGTTTAACGTTTCACGTTAATCGATAAATAACAATTTAAAGAATAAGATTAATTAGTAAATAATATTTATTAATATAATATTAGTTAGTCGTTATTTATCGTTTAGCTAAAAGAAAATAATATTATATTAATAAATAATATTTATTAATATATTATTAATTGGTCGTTATTTATCGTTTCACGTTTTACGTTAATCGATAAATAACGATTTAAAGAATAAGATTAATTAGTAAATAATATTTATTAATATAATATTAGTTAGTCGTTATTTATCGTTTAGGTAAAAGAAAATAATATTATATTAATAAATAATATTTATTAATATAATATTATTTGGTCGTTATTTATTGTTTAACGTTTCACGTTAATCGATAATTAACGATTTAAAGAATAAGATTAATTAGTAAATAATATTTATTAATATAATATTAGTTAGTCGTTATTTATCGTTTAGCTAAAAGAAAATAATATTATATTAATAAATAATATTTATTAATATAATATTATTTGGTCGTTATTTATCGTTTAACGTTTCACGTTAATCGATAATTAACGATTTAAAGAATAAGATTAATTAGTAAATAATATTTATTAATATAATATTAGTTAGTCGTTATTTATCGTTTAGGTAAAAGAAAATAATATTATATTAATAAATAATATTTATTAATATATTATTAATTGGTCGTTATTTATCGTTTCACGTTTTACGTTAATCGATAAATAACGATTTAAAGAATAAGATTAATTAGTAAATAATATTTATTAATATAATATTAGTTAGTCGTTATTTATCGTTTAGCTAAAAGAAAATAATATTATATTAATAAATAATATTTATTAATATATTATTAATTGGTCGTTATTTATCGTTTCACGTTTCACGTTATTCGATAAATAACGATTTAAAGAATAATTAGTCGTTATTTATCGTTTCACGTTATTCGATAAATAACTTGTAAAAGAAAAAGATATAATATTAAATAATATTTATTAATATAATATTAATTAGTTGTTATTTACTAAGAAATGAATTAATTTGTAATTAATACATTATTAAATAGCGTCTTAATAAATTATTAATAAGTCGTACCTAAGAAAAAATTAGTAATTAATACATTATTAAATATTTAAAAGAAAAACGTCAAATAATATAAAATAATAATTCGTAAATATGAAAATAGGCTTTAGAGAGGGCTATTGCTCCGACGGGTGGTTCTGTTAGAAAGAAGAAGAAGGGCCCTCGTCACCCTAGCGCACGCGGGATCACAGCTTCCCGACGTCGTGGATCTCCTCCAGACATTCCAGGAGTGCATATAGGAGATACAGGGAAAACTTTGATGGATGATTTGGATGTTAGTGAGGCGGAGGAGTTTTCAGAGGAGGTGGCGGAGGCAACCGAGGTTGCAGATCAGCCAGAGGTTGCAGATCTAGGAGATTTGGAGGCGCAGATGCATGATGATTACTATGAGGGATCACCTCTGCGTGAGCCATCTCCAGTTGGATCATTGTCTCCTTCTGCAGAGGATCATCAGCAGGAGATTCAGGATCAGCCAGACCTCCAGGAGCC
The DNA here is from genome assembly GCA_029168935.1 of Oxyria digyna. Taxonomy (NCBI): domain Eukaryota; kingdom Viridiplantae; phylum Streptophyta; class Magnoliopsida; order Caryophyllales; family Polygonaceae; genus Oxyria; species Oxyria digyna. The sequence goes on from JAPVLV010000013.1 coordinate 29,108,200, forward strand.
CATTCAGGATCCTGTTCAGGAGCCTGTTCAGGAGCCTGTTCAGCACATTGATCCGGGCTTAGCTGTACCGGTTCCAGGGGATGCAGATTATGTGGGGCATCCTGGAGGTCCTCTCAGTTCACGGCTTTTGGTGGATTACAGCACCCACATTGCTCCGGTGATATGGACTGAGACGTCGTCTCTTGCAGAGCGTATTGAGCATGACCCGGCTATGTGATACCGCCCTCATCGAAGGTATGCGTTGTTTTCTAAATGAATTTGTGAGGTAAAACGATCCACACGCTTTTCTAATTCATTAATTTCTCTTTCGTACATCAGCTGAAGAGGGTGTTGGATATATACACCCGCAAGGACTTCTTCAGGGAGTATGATAGGCATAAATCTAATGTGCCTGGGTCATGGTGGCAGCTCGTTCAGCGGAGCCACTTACATGTCCTTGCAGATCCCCGGCTCGAGTACAACAGCATCGATCCGATTCTGATTTCTGCATTTGTGGAGCGTTGGTATCCAGAAACCAACACGTTTCACTTTGCATTTGGTGAGATTGCTCCTACCTTGTTAGACGTGCTGAAGATTCTGGAGCTTCCGATCCATGGACGAGCTGTCAGATCTGTTGAGGCAGACATAGATGGGTTTGTGCATCCTCATGTGCAACGGATGTTCGGGTTTGCTACGATCGAGGAGGCTGCTGCGCTATGCTTACGTACGTAGAGTCTATTTTATTATTTATATTTGATTCCATTTTTTAGTTGATTCAATTAAATATTTATAATCCGTGATAAATTATCAGATGGGGGTTTGAACATCCACGGCAAGATAGGCATCACGACGATCCACACCCGACTATTACAGATGTTTGATATACGGGACAGGTAAATTATCGTATATTATAAGAATTTCTCATAATTTCTCGATTAACGTTACTAATTCATTTGTTGTTATTAATTGCAAGACTCCTCAGCAAGAGAGTGATATTGCTTCGCTCTACTTGTTGTCTCTGTTAGGCAGTACGACATTTGTCGACAAGTCTCGGATGAAGGTGAAGCACAAATACCTTAGCATCCTCGTAGATCACAATGAGACAGGGTCCTATGCTTGGGGGACAGCCGTCTTGGCTGAACTGTACAGACAGTTGGGTCAGGCCTCCCGTGCTCAATCGAAGGGGTTTGCTGGTTGTCCGCTCCTGCTGAAGGTAGTTTTCGTTTAATGTTTGTTTTTTTTTTTCGTGTATATTTTGCTTATGTATAAAACATTATGAAATTCTGGTATTTGTAGGCTTGGATATGGGCGTATTTCCATGGTCTTCGGGGTCATGCTACGCAGGACTTGACATCCATGAATGCCTCAGCGGCGGCTATCCGGGAAAATAGCAAAGTCAGATACCATAAGGATCCTGCTCGACTAGTTTCCCTCAGACTGGTCCTTGACCAGATCACATATGCAGAGGTAAGTACTATTTAATTAGTAATTTCATCATATGTTATGCAATTATTATTTTTAAAAATACGTTTGTCATTTAAAAAAAACATAGGTTCAGTGGAACCCCTGGGGCAAGTTGGATCTCAACGACCCCCAGTATAGGTTAGGTCTATTTCGGGGGCCTCTAGAGTCCTTTGAGGTCAGGGAGTCGCACCATCCTGACCGATGTTTGCGACAGTTCGGGTATGTGCAAGGCATACCCGAACCCCCGATTACACCACCTACTGCGATCAGAAATGATTCTGCATCGGGGTACACTGTCACATTCGGGGATGAGGACTGCACTTGGGCCCCAGAGACCCTGTCGGATCGATTGATCACCTTAGACGAGCAGGATCGACGAGGACTTCGAGAGTATGCATGGGATTGCAAGGATGGATACCGGACATGGTTTAATGCCATGTCACATCCTTATGTTGATTCCAGATCACCCAGGCAGGACCCACGGGCACCGTTTGACCACCGTGCCGAGCACATACAGATACCTGCGACAGCCTCTGTAGTTGTGGTACGTATTTCAGTCAATATCGCTCAAGTAATAATTATAATCTATTTTATTCTACTTATATTTACATTTTGAAAATGTAGCGGGGCAACATACTCGCCTCTGAGATATCCAGTTTCCTACGTGCATATGGTGACACTCTGCCTCCAGGACAAGCGAGGATGATGAGGGGGTGGATCAGCATATGGACTGGTGATGTAGTACCAGAGGAGGATGGGCCTGTGGAATGATATGATTGTGTTCAATATTATATTTTGGATGTTTGTTTGATGTATATTTTGATGTATATTATTAGGATTTTCGCACTTAAAACGGGCTAAGACGAGAAATGACACGGAAATCGAGGAAAAATGACTAAAAACGGACCAAGACGAGAAATGACACGGAAATCGAGGAAAAACGACTTAAAACGGGCTAAGACGAGAAATGACACGGAAATCGAGGAAAAATGACTAAAAACGGGCCAAGACGAGAAATGACACGGAAATCGAGGAAAAACGACTTAAAACGGGCTAAGACGAGAATTTGTGCGAAAACCGATGAAAACCAACTTAAAACGGGCTAAGACGAGAATTTGTGCAAAAAACGATGAAAAACGACTTAAAACGGGCTAAGACGAGAATTTGTGCGAAAACCGAATAAAACCAACTTAAAACGGGCTAAGACGAGAATTTGTGCAAAAAACGATGAAAAACGACTTAAAACGGGCTAAGACGAGAATTTGTGCAAAAAACGATGAAAAACGACTTAAAACGGGCTAAGACGAGAATTTGTGCAAAAAACGATGAAAAACGACTTAAAACGGGCTAAGACGAGAATCTGTGCGAAAACCGATGAAAAACGACTTAAAACGGGCTAAGACGAGAATTTGTGCGAAAAACGATGAAAAACGACTTAAAATGGGCTAAGACGAGAATTTGTGCGAAAACCGAGAAAAAACGACTTAAAACGGGCTAAGACGAGAAATGACGCGGAAACCGAGGAAAACCTAGCTAGGGTATAGGGTTTAGGGTATAGGGTTTAGGGTATAGGGTTTGGAGAGTGGATAGTGGATATTGAATGTGGATAGTGGATAGTAGATAGTGAATGTGGATAGTGGATAGTGAATGTGGATAGTTGTGTTTGAAATGGATAGTTTGGGTCCAGTTCGTTTAAACGCCTTAGAACGCTAAAACTCAAAATTTGAAAATTGTAACATGATAGAAAATGAAGTCTTTAGTCGTTATCAATTCTCGGAATCGAAAAAAAATCAACGAAAACGTCAACGGGCCTAATAAGGCCGAATTGAGATTTGGTGAGGCCCATTACCTAAAAACGACATAAAACGGGTTAATAAGACCTTAAACATTGAAAAACTTGAAATGTAAAAGTTGTATTTGAGCATTACCAATATGACGGTTTCGTTTTTATAATAAAATAACAAAATGAACACTTCGAAATATCTAAACAGTCACTTTCACCTTGTAACGAGTTAATCTCAAGTATATAAGTCGTATAGTTTTACTCATATGTGTGTGATATCAATTCGTTACTCAAATAAACTTTACATAAAACTTTCATTAAATGTTATGAAACACTCAAATACTCCAAAATAACGACATTTCACATCTTCGTATTGTCCATATTGTTTGATTACTCGATATTTAATGAAAGTTTTAATGAAATACGCATAAAATGTCATTTAACATGAGTGTTGACTAGCTATTTTTCAATTTTCTCAACCAACCTAGACTGTCCTATCTCCGGGAATTTTCTCACTTTATTTGAGTTACATTTTTTTTAAATGAGTGTTGACTAGCTTAGTATATAACCTTCCTTGAACTTGTCTAACATTACATAGTATATTTCCTGAACATAGTAATTGAAAATGTCATTTAACACAAATTGTCATCATCATAAAATAACAACCAACATTGTCATCATACAAATTACTGTCATCAATGACATCAAATTACTGTCAACATACAAATTACTGTCATCAATAAAAAATACTGTCATCAACGAAAATTATTGTCATCAATGAAAATTACTGTCAGCAAAAAAAATTACTGTCATCAGGACAAACTATAATCAACCCAAAAGGTTAGTTACAACACTAGAAATTTTTAGGGTTAGAAAATACAATTGAAAGTGAAATATGGGTTACTTAGGAAATTGGGTTAGGCTGACGAGGCCCAATACGCAACCAAATTGGGCCCATCCTAGATTTGCCATCGTACTTGTAAAACCATGACTGAGCTCGAAACGCCAAATGAGATTAGCCATGGTGGCGAATTTCGGTTTCCCTCCCAAATCACTGAATCACTCAGCTTGATTGTATAAACTACAATTTCCATTGCTTTTAATGGAATTGCTGTTTCTCAAATTGCACCACCAGCATTACCCGCTGTCTTCGCTGAGCTGCATGAGCCCTCTTTCTCTCTCCGCAAAGCTCAAACCCCAGGCTCTCCTCTCTCGTATCAGGTTTAGGGTTTTCTGTGCTTCTGCATCGCTTCAACTGACCGAAACTGCTGAACCTCCAATTGGGAAGAAGAGTAGTAGTAGTTCGAAGACCAATTCAAGAGCAAGGGTTAAGCTATCAGATGTGCAGCTTAAAGAAAACTGGCTATCCTCACTCTCCTCTCCTTTCCCTGCTAAATTGGAAATGTCAGGTGGGGAGGCTGAGCTTCCGCCCAAAAATGATGCCTCCGATTGGGTAATTGGTATTGACCCGGATGTTACTGGGGCCTTAGCTCTCTTGAGAACCAATCATTTGGGTTGTTCTGCTCAGGTTATTTGTTTTTTCTGCTATGCTTGTCCTCAAATGATGCTTTTGGTTGCTGTCAGAATCTGTTCTCAAGTTAGACATTTGTATGTTCAACAAAATGTAGTGATTTTAGTGGTATTGTACCATATTTGATTTTAGCTCATTTGACATCCTTCTAGTATTTGTGAATTCTAGCCAGTTGACTTATCATGATAACCTGTTTTAGTTGGGATCCTTGTATGTGCTATTATTATCCTAATGATTTTAATTGTTACATCAAGACTGCTTTTTGGTTTTGCATTTGATGCTGTTTCTGTTATAGGTTTTTGATTCTCCCCATGTACAAATATTAGTTGGAAAGAGGGTTCGAAAGCGATTGGATCCCAAGTCCATTGTTCACTTGGTTACGAGTCTTGATGCTCCTATGGGTATGATCTCATTTTCACCTTGTCTCTAGTACACATCTAACCTGTATACATTGTTTATCACTTATAAGGAGTGTATATGTTACCGAGCTTGGATGCCTGAATTCCTTATTAAAATTAAAATCTTTTTTATTCACAGGTACAGTAGCATACATAGAACAGTCAATTCCTTTCCCAAAGGATGGGAAACTAGTGAGTCCTGTATTCATTCATCTACTGGTGCTTTTTTATAGTAAAATGTTTGCTATTATTTATAACTCAGCCCTCTTTCTCTCTCCTGTATTGATTATTTACTAGTCCTGTGAATTTTAAGGAATATGTTGTGCTCAAGGTAATGGATTCCCTGCTTCTTACTTTGAGAATTTTAGACTAAATTTGCCTATTCAGGGTTGGTGGGGAAGCGGATTTGGGTATGGCTTATGGATTGGGATTTTAGTTGCTTCGGGATTCTCTGTCATTCCCATTCCATCTTCTTTATGGAAGAATGGATTTCAACTTTGTGGAAGCCGTTCAAATAAGGTTCTTTCATGCTTTATTCAAATTGTTCAGTACTACATTTTTCCACCAATAATGAGTTATTTATATTTGGCAGGATAGTAGCAGAAATTTAGCATCTGAAATGTTTCCATCTGTAAGTTCCATGCTTAAGAGGAAGAAGGATCACGGTATCACTTCTTTTTATTTAGATATGTGATAAATCTTCCATTGAGTTTTCGAGACAATGAAAGCACTGTTTTATTTATTTTCTGCCTGATTGCTGAGTGATTCACACAGGTCGTGCAGAGGCTTTACTCATTGCTGCATATGGGAACCGCTGCAGGATGAAGCAAGCTAGTATACCACCGGAACTGATATCTTAGGGGAAATTTTGCAAGTTATTCCTTAGTAATTGCATAAGTTGAAAGGATACTATTGGTTGTTATAACTTGTCCAACTATTGTAATATACCCTCTTGTATTGCTTGCCTCCAGGAAATGATATCATTTGAAGTCCTAAGCTTGAGCGTTCAGAACGTGTTAATCTAACTCCGAAAGCAACAAATGCAAGAGTTGTATCTCCATACAACAATATACAAAAATCTCTTGTTCTGCATTCAACATTTTCTGTTTTAGCTCTGTTTTTTGCTCTATCTATCTACTCATCAACCGCTCACCAAAAATCTGTGCAGCTGCAAATGCCATCCCTAAAGTGATGAACAAGGATGCTTCATTGCAAAGGGTCACTACACTGAGCGAGCTGCTGCTTCTTTGTTAAGGACTATTGTGCAGATTGTTCATACCTGTCATTCCATGGGTGTCATCCACCGTGACCTCAAGCCCGAAAATTTCCTTCTCTTGAACAAGGATGAGAATGCACCTCTCAAGGCCACTGATTTTGGCCTCTCCATCTTTTACAAATCAGGTATTTTTTTTAACTTCTGCAATCATTTTTATACATGCTGTTTATGTATATATATGTGTATCTTGTGGATTTGAACAGGAGAACAGTTTAAGGATATTGTGGGGAGTGCTTACTATATTGCTCCTGAGGTCCTGAAGAGGAAATATGGCCCGGAGGTGGATATATGGAGTGTTGGAGTTATGTTGTATATTCTTTTATGTGGAGTTCCTCCTTTCTGGGCGGGTAATCTTTTATTTGCCTGCTTAGTTTTGCAAAAAGAATCCTGTTGTTTATGGATGGAAATTTAAAAGGTGGTAATTTTGTTGGTTTATTGACAGAAACGGAACATGGAATATTCAATGCCATCTTACAAGCCCAAATTGACTTCACAACAGATCCATGGCCATCAATTTCATTCACCTCAAGCAAAGGACCTTGTAAGGAAGATGCTGAACTCTGATCCAAAGCAGAGATTCACAGCTCATGAAGTTTTGAGTATGTTAAATTTCAAAAGCCCCGCTTTAATGAATGTGGTGTGTGTGTACATGTGCCTCTTATTTTCACACAACCATTCCTGATTAGGATTTCTATAATTGCAGATCATCCCTGGATCAAAGAGGATGGAGAAGCACCTGATACTCCTCTTGACAATGGTGTCCTTAATCGCCTTACGCAATTTAGAGCAATGAACAAATTCAAGAAATTGGCTCTTCGAGTATGCATTTAAACAGATGTTTTTTTCTTCTCTAGATTAGATGACCGAACCTTAAAGACAACTTGTTTGAATGGGCAGGTCATTGCTGGCTGTCTGTCTGAAGAAGAAATCATGGGACTAAAACAGATGTTCAAGAACATGGACTCCGACAATAGTGGAACCATAACTATGGAGGAACTCAAGCAAGGTCTGCAAAAGCAAGGGACGAAATTGTCAGAGACTGAAGTCAAACAGTTGTTGGAAGCTGTGAGTAACACCAAAATGATTAATTATTTTTTTGAAATCACAAAACTGGTTATTTTTTTCTTTCTGAAATCACCAAAATGGAATCTTATTAAACAAAACAGTAAAAAACGGAGGTGGTTAAATCTTTCTATTATCTGTTGACAATCATGAACCTTGCATATTCTGTAACAGGCTGATGCAGATGGCAATGGAACTATAGACTATGAAGAGTTTATCACTGCGACAATGCAAATGAATAGAATGGACAGAGAAGAACATCTCTACACTGCATTTCAGTACTTCGATAAAGATAACAGCGGGTATATAGATAATGACTCAATGATAGCCATGTCCCGTACCTCAACTTCTAGCTCTCGTGCTTTGTTTTTCTCAAATCATTTTTGGTATCTTAGGTACATCACCATCGAAGAGATGGATCAAGCTCTTCGTGACTACGGCATGCATGATGGAAGAGACATCAAAGAAATCATCTCTGAAATTGACAACGATAATGTAAGTGAAAACGGAAAGGAAAACAATCATTTATAATTAAGATCCTTTTTCCAAAGAATATGAAAGTTGACATGCATCTTTTACAGGATGGACGCATTAACTATGATGAATTTGTGGTGATGATGAGAAAAGGAAACCCTGAAGTACCACACCCGAAGAAGAGACGCGATGTCCACATAGCAGCCTGACAATAGAAGGTCGACTCTTGATTCAAAACAAAGACTCAAAGATAGAGCAAGTATACACTGCACAGTTTGAGGTTTGCTCATTCAGTGGTTGCTTAGAATGCCATCAAAAGGAAAAGACAGAAGAAAAGAGTGCAGAAAACTCAGGTGTTAATGATTCTTGTAAAAAAAAAATTATATCATTAAATTTGTGCCTCTTGGCCAATTCTAAAGCACTTGTCTTGTGTTCTATTTTTCAATTTTCTCAACCAACCTAGACTGTCCTATCTCCGGGAATTTTCTCACTTTATTTGAGTTACATTTTTTTTAAATGAGTGTTGACTAGCTTAGTATATAACCTTCCTTGAACTTGTCTAACATTACATAGTATATTTCCTGAACATAGTAATTGAAATGAACTCGTATTTAGAGAATAATTTGTAGATAAATTCTATATTTAAATGAGACAAATATGGAGTTGGATCGGGTAAAGAATGCGCTTATCATACGAATATATGAACATATGCACACCATTTTATATTCACATGTACATTCATTCACTTTTACATGCATATGTGTTTTTCATATATTGTCAAAGACATGCACGCATCTGCGAATATACATATATTTACATATGTATGTGCATATCACTGTGAAGAAATTCGTATATTCCTACATAAAAATCATTATCACATGAATCTTTTCCAAATGTATATTTATTTTGTGAGAATGCAATAAGACATTCAAAGGCAAGGCACACATTTTATACACAGAGCTTAATTTTATTTTCATCTATCAACTAGGCGTTCGGTAAACATTCATCTAGCTTAAGGAATTTAATTTAGATTAATAAAGCTTAACAAACTTAATGTAATTCTTAATTATCCTTTATTTAAAGTACGAATCGTTCAGTTTCAGCTACCTATTAAGCTCCAACTTCAATTTCAGCTTGATATATCGAACATAGCCTTAGACATAATTGAGTAAGACAAACTTGTCCTTGCATGTGAATGCCACTTTTTCCCGAACAAGCAAACAACATGTGCATAGGAATGATAAACTAATCTTAAATCATTAGCATGGATGATCTTGAACAACTCTCTAAATCTATAAAGTCTAAATGAAGGATCCAACATATCTCGTCGTTGATAAACCACACTTTCAAGTAAAAATGAACGCTTGGGGTGGGCACCTTGTTTTACCAAGGCTTTAACAAACGTGACATAACGCGTGATGGAAGGTGTAATTCTTACGAAATGGTATGCGTCGTTTTCAATCTTCGCGTCTATAACTAAAGCATAAACTTTGATCAAGCGCGACAATCAAGTTGGTTATGCAAGTTGATGATACATGTAGCTAATTCAGGTAGCTGATACAAGCAACATACTCTTGCAACCAGGTCGCTTTCAAGCAGTTGGACGTAACTTAGTCTAGTGGATTTGCTTCCTCTATAAATAGGCATGTATAGCGTTCATTTCAAAGATCTTCGACCTTACTCCAAATATTGGCCTATGATCGATGGTTTGTATTTATTCTTGAGTCATAAAGTTGTTCGTTTGTAATCTTTAGGATCCATCGGTACTCAATGAGATCAAGCACGCCTCTTTCGATAGCCAATGTCAATTTAGATTTACGTCTCATTGAATTTATAAACCCGAGAATCAACACTGGCGCCGTATGTGGGAAACTTTCTCACACTTAGGTGGCTTGTTTTATTGTTTGGTGCGCAAATTAGCATCAAGTGAAGAACGGAGAGGATCTTGTTCAAGAGCGGGGAGGAGCTTGTTCGATTAATGAAGGAGTTTGCTCGATCAATGGAGGAGCTAGCACATGGATATTAGGATGAAGATGGGTAAATGTACGTGATTCTCCAAATTGAAAAGAAGACGACAACACGTTGGTTAGGAGGTAAGTTGAAACTTCACATCAACTTTATATCTTTTGACGTCGCCCACCCTGCAGACCTAATTAAATGATGAACTCATCTTCATGGATTTCATTGGAGTATTTAAGTTATTAGTTTAACTTAGATGAGAATTTTGGAAACTAAATTAAAGAGGTATATGCGAGAGGTATGTTGCAAGTTGAGTTCGTGGACAAGCTTCTTATCTAAATTAAATTAAAGAAATGAATATGAGTAGAGCCTACTGGAGATGCATGTGGCCATCAAGATAGGACCAGGGAGGAAGATTTTATCCTGGTGAGTTAATTTAACCATGACATGGCTAAGTAGATACAGAGAATGGCACGTGGGCTGGTGAATGATAAGAAGAATAAGCTTGAAAAAGAAGGTATGAATTTAACGCGAAATATTTAAGCTTCTCGCTAAAGAAAATGATTCACGCAACTACCATAGGTTTGGGGGGAATGCGGTGAAATGGAGACCGCGGACCAAATCATAACACTTACAACAAAGTGATGACTTCAACATCGGGGGACACCTGTGGGCTCGTTCGGAATCGAAATCGAGCATCATCAACGGCTACGGCTTCGTATCGTCAAGCGCTTTATTCTAGGATCAAGAAGTTTAGAAAAATATGGCTTATTACTCTGGGAAAGGCACAGAAATAGACTACGTCGGAAAACGGAGCAAACATCATACCTTATTTCAAATGAACGATATTTCAAATGCTTCGTTCAGAGTCAAATAGAGACGAAATTGGACGTGGTCGTTGGCATTAGTTGGCTTCGTATCAAAAATCTCCACATCGCCTGATTCATCAGGAAATTACGTCGAACAAAGCGTTACTGGTGCAACATAGGGAGAACAACTTATATCCTTCGGAGTCGAATCGATGTCGTTCGATAACGGGTTTAGACAATTCAAGAGTCAATCTCAAATAATTTGGATGCAAGGAATCCAAATATGGAATCATATTGGGAAAAAGAGAGCTCGAAGGTAACGTTTAAGAGGAGAAACAAAGACAGCCAAAGCTTCCACCTGTAGGATTGAGATCAAGGCAATGACGAGGAATGCGAAAATGAGATCCAAGTTAAGAATGTAGGTGGAGCTAGCAGAGGAAAGTCCTCTCAAATTTATCTGAAAATTGCAACAACAGTAAGGCGACGAGGCCAGTGGTGAACTTCCATGAATGGCGGCAATAAAGCTGGAGGAAAATGATGATAAACGACCATGTGGAAAGATCTCGACGATTTCAGCAAGGAAAATTGACAGAAGCTTCAAGATTGCAACTATCAAGGGAGGTGGCTTCAAGGAATTTGCACTGGAAAAAGAGTACAACATCAGTATCGAAGGTTGAAAGGCGAGGTTGGAGTGGACAAAGGTGGAATTCAGCACGTTGTTAGGCGTAGAGTTAGAGAAGATTGTGACAGCTTGGCATTGAAATCAGTAACCTGGGCTCGGAATCTGTGTGTTACATCGTAATGAATTGAGATTGGAGAGCACCAAAGATTACAACACGATCAACTAGAGGGGCAACACAAGGTCTAAGAAATTGCAGCGACAATGCAAGGTCGAGAAGATGGCATGTGCTGCTGAAGTTTGAAGAAGAAAGTTAAGGTCTTGAAATTTTACTATACCATGCTTCATAGACAAAGTCCAGAAGACGCGAGGAAAATCTAAGTCGAATCAAAACATAAACAAGGGTCGTCTCGTATTTAGAGGTATAATTTCTAAATCATCGCACTTCCTTCAAACTGCATTTAAATTTAGAAAATGGAAACTTCGGTATCACGCTATTTGAGTGGGTAATATCCCTAGCTTATGCTTGGGGATTGATGTTGAGTTGTTTTGAAGACGTTTCACTACATTATTCATCTCGCCATGAGCGGCTCACAACTAATGTGGAACACGCAAGCCTAGCTTGGGGCTGCCATCACGTTGTTCATCGCACATCAGGGGCTCACAACGGATGTGGAACCTCGAAGCTCATCTTGGGGATTCCATCGCGATGTTGATCTCAAGCTCCTCCATTTACCTAACGCGTGATGTAACACGTTAATTCTTACGGAATGGCACGCGTCGTCTTCAATCTCCACGTCTATAAACAAAGTGAAAACTTTGATCAACCGCGACAATCAAGCTGATTATGCAAGCTGCTGACACATGTAGCTAATGAGGTAGCTGATACAAGCAACCTACTCGTGTAACCAGGTAGTTGACAAGCAGTTGGACGTAACTTAGTCTAGTGAGTTTGCTTCCTCTATAAATAGGCACGTATAGCGTTCATTTCAAGGATCTTCGATCCGACTCCAAATATTGGCGTAGAATAGATGGTTTTTATTGATTCTCGAGTCATAAAGTCATTCGTTTGTAATCTTTAGGATCCATCGGTACTCAATGAGATCAAGTGCATCTCTTCTAATAGCCAAAATCAATTTAGATTTACGTCTCATTGAATTTATAAACCCGGAAATCAACAAGTGTATGCTAAGATTAGTTGCCAACCAACTGCACGAACCAAAAGTATCAATACATGATTTAAATTCATAAAGATTGACGTCTTCCGAGACCAAAAGTCATCTGCTCTATTACATTTCCTAACACAGTGCAAAATCAAGACCAAATCAAAGAACTTAAAAAAGCTCTTTGATGTCCAAGATAAAAGTTCTAATTTCCCTTGAAGTTTTCCCATGAATATTTGATATCATTAGTAATCGAGGGGTTTTCACTTTTCAAGGATAATGTTTCATATGTTATTATTTAGGGCAACTCTAGTTGCTTGAAGTATAGCTTAAGCCTTAGCTTGGAGGATAGAGGTATTATACATATTCTCGACAGAGGCGATGAACAACGTCCACAATACGAGCATTGCTTTGGCTCGTTTTGGAAATATCTCGATCAAGCCCTCACCTAATTGCTTCTGGAACCTTAGGCCAGGGGCCGAGTCGCTCCTCCACACTCACATTGGGTAGTGGCGAACCAGGAATTTCGGTCTACGAGGCCTGTTTGGCTAATTTTGTTTTTCGATCACATAGTTTGTATGAGAAAAACAATACTAAAAAAACATTAAGCTCTGTTAAGAGAAATCTCACAACACAAGAATTTTGTAATCCAACAATACTTGTAAAATATATCTTCATTTTCCGAATAACAAAACAATTCAACACAATTCACATCAAACATAAGCACATATATAAAATTAATAATCACTTCAACATTATTCACATCAAGGATCAAACATATACACAAACAAAATATTCACATTAGTTGAGTATTATTCACGAAAGGAGAAGAAGAAAAAAAATCGCGGTGTCTGCCTGGGTATGTCCCTGATTTTGGGAATTGTGTTTAGATGAGGTTGATTAATTTTAAACTAATATATCAATAAGCAGACGATTTATACAAATTTATTGCAGAAAACTTGTTTTACTCACAAAACAATTTACAGCCTGTGAAATTCCTTGGCCCCTTCATTCTTTTCCGTTCCGAGGTCCATTTCGAACGGCCCGTTCGGGATGCCTCACACCAAATCAGGTTTTAAAAACCGGGTTCAAAAAAATAAAATAAAAAAACCCGTTTCGGGATGTAGTTCCGAACAGGAAGGGTGTGCCAGGCGTAAAAAGGTGTTGTCCGGTTGCAACCCGTTTATGTTTGGTTTGGTATATGTATGTTGGTTTGTTTTTATTGTTTGGATTGTTTGTTTGAATATCAACAAAGTTTACAATAGCGGCTACGAAAAAGATTAAAAAAAACGACCATATACGATATATATGCGAGCATGAAAAGAACAATATTATCTTTCCCCCATTCAAAGTCTACATAAAATATGGATTTGACCGTCATCACCTACTTGTTCCACGATAGAAATGTATGCACACAAGGTTTTCGTCATGTAGTGCTTAAAAAAGTTAATAATTCTTAAGTTTTGATATTTATGAGATGAAAAATAAAATTAGATAAGAGTGACGCCTCTAGTTTTATTTGGATATGAGATACGTGTAATAAGTCGATATATGTATAACTCATATTCATATCTTGTCTACAAAACACTAAAAAGTAAAGGGGATTTAGCGTCTTTTTGTGTTTACGCACTCTTTCGAGCCTAATTTTGGGTGAGGGGGACTATGTTGGGACTTCATATATATACGGACAATTTAGAGAATTAGGAGTTGTTTGGTATTAAAAATGAGTTGTTACTTGAAAAGTACGAAGTGGTAGTTGAGACTAACATATATAATCAAATACATCTAATAGTCAAACCAAGTTTTAATCCATACCGACATCGTTTCTAATTTGGGCCTTAGTAGACCTTAAGAACCATTTAGCGTTTTTTTGCGTTTACGCATTGCTTTGAGCCTAATTTTGAATGAGCCAGATCATGTTGGGACTTCATATGCCTAATAAGACTAAGTTTTATACGTTTGATCGAGGTCTCAGACTTGCATCTTCTCTATCCTCCATAAAATACGACCAGACGCTAGTCCAAATTGTTGATTAGAATACAACATATAAGAAAAACTATTGAAATCTAAATTGAACTTATCGTTGAAATGAAGACATATCCGAATGCAATAACCACCCTCGTAGCGATGAAGGTTGAGTGGATGTTGTCGTTGTTGGTATTTGATCTGGCCATCTAGATGAAAAAAGAGAAGCATTTCAATTAGAGGCATTGGTTTGAATGAGTTGTGTACACTTCCGGGAACGACCATATATATGCTTGCTAAGCGATCTACAACACTTGTAGACGATAGATTTGGTGTTTAAAAAACGATGTTGCGGGCGCGGTTGGACTAGTGTTTCTTAGGAATGAATGACTTGTTCATTTAGTGTATTAGAAATATAGCAATAGTATTGGCATTGCATCGAGAGGAAACAGAAGATTGAGATACAGAATTGCAAATGGGGGTCAACACATCTTTGGGGCACATAACGTTCGACAAAAGAGGCTTGGCCTGTTTTGCTTTAGAAGCGACTTTATCCCTCTAGAGATCCTCAGAACTGCATTTCCCTGCCTTGCTGTTGAGGGTTCCATAGACGAGCGATGATGATGATGATGATGATGTGGGCTTGTGATATGGGCCGGCCCATCAGGCCCCATAGGATTCTTGGTTTTCTTCACTTTCTCTAGAGCCGTCATGAATGGATCGAACTCGTTATTCCACAATCTGGGTGTAACCCGAAAGGGGATCTTAAGCCTCAAGCTCCTTGAACCCGGTGAAGAACAAGTCGAGCTCATCATCCTACCGTTACTCTTACTCTCCTTTGTGTACGATTGGAGTCGCGGTGGAAGCTTAAGTGGAACCATTCTCCCTCCACAGAAGAGCTCATCAGCGTATGCCATAATAGGCATCTCTTCTTCATCCCCATCTTCATATACCAAGCATCCCAATCTGAACGTTCTTGCCTCCGACTCATGCCCACATGGGCTTGTTGGAACACTCAAAAAGTAGCCATTTACAGTGTTGCTTCGGCTTCTGCCAGGACTACAAGGTGCGCTCCTGTATGTTCTTGTTTCCATATTGGACACTCAGTTCAACTTCAAACTTAGCTGTTGATACTTTACAAAAATGAAGGAGGATTTTTCATTTATAACGGTGTGGCTCGGAAAATGAAGTTCAAATTTCAAAATTTTGGGTCGTATTGCGTTCCTCAATATAAGGAAATTCATACCATAAGTTTAGCGTGAATGTATTATTTAATGACATGCTTGTTTAAGATTTTCAAATTCCTTGTTCATAAAGTAAGGAGGAAATCCTGGTGCATGATCCCAGAAAAGTGACGAAAAATCCCTAATAGTAGGCGCTAATTCAGCAGATTAATTGTTTGACAGCCAACACCCAATTGCTCCTCTGAGCCACAAAATTTAGGCGTATCAACAACAACAGAGCTAAGTTAGGAGAGGATTAAATGTGTGTATTATAGTGACCAACAAACAGATTTTAATAATCTATATAATGTGAGCTGTGTTGCGAAGGTTGTTCGTACGGATAAAGCTGGAATATTGGGGATCGAATAACTTAACAGCTACGAGGATATGGACGATTTAATTATTCTGAAATTGGGCGAATTACGGGGCCCATTAACCCGGTTTGTAAAGTGAGAATGCCTTTTAACACGCTTTATTATCATTGAAGGAAGTAACCCTTTTCATTCTAACCTACTTCCTCAAACTCCTTCCGCCACCATCGTCCCTATTCATCCCTCTTTTTCTGTCTCTTTACTCTCGCTCCGCTCCCAACTCGTCTTCGCTTTGATCTCACCGCCACTGCCGTCGAAGTCATGGATCCTTGCAGATATCGCCATGGCCGCTCGCTCATCTCTGTCAAAGTCGGGACTTTGGCGGATCTACGCTCGACCTCCTCCTCCTGGAACAACTTCGAGGCTCGTGCAACGAGATAGAGATTCAGTAATGCCTACTTCTGGAACAGCTTCGCTTCGTCGCCTCCTCCTCCTGGAATAGTGCCTTTGAGCTAGTTCATCGGCAGATCCACAACCTCTAGGGTAAAGCTCGCTATCACATCCGGAATCGAGGTCTCACCGATGAAAACTCCGGGCGGCGAATGAACGATGGAGGGAGACGGCGAATGAACCTGAATGACGACTTCAAGGAAATCTCTATCATAATCAGATTCCTCATTTATTTTTCCAGGTACAGTTCTTCTTCTTCTTCTTTCCATGTTTCTGTTGAATTGTTGCTTGATTTATGCGTCGATTCTAAATCATGGTACCGAAACTAAACTATGAGTTGTATGAGCGAATTTATGTTGTTCTCTATGAGCTGAAAAACTGTTTTGTTTTGTGAATTTTGATTGCTTATACTGCAACATTTATTTTTCTCCAATTTGTGCTTACGTTCAAGCTTTTTTTTTGAAATCGGATGTTGTAACAATTTCTATCTTAAGCATATGCGGATCTTGATCAAATCAGAGAAACATATGTGATTCAGGCTGTGATTATATCGAGCTTGTCTCTCATTTAGGTTAGTGGTGTTGGATTTTGATGATCTGCAGTAGATAAATTTGTCATCTGAGCAGTGTTTTCATTAGGTTCTGCTAAGTCAATTTGAATGTGCATTGTTGTATGACAGTTTTGTTCAATCGATTGAACAAGCAGGAGACTTGGATAAAAGATCTGCTGTCGATAGGTGATTTAAAAAGGATGAGGCACTTTCCACTGACAATGCCATCCCACGCCAGCCGGAAAACACACTGTCATCAAGCTTCTCTTACACTCAATGAATTGTCATCAATGACAATTTGTTTTCCAAATTGTAATTTGTTTTCAACTTTCATCAATGAATGTCATGGATTAAAATCTACTAGTGTAGATGACACTTTAATATTGTTGATGACAATATAATTTGACATTAAATATAGATTTTTTTATTCATTTAGTGATGATGACGATATTTTATTTTAGATGACGACAATATTAACAGTCGGATGACAAAAAATGTAATCAAATGTGATAAAAAATGTCATTAACACAAATTGTCATCATCATAAAATAACAACCAACATTGTCATCATACAAATTACTGTCATCAATGACATCAAATTACTGTCAACATACAAATTACTGTCATCAATAAAAAATACTGTCATCAACGAAAATTATTGTCATCAATGAAAATTACTGTCATCAAAAAAAATTACTATCATCAGGACAAACTGTCATCAACCCAAAAGGTTAGTTACAACACTAGAAATTTTTAGGGTTAGAAAATACAATTGAAAGTGAAATATGGGTTACTTAGGAAATTGGGTTAGGCTGACGAGGCCCAATACGCAATCAAATTGGGCCCATCCGAGATTTGCCATCGTACTTGTAAAACCATGACTGAGCTCGAAACGCCAAATGAGATTAGCCATGGTGGCGAATTTCGGTTTCCCTCCCAAATCACTGAATCACTCAGCTTGATTGTATAAACTACAATTTCCATTGCTTTTAATGGAATTTCTGTTTCTCAAATTGCACCACCAGCATTACCCGCTGTCTTCGCTGAGCTGCATGAGCCCTCTTTCTCTCTCCGCAAAGCTCAAACCCCAGGCTCTCCTCTCTCGTATCAGGTTTAGGGTTTTCTGTGCTTCTGCATCGCTTCAACTGACCGAAACTGCTGAACCTCCAATTGGGAAGAAGAGTAGTAGTAGTTCGAAGACCAATTCAAGAGCAAGGGTTAAGCTATCAGATGTGCAGCTTAAAGAAAACTGGCTATCCTCACTCTCCTCTCCTTTCCCTGCTAAATTGGAAATGTCAGGTGGGGAGGCTGAGCTTCCGCCCAAAAATGATGCCTCTGATTGGGTAATTGGTATTGACCCGGATGTTACTGGGGCCTTAGCTCTCTTGAGAACCAATCATTTGGGTTGTTCTGCTCAGGTTATTTGTTTTTTCTGCTATGCTTGTCCTCAAATGATTCTTTTGGTTGCTGACAGAATCTGTTCTCAAGTTAGACATTTGTATGTTCAACAAAATGTAGTGATTTTAGTGGTATTGTACCATATTTGATTTTAGCTCATTTGACATCCTTCTAGTATTTGTGAATTCTAGCCAGTTGACTTATCATGATAACCTGTTTTAGTTGGGATCCTTGTATGTGCTATTATTATCCTAATGATTTTAATTGTTACATCAAGACTGCTTTTTGGTTTTGCATTTGATGTTGTTTCTGTTATAGGTTTTTGATTCTCCCCATGTACAAATATTAGTTGGAAAGAGGGTTCCAAAGCGATTGGATCCCAAGTCCATTGTTCACTTGGTTACGAGTCTTGATGCTCCTATGGGTATGATCTCATTTTCACCTTGTCTCTAGTACACATCTAACTTGTATACATTGTTTATCACTTATAAGGAGTGTATATGTTACCGAGCTTGGATGCCTGAATTCCTTATTAAAATTAAAATCTTTTTTATTCACAGGTACAGTAGCATACATAGAACAGTCAATTCCTTTCCCAAAGGATGGGAAACTAGTGAGTCCTGTATTCATTCATCTACTGGTGCTTTTTTATAGTAAAATGTTTGCTATTATTTATAACTCAGCTCTCTTTCTCTCTCCTGTATTGATTATTTACTAGTCCTGTGAATTTTAAGGAATATGTTGTGCTCAAGGTAATGGATTCCCTGCTTCTTACTTTGAGAATTTTAGACTAAATTTGCCTATTCAGGGTTGGTGGGGAAGCGGATTTGGGTATGGCTTATGGATTGGGATCTTAGTTGCTTCGGGATTCTCTGTCATTCCCATTCCATCTTCTTTATGGAAGAGTGGATTTCAACTTTGTGGAAGCCGTTCAAATAAGGTTCTTTCATGCTTTATTCAAATTGTTCAGTACTACATTTTTCCACCAATAATGAGTTATTTATATTTGGCAGGATAGTAGCAGAAATTTAGCATCTGAAATGTTTCCATCTGTAGGTTCCATGCTTAAGAGGAAGAAGGATCACGGTATCACTTCTTTTTATTTAGATATGTGATAAATCTTCCATTGAGTTTTCGAGACAATGAAAGCACTGTTTTATTTCTTTTCTGCCTGATTGCTGAGTGATTCACACAGGTCGTGCAGAGGCTTTACTCATTGCTGCATATGGGAACCGCTGCAGGATGAAGCAAGCTAGTATACCACTGGAACTGATATCTTAGGGGAAATTTTGCAAGTTATTCCTTAGTAATTGCATAAGTTGAAAGGATACTATTGGTTGTTATAACTTGTCCAACTATTATAATATACCCTCTTGTATTGCTTGCCTCCAGGAAATGATATCATTTGAAGTCCTAAGCTTGAGCGTTCAGAACGTGTCAATCTAACTCCGAAAGCAACAAATGCAAGAGTTGTATCTCCATACAACAATATACAAAAATCTCTTGTTCTGCATTCAACATTTTCTGTTTTAGCTCTGTTTTTTGCTCTATCTATCTACTCATCAACCGCTCACCAAAAATCTGTGCAGCTGCAAATGCCATCCCTAAAGTGATGAAACCGGATGGTATCCCTCACGGTTATCTCCCTCTTCTCCACGAGGCTTATAAATTTGATGG
Organism: Oxyria digyna; assembly: GCA_029168935.1. Lineage (NCBI taxonomy): Eukaryota > Viridiplantae > Streptophyta > Magnoliopsida > Caryophyllales > Polygonaceae > Oxyria > Oxyria digyna. Next base: position 29,128,291 of record JAPVLV010000013.1, read on the forward strand.
CTTCATGACAGTCCCCGCATACCCTCAAATTCTTGGTCACAAGAATTTGTTTCCCTGGTCTCAGACTTAATATTGCAAATGCAATGGCCAGCTTTTCACTGTGATAGAGAAGAATGTGTTCTTTCTCTTCCTCTTCAACATCATGCAGTACAAAACTAGGGACAACTCGATAACCCAGCTGACGTGCCTTAAGTAGCAACTCCTCTAGCTTCTTATATATCTCAGCTGATTTTGGGTGGGAGCGGTCTCCCCCAATGAAAGCGTGAATGCCACCATTAATCTCCACCCAACTGCATCCTGGGCTTTTTCTGAAACCCTCATCTCTTTGCCTGTTACGAATAACAGCTGCATCCTCCCATCTCCCTGCACAGCTGTATATGTTGGATAGGAGAACGAAATTGCCTGTCCCTTGAGGTCCCAAGCTCTGGATTTTCTCAGACGCTTCTTCTCCCAGTTTAATGTTCTTGTGCACCCTGCAAGAAGCGAGCAAGGAGCTCCAGATGTTAATGTCGGCCTCAAAAGGCATTTTTTCAATAAAACTCCTGGCTTCCTCCATAAGTCCTGCTCGACCCAAAAGATCAACCATGCATATGCAGTGATCAATTCGGGGGCTTATACCAAACTGCTCAACCATTGCGCCAAACCAGTGTTTTCCTTCTGTAACAAGACCTGAATGGCTACATGCAAGCAAGACGCCAATAAATGTTATCTCGTCTGGCTTCATATCATCAGCTAAGAGTTCCTGAAACAGTAAAAGTGCATCCGACCCAAGCCCGTGGTTCCCATAACCAGCAATCATAGAATTCCATGAAACTAAATCCCGTTTATGTATTCTATTGAACATTTTCCTTCCGGTATTCACTTGTCCACACTTGGCGTACATATCAGTCAAAGCATTGCAAATTGAGATATCATCAGTCAAACCAGTAACGGTAGCATAAGCATGGGCACACATTCCATGTTGTAGAGCGGCCAACTGTGAACAGGCTGACACAATCCCCAGAATTGTTGCTTTGTCTGGAGATATTTCAGATGATTGCATTATTCCGAACAATCTAAGAGCCTCTTGGGCTTTTCCATTCTGCACAAAACCAGAAAGCATTGCACTATAGGAGACTCTATCCCTTGGATTCATTCCTTCAAAGTACCTAACAGCATCATCCACGGCACAACACTTGGCATACATGGATAGGAGTGTGTTGGAAACCATTATATCTGCAAGACTGCCTTCTTTAAGTAAACGACAGTGGATCCGTCTTCCTCTAGATACATCCATCAACTTACTGCAAGCTCGAAGAGCACATCCAAGGATCACTACCGACAAATTCTTTCTATCAGAAGCCAAGAGTTGATCAAACAACTCTATTGCCTTTTGCATATGATCCGAATTTACTAGGGCACCAATCATGGCACTCCAAGTCACTTCATTCTTCACCAATAACATGTCGAAGATGATTTTCGCATAAGATAGGCACTCATATTTCCCATACATATCCAGCAGGCCTGTACTGACCACAATACTACTAACAAAACTCCGTCTGACACAGTACCCATGAATTGCCTTGCCTTGGTTCAACAATCCAGCCTGAGCAACTACCGGCAAAAGCCCCACTAGGGTCGATGAATTAGGGGTTATACCCGCATTGGACATCTCCATAACCAATCTTAATGCGTGGTTGTAATCCCCATGGAGGGAGAATCCAGCAACCATTGCATTCCAAGCTACCTTATCCCTGAATACCATCCTACTGAACACTCTTTGTGCCTCCTGTAGAGAGCCACATTTCATGTAGAAATCAAGCAAGGCGGTTGATATGTAAATGTCATTATCAAGTGACATTATTATTGCGTGAGCATGAATCTGTTGGCCAGCTTGAAGAGCAGACAAAGCAGAACAGGCCTTGAGAACAAAAGGAAAGGTAAACTTGGTGGGCAAAATCCCAAGGGGTAGCATGGTAGAGTACAAATGAAGGGCATGTGGGAAGGGTCCATTCCAAGCATAGGCTCGGATCATCCAGTTGCAGAGAACGACACTTGGGTTGGGAATTTCGTCGAACACCTTGCGGGCTGTTTGAAGGCGGTCACAGGCGACATAGAAGCGGGCGAGCTTTTCGAGGATGCGAGGGTGGGTTGGGGAAGTGGACGTGTTCTTGAGGAGATGCTGGTGGGCCTCGCGGCCTGGGCTGAGAGATTTGGAGACGATGGAAGCTTCGAGAAGCTCCGAGTAGGCGGCTAATGAAGGGATGCGGGGATTCAGACGCGACAAGCATTGCATTACTCCTTTCCTCCACACGATCACTCTACTGCTTGCTACTCACCGAGGCGGAGGACGAGCTAACCTGCAACCACGCTTATGTATTCAGTACACCAATATAGGCGGCTAATGAAAGGTAAAATGAAATTATTATTTTTCTAAAATGAGCTTTTTTCACAAAAAAATTCTCGACGTAGGCTCTTTTCAAAAGAAATTCTCAATATAGGCACTTATGCCAGCTTCAGATTTTTTTTATGTGTTCAGCGTCTCTCGTCCGAAGCTGGTAACTTTTTTTTTGAATTTTTTTATGTATAAAGGACGCTGGCCATACGTTAAAACATAAAAAAAAAAATTATATGAGACGCTGGTCGATGAGAGACATACGATTCACCCGAACATGCGTAAGTCTCGTGCATACCTTCTACTGTAAATGGATATTTACAAATTCGTTCCTCCATATCATGCGATGAGAGACATATCTGGTGAAAGTTGGGATCAATATGGACCCAACGAAACTGGTCGTGGTCAATTCCGATTCCGAACAAGCCCATACGAGCCATCCGAACAAGCGTAAATCTCGTGCATACCTTCTTTCACCAGTTCGGAATCGGAACTGATCACGACCAGTTTCGTTGGGTCCGTATTGATCCCAGCTTTCACCAGATATGTCTCTCATCGCCTGATATGGAGGAACGAATTTTTAAATATCCATTTACAGTAGAAGGTACGCACGAGACTTACGCGTGTTCGGGTGGCTCGTATGGGGTCGTTCAAAATCATAATCGAGCGAGAGACATATCTGGTGAAAGTTGGGATCAATACGGACCCAACGAAATCGGTCGTGATCGATTCCGATTTCAAACGAGCCATCCAAACACGAGTAAGTCATATATAATAATATATATATATATAATCTTTGAAAAAAAAAACAAATGCTTTGTATAAGGCGCTGGTTCTTATAAAAAAAATTTAATTTTTTTTTGTATAAGGCGCTGGTTTTGTCAGCGTCTCTTACACGGGGGAATTAAAAAATAAAAATCTGTATAAGAGACGGGGGAACATGTATAAGAGACGATGGTCGAACCAGCGTCTCTTATACATAAAAAATTCAAAAAAAAATTAACAGCTTCGGACTAAAGACGCAAGTAGAACCAGCGTCTCTCACACATAAAAAATATCCGAAGCTAGCATAAGTGCCTATATTGGGAATTTCTTTTGAAAAGAACCTACGTCGGGAATTTTTTCCTGAAAAAAAGCTCTATTCAGAAAAACAAAATTCCTACAAAACAAGTTCATTTTCAACGTATGCTAGTTTTAGCCAAATGATTACTGTTTGTGCCTAAATATACGACGACTATGGAACGCGTGGAAGCTACGCATAGAAGGATGTCGTCGACGCGACGAGATGAAGAAAAGACCTCGTCGACGTGACGAGACGTGGCGAAGATCCCGTTTGTTTTGAGTATTAAGTCGGCTAAGCATATTTTATCTTATTTTTATATTATATTATTATAATTGGTAAAATATATGGTAAGAGAATATATTTTACCTAGTTTGTTATATAGTTAATTAGATAGAAGGAAAATATAAGATCTTATTTTCTTAAAGATATCATTAGGGTTAATCTATAAATAAAGGCTAACGTCTGCTTTGTAATCATTCAAGCCGTCATTCGAGTAATACTAAGCTAAAGATTCAATCCTAATTTCCTGTCTCGTTCTTGAGTGTTAAGATTATACCGAATCTTTGTCATACAATTGCTTAGTTATCTACTCGTAGGTAATTTTGCTACAAACAATTGGCGCCCACCGTGGGGCATGATCAAAAATGTATTGTCTTTCCACGCGAAGAGAATAACCTCGCTCGCAAAAGCCATGAAAGACTCCATATCAATCAAGAATCTCCAGGACGAAATCCAAAACGAAGCCTTCACCGTGTTAGGAGGCCCGCCATCCTGTACAACCTCCAACGCCAAAAGGCTCGCAAGAACTGTCGGGGGACAAAACGACTCCATTCCCATTCACCTCTCCAGAGCAGCTAATAAAGATTTGCCCATCACGTTCGAAGGTCCAGACGAAAGAATCAAGCATCACGATAGCCTAGTAATCTTCGTGGTGATCCAGAATTGCAAAGTAAAAAGAATCCTAGTAGACAATGGGAGTTCAACCAACATCGTCGCTCTTTCCGCCGTTCTCGAACTCGGACTTTCCATCGACGATGTCCTCGGGAAGCGTATTCGTTTGAAAGGCTTCAGTGGAGAGATCTCCGAGATGTTAGGAGAAATCACCCTCGAAACGATGGTCCAAGGCGTCAATCTCCCAACTCGATTTGCGGTAATGGAGGCAGAATCGCCTTATAACGCCATCTTAGGAAGACCATGGATCAACGATATGCGAGCGGTCCCATCTACGTATCACCAGTCCCTGAAATTCCCGACGCCTTGGGGAGTACGTGAAGTCAAGGGCGAACCCTATGTGGCTAAAGAGTGTTACAGGATCGGAATGAAAGGAACCACGACGCCGAAAATCAAGAAAGATGAAGTAAAAGAGTTTCAAGTTAAAGCACCCGCTAAGTACGTTAAGCCAAAGTGCCCAGAGCTGGAGGATGTGGCCATCGACGATACAAAACCAGAAAGGGTCGTGAAGATAGGAGCTGACGTCCCTAAAGGGATTAGAGAAGAACTAGTAACATTTTTAAGATCAAAAGTTAAGAGCTTTGCATGGAGCCACGAAGACATGACAGGTATATCTCCTGACGTGATGCTCCATAAACTGAACGTCGATCCAAAGTTCGTTCCAGTCAAGCAAAAAAGGAGAAAGTTCGCCCCAGAACGCAACAAAGTCGTATATGAAGAAGTCAAGAATCTCCTTGAGACGGGTAAGATACGAGAACCAAAATACCCTGACTGGCTCGCCAACGTCGTAGTCATCCAGAAGAAGAATGGGAAGTGGAGAGTGTGCGTCGACTTCACAGACCTTAACAAAGCCTGTCCTAAGGATTCCTTCCCTCTCCCTCATATCGACGCCATGGTGGACGCAACGGCGGGACACGAGATGCTAACGTTCATTGATGCGTTCAGTGGATACCATCAAATACAGATGAACCCCGACGATCAAGAAAAGACTGCGTTCGTGACAAACCAGGGGATTTACTGCTACAAAGTCATGCCTTTCGGTCTTAAGAACGCCGGAGCTACATATCAACGTCTGGTGAATAAGATGTTCGAGGAGCAAATAGGAGACAATATGGAAGTTTACATAGACGACATGCTCGTAAAATCCAAACGAGCAGAAGATCACATAGCACATCTGATGACACAGGTTTCGATGAAGATCGACGATTTGCTAGGATTTGGATGAAGGGTGGATTGAAGTCGACGGCGGCGGCGGATTTGGTCGACGGCGGCGGCGGACGGACAGTTGACGTTGAGGTCGATGGCGACTTCGAGAGATCGTTGGGGCAGAAGATCGAACGAATCTTGGTCTTCGACAAGTGTTACCTTCCTTGACTCAGTCGTCGATCTAGGAAGATTAGCTTGACTCGGACACGATAAGCAAGTGACGTCTTTCTTGACTCAGCCGTCAATCTAGAAAGACTCACTTGACTCGAACTAACCCAAGGAGTCCACCTAGGGTTCTTTCAAGGTTTGGAGATCGAAATATGTGTCAACAACAGATCGATCTCACAGGCTAATATCAAACCAAGTGCTTTCGTCTTGCAATTCAATACTAAAACCACTTCTACAGCTAAAGACGTCAAACCAATGTTAAAACAGAAATACGTAAATCTCAATCTCAATTTGTCTAATCTGCCTAAAAACCCTAGAAACTTATCTATTTATACTCTTGAAAATAGCAAATACTCAAAAGGAAAAAGTCCAACTCAAATTGGGCCTAGGGCCCAATTCTTCTCTTCTCTTCTCTTCATGGCCGGCCGGCCCTCTCCTTCTCCATGCAGCTCGGCTGCTCCTCTTTTGCTTGAATCAACATGATGTACTCTTCTCTCCCTTGTCCTGTGTTCTCCATGATATGCATTCCCTTTCGTAAGGCGATCAACAGCTGCTTGGCTCGGCTTCGAGTAATGGCTCCCGGTCTGTCTGAATCCTCATCTTCCTCAGCCCGATGTCTAGCTCGTGTCATGGGTGGTCCTGGTATGACTGAGCTAGATCCTTGAGTAAGTATAGGTGTACTTACATCAACATCTAAAAGAGGCGTTCGCAATCCTAGAAGGATACAACATGAAACTCAACCCTACCAAGTGTTCCTTCGGAGTTTCCTCCGGAAAATTCCTCGGATACGTAGTAACACAAAGGGGAATAGAAGCTAGTCCCGAACAGATTAAAGTCATACTCGACCTCGAGTCTCCACGATGTGTAAAAGACATCCAAAAGCTAACAGGAAGGGTCGTCGCGCTAAATAGATTAATCTCCAAAGCCTCCGACAAAAATCGACTCTTCTACGACACTCTCCGGAAAAACGAATCCTTTTCCTAGACCGAACGCCACGAAGAATCTTTCACAGAGCTTAAAAACTACCTAACAAATCCTTTACTCCTATCAAAGCCTAAAGATGGAGAGCCCTTATTCATATACCTAGCAGTGTCCGAGATCGCCATCAGCGCCGTCCTCGCAAGGGAAGAAGGAGAGGAGCAACAACCCGTCTACTACGTGAGCAAAACGTTGTCCTCAGCAGAGACAAGGTATTCCGCCATGGAAAAGTTGACGCTAGCATTAGTGATGGCATCGATGAAGTTGAAACCCTACTTCGAGTCCCACACCATCGTAGTAAGAACAACGTTTACATTAAAGAACATAGTGAAGAAACCAGAACTCTCCGGGAGAATGACGAAATGGGCAGTTCATCTCGGCGAATACGACATCATTTACGAAGGAAGGAAAGCAATCAAATCCCAAGCGTTAGCAGATTTCAGTCTAACCCTAGAGCAAGAAGCAATCTCACAGGTGAACAAAGTAGAACTCGCAAAGTGGACCTTGCACACGGACGGAGCGATGAATCAGAACGGAGTAGGACTGGGCATTGTCCTGAAATCGCCACAGTGGGATAGAACCGTCCAAGCCATAAGGTGTGACTTCAAAGAAACAAACAACGAAGCCGAGTACGAAGTCTTGATCGCTGGTCTACGCGTCGCCATCGATTTACAGTAGAGTGTCAAACCGCTACTATCGTTCTATCAATAACATTCTTGTAGCCACTACTACATTTCTGACCTTTTGTAGCGGTCAAAACCGCCACAGTAGTGTCAAACCGCTACATAAGGCCTTTTGTAGTGGTTCTTATCCGCTACATTTGTTGCCGCTACAAAAAGTCTATTGTGGCGGTTTTTGTCGTCGGTGGCGGTTATATTTCTATTGTAGCGGTTTTCTTTTAACAAATAAAACCGCTGCCAAAACATTCGTAACCGCCACATATGACCTACATTTTGTAGCGGTTTTTATTTTTTTTATTTAAAATTTTGTAACGCTATTGTATATCTATTGTAGCGGTTTTCTATTTTTTATTTAAATATATTGTGACGCTAATAGACCTATTGTAGCGGTTTTATCATAAAATTTAGGCATCATATTTTTGTTTCTCCTGTTATACACCAATATTTCCTGTAATACATCATTTCCAAAAGAGATACCATAAAACCAACATTTATAACATCAAACCAAAATGTTTGATGGGAAATGATTAGCATTTGGGACATTGATACCATAAAACAAGTATTTAACTAAATTTCTTGTGGTTGGCTGAAATGATTAACATCTGATTTTGTTCTTGATTTGCACTCTTATGTGTTTGTTCTCTCTTTTTCTGAATTTCTTGTGGTTGGGTGAAATTTTGAAGTTGAGATTGTTTGGGATATTTTTCATGGACCAAGACTGGTGCCTGAGATCGTTGAGGTTGCTTCCTTCTTTGTTCTGCGTCTCTATGGAGTTGTTTTTCTATTCTAACTCCATGATTGCCATCTACTAAAGGCTGTATAGCATATTAACAAAAAGAGTTGCCTTTGTGACTAAAAGTTGTATGCAAAGATTTAATAAACTGTTTGGAAGTATTTAGTATAGGTAGTATAGGTAAATACTGCCTATAGCTTCCGAATTATTTAGTTTTTTCTGAGAAAAATAAGGCCAATTTTAATATGATCCAAGTGACAGAGATGCAGCAAGCAAGTAGTTACTCTGACATAACAATGAACTGTTTGGATGTATTTTAAATCTTTTTCTACAAATTTAATGTCAAAAGGACAGGAAGATAAGCATATAAGTAGGATTCCACTCAGGGCACACTAGTTAGCTATAATTACCACATTTCTTGTAGAGAACATGACATCTTGGGCAGTAAAATAGCTTCACCAACTACTTTTTACGCAGTACATAATACTTGACACCTACTTTCAACTACCTATACAAAAAAATGTTTTCCACTTGAGTTTGATCAAGAACAAACTTTATTTTTTAATTGTACACTGAAATTTTGAAGTTGAGTTTCATTAGAAAGCTATAGGCAGCTTCCTATTACTTTCAGCATCTTCTTCAGATGTACAAAACAATAACACGGGATTTCACAGATTTATACAGGCTGTAACCAAGACTTATATAATCCTTCTATACATTTACTTCTAGCAAGTACTTTAATTTTAAAATCACTGCTTCATTTGCTCTCCTTGACCTTCAGCTGAAAATGCTATCTTTATATACTCATCTACTCCTCTTTCAAATTCCTTAGTCCAACGAGGAAACATATACCACTTGATGTTTCTTTCATCCATGACTTAATTTTATTGATCACCTCTAGTGCAAATAAATGTCAAGATCAGATTTTAAAAAAAAAAAATTAGTCAAAACTGCCAAACAGCACCTGTTTGCAATATATTAGGTTCAGAAGCATGAACCAAACACCAGATTTTATAATCAATTTGTTAAAATATCATGTCTGGTTATCATCCTAGTTTATCGATACGAGAGGAAACACACAGCAAGACCAACACAAGCAAATACCAATGAACAAGTAAGAGCATCTAATAACATGTGATATTTTTACCTCGAAAAAAGACTAGCACCAAAACATGGTGCACTTAAGCTATGAAAATATAGAAGAGATTGACAGACATCCTTAGGCAACTGGATATCATAGAATTTAACTACAGAAACTTGAATAAGAAGCTAAGGGATATTATATTCAGGATTGTCATACCTTCCCTCTTCTACAAAATAGAATCTTATGAAGCGACTTGAATGTGTCTTCACCCTTCCTTCTGGACCGGTTGTATGCAACTGAAAATTATAATTTTTAGTTTTTGGAATAAATTATTTATCACACAAAATAACAGTTTCCATAATTTTTAGCTACTGTATAATAATCCTTTCATTTCATCACATTATGACACAAACTGAATTTTACCCCACGTACATAACATCACTCAATTTCAAAAAATCCTGATCTAAAAAATTTTTCTATAACATTTTCTTGTCAATGAATCATGCATTTATAACTTTTAACACACAAAATAACAATTTCCATAATTTTCAGCTACTGTATAATAATCCTTTCCTTTCCACAAATTTTTCTATAGCATAGGAAGCTAAAGAGGAATTCCTAGCTGCAGAATATGAAAATTTTGCATACTTGTCATCCATCAGAAACATCTATGTTACAGGAAAAGAGAACTTAAAGATCTATAGGCCTCCACAATCTGAACTCTTACACCATATAAGAACATGAGCAGACATGTTAGATTTTTGGCGGCAGCTGCCCTGGTAAGAGTAGCTGGAGTTAAAAGTTTTTTCTATAGTAGAACCTTTCACAAAGTCCTGCAATTTATGATTCTTGGATTGTTTCAACACTTAATGTTTGTGAGATATGACTCAGTATTGCTTGCATAGATAGTTTAGTTAGAATTTATTGTGGGTGTAGGCAGGTTATCTTTTTTCTCTAGTCCACTTTAGATTATATTATTCAGATGTAGCAATTACGCCTCTGTTTGCCAGATTTTTCAGTCTCATTAGATTCCTTTCTCTCAAATTATTATGTAGCTCTCAGCTGGGAATAATGCAATTTATATCTCGTCTCTATCTATCTCTATTACAAACACAATCAGTGATGTTCTTGTTCCTGAGAACCTACAAACCTCATTACAAGACAAAGTGATGTAGTACCATAATTGGCTGATATATTGTTGGTGGAAGGAGTAGTGGGAAACCAGCTTGGCATGTTTCACTAAGGGACAAGATTGGATGAATGATATATTGTTCCTCAGTCATGGCAGGCGAGGCATGTATCTCATAATTGGCTGGCGTGACTTGCCTAGTGTTCATTCTTATCATTTGTATGTGTTTTCCATTATATATATGACCTAGCTGCTTGTTATTAATTTTGGTTCAATATGAGTTACCCCACGAGAACTAACTGCCTACACCCACAAGAGCAACCACACAGCATACACAAGAGGTCGAGTAGGGAACCCTAACTAATCGTAGAAACAGAAAAATAGAAATAATAGGAAATTAAGTAACATCAGGATTCCACTATAACATTTCAGTAAATTAGAGAGGCTAACCACAAGAGCAAACACACAGCAAGACCAACTTTTTGGAGAAACACACAAGCAAGGAACAAGTTTTCACCTGAAGAATGATTCAAACACAAACATAAACACCTCTCACATCAGTGCCAAATTAGATAAGAAAAGCAAGTAAGCAAGATGATCAAATTAAGTATTTATTTGCACTGCTGTATATTTATAAGACTGCACTAACAAAATTAAACACTGCTGCATACTTATTTACATCTTTGACTGAGCACTTTATCAGCAATCAATAACAAAAACATAGATTCTTCTAACCAAAACAAATTTCCTCCCACACACATTTCATCGAGCAGTTGGAGTGCAAACTTCTCTAATAACTAATCAAAGGAAATCTAATCGAGTAGATGAACAATTAAGCAAAGAAATCTGAAAAATTAAAGTAAGCAAATCAAATGAGATAAGCGAAGGTCAAGCAAGCATATGAAGCAAGTAATGTCATTCAATCCTAAACTGAGATATGCAAAGCAAGTAAGAGGATGGACGAAAACAACAAGGGTAGAAGAAAAGGAGTCGAGGAGGAGAAGAACAGAAGCGCAATTACCTGCTGCTGGACGGAGCGGGGAGGACTCGTCAGTGGTGGTGGCTGCCTGCTGCGGGTCGAGGAGGATAGATCATCTTGCTTACAGCAGGACCAACTTTTTGGAGATATTGGGGACGAGGATGGTGAATCCGACTGAAGAAGTGAAGAGGTCGAGTAGGGACAGAGATGGACGGAGTTGAGCTGAGATTGAGCTCGATTGAGCGGAGACGGGCTGAGATTGAGCGAGTAGGGACGGCGAACAAGAACTGAGATGGAGCGAGATTGAGCTGTTTAGGGTGAGTCTAATTTGGCTAGTGTTGAGCTGAGAGTGTCTATTCAATTTGCGGTGAATTTTAGCTGTTTAATTTAAAAACCGTTACAAAAGTTTTAAAATCCGCTACATAAAAGTAAGCAAACCGCCCCCATAAACTACATAATAATTAACATTTAGGGATATAATAAATCGTTACAAAATCCGCCACAACATCACCACCCGCTACATAAAACCGTCACAATAACATCAACCGCTACAAAATTCGTCATAATATCTAAACCGCTACAATGTCCGCTATTATACATGAACCGCCACAAAAAACCGCTACAGTAGATTGGAAATGTAGCAGTGAGCGCTTCAGATTAAGGTCATTGTGGGTAGGGTCAAGCACATTTATTCTTGCATTCTTTATGTCAAAATATATGCAATACACATGCTCATTGTTCTCCAATACCGGGACTATAATCCAAAAGAAGAGATAAATTAGTTTTCATGGAACTTTGTCTTAAACATCTACTTTTTAAATGCAAACAGTTGGATACTCTTAGGTGACGTTTGTTACACCACTCCGAAAAGGGAAAGAGAATCAAAATGAATATAGACAACATTTAGTATTGTGGTTCATGGATTAAATTATGTAAGTTTGCAAGAGTGAAGATGGTTGTCATAAAAAAGAATCTCTAAATACAAGAGGGAGAGAGGTGATTTATGGTTTTTGAAACTCACCTCATAGTTGAGGAGTCATGTGAAAAGTGGATCCCTCAACGAGTTTCGAGAAGTTCGAATTGGTCCAGGTTTGATCCAATGGGTCTCGGGTCGGCTCGGGTTTGAATCCAACGGTTTTCATTATTTTTTGGGTAGAATTTTTTTCGGATCGGGTCGGGTTGATCCAACGGGATGAGTCTGGTATGTATAGTTTAAAGTGAGCGTGGATAGTTGGTGTCATTTTATTGGTTGCCATCTTCCCAAAATCTCACATTCTTCCGCGCCATCACTCTCCTCGGCTCTTTCATTCATCTATCTGTGTGTGTGTGTGTGTCTCTTCACCCTCAGTTGGCCGTTGAAGAATCTGAGATTCCTGTGGCAGGGAAGGCAAATATGTTTAGGGCTTGTCAATCTCCGCCGCTTGCTTCACCTAGTCTCTGCGCTCTCAGGCTCTCTCTACTTCTACCTCTCACCCTAACTTCGCCTTCCAATTTCCCGAGGTTTTCCACTTTCCATTTGCCTCCCACACTTCTCCGCCCCTCCCGACTGCTCTTCTCTCCTCTTTCAACCTTCAATTGGCCGCCTCCATCTATGGCTGCTCCTCCCTCTTTTCTCCGGGGAACAGGTCAGTTTCTTTCTAACTCTATTTGTAATTGACCATATATCCCTCGAGTTCATTTTTCATAGCATTTGGAACCCAACATCTTTCTCTTACTGTGTTGAAGTTGGATTAGATAAATTGGGACTCGGAGAAATGTTTAATTTGAAGTGGATATATTGGGATTGAGAGAAAGAGGAGTGAAATGATACATTGTCTGCTCAATTAATAAAAACAGATAAGTGGAACTATTTTGAAGGCAAATAAGAAGGAAAGGGAAGTAAACTCAAAATTCACCAATTTGGGAGGAAACTGTATCCTAATTTATATTACATCTAAATTATGGTCTTCCAGTTTCATTTGCAACGGGTTCCAGCTCAGGTGGTGGAGATGGCAGGGAAATCCTAGTGCAACACCTGCTTGTGAAAGCGGATGACCTTAGCCTTCTGGTGGAGCTTCAGAAACGGGCAGTAGGAGGTTACCCTTCTTTTTAGTATAATGAGCTATCTTAGTCCTTACATTAGTTCTCTGGTTTGTTTTAAACCTGTTTGTTTTAATAATTTAGGAGAGGACCTGAGTGATCTAGCTTTGGAATACTCAATGTGTCCGTCAAAAGACCAAGGAGGGATGCTTGGCTGGGTGAGGAAAGGGCAAATGGTATGGTCTTTTTCCATTGCAGAATGCTATTTCATACTGTATTAGTTTGTATAGAGTTGGAGATTTTGTACCCTCTGGTTTATTAATGTATTGGGTGTTAGACTCTTATTCTTTGATGTAGCATAGAAACAAATTGCTTATATTTGTGGTGTGCAGGTGCCAGAGTTTGAGGAGGCTGCATTTAGTGCCACATTGAACAGAGTTGTTAGATGTAAAACGAAATTTGGGTGTCACTTACTGCAAGTTTTATCTGAGAGGTATGTTTTTTTCAAATGTATTTCGTAACTCTCTAAAGGGAAATCTTAACTGCTCATGTATTCGAAACTTTACAAACCAGTTTCTGATGCCTTTGCTCATATCGTGCCTATTTATAAGGGAGGAATTATCCCTTCAAGACATCCAGCCTGACGAACTTCATGCAAAATTACAAGATCCTGATTTCCTTAAAGAGGCACAGCTGATTGATGTTAGAGAACCTGATGAAGTGTATGCTTAATTGCATTATCTTTTTTCTTATAGTAATGGCTGCTGTGTCAGTTTTTAGTTAATTCAGCTGGACTGCTGGAGTAATCATACATTTTTTTTTCAGGGATCAAGCATCTTTGCCAAATTTTGAGGTGCTACCCCTTCGACAATTTGGAACTTGGGCTCCCGAAATAACAACAAAATTCAGTCCTGATAAAGAGACTTATGTGCTGGTTTGTGCTTCTCCTCTTCCTAAAACATTCTTTATGTCATTTGTCGGCTGCTAATGGTATTAACACAAGTTGATGAATCCAGTGTCACCATGGAATGAGGTCTCTGCAGGTTGCGAAATGGCTACAGTCACAGGTAAGCTGATCTGCAGTCATATTGGTTGATTTTCACCATGTACAGATTTTGTAGATTTCATTTAGAATGTCCTTGATCTGAGATTGTAAAATTCTAGGGCTTCAAGAAAATTTACAACGTGGCTGGAGGAATTCATGCTTATTCTGTGAAGGCTGATCCATCTGTACCAACTTATTGAAGATGTCTTACAAAAGCCAGATGTTGGTTTACACAGACTGCTGGTTTTTGGCATAATTTAAGGTTTGATATAATCAGAATTTATAATAAATTTTGTAGTGTACTTGTCGACTTATCAATGTTATCTGGATTTTGTCGATATGAACTATATTTTGTTATACTGGTGTTTGATAAGTCAATTGCAAAGATCTATTTGCACCTAATGGCAGTATAAAACTCGTCATAGTGTATATTGTGGAAATCTAGAATTACTGTAACAATAAAAACATAGCAACCTATGTAGTAAGGGCATCTCCAATGGTAATGTAAAAATAGAGATAGCATTTTTTTTAGCAAAATCAAACACCAATGGTTAGCTAAAAATAACAAAGTAGGGAATATTCACTTAGAGATGCTTTAGTTTTCTAGGTCAATAGGTAAATTTAGCAGTCAACATAGCATTCTCTAAAAGTGAGTTGTTCAATTTAAAGCAATTTAAAGAAAAAGAACAATTCAAATTTAGAGCTAAGTCCATACGAAATGCTAAAATTATAGCATTTGGTGTTGGTGTTGGTTGATTTGTTAAAAATAGCAAATGCTAAAATGTGTAAATTTGACATGCTAAAATCCTAGTTGGCACTCTATTTTTACATTACCATTGGAGATGCCCTAAGAGAGGGCTTGAGGATCTTGTTATAGTATTCACCCTTTTAAAATCTAAACTGGATTGGGCAAGGGTATTTTAGGGAGAATTAAATCTTTTTTATTTACTTTTTCAAGTCTTTTATAGGACTATTGATAAGAAAATCTTTGCTATAATAGTGGAAAAATCGGATTGCCAAAAAGCCTATGGTTGAAAATGAATTCTTAATGTTAAATTTAAATATGCCCAAATTCCCCTTGGTAATGTCTATGTATTATTCCATTCATTGAAAAATAAAAGCTTAAATAAGAATCTATGTTCTTAAGAGGAAAAATAGAAAATTCCGACCCCTCCCAAATCTAGATCATTTTCCCAGGAAATTCTCTCAACCCCTTTTTGCCTCTTTGGTTTTTTTTGTAGTAAGAACTTATCAACCACATTTTGAATATATACAAAAACCTTCAACCAGCCTTTTCCCTCCTAAAATCTCTCTCCATTTTACTTTTTATTTTTTTCCAACTCTTTTCTCTTTCTTTCCCTCTCCTTTCTGCTTACATCCTAATGTATCGTCTTTCTCTCTGAATATCCTGTTTTTCCTTCCAACTCCATCCGAAACCCCCAAAAGAATCCCATCTCGGCATCCCCTTCCTCCTGTAGCCGGAAAATCCCCATGGGCAATTGTTGCCCTGGTGGCAACACCCAAGCAGCAGAAAATGAGAACGTACAGAAAAATGAAGGATCTGAGGCAGATCAAAATCCAGATCAAGCTCCTCAAACGAACAACCCAACTTCGTCGGCCTCTAACAAATCGAGCTCGAAATCCAATAACATGGGACCTGTCCTAGGCCGGCCCATGGAGGATGTAAAGTCTTTGTACTCATTTGGCAAGGAACTCGGGCGCGGGCAGTTTGGTATCACCCACCTTGTCACCAGTAAGCAAACAGGGGAGCAATTTGCATGCAAGACGATTGCAAAGAGGAAGCTTCTGAACAAAGAGGATATAGAGGATGTGAGGAGAGAGGTGCAGATCATGCATCATCTAGCAGGACAACCCAACATTGTGGAGCTAAAAGGTGCGTACGAGGATAAACAGAATGTGAATTTGGTGATGGAACTCTGTGCTGGAGGGGAGCTCTTTGACCGAATCATTGCAAAGGGTCACTACACTGAGCGAGCTGCTGCTTCTTTGTTAAGGACTATTGTGCAGATTGTTCATACCTGTCATTCCATGGGTGTCATCCACCGTGACCTCAAGCCCGAAAATTTCCTTCTCTTGAACAAAGATGAGAATGCACCTCTCAAGGCCACTGATTTTGGCCTCTCCATCTTTTACAAATCAGGTATTTTTTTTAACTTCTGCAATCATTTTTATATATGTTGTTTATGTATATATATGTGTATCTTGTGGATTTGAACAGGAGAACAGTTTAAGGATATTGTAGGGAGTGCTTACTATATTGCTCCTGAGGTCCTGAAGAGGAAATATGGCCCGGAGGTGGATATATGGAGTGTTGGAGTTATGTTGTATATTCTTTTATGTGGAGTTCCTCCTTTCTGGGCGGGTAATCTTTTATTTGCCTGCTTAGTTTTGCAAAAAGAATCCTGTTGTTTATGGATGGAAATTTAAAAGGTGGTAATTTTGTTGGTTTATTGACAGAAACGGAACATGGAATATTCAATGCCATCTTACAAGCCCAAATTGACTTCACAACAGATCCATGGCCATCAATTTCACCTCAAGCAAAGGACCTTGTAAGGAAGATGCTGAACTCTGATCCAAAGCAGAGATTCACAGCTCATGAAGTTTTGAGTATGTTAAATTTCAAAAGCCCCGCTTTAATGAATGTGGTGTGTGTGTACATGTACCTCTTATTTTCACACAACCATTCCTGATTAGGATTTCTATAATTGCAGATCATCCCTGGATCAAAGAGGATGGAGAAGCACCTGATACTCCTCTTGACAATGGTGTCCTTAATCGCCTTACGCAATTTAGGGCAATGAACAAATTCAAGAAATTGGCTCTTCGGGTATGTATTTAAACAGATGTTTTTTTCTTCTCTAGATTAGATGACCGAACCTTAAAGACAACTTGTTTGAATGGGCAGGTCATTGCTGGCTGTCTGTCTGAAGAAGAAATCATGGGACTAAAACAGATGTTCAAGAACATGGACTCCGACAATAGTGGAACCATAACTATGGAGGAACTCAAGCAAGGTCTGCAAAAGCAAGGGACGAAATTGTCAGAGACTGAAGTCAAACAGTTGTTGGAAGCTGTGAGTAACACCAAAATGATTAATTATTTTTTTGAAATCACAAAACTGGTTATTTTTTTCTTTCTGAAATCACCAAAATGGAATCTTATTAAACAAAACAGTAAAAAACGGAGGTGGTTAAATCTTTCTATTATCTGTTGACAATCATGAACCTTGCATATTCTGTAACAGGCTGATGCAGATGGCAATGGAACTATAGACTATGAAGAGTTTATCACTGCGACAATGCAAATGAATAGAATGGACAGAGAAGAACATCTCTACACTGCATTTCAGTACTTCGATAAAGATAACAGCGGGTATATAGATAATGACTCAATGATAGCCATGTCCTGTACCTCAACTTCTAGCTCTCGTGCTTTGTTTTTCTCAAATCATTTTTGGTATCTTAGGTACATCACCATCGAAGAGATGGATCAAGCTCTTCGTGACTACGGCATGCATGATGGAAGAGACATCAAAGAAATCATCTCTGAAATTGACAACGATAATGTAAGTGAAAACGGAAAGGAAAACAATCATTTATAATTAAGATCCTTTTTCCAAAGAATATGAAAGTTGACATGCATCTTTTACAGGATGGACGCATTAACTATGATGAATTTGTGGTGATGATGAGAAAAGGAAACCCTGAAGTACCACACCCGAAGAAGAGACGCGATGTCCACATAGCAGCCTGACAATAGAAGGTCGACTCTTGATTCAAAACAAAGACTCAAAGATAGAGCAAGTATACACTGCACAGTTTGAGGTTTGCTCATTCAGTGGTTGCTTAGAATGCCATCAAAAGGAAAAGACAGAAGAAAAGAGTGCAGAAAACTCAGGTGGTAATGATTCTTGTAAAAAAAAAATTATATCATTAAATTTGTGCCTCTTGGCCAATTCTAAAGCACTTGTCTTGTGTTCTATTTTTCAATTTTCTCAACCAACCTAGACTGTCCTATCTCCGGGAATTTTCTCACTTTATTTGAGTTACATTTTTTTTAAATGAGTGTTGACTAGCTTAGTATATAACCTTCCTTGAACTTGTCTAACATTACATAGTATATTTCCTGAACATAGTAATTGAAAATGTCATTAACACAAATTGTCATCATCATAAAATAACAACCAACATTGTCATCATACAAATTACTGTCATCAATGACATCAAATTACTGTCAACATACAAATTACTGTCATCAATAAAAAATACTGTCATCAACGAAAATTATTGTCATCAATGAAAATTACTGTCATCAGGACAAACTGTCATCAACCCAAAAGGTTAGTTACAACACTAGAAATTTTTAGGGTTAGAAAATACAATTGAAAGTGAAATATGGGTTACTTAGGAAATTGGGTTAGGCTGACGAGGCCCAATACGCAACCAAATTGGGCCCATCCGAGATTTGCCATCGTACTTGTAAAACCATGACTGAGCTCGAAACGCCAAATGAGATTAGCCATGGTGGCGAATTTCGGTTTCCCTCCCAAATCACTGAATCACTCAGCTTGATTGTATAAATTACAATTTCCATTGCTTTTAATGGAATTGTTGTTTCTCAAATTGCACCACCAGCATTACCCGCTGTCTTCGATGAGCTGCATGAGCCCTCTTTCTCTCTCCGAAAAGCTCAAACCCCAGGCTCTCCTCTCTCGTATCAGGTTTAGGGTTTTCTGTGCTTCTGCATCGCTTCAACTGACCGAAACTGCTGAACCTCCAATTGGGAAGAAGAGTAGTAGTAGTTCGAAGACCAATTCAAGAGCAAGGGTTAAGCTATCAGATGTGCAGCTTAAAGAAAACTGGCTATCCTCACTCTCCTCTCCTTTCCCTGCTAAATTGGAAATGTCAGGTGGGGAGGCTGAGCTTCCGCCCAAAAATGATGCCTCCGATTGGGTAATTGGTATTGACCCGGATGTTACTGGGGCCTTAGCTCTCTTGAGAACCAATCATTTGGGTTGTTCTGCTCAGGTTATTTGTTTTTTCTGCTATGCTTGTCCTCAAATGATGCTTTTGGTTGCTGTCAGAATCTGTTCTCAAGTTAGACATTTGTATGTTCAACAAAATGTAGTGATTTTAGTGGTATTGTACCATATTTGATTTTAGCTCATTTGACATCCTTCTAGTATTTGTGAATTCTAGCCAGTTGACTTATCATGATAACCTGTTTTAGTTGGGATCCTTGTATGTGCTATTATTATCCTAATGATTTTAATTGTTACATCAAGACTGCTTTTTGGTTTTGCATTTGATGTTGTTTCTGTTATAGGTTTTTGATTCTCCCCATGTACAAATATTTGTTGGAAAGAGGGTTCGAAAGCGATTGGATCCCAAGTCCATTGTTCACTTGGTTACGAGTCTTGATGCTCCTATGGGTATGATCTCATTTTCACCTTGTTTCTAGTACACATCTAACCTGTATACATTGTTTATCACTTATAAGGAGTGTATATGTTACCGAGCTTGGATGCCTGAATTCCTTATTAAAATTAAAATCTTTTTTATTCACAGGTACAGTAGCATACATAGAACAGTCAATTCCTTTCCCAAAGGATGGGAAACTAGTGAGTCCTGTATTCATTCATCTACTGGTGCTTTTTTATAGTAAAATGTTTGCTATTATTTATAACTCAGCCCTCTTTCTCTCTCCTGTATTGATTATTTACTAGTCCTGTGAATTTTAAGGAATATGTTGTGCTCAAGGTAATGGATTCCCTGCTTCTTACTTTGAGAATTTTAGACTAAATTTGCCTATTCAGGGTTGGTGGGGAAGCGGATTTGGGTATGGCTTATGGATTGGGATCTTAGTTGCTTCGGGATTCTCTGTCATTCCCATTCCATCTTCTTTATGGAAGAATGGATTTCAACTTTGTGGAAGCCGTTCAAATAAGGTTCTTTCATGCTTTATTCAAATTGTTCAGTACTACATTTTTCCACCAATAATGAGTTATTTATATTTGGCAGGATAGTAGCAGAAATTTAGCATCTGAAATGTTTCCATCTGTAAGTTCCATGCTTAAGAGGAAGAAGGATCACGGTATCACTTCTTTTTATTTAGATATGTGATAAATCTTCCATTGAGTTTTCGAGACAATGAAAGCACTGTTTTATTTATTTACTGCCTGATTGTTGAGTGATTCACACAGGTCGTGCAGAGGCTTTACTCATTGCTGCATATGGGAACCGCTGCAGGATGAAGCAAGCTAGTATACCACTGGAACTGATATCTTAGGGGAAATTTTGCAAGTTATTCCTTAGTAATTGCATAAGTTGAAAGGATACTATTGGTTGTTATAACTTGTCCAACTATTGTAATATACCCTCTTGTATTGCTTGCCTCCAGGAAATGATATCATTTGAAGTCCTAAGCTTGAGCGTTCAGAACGTGTCAATCTAACTCCGAAAGCAACAAATGCAAGAGTTGTATCTCCATACAACAATATACAAAAATCTCTTGTTCTGCATTCAACATTTTCTGTTTTAGCTCTGTTTTTTGCTCTATCTATCTACTCATCAAACGCTCACCAAAAATCTGTGCAGCTGCAAATGCCATCCCTAAAGTGATGAAACCGGATGGTATCCCTCACGGTTATCTCCCTCTTCTCCACGAGGCTTATAAATTTGATGGCTTCATGACAGTCCCCGCATACCCTCAAATTCTTGGTCACAAGAATTTGTTTCCCTGGTCTCAGACTTAATATTGCAAATGCAATGGCCAGCTTTTCACTGTGATAGAGAAGAATGTGTTCTTTCTCTTCCTCTTCAACATCATGCAGTACAAAACTAGGGACAGCTCGATAACCCAGCTGGCGTGCCTTAAGTAGCAACTCCTCTAGCTTCTTATATATCTCAGCTGATTTTGGGTGGGAGCGGTCTCCCCCAATGAAAGCGTGAATGCCACCATTAATCTCCACCCAACTGCATCCTGGGCTTTTTCTGAAACCCTCATCTCTTTGCCTGTTATGAATAACAGTTGCATCCTCCCATCTCCCTGCACAGCTGTATATGTTGGATAGGAGAACGAAATTGCCTGTCCCTTGAGGTCCCAAGCTCTGGATTTTCTCAGACGCTTCTTCTCCCAGTTTAATGTTCTTGTGCACCCTGCAAGAAGCGAGCAAGGAGCTCCAGATGTTAATGTCGGCCTCAAAAGGCATTTTTTCAATAAAACTCCTGGCTTCCTCCATAAGTCCTGCTCGACCCAAAAGATCAACCATGCATATGCAGTGATCAATTCGGGGGCTTATACCAAACTGCTCAACCATTGCGCCAAACCAGTGTTTTCCTTCTGTAACAAGACCTGAATGGCTACACGCAAGCAAGACGCCAATAAATGTTATCTCGCCTGGCTTCATATCATCAGCTAAGAGTTCCTGAAACAGTAAAAGTGCATCCGACCCAAGCCCGTGGTTCCCATAACCAGCAATCATAGAATTCCATGAAACTAAATCCCGTATATGTATTCTATTGAACACTTTCCTTCCGGTATTCACTTGTCCACACTTGGCGTACATATCAGTCAAAGCATTGCAAATTGAGATATCATCAGTCAAACCAGTAACGGTAGCATAAGCATGGGCACACATTCCATGTTGTAGAGCGGCCAACTGTGAACAGGCTGGCACAATCCCCGAAATTGTTGCTTTGTCTGGAGATATTTCAGATGATTGCATTATTTCGAACAATCTAAGAGCCTCTTGGGCTTTTCCATTCTGCACAAAACCAGAAAGCATTGCACTATAGGAGACTCTATCCCTTGGATTCATTCCTTCAAAGTACCTAACAGCATCATCCACGGCACAACACTTGGCATACATGGATAGGAGTGTGTTGGAAACCATTATATCTGCAAGACTGCCTTCTTTAAGTATACGACAGTGGATCCGTCTTCCTCTAGATACATCCATCAACTTACTGCAAGCTCGAAGAGCACATCCAAGGATCACTACCGACAAATTATTTCTATCAGAAGCCAAGAGTTGATCAAACAACTCTATTGCCTTTTGCATATGATCCGAATTTACTAGGGCACCAATCATGGCACTCCAAGTCACTTCATTCTTCACCAATAACATGTCGAATGATTTTCGCATAAGATAGGCACTCATATTTCCCATACATATCGAACAGGCCTGTACTGACCACAATACTACTAACAAAACTCCGTCTGACACAGTACCCATGAATTGCCTTGCCTTGGTTCAACAATCCAGCCTGAGCAACTACCGGCAAAAGCCCCACTAGGGTCGATGAATTAGGGGTTATACCCGCATTGGACATCTCCATAACCAATCTTAATGCGTGGTTGTAATCCCCATGGAGGGAGAATAACCTCGCTCGCAAAAGCCATGAAAGACTCCATATAAATCAAGAATCTCCAGGACGAAATCCAAAACGAAGCCTTCACTGTGTTAGGAGGCCCGCCATCCTGTACAACCTCCAACGCCAAAAGGCTCGCAAGAACTGTCGGGGGACAAAAGGACTCCATTCCCATTCACCTCTCCAGAGCAGCTAATAAAGATTTGCCCATCACGTTCGAAGGTCCAGATGAAAGAATCAAGCATCACGATAGCCTAGTAATCTTCGTTGTGATCCAGAATTGCTAAGTAAAAAGAATCCTAGTAGACAACGGGAGTTCAACCAACATCGTCGCTCTTTCCGCCGTTCTCGAACTCGGACTTTCCATCGACGATGTCCTCGGGAAGCGTATTCGTTTGAAAGGATTCAGTGGAGAGATCTCCGAGATGTTAGGAGAAATCACCCTCGAAACGATGGTCCAAGGCGTCAATCTCCCAACTCGATTCGCGGTAATGGAGGCAGAATCGTCTTATAACGCCATCCTAGGAAGACCATGGATCCACGATATGCGAGCGGTCCCATCTACGTATCACCAGTCCCTAAAATTCCCGACGCCTTGGGGAGTACGTGAAGTCAAGGGCGAAACCTATGTGGCTAAAGAGTGTTACAGGATCGGAATGAAAGGAACCACGACGCCGGAAATCAAGAAAGATGAAGTAAAAGAGTTTCAAGTTAAAGCACCCGCTAAGTACGTTATGCCAAAGTGCCCAGAGCTGGAGGACGTGGCCATCGACGATACAAAACCAGAAAGGGTCGTGAAGATAGGAGCTGACGTCCCTAAAGGGATTAGAGAAGAACTAGTAACATTTTTAAGATCAAAAGTTAAGAGCTTTGCATGGAGCCACGAAGACATGACAGGTATATCTCCTGACGTGATGCTCCATAAACTGAACGTCGATCCAAAGTTCATTCCAGTCAAGCAAAAAAGGAGAAAGTTCGCCCCAGAACGCAACAAAGTCGTAGATGAAGAAGTCAAGAATCTCCTTGAGACGGGTAAGATACGAGAACCAAAATACCCCGACTGGATCGCCAACTTCGTAGTCGTCCAGAAGAAGAATAGGAAGTGGAGAGTGTGCGTCGACTTCACAGACCTTAACAAAGCTTGTCCTAAGGATTCCTTCCCTCTCCCTCATATCGACGCCATGGTGGACGCAACGGCGGGGCACGAGATGCTGACGTTCATGGACGCGTTCAGTGGATACCATCAAATACAGATGAACCTCGCCGATCAAGAAAAGACTGCGTTCGTGACAAACCAGGGGATTTACTGCTACAAAGTCATGCCTTTCGGTCTTAAGAACGCCGGAGCTACATATCAACGTCTGGTGAATAAGATGTTCGAGGAGCAAATAGGAGACAATATGGAAGTTTACATAGACGACATGCTCGTAAAATCCAAACGAGCAGAAGATCACATAGCACATCTGATGACACAGGTTTCGATGAAGATCGACGATTTGCTAGGATTTGGATGAACGGTGGATTGAAGTCGACATTGCAGCGGATTTGGTCGACGGCGGCGGCGGACGGACAGTTGACGATGAGGTCGATGGCGGCTTTGAGATATCGTTGGGGCAGAAGATCGAACGAATCTTGGTCTTCGACAAGTGTTACCTTCCTTGACTCGGACACGATAAGCAAGTGACGTCTTTCTTGACTCAACCGTCAATCTAGAAAGACTCACTTGACTCGAACTAACCCAAGGATTCCATCTAGGGTTCTTTCAAGGTTTGGAGATCGAAATATGTGTCAACAACAGATCAATCTCACAGGCTAATATCAAACCAAGTGCTTTCGTCTTGCAATTCAATACTAAAACCACTTCTACAACTAAAGACGCCAAACCAACGTCGAAACAGAAACACGTAAATCTCAATCTCAATTTGTCTAATCTGCCTAAAAACCCTAGAAACTTATCTATTTATACTCTTGAAAATAGCAAATACTCAAAAGGGAAAAGTCCAACTCAAATTGGGCCTAGGGCCCAATTCTTCTCTTCTCTTCTCTTCATGGCCGGCCGGCCCTCTCCTTCTCCATGCAGCTCGGCTTCTCCTCTTTTGCTTGAATCAACATGACATACTCTTCTCTCCCTTGTCCTGTGTTCTCCATGATATGCATTCCCTTTCGTAAGGCGATCAACATCTGTTTGGCTCGGCTTCGAGTAATGGCTCCCGGTGTGTCTGAATCCTCATCTTCCTCAGCCCGACGTCTAGCTCGTGTCATGGGTGGTCCTGGTATGTTCGAGCTAGATCCTTGAGTAAGTATAGGTGTACTTACATCAACATCTAAAAGAGGCGTTCGCAATCCTTGAAGGATACAACATGAAACTCAACCCTACCAAGTGTTCCTTCGGAGTTTCCTCCGGAAAATTCCTCAGATACGTAGTAACACAAAGGGGAATAGAAGCTAGTCCCGAACAGATTAAAGTCATACTCGACCTCGAGTCTCCACGATGTGTAAAAGACATCCAAAAGCTAACAGGAAGGGTCGTCGCGCTAAATAGATTAATCTCCAAAGCCTCCGACAAAAATCGACTCTTCTACGACACTCTCCGGAAAAACGAATCCTTTTCCTGGACCGAACGCCACGAAGAATCTTTCACAGAGCTTAAAAACTACCTAACAAATCCTTTACTCCTATCAAAGCCTAAAGATGGAGAGCCCTTATTCATATACCTATCAGTGTCCAAGATCGCCATGAGCGCCGTCCTCGCAAGGGAAGAAGGAGAGGAGCAACAACCCGTCTATTACGTGAGCAAAACATTGTCCTCAGCAGAGACGAGGTATTCCGCCATGGAAAAGTTGACGCTAGCATTAGTGATGGCGTCGATGAAGTCAAAACCCTACTTCGAGTCCCACACCATCATAGTAAGAACAACGTCTTCATTAAAGAACATAGTGAAGAAACCAGAACTCTCCGGGAGAATGACGAAATGGGCAGTTCATCTCGGCGGATACGACATCATTTACGAAGGAAGGAAAGCAATCAAATCCCAAGCGTTAGCAGATTTCAGTCCAACCCTAGAGCAAGAAGCAATCTCACAGGTGAACAAAGTAGAACTCGCAAAGTGGACCTTGCACACAGACGGAACGATGAATCAGAAAGGAGTAGGACTGGGCATTGTCCTGAAATCGCCACAAGGGGATAGAACCGTCCAAGCCATAAGGTGTGACTTCAAAGCAACAAACAACGAAGCCGAGTACGAAGTCTTGATCGCTGGTCTACGCGTCGCCATCGATTTACAGGTCCAGAAGCTCGGTATCTATTGTGACTCGTTGTTGGTAGTGAACCAAGTACGAGGCGAATACGCCACCAAGACTCGAAGATGACTTTGTACGTCAAGGTGGTGAAAGAACTATTCGAAAAGATCAAAAGCTGCCAAATTAGACAGATCCCCAGAGACGCTAACGCGCAAGCCGACGCGTTGGCAAAATTAGGATCCTCGATCGACCCAAGAGAGTATCAAAAGATCCCGTTCCTTCATCTCAACAACCCGTCTATCACCAAAGAGGCGATTCCTGAACAAACATTCACGGTAAGGAGTCAAGATTCTTGGGTGACGCCTTATTATGAGTTGTTGCAACACGAACGCCTTCCAGGTAACGCGTATGACGCGAGATTGCTAAAACAGAAAGCAACCACCTTCATAGTTGACAAGGTCCACTTATTAAAGTGGTCGTCGAACGGCGTATTCTTAACATGCCCGACGGAAGAAAAGATTCAAGACATCCTACGCGAACTACACAATGGAGAGTACGGAAATCATTCAGGAGGGATAAGCTTGGCGGCCAAAGCACACTCGGCAGGATACTACTGGCCAACGATGAGACAAGACGCGATGAATTACGTCAAGAGGTGTGATGCTTGTCAAAGACATGCTCCAATCCCGCATCAGCCGGCAGAAAAGCTCCATTCAATATCGTCTCCATGGCCATTCATGCAATGGGGGATGGACATAGTAGGTCCCATGCCCTTAACGCTAGGGCCAAAAACGTTAATGCTCGCCGTCACAGATTACTTCTCCAAGTGGATAGAAGCTGAAGCGTTCAAGAACATCAAGGATTCCCACATCATCTCCTTCATCGAAAGAAACATCATCATGAGATTCGGGATCCCCCACACCATTGTATGTGACAGCGGATCACAATTTATTAGCAAGAATATTGTATCGTTCTGCGAAGAAAAAGGAATACGCGTAGTCTAATCAACGCCAAGATATCCTCAAGCGAACAGACACGCAGAATCAGTAACAAAGTCATCGTAAGAAACCTCAAAAAGAGGATAGAGGAATGTAAAGGGAACTGGGCGGATCAACTCCAAGATATAGTATGGGCCGATAGAACAACGCCTAAGAGAGCGACGGGAAGAACGTCATTCTCCCTAGTATATGGTTGCGAAGCCGTCTTGCCAATCGAAGTGGAAGTGCCAACGTAAAGATATCGATCACTCCCCGAAGAAAGAAACACTCCAATGATGACGTTCATGATAGACACGATCGACGAGATAAGAGATAACGCAACTTTGAGGATGGCAGCACAAAGGAAAATCGCCGCCCGGAGCTATAATCGACGGGTAAAGGCAAGAACTTTCCAAGTAGGAGACTGGGTCTTAAGAAAAGTGTTTCCAAATACCGAGGATAAGAGCGTCGAAAAACTCGCCGCGTCCTGGGAAGGTCCGTACCAAATAGCACAAGTCGTAGGGCGAGGAGCCTACGAACTCATAACAACAGAAGGAGTGCCATTGATGCGTTCCTGGAACGCAACACATCTTAAGAAGTATTACCATTAGAGAACGTGATAGTTGATTTGATTTATACCTGTTCCTGTGTATGTTTCAGATTTCTACTATGCCTAAGCATGTTTTAGCGTCAAAACGACAAGGGGGTCGTCGAGACTAGGGGTAGGCGTCCTAAGTTCATCAAAATGCTTGAAATGTTCATCTATATACAAGTATGCACTTTCTTGACTGATATGGAATACATGCCGAATTGTTTTATTTCAAAGTACTTGCTCTCTGTCTATGATACAACACCAAGCTTAATAAGGCCGCGGCGAAAATCCACGTCGGGGGCGAATTTCGTTAGTCTACGCGTTCAAGGCTTCATCTACGCGTAGGCAACGTTAGCCGAACCGCCGAACCCGAGTCGAAGCTCCCTATGATTGTTAGCGACATGTGGCAATGGTCATAGGGAATGAAGCCCGGAACCTCACGAAACCGGAACGATCCTCTGGGGAAGAAGGGAAACCTATCGCCACGACCCCTCTCTAGGAACGCGTACTTGCGCCTTCCACGGCCCCTCTGAGAGTCATGAATCCACGGGCAAAACGCCAAACCGGCAGGGTGGCGTCCACCGACATCGTAAGTCCTAACAATCTAGAAATCGGACGCTACACGATGAATAGGCCCGTCGATTAAAAGAGTTCGACGTCGACCTAAACGCAAGTGTGAGGCAATAGACCCACCTTAAAAGTAAGGGGTAACGTCACAAGCTGATAAAAATCACACGCTGACCTATGTCCGCCACTCGCTTCAGGGTTCGGAGGAAATGTTGGACCCAACCTTCATGTAAGCCGGCAACGTACCTAAAGCAGCCGCGATGACCTAAGTCATACAAGGGGTAGAGAAAATGAAACCTCAAAGTCAAAGAACAATATAAGTATTACAAGTAAGAAATATTTGACGAACCCAACTCCATCAAAGATTCGAAGTCAGATTCGCCAAAAGGGGATAGTAGTCCCATCAAAGATCAAGGACAATTAAGAATCTTACGTATAAAAAGAGAATTCACCACACGAGAACGTGGCAAAGAACTAATGTTCCACAAAAACGAGAACATAAAGAACTATTCTACTAAATAGAAGGAGGTACAATGTTATCTTCGAGAACGATATCACCATCCGAAACTACATCCACATCGCCAGAGGCTAAAGTTGGCGAACCTGAAGGAACGCGTAGAGAAGAGACCCCCTCGGGTGGAACAGGATAAAGAACTGCAAATTCGCCACGCTCTCGTTCTACGTCCCAATCTACGTGACGACCCGCTCGAAATTCCTCCATAACCTCAATACGAGAGGACCACGAACATAGCGACACTTGGACAGTCTAAAAAAATCTTAACAGGTAGGAAACGACACAAGGACGAAAAGAAACAAAGATATAAGAAAAAGGGCACACCTGCCACTGTGCTACGAGAGAATCGCCCAAAACATCTACGGCTTGCATCGCAGGAATAAAGTTACGCGCAGGCGCTACGGGACGAGACACAATTGTAGGAAAGTCGCTCGCTTCAACGTACGTAACGGAAGCCGCACCAGGATCTGTCGTTTTATCCTTCCCGTTCTCCTCCAAAGGATCCACAAGTAATTCCTTCTCCTCTACGCGTAGAGACGCATCTGAAAGTG
This sequence comes from Oxyria digyna, assembly GCA_029168935.1. NCBI lineage: Eukaryota > Viridiplantae > Streptophyta > Magnoliopsida > Caryophyllales > Polygonaceae > Oxyria > Oxyria digyna. The sequence continues at coordinate 29,157,536 of JAPVLV010000013.1, forward strand.
TTTGCACCTCTGCGACCGATGAAGTTTCCTCCTTTGCGCATAACGGAGTGGAAACCGCTTCTTCCTTCGCAACTCTTAATTTTTCCTCTGCAATACATCTCCTCTTCGCGGAAATAAGATCATGAGCGGATTCCTGACGAGTACGAGACGCAACGCCTGAAGCAAGAACACATATAGAAGATAAAGACTAAGCAAAATAGAACATAAAGATAACGCACGAATCCGCTAAAAGAACCTTACCCTGAGAAGGGGTAGGAGTCGTAAGACAATATCTCTTCCCGTCACGGCCGGTAAAGGTATGCTCTACCAACGAAATCTCCAGAATCTTCTTAGTAATCTCCTTTGATTCCTCACGCGCCACAATAGAATGAATATCAACTACGCACAAAGTCATACGCCAGGATAAGTGTTAAAGATTCGTAAGCTTAAAGAGAAGGTCATAAAATAAAGAAACGTACTTGAAGGAGTCCATTCTTCAAGCAAGAAAGTGAAATCTTCCCCCAGAGTAGACTTCCTGATATTAACTCTACCCGCTGAAGGGGTAGAAAGGATACAAGAATGCATAACGTCGGCGATGGTGAACGCGACGTCAAAATTAGCCAGGACGTGATCCAATACAGCAAAACCTCTCCAAGCACTCGGAAGAACTTGTCCAATCGCGATACCCAGAGAAGCTAAGAAAGAGCGAACCAAAGGAGAAAAGGGGAAGCGATGTCCAACCAAGAAAGGGTACTCGTAAACGCAAATCCATCCCGGGCGTAAGGCGTCGGCGAATACGTTGGAGGGCAGAATAGAAATTTCCACGTGGGGAGAAAGCCCCGCTATAGATCAAAAGAACTCGACATCGCGAGCCGAGGAAGAACGACGATTAATGTCACTGAGAATCATTTTGGGATCATAGGTAATCGGAGTCATTGAGAAGAGAAGAATACAGATTAGGGTTTCACGAAGAACGTTACAAGTGAAAAGAAGAAGGTTGGAACACGTTTAAATAGGGAAAGATCTCGTTCAAGATTTCCAAGAACTGACTTGTTACCGTTGGAGATAAATCCGAACGTTGGAAAAGTAGCCGTTAGAGCGGACGCAGGTCGGCCAGTCACATAAAAGGAAAATCATAGAAGAAAATATCATTACGAAGTTAGATTCTCGAGATCGAACAAGTGGTCGGCGCATTCCTGATATAATGAAGACGTATTCCGTGAAGAAAGAAGGCGTCTCCCAGTTCTACTAGACGTTAAGCCCTGCAAGACGCCTTAGGGGTATTGTTTGTGCCTAAAAATACGATGACTATGGAACGCGTGGAAGCTACGCGTAGAAGGATGTCGTCGACGCGACGAGATGAAGAAAAGACCTCGTCGACGTGACGAGACGTGGAAGATCCCGTTTGTTTTGAGTATTAAGTCGGCTAAGCATATTTTATCTTATTTTTATATTATATTATTATAATTGGTAAAAGATATGGTAAAAGAATATCTTTTACCTAGTTTGTTATATCGTTAATTAGATAGAAGGAAAAGATAAGATCTTATTTCCTTAAAGATATCATTAGGGTTAGCCTATAAATAAAGGCTAACGCCTGCTTTGTAATCATTCAAGCCGTCATTCGAGTAATACTAAGCTAAAAATTCAACCCTAATTTCCTGTCTCGTTCTTGAGTGTTAAGATTATACCGTTCCCTTTGATCTTTTCCCTACAATTGCTTAGTTATCTACTCGTAGGTAATTTCGCTACAAACAATTACCAAGGCACTTGATGAGCGGTAGGGATCCTCTAGTCCAAAATGATAGTCCATTCCATGATCCATTCATATCTCTCGTGGTGGTCCACCTCTCTCACATATTTTTTCGCTAATGACATTCTTCTTATAGCGGAGGCCTCGGTTGCTTAGATTCGGGTTGTCAAAGAGTGTCTTGATAGTTTTTGTAGGTCGTCGGGGCAGAAAATCAATGAGTTCAAGTCCAATATTTTTATTTCGGCTAATGTTGAGGCTGATTTGGATCAAAGCATCCAGCAGGAGAGCGGCTTTTCTGTGACTTCCGACTTGGGAGTCTACCTTGACCTGCCCCTCTTCCATAAAAAGATCGATAAACACACTTTCGATCCTTTATTGCTCAAGATCAGCAACAAATTGTCAGGATGACGAAGCAAGAATCTCAGTCTTGCAGGGCGTATCACTCTTGCCAAATCGGTCATCACTTCCCTTCCGATTTATAATATGGCGTCAGTTGAGCTCCCTGGTTCGGTTTGTGACAAAATAGATCAAATCACTCGTTCTTTTGTCTGGGTTCGTAGGGAGACAACAGAAAAATGCACATGGTGCAATGGGAGGAGATTACGAAGCCTAAAGAGTGGGGTGGTATCGGTCTTAAATATATGTGGGAGCTTAATCTTGCTTTGACAGTCAAACTTGCTTGGAAATTTCTGATTGACAATGACAGCCTTTGGGTTCAGGTGTTGAGAGCTAAATACATTCGCCCATCTCTCTTTGTGCATAATGACCCCTCGTCGGCTTGGTAAGGCATAAAAAAGGTTGTTAAGAAGGTGATCGTGAAAGGCTCGACTTGGCAGCTCGGAGATGGAGATCTGATTCGTTTGTGGAAAGACAAATGGCTCACTGATTGCAGTTTGGACAAAGAAGCCTTGGCTGAGATCAATCTGGGTTTTCTTGATGCGATTGTTAACCATTTTTGGAGCTCTGGTATTGGTTGGAGGTGGGAGTTGATTGACTCTTTGTTGCCGACAAGAGTGTTGCTCAAGCTTGTGGCTACTGTCGTGTCCAAGGAGGAGGCTACTCCGGATGTTATTCGTTGGGGCGAGTCAAAGGACGGGAGCTACTATGTTTCTTCGGCTTACAATCTCGTTCATAGCAGGATGCTTTACGTGGAAATTGATTTGTCGGTGTTCAAGGCTATGTGGAAGCTAGACCTAACCAAATGCGGGCCCGGGCCGGACTGAGGCCGTTTTTTCAGCCCATTTTTACGGGCCGGGTAGGCCGACCCGGTTTTTTGAATGAAATTTAAAGAAAAAACTAAATAAAAATGCTTAAAAACAATGTAATAAACTTGCCAAAATACTGTATTGAGAGTGAAACGAAGGAGACGGAAGGAAAGTGCTTCAATTAAGTTAGACTCAAATGACCCTTGTACTAAATTTTATTTTTTTAGTTACACTTTTGGTATATATATATATATTTTTTAGTTAATTTAATTTAATTATATATAGTACGGGTCGGGACTACTGGCCCTTCAGGGCTTGAGATCCATACCATACCCGACCCTCGTATCCTTACGGGTCGGGCCTATCGGCCCGAAAAGGCCTTATCTAGTGTACAAGCCCGCAAGTTAGAGGGTCGGGCGGGTCAGCCCTTGTTTTCCCAGGTCTAATGGAAGCTTAGGGAGCAAAAGTGAAGCGATATCAAGATGATGACCTAGCAACGACATCACCATTGAGTCCGACGCCTTAGCGTCCCCCATGGAAGATGAAGTTACAGCAGCAACGAATCCAACAAGACCAAAATAAGAGCTTCTGCAGAATGGCACGGTTTGTCACAAACCGTGCCAAACTGTTCTAAATCGTTCCAGTGCCCGTTGAACCCGGTGGTTATCAATGAAGCGATATCAAGAGGACGACCTAGCAACGACATCACCATTGAGTCCGAGGCCTTGGCGTCCCCCATTGAAGATGAAGTTACACCAGCAACGAATCCAACAAGACCAAAATAAGAGCTTCTGCATGATGGCACGGTTTGTGACAAACCGTGCCGAACTGTTCTAAACCGTTCCAGTGCCCGTTGAACCCGGTGGCGATCGCCACCCTCATATGGCGATCGCCATCGCCTATGTTTCCAGCTTTCCGAGCTTTCCTTTTCGAGACGTTTTGTTTAATTAATTGCATTTATTTCCGGATTAGGGCTGCACATTTAGGGTTAATGTTAGTAGCAACCCTCTTATAAGTTTGACATTTTCACCATTGTTGTTCTTTACGTTGAATTTGAGTTTAAGCATTGAAGTTGAGTTATCTCCTCGCTTAAACCTTCTTCGTCAAACCCCACTGATTGGATCCGGAGTTGTTCTCGATAGCGAACTGTCATCAAGCCTACCGATTGAATTTGATCACCCCTTGAGTGGACTCTCAAGACATCGAGTTCTTGTTGAATCGAAAGATTCAATACTTATCCAAACCCTAGACGAGTTGAAGAACGAAGACTTCCCTTTCTACCACGATCCTCCTCGAGGCATACGAGTCACCCAGATTCGTATCAAAGAGCGGGTAAGACCTTGTCTTCACTACACCGATGTCATTATCTTCTCTTCGTCACGTCGACGTGATCTTCTACGCGTAACACTTGGACGCGTTCCTTACTCGTCGTATTTTAGGCACAAACAATACCCCTAAGGCGTTTTACAAAGCTTAACGCCTCACAGATCTAGGAAACGTCTTCTTTCTTCATGGAATACGTCTTCATTTTATCTGGAACGCGTAGATGAAGACGTCGTTCAAAATTTTCACTTCGTCGTAAGGCATTGATCGTCACGCTTCCTCATTATTTCTTCGCATCTGACAGGCTTTTTCGTAACTTGTGTGCCGACAACGTCTATTTTCTTCAACAACTAGATTCTCATCGGCTATAATGCCGTTAGGAATTGATTTGCGCCGTACCTTACGCAATCTCTTGCCTATATAAGCGCGAGATCTCGTCTTCTTTTGCACCTTTTCTATAATCTCATATCTTCTGAATACTTCCCTGCTTTCTCATCTTTCCATTCTTCACCGATTTGTTCGTTCTTCTCTTCTTTACTCGAACATTTCCTACTCAATTGCAATGGCAAGACCTTTTTTCTACGTGCCGAAGGACAACCTCAAGGATCTGGATCGTAAGTCCTCAGAAGCTCACAGCGTCACAGTACATGGTGATCGTGTTATTTGTTTCGGGTTGAAGATTCAGACTTTTCTTTTACGTTTTGTTTTATTATTTCGTTTGGAAGACTTTCCTTTTGTTAATTTCGGTATTTTTCCACGGTTAGACTCATCTTTAATAACCCTAATTCTCATCTTAGGCTTTAGCACTTTTTTCTATAACTTTAGTCTTGCAAACCATGAGCAAGAACTAATTTCGTTGTTTTGCCTAGCGGTTGAAACTATCGGTTAATTCAGTTGTAAGATTTATCACTCTTGTTCTTTTCCTTTTGGTTTGTATTGATTCTCTTATTTTTATCCATATGATTTCTATTGGTTTTGCTAGACTGGCCACATAGTTTGATTGATAGTCTTCTATTGCTAGACTAGGAATAGACGGTGGAATTCCATGTCATGGTAGCATCCATAATTGCATGATCTGGTAGTTGATTGATTTTATGAAAAAGAATTGATTACATGTTCAATACTTGACGGTTGTAAGTTATTGCATGCATCCTGGTGATTCCTTTGCTCTTTGCTGCTATTTGATTCAACGTACTAAAACGTACCCGCAAGTGTACGGGGTCAGTTGTAGTAGTCAAGTGTCGATCCCATAGAGACCAATGTAATACTAATTGTAACTCTATTAATAAACTAGGCCGAAAAGATATAGATAAGGGAAACTATGGCTAAGTTAACTGAAAACAAGAAAGATAACGGATACAAATATATGGATAAATGTGTCTAAGGTTAAGGATCACCGCAACAATGCTTCAGTAAATAAAATCAAACTCTGCATGAATCTAGTCTAGTTAATTGAAGGTAAGTCATCTAAGGTAATCTACTAACTCCTTTCAGACGATAGCAAACATGTTTGAACTAACTAAGAATCGTTGTCGCCCAGAGCTAAAACGTACTCGCCCATTAACGTTGAGTCTATAAATAAACTGAAATAACATTCGTTGTCGCGCTCCGCTAAATCAACCTAAACCTAGAGCATCTATGATGACTTAGTATCCTCAAGAGTAATTAAGTCGCTTTTGCACAAATAACACTCAGGTTCAATTTCTAGGATTCTGGTAAAAGTTATCACCTTTCAGTCTCAAACTTTACCTGACTACCTATTAAAGTTATCACCTCTCAGTCTCAAACCCTAACAGGATCCAATCCGCCTAAGCAAGAATGGGCATAAAGCATCTAGAAACGAATCAAATAATATTTCAATTCTGGCAAACATATAATTCTCATTACATACGCATTGTTTGGATCACCATAACCTTAGAACTAGAAATTTAGTCAAACATGATCAAAGACATATTCGAATGATTTAAACTAACCAACGATATCTATATATAAAAATTCATGGCTTTGATGAAGTAAAAGCAATGTGTACCTAATAAATGTTAGTATTTTAATTTTTTACCTTAATTAATTATTCTCTTAAATGCTAATCTCATCACCAACTAAGAAAACCTTCCTCTACCACAATCTCCAAACTCATTCTCATCTCTATCCCGTTCATCAATCCCTTTGTTTCATCCCGACGCCCCCTCCTTCCCGGATAAAAATTAATCTGGTTTAATTAGATATTGTTAATCTATATTTTGACAACACCTAAGATTGATTCATATGTATGGTCTCAGTAAAACATGTAACACACCAAACAAAATTAGACTCGGTAAAACGTGAACCTCATATAAATAATTTATGTTGCATATATACATACATAACAACAACAAAATTATTAAAATGATAACACAACTTCAATTGAATAGATCCATTCGGTGAAGAGAAACGTCACCTCTGACAAGAAGAAGAGAAACACCACCGCTGATAAGAAAAGGAAGTCAATGAAAAAATCGACAAAAAATGGATGCTAAGGCGGAGAGTTGAATTTAATGCGGGATGGCGGTAACGTTTTTTTTATATGAAGGAGAGATTGAGAGATAATATTGTGAGCATTTATTGTATTCTTTTTTATATAATTACATACATTTATCCAAAATATTATAATTAATATCGATATTTGGTCCGTGCTTTCGTATCTAGTTATTAATTAAAAACAGGAGATAAGAAAACCTAGTGTCAGTGATGAAATAATTCAAACGAGGCTAAAACTTTATGCACGAGTCTTCAATCAAAACCAAGCTGAAATCCCACGTGAAGTACAATCCATATCTACGGCAAAACAAAATTAAACTCAAAGCAAAATAAACTAATCTCAAAACTAAACCTACGGTGCCGCACCCTCGTTAATCTTCGTCCTTAGGTATCTTCTATATCTATATAAAAATGGTTGCCTTTATCAAATGGTACCGATTTAATGCACTGAGTTAATGTAAGAAACATAAATTAATATAAACAACATAAGTTAATGCATTGAGTTAAGACAATTTAATGTATTGAAAAAGTTGATATTAAAAAAGGTTTGACATAAATCATAAAAATCCATGAAAAAAAGAGTAATCAAAGTTTAAATCAACAAGTTTATCTAATCTTCGTTTAAAACGTTTTGCTCAACTATTCATATTTAGAGGGGCTAGAGTGAGAAAAAAAAACCGTCGAAAAAAATCATCTGTCAATTTTTTTATTGATTCTGTTTACAAATTTTAATTTATTGACATTACATTGTTGCATTTAAAGGTTATGAACATGATTATCCTCAATTCAATTATAGGACGTCTATTTAATAACGTTAAGCCATATAAAAAATCATTTAATTTTCCCACGCATAGGACGGAGGTCCGGTTCTAGTATATATATATATCAACCCAAATTTCTTTGCACGTGCCTTTAATTCAAGCGGACTTTCCTCACTTGTCACTTGTGATCAAGAGTGCTCAATAGATAGCCCAATATACAAGCTAACAAAGTCTCCTGGAGAACTATAGTTCACCGTCCTGAAATTATATGAGCCACAACATGTCAATCTTCAACAATTAGCATCACAAGAAGAGTGGGCTGGCCCAAATGGTAGAAGAATCCTATGATTTACGATCTGTAGCTTATCTAGTAATGGTTGCTACTTGCTACGTTTTTCTTCTATAAATTACGCTAAAAATACCTGAAATATATAAAAGCACGAGTGTAAAATCCGAATACAAAATATAGCAAATTGAACGATAAAACACACAAAATATGCATGCAAATGATCGATTCTAATATGCAACTAGACCCCTAAAATATGTATAAATTAGGCGTTATCAATAGTCTTCTATTGCTAGACTAAGAATAGACGGTGACATTCCATGTCATGGTAGCATCTATAACTGCATTATGTGGTAGTTGATTGATTTTATGAAAGAGAATTGATTGCATGTTCAATATTTGACGGTTGTAAGTTATTGCATGCATCTTTGTGATTCTTATGCTCTTTGTTGTTATTTGATTCAACCTAGGAGGTCTCTTAGGTTATTGAGTAGTAAGTATTATCAGGACCTATATGATTGATAAGAACTTGAGATAATCTATGATCAACTTGATTGACTGTTGTGTGGATACTTGCTAGGTGGAACCCCTTCACTATCATACTCTCAATCATCGTTGCTTTGTTTGTTTCTTATTACTTTATTAGTCTGATACAATCACCCCCCTGTTACTTGTTCTTGAGTTGGTATTTCACTTGTTGCATAGAATTGGTGTTTTGATTCCTTTGGGTTCGACCTATACTTACTTGTTATTCTCTAGTTAGTATTTTAGAGTTTCTTTGATTTAGAAACCACGACATTCACTCTATCACAACTTTTTCATGAAGTTTGCGATTTGTTTTGTGGGAGTTACATTCCCAGGAAATGACGTTCTCAACTGAAGATCAATAATAGTAGGCGGAGTGAATAAATTCGTCAACATCGTCACAAATTTCACTTCATCCAACGTCATTTCACCCATGTACAGATGACCAATGAAGCTAGTGCAAAGCTTATGATTGTGTTATTCGTGTTTTACCTTCACATACAATCCATCTCTGACATCACTCACCTTGAACTTATAACCTCGGACCTAAAACTTGCAATTCGTCTTCTTATACTTACTATCTCGCTCTGTCTTAACAACCTCTTATGTTTCCTCATATTCTAATTTTTCTTTTTTTTCGGATCTATATATTCAAGAATGCTAGCACATATTCATTTGACGTACATTACTATGGCGAGTCACTAATACCATCATAAGCTCTCTACCAATACTCTGAACACAAAGCCTTAAATGATGCTTAGTAGGAAACATTTGTTACGTACGTTTCAAACGCATCATAGTAATCCAAACCCTATAATTAACTTTTGCTAACCACAATCAACCCAAACTATCATATGAATCACAACTATATCTTACTAATCCACATGAATCACAACTATCAATTCTACGAATTATTGGCACCTAAATAAAAAGAAACACAATTAATAGAGAGAGAAAAAACTAACCGAAAAATCACGGACGTCGAAGTCTCATTCTTCTTCGTCGCTATCGTCCCACATCCCGTCTCACTGAAAAACTGTTTCTCGTCCTCGATCCCATCGACATTGTCGTCGTCGCCGTCACCGTCACTCACATACTCGTTCTCTTCACCGCTCGCATATTCAATCTCCTCGCCATCACTCAAATTTGTAATTCTCTTATTTGACAATGTTCGAATGACTTGAATGAAAAACACAACCAATGTGGGTGGCTATATATAGAGTTTATTCCAATGGTCATATTCAAAAAAATAGTTGTTGCAGAAAACTAAGCTTGTACTCTGAAAATGGGCGTACACCTAAAGCCCACGTACATGCTTAATTTCCTCTAACGACTATTTTTCCCAATGGCTACTTTTTTCAATTTATACATGTACGTACAATTTATACATGTACGTACAAAATCAGCATACACCCAAAACACGAGTATACATCTTACTTATTCTATATTTTGCTTCACATATTCATTTTTTTATTTTTGCTAACCAACATATTAAAATGTAAGTATAGAAAGTTATAAAATGTATTGTATAATCACGATAATTCTAGACCACATTTTATAAAAGTAATTCTAGAATGTAATAACGATACCTCCTTATCTGATGTGTATAACTGATGCGGGGATAAGCCGCAGTTGCCGACCTAGACACCAAACTCGAATAGGAACTCGAACAGAGAAGAAAGACGGAATTAGAATGAGATGAAAGAAGGATAAGTCGAATGATAGGCCAATTGGAACCAAATCAAACAACGATAAAACCCTTGAACTTAAGAATAAGAACCTTACCGAATGATGAAGAAACCCCAACGGATGATTACAACCAAACACAATGACTTTGGTGGGTCAAGGCACCTGGAGGTTGCTCTATGGAGTCCCGATAACACCAACCTTATGGAAGAGATTGACACACACAAGTACAACTAGGGCCAGCTCAACAACAATGCACACGGGGCACTCTTCTCACAAAAGCTCTCTTTTCGGAGGAAAAAACGATAAACGCTGTATTCAATATCAAAGTCTGGGGGGGCTAAACAATAACTAGGGCAAACCTTATATAGGGTCAATAAGGTGGCCAATTAAAAGAAATAAGTAAATAAAAGTATATCCTAAAATAATAATCCCGAAAAACAATTAAACATCCGAAAATAATGTTTCAAAAGGAAGCCTCGGCGAAGTTGAGGAATTGGCCGAGTTTCCCGGCCGCGGGCGCGGTTATGAAGCCGCGGGCACGGTTGGCGAATGAGCCGCGGGTGCGGTTATGGAGCCGCGGGCGCGGTTGTAGACATGTCGCCGACAACTCTTTTTGAAACGGCTCGTTCTCTCTCGTCCGAGATCGGAATTGAGCGATTCCAAAGCCTCGAGTTTCGTATTGAAGTTTAGTTTGTTTCATCTTCAGTACTTGACTTCTCATCTTGACTCGAACCGGATCTCTATGAGCTTGAATGGCTACAATACGAGCTCGAGCTACTATCAATGACTTGAATGATGACTCATAGCGATTTTTAGCCCTAGCTCCAGTGGTTAGCACATCTTTAGATTTAGGACGGAGCGTCCTTGATGATAGCTCAGATGCTCCCGCATCAATAACGATAGTTTCTTATCTGATGTGTATATCAGAATTATTAGACCATATTTCATAGTCTCGTGCCTTTTCGAGTCTTACACACCTTTCTTTAGATCATCACTTATAATGGTCAGGACTGACATTTCCACGCAATGAGGCTAGGTGCTTTGCCATTTAAAAAAAAAAGAAAAATTGTATTGTGTATATGCTTTGCCTTATTTTGGGTGTACATTGAATAGTTGAGATTGTTATAATTAATTTTGCCTAATTAAGGCAAAAGTAATTCCAGTCTTTCCTGAAGTCGCCGATAAACCACCATTTGCAATCCTAAGTTGTTTTCGTCCGAAACAACAAAGCTCGTCGTCTTTTTCCAACTCTGTAAATTTCTTTCTTTCGTAGAGATGTCAGTTCAAGAGTACCTGGACAAGCATCTGCTTGCTCGCAAAATCGAAGACGCTGTCAATGCCGCCGTTAGGGCCAAAACTCTCGATCCCGTTCTCTTCATCGTAATTTCTTTGCTTATTCAATTGCTCATTCATTCAGATTTGTTTTTGTTAATGATTAAATTGATTGGTTGGATTTGATGAGAAATGATTCAATACAAAAAAATGGAATGACAGTCGAATCAATTGAGAAAATCCGTTAAGTCAGTGATCACGAAAGTGAAAGCAAGGCAGATTCTTGATAGCAGAGGTATCCCCACCGTGGAAGTCGATCTTCACACCAATAAAGGCGTGTTTCGAGCTTCCGCTCCGAGTGGTTCTTCTTCTGGAATGTACGGCTGTCATACTCTCACTCTCATACTAATTTAAATATAGGTTGTGTTAATTATGCTTATCGTTGCTATATTCGTTATATGCTCTTCTCGTTCTTATTATGTCCATCACACACACCTTATTAGAATACCAGTTCCACTGGGTTTTGTCAGTTCCGCTGGATTTTGTCTTAGCAAAACTCCTCCAAGCTAATTAAAATTAATTGTCAGGGTTTTTGCATTGGTACAATTGTGTTGAATTCTATGTAAATTATGTTATGTTTCCTGTCAGTAGGAAAGGAAGGAGTATTACGATGACAGTAGGTCTGGCATGAGGATGAGAGTGATTGTAAATGTGTCCGCTGTTGAAGGGATATGTAAAGGAGCAGAAAAATATGTAAATCTGATACACAGAGATTTATATAGCCCCTAACTACCTAAGTGACTCTCTTCTGGCCTAATTTTACCATACTGTAAACCTAAAAAAGGAAATTGAACACAGGGTTTAGGAGTTGGCGGAAGTAATATCTGAATTGCATCTAGATAGTTGCAAAGGATTGGAGAGGGGATTTAGATTGTAACAAAATTATCTTAGGTTTCATTGGTAGAGTGAGGGTAAGAGGAGGCAAAAGTAAAGATAATGTATTGTAACATGTTTGTAAGCTTCATACTGTAACTTCTTTGTAGTTCATTCTCCTAACATAGAATATGAACTTTCGGAGGTGGTGCTTGGGAAGCATTACTGTGTGCTTTTGGTATTTATAATGGAATTTATTTGTTGATACTGATGTGTGAATGAGAATAGAAGATATGGCCAAGGAATCAAGGATTATTGGTCTTGCCTTTGGGGTTGTATAGTCTAGAGTCTTAGGCTCTGGGTCCTAGGGTTCTCTATTCTCGTTTGTCTCTCTTCCCTGGCGATTTTGTGGTTTTATTCACGGTGGAATTCTTTTGGTCCATTATGTCCTCTTTTCGGAGTAAGGGTGTGTACATCTTGCCCCCTAGACCTCACATGTGCTAGATAGATCTGGTCGTTGTCGTCGTTGTGATATATATAAATGCAAATTTGTTGGAAGAATGGACTCAAATTTTGAATGAATGCTTTTATAATGCTAACTTTTTTGTACCTCACGTTTACCCTCCTTTTATTTAGGTATGCAGCCATTGAACTACGTGATGGAGACAATGGCACATATCTTGGAAGAAGTGTAACTAAAGCCATCGGGAATATAAACGAAAAGATATCTGAAGCCTTGGCTGGCATGGATCCTACTCTTCAATCCCAGATTGACCAGGTCATGATGGACCTGGATAAAACTGAAAAGAAGGTAGCTCATATTATCTTGTCTCATAGAAGTGCGTGCTTCACTTAGTGCTCTTCTTGCAAACGTGATAGCAACCCATTGCTTTTTTGCGCTTTTTAGTGTTTTTCTTGCTCGAGGAAAATCTTGACTTTGTTCGGGGACATGATGTACACATCTTGACCCCCAATGCCCTTCTAGGCGAAATTACTTTGCGCTGTTGCTGTTTTTTTGTGATATTTTCTTAAGTGGTTTCCAGATGGATACTCAACAAGTCAACCCCATGTAGTACATCTTGCTGAAATTTGCTTTGATACCCCGGATTTGATTGATATGGCACAGGGGGAACTTGGTGCCAATGCAATATTAGCTGTTTCAATTGCTGCGTGTAAAGCTGGAGCTGCTGAAAAAGAGGCATGATATCTGGTTGATTTGTCATATTTTCTGATCGAATGTTTTCTTTTGCTAATGGTTGAGGAATCTATCATCTCAATTCGGAGTGCGACCGTTCATTACAGATACCGCTTTATAAGCACATTGCTGAACTTTCTGGGGTGATTAATGTATCCGTTCCTGTCCCAGCATTTACTGTTATTAGTGGTGGCAACCATGCTGGAAATAACTTGGCTGTTAAGGTAGGCTGCAATTTGAGTTATTCTTATGGGTCATACGCACAATTTAATTTGTTTACTGCTGCCTGCTTACCGTCTTATTTTCAGGAAATTATGGTTTTGCCAATTGGCGCAAGGACATTTGAAGATGCAATGCGAATGGGCTCAGAAACATACCATCATCTTAAGGTAATTGTTCCTATCAATTTTTTTGTTATTTTAGGAACCCCATCTTGATAAATTTCGTGAAAACTTTAAATCTTTGCCACATCAGATAAAGCGATGTCTTATTTTTGTTGTAATTTTCATTGTAGATCTTATGTCCAAATGGCCTATATATTTAACTGCATTTTGTTGAGACTTTCGTTTAATTGGATGCAATTGCAAAATACTTCGCTTCCATTGTATAAGAATTCTTTCTATATCTTTAAACAAGTACATATGTTTGTGTTGCAATATGTTTCATTACTGGGCATTTAGCTGTAGTTTTTTTCAACCCTGCTTTCATTTTCATCTGTTGACCGTTGGAACTTGACATGATACTCATATATTTTAGTGATATGTTTTCTGTCGTTTCATATTCTTGCATTTTGCTAATAGTTTGCTTGGAAGTAAATTAATTTTAGTTTCTATTAACAAAAAGGACAGGCTGTTATTACAGAAAAATATGGTGCTAATGGGTGCAGTCTTGGTGAAGACGGTGGTTTTGCTCCAAATATATCCAGGCAAGTGCCTCTCTGTACAAGGCCTTCTTACCCTTCGTCATGTCTGTCAAATATAAGAAAAAGCATCAGACTCAAATTGTGCTTGTAGAGTTAATTTTACTCATCTTGCCAGTTATTGTGATCTAACTTTTTCCTCAACGTGCAGCGTGAGGGAAGGTTTAGATCTTGTTGTTGAAGCTATTGGCAGAACAGGATATATTGATAATATAAAGATCGCAATTGATGTTGCTGCTACTGACTTTTGTATAGGTGATCTTTCTATCCAAACAGTTATCGTCTTCACTGTGAAGCGCACTTGATTTGCCTAGTTTTTAAATTCTACTGAGATGGAAGTCACATGTTTTCTTATCTATATATATGGTCTTCTTTCTGAATTTTTTTTCTGAAGTAGGCTTTTTTTCAAAAACAATTCTCGATTTGGGCTCGTTTTGAAACTTATTCCCAACATAGGCGCTCTCATGTGGTTCGGAAAATTTTTACGTTGGAGATATGTCTCCAGAGACGCTGGCAAAAATTGTGCGTCTCTCCAACGTAAAATTTTTCCGAACCACATGAGAGCGCCTATGTTGGGAATAAGTTTCAAAATGAGCCCAAATCGAGCATTTTTTTTAAAAAAGAGCCTACTTTAGAAAAAAAATTCCTTCTTTCTTCTAATAATTTCTTTGCTTTATTCTCTTGCTTCTTGGATTTAGGTACTAAATATGATTTAGACTTAAAGGATACGATGAAGTCAGGGCAAATCTTCAATTCTGCAGAGGACATGATTGAAATGTACAAAAAGCTTTGCTTAGGTAAGCAGAATGACATCCGGGTTGATCTGTGTATGGCTGTCTGTGATATGGTTGTTTTCTTTGGTATTTGCAGACTACCCAATTGTGTCAATTGAGGACCCATTTGACAAGGAAGATTGGGAACACAACAAAAACTTCTCTGGTCTTCAAATATGTCAGGTAAGTTCATTTATATATAAAAGTGCAGCTGATGTATTCAAAATTGTTTTCCTGCACATCCACTTTCAAGCTTGGTAGGAAAATATGACATTACTTTCTTTCACAGACAGGGTGATCAGCTTCGTGTGTGAAAACTTGTAATTCCTTTTCTTCATACATTATTTTCTCAATGTTTTTGGAACATTACGTATTTTCTTCATAGGTGACTTTTTCTAGTCTTGGCATTAAGATGTAAAGGATGATTAGAATGGTTCATGAAGTACCTCCCTTGGTATGAACTTCTATTGATATGGAAGGCCCCAAAACCTTTTCACATACATAGGGCTTGTCTAATGTTGCATCTTTGAGTGCTATTCTGTAGGTTGTGGGTGATGACCTGTTGATGTCAAATACAAAACGAATCGAGAAAGCTATTAAAGAGAATACTTGTAATGCTCTTCTGCTCAAGGTAACAGAAAAAAGTGAAACTTGATTAAGCTATTTATATGTAGTTTGTGTAACTTCTTCCTTCTTACTTAATCGAACACGTGATTGTCATGTTGAATATGCCAGTAATTTCGTTTTTGGTTGGAAGATAATCCAGTAATTTACGCAGCCATTATTCCGTCTTCTTTCATGTACATAATTCAATCTGGTGCACAGAAATTGTTCAGTTTCTATCCATGTCTAGTTTTTATTAGTTACTTGTTAATCATGATGGTCTGTCTAGATTACTTTATATGTTTTGTATTTATATATTCAAATTGTTAGGGTAATACATTGTTGCCACTTATTTTTACATAATTTAGTTCGGTTTTCCATCTTTTTAATTCTACAGTCACAGTATCACAATAGTCCATGTTTTGAATGGATGTAAATGTGTTGAAACATTGCTTTGATGTGATATTTGATATGTAGTTGTGTCTTGCCAAGTGGGTTTTCCGCACTGATAGTTATTTTGGTTGGTGGTCCACAGGTGAATCAGATAGGTACTATTACCGAAGCCATGGAGGCAGTGAAGCTAGCAAGGGAGGCTCATTGGGGTGTGGTGATATCTCACAGAAATGGGGAAACTGAGGATACTTTTATTGCGGATTTATCTGTGGGTCTTGCCACTGGTCAGATCAAAGCTGGGGCACCGTGCAGAGGGGAGCGCATCTGCAAGTACAACCAGGTCTGCTTCTCTTGTTAATCTCAAGTCTTAGATAATGATCGTAGAACTAGATTCACAGCCTTTAACATGACACCAGAAAATTATACTCCCCTTCTGGGTTTGCTCAACTCTATATATATATATACATATATGTATTCACAATTGATATTCATGCAAGCAGTTGCTGAGGATTGAGGAAGAACTTGGAGATGAAGCTAATTATGCTGGTGAGAGTTGGAGGATGTGTTAATCATCCATACATTAACCAAGACTGTTTATTATTTTTATCCTCGAGGATTTTCTGTGGTTTTGTAGGAGTGTCTCGTGTTATATAACCGGTAATCTGTTTGTCATTGCAGTATTGAGATGATTTTCTTGTGTCCAGGTTTTTTATATTAATATTTTGGACAATGACTGTAATCATCCTTGAGTTTCAAGCCTTCTGCAATGGAGATTCATTTATCCATTCCGTTTTTTTTTTGGTTGAACCGATTTATCCCTGCCTGATATTCTAGTGGTGTAATTATTGTGGATAGTCTTTCTGAAAATAAAGGTAATGGTTGGTCCCTGAAACTTTTTATTTTCTGTTATAGATTGAGGCTGAAGTCATCTTATCTATATAAAAGTTGGCTATCTATCTATATAAAAGTTGGTTGTCCATTGCCAAAATTGAATGAAATTGGTACCAATTTAATGCATTATTCATTTCTTAATCACCTCCTATTGGACTTTTGGGTATGTATTTAAATATCTTTCTTATATCCCTATGTTATATTTATTTATAGTCTACTTGATTAAGTCACAAATTAAATTAATGTGTGAGCTTCTCTTATGACAATGCAAACTTATTCTAATATTATGTTTTAAAACTACTTCAAACATAAATATAAGGAAATAAAAAATACTTATATTTACAAATATTAATAAATTTAATAACAACAACAACATATTAACAAATAATGTATAACTATATTAAATCACATACGAAAATCCGTAATTTTCTCGCGCGGAGCGCGAGACCCGTATCTAGTCTATATAAAAGTTGGCTGTCCATTGCCAAAATTGAATGAAATTGATATCAATTTAATGTACTACTCATTTCTTAATCACCTCCTATTGGACTTTTGGACATGTATTTAAATATATTTTTTATATCCCTATGTTATATTTATTTATAGTCTACTTGATTAAGTCACAAATTAAATTAATGTGTGAGCTTCTCTTATGACAATGCAAACTTATTCTAATATTATGTTTTAAAACTACTTCAAACATAAATATAAGGAAATAAAAAATACTTATATTTACAAATATTAATAAATTTGATAACAACAACAACATATTAACAAATA
This sequence comes from Oxyria digyna, assembly GCA_029168935.1. Taxonomy (NCBI): domain Eukaryota; kingdom Viridiplantae; phylum Streptophyta; class Magnoliopsida; order Caryophyllales; family Polygonaceae; genus Oxyria; species Oxyria digyna. Next base: position 29,175,273 of record JAPVLV010000013.1, read on the forward strand.
ATGTATAACTATATTAAATCACATACGAAAATCCGTAATTTTTTCGCGCGGAGCGCGAGGCCCGTATCTAGTTATATATATAGTAAGCTTTAAAGTGTTTGACGTAATGATAATAAGTTCTAGCCTTTCTTACTTCTCTATTTTATGAGAAATCATTCCTATTTATAGGAGAGGCTTGGTACAAAAGTCAATAATAAGTCTCTACAATTAGGGAAGTAGTAAACGAGGTGATTTATTCACTCAGTCTAATTATTCATAACACTCTCCTTGAATAATCACATTTTATTAGATATAACGAGTTTAGGGTGTGTATGTTGCCTCATTAAAAACCTTGTCAGGAAAAATCCGATGAGACCAAACCTTGATCGAAGGGAAAAAGAGTGCAACTATGAATTCCGCTTTACGCCTTGGTGTTGCCTCGTTAAAAACCTTGTCAAGCAAAACCCAGTGAGATAAAATCTTGATCGAAGGGAAAAAGAGTGCAACGCGTAATATGCTCCCGCTGAGATTAATGTATCTTTCGTAGTCTGCACATTCCAATCTTAGGTACCAACTTTACAAATTTCTTTGGAGCCAATGACTTTGTGAACATATCAGCCAAATTGTCATCTGATTGAATCTGTTGGACGTCGATTTCTCTGGCTTCTTCCAGTTCACGGGTTGAAAAGAACTTTGGAAGTGTGTGCTTTGTGCGGTATCCTTTGATGTAGCCTTTCTTCATTTGAGCAACGCAAGCGGAGTTGTCTTCATACAATATTGTTGGCTTGTCGGTGATGGGCTTCATCCCACATTCCTTCTGGATGAATTTGATCATTGCTCGTACAGACATACATTCTCTCCAGCTTCATATAAAGCAATCAACTTTGCTTGATTTGATGATGTGGCAGTCACAGTCTGTTTTGTTGATCTCCAAGAGATAGTTGTGCCCCCATATGTGAAAATGTATCCATTATGTGAGTTGGCTTTATGTGGATCTGATAAGTACCCCACGTCTGCATATCCGACTAAGGTGGCATCTTGTTGGTTACGATACATCAAACCAAGATCATGTGTGCCCCCAAAGATAGCGGAATATATGCGTGATCCCATTCCAATGTCTCCTCGTAGGTGCTGAGCTAAACTTGGATAATAGATTCACTGTAAAGGCAATATCCGGCCTTGTATTGTTAGATAAATACGTAAGGGCACCAATTGCACTTAGATATGACACTTCAGGGCCAAGGACTTCCTTATCCTCTTCTCTTGGGCGAAATTGATCCTTATCAACATATAGGTATCGAACGTCCATAGGAGAGCTTAAAGGGTGAGTTTTGTCCATATTAAACCTTCTTAAGATTAGTATAATTTGACTGATGAACGAATATTCCATCCTTAAGGTGCTCAATTTGTAAACCTAAGCATAGCTTTGTTATACCAAGATCTTTCATCTCAAATTCCTTCATCAGATATTTTGCAGTCTCTTGAAGCTCTCGTGGAGTTCCAACGATGTTCAAATCATCAACATAGACTGCAATTATAGAAAATCCATTCATGGATTGCTTGATAAAAACACATGGACACGTTGCATTGTTCTTGTATCCTTCTTTCATAAGATATTCGCTGAGACGATTATACCACATTCGTCTTGATTGTTTTAATTCATATAATGATCTTTTCAACTTTATGGAGAATAATTCTCGAGGTTTGGTCTCTGGTAGTTTTAGTCCTTCTGGGACCTTTATGTAGATGTCTGTATCAAGTGACCCATATAAATATGTTGTCACGGCATCCATTAGGCGCATTTGTAGCTTTTCGAATACAATCATGCCAATTAGAAATCTCAAGGTAGTTGCATCAACTACTGGAGAGTACGTTTCTTCATTATCAACTCCAAGGACTTGAGAGAAACCTTTGGCCACAAGTCTTGCCTTGTACCTTACAATTTCATTTTTCTCGTTTCGTTTTCGGATAAAACCCCATTTGTAACTGACTGGTTTTACACTCTATGGTGTATGAGCTACAAGCCCAAAGACTTCTCGCTTTTCAAGCGATTTTAGTTCTGTCAGAATGGCATCTTTTCATTTTAGCCAATCTTTTCTTTGACGACATTCATCAACTGATTTTGGCTCAATATCATCATCTTCAACCACAATATCTATTGCCACTTTGTAGGCAAATACATCATCAATAATGATATCATTCCTATTCCATTGTACACCTATGTAAATATAATTTGTAGAAATCTCAAAATTGTCGATATTCTGATCTTTATCCAAGATATCATTTTCTGTTGAGATGTTTTCATTTTCAATCTTTTTATCTTTATCATTTATTCCAGAAGCCATGGTGGCTTCTTCTGGTATACCCTTTAAGGTCTTTGTATGTCTTGGTTTCAAGTTCTTTGACCCCAACGGTCTCCCACGCTTTCGACGTGTTGTAGACTCATTTGCAATAGACGCTTCTGGCTGTCCAATGGGTATTTCATTTCTTTCGGGGACATTTTCCGCTGGTATATGTGATTTTGTTACATTCTTTGTGTCTATGAATGCATCACGTAAGATTTGCAATATTTTGTAAATGAATGATCTTTTGCACTTCTTGTTCATGCACCTTTGTTCTTGGATCAAGGTGAGATAACGCTATTATGTTCCATGTGATCTCTTTAGTATTTGGGTCCACCCTTTTCTTGTCTCCCCCTAAGTTTGGGAATGTATTTTCCTCAAAATGATAATCAACGAATCTTACTGTGAATAAATAAATGTATAAGTTCGAGGTATTTTATGATCGATGGGGATTTAAAACCAACATATATTCCCAACCTTCTTTGTGGTCCCATCTTTGTGCGTTGACGTGAGATGTCTGGTTCCTTTCCAGATACTAATCACAGTGGGGAATATACATGGTTTGCACTTGGCCTCAATCAAACCAATGCTACAGGATGGTGGTAATCTGAATTTCATTAATAATGGTCTAGTGATTAATTGTAATCACTTTATCAATGATTCAGCAAGACCATTCTATGTGTGAACATGAGCCATTGGGTGCTCTACATCAATCTCAATCAACATACAAAAATCATTAAATATTTGGGATGTGAATTCTCCTGCATTATCAAGACGAAGCTTCTTTATAGCATAATCCGGGAATTGTGCCCTTAATCGGATTATTTGTGCAAGGAGTTTAGCAAATGCAGCATTTCTAGTTGATAGTAGACTCACATGTGACCAACGTGTGGATGCATCTATTAGTACCATAAAATATCGAAATTGCAATCGAAATGGTCCACATGGTGGATTCTTTCCAAAAATGATGGCATTTCATTTTCATAATTTTGCCCTTTGAAGGCCTTATAATTAGCTTCCCAAGTGAGCAAGCAGAGCAATTAAAATCATTGGACGACAAAACGTTAATGTTCTTCAATGGATGTCCAAGCGAACCCTTTATAATTTTGTGCATCATTATTGTCCCTGGGTGACCCAGGCGTTCATGCCATAATGTAAATGCAACTTTGTCATTTGATTTTTACTTATCACTGCATTGACCTCAAGTGGATGAATATATGTATAATATAATTCAGAGATTTGGCTTGACATTCTTTCAATGACCCTCTTGAAGCCATGTTCATGCCTTATGATGCACAAATATTCTTTCCCATTTTCATTCATGGTTTCCATATGAAAACCATTTTGGCGCACATCCTTAAAACTCAATAAATTTCTTTGCGATTTACTTGAGTATAATACGTCATTTAACACTAATTTTGTTCCACCTGAAAGTAGAACAATTGCTCTTTCGGAGCCTTCGATGAGTTTAGACACACCCGATATTGTAGTTACATTGCCTTCATAGGGCCTTAGATGTGTAAAGTAACTTTTGTTTCTTAGAATGGTGTGCGTTGTTGCACTGTCTAGAAGACTTTTCTCCTTCCCATCGAGTTTCATTTTAGGCAGTTCTATGTTCACTATATAAAGGGAAATAAAATGAGAAGTGAAGTAATAAGAAGAAAGCTTCATATATATTACACAAGGATAGTCATATTATACAAGATACTCCGAAAATTAGAATGCAAGCACATGAATATATTACAGAAAGATAGCTATATTATACAGGGTTCTACGAGATAATAAAGGAAATACATATTATACATCATAAGAGGTGACTAAGACATTTCGAGGCTAGTTCAAGTCTTCAAAAGCGAGGTCATCGTCATTGTCATAGTTGAGGAATGAAGTGGTACCCCCTCTTGGTTGAGGAATAAAGGGGTATCCATACTTGGCATCTTAGAGTTGCCAACCATCCTAAATGTAATTGGTTTCGGTAGCATTTTCTTTGTTTTTCGCAGCTTCATACAACTTCACTAAGTGTGGAGCTGTACGACATACCCTTGACCAATGACCAGTCATGCCACATCTATAGCAAGCGTTTTTGGATTTCTGGGAGGGTCTTATTTGACTCGTGTGGACCTTTGGCTTTGCATTCCCCTTGTTGCCTTTGTTGCCCTGGTAGTTACGATGACCTTTATTGTATCCTTGACCACAACCTCTACCATAGCCACCACGACCTCCTCGGACACGGCCACCTCTGCGGCCACGGCCACGACAATGATTATGTTGTTTATATTCATTGGCGTTTCCTTCAGGGAGCTCTTTGTCTACAACATTTGCTTCATGGATCGTTGTGGAACTAGTAGGCCTCATGTTGTGGTTTTTCATCAGGAGGTCATTGTTTTTCTCAGCAACCAACAAGACTTTCAGCAAGTCTGAGTATTTCTTGAAGCCTCTATTGTTGTTGTAACACAACATTGGAGGCATGCATTGTGGAGAATGTCCTCTCCAACAATTGTTCTTGAGTTATTATCTGACCACAAAGTCTCATTTGAGATGTGATCCTATGTATAACACTATTATACTCAAATATGGAATTAAAGTCCTGGAACCTTAGGTTGCTCCATTCATAGAGTGTTTGTGGGAGAAGGACCTCATTTTGATGTCCATAGCGTTCATTCAAACTCTCCCACAATTCTCTTGGATCCTCAACAAACAAGTACTCAGTTTTGAGGCTCTCTCATGTATGTGGTGGCAGAGGAATACAATTGCTTTTGCCTTCTCTTGTGGCGTTGCGTTGTTATTTTCTGCAATTGTTTGCTCAATTCCATTTTCCTTGAGGTGAGTAAAGGCGTCTACCTTCCACTCAAGGTACTTTTGGCCCGACAACTCGATAATGTCAAATTCCCTCTTAGCGATGCTTGTCATTGAATTACTACAAGTAAAGGTTGTAAAACATGAATTATTAAGATGTTCAGCATTATGTTGTATGAATTATGAGTCGTGTATGAGACGTTATAGATGAACATTTATGTCAAAGAAAAGTGTAACTATTCATTTGACCAAATTTAACTTTTGACAAAGTAATATAAATATTACGTACATGCATTTGTGTTTTAATATCTTAATAGTATGCATAATAGTAATATTGACTTATGAATAGAGTGCATAATAGTATTTGTAAGCATTATGATGTCTAGGACTGCAGTATTATGCATGCTGATATGGATTGATGCAACATGGAGAAATTTGATGCATGTGAAATAGACAATAACTAGCGTGTGTTCCCGTACCATGTACGGGGTCGCATGTAATAAATATTTTAATAATATATTTATATTTTATACTATTAATTAGTTTATAGATTGTAGTTTATACTTTATGATTTATACTTTATAGATTATAGTTTATAGTTTACGATTTATGTTTTATAGTTTAAGTTCATTAATAATCAACTTAATTAGATTGATAACACAATAATATATATATATATGATAAAGATATGATATGATAAAAGATAAAAATCGATATTTCTTTTTGCTATATACCCTATTAGATATCTTTTTGATTTTTTTACTTATTTAATTCAAAGATATATATTAAAATATAAAGTTGGATGATGTGGAGGATGACATGGTGGATGATGTAGCATAACTTAGAGGTCGACACATAGGTGAATTGAATATAAGGGCGACATGTGGCAAAACAACGTTCTGTTTTAGTATATGTATAGATTTGAGATTTTACATCTAGTCTACAAATAGCTAGTCTAAAATGTCAAAGTGAGCATGAATCATAATGAAAAATTAAATTGCAACAGACATGTTGTTGGATGCTATAGTATTACCTTTTAGCAGATGATATCTATATAAAGCATGCAAAATGATGAACATAAGTAAGTAAGCAATAAGAAATATGGATACGCCTCCTGATTTTCTCGTATAACCGGTTATATTTCCCCCCTTTTATACCCCTTATCCATTTACCTTTACCATTCATCCATATCTCCTTCATCCTTATCCTCATCTCCCTCATCATCGTTCCAACACCCAATTTTCCGATCACTCCTCCGGGTCCTCCTCCGACACCGTTTCACCATCCGTTTCCAGAATATCAAAGTCATGTCAGAAACCGATTTGGTTTTGCTAAATATGGATTTTAGCATGTCCATGATCATGGTTATTATCATAGCTTATATCATGTGCGTCTCAAAGCATTGTCATTGCGATTAGGGGATGAAGCAAGATGGTCCGAGTACAAGTCCAAAGTGGTAAGGTGTGTTGTCGTTTTCTTTCTTAAATTAGTTTGTAAAATAAGTAGATTTCTTAATCTACATGGTGTGGTGTGTATGAACATTATGATTATGCAAGTTTCATGTTTTGGTTCATATATCATGTTTGTATGCAAAATTATCAAATCTCAAAAAAATTATGTTGATAGATATGATCTTAAGTCGAAACAATAACGAAATTATTTTAGAGTTTCTGATGTAGAAGATCCCATAGATTTTGGGCAACTACAGAGCATACTTATCAATAATACAACTTCATAAAGTGTGTATGATTTATAAAATTAGCAAGATAATAGGAGGATAATACCTTCAAGATGTTGACACTCAATTGGATTTAGGCTCGTGCTGATAACGTGTTATAGATTGAGGCTCAACTTATTATATAGTAAGCTCACAAGTAACTTTAAAGCATTTGACGTAATGATAACAAGTTGTAGGCTTTCTTACTTCTCTATTTTATGAGAAATCACTCCTATTTATAGAAGAGGCTTGGTACAAAAGTCAATAATAAGTCCATACAATTAGGTAAGTAGTAAATGAGGTGAATTATTCACTCACTATAATTATTCATAACATTTTACGATTATGTGTGGGATGAAGGTAAAGGTGTGGTGTACTATTGGAGCTACGACTCTTGCGAAATCAAACAAGAAATTGAGCAGTGTTAGAGTGTGGAAAGTGTGAATGCAATCTTCAAGAACAGATAGAACAAGCTGATCAAGAAGCCTAGTGTCTTAACCAAAAAAGAGAAGCTTAGTTTAGTTCTTTATGGGATTTTAATAGAAGTGTGATAATGCTAGAAGGCAAATCTTGATTAGTACTAATTCATCTCCAAAAGGCCCATATCTCTCACGAACTTGATCTGATTGTACCAGTCGCTCCCGACATCCGATGGACCTCATTTTTTGACACATGAAATATAAGTCCAAAAACGGACACATATCCAAATATGGCCCCAAACGGATAAATCGTTCATTCGAATGAGCTGTTGCAATTTCCGACTTTGAAGAAAACATATCTTGATCATCGTTTGTCCGTTGGCCTTTTACTTTGAAGAGCAAGTCATTTGGTCTTAGGTCCCAAACATATTCTGAAATGAGCCTAATTGGGTTAACCCATTGTGAACACCACTCTGCCTTAGTTTCAACCCATCTTTGACAACGTCGCCTCTTGTCATCTTCCCGGCCTTCAGCTCGGCTACGGGATCGCATCTCGAGTTGTTCCGGGGATGCTCCAGCGTACGTACATCATCATCCTCCCCTTGAAAAATATTCGACCTCGAATCTTCTTGCCCTTCCAACTTCAGCTCGTCTTGGAAATGGGGCCCTTGAGAGCTCACCCATACAACCATGGGTGCCAAACACGAATCATGCTCCAGCTCTGGGTGAAGATACGTCGTACGTGCATCACCTCCTTTCCTTCTCTCCACTGGTGAGGTCATTCATGAGTCTTCTTGGCATCGCTGCAAGCCAAATTCTTCTTGGCTCCTAGAGAATCTTCGTTGTCCTTGATCACATCGCCGCCAACTTCAGGGTCGAGTTCACCATCACTGACTTGATGTACTCTTATCATGTCGCCAGTCCGACTGCGGGCAGGGTGATCTGAATCAAGGATCGAGAATGATGTAGTTCAAGGAAAGGTTCCAAAAAATTTCAAGAAATTGCCAATCCAAACACAGAAAAGTTGCCTGACTTCAACGTATATTTTCTCTTTGCTCCTGGATCCAAATTTGATTATTATCACGCCAAATGATAGATCTTGAAGTCTAGTTTGCGTCGTTGAAGATTTGAGTGCAATCGGATCTTGGAATCGAATGTTATGAAGATTATACTAAAGGGTCGCAGATGGACCTGAGAAGAGATTCAACGGGGTGATTTGGGTGAAATTCATGCCTAGGAGATGGATTGGGTTGACTTTGGTGATGAAAGTGAAGGGATAAACAACCTTTCTCTCAAGGATATGACTCACCTCTTGAAGAAGAATTAGTTGATCTCTCACAAAGGATATGACTCACCCTAAAGTTAAAGATCAAACGTTTGATCGATATTACCCACGATCAAGGATAGATTGTTCGATATGACTCATGAACCAACAAGATTTAAGAGTAAAATGAACTCAATAACTGGTATTTTATTCAACATGAACCTACAAAATTAGAGTGCAAGACACTTTTCAAGCCTCTCACATTCTATGCATCAAGACATTAACTAACAAACTCTTCAAATATTCTACTAAACGATATTGTAAATACTGAAATAAGAAGCATAATATCAGTTGGAATCGATGTCTTGATGTTGAGGCTATTAGACTTTTTCAACATTAAATTAAGACGATTTACTTTCGTGAAAATGGTTGGACTTCTGCCAAAGATTCAAACCAAAAATCAATAAGTATACAATTCAGATAAATCACCAAAAATCAAAATGTATCCAATTCAGATAGACCTCATATGCAAACCAGGTAAACCTCATACGCAAATCACAAATCAATAAGTATACAATCTTGGAAAACCTCATATACAATCCAGATAAACCTCATATGCGAACTAGATAAACCTCATATGCAATCCAGATAATTCCCAAAAATGAAAGAAAGTCAATTACACATGATTAAACTTACTTTTCATTCTTAGCCATAGAAAACTATTCAAAGAAACGACGTTCTTTGGCACTTGGTTTAACATCTGGTTCAATGTGTCTTTTCTTCCATGGGGATTTGTTTGTCTCACTAAGCTCTCATTGTTGCAACATTATCAAAACACCTAGCATTTAAGCTTTGAGGAGGACGCAATGTGCGCTGCTAAGGAACATTCCCTCCAGTTAACTTAAAAATAAACATAGATGTTAGACAAACTAAAAAAATGTATCAGTAATAGGCTATGAGTGCAACTCGAAAAAATTTAAATACCGTGGTAACTCAATGAATCAATAATCTATCTAATATATTAAAGGTGGAGCTTTTTAAGGTCTTAGAGTGATTTTAACATAGTTTGTTAAGGTATTTATTTTTAATTTTTGAAAAATTATTATTATTAGAACTTAAATAGTCAATAAATATGTTACAATTATTTATAAAGTTTTATAAACTACTATTGTAAGTTTAATATCTTGAATTGTCTAAATTTTTAATTATCGAACAAACACATAAATTTTGCAGAAAAACTTAACTTAACATCATTTTTTTTACTAAGGTCGTAGTAATACAAAATATTATAAATTAAATAAAAAATATGTCAAAATCGATTATGGAATTACAAAACATATTCTCGTGCATGACATTGGTTACTACGCTTGTATGGTTTTATGGCATCTAGATTTCCAGAATCCGAGCTATTCAATTGATGACTAACAGAACTTGTTTCAGCTTGAGAAACCTATAAAAACATTAAGCATATTAAAAAACAAACATACACTAGAAATTTTGCAATATAAAATATAAATTTAGTACTCACCATAAGCAAAGGATCCTGACCAGGTTCGTTGTCATTTTGGCCTTCAAGGACAGACTATAAACACAATTAAAAAAATTCACTATATAAAAACAAACAGGAAAACTACTAAAGGACTATTAATTAAAAACCGAATGTTACCTGAACTATATTGTCTTTAGGTGGAATTGTGCAAAACTGAAATGCATCAGGGCTTAATACCATATCGAATGATGGAAGATCAGATTGTTCAGAATCATAGACAGATTTTGAAGACACAAATGACGAAGGAGTTGTGGAAGTCGGTCCAAAAAATTCTTTAGAAGGGTTGTCGAGCAAAAGTGTAATAGGATCATCCTTTGAATTACCTTCACCCGTAAGCATAAAATGTGGATTGCGGCGAGAAAAACTACCACAAAACCTTGGCACTTCATTTTTCTTCTTCTTAGCATTAGAATATGGGAATAGCACATAAACAATGTTTAAGGTATGCAATTCACAATTCAAATAGAATGCAATTTAGGAACACTTCATACCCAATCACAAATCAAGTAAGGCATGCAATTCATAAATAAAGTAGTGTAGTATTAATAAAGTAGGGTTTTCATACCATCAATTATGGAAACATTGAATGGTGCTTCAACAAAAGGGAGAGTTGACAATGCAGATTGATCACTCTTTTGATCAATCGAGATTCTTTCCTTACCATTATTGCTTGGATCAGTTTTTTCAGATTCTGTAACTATCCCACATGTTGATGGTAATGCAGATTGTTCTATTGAAACTTTTGAAACTTCAGATTCTGAAACTAACCCACAGGTTGATGGTAATGCAGAGTGTACCACTAGGACATCTGAAACATCAGTTTCTGCAAGTTTGCCAGACGTTGGGGGTGATGGAGCTTGCTCCATTAAAACATCACACATAGTTCGAGTAACAAGGGGCAACTGCTTGCTTCTTCTTATGGAGCCTGGCCTATCACGCACAACAGCCCAATCAACTTGGCCCAACTCCAAAATCCAGTAGCTTCTTGATGTCATCATGTATGCGTCATGTATGACGTCAACAACCTCCTTATCTTCACTTCACCAACACGGGCTCCTTCTCAAGCGAGACTCCAGCTGACGGGCCGACTTCTTATTAATGGATAGTGGCCTGCTTACAAAAGGAGACCAACTTCTCCTAGCTGATTTAAGTATAATATGATGAACATTTAGTTGGTGAACATTTAAGTATAATGTGATGAACATTCAATTGGTGAACATTTAAGTAGAATGTGACGAACATTCAGTTGGTGAACATTTAAGTATAATGTGATGAACATTCAATTGGTGAACATTTAAGTAGAATGTGACGAACATTCAGTTGGTGAACATTTAAGTATAATGTGATGAACATTTATCAATATTGTGATGAACATTTATGAACAACATGATAAACATTTAAGCCAATTGTTAATGAAATTTTGAGTAATAAATAATTTTGTAATATTTGTGAACCATTGTATACATCTTTGTGACAATTTTGTTCCGACGAAGCCCAAAGGTGGTCCGGCGTGGTCGGAGGTGGCCCGCAGGTTGTCGGCGGTGGTCCAGAGGTGGTGACAAGGGGTGACAAAGTGGCGCCACATGTCATCATCTAGGCTCTTGGATCTTTCTTGATCCAAGGCTCCACAATCATTCTCATTTATCATTTTAACAATCTTTATTACGTAATACTTTTCCATTCTACATTTCCTTATATTTCTTCACTTCAACACTAATTATCTGAATTACAGAATAAACTTATAAAACTCCTTCATACATCTATAATAATGTGCTAGCACGTCTTAGTTACGTCAGACAAAGTAGAGCGTATCAATGTGTCAAAAAAACATTGGGTTTATTCCTAGCCCTTTATGTTCTCTCTGTGGGCTTGCACAGGAGACTGAAGAGCATCTTTGGTTTGAATGCAACACCATAAAGGAGGTTAGTGATATTGTTCTGAATTGGCAAGGAATTGGTGATAGGAAAATCTCCTTGGCTGACTGGTGGAGCTGGTTTTCTGAGTGTCCTAAGAAGACTAACAACATCTACCTCAGCAAGCTTATGGCTTTGGAATGCATAGTCTACTATACATGGAAGATGAGAAATGAAGTCATTTTTTGAAGCTATTACTATCTATGTTGATCATTGTGCTTCTGAGATTATAGGAGTTTGTAAGCTTAGAATTTTACATAAGCTTAGCATTTCTGGTAGAAGAGGTAATGTCATGAGAAGGAGATTACATGTATAGTTGCTCCTTTTGTCTTGTTAGTTTGCTTTACCTTTGTTGATACTCCTTGTAAGTTTAGGATGTTGATCCTATCTTAATACAAAATTTACCATTTGGCGGAGAAAACTACAAGTAGTGTCAACAAGATGATATTCATTGAAATACCCATTGCATGTGACAATATGTTAGATACAAGTGCCATGAAATTTATAAAGCCTCATGAACTGCCAACACTATGAACACAACATGCCACCGCTTTGTTTGATTAGTGCAAACTGACTCCATCTTAATTAGGATCTTTCACTATAAATTCTACTTAACTCCTTAAATAGTTTGAGATATCTACTAGTATTTTTAAGGAAACCGTAATCATGGTACACTTCTCTATTAGGGTAACAATGTTAGATTCAAGTGGCACGATAAGTAAAAAACGTCATGGAAGAGTCTGTACTTCCAACAATATTAACATAAGACGTCACCTCTTTGTTTGATTAGTGCAAAAATACTTTATCCAAATCTCACTCAATTAAGACCTCGCACCATAAAGTTGATTGTTTGAATATACACATATCATACTCCTTAATGTTTAATAAGTTGATTTCTAAGACAACCGCTACCTAATCAAGTTATGGTTGGATGGCAATATTTTATATACATGTGACATGAAGTGTACAAAAGATAAAGTATTGTCAACAAGAAGAACATACATGTCACTCCTTTGTTTATACATGTCACTCCTTTGTTTAATTATTTGCAAAATTACTTAAGCAGTATCTCACTACATAAGACTTTGTCTACAAATTACACTTGAATGACAATATGTTATATACATGTGGCATGAAGTCTACAAAGCATCATACTAAAGTAGTGTCAGCAAAAAGAACATACTATGTCACTCCTCTATTTAATTAGTGCTAAAAGTAATTAAGCCATATCTCACTACATAAGACTTTGTCTACAAATTGTACTTAACTTAATCCTATTTCTAACAATACTTCCAAAGCAAGTTACATTGTTATGCCTTCCAAATGTAACAATATATTAGGTACAAGTGTCACGGTTCGTATCTGACATCTTTGGGGCATTGAAACGCATAAGAACACAATTAGTTTTAGGAATCAATTTCCATAATTACATTCTCGCCTTTATTAAACGTACCCGCCCAGTATTAAATACATCCCGCAAAAAATAATTACTTTTTTATTCTTTCCCGTAAAAAATACTTTTATATTATTTCCCGCCTATGAATGATGTCTTGTCAATACTTTAAAAAAGATTTCTGATTTGTGAATGACTAAACCAAAACCCCCGTTTCCCCTCACTGGAACGCGCCTTTACGCGCCCCCAATCTCTATCTTTCCCCTACAATTTAAACATAACAAAATCCTCAATCTCAACCCTAAAAATGAAATTGTCGAGTGCAACCTTGAATCTGGACTATGTCCCTTCACCGTTCTCACCGGTACCACATATACCTACATATTTCAAGTTCTTCTATGGAGATATCAAGGTCAATATTTCAAAATTAAAAGAAAAAGTGTTTTACTCTCTGACCGGGAACCCAGAAATCCCGAGGAAGGGCCTCAAGATGGCGGTCTAGCAGCATAACCTCGAAACATCTGCACCCTTGCGCTGGTAGCCTGAAGAAGACGACAACGGCGTTCAAGCAAAGGCATCCCAAGAACTGCAAATGGATCTGGAAACTTCACCACAAACGATGTCGACGAAATCGAAAAAAGAGGAAGACGACAGTGAGGCTGGGTTGGGCAGACTGCATCCACAAGTTCCAAACTAGTCTCCCTGAGTTTTTTCCCAAGAAGATGAAGATTCTTAGTCAAAGTGAAGATTATACCCGGAGCTCTTGCCAAATCGACATGTTTAAAGCGCTGAGAAACAAAACCAGGTTAGTAGTTTACCCTAACCCTCTAAACTATCTAAATTTATGCTTTACCCTTAGAATACTAGAAAGGAACTTCAACATCTATAAATACTGCAATAACCTAAGTGGAAATCTCACAACTCTGCCCTCTGTCCTCACTAATTTCACCCGTTGAGAAATTTGAGTTTATTTGGAGTTCTGATTTGCTGCAATAACAAACTAAACAAAGATCCTAACAAAAGAATGGAGAGGAAGTTGACCTTTGCTCAGGGTTTTGGTTCTAGCCCCAAAACCAACAAGGGGGAATCCCAAACCAACCAAACCTCCAACAATAATGTCCTGGAAGAGTCGAACAACAACACCAAAACAACCCATGTGCTTAACACCAACAAAGCACATGGTGATTGTTCTTCCAGAAAGAACAAGTCCAAACAACCAAGGGATAGGCCTTACTTCATGAAGTATAACTGCTTATGCTACTCTATCAAAAACGTTGTCAACAAGTATTATATGATTGTTTGTGTTTCTACTAATTTACAATATTATGATTACTGCTATAACATTAAAAAGGCCAAAGCTTCTAACTCCTCTTGTAAGTTTGTGGGTCCTAATGCTTTCATACTAGTGGGATGCTCTCCTTTCCCTACTAATTGTTTTGTGCAATCTCTTGCTAGAATTTGGCTACGGTTTGACTTGTGCATCTTTTTATTCTCTAACTATAATGGTGACTGCTATGTGGTTTGGAACAAGCTTGTTGTCAATAAGAAGCAAAGTGCTTTGAATTTCTGTTGGGAATTGGCTCAGTCAAACTCTAGAAGTACAAATCAAGAAATAAAACATGCTTTTACTCCCAATCAAACAAATGCTTACAATTTTGCTAACTACTCTAATCTTAGAATTGATATAGTTACTAAATACTATTGTAAAAGTATTGGCTCTTTTAAATTCATTGTTATGGGATTTGAATTGTCTTCTATAACTTACCGCTTGCTCTGTTATTTTGGATGTTTGAGGTTTATTACACTGAACAATGTTGAATCTTCTTACTCGATGGATGCCTTCTTTATGGATTGGCATTATATTGACCTCCATTGCAAACCAAACTAACCGAGCTTTCATTTTCCTGACAGGTAAGAATGTGGCTATTAAAGCTATCAAGCAAAGCAATTACCCCAGATATCAGGGAAGCAAAAGATAAGTTTGCTCTACACAACTATAACTCTCAATTACAAATCTGTCAACCAAAGAAACTATATTAGATTGGGCAAGTGTGGGGTTGGCTCTAAATGTTGTCCTTTGCCTCTAAATAAAGGCCTCGGTCTTAAGATCCTTATGGTTGTGTCTTAGTATCAGTGTTTTAGGAACTTGAACAACATTATTATCTATGCAAAACCGGAAAATCTAGGTAGCAATTCACCATATACCAACATTAAGAATGCACCAGCTGACTTCTTAATAGGCAGGCAATGGGAGCTTAATACCCATTGCTGGAACGCTATCACTGTTGATAGGAAACATGAATTGATATCCCCTACGATGGGTGTGGTTCTAGCTGCACCTAGAAACCAAATTCTTTTGACGTATTACGGGATGAAAAAGTTAACTAACAAAACTCTTCTTACTCCAAGTTCGTGGCTGTCTCTATGGAATATCAAGCAAAGAAGTTTTGCCATGTGATGAAATGGTTACAGGAAAAGAACAGGGACAAAAGGGAACGAAGCAGACAATCAACCACCAAAGCAGGCCACCCCCATGAAAACAAAATGCGCAACTTATGATCCTGGGAAAGAGGACAAGCGCGGCGATTCTACCTTTAATGTTGGACGACCATATGTATGTGTGTTTTTAGAGTCTGCAAACAATGTTTGAATGGTCAGTATGCATGACTGAAAATGCCCGTTGGCAAACATGTAAAGTTTCAAAATTTACCAGGGAAACAACTAACTACACAAACTAATATAGTCCTAAATATTAACAACGCCAATACAATACTAACACAAAAGCATTCTATTTGGAAATACATTCGACCTAGTCCTAAGACTTGGGCCCTGAAAACTAAATCACCACATAACCCATAAAATGTACTCAAAACTCTCGATTTCATGATCAGTACCAACTATGCTGACCGACGACATAGAGATAAAATAAGATGAAGATCACAATGTGGAATGTTAGAGGAATTGGACGCAAAAACATCTAGACTGACATTGACATCTTTAGCAAAATAAACCATGTCCAGATAATGGGACTTGTGGAAACAAAAGCAAAAAAACCACCCCATTGAGAAAGTGTGGCGCAATGCCAGCTTTGACAATATCACTATATCACCAGCTAGGGGACTTTCGAGAGGAATAATTTCTGTTTGGAAAGAATACCAGTTACATTACGAAACCATCTCAATTCATACCATGGATGATAGATTCATCGCTTTCAACTTTTCGGACCACGAAAACAATATGGAATCCCACAAAATTTTTGCATATGCTCCACCACAGGAACAAGAGAAAGATGTATTCTGGAGAAACCTCAACTACTTTCTAACTACCATCTCGAAACCATATGTGATCATAAATGATCTTAATGAGATCCTAATTAGCGCAGACAAAGAGGGTGGCAACCCTCCTAACCAAAACAAATTAAGAAGACTATATGAATTCGTAAACCAAAATGACTTAGCTAATCTACGAACAAGTGGGAATCTGTTCATATGGAGAAAATCACGTACCATTAATAACACTATCAAAGAAAAACTTGATAGAGTTCTTGTATACCAACAGATGCTTTTATGGTATCCCAATCTTACTACGCATAACCATGAATTTACATCATCAGATCACTGCCTAATTTCTTTGGATATATCCACCAGTAGAACACACCAAGTACAACCCTTTAAATTTGAAATGATGTGGACCAAAAGAAAAGATTTAACCAACCTGGTAGCACAAACATGGAGATCTCATATCAATGGTACTCTTATGTATAAACTAACAAAAAAACACAAATTCTCAAGAAAAAAAAAATGGAATAAGACAAGATTTGGAAAAATATTTGAACAATTAAAGAAGGTCGAGGAGGAATTGGTTTCTATTTAGAAAACGCCCCAAGCACCATGCACCAAAAACCTAGTGATCAAGAATAATAACCTAACCCATAAAAAAAATTGCTTACTCTCATTCCAGAAAATATATTCGGGCCAGAGAGTCAAACTAAAACATATTAAACTAGGAGACTCCAACACAAAATACTTTCATTGAGTAGCAACAAGGCGACGCAATAAAAAGAACATCAAAGGTATTTTAACACAAGAAGGAACTAGAATCGTTGGATATGACAATATCAGGGAGGAGATTAAAAGGGACTTCTCTAATAGATTTACTAAAGAACATATTGATCTAGTCAAGATAAACAATCTGCTTAAGGATATTAAACCAGAAATAACAGATAATGATAACAACGAGTTGTGTAAAAATGTCACAAATCTTAAAATCACAACGACACTTAACGAAATCAGAGAAGATAAGACACCAGAGCCAGATGGTATGCCTTCTGGCTTCTGCAAAAAATATTGGGACCTTGTTTGCCCAGATGTCATAAAAGCAACAAAAAGCTTTTTCCATTCTGGAAAACTCCTTAAGCAAATCAACCACACCTTTATCACTCTAATTCCAAAAGTAGATAACCCACAATACGTACAAACCATTATAGACCAATAAGCCTTTGTAATACCATATACAAAATTATCTCCAAAGTTATAACGAATAGACTCAAGAAAATAATGAACGAAATTGTACACCCTCTACAAGGTGCTTTCATTGAAAATCGATGCATTCAAGATAACGTCTTAGTGGCACATAAAATTTTCCATTCATTTAGGAAAAAAACTAGAAAGGATGGATGGATGGCTTTAAAACTGGACATGAAGAAAGCATAGGATGGGGTAGATTGGTCTTTCCTTCTAATAACTCTCAAACAATTTGGTTTATGTGATAGATTCATTAATTGGATTAAGGAATACACCTATACCGTCTCTTTTTCAGTGTTGGTCAACCAAGGGCCAACAGACCAATTCCAGCCAACAAGAGGGTTGCATCAAGGTGACCCTCTATCACCTTTTATGCTCATCATTAGCGCTGAAATACTAACTAGAAACCTTCAAAAGGCAGCAAATTATCAAAAAAATCCCATCGGCATTAAGATTGTCAGAGGTGGAATTAGCATCCCATTCCTGGCGTTTGCTAATGATATAATTATTTTCTCGGACACCAAACAATCTACTTGTAGGAAAATTAAAACAGTCAACGATGAATACTGTCAAGTCTCTGGAAAATTGGTGAACTTTCATAAATCATCATTCAAGTTACTAAAAACACAAGTTCCAATGCCATCCAACAACTCACACAACTATTTCAAATCAATCAATCTAGCTATGTCCCTAGAAAAATACCTAGGTTGCCCTTTTATTAACGAAAAGGTAACCAGTGAAAATTTCTTCTCAGTATTTGAGAAAACCAATCACCAATTAACAAAGTGGAAAGCTAATAATTTGTCAATGGAAGGCAGAAAAATCCTTGTCAAAGCTAATTTGGCAGCCCAACCAAACTATATGATGCAAAACTTTATGCTACCGGATAAAACCCTCAAGGCTTTAGACAAAACCAATTGACTTTTTCTATGGAACAAAGGAGAAAATCATAAACAAATGGTAAGATGAAACGAGATATGTAAACCAATAGAATATGGTGGACTAGGCTTTAGGAAAAGCAAGGACATGAACTTAGTGTTGCAAATGAAACTAATTTGGAAAGTCTTTGCACATCCAAATAGTATTTGGTCAAACATAATACAAGAAAAATACCTTAAACAACAACATATTCTAGATTATGTAAAACCAAATAACACAAACTATTCATGGCAATGGACCCAACTAGTAAAACTTATCCCGATCTTCAAAAAGGCATTATCTGGCGAATTGGGGACGAACAAACAATCACGTTCTAGACGGATAATTGGTTTTCTGAGTCACTCCTTGATCAAATCAGCATAAACAAACCCATAAATGATAAATCCACTATTAGTGAATTCCTAGATTCTAGTAGGAACTGGAACAGAGAGACGCTCCAAAAACACTTCAATCTGGATTTCATAGACAAAATCTTGGCCTTTCCAATTCCAACAAATTACACACAAGACCGAATGTACTGGAAATTCAGCAAAAATGGGTGGTTCTCTACCAACAGTGCCATGAAGTTAGTTTACAATGAAAGGAACTTCACAAAGTGGAATAACGACTGGATTTGGGAACTTGACCTAGCCCCCAAAATCAAAAGTTTCATGTGAAAAATCTCCAGAGATAGCCTACCAACCAAATTTAAACTCAAAGAAAGATACATTCTTATCACAACAGAGTGTAATGGATGCTATAACCAATACGAAGATTTCTATCTCTTTGCTATAAAATGCCCTAGTACAACACAAGTAATGAGGAAACATTACCTACAAGTACATAATATTATCGAACAAACACAGCTAATTGATTGCTCTTGATATTTTAAATGACTTAAGAGGAAGAATGACTAAGGCACAATTTGAAGAACTTGCAACTATTTGGTGGGCCCTTTAGTGTTACCGTAATAAAAGAAACTTTGATCTCAATTAATACAACGAACTTCCAAACATTTACCAGTTTATTACCCACCAAATTAAGAACTGGAAGATATCAAAAAAAGAAGATGAAATGGGCAATGAAATACAAAATACTAAAACTAAGATAACCAGAAGAAAAAAGAAGCAACGTAAGATGGAATAAACCAATGAAGAATTCCGTTAAACTAAATGTGGATGCTTCATGTCCATCATCAGGACATGCGTCGTTTGGTTACATTATTAGAAACAACATGGGAGAACCCTTACAAATGCTCAATGGAAACGTTGGTAACGTTTCCCCTTTGATAGTTGAGGCCCTTGCTTTGCGTTATGGCATTAAAGCGGCTCATCAGCTTGGCATCTCTTTTATAGAGATCGAAAGTGATAATCTTCGCTTAGTGAATGCCATAAACGACAATTGGGCTTGCCCTTGTGAAATTTAGATTATAGTGACTAATATCATCATGGATCAAGTTTAAACAATATAAAAATTTCCATGTCTTTCGGGAGACAAATGGAGTTGCTGACCTTATAGCCAAACTGTATCATTTGCCAATTCAACCCGATTTAGCAGCCTTTCCAGATCTTAAGGATCTCATCCTTCGGGATGCTCTAGGGCGATTTCATTCTCGCTAGATGATCCTCCCTAAACGCTTTGCTATTCAAAAATAAAATAAAAATATACACAGTAACTATTTTAGGGGTCGTTTGTTTATATATCTTGGGTATATGAAATCGGTATGAGAATGAGCTAAACCTACTTTTATGTTTGGTAGAATAGGTATTGGTATAGGGAATGAGTATGAGTCATTCACATACCAACAAATTACGTAAGATCTCATACCCAAATAAAAATCGAGGTATGACTTATACCTAAGTTTATAAACTACCCCTCTCTCTACCAAACACTAAAGGCTAAGAATCACTCTCATTCTTCACATCCAACCCGATTTCTCATTTCAATCCGATTCTTATCTCGATACCAAACAAGCCCTTAACGGTTTCAAAACCGTAAAATGATGATCGAACCCATATGCAACCTAAAGCGATCCGAATCCGGTCGACGATAATCCAGGAAAAATAATCCGGATCAGTTTGACCGGTCTCCTCACGTGCCCTATATATATATAACCTCTTCACACACGCTTTATAGAGACAAAAGTGAACTGAGAAAACTAGGGTTTTACGTTCTCGGAGACTGAAAGTTCTAGGGTTTTTGTCCATCGTAATGGGGGCTGACAAGGGCAAGAAACTCAAGGTCACCGACAAGAATGACGAGGAGAACGCCGAGCCCATCGACGCCGAGCCCATCGACGCCGAACTTGTCATCTCCATTGAGAAGCTCCAGGAAATCCAGGACGAGCTCGAGAAGGTTTTTTTTCACTTCTTCCTCTTTCTTTAACCGTTTACATTACGTTCGACCGTCTTTCTTTGCATATTTTGGTAGCCTGGCTTCAAATCTGCTCTTGACCAAATTGAGATCTTATTCTTTTTAAACCCTGTTTTATTGGCCTGTTTGTTTTTGGTTCCATTGCTCCTTGGGAATGTTTCTCAATGCAGGAAAGCTACGCTGGTTTAAATTCTTGTTCTTAAGTTGTATATTTAGATTTCTCCCTCCCTAGTTTGTTGTAAAATTCAATGACACACTACCCTGTTTGCTTATTCCATATTTAGATCAATGAGAAAGCAAGCGATGAAGTATTGGAAGTGGAACAGAAGTATAATGAGATAAGGAAACCGGTATATGGAAGGCGAAATGATATAATCAATGCCATTCCAGATTTCTGGTTCACTGCTGTAAGTGCTTGTCATCGCATATATATGATCAGTCAGGTGTGTTCTTTAAGTATAAATTAATGCCCTGGTTCTTTTTTTTTTTGCTCTGTGATACGGCAGATTATGAGTCATCCTGTTCTGGGTGAACTTGTATCTGACGAAGACCAAAAGGTATGAACTCTTTTTGCCTGAGCGCTGTGAGAACATTGAACTCATTCTGTTGATCAAATGACTATGTACCCATCTAATTTGCTTGAATATAATCCTTGCCAGATATTCAAGTTTCTAACTTCTCTTGAGGTTGAGGATTCAAAGGATGTGAAGTCTGGCTACTCTATTACATTTGTAAGTGTAGTGGATCCTTGCAACAACTTGCTCATTGTCACATCATCTCCACATTTTTGTCAATTTCTTTTTATTCTTACTTTTTTATTTTGTAAATGAAGAACTTCAAATCCAACCCTTACTTTGAAGACACAAAACTTACAAAGGCTTTCACCTTCCTGGATGAAGGAACAACAAAGATTACAGCTACATCAATTAAATGGAAAGAGGGCTCAGTAAGATTCTTTTATTTTTCCCCTTCCTATTTATTTCTTTTATCTTTTGGTTTTGTTTGATATTCATGTAAGCAATGTTTTGATTAGTTATTTTTCGTGTTGACTCATCGAAGGAAAATCTCTCAAACGGCATAAATGATAAGAAAGGAAATAAGCGGGCTCTTCTCGAGGAGAGGTCAGATTTCCTCTTTGTCCCATTATATTTTCTTATACCAGTTGGTAGTATATGATATCCTATGTTGCATGGATACCTCTCTGTATGCTTTGTCTCAATTTCAGAGGGCAAGTGAATGTGAGAGATAGGACTTGGAGAGAAAGAGGTTGAGTTGCTTAGACTGGGTGGCAAGATGAATTCTGGCTGGGTACTGGTTTAAAGAATAATTGTCTGAATCCCCTTATTCTGAAAGCATTCTTTTCTTTAGAACGTTCTAGTTACATCCCTCCTCTGTCTACCTATGTTTTCCTGGCATCTTTCCCAACTGATAGTGACAGTAGCAGGGAATAGGATGAACTGAGAGGTCTCTCTCATTGTTCAATGATCTCCTCCCTCTATTTGCCTCCTATTCTTTTTAGTGGGCCAGAGTGGAGATGCTAGAGTTGAGATGCTTAATTAAATTAGTCAACTAACTGTCTAACTATTAGTCTAGTTAAGAGCTTATAGATGATATATAATTCTTATATACCGTTCCTGCCGTTTCTTCTTTTTTTCCCTCTATTTTTTGGGTTTGTAGCTTCTTGTTGTCCTGCCATTTTAGTTTTGCGTTTCCTTGCTACATATCTTAAATATGTTGTCATGAACTGGGTTAGATACTTAATTTTAAGAATCATTTGCTACATAGACTTATTTTTAAGAACTCATGCATTGAGGAAAATCTGGACTTGAATGATGATGCAAATTTGTTTCCCTTTTTGCCACAAGTTTTGGATTATTAGTCATTTGTAATAGGAATTTCATAGTTCTTGGTTTTGTTTATAGCATTATCTGTAATTCTAATTTTTTGTGTGAAAATTATATGGATGCGCAGCTTCTTTACCTGGTTCAACACCTCACACGTTAAGGAGAATCTGGTGGACTTAAATGATGATGTAATGTTTCCCTTTTCTTTTCAGTTCTGGATTTTTAGTCATTTCTAATAGGACTTTCATAGTTATCCACTTATCCTTGGTTTTGTTTTGGGAATTCCTTAAATATTTTGTGGAATCTTTCAGGTAGCTGAAATAATTAAGGAGGACTTGTGGCCTAACCCACTTTCATATTTTAACAATGTAAGTCATTATGATTTATCAGCTTGTTTTTTTTTCCATTTATAGAGTTGTCCTGATTTTGTAAATCATTGGTGTAGGAGGCTGATGATGGTGAAGATTCTGAAGGAGAAGGAGATGTTGAAGAGGTATATATATAGCTCAAGTTTTCCTGTATAATTTCTATATAAACATAGATCTTCGTGTAAAATTGAAGAGCCTAGGATTCAGCATGACTACAAGATTGTTTTACCCCAATTCTCGTGAGTAGTGATATTCTAGGCTCATGTTTAAACTGCATATGAAATAACTTGATTGTGTAAAATTGAAGAGCCTAGGATTTAGCATGACTACAAGATTCTTTTATTCCAATTGTCATGAACAGTGATATTCTACACGTTTAAACTGCATATGAATTAACTTGATTGTGTGTTAAAATATGATGTCTATAGCACTAATGAGAGAGTTCACAGTAAGATGTTTTTTGCCTCCCGTATCATGAAAAGACCATCCTTTTGGAATGTATATTTGATTTTCCTGGTGAAATCCTGATATTAACATCAATTGTAATGATAGGAACAGGATGGGGGAAGTAGTGAAGATGATGAAGAAGATGCTGAAGACGGAGAGGAATGAAGTAGCATCCTTCTCATTTAGGCAATGCTCCTGGTTCATTTCCTGAACTCAGTTTTTGTTTTGTTTAAGAGCTTCTGTAATTAATGCCATTGTTTGTTGTCGTAGAGAAGCGAAATTGAATATTTAAAGTGTTTTTTCTGCATACTATGGTTTTATGCCCCTCCGACTATTATCAAAACTAATGATTATGTATTTTGATTGTGATGTCAAAACTAGTGATTATGTAATTGTTTTGTATGCGCCCCTGAGTGGCATTTTGGAGCCTTTATATTATGTATTTTATGATAAAAACTAGGCTGCCCACATAATAAAAGCGAGTATCTTTCGACCATATGGTATAGAGGAAATGATACAACCTAGATCACAAAGCCATTTTGAAAAAAATGTGGTTTTGACGAGAACAATTTTTAAAATGAAAACTATTGTTCATTAAAATATAATTAAATGTGTATTAAAATATACTTCAATTAAATTTTTTGATACACATTATTTGAAAAAGTGAGGTATATATAATTTTTAAATTAATGTTTTTCAGTTTCTCAATAAATATTCTTTAATTTTTTTTTAAATTTTTTTTGGATGTTTTTAAGTATGTTAACGAATATGCACTAAATTAATACTAAATGTTCATCAATTTACTACTAATGTGCACCATTCTCAGTTTCATATTGTGAAAGTTATTCTCACCCGACACTTTGCCTTTGAAAATGTCGTTTCAAAAAGTATGAGAAAGTCTAATAAAAGATTGCATTTTCGTCATTCTTTTTGGTTGATTTACTTCTCTTTGCAAATAGAGAAATAGAAAATAGGGAATAATTAGAGAATGAAAAAAAGAAATAAAAAAATTAAACCAAACATGCTCTTTAAATCTTCACCTCCTTTCTTACCGTCACTGTTGATTTGTTGATAATGACTATGAAATTTACTTTTGCCACTGCTGCTCCTTCAATCGTAAGCTTTTTCTTTTTTCAAAGATTCCTCAAATTCCTTCTGTCGTGCCTTTTCCATTGTATGGTTTTAACGTCTAGATCTTTTTCATTGTACGGTTTTAGCCTAGGATACCCGGAAACTCTATATAGAGTAGGCATTTCCGGTGCCGAAAACCTTAGGAAACTCAAAAACTCCTTAGGAACCTCTAGAAAACGTTTCCTAGGCGTTTCCAATTGCCAACGTTCCCTTTGACCATAAAATCGGAAACTTCAGCGTTTCCTACTTGTTTTTATGCGTTTTTTAGTTGTTTTTACGTGTTTTCTAATATTAGAGGTACAAAATTGTCCAACTATGAAATAGTCAATATTCTAATAGTGTTGGGTTTGGAGGAATATTCTTTAGAGTTGTTGAGTCATGGAGGTCTTGGTGAGTTTATGGGTATGAACGCCCCTACACGTGATTTAATTTGCGTGGAAGAGACACTCAGTTTTGATGATTTGAGAGTGATCTTTAGAGTGACTAAAGACTGAGGGGGTGGTATGAGGGTATTGATGATCACTTCTATAACTACAAGATCACTCACCCGTGTTTGAGGCTAACTCATAAAAAGCTAGCAATGTGTTTCTTTGGTCGAGGCGAGGTCAATAAGATCTCAAGTACAAATTTGTAGACTCTTCGGTGAGAGTGGGATTGTGCCTGACTGGGTGGCACTATTTGTGATGTGTTTTATGAAGTAATAGAGGAAGATGACCACAAGGAAGGTAAGCATGGGATGCATGATCTTTTTGATTGCCAGAGCTTGCCTAGGACCCGAATGTATCCTTGAGAGTATGTGTATGATATTTATGCATTGAAGAATGCACGTGTCTTGGAGGGGCTAGTACAAGTTAACCTTGGGCGTCCTTACAAAAGGGAGTGCATATCATGAGGCTGCCTCATCATATGCCTTTCGGCCCTACTGCGCAAGATTTTTAGGCTGCATGTTGATGATGTTGTTTAGGGACCTGAGGTTAAGGAGGAGGAGGAGATGAATGTTGATGATGATATAGACGGTGACAACAATAAGGCAGGGATGTCTGGAGGCCATGACTATGGCTATGAGTATGATGAGGGTGGAAGTTGGCAAGAGGACATGTTTGCTCAAATGACCAACTTGACTATGCAGCAACAGTCTTTTGGGATTGAATTGACTGATTTTGGCAGGAGCATGAGGGAGTCTCATTTGCTTCAGGAGGAGACGGTTGGACGCGTCTCCAACATTGAGCGAGACGTGATATGAGACACCTGTTGTTTGTAGCAAAAGTAACTACTTGTAGGAACTTAAGCAAGATGTAGATTTATGATCAAAAGGGACGATATTGATCTCAACTCTCAAGAACACTAGGTCAACAATGGTTAAAACACTTAGCTTGTACTATTACTCAGGGCGACGAACTTGTTTACAATGAGAGGGAAGCCCTTTATATATAAACAAACCCTAATTTTATCTATAAGGAAAGAATATTATATTTTTCTTTATATCTTTAATCTAATATAAACTAGGTAAAGAAATATTCTTTTAATAATATCTACTTATCTCTTTACCATTTATATGAATAAAGTATTAAATAACATATTTGGAAGACAATAATGCTCGACCGACTTCATCTTCTACTCGTTTGGCCTTCGCGTACTCTACTTTCTCGTACTCGGTCTTCTCATCTTGCCCGCGCGTAGTTCGTCAAACGTGTTCAACTTCCAAGAAATACGTCTTCTTCATTTTCGGAACGCGTTCATCCTCGTTGTAGGTCGAAATACTCTTTCACTTTATCTCATAGATCGTCTCGAGTATCGTATCACCCTGTTATGCTGACGTCATTCTTTAGTCCATCCTAACGCTTGGAGAAGATTGGCGGCGCTGGATCACATCGCTGCTAACTTCGACGTGGAGTTTACTATAGCCGACGTGATGTTCTCTCTCATGCTTTCCAATCCATCTCCGGGTAGGGTCAGTTTGAAGCCTCGGAGTGGGGTGTCTCCCGTGGTGGTTGAAGGGACTACGCCCGACCAAGTTTGGGCCGACACCTTCTACTTCATTAGGACGTCGACGTGAGGCGAGGACTGTGCCTTCTTGATCGAGGGATGGACGCCTTCAAGTAAGTTAATTTGCTTGTCTTTTTCTTTGTACTTATTATTTTTTCTTGTTCTTTTTCTTAACGCGATATTTCTTTACCCATAGTTGATACCAAATCGATCGTCCCACGGGATGAATCCGAGGAGATAACGGAGAAGATCATAGCCATCCCTCTCGTCGAGCGTACCTACTGGACGTGATGGGAAAGGCACTCGTGTAGCGACCCCCATTCCTTCAAGTGGTAGGTTACTCTGCTTTATATGTTACTTGTTTTTTTCTTCAAGATTCTCTTTCTTGATCTGTATTACTGCTTCTTTTCATGTGTCGCTTCGCGTATCCGTCAAGAATCGGTCACCGACCTTATTGCGGTGAATAGGAGAAGGATCTCGGATGGTTCTTCCCAGGGTTGCAGGTTCGCGGAAGAACCGGATCGTGAACGCGGTTCGCGGTTCGCGATTCGCCATTTGTGGAGAATCGGATTCACCGAAGAATCACAGATTATCGGATCGTTGATATTAGGAACGTGATTCGTTAATTTTTGAAACGTGATTCGTGATTCGCCAACGGCTGTAATAAATATATATAAATTGAATCCATTAAATAAAAGAGAAAAAGGCAACCAAGTCCCTGTAAATGTATTCGTTAAATAATGCATTACAAGATCTCGGATGGGCTTTAAATTAATTTGATAATAGATAAAAAGGGAATTGGGCTTAAAAGCCCATTGTAGGACTCGGCCCACATGGTCAGCAGTCCAACAGAGAGGACAGACGACGAGAGTCGTCTTCCTCCTCTTGCTCTCTGCATCGAGTTGCAGAGCAACTCCGAAGCAACAAAGGTGAAGCTTCTCACCTTGGCTCGACACCGGCGAACTCGACGGCGAATCCGGCGATGCTTGGCTACTGGACAGAAACACAAAGAAATTAGGGTTTATTCCCAAGAACTCGAAGTCTCGAACTCGACTTTAATGGCGGAAACCGAAAACTTACCGGAATCTCCTCGGAGTTGAGACGCTGTTAACGAGACCAACCATACGAAGCTCCTGGAAACAAAGGATCGAATAAACTCGTATTAAACGACCTTGAATAAATATCGAAAACGATATCGAAACGGTATCGAGATACGATATCGAAACTTACCGATATCTAACCGATTAGGCTCGGGATCGATACACGAGCGAAGCCCGGTATTCAGGGGTGAACGAGAGACTGGAAAAAATGGAACAACAACACCAGATACTCTTATGAATTTCTCGAGAAAACTTGAAGAAAAACAGAGGAAGACGAGGGAAATTATGGTTATACCTTCTGTTCTTCAGAGACGAAACGAAGGCGCCCTTCTTCCTTGAAGGAAGAACACGAACGAAGAAGAGAGGAGGGAAGTGCTGAACTTGGGCACACCACACGCTATACAGAGTCTTCGTCTTCCCGAGGTCGCCGTCGTCCAAATGAGTGTTTAGACGCCCTGTGTATATTCAGTTGTTGGAAATTGAGTTTCCCACATCGACAAATGCTTCACCTCCTTAGGTTCAGCTTTTGTATAAAACTATGTGACTTCAGCTGTAGCTTTGTGGGTTTAATAGCAAACCATCCTTACATGGGCTTGCAGTATCATGGCCCATTAGTATGAATTATCAGTGCAAAAATTCATTTGGCTTGAACGCACCGCCCATTTTTCATGGTTCGCTTCGATTCGCTGTTTTAGCCGAATCGGTACGCGAACGAACCGCGATCAGGTGCGTGCGATCCGGTTCGTGATTCGCCATTGATTGGAGCGAATCATGCAACCCTGGTTCTTCCAAGCCGGCTCCGGTTAAGATTGCTCTCCCAACCGCATATGCTAAGGTTCCCTCACCGACCACTACGCCAAAGAAAGAAAAAGCTAAGGGTAAACTTCCCGACGTGTCGTCCGTCTCTTACGTGGACGTTGGCGATTTCCCTGCAATGGTGTCTCAGGCCGTCGCGCCCGGGCGTAACTTTATCCCGGCGATGCAGGGGCTAGTTAACTCTACTACTTGGAATCATTACGTGTTGATGTCAGCTATGGACATGTTGGGCGAGTCTCTCATTGCGCATTGGAAGGTAGGATCTATTCATCTCTTGATTCTTTTTTATTTTCTAGGTTATTCTCTCTTAACTTATTGCTTGTTGCGACTTTCAGGGCTTGCAGACTTCGTTTTTCCTTATATTTATATCTTAATATAAACCTGGTAAATAGAAATTCTTTTTATATTATTTACTATCTCTTTTACCATTTATATAAACAATAATATTAAATAACTTAAAATACTCGGCCACCTCGTTCTCAGATCAACACGAAAAGCAGGGGAATGGTAGGGGAAGGGCAAATGCGTCCATTTTCTGATTATTACTACTATTTTCAAAATTGCCACGGCTCGATTTATACTCCTTGGTTCTATTTTTATTTTTAAGATTTAATCTGGAGCGTCGATATATCAGATCGGACGGCCCATAACAATTATTAGTTTTTGTCTTAAACCAAGTTCCATCCTTCCTTAATTAATATAGTAATCCATATTCATTCCAAGCACTAAGTTACAAACATTTCACCAGTCATCATCGGATCCTTCCGTCATCAATATAGTGAAAGTGGTCAGATGATCAAAACATGTGCTGATTCTTGATACAAGTCCACTCTGTTCGTTTCATCCCTGACCTATATTTCCATTAATTGATTCAGCTTTCAGATTTTTGATATAATTTACATTTTAAAGGATACATCAGTAGTACACCTATCTGAGTTTGTTGTACAGTACACCATCTAAACAACTACTCAGCACTGTGTTTCATACAAGCAATAAAGTCGCACTCATTTAAAACACAACAACAACAAAGTGTAAGCTAGCTAAAAACAAGCATAGTTTTTAGTTTGCTGTCTTATTAAAACTTATTTCCTGGTAAAGAAGCTTCTTAGCTTACCCCTTTCTAGCCGCTCCAACAGCTTCTTAGCCCCAAGAACCTCCATCTCTGTCAGCTTCTTCAAATACCCGATTGCCCCATACGAGATCATCAGCTTCTTGCACTTCTTGCTCGACGACAAACCACCAAGGCACGTGACTGCGTACTTGTTAGCCGTATTGGTTGCGCTCGGGTCCAACAGCTGGACCAAGCTGGGGACACTCTTCTCGTCTTTCCTCACTTCTCTTTGGTTATGAGGAACCGTCATCAAAACCGAGAGTGCCTGAGCCGACACTTCCCTCGCCCCATTACTCTTTGCATCAAGCATCTTCAGTAGAAAGGGAATGCACCCGGCTTCCCCCACCATCTTCTTTGTCTCGTTCGTCGTGCAAATCTTACAAACCGCCGATGCAGCCGCTTGTTGTGCTCCCACCGAACCGGATTCAAGGACGTGTACTAGTCGAGGAAGGAAACCGAGGGAGTTGAGAATCTCAACTGAAACCGAACCGACCAAGTTTCTTATCGCCCCAACAGCCGATTCCTGAGGCAAGGGGCCATCTAAATATACCAATAGGCTTCGTATTCCGCCTTCTTCGACAACCATCCTTCGGAAGTTCTCGTTGCTCGATGTGAGATTTTGCAAAAACTCGGCTGCATACTCCTTTGAGCCTAACAAGAGCCCACAATCAAGAAGATGAATCATGAGCTTAATAGTTCCTTCATCAGCAAGGGCTTGTCGGGTTTCAGGAATGGCTGAGAGGTTCTTGAGAGTGCAAGCTGCTGCAGCTTGCGAAACCGAGTCCCCCATTCGACAGGCCTCGACTAGTGGGCCCACACCACCATGGCCCACGACAGCTCGGGCCATCTCGGGACTCATGGAAAGCCGCTGCAGGGAAATGGCGGCTTTTTCTTTGGAGATAGGGCTGCCTGATTCCACTAGTCTTATGAGAGGAGGTAAAACGCCTTCAGAAACGAGCCAGCTCTCGCAGCTCCCCGATTCAGCCAACGAGCAGATGACTGTCACGGTTTTCTCTCGGATTCTTGGACTCGTTGCGGTTAAGAGGCCCACTAACGCAGCGATATTGCTCCTGCCTAAAGAGGATAAGACATTCTTCTCGTCCTCTTTCATGATCTCAACAAGGGAGTCAAGAGCCCTGTGTTTCGATTCCAAATGGCCAATTTGAAGTCTTGCAAGCAACTCCCTTATATTCTCCGGCTCAGACAAAAACGGACAAGACGATGATGAGGAAGTCGAGGCCACAGTTGCAACTTCACTAAGAACACCAGTCTTGATTAAGAGCCCGCAATCGTGCAAGTCCAAGTCCAGTTTCGCGGATAACGAATTGAGATTGCTCTGCATCTGAAGCTTACCCTCATACTTTTCTTCTATGCAGATATCACCTAAGTGGATTGCTTCTTTTAGCGTCTTCACAACTGACTGCAATTGTTCAATGCAAAGGGTGTTCTTGGAAAAGCATGGGTGACAGGATAAATCTGATAATCGAGTTGGGAGCTGCTCGATCTTCGACACAATCATCTTCCATCTGGCTGAGAATCCTTTTACTTGCCTGGCTTTGGAGAGAGCAAACGGGACCAGCTCTTGTGCTTGTGAAAGCCAATTTTCGGCATTCTGGGAATCCGCCAATTGATCATGATCTCTCTCTTCCACCATTGCTGCTACTGCTGCACTCTTGCAATCAATCAAGATTTCAATTTCTTCGGCTGATCAGATAGCTGAGAATTGAGAAAATCAAAGGCTTAATTGAGGAATTTACAATAAACAAGTGGACAGTATCAAATTGGTTGTCAAAGTAGAGTATACAAACTACAACTAATCAGTGTTTGAAGCTGGTATCAACAAGTGGAGTAGTTGCAAAAACCAATCAATTAGATCTTGACCCAAACAGATAGATCAAGCAAACAAATTGGATTAATTTAAAGAGAAATTGATCTAATTTGCACAGAGAATGGACAGACTAATAAGACTGATGTACCAAAAAGATGGACGTCATTGAGATTGAAAGATTGCCAAGTGCAAACATCATTTATTGCATATAGTTATAAATTCAATCATGCCCACAAATTAAAAGCAATTTAGGAATAAGAAAACTAATTTTCGTAAAGGAAAAAAGACTACGATGTTCTGCATAGTATTATGTGGTATTTCTGAAAAAGATGGATTTCAACCGAATCAACCCCAAAACCATGTCCAAAATACATTGTCGGCAAAGTAACAAAATGAAATTTTCAGAAATACCCTTTATGTAATCAAGCTTCAAAGCAAGAACCAAAGACCAACCAGAAAAATCAAGGGGTAATTGAGTACAATGGAAAGACTCATTACAAGTGGGATTAACAACTTTGATCAGATCTAAATTAGAAGTGGGTAGAAGTTTTGTATTGAAGACAAACAAAAGATAGATGCTTATAGATAGAGAGAGAGGCTTTGCTTTGAAGACAAGATAAAAAGGTCTCTATGAAGTTTCAAACTGGAGTGTATATAAATTTTCACTACCATCTATATCTATATATCTATATATTATAAAATTGATCAAAGACAGAAAGTAATGTCCTAATTAATGTTTAAATCTAATTTCTCCCTCTCTTTTCATCTCTCATTCCATGAATTTAAATCCATAATTATCTGCCTAATTAGTTAGTATTCTCATCCATTTAATTTTTTTTCTCTTTTCGCTCTTCGACTCCAATCCGTACAACGAACGAGAGTAATCCGAGTACCGTCAACGACTATGTAATTTTGGGATATATATACGAGACTCTATTCTTTTATTAAAAAATTACTAAAATATATATATGAAAAAATATCTTTTAAATATAGATAAAAATAAAACATGTATAATCCCAACAAAAATTGATAAGAAAAATCAAAGCAAAGTATAATGAAGAGGATGAATAAATAAAAATATACCTGCTCCAAATTAGACTAAATTTGCAAGCTTGACAGCCGCAGGAATCATCTTTCTCCTAAAGCAATCCTGTGATAAAAAACAATAACTAGCTAATTAACAACAGTCACACGCACCAACAATAATTTGATGACAAAGGCTAAGCAACAATATATTTATCTCCAAGCGGTGAGAAGTAAAGAGAGAAGAGTAAAGAACCAAGCTTTAAGAGTCAGAAAGAGTGAGGCTTGTGCCTTTTTTTAAAAAGTGAAAACGAACCCAGAAGCTTGATCTTCAAACCTTTGTTTCTTTGTGTGTTTCCAACAGTTCTGTGGTGACTCAGAAACCTGAAATGGCGATTGAAGAGAAAGAGGACGAGAAAACAACGGTCGAGAAAAATTCAAAAAATGGAAGAATTTTGTCTGAGCTGAGTGTTTGGAAGGAGAGATATTTTAGATTTAAGTAGCAATTTGAAGTTTGAATGAAGGGTTAATAAACAACTGTGACCCGATTTCCAGAAAAGAGATGATTACAATAATGGCATGATGATAAGATCGAGGATTTTGATTAAATTGCGCAAAAAAGATTAAACTGAAAGGACTCGTGGGTTAATGGGGGAGAGCCAGCTGAGGAGAAGGAGGAAATTAGATGACTGATTTATTTTTTCAATAAGAAATGGAGAATTAATTCGAATAAAATAAAGGTTTTGTGGTTACAGTAAAAGGCTGTTTTTGTGAGTACTGCTGAAACATACGTGGGGCTTTGGGATGATCGGACGGATCATATTCATTTTGGAAATGGGATTTCGGCCGTCGCGATTGGTTTTAGAAAATTTTGAATTGAGTTGTGTGGCATGCGTAAGCCACGTGTGGAAAAGTCAAGCTATGATATCTAGGATAAGAGGAGTTTTTTTTATTTCTAAATAAATAATAGTCTCTCGCTTACTAAAATAATCCTCGGTTTCAAAATAATTGTCATTCTAACATTAATCACACATATTAAGAAAATGTTTGGTTGTGTCTTAAAAATCCAACTTTTTCTCAAATTAATTACCCACCTCCTTTTACAACCAATAGGAGTGGAGAAAAAATTAACAATTTCAAATTCTAATATAAAATTGTATGATATACATGTAATTAATTGTCTTGAAATCTTATAATAACAAACATATTGAAATAAAATTTAGAAGCTAAAACGAAAATTATTGTGAAACGGAGGGTATCATTTTAGCCTCTTTTTGTTTTTTTTAAAAAAATTCATTTTAAGTATTTAAATAGTGAGTTACAAGTTTTGTTATTGGAATTTGTAATTTTTACTCTTTTGACGTAAATAATAATTTTTGATTGGTTAAAAATGAGATAGTTATGAATTTTTAATAAGAATACAGGTAAAACCTTGACAACATATGCTCTAAGAGGATGTTCAATGGCGATTGTAAAAACGAAGTTATAAGTTAAAGGGGGTGAATTTCATAATAAACTTTTCTATCTAATCCAATGGCTAGAGGAAGAAGGAGACAATGTCTTCTTTCTCTGATGGGCTCGTTGGTGGATTTAGACCATATGATCAACAATGGGTTTGCCCAATTTTGTTTCTGTTGGACTAGTTCACTAACAATCCGGCTTTAACCCCATTTTGCTATTAAATCAGATTGGTTAATAAATAAGCCCAATTCTATCATTTGTCATCTAAAATTAAAAAGCCCATTTCCTTTCTAAAAATCAGATTGTTATTAAAACCCTATTCTCCGCGCAAGAAAATTACGGATTTTCGTATGTGATTTAATATACTTATACATTATTTGTTAATATGTTGTTGTTGTTATCAAATTTATTAATATTTGTAAATATAAGTATTTTTTATTTCCTTATATTTATGTTTGAAGTAGTTTTAAAACATAATATTAGAATAAGTTTGCATTGTCATAAGAGAAGCTCACACATTAATTTAATTTGTGACTTAATCAAGTAGACTATAAATAAATATAACATAGGGATATAAGAAAGATATTTAAATGCATGCCCAAAAGTCCTATAGGAGGTGATTAAGAAATGAGTAATGCATTAAATTGGTACCAATTTCATTCAATTTTGGCAATGGACAACCAACTTTTATATAGATAAGATTCGAAATTATAATGCATTATAAATTAATGAGGAAAGTTCGGGTGCAAATAACTCTTAACGTAAAAAAAACGAACAAATCGTGTTCACAGATTATCCGTCAATGTTCATATTCTGGATAGTAGTGTTCATAATATAGGCCACAAAAAATTACTGCGAACTTTTTGAACGTTTTAAGTAAGTGACGCGGTGACATACTTGTAATTACTGCGAACTTTGATTTTTTAAAATTATTTTCTCAAAATGACCTCAAAAAATTTTATCGTCTAGATTATGAACGTTACCGCTCAAACTATGAACATTAACTTGTTATCTGTGAACGCGAAAACTTCGTTTTTCCTACGTTAAACTTTATTCTCACCGGAACTTTGCATGATAATGACTTATGTTATAATTTATAAATTATATTGAAGAAAATCCAATTGAATATAAATTATGAATTGATAAATTAATTAAACTAAATTAAATTAATTGTATTTATTTTGATATAATTAATAGATATTAACTTATTTTATTTATGTGTTTGGGTAACGCATTCGGAATCAAGACTCTAGAAGATCGAGCAAAGTTGATGAGGTTCTTACGCTCCGTTTCAAATCCAAGTCTTCGTTCGTCAATAAGGCAAGTGACGGTTCACTCTTGCTTCTTTATTCCATGTTTCCCTTATTTAACAATTAATTCAAATTGTTAATAAGTTGGGATAAATATAATCATTTTCTTGCGTGTGAACTTATATGTTAATGACGTGAATAAATAAATCATTATTATTAGGTTGTATATTATGCTAGAATGACCTATACTCCATCCGTTTCTTTTTAATTGTCATTGTAGAATTTTTAAGACAAATTAAGAATCCAAATTTTTCTCTAAATTACTCTTCCTTAATTTTCTTGATTAGTAATGTCTAAAATGATAATTATTTAAGATTCCAAACATAGGGGCAAATCTAACAAAATCTATTCAAAATAACCAAAACGACAATTAAATAGAAACAAAAAAGAGAGTCTAGAATGACAATTAAAAAGAAACGGATGAAATATTTTATATTATTACCATAGGGTGATAGATGGACTTTTGTGTTGTTGTGAATGACTCATATACTAGTTTAGTACGAGTATTTGTAGGAGCAATATCCCGATAATGTGGATAGTTGTTTCTTGATAATAAAAAGGATAGAATGTAACATGCCTAGAGTTGTTGTTGGTATGATTTTTGTCATTATCCGATCTGCTAGAGCTGCTCTATGATAGTAGTACTCCTTAAGCCTATATAAATATGAAAATCATGCCTCAAATTTTTTTTAAGTCTGGCCCTAGGTGCATGATTTTATTCCACATGTGCCTAATCCTATTCCACAGGTGCACAATCTTGTTTTTCTTGGGTCAGCATTTTCGGAGTTTATTGAACCCTAAGCAACAATCATTCTACACATTCTAGAGATCATTCACGAAAAAACTACTTCAGATGATTACAGAATCCAAGTATAAAACTGCAAGATTAGTCTATACTTACATCATCAAACATCATCAAACATAGACTTCCACTTAGATTTCCATTTAGTGACATAGATTTCATCCTCATATATGTTCTCATAAATTCATTTTAGTAGTGTGTTCATGAGCTACATAGCTAACTCGAGGAAAGGTGAGGACAGATTTAGGCAAATCACCAAGCCCTTGAGAAACTGTCATTCTTTTCACCGCAATTTCAATTATCAACTAGAAGTCATACCTACAGAAACACCGTCATTGACAGATTGAGCAATGACAATTTCAACTATGTCTTTTAAACAAATAACCTTTGAACCTCTTCGAACAACATTGCATGTAAGGATAACTTTTGGTTTGCAATCCACGATTCGTTGGGAAAGGGAATCAACAAAGAATCAGCAAAGACAACTTGTTCAGTATTAAGGCATAGAGATATAAGTTAGCATGATCATTCTCAGATGCAAAATTAGTAAAAGAAAAGCAACAACTGAACAATACCGAGTGAATAGCACCAATACGAGCACAAGCCAACATTGCTATAGGCATGGGCAGATATAAAATTACAACGTCACCCTTTTTCACACCTGCATCTTTCAAGTAATTTGCAAGCTGCAAACAAAATACAATACAAAACAACATGTTAACCATTCTACCAATTACTTGAATTGACCAAATCAAGTACATTCAAGGGCCAAAGTTTTGTGAATTGGTAAACGACCAAGTTCTTGGATTTACACCAACAAGTACATTCAAGGGAAACTCAGCCAAAACACAACAAAAAACAGAAACAAAAGAGTTGCATAACAATAGCAAGCACACATGAACCTGCATACTATTTATCATGAACCTGTAAGTACAACATCATGAACCTGCAATGCTTATCCAACTTTCCTTCCAATGCAAGGCTCAAAACTATTCTCCAGCTTGCTCAATACACAACTTCAAGACAAGAATCAAGAACTGGAGATATAAGATATGTGTTAATTGATGAAATCTGAGGTAGAATTAGAGGAATATGGAATACAGAGAAAGAGAAAACTCCATTGGAGCATAAGAGGATAAAGCTTTCATTAAGATGGAAGCAGCTTACAACACGGATCTTATAGCCAATTTATTACAGCTGTCAACAGAAGCTAACTAACTCGGCTAACAAACTTAACAAACCTAATGACGTCACTTAACAAACTTAATGACATCACTCAACACCCCCCCTCAAGCTGGGCATGGGGATGAAGGCAGGAACATGCCAAGCTTGTCAAGAATGATATTTTGCTGAGCAGATGGAAGAACTTTAGTCAAAACATCAGCCAGTTGCTCGGATGTGGGAATGTATGACAGCTGAAGAAGACCTTCCATTACTTTATCCCTTGTGAAGTGGCAATCCACTTCAATGTGTTTGGTACGCTCATGATGCACAGGATTCTTTGCAATCTGAAGTGCTGAACTGTTGTCACAATGTAGTTCAACTAGTTGGACAATGTCAATGCCAAGATCTTTCATGAGACGAATTAACCAAACAACCTCAGCAGAGGCTTGTGCCATTGCCCTGTATTCAGCTTCAGCTGAACTTCTGGAGACTGTGCTTTGTTTCTTAGACTTCCAGCTAATAGGAGACAAGCCTGAAAGCAAGACATATCCTGTTACAGATCTTCTGGATATAGGACAAGAAGCCCAGTCACTATCTGAGTATGCTGTGAGGATAGGTTTGTCAACTCCATTAAGCAATATGCCATGACCAATGGTGCCTTGAATATATCTGAGTGTGTGAAGGAGGGCCTCAAAATGAGATGAATATGGTTTTTGCACAAACTGGCTCAAGGTCTGGACGGCAAAGCAAAGATCAGGTCTGGTGTGGCACAAGAAGTTGAGTTTGCCAATGAGAGTTCTATAAACAGTTGGATCATTTAAAGGAGTACCTTGAGCATGAACCAATTTACAATGCAATGGCAATGGAGTACACGCATGAGTGGACTTGGACAACTCAACAGATTGCAACAGCTCTTTGGTAAATTTGCCATGAGTGAGAGCAATTCCTCGAGGCAGATAGGACACTTCAAGACCCAAAAAATAATGAAGGACACAAAGATCCTTAATGCTGAACTGAGAATCGAGAAAGGCCTTGAGCTCATTGATGCAGGAAGAATCATTACCAGTGACAAGCAAATCATCCACATATATAGCAACAAGAGTGATATGTGAACCACTTCTCTTTGTGAACAATGAGTAGTCATTCTTTGACTGAACAAAGCCCAAAGAAAGCAGAGAAGATGTTAGTCTGTGAAACCATTGCCTAGAGGCCTGCTTCAATCCATATAAAGACTTTCTAAGTCTGCAAACAAGTTGATCAGGATTAGGGATTCCTTCTGGCATTCTCATATACACCTCCTCAGGTAAGTTGCCATGTAAGAAGGCATTGTTGACATCCAATTGATGTAAAGTCCATTTCTTAGGAGCTGCAATAGAGATAATGGCTCTAATAGTTGGCATCTTGACAACAGGTGAAAATGTCTCATGATAAACTATGCCCTCTTTCTGTGTAAATCCTTTGGCAACGAGCCTAGCTTTGTATCTCTCCAAGCTTCCATCAGACTTGAGTTTCACTTTGAAAACCCACTTGCAGCCAACAAGTTTCTTTCCTTTGGGAAGAGGAACTAAATCCCAAGTGCCATTAGCCTGTAAAGCATTAACTTCTTTTTCCATAGCTAAAATCCAATTGGAATCCTTGGATGCCTCAATATAAGATGTGGGTTCAGTATATGTGGTTAAATGAGAAAGTAAGGCAAAATGAGAAGAAGACACCATATTAACATGATAAGTTGAGCTTGGACAAAAAGTACATATATAATCATCAAGGTAAGCAGGTGGTTTATGATCACGAGTTGACTTTCTAACAGATACAGTCATGTCTTGAACAGGAGAGAAACTGTTTAAGTCTGGAGAAAGAGGAGAAGAAATAGGAGGAGTAGGTGAAACAGAAGGAGATGGTAATGTAGGAGGATCAGACAAGGTAGGAAGTTGTTGTGGTAGAAAAATATGAGAAGGGAAATCCTTTTGAAGAATAGGTAAAAGTGAAGATTCAGAAGTAGGTTTGATGGAGTGGAAAGGAAGTGTTGTTCATGGAATACAACATCTCTGGAGTGTAAAACCTTGGATGTAAGAAGGTCAAGAAGAATGTAGGCCTTCTTGTTAGCATAATAGCCAAGAAAGACACAGGGATTGGCACGAGGCTGGAACTTGTCACGACCTCTTTTAGATGTGCTAAAGAAAGCAAGGCAACCAAAGGCTCTAAGGGTAGAGTAGTTAGGTGGCTTATAAAAAAGAAGTTGATAAGGAGATATGTTGTTTAAGGATGGTAAAGGAGTTCTGTTGATAAGGAATGTGGCTGAGAGGATGCAATGACCCCAGTATTTAGTAGGGAATTTTGACTGAAAGAATAAAGCTCTAGCCACTTCAAGAAGGTGTTTGTGTTTTCTTTCAACAACACCATTTTGTTGTGGTGTGTCAACACAGGTGGTCTGATGGAGAATACCAAATGAATCATAGAATTCTTTGGCAGTAAGATCAAGGAATTCAGGAGCATTATCACTTCTGATGGCTTTGATTTTCTTATTAAACTGAGTAAAGATGAATTTGTAGAAAGACTTAATGACAGGAAGGGCTTGATTTTTGTAGGTCATGAGAAAGGTCCAAGTGCATCGAGTGAAGTCATCTACAAGAGTTAGAAAATATCTAAAACCATTATAGGTAGGGCATTTATAAGGACCCCAAGTATCAATGTGAACAAGATCAAAAGCACAAGAAGTAGTAGACATAGAGGTATGAAAACGTTTTCTGTGTTGCTTTGCTTGAGGACATATAGTACAAATGAAAGGAGCTTTAACAAGATCCTTAGGAATAAAGGGCAAAGACTTTATTTGATCAAATGAAGCATGTCCTAGACGACAATGCCAGAGTTCAAGACTTTTGCTAAAAACAGAATTAGCCTGAGACTGAGAAATAGAAGACAAAACATGTGAATTGATATCCTGCTTACAAAGATTCATATCTATAACATATAGTCCATTTTGCTCTTTACCAATCAATTGTGGCGTCTTCATCAAATGGCCCTGAAGGAAGCAAGAAGTAGGAGTGAAAATCACATTAGCATTGAGACAAAGACGCAAGATCACGCTGAATTTGATACATTTTGGTGCAATTGGAGCGACCAAATCGAGAGGAGAGCTCCATCCATATCTGATGAGCAGTCCGACAAAACAAGATTGAATCAGCAATTTCTTTAGAAACAGAATGAAACAACCAGGACATTATCATGTTGTTGATGCGTTCCCAATGAGAAGAAAGAGGCGAATCAGATGGAGGTTTTGAACAGGTGCCGGTGACAAACCTTAACTTGTTCTTGGCCAGCAGTGAGACCTCCACAGATCGTCTCCATTGCACATAATTTCTTTCATCTAGTTGCAAAGTGGAGAGCGCATTACCAGTATGCTCGGAATGATGAAGATACAATTCATCCCAAGGATCAATTGAATCAGACGGAAAACGACGATTCCAGGCACCATTCGCCGGAGGTGGCGATGGCTGAAATGCAGCGGAAGGAGAATTGTTGTTGCCGGGAGGTCGAGCCATTGGCTTTTAGACTGATACCATGTTAATTGATGAAATCTGAGGTAGAATTAGAGGAATATGGAATACAGAGAAAGAGAAAACTCCATTGGAGCATAAGAGGATAAAGCTTTCATTAAGATGAAAGCAGCTTACAACACGGCTCTTATATCCAATTTATTACAGCTGTCAACAGAAGCTAACTAACTCAGCTAACAAACTTAACAAACCTAATGACGTCACTTAACAAACTTAATGACATCACTCAACAATATGACTCAGAAATCCAATCTATCAACTGGATTCAGTTTAAATCTGCACTTTTTAGGCAACTTAACAACTGAATAACAAACAATTCTCTTTCATTTACACTACCTTCAGCAATAGAACAGATACAATCCTGGAGCAGATTTAGGAACACATTGCATAACTAGCAAATTGAAATACTGGTGTTCAAGATCACTGGAAGTTTTTTTATGAACTTAATCCTGGAGCATATTTTACACTTTATTGTAATCCATTTTCCCTCTGCTTCTGGGTGAAATTATTGCTTGGACTGATGAATCCAATCACTTGTCATGTGCAGTATCCTTGAATTGAACAATCAAAACTAACAATGTATCTGAATTTTGAAACAAAAATCTTTTTGGAGGGGAGTTGAAAACAAAAATCTTTCAGATCATTACCTGATTCATTACGTAGCCAATGGAGGTTCATTAGGTAGCCAATCCAGGCTCATTAGGTAGCCAATGCATTAAAAGAGTAGGCTAAACTACATTAATCTAAGCATATCGTTCCTCACGAGCACTTGATTACCAAAATTTCGAACTAACAAAGCAAGAGGAAATCAAAATTCATATTCTTAACATTTAGTGACTAAGGCATCAGAATCGCCATGTGACTATTTACAACTCCATTGCTTACCTTGTCGTGCAAATTCAAGATCGGGGGAGCCGGATTGGATGCAAAGAGATGGTCTGAAGAGGAAGGACATTCGTTATTGGAAGGCCCTTGCATTCTCTTGAGATACAATCTGTACTTCGACAAGTGACTGGCGACATTCTCTCGATTCAGACCTTCAACGTTCATCAATTGCATAATCGTCTTAAAGAACAACTCAAGTTCTCTCAGCTTAGGGTTTCTGAAGAGAACCATAGCCAGAATAAACACTTGAGCGATTTTCGGAGAACCGTAGCCAGAACTCTTCATCTGCTTTTCGTCCTCTTCATCTGCTTCTTCGTTCTCTTCATGAATTAAAACGTGTTTTACCATTTCCCCCCAGATAATTCCTTACAATTACAAGTTTTGCCACCGTTTGTTATTTTGGTTTTTTCTATCAAATCTCTCCGGTTCAATCTGGACCGTTGATTAGCGGATCGGACGGCTTCTATTAGTTCTCATTCTTATCTTAACGAAACTTCTCCCTCGAACCCACTCTTAATATATAATATTTTATTTTGGATTACATTGACAAATAATTCAGCACCTGCTTCTCTCCAAAATAACTGGAAATCCATGTAGTTCCAACACCAAAAAATCCAACACCCACCAATAATTTCATCAAGAGAAGCTCCAAAGAGCATTCACATGCACCGCAATCAGTTACTGACAGAAGCTCAAAACTTTGGCGACCCATCAATTTTTGAAAACAATTATCAACTGCATATTACTATATTAGGTTACAATTATCAACTGCATATTACTATATTAGGTTAGCCAAGAACAAACATTATGATATATGACAGTAATTAAACGTACTTTCTATTCACCGCCCACTCAAATTGCTATTTACCGCCCAGTGTTTATGCGTCACGCATGAAATAAAACCCTACGTCGCGCATGAATTTTTTTTTTCAAAAAAATCCATGCGTCACGTATGGATTTTTTTTTTGTTTTTTCTTGTTTTTTCCCATAATCTTGTAGATAATTTCAATACGATCGCGTGCATATAAAATTCGTCCAAAACGGACATCGTTTGCCCCTTCAAAAGGCTAAAAAACAAAAAACAGCGAAGTAATTATGATTAAGTATAACAAATCTATTACTCCGTACTTATAAATTGTAGTTATTAATTTTATTTAAGTATTAACATCACTAAATAAAATCTTTGATAAGTTATCTACCATATTATAAAAAAAATTGAAAAATGGTGTGTTGTTTTAACGGACTTGTTGATACAAGAAATTATGTGTGATAAATTTGTATTTTGGCCTTTTGAAGGGGCAAACGATGTCCGTTTTGGACGAATTTTATATGCACTTGAAATTATCTACAAGATTATGGAAAAAAAACAAGCAAAAAAAAATAAAATCCATACGTGACGTATGGTTTTAATCCATGCGTGATTTTTTTGAAAAAAAAAAATTCGTGCGCGACGTAGGGTTTTATTCCATGCGTGACGCACAAAAACTGGGCGGTAAATAGCAATTTGAGTGGGCGTCAAATAGTAAGGGCCTAATTAAACAATATATAGAAGCAACATAAGTTACAACAACCCTTGTAACTTCCTCTGGACAAAGGAGCCGCTAAAGCTAAGACGCGGGAGGTTTGAGTCAATACCCGAACCACGATCCCAGAGCCAAAAGGGACTTGTCTACACGCGTGGTTCGTTCTTGACTCATAACCTGCCCAACTTGAACATTTCCTCTATCCCCAAAAAGGGCTGATTGAAAAATTACTGATTAAACAAAAATAATAATAACTAGAAGCAGAATGTTCATGAGGTGTGGCAGTTGAGGGCGGCTTTGATCTTCTGGACGGTACAGGAGATCAAGTTGTTGACAGTCTCAACCGATTCCACTGTCAGCTTAGCAGTGGGGAGGCTGTTGACAAGGATCTGGAAGGCAACTGTGAGAAGGGAGCCACTCTCCCTTTGTGGGCCGGGCCCAGGGTTGGTGGGCCCATCGGGCATGATGGCGAAGCCCGAGGGGAGGAGGGCCACGTAAGCAGAGTCTCCTCCGTTCATGACTACGTGCATTGCCGGGATGTCGACTGGAGCGTACACCACCAGCGACCCCGAAGCATCCGTGCATGTTTCCTGCAGAATCAGCATGCTGTTCTGGTTCGAGTTTATGGCCTGCAAAAAACACCCGCATATTACAACACTGCCATTGCCCAAAACGGTGTCGTTTATGGTCATGTGGATCACGAGAGGCAGAGGCGGGAAAGGGATGGGAAAGTGGGGCCCTCACTCACATTTGACTTTTTCCCGTTAATCCTGTGCTTTACCTGCCCACCTTTCACACTTTGAATGCACTTGATTTTGAGTTCATCCTTTTCTTAATTGCATGGGAAGAAAAGCATGATGAATGAGTTGGGGTTTGTTTAGGAGCTTACGTTGGCACGGAGGAGGGAGACGCAGTTGCCTTGGTCCTGGCCCTTAGCAATGTGGGCCATCTCCTGCATGGGCCCACCATTGGACAGAATATCCCATTCACTCCTTAACCGCTCGTCCCGAAGGAAGTCGAAGAGCCGTTGTGACGAGACGGGCAGCCAAACTGAAGTAGCTGCACTCAGAACAATCCCGGGGGGCTCACCCGGGTCATCAACGCTCTTACGGGTCATCACCCGAACGTCCTCATCCACACTCCCGATATTCAGCTTGTTCCACATGTGAATTGTCGACGCGCACACCCCCGCACAAAAGTTGTCTGTCATCCTTTGAGCTAGCTTCAGCATGCTCCTCCGTCCGCTTGCCGTTATAGCTGTTAAAATAACTGAATGCTGAGGGGATTTCTTTAACT
The DNA here is from genome assembly GCA_029168935.1 of Oxyria digyna. Lineage (NCBI taxonomy): Eukaryota > Viridiplantae > Streptophyta > Magnoliopsida > Caryophyllales > Polygonaceae > Oxyria > Oxyria digyna. Next base: position 29,220,108 of record JAPVLV010000013.1, read on the forward strand.
ATGTATGTATGTGTAAATGACCGTTAAAGAGACCAACCTGTGTGATCTCTAGCAGGAATGGAAGACGACATGAGGATAGCAAGGCACTCGCACTGCCTTTGAAGCGTAGCCACCCAGCGCTGGGCACCGAAACCCATGCCACCACTGATTAGGGGCCGATACAGATGGTGGATCCCACTCTCATCGTATTCTGCATGCTCCACCCATGTTACCTACAACAGTTAATGTGTGTTTGTGCACGCTTGTTACCATAACTATTCACAAGCTTGGATCAAGGATGACTTCACTTACAAGTTAGATACGAATAAAGTGTGCGCAATTAATCATTGATGTGAACATAGTTAAGGTAGAATCAGGTTTAAAGACCCAGTAAAAAATGAGAATAAACTCAAGACGGATAGAGAGCAAAAAGAAGAGATTCATCTCCTTCTATTTACCAATAAAATAAGCAAACAATATCACTGGAATTGAACAAAATGATTTTCTAAACAATATCTCAAAAGGGTTTCTAGGCTATATAGCCAAGGATCAGAAGTGAAGTATATAATAAATTAATAATATATTAAGCTTGAAGTTGTCAGCTTATTATTTGCTTTAACTACTAGTAGGCATTCTCCCGTACTCGTGATTTGGAATCGCTTAGACAGTGTCACCCTTTTGACTACAAGGACTTCAGTGAGCAATGCAGAGTAATAAACAACATAGAAATGTGATTGGAGCCGGGTCACAAGGAAAGTTTTATATTAAACCTTTCTGATGAAGAGGTCTATGATCGAGGAAGCATAAAGAAATGGAATAGAAGCATCAAATTGATAGTTTAATCAAATCTGTGTCTGTAGAATTGTAGATTACAAGGCATTAATTGGGAACTGATGTGATTATTTAAGGTGTTGCTGCAGAAAATAAGGATATTAGAGGCTTCTATTCATTTTTAAAATGACTGGACTGAGGAAGGGAATCCTCTACTGTCTCCAAAGTACTGTCCTAGCGGGAAAAAAATAACAAGCCTAGCTGTTGATACTCCGAAACATTACAATATAACTAGGCACAAATTAAGCATCTAAGCTGCAATAAAATATTGAACTTTTAGGAAAGCGAGAAAGATTAGTTTAAAATAACCATGGATCAGAATTGACCACAAGTCTAGTGATTACGTGAGTAATTTCGTGTAGACAAACTATGATCATAGATGCATGAGCTGGTTGGGTTGTGATATTGACTATTGGGGGTGATGGAGTTTTCAATGAGTTAATGCTTCTCAACCTAACTTACAACAAACTCATTAAAAGGCAAAAGGGGGCCTAAGAAAATGAATGCTGCTTCAAACGATCAACAACATAATAATTAATGTTCTCATGAAATCAGTGATGTCAAGAGTTAAGAAAAAAGGAGGGTGAGATGATGGTGTTTCTTGTTACCTTAGAGTACCCGTTTGGCATATCTTGCACCACACACCCAGATGGAAGCCTCCTACAATTTACGTATGTCGGTGCCCCTGATGTTTCTCGGATGTAGTCAATCGAAACATCGACGACCGCCCACACTCCCTCCGCATGTTGCTTGCAGAACCGGAGGAAATTCACCACACGAACCGGCACCAATGGTGATAGAACTTGGAGCTCAGCATGCATCTGATAAGGCCATGAAATAAAATTAATTAATGAATAATCTTAAGATAGTCGGAAATTGAAAAGTAATCGACATGAAATATGGTGAGAACTGTATATCTTTACCAGCTGAAGAGCACCATTTCGTGTTCCACCCATTCCGTTTGCAATTACATCGGTAGTGGATGTTCTAGATATCATACATGGAAACATATCCGCCCACCGGTTCTGTTCCATGATTAAAACAAAAGCAAATCAGAAAACCATATGCATAAACTATTTCTAAGATCAAGATTTTGACAAATAATTGCTTACTGAGTCCATTAATGTCTCAACGAGGGCTAAACTGTTAATGATCACCATACCAGTCTCCCTGGTGGCTTCGGTTATGTAACCATTCGGTTTAGGTCCGATGCAGGGAGAAAAGGATCTCATATACTCCTCTGAGTTAAAGATTTCCCTACCGTTTTCTTCCATGCCCGACCTCATCCAAAGGGGTTCATCCGTCTGAGCCATCTTGATCAATTCATCCATAGTAGCCAAAGCCAGCTCCAGATACATAGACCTCTCTAAAGATCTCTCTATGCCCGTCGCATTAGAGGTCGATTTAGTCGGAGATACAGCTGGCATGGAGTTGGACATAATACCGCCTCCAAAATCGGGAGGCATCGTTGAGATTGCGCTTAAGGAAGCATAGCCATTGCCTCCTACCCCGAGCTCCAAGGCCGAGCTCGGCATAGGTGGGGTGAATGAGGAGACGGGCCGGCCCAAGAACTTGCTTGCAAGAGCACAAACGCGGTCTAATTCATCTTTGAGACGAGAATTCTCGATCCTGAGATGCTGTTCTTCTAGAGAGATGTCTCCCATGATGGCTGGACCACCACAGTTGGTGCACATGGGGCTTCTCATAGCATCTCTCATAGTTAGATTCTCAGATCGGAGTTTATCGTTCTCTTGCCTCAGAATCGAATTCTCATGCCTTTCCAATTGGGTCTGATCAACACACATAATAATGTCAAAATTTGGAGTTACCCCACTTATGGATTAAAATGAAAATCAAAAGAAATATCACCTTCATCTGGGTACGTCGATTCTGAAACCAAAACTTAACCTGTCTAGTCTCCAAACAAAGCTTCCTGCTCAGCTCTAACCTTTGTTTCTCATCAGGATGAGGGCACTCTTTGAACACCCTACAAAAACAGCAGCAACAAAACAACCATTTATTAAATCCAAAGTAAAAATGAGCAAGTAGTAATGAATTAAGAGGAGCAGTTCATACGATTCAAGCTCTTGAATTTGCTGAGGGGTGTGTCGGTGGTATCTCTTCTTTCTTGGTGGGTGGTCTGGGCCATCTTGATCATCACCAGAAGCTCCACCCTCCATGTTATCACTCCCAGATCTGCTCTCATGTTCCTCTTCTCTGCCTCTACTCCTCCTGCTTCCTCCACTATTAGACTCCAAATTCTCTGAGACTCTGGTCAACTCACCTTGACCGCTCTCAATGCCCGTTTGCTTTCATCACAAAGTTCAAAATCAAAGCACTGCACAATAATAATTTCTAATATACTAATAATTTAGTATTATTATAGAGAGAGAGAGAAAGAGAAGAAGAACTTACAAGGGCAAGAGAGAGGCCAGGAGAATTGAAAAATGACTTGTTGGTGTTGTTGTTGTTGGTGTTGTTGTTGTTGGTGTTGTTGAAAGAGGGAGGCACAAACCGCTGAGAAATAGCTGCAGGCGGCATGTTGGTGGTGAGATAAGGTATATCACTTCCTCCACCACCTCCACCAGGACTGTTACTCAGGAAACCCCCAAAACTCATCAAAGAAGTCCCTCTTCTTTTTACAACCAAGGACCAACTTTTCTCTTCCCAAAAACTCTTTTCTCCAAACACACTAACTTGGTTTATATATGGAAGAAATTGGGGAACCCAGAAAATACTGAAAACAGCACAGCAAAGAGAGATTTGATCAGGCAGCCAGGTACTGCTGCAGAATGAAACTTCTACATAGAATGTGTCAAGAGTCTACACTAGAGAGGGCAAAGAAGACACAAGGGCTTTACCCAAATGTCTGCAATCCCTCTCCCAAATAAGAGAAAGGAAAAAATGGGCGGTTTGAGCTTGAGAGAGAGATAGACAGAGAAAAAAGCCAGGCCTTTTTAAGCTTCTCCTATTTTTCTTTTCTGTTTTGCCTACCACTATTATATTTGCTCTGCTATAGATTTACGGAGTATTATATATAATCCCCTCTAGGATTCTCTCTCATCACACATGATACCCAACACCACCTCAACAAGGAAAGGGGAAAAGGACAATTGCAAACCCTAGGAAGAAGAAGAATTGGAAAAAGGGAGGTTGAATTTGGGGGAATGCATGGTTTGACAAAGCTGAAAAAAGAGTTCCCACTTGCGAGTACTATATTTTCTTCCCTCTAGTCTAGAATGAACTTTTAAAAAGTGGGAAACAAAAAGGTTTCCAAGTTTATAGAGTGATGAACAAGTTTGAAGATGAAAAGGGCCCTTCATAGTTCATACTATTCATTCCGGAGTATAATAATAGAGATGGAGAAAGAAAAAGGTGGAAGATAAACTCAACATGTGGACTCTTCGAAGCCTTACAAAGGAGTATGTACAACCAAATGAAATGTGTGGGGGCCGGTTGACTCTTTAAAATCTCCTTCCAAAAGCTCGCTCTGTAATTTTTTAAAAAGACAACTTTTTTTCTGAATCAACAGTATATATGTAAGGAGAAAAAGAAATTCACAGACAAAACTTGCAATTCGTGGCTGCTTCTTCTTCTTTCTCTATCGGGATCTGCATTTTATAATTTACAATTTGAAGAACTATTTCGAGGCTATTAACCACAGTAAAATTGTTTTGGATCAATTGTTATTCAACCCCAATATGCTCCCGTTTCCAATTTGCGTAAATTGAAAACTGTGCCCTAATTTTCTGGGTTTTCTTTAACGAAGATGTATTTAATTTTGGTGACTAAATTAAGGGGAAGCAAAATAATAGAAGAGAGCGGGATGAACTAAAATGTAGCGTGAGTAGCAGATATCTAGGGTTCTCCATCCAAATCCAATTTGAGTATTGACTAGTCTTCACTATACGAATGAATGTGACATGAAGATGAAACTGATCGGAGAAATGAGGGGGGCCTGCTTTCGGGATTTCGAACGACGCCGGCCTTATAAGTTTTCCCAAACACAGTACTATTTGGGATTGAACAAGGAAAACAAAATCTACTATATAACTACTAAAGCAGAATGTCTTACTCTCACCTTAGCTATGCCACGTGGCAAGAAGGCTTTTCAGCCTATCCACGTGTCTGCCACGTGTCATTACACGATTCGCTGTTTTTCTGTTTTTTTCCAGAAATTTATTTTGTCAAACAGCTGTGTTTTCATCTAGGCAAGTGTATAACACCGATTGGTTTTTGCAGATTTTTGGCAACTGTACAACACTGAAATTCGTGTAATTTTGGTTAATTTTTGCGTAATAGATTGTTTCCTTTTCTTTTAACATTTTTCGTAAACTAAACCAATTATCTTGCCAACGCCCTAATATGTAACCTTTATGATATTATCCTAAAATCAGTATAAAAACTAACGTGTGAAACAATCCAATTTAATGATATGAACCTGTAGAGCAAATGCTTTAAATCTGTAAAGCAAAATAATTAAAATGAAAAACAAAAAACAAAAAACATTATTACATTTTAACCTAGCAGAAGACGAGATATAGGCCTGCATAAATTACACAAATATGAAACCCCAAAGCCAAAAAGATGAAAAACATTATTACACTTTATTTTTGCATAAAAATAATGAACCCTAAATCAAAAAAATGGAGAATCGTACTCTACAAGCTGCATCTTTAAAACTTGCCAGCTTTAGAACTTGCCTCCAAATCATCGCTCAGCACATTCACGCCATGCATGAAAAAAGGAAAATCTGCAAACATAACAAAAGATACACTAAGAAATATGGAAGAAAATCATGACTAATAAATATTTAGAAAAGATATGATTCTATTAATTATTATTTACTAAATTATAAAAACAAATGTTCATTCATTCAAAATCACAAATCTATTATTCAGTCTTCCCCTACAACACTCTCTCTTCTCAGATCTATAGCTTATTCAATCTTCCCTACAACACTCTTTTTCTCAGGTCCGAATTCGCCAGCATGGATGAAAGGTTAAATATAGTATTTTCATACATTTTTCTGCTTATATACTTCTCTATCTAACTATCTATTCTTATTTTCAGGAAGAGTTTTAGACAATTAACTAATTCTGCAGAAACATGTAATGTAGAAACATTCTGCAAAACCTTTATAGGATTTTTCTTTTACATGTATTCTATAGGAGCAATATAGTAGACCTTACACTATGAAATGCTTATGCTGAGATGTATTGACCCATTCTCAGATTATCATTGGAGAAGAAGATCGTTTAAGTCGGTCAATTTGCACAACAATCCAGAAGGATCAACCAGCCAAACTTTTCAAATGGTTACGATGGAACAAGAATATTTCTTGATGATGACTCAATCGCGGTAATTTCACATTTCAAGAAAAGGTAAACAAAATTTCGACGAATGACCAGATTTTAATTGATCTTTCTGCAGTTTTTGTTTTGTACTATCCAGTTTTTATAATTATTTATCTTATCATGCAAGCTCTAGAGATTTTATGCAGAAACAGTTAAAAGCTTTAGACAATTAACTGATACTGCAGAAATATTTAATGTAGAAATATAATTGATTTCATCTGCAGTAACATTTTGCAAAACCTGAAATTAAAAGACACCAGTAAACTTACTTGGGTTTTTATTAAGAACTTCCCTCTTCCTTTTAGGCTTGATTTTTTCTCCTTTTCTCTGTTGCTTCACATCTTCATTTTCAGATTAGCTTTCGTGTCTGCAAATTCAATTCTTGATCAGTTTTTTATTATTAATTTTGCTTCCTAAATAGTAATAAGCTACATATTATTCTAGGAAGTAGGAACCAGTACATTACCTCAAATAAATAAACAACCTACTTAACTCCATAGAAGAATGTCAACCTGCAACCAAGTACAAGAAGTTGTTAATGCTATCTCTTCAGAAAATAAAAATACAAGTAACAAACAGATTATATGCAAAATCATAACAGACACACCTGCACCATTTCCCTAATTAAACTGAACAACGTACTTGTGTCCAATGAAAGAACCAACAATAAAATGATCACTACTTTCTTGCAACCGTAGAAAACTGACAGTAAAAAAGATAGAGAAATATAAATAAATTCAATATTGAAGCACTAATTAAAAAGTGAGAGTTTATTAAAGGAAATATGAAGCATTGATTACCTCACTAATATATACATGCAAAGCCAACATAACCCACTAATCTATACATGCAATATGAGCTCACTCCTCCTTTGCATTGATAAGAAAGCAGGAAAAAACAGTGTTTTCATAAACATAAAATATTAAACTAGAGATTCAAATTTGATAATCAGAAGAAATCCTCAAACAAGAATCAAGATCAACATCAGAAGAAAATATTCAAGACTTACAAGACAGACAATTGGGCAAGAGTCAATAAAGAACAAGGGATGCTTCCTGTAAAATGGTTACCTGAAAGAACATTGACAAACGTAAAGAATATTACTTTTTGAATGATCAAAAGAGTTAAATCAAGTATGCACTGTAAGAAAATAACAAATTATTGAATTCAAGTTAGCTAAAAGAAGAGTTAGAATAAATTATAAAGAATGGTTTCAAAAAAAAGAGAATAAATTATTAAGACTAACAATCTAATTCACAAGTAAAATGAATGTTGAACGGTCAGATAATTTCTAAGTTAATCTTTTTATTTTAAAATTGTACATTCTACATTGAATCTGAATTCCAATTTTTTTTTTTTTAACTCAAACACAAAGTCTATATCATTGTGAGTACATAAAAGAGTTGCAATTTAGGTTTTCAGTTTTGACATAAAATTTGGGAATAAAATTTAATTATTAATTACCTTCATGACCATTTCATAAACAGAATAGAGAGTGGCTGAACTTATTTTAGCAAAATAATCAATGAAGTTGAGTCTTGCTGGCTGGTGTTGTTTAATAGCTTGCTGCACATAGTAAGATATATCCAATATCAAAATAGTGATAACACACACAAAGGATACTCAAGAAATTTTAGAAACAAGGCTCAACCTATTTCAGAAAACAAAACTGCAAACAAAACTGTAATCCAATATTACAAGAGCTGGAAACTTATTTTTAGTTGATACCATGACCATGAGAAGACAAAACTGCAATCAAGTAAAGATATGAATTGCCGAAATTGATATTAAACAAATGCAGTGGACAGTTCACAATCAAATAGATATATGGTCTGCAAAATTTATATGAGGTCAAAACTAATGAGTCTTCGAAGACAACAAAAATATACCACAATGGACATTTCACAATCAAAAGGGTCAACTAAAACCATAAAAAAACATTCTACTAGCCCAATAATAAGCTTTACATTTTATGGATCAAAAACAGTATTCACAAACAAGAACTTACTTCGCAAAGTCTGTAGCGAAGAGCGCCCTGTAGATCCATGAGATTCAAATTCAACAACTGCAAAAACAAACATTAGAAATTAAGAGATTAACCTCAACCCACAAAAAATTCCTACCCTTACTTCATTACTGGTTTAGAAACAATCAAATCAAAACCCTAAGAGTTAGACTTTCTAAAAGCAAAAATCAGAAGAATTGACAAAAATCGATTAATTTGGAACCTGGAACTAAAATAGCAGGGAACACTGAGACACCAGTAAAGAACTCCAACAACACTGGAGCAAAAACGATCGGCAGAGAAACACGATCGAATCACCAAGAATCAAGGAGAAATAGCAAGATCAGAACAGAAACGAACTGATCTGTGATAAACAAAGCCAAACAATTGCGATCAAACAACGATTCGAAGCAGAGAACACTGAAGCCCTAGAATCACTTGATTGAACCATCGAATGAGCAAGAACAGCTCAGATCTCCTCTTTTCTTGATTTACACCTTTGAATAAATAAAGGCCCTTACTATTTAACGCCCACCCCTTTTGCTATTTACCGCCCAGGCGCCGTGCGTCACGCATGGATTATATCCGTGCGTGACGCATGGTTTTAATCCATACGCCACGCACAGAACAAAACCATGCGTGACGCATGGACACAAACCATGCGTCACGCATGGATTTTTTTCCTATAAAAGCCCAAAAACATCAAACCCTACCATTTTGTCATATTCTTCAACAACAACAACGGCGGCTGCAATCCATAACGCACCATTTTACCCCAAAATCCATCTTTCTCATCATCTTTTTTGCATATAAGGTATGTAAACATTAAGATTTCATTGTTATGGTATGGTATTGATGTATATATGAGGTTTTCATGTTGTTTTGATGATATTTACTTCAAAATCCAATGTGTATGTTAATTAGTTGATTAGAAATGATTAAACTTGTAATATATGAATGGATTGTGTACTTTGTTGATAATTTATTGACAAATTTGATATTTTCATGTGTATATAGTTTATTAGGGTTTTGATATTGAATTAGGGTTTTGTGAATTAGGGTTATGAATTAGGTTGTTGAATTGGGTATGGTTTTAATGAAATTATTGAAAAACTGTTATAATTTTGAAAAAAGTGTTGAGATTAGGGTTTGAAAGCCATGGAAAAACTGCAGAACACAACCCTGGAATGTGCAATTTCATGCGTCACGCATGGATTGCAACCATGCGTGACGCATGGATTGAAGCCATGCGTGACGCATGGAATTGCACATTCCAGAAACTGTGTTCTGCAGTTTCAGATTGTATTTGATGATATGCTGATTGAGTTTTTGATGATATGCTGATTAAATTCAGTAAACTGATTAATTTTGTGGAATTGCACATTTTATGATGTAGATATGGATGGTGGTCGTCGACCTGGACGGGATACTCGTCAAAGAAACAGAGATCTGAAGAAAAAAGATCCCGTAGTTCCAAAACAAAGGAAGAAGAAGAATAGACAAGAATCGCCTCCTCGTCGTTTAGAGTTTTCTGATGAGATACAACAGCAACAACAACAACAACAACAACAACAACAACAACAACAACAACAACACCAACAACAACAACAACAGCAACAGCTAGCTTTGTCTGCTGCAGGTTTCGATCCCCAGGGTTCCCCTCATTACTTTCCTGGCACCCCCATTCTGATCCCACATCAAACTATGTTTCCACAACAAACACAGTTTTCAGGCTATCCGGGCTATCCACAACATGACCAATCATTTGTGGAGATGATGAGGCAAGCTACTGGTTCTCATCACTTTCAGAACCCTCAGACGGGTGATGACCAGTACGCACTGGTTGCTTGTAGCAGTGCAGGGCCATCAGCTGGGGGTGCCAATGGTGATTCTGATTCTGATTATGAGCAGGAGCATGAGGAACAGGGTCAGGAAGAGGATCGGACCTATGGGAATGTTCATGAAGAACATGAAGAAGCGGAAGAGCAAGAGGAGCAGGAGGAACAACCCAGAAGACGACGACGACGACAACCTCCGGTCAAAAACATATACGTCCCTCAGTTAGAGGGGGGTACTCCTGGAGGTCCACAAATTCCGGAGCTGCTCATAAGCTTTGAAGCTCATACAGCCTTTTTTGTGCAAAAAGGAAAGGTATGTAATTAGAATTTGGTTTATAGATTCAATACTTATCATAACTTATTTGGTTTATAGAATTTGTGATAATAAATTTGTTAATGTATGAATTGATTTGATTAACCAAATGGATTATTTGTTGAAATATTTGTAGTTTTGTTGAAAATTTGGTTAAGGTGTGCTGTACATAATTTTCTGCATTCTGTGTAATGCAAATCCATGCGTGACGCATGGTTCATGTCCATGCGTCACGCATGGTTCATGTCCATGCGTGACGCATGGATTTGCATTACACAGAATGCAGAAACTGCTTTCTGCATTCTGTACATTGCACCTTAACCAAATTTATGCAGTTTCTGTATTCTGCAGTTTCTGGAAAAAATTTATGCGTTATTAAAATTATTTGTGTTACGTAATCAATTTACAGGATAGAGGCGTACTCCCTTACCAGACAAGACAATCCCAGCTGAAAGATTGGGAACTTAATTCTGACTTGTCATGGGGTAATCACGCAATTGCAACGGAGCTGACTCATCTCAGGGTATTGATGTACGATGTGATTGATTATCCGCTCATCTGCGCCTTTATAGAAAGGTGGCATCCTGAAACAAATAGCTTCCACATGCCATTTGGTGAGATGACAGTGACGTTGCTCGACATCAAGAAGCTGCTGTTGCTTCCTATTCACGGGAAAGCTATGGTGACCGACCCCACCGCTTCAGTCGGGAGAACTACGAACAAGAACTTTTTTGGTGAAAAGGGACGGCAAAATTTTCATCTTCAAATTGAACAGCTCGATAGTTATTGGATGAGCGCGAAAAAGTTTAAGGCGCACATTGAGGGCCTAAATGATCCCGTAGTTCATGGAATGGGATATATATTCCACTTGCTGGCTTCCACAATCTTCACTGACAAGTCACAACATAAGCTCCCGATGAGATTTGGTGCATTTCTAGGGAGTGTTGAAGAGGCAAGAAGTATTTCTTGGGGATCTGCGGCGCTAGCATATTTCTATCGCCAAATGGGCATCGCTACACGCGAAAATTGTGGTTTGATCTCATTTTGTTTCACTCTCCTTCAAGTAAGTTTTTAATTATTTAGGAACTACATTTTTTAGCAATCATAACTTATTTCTATGGTTTTAATGCTAACTATATTTTTTAAATGGTAGGGTTGGATATACACATACTTCCCATCCTTAGCAGCTGGTGTTCGGCGTAATCCTGGTTGGTCAGTTGATCATCCTTATGCGTTTCTGTTTCTACCAGAGGAAGCGTTGCCGAACTACGACCCTGAAGCACGAAACTACAGAGCTGAACTAGATGCAATGAGGGCGGATCAGGTATTTGTGTTGCATTTTGTTTACATTTTTAAGCCTCAGTTTTTTTGCAATTCCATGCGTCACGCATGGATCTGGGTCATGCGTCACGCATGGATCTGTTTCATGCGTCACGCACGAATCAAATCCATGCGTCACGCATGGAATTGCAAAAAAAACTGAGGACTTTTTTTCATCATCTTTGCTTGGACCTTTAATGAAATTACTGTTTGAGTAATGGAAGACGTTGATAATGTTTTTAGGTTAATTGGAACCCGTATGGTGAAATCGACTTCAGTGATCCTGCCTATGCTCCTGCTCTTTTTTTCGGGGTGCTGAGCTGCATGGACATAACCGAGCCCCACCATCCCGATAGGTCGCCTAGGCAGTTTGGTAGGGTGCAGATGATTCCCAGGCCTCCAATTTCACCCCTTAGAGCCCATAGGCTCATCAGCCCTAGGTCATATGTGGTGAATTATGATAGAATGGCGTGGAGTTGGGAGGGGATGGATATCCACAGGGCGACCCTGGAGCAGATGGGACCACCTGCGCAGACAGGTTTTGAAGAAGCTCCGGAGTATCTTATGTGGTACATCCCCCGCACTCATCGATTTCTGATACCCGGCAGACACGCTAGCTTGGAAGCACAGCAGGTAATACATTTATCTCATGTAACTTGAGATCTTGATTTTTCTTTAAGTTTGATTTAAGGTAAACATTATGCAAATAGCTTATTTCAATATTTATTTTTATTTGTAGGTTTTTGACAGGGTCTACGATCACTTGTCACCATATGCAACCTTGCCTGATCCCTATGATGTTTCTGCAATGCATGGAGCCATAACCGAGGTCCTTCAAGATATTGAGCCGTGGACAACTATGTATCAACAACATCGGTGGTGATCTTGTTGGATTGGGTTCGATTGTTTTTTATGAACTGTTTGTTTTCAGATTTTCAGGATTGTCCGTTTTTCGTAAGGAAACTATGACGTTGTTGGATTGATGTTGTTGGATTGTTTGTTAAGGTTGTTTTGTGTTTGAACTTTTCAATTCTGATTAGCGTTGTTGAATTTGTTGGATTATTTGTTTAGGGTGCACAAGACATAAATCTGCATTCTGTTAGTCAAATGTCGAACCATGCGTCACGCACAGATGCATTCCATGCGTCACGTATGGATACATTCCATGCGTGACGCATGGAATTGTTAACCTACGCCTATAAATTGACTCCCTCAGCATACCATTTCCACTCATTAATCTCTCCTTTTCACTCCCTCAGCCTGTAAGTTGATTCTTGAAGTTCTTCTTTGAAGCTCCATATTCCACATCTTATTCCTTACTTTCTCACTTGTTTTCTTACATTGTATTACAGATTGGAAACCAACATGGCATCATCCTCATCATCATCTTCAATACCACAAGAAGGCAGCACCATTCAGTGTCCAAATAAGAGGTGTAGGAAGTCTATCACGGTTTTCAGCGCTAATGACAAGATGAGACCAGACCAGTATGGCCGAAGGTTTTTTACATGCCAATGTAACTTCAGGTGGGTGTTTCTTGATCCTGAGTATGACCGTCATCATCTCCGTGTTATGACGAAATTGTTGGAGGAAAATCGAACTATGGCAGCGAAACTGGGAATCTTTAACGAAGAGAAAGATTTGGAAACGGCTAAATGGTGGGTGAAGGAGCTCTATGAGGATTTTGAAGAGAAACCAGCCGATTCTGACGATGCGTAGTGGTCTTAGTATTTCGTTCCTTTTAAGATGTAATGTGAAGTGTCTTGGTGTTTTGTCTTTGTTATGTTCGTTTTAATTTACGTTTCAAGAATGAGTCTTTTTTATGCTGTAATGAATCTGTTTTATTTTGTAATGTATCGGTTTTTTGTTGAAACGTATCTGTTTTATGTTGTAATATATCTGTTTTATGTTGTAATTCTGATGTCTCCTTTTCATAAGACTACTCATATGTCTCCTTTTGACAAGACAACTCATATGTCTCCTTTTGACAAGACAACTCATATGTCTCCTTTTGACAAGAAAACTCACATGTCTCCTTTTGACAAGACAACTCATATGTCTCCTTTTGAGAAAACAATTTGGAAGTGTTGCTTTTGACAAGTAAAGCTGAAATGGAATTTCTGCATTCTGTAGGAAAAATGCAATTCCATGCGTGACGCATGGACACGAACCATGCGTGACGCATGGATTGACGCCATGCGTGACGCATGGAATTGCATTTTTCCTACTGAATGCAGAAATTCCATTTCAGATGCAAAGCACCTGTTTCACGTGAAATGTAACCCAGAAATACCACATAAAGACTGAAATGTGCATCAAAAGATACAACCTTACAACATTAGAAGGTCATTCGAAACTCGAAATAAAATACACATTACAACATTGTCATGACTGACAATAACTCTTGAACTAGTAATCGTTTTCATCATCGTCTGGAATTGTGATGCTTTGTTTGGACGATTGATGTCCTCCTCTTTTCGGGGGGGTGTAAGCCCCACATCTTTGCCACACTTCGTCATACAAGGCCGCAGCAGATTCTTCACAATTACGCTCCCAAAGATTATAAACAGGTGGTAGTGGACATCCATCCTTCAGGCGAATCTGAGATAGATTTTACGGAATTGCATAATTAAATTTACATGTAATGCACTAGGTAAATAGCAATTGAAAAAAACATACCGGGATGAAATGTTCTTCCTGTGTGAGTAGTAATAGGCAAACAACTTGCATCTTGGCTCCAGGTTGACCATACCAAGTCGGAAGTCTAAGAGGTAGGAATGTCTGTTTAATTTGCTCGCCTAGACACACAAAGACACAATTACATGCCGAAGCCACCAAACATGCCATTTCTGGTACGGTAAGCCACTTATCCCTTGGAGCTGGGTAGTAATCGCTTTCCCATGTAAGTTGATGTATAGCGGACTCCAATGTTGGATTTACTTCTCCACCAATCCACGTGCCTTTAAGTAAATGCCAAATCTCTTTAGCCTTTCGTATCATCTCTTCTCGTATGAACTTCCAATGCTCTTGGGTCCCACCTGTTACATGACTCTCAAAAACAGATTGAGTGACGGAATATTTTGGATAAAGTGTACATTAGAGTGAAGATAATATCGTTCACCTGTTTCCATAGAAATAGATCTAAACCCGCAGTTTCCATCGGCTCTGATGTCAAACCACCCCTCCACATATGGTCTCATGCACATTGGTATCTTTCTAATGTACTTAGAAGGCGCATACATTTTTTGTGGAGCGGGAGGTGCACCAAAGGGTTTAGGAACCCTTTGCTTCTTGGGAGGTGTTTCTTCCAAAGCTCTAGACCTCATCTCTTGGTCGGTGTATTCCCATGCTGACTTCTTTCTTTGTGTAGATCTAGGCACTTTGTTAGGAGCTCCTTGGGGACGACCACCGGTGTGTTTCGAAATAGGCGGCTCTTTGAGAGGTGTATCCACTTTAGCTATCTTTCTGACAGATTCAATACACTTCTCTTGATCATGTGGTGACAAGGTGTTCCATGTTTCTTCATAAAATTCATCAAATAAACGTCTTGCCACGTTTTTCTTAGTTTCAAGATGACACTGTGTATCCACTTCTTCCAAAGACAACGTACTCCAAAAAGGATGCAAAGACACGGGCTGAATTGGCATTTGTTTCTTCACACAAGTCGCAAGGTCATGGACACACAGCATCCCGTCTCTGACCTTGGTTGCACAATCGCAATATTGTGCATTGTACATGCCTTGTACACCTTTGTCGTATTCTTTAATCAAGAGCTCCATTGCCTTGTACGAAACTTTGCACTTCAAATGTACAAACAAAGATGTTTGGTGAACAAGTCTAAACGTCTTTGTTAGACTCTCGTTAAATGAACCCAATATCTCTTTCAGCTGGTTTCGTGCCATGTCACTGTATTCCTCAAACACTGTGTCGAGCCTACCTTGTCCACCACTCAAATATGACTTCAAACAGGAATGCGCTCCTTCCACTCTGCATTTTTATTAAGGTGTTCAAACAGGAATGTGCATCAAAAGTTTCTGTAAACTGCACATCCATACGTGACGCATGGAACAAATCCGTGCGTGACGCATGGAACCAATCCGTGCGTGACGTATAAATGTGCAGTTTACAGAAACTGTTTAAATTCACAGAAAACTGAATATAGTTGTGTAAGTGCAATTATAGATAAATTACCTGTTTGTCGTGTTGCTTCCAAGAGTAAACACGTCATCCGTCCATGCCGACACACATCTTTCTTTGAAAGGACCAAGCCAACTATCTCTAACATATTGCAGTACGGGAATATGCGCGTTCCAATCTCTCTCTATAGTATCCAACTTTTTTTCATATCCTTCTACGGTGGTTTCCTCGAACAAGTTGTAGTAGTCGTTGGATAAGTTTTTTCCCTTTAGTTTCGATCTCATTTCGAGGGAAGCTTTGGCCTCTATGTTTTTCCTTATATGTCGTCTACATAGAAGAAACTTTGCAGTTGGAAAAAGAAGATCCGTTGCACTCATTAAAGCTTGTTCACGGTCGGTGACAATGCAAGTGGGCGTTGCTCCAATTCTTCTATACATCTCTTGAAGTTGTTGCATTGCCCACAAATAATGCTCTTTAGTCTCGCCCTCAAGAAATGCCCCACAAACTACAAAGTTCCTCCATGTAGACGTGATTCCAACAATCTCGAAAAATGGCATTTTGTACCTGTAAATAAATAATTTGAAATAATATTATTGCAATGTTATGGAAAATCATATGTAATGGTCAATAATCACACAAAACTTACTTGATTGTGGCATATGTGGAGTCCATTATAAGTACATAGGGAAATGATTTCAAGAGCTTCATTGATTCAGGGGACGCAAAGAACATATCACCAATCATAGATGCATCATCTTTGCTTGTCCTATACTCCATGAAATAGTCGCTCTGTTTGCATTTGTAGAAAAACTCTTGGATAACAGTTCTTCCTTCCCTGTTTTCGATCCTCGTCTTGGCCATCAAATTGTATACTTGTTTTTTTTTTGTAAGGTTCTTTGGAGACTTGTTGAGCATAGTGTAAATCTCATTTGGTTTACAATGAGCCCTGGTCATTTCAACTACTGTACACACTTCATCAGGCGTCAATCTGCCTGCAAACGCATTCCCAAACAAGCTACTACCAATAGGATGGTTGTGGGTACCTAACATTACAGTAAGTTTCCAAGCCCCTCTATGCTCCTCTAGAAGTTTTAATTCGAACCAACATCTACATTTTTTCGTCTTGATGTTTTTCCTCACTCCCTTAGCTTTTGAGTAATTCACTCGTCCTCTATCACAGATAAGCTGAAGTTTTCCAGATTTTGTTTCGGTAGGTGCTCTACTCCTTCCATTGACTATGCAAAAGTTGTTGGCTTGTGCAATGTTAACGGCCCAATCCACTCCCTGTTGTCTAGAGGGGAATACCAAGTCATTTGCAAACAACTCTGAGTAATCAACAGAGACATATTGTTCTTCTTGAACTTCAATATCAAATTCTGGTGCAGTACGCAAAGGACGAAACACATTTAAGCTACTTGTGTCTGAAAGTGGCCTCATCAAATGCGAAGGCCATTGCGACAAACCGTAACCGGTTCCAAAAGATCCAGTGTTGATATCACCAAACTGTGATTGCGGTTGCTCCCATGTTGTCAAATCAATGCCCAAATCAAACGAAGGTATGTAGTCGAGGTATGACGGAGGTGGGCAGTCATTAAGAGTAATCTTGTCTAATCCAGTAAACACAGAAAAGTTCATCTATGCACAAACACACAGATAACAAACCAGTTAAGCTTCTGTATGGCAAATCCATACGTCACGTGTGGATCCATTCCATGCGTCACGCATGGTTACAACCCATGCGTGACGCATGGCTCCACTCCATACGTGACGCATAGAAATACAACATGCAGTTTCATTCATCTTTTGTCATGGTTCGTATGATTCTGTTAACCACAATATGTTTCATTAACATTTCAAACATCATACATCATAAATTCAAAAGTCAACATCTTTTGTCATACAACTAATACCTTTAACATGTAAAGTCCATAAAACCCAACAAGTCAAACCCCTAAAACAAGTCAACACCTTAAAAACTAATATTATAATACTTTTCAAACATCATAATCACTAAAGTAAACAAAAAATCACAAATCAACATCTTTAGTCATACAACTAATACCTTGAACATTTGAAATCCATTAAACCTAACTAAATCAAACCCTAAAAGAAGTCAACACCTTAAAAATTAATATTATGAACAAGAAATGTTACCTTATTAAGATTGTAACTTGAAAATGGTGCTTCTCCACCTCTTTCATTGGTGCATTCCTCTTCATTCTCCATATAGAAAGAGCTTTTTTGGGATAAAATGGTGTGTTTTGCTCTCAAGAATGTTCAACAATGGAGTTAAAAGGGTTTTGACATTTGAAATATGGAAAGAAAGGAAGATAATAGGGGTTAATGTAGGTGTTACGGAAATGGTAAAAAAAATTAATGGAGTTATTACAGTAGGTGAGACAAGACGTGCTTGCTGCATGAGTTCTGAAAAGAAAATCCGTGCGTCACGCATGGTTGCCATCCATGCGTGACGTGTGGTTTGCAACCATGCGTGACGTGTGGTTTTCAACCATGCGTGACGTGTGGTTCTATTCCATGCGTGACGCACAAAATGGCACATGATCCCTTTGATTCTTAGTAACACTGATGTGTGCATGATTTCCAATCAAAATAAAATTACATATTGTCAAAGGTTGGACATTTAGGCCACGTAAGAAGTCCAAACAAAGGATATGCTACTTTACAAGTTAATAGTTGTTATTGGGAGTTACCCACATGGTTAAATATCCCTAATAGGCATTGAAAACAAGTTTCATTCCATTCGGACATCGTTTGAGTGTCGTTTCGTCAAATTGGGCCTCAAGTCCATTTAAGGCCTTTTTAGGCCTTTTAGCGTTTACGTGCCTCATTTCGTGTGTGCAAGACCTTGTTGCTACTTAATATCCCTAATAAGAGTAATTTGTATAGTAGTTTCAACAATAATCAACGTCAATGTTGTAGAATATACATATTGCGACAAGTTAGAGAAATACGACTAGTTTGTTTTTTACAAAGGAGGTGGTACTTTAAAAGTTAGAAGTTGTCATTGGGAGTTACCCACATGGTTAAATATCCATAATAGTCATTGAAAACAAGTTTCATTCCATTCGGACATCGTTCGAGGGTCGTTTGGCTGATTTGGGCCTTAAGTCCATTATGGCCTTTTTAGGCCTTTTAGCGTTTACGCATAGTTTCGAGTCCCGTTTTGTATGTGTGAGACCTTATTGGGACTTTATATGTCTTATAACACAATTGTGTATAAATTTTTCAAACATACAAAAAGATCAATGTTGCGACCATATATAATGCAACAAGTTAAGCTTGTGATGAGTAGTTTGATGTTTTACAAAGAGGGCGTTACTCTAAAAGCAAAAGGTTTTGATGCAAAGTTACCGACATGGTTAAATATCTCTAATAGGCATTGTAAACAAGTTTCATTGCATTCCGATGAATTTTCGACGACGTTATGGCGAATTGTGGTTTTAAAGCCGTTAACAACAACACGACAAATGAATTATTTTGCGTGACATAACTACAAATACATTGAATACATTGAAATTGATTACATAAGCAAAAACATATACATTGAAATCCATGCGTCACGTATGGATACAAACCATGCGTGACGCATGGTCACATTCCATACGTGACGCATGGATTTTTTTGCCTATAAAAGGCCCAACATCGAAACCCTACCATTTTGTTCTCTTCCTCATTCTCTTGACGGCGGCTGAAGCTCTATCACGCACGGATTTACCCCATTTTCATCATCTTTCTACATATAAGGTATGTAAACATTAAGATTTCATTGTTATGGTATGGTATTGATGTATATATGAGGTTTTGATGTTGTTTTGATAATATTTACATATGTAGATCCAATGTGTATGTTATACTTTGATTAGAAGAGATTAAACTTGTAATATATGAATGGATTGTGTACTTTGTTGATAGTTTCTTGTTGAATTTGATATTTTCATGTGTAGATAGTGTAATTAGGATTTTGATACTGAATTTGGGTTTTGTGAATTAGGGTTATAAATGAGGGTGTTGAAATTTGATATGGTGTGGTTTTAATCAAATTATTGACAAACTATTGAATTTCAGAAAAAAATGTTGAGATTAGGGTTTGAGAATATATTAGAAAGCAGTACTGAAGTTCTGGAAGTGGCAATTCCATGCGTGACGCATGGAATATAACCATGCGTGACGCATGGTTAGTGACCATGCGTCACGCGTGGAATTGCCACATTCAACATTTTCAACATGCAGAAGTTAATTGATTATGTAACTATAATTTGGTTATGTTTCTGATTATACAGATGTCCTATTCCGATCAAGAATCTGATATTTCCGATATTAGTACGGCGTCTAGCGTGGCAGACAACTTTGATATGCTTGAACGGGAGAGACGTGAACGGGAGAGACGTGAACGTGAGCGACGTGAACGGGAGAGACAAGAACGTCAAAGGGAGAGAGGGGAACCATCCACTAGACCAAGGATGACCGCACGAGAATACAGGAACCTCTTCAAGCCGTTCAACCCTCGTCGTTAGATCTACTTATTATGTTGAACCTTATTATGTTGAACCTTATTGTGTTGCACCTTTGAAGATTGAACCTTATTATGTTGAACCTTATTGTGTTGCACCTTTGAAGTGTTGAACCTTATTGTGTTGCAAGAACTACTTGTTTTTTCTTAAGAGTGTCTATTTCGTAGGTATTTTAAAACATGTCGACTCGTTTCACTTTCAAACTAGGTTTCACATTTCAAATATCATAAATCAACATAAATTCACATATCAACATGTTTAGTCATACAACTAATACGTGCTGACATGAGTTCTGAAAAGAAAAACAGTGCGTCACGCATGGATATAATCCATACGTGACGCACGGTTCTATTCCATGCGTGACGCACAAAATGGCACATGATCCCTTTGATTCTTAGTAACACTGATGTTTGCATGATTTCCAATCAAAATAAAATTACATATTGTCAAATGTTGGACATTTAGGCCACGTAAGAAGTCCAAACAAAGGATATGCTACTTTACAAGTTAATAGGTGTTATTGGGAGTTACCCACATGGTTAAATATCCCTAATAGGCATTGAAAACAAGTTTCATTACATTCGGACATCGTTTGAGTGTCGTTTCGCCAAAAACCGCCTTAAGTCCATTTAAGGCGTTTTTAGTGGTTTTAGCGTTTACGTGCCTCATTTCGTGTGAGCGAGACCTCTTTTCTACTGAATATCCCTAATAAGAGTATGTTGTATAGTATTTTCAACAATAATCACCGTCAATGTTGTAGAATATACATATTGCGACAAGTTAGAGAGTTACGACTAGTATGTTTTTTACAAAGGAGGCGGTACTTTAAAAGTTAGAAGTTGTGGTTGGGAGTTACCCACATGGTTAAATATCCATAATAGCCACTGAAAACAAGTTTCATTACATTCGGACATCGTTCGTGTGTCGTTTCGCCAAAAACCGCCTTAAGTCCATTTAAGGCGTTTTTAGTGGTTTTAGCATTTTGGCATAGTTTCGAATCCCGTTTTGTATGTGTGAGACTTTATTGGGACTTTATATGCCTTATAACACATTTTTGTATAAATTTTTCAAACATACGTGAACATCAATGTTACGACCATATATATTGCAACAAGTTAAGCTTGTGGTGAGTAGTTTGATGTTTTACAAAGAGCGTGTTACTCTAAAAGCAAAAGGTTTTGATGCAAAGTTACGGACATGGTTAAATATCTCTAATAAGCATTGTAAACAAGTTTCATTCCATTCCGATGATGTTTCGACGACGTTATGGCGAATTGTGGTTTTAAAGCCTTTAAAAACAACACGGAACATGAATTATTTTGTGTGCCATAACTAAAAATACATTGAATACATTGACATGAATCATATAAGCAACAAAAAAACATATGAAAATCCATGCGTCACGTATGGTGTAAAACCATGCGTCGTGTGTGGATTAATTCCATGCGTGACGCATGGTTTTATGTTGCAAAATCTTATTTTTATATTTAGAATGCTTATATTGTTGTTATGTTGACGAATGTTCAACCTTATTATATTTCAAATTGTATATGGTACGCCATACATATTGCGACTTTGTTCGGTTTTCAAACTATGTTTCACTTACAAAGGTCTAAATTTGATTTTCAAGTTACACACATGATCAAATAGACATTATAAGGATTGAAACAAAGTTTCATTCCATTTCAATAAAGTTTCGATGACGTTTTTGTCGAATTGGGCTTTATCGCCTTAAAAAAGACACTAAAAATGTGTTTCTTTGCACACTTAACTAGAAATACATTGAATACATTGAAAGTTAGAAGTTTCATATATGCAAATACGTGCGTCACGCATGGATTGTATCCGTGCGTCACGCATGGAATTAATCCGTGCGTCACGCATGGATACAATCCATGCGTTTTCTGGAATGTGCAATCCGTGCGTCACGCACGGATTAATTCCATGCGTGACGCACGGATGACCTGGGCGGTAAATAGCAAAAGGGGTGGGCGTCAAATAGAAACTATGTAAATAAATCCCGCACCTAAAATAAAGTGGCTTAACGAAGCCGACTCGACGTAGCTTCCCACAGACGACGTTGATGGAGCTTATCACATCCTTTCCAGATCTCACATCGTCGATCTCCTTCGTTTCAGATCTGGTTCGTTGTCCTCCATTTCCAGATCTAGAAATATGGAGCATGGGAAGAGTTTTTGCGATTAGGGTGAGGGATAGGGTTCCTAGAAACGATAAAAAGTGAGCTGGAGAGGTCGGATCTGGAAAGGGAGAGTGGATAGCTTTTGAAATTTGTAATATGGAGATGGAGAAAACACGGTGACGAGAGATATCTGGAAATGAAGGGAGGAACGTCTGATAAAGTGTGGCTAGGGTTTCAACAAATTAATCAGGTGTCTAATTTTTCATATTAGAATAGAGACATGGGCTTTGAAATATAATTCGGGCCTCATATTGAAATATAATTTGGGCCAAATATATTAATAGGATGATATAGAAACTTACAATTTCATTAGATACACCATAATTATAACCTAACCAATGAAAAGAAATATATGATATTATCACTTTATCTTTATTCATTATTTCTTATAAGATACCCTATAACCTAACAAATAAAAATAAAAATAAAAATATTATACTATCACTTTATTTTTATATATTTAGATTATTTTATGTCTTATAAGATACGGTATCTTAACTTTGATTGAGATCGAAAGTAGTAGTCACTTTACAGTATTGAATCTTGATTTTATTTGATGTTTCTATTTCAAATGTTATTATTTTTAACTATTGATGTTTAAGATATTCATATCCCTACTTTTATAAAAACTTAAGCCTATTTTATCTATTTATGTATGTAAAGTAAACATCTCTTTTATACTCTATACAATACTTATATAACTATACATTAATCTTAATTATTTTATTAATTTAAAAATAAATCAAATCCCGTGCAGGGCACGGGTACTGATCTAGTTTGATTAAAAATAAAACTTTCGAATAAAATATAATTACAACTCTCGTTTCAGCCGATAGTAATTTTAACTTTCCGTTTATGAACTAAAATTTCTGAAACAACTATGTTTTCAATTTTATTAAATTAAGGGTTTGCACACGAGCACAGGGAAATGATTTAGATACCTAGGTAAATATCCATTCATTTCTATTTGTTGAAGATTTTTTTAATATAAACTCTAACCCTTTAGAAAAAGAGATTTTTGGTTTAAACCACTCGTTATCTTTCAAAATTTGCAAGGAACCACCCGTATCTTCGTTAATGATTCTAAACCACCCAAAACTTGCCTTCCGTTAACAAAGTCACACCCGTCCCCTTATTCCGTCAATTTTGCCGTCCAGATTGGTGAAATGTCCATTTTACCCCTTTTAAATTTCAGAAATTACACATCAATATAACCCTAAACCCTAAACACAATCTGAAGAAAAAAAACTCGATAGAAGAGGGAGGAGGCTGGCGATTGAGAACTCGATAGAGGAAGAAGTAGATTTGGGTCCATTTGAGGAGGTCGAGGTGTAATTGTGAGGTAAGCGAAGTGTTCTTCCATCGATTTGAAGCCTAATTCGCAGTGAAGGTATGCTTCTGTGTTGAGCTATACAATTAGGGTTTTTGTGAAAAAATACCGATGATTTTATGGTATAAATCTTGCCTTTGAATATCTTGTATTGTGGTAAAGTGAATTATTATTGTTGATTTTGGTTGGCAGTAGGAATGTCTTCACAATCTGGCTCGTACAATTCATACAATGCTGAGCCAATTTGCTGGTGCCAGTTACCTACAAAAATTAAAACAGCTTACACGCCTACTAATTATGGAAGGAGGTTTTTTGCTTGCCCTCGTTACAGATCATCTGAGGTAAGAGGATGTAATTTTTTCAAGTGGTTGGATGGATCATTTAGTACACAAGCTGAAGCCATTATTGCTGAGTTGTTGAAGCAGAAGGGTGATGTGGAAGTGAAGAATAAAATGCTTGAACAAAAGCTGGTGGAAAAAGATCAAGAAATGAAGGTCTTTGTATGCAGGGTTGAATTAGTAGTTGTTATTGTTGTTTTAGGGTGTGCTTTGATATGGCAAGGAATGATAAGTAAGTAGTTATCAGTTAGGAGAGTTTACTGGTGTTTGATCGATGAAAAGTAGTGTTTGACTGATGTTTTGGATTCATGTAATCTTTATATTGGTAAGAATGCATTTTGCTGGTGTCACTTATCCTTTTGCTGATTAATATATGCATATGTATTAACATTTTGGCTGGTGGAAGCATGCATTGGTTAAGTTGAACAATTTGACTCACCTACCAAACATCAGTCACATAAATGCATTCAAAACAGTGGTAAAATTCGAGTAAATGTGGGGTGTTGACTGGCTTCATTTAAGGGAGGAGGTTGTTACCTCCTAGCATAAATAGGTCCACACAGCATCAATATTGAGCATCAATTTGTGGCTCTCAGTTTTATTGTTGTTTCTCTTCTTTCATTCTTGCCATTCTTGGCATTCAGCAGTGTTACCATGGCCAATCACCACGAGGTCATAGTCTTAGACTCATCCGAGTCCGAGTCCGAGGAGACTGTTGATCATTCAAGTTTTTTTGTTCAAATGAAACGGTCCTATGTCGAAGGCGATTGTCGTCTTGTAATATCTCTTCTCCTCGGTCTTGTTTTTTAATGAAATTGTTCTGGTGCAATGTTCATGATGTATTATTGTTCTGCAGATTCTCCCGACAAGTCATGGAGATAAGTTTTTGAAGGATTTTAAGGATAGCACAATCACTCTTAAGGTTGGCGAGAAAAGTTGGTTCGTTAATCTGAAGCATACCAATAATGCTTATCGCTTAGGAAAGGGTTGGAGGGCATTTGTGGAGGACCAAAAGCTGAAGATCGATGATGAATGTCTCTTTGAACTTGAAAAGCACGATTCTAACGGTGTCGTCTATGACATTCAAGTCTACAACTACTGAGAGATATGTTTGCTATGCATTTAGGAATATGTTTTGCTACTGTTTGGTGTGTCTTCTTAGTGTGTAAGGTCTTTTGCTTTGACCTCTGTGTAATGTGTGTTGGTGCTGTTTAGTGGCACATGATCTATCATAAAATGCTCTTATAGAGCTTCCATAACAACACAGTGTCTACATTGTTAAGAAACACCCAAAAAGACTACTAAGTTTCACAAAATACACCAAAGTCAGAGCAAACTAAACCACAATGAGCTCGAACTCCTTGAGCAAACTAAACCACAAAAGACTACTCAGTTCTTGGATTTTGCTGACGCAACTTTGTTTCTCTTCCTTGCACTCATCTTCATCCTTGTAGAGTTTGTTGAAGTAGTACATTCAGGTTGGGATGGTCTTGACTGGCTCGATGGTGGTGCCTGAGAGGCTTGAGTTGTGATTTCATCTGGCTGGGACACTGCTTCTTGTCTCATGGCCTCCTCAATCATTGCTTGCTGTGAAAACATGTCATAATATGAGAAACATGTCATAAAAAGTGGCTGAGTTTAGGCTAAATTGCAACATGTCATAAAAAACATAATCCCACCACATCACTATCTTCCTCAATTCCAACAGGATCTCCATTGTAAGCTGCATTGGAAGGTTCTGGGAATGGTGTTCTGGTCTGTTACAAAAACAAATAAAACATCATAAGTATGAGCTTACTAAAATTTAGTGACATAAACAAATGCAGACCTTTCTTTTAGTATATTTCCTTTTCTGAGGCTGGATGGCCATAGTATTGTCCTTTGGTGGTCTTCCACCTCTGTTAGGCTGACTAGGTGGCTCTGGTTCCTTTGGAGGATTTTTGCATATCCTCCTAGTGTGACCCTCTTCCCCACAGTTCCCACATTTGTTTTTCCCAAATGTTGACCTTTTTAACTTAGCCTTTTCCTTGTCTTCCCCTGGTTCTTTCCTCCTGGATTTGTTTGGTCTTCCAGCTTGAACCACTAATTTTGGTGGATCCAATGGTGGTTGGTCAGTTTTTATCCACTGGTCCTCTCCAGGCATTGGAACAACAGACAACGCATATGCCCTCATGTAGGTTGATTTGTGATAGAAAGGGTCAACAAAGTCTTCAATCAATAACCTCCTCTTGAGAATGCAGGAAATGGCATGCTGACAAGGAATTACAGTGATGTCCCACATATTACAACCACAAGATCTTTGGGCCAGATTTACCACAAATGTTCTCCCACCTGAATCTACCTCATACAAATCTCCATCACCATGACACTAACATCTCCCTATACTCTCAGCCCTCATGTCATTTATTTTCTTCATCACTTCAGGGGTAATGAGACCTTGGTGTGCATTCATTTTATTTCTCTTATTGATGAACATTTTCATCAGTTTCCTCTTTATCCATTCACACATGGATAAAATGGGCATCTCCCTTGCTTCTAATATACAACTGTTGAGCTGTTCACATGCATTGTTAAGTTGCATATCAGACTTAGGATAATACCTGAATCCATGGAGAGACCAAGTTCTTGGATCTTGGCGCATCAAATAAGCAGCAGCTTTTTCATTCATCTCCCTTATTACTCTCATTTTTTGTTCAAAATCAGGGAGGGTAGACGCTTTTGCAGCAGCCCAAACAACATCCTTGAATGATTGCCCTGGCCACTGTGCCTTGAAGTTGTTACGCATGTGTCTCACACAAACTCTAGTGTCACACATAGGTGCTACTTCTGTCAAAGCCTCTAACAATCCCTAAGTAACAACAAACAAACACCATGTGTTAGAAAATTAATGTAACTCCAACTAACAAACAAGTATAAGAACTGAAAACTGACCTTGCACCTATCAGACATAAATGTCAATGCCTTGCCTCCAATGTCATCCATTAAATTCTGTATAAACCAACACCATGTGTCTTTGTTCTCTTGCTCAACTACAACAAATGCCACAGGGAATATGTTCTCATTCCCATCCTTAGCAACTGCAGAGAACACTTGCCCAGTGTAGCAACCTTTCAGATGGCTTCCATCTAGTCCAATAATTGGCCTACACCCATTTAAAAAACCTTCCTTGCAAGCCTTCAGGCAGACATAGAATCTCTCAAACTTCAATGGTCTTTCCATTGTCTGTGAGGGCCTCACATACACAGTGCTACCAGGGTTGTAATGGTGGATTGTAGCAGCATAATCCCAGACCTTTGCATATTGCTCTGGTGCAAATCCTAGGGTCATAAGCACTGCCCTAACTCTAGCTCTCCATGCTTGATGATATGTAATCTCAACACTGTGTTCTTTCCTCACTGTCAGAATAAAAGCTTTTATTCTCCACTGTGGGTCATTGTGGAGATAATAATAGTCAAACCCATTTTCTAAAGCATACTGTTTTAGAGCCTTTCTGAAGATCTCATTAGAGCCAAATCTCAAGCCAGCTTTCAAGCAAATCTTATTCCTAAAATCTACAGAGG
This sequence comes from Oxyria digyna, assembly GCA_029168935.1. Taxonomy (NCBI): domain Eukaryota; kingdom Viridiplantae; phylum Streptophyta; class Magnoliopsida; order Caryophyllales; family Polygonaceae; genus Oxyria; species Oxyria digyna. Next base: position 29,247,848 of record JAPVLV010000013.1, read on the forward strand.
GATTGAATTCTGGGTACCTTTCTGTATTGGCATCATCAGACCCACTGAAGCTCCTATAGTCATCACTCTGAACCCTTATGTCAAAGACATCTTCACCATCTTGTTGACCATCTTCTGTGATCAGATTTTCATCAAATACATCTGGATCTACATTGCCATCGAAGTCTGCATCATCAGCAGAGTTCTCTTCTGCAAATACATCCTCCTTATACCCCACATCATCAGATGTCTCTGAACCTAACAACTCTGCATCTTCATCATCGGATGTATGACTCGCCTCCTCAGATCTAGCCTCTTCACTTTGGTTATTTGGAGTGAATTTGGGTGTAGGCCTTGGTGTCACAAATTTAGGGTTGAAAGATGGGGTGAGATTGGGTGATGAAGGGTTAAAAGACTTGAAAGTTGCAGAACTTCTGATTGAGCCTTGGCTACTAGACATCATCTTATCAATTGGGTTTCCTTTGGCAGCCCAAGGCCTTAACTTTCTTCCATTTCCAAAGTCCACGAGATCATTTAGACTGACCTCATTTTGTTGGACCACAAACACCTCTAATGTGTTGTTACAGCTAGAGACATTTTCACACAATTGTATTATATCCCTATCACCAACTATTTGTTGTATCCCTAGATGTAATCTGCTTCCAGACTTGCAAAACCACAGTTCACTAACATTTTCAATCTCTTCCAAACCCCCTTTGACATATTCTTCTAACTCTATCTTTGAAAGCCTATCAGGGTCCACATTCTTCAATGCATAATCATTCTTCCTCTCATACTGAATTTCAGAATCCTTACTTAAGACAAATCTACCTCCATACAAGAATCTTAGATAACAAAACATCTGGAAAACAGTAAAAGAATCTCAGATACAAATGCATGTCCATAGAAATGTCCATAAAAGCATCTTATGCAAGTAAAATATTATCTTCCCATGTGCCATAAAGCCTTAAAATATTCTTCCTAAGGGTCCACTACCTTTGTCTTCCTCCTATTCAATACACCAGTCCAAATACAACAAAGCTCACTTTATTGTCACAATCCCATAAAAATCATTAAAAAAGTTCATGCCATACATATTCAAAGAAATGATCAGTCATCAATTCAATGCCATACATAAACAATTCTGCACACAACAACCCAAAACTTTTCTGATATGTCACATTCAATGCATCCAAGAAAAAAAATCTAAAAAGTTAAGAAACCTTACCTTCCAGCTAGCATCCAATGTCGATTCCAACAACAGTGCACAAAGCTTCCCTTCTTCCTCTATCCGAGTTCTGAAATCGAAAATGTCTCTAGCTTCCCTTCTTCCCTTCTTCCCTTCTTTCTCTCTCAACCTTGCCCTAATTCTTCGAACCCTAATTATGCAAATTATCCCTATTCGCGACCTTCTTGTCTTCGTTCCCGATTTCTTCGGCCCTAAACACATAAACACACATCAATTACAACAAATCGAAACCCTAAACCAAAAACCCCCAATTTGTTATCCCTTCCCAGATCCCCAATTTCTGCGAGCAAACCCTAAACTGAACGACGAAGGGTTAAAAGGGCGAAGAAAACACCAACACACTTTCACCATTGCTTACCCGTAACGAATCGAAGCTGAATCATTCATCGCGAATGGTGCTCGTCTTCATCGTCTTCGCAATCGCCATGTCCAATTCAAACCTAGAAAGTTTCGGGTTGTGTACAAAGGGCAAATCTGTAACAACAGGTGGTTTGGATGTGTAATTTCTGAAATTTAAAAGGGGTAAAATGGACATTTCACCAATCTGGACGGCAAAATTGACGGAATAAGGGGACGGGTGTGACTTTGTTAACAGAAGACAAGTTTTGGGTGGTTTAGAATCATTAACGAAGATACGGGTGGTTCCTTGCAAATTTTGAAAGATAACGGGTGATTCAAACCAAAAACCTCTTAGAAAAAAGTAAACTCTCCACTTTTATAGGTATAACCAATCAAAGACCATACACCTCTTGAGGGTATTTACCCACTAGGTATATGGATCATTTTCCCACAATAAACAACTACAAAGAAAATTTATAAGCCCTACACCCTCATAGAAAAGTGGGTAAATCCATCACAACAAAAAAGACATTACATTTTCAATGCAATTCTTTTCTCTTTTAATTATCCAATGTGTGTGTCCAAAGGCACACATTAGAAAAAGCCTTAAACTAAAAGACTTTGAAAACTCGCTAATAGCATCCTGAATCAATATACTCAATAGAAGACTTATATAAAACCTCCTAAACTTGTCACCAACACGAAACGGATTGAGTGTCAAATATCTTGGGGCTCTTCTCCACTCAAGACAGTTGCGAATTGGAGACTGTCAACCACTCCTACATAGAATCATGAAAGTGATCAAAGGTAGGAGTTCTAGAAACATATTTTATGTTGGGAGAGCTCAGGTTGTCAGAGCTGTTCTTGAGGGTGTTGTTTCTTTCCGGATGCAAGTGGTTTTTATTCCTAAAGAGGTCATTACAAGAGTGAGAAGTATGTTTAGAGTCTATTTGTGGTCAAGTGTGGGGGATAGTAAAAGATGCCTTGTTGCCTGGAAGAATGTGTGCAAACCTTTGCATGAGGGTTGTGTGGACTTCAAGGAGTTGATGTCTTGGAACAAAACTTTGATGTGCATATTGATTTTGACTTGCATAAGGAAAAAGGAATATTTGGACTACTTGGGCTTGCAAGAACCTTAGCAAAAGGCATTCTGTGTGGACCTCTGAAGCTTTTCCTAGGAGAGTTCATGCTTATGGAAGAACCTTATGAGGATCAAGGATAAGCTGATTGTTGGCATGCAAGGGCAAATGGTTAATGAGGCCATTTATGATATTATGAGATTATGAGAAGTTCTGTAGTGAATTATCCCTGGTGTGATATCATTTGGCATGGAATTCAACCTAGGAAGTGGAGCTTTATATGTTGGCTTGCCACTCTTGAGATGCTTCCCACGGCTGGTAAGCTCTTTGCCTGGGGGATTTCTCCTCACAACACTTGTGTTCTTTGCAATAATGTTGTTGAAAGTGAAAGGCATTTATGGTTTCTTAGTCACTAATGATATTGCCAATATTGTTATTAATTGGCAAGGCATCAATGTCAGGAAAAGAACTCTTTTAAGTAGGTGGAATTAGTTTTCTCAGCAACAAGAGGCATAACAACATTTTTCAAAGCAAACTCCTTGCAGTTATGGGTCTGGTGTACTATAGTTGAAAGATGAGGAATGAGATTATTTTTAGACGTGCTAGTGTGGCTAGTGGTCAATGTGCTTAGAATATTATTGAGGATTGTAAATTCAGGATCATCTAGAAGCTTAGGATCACTGGTACAAGAGGTGTTGTCATGAGAAGGATAATCAGAGTCTAGGTCCTTGATGTTGTGACTTCTTTTGCCGTGGTGTTCTTGTTCTCTTGATTGTTGTTTGATTGTATGCAGGATTGGACTCTTTAGTCCATGCTTGTCTTTTTTTTCATGTGTTGTGTTTTTTACTTGTGTAGTGCAGGTTGTGGTCAGTTTATATTTGTGCTTTTGTTAAGTCTCTTGTGATGATTAGTGAGTGTAAATAGGTCAATAAGCCTCTTTCCTAGCCAATCTATATACTTATCATTTGCTAAAAAAAATTTATATAGTTAGTTAACTAAGAACTTCTATTAATTTAATAAATTTACTACATAATTATATATGGGTGTGGTTCAATAAGAACTGTTTTTGGGGTGAGAATGTGAGTATAGTTGATGCTCATCAAAATATACATTAATGTTCATCAAATTTTTTTATGCACATTTTTTGAAAAAAGGATGCACATATATGATTGAATGTTCTTCAGTTTCTCAATAAATGTTCTATAAAAATGAATGATCTTCAATTTTTGGATGTGCTTAAGTTTTTCAACAAAAGTTCACCAAATTCGTACTAAATGTACACCATTTCAAGTTCGCATTATAAAGTTTATTCTCGCTCGATACTTTCTCATTATATATATGAAAATATTGTAATATCCAAATATATAGATATAGATTTAAGTAAAATGCGTTAGATCCGCGCTAAGAGCAGGAGAATGACCTAGTATTAAAAAGAAGTAAAAATATAACATTACATTCAAGTCAATGAAATCAACTCCAGACACCATTAACTTTGTAGTTCTTCAAGTCTTCTTCTTTTATACGAGTATTTGCGGTTCAGACTATCGAATTTAGATGCGTAGACAAACTTGTCTCCAATCCAATCTAAATGATGTCTTATAAGTTGCAATGTGAGGACTACCAAATCTAATTATTGTAATGCACTACGAAAGTCATATTCAAGTTTGTCGTTGCCATATTCTTTCAGAAACCTACCCATTATCCTTCTTTGCCACCACGCATCGTCGTGATTAACATCAACAACTTCTCCCAATTCGTAATCTAGGGCGAGTTGAGGAGCCATAGGTCGGATTAGAGAAAACGAAAGGACCTCATACTTGGGCCGTCTGTCATCATCTGTCAAGTTCATATAACTTACCTGATAATATACTTCTTCAACCACACCCGTAATCATTGAGTAATGGAAGGAACCTAAGTATTTTGGACACTCATTAAACCTCAATGACGGTTCCTATCTGAAAACAAACTCTTAACTTTTATGGCCCTGTAAAAAATGACGGTAATGTTCAACGTGTTGAAGAAGGAAAAAAGAATAAATAAACGAAGTTTGAAATTTTACCGCCTTCCCCACATGTTTCAATCACTGGACTTTCCATCGATTTCTATCGGAAGTTTCCACGGCGAAGTTTCAAATCGACATGGCCTACAAAGCCTCTAGAGGATAAATCCAAACCGAGGATATGTTTGTTGGTGAAAGAGTGTGTTCACACAGATAATTCAAATTTCAAAACAAACATTTAAATTTCAAAAACTACTGAGTTTCCCTCCTTCCCATAATGTTTGTTCGTCCTGTTTTACTCCGACGCATTTTCCGATGCACAGTTTAAGCGATCTGAATCTTTCAAAGTAAATTGAACGATCAAGATTTGATTCATCTCTCTTCATATATTTATACTCCGTAATTGTTTTTGTTCTTTATATTTTTGTGTGATGGGTTTACCCTTTTTACTTTGGGAAAGTGTCGGGTGAGAATAAACTTTAAAACGCAAATGTAAGAATGGTACACATTTAGTAGAATATTGATGAACATTTACTACTAATTTAGAGAACATTTGTTGACAAACTAGAAAACATCCAAAAATTGAAGAACAATTAGTTTTTAAACAACGTTTATTGTGAAAGTAGAGAACATTCAAGAAAAAATTGTATATATGCATCACGTATTCAAAGGATATGTGTGCATCAAAATTCCTGATGAACATTTATGTGTATTTTTTTATGAACATCAGATATTCGTACATTCTCACGCTAAAAATTATTCTCACCCAAACTGCACCCTTTTACTTTAGAAAAAATACGATTGTCAAGATTGTTTCTGCAACGGATTTACCCTTTTTCTTATATGGTTTATAAACTCTATCCATAGAGTTTTGAAATAAACTCCAACGAAGCAAGATCGTAGAGTTTTACATCAACTCCACCATGGTTGTCAGGATCTAGTTCTATATAGTTGGATATCTACGATCATAAATTTACATAACGATCTCGACCCTATGTAGGTTCTTAATTATGTGATGCTCTTACGTAGGATCAGGTAGGATCTAGATCTTGTCGGATCGCGTATGATCTTGCGATCCTACGATCCTTGTATTTTTTGGATTTCGATAAGTATAAAGTTTAAAATAACATTTGATACCTTTATTACGATCGTTAAAACTTTGTAAATTTTGCTTAGAAAGACAAAATTTAACCATATTAAGCATTTTAATGATCAAATTATGGTAAGCATTTTGTGAAGTATGCTTACACAAAACAATCGTTGTAATTATGTATGACTAGTATTGATCGTGTGAGTAATAGCATTTCTTTTATACTATTTGTATAGAAAGACATGTAGTTGTCATTTTTATCATTCTGATTGCTCAATTCCTCAAATTCTTAGGACCGTTGATCTTGCCCCCTTCTCTGATACAAAGTGGATCTCGATCTTGAGAACCAATAACTCCACTAAAACAGAACAATGTTTTTATCGTGAATATATATCGATACCCACTAAATCGACGATCAGATTAACACTAGAACCAAAACCGTGTTTTCATCGTCAATATATAATTGCTTAATATAAGTACTTATGCTAGCTACTTAAACATAGTCTTATTGGTAAACACGACCACGGTTGTCAAGATCGAGATCCCACTTTGGACCAGAGAAGAAGGTAGGATCGGATCGTAGGATCATCCTACGAAATTGAGAAATTGAGTGATCAGAACGATAAAATGATTATGACATGTTTGTCTAGTACAAATAGTATTAAATAAATGGTTTTTCTCACACAAAATCGATATGATCCGGATCTAGATCTTGGCACCATACATGATCATCCTATCTTATACTCCGTAAGATCTGAATAATAAGGTAGGTGTTCTCGATTAATTAGCAATTTTACTAACGCTTGCATGAGCAAAATAATATATTAACATTGGTACCATCTTCCAAGTCCTTGCAAGTATGATATTATATCATTTCCGAGCCTTTGAGTACAGAGTGGAGTATAATTTTACGGAGTATTATTGTAGTTAATATAAGGTGGAAAATAAACTTTCATCTAAGTTAGATCTGCCACTCGTGCAGGCGCAGGTTAACACGCAACATATTTCTACATAAAACAAATTACAGGCGGGAGAACTGCATGCATCTGACATGGTATTTTTTTATTTTAACGTGGTTATTTAGGGTTTACGATATTTCACGGCCTATAAAAGGCAGTTGCAAGTGCTTGTTTGATCACTAATTGTTGTTTACAACAAGTAGAATATGTTATTACGTAGGGGTTCAAGGTGTTAGCTATATTGGAACAAGTTTCAATTGTAGAACCGATTCACTGTCTTATTTAATTTACCGCGCATCGTAAACTTAATGGGTAAATTGTTTACATTCTGTACAAGATAAGGATGTCTTTGTTGTTTTTACCTTCTGCCAACTTTTATTACCGTTTCACTAATATTTTTGAGAAAAACCGTTTTTGTGCAACAGATATTGTCGTATTAACAATAGTTTTTGATGGAATATGGGAAAAGGAGGGCAGTATGTGGAATTTTAAAGGGAAGAAGATATCTAAGACAACCATTGTAAACGACAGTATAACTCTGGAACAATTGAAGGTGGACACATCGGTTAATGACCTCCATTTGTCTTATCTCGAACCCGGTAAGCCAAACTTAAGTCCATTTGATTATTGGATGAAGTCGATTTTAAGGCTTATAAGTGCATGAACCCTTCCTTTTCTATTGGTTATGCGGGTCAAGTAGGATCTATTGAAATATATGCTACTTCGTCAAAACGACCAGACACAAATGTTGTAGAAATTGATATTACCCCTCCCAACCACCATCATACCGTAGTGTCAACCTCGTGACATTCCTTTTAAACTTGTACAGACTCTAGTGAACCTTTCCGAAAGTCAAACCAACCCAGCTAACAAGTCATAAAGCTTTAATGACACCCCCAATAATCCATTTGGATTCTCCCGTCGATCGTCAACATGGTGCTCTTAATGTAGGAGTTGTACTCGATTCACACATAAAGCTATAGGTAAGGTTAAAGTTGTTATTACCTTATCAAGGCGATGAAAGTAGTTTTCCCATACGGAATCAACAACGTCGGTTGAGTCTTATTTATCTCACACCAAAGTAGCAACGCATATCCACATCCACATCCACAATATTGATGTACTGCAGGGAAAATGAAGCTGGTAACAAATGGATATATGTGGATGAGGAGCACATAGATTATAGAGTTTTGCAGGATCTCAACTATTGGAGTCGGAGACAATCCAGAACAAGATGAAAAATTGGTGTGGAATGAGTTGTAGCTATGGAAAGGCCTATCGGGGCATACAGAAAGCTATAACATAGTTTATGGAACAACAAATGAGGGTTATTCTTGGCTCCCATCGTACCTATAACTGCATATGAAACTGTAGTTTATGGAACAACAAAAAATTGGTGTGGAATGAGTTGGCTCCCATGTTGGGACATTAACTGCATATGAAACTGTAGAAGCAATCGGTTCAAATACACGTTTTTAAGCTTTGGAGCATGGATTAGAGGAATGACTGCAATGCACAAAGTAAGTTTTCGGATCTGTTTATTGCACTAAATTCAATTAATCCTTTATATATATATATATATATATATCATATCATGAGTATTACGTTGTGTTACATAGGTAATTTGCGTTGACAATACGAATTTATCAGCAAAGTACAGAGGAACCATGCTAGTTGCAACAATGCAAGATGCCAACGACGAGATTTATCACGTAGCATATGTTGTCATGGATACCAAGACTGACGATGTATATGGTTTCTTTTTCTGTATCCTTCTAAGAGTAATCCAAGATTGATCACATGGGGTTTTTATCTTTGATCACGATAAAAAAAATTGTTAACGAGCTAAGAAGGAACTACCAACTAGCGAGTTATGGGCATTGCAAGACACACTTGTCCATGCTTCTTAATGTGAAGTTCAAGAAAAAGGCAATTTGTGAGTTGTTCTACCAAGCTGTTTCTGCATCCACTATAAAGCAGCACAATGGCTATTTCTCTAAGTTGTGACGGCTTAATCCGGATGTTGGTGATTTCTTAACAACGATAGGACAAGAGAAGTGGGCGTGTGCGTACTTATGTGCAAATCGTTACAACATCCCGACGACAAACAATTTTGAGTGCGTGAACTCTGTTCTAATGGAGGAGCGCATATATCCTATTTTTGCCTTGTTTGAAACCGTGCGAGAGCTTTCGTCACAGTGGTTTAATGAGAGGAGGGAAGCCGCAACGGCATGAACGTATGAGGTAAGTGAGAAAATCCACCTAAAAATGGTCTTAGGGAAGCAAAGAACGAAATATTTGATTGCCCGCCATCTAGGTCTCATGGAGTTTAAGGTCTCCAACGGTAGATCAAACTGAGATGTGAGTCTAAAACATAGAACCTGCACTTGCATGTTGTTTGAGATGGAGAGGTTCCATGTTGTCATGCAACTGTCGTCTTAATGTCATGGGATCTAGATCCTATACATGTAGGTCTTGAGTATTTTACCAAACATGGAAGGTGGGATACGACGCTGGTTCGTACCTAAAAATACCTCTAAGACCGTAACACGCTCGTAGATGGCTACGCGTAGAGAATTGATCAAGACGGCGTCAAAGAGAACGAGTAGATTGTAGGCCGGTTAAATAATGTCAAAGAAATACATCTCCTTACCTAGTGTATGTCATTTAGAGATATAAGGAAAAAGATAAATGACTCCCTTATCATTGTAATCAAGTTATTTCCCTGAACAATACAAGAGTACAAAGATTTTTACCCATGTGATCCAAAGCGTAGAGTTGATACCGTCAAATTTGATCTTTAACCCACATCATTGCTTAAAATATTACACCTAGGTTCTTTTGCTACAAACAATTGGTGCCCACCGTAGGGCTAGACAAAAAAAAGTATCACCTTTCCACTTAAAAGACCACCTTTTTTTACCAAGAAACCATGACTAATCAAGGAGATAATAGCCAGCAAACCACTGAGAAGAGGGTCGAGGGCCGCGTCGACGAGATCCCGGAAGTGACCGACGTCGACAATGAAGCAAACCATCGCAAAGATCCAGAGACCCCCAAGTCTCTGACTTGGAGAAAAGAAAGAAAGTTGAAGACGAATTTGTGACCGTGGAAGAGCTACACATCAAGATGAAGGAGTTCGAAGATGCCTGGAACGTGCAGAAGGCCGCCATGGAGAAACGAATGGAGGAACTATCCCAGGAGAACGAGACCCTTCGCGCCTCTAGAGCACCAGCAAAAGCACCTTCCGCATCAAGATTTGCATGTCTAAGAGAGCAAGGCGTAGCACAAAGACTTGACATGGATGCAACCATCGATGACGAGATCCCTCTCTTACCAGGGGTGAGAACGAGAAGCGGTGTCCTGCGAGAAAGGGATATTCATAGACCGAGATCCATCCCAGACGATGCGCGTCCGTGCACACCTCGACCCTAGGGATTTCTATCTCCATCTCTGGAGACAGTCAGACAATTGCCCGAAAGCGCTCGACGTCTCAGAAAAAGACTTCGACCATCCCCAGTAAGGATAGCCCTTGGCTCGTAAAGAGTTGGAGACACCATTGGAGTTGATGAAATGGAGGTAGAAATGAAGAAAAGGAATGTGAGAATTTAAAGGAAATTGAAAAAAGTAATGTGAAATTAAGGATCGAGAAGAGAGCAAGAAGAGTGCAACCAAGCAATGAAGGATTCAGAATCAAAGAAAGGTGTTTAAGTAAGTAAGGTCAAATCCCTTAAATAGGAAGGAAATCGCCCAAGGATCTCGGCGAGAATCATCCTCCAACGGCATTATAGTCGTTAGAAGTCGAACGTTGAGAAATAAAGCCGTTGTCAGCGTGTAGTGTGAGAAGTAAAGGTTGGAGTTAGCGCAATGATGTGATTACACGGTACCGAGGCAATTTGCAAGATGAAGTAAAAGAGTATTTCGGCTGAGGACGAGCACGAACGCGTTCCATATGTGAAGAAGGTGTATTTCAAGGAAGTTGAAGGCGTTTCCCAGATCTACAAGGAGGAAGATCTGAAAACACCTTAGGGGTATTGTTCGTGCCTAAAAATATTACTAGAAGGTAACACGTTTGATAAGACGAGAGAAGACTGAGTACGTCGACGAGAAGGCTAGACGAGTAAAAGATAGGTCGGCCGAACATTATCACCTTCTGTATTAGTTATTTAATATTCTATTCATGTAAATAGTAAAGAGATAAGTATATATTATTAAAAGAATATCTCGTTACCTAGTTTATATTAGATAAAGATATAAGGAAAAATATAACATTCTTTCCTTATAGATAGAATTAGGGTTTGCCTTTATAAAAAGGGCTCTCCTCCATTGTAAAACAGTTCGCCACCCTGAGTAATAGTACAATCTAAGAGTTTTACCAGTGGTATCCCATTGTTCTTGAGAGTAGAGATCGATACCATCTCTTTTGATCTTAAACCCACATCTTGCTTAAGTTCCTACACGTAGTAATTTTTGCTACAAACATAGACGTACTCGAATGCGTTACGGCCTTAGTGGTATTTTTAGGTACGAACAATACCCATAGAGAGGTACAAGTCGCTCCCAAAAGAGCACAACACTCCACTCATGAACTTCATGATGGACACTGTCGACGAGTTGAGAAGAAACGCATCCATAAGAATGGTGACGCAACAACAAGTCTCCGCAAGAAGTTATAATCACCATGTCAAAGCAAGAGTATTCAAAGTAGGAGATTGGGTCTTGAGAAAATTCTTCCCCAAACCGAGGATAAGAGCGTTGGAAAGTTGGCGTGTCCTGGGAAGGGCCCTACCAAGTAACTTGAATCGTAGGTCGAGGGGCTTACGAGCCCTCCAACACCGAGGAGATTGTTATTCCATGATTTTTCATTCAATCTATGAGTAGACCTTTTCTTTCCAACATGAATGACATGCTGAAGTAATTTCAATTCCATTACTTGTTGAATGTGTTTTCCCGATAACGCATTGGATGTGTCCCTCGCCGCGTCCAACGTGCGCCAAGGCTGCGGTGAAATTCCGCACCGGGGAGGAGCTGCTTAAATGTGCTGGCCAAACCGCTGACCAGATCTGATGCCTCTCATCCTCAGAATTTCGGGACGTGTGGCGACTGGATTGAGAGAAGAAAGTCGTAGAGTTCGGTCTACCTATATACATTGAAACCCCCCCCCCCCCGATGTGGCAATGCGTAATTGATACGCTACACTTTGTATGGCGTAACTAGGGGTTATTACATTAGTTTAGGAGTGTTATCACAAGTATTTGGAGCTATTGTTATATTCTGAGTTGTTTATGAAGAAGTGAAGATACGAAGACCAGAACCGAAGAAGAAGAGGATAAAAGATTCAAGACATGAAGACGAAGGCATTCTGCGGAGCAGAGGCGATCGCCACCATCACTATGACGATCGCCATTCTACAACAGGAGCATTCAGGAGTTCGAGAGAGCATGGCGATCGCCATGACTCTATGGCGATTGCCATGGGGCGACAGAAACACGACAGAGATTTAAATGAAGACCGCGATCGCTAGGCATCTATGGCGATCGCCATGGGGCAACAGAGACACGACAGAGATTTAAATGAATATGGCGATCGCCAGACATCTATGGCGATCGCCACAACAAGGCCGAAGATATTCCGGACTTTCCTTATTTTGTTTTGTTTTTATTTCTTTTATTATTTCCTTATTTTCGTTGAGGATCTTTCTTTTACCATTTATGTTGGGGTTAGTTCTCTATTTAAGGACCCTAGTTATCATCTTTTCTATCATCTTTTCCATCAGACAATTTAGTTCTGCAACCATGAGCAGGAACTAATCTCCATTGTTTTACTTAGCGGTTGAAACCTTCACTTATTAAGTTGTGAGATTTCTAAACTCTTGTTCTTTTCCTATGGGTTTGTATTAATTCTCTTGTTCTTCATCTATTGATTTATATTAGTTTTGCTAGCTTGATCACCTAGTTTGATTGATAGTTTTCTATTGCTAGACTAGGAATATACGGTGGAATTCCTTGTCATTGTAGCGCTCATATCTGCATGATCTGGTAGTTGATTGCTTTTATGAAAGAGAATTGATTGCATGTTAATACTTGACGGTTGTAAGTTATTGCATGCATCCTTATAATTTCTGTGCCCTTTGCTGCTATTTCATCTAATCTTGAGAGGTTTCCCTGATTGTTGAATAGTAAGTATTATCAGGACCGGTTGGCCTGCTGATATATTAAAGATTGGAATAGGAACATTCCCTAGGATTGAATAGAACTTGAGATAAATCTATGATCAACTTGATTGACTGTTGTGTGGATACTTGCTAGGTGAAACCCCTTCTCATCATATTCACAACCAAACCTTCTTTGTTTGATACTTGTTACTTTTGTGTTTCATACAATCAAAACCCCCCCTGGTTACTTGTTACTTGTTCGTTAGTTGGTATTTCACTTGACTGCATAACGATTGGTGTTTTGATTCCCTTGGGTTCGACCTCTACTTACTTGCTATACTCTAGTTAGTGTTTAGAGTTTATTTCTTTGATTTGGCACTACGACTTTAGCCTCATCAAATTTGGCGCCGTTGCCGGGGAATTGAATTATTCCAATTCTGTGCTAATTGTGATTTATCAACTGTTTGGTGTGAACCTTTATGGTTCAGACCCGTGCTACTAACTCATCTCTTGTTGCTTTTGATTCAGAGATTGAGAGGACGTTCCACAGGAACCGAAGAGCAGCTTTGAACCAAAGTAGCGAAATGGGTGATCGAAATGGACCGCCACTGCCTACTATGAGGCAGCTCACTGCCCCGAACTTAGATCAACAACCTCTGGCAGTGAGGTTTCCTGAGATAGCTGAGGGTGTGAATTTTGAGCTAAAAGCTGGATTGATTCATGAACTTCCACACTTTCATGGCTTAACAGGTGAGGATCCAAACAAACATTTGGCTCAGTTTCATGCCATATGTTCTAGCATGAAGCCGAGGGGTGTCACTGAGGAACAGGTAATGTTAAGAGCTTTCGGATTCACTCTAAAAGACGCTGCTAATGATTGGCTTTACTATCAAGCCCCTGGGAGTATTGATACTTGGGCTAAGATGAAATAGGTTTTCTTGGAGAAATACTTTCCAGCAACTAAACTGAGCAGCCTGAAAAAGGACATTACAAATCTCCAACAACACGCAACTGAAAGTCTCTATGAATATTATGAGAGATTCAAGAAGTTGTGCTCAAGTTGTCCTTTCCACAGCTACACTGACCAAGATCTCCTTATGTACTTATTTAGTGGCCTGATTGATGAGGATCGTCGAATGGTGAATGCATCCTGTGGAGGTAACTTTTTAAGATTGACTATACCTCAGGCTACTGAAATGTTTGAGGAATTAGCTGAAAGCTCAAGGCAGTTTGGTAGCAGGCAAAGAACACAGTCAGTAAGTTCACTTGATCCCGCTAAAATTCAAAGTGATATGAATGAACTGAAAGATATGATGAAGTCTTTTATGCTGCAAAGTGGTGGTCGACAACACGTGAGAGCTTGTGGGGTATGCACACTCACAGGGCATCTTACTGACGAGTGCCCACAACTCCAAGAACCGAGTGCTGAGGTAAATGCTGCAGGAGGATGGCAACCTAGGCCTAGATTTGATCCTTATGCTAATCATTATAATCCAGGTACAAGGAATCATCCTAACTTGAGGTGGGATAATCAGAATAATGTTCAAAACCCTCAAGTATTGCAAAATCACCAAAATCAACCTAGACCTCAAAACTCTCTGACTGCTGAAGAGATGATTAAGTCCTTAGCTCAATCTGTGATGCAACAAAATGCTAAAACGGAGTCGAGTATTCAGAATCTTGAGAAACAGATAGGGCAGATTGCTCAAGCTGTGAGCAACTTAGAAGCTAGATATTCAGGAAAGCTACCATCTCAAACGGTAGTAAACCCGAGAGAAAGTGTCAGTGTTGTGACATTGAGAAGTGGAAAATTATTGGTTGAAGAATCTAATGCTGAAAAGGGCAAACAAAAGCAACATCCTGAGACAGAAACTCCAGAAGACCAACCGCGATCGCCAGGCATTGGTGGCGATCGCGGTAACATTATAGAGAGCAAGCAGAATCTGGCCGAGAAGGAACCACGATTGCCACCAATAATTGGCGATCACCATATTTCAACAGAGGCTAAAGGGTCGCGACCGCGATCGCCGTACATTGATGGCGATCGCCATGAGTCATCTGAGCCAATTGACAATTATGTTCGCCCCAACTTTCCTCCTCTATTCTCACAGAAGCCTGTGGCTCCTTTTCCCGAGGCATTGAAGGACACTCGAAGGCCAGAGAACGATAAAGAAATTTTCGAAACCTTCAGTAGGTGCGAGGTAAACATCCCTTTACTTAAACTTGTCAAGAGTATTCCTAGATTTGCAAATTTTTTGAAAGAAGTTTGCACAATTAAAAGGAATCAAAAACTCAAGGGAAGACAAAAGGTTAAAGTTAGTGAACAAGTTTCTGCTGTGTTCCAAAGACGTATGCCTAAGAAATGTGGTGACCCAGGCATGTTTAGCATTCCATGTGTGATTGGTGAAACTAAATTCGAAAAAGCTATGCTAGATTTAGGAGCATCAATCAATGTTTTGCCTTTTTCTTTGTATGAATCACTAGGTTTAGGACCATTGCATGAAACAGGAATTGTTGTTCAACTTGCTGATAGATCTAATGTGTACCCGAAAGGGGTGGTTGAAGATGTTCTTGTTATGGTTGGTGACTTGATTTTTCCCGCTGATTTCTTTGTTTTGGATATGGAGCATGACAAGCATGCATCACCTATTTTGCTAGGTAGGCCTTTTATGAAAACTGCTCAAACTAAGATTGATGTGAACAGTGGGACACTGACAATGGAATTTGATGGGGAGAAGGTTGAATACAATATTTATGATGCTATGAAACATCCCATTGATGACCATTCTTTGTGTTCTATTGATGTGATTGAGCCTATTGTGCAAGATGTGTTTGATGTGACTTGTTGTGATGAGCTGAAATCGATCATTGAGAATGATGTGGAGGATCCACATGCATATATGTCTCTATCCACTAACATGCAGGTAGTCTTGGCACAATTGAACGCTGAAGGTAAGCCTCCCTACACTTATGTGGGCAATGGCCCCTTAGAACTAATAGTACCAAGCGAGAAGCTCCTACCATCTATTGTGCAGGCACCAGAAGTTGAATTGAAGGAGCTGCCCAAACATTTGAAGTATGCTTTTCTTGGAAAAGGTAAAACATTACCGGTTATTATTTCAAGCCATCTTTCCAAGGAGCAAGAGGAGAAATTAGTGGCAGTGCTTGAAGATCATAAGGTAGCTTTGGGATGGACCATTGCAGACATCAAAGGGATTAGTCCCTCGACATGTATGCATAGGATTTTGCTAGAAGGGGATCCCAAACCATCCAGACAACCCCAGAGGCGGCTCAATCCACCAATGACTGAAGTGGTGAAGAAGGAGGTGCTGAAACTCCTGCAGGCAGGTATGATTTTTCCAATCTCTGACAGGCAATGGGTTAGTCCTACACAATGTGTCCCCAAGAAGGGTGGTATTCAGGTTGTAGAGAATTAACAAGGAGAGTTGGTTCCTACCAGGTTACAAACAGGTTGGCGAGTTTGCATTGATTACCGTAAGCTGAATGCGGTAACTAGAAATGATCACTTTTCTTTACCATTTATTGATCAAATGCTTGAGCGACTTGCTGGTCGCCCTTTCTATTGCTTTTTGGATGGATACTCAGGTTATTTTCAGATTGCCATAGCTCCAGAGGATCAAGAGAAAACGACATTTACATGCCCTTTTGGTACTTTTGCATACCGCAGGATGCCATTTGGGTTGTGTAACGCACCCGGTACGTTCCAAAGGTGTATGGTGAGTATTTTTTCGGAGTATGTGGAAAATTTCATTGAAGTTTTTATGGATGATTTCACAGTTCATGGTGACAGTTTTGATGCATGTTTAAACCATTTGACACTAGTGCTTAAAAGATGTGTAGAAACTAACTTGGTTCTTAATTCTGAAAAGTGTCACTTCATGGTTGAGCAAGGTATTGTGTTAGGGCATATTGTGTCAGCTAGGGGTATTGAGGTCGATAAGGCGAAGATTGATGTAATTCAATCTTTGCCTTATCCTACTAATGTGCGGGAAGTTCGCTCTTTTCTAGGCCATGCAGGTTTCTATCGCAGGTTTATTAAAGACTTTTCAAAGACCTCATCACCACTATGTGAGCTGCTGAAAAAGGAGGTTGATTTTGAGCTTAATGACGAGTGCAAGAAGGCGTTTGATGAGTTGAAAACTCGTTTGACAAGTGCACCAATTATTCAGGCGCCAGATTGGTCTCGACCTTTTGAGATCATGTGTGATGCTAGTGACTATGCAGTGGGAGCAGTTCTTGGACAAAAATAAGCAAGAGCTTCTCATGTAATTCAATATGCTTCTATGACTTTGAACGGAGCGCAAAGGAACTACTCCACCACTGAGAAGGAGATGCTAGCAATTGTGTTTGCCTTGGAGAAATTCAGACAATATCTACTTGGTACCAAGGTAATTGTTTATACTGACCATGCAGCACTTCGTTATCTTATGAGGAAGAAGGATGGCAAACCAAGATTGATTCGATGGATCTTATTGCTGAGTGAGTTTGATGTGGAAATTCGAGACAAGAAAGGTGCTGAAAATTTGGTGGCTGATCACTTGAGTAGATTAGTCAGTGCAGATGACAAGCCAGATATGCAGGAGAAAATTCAGGGAAATTTCCCCGATGACAATCTGTTCGGAGTAGCTATTGTGGCCATGACGCGATCGCTACCATCTAGTGGCGATCGCCATGATTATTCTAATGTTCACAGGAGTACTGAGTCACGACCGCGATCGCCACAAATCATTGGCGATTGCCATGCTTCCACAAAAGCTACCCTCGATTCTAGACCGCGACCGCGATCGCCATGCATTGGTGGCGATCGCCGTTGGCTCGCAGAGACTTACATTAACGTTGATCTTGAAGCTACACTCCTCGCTCTAAAAACCTTCAAACCCTGGTACGCAAATTTAGTGAACTTTCTTGTCATAGGCGAGTTCCACCCTTATTTTTCCAAGGCTCAAAAGGATAAGATGAAAAGCGAAGCTAGATTCTATGTGTGGGATGATCCCTATCTTTGGAGACACTGTAATGATCAGGTGATTCGTCGATGCCTTCCTGATAATGAGGTACAATCTGTCTTGTCTTTTTGTCATTCTTATGCATGTGGGGGTCACTTTGGGGCAAATAGAACAGCTAGGAAAGTATTGGATGCAGGTTTGTATTGGCCACACATATTTCGTGATGCTTATGCCTATTGCAAAACTTGTGATCAATGCCACGAGTTGGGAACATGTCTCAAAAGAATGAGATGCCTCAAGCACCAATCATCTTTTGTGAGATTTTTGATGTTTGGGGGATTGACTTTATGGGACCTTTCCCTAGCTCATTCAGGAACTTATATATTTTTCTTGCGGTGGACTACGTTTCCAAATGGGTGGAAGCGAAGGCCACCAAGACTGATGATTCTCAAGTTGTAGCAGGGTTCTTGAAAGAGAACATATTTGCTCGTTTTGGTATTCCCAAGGCTCTCATAAGTGACAGGGGTACTCACTTTTGTAACAAGACGGTGAGTGCATTGCTGAAGAAGTATCATGTCACTCAGAGGGTCTCCACTTCCTATCATCCACAGACCAATGGACAAGCTGAGTTGTCAAACAGGGAGATCAAGACCATCTTACAGAAGACAGTAGCTCCCAACAGGAAGGATTGGAGCCTAAGACTTAATGATGCATTATGGGCCTACCGCACAGCCTACAAAACTCCTATAGGTATGTCACCCTATCGATTAATTTTTGGTAAAGGTTGTCATCTTCCAGTGGAGCTTGAGCATAAGGCATTATGGGCTGTCAAGAAATGCAACATGCAAATTAGTGAAGTTGGAGAATTCAGGAAGCTACAATTGAGTGAGCTAGAGGAAGCAAGACTCGACTCCTATGACAATGCTGTCATATATAAGGAGAAGACGAAAGCTTGGCATGACAAGAACATTTTGAGAAAGAACTTCAAAACAGGTGATAAAGTTCTACTATTTTAGTCACGTCTGAAACTTTTCCCAGGTAAGCTTAAGTCTAGATGGGTAGGACCATATGTTGTTGCCCAAGTCTTTCCCATGGAGCAGTGGATTTATATGATGGGGAGACTCATAAGGTATTTAAGGTAAATGGGCAACGATTGAAAGCCTATCATGAAGGTTTCACCAACGAGGCCATCGATGAACAATATTTTACTGAGCCTATTGATGAAACCTGATTGAAAGGCATGAAGTCGAGCCACGACGTTAAATAAGGCGCTACTCGGGAGGCAACCCGAGGTTTGAGTTTGTTTTTGTTTTTGTTCGAGGTAATTTTCTTGTTAGTTTTTCAAGGGTCCCCCTATCCGGACGCCATTTTTCTGCTATTTGGACGCGATTTTGCACGGCTAACTTAGCCGCATAATGTTTGCACGCCTAACATAAGCGAGCAAGGGTAAAACCGTCAGAATTGGAAAATATACTACAGAATTGCACGCCTATATGAGCCGACCTAAAAGAAAATGGTTATTGTAACAAAAAGATAAATATTACGACGAATATATTAAAAAAATGAAGATCCTTGTGCGGTTAACTTAGCCGATCAAAGTATACGGCTAGTGTAGGCGTACTAATGTGCATCCTTGTGCGGCTAACTTAGCCGAGCACAGTATACGGCTAGTGTAGGCGCTCTAATGTGCAGAATTCCGCAAAATCAGATGAATTTTACTGCACGTCTATCATAGGCGTGCTAATGTGCAATTTTGAAAATATGACCGTTTTTTTTAAAAACGGCTATAAACGGCTATATTGTGGTCTATATAAGCAAGAAAAGAAGTTGTATTCACTATACACATTCATAATGTCTTATCCTAATGATGAAAGTGAGGAAATGAGTTTGTTAGGGCTTTCTTTGTTAGAATGCGATGGAGTAACCGACGACCCAAGGATGTCAAGCATTTGTAATCCAAACGACGAAATCTTCACGGTTAGTATTGGGTTTAATATCGTTTGAGTATTCATTAATTTGTAGTAGATTCTTCATTGATCATAGGATTTTAAGTAAGGATTATTAGGAAGTAAGGATTATTAGGAAGTAAGGATTAGGATTATTGGAAAGAAGTTAGTATTTTACGTTACTAAAAAAAATTGTTCAAAATATATGGAACTTTACATGATTTGCATTTATTACTAGTTCTCGGTAGAATTGTTATAATAGTAGTCGCGTTTCCTTGTAGTAGTATAAATACTTAATGAAATATTACATTATAATAGGAGGGGGAAGACTATGGAGATAGTTTTCGTACATGTCAAGTGTGGGATAGTTTGGCCGAAATGGTTGAATGGGCGAGGAACATAGCAAAAGGATTGATGATTGTTTTGTTGAAAGCTCACACAAGTCCGTACGCCGTCACTTTGACATGTGATAGATTTGGTAAATCAAAATCTAAGTTACTAACTCCAAGGAAACGCGAGCGTAACACAAAGAAGTGTGGTTGTAAATTCGAGTTGCATGGGTGTCGTATGAGAAACGAGTTCAATAAGCTTACGCACAAATGGGTCTTGGATGTAATGTATGGCTCCCACAACCATAGGCTTACTAGCCTTCATGGGAATGCATTCATTGGGCGAATGACGGAGGAGGAGGAGAAATGGGTTAGGAGTGAGGGTGACGAAGGCAAGACACCGAAAACCATCGTTTCTGGGTTGAAGAAGAAGTTTGAAGGAAATATGACTTCAATGAAACAAGTAGAGAATTTTTTGCAAAAAATTAATTACGAGGATCGCGGAGAGTTGACCGTTACCCAATGGTCACTTGTTTTTCTGAAAGAGAACTGGTACATCTATTATCCTCTTCGGGACGTGGACAAAAAGAATGAAGTCGAAGTACTGTTTTTTGCTCACCATGAATCTCTACGACTATTGAAGAAGTTTCCGTACGTTGTGATCATTGACGCCACATACAAGACAAATAGGTACGTAATTCATTTTAATAACAACTCGTTATAGTTATAGTTATATGTTCCACATTTTAGTTAGATAAATCCACTATTATTTATACATGTGTGAATAGGTATGGCATGCCTTTGGTGGAGATCGTGGGTTTCACCTGCACTCATAAGACGTTCAACATAGCATATGCATTCACCCGACACGAGAAGTTTTTCAATTACCAATTCATTATGAGGTGCCTTAGGAATTTGTTTGAAGAGCTAGGAGTGATGCCAACTGCTATAATGACCGATTGTGACACTGCTCTAATCAAGGGTATTAAAGATGTTTTTCAAGACGTCTCTGTAAAACATCTATTGTGTTGGGTGCATATTAAAAACAATATCAAGGCACATACTGACAAGGTTATAAAAGACAGTGCGAAAGCGGATAGGTTTGTGAACCAGTGTTGGACATTATTTTGCTCAACCACCGTTGAAACTTACGAGGAGAGGCTCAATGCATTAAGGAGATGTCGGATGAAGGGTCTTGTTAGATACGTCGAGAGGCAATGGTTGACTCCTTACAAAGAAAACATAGTAAGAGCTTGGACTGATCACACTCTTCACTTCTGCACGAGGACTACAAACAGGTATCTTTTGAACATTGTGTAGTTGATTTTTTTATGTATTAGTAAAAAACTAATACAATTTCTCGTTGTGATAGAGTTGAGGGGATGCATCGTGTGTTGAAAGATATTCTTGCATCCACTAGAGGCGGCTTTAACAGAGTGATTGTTAGGATTCACCGTTCGATCGTCTTTCAAGTGGATCAGATAAGGGCCACAATGAACAACTCACTGAACCAATCACCATTGTGCTTCAATGATCCGAGGTTTCTAGAGGTGGGAAAAATGGTGTTTTCAAGGCTCATTTGTAGAGTTTCAGATAGGTGTTTTGTGTTATTGTTGGCCATGTACGATCGGATAATGAAGGAGCAGTATTTGGAGCATTGCGAGGATTATTGGGTGAGAGAATGTCTTGGGCTGCCTTGTGTCCACGATATTGTTAAGGCCATCCTTACGAAGACCGCTCTCACACCAGATTCCGTTCATGACTTCTGGAAGGAATTGCATTGGGAACTTGAGCCACTAAAATTTGGGTGTCTTGACGACGATGTTGAGATATCATTTCCAGAGTTGAGACTGCGCGAGATGTGGGCTAAAGTGGAAGATCGGAGTTTGAGCATTGCCACGTTATGGCAAGTGAGTGAACTTTATGTCGCCTTGGAGCATCCGGAACACAGTACGTTTATGGAGCCGACCGAGGATCCAGACATTCGTTGTAAGGGAAGACCACCGGGTTCGAAGAACAAGGGAAATGAGTCTCCGACTAGAGAAAAGAGTCATCATGAACACGTAAGAGCAGAATTATTGCAAACTGAGACGAAGGCAAAGGAGAAGGAAAAAGAGAAGGCGAAGAAGCCTAGACGTTCTAGAAAGCAAGTATCTTTTGACGAGATTGGCGATGAAGATATGCCTTCCCAACCAGTTGAATCACAATTTGAACAGATGTACGTGAAGACCGACGTTGTGGAAGTAGACGCTTCCTCGAAGTTGCCTGAAGAATCCATGGTTCATTGTGGAGTGGACTTTGGGGTGCAAAATATTGACTACTTCTGGTATGGTTATATTAGACAAGCTCAAGATGTGCGTTCAGACGGACATTGTGGATATCGGTCATTAGCTATACTCAAGGGATTGAGTGAGGGTAGCTACCCGTTGATTCGTAGCGAGATGGCAGCGGAGTTGCGTGTCAACCGATCATATTGGGAGCCGATACGAGCACAAACCCGAGAAGGGACATGGGATGATCTAATGCTTCAAATTAGCTATGTCAGGTCCCCTTGCGAGCGACGTTATTGGCTTGACATGCCATTTATGGGTTTAGTGTTTGCCACTTTGTACAACGCTGCGGTCGTCGTCTTATCTTCGTATCCTTTGATGTGCTTACCTATAAGGCCGCATGGACAAATAGACCTAGCTCCTCCGTCACAAATTGTTACTGTAGCACTCGTAGGGGCTAAGAACCACTGGATCCCGGTAATGAGGCGTCTTTTACGTTATAGCTTAAATGTACCCGTTTATTTTTTTTATTCTAATTACATATATATGCGTTTGTAATTTTATAGGTGTCGCTCACTGATGTCGCTCCATTACCACCCATTACAGATGCTTGGAGAAGACATTGTGATCCAAGAATCCTATGGTGGGAAACACTCTTTGCACAGAGATTGATGGAGTTTAAGGAATGTCGCAGACAATTTGGGGAGAATCCAGATTACTATATCTAGGTTTTATCATGTATGGATTTCGGTCCTTGATTTCATTCCATGTGCAAACATTATGCGCTTTCAGTTATCTTTATGCATGGCCTCACTATACATTTGTAATTGTATATCCAATGTTTGTCTACCTCTATGCTACTTGGTTTCATTGTTGTAGATAGAAATTCTGCAAACCATAATTCAGAACATATCTTGGTTTCATTGTTGTAGATAGAAATTCTGCAAACCATAGTTCAGAACATATCTTGGTTTCATTGTTGTAGATAGAAATTCTGCAAACCATAATTCAGAACAAACATTAAGATAGTCGATTACAACACAAACTTAAAGTCTTCAAACCAGTACATTAAACCACAAACCATAATTCAGAAAAACAGGTGAAACTTCAAATTCAGAGAATACCAATAACTTCCAAAGCTAAGGCCTTCAATTTCCTCGACATGTTTTGATAATTTTTATGGAGCCACTTCTCATGTTTTTCCAATTGCCTGTAGTCTTCCTTCAGCTTCTCATGCTGCACGACCAGCTTTTTAATAAGCTTACCAGTTTTCATACAATACTGGGGGTCATACCACTGGATGAAAGTACATGCTCCGAGGTCGAGCCTAAAGCGGCGGCAACCATAGAAGCGCCTCCCATAGTTGGCAGGGTCCCTACCGTCCATTGTAAATGTCTGTACTTGTTCATGACAATGGCATTGATGCTCGATCATGGGGATGTCCTCATCGTTGTCGAATGATGAGAGGGAGTCAGGCGACGAGCTATCAAACAACAAAAGAAGCATCATAATCTGCAGAAACTAAAATTTAGTTGCTGCACAAATGCAGCTAAAACATCATAATCTGCAGAAATTTAATTGCTGCACAAATGCAGCTAAAACATCATAATCTGCACAAATGCGACGAACTGCACAAATGCAGTTCTCCATATTATATTTAAGTAATTCCTTTAAAAAAAACTTATACAATAGAAGCAAACCTACAATGACAGAAAACTAACATCAGAATTTGGACAAGGCATGTACACATAGAAGCAATTCCTTTAAAAACAATTCCTTTAAAATTTAGTTGCTGCACAAATGCAGCTAAAACATCATAAACTGCACAAATGCGACGAACTGCACAAATGCAGTTCTCCATATTATATTTAAGTAATTCCTTTAAAAAAAACTTATACAATAGAAGCAAACCTACAATGACAGAAAACTAACATCAGAATTTGGACAAGGCATGTACACATAGAAGCAATTCCTTTAAAAACAATTCCTTTAAAATTTAGTTGTTGCACAAATGCAACTAAAACATCATAATCTGCAGAAATTTAGTTGCTGCACAAATGCAGCTAAAACATCATAATCTGCACAAATGCGACGAACTGCACAAATGCAGTTCTCCATATTATATTTAAGTAATTCCTTTAAAAAAAACTTATACAATAGAAGCAAACCTACAATGACAGAAAACTAACATCAGAATTTGGACAAGGCATGTACACATAGAAGCAATTCCTTTAAAAACAATTCCTTTAAAAATTCCTTTAAAAACGTAGAGTGAAGGTAGAGTGAAGGAGACAACATTACTCGGAGTGGTGCGTCGTCGTGGGAAGTTGAGCTGCAGTAGCGCTCGGAGTCGATGTAGTAGCGCTCGGAGTGGTGCGTCGTCGTGGGAAGTTGAGCTGCAGAGGACTGCTCCTCCGTCCGTTTTGAATGAAGTGGTTTCGGCTGAACAGACGTCTGGAAGTGAAACCCTTCATGAGCAAACTTGGGAGGAGATGACGAGATGAGGAGGAGAGGAGGATATGAGGAGATGAGGAGGAGAGGAGGAGATGACGAGATGAGGAGGAGAGGAGGCGGAATGAAATAGCGAGAGAGGCTGGAGGTGCAGAAATGGGAAGAGAAGGAAATGAAGTCGAAAGCGGCGCAAACCCTAGTTTTGAAGTCTGGAAAATACTATGTGATGCACGGCTAATTTAGACGTAGGGTTTAGGGTATGGAGCGCCTATTTTAGGCGTGCCACATCGGGATGCAAACGAGTTGAAGGGTTTAGGGTATAGAACGCCTACTATAGACGCGCAAATGGAAAGTTTTAATGTTGAAATGTTGAAATGTTGAAATGAAATAAATGGAAATAAATAATGTTTTAATGTTGAAATGAAAGAAATGGAAAGAAATAATGTTTTAATGTTGAAATGAAAGAAATGGAAAGAAATAATGTTTTAATGTTGAAATGAAAGAAATGGAAAGAAATAATGTTTTAATGTTGAAATGAACGAAATGGAAAGAAATCGGGATGAATGGGCATGTTACTAACTTTGATTGTTATCTTGAACAAAACATTATAGGTTAGTCGATGTAGGATAACCGGATAAAAGGGGTTGAAATGAAAGTTACTATCTCGTAACATTGATTAGTTTCAATCAAAACCAATGTTATATTACTAACTTTGAAATATTACTAACTTTTAAATATTACTAACTTTGAATATTACTAACTTTGAAATCAAAACCAATGTTATCTTGAACATTAGTTTGAATATTACTAACTTTGAAATATTACTAACTTTGAAATATTACTAACTTTTAAATATTACTAACTTTGAATATTACTAACTTTGAAATCAAAACCAATGTTATCTTGAACATTAGTTTGAATATTACTAACTTTGAAATATTACTAACTTTTAAATATTACTAACTTTGAATATTACTAACTTTGAAATCAAAACCAATGTTATCTTGAACATTAGTTTGAATATTACTAACTTTGAAATATTACTAACTTTGAAATATTACTAACTTTTAAATATTACTAACTTTGAATATTACTAACTTTGAAATATTACTAACTTTGAAATATTACTAACTTTGAAATATTACTAACTTTTAAATATTACTAACTTTGAATATTACTAACTTTGAAATCAAAACCAATGTTATCTTGAACATTAGTTTGAATATTACTAACTTTGAAATATTACTAACTTTTAAATATTACTAACTTTGAATATTACTAACTTTGAAATCAAAACCAATGTTATCTTGAACATTAGTTTGAATAGGCATTTGAATATTACTAACTTTGAAATCAAAACTTATGAAATCAAAACCAATGTTATATTAATCAAAGTTGCGTTTATTACTAACATTCAAAGTTGCGTTTATT
Organism: Oxyria digyna; assembly: GCA_029168935.1. Taxonomy (NCBI): domain Eukaryota; kingdom Viridiplantae; phylum Streptophyta; class Magnoliopsida; order Caryophyllales; family Polygonaceae; genus Oxyria; species Oxyria digyna. The sequence goes on from JAPVLV010000013.1 coordinate 29,274,087, forward strand.
TACAATTGAAACGTTTCAATTGAAACTTATGTTTTACAATTGAAAACTAAAACTTAAATTTAACCAAAAAACGTTACATTTTTGTTATTTGAAATCTAAAACTTTAATTTAACCAAAAATGTATAACCCTTAATCTCAGCCTTAATCTCAACCGTCCATCCTCTTTTTAATCTACGAATAAGAATGGAGATCCGTGTATCAGCTTCTCATTTTTGGCGTGCACTCTTCCTCCTATCTCCTTCTTCATGGCTCATTCTCAACCCTAAAAGAGGCAGACGGGTGACAGCAACATTCAACCCTAAAAAATTCCTCTCTCACAGCTCTTCCTATCTCTCTGCAAGTCGCCTTCAAGGACTCTTCAATTCGTCGCCATGGATCCACAGCCTAAGCCTGTTCTTTACATCTGTGAAGGTAAGTTCGTCAAAATCTCCTTCTTTTACGAGTGAAACTGAGCTTTCGGGGAGGGATTGGGGAGTGAAATTTGACCTAGAGGGGAGGTGGTGAGGGGGATTTGTTCAGATTTTTTTGATTCCCGTTTTGATTCAAGTTTGGGCTGCATTTTTTTGGTGAACAGATTGTGGTAAAGAGCAAGAAATTAAGCCTGGTGATGTATTTAAGTGTTGTCACTGTGGCTACCGCATTCTCTACAAGAAACGAACTCGCAGAAGTAAGCTCTTGGTGGTTCAGTTTCTTCTTTCTTTTTTTGCTCAGTTCTTCAATTAGGTTATCCCTCTGTGGTTTTGAATTCTTCTAATTGCTCTAATATGCCTAAGGATCCCAGATTTCATTAACTATGATTATATTATTATGTATGCTCTTTCTGTTTGGAAAATTGATGAGATTAGCAGATTAATGAAATCCCTTCATTGGCAATGGTTGATTTTGCTAACTGTCGACTTTATTAATAAGACATTGTTTAATTAGGTTAGCACAAGATTGTGGATGTTGGGATGTGGGGACTTATGACTTGTTGTTGTCATATTTAATTAATTAGGTTAGCACAATTAGGTTAAAACACCATTGTTGCTGTCATATTTAATCTTATGTGGTTTTGAATGAGATTTTGCTCAGTTCTTCAATTAGGTTATCCCTATGTGGTTTTGAATTCTTCTAATTGCTCTAATATGCCTAAGGATCCCAGATTTCATTAACTATGATTATATTATTATGTATGCTCTTTCTGTTTGGAAAATTGATGAGATTAGCAGATTAATGAAATCCCTTCATTGGCAATGGTTGATTTTGCTAACTGTCGACTTTATTAATAAGACATTGTTTAATTAGGTTAGCACAAGATTGTGGATGTTGGGATGTGGGGACTTATGACTTGTTGTTGTCATATTTAATTAATTAGGTTAGCACAATTAGGTTAGAACAACATTGTTGCTGTCATGTTTAATCTTCTGTGGTTTTGAATGAGATTTTGCTCAGTTCTTCAATTAGGTTATCCCTCTGTGGTTTTGAATTCTTCTAATTGCTTCAATGGTGATTATGTCAAACTGTTTGATTACTTTATTGTTGTTAAGATTGACAGTAATATCTACTTTGCTCATGTTTCAAAGACTGCATGTCATGATGCTTTATTGTAAAATTTAAAGAATAGAGTATAGCAACTAGATTAGATAGAGTAAGAAGGATTCATCATTTGTCCATTCAGAGTATGAGAACTGGTAGTAGGATCATAATAATTTGTCCTGATAGAGACACTTTCAAGAACATGAGCAAGATTTTAACAATTGATTTTCCTGGAGAAAAGCACATGCCAGTAAATAATGTTAAAGCTTTTAATCTTGTATGAATCCTTAAGCCTTAAAAAGAAAGGCCACTGAGATGTTGAGAAGCTATTATCAGTCTCCTGTTGTTTATAAGTATGAAGAGCAAAGTATGAGACTGCAGCCAGATAATAAATTGGCAATATGACTGAACTGTATGTGTTAGAGATTCTGAGAACATAATTGTTTCCTCAAGAGATTCTGCTTCAATTAGGCGTGCACTCTTCCTCCTATCTCCTTCATCCTTTTGGTTTCAGTTCCTTTTGAATGCTGCAAGCCCACTGTGTACAATACATGAAATTACATTTCATGTATTGTACACAGTGAAAGCCTCATCTAATTTCATGTACTGTTTTGTTTTTGCCTCGGATTGTATTGCCTCACTTATGTTATTTCCTTATTTGCAGTTGTGCGGTACGAAGCTTGTTAAAGATGCCTCAGATTGGAGCAACTGTCGCTATGTGTAATGTGTAATGTGTAATGTATTTTCCTTTGAATGTGTAATGTCAATTGTTTCATGTTTGCCTAGTTTTATCCATTTGTGAAGGATATTGCCTAGTTTTAAGTGAAGGATATTGCAAGACAGGAGAGTTCCACATGCTGCACTATTAAGAACTTCTATAGATTCTTTTTTTTCTTATCAAGCTAGATCAGTTCCTAATTCCTATATATGTGTTTAGATGAGTAGGTGTTGTTTGTGTGAAAACAAAAGTTCAAACACGCATACAAGATACTTATGTGTTGTTGTTTGTCATTGAAGTTCATTACAACTAATCCAAAATGCAAACGCTAATCCAAAATGCAAACGATAATACAAAATGCAAACGATAATACAAAATGCAAACGATAATCCAAAATACCACGTGATAGTACTCCTAACTTAGTCGTGCATCGCTACCCTCACCGTCCCCACCACCCTGACTACCGGAAGCGTCATTGTCCCCACCACCCCGACTACCGCTACCCTGACCTCGCTCAAATACAGAATCTTGAAACAACCTCTGAGATGCACGTGGAGGAGGAGGAGCCATCGGAATATGCTCGTCTACTAACATATTAAGCAGACGCCTCATCATATCATCAATCTGCTCCTGGGTAACAACCACATCCATCGACCTCTCTAAATAACCTCGAATCTCAGCCGCTAGCATCTGGTTCCGCTGCATTCATAATGTTATTATATTAGAGATGATATATATCAACAAAAATAATGATAATCAAGAAATAAACTATTTAAACATACCGCAAGTGTGTCAACAGATGGAGTGGGACGGATAGGGCCAGTTGGTCGATCCTGCCTAATAGATGTTGGATCCACTAACACATGGGAGTAGTCATCCAACCAATCTAAATAGTCCTCGGTAACTGCCCAGAAGTAGGAGGCTCTCGGCTGCTGAATCTGAAACAACGGCCTAGGCACTTCATCCCACGCCCCTAACATCGACTCTGCAAATTCCACGTTGTAGTGGCTGAGGTTGTTCAATCGAGTCACCCTGCTAGGATGTAGTGGTAGATCCTCTGGGATCATTTGTACATGGCCGAATTGTCGAAGACAATGGTCCGGGTGGTACGGCTCCTGAATAGGCATGAGACGTAAGATGCCTCTGAAAAGAGATGATGCATACTCCGGTCTACGGAAGTCGACCCTAGCAAAAGGGAACCACTGAATATGTGATACAAAAAGAAAGAAGTTATGAGATGGATAATGTAATTACAAATGAAAATGAAATAGTGAACAAAACATTTTACCTCCTCGTATCTAATCTTGTCAAGCAAGCGGCGTATGCAGATCAAACGCTCGGCATTCTTGCCTTGTGGGACCTCTTGTCCATCCCTAATAGCTCTAGCATCAGAAAGCTGGGCAGCAGGGCCCATGATGTAGTGTCCACGGAAATGGGGAAAATAAGCCCATATCCATGACTGTAGAATACGAACAAACAACACAAATTAAAAAAGAAACTAATAGCGTTTCTTTTAAATTAAATAATCAAACTACATTGACTTACCCTCAACAATATTCCACAGCTAGCCATGGTCATCGCATTTCGTCGAGACGCCTGTCCTAAGTTCTGATACAGGTGCGTCAAGACGCCAGCTCCCCAAGCGATATTGTCTGTACACGAGTGATCCAAAACAAGACCTAGTATCCAGTGCTTGAGCTTGTTGGTCGACTTGTCCACCAACACTGTCGTGGCGAGAAGATACCACAAATACAATGACGCGACCAACTCCTCGTCCCTCTGCTCTGCTTTCATCATCGCCTCCATCGCATCTGCAACTAACTTCATAGGAATACCGCCTCCCGTAATCCAGTTGTTCACTCTTTTCCTATCCACCTCAAGCACTGTAGCTATCGTATCTCTCACCCTATTTTCAGTCACACTCGGTGGTAAAGTACAACTCCTCCCGTCTATAGGTAGACTTAGAATCTCGAGAACATCGTGAAGGGTAATGGTCATCTCGCCCCATGGAAAATGGAATGAGTTAGTTTCGGGGTACCATCTCTCTGCAAAGGCTGAAATCAATACACAATCAACTGCTCCCGTGCCTAGAATTCGAAGATGCGTAAGAGCACTACGCTGTGCTATCTCGAACCATGAACCAGGCTCGTGTCTAATATACCGCTCGTACGGACTGGTGTAGCCAGCATGTGTGTAGATCTTAAGAACCTTACGCGTCTGCAAAATCACAAAATTTATTTAGTTATGAAAAATAAAAATAAAACTTTATCTTTAGTAAAATCATGGGGCTCATTTACCAAATCTGGACGTGCAGCAGGAGGAGCCTCAACAGGAGAACCAACAACCTCAGCAGCAAGCTGAGCAACAACTTCAGCAGCAGCCTGAGCAGCAGCCTCATCAGCTTCCATCTGAGCTCGAGTTCTCCTATATCTGCGAACAGGAAGAGGAGGGAGTAGAGGCTGAATATCAAGAGGAGGGACATCTCGAGGGGTGTCGTCCCATATAGCTCTGGCAATGTGTGTCTGATATGAGGTAAGGATGAGACCATAGCGAGGACCTCCGTCTGGGTACCATGTACTAGGTCCCGAAAAAACTGCATCATTTGCTGGAGGTGGAGGAGGGGGGACACCATCGGTCGGATGTCGAAGAGGTGAATGGGGAGGTGTCGCTACTCGATGAGGTGAATGGGGAGGTGTCGAAACAGGTGAGGGGCGCTCATCACAAATATAAGTGGACGGTGATGGCATACTGTCATCCATCGCCAAATCATGTGTCTCTAAAACCGGATCATCCTGTGTCTGTGCGATCTGATCAACACGTACGATCGGAGTATACTGTACAGCGAATCGTCCCTGTATAGGAGTTGCATCTTCACGTTGCAACTCCGCCTCCACGTCAACGTCAACGTCCATCTCATCACCAGACGAGACGTCCGGCATGTTGTCACCCTGGCCTTGATCTTCCCCAAACAAATCTGCTTGTAAAGTAGCTGCAGGTGTACTACCTGCATTAGCTGCAGGTGTACTACCTGCATTAGCTGCAGGTGTACTACGTGCATTAGCTGCAACCCTACTACGTACAGCAGCTGAAACGCCTCTCCGAGGAGGAGCTCTATCCGGCGTATGCCTAGTAGCCGCTGGCTCAGAATTTGACGTTTGTGCAGTGGTCGGCTCAATAACTGGTGTCTGTGCAGCTGCCTCTATTTGTGCTCCTACTGAAGTGGATCTCGTGCGATCGTTATCGCTAATGACCGTTACAGCCGGAGGACGCCTTTCTGCTACAGGAGCTGGAAAAGTAAACCCAGCAGAGTCTCCCACAACGTTTCGTACCGCCTAAATTATTAATTTTATTTCTTGTTATAAAAATATTACTTCTGATTTTTATTATTCGTTTTTTTCGATATTCCTTTTATAACATATCATAATATCATAATATCCAATAATGCAAAACAAAACATATCATAATATCATAATTTAGGGATTTAGAATTTCTAATAAATTATAATATTCTAATTTTATAACATATCATAATATCCAATAATGCAAAACAAAACAAATAGAACTTATTATAATCTAATATTCTATAAAGACATTATATGTAATTAAGACGGTTTTTTTTATATCATTAATAAATCTATTCGATTAGAACTTATTATAATCTTTAAAGCGAATTCAGATTACATACCTGGAAGATGCCTACGGGTAGTCACGTCGGCATTCACGTCCTGAGCGATAGTCGATCGGGTTGCCCGTTTTCTAGCGCCACCAACAAATTGCAATTGATCTGTAGCCTCTGTTAACACCATTGTCGAAGAAAGCCCTACACCATCGAAATAACCCGAATCTATTCAATTTACATCCAGACCAAACAATTTCCATCATTCTCTATTAAAACTAGTTAGAGAACATGTTGTCAAATTTGGGATAAAAATAAGAGGGGAAGATTTGTCAAGTTTCCATTCCATATATGACTCTTGATCTAAACCAGAAATAGAGTTCTTGCATAAATCATTCTTCATTTTGTAACTATATACAGTACTACATATATTTTGAATGAAAATAGGAAACAAATAGTGGCCAACAAGCAAATTTGCAAACATATATCTTGTTGTGTAATAAAAACAAAACAGATATCTACATATACTAAACATTTACACACAATACGCAATTCCTTTGTATCATTATTATACATATAGGCACCTACATATATGGTACATATTATACATTGAACATCAGCACTTGTAACACATCACTTGTAACCCACAATTTCCATTCATTTCTCATATACAAGAATATCAAATCAACCATTAACATACCTGCACCTTCACGTTCGCCTGCTGGTTCCCACGATGTCCCGATCGACTCCGAAATCTCATCCGCCTGTCCTGATTCGGCCACCATCCCGACACCAGCAGAATCAGGGGCCACCTCTACTCTAACTTCCCCCACCCTAAAACCATCCTCTGTAATCTCCACCTGCAAACCCAACTCCTCTCCACCGCCATGAGCTCCACCCGACATAGCAGTCACCAGAATTTCCCCTCCACCGGACTCCATTATTTCATGAATTGTGGACGGAAAACCGGAAGGAAATGAAGCGCCTGAAATGTGGACGGAGATTGGAAGAAAAACGACCGGAAATCGGAAACAACAACTCGAATTTTGCGAAATCGGAAGAAGTTCAGTGCACCCGACTGGGAATGAGCGGGGAAGAAGACCTAAAATCAATTGCACGCTTAACATAAGCGCTCTAATTGCACGCTTATGTTTTGCGCATTATATGGGTCAGGCCCACATACAGAGGCCTGCAATCAATTGCACGCTTAACATAAGCGCTCTAATTGCACGCTTAATCATTTTCTGTAGTATATTTTCCAATTCTGACGGTTTTACCCTTGCTCGCTTATGTTAGGCGTGCAAACATTATGCGGCTAAGTTAGTCGTGCAAAATCGCGTCCAAATAGCAGAAAAATGGCATCCAGATAGGGGGTGCCTACATGGACAGGAGGAAAGCACCGAAGCTTAGGGTCCGCTACAGTCAGTAGCCAATCCCGCTGTAAGTCTTCTCTCGTTCTAAAAAAAAGAAAAAAAAGAAAAAAAAGAAAAAAAAGTGTTCGACGAGAACCACGCGATGTGTGTGAAGGATAATCACCATAAAAACATCAGAGTGAGAAAGTCGCAAGGCTGACAAGACATCCGCCACTCGCTAGCTGACATAGAGGAAATGTTGTGTCTAACTCCATGTAAGCCAGAGCAGGTCGAGTAAGACATCCGCGACGTAGACCACTCATCCACAGTCGACGTTTAAACTTTAAACGCGTTGTATACGCTATCATATGTAAGTTGGGGCGCGTTGAGAAACAAGCTACCACATCCAATCGGCCTTATACACCATGCTCGGCCTTAGACGCTATGAAAGGCCTTAGACGACATGATCGGCCTTAGACGCCACGATCGGCCTTAGACGCCAAGAAAGGCCTTAGACGCCACGAAAGGCCTTAGATGACATGATCGGCTTAGGTCGCCATGATCGGCCTTAGTCGTCGCAACATAACGGCCTTAGTCGCCACACTCGGCCTTAGTCGCAACGTAACGGCCTTAGTCGCCTTGTATGGCCCCAGACACCAAGAAAACCAAGACAAATAAAGATAACGCAACCAAAATTATAGGCCAGAACGCGTCCGAGATCGAGTGACGTAACCCGTCATAAGTACAATAGCCTCTTGGAAAAAGAAAGAATTTCCAACACGTTTACGTAATTAGGCATGAACCAGGGGTGAAAGTAGAAGTTTACAAGTAGTAGAAAGAACACAGACCTGGCCAAACACGGACCCAAGCTAGACTCATTTTTTCAGCTCATTTAGGTGGGTCGGGCTAGCCCATGGCCCGCATATAGGGCCTATCACATTGCCCATACCCAACCTTCCTATCACATTGCCCATACCCGACCCTCAATCCGGGCCAAATAACCACTAATTAAAAAAAATCACCTAAAATAACGTGATTGAGTTTTACTTTTAAGTAAACAATCTTAACTTTTCTTTTCAAGTTGGAATGTTTACCTCGCATTTGTTGAAGGTCTCAAAGAGTTGTGCATTATTAAAAGAAATCAGAAATTAAAAGGTAAACATAAGATTAAGGTGAGTGAACATGTGTATAGGTGACACTTCTATGCTGGACTTGAGTGAACCCATTAATGTCTTGTCTTATTCTTTGTACGAGTCACTAGGAATAGGAACAACGATAGATTGCATGAATTAGAGATATCTGTGATCAACCTTGCATGTCATTATGTGGATATTTGTTAGGTGAAACGTTTTCTCATTCATATTACTCCAACTGTTGTTACTTGTTACTTTTACTTGTCGTTAGCATTAGAACAACAACTCCCCTTTTGGTTATTTCGTTGATAGTCATTATGTGCTTAGGAATAGATTACCCGACTCTGTTACGATTCAACCCTTACTTTTCTGCTATACTATGTTGGTTAGTTAGGTTTACTTTTGATAGGCAACTGTAAAAAAAAAAGTTTGTCGAAAACTTAATCTTGAACCATAAATTAAGATGAATGACTATTATTTGTCCAACTCTACCCATAAGAGTTACTAGCAAACTCTATGGGAGCTGGACCGGAAAAAACAATATGCAGGCAGGAAACCAGAATTTACGACTACATAAAAAATATTACATCTATGAAGGGAGTTTGATGGTTCAACTGCCATAAGCATGAGTAATCTATAGTGATACAAACATTTATTGTCCTGAAATTCCATGTTCAAGACTCCATCCATGGTTCGTTCACCCAAAACTAAATTCATCCACCTACCAATACAAAAAAGGTTGCACAAAAGAGAAATCTTTACACTAGAATTTTCTCAGAGCAACTCGCACAAGTAGAGAATTTTCACAAGGGATTAAACTTTCTTGATGATCTGGACAACATCCTCGTCCTCTAGTTCATGCTCCTGATTTCATCACACAACAAAATTAAAATAACTCTGCCCTTTGACACAGAAATATTGTGATTCAAAGAAGCTTGATCATAGTGAATTTCACCATGTAGCATTTTTTTAATTTTCATTGTAAACCATTTTACAGATGAAAAAATATATCATAAGGTTAATACCACAGGCAAAAAAAAATAGAAAGAAAAAGACTGCATCAAAATTCAGTACTTGGTAGAATGGCTTATTATTTTTAGAACTGTAAGCTAGGTATAGTTCCTCAAAGTAAGTCTGAAATACATCAATAGCAGTACTAAAAACATCCTTCTCAACAAAACATGAAAGATATAGAGTACACGGTATACCTTGCCAACTCTTTGTGGTCTGTGTTTTGCACTAGATCCCCAGACGAGCGCACTACACATGAAAGATATGCGTCATTGAGGTATTTAGTACTATGATATAATTATCATGCTTGGTTTATTTTCCATAAAAGACATACATATCTCAATATTAATTATGAATACCAATCATAATCTAGCTTTTATAATAAATCACTACAACAGGCAAAAAGACTTCTGGAGCCTAGAGAGGAAAAGACAGATCTCACAGAAGTAAATCTGGCTCTATTCTGTATGAATTATTAGTACATCCCTCGTTCCATTTCCAAATATCAAATAGCTAATATTTTTTGTGTAATATAGCAAATAAGAAAAGAAAAAGTAAACAACAAATGTGAGGGCCACTGGGAATAGCGAGAACGAACTGACAACACAAGCTGCCATTCACTGCTTACATGAGGAAGCCTGTTATGCAACAGGGAAAATAATAAACCATGATTCAAGTATTTAAAAAGCACACTTCTATAGAGATATATGGAAGACTCTGGTTTAGGAGAGGCACATAAGGAGCAAGGCATAAATTAGAGGTTGCAGCATGCAAGCATTCCCTTTACTTGCAGCACCACCGCCCAAAGCTGATGCTACATCTTATCTAGATGAACTTTGGACAAAACCGTATAATAATTTTCGGTCCGGGTATGCTAGAAGTATAGTTTCGGAACAACAGTCTTGGCTTGGTCGGGTTAGGTTTCTAAAATAATTATTGAATTTTAGTGTTTGATTGGTGATATGGGTTTAGCATTCTTACTCTACTTTTCAACCCAAATCCCCAACCCTTTTCTTCAAACCCAAAGAAATTAGGAGGTATGAAAATGAGTGTTTGAGTGGGTTGAGGGTTGGGTTAAATTCCAACAAAAACTCCCACCAAACATTAAATTTTGGATTGTCATTACTCAGCCCCAACCCTCAACCCCCAACCCCTCTTACCAAACAAAACCATTTAGAATAGAAGACGATATACTTACTACTTGAACTGTTTCAGCATATCTTTATGAATTCTGGTGCAAAAATCCTCCACTGTCCTCCTTTTGGATGAGAGAATTACAGGGTCTTCGTAGTCTGGATTCATCCCCTTCGGTTTTGTGTAAATTCTTGTAAGACTGAGGTATTCCCATACTTTATCTAGAAGACCATCAAGGTTCCACTCCAGGTGAGCACTGTAAGAGTTTCCAAGTTAGCTATGTGAGTTTGCGATGCATGGGATAAGCTTAGCAAAAAACAGTAAACTAAATTAATTCCTTGCAAAATCATTGCTCATGTCAGTCACATAATGGCAGATAAAAACACACCTCATACACACTTTATAATTTACAAACTTGAATCTAACCAAGTACAGACCTGGCCAATTAATATTCCAGTAAAGCATTTCAATTTCACATTAAAGCTGTAATACATTACCTGACCGGGCAGTAATGAGGAAGCTTATCAAGAATCTCCAACTCCTCAAGAGTGATCTGATCAATTTTGTTAACTGCATAGATGCAGGGAATGTATACCCTGCTACCCTCAATAACATCTATAAGATCATCTGCAGTAGCATCATACCGGAGAGTGATATCAGCATTGTGAATTTTATATTCGCTGCATATTGCCTTCACCGTTTCCAGGTCCAGATTCGTATTTGCTAACGTTGATGTGAAATTTATACCCCCCTTCTCTTTCTTCCTAAAGGTCAAATTGGGTGGTTCTTTGTTTAACCTGTTCTCGGAAAGCCACAAAACCAGTGTTCAGGGTTGAAATCTAGACGACATACGTAAACTTAGACAAAATCATACTTAATCTAGCAGCATAAAAGAGTAGACACACACAACAGCAAGAGTTCAACGGAAGGAAGAGCTACTCCCTCCGTCTTGGTTTTAAAAAGCGCAAGGCGCACCAAAGCGCAAAAGGTCCCTAGAGCTAAAGCGCAAAATAAAGTGCGCGCCCTTCGTATGCAAAGCGCAATATTTTACAAATTAATTTAAAATAAATATTATACTTAACAATGAATAATTGTATATTGTAAATGCATAAAATAATATGAAAAAGTATAGTTATAAAAAACCAAGTAACTAAAATTCATTTCACAGTAGTCAAGCAGACAGAAAACACACGGGAATAAATATTATGAGGAATAAACAGAAAAGAAAAAGAAAATGAAAAAGGAAACTGCAGAAAAAAAGAAAGAAAGATGTCTGTGAGAAGGACATTGATCGAATAAGAGAAAGAAAGATATCTATGAGAGAGAAACAAAGATATCTTGAGGAGATCGATCGATCTCTGAGAAACAGAGGAAAGAGGAGAAGAGGCGGAGAGCCTTGTGCCCAAAAACTCTAGAGTTTGTTGCAGAGCCTTGAACCCTGGATCTCCATCCATGGTATTTTTGCTGCGCCTCCCTCCTGAAAACAAAACCCTAGATCTGAGGTGTCAGGTGTGAAGCCTTTTTCTGAATTTTTTGGCCTCACTCCCAAAAGCGCACAAAGCGCCGCTCTCGCCTCACCAAAAAGCTTTCGCCAGAAAGCGCTCGCCCTTGGGACTGTGCACCGCTAAGCCCACCTGAGGCGCGGAGGGCTCTTGCGCCCTGCGCTTAGGCGCGTTCAAGGCACACTTTTTAAAACCAACCAGTGGAGAAAATTCCCTCCGCCCATTACAACCTTGCAAAATCCTCTCCACCCATTAAAACTTTGTTAGTTTGGAAGACCAATTATCAGTAAGAGATTTAACACTTAAATTGATTTAGTGAGAGTCTTTAAGGGAGGGGGGGAGGTAAATTATTATACTTCTATCTGATGTTAGCTTTTAACAAGAGCTGAACTTCACAGATTTCTGCACAGACTGCTCTCAACAACCAAAATCCTTAATCAGGTCGGATAGTACAAAATGGGACAGCATATCACTAAAATGAAACACTTGTGATAAAACAGGGAAGCGTCCAAGAAAAAGTGTTAAATCCTGTTGCAGAAAGAAGCAAATGAGACATTTACCTTATGCCAAATCCTTCCAACTCTTTCTCTATAAGTCGCTTGTGTGTTATCGGTTTTATAGCATCCAGAACAATTATTATACAGTTGCAAGTCCTAGCAGTGCTGATAACCTGGATAGTTAAACATAATGATAAGTGACATTTATACTCACAAATGAACCAGTAACTTATCAGTTCTATTATTTTAAAGCATGTTTGTCATCTTTCATTTCTGGAAGAAAACTTCCTATACTATTTTCGCAAGATATCCTTTAAAATATATATATAAAAGAAGCCATCTATCAACACAATTCTATTTCATAGGAAACTGGGATCAAAAGAACAGTTAGTTCCAAGTTCTCAAATCGTTAATTATGTACATAACATTGCAAGTTTAGTTTCTAGTCCCTTGTAGACAAATACATAGAATCACCAATATCATAAACCTAGAATCTTTATACCCACATTCCCTGAGACTGATTGCAGTAAAACATACCCTAGTTACACAAAACAAGTTACTCATGTAAATCATATTTATGAATCAGTTAATCTACAGTATATATGAATACGCATGTTACCTGTCTTCCTCTACCCTTTCCATCCTTGGCACCTTCAATAATACCTGGAAGATCCAACAACTGCCAGAAGAACCAACAATTAAAAGTTCAAAGAAGGTAAAAAGAAAAGTGTATTTGTTTTTAGCAGCCAAAACTACAGAATGTCAACAATAGGATTATTAAAAAGAATAAGATTGGGGCCATCCATAGGATTACTATAAAAAATAAGAATGGGCCATCCAAAATAGCAAAAGCCAAGGAATATACAACGCAAAGAAAAAGCGAAAAATTTACTAGTTGAAAGTTTCGATTCATGGAGATAACCTTAATGGAAAGATCACATTTACACCACTATCAAATCAGAATGTACGTGAAGAAAAACATAATAGTATCTACAGACTGAATGCAGACAAGACATTATGTTGCACAAAATCTTGGCTTAATCAGTACCTGGATTTTTGCTCCCCGGTACATAATCACACCAGGAATGCAAGTTAGGGTAGTGAATTCATATGACGCGACCTGTAAAGTACAAAATATTATGCACCCTCAAGTAAGCAATTGTGTAAAGTCAAGGGAAAATGGGAGAATACCAATAAAAAACTCCACTCTATTCATCTTAACAAAAGAGACGAAGTTCTAATCAATGACCCCCATATAATGCAAATCCTGCTTAAAGTCTAATAAAGTAATAAGTCAAGAACTGAAAGGATTAAATAGAAGATGTCAAATGCCAAAGTGTTTATTTTCTCAAAACTCACTAAAGCCCCCCCAAAGGATAAGCCGATTCACTCGATTTGTGAGATATTTTCTCTCGTTTGCATGTTGACTCAATAAGTAGAAGATGTCAAATTCAAATAATGAATCGACTTCATTATCAGCTCAGGCATTCATTCATATAAAAGAATTGAGTAGAGAGCATGAGACAAAAACAAGATTACCTACTTGATTAGTTTTATTTGTCATTTTTGTAATGGTGCTAGTATAGGGTGTGCCTATGAAAGGATATAGGGGAGCAAGATGCAGACCAATACTGACAATTTTGGAGTTTTATTTTTCTTTTCCATATTTTGATTAGTTCATTTAATTTTCTTCCACTACTTAGGCATTTTCTCCATTTCTTCCATGTTGTTTTCTTCCACTAATTTTCTTCCATGTTTCAGTCTAACAGAGCATGTAACACATGCTACACCTGATGAGTTACTCTGATATAAATGCTTAATAGAATAGCAGGTCCCACACCTCGGAGAAAGTTCCTGTCAACTTATTCAAAAGTGTTGATTTCCCAACTGACGGAAATCCAACCAAACCAACTCTTGCATCTCCACTTTTGGTTACATCAAACCCGTCACCAGCACCACCTCCTCCTTTGGTTGGAGGTTCCAGTAGTTCCCTTCGCAGCTTTGCTAGCTTGGCCTGGCAAAAAAAAGCAATTTAGACATCCGGAGAACCAAAACTATACAGCAACACATAGACATCAAATTAAAAATTGGTACTGAAAAATATGCATGCATGAAATGCCTCATACAGAAGATTAGTGGACAGCCTCAGATCAGAAGTTGGAGCAAGCTTCAGGGTCACAGATATGAGGAGAATGAAAAACAAGAGCTAAGAAGTAAGAATAGAAAAAAAACAGAACCAAATAAAAATTAGAAAAAATCTGATGCAAGCCAGCTAAGAGAAATTAACCCACCAGTCCACCACAGAATGGGGATTTTGCAAACAGTCTGAGACCATCCAAGAAAACATAAACCGATGCATCTTTCTGACTATATAAAAGAGCATATTTATCTTTCTTAAAAAAAACTGATGCAAGCCAGCTAAGAGAAATTAACCCACCAGTCCACCACAGAATGAGGATTTTGCAAACAGTCTGAGACCATCCAAGAAAACATAAATCGATGCATCTTTCTGACTATATAAAAGAGCATATTTATCTTTCTTAAAAAAGATTGTAATAGGAGCAGAAGAATGACATGAGGTACAGTATCGTTCCTACCTTTAGAAGACCAAGATGATGAGCTGTTGCCTTATTCTTTTGTGTCTTAGCCATCTGCATCAAAAAAGGATCACATGATTATTGTTGTCAGCAACAAGAAAACATATTTCTGCTGTCTGCAGTAGAAGTCCATAAGAAACTTCAAATTGAGTCATTATTTGATATGGAGGTTCATGTCAACAGGGTCGAGATCTAGTTGGTGCAAGAAAGAAAGGCTTTGCGTTTTTGGTGATAGTATTTGACCTGGCAATCAATAAAATTGGCAAAGTCACCCCTTCGTTACCTTTTTGGAAAGTGTAACCCATTCTAAGTTGGTGTACGACAGCTGCATATATTGCTAAACAAATCCTAGGAATACTCATGAACACAAAAAAATGGTTCACTATGCTTCCGTGACAGTATAAGTACATCAATCTTCTAAACAACTTTACTTCCTAATCTGATTTTCACCTGCACAAACGAAATCATTCTATTTCCTTGATTCTCTAATTAAAATTCTAGAAAACTTCCAACGAACCAAATGAAACATTAACTGCTGAAGTAAAACCAACAAGTTTAAGCTAGTAACTCTAAGTTTAAGATTTCCTATTCGATGACATGCTAGTTATAAAATTAGCCGGAATTTCAACGGCAAAAAAAAATTTGCATTATTTCTGGTTAATGGGTTGAAAGTTGGGATTATTTTTTGTTGACATAAACGTTGGTATTATTTTTTTATTGACATAAAGGTTGGCATTATTTTGGTCTAAGAATGAAAAATGTGAAAATTTTGGTGAATTTTCCATTTATATTGGAACTGATTCTCATTCTTTTAACCCTTGTCACTTAACTTACTTTACCAAACTGGCCTTGCTACTTGAATTTTCCATTTATATTGGAACTGATTCTCATTCTTTTAACCCTTGTCACTTAACTTACTTTACCAAACTGGCCTTGCTACTATCATATACTCCCTCCGTCCCATTACATAATCCCCATTTGACCCAGGTGCGAATGCCGATACGCGTTATGTTTCGTTAATATATCTAATTGTTTATTAGTAAGAAATATACAAATTTGATATTGTTAAAGTACTCATTGAGACAAATCAAACAAGACCTCACTTGAATATATTTTTCGTTATATATTGGAAGAAATCGAGAAGATTCTCTTGAATTGTGAACAGTGTTGAAAAATGAAATGGGGCTTATATAATGGGACAGAGGGAGGCATTTTCGGGAATCTTGGAGGGTACTTACCACTCAACCCATAATTGTTGAAATTTCTCCTTTGTACACCCTTTAAATATTTCTACGTAAATCAAGTTGATATAATTCTACAAGTTATCTTGTATGCCAGCACAAAAGTTGCCAAAATAGAAAACTTCTTCTAAAGTGATGAGGTATTGAAAAAATGTGACTCGAATACAGTTCCCTAATATATTTCAAAAATTAGGCAGCTACGATGTTGTAAAACCAAACATCAGAGATGTTAGCAAGTTGAACCTATGTCTCCATGCTACTTCATTTCTAGTATCTACTGCCGTATTCATATAATTATTTCAGCACCAAAATCATCCAATTGACCCAAGATTCGTAACTCATCAGTTATCAAAAGAGAAAACGCCAAATGGATAACCAAAAAGCTTCCCTAGTCTATACTCTACATAAAATCCACATATCTGGCCTTCATAGGTATTTCAGCGAAAAGAAAATTCTCGATTTAATCACAAAAATGCCACTGCTAAACACAGGACAGCAAAATCCTTCTTGTGTTCGTAGTACTAGTTGTTACTTTGAGATTTCACCTTAACAAATTAGTCGAAATTATATAATCGTGGAGGAGAGATAGACAGACCTCATCTTCAATATCCTTGATTTTCTGCATCACCGTCGCCATTATCTCTGAATCGAAAAACTCGAAAGGCAACTGTTGTGTAGGGAAAGAGACCGAAGATCTACGATGATTTTCTACAACGTCTTTGGAAGGATTTGCAGTGTTTCTTCCTCAAGGAGTGTAGAACAAACGAAGGGCTTGCGGCAAGTGACGCAAACAAACAAAAATGAGAACAAACATCGAACAGGGTTTTCAGGTTTCAAAACGGGCCCAACTAACGGCCCAATGTTTTTGGACAGGCCCAACCATGTTATAAAACAAGAGTGGATAGTGGCACAGCGGAGAGGGAGTGTGTACAATCATCTTAAGAGGCCTATTTCGTATTGATATCGAGATATCATATGAAATATCACTCTTAAGATATAAACTACAAATCTCTACGGAGTCGTTCGATCTCCTAGATCAACGCTTCAGATTATGTCTGGAAGATTTAAGAGGGAGAAGCCAATAAAGAGATGTGGTGACACTCTGCTCGTAATTAAGAGTGATACACAAAGGGGCAAAATGGTAAAAAACACGTTTCCCCACTCCCCAATTTAAAGGCTATTGTTATCTCTTACACTTTCATGGCGATTGCGATCTCTCCCAATTCATTCTCCAACACGCATGAAGTCAGAGGAGTAGGAAGGAATCCTTATTTACAAAAGAGGACGAGAGGAGAAAGGAGACGAAGAATAAGCTATGTCGTCATCGGTTGCGCCAAGTTCTAGGTCAAAGTGGAAGCTATTGTGGCGACGACTAAGAAGCATTTGAAGAGGACGATGAAGCGGATGAAGAGGACAAGAGTGAGAATGATTCCAAGTTCAAGTGCTTTTTCTGTAATTCCCCCAGAAATCACTTTCTTTTGGCTATGATGATTTCCTTCGAGCTTCGATCGTCTTCGTCATGGCTGAAGAAAGCATGTGTTGAGCAGGGGATGTAGTTCGAGCAGAGGATGGGCCTATCGCTCGGATTTTCGAAGATAAAAATCTCGAGAAGAATGTGCCATAAGTTTGTAATCGATCATCGTCATGACTGCAAGAAAGCTCCATTAGTGAAGCAAGCTCTTCTACTGAAATTCAATTGAGAGTTTTCAAACAAGTAAGTAAGATTTTACACAATTTGAGGTACTTCTTCTTATCAAAATCACCCCACTTGCTATATACACACCACCTATTTTACGATTTTCCTACAAGAATGTGATGCGCGCCTGGTCTCCGGGGATGCCAATAGCGCTCGAGGATCTTCGACTGAAACCTTGAAAGTGTGTTTGTGGATGTCTTTTGTGGGGATGAGGGTCGATATGGAGTATGCAGCGGAAGATTTGGATATATACGTCAAGTTTCCTTGACGAATTGAGATATGAATGATGAGTAAACTCAACAAGCTAGTTTGGTGAAGGATTCGGCTATGGTGATTGAGGGATACTCAAACGAAGGAAAGTTTTGGCTAGGGATGTAGAGGAAAGAGGCTAGAAGATATGGGAACTTTTGGCTAGGGATGTAGACGAAAGAGGTTAAAAGATATGGTGAAGGAGATGAGAAGACAGAGCCCGAAGGATTGGTGACGCCTAGTTCAAGAAGATGGAGGAAAACTCGTCTCAACAAAGGTTCTTGAATTCAATACTAAACGTGAGATTACAATGATGGAGGCTGCGCCTTATAAAGAGAAACAAGCAAGAAAGAAAACAACCTAGGGTTGCAAGGGAGAGCCGGCGGCTAGGGTTTGGTGCCAGGGCTTGGGCGAGCTTGGGCTTGAGTGCCAAGAGCCCAATAGGACGGCCCAAACCATGCAAGGTTGGACCACTCCATATTTAGAAACTTTCTAAAAATAGAAAGTTCTTAAATGCTAGCAAAACCCGAGACGAACAACTTCCTAAAAATGTAAAGTCTTCGAACATGGGACCGAGACAACAAATCCCAAATAGAGACAACAAATGCAAATAGGGACAACAAATCCCAAATAAAGGCAACCTAATGTTTGAGACAACAAAAACAAAAAGAGACAACAAAAACCAAATAGGCGCGCCTTGTAATGAATTTCACCTTCGAGCAATCTCGGCGCGGAGAAGGGCTACCAAGGCGCTGAGTCCAGAGTCGCCGACAACCATGGGGTTGCGCTCAAGATGAGCCTTGGTGCGCCCGAGCTGGAACTGTAGATGAGCCTTCATCAAGGCTATGTGATTCGGGGGCCGGCGCGGGCGAAGGCTTCTTGGCGTTGGAGGATTGGCCGGAGGTTTCCATGGACGCTCAGTGACTCCCTCGAACCCTGGAGGTGGACCATAGTCAAGGCCAGAAGATGGCTCGAGGAAAGTGGACAGACGCTCGGAGAAGTCTTCGAGCTCCACTTTGATGGGCACCGCTGGTCGGGCGCTTAGGGCCATTGTTCGGGCGCTGAGAGTCTTGACTTGAGTAGGTATGGAGGCTTGGCTTGGGGAGCCTAGGCGAGGTCAGAGTGTCATGGCATGACACAGAGCCTTCTTGCGCTTGGCTCGCTTCCGGACACCTATCCTCAACTTGGGTTGAGTCTTGGTGCTTTGGCTCCACACCTTGTCCATTTCTGCTAGGATTCTCCGGGTGTGTCGAGTGAGCCTTGGAGGAGCCACTAGGCTAGTCATGGAGCTAGGCAGGGGCGCATCACCCTCCCCCACTTGGTTATGAAACGTCCCCGTTTCACGCAAATTGAGACTTGCTCCAATGACGTTCCTGTCCGTCCCCAGCTGCAAGAAGGCACCATTTCCCAAAGCAATATGAAGTGTAAAAGTAGGGAAATAATGCTTACCAAAACCAAAGAATTGGAATTGAGGTTCAGGAGGCGCACACGACGAAGAAAATGTTGGCCAGTATGGTCGAGCGCCTTGAACAATTTCCTGGGCAATGTTGGACACACAGCATGTGTCCTTTGAATCATGATGAGTGCTCGAAACAGAATTCGAGTTGCCTGAGTAGATAGTGAGAACGCCTGTTGTGTCCGGTGGTGCACGCGGCTGAGGCAATTGTGGCCAACTTTGCCGGGCGTTTTGACAATTTCCCGAGCAATATTTGGCACACAGCATATGGCGCCGGGAAGGCCCGGAGCCGTCTCGCTTGCGCTCGGGTAAGCGCTCGGTGACTCGGCGCTGAGTACTTCTGAGCACTTGTGCAGGGTGCTCTCGCTCCCTTTCTTGAGCATTTTCATGCTCCATTTGATGTGCTTTGTGGCGCTCTGCAGATCGCTCTTCTTGGTCATGATAACCCCCTTCACTTGTGTGCCCTTCACTCTCGGTTTGTAGGGGTGAGCGCAAGGGTCTGAAGCGATCATCATCTTCTCCTTCTTGGCGACTCTCAATGATGGAGTTGAGTCGCCTTAGGGGTTGGTGGTGAGAGCTTGAAGGCATTACACATTTGCCTTTTTTCTTGGGAAGACCGAGGTGCATGCACTTCATGGGAGCTTTGAGTAGCAAGCCCCGGGAGTTGTTGTGTTGCATTGGCACCTTGGTTTGGTACTTGAGGCGGCGCAAGGGTGACTGAAAGAGCTCAGTGTTCTTGCTTTAAATAGGCCATCCTTTGCCTCAATGCTCGAATCTCATCAAGAGCCTCAACTAAGTCTTGCGCAGCTCTTGTGTTTGCATCTACTTGGGCTGTCTCTTGTGGTGGGTTGGGAAGAAGGGGTTGGTTGTTGTTGTTGCCGGAGTTGGTTTGATCCTCGGGGTCAGTGAAGGTACCTATAGAGATAGCCATGGTGAGAGATCAAGTGCACAAAAGCAAGAACAAAGCAATGAAACCAAGCAAGTGTAACCGTCTAAACAAGTAACCAAACAAAGCACTCGAGGGTGTCTAATTTGGCTGGCCGTTTGGCGGTGTTGGTTGGCTATAGTCTCAAGAAACAACCGAAAAACAATGCAAGAAGTTCAAGCAAGTCACTTATGCAAACTATTCAATCACAAATGCAAGAAAGTAGCATGCAAAGACAAGATGAATTATCAAGCGGCTCTAGACGATGGGGAGATCATAAATGGACGAACCAAACACAGTGTAGACTCAAGGGTTACCTTATTTGGGTTGTGCCTTGGCCGAACTAGAAGTCTTTTGACTTAATTTTTTTTTTTAATAGATCTCGACTTTGATATGATCTTTCAAGATATTGTATGGTTCGAGATATATGCAGCAAGAAAGCAAAAGATATGCTCAAGATAGGAGAGAGAGTAATCGGCCAAACAAGATAACAAATCAAATCTCAACAATAAACTAATCTTAACAAAAGGATATGAAAAGATATGCAAAGATTCTAACAAGAAAATCAAGTAAAATTTTCGGCAATCTCTTAGGTCAAGGGCTAGAATATTTCGGCCAATATCTTTCAAAATCTCCAAGTATGTCACACGGAAATTCTCCTAAGGCAAGTGAATAATTTTTTTGGTATTTTTGGACAATTTTAATGGAAAAAGCCGTGAGCAACTATGGAGGTGAGGAAAAAAAAATTCAGCAATGGAGGAATGGAAAGATGAATGAATAACGAGTGAATTGAAAGGATAGCTTGTAAAAGACAATTAACACTTACAAGATGACCTTGCTCTGATGCCATTTGATGCGCGCCTGGTCTCCGGGGATGCCAATAGCGCTCGAGGATCTTCGACTGAAACCTTGAAAGTGTGTTTGTGGATGTCTTTTGTGGGGATGAGGGTCGATATGGAGTATGCATCGGAAGATTTGGATATAGACGTCAAGTTTCCTTGACGAATTGGGATATGAATGATGAGTAAACTCAACAAGCTAGTTTGGTGAAGGATTCGGCTATGGTGATTGAGGGATACTCAAACGAAGGAAAGTTTTGGCTAGGGATGTGGAGGAAAGAGGCTAGAAGATATGGGAACTTTTGGCTAGGGATGTAGACGAAAGAGGTTAAAAGATATGGTGAAGGAGATGAGAAGACAAAGCCCGAAGGATTGGTGACGCCTAGTTCAAGAAGATGGAGGAAAACTCGTCTCAACAAAGGTTCTTGAATTCAATACTAAACGTGAGATTACAATGATGGAGGTTGCGCCTTATAAAGAGAAACAAGCAAGAAATAAAACGACCTAGGGTTGCAAGGGAGAGCCGGCGGCTAGGGTTTGGTGCTAGGGCTTGGGCGAGC
This sequence comes from Oxyria digyna, assembly GCA_029168935.1. Lineage (NCBI taxonomy): Eukaryota > Viridiplantae > Streptophyta > Magnoliopsida > Caryophyllales > Polygonaceae > Oxyria > Oxyria digyna. The sequence goes on from JAPVLV010000013.1 coordinate 29,296,127, forward strand.
TTGGGCTTGAGTGCCAAGAGCCCAATAGGACGGCCCAAACCATGCAAGGCTGGACCACTCCATATTTAGAAACTTTCTAAAAATAGAAAGTTCTAAAACGCTAGCAAAACTCGAGATGAACAACTTCCTAAAAATGGAAAGTCTCTAAACATGGGACCGAGATAACAAATCCCAAATAGAGACAACAAATGCAAATAGGGAAACAAATCTCAAATAAAGACAACCTAATGTTTGAGACAACAAAAAACAAATAGGCGCGCCTTGTAATGAATTTCACCTTCGAGCAATCTCGGCACGGAGAAGGGATACCAAGGCGCTGAGTCCAGAGTCGTCGACAACCATGGGGTTGCGCTCAAGATGAGCCTTGGTGCGCCCGAGCTGGAACTGTAGACGAGCCTTCATCAAGGCTATGTGATTCGGGCGTCGGCGCGGGCGAAGGCTTCTCGGCGTTGGAGCATTGGCCAGAGGTTTCCATGGGCGCTCAGTGACTCCCTCGAACCCTGGAGGTGGACCATAGTCAAGGCCAGAAGATGGCTTGAGGAAAGTGGACAGACGCTCGGAGAAGTTTTCGAGCTCCACTTTGATGGGCACCGCTGGCCGGGCGCTTGGGGCCGTTGTCTGGGCGCTGGGAGTCTTGACTTGAGTAGGGCTGGAGGCTTGGCTTGGGGAGCCTAGGCGAGGTCGGAGTGTCATGGCATGACACGGGGCCTTCTTGCGCTTGGGTCGCTTCCGGGCACCTAACCTCAACTTGGGTTGAGTCTTGGTGCTTTGGCTCCACAGCTTGTCCATTTCAGCTAGGATTCTCCGGGTGTGTCGAGTGAGCCTTGGAGGAGCCACTAGGCTAGTCATGGAGCTAGGCAGGGGCGCATCAGAATGCATCTCCCTTTATTGAACACCAAACCAGATGAAATGCATTTTGAAATTCGTACTTGCAAATGAAGGTGTTCTATGGAGCTCAAAGTCATCTTTTCTACTTGCTATATCCTTGATTTCAGAAATTTCAGCAACAAACTTCGTTTGAGAAGAGAGGTGTATGCTGAGTTGGTTTTAGTTTTCTGAATTCTATGGGCATCATTTGAGGGGACCACGTTATTTGAAGTGTTTAGGATAAAATATAGGACACAACTCAGCTTTAAGTTGAACTCGATAAAGAGAGTTTATTAACTTGATATTTGAAACACTCAAAATTACAATAGCAGATCCTCACAAAGATTTGGCTTTCTACTATTTTCTCTCTCGAAAGTTTCTCTCTCCCATATGGAGGTAGAAGGGTATTTATAGGCATGCAATACTTGGTAACTTGAACTCCTTCGGAATACACATGTCATCTTGCGCGAGTTCGAATCAACACGTGGTTCCTTTTGAATAGTAGCAAGAGATCCACGCAGGTGTTTGATGATTGATCGCGTTGGCGTAGGTTGCGCGATGACATGACAAGCAACTATCTCTCTCTCTCTCTCTCTCTCTCTCTCTCTCTCTCTCTCTCTCTCTCTCTCTCTCTCTCTAAATTCGATGTTCAGAACTTAGTTTCATGCTTCAATAATTTGGTCTAACTCGATGCCTAGCTCTTGGCGCTTTGATGAGGGGTGAAGCTTTCAGCGCGATGATATCTCCACCAACTTCAGTTTTGGAACCACCATCTTAACTACCGCATCCTCCGTCATTAGAAGTCTTTCAGGATCTCACCTTAGTATATTGTATCTCAATCTCTCGTATCGCCCTTTGTAGGTTGGTTAACACCTCGATCCATCGCGACACTGCTTCTTTAACTCCCTTGGAGAGAGCGCAGTAGAGAGTCAGAAGCAAGCGTGTAAAATGAGGTACCATCACAACCCCATGGTCCACCTGTGAACGCGTCATGGTGGATTATTCATAATGGTGACTGAGATTCAATACGTGTTTTCTTCTTCAATCGCTTTCGTTGTGGATAAATGATGGTTCAGAGCGCTTGGCAACTAGTGAGCGATACTTTTGTAGGTGTTCTTCATTTCCTTCTTGAGGATCCATCTAGTTTGTGATCTCATATTCTAGCTTTTGCACCTTCGCCTTGTCTAAATTTTTTTCTCTTTTAATGGAGTGGGGTTTCATTGTTGGGCCTTGATTTAGGCACAAAGCTTGTTGATCCCAGCCCAGCCTCTTCTCTCTTTTATAAAAGGCAGAGGATGGGCGGGACTCTTCTATCTTCCTCAATTTTTTTCGCTGGTAACTGAAGAGTCGAGACACAGAGAGAAAAAGAAAGAGAAGTGGTGGAGACGAATCACCGACGCTTTTTCAAGGTTTTTCTTGATTTCCTTCACCAGAGTAATTATCTCCTTCTCCTACGCCGACATACGCCGTTTTCAACCAGGTAATCGTTCTTCTTCTCTTCTGGATTTTAATTTCATCTTCTCCGACTCTTCTCCTTCTAGGGTAGTTGCTTCCTTCCTTCTTCTTTGTCGGTTTTCAGGCTTTGCATGTGTTTAGAGTTGTGATTGATTGGGGGGAGGGAATGCCGGTTGTGGTAAGGGGTTGAAACCCTAAGATGTTCCCGATTTCCGTTTTTTATAGTTGGCTTAGGGGTTCTTTTCGTGTCTGAGGTTTGGAGTAGGGGAGGGAAGTGAGTTTTCCGTGGGTTTGGAATGGGTGTGTGTCCCTGGCCAATTACCCTAAGGACATTTGTCTAGGTTTTTCAGAGGCTCTAATGGAAGCTGAATCTGGAGAGGAAAGAAGAAATGGTCGCAAGGTGGCTCGTGCGATGGAGATCGCGTCATTAGAGGAGGGTTGGCAAGGGGATGATTATGAGAGAACGGTTTCGAAGTCGGGGAATGAGGGCGAATCGTCGTCTCCGTCCAGCTCTTCTACACCTCAGGTAGTCACGCGCTTGGAGAGCCGTCATATTCCTCGCGTGATAGAAGAGTGCGTTGACGCCATGGAAGGAGTGGATCTCGGTGAGGGGTCTCCTTCTAATGTCAACGAGTTTGTGCTTGCGCGCTATGCGCGTGACATCGCGTGGCCAGAGGGAGTCGAGTTGTGTCTCCCCGCGGAGGGGTGTGGTTCATTGAATAGCTTCAAAGACTGTTTGGTGGTATATACACAAAGCCTAGATGGGGGGTAAGGTTTCCTCTACCTGACTTTGTTAGAGATTTTCTAGCTCTCTTTCGTTTGAGTCTCGCCCAGTTGGTCCCCAACGCGTGGAGGTTCTTTGCCGGGTACGCAACGCGTTGCAAAGAGATCGGTGTAGTTCCCTGCGCGAAGCATATGCTCGCATTGGCGTTTGTGAAGCCAAAAGAGAAGAAGTTTTATCACATAAGTTTCCCCGAGCAAAACCTAATGGTCAAGCCATCGAATATTGGGAGATGGAAGAATTTGTAGTTTCTAGTCAGGGGCACTCGACCATCCGTGCTAAATTGCCAGTTCCATCCCGAGGTATATATACGCGCTAAGCCTAAGAAGGGAAAAAAGAGGAGGCCAGGAAACTCTTTTAGAGGGTCACTGAGTATCCTCTCAACCATAGGGACGTGGTAGAGGTTGGTAATTTAACCCGTTTAGGGTTGAGTCTACCAATGAAGGATGTCCAGGGTGATGAGGGTAGGCAATCTGTCTTTTGACGTGTATTTATTTATGATGTCTATTTCGCTCACCATTACCATTTTCCTTTTGTTTCAGCCATGGTTAACTTTGTTGTTGTGGGTGCTGCATCGGCCAAGAAACAGAGGGCTGCCACCTCTCAATCCGCAATGAGAAATCCCGATCGCGCTGAAGAGACAACGGAAGTGACCCTATTCCCACCGCGTGACATACAGATGCCTCGGTCGAGCTTCCTGAAACTCCTGGTGTAGGAGGGGAGGGTGGTGATACAACACCGCGGAGATCGGTGAGGGTTAGCACTTTGGACAAAAGAGCTCAAGATTCCATTGCGGCCGTTCCAATAGCCAAGAGGGTAAGAGTCAATCCACCTCTTGAAGAACTTCTGAGGTTGAAGGCCACTATTGACCCTGTGGCGACTGAAAAACTGGGCATAAAGAGCAACCCCGTCCCAGAGTTTAAGAAGGTGTTTAACTTGGTCACTCAATCTGGGTGCTTCACCGAGGACTAGGTGAGGGCGTGGTTGAAGTCACTATCAGAGGTCACACTGCATCTGGAGATTCTACGCCATTTTTGTCTTGTAAGCTCACAACTATCCCTCTTTTTGAATTTCTCGTGTTTCTTTGTTTGTTGGCTAAAGACTTCAGGTTCACTTTGAATTTTGTAGTCTTGGATAAGGACCTTGGAATCCATCGATTATACTGCTCAAATGGAGAGGACGCTGGCCAAATCACTTGAGCGCGATGCACAAGAACAACTCGACATTCTAAAGAAGAAGGTGGAGGAGGATGAAGTCAAACACCGTGAAGCAATGCTGAAGGTGAAGGACACCGCGGAGGCCATGCGGAAGGAGATAGGAGACGCGAAGAAGGAGAATAAAAATAAGTTGAGCGAGCTCTCCAATTGTCGAAGGAGGTGGAAGACTTGAGAGCTAAACTCCACCGAAGTCAGAAGAAGGAAAAGCGTGCGATCCCAGATTTTCTGAAGAGCAAGCAATTTGAAAAATTGGTTGTTAAGGGATCATCCTCGTCTTATTCCTATATAGTTTGCGTACGCTTGAGACAGGCTGTGGCAAAGTACGAATCCCTCCACCCCGACATCTTCTACGTCGAGCCGGATTACCACAACGCGTGCGGAGAGCCAGATCCCGAGGACGATGCCCAAAGTGTTGGCTCAGGGGAAAATCAGGAGTAGACTGCGGCGATCCTTGATTACTTGCTTTCTCGTTTTTTGTGTAACGTACCATGGTAAAACTGTTACTTGGAGCACTTTTTTTGCTGGTGTAGAACGCAGACAGTTCCCTTGATGTGTTTTTTGGAACATTTCTTACTTGTTTAATGTCGATGTACTCCCTCTGTCCCATTATATAAGCCCCATTACATCCCCGCACGGATGCCGATGCACGTTTTGTTTTGTCAATATCTCTAGTTACGTATTAGTAAAAATTATAAAATTTTGAAATTGTTATAGTACTTGTAAAGACGAATCAAACAAGACCCCATATGACTATGTTTTTGTTTGTAAATTGGAAGAAATCGAGAAGATTCTCTCGGATTGTGAATAGTGACAGAAAATGAAATGGGGCTTATATAATGGGACGGAGGGAGTAGTATTTAAAATGAATGATAAATGATCTATCTCTGGTGATCTGATTTCGAGCTCGGATTACCAGGGATGATCAATTGAATTTATTTAAGTTACCTTTCGATGTGAAGACAACGCGATAGAGTCATGTGATGGCAACACCAACTTGAAAAGATGGTGGTCTCACATCAATTCCTTCACTAAAGGCAACACCCATCTTGAAAAGATGGTGGTTTCACATCGAATGAGTAGTACGATGGCAACACCAATTCAAATAAATAGTGGTTTCACATCGAATATGCAGCGCGATGGCAACACCAAATTTCACATTTGATGGTTTCACATCGCGAGCATGACGTTTTTAAGTCTAGATAGCCCCAAAACTTAGCGCGAGAGCTCCAAACCACTGAGTATTTACGAGAAATACGCGATTGTCTTCAGATTGACATGCATTTTGATGTAGTCGATCGGTTCTTATGTATGTACGTCCTGCAGTCGCCAGTGATTATATAGAGTACAGGTATATGTTACAATGTGTCGACGCGTCTAACTTTAATTTACATTTTTTTACACTCGTTGGTAATTTCACTCACTAAGTAGTTGAACCCATAAAGTATTTCTTCAAACGCATAGTATTCCACGTCTTCGATAGAGTTTCTCCTTCTTCATTGATCAACTTAAATGCGCCCCGATTGACTTCCTTGCCTAGTATATAAGGTCCTTCCCACTTCGGATCTAGCTTTCCTCCATCCACACGTCGTAAGACTAGATCGCCTTCTTTCAATCGCCTTGGCCTCACTTTACGGTTGTAGTCCTCTGTGGTTCTCCTTTTTTATTCTCGGGCTTTCAGCATGGCGATTTCTCTTCTTTAATCGCGTAGATAGAGGTCTAAATGCATGGCGCCTTCATTCTCATCCTGATTGAAGTCGAATATCCTGGCCGATGGGACCAAAGCCTCAACTGGAACCACTGCGTTGGAACCGAATGCCATTGCAAAGCGAGTTTCTCTTGTGGCTCTTCTTGCCATTGTGCGATATGTCCATAAAGCTAAGGGGGGAGTTATGCCCATCTTCCCAACGCGTTATCCAATCTTCTCTTGAGATCGGAAAGGATCCGCCCGTTGACATTCTCTACCTGCCCGTTGGTCTGAGGGTGCGCCACCGAGGAGAATTTTAGATTAATGTTCAAGGAGTCACACATGCTTCTTAGCTCGTTGCAGTCAAATTGGGGGAATGGTCCGTGGTAATGGAGTTTGGGACCCCAAAACGACAAATTATGTTCTTCCAAAGAAACGAGCACGCCTTCATTGAAGTTATCTTCGCCATGGCCTCTGCTTCCACCCACTTGGTAAAGTAATCTACCAGGACCAAAATGTGGCCGTGACCCCCGCTTGCATTGTAGAATGGGCTGATGATATCCATGCCCCAGAGCGCAAAAGGACAGAAAGGATGAATCGGTTTCATGTCCGAAACCGGGGCGCTCTGAATATCTTCGTGACGCTGGCAGGCGTCACACTTCTTCACGTGGTCCACACAATAAGCAGAAGTGTTGACCAATAGAGCCCGACTCTTGTGATGTTTCGAGCGAGGGTTCACCATCCTGGGTGTCCTCCATAGATCTCGCCATGGGACTCTTGGACAATTTGTTTTCCCTGTTCTTCGCTCACACATAATAGGTCTCCCTCCATTATTCCCTTGCGGTAAATTCGCTCTCCTCGCATGCAGTACCGCGCAACCCTGATCTTCAAGGCTCTTATCTCTACTCCTTTGCTTGGCAGTTCCCCATGTAGAATGTATATATATCTCGATTGGCCTTATCCAATCCTTCTTCGTCCCCACACATAGAACGTGGGACAAAACACGTCACCTGAGCAATGGTAATTCCCAGGGGCTACTGCACTTGGAGAGTAAATAACACTGTCAACTTGATACGGTTCTGGAACAAATTCACCTTTTTTGGCTTCAGAAAGCTCAGACTGAGGCACTCGTGGACGGTGACAGGAACACCCATTTCTTCCACATGTGTGTTGTCATCAAGAGACGTCAAAACAAGATTGATGGGCTTAAGGATGCAGAGGGAGATTGGTGTTGGGAACAAAATGGTATGCAGGAGATGGTTACTGCACATCTCGAAAAACTTTACACTGAGGAGCAAGAGATTGATGGCCCTTTTGATCTTATGCGAGGAAGATTCCCGCCTATTTCTGAAAAAGACTTTGGCACTCTCAGTCGTGTCTTCAGCTCTACGGAAATCAAACAAGCAGTGGATTGTATGGGTTCTCTGAAAGCCTCCGACCGGATGGCTTTCACGCCTTATTATTTTATCAACGTAACTGGACTGTTATCAGAGAAGAAATGGAGACTGTTGTGCAGAATATCCTGTCTGGTGGAGTCTTAACGAGACCCTTATTGTGCTCATCCCTAAAGTTGATAACCCGGAGTCCATGAACCAACCCGGAGTCCCTTAATGTGATGCGCCTCAAGCCTATCACAAAGACCATTGTTGCCCCCACACAGTCAAGCTTTGTTCCGGGAAGGCAAATTTCTGAAAATGTGGTGATCACCCAAGAAGTTATGCACTCGATGAAGGCTACTACGGGGCCTCAATTCATGGCTATTAAAATAGACTTGGAAAAGGCGTATGACCGGGTCCGATGGAACTTTATTCGGGACACTCATCATGAGGTACGTCTTCCGACGAGTTTAGTTCAAGTGATCATGGCATGTATCACCTCTAGTATGCGAGTTCTCTGGAATAGAGTTATGGGTGATCGTTTTACTCCGAGTCGAGGCGTTTGACAAGGATATCCTCTTTCTCCATATATCTCCGTTCTCTTTATGGAACGCCTCAGACACATCATTGAGGAGGCAGTTCTTTCTGAGGCATGGACGCCGATTCAACTCACTGTTGCTGGCCCTATGCTTTCTCATCTTTTTTTCGCAGATGACCTTGTGCTTTTTGGAGAGGCTACCGTGACTCAGATGGAGGTGACAAAGTTCTGTCTGGAAAAAATTTTTGCGGCTTCCAGAGCTAAGATTAATTATCAGAAATCTATGGTCTGCTTCTCTAGCTCTACTCCAGCCGACCTTGCTCTGCAAATCAGCAACTCTGGGAATATTCCTATCACTTATGATCTAGGCAAGTACCTAGGCATGCCCATGTCGAAGAAACCCGTGACTCGTGCCACCTTCCAACATGTTTTGGATCGTATTGACAGAAAGCTCATTGGGTGGAAAGCCAAAATTATGTCCATGGCTGGTCGCATTACCCTCGCCAAATCTGTTGTAGCTAGTGTTCCTCTGTATTCTATGCAAACAGCTCGGCTTCCGCTTGGGCTTTGTGATGAGATTGATAAGAGGACAAGGGGATTTATCTGGGGTTCTACCACTGAAAAAAAGAAGCTCCATATGATCAACAAGAATGTGAGCTACAAGAGTAAGGATGCAAGCGGTCTCGGGCTTCGTAGTATGCGACAGACGAATGCTGCTATGATGACTAAAATGGGATGACGGGTTCTTACGGAGCCTGATGCGCTATGGTCACGTGGTGTTAGGGGTAAATATTGTAGCGGAAGGTGCGATCGCTACATGTTCACTCACAAAACTGGAACCTCAAATCTTTGGCAAGGAGTTATGCACGCTAAGGACCATTTACTCTCAGAGCTTCGTACTGCTGTTGGTGACGGTACGAGAACTCTGTTCTGGTCTCACCCTTGGGTACTCGAGGAACCACTAGAGCAATTCTTGACTGGAGTCATCCCTCAAGAAGATGTTGATCGATCTGTTCATGAATATTGGGGTGCAAATGGGTGGATATGGGGGATTTTGCTAATATTCTTCTCGGTTCTATTCTTATTAAAATTGCAGGTGTAGAACTCAAGGAAGAGGGAACTGGAGATAACTTCCTATGGAATAACACTTCGAATGGAGCCTTCTCAGCAAAGTCTGCATTCACCATAATTATGAAGGAGGAAGGAGATACTATTGATGGGCTGTGGAAATTAATCTGGAAGGCCAAGACCCCGGAGCGAGTCTGCACGTTCCTTTGGTTGTCTACTCATGATCGCCTTATGGGAAATGCTAATAGGTATCGAAGACGCATTGCTCAGTCTGCAGCGTGCATCGTCTCTGATGTTCCAGAGGAAAAACCATGCACATAATCCGTGACTGCTCTGCTGCACAAGAGGTTTGGAGAAATTTTCTTATGAGTAACAGACTTGATAGTTTCAGTTCGATGGATCTGCGCACATGGTTGTCTACAGAGCTAGGAAGAACAGATTCTTGGTCCACCACCTTTGCTTTAAGTGCTTGGTGGATTTTTGTAAATGGAGGTCTATGCACTGTTTTGATAGAAATGTTGATATCCCAAAGAACAAGACTGACTTCATTCTTTCCAGAGCTGCTGAGTACAGGAATGTCGTCAAGGTGAAGTTTGAAATGAAGAAACGTGGGCATACGGTGGCTACGAACTGGGAGAAGCCTACTGCGGGATGGATGAAGCTTAATTCTGATGGAGCTTATGGTGTGGGGAGTGAAAGAATTACTGTTGGAGGGCTTTACGTCGGCGGCTTCACAACCAAAGGTACTGGTAACTCTTCTTTACATGCTGAACTTTCGGGGCTCTTTAAAGGATTAAAAATGGCGAAAGGACTCAGTATTGAACGTCTTGAACTGGAAATCGATGCTCTGGAAATTGTGAATGCTATGGAGGATGAGGCAATTCAATTCCCTCGCTATGTTGATTTGCTGAGAGGATGCCGAGATTATTTGGCAATGCCTGACTGAGAGATCGAAATACGCCATGTCCCTCGTTCGTGTAACCAAGATGCAGATTGGATGACTGCGTTCAGTAGTAGTCGTGCTGCAAATTTTATTTTTTTGATGTTCCACCGGAGGGCCTTATCCCGGTTCTTGAGGTTGATAGTTGGATTAGTGAGCATATGTAATCTCTATTTATTTTTTTATTTTTTTATTTTTTTTATAAGGAAAGCGTTTAGGGGATACAGTTAGCGATTAACTGTACGCCCTAGAGCATCACGACGGATGAGATCACGGAGATCTGGATGGGATTCGAAATCGGGTGATTGTGAAAGGTGGTGTAGTTTGGCCAGAAGGTCCGCCACACCATTAATCTCTCGGAACACATGGGAAATGTGACACGAGTTAAATTTCAAAAGATCAAGCTTAATGTCTTTCACAAGGATGTCAATTTCCCATGGGCAAGCCCATGTGCCGTTCAAGGCATTAATAAGGCAAAGATTATCGCCTTCAATCTCTATGTTGGAGATTCCCAAGCGGATCGCGGCTCTGATCCCACGATGCAGGGCCAAGCCTTCCGCTAGTAATGTTGATACAATATCGAGGTTACCATTCTCCATATGGATTGGTCTACCCATATTGTCACGGATGATGAATCCGAACGATGCTTGTCCATTGGTTGGGACAGAAGCATCCACATTGAGCTTTGCTACCTGAGGTGGGGTTTTTCCCATTTGATATGATTCTGCCTTCTTCTGGTTGGTTTGTAACTATTACACTAGTGTTTATTGAGTCATCCTCCTTCTTTGTTCTCTCCCATTCCCTTATTTGCTTTTGTACAAAGTAGGTTGTATTATGTGTTCCATTTAATTTCTCTTGGTCAAATATTTTCATATTTCTGTAGAACCATAGTGACCATCAGGTGATTGCTCGTTCCTCTATTTCTTTGGTACTCATATACTCGTATTTTGTTCAGGAAACTTGTTGGGTGATCTCGATCATCATATATGGCATCAAGGGTAATACCAATGTCATGATTGATGTTCCTTATTGTTTGTGTTGTTTTGGGGCACTTAAATAGAAAGTGATAAATGTCTTCAAAACATTTATCACAATTCGGGCAATCAGTTGGTATTGGTACATGGTGTTCTCTTAATCTTGCTCTTGTTGATAGGATATTTTTTGATATTTTCCATAAAAAGTTTTTGACTTTAGGTGGGATTTTAAGTTTCCAGATCCATTCATTCCCATTTCTTTCCATGTTCTTTTTATTATAAATCATTTCCATTGCACTATGGGTGGAGAACCAACCGTTCTTACTTGCTTTCCAATAGAGTCTGTCCTGTATTCCATTTTTCGGTATTGGGTACGTAACAATGCGTTGGATTAGGTCCTTGTCAAAATATTCTTCGAGTTTCTTAGTATCCCATTCAGTTTCTGGTGTTAGGAAATTTGAAATCGTATCATTTTCTTGTATTGCTTGGTTTGTGGTTGTTTGGTCTAATAATGGTTCAGGAAACCAATTATCTTCCCAAAACTTTATTATTTTACCATCTCCCGCTCTCCAGATTAAGCCATCTTTGAAGTCAGGGATGATTTTGATCATTTGTGCCCATTGCCATGATGCTTTCTTACTTCTTGGCTTTTTATAATTTAGGATGTTCTTATTTTGCAGATATTTTTCTGTTATTATGGTAACCCATATATTGTTTGGTTCTGTCAGGATCTTCCAGAGGAGTTTCATTTGTAGTGCTTTCCTGATTCCCAATCCACCTTTATCAGTTGGTTTCCAGATTTCCTCCCATCTGATACTTGGGATGTTGATAAGCGGTGTTTTACATACCGCAACTATGGATTATTAGCTAGTTTTGTATAGGATTATGTTATTTGCTTCTATGTAATCTGTATCATGGAGCTGTTCGAGAGAAGATTTACATACGACATTCCAAGAGATGATACGAAGCATTGGAAGCATTGAAGCATAAGGAAGAAGCTGTTGAAGACGAAGACGATGACGAAGACTTGAAGAAATCAGTAGCTGCTACCTCAGACGACATAGCCGCACCCGCGGGTCTCAGGCCGCACCCGCGGGTTTCACCCTCAGCCAAGGATTCGAGAAAGCACAAGCCGCGCCCGCGGGTCCCAAACCGCGCCTGCGGCCCTCTGCCATCCTGAAAATCTGGAGAATCAAATACCGCGCCCGCGGCTCTCAACCCGCAGGTGCGGTTCCTCGACAGAAGAATCAAATTGATGTCTTTGCCATTTGAAGTAATTTGTGTTAAATTCTGTAACTTTCTACACGTTTTTATTACCTTAATTTGGTGGTTACAAAGGCTGAGGACTATTTAGGTGGAGGATGATCATCCTTGATCTTACCTTTTGTTTTACTTAAGTTTTTGGAGAGTTTTTCACAAACTTATGAGTTGCTAAAGTTCTTTGTTTCACTTGGCGTTTGAAGCTTTTAGATTCAACAAGTTGTGAGTTTATCCTTTCCCTTTGTCTACTCTTTGATTGTCTCAACTCTCTTGTTTGTATTGTCCATGAACTAGATTTACTACTTTAGATTGATCACCTAAGTTAGTTTTATCTTATTCATATTGCTAGAGTTTGATACTTCTAGTTGAATTATCATACTTGTTGTGTAGCACAATCTATTTGCATGAACTAGTTGTGATTGTTATTAGAGAAGAGAATTGAGTACATGTCGAGTATCCGACTAGTTGTCCATGATATTGCATGTATCTATCTATTCCTGAATGCATTGCTACTTTGTTATTGAACTTTGATAGTTTCAAGGTTATAATCGAGTAAGGGTTATTAGGACTAGTTGGACTAATAACTATTCAAGAACAGAAATTAGAACGATCACTTGAGAACTTGACATAGGGATGAAAAGGATTCTAAGATCAACTTGTTAATCTAATTGTGGATAATCGCTAAGTGGAACACTTCACTTAATATTGTTATAACCAAGTTGACATTCGATACTTCGTATCAAAACCATAAAAAAAAACCCTTTGGTTACGTTTATTGGTTAGTCATTGTGATAACTTAAGAATTTGATAAACTGATTCTCTTGGGATTCGACCCTTGCTTGCGCACTATATTACTTAGTTTGCATGTTAGGATTACTTGACTTGGCACACGACAAATTCGCCTTGTCAGATGTGTTTTTCCAAAAGAAAATCCTATTGGTTTTGTCTAGTGCTTTATGGGTTCGATCTGGTAACATGAAACTCTGCATCATGTAGTTGGGTTGTGAAAAGAGATTAGATTTTATTAAAATCGTTCGTCCTTCTTGAGACAAGGAGTTAGCTTTCCATTTAGCTAGTTGATTTGTTGTTTTTTCCACTAGGGGAAAAAAGTGTCATGATTAACTTTTTCGTTTATTATTGGGCATCCTAAATATTTTTCCATTGTTGTGGATTGATTGACTTGGAATATTTGTTGTATGTGTTGTTTTGTTGCATTGCTTGTATTGTTTGTTACTTGGAAAGTTGATTTGTGAAAGTTAACAAGTTGACCTGATACTTTACAGTAGTTGTCGATAATTTGTCTGATAGTTTGGCATGTGGTATTCTTAGTGTCCGAGAATATTATAATGTCGTCCGTAAAGGCAAGAAAAGGAATTCTAGTACCTCCTCTAGTGATTTTGATTCCTATGGTTTTTTTTTTAATTTGTGATGCAATCTGAAGATTGCGTGTGAGAACTTCTGCTCCTATTATAAATACGAATGGTGAAAGGGGGTCTCCCTGACGAAGACCCCTAGTTAGGTAAAAGACATTTGTTGGTCCTTGGTTTAGTAGGACGGAAAATGACACTGTTTGAATGCACTCTTTAATCCTATTATAAGTATTTTCGAGATTATTTTGTATATATGGATCATGTGTATGAACTCCCTAGTATGATTCCGTGCTGGCTGCCTATGTCTTTCTGAAATGTCTCTGCACATCAGTAGAAGAAAACAAAGTATATGCATTTCAAATCACTCAAACAAAAAGCTAAGACATAAAATGAATCCTTTTTATACCATTAAGGAAAAGATTAGTATGCCGCACATAGCAAGAATATAAAATAAAACTTATAACTAAAACATAGAAGAAATCAAGGCTGCCCAAAAACCAAGACATTAAAGCAGTAAATTCCTGTCACAATCTTGAACATGTATTCTCATAATTGGTGGGAGAGGGAAGAAAGCAGATCACTACATCAAATTTTTAATTTTCTATATTCCTTATTTGAGTCGTGAAACATCACATGTCTGTCTCCATCTAGTGAAACTCTTCTCGTATTTATCTGAAGGATCACACAGGAAAGGATGTCCCACTTCCACAAGTAAGGAATACCAATATCTTTACATAGAAAGGTCATTGACGACTAAAAAAATATAGACTAAAATCTTGTTTCCAAGTATCTGACTATCTGTTCAATTAATATATCCATGCCCATGCAACTAAGAATCAAAGAAGCTATCAAAAGCAATAACACACATGTAGAAAATGCAACTGATTTGAGTCATAGCCTCTCTTTTTTTAATCAAATTCAGAGGCATAACACAAAAATGTTTAGGAATTTTTTTATGTATTATCCAGATAGGATAATGCTCACCTTGCAGGCCGTCAAAATCTTTAATTAACTTTGGTTGTTGTCCTATCCAGGCATTCACACTCAGCAACATTAAACACGAAAACATTATTCAATCCCTGTATGTCCGACTTTTCCCTCTGCAATTCAAAGTTCAAAAAATTGTATATGATTCAAAGAGGACTGCAATGATTGGCATAAAAACTGGACATAACAATAGAGCAAATAAACAAGAAGAAGGCAAATTATATTCTATTCCCCGAAGCAGCAAAAACACTATACTTTAAGCGTATTACTCCCCTAAGCACATCCTAAACTTTAAAAATAATATTCCACCAAGCAACCCTTCTGAGAATAATGAAGGACAATCTTACTGTGTTGAAGAAACATATGACAACATCATCATGAGACTTATTAATAATTTGAATCTTCAATGTTTGGAGATACAACTGATAGCAACTTGAAAATGTGAGACAAGCTCACCATCGTCCTGCAAGTTATGATACAAAAAACATTAGCTATCAGTCCTGATTGATATTAAAAAGTATAAAATCCATACATAACACCGAAAATAGAATGCACCATCTAGCCGTAGAATTATAAGGTAATACATTTCTCCTTTTATGCACATGTAGAGTCGCAGAAACAAATTCAGTGAAATTACACCATATGTGTTGTTGTCAATCTGATCAAACAAGTGCATAAAATCCATACGAATCTTATAACAAAGTTGATATCTTTGGCAATTTAAATATTAGAGGTTTTGCAAATAGATTAAACTCCTCCATTAGATTCCACATAATCTCTTAAAAATTATTGGAAATTGGAGCTCTTACCGCTTCAACAATCTCCTAAACATGTGGATCTTTAAGCTTCCAGGGGAGATCTTTAGCAAGAGCCTGCACAATAAATTCAATTATTTTGGAAGACGAAATGTCAGAGACTACAATTCTAGGTAAACAGTTCTACAGTTACAGAATACCTGTCTCAAATCTTCTAGACTGATAACTCCATTTTTGTCAATATCAATTGCATAAAACTGATCTCGAAGGTGAGCAAGCTCTTCTTCATTGATGCTACTTGCTAGTGTAGTCTCACAATGACACTCTTTCTGATCAAATACAAGAACTAATCGGTCATTATCTTACGTATGTAATGCTGAGGGAAAAAGAACCAATAGAAAAAAATAAATACCCATGCTCAAATGAAGGTTGTTTCCGCTTACTAGAGGGAGCCCAAAAACAAGAAAAGTTAAAGATCAATATTTCAAATTTATGACCAGAGATAAAATAGTTTCAAGCTATCCAATAACCCACTTCCAAACTACAAAATGTATAGACTAAAATTATATAAATCATTACAGAATGAAACGAAAGGAATTAGGAATGTAGCAGAAAAAGAAAGATACAGGAGTATGCTCACAGTAAAGATCTATGTAAACCCTAAGTTAAAAAAACCTATAATTATGGACGATAAGCAATTCTAACTCCTAAGAATATAGATGACGAACCTAAACTAGCCAAAAAGTTCAGCAAGATACTAGTTCAACATTCCAGATACGAGAATTGAGAGCAGCACAATTAAGTAAGAATGGAGGAAATTTAGCAATTGGAGGGGAAAACTCTTGAAGCCATTTAGGTCTCTTGAGCGCACTCTTTAGAGCCGGTGGTGGAGGAAGAGGACAAGGTGTGCACTGTTTTGGGGAGTCGACATTGAGGGTAAAGACGAGGTGTTTACAGGAGGAGAGCTCAGTTGTAGACTTGCAGCCTATAGCGTTGGTGGTGGCAACGAGGTGGTCGCGTTTGGGAGGGAGTAGAGAGGAAAAAGGTTTTCTTTTGAGGACAGATGTACTCGATGATCCGGCATGATTTAATTTTGTTCGAGGAAAAAGGAACCGGGGTAATTCTACTGTTGCCGAATCCCATATTTGTACAGTGTTAGTTGGAATTCTTTCCATAGTACTATTAGACCTCGTGAAAGCCCAATCGTCGGGGAAGAGGTTATGTTATCGAATCCTGCATTTTTCCTGATTCTTTCTTCTGGTGTATTTAGGGATTTGGTTTCCACAAGTGCGATGACCTGAATGTGGTTTATTTTGCAGAAGGAGTTTATGTCGGTCCACAGGTTTTTCCTACCAATACCTCTCACGTTCCAAAGATTTATCTTCATACTAATATGTTAACCTTGTCGCCCCATTGGTTTGTTTTAGGTGTATTTTGGTTAACCTTGGTGTCACTTTGTTTTAACATCTTTCTCAAATTCTCATGTTGGTTGTGTAGAGTGTCTTTTCTGTACCATTTTGTATCATTTGATTTTGTATGTCGCCAGGTCCAGCTATTTAAATGTTTCTTGCCCATCTTACTTTGTCTAAGGTCTTCCTGCATAGTCATCCCATCCTGGCATCGCATATGATGATTACTGTTTTGGTATTTTTTGCCAGGATTTGTTTGTAAGTCGTTATACTCGCCAGTCTTGTAGTTAGTTGTTAGTTTTGTTTTGGGTTTTACATAACACCCAACCCTGTACAGAGGGTTGTTGTGGTGTTTTCATATGTCCTTGTGATCTTATTCTTGTTGGTTTGGTGTATGCCTTGGTCATGATCTTTTGCTCTCGATAGCATGAGTCCTGCACATGTCAAATAAAACCATTTAGTATTTAGTTGATAATTAATTAAAAAATTGTGGCTCCAGACACAGAGTTTGTAATTAGTATTCCTACTGTTTGGTGTCTCAAATAGCTGACTAGTGTTCATAATATAGTGGTTAATCATAGTAGAGCAAGAGTAATCGGTTTTTTTCCCATATATGACTAGAAGCCATATGAAACATAAAGTAGTATGTAACTTAGACATTGTATATAATGTAGAGGTTTTGAGATTTTGATCAAGTCGAGAGTTTGGGGAAATGTTGCCACTGCATTTACTTATTTGCTAAATCTCAATGCAATTACAATCATCATCCATTACATTGAGGCTGTTGAAAATACAAAGCTGTAAATTAATGATAATTTGAAGACAGGTACTTCTACTGGTTCGAGGAGGAATTCTATTACAACATTTTCTGCAGGAGTTTTTTATTAAGAGTTGTAGGGAGGAACATCCTGCAACATAGGTTGTTGGTAGAATGTTGGTGGTTTGCCTCTCAAACTTGG
The DNA here is from genome assembly GCA_029168935.1 of Oxyria digyna. Classification (NCBI taxonomy): domain Eukaryota; kingdom Viridiplantae; phylum Streptophyta; class Magnoliopsida; order Caryophyllales; family Polygonaceae; genus Oxyria; species Oxyria digyna. The sequence continues at coordinate 29,313,767 of JAPVLV010000013.1, forward strand.
TTGTATCATCATCAGAACTTAGGTTTCTTGGCTCCCATTTGGTGGGAAGTAGTCGTGTCTTCATCTCCTCCATTATGTTTCCTCTTGCTCGATCCAGATGTTGACATGTCATTGTTGACCTCCAATTCATTCATCCTATTGGCCATTGAGCTGGTAGTGTGAATTGAGTGAAATGTGCTGTTAGAGTTCTATGGGATAAGCTGAGCAAAATCTTCATCAATTTTGAGCAGTTTGTTGAATTCTTCATCAGTAAGTACTTCTTCATTGTTGAGCAGTTTGTTGAATTCTTCATCAGTAAGTTCTTCTCCAAGAAGGTCATCTTCTTCATCACAGTAGTCCCCTTCTTCTTCAGGCTCTTTCTCTGCTGGTAGCTGCTGGTTTTTGCTGGCCAGTATTTTGTCTCCCAGAAGACCAGTGGAGACGTGGTTGTTTGATAACTCTTCTTCTTGTTGTATGTTGCGGATCATTTGGAAGAATGTAGGCTGATCAGGATTGTTAATCCATCCCTAATAGGAGACATCATTCCTGGTTGCTCTTCTTCCACATGTACTTGGTCTTCAACAATGATCTCTTGGAGTGAACTTGCTTGACTGTTGGTGTTGTGGGATCCTGAGCAGGAGTTGGGAGATCCTGACTGGTCGGTGTGATAGACAATGTTGATGCCTCCATTGCCATTGATGTAGGGTTTGACTCCTAGGTTAAGATTAGTGGTATTGATACGCTACACTTTGTATGGCGTAACTAGGGGTTATTACATTAGTTTAGGAGTGTTATCACAAGTATTTGGAGCTATTGTTATGTTCTGAGTTGTTTATGAAGAAGTGAAGAAATGAAGACCAGAACCGAAGAAGAAGAGGATCAAAGATTGAAGACATTCTGCGGAGCAGCGGCGATCGCCACCATCACTATGGCGATTTCCATTCTACAACAGAAGCGTTACATGAGTTCGAGAGATCATGGCGATCGTCATTACTCTACGGTGATCGCTATGGGGCGACAGAGACCACGACAGAGCTTTACATGAAGACTGCGATCGCCATAGATCAACAGGAATCTATGGCGATCGCCACAACAAGGCCGAAGACATTCCGGACTTTCCTTATTTTGCTTTGTTTTTATTTCTTTTATTATTTTATTTTATTTTCGTTTTTCCTTCTAGGGTTAGACCTTTTATACCCTAGCAGCTTTCTTTCTTTGGGATCTTTTATCATCTTTTCCATCAGACAATTTAGTTTTGCAACCATGAGCAGGAACTAATCTCCATTGTTTTGCTTACCGGTTGAAACCTTCAGTTATTAAGTTGTGTGATTTTTAAACTCTTGTTCTTTTCCTATGGGTTTGTATTAATTCTCTTGTTCTTCATCTATTGATTTCTATTAGTTTTGCTAGCTTGATCACCTAGTTTGATTGATAGTTTTCTATTGCTAGACTAGGAATATACGGTGGAATTCCTTGTCACTGTAGCACTCATATCTTCATGATCTGATAGTTGATTGCTTTTATGAAAGAGAATTGATTGCATGTTAATACTTGACGGTTGTATGTTATTGCATGCATCCTTATGATTCCTGTGCCCTTTGCTGCTATTTCATTTAATCTTGAGAGGTTTCCCTGATTGCTGAATAGTAAGTATTATCAGGACCGATTGACCTGCTGATATATTTAAGATTGGAATAGGAACATTCCCTAGGATTGAATAGAACTTGAGATAAATCTATGATCAACTTGATTGACTGTTGTGTGGATACTTGCTCGCATAATATTCTAACCCAAACTTCCTTTGCTTGTTACTGGTTACTTGTGTGTTCTTGCAATCAACCCCCCCCCCCTTTGGTTACTTATTACTAGTTGATATTTCACTTGACTGCATTGATTTGGTGTTTTGATTCCCTTGGGTTCGACCTCTACTTACTTGCTATACTCTAGTTAGTGTTTAGGGTTTTCTTTGATTTGACACTACGACTTTAGCCTCATCAAATTTGGCGCCGTTGCCGGAGAATTGAAATTTTTCTGATTCTGTGTTAATTGTGAAATTATCAACTGTTTGGTGTGAACATTTATGGTTCAGACCCGTGCTACTGATTCATCTCTTGTTGCCTTTGACCCAGAGATTGAAAGGACGTTCCTTCGGAACTAAAGAGCAGCTCTGAACCAAGAGAACGAGATGGGTGATCGACATGGACCGCCATTGCCTACTATGAGGCAACTCACTGCCCCAGACTTAAACCAACAACCTTTGGCAATGAGGTTTCCTGAGATTGAAGAAGGTGTGAATTTTGAATTAAAAGCTGGTTTAATTCATGAGCTACCACACTTCCATGGCTTAGCAGGAGAAGATCCCAACAAACACTTGGCTCAATTCCATGCCATATGTTCTAGTATGAAGCCAAGAGGTGTTACTGAGGAGCAGGTCATGCTGAGAGCTTTCAGATTTACTCTGAAAGACGTTGCGAATGATTGGCTCTATTATCAAGCTCCAGGGAGTATTGATACATGGGCTAAGATGAAAAATGTCTTTTTAGAGAAATATTTTCCAGCTACAAAACTGAGCAGCTTAAAGAAGGAGATCACAAATCTTCAACAACACTCAACTGAGAGTCTCTATGAATATTATGAGAGATTCAAGAAGCTTTCCTCAAGATGCCCATTCCATAGTTATACTGACCAAGATCTCCTTATGTACTTATTTAGTGGCCTGATTGATGAGGATCGTCGAATGGTAAACGCATCTTGTGGAGGTAATTTTCTGAAATTAACTATACCTTAGGCCACTGAAATGTTTGAAGAGCTAGCTGAGAGTTCAAGGCAGTTTGGCAGTAGACAGGGATCCCACTCAGTCAAAGCAATTAATTCATATCAATTACAGACTGGCATGAATGAGTTGAAAGAGATGGTAAAGGCTTTGATGCTGAAAAGTGATTCCCTTCATGATCCCAATGCTGAGGTAAACGCTGTTGGTGGATGGCAACCAAGGCCAAGGTATGACTCTCAGAATATTAATTATCAGCAACCTAGACCTCAGAATTCTATGACTACTGAAGATATGATCAAGTCCTTAGCTCAGACTGTGATGCAACAAAATGCTAAAACGGAATCGAGTATCCAAAATCTTGAAAATCAGTTAGGACAGATTGCTCAAGCTGTGAGTAAATTAGAGGCTTGGGAACCGGTAAGAAACCCGAGAGAGAACGTCAGTGCAGTGTTCTTGAGGAGCGGAAAAACTTATGACGACTGTTCTGTGCCAAAACCGCGATCGCCAGATCTGAGTGGCGATCGCCATGCCATTCCAGAAGCTGAGGTGCAAAATTTTCCGCGACCGCGGGCCTTCTACAGAAAGATACTTCTCTCGGCCGTGATCGCCAAGAGCTGATGGCGATCGCCAGGAGACCCCTGAGTACATTGATGATTATGTTCGCCCGAATTTCCCGCCTCTGTTCTCTCAGAAGCCTGTTGCTCCCTTTCCTGAGGCGTTGAAGGATACTCGAAGACTGGATAACGACAAAGAAATCTTCGAAACCTTTAGTAGGTGTGAGGTAAACATTCCTTTGCTCAAACTTGTTAAGAGTATTCCTAGATTTGCTAAGTTTTTGAAAGAAGTTTGCACTATCAAGAGAAATCAAAAACTGAAAGGAAAGAAGAAAGTTGAAATAAGTGAACAAGTTTGTGCTGTGTTTCAAAAACGCATGCCTAAGAAATGTGGTGACCCAGGCATATTTAGCATTCCATGTGTGATTGGTGAAACTAAATTTGACAAAGCCATACTAGATTTAGGTGCATCAATCAATGTTTTGCCTTACTCTTTGTATGAATCACTAGGCTTAGGACCTTTGCATAAAACAGGAACTGTTATTCAACTTGCTGATAGGTCTACTGTATACCCAAAAGGGGTTGTTGAGGATGTTCTTGTTATGGTTGGTGATCTGATTTTTCCTGCTGATTTCTTTGTGTTGGATATGGAGCATGCTAATAATGTCACACCTATACTGTTAGGTAGACCTTTCATGAAAACTGCACTAATGAAAATTAATGTTAATAGTGAGACTCTCTCTATGGAGTTTGATAGGGATAAGGTAGAATATAATATATATGATATGGTTTAATTCTTTATTAGCCTACTAAAAAAGATTTCAATATTAAATACATACACATTTTTTAGTTAGACAAATTAAAAGTTAAATAAACAATCTTATCCTATAAAATAATATATTTTAAAAAGGAAAGAAATAATTCCTTCATTTATAAATATGTTATGAATTCATATCCTATGATACACTCAAATGAAAATCAAATAATCTTCTACATGCATATAAAAAACCATTTTATCATGATCATCATAATATATCATCATATCATAATAAATAATTTTTGGATAGGAGAAAAATATTCACCCAATATAGGTATTAGAGACATTATATCGTTATAGTTACTAGACCTTGCTTCAATATATTCACAACGGCCTTCATCAATATATTCATCATAATTTTTTAGCATTTGCTTAGCCTATTGGAAAAAATCTCCATATTTGTATATAATAAAAAATTATTTTTATATCAGTTTTCTGAAAAGTTGTATAAAATATACAAAATTCGTTTTTGGATTATAAAAGACTATGTTAATATATCATATTACCATACATCAATATACAATATACAACATACATTTTGATATTGCATATCAGATGAAAGCTTAGGGTGTTTCAATAATTTAACATTTAAGAAAAGAAGGATTAAAGTTTTAATAAAAATTGTGATTACTAACATATTAGTTAACAGTTTCATTTTTTAAACCCTTTTATAAATTAACTAATTAATATGAAAATCCAGCAGTTACAAATGAACTGAGACAAAGCAAAAACACACCAAAATAAACTTACATCTTCCATTAGGATTTGAGCTTCACTATCTGGAATGTGATGACTGAGCTTAATCAAACAGAACCTTAATATCCATGAGATCAAATCCTTCTTTTATCCCGACGACTTCTTCCACTAAATATGAGTTAGGCTATTCACTATCAAAATTTCATGCAAATCAAAAGAAAACAAATGTCAACCTAGATCAATAAAATAAGTAACTTGACAACCAATATGACTGAGATGTCTGAGACAAAATTTTGAAAGAGGCTTAGTTTGAGGAGTTGTAGCACACAAATGAAGGAGCCTAATGTTAACAATAAAAGTTTGTCTAATTGTCTGTGAGGTATTCATCCAATACCATGACTAAAAAAATAAGATCACAGTTCTTTACTCTTAATCCGTATTACAAACTTATTCAACCTTTTAACGGAACCAAACAACAATAGTACTTTTATATAGAAACCAAATATAGATTCCTCAGCAAGGTTCTTCACTTTTCGGTTCTATTTCCTAAACATGAAAATTTATTGGAAAATCCAATGCAACTTGAATATGATCCTTAAGATAATGACAAAAGATATTGGAAAATCCAATGCAACTTCAATTTATTGGAAAATTTATTGGAAAATCCTCAGCAAGGTTCTTCACTTTTGGGTGGTTGAAATATATTCACATTCTAAATCGGTCCCTAACCTTATATATGTTCTATTTTAGTCCTTAACGTTTCTAAATTTTACATTACTAATCCTTCCGTTAACTTGCCGTCAATATTCGTACGTGGCAACATATTTATATGTTTTACTTCTTTTATCATAACAATTATGCACTACTGTATAAGACATCCATATAAATAAATTTATACAATATAGTTTTATAAAAAGGGTTAAATAACTTAGATGTAACTTAAAATTATTGAGCATCATGTCTTCTTTTGAAAAATTAAGGTTTACAAAATGGAGGAATAAAAAACTGGATGATATTAGAAAGATTGAGGACCAAAAAAAAATTGTATTTCTCCCAGCCAGAGAGATTTTTTTCAAGATTACCCAAAATAGGATGTGTAGTGAAATTCAATGTGAAAGAAGTTATTATCAAGACATTAATTAGGAGTTTGGTTCCGGTGAGGATAGTTTCTTAGATGAAGACTGAGGAAGATACACACAAACGTTATAACTCATGCACACACGAGTTATAACTAATGCACACACTATGTGCATGTGTCATAGATTGTGTGTATCACCAAATACTGTGTGCATGAGTTATAATGTGTTTGTGCATTAATTATAGAGTTTGTGTGCATCATCCTTAGTCCTTATCTAAATATTCATCCTTACGAGATCTTTTCCCATTAATTAGTGGGCAGTGTATTTATAATTTTCTAAACTTGTTAGTTGGAGTATACAAATAAGAAAAAAAGGAAAAATATACCGAGAGGAACTGTTATTAATCTTTTTTGACAAAATTCGTTAGTATTTCTCCCTTATACACAATTTCTTCGATTTAGCTTATAAACAATTTTATAGAGAATTTGTTTCTATTATAAATTTTATCTCAATTAAAAGTAAATCATGTCAAGCTTATTAAAGATTGTAATTGCCCAATTTGTCATCAAATACATACACATATATCTAACCATATAATGCCACATAATCTAACACAAACAAGAAGTTAACAGAAAATATAACGGAAGGACCAACGACGTCAAAACCTATAAACGTTAAGGACTAAAATAGAAAATATATAAGATTAGGGACCGATTTAGGAAAGATAAGAAATGTTAAGGACTAATGGTGTAATTGACTCAAAGAAATAAAATAACTAGATAATCAAAAAAGATAACTTACTCTATTATCTATAGAAATAAGATAAGTTTGATAAAATAAAATAAAAAATAAGATAGATTATTATATACAATAAGATAAGTTATTATGATGATGAAATTAAACAACTTTTTCATCTTTAATATTAGTACTACTATATAATATTGAAACCACCAAATAGAAAATGAATCAATTCAAATTATTCTACTGGGATTCAATTCAACTCAACTCAAAGGAATGAACTCAGTAGAAATCAACTCAAAGGAATTCAAATTATTCTACTCAACAATGTCTTCAATTAAGGGTACAGACAAGCTTCAAAACAAATCATCTCTTGAATTAGACGAGGTTTGCGTTCCATTCGCTAAATTGTCTCCTAAATTGAGATCCACCATCAAGGTAATGGTGTGTCGAAAGTGGTGTGTAACCAACTTAAAGGGCACTTTCCTTATCACTGACTTCATCCTGTCTGATAAGACGGTATATGTTTGGCACCCACAACAACACATGTATCCCCCTGAATACCTAAACACCCTCAACTTACCACGTATAGAGGCTTCTTATGCTATTTTAAAAATTGTAAACACCATTAACTAAATGGTAGTGACTAATGCTTTTATCCTATTACATGAATGCCCCTCATATCCTAGAGTTAAAGATAGGGCTACCTGTTATGCTTCCTAGGAATGTGAATCCCTCCCAAGGATTGTGCAACGGAACCCGACTGATAATTACACGCCTTGGTGAATGGGTCACTGAAGCTGAAATAATAACGGGAACATGTGTTGGAAATAAAGTGCTAATTCCCAGAATAACGTTAAGTTCAACCCAAATCCAAGTTCCCTTTTGTTATGAAACGTCGTTAGTTTCCTATAAAACAATGTTTTGAAGTGACTATCAACAAATCTCTGGGACAATCACTAAAGTATGTAGGGTTATATTTACCTAAGCCGGTTTTCTGCCACAGACAACTCTATGTGGCAATTTCAAGAGTAACAGACCCAAAGGGCCTAAAGATAATGTTGTTGCAGAGGGGGAAACAGCCTAAGAGTTACACTCAAAATATAGTGTTCCACAATGCTTTCAACAACGTCACATCATAGATGCAAGTAAGAACCAAACACTGAACCACTATACTCCTATTTCTATTGAATTTTTAGCTAAGAAAACATTTCAAATCTGTAGATTTCGGATCATTGTATATTAAGTTTTGTTCCCTACAGGCATAGCATTCAACAACAACAAGAAGATCACATAAGGCCTACAAGACAAACCACAAGATACTGCATATCAGATGAAAGCTTAGGGTGTTTCAATTAACATTTAACAAAAGAAGGATTAAAGTTTTAATAAACATTGTGATTATTAACATATTAGTTAACAATTTCATTTTTTAAACCCTTTTATAAATTAACTAATCTGAAAATCCAACATCTACGAATGAACTGAGACGAAGCAAAAACACACCAAATAAACTTACAGCTTCCATTAGAATATGAGCTTCACTATCTGGAATGTGATGACTGAGCTTAATCAAACAGAACCTTAGCCCTTCAATAACCATGAGATCAAATCCTTCTTTTATCCCGACGACTTCTTCCACTGAATATGAGTTAGGCTATTCACTATAAGAGGTTGCTACAAATCAAAAGAAAACAAATGTCAACCCAGAATCAATAAAATAAGTAACTTGACAACCAATATGACTGATATCTCTGAGACGGAAAGTTGAACGAGGCTCAGTTTGAGGAGTTGTAGCACACAAATGAAGGAGCCTAATGGAAGTAAGGATTTGACCCCACATGTTAACAATAAAAGTTTGTCTAACTGTCAGCGAGGTATTCATCCAATACCATGACTAAAAAAATAAGATCATAGTTCTTGACTCTTAATCCGTACTACAAACTTATTCAACCTTTTAACGGAAGCAAACAACAATAGTACTTTTATTTAGAAACCAAATATAGATTCCTCAACAAGGGTCTTCACTTTCTGGTTCTATTTCCTAAACATGAAATTTTACTGGAAAATCCAATCCAACTCCAATATGATTGTCATCACTTTTGTGTATCTGATGTCTTTTTTGCGGAGAGATTAAGATAATTTGTTTGCCTTTTGGTTGTACTTTGTATCAATCTCTTTCATTTTGCTTGAGCTCAAAGAGTTCTAATGCATTGCAGGTGGCACGAAAGGTCGTCTCTGCCATGAAAGGAGGTCGTGAGAAAGAAGGGTTACCTCCAAGGGATCTATATGTGTCATGAGCTCCTGATGTGTATGATCATCCACTATCTTTTGTATCACATCTAACAAAGAGAAACATCACACCATCAATTAGGAGCAACAAAAAATACGCGAAGGGGAAACATGAAAGCAAGACCAACTCACAAGGGAGCTGTAAGAAAGACAAGAAGCATCATCACCGAAAAAGATGTTAAAAGGATGAACCATCTCTTGGTCCTGCATTTGCTGCAAGGGACTGAAAAATTGATATCAAGGCCACCAAAAAAATGTGCAAAAAGAACCTAAACTTGTGAGAAATCCAATCACAGAGTAATATTTTCCATAACACTTAATCAAATGCAAACAAAAATCAACTTTCTTAGCGACATTTTGTCAAACATCTTACATGCATCAAAATCTCCAACTCATTGCAGATCTATAGAAATGCAAAGGAGGACAAAGAGGGTAACCCGGTGTTCGTTCTCAAGCACTGGAATAATCGAGACCGCCTCCTTTAACAATTTTTTCTCTAGCAACTCCGATTGAAGGTATTCTTAGTACGCAAGAATTAATTCTGAAGGTTGTCTGCTTCATTCAATAGAGAATTGACAGCGGGAGTACTAGAAGGAGCCTTCGCGCTTTATTAGACAGCTCAACCCCCCAACAACTCATTTGTGAAGCAAGGAGGATCATAAACACAACCTTAAAATAGCAACAATGAAGTGAAGAGTGGCGGTGGGTTAGACGAAGATCAACGCGAGCAGGCTAGAGCAAAAACACGGTCTGAGAAAAGCAACAGTGAAGAGGAGATCGTGAAGCAAAGAGGAAAGTACAGGAGGAGAAAAAATGATTGAATTTAGTGTAACCAAAGCTTTAGTATTTTGTTGTACGTATTCATTCTTAGTAATTTTTTAAGTCAGTGAGTGACTCAATATGCAGTACGTACTAATTAAGAAAAGTTGTTCAGCCCAAGAACTCCATTAACTAATATACTGAGATCAACGATATTAAGAACCCCATTAACTTATACTCCCTCGGTTTCAAAATAATTTTCATTCTAGCATTATTCACACATATTAAGAAAATGATTGGTTGTGTCTTAAAAATCCAACTTTTTCTCAAATTAATTACCCACCTCCTTTTACAACCAATAGGAGTGGAGAAAAATCAACAATTTCAAATTCCAATATAAAATTGTATGATATACATGTAATTAATTGTCTTGAAATCTTATAATGACAAACATATTGAAACAAAATTTAGAAGCTAAAATGACAATTATTGTGAAACAGAGGGAGTATTTATTTTGTGTTTCTTTTATTTTATATTAATAATAATCCACTATACAGTAATATGAAGTTATTATTTAATAATGTATAATTGTTCTTTCGTTTTGACTTTGGCCCGTGCGTAGCACGAGCAGATAAGGACTAGTATATATAATTTTTGGGGGTGGTTGAAAAATATTCAGAAAAGATATTCACAAAATATATTCATCATATTTTTTGGGCTTTTTGCTTAGTCCGTCAAAAAAAAGCCCAACGTTATAGTCTGCATAACTTTTTTATTATGATAAATAAACAAAATTATATTTTCTAAGATTCATATAACAGGAAAAATATTTTACCAATAATATTCATAAAAATTGTCATCATAAAAATATCATATTATCATAATCATAATCATCATATCGTCATATCATCATAATCATAATCATAATATATATAATTTTTGGGGGTGGTTGAAAAAATATTCAACAAGATATTCATGAATATATTCCCAAATTTAGGTTAAGTAACCCTTTTTGCATTTTGAATTGTATTTTCTAACCCTAAAAATTTCTAGTGTAGTAACTAACTTCTTGGGTTGATGACAACTTGGATTGATGACAACTTGGATTGATGACAGTTTGGGTTGATGACAGTAATATTTTTTGATGACAACTTGGGTTGATGACAGTAAAATTTTTTGATGACAGTAATTTTTTTGATGACAGTAATTTTCGTTAATGACAGTAATTTTTTTGATGACAGTAATTTTAGTTGGTAATTCGCGACAGTAATTTTAGTTGGTAATTCGCATTGACGACAGTAATTCGCATTGACGACAATTTTATTTGATGACAAATTTGGTTGATGAAATTTGTGATGATAAAGTATAGGTTAATAACATTTTTTATAATATTAAATGTGAGATGAAATGTCATCTACAAAATATTTAGTGTCATCAAAACTGTCGTAGGAAGGAGATAACTTCAGCAAATTGAAATTCTCAAACACAATAACTTGCATACACACATCCAAAAACACAAATTTAGTGTCATCAACTTGTTATTGTCATCAAAAAACTTGTTTCGCTCCTGCATTCAACAGATCGACCATGGGCCTCAAGAACTGTCATCATATCGACATGAACTGCCATCCAGACGACATGAAATGTAATTTCGGTTAGTGAAAGTAATTTTTGTTAAGAGGACAACAATTTTGCTTTGATGACAGTAGTACATTTGATGAAATAAATGACAATAATTAAATTAAAGCATACTTAGCAATTTGATGAAATAGATGACAATAACATAACAGTGTATATAAAACAAAGTAGCACATGATATGAAATAGATGAAAATAAGTGGACTTGCAATTTGATGAAATAGATGACAGTGACATTACAGTTTAAATAAAACAAAGTAGCAAATCTGATGAAATAGATGACAATAATCAAATCAAAGTGGACTTACCATTTGATGAAATACGAAGTAGATGACAGTAATTAACTCAACGTGAACTTAACAATATGGCGAAAATAGTAAGTAACATTGCTTTTTCGGATTCAACATCCCTAAATCAGTTTGAAAATACTCCGACGATGTGAAAAACATGTCAATCGGACACAAAATCGTCAGCCCTTACCCAGATCTGAGGCAATTTCTCAGAGTCTTTACCGCTGGCGTCAAGGAGGCTATAGCGGCTGGAAACGTCGTGGCTAGAAATCATCTGAATCAGATTGGAGACCGCGGGAGGAGCATTCGAGAGAACGAGAGAAGGGAGGAGCATCCGGATCTGGATGACAGAGAGGTACAAAGAGTTGACGAATTCAATCTGCCTCTGCAATTCGAAGAATCTGACAGCGACGAACGAAAATGAAGGAGCGGGATTCGCCGGCGAAGAGGATCTTGCAGACGAGGACGAATGGGAAGAAGTTGACTTCGGGTTGAGAGAGTTGGAGGAAGATGGAGGCGGTGGAAAAATATGAGGAAGACAGCGGGAGTTAGGTTTAGGGTTCGAAAAAGAATAGAGGGTTAGTTATCGCTCTCTTTTAATAGGGGATGTTATTTCCCACTCTTTATAGATAAATAGGGGCAAAGGGCCCCGTATTGCGAATATATTCATTGTGGGTTGGGCTTTTGCTTGGGCCATCGGAAAAAAGAGTCCAATGTTCTTTTGCTTGGGCCACCGTAAAAAAACAATACTGATTAAGCAAATTCTTATTTTTAAATCCTATCATAATCCTATCATATCATATCATCATATCATATCATAATCATAATCATACTCATATAATCATCATATCATCATCATAATCATAATCATAATATATATATAATTTTTAGGGGTATGAGAAAAATATTCACTAAATATATTCACTAAACATATTAATCATAATTTTGGGTTTTTGCTTAGTCCACCAAAAAATAAGACCAATGTTAAAGTCTGTATAGATCTTTTTACTATAATAAATAAACAAATTATATTTTTGCAAAAGAAAAAACTATCATATCGAAATAAACTTATCTAAATAATATAATAATAAAAATAAATAAAAAAACGAAAAGAAAAGATGATACACAAAAATGGAATTAATGATTAATTTAGTATTCGTAAATGGCCGATACCATGTTCTACAAGCAATTAAGTATTCGGAAAAAAAGAGTTTAGCATTTGTTTTTTGAAATCTAAAAAAAGAGTGCTTTAAAATTATTAAATTTTTGAGAACCACAAAAAAAAAAACTTACGTGACTTTAAACGAAAATGGACATGAATTGGACCGTCCTATAACATCATTGTGGATAGATTTCAAAAATCTTCAGTAAATGTAAAATTAGGACAAATATACTCTGAGGAAATTTAATAATAAAATTGGCCATCATAATCATAATATCATCACATATCATATCATAATCATCATAATATCATAATCATAATATATAGAATTTTTGGGGTATGAGAAAAATATTCACTAAAGATATTCATTAAACATATTCACAATATATTCATTATAATATTGGGTCTTTGATTAGCCCACTGAAAAAGAAGCTCAATATTAAAGTCAGTATAGATCTTTTACTATAATAGATAAATAAATTATATTTTTTAAGATTCATAATAGAAAAAATAACTATTAAAGATATTCATATCTTTTCCTTTACATATATACCCTTTTTTATATTAAAAAAATAAACATTATATATTCTTTCATTCTTTTATAAGTATATTAGATCTCTTCCTCCATTATATTTTAAGAAATAATAAACTTTTATAAATTTTAACACTTCTCCTTTGGTAAAATAAAACTATTTGATTATTATATCATTAGACAAAAAATAACAATATATCCTAAATAAGTATATTCCTTAATAGTAACCTAAATTTACACAATATAATAGGATAATAAATAATCTCAATTTTTTACTCCAGATAGTTAATCTCGACTCTCAAGTCAATAAACAAAGAATCCCAACTTTGAATTTATAAACCAACAATAGTCAAAATCACCTTTTCAATTAAGTGTTTTCTAAATTTGATGAGGAATGTTTTAGAACGTACATAAAACTCTTATTATGTGTCATGTTGTTATTGAATTAACCTAATTTTCATTAAAAAAGTCGTTTGATCTATACTTGGTCTTCGTAGTAAAAGTTGAAAATATTTTTAGTGGTTTTTCCTAAGCAATTAAAGTAGAAGCCTATATTTTTCACGTGTCGTGTATGCAATTACTCCCTCTGTCCCTTTATTTGAGTCACATTTGGTACTTTGCACATATATTAAGAAGAAGAAGAAAGATAAATTTGCATAAGGAAGAGTGTCCAAACCCATTTCTCAACCAATTAAAACAAAGTTTACAAAGTTAACAGCCAATCAGAATGCTGCATTTCATTCACACGGATACCACTTTTACAAGACCAAAATACCCTTACAAAATCTGTTTACAAGTGCACAGCTGCACTAAGGCATTAACACAGTATAAAACCCATAACTGAAGAAGCAAAACATTTATTGCTGCTAAACACAAAACAGAGCAAAAAACTAAGAGCAAAATAAAAAACAGAGCATTTACTGCTGCATCATTGTCGAAGGAGAGGATGGCTTCAGCATTTATGTACAATGAGGCTCAAGATCCTGATGATGACGACTCATTAAATAATGAGGAGATGGGGGACTTAGGAGCAGAACCTGTTTTTCCTTTTGATCTGAACCAAGAGCCTGCACCATCAGAATCTGAGGATCATGGAGAGGCAACCCAACATCATCAGCCCCGAACTCCCAGACTCAACAGTTGCATGAAGATGCACATTCTGAATCACCTTCTCAACAAATCTTCAGGGGACAAACTTCCACATGGAGCCATGAATGAAGTTGCAGAACTGTTCAAAGTGCACAGAAGAACTATTAGTAGGATCTGGACAGTAGCAATGAGACAGAAGGAGGCAAATCAAGCTTACACTATCAACACAATGCATCACAATGCTGGAAGGAAGCGAACTCATGTTGATCAAGCAGCAATAACAACACTAAGCATGGGGGACAGAACATGTATCAGAGATTTAGCAAGCAAACTAGACATTCCCAAATCAGTTTGTCATAGAATGGTGAAGATGAAATTAATAAAGGCACACACAAATGCACTACACCCTGGTTTGAGTGAAGCTCACAAGAAAACCAGGATGGAATGGATTCTCAATCTAATCATAGGAGGGACAGTTGCAGAAAAAACAGAATATCATCCAATGTATGATTTCATTCATATTGATGAAAAATGGTTCTTTCTTACAAAGAAGACACAAAGATGTTATCTAGCAAAGCATGAAAGAGGAATGTACAGGGCTGCTAGTTCAAGTAAGTTTATTCCTAAGGTTATGTTCATGGCAGCAGTTGCAAGGCCAAGGTTCAATTCAGAGGGAGCATGCACATTTGATGGAAAGATTAGTATCTTTCCATTCACTTACCAGGAAGCAGCAAAAAGGAAATCAGTTAGGAGGTCAAAGGGGACAATTGTTACAAAACTTGTAGAGTCAATTAACAAGCATGTTACCAGAAGAATGTTAATTGATCAGATCATACCAGCAATCAAGGCCAAATGGCCACAAGATGGACAAAAAGTCATATACATCCAACAAGACAATGCAAGGCCTCATATCAATCAACAAGATCCAGAATGACAAGAGGTACACAAACAAGATGGATTTACTTTTATTCTAATTCAACAGCCAGCAAATAGTCCTGATTTAAATATATTAGACCTAGGTTTTTTTAGGAGCATACAATCACTGATGCACAAAAAGATGCCTAGAGATGATGAAATGCTACAAGCAGTTTATAATGCATTTTATGAGTTGGATGCCACTACTCTAAGAGATGTATGGATTTCTCTCCAAAATGTTATGAATCAAGTGTTACAAGTCAAAGGAGGAAATGATTATGATTTGCCTCATGTCAACAAAAAGAAATTAAGAGCACAAGGTCTTCTACCAGAGATAATAAAGGCAACTACATGGGTTGTTATAGAAGCATGGGAGATTGTTCATGGGGCTTCAGTCAATGAAAACAATGAAGACAACCAAGCAAATGATGCAACAGAAGACATTCCATTTGAAGACAATGAAGACAACCAAGCCAATGATGCAACAGAAGACAATCCATATGATTTAGGAGACTTAGAAGCTAATGGTTTAGGGGACAACCAAGAAGATTTAGACAACTTCATAATTATGTAAGCAACTCATCATAATTATCTTGGATTATATGACTACTGTAAGCATGCATAGACTACCAGTTTTTGTAAGCAAGCTTACAATAGTCATATTTTTTGTAAGCAAAGAAAATCAGATAAATATCAGAAAGTCATGCAAGTGTTTAAGGCAACCAATTTGTCTCAGGTGTCCCCATGACCATCATGATTAACAATTAATTCCAAGACTTAACATTCCTGATAGGCATCAGTCAGTAAGAGATATCTAGTTTTCCTATAGCACATCCAGGCAGTGGAAATTAAGGGCTTGTATCTCAGCATTGGCATTTTTCATCATTGAATATAACAGATGTCCCCATTCCCTCATTGATATCAAACACCTAAACACTAACATAAACATACCAGATAGGCACAACAAGACACTAATTACTGTGTTCCTATGGTACATAAAAGAAATGGAAATTAAAAGCAATCTCAGATCATGATAAACAGACTTCATCATAGACATTAAAAAGGGGACAAAGGTTATTCTTATGCATGAAATCTCTGATTATTTATCAGACTTCCAATGCCTACAAAGATTATTCTCACATCAGTTCATGCACACAAAATCACCAAATGAACCTCAGTTCATCAGATGAACAACCACAGCAGCATATTTTGGGACAAAATCACCAAATGAACCTCAGTTCATCAGATGAACAACCACAGAAGCATATTTTGGGACAAAATCACCAAATGAACCTCAGTTCATCAAATGATCAACCACAGTAGCAACCAAAACCACAGTTCAAGCAGATTAAATAACCAGTAAACCAAAAATAGATAACCCCATAAATACACAGTCCAGTTTACATACGCAAAATATCAAGTTCACATCAGGACTTCCATATAGGCAAAAATTAGTCCACACTAGGACTTCCACATACGCAAAAAATTATCATTGTTCATAATCAAGTCAGATAACAGAAAATATAAACAAAGCCCCAAGAAGACTTAGCTAGATTTCTTCGGAATTGGAGGCACAGTAGGAGTGGGAGACAGAGGGCGAGTCTGGGATGACCACGATCTCAGGGGACAGTGGAGCAGCAATCTACGGCGTCGGGAATGACAATGATCTCCCGGGGACGAGAGAGCCCATCGTTTTCCGACAGCTCCGGCATCTCCGACGATCGCTGCATCTCCATGGATTCATTCTTCTGCTCCGGCGTCCACAACATGTCAATATCGATGTCCTCCGACAGGTGGGTGGTCCATGTGTGATCTCCAACGCAACTGACACCCCACTTGCAAGGGGGTCTAATGAACAACCTTCTCGACCATAGGAAGTGGTCGATTGATCAGGATCTGGAGAGTCGTCTTTGAAAAAAAGATCCAAAGCCACCTCCGAGTCGTTGTTCACAGAGGAGATCGATGGAGTCGCCGACAAAGGAGAAGATGGGTTTGAGACAGTGAGAGAATGATGGCCAGTGGACAGTGGAGGGGTGCCACTGTGGGTAAAGCTTTGGGAGGGCCTAGTGTTCGTGGAAGAGTTCATTGGAGAAGAAGATCGTTGAGGGGAGAAGATAGTGGAGCCGGTTAGGGTTTGCAGAGAAGAATCGAGAGAGAAAATGGAGGCGGTTAAGGTTTGCAGAGAAGAGAGATGAGGGGAGAAGATTAGGGTTAGGAGTATATATATGGGTGATTATTGGGCTGGTTTTGGGCTGGGTAATAGGTTTAATTATGGGCTAAATGAGTTTAATTATGTTAAGTAGAGGACACTAATCCGAGTTTATAAATTAATCCGGGATTTTTTGTGTTTTGAAGTTAATTTGTGTTAAGTTAGCTAAGTAAAAATGGAGGAAATTTAATGGAGTTTTAGGTGGTTGGTGAGTTAATGGAGAAATATTAAATGTAGAAGATGATGTAGATGGTTGATGTGATTGATAAAGTAATGTTAGGATATGAATAAAATAAATTGATAAGGGTATAATGAGAAGAAATTAATGGATAGAAATGGAAATGTGACTCAAATTAGGGGACACCCGAAAAAGAAATGTGACTGAAATTTAGGGACGGGGGAGTAGTATGTTTATGTATATTAATATTTAATTTGTCAAATTATCAATAATATTTTTAAAGATATAACAAAATAGTTTAATGCAATAATAGAGTGCAAAATTAAAATATGGATTCAAATTAAAATATAAGTTAAACATAGGACACATTATTACACCTACTAATTCATATTTGTAGAGTCTTAATTGTTTTTCTATTAAATTCATTTGGCCCGTGCGTAGCACGGGCAGAAAGGACTAGTCTAATATAAAAATATTTATTATTTCAGGTTGTTTGGGTCATTATGATTTGTGTCTAATCGAAATTATGTGGGTCAACGGAACAACTTCATGATGTTTGTTTCTTATGATTATCGTAAAAATTTAATACTTAATTAGCAATTTAATAATAAAATACTATTATTCAATACAATGCATTAAAGTATTAAATATAAATGAGATAAAATATGTGAAATAATTAATATTTGGATTGGGTGTTCATGTGGTCATTCGGGTTATGTAGATCTTTTAATCAGTTAGATCAAATTAGTATGATTTGGTATAGATTTAACTCTTTTGTTATGAAAGTATTTATAGAAAGATTTGAGATATAACTTAATAGTCTTATTTCTTGAAAATATTATTTTAGATATTATGTATATGACAGTTTTATAAGCATAAATTAAATAGATTATTTTTCATAATGTAACATAAATACATATACATAGATACTAATAAGTAATATTAATATTAAATAAATTCGCGCATGACGCGGGAAATACGCTAGTTTCTATTTGATTTATGAATAAATGGGTATAACCTCTTTTACACCAAAATTAAAAAAATTAAAAAAATTCAGGTGGCGAAAGTACCGTAGGTTTGAATAAATATATATATATATATAGATTTTCGAGGAGGATTGACGAGAATTTTGAACATCAACGCAAATCAGTGCAGCGATGTCGACCCTGAGCGTTCCTCCCGTTCCTACCTCGCCTCGCCAAGATGCTACCATGCTTTACCAGGCGTTCAAAGGTCCATCTACCATCCTTTTTCTTATACCCCTCCATCGTTTGCTTTCATTTCATACACGTTTTTTTTCACCATCCTTCTTATTTTTGCACAAATTGAAATTGATTAGTTAGGGTTTCTGCGATGCGTTTTAACCCAATTATTGTGCTCTTTTTCTTTGAATCGCCTTTAGGATTACTTTGGTGGAGGTTCCCTATTTTGCCTTTTTCTTTTAGGAATTTGTGATCTATCAATTTTAGCATCATATAAATGACAATACTATTTTCTCTGCTTGGGAATTTGGCTGAACATTCACCAAATATTTATGCTAAGTTTACAATCAGACTTCGAGCTATACAAGATTTTATCACCGAATAAAGTCTAACTAATGGGAATAAGGATGTTGCCAGAAATTATAAATATACTAGATTTTATCACCGCGGGAAGCGCAAGACTGTAGCGTAGTAAAAAGTAATATTTAGATATATGTAATAGTCTTCGTCTTTTTCGAGTCTTATATAATAAAATCTATATACAAGGTTTATGGTTGACTTTATTTTCATTGAGTGAATATAGATTTGATATCATGAAGTTGAAGAATATGAAGAGTTGTAGATATTAATTGTATCGCTTGCAATTAAGAGAAGGTAAGAGTTTTGGATTAAAGATTCATGAATGAGATTAAAAGGAACTTGCTCATGTATTGAATAGGTACAAATTGTCATTACTTTTAGCAAGAGGGACCAATTTTTATATATATGTAGATGTAGATATAGATAGTTACAATAGATAGATAGTACTTGGATTATGGCAAGATCAGTGCTCCCTTGACACACTTACTGAAGAAAGACTCCTTCAACTGGTGAGATAACGCTGCAGCCGCATTTCAGCAACTGAAAACAGCCCTAACAACTACTCCAGTCTTGGTGTTGCTCGATTTCTCTGCTGAATTCTATATAGAAACCGATGCTTCTGGGTTTGGGATCGGTGTTGCCTTAATGGAACATGGGCGTCCTCTAGCGTATTTCAGCAAAGCCTTATCTAGGAAGAAATTAAACCTTTCAATTTATAATAAGGAGATGCTTGTAGTCCTCGCTTATAATGGGCTTGTTACATGCTTGGTTGGATATGCTTTAATCATGAGGTCAAAAGCAAGAGCTTCATCTTTTAATTTGGAGTAAGATCGATGTATGAGTTTCAAATCCCCTTTGTTGTGCTAAGGAACATGCATGTGATGATGTGAGGCTAGTAGAGTAATCTATGGACATAATCATGGAGTACGTTCCTTCCCATGAAGACAACTGAGACTCAAGCACATGTTTTACTTCTCGTTGACCTTGAGATATGTTTTGACAACCTGAGACTATACAAGGAAAGAATATATAAATATCTTCAAGAAATAATATTTAGATATTCTATTCAATGGAACTTATGAACTTTTCCATCAACTTTGTGGTTTGTGCTAATTCATATTGTTGTATGGACTTGGCACATAGCATCGACATGGAGAAATGCATCTATTATGAATAATTTGTGCTAAATACTAATGTTCAAAACTTAAAATTTAAAATTTAAAATACACTTTACAAAAATAAAGTGCTCTTAATCGTAGTTTTGCTCTCACTAAATCTGTATAGTTGTTGACGTTACTTCATTTTGGCATGAGTTTATAACTTTTCATGAAGATAACTTGAGTCTTCAGTCGTGGCGACTGGCGACTTGCGACACACTACTTGGTTATTGGCTGAACCCTTGTGTTGTGATGCCATTTTATAGTTATTGAGTCATTACACCTTGAGTAATATTGGAATGGATTCTTAATTTGATGGACCTAATGTGTTTCATTTTCTTATTCATTTACTTACATGCAAACCAATACACATAAGAGTTATCTTTTTCCCTCGTAGGCTTTGGCTGTGACACAGCTGCTGTTATCAATATTCTCGCACATCGTGATGCTACACTGCGTAATATTATTCAGCAAGAGTACAGGAACATGTATTCTGAAGATCTTTTAAAACGGCTGGCTAAGGAGCTCACTGGTAAATTGGAGGTATGTACATCATTCTACATAATATCTTGCTTAGAGCTCTTTGTGATGAATTCCTCTCTTATAATTCTAAGCCTGAATAGTGGTAGGAATGTAGGGTGAACTTAAAATGGAGTCCAACTATTTTATCGAGTATAAAATGTTCAAGAGAATGATGAAATTGAACAATAAGACTTAGTATTGAACTTCTGTAGTTTTTTTCCTCTGGAGCATCCTCTATTACAACTGTCTCAGGCTACTGCGGTTTCCTTCGATGTTCACAGTGGTTATGGGAAAAAGCCATACTAACTTGTATGCTATCTAGTATTTACCATACGGGCAAGCTAAAGATGAAATTTAGCTTTTGCACAGAATTTCATTTAGGTTGAATAGTGGTCCTTGTAGTTGTAGTTTAAGTATCATGTGAAATGAAAAAAAAAATAGAATTAATTAAACCTAGAGAATAGAATTAAGTAAACCTAGAGAATAAATATATGTTTTTCTACGATACTTCAAAGATTGTAAATGGTTGATAGTATTAGTCCAAACTATGCATCCTAACTATATTGCAACACTAACACCTCATCCTCACCAACTATCCTAAACAAAATTGGTGTTAATGGTGTAATTACTTATTTGTTTCTAGAAGAATCTATTTTTTCTTCGCTTTAGTTGAGTAAATGGAAGGTAGCTTTTCAGTGATTAGATACAATTTTGAGCTCCCTTGTTTCTTGTACTTTGCAGACAGCTGTTTTGCTCTGGATGCATGACCCTGCTCGCCGTGATGCTATTATTCTCAAGCAAGCATTAACAAGCGAGACTATGGATCTTCGAGTTGCAACTGAAGTAATATGTAGCCGCACGTCTTCCCAGATTCAGAGTATTAAGCAGATATATTATTCAATTTTCGGAACTTACATAGAACATGATCTCGAGCGACATGCCTCTGGTGATCATAAAAAGGTGAGCGTACTTGAACTTTGATCAACTGAACTATAGTTGAAAACTACTATTTGTTATGATTTGAGATGCTCTGGATATATATTACAGTTTATTCAGCAGTTATGTTTCTTATCTGCACCGAACAATACCTTCTGGAATGTTTAGAGTATATCTGGATGCAACTGTACGTTTTGGTGCTTAAAACTGAGGCAAGCAGAAAAGCTTGTGCTGGTGCAAACTATAGATGGAGGGATATTGAATTATCCGATATGAACAGCTTTCCTCAGATATAGACATCTTCTTAACACCTAAGGTTTCCATTTGAAGAGATAGATAGACCATACCTTGATGCATCCAAATGTCGAAAGGAAAGTAGATAGAAAGACAAGAAAACTTTGAACAGGATTGACAATATCAATCCTGAATGAGTTTTACAACCCTTATCCTTGAGAAATAGTTTATAGACTGACCTTTCAATATTGCTTAATTTCAATATTTTGCTTGAGGTGGGATATAGTTATATTTTTTGTCAAAGATAGGAAGTCAGAGAAAAGTAAAGACACTCTAAGAGAAAGGTGGCAAGACATTGGAAAAGAAATGATGACATGATGTATTTTAGTCTGCGAACAATCCTCTATTATTAAAAGAAATAATTGAAGGCGTGTTATACTACAAGCAAACCAGTTATTCCATTTTGGTTCTCAGTTGAATGGGAAAATCTAGTCTGATCAAGAACTTTTAACACTTCTCGTCTGCTTCTTTTCATATTTTTCTGTAAATCTGATTTTAGTCTAGTGGGGACCAGTGTTCATACCTAGAACCGGTGGTCACTAAAGTTCATTTCATCTCTGAAAAAATTATATGTCAAAATATGGTTCAGAACCTTGAACGAAATAGACTTCCAAGGCGGTCAAAACATGATGATCTGATGGACTCGTTTATCCTCGAGAGATATACTCATACATTGACTCTTCTGCTACCAGTGAATATCAGTTGTTCACAGATCTTCAAAATATGTAGAACTGCTCATTGTACCTTACGTATAAATCATTATCACAGTTGAGTGCCCTCAAGTAATCTATCAACAGATATTTACCTGTGATCTGCGAGATGTTTCTTTTGACATTTTATCCCTGTTTTAATCCGAATAAGATGAGGAGGCTCCCACACCTATTATGAACATTTCATCAAAGAAACATAGAGCTGACATGAGTGACAAAAATCAAAATTCTGCAGCACTCACACAGATCCCATAGAGCTGAAGTACCTTACCTAATAGTAAATTTATTTTATGTTTGCTATTCAATATATCATTTGACATTTTCATTTGAGTATTGTTTGTAACTGATGTATATGGTTTAAATTCTGTCACAGGTTTTGCTTGCATATGTGAGCATTCTGCGTTATGAAGGTCCTGAAGTTGATAGATCGATAGTTGAAAGTGATGCTAAGGCTCTCTATAAGGCTGGGGAAAAGAGGTGGGGAACTGATGAGGTCACTTTTAAC
Source organism: Oxyria digyna (assembly GCA_029168935.1). Classification (NCBI taxonomy): domain Eukaryota; kingdom Viridiplantae; phylum Streptophyta; class Magnoliopsida; order Caryophyllales; family Polygonaceae; genus Oxyria; species Oxyria digyna. Next base: position 29,337,152 of record JAPVLV010000013.1, read on the forward strand.
CGGATTTTCTGTGAACGAAGTGGGTCACATCTGGCAGCTGTTACTGCAGCCTACCGTAACTTATATCAGCATTCACTGAAAAAGGTACTGGGATCTGTTTACTTTCTATGCTCTATGTTTCATAAACTAGTGTAAGCGTTGTGTTATCCATGGTTTTCTTTGAGCTTTTTTTTACCGAAAACTACACGTATAATGGGTCACATTGCTCAAAACCACCCGTATTTTCAATAATTACCGGAAACCACCCCTATAACGCATTATGTCACTCAACAACCACCCGTCCACAATTCCGTCTCTGAAACCAGCAAACGCGCCACACACACTTTTCATTCCTAATAGCAAATAAAGAACATGTAGTGGGACATGTGCTCAATGGAGTTGATACAATGATGAAACTTTTTAACAAACAGATGGGTTTTCCTTCATGCTACATTAGTGTGGATTTGTCCTTTCTTAATCTATATATACTCTGGCAGGCTATAAAGAAGGAAACATCAGGGTTGTATGAGTATGCGCTTGTGAGTATTTTAAAATGTGCAGAAAACCCTGCATTGTTCTTTGCGAAGGTATTTTTCTAACTCACTTTAATCTTTTTGTTTTTACACTGCGAAATTATTTTCTTGATGCTTTTTACCACCTAAGTATGATATCTGTATTTGGAAATAGAAAAACTACAAAATGTATTTATGAACCGACTGCTGAGAACTGAGACTATTTAAACTCAAACATGTTACTACCTTGTGTATTATCTAGTAAATTAAAAAGAAGGCAGATGGATAATGGGGAGTTTGATATAATGACGGGAAGAGACATCGTGGAAATTACATCTGAAAAAAGTGAAGAAAATAATTCTTGTCACTAAACATCAGAGAGCAACAAGAGAGATCTATACAACCCTATACACTAACTGACAAGCGAAGACGTATATTAAAGTTAAAAAAAACTATCTAGACATGCACATAATAAATCTACTGACGCTGAATATATTCAGAGAATAATCCTATATTGTTGTAAAACTAGTAAGCTTATCAAACAATAAGAAAACCAGATGTTCTAAACTTGAGGCGTAAATGTGAGGGAAAACCAAAGGCTAGATGTTACTACTTTTAGTGTATATCCATAAAGATATATTATAACATAAATATAATATTTCCTAATCGCGTATTCAACACTTCCTCTCAAGCTGAGTGAGGGAGGAGAGTGGGGAATTACCTAGGAATCAGAATGAGTGAAAAAATACCTCGAGAACTTTGCTCAGTTTTTTAATGGAAATGAGGTTGACTGAGAGTGTAGGTAAAACTGTACAAGGACATTTTTTAGGTTGACACCTTGAGATAAAACAACTGTTTTTTCATCTGAGTCAATGGTCATGTCATGATTCATCCCACTTCTTGAACCTCCGACATTGGAAGATTCTGAGAGACATCTCCTTTGCCTTGGGTAGGTCTTCACTCCTCGGGACAAAGGAAAATTGAGATCAACGAAGTAGAACCAAATGAAAGAAGGATTAAGAGCTTGAAGTTGATTCCTAAATGGTACAACAAAATGTGTGACTGCAGAAGCTTTTTTGGTGCCCATATGTTAAAGCTGTAAAAAACATAGAGAAGCTCATTCCTAAATGGTACAATAAAAGGTGTGACTGCAGAAGTGTCTTTGGTGTCCATAATTTAAAGCAATGAAGACTGTAAAAAAAAGAAGAGAAATGACAGCAATAAAGGCTGTAAAAACAGAGAGAAACCTCAACAATGAAGGCCGAGTACACAGGCCTAAGAGTGTTTTAGTAAAACATAGATGAAAAAACTCAGCCAGGGCAGATCTGAACTCTTATACCGTGAAAGCTTTTAAAAGTGTTTGATAAAAGAAAATTACAGATTCATTACTTCTGAAGTCAACTCAGCCAAGGCAGGTCTGAACTCTTCTACCGTGAAAGTGATACAGATAAACTGTATCTGAGAAAGGATTGAGAAGGAAGAGATAGATTGGTTGAATTTGATGTTCTTGATAAACAACAAATTCAGAGATTCAGTCTGGGATGATAGAGGTAGAAGCACATCCGAACACTTGAATCCAATTCCTTTAGAACATAGACAGAGTATTTCAGAGGAAGAGAATTGCCTTGTTTCTGAATGCCTTACAATGAGCTTACAATGAGCTTACAAGGGTCTATTTAAATTAGGAACACCAATGGCAAATATGTAATATATTTCGCTGTAATAAAACTCACTCCTTTAGAAAACCTTGACCTCAAGGTTGATCTTTCACCGTATCAAACACACTCAATCCAATACATGTGTAGCTGTTGCCTCCTTGAGTGATCTTCTAGTGAATTAGAACAAAGAAAGCATCCCAACATTTCAGCAGCAAGACATCAGCACAATTAAACCAAATTTAGTCAAAGAAAATCAGCAGCTGTCATCCCTCAGTTCAAATGTCCAGCAAAATATAATTCCTAAATGAAGCCTGAATTCCAAATATTTCCCTGTCATCCCTCAGACTTCAGCTGAATCCACTTTCCAAAACCTCAGAGCACCCAACTAGACAATGCATCCCAAAACCTCAGCAAGAATCTCAGTAAAAAACCAATCTTAGTAGAAATGTAGTAGCAAACTGAGCAAACCTTGTCAAACAACTCCACCTAATTTCCAAGCAAGACTATTAAATCCATTGAGCTACTAGGGATTTCAGAGATGGACTGTCAACATTTGGAGAGCAACAAATGGTCCACGCAATTAGAGGTAGAAACACATCCGAACACTTGAATCTAATTCCATTAGAACATAGACAGAGTATTACTGAGGAAGAGAATTGCCTTGAGTCTGAATGCCTTAAAATGAGCTTACAAGGGTCTATTTAAACTAGGAATACCAATGGGAAAAATGTAATCAGTTTGCCAAGGATGATCGTATGATGTTATAGCTGCTTCATCATGTTTCATAGTTGATCTCATCAATCAGATGTTCAATTTTCAGCCTTGAGGTCAAGGTTGTTCGATCAGGGAGGATTTGTTACAGGATTTAGTGGGTGGGCTACATTTGCAATATAGGCTTAATCAAGGGTCAAATGTGTAAAGTCTATTGAATTGTAGCATATAAGGCCTTGCAATACTGAATCCAATTCATTCAGAAATCTAAGCTTGTAATTCTCTTCTCAAAGTCTCTAATAGAAATACTTCTCGATTTTGGGTTTCTCAGTCTGTCACTCTTTGACATTTTTAGCGCAATCTGAAATGGTGGAAGTAACTATGCAGGAGCTGCACAAAGCAATGAAAGGCCTGGGAACCCATGACACGGCTCTGATTCGGGTGATCGTGACGAGGACAGAGATGGACATGCAGTATATCAAAGCTGAGTACCATCGTAAGTACAACAAGACGTTGCACCATGCTGTTCGTTCCGAAACCTCGGGGAATTACAGGACCTTTCTTCTTGCTCTCTTGGGCCCTGAATGCTGAATCACTATTTACTGCCGTTGTAAATTTGTGAGTATGTCAACGTATTAATAATGCTGCATTCTGGCCTGCTTGCAGCTGATGAATCCTATCTTATTATGAACATAAATCTGTGTTGTTTCAGGGGGTTGTTTGATTGTACATGACCATCTATGTTATATAATTTATGTTGTATAATTTATGCTGTATAATTTATGCTGTATAATTTATGCTTGGGGAATAAAGTGTGTAATAAAGTGTGTAATATTGTATGTAATTGATTCCATGCAGCAAGAACTAAGTTGTGTAGTTTTACGAGGCTTTTCATAATCTACTATATATATATATATATATTTTGAAGTAAACCTCCATTTTCGTCACATATCACCTCCTCACTAAAAACGTCATTTGTCATTTCATTATTCATTTTGTCACATCATTTTTTAATTAGTTTTCTTTTTGATAAACATAATTATGATTTGTAAGATATTATGTTTATTTATTTATACTTTCAATCTTTTGTAAACCATATTTTATGTACTTTAATAAACAAAGAGTTATGTAATAATTATATAGAAAAATATTTAATTTCATAATTTAAAAATTTAAATACTTAAAAATAAAATTATTTAACTATTTAAACAATTTAAATTATACTAAGTCATGAAATTTTAACATAAGTCATTTCTTTATTTAAATTAAATTTATTATTTTATAAAACCTGTGCGGGGCATGAGTAGCTGAACTAGTGTCAAAGAATGATATGTTTGAATATTCTGTCATCAATTTTTTTTTTTATAAAGAAAGCATTTATGGAGTTTTACCTAACAAAAATAGCCCAAGAGCATTTTGAGGTGATATATAACAACAAGGTTTTTCACACCATTATCAACGTCAATAAAGAAACTAACAAATGCGTGAGTAAAACTCTGCACACCCGGATGAAGAGAGAATGAACACGAACACGGGTTGCACTAAGACCAACACAAACTTTGTGACGCCAGTGAGCAGAAAGGGATCATTTTTCTGGTTATGCGATGTAACTCGGCAAGTATATAATTCCTGAAAGCGCACAATTATGATTGTAGTCTCATCCGGAATGACATTTCATCTCGAGAGTCGGTGCACAACTTTACACAAAAAAATGAATGTAATTTAAATGACTTGAAAGACAGAAGACCAATTATTATGTTCCCCTTTTTGGTGAAAGCTTTAGTTTTTGATTTTCGAATTTGCTTGATGAGCTGGTTAACACTTATATTATATATATATATATAGATTAAGGTTCCGATGTAACAAGTTTTTACTATGTAACGAGTGGACTAATTTAAGCCCTAAGTTTCTGAATAAATAAATGGCTCAGATTGATTGAAATGGGTTGTAGTATTTTAATATAGGGTTGTACACATTTTTTTAATAGGCAACAATCGGGATGTCATCTACTACGAGATGACCACCCCTGACCATCTTCGGCGATGATCCGGAAGAAAGGCTGGTATTGTGAGTAAAGGTCTGAAGCCAGTATATGTGGCCTAATTCTGTTGAGATAGTCGACAGATAACGTAGAATCAGGATTGCAATTCAAGATTGCTTTAATGAAATGCGTGCTTATATTTGGGCTTGCAACAAAATCAGCAGTCCTATTTGCTTCCCTGAAGCGGTGAGTAATCTTAGTATTATTTATGAGTTGTATATTGTGGTATACATCATGGATAATATTTTCAATTTCCCACGAAATTTTCCATATTTTATTAGCAGAGTTGATAACCGTTAAAATATCGCCTTCAAAGATAATCTTATTGTGTTTTGTTTTATAGCTAGTTTTGTTGCCATTAGGAGTGCAGTAGCTTCCGTTTGTAATGCAGAAGAAGCATTAATATGTTTGTTGTATATATCTATAATATGTCCATTGCTATTTCTATCTATACACGCTATAGATGAATGTGAACTTTGTTTAAAAGAGCAGTCAAAATTGATTTTAATCCACTCCTCAGGAGGAGAAATCCACCGTTTATTTTGTATTTTAGATTTGTTTCTTTTGTTACTCGATTTTGGTCCCTTATTAAAATTCAAAGAGTTTTCCCATTGTTTGAACTCAGAAAAGGCACCTATAGCTACTCCTTTTAATATGGTCTCTCCTCTAAATATAATAGCATTCTTATGTAACCAAATTTGATACCATAAAAATATTAAACTTTCAATTTTGTGGTTATCTATCTATAATTTTGGATGATATATGTTAGCAAATTTTCAAATGTGTCCATTACTTCTAATTTATATTTATTTTCTGTAAGTAATTCATATTTAGCAATCTGTGATTTAGTATAAGTACACTCTAGGAGCAAATGCTCTCTTGTTTCATTATTGTGATTACATAATGAACAATACGAGGGTACTCTATTTAGTCTATCTATTGTGGGGAGATTTTCCATAAAATAATTTGTATTCTTGGTGGAATTTTTAGTTTCCATATCCATTCAAATAGTTCCTTATTATTATTTGGAATATCATTTTTGAACAGATTTCTTGGTGATGATGTAGTAAACTTACTGTCTGATGTTAAATTCCAGATGATTTTATCTTCTTTGTCATGGTATGGTATATAAATGTTCATAATATGTGAAACAATATGCGAAGGGAGAGTACCATTTAATTTTGGAACATTCCATTCTTTGTTAATATTTATGTAATCAGAAACAAGTTCATTAATGTTATTTTTATGTTCATCAAAGTATTCTAGGATATCACTATCAAAAATCCATTTATTAGTCCAGAATTTAATAGATTTACCGTTACCAATACTCCATTTTATTCCTTTTCTGAAGTCATCTCTTAAGTGGAGTAATCTAGAAAATTGCCATGATTGTTTAGACTTTTTCTTATAGTTCAAAGTAGATTTTTTTTGAGATATTTTTGAATGATTAAGGTTGTCCAAATGATATTATTATTTGTTATCAATTTCCATATGAGTTTTTGTTGTAATACCTTGTTTAATTCTTCAGTCTTGTTGAAGACCTAAGTCAACTTGTTCTTTCGGTTTGCATATATTATTCCAGTTCGTGACAGGTTTATGTCCAGGGTTTGTATTATTCCAAAATAAATTTTTATTAATCTTATCCATTTGTTCACATACACCTTTCGGTAGATAGAAACATTGCATTAGGTGGTTTGCTTTTGATTGTAAATTTGACTGAATTAGAACTGTTCGTCTGACTTGCGATATTGTATTAGCTTTCCATTTTGATAGTTGATTTTGCATAATTTGTATTGCGTATTCAAATGTATCATTACGAACTCTACCTCTTACAATAGGGATGCCTAAATATTTCTCCATCGCATTTGTAGGTTGTAAATTCATAATAGATGCTAATGTTTGTCTTCGTGTATTAGGTATATTTGCATATGTTTGGAAAGAGCTCTTGTTAAAATTAATAGCTAGACCAGACAAATCCGTGAATTTTCGCAATATGTTTTTGATGTATATCATATTTTCAAGTCAACATTTGCTAAACTTATTGTGCCATCAGCAAAGCATAAGAACGAAATTCTCATACCATTCCTTGTTAATTGTAATCCTACTCTATGATTTGATTTATCCGTCTCATTTTGTAAAGTTCTTGCTAAATATTCCATTGCTAGGATAAATATAAAAGGGGCAATAGGGTCACCCTGCCTGAGTCCGCATTTGGGTTTAAAAGTTGGTCCAGATTCATTATTAACTAAAACAGAAAAGGATGCAGACTTAATGTATTATGATTAATCCATTTTTTGTCGAATCCAAATGACTCTAAGACTTAGATTATAAATGGCCATTCTATTTTATCATATGTTTTTTCTATATCAAGTTTTAGTGTCATCCATCCTTTTTTTCCCTTTTTTTCCGATTATAAAATGAATGAAATACTTCATGAGCCATTAGGATGTTATAAAAAATTGATCTATTTTGTACAAACTCCCCTTGGCAAGGGTGTATTAATTTAGGAAGAAGAACTTGTAGGCGGTTTGACATAATTTTTGTAATTACTTTATATATAGTTGTGCATAAACTAATAGGTCTGAAATTATTAATTGTAATTGGATTATCTACTTTAGAAATGAGCGTGATAAATGATTGAGTGCAATCGGCTAACATAATTCCTGAATGAAAAAGAGATTTGACAGAGCTAATTACCGAAGGTCCAACTATTCCCCAAAAAGATTGATAAAATTCTGCATTATAGCCATCCGATCCCGGTGTTTTATTGTGTGGTAATTGGAAAACAACATTTTTTATTTCTAATTTTGAAGGAGGTTCCAATAGTTTTATGTTATCATTATCTGTTATTAATTTTGGTATGATTTTAAAATTCCGATCCCTTAATTCGATTGTATGTAGTGACTTATATCTTGTTTGTAAATCTAGGGTTATATTAGTTTTAATATCTTCTTGCTTGAAGTATTTTATATTTTGCAAGGATTCATAGTACAGGATTTTTTTGTTTAAAAGTCCTAATTTTGGCAGTGGTTTGAAAGTATTTGTTATTTTTATCCATTGCATTTTGATGTTTGATTTTTGCTCTCTATTTCCAATAGGTATATTGGAAATCTAATAAATTGTTATATTTGGTCATTAGTCTATTATAATGTTCTATCAAAATTAAATTTTTGTTTTCAAAACATTCCTTTTGAATTTTCCTTAATCTTTCCTCAGTTGTCTTTAACTGTTCGAAGATGTTATTATCGTTAATTTTTATCCATTTTTTTCTATCAATTTTTAATTGTTTTTGCTTCATAAAGAGCTTGAACATATGAGATCCATTATAATGATATGATACTTTATCTACTAATTTTTTGTATGCCTCATTGTTAGTCCATCTATTTTCAAATCGAAATGGGTAATTTTTTGTTTATATTTTTCTCCTCATTTGTAGAGTAATACAACAATGATCCGAGGTTGTAAAAGGTAAATGCTTTAACACGATGTTGTATATATTCTTCTTACCTTAATTTTGTTTTACTTTTTGAATTTTATGCAAATTATATGTTGTAGAAATATAGGTTCCTACAATCTTAATTCTGAAAAAATTTCCTACGTTTTACGACTAACAAATTTGTTTTTTGAGTAAACAGGTTAAGGCGACTTGGAAATTTGTTCTCGTTTTTGTACGAGAAAATCTGGAAAATATATTAAATATTTATTTCGAATTTAATCTGAATTGATTAAATAATTGATGTGATTCCATCCCATCTCCAAGTCAACGACATAAGCAAATCCTAAGAAGAGTCAGCGCCTCAAGACCAAGACATGCCTAAGTAGATCACTTGCGCCAAGGACAAAGAATTGGGCGCCCAACTCAACCAAGGCGTACACGGCTTCCTTCCCAAGTCCAACCTAACCCATATACACTCTTGGAAGCCAAGGAAGAGCCTTGAAGAGCCAGCCCATCAAGAGAGGAATCCTAGGCACACTCATGCCAACATTCTTTTCTTGCATTTTTCCTTTATGGTATTGTTTTAATTCAGCCTTGAACACCTTTAAGGCATATGTTTTTAGACTTTATTTTGGACGTTTTTTATGTGTTAATTCAGGCTTTGAAAGCCTTAGAAAGTTACCTTAGGAGGCAGGCCAAAAACAATATAAAAGGCCACCTCTTCCTTTGTAATTTTCAGCTTTTGACTTGATGAAAAACCTCTTACTGAGAATCGTTGAAAGCTCACTTTTATCTTGAGTTTGTGTGTAATATCAAGCTCTCAAAACTCTTAGTTCTTCCCTTGGTGCGTCATATCCAAAGTTAGAACTCAAGAACAATCGTTGGTCTTGTTTCAAGAGTGAGTCATATCTCTTGAATCTCGATCTCTCCTAAACTTGAGCGGTGAGTCATATCCACAAGAGTATTAGGTGCTTATCCATTCTTTTCAATTCTCTAAGGTGCGTTATATCCTATGTTGAATTGATCTGCCTATCCCAAACTCTCCTTGATTCAACATTGAGAGTTATATCTTTCCCTTTTTCAAGCACATCAAATAACATCGTTTTTGAGAGCTTATTCGAGATGTCCATTTCTGGGCTTTGCTTGACGATTCATGGAAGATCTTTGAAGCCATTCCTTGCACCGTGTCACACCCGATCCTTGATTCACATTATCTGGTATCAGAGCGACGCAAGGAGGGCACTTAGATTCGAGGACGAATCATTTTGAAGGGAGGGAGGATGATGTGATTCCATCCCATCAAAGTCAAGGACATAAGCAAATCCCAAGAAGAGTCGGTGCCTCAAGACCAAGACATGCCTAAGCGGATCACTCGCGCCAAGGACAAAGAATTGGGCGCCCAACTCAAGCAAGGCCAACACGGCTTCTTTCCCAAGTCCAACCTAACCCATATATACTCTTGGAAGCCAAGGAAGAGCCCTGAAGAGCCAGCCCATCAAGAAAGGAATCCTAGGCACACTCATGCCAACATTCCTTTCTTGCATTTTTCCTTTGTGGTATTGTTTTAATTCAGCCTTGAACACCTTTAAGGCAGATGTTTTTAGACTTTATTTTGGACGTTTTTTATGTGTTAATTCAGGCTTTGAAAGCCTTAGAAAGTTACCTTAGGAGGCAGGCCAAAAACAATATAAAAGGTCACCTCTTCCTTTGTAATTTTTAGCTTTTGACTTGATGAAAAACCTCTTATTGAGAATCGTTGAAAGCTCACTTTTATCTTGAGTTTGTGTGTAATATCAAGCTCTCAAAACTCTTAGTTCTTCCCTTGGTGCGTCATATCCAAAGTTAGAACTCAAGAACAATCGTTGGTCTTGTTTCAAGAGTGAGTCATATCTCTTGAATCTCGATCTCTCCTAAACTTGAGTGGTGAGTCATATCCACAAGAGTATTAGGTGCTTATCCATTCTTTTCAATTCTCTAAGGTGCGTTATATCCTATGTTGAATTGATCTGCCTATCCCAAACTCTCCTTGATTCAACATTGAGAGTTATATCTTTCCCCTTTTCAAGCACATCAAATAACATCGTTTTTGAGAGCTTATTCGAGATGCCCATTTCTGGGCTTTGCTTGACGATTCCTGAAAGATCTTTGAAGCCATTCCTTGCACCGTGTCACACCCGATCCTTGATTCACATTAATAATTTATATATTTATTCGAGTTAAATATATTGAAAATCGGTTTTTAATTTATTAAATTAAATTTGTACACAATTAATTAATTTAAATTAAATTCGGTTAATTAATTAAATAAATAAAATCGGAGGATGACTTATGTGCGGTTTTGAATGAAGTCAACATGGTGGGAAGCAACCCAAAGGAGTGGTGGTATGACACCGGTGCAACTAGGCACATATGCTCGGATAGGGGTCTCTTCACGACCAATAAGAAGAGTCACACCGAAGAGCAACTCTTCATGGGAAACTCCGCCACTTCCAAGGTTGAGGGATATGGGAAGATCGTGCTAAAGATGACTTCCGAGAAGGAGTTGACTTTGAACAACCTCCTTCATGTGTCAGACATTCGCAAGAACATGATATCAAGAACTCTACTCTCCAAGAACGAGTTCATGATCAAGTTCGTGTATGACAGGCTGGTTCACTCTAAGAAGGGGGTCTATGTGGGTAGGGGTTATGTACAAGATGGACTGATCAAAATGAATGTAATGACAGTCCTCCCAAAAGCTATTGTAGCCGATGTTTCAATGAATAAGAATAACCCCATTGCTTATGTTGTTGAGTCTTTTAATATTTGGCATGAAAGATTGGGACATGTTAGTTACAAGTCTATAAGTAGATTGATAAGTTTGAATATGATTCTAAAATGCAAAACAAGTAAAGACAAATGTGAAGTATGCGTTCAAGCGAAACTCACAAAAAGGTACTTGAACGTTTAAAGTTTGTACAAACTAGAGGAGGTAAAAAGTATTTTGTGACCTTCATAGATGATTGCACAAGATATTGTTATGTATACTTGTTACGTAGCAAAGATGAAGCTTTAGAAAAGTTCAAAGAGTACAAGTTGAAGTTGAGAACCAACTTAGTAAAACAATTAAAATCGTAAAAAGTAATAAAGGAGGTGAGTATAGTGAACCTTTCAACGCGTTCTATAGAGAACATGGCATTGTTCACCAAACTACCGCTCCTTATTCTCCGGAATCCAACGGAGTAGCGGAACGAACGAACCGAACTCTTAAGGAAATGATGAATGCAGTGTTGCTTACCTCAAATTACATTCTCAACAAAATACCACATAAGGTGACTGGAAAGACGCCTTGTGAGTTGTAGAAAGTTAAAAGTGAAATAGACTCCTTTATGCAAAATCATACATGAGAGTTAGCTGATTTACCCCCAGGAATAAAGGCCTTGGGATGTAAATGGATTTTCAAACGAAAGTTGAAAACCGATGGCTCAATAGAGAAGTACAAGGCAAGGCTTGTAGTACAAGGATTTAGACAAAAAGAAGGTCTAGATTTCTTTGATACTTATTCGCCGGTAACGAGAATTACTTCTATTCGAGTACTAATAGCGATTGCGGCTCTACGTAATCTAGAAATACATCAAATGGATGTAAAAACGTCCTTTCTAAACGGAGAGTTAGAAGAGGAAATTTATATGAAACAACCCGAGGGATATGTTGTGCCTGGACAAGAACACAAAGTGTGTAGACTTGTGAAATCTTTATATGGATTAAAACAAGAACCTAAACAATGGAATGAGAAATTTGACAGTGTTATGATGTCAAATGGTTTCAAGATAAATGAATGTGACAAATGTATTTATGTCAAAACAACTCCAAAAGGATATATCTTGTTATGCCTATACGTTGATGACATGCTCATTATTGGTAGTAACAAAGATATGATCCAACAAACTAAGAACATGCTTAGTGGAAAGTCTGACATGAAAGACTTGGGACTAGCGGATGTGATATTAGGAATAAAAGTCATAAGACATTCCGAAGGAATCGTTTTAACTCAAGATCATTACGTTGATAAGGTACTTGAACGTTTCAAGAAATACTCAAGTGGTAATGCTAAGAGTCTCGTGGACCCTCACCTCGACTTAAAGAAAAACTCAGGTGATGGCATATCTCAAGTAGAGTATGCACGAGTGATTGGAAGTCTAATGTACTTAACAAGTTGTACAAGACCAGATTTAACACATGCGGTGAACGTCTTAAGTCGTTACACTAGCAATCCGGGACATGATCACTGGAAAGGCATAACAAGGGTATTGAACAACTTGTGATATACTTGAAATTATAGGTTACACTATGGACGATATCGAGCAGTGATGGAAGGCCAGGCCATAGAAGGCCATGATGCTAATTAGATATCAGACTCCAAGAACTCAAAATCCACAAGCGGGTATGTTTTTACTCTAGGTGGTGCGGCTATATCTGGAAATCCTCTAAACAAACTCTAATGACTAGATCCCCACAATGAAAATCTGAATTCATTGCCTTCGAAAAGCAGAAGAAGCAAAATGGCTTCAAAACCAAAACTTTCTAGAGGATATACCATACGATTGATTAATCGGCGTCTCAACGCTGGACGTCACTCCAACATCTCGTTTTTTCCCTAATCGGGGATTGAGACGAAATCACCATGAAAAATCCAACTTATCGGCTTAAAACGAGCCGATATGCCGTTTAATCGATTAGACGGCCGATTAATTCAAAAATTGGACTACCGAATTCACATTTTGGGCTTTAAAGTTTTTAAGCCCAATAGCAATATAAACCCTTGCCCAACTATTATATAGTGGATTCTCGTCTTTATATAATATCTCTACCCTCAATTATTTTACAAACGTTCCGATGTGGGAATGTCTAAGAGGAAAATAATTGGGATCACAACAGAGAGTTGGCTGGCCAGTGATCCAACCATCGTTCCCTCGATCATAAAGCAACAAACAGATCGAGCATTTTCAGAGTAGACCCACATCACCATGACCAACAACATCAATTTATCTCTTTTACACAGATAGACTTTCGGTTAAATGACTACTCAACAAAGCGGTTAACGGGCACCAATGAACTTCATATTGGAGTTAAAAAGGGAGGGGCGTAGCGCCTTCTAGTGTCTAGGTTTTCTGGTGAGATAGCTCTATAGCGAGAGCTTGAGCGCCCCTGTTTCAAAGTGTTAACAATGGTGATCGGAAGAAATTGGGGACGAAGAAGACAGGAAAACCTGATTGGGTGGGCTTCTTTTATTCACATTAAACGACGTCGTAGGAAATAAGGAGAAGTGGAGAACGCTTTCTGTAAATTATAGTAGTAATTTTTTGTTGGATGACCCACCAACTAAACTTCTACTCCTCACTTCGTCCCTCTTTTTCCTTCCTCTTTCTTTTTATGTTGTCTCCTAATTTTCTTACTCTTATCAAAACTTTCTACTTTTGATCATAAATATTTACCACATTACCTTCATAAAAACTTTTCAATTACTATAAAACTCACAACAATCCAAATTATCTTTTCACTTTTTATCTCTCTCATCATTACTATACCCACATTTTAACCTTTTAATTCACCTCTCTCCTTATTTTCTCATCCCAATACACTCTTTTTTCTCTTTTTCTTCTCCTCTCTCCTCTCCTTTCTCTTTTTCTTAATCTTTGTGCATTTTATAAGGCGATTAAACCGGGCAGCACCCTTTTTACACTGGGCACCCCCCCCTCGTTCGGAACGGGGTTCCGAACGAGTTATGTATTTTTTTTTTATTTAAATATTCTCGTTCGGAACGGTGTTCCGAACGAGGTTATTTGTGAACCCGGTCCATGAACCGGGTTTCATTTAATACAAAAAAAAACCCGGTTTAAAAAATTATTCTCGTTCGGAACCCCATTCCGAACGAGAATAATTTGTTAATGACGTCATTTTTTTTAAAAAAAAAATTTGTATGATGACGTCATGACCATTCCGAACGAGAATAATTTTTTAAAAAAAATGCTGACGTCAGCTAGCCGTTGGACCGTAACGGCTAGCTGACGTCAGCATTGCCTATATATATTTCGTTCGGGATGCCATTCCGAACCACACTCGAATTCGCTCTCTTCTCAATCTTACAAAAAAACGCTCCCTTCTAAATCTTTCAAAAAACGCTTTCTCTCATCTCGATAATGGCTGGAACTCCTCCTAATCCTTTTTTTTCTGATCCGACGGCTGCAGATGAAGAAATTTACGTAGGAAACGAATGGTGGTCGGGTTATGGTGTTCCGAATGCAAGTTACGGTGGTTCTGTTGGTAGTGATTTTTTCAACATAGACGGAGCAAGTAGTAGTACTTACAACCTCCCCACCCCCACTTTGAGTGATCTTCAAAGGCATCAACAACACATGTTCTGGGATGCAACTGTTACAGGCGGAGCAACACCTCAAGAAGAGCCGGAGCAAGCGGAGGAGGATGTCCGAGCACCACGTCGGAGACGGAACACTGAGTCGGTTAGTATTTCTAAAAACCTGAAATACGCTTAATTTTGTAGAAATAGTGGAAAATGCTCAATTGTATTTCAAATGCATGCTAAAATTAGTTTATAGTGGAAAACGCTTCATTTCAATATTAACTGCAATGCATGGTAAAAAGAATTAGTTTAATGCATGTGGAAAGCGTATCAACACTTTTTAGAAAATACCAAAAAGGTTGAAAACTACTTAAAATCGCATATATGGACTTTAGTTATAATAATCGATGGTAAATTTGTATGTATTTCGTTAAAACTAGGAGGTAGTTAGAAACATCCGATTCAGAGTAGGAGAAGACAGAAATTTGGGTGATAAGCGAATCACTGCTTCTGAGAGGAGGGGGGATAGAAGATCGCGTGGTGATAGACCGCAACAGTCAGGTTCTCGGGGGTCAAGTGCTGCGGGGGTTAGGAACCCAGATGTTCCGAGTGGGTCAGGTTCTTCGCGGGGTAGATCCCGACAGACTCGGCAGTCAGGTCCTGCTCCGATGCAGTCAGAAGCTGTTGCGGCTCCTCCTCTTCCAGGACTCAACGAGGGTACTATATTGACTCGTTATGGGCAACACATTGCTCATGAGATTTGGATACATCCGAATCCCGATGAAAGTGCCCCCCGTCAGCTAAAGGCGCAGACAAGGCAGAAGTGTTTCGAGCTATGGTTGCCTAGAATTCCTACCGACCCGGAGCCAGATTCATGGTTTGCTATTGCCCAGGAGTCGGGGCTGCTTCACATCCTTAAGGGTCAATTTTGGAATGTGGACCACAACCTCCTTTCTGCATTCGTGGAAAGGTGGCACCCTGAGACGAACACATTTCATCTGAACTTTGGGGAGCTTGGAATCGGTCTCCATGACGTTTTGGAGATTCTGGAGCTGCCTATTGACGGGGGTGCTGTCACCACGCCATGGACACATTTGGGTCTAGATGCAGATTCAGCGCAGTGTGCCCAATTGTTCTCCTATTTGTTTGGCGTTGACCTGGACAACCCGTTTGACGATGAGGAGGAAGCGATGGTCAAGTTCATAGGTAGGGGGAAAGTCGGCGAGCGGGAATTCTTTTGCCACGTTGTCTCGATGATCAACTCTCGAAGATCCGATCAGGGCTCTATTGCAACAGGCTTTTTGTGGCACCTAATTCAGCAGTCTTTGTTCGTGAACAAGACCTCCAACCTGTTAGATACATGCTTCTTGCCGCTACTAGAGGATCCGAACAGGATACATGAGTACGCATGGGGTACAGGTTGTTTGGCATTGTTGTACAGGCAGTTGGGTATAGCATCCAGGGCGAAATGCGTCCAATTTTCTGGTTGCGTAAGGCTTCTTGAGATTTGGATTTGGTTACATTTCCCGTATTTTCCTGGGAACCCAAACCTGGATGTGAGCTCCCAAGAAGTTACTGCTCGTGTGTCCCGCTATTCCACTGGACGGGCCCCGCTGAGGCAAAAAAGGACTCTACAACAGTACAGGCGCATCTTGGATGAGTATGCACCGGAAGATGTAAGTGATTCGTCTAAATGTCATTCCAATTTTTTTGTTTTCAATATTGTTATTAATTGTTATAAGCTAATTCTGTAGGTGTGTTGGATGCCGTATCCGGATTTGGACGTGGGACCGCAAGGGCGTCATAGAGTGGCCACTTATCGTGGTGGGATCCGGTGCTTTGACATTATGGAGATGTACAACCCTGATCGGTTTTGCAGACAGTTCGGTCACCGTCAGTCCCGGCCTTTGGATGTCCCCGAGCCAGTGGAGTATTATTGTCCGCCAAAATCAATGCGAGGTGGCCGGGAATACACTGTACGGTATGGCCCGGAATGGGATAGATGGGACCAGCGTTATCACAACCTGTGTCCGTACATCCTGTCCAGCCCCCCAGCTCTTATCCCTTGGGATGCTGAGGATGCTTACCTCGATTGGTTTGCTCAAGTCTCACATCCATATGTGAGCCCAAACACCCCGGCAAGACCTCGACCGCCACGTAACCCGAACCCGATCCTTACCCTCGATTTCAACCGGGTAATTCTTATATTATTTTATTTGTTGGTATTGTGTTTTCTATATGACCCATCTCCTAATTATTTGTTGGTATTGCAGCGTGTATCGACGACACTCGCTATGATGCGGACACATCGACAACTGGGGATATTAACCATGGAGAATTTGGATTCCTACATTCGGATGCTCAGTATCGACGATCCGCCTACAGCTGAGGAGGTCACTCAAACTCAATGGATGTCACAAGCAGAGTCGTCCAGGAGTGCAGAAGAGAGAGCCACACATTCTATATGGGAGCGGGCAAGGATGGGTGCGGGACAAGCCCATCCGGAACAACAAGGAGAGCATTATGACTGGGAAGATAACTTGGGTCACGAGTCGGAACCTTATTGGAGGGTTTGAAACGTTGTATTTGTTGTTTAAGTTATAATGAATATTATTTGGTTTCCTTACGTTTTGATTTAATGTTATAAAGACGTATGAAGGTGAAATTCAACACTTTAATTATGCGTAACGAAAGTATTACAAAGTATATAAACGTGAGCATTACTAATCATCATCATCATCTTCTTCCCCACCATCTTCTTCAACGTCATCATAATCATCATCATGTTCTTCTTCCGATTCGTCTTCACCGACGTCTTCATCTTCGTCTTCACCTCTTATCTTTTCGTCTTCATCTTCGTCTTCACCTTCGTCTTCACCTTCGTCTTCACTTTCGACTTCACCTTCGTCTTGACCTTCGTCTTGACCTTCGACTTCACCTTCGTCTTGACCGTCGTCTTCTCCTTCGCTTTCTTCATCGTCTTCACCACCATCTTCAACTACATCATCGTCATCATCGTCATCTTGGGGTATCGGGTTAATATTTAGAGGCGGCATTGGTTTGCACGGTTATGGCGTTAAACAAACCGGGGACATATATATAGATGAAAATCCGGGATTCACCTTCACCCGCATGGCTGCCATTTATAGACGAAAAGATAACGAGATGATGACGTCAGCATCTCGTTCGGAATGGGGTTCCGAACGAGACTTTGTGGGACCGGATCGGGTATTTCCCAAACACACCTCTTATATTTTCGTCTATAAATACCTCCAAAACAAACCATTTTAAACACACATTCACTATCATTCCATATTATTTATACATATGCCCGTTTATTTTCTCTGTAATTTCCTTTCTTAAATTTCGATATGTATCCAAATCGTCCAACACTATTTCCAGCCTCTTCCTCGACAATGGATCCTGGTCCGAAATTGTGTTGGTGTCAGAAAAAGCCCACGGTGCATATGTGTACCGAACAAATAGAGTGGGACAGGGTCAACTATGGGAGAAGATTTTGGGGATGCCCGGATGCATGTTGGGATGCTCTTACTGAAGAAGAGGAAGAGAAAGGGTGAAAATACAAACATTGGATCGATCCATCGTACACAGGTCGTGCACGGGTCGTTATCGAAGAACTAAATGCAGACAACTTATGCAACTGGTCAAAGGCTGAAGGAATTGAGGAAGGAATGGAGCTGCTAAGGATTGGAACAAAAGAATGGGCCAACGAAATAGATGAACTGAAAGCCAAAAACGCCGAGCTCATGGAGGAAAACGCTGCACTTGCTGCAGAATTGGCAGCAACACTTAACAAATAGAGAATTAAGTATTTTTAATGTCTTGTATCGTTAGTTGTTCACCGTCTGCGTTGTACTCGTGCTGTTGTTTTTCAATTATGTTGTTGTTTCAATATTAATGCTTCTATGATTATGTTGACATCATTCTGAAAAAACATTACTCAAACATTTATAAATTATCCCCCAAAACATTAAACAAACATATATAATTCAACAAACATTAATCAAGTCAGCCACAACATACGGAATACGAACATTAATCAAACTAATACAAGATTTAGGTCATTATGGGACTGCCACCATGAAATTCTCTCTCAGATACGTAGTTGTCGAATCTACTCTGAAAGCGTTGTTCCCATCCGTCCACCGATGGTTATTTGTAGATACTCCACTGCCTTGGAGGGGGTGGAATTGGACAATTGTCATCAACCAACCAAATCTGTCAACACAAAATTGTTATTGTATACTAAAAAACATAGGTGAAATAAGATACAAGAGCGGAAAATATCGATGCGTACCAGTACGTAATGGTTGTGTTTGCCTACATGTGCAATGGCGAACACCGTGGTAGGAGCCTCTGAACCGGGAGGAGCAAACATCGGAAGACATGTACAAGGACGAAACCATGATAACACCACTAGTGCAACTTGATACCTCGTGGCAAATACCAATCCCATTGTAGGTGTGCACATCCAGAATTCAGGAGAGCATGGCGATCCAATGTGATTCACTTCTCGAATGAGTTGCGGGATAGTCTTGAAACCCTCTAGCATCTCATGATACATATGCCCGTTTTGTTGGAGGTGCTTCGAAAGATCTAATCGGATTTCAACGTACTGTTGCTCTGGTTTACCTAGTAAGCGAGCAAGGGATCGATAACCACAATGACCGTCATCACCTACTTTCTCCACAGCAGCTATGTATGCGAGCATGAAAAGGTCTATATTATCTATCCCCCAGTCGAAGTCGAGATAAATGATTGAATTGCCACCGCTACATTTCGATCTAGCATTTCCTCTTGCCCTCGGTGGTTTAGTTGCACTCCCTTTTACGGTCGTGGCCCCGCTTGAAGCTCTGTTGGATGCAACCGACGATTTCTTTTGTGAATCGGCTTTCGGTGGCACAGTTGCACCCTCTTCCTCTTTCATCCCCTTTTTCCTTGCTTCTGCCTTCTCCTTATCCTTCTTAGCTTGAGCCCTCTCATCCCAACCCAGATCTCGCTTTGTACCCGTCTTCTTCGCATGAATCTTAGGCCTTCCTCTCTTCGTCTCTCCCCGAGGGGGGTCCTGGACATCAACTGAAGAAGGATCCTTGCACTCACGCCACTTATCAGCCATCCTCTTCATATCGAAATCATCAACGTTACCGGTAAACACCCCTTCAAAGAAATCATCCATAAGAACCTTATCTGCAGTCAATTGCACGTCGTCGTCAGAGTCGAAGTCTTTCAATTCCACTCCTTCCCACTTGATCTGCTTCCAGAAGATATCAATGTCGCTCGACAACAATGGCGTTCCTTCTTCTACAAACACCTTAATCCTGTGTGGGCAAGGCAATCCGAGTGTTGATTCCCACCAAGGATCCTCACATGGGCCACATATCTTTCCCTCCTTTGCCTTAAGGACTTCTTTCAGTAGCATTCTCAAACACTTGTCGGAGCACTTCCTCAATATGCGCATGAAAATAGTCTTGATCCACCGAGGCCCGTCTTGTATCTCCTTCGGGCTAGTATGGTTGGACATTTCCATCTCGGCCCGTATTCGACGGTGCTGATCGACAAACATATTGTCAATGTGTTGCACTAAAGTGTCGAACCCTCCAACAGCTGAATCAAACATATGCTTCAACATCGAGTGTTGACCTTCAACCCTGACAACAACATTGTACATGTTAAACATCGAGTGTCATGATCATTCTCGTTAAAAACAAATTCAAATATCTTACCTGTTAGACGTTCTTGTGCTAAAATGGCGTATATCATCGCAATACGCAGCTATAAGTTTTTCTTTATGGGGATTAAACCATGTGCTCTCAGCATATTGTACAAGATGACCATTCCTCCATGTTTTCCGGAAGTGATCAAGTCTCTCCTCATACTACTTCTCTGTGTGAGACCGCATCACCCGTCGAACGCTAGCAGATGCACTTTTTTCGTCCAGGTTGTTCAATTTAGCAAATGCCTTAACATTCCGATCAACGTGGACATGGCAAAGCATATGACGCACACTAAGAAATACATGGTCAACCGCCTTAATTGTTGCCAGCTCTCGATCAGACATGATGCAATCCGGTCCTTCGAGTGCACGAAACAAATACTTGACCCGTTTCAATGCCCATGCATAGTATGGGGCTGTCTCACAACAGATGAACGCTAGCGCAATACAATATGTATAGTTGGTGCAATTGAATCCAACAAACTGAAGTAACGGCCAACCATACCTATCAACGAGGGTATATTAATAATTATAATTCTATAACGGTATTTGAAGTCATAATAATGAATTTTAGTGTACCTATTAGTCTTGTACGTCGCGTCCATGATCACCACCCGAGGGAACATTCTCAACAAATGTTAACAATCCGGATGAGATATGAAAAACGCTGCCAACTTTTTCTCCCCCGTCTCCAGATTCGTCTCGTAGTGAATGTCTTTACGATAAGCTTTATGATGGAGGAAATCTAATGACCATTGGGTCACGGTTAGATTTGCCAATGCTTTCTTCCTCTCCTTTTCCCTCACAGTGTACACTTGCCTTCTTGATATTGTGGAAGTCGGATTTTCCTGAAGCAACTGTGTATAAATAACCTTCGGCATTGCCCCGGCCGCTGATGCAATCATTATTTTTCGTCTCTGCTCTCCCGTCATCCTCGAAGCAAATGCATGGCCAATCAAGCTGCTGGAAAGACAGTGGTTGTGACATGCCTTCTCAACTTTTAGTATCCACCCAGGCGGCTCAACAAGAGTTGCTCGTCGATAATATCCTCTTAACATAAAAGGACAATTGTACTTCCTTAACCTACTAAGGTTGCTACGCTGCGATGATGGTTCTGCTACATCTCCTTCAAGATTAATATTCTTTCGATGTTTTCTATAACTACCGGATTGCTCACAGTGCAGAAATATCCTCTTGTTGGCCATTGATGATTTCGTGGTGATAACCATACACAAGGCATAACCGACCTTCCTAACCCACTCTCTCAGAAGATCCATAGTAGGAAATCTCTCACTAGTCGTAAAATGGGCACTATAGTCGATTTTTAAATATTCTTCATCACTACAGTATCCCTATTTAAAATTACTCAAATTTCAATACTACTATACCAATAAAATAAATTCTAATGAAACGCTATAAAAAAAAGGTTTACAGGTACTTACATGGAAATATGTATCATCTACCGGCGCAGACAAATCAACCTCCTCCTCCACCGACGTCTCACTAGAAGAACACTCCCGTCTTTCTTTCCAACTACCTGCCCTTGAAGAATTAGTTGAATCGCTTTCAGACGTCATTTTTTGTGCTTCTTCCGATTGGGTTTGATAATTTGGTCATACAACTCCGATTTTATAGACTCCGTCAAAATATAGCCGTTTGCATTTTCAAAAAATATAGCCGAATCTCGTTCGGAATGGGGTTCCGAACGGGTAACGACACGTCATAAATATCCGGGTAATCTCGTTCGGAACCCCATTCCGAACGAGATATGACGTCATATTAAAAAAAAAAAAATTATTCCTCGTTCGGAATGGGGTTCCGAACGAGATGTGAAAAAAAAAATTATTCCTCGTTCGGAATGGGCCGTTCTCGTTCGGAACCCCGTTCCGAACGAGAAACAAAATTAAAAAAAAAAAAAAAATCCCCTCGTTCGGAACGGGCGCAAAAAAGCTGCTGCCCGGTTGCAACCCGTTTTATAAAAGAGGAAGAAAATATGGGGACGGAGGGAGTACTGATTAAAGAATTGATTTTTACGGTTTTGATGTATATTATCTTATCTATATAAAAGTTGGTTGTCCATTGCCAAAATTGAATGAAATTGGTACCAATTTAATGCATTACTCATTTCTTAATCACCTCTTATTGGACTTTTGGGCATGTATTTAAATATCTTTCTTATATCCCTATGTTATATTTATTTATAGTCTACTTGATTAAGTCACAAATTAAATTAATGTGTGAGCTTGTCTTATGACAATGCAAACTTATTCTAATATTATGTTTTAAAACTACTTCAAACATAAATATAAGGAAATAAAAAATACTTATATTTACAAATATTAATAAATTTGATAACAACAACAACATATTAACAAATAATGTATAACTATATTAAATCACATACGAAAATCCGTAATTTTCTCGCGCGGAGCGCGATGCCCGTATCTAGTTTATGTTAAATTGCTAGTGTACGTAAGGGGTTATTGGTTTAATTTAGATATCCTTAGTGTTTGAATCTATACATTATTAATTAGTATATGTTTCTCAACAACATATTCGTTTTAGTGTCTATATTTCATATCATTAGAGTTTTAATTTTCATAAACTAGTTATAATTTATCTTAATATTTTATTGCTAAGTAAATGTATAATATATATTAATAAGCTTATATTATGTATTAGAAGGTTTCTAGATAGACATTACTAATAATATATATGTCAATAAAGTTTAAATGACATGATACATGGTTCAAATATAAGAGAATATGTAAAAAAAATAAACCGTACAGATTCCGTCTAGAAGGTCGTCCAGCCGTTTATACGCTGGACTCTCCTTCATCGTACCGTTTCCGTATAGCGTCTTTTAGAACACTGGATATACCAATGTGGGAAAAACCGGTGTCGGCTATGAGTCTCCATTGCGATAGTCAATCGGCAATAGCTCGGGCACCAAGTTCAATGTATAATGGTAAATCTCGTTCTATTAGAAGACGACATAAAACCATAAGACAATTGCTCTCAAATGGAGTGATCAATGTTGATTATATCTGATCGGCTGATAACCAAGCGGATCCGTTTACTAAAGGTTTGTCTCGAGAGCAAGTTGTAAAATCATCAAGAGGAATGGGTTTAAAGCCTATGACATAAGATGACGTTTGATGGTAACCCTACTCACGTGATTGGAGATCCCAAGATGTAAGTTCAAAGGGACAACGAAATCAAGCTAAATCTAAAGAGCACTTGGAGATTAACATCTTCTCCCAGTTCCTAGAATGATAAAAGTGTGTTGGTAAAGTATAGGTTAAGCCATACAGTGTTGGCTTTTAATGATTCCATGGGCTTTGAAAATCAAAGTGAAGTATAATGGTATACTACTTGTGGTAAAATCACCTTATGAGTGTGAAATTGGGCCGTTTCTAGGAGAATTAACAGAGGTTGAATTCTCTAAGCTCACTCATGAATAACCAGGGATGTTCAAGGCCAAAATGAACACAATCAGAGAACCTAGTTTGTGAGAAGATGAAACTGTGTGATAGTCGTTGTCTAGGTTTACATCAAAGTCCGGGTGGTTCAAGACATCATGTTCACTACCTGGTCGAGTAAATCTGATGGCTACTCACAATGGGTGGTTCAAGGCTGAAAAAATGCTACCAGCCCAAATGCAATGATTCTTCGACCGTACTCTCAAAAGTCTGTTTGTCGAGTCGTTTTTCACGTGTTTAGAGTCATTTGTACTCATGTGGGGGATTGTTGGAACCGAATTTCCGGACACTGTTTGATACGAATCTGGTATGACTCGTATGCCCTCGGGAAGGATCGTGGAAGAAAGGGAAGTCAATGGCGCTTCTAGAACTCTTCTAGGGTTGGATAAGTATTGAATCTTTCGATTCAACAAGAACTCGATGTCTTGAGAGTCCACTCAAGGGATGAACGAATTCGATAGGTTGGCCTGATGACAGTTCGCTAACGAGAACAACTTCGGATCCAATCAATAGAATGACGTTGAAGCAAAGGAAGGAGATTCAAACTCAACTAAAGCTCTGCTATTCAATTTCAACGTGAAAACAACAATGGGAAAAGTTGAACTTATAAAGGAGGTTGCTACTAACATTAACCTAAAAGTGCAGCCCTAATTCGGAATTAAAAAAGTCTTAATTAAATAAATAAACACTAAAAAAGGAAATTCGGAAGTCTTCAGCGCGGGGTCCGCGGGCGCGGAAATCGAGGCCGCCCGCGGCCCACCCGTTGAAATCGGATCGGATGAGTCTGTGTTCTCCAAATCTGCGGGCGCGAGAATAGTATCCGCGATCGCTGCTGAATTTCTCTAATCTCCTTTATCCATGGGGGACGCCAAGGCCTAGGACTCGACGGTGATGTCGTATCTAGCTCGTCCTCCTGATATCGCTTCACTGTTGGTGTCAGATTATGGGAGCGTTGGCTTCATCTCCGCGAGCACTATTTCATAGTATGCTCATACGTATAATTCGGATTCCGTTTGAATGAGAAATGGAGGTCCAAAGTGGCTTACTTGAAGTGGACTAAGTGGACAAATGTGGAGGTTTAAATTGGTCAAATATTACCATATTAAACTCTTGACTTGGTTTTGAATAGGTTGATCTTCCAATTAAATTTGGTCAAAGATTCGGTTTTAATGGGTTGCATTAAACCGGGATCCTCCTTGAAAGACTATAAAGGGAGCCTTCTCCTCCTCATTCTAACAAACTCAATATCATCTCATTCTGCTCTCTCCCACGTTTTTCGAGTCTCTATCACTTCTTTCTCTTCTATTGTTCGAGTCTGAGAGTACACACAGTCTAGCGTTCGTTGGCTTCTTGTCTTGAGTTGTGCAAATCAGAAGCGTTAGCGATTTTATCCTCGGATTCGGAACGCCGGTAACCGTCGCACTACGGGGCGTTTTCATAATGTCATCCCTGATATAGCAAACCTAAGGTTACACTTACATATCATGTTCATCAATTTACCCATACGAGTTCATTAAATTACTAGTGAACCTGAAAACTACCGGTATGACCCTACAAGTCTGTACATTAATCTAGGTTTTATGTGATTTTCCATGTGTGTTCATAAGTTTTAATTTGAAGTCTCATCATGAAATTTTATGTGATTTTCCATACATTAACGCGGGGTCTATATGCACTACATTTTGAAACTTTCTGCACTACATTTTCGTACGCCCATAATGGGTGTACGCCCAAAATTGGCGTATAGTGCAATTTCTCGAGTATACGTATGCATACGTATACGTATACGTATACGCTAAAAAAATTGAAAATTGGTCCGTACGCCCAAAATGGACGTACGCGGCGGATATAAAAATCCGCCTCGCTTTCTTCTTCCTCCTCTCATCTGAAACTTCAATTACTGTTCATCTGTAACCCTAATTGTCGCCGCCGTCCAATCTTCTCCCATTTCACTCGTTTTCTTCCCCAAATCTATCCTATTCGACTCGTTTTTCTCATACAATCCAAATCCCTCAATCAATTTCATCAATTTCACTCGGAATCATGCAATCCGAAGAAATGGGGAAAAGCTCGAAATCCACTCCGGCGACGGTGGAGGCTGTGGCTTCGTCTGTTCTCCCTCCCGTCCGTATTAGTGCTGGTGGCGCAAGAGTCCGAGGTGGAGGAGTTGCGCCTGGGCGGAAGACGAATCCAGCGAAAAAGAAAAGGGCTCGTGGTGGGGGAGCTGCGGTGGCTCCTGAGGTGGTCGGTGGCGCTGGCGAGGGGTCTGGAGGTGGAGGGGAGGAGGTTGGTGGCGCCGACGAGGTGGCTGGAGGTGAAGCAGGTGGTGGTCGGGGTGGAGCTCGTGGTGGTCGGGCTCGTGGTGGTCGGGGTCGGGGTGGTGCGCAAAAACAGGCCCGTTCGAAATCGCCGGAAAAGACGCTCTCGATCCACGAGGTACGTTAATATTGTTTTTTTAATTAGTCGTTATTTATCGTTTAGCGTGAAACGTTATTCGATAAATAACGATTAAAAAAAGATTTATTAATGTAATATGAATTATTTGTTATTTATTAATAAATTATTAATTAGTCGTTATTTATCGTTTAGCGTGAAACGTTATTTAATAAATAACGACTAAAAATAAAATAATAATATATTAATAAATAATATTTATTAATATAATATTAGTTAGTCGTTATTTATCGTTTAACGTTTCACGTTATTTGATAAATAACGATTAAAACGAAATTTTTTATTATTAAATAACATTTATTAATATAATATTAGTTAGTCGTTATTTATCGTTTAGGTAAAAGAAAATAATATTATATTAATAAATAATATTTATTAATATAATATTAATTGGTCGTTATTTATCGTTTAACGTTTCACGTTAATCGATAAATAACGATTTAAAGAAAAAGATTTATTATTAAATAACATTTATTAATATAATATTAGTTAGTCGTTATTTATCGTTTAGCTAAAAGAAAATAATATTATATTAATAAATAATATAATATTAATATAATATTAATTAGTCATTATTTATCGTTTAACGTTTCACGTTATTCGATAAATAACGAATAAAAGAAAAAGATTTATTAATAAATAATATTTATTAATATAATATTAGTTAGTCGTTATTTATCGTATAACTATTAATAAATAATATTATATTAAGAAATAATATAATATTAATATAATATTAATTAGTCGTTATTTATCGTTTAACGTTTCACGTTATTCGATAAATAACGATTTAAAGAAAATGATTTATTATTAAATAATATTTATTAATATAATAATAATTAGTCGTTATTTATCGTTTCACGTTATTCGATAAATAACTTGTAAAAGAAAAAGATTTAATATTAAATAATATTTATTAATATAATATTAATTAGTCGTTATTTACTAAGAAATGAATTAATTAGTAATTAATACATTATTAAATAGCGTCTTAATAAATTATTATTTAGTCGTACCTAAGACAAAATTAGTAATTAATACATTATTAAATATTTAAAAGAAAAACGTCAAATAATATAAAATAATAATTCGTAAATATGAAAATAGGCTTTAGAGAGGGCTATTACTCCGGCGGGTTGTTCTGTTAGAAAGAAGAAGAAGGGCCCTCGTCACCCTAGCGCACGCGGGATCACAGCTTCCCGACGTCGTGGATCTCCTCCAGACATTCCAGGAGTGCATATAGGAGATACAGGGAAAGCTCTGATGAATGATTTGGATGTTAGTGAGGCGGAGGAGTTTTCGGAGGAGTTGACGGAGGCAACCGAGGTTGCAGATAAGCCAGAGGTTGCATATCAGCCAGATGTAGATCTAGGAGATTTGGAGGCGCAGATGCATGCTGATTACTATGAGGGATCACCTGTGCGTGAGCCATCTCCAGTTGGATCATTGTCGCCTTCTGCAGAGGATCATCAGCAGGAGATTGAGGAGCTTGTTCATGATTTCGATCAGGATCAGCCAGACCTCCAGGAGCCCATTCAGGACCCTGTTCAGGAGCCTGTTCAGCACATTGATCCGGGCTTAGCTGTACCGGTTCCAGGGGATGCAGATTATGTGGGGCATCCTGGAGGTCCTCTTAGTTCACGGCTTTTGGTGGATTACAGCACCCACATTGCTCCGGTGATATGGACTGAGACGTCGTCTCTTGCAGAGCGTATTGAGCATGACCCGACTTATGTGATACCGCCCTCATCGAAGGTATGCGTTGTTTCCTAAATGAATTTGTGAGGTAAAACGATCCACACGCTATTCTAATTCATTAATTTCTCTTTCGTACATCAGCTGAAGAGGGTGTTGGATAAATACACCCGCAAGGACTTCTTCAGGGAGTATGATAGGCATAAATCTAATGTGCCTGGGTCATGGTGGTAGCTCGTTGAGCGGAGCCACTTACAGGTCCTTGCAGATCCCCGGCTCGAGTACAACAGCATCGATCCGATTCTGATTTCTGCATTTGTGGAGCGTTGGTATCCAGAAACCAACACGTTTCACTTTGCATTTGGTGAGATTGCTCCTACTTTGTTAGACGTGCTGAAGATTCTGGAGCTTCCGATCCATGGGCGAGCTGTCAGATCTGCTGAGGCAGACATAGATGGGTTTGTGCATCCTCATGTGCAACGGATGTTCGGGTTTGCTACGATCGAGGAGGCTGTTGCGCTATGCTTACGTACGTAGAGTTTATTTTATTATTTATATTTGATTCCATTTTTTAGTTGATTCAATTAAATATTTATAATCCGTGATAAATTATCAGATGGGGGTTTGAACATCCACGGCAAGAGAGGCATCACCACGATCCACACCCGACTATTACAGATGTTTGATATACGGGACAGGTAAATTATCGTATATTATAAGAATTTCTCATAATTTCTCGATTAACGTTACTAATTCATTTTTTTGTTATTAATTGCAGGACTCCTCAGCAAGAGAGTGATATTGCTTCGCTCTACTTGCTGTCCCTGTTAGGCAGTACGACATTTGTAGACAAGTCTCGGATGAAGGTGAAACACAAATACCTTAGCATCCTTGTAGTTCCCCCTTTTGCCATCTATCGTTGAGCTCAATGAATCTCAACTCCCGCATGGTCTGAGGTACACCAATCTCTACCTCCCCGTTATCAAGTTCAATCCTATCCCATTGTAGCTGCCTCCAGAATCTGTGAATCTGATTGAGCTTGAATGGCTTCTTCTGAATAATATGTTGCACCATCTCGTGGATGCACGGTAGGCCCTGACATTCTCGCATCCAGTAATCTTCGCAATGTTCCTCATAATTCTTCGCCTTTATATCCTCCCATATATCCCACAACTTATGCAACGCTCTATCAGACACATTATGGAATAGATGCCGAAATATCAATTTCACTTGTGGATTCATTCGTCTGAAAACCCCGAGTGTCTTGATCCGATCCTCTTCCATGGTGGCCCTCACCTTCACAATCTGGCCCTCGATGGCTGCATGGATCCTCACAACCATTGGATTAAAACCGCCTATACTTGAACCGACTATTTTCTTCAACACCTTATGCATTCCCTCAACCCTATGTTTTATTCATTCAATGTCGCGTTTAAGTAAAACAACTATTACATAATAAACTAATAAATAAATCGGAAACGTTTAAGTAAGTTAAATCAAAATTACCTGTTTGAGGTCCTCATGAAGAAGTGAAGATTGTGTTCCGTCCATGCGCAAACAATGTTTGTCTTGTAAGGGATAAGCCACACCTTTTCAATGTATCCGACGACGCCGCTTCTCCAAGATGTTCTCAATCCTAGAAGTCTTTCCTCGATGAGGCATTTTATACCTGCATAATATATTTAAATAATGAAGGAAGAGGCATATGCAATATATTTAAACAAAAAAAATTTGATATACAACTATTATGTACCTATTCGTCTTGTATGTGGCGTCAATAACCACGACGTACGGAAACATCTTCAACAAGTGCAACGAGTCTTGATGGGCAAAAAACAAGATTTCCACCTCGTTTGATTTCTTCTTGCAGAGGGGATGCACTACATAGCTGCGCTCCTTCAAAAACTTCAAGGTCCATTGTGTAACAGTCAAATCTCCACGATCCTCAAAATCCAACTTCTGAATAAAGTTGGCGATTTGTTTTGTGGATGTTGTATTCCCTGGAAAGGCCGCACTCAACTGAGTAGCAATAACAGACGGCGTAGTCAAGCTGTTCGCACATACCGTCACAAATTTCACCTCATTCGGCGTCATTCGACCCATGTACGGATGGCCAATGAAGCTAGTGGAAAGCTTATGATTGTGTTGTCCGTATTTTACCTTCACATACCATCCATCTCTCGCATCCCTCGCCCTGAACCTATATCCTCGGATCTCAAACTTGCAATCCGACTTCTTATCCCTACTATCCCGCTCTGTATTAACAACCTCCTCTGTTTTGCCATCCTCTCTTTTCTTTTTCCCTGATCTATACACTCCAGCATGCGAGCACATTATATTCATTTGACGCTCATTGCTATGGCGAGTCACTAATACCATCATAAGTTGTCTACCAATACTCTGAACCCAACGCCTCAAGTGTTCCTTAGTAGGAAACGTTTCTTCGGTATCAAACGAATCATAGTAATCCATACTCTATAATTAATAAAAACTACCATATTTATCACAACTAAAACTTAAAACTACGAGTCCACATCAATCTAAACTATCACTTCTACAAATTATTTGCAACTAAATAACGTAAATAAATACGAAACGATTCTAATTAATTACTAACCGAAAAATCTCCGGCGTCGAAGTCTCCTCCTTTTTCGTCGGTATCGTCGTCCCACATCCCGTCATCATGTTCACTAAAATACTCTTTCTCATCCACGATCGCATCGTCTTCGTCACTCCCATGCTCGTTCTCTTCAACATACTCGTTCTCTTCACCGCTCGCATACTCAATCTCCGTCACATATTCAAACTCCTCACCATCACTCAAATTTGTAACTCTCCTATTTGACATTTTTGACTTCAACATCCATCCGAAGTTCCTACATTTATACACATACTACATCCCAAACGGTCATATTCTGAAAAAATAGCCGTTGGGATAAAAACAACTGTACGACCATTATGGGCGTACAGGAAAAAATACCCCAACGGCCACCTTTTTAACTTTTGAATTTGGACAAATAGCCGTTACAGCCCATAATGGGCGTACGAGTTAAAAATTGTATTTGACAACGGCTATTTTCAAACGGCTATATTATTAAAAATTATACTGTACGCAGGTTTTGGGCGTATACACACGACCGTATTTTGTATTTTGCCTCACAATCGATGTTGGAATTTTGCATTGTCCGCTGAAAACGAGCGTACGCCCATTATGGGCGTACGAGAATGTAGTGTGGAAAGTTGCAAAATGTAGTGCGTATAGATTTTGCCTACATTAATCTAGGTTTTATGTGATTTTCCATGGGATAATAAGATTTTCAAGCGGGTTCATTAATTCTTTTCAGCTTCATTAATTTTAACAAGTAGGTTGAACCTAGTTCATGTATGCGATGAACCTAGTTCACGTATGCGATGAACCTAGTTTACGTATGGTTTTGAACAAGTAGGTTCGTGCCTATCATCAGAAAGTTCATGATCATTTTATCATTAATGGTTTAAAACGAAGCGCGCTATGCGCGCCTCGTAAGAATAATAAACATACGAAGTGCGCATAGCGCTCTTCGTTGGCTTGTATTTTGTAGGTTCATGAACCTTTGCAATGAACCTAGTTCATGTATGCGATGAACCTAGTTCACTTATGCGATGAACCTAGTTAGTTCACGTATGCGATGAACCTAGTTCACGTATGCAATGAACCTAGTTAGTTCACGTATGCGATGAACCTAGTTAGTTCACCTATGCAATGAACCTAGTTCACGTATGCGATGAACCTAGTTAGTTCACGTATGCGATGAACCTAGTTCACGTATGCGATGAACCTAGTTAGTTCACGTATGCGATGAACCTAGTTCACGTATCCGATGAACCTAGTTCACGTATGCGATGAACCTAGTTCACGTATGCGAGGAACCTATGCGATGAACCCAGTTCACGTATGCGATGAACCTAGTTCACGTACCCCCGATGAACCTAGTTCACGTATGCGATGAACCTATGCGATGAACCTAGTTCACGTATGCGATGAACCTAGTTCACGTAATGCGATGAACCTAGTTCACGTATGCGTTTAACGTAGTTCACGTATGCGATGAACCCAGTTCACGTATGCGATGAACCTAGTTCACGTACCCCCGATGAACCTAGTTCATGATGCGCCCCTGCCTAGCTCCATGACTAGCCTAGTGGCTCCTCCGAGGCTCACTCGACACACCCCGAGAATCCTAGCTGAAATGAACAAGGTGTATCTCCAAAGCACCAAGACTCAACCCATGTTGAGGTTAGGTGCCCGGAAGAGAGTCAAGCATAAGAAGGCGCCATGTCATGCCATGACACTCAGGCCACACCAACGTTCTCCAATCCAAGCCTCCAGCCATGCTAGAGCCAAGATGCCCAGCGCCCGGACAACGGCCCCAAGCGCCCGGCCAGCGGTGCCCGTCAAAGTGGAGCTCAAAGGCTTCTCCGAGCGTCTGTCCACTTTTGCCGAGCCATCTTCTGGCCTTATTCATGGACCACCTCCAGGGTTCGAGCGCACAACTGAGCGCCCGTGGAAACCCCCTTCCAAGGCCCCAGCGTCGAGAAGCTCAAGACCGCGTCGGCGCCCACATCACCTAGCCATGTTGAAGGCACATATGCAATTCCAGCGCGGGCGCACAAGGGCCCACATTGAGCGCAACCCGCTAGTTGTCGACGAGTCTGGACTGAGCGCCTTGGTAGCCCTTCTCCGCGCCGAGATTGCTCGAAGGTGAAATTCATTACAAGGCGCGCCTATTTGGTTTTGTTGTCTCTATCTTGTTTTGTTGTCTCAAACATTAGGTTGTCTTTTATTTGGGATTTGTTGTCCCTATTTGCATTTGTTGTCTCTATTTGGGATTTGTTGTCTCGGTCCCATGTTCGGAGACTTTCCATTTTTAGGAAGTTGGTCGTCTCGGGTTTTGCTAGCGTTTTAAAACTTTCTATTTTTAGAAAGTTTCTAAATATGGAGTGGTCCAGCCTTGCATGGTTTGGGCCGTCCTATTGGGCTCTTGGCACTCAAGCCCAAGCTCGTCCAAACCCTAGCCGCCGCCCCATTTGATTCTCCCTAGGTTTAGTCGTCACTTTGCTTGTGTTTTCTCTTTATAAGGTTGCAGCCTCCCATTGTAATCTTCACGTTTAGTATTGAATTCAAGAACCTTTGTTGAGACGAGATTTCCTCCATCTTCTTGAACTAGGCGTCACCAATCCTTCGTGCTTTGTCTTCTCATCTCCTTCACCATAGCTTCTAACCTCTTTCGTCTACATCCCTAGCCAAAAGTTCTCATATCTTCTAGCCTCTTTCCTCTACATCCCTAGCCAAAATTTCCTTTCGTTTGAATGTCCCTCAATCACCATTGCCGAACCCTCACCAACCAGCTTGTCGAGTGCTACTCTTCATTCATATCCCAATTCGTCAAGGAAACTTGACGTCTATATCCAATCAATTCCGCTGCAAACTCCCATCTCTACCTACGAACCCCCTCAAAAGACATCCATTCAACACTTCCAAGGTATTTTGTCAAAGATCTTCGAGCGCAATTGGCTTCCCGGAGACCAGGCGCGCATCAACTGGCATCACTCGTTGTTATCCATCTTTCCCATTCGATCCATTGCAGAATTTTTTTTTCCTCACCTCCATTGTTGCTCATGGCTTTTTGCCATAAAAATCATCAAAAAAATACAAAAAAAATTATTCACTTGCCTTAGGAGATCTTTCTTGTGAAATACTTGAAGATATTGAATGATATTGGCCGAAAATACTTAGCCCTTGACCTAAGAGATTGCCGAAAATATTTGCTTGATTTTCTTGTTAGAATCTTTGCATATCTTTTCATATCCTTTTGTTAAGATAAGTTTATTGTTGAGATTTGATTTGTTATCTTGTTTGGCCGATTACTCTCTCTCCTATCTTGAGCATATATTTTGCTTTCTTGCTGCATATATCTCGAACCATAACAAAATCAAAAGATCATATCAAAAGTCGAGATCTATTATAAAAAGAAAAAAGAAAAAAGAAGTTAAGTCAAAAGACTTCTAGTTCGGCCAAGGCACATCCCAAATAAGGTAACCCTTGAGTCTACATTTCTGATCTCCCCATCGTCTAGAGTCGCTTGATAATTCATCTTGTCTTTGCATGCTACTTTTTTGCATCTGTGATTGATTAGTTTGCATAAGTGCCTTGCTGGATTTTCTTGTTTTGTTTTTCAGTTGTTTCTTGAGACTATAGCCAGCCAGAACCGCCAAACGGCCAGCCAAATTAGACACCCTCGAGTGCTTTGTTTGGTTACTTGTTTAGACGGTTACACTTGCTTGGTTTCATTGCTTTGTTCTTTCTTTTGTGCACTTGATCTCTCGCCATGGGTATCTCTATAGGTACCTTCACTGACCCCGAGGATCAAACCAACTCAAGCAACAACAACAACGAACAACCTCTCCTCCCCAACCCACCACAAGAGACAGCCCAAGTAGAAGACGCCAATACAAGAACTGCGCAAGACTTGGCTGAGGCTCTTGATGAGATTCGAGCCTTGAGGCAAAGGATGGCCTATTTGGAGCAAGAACATCGAGCTCTTTCAGTCACCCTTGACCCGCCTCAAGCAACCAACCAAGGTGTCCATGCAACACAACAACTCCCGGGGCTTGCTACTCAAAGCTCCCATCAAGTGCATCCACCTCGGCTTCCCCAAGAAAAGGTAAATCTGTAATGCCTTCAAGCTCTCAACAACATCCCCTAAGGCGGCTCAATTCTATCATTGAGAGTCGCCAAGAAGGAGAAGATGATGATCGATTCAGACCCTTGCGCTCACCCACACAAACCGAGAGTGAAGGGCATACAAGTGAAGGCGGTCATCACGACCAGGAAGAGCGATCTGAAGAGCGCCACAAAGCACATCAAAGGGAGCATGAAAATGCTCAAAACAGGGAGCAACAACGCCCTACACAAGTGCTCAACGCCAAGTCACCGAGCGCTCCCCCGAGCGCAGACGAGACGGCTCCGGACCCTCCCGACGCCATAGTTCCAGGCGTGACTCTGCTTTTGATGTCGAGCAATTTTCTCACTTTCAAAGTCCAAGGAGTCCATGGGAACCACCAAAAAACGAAGACTCCCAAGGTACTCATTCCCGGGATGGCTTCAAAGAATTTGACTCCGACGGCTTTGAAGACGCAGGTAAGTATAATCCTCGTCAATTTCATCCTCCTTTACGAGAACCTATTGAGAATTTGCAAGTGACTAGTGACTACATTCCCCCTGAGCACAACAACATGATGCGCCCGAGAATGGATGCTAGGCGCCCGGGGCAAGCTGATAGATGCCCGGGCATTGGCTATAGGCGCCCGGATGAGCGCAGAGGCGAGAGACGAGGCGTTGAGCCTCGACACCTTGACTGGATGAGGCACATGCCTCATGAGCTAAGACGCCAGCCACATGGAGATAGTTCACCTCCTACAAGTTTCGAGGATGGAGATCCTAGAGACCACCGTCGCCGAGGAGAAAGGCATAGAAATGAGCGTCACCATGCTGCGAGTGACGATGACATTCCAAGACTCTGAGGAGGCCGACGTGACAGAAATGATGAGCGACGCCCTAATGTCCAAGGACGTCGAGATATTAAGGTAAAGATTGAACCCTTTCCTGGTAATTACGACCCTTCTTTCTTTCTTGAATGGACGCAGGCAACAGAGTATGTCCTAGATCATTAGTCACTATGATGAGTATGAGAAGGTCGAAGTGGCAACACTTCATTTTACCGGGGCTGCAAGAACATGGTATCATAGGCTTGTCCAAGATAGACAACGACGCAATCTTCGTCCTATTCGTCAATGGCATCAACTTGTCTTTGCTATGACAAGGAAGTATGTCCCGGATGACTACAAGAACAAGATGAAGATGGAGATTACTATGTGTCAACAAGGAACAATGACACCATTGGAGTTCTTTGCAAAGTTGGAGGACATGCACTTCAAAGCTGGAGTAAGTG
This sequence comes from Oxyria digyna, assembly GCA_029168935.1. Classification (NCBI taxonomy): domain Eukaryota; kingdom Viridiplantae; phylum Streptophyta; class Magnoliopsida; order Caryophyllales; family Polygonaceae; genus Oxyria; species Oxyria digyna. The sequence goes on from JAPVLV010000013.1 coordinate 29,373,185, forward strand.
CTTCACCTTCGACTTTGAGGACAAAGTTTTTGAGCGGTCTCAACACTACTTTGAGAGACCAACTCGAGGTCCTTCCCATCAAGGACATCAATAGCTTGACGCATGCAGCCATGCAATTGCACAATCAATTAGTAAGGAAAAAAGCATGGTCGGCGTCACAGTAAAAAAGGTATGATTCTACTCCCTTACCTTCGGTTACTACTAATCCCTCTTCTTCTAGCATTTTGAAGCCAGGATCGAGCTCCAAAGAGAAGGACAAGGCGGCAATGCCTCCACCAAAAATCAGCGACATTGAGTGCTACAAGTGTGGTGGACGAGGTCACATAGGTCGCAATTGCCCTAATCCCAAGAAGGTCCTCATGACTCAAAGTGGAGATTATGAGTCATGTGAAGAAGAAGGAGAGCAAGAAGAGACGGCTACGGCCTTGACCTTGGTGGCTGAATCCGAGGACTACGATGCTTATGCTTGTCATCCACAAGCAACCAATGATGGCATGGCTTTTGCCCAAGTGACAAGACGCAACCTGCATGTCAAGGAAGCCCCACACCGCGAGCAAAGATCTAATTTGTTCCAATCTACTTGCGTGGTGAATATCAAAGGTAAGAAGGCGAACTTGAGCTTGATTATTGACGGCGGTAGTTGCTCAAACCTCTTGAGTGACAAGGTAGTCGATTACTTTGCTCTTCCCACTTCTCCTCACCCAACTCCCTACGGTTTACAATGGATTTCTTCCCAAGGGGGTGATGTTGTTAAAAACAATGTTTGATTGCTTTTTCTATTGAGAACTATCATGATGAAGTACTTTGTGATGTGGTTAAAATGGATGCTACGCATATCTTGTTAGGTAGGCCGTGGCAATTTGATGGAAAAGTATTTCATAATGGCTTTGAGAATGAGTATACCTTTACTCATAATGATATTCCTGTGAGGCTTTTGCCTATGTCTCCTAACCAAATTTTGCAGGACTTAAAGACTAGGAGAACAGAGACTGAGCCTCAACCTAAAGTCCAAGCCATGGTGCGCATGCACAAAATTGCTGAGAAATTCCAAAGTTTGGCTAAGCAACAAAATTGGTCTTTCGACCCACTCAAGATGGTTGATGGAATTTGGCATGAGAACGCTGCACAAAGAAGGTTGGAAGCCGCTGAGTTTGGAACTACAAGACCAATGCCGGCGCCAAACCTAGAGATAGAAGAGATCACATGCGTTCTCCCCAACCATTCGGGCGTTTTGCAATCTTTCTGGAGCGCTCCTAATGATATCCAAGGTACATGTTGCGTGCCAAATATTGCTCGGGAAATTGTCAAAAGCGCTCGGACAAGCTGGCCACAATCGCATCAGCCGTGTGCACCACTAGAAGCACAAGGCGTTCTCACTATCCACTCAGGCAACTCGAATTCTGTTCCGAGAGTTTCTCATGATTCAATGGACACATGCTGCGTGACCAATATTGCCCGGGAAATTATTCAAGGCGCTCGACCATTCTGGCCACCCTTTTCCTCCCCGCGTGCGCTGCCAGAACCTCAATTCCACTTCTATGGTTTTGGTAAGCATTCTTTCCCTACTTTTACACTTCATATTTCTTTGGGAAATGGTGTTTTCTTGCAGCTTGGGACGGACAGGAACGTCATTGGAGCAAGTCTCAATTTGCGTGAAACAGAGACGTTTCACAACCAAGTGGGGGAGGGTGATGCACCCCTGCCTAGCTCCATGACTAGCCTAGTGGCTCCTCCAAGGCTCACTCGACACACCCGAAGAATCCTAGCTGAAATGAACAAGGTGTATCTCCAAAGCACCAAGACTCAACCCATGTTAAGGTTAGGTGCCCAGAAGAGAGTCAAGCGTAAGAAGGCGCCATGTCATGCCATGACACTCAGGCCACGCCAACGTTCTCCAAGCCAAGCCTCCAGCCATGCTAGAGCCAAGACGCCCAGAGCCCGGACAACGGCCCCAAGTGCCCGGCCAGCGGTGCCCGTCAAAGTGGAGCTCGAAGGATTCTCCGAGCGTCTGTCCACTTTTGCCGAGCCATCTTCTGGCCTTGCTCATGGACCACCTCCAGGGTTCGAGCGCCCGTGGAAACCCCCTTCCAAGGCCCCAGCGCCGAGAAGCTCAAGACCGCGCCGGCGCCCACATCACCTAGCCATGTTGAAGGCACATCTGCAATTCCAGCGCGGGCGCACAAGGGCCAAATTGAGCGCAACCCCCTAGTTGCCGGCGAGTCTGAACTGAGCGCCTTGGTAGCCCTTCTCCGCGCCGAGATTGCTCGAAGGTGAAATTCATTACAAGGCGCGCCTATTTGGTTTTGTTGTCTCTATCTTGTTTTGTTGTCTCAAACATTAGGTTGTCTTTTATTTGGGATTTGTTGTCCCTATTTGCATGTGTTGTCTCTATTTGGGATTTGTTGTCTCGGTCCCATGTTCGGAGACTTTCCATTTTTAGGAAGTTGTTCGTCTCGGTTTTTGCTAGCGTTTTAGAACTTTCTATTTTTAGAAAGTTTCTAAATATGGAGTGGTCCAACCTTGCATGGTTTGGTCCGTCCTATTGGGCTTTGGCACTCAAGACTAAGCTCGTCCAAGCCCTAGCCACCGCCACCTTTGCTTCTCCTTAGGTTTAGTCGTCACTTTGCTTGTGTTTTCTCTTTATAAGGGTGCAGCCTCCCATTGTAATCTTCACGTTTAGTATTGAATTCAAGAACCTTTGTTGAGACAAGATTTCCTCCATCTTCTTGAACTAGGCATCACCAATCCTTCGGGCTCTGTCTTCTCATCTCCTTCACCATAGCATCTAACCTCTTTCGTCTACATCCCTAGCCAAAAGTTCTCATATCTTCTAGCTTCTTTCCTCTACATCCCTAGCAAAAACTTCCTTTCGTTTGAGTGTCCCTCAATCACCATTGCCTAACCCTCACCAACCAGCTTGTCGAGTGCTACTCTTCATTCATATCCCAATTCGTCAAGGAAACTTGACGTCTATATCCAATCAATTCCGCTGCAAACTCCCATCTCTACCTACGAACCCCCTCAAAAGACATCCATCCAACACTTCCAAGGTATTTTGTCAAAGATCTTCGAGCGCAATTGGCTTCCCGGAGACCAGGCGCGCATCAGTTCACGTATGCGATGAACCCAGTTCACGTATGCGATGAACAATGTTTTTTTATTTCAGGTTCATTAATTTTATATAGGTTCATGAGTTTACATTAACAAGTTAGAGGTGGGTTCTAAGACAAACTTATCTTAAGATAAGACCTAAGAACCAACTAGAGTCGTTGGATCTTCAAGATGAACAATCCAGATTGAACCTGGAAATTTAAATAGAGAAAATCCATTTAATGAAGAGGTGGCACGCTCGTAAATAAGAGTTATAAGTGGAGGGGTAAAATGGTAAAACGCGCTTTCATAATTCTTCAAACACAGAAGTCTCCCATGGTGACCAAGCCAATCCCGATCCTCTTCATTGCCATGGCTGCTTTGCCTCAAACACGTTCTTCCACCCTCGCGATCTCATTAACTGTTGCGGTAGTGCCTGAGATATATGGCTGCGACGGAATCGGCTAGGGCAAAATCGAGCATGGAAGCCCTAATTCGACGGATAGGGAAAAATCGAGCAAGGGAGGAGGAGAGTTTCTCCTCCTGTAAGAATGATTTTGAGGACACCAGTTCCAAGGAAACGGAGAGTCGAATCTCCTCCATCTGGCTCTTCCTCTGATCGTGATGGTCGCTTAGTCATCTATGAAGATCCCGCTACTCCTGCACTCGTTTCGTCTGATGATCATCCCTCCGAGCAAATGTTGTGCACTTACCAGTGCCGCCAGATGGTAGTATTTCTTTCGGTTTCTTGGAAATCAAGTTGCAGTTCATGCTTTGTTAATTTCTGCTACGATGTTTTATTCGGAATTGCTATTGTTTGAACGAATACAATTCTGTAGCTGATAAATTGAAACATATTTGTCTAAAATTGTCGGTAAAGGCAGTGTGACTGAGTAAGTATGTTGCTCATGGTATGCTTCTAAGGTGATTCTGTATTCTGGCTTGGAAATCGTATTCGGAAGTTGCAGTTCATGCTTTGTGGAATTGATTATCACGAGCTACATTTCCTACGAGAGGTAACAATGGAGTGATAAGCACGACAAATGTCATCAAAGCAGATTTGAATAAAATGGTTTTTACTTGTGTGGTTTCAGACTGTGGAATTGGCTAGGCTAAATCATCAGAACACGGGAAAATTGTTGGGTTATTGTCAGGACGGCTCTCCTTTTACAAGGATGTTGGTGTTTGAATATGCACTGAATGGAACACTTTCTGAACACTTGCATTGTAAGTGGACTTGACATATTTGATTCATTCTTGCTCATCTTTAGGCTCATACTTACATATACATATGAGATTCGATATTCTGGTTTATGGTGACGGGTGCCAACTATCATGGACAAGGAGGATGAAAATTATCATAGGCATTTCCAGGGGTTTAAAATATCTTCACTCTGAACTTGACCCGCCATTCACCATTTCCGAGTTCAATTCTAGTTCTGTGTATCTCACAGAAGATTTCCCCCCCAAGGTATAAACTTGGACTCTGATAAGTTCCATTGCATTCTGTATCCTGTTATATAATTAACTCATTTAGTATCCTTCTTAACAGCTTGTTGACTTTGAGAGTTGGAAGACCATTCTTGCAAGAACAGAGAAAAACTCCAACTCCATAGGAAGCAACAGAGCCTTCTGTATTCTGCCGAGCTCCATTGAAGAACGCCATATAGACATGAAAGGCAATGTGTATGCTTTTGGTGTGCTTTTACTAGAGATAATCAGCGGGAGACCTCCCCGTACTCAAAACACCATGGTTCTATAGTAGACAAACTTGTATGTGTAAATGGTTGAACTTGTATGTGTAAATGGTTGAACCTGTATGTGTAAATAGTTGAACCTGTATGAGTAAATGGTTGAACCTGTATGAGTAAATGGTTGAACCTGTATGTGTTCAACAATGAACATGTATTTCTTTTTATTATTTTTAGACTGCTCTTTTTATTATTTTGGATTGCACATATTGAACATGTATTTTCAACAATGTGTGAACACCTTGCAGGTTCATAGGATTTTTCATGCAAGTTCATTGTTTTACTTTTTAGGTTCAGAAGTTTTATCTTATGGATTCATGAGTCATGAGATTACCATACAAGTTCATCCGTTTTAACTAACAGGTTCATTAAAACCGATGAACATGAATGGAGGTTCATAAATTTTATAACATAGGTTCACAAACTTATAAATGGAGGTTCACAATGTAGGTTCATTACTCTTTTCGATATTTATTGCATTGGTCTTGGCTTGTCAAATTACATGGCACAGATTCATGAACATGCAAGATAAGATGATGAACTCACATCGAAAATAGTATGAACAATTACACAAACTTTATAAACCTGCAAATTAAAATTAAAGAACCCACAAGTTAAAAGTGATAAATCCGCAAAAAAACTGCTTAAACCTGTATGGAAAATTCGATGAACCCACAAAACAAAACTCATGAACCTGCTAGAAAATAATTCATAAATATGTAAGACAAAACTCATGAACCCGCAAGTTAGAACTCATGAACCCGTAAGTTAGAACTCTTGAACTCATGGGACGGATTTATGTGTCATGTTGGTAGTGCTAAAATATCTAGGTTCATGGTATGTTGCTAAACCTTTCTTTGGTGTGTCAAGAGTCAATTGTCAAAGCCATAAAACATACCCACAGAATCTGATAGACATTATAAACCTTTCTTTGTTGCCTTTGAACCTGCGAAATGTGAATCCATGAAACAAAACTCACGAACCTGCTAACAAAAATTCATAATTATGTAAGACAAAAACTCATGAACCCACAAGATAGAACTCATGAACCCATAAGTTAGAACTTGTGAAAAATCATGAACCTGCAGGACTATCGACATAAACCACGATATGGATTTAACTCATTGGTTGTGAGGATACATTATGCTTTAGAGGCTCAACGTGATAGGATTAGGGAAACAATCGAGATGTCACGAACAAAGGTTTTGACGGAGGTATATGACCTTGACCCTGAGATCTTTGCCTTATTTTCTCCTCTGTTCCGCAAAGTCACGTCGAAGTGCTTGATGATGTTGTTGGATCTTATTACTCTATACTGAACGGCGACATCCCAGAATCTTGCAGTGATCATTGGTGGAGAACATGTCTTGGGCTACCGTGTATCCATAGAATTGGATCTGCCATGCTTCAAAATACTCCCCTTATAGAGTCAGAGATACACCTCTTTTGGAGACAAGTGACGTGGGAAGGGGTTACAGATCCAAATATCGAGCAAGATACCACAGTTCCAGTATCAATACCTTATATTAGATGGAGGGAGATGACATCTGATGTGGCTACTGGTGAAATGAGTGAAGACTTTTTTATCAGAGGTCACCTCATTGTACAATACCTTGAAAAGGCCTCATGAAACATCTCTGAAGGAGCCTACAGGCGTCCTTCCCAAAGGTAGACCTCCAAAAGCTAGAGGAACCAAATAGGGTAACAAAAGGGATGCCAGTGAGTGGGAACATACCTTGAAAGCTTGCAAGCCTAAACGAGGACGACCCCCAGGGAGCAAGACACGTAGTAGAGCGTCTTCTACGAATGAAGGTGAGACTCCAGATGAGCAAATTGTTGGGCAACTACCACATATGGAGTTGGAGCGTTAGGGGATTAAATTTCCAGCTGAGAGTATAGACTACTTCATGTTTGCCTACATCACCCAAGCTCGAAATGTGGAAGATGACGGACATTGTGGTTATCGAAGCTTATCAGTATTGAAGAAAGGGCCCGAGCATGAATTCTGGAGAGTCCGCATGGAGATTGGGATGGAGCTGGTGGAGAACCAACATATATACGAGAACCTATCTCCCGTTGTTACCCCGTATGAGGAACTTTGCATAAATGTCAACTACTTGCATAGTCCTTGTTCTCGGACATACTGGATGGAGATGCCCATGGTTGGCTTAGCATTTGCTACTCGATTTCAAGTAGTTGTTGTGTTTTTGTCCTGGAGTGGCTCGTGCTTATGTTTGCCGATGACGGCTTCTAGTCATGATGCCGAACCACCAACATAGATCTTTTCTATTGCTCTATTCAGTAACCACTTCATTCCGGTAAGTAAGTAAATTAAATAAATATTTTATTTAACATATGTTATTGAAAGTTATAACATAATTTTTTGTTTATCTTATTATAGGTGTGGCTCCATGATACTGCTCCACTACCGCCAGTTTCATTGTATTGGAATCAATTCAAAGACAAAACTGTTGAAGGTTGGGATGACGGCTTCAAGGATAGGATTGAAAAGTGGAAAAAATATAGAATTAGCGCAGGACGGGAACCAAACACGCCGGTGTGATTAAGACATAGATATGGCTATATTAGCTGACCTTTTTTCTATAATCATTGCATTGTTTTGATTTTATCATAATTTTTTTCTAAAATTATGTTGTTAATCTTAATATTTTAATTAAATATCTCACCTTTTTTCTGTAATCATTGCATTGTTTTGATTTTATCATAATTTTTTTTCTAAAATTATGTTGTTAATCTTAATATTTTAATTAAATTTAATTAAAAATAAGTTAAAGTAAAAAGTTAATGTTAGTAATTGAGTTGGGTTAATGAATTACACTGTAAATGGGCCCAAAAAATTATTCTCCCGCTTCTTTGAGATTGAAGGAGAGGCCGCCGAGTCCACGACCTAGGAGCCAGAGAGAGCCTCAGCGAGCTCCTTTGCAAAGCCTAACACGCATCTCTCTCTTCCTCTCTTCTCTTCGATTTAGCAGGCAGCAGTACTCATCTCCGCCAATCGATCTAGCCGCACCACTAATCTCGTCCCCGGCGTCCCTCTGCCGGCGTACTCCAACAACTAAACTACACTGCACCACAGGTACTCTCTTCCGCCTTATCTGCTTGCCTTCGCCCTTCCTATATATCTGACCAACAGTTTTCGTTTTCCTAATTTCTGATTGCCTTGCCTTCTTCTGTAGCCATGACCACCGATTTAGTTTTTCTGTTGTGATTATCATATACCAAGGTAGCTGTCACATATTGATATTCAATTTTAAGAGTTCAGTTGCATTCTATCTTACTTGATCATTGTTTTTGTCTCTAGATATTTTTATTTTGTATTGACTTTGTCTGAAACAACTATTTTGATCAATTTTATAATGAGGCTAGTTGGTAATGGGGAAGTAGTCCCTTGAATCAGTCTACGGTAGTCAGTTTGAACAAACAAAAGCATAAGTTGCTGAATTTAAATTGTATGTGTTGTTGTCTGATCTTATGGAACTAAGGGGTGAGTTGGTTGCTGAATTTTATGCAAACTTCTGCTGAATTTCCATGCTCTCTTTGCACTTTTGCTGCTGATTTTTTTATACAAGTTGCCAATGGATAAATTGTATGTGTTGTTGTCTAATCTTATGGAACTAAGGGGTGAGCTGGTTGCTGAATTTTATGCAAGTTGCTGAATTTTATGCACGATTACTAGTAGCATTGCTGAATTTTTTATACAAGTTGCCAATGGATAAATTATTATGTTTTTCCTCTACATTTTTATGTTTTAAATCCACAATTTATCAATTAGTAGCACTAGAAGGAAGTGTGCCCTTCGATACATGCTCCTATGTTTTGTCTTAATTATATTTTGCTCTCAATTATGAACTTCACTAAGGTGAAAAAACAGAGAAGATTTTAGCTATGAATTTATAATTAACTCTTAAGAGATAATTTCATCTCTGTATACATAATTCTGAAAGATTAGATGTTTCTTAGGATTTAAAGAGAAAAAAGATGTATCCAAGAGAAAAAACATGGTGTCAAGTACTATGATTTGGATTAGTCCATGTAAATGAGCTTGTGTTTCCGTTCAGATGGCAGATGATGAGAGTCATCCACTTCAGCCAGCTGCACAACAGGGACAAGGCAGAGGGCGGGTTAGACAAGGCAGAGGGCGGGGCAGACAAGGCAGAGGTCGAGGTACGAGACCCGCTTCTGACCCTATTTCTACTATGCATATCCAAGATCCTACACCTACACCTACTCCTGCACTTTCACCTACTCCTACACCTACAACTCGATCTCCAGGCCAAATCCCTATTTGGAGCGAAAGCATGAGAACGGTATTTATAAAATTTTATCGATATAACTACATAAAAATCATGTGCATGAGTATACGGTTAACTTTGATTTGAATTGCATATTGCTAATAAGACATTTTCAACTCAAATGTACCAGGAATTAGCAACTAGGACGGAGGAGGTGCGCTCTAGGCAGCGCATTAGGCAGCGCATTATGTCTCGTAGGGTAGCAGCTCGAGGACTTCCAGCCTCGATACGTCGAGGCGATACAGAACGTCCTGGTCGGGCATTGGCTATGGATTTTCAGGCTGCAACTCATGAGGGTGAATTTGCTGAGTTTAGGTTGCGAAATTTTGCTGAATAATGTGTTGGATAATGTTCTATGGTTGTATGATGGTGGATGTTGCTCCCCCTCTTGTTGTATTATTTGCAGGTGCAGTGGATGCCTTGGAGGGAAGGTGATGGACTTTTAGAGGTCAATTTTAGGACTACTCATCGACTCTCTAGACTGGATGGTATTCTTCGTTGCATGGATGTCCAAGAGTCGTATTACGCCACCCGAGTCCTACGACAGTTTGGGCTTAGACAGGTTCCTCCACTTCAACCCTATGCTCCAAGCTCTGAAAATCGAATAGAAAATATTAGTGACTACAAAGTGGAGTTTAATGGAGACGAGTATCCTACCTAGGAAGAGCGCGAGAGCCATTTGTTCGACATTGATGCGTATCAGCGATGTAGGTGGTCGTGGGAGTGTGACGAACATTATATGGACTATTTTCTCGACATCACTCACCCTTATGTGGATCCTACCTCACAACCACAACAAGTCCCTCGGCCTCCGGCTGTTGATGCTACTGTGGTAAGTAATTTCGTTTATACAAGGTTATTATATTTTAAGTAATATTACGTGATTTTTACATATATTTTAATTACACAGCGCCTTCAGTTATCTCTTGGATCGGTACGCGAGTGTCTCCAATGTCCAAGTATCAGTAATGACGAGACGGAGTACCTTATCTCTCTCATCGGGTTTATGACTGGGGAACCTTACCCCGTTCCGGATCCACCTCAACGTGCATCTCTTTTTCAAAACTCGGAACATGTGCGTGGTGAGGGTAGCGGTTCTGGGCGCGAGGAAGAGGATAGATCTGATCCACATTAGATTATGTAGTTTTATACTTTATGTCAGTATGTTATTTTGGATATAATACTTTATGATGATAGATTTTGTAGTTATATGACCTCCTAATCCTAAAATCAAATTGAGAATTTGGAGGTAAATACTTGTCCTAAAACCAAAGTTTGTTTCTGTTTCGTTTTTCAATTTGGCTGTATCAACCTGAGGACACCTCAGTAGCTTAGTTAATCATTCCGTCCAGGTGTAGATTACCCTTATGCAGTTTGTTTTTGTTCATCATGAACATAACTCCAAGCTAAGCGCTATACAGTCACTGCTTATGTAAAAGCCTTTCCTTAATCTCGTTTATAATGAATTATATTCTGCACTTTAAAAGCATTATACGTTCTCTTCAAAAAAGCATGTATAAAACCAATGTCAGGTACCCACGCACACGCAACGAGTGGGTGTGGGTATATTTTAAAACATCCATGCCCACGCGTTGCGTGTGCGTGGGTATATTTTAATATTTCCGAAATTGCCCTACGGGTACAGTTTGCGCAGGCGTAATATTTTATCAAAATACCCACACACACGCGTTGCGTGGACGAGACTTTAATGGTCGGATATCCGTTTTAAACGTACGCCTACGCGTTGCGTGTGCGTGAGTACCTAGCCACGGCCACGCGTTGCGGATGCATGGATACCTGAGTCTAAATAGACAAAAAAAAAAATGAGTGTATATAGCATCACCTTACAAATACAATACAAAACCGCAACAACAAAAGACCGTTTGCCCCTTAAACCCTAATTATATTTATAGTCGTTTACTTGCTTCACTTGTTCCTCTTCTTCAGCGCAACTTCCGCTCGTGGCTGCTAATCATTCTCTGTTGTGCTAAACCCTCGAATTCATTTGCGAGTGTTTCAATTATCTGGATCAGCAGTAGCGTACTACTTGTTTGCGGAAATTCTGTTTTTCTTTCTCTCGCGGATTTGCTTAATTCTACCGGTTTAATTCGAGAAAGCAGAAGTAAGCTTGAAAAACTAAAAATAAGAAAACAAAAATGGATGTTGTGAGCTTAGCTGTAATCCTTCAAGGTGCTCTTAGTCCTAATCCTGAGGAAAGGAAGGTTGCCGAAGACAGTCTCAACCAGGTTTGTCTAATCATTTATCTTATGAGAATTTGGTTTTGGTGTCAAAAAGTTGAAACCTTTGGTTAGTGTATTGATTTTGTGGAATTGCATTTTGAGAGATTGACTGCCCTTAGATGAGCTAGTTTCAGGTCCTTGATTTGAGTTGAATTATAAAATTCGAATCTTCGCTAACTGTTTAGTTAATTATATTATTATATTTCTGAAGTTCCAGGTCGTTGTGTAGGTAATTATGTGAGAACAATGTAGAGCGATTTTTTTTTATCAGTTACATGATGGATTCTAATTTTATAATTTTTGATTGTGTTGGTCGCAGTTTCAATACACACAGCAGCATCTTGTGAGGGTATTACAGATTATAGTAGATGGGAACTGCGACTTGGCTGTTAGGCAGGTTGCGAGCATCCATTTCAAGAACTTCGTTGCCAAAAATTGGTTACCTTATAATTCTGGTTAGTATATTACAATTTGTTTTTTTTTTCTAACAGTATATCTTTTCAGTCATGTAGAGTGTGTCATTAGATCTAATACATCCCATTACGAATGTGTTTTGACTTATTCCTAGCTTTAATCAAATGTTTATTCTTTCTTTCTTGATTTTAGAGGAGCAATCTAAGATCACACAAAGTGATAAGGCCATGGTGAGGGAAAATATCCTTGTTTTTGTGACTCAGGTTCCTCCTCTCCTGAGGTACTACATTGGATCTAGTATTTGTACTTTAAGTTTATTTGAACAAAAGTTCTCATATGGAAGTATGTAATTTATACATTATTTGTATCTAGTATTTGTACTTTTATTTGAACAAAAGTTCTCATATGGAAGTATGTAATTTATACATTATTTGTATGGTTGTGGCAATAAAGAACTTGTTTGATATGTTGCAAAACATATCTCATGTGTCATAGTTGTATGCAGGGTACAGCTGGGTGAATGCCTTAAAACAATTATCAATGCTGACTACCCTGAGCTTTGGCCTGGCCTTCTTCACTGGGTGAAACATAATCTACAAGATCAACAAGTTTATGGAGCTTTGTATGTTTTGCGGATTCTTGCAAGAAAATACGAGTAAGTTTTATCAATCTGCCTTTTCATTTATGAGTTGCATAACTTGCATTGGCTCTTATATGTGATGGAATCAAACTACTCTGTTCTTTTTATCTACATTCTACAAATAGCACCAAGGATTGTTGTGAGCAACTTTTTACTCTAGATATTATATGTTAGTATTGCGTCGTCGACTGTTGGAATACGCAATTCAAGAGGGATTCAATATTTGGGATATGATGAATTGTCAACATTAATAGTGTTACCTATATATATATATTCAGTGAATAAAAAGTCGCTGGGCGACCCTAGGCGGTGAGCCCACATAGGCGCGCCTAGTACCGCCCAGAACATACAACCGGCAGTAGCTTTAGTTTCATCAATTATACCCATCATATAGTCATAAACTATAGTTTCAACAAGTAAAACCAATAGCAAAACTATGTCTGAAAGCTAATCGTAGGAGAGGAGGAAGAGTGAATTGCAGAGGAGGATGTGAATTGCAGAGGAGGAAGAGTGAGCGTGCATTAGAAGAGGAGGAGCAAAAGAATCAAAGAATATAATTGAAAAGGAAAGAAAATAATAAAAGAAATCTTTATTATCCAACAGGGAAGCAGTTAGATCAAATCGTAGCCGTATTTGCAGCATATCTACTTAATAAAGGCAGTTAAGTTAGCCCAAATCTCAAAATTTACAATTCTAAAGATACACGACTGATTAACTCCTCTGTATGCATCGCCTAGACCCTGCCCAGTTCGCCTAGACCCGCCCAGTTTGCCTAGGGCTCGCCCAGCCATGAGGGGCTCGCCTGGGCCCAATTGGGCGTTGGCCTGGGTGAGGCGCGCCTAGGCGTCAACTTTTTATTCACCGTATATATTCATTTTCCGGATTAAGATGCTGATGGTACATTTATTTGGATGGCATAGCTAAGCCTTGAAATCAAGATATGAGGTCTTTCTAGCTTGGCTCTGTATTTGTGTATCCGATCCAGGTTTCTGTAATGTATTTTTGAATCGGAAGAGCTTAGAGATATAAATTCTTTATCATTTTGCACTTATAACTAATCACCATTAACACTTGGATAATTGCTGATAAATTGGTTCATGAAAGTTTCGCATATCAGATTCAACTTCTTGGTCATTTATTCGTCTGTGTGCTAAAATTTCATCTCTATTACTGTTATATTATTTTTAACGTGGAATCATCACCTGATAATGGCTTACATATCTACTACTCCCTCCGTTAAAAAATAGATGTCTTTTAAGCTCTATTTATTTGTTAAGGACCTTTTACCTATTTTTTTTCTTAAATTTCAAAATTGACCCATATTCAGAACTGGTTTTTTCCTTTTCTGATTTTAATTTTTTTTATTTTCTTAATATGGCTATTTGACTAGGGTATTTGGTCTAAAATTTTCATTTATAATTTCTATGAAAAATCCTAGAAAGACATCTATTTCTTAATGGAGGGAGTAATTTCTATTTCAACTAATGTTTTTTGTAACTTTGTTGAATGGAAGGTTCAAATCAGATGAGGAACGGACACCTGTGAACTTGATGGTTGAAGAGACTTTTCCGCATCTTCTGAATATATTTCACAAGCTTGTTCAGATTGGCAACCCTACACTGGATGTAGCAGAACTCATCACACTTATCTGTAAAATATTCTGGTCATCCATTTATGTATGTACCAACATTTATTATTTAGCTGTTATTGGGAAACTCTCTATTCTAATGTGGAAAGTTCTATCTTGCTTTGAATGAGTCTTTCATTTATTTGAACTTCTTCTTGGTATGTCTACTGGAGAATTACCCACCTTAAGTACCTAACTACAGTAATAAATAATGAGATTTACTCATAATTGAGAACCTACAATATTTGAATTTTGTAGAACTATTAGTGTTGCTCTTTGAGAAGTTCATTTGTAAGATTTGAAACTGCGCATAGATTGTTATCCAATAATGCATAGAATATCTTTGCAACATGATAGATATCCCCCGCAAATAGTTTATTCTGTTGAACCTAAAAAGGAAGTATTATGTTTTGTTTTTTGAGATCCTTTCTGTTGAAAGGTTTGCTTGTAGTGCAGAATAAAATTTCCAGAATTAGTTCACAATAATTCTTTTCACCAAGTTTTTCTGAAATGCAAATATGATTACTCTATCCCAGTGGGTTTATTGAGTTAGTTTATAGAGCTGTATATCTTTTATATATAATTTGCCTTTTTGTTCCAGTTGGAGATTCCAAGGCAATTATATGATCCGAATGTGTTCAATGCGTGGATGGTTATTTTCTTAAATATATTGGAGAGACCTGTACCAGAGGGCCAGACTGTTGATCCAGACAACAGAAAACCATCGGGATGGTGGAAAGTGAAGAAATGGATTGTCCAGATCTTGAATCGGCTTTATAGCCGGTTAGTTATTGTTCTATCACATTTTTTATGCATTATCAGTGAGGATGTTCATCATATAAATCTAATATGATTAACACGTATTGTTCCTGAAGCAAATGAAAATCGATCAGTAGAAAGGGCCTCATTAGAAAAATAATAACTAAATTGGACAAACTCAGGTGGTTTTCAAATTAAAAATCATAATCTTAATATCTTTTTCACAGATTTGGGGATGTGAGACTTCAAAATCCGGAAAGCAAGCAGTTTGCTCAAGCGTTTCAGAAGAACTATGCTGGGAAGATCTTGGAATGCCATTTAAGCTTATTGAATGTAATTCGTGTGGGTGGATATCTACCTGACAGAGTTACTAACCTTATTCTGCAGTATCTGAGTAACAGGTTTGCATCTCGTGATCCTTAGTTTGAGGTCTGTTACATTTATGCTGTTGGAGTCTCCACCTTATTATGATTTCAGGTTCATTTTATTTTATTGTAGTCTCTTCATTGGACACTATTTTGAGTTCATGAAATAATTAATAATTTGTGAAAGGCAAGACCTATAATCCCCTATTATGATCTGTTGACCAAATAATCCTTGGCTCATCAGTCCTTGTTCCTCTCATGCAATAGTCATCCGTGTGGAAGCCCTTGGGACGAAATACTCTGGATCGTGCACATGCAGAAATAATCCCAGTACATAAGTCCATGAGTGTTCCATCCTGAAACCCAGTTGATGATAAGAATAGTTCACCAACCTTAAAAACTAGGCTTTCGTTATCCACCCAATTTCTAATGTGTGATTGACTTATATTCCAACTATAGAAAACATACTTGTGGGTTTCAAATCTATACAATTTTCTTTCACCTCTTTCTATGAGATTGTTCCGCTTGTTCTTTTCTATGTTTCTTTCCATGTTAAGATATTCTTTAAGTTTTGTATCTAAAAAATTATAGTACCTAACTTTTCTGGAAGAAAACTATAGTTTAAGAGGAATTTGAGATTCTTACAACTATTAATGAGATGGGTGGATGCATATCTTCATCATAAGAAACATTTTTTGACCTGTTATCATTTGATTTTTTTATTGCAGTGTTACAAAAGCTAGCATGTATAAGTTGCTCCAACCCCATCTTGACGTTCTTCTCTTTGAGGTTATCTTCCCTCTAATGTGTTTCAACGACAATGACCAAAACCTTTGGGATGAGGACCCGCATGAGTATGTGAGGAAAGGATATGGTTAGTTCTCACTTTCTTGGAACTTGTTTGCTTTCCTGAAACTTTGACAGAAGTGTTTGAATACTATTTCTAGATATTGGTAATGGTTGTACTCCGTTCTCTTAAGGAATATGTTGTTTGAACCTTTAGTATTGTTGTGAAATACTGTCATTTTAGGGTAATGATTTTTGGCGAGTTACGAGATAGGTTATTGGAAGTTGCACTTATTGATAATTTGATATGATTTAGCGAATTCTTTTTTTTCATTGGCTAAAAATGAAATGGGTAGTTATTATGGAAAAAATAGCTGGCCTTGGTGATTGAGAGATCTTTTTCAACATCTCTTTCATCCTGTGCAGATATAATAGAAGATTTATATAGCCCAAGAACAGCTTCAATGGATTTCCTAAGTGAGTTGGTCAGAAAACATGGAAAAGAAAACCTGCAAAAGTTTATTATGTTCATTGTGGAAATTCTAAAAAGGTATTTTAAGATTGCGTGAAAAAACTCTACTCTTTTACCAATATTATTCCTCGGATCCGACACTGACAATAAACCACTGGATGTGCTGTATTTATATGTGCCAGGTATCTTGAGGCTCCTTCAGACCAGAAACCTTATCGCCAGAAAGATGGTGCTCTTCTTGCTATTGGAACTCTATGTGATAAACTGAAAAAGATTGATCCATACAAATCTGAGCTGGAGAATATGTTAGTACAACACGTTTTTCCTGAATTCCGAAGTCCGATGGGCCATCTTCGTGCAAAGGTTGGTTGCTTTCTATTCTGTCCCCTCACTGTTTCTTGAATTTTCTTGATTGTGTTTTATTTCATGAGTTGATCATCTACCGCCTACAATTCTACTAGATGTATAGTGATTCATAAGTCCAATTGTTTCAAATACCTTATATAGACCTCTGGTGCTGGTATGCATAAGATGATGTCCTATCTAGAAACGCAGATGCATATAGTAGACGATTGAAAAATCATGTATCATGTCATATGTAATGAAAAGGGAAAAAAACACATTACAAAATATAGAATTCAAGCAGCTTCTACACTTTGGAGAAGAGGGTGGTGTGCTACTTCGTATCTTTTGATATGGAGACTGCAATTTGAACTGGTTGTGGAAACAAATGCCTTTATTTGTTTTATTGACTTAATTTGTTTGGAGGATTTAGAAACAAGTTGATTGCTTGCTTAGATTGAAGTTAAGTATCTACAAATTAGCAGGGCGAGTAATTATTCTTGTCGCATAGTATCTGGAGAGGGCAGTTTCTATACTGAGACTTTTGGAGCTAGTTTTCATTACTTAAATTTTATTGACGTGTGCATGCTACCTTTTTTTACTCGCTATTATAGAATGAACATTCTCATAAGCAGATAATTAGCCAGGTCACCAGAATATCATGAGTTTGAATGTGCAGATGAGTTTGGATGTGAGCTGTTCAAATCTGAATTGTCGTTTTTTTGGTGGGAGTTGTGTGTTTTATATGATTATAGACCCAGTTTATGTTTAAAGTGGAACCTCTCCTTAAGGAAAATTAATTGCCATGACATATTATCATTCTTATTATTATGAGTATAATTAGCAGCTTACCTTCTAGGTGATGTCTAATTTTAAAAATATCAGGCTGCATGGGTTGCTGGACAGTATGCTCATATAGACTTCTCAGATCAGAACAACTTTCGACAAGCACTACACGGTGTTGTTGCCGGGCTTCGTGACACTGAGCTGCCAGTTCGAGTTGATTCAGTTTTTGCACTTCGATCATTCATCGAAGCTTGTAAAGGTATTTTAATATGAAAACTAAACGCAATGTTTCTTTTTGAGTATCCAACTTAAATCAATATGTAATGGCATATCATTACTTGTTACTTATCTGTATATGTATCACATTCAGAAACTGTTTTAAAGAAATCTTTTGTTTCTGATTTCCAGATTTGAATGAGATTCGTCCACTACTTCCACAATTACTTGATGGTATAAATCTGTCAAACACTTTTATCTCAATCAAAATCAAGTCGTGCAACTATGCCAATGCTTTTTTTATTGTATAGAATTCTTTAAGCTAATGAACGAGGTTGAGAATGAAGACCTTGTCTTTACACTCGAGACTGTAGTTGACAAGTTTGGGGAGGAGATGGCACCATACGCATTTGGACTCTGTCAGAATTTGGTATGTTGCTAATGATCCCCTTGAATATGATTCGAAATGCTTTTAGTATGGATGATATTTAGCTGGGAATGTCTAATTTGTTGTCTTTCAGGTAGCTACATTTTGGAAGTGTATGTCCTCTGTTGAAGGTGATGAGGAAGGTGATGATCCAGGTGGTGCATTGGCTGCTGTTGGTTGTTTACGTGCCATAAGCACTATTCTTGAATCAGTGAGCAAGCTCCCACATTTATTTGTTCAAGTTGAGCCAATTCTTCTTCCTGTGATGCACAAGATGCTAACCACTGAAGGTCAAGGTATGCTTAGTTCTAATCCTTGAATGCTAGGAAAAATGTATTAAAAATGATTGAAGTTAATAAATATTCTGGCTCCAATCCTTATGTGGAGTGAGCTTGAGTTGCTCTTCATTCTATAAAGGATATTGTGTGTTGCTTTGATGTATAAATTTATTTATTTTAGGGTCCATAAGTTTGTGCAAGATGGTTGTCTTATTCCAATCACCCCCCCCCCCCCCCCCACAAAAAACAATTGTCTCTTTGACCTCCTTTCAATGATGGCTAACTAAAAGTAACATAGTCTTGACTCAAGGAAGTTGGGGGAAAGAGAAAAGGAGGATCTTAACCCATATGTTTTTTCAGGAACGTTAGCTTATTCTTTCTACTATGTGCATATGTCCAGTGTTAAGGGTTCTTTGCTTTGAATTGAGAATCTAGAATTCCTTTGAAAGATGGGTTGCAGATGACCGATAAGAATTGCGTGGTTACTTAGTTTGGGGTAAGGATATAACCATGCCGACCCCGTTTTCTTGGGACATAATGGAGCATCTTGTTGTTATTGCTGTTTAATATTTGTTCTTAAGCTATATACTCTTTTCCCTTTATTGATTGTATAATATTTGTTCTTAAGTGATTCTTCGACATTGTATTATCACTATTTGTAGTGAAATTTCTTTCTATGTACAACTATAAAGAATCCTTTGAATTGAGGATCAAGAATCTTTGGAAAGATGGGGTGTGGATTACCAAAAACTTGAAAATATATGTTTATCAAGATATACATAATGCTTGCTGTCTATGAAAACAGTGGCTTCCCATTCTATTTCCTTCTTCAACTTGTCCCTTCTATTGTGTATATCTCACTATCTGAAGTTTCTTCTATGTACAAGAAGTTTGCATTGTCATACTCTTTGCAGAACTTCTATTTATCATTTAGCCAGTAAAGGCGAACACAGTGAATTATTTTTATGTTAATTTTGTTTGAAATCTATCCAGAGGTTTATGAGGAGGTTCTTGAGATATTATCCTATATGACTTTTTTCTCACCAACAATATCATTGGAGATGTGGTGCTTTTGGCCATTGATGGTGGAGGCGTTAACAGATTGGGCCATTGATTACTTTCCAAGTAAGTATCAGCAATCCATAGTATTTATCTAATTTCCGTGCAACTAATATCTTTCACTTTGTTTGTTTGCAATTTTTTTTGTGTCCCTGCTAGCAGAGATTGGTAAATAAATGCATAATGCACAGATTAATATCTGATTTGCATATGAAATTTCTAGAAACTACCCATAACAACAATCAGCTGGTGTTTGTTTAGTCATACAAAAAGACAAACAGTCTTCTAGTAAGTAAAAAGAAAGACATGAATGTTCATATCAACAAATTTACATATTCCCGATGATTTGGGTATCTTTATTGTGGTTTGAATTCAGTAAATTGCTACCTAGCTGTCTATTTTTATCATCAGATTGGTTGGATGATTAGTCTACCATGTATTTTTCTTCAATCTGAAAAACACTTTTCTAGCATGTAAAAAGAAAGACATGCCTGTTTATATCCAAAAATCTACATTTATATTTCCGATGATTATACTTTTTACGATTCTTTTGTTTCTAGTTACTTTGTGTATCTTTATTGTGGTTTGAATTTAGTAAATTGCTACCTAGCTGTCTATTTTTATCATCAGATTGGTTGGATGATTAGTCTATCATGTAAATTTCTTCAATCTGAAAAACGGTTTTGTACAGACATTCTTGTACCCTTGGATAATTATATATCCCGTGGTACTGCTCATTTCCTTACATGCAAGGATCCAGATTACCAACAAAGTCTTTGGAAGATGACTTCTTCTGTAAGTTTCCATGCCCGTCTCTTTCTGTCTTAGAAACTTTTTGTACTGTTTCCTGAAATGGCAATCATCTCTATAATAGATGGATATTATAGGCTTATAATGTGCATTTGGATATTGCACTCAGCTGCATTTCGATTATGTATTCTCCCCATCTTTTTCAGATCATGGCAGACACCAACCTTGAGGATGGGGATATTGAACCTGCTCCTAAGCTGGTGGAAGTGTTATTTCAAAATTGCAAAGGACAGGTTGATCATTGGATTGAACCTTACTTGCGGATAACTGTTGAAAGGTTACGGCGAACAGAGAAACCTTACCTAAAATGTCTTCTTTTAGAAGTGGTATGCATTTGTATTGCCTTTTTCTCTTGCATATTCTCACACATGAATATATTTATGAACAGAGAATTAAGTAGTTCCTCTCTTGCGTGTGTCCTTTAGATTAGAAATTTGATTAAAAAAGTAGTGTTGCCAGGTCTAATTTTGTAGAAGCAAGTTCGCTGGTTGATTTCTTTAGCGGTGGAGTGAACCAATATATCTGTTCTCTGGATAGTTAATTTCTGTGTTTTGATATATATTTTTGGAAAATCAAAACAAGAAGTTTGCTCTCAATGGTCAGTTCTTTGTGTTCGTATCTGTGATGTCAATATTTTTGGATTCAGTTGTTATCTTATGTTGGATGGTTTCCTTCTTTGCATGACAGGTGGCCAATGCTCTTTATTATAATGCTAGCCTGTCACTTTCCATATTGCATAAACTTGGTGTTGCAGCAGACGTCTTCAATCTTTGGTTCCAGATGCTGATGCAAGTGAGAAAGAGTGGAATGAAGGCTAATTTCAAGAGGTCGGTCTAATTGAATATATAATTGTGGATGGATATGAATAGTGTAGGGAAATCGATATAATATCCTATCATCTGGCAACACTGTCTCATATTATCTTGGGGCTTGCAGGGAGCATGATAAAAAAGTATGCTGTTTGGGATTAACATCGCTGATAACACTTCCAGCAGTACAACTCCCTGAGGATGCTCTTGGACGTGTGTTCCGCGCTACGCTTGAGCTTCTAATTTCATACAAGGACCAGGTTGCAGGTTTGTTTTCTTTCTTTCACAAAGAAGTTTTTCTTTGTTCGTGTCTGTTTGTTATAGTTAACTTGACTAAGGTGTATCAAGTTCAATTTACCTCTGTACTCTCTCACCTGATCAAATGAGGAGGCTGTCATCTTGAGTGCTTCATAGCTGTTTTATTTGTAAAATAAATCATAACATGAGATGGTGAATCGTCCCTACTTATAAAACTATAAAGAACAATTAAGTCATGAGATGCCACTTCCTGAAATCTTTCCTACATACTCAGAAGCGGCTAAGGAGGATGAAGGCGAAGACGATGATGGTATGGATGGTTTTCAAACAGATGACGACGATGATGATGGAGTTGACGGATCTGATCAGGATATGGGAGTTGACGAGGATGGAGATGAGGCCGATAGTGCCAAGCTTAAAAGATTGGCTGCACAGGTTAGTGCTTCCAAAATTTGCAATGACTAGAATATCTAAGACTTGGCCACAGTTCTTCCATTTCTTATGCTTGTAAATGTATCTGATTCAGTTTTGATGTTCATTCTGTCTATACTAGTTCTGTAATGTTGTCGATATATACAGGCCAAGGCTTTTCGAGCAGATGAAGATGACGAGGATGAGGACGACGACTCCGATGATGATTTCAGCGACGACGAGGAGTTGCAATCCCCAATAGACGAGGTCGACCCTTTCATATTCTTTGTAGATTCAATAAAAGGTAAGATGAACACCGATGATAAAGAATAATATTCTTCTTGTATCAAAGTGAATGTTGTTGTTTACAGTTAATTTACAATGTTAAAACTTACATTCTTCTATGGTGGTGTGGTTTTGGTGAGAAGTGTTGCAAGCGTCTGATGCAGTTAGGTTTGAGACGCTTACTCGAACACTGGAGTTCCAGTATCAAGCCCTTGCAAACGGCGTTGCTCAGCATGCTGAACAGAGGAGGCAAGAAATAGAGAAGGAGAGATTGGAAAAGACCACCCCTTCTTCTTTGTGATTTCAATGTTGATCTATTTGCCTATTATTACAGCATCATGGTTTATTTGACTGTGGGGGAGCTGCTATGCATTTTAAGTTCCCAGCCGTCTGCACTACCTTCAAGTAACCTGCATCAGCATCAACATCAAGTAACCTGCTATGCGTTTTTTGATGGTCATGGGTTAGAATTTTGCCTTCTTTGTTTGTTTGTGGGTCTGGTTTGCCTATTTGGTAATCTTTCTTGTTTCTATTTTTGATTCATCATGTGGTGGTGATTGCCATTATTTGGCCATGGTTTCCATTTCGCCTTGTTGGAAGAGGCGGTGATTTTTTTATTTATGATTTGGGTGCTTACGAATTTGGCTTCGTTATTCATTTGTAAAACCTTAAGATTCTTCTGCATATCTTGAGTGATGTCTTTTTTCACCGTTTGACTTGAACTTGCTTTTCAATTATCATGCACACACCTACATGTGCCACTTGCAAAGAAAGATGGAATATGTTACGTTTTCTTCTTACCGCAATGTAGACTGATAAGAGTAACCTGTGAATGCTAGTTTATTCCGTATGCATATGCATGCGCCCTCACCGATTGTCTTTGGATATGTTATGTTCTCTGACAATCAATTTTATACATTTTAAGAGAATAAACATTGTGTGCAAAAGAAAAGCTCATATAATAAGACTAGAGACATGTTGCTGCTTGCAAGACTGATCATAGTGAGCAATGCCACCTTCACTAATGCTGCAACTGCCAATGAAAGGTAGTAAAAAGTACTCAAATAATGAAAACAGCCTGTAAGAATGGCAAGGCAAAAATAGAGAGAAAACCTCCGACCTCTCTCTAAAAAATCTGAATCC
Organism: Oxyria digyna; assembly: GCA_029168935.1. Taxonomy (NCBI): domain Eukaryota; kingdom Viridiplantae; phylum Streptophyta; class Magnoliopsida; order Caryophyllales; family Polygonaceae; genus Oxyria; species Oxyria digyna. The sequence continues at coordinate 29,396,466 of JAPVLV010000013.1, forward strand.
CTTTGATGTCCTTCTCCCCCTCCCCCTCTCCTCATCATGTACGGGGTAAATATTAAAGGTAAGTTTTGAGAGATTTGGAGAGAGTTTGAGAAGATGAAAATCCAGTACTCTATCTTCTTAGGATCGATTACTGGTTAAGTAGAAATACATCTTAGGAAGTTAAAAAGGAAGCTTCCTACTACAATAGAGTAAGTTCATGCTATAGTAGAGTAGATACATAAAGTAACATGTATAGAAAAAGTCAAATAACCTATATATTTAAACTATTAACAAGCACTAAAACATAATAGTGCTAATACTCCCCCTCAAGCTGGATGGTATTAATCCAAGCTTGGAACTAAATTGCTCAAATCTGAAACAATGGAACCCTTTAATCAATAAATCAGCAAGTTGATCTTCAGACTTAACAAAAGATATATTCGCCACTCCTTCTTCTAGTTTTTCTATACATAATTTCGCCACTCTTTACCATATACATAATTTCTATAATAATAAATCAATAAGGAAGCAAATAATATCGACCGGCCTCTTCGTCAATCCTGCTCGTCGAAATGGACTTCTCGTCTACACGTAGTTCTCTTGAACGCGTTCCAGCCGTAGTGATATTTTTAGGTACGAACACCTACCAGAGACACACTCCAGTCAAGCACGTCCCAACTGAACCTCTTCACCCGATTTCAACTTCCTGGCCTTTTATGCAATGGGGAATGGATATAGTTAGACCAATGCCCAGAAAGGCAGGAAAGAAGATGCTAATGCTTGCCATACCAATTACTTTTCTAAGTGGGTAGAAGCAGAGGCTTATACAGAGATCAAGGAATCCCATGTGATTAGCTTCACCCGGAGAAACATATTGACAAGATTTGGAGTCCCAAAGACAATTGTGTGCGACAACGGCTTACAGCTCATCAACGCAAAGACCAGATCTTTCTGTGACAATTACGAGATCAAATTATACACGTCTACTCCTCGTTATCCGCAAGCTAATGGTCAATCAGAATCCAACAACAAATTGATCGTTGCGAACAAGAAGAAAAGGCTGGAAGTGGCGAAGGGAGCATGGGAAGATGAAGTAGCCAGAATACTTTGCTCGGACCGTACAACTCATAAACGTGGTACATGCATAACCCTTTTCTCTTTGGGTTTTGGCAGTGAAGCAGTTCTCCCCATAGAAATTGAGATTTTGAATGCTCGATGTCGCTACTTGGACAATACAAGTAATGCGGATTTAAGACGCTTAAATTTAGACACTCTGGATGAGCAACGCAACGATGTAGCAGTTAGGGGGTGGCCAGGAGGTACAATCGAGAACACATCCGAGTTCGATCTTTCTAAGTAGGTGACTAGGTACTCCGTAAGTCTTTCCAGAAAACCCAAGATCCGAGCATGGGAAAAGTGGAGGCCACATGAGAAGGACCTTACAAGATAACCAAAGTTGTGGGTCGTGGAGCTCACGAGTTAGAAGATCAACAAGAAGACACGATTGTAAGAAGTTGGAACACCATCCACCTAAAAAAGTATTTTTTCTAGAAACAACTCTTTTTTTACTTTCTCGCTTTAGATTTCTTTCTAGCACTTTCCTTTCATTACTTTGCAAATTTCCTTGAGCATGTTTTTCCTTTCTTTCCATGAGTACTTTGTGTCGTACACTATCGCTTCTAGTGTTTATGCATCATACTTTTTACATGCTATTAGCTTTCATGCGCAAATTTCTGTCATGATGTAATTCTGTCGCAATCATATATGTTTAGCAAATATGTGTGTTCGAAACTACCAATACGCTTATGCGACGTCTCTCGACGCTAAACACGCTCCATGCGTCCTAGGCAACGAGATCACTCATAGAATAAGAGTCCCGCGCCATCACACAATGCCCGGACGAGCTTTAATCGACCTACGTGTAGTAGTTGTCTGCTCTGGGAAGAATCAAGTAAATATTATATGTAGCGACGGATACCAAAAAATTAAAGAAAAGATCAGCATGAGTATGGAACAATGGGACACGTCAATAAAGGTGTTATCCACGAACCGGTCCAAGCTGATGTGCAACACGCATTCTAGACCGTCCACGCCATTATGCTATACGGTCGTCACATACTTTATTGCTCAGAGCAACTTTTGTGCGTCGCGCCTTGTGCATCATAATTTTATGCGTCCGGTCGAAACTATAGGTCTCCCTCATACGTATGCTATGCCCTCCTTATCTTTCAGTCACTCAAGCTTTCATGCATCCGACCTTGATAGACATGGCGTTTAGCCATGCTCGACATCTTTCGGTCAATTACGCTTCCACGCATCCGACCTCACAAGACTTGGCGCCTAGCCTTGCTCGAAATCTTTTGGTTAAACTCGCGTCTACGCATATAACCTTGCACGACTTGGTCCATGGCCTTGCTCGAAAATCTTTACAATAGCGCGTGTTTCTATGTGCATGAATTGTGCTCGGAATGGCTTATAATCCTACCTTGTCCTAACTATACTTAAAGCCATTTGTGCGATTAGTTATACTCGCTTCAATAAGCAGTCTTGCCTCTATTCAGGCCAGAATTCATATAACTCTTTACAAATAAAGCGAAGTCATGAAGCAAAGGAGCAACAATTTTATTAATAGTCTCTCGGGTAGAATCTTTAAAAAAGATAAAGAATCGACGTGGAACTCAAAAGTTCATCCTAAATTCTACTCCTAAAATCCCTTATTCAAGAATATCTATATTGCATTCCTCCTCGTTCATGATGCTTCTTTTTCTCGCCCAACATCTTCTTCTCCAAGAGCTTCCTGCATACCTGCACGACAAATCGAGCAAAACAAGCAAGAACAAACCATAAAGAGAAAGTAAGGCACAATGGCCTCAATAGAACCTTGTCCCCATGAACAAGGGAAAAACATTGTCAACCACCTCGACGGGTGGGTTCAGCAATAGAATTGATCAAACAAAGCGCCTAAACCGACGAAGAGCTTCAGACACACAAACATTGAAATTAAGATACAAAGCGAATGGGATCCTCTGCCCTCTTCCCCTCCTCTTCACCCATCTCCTCGGTGTTGGTTGTCAGATCCTCGATCTCAGCATCGTCCACAACCTTCTTGCTAGGCGTAGAAAGCTCCAAACCTGACGGAAAGGCTTGCTCAAATCGTTCCTTTTCCTTGGCTAAGTCCCAGATGGCATATGCTCGCCTCGGCTCCATTCCTCCATGGTGTCAACCCTAGCCTTCCACACATAGAATGTGCTTGACTCCTCCAAGCCGGTCTCTGGTTTCTTGATCCATACTTCGGTGGCAACCTTGTATTTGAGTACCTCCTTGTTGTTTCTGTTTGTTTCACTCTCCCTAGAGGCAATTATGGCATCCCAGGTCTGTAGTTTCTCCTCAACACCTTGGAGGTCCCGTGTGGTCGAAGTGAGCTCTGTCGACATGCTCTTAAGAGACTGCCACACAGAGATATATGCTTACAGTCCTTGGATCCAAAAAGGAAATTTCTAGGTCAATGTATATAAAACTGGAAAAACAATATGACAAGGAAGGGTGAGAATTCTTACTTGCCACTGAAAGAGAAGCCCCTCTCCGACAATGTTCAAGAAGCCACTTTAAGAGTAGAACTTCTTTGCGGAAGGACTCCATAAGATGCACACCCGGCGAAGGATGTCCTGACGTGGAAGAGGAAGTTGAGGTACAATTGGAGGAAGCTCCCACATGACCCCTCAATCTTGAGTTGGGTAGGTCCAGAGGTAGTTGTGTCGAGAAGTCTCTTCTTTCTGTTCTCGATCAAATCCGAAGGGTTCACTTTCCTCCTTGAATCCACTGAAGACAAGTGTTGTGTCAAAATCATAGGTAAAGTTCTAAGAAAGACAATGGGTGGAAGTTTAAAGCACTTACTGGGAGCTAGTTATTTTGGGTTGGTGAGAAGCGTTGCGTCGAGAACAATCGCTTCGGAAAAGGTACGTTGTTTCCCAAGAGAATTCCAGAATGCGCTCTATTAGTGTCTTCGATTCTTCCAGAGAAAGAAAAGTAAGTCAGGAGGAGGAGGAGGAGGAGGAGGAGATGTGTACATGGATCTTTAACCCGAACGCATAACATATGCGTATAGGCTTTGTCAGACGGTTTGCCAGATTTTTTCATTAATGCCCAAAATATCCCTATACACATATGTTATGCTTACATAGTTGTCTCCTAAGGTATGCGTATAATTTCTCGTGCATATAGTCTAAAAAGAGCTTCCATGTAAAAAAATAAGACAGTTTTCTGACTTGCACTTTTTAGCCACTGAGCAGCACTTTTTTTCTGGTAACTTCTAATCCCAATTGTTAGATGTGACACATTGATGTGTCGAATTTATTCGTATTTTACACTATAAGGATGGTTGGTCATCGAATGTCACCCATAAAAATTGGGCCTTACTATTTGGCACACCCTTAAAGTTTATTTGGCACAACCCTTATCTTCGTCACGAATGTATTAGAGACGATCTTCGTCACGAAGAAAAACCACCATAGATTCGTCACGAAGAAAAACCACCAGAGATTTGTCACGAAGAAATTGAGGAGTTTCGTCACGAAGAAACTGAGGAGTATCATCACGAATCAAATCTTTTAAAAGAAATTCAGAATTTTGTAAAGAATTTCAATACGAGTCCGTGCATATAAAATTCGTCCAAAACGGACATCGCTTGCCTTTTCAAAAGCCCTAAAAACAAAACTGTCGTTTCCATTAAGTTCGTAATAATTAAACATAATGCATAATTATACTTCATAAGTTTTAAAAAAAAAATATTAATTCGTGATGAAACTCCCCAGTTTCTTCGGAACGAAACTCCTCAGTTTCTTCGTGACGAATCTCTGATGATTTTTCTTCGTGATGAAGATCATCTCTAATACATTTGTGACGAAGATAAGTGTGTGTCAAATAAACTTTTAGGGTGTGTTGAATAAACTTTTAGGATGTGCCTTATAAATATATATAAATATATAGACGAAGCTCTATTTAAAAAAGTATGATAAATGGGGGGTGTGAGCAAACTCCACCGTAGGCAATATGTAACGTCGTATTGGTGTGTCTTTGTTTCAGCACTCGTTCGAAAAACATTCTTTGTGTGTGGATGAATTAATCGGGAAGAAAAGAGGGTCAGAATCTCTGTGGAAGTGGCCCATTTTAGTGAGGGTCAGTTTGGTCATTTTCTGTTCACACCACGTCAGCTGCTGAGGTGTCAGTTGGTGCATTCTGAGCACCCTTGCCACCACCCTGAGATCGATGAGCCCCATCACCATCTCCATCTCTTCTTCCTTTGTTGCTTTCTTCTTCCTCACGCATTTTCCTGCTCTTTGCAACTTCTTCACCTTCAACTTCATTCTATTTGTTTTCTTCATGAGGATGACAAGGCCAGGATCCACTGAACCGACTCTTCGTCTTCTAAACACACTTGTGATCAAACCTCTCTCTTTATCAGTCTTGACAAACTTCATGAAAGTTCCAATTGAGTTTTCTAGAATCTTGAGAAATGAGGCTGATGATATTCTTGACCTCCTTTCTTTCTTCTCACTTTCCTCGTAATCTTACTCCAATCAAAATCACAAACACACAGTTTAGCTTTCTACAATGGAAAATTGAAGCAGCAATGTTTTCTTACCTTGAATTTGTGGGACTATAAGCAACTTAGGGGCCACTTTGTTTTTGATCCTGTGAAAGATTTCAGGCCTTTGGCCGTATTCGTAAGGCTCATTTTCGATGTATCTCTGTAGGAGCACTTGGAACTGCTGCAGCTGCTGGGCAACTTGGGCAGGAAAACCTGGGTCAGAGGCGATTCCTTGCTGCACACGCAAGGTTTGCTTGCAACAGAAGTAATTGTAGTCCCAGCTCAGAATTTCCCATGCTAGACACATCTGAGCCACATATGTTGATTCCAACTTATCATCTCTTGAAACCTTCATCTCGCGCATCATCGCCTTATTTTGCTCTGCTTCAAAATCAAACAACAAAAAATGACAATTTATAGCTTCATTGTGAATCACATATCTAATAATTCCATAACACCATTTACTGAAGTGTGCATGCCTTGAGAGGTTTGAATCAGTAGTTTTGGTGATGAGTCTTGTTTGTTACTCAATTCAATGGTTTTTGGGGATGAACACTTGTTTCTGCAGTACAAGTCTGGGTCTGGCTCTTCGTCTTCGTCTTCGTCTTCTCTGTTTTGATATTCGGCATCAAGCTTGCTTGTGTGGTGAGAAAGATGAATAAGAGTAGTAGTCTGAGATTGGAACCTCAGGCATTGTCCATCATCCACGTCGATATCCGCCACCAAGTGACGTTGCTGTTGTTTGACACTGTTATTTTTGTAATATCCAAACCGGGTTTCTTCCTCTTCTTCCACCCACTCGTCCTCCTCGTACCCTTGATCAAACCTGCAAAAATGGATCAAACCCATTCAGTTAGTCCAAGGAAACTACGTCACAGATCATGCAGAGTAGTGTGTCGTACCAGAAGAGGGAGGAGAAGAGCCTAGAGAGGAGCTGGAAGAAGAAGAGGATGAGCAATTCCAGTGCTTTCGTGATATTCAGAAACACCCTAATTGCAGTACTCTCTTTTGACCAACCAAGTATCATTCTTTTTGCTTCTCAACACAGCAGCTAACCCAAATTTTCTTTTTGCTTCTCAAAAAGCATGATATATGTTAACGAGAACCAATTTCCATTCTTTTGAGCACTATAATGAGCTTGTGCTTCAAATTTAGCAATTTACAGAGTAATTTAAGAATTATAGTTGGAAGATCGATATTCTCACGCACATTTTTTTGAACATTATGCTTTATATTTCTTACTTGTCAAGCAACAAAGTGTCTAACGAATTTCGTCGTACCCGATCAATTTAGTGGGTGTGGCATTGGCTATCCGATCCTCTGCTGTGCTTAACAAGATTCCACTGCTCAAAATGTTCGCGATCAATACCTCGCGGGATCCGGCCAGCTTACGAACTTCTTTGAATTGCTGGAAACCTCGCGTGCGCAGCTGGACAAACAATCTGAACTCCAATATTCTCGATCAAACTCCTCCTTCCTCCTTGCTCTTGACCTAGAGCTTACACCTGCACAAGCAAAACAGAAGGTTGAGCCTCCAGATTTGTCTCTCTGATACCCAAGTTAGTAATTGATCACAAACAAATGAGTCCTAAGACCCTAAACAATACCAAATGCAAGCTCAAACAAGGAGAAAATGAAACATAAGCATAAACAAGCAAAACACCATTACTTCCTACGTAGCACAACACATCTCACTCACTAATCACACCCAAAGGGGTTGATTCTTACGCCAAAAAGCACGATTACGACACAGAAAGTCGTAATTCAGGTGTCGATCATCCAATTTCCTACTAGAAAGAGGTGAATTGGGCGTGAAGGAGTAGAGCTCGTAGAGAGACTCTTCTTATGTGTTTCTCTCTCTCTCTCTTGGGTAAGAAACATACTAAAAGATCTGATCTCCATTTTTCTCTCCTTTATGTTACATTTTATAACCACTTCGTGGGCCCCACAATATCCATATTCTAGGTCTTTTATTACATTCCTCGTTTTGGGCCTCTTTTGGGCTTTCTCTCTTGATGGCCATTTGCTCGCGTTTGGGCTTGATTGGAAGTGTGATTAGGAAACCTATCTGTTTAGACCAAGTTACTGGTAAATTTGATAGGATTTCGTATGCCAGAATGGTTGTGGAGGTTAATGATGGGAATAAGTTTAAACATGAAGTTAATTATATATGAGTGGCTACCTGGGATTTGCCACAAGTGTGAGGTTTTTTGACACACCTATAACTACTGTCCTAATAGAGTCAATGAGGGAAAAGGGCAATTAAAAAATGAGGATACTAAGATCTGGATTCATAAGAATGTTAGTAGTGCTAAAATTGCTCAGGGCAAGGAAGTTTTCTCTGGTGTGGTTAAGGATAAGGGAAGAGATGGAGTTAAGGATGGAAGCTCAGAAAGAAAAGGGTACTCAAAGGGTACTCTGAGTAGTACATGGAAGGAGGTTGTGAGTAAAAAGCAAAGCACAAGGGATGGTGCCCTTAAGAAGCCAGATAGTGGATGAAAGGAACTTAAAATCATGTCTCATAATCAATTTTCCATTTTGACCAAAGAGGGTGCTAGCAACCCATTGAAGAGTACTAATGGATAGTTTTAGAATGAGTGCTTGCACTATTAAGAGAGGGGAGGCAATTCTCCCTCTACGATGGATGTGGTGAATAAGTTTGTCAGGATGAACAATATTTTAGTTATGCCCGTGTTGGAATCCAGAATTGAGAAAAATAGATATTTTGATGTTGCTAGAAGACTTTTGCCTCAATGGGAGTTTGTTACTTAAGGGTAGAATTTGGCTTGGATGGGATACAAAAAGAGTGGATGTGGTGCACTAGATATTACTAGACAAGTTATTCACTGTCATGTGAAAATTCAGGGAGGTTATGATTTTATGGCCTCTATTATGTATGCAGAGAAATGGGAGGAATATTTTGTGGCAAAGTCTTAGGGACTTTAGGGCTCAATGTCAGGGCCTTGGTGTATATTGGGTGATTTCAACTGTGTTATTGACCTTCCTAAAAGGATTTCAGCCATGACTATCCCTGATAGCAGCCTAAGGGAGCTTAGAGATGTTATGATTGCATGGGATATGAGTGACTTGGAGTACTCAGGTGTCCATTATACTTGGGATAACCAAAATAGATGGAGATGGTAGGGTTGCTTGCAAGCTGGATAGAGTGTTGATTAAAAAAAAGTGGAGAAATTACTTTGGCAATTCCTTTGCCACTTTTATGCATCCTGATGTTTCTGGTCGTTCACCAGGTATCTTGTACACTCTGAGCCAGAATGAGTTCAAGAATATACCATTTAGAATGAAGAATCACTGGATTCTTGATGATGATTTTGGTAGATGTGTCTCAGAAACTTGGAACATGAATTTCATTGGTACTTGTCAGTATCAACTGATCTCTAAGTTGAAGAATACTAAAGCTACCTTGAAAGAGTGGAGTAAGGATAGGAATATTGTTGTGATCAAAGAAGTTGATGATAGTACGGTGAGGTTTGAGAACAAGTTTGATGAAGTTAAGAGAGAATACTGGAATGTTGATAAACAATCTAAAGTGAAGTTGGCTAGAAAAGAGATGCAACTTTTAAGGAAGAAGAGAGATATGTTCATTTAGCAGAAAAAAAGTTGATTGGATACAATATGGGTAGGAAACTTCTTCCTTATTTTTCAGAAGCATGATAGAGAGAAGGTTGTGAATGCCATTCATATGCTTAGAAATGATCAAGGGGAAGCTGTGGATAGTAAGGATGGCATTAGAGACATTATTCTTCATTTCTATATTACCATGTTTGGGATTGATATAAGATATGAGATGCCAAATTTTTGTGATCTATCTACTAATGGTATTAACGAGTGGAGTAGTTTGGTTCAGACTCTTGGGATTGAGGAGGTGAGGAAGGTTGTTTTTGATATTGAGAACAGTAAGGCTCCTGGTCCTGATGTATTTAGCAGTGTTTTCAATAAAAATTAGTGGTGACTTGTTAAGATTGATGTCTACCTTGTTGTTGAGGAATTCTTTCAAAGAGGTAAGCTTCTTAGATAGATAAATGCCACTTTTTTTGCTTTGATTTTGCGGCGTACTCCTCCAACACAAAAACACCATCACGTTAGATGATAAAAGCATGTACCCCATTAATATTCCCTGGTTTTTCCCGTGTGTAACACAAGCCTGGTCCCTAGTTATCAAAAAGGGAAAATATCTTACAAAAGAAAAAATAAACCCAAAACCACACCTTCACCAAAATCACTTCCTCAACGAACCTTACATTCCAAGGCCTGAAGGGATAGTACATTAAAATCCTCACTCAATAACTTTACAAGCCATGGCCTCAAGGTGAGTAAACAACCAAAACCATCCACTCAAAACACAAAAACCTCTATACACTCCTACCAGAACCCCATACCCTTACATCTCTTCTATACTCATTATTTGCACTCAATCCACTTCTACACTAAATACCAATTCTTATTTTACAATAAAAAACAATCCTATTAGCACACATCTCCACATATTTCCTATGTCCTCTGAAAATGAACTCATTTCTAACTCTCCAAATGTAATAGACATCAAGGTTACATCAATAAGAGTACCTTGTAACTCTTTGTTTTCTTATCCTTTGCTCTAACTAACCATGTGAAATGATACCGGACATGACATTGACAGAGGCTGAAGAAGAAGAACTCATGAGCATACGCTCACTAGGCCCAGTGACCCGAGCAAGAGCAAGAGCGATAGCAAAGGCTACACAATCAATGGTCACCAAAGGCTTACCCAGAAACAGCGGCATCGGTACAACCGAGAGAACTTGGAGCTTGACAACACTCGGGGAGGTGGAAGGCAACCAGACTCTTGGCGAAGCAACGCTGACCTTCAAGCCAGCCTTAATAGTCAAGGGTCGAAACAAGGGTCAATCCGCCATCTCGGACGAGTCGAGCCAACCGAAAGAAGCCAACAGAAGCTTTTCCGCGATCGCGGAAATGGAACCCACGATCGCGGACGATGTCGTAGCTTGAGGGGTTGCCTCGATTTCCACGAGTGATCCGCGATCGGTCCAGAATTCCGCGATCGCGGACACTGCGCTGAAGATGTGTCGAGTTTCCTTTTTTAGCGTTTTTAATTATTTGATTAAGACTTTTTAATTCCGAATTAGGGCTGCACTTTTAGGTCATTGTTAGTAGCCGCCTCTTTATATGTTGAACCTTCACCATTGTTTTTTTTCACGTTGAATTTGAGTTTAAGCATTGAAGTTGAGTTATCTCCTCCCTTAAACCTTCTTCGTCAAACCCCACTGATTGGATCCGGAGTTGTTCTCGATAGCGAACTGTCATCAAGCCTACCTATTGAATTCGATCATCCCTTGAGTGGACTCTCAAGACATCGAGTTCTTATTGAATCGAAAGATTCAATACTTATCAAACCCTAGAAGAGTTCTAGAAGCGCCATCGACTTCCCTTTCCGCCACGATCCTTCCCGAGGGCATACGAGTCATCCCGGATTCGTATCACCATGCCATCCAAACCTCCAAATAACTCTTTTCTTAACTCCAATTTGCAGCCATTGTAAACTCTGTCCTGAACCTACACAGAGAAATCATACTCCCACCACAAATGCTCTTTAGATTCAAGACAATTATTACACAAAACACAATTTTCATGAACGTTCACTTAGTAGCTTTGAAGATTTACTCATGTATATAATCTCTTCCTCAAAGCCAACCACAAATTAAAGGACCGTCTCATAGGTTGCTTCTTACCGCAAAACCAAACTCCATTTCTCTTAAACAGGGGCCTTTTCTCTCACAACATTGTATAACTTCTTACAGTCCATCTTGCCATTAGTTTTCTAAATAGATTCAAGGCTTATAAGCCTTCCACTGAGCTCTCCTGGAGGTGCTCCATCACAAACAAATTTCTCCCTCACCTCTTTTTTAATCCTTACAAGAAGTTTCCAAATCCATGTATCACCTTGATTCTCCTCTCTTGTACATAAATCCCCCTTTTAACATATTGTTTCGAAACCAAGAGGTCCATAAATTACACTTTCCATTATGAACTTCAAAAATCAACTTCAAGAGCATAGTTTTGTTCCAAGCCAGAACCTCCTTGATATATGTTCCTCCTTCCTCGAAAGGCTTTGTAACATCCTTCCATGCTACCAATTCTCTCAATGGCTTTTATAGTGAATAGAATAACTTGAGACCCAAACCACATGATCCCTTCAATCACTGCTTTAATAACTTGTCCCCTCCTTGCATATGACAAAGCCTTACATGTCCAACTCTAGATTTTCTCTGTAATTCTCTTAAGTAGGCCAACATACTCACAAACATTTAATTTCTTAGTATGCACATGCAACCCCAAGTACTTAATAGGAAATTCCCCATTAGCCAAACTACAGTTTACTAAGTAGCTCAAATTGGACAGCTTCAGCAATGCCTCCAAAGAACACTTCACTCTTCTGCAATATTAACTTTTAACCCAGATTTCTCTTCAAAATTCTCAATGCACTCCTTTATGATAGACACAAAGCCAAGATCAGATTTACTGAAGATCAGAAGATCATAAACAAATGTGAAGTGAGACTAAAGTCTGGTTTGGATGTCAAGAAGGGCATGTGAATATGTTGGAGATCCAGGCTACTTTGTTGGAGCAAATCAAGGAGAGACAAATTGATGATGTTGTCCTAGTGAAGCTGAGTAGTGAGGTGCAGGATGGAAAGGAACCTGGGTTTGTGATTCAAGATGATGGATCACTTTGGTTTCAAAACCGGGTCTGTGGTCCTAACATCACTGGGATCCAACAACTTACCATGAGAGAGGCTCACACGTCTTCTTATTCTAAACATCATGGGTCTAGCAAGATGTACAAGGATTTATGGAAGATCTTCTGCTGGCCTAATATGAAGTAGGACGTGGCAAAGTATGTATCCAATTGCTTGAACTGTCAGAGGGTAAAGATTGAGCACCGACGACCTGGTGGAGAGTTCCAACCTCTTCCGGTTCCTGAGTGGAAGTGGGAAGACATCCCTATGGACTTTGTCACAATTTGTCTAGGACTCAAGGTCAAAGGGATGCAATCTGGGTTATTATTGATCGACTTACGAAGAGTGCTCACTTTGTAGCCAACAAATCAACCTGGAAAACACAGAAGCTATCTGAGGTGTTTTTGCGTGACATAGCACGTCTTCATGGCACTCCTAAGACCATTGTATCTGATCGTGATGGTAGATTCATGTCAAGATTCTTAAAGGAGTTACATAAAGCCATGGAGACTGAGGTGAGATTCAGTATTGCTCTTTATCCTTAGACGGATGGTCAATCCAAGAGGACGATTTAGACATTGGAGGATATGTTGGGGGCATGCGTTCATGATCTCTCTTCAAGTTGGGAGGAAAATGTGAGTTTGATAGAGTTCACTTGCAATAGTAGTTGGAATTGGGCCATGAAGATGCTCTATTTGAGGCTTTGTATGGTCGGAAGTGCAGATCCCCGATTTGTTGGAATGAGAACGCTGACAAGATTCTGCTAGGACCTGAACTAGTAGAGAGGACCGCTTTTGACATCACTTTGATCAGACAAAGAATGCTTACGAATCAGAGTAGGCAAAAGTCGTATGTTGAATTAAAGCGCATAAATGTCCAGTTTGAAGCGGGAGACAAGGCGTTTGTCCGAGTTTCTCCATCAAAGGAATTAAATCGAGTGTTTAAAAGGATCTATCAAAGCTGAGCGTGAGAGACGCGAGAATTTATAGGGCCATCATTACCCTTCATGCGAGAGAGAGGTGAGTACCATCATGTGGTTGGGCGCGAGCCGCCTAGGCCGCTGCCGGCGTGGCTTAAGAAGGTGAAGAGAAAATCCTAACCCTAACCACCTTGTATTTTTCAAAAATTGCAATTAATTATTTGATAAATTTTGTTGTTATATTATTTAAGATTTGATATCTTGTAGGATATTCGAGTGATTGAAAAGATTTTTCTTACAACCAAATTAGGAGAGAATCTTGAGATTTTATTCTACTTATCTTAGTTCAAAAAAATTATTTACTATTATTTAATTAATTTTGAATTATCGGATTTTATCATTAGAATTAATTAAAAAAACTAAAAAAACATTTGAGGTAAAAGAAAAGATTAGCTGAAGAGAAACTGGGCTAGGGCAAAACCCTTTTCTAGGCTAGTAGCCTTAGAACCAAGATTCAAGCGAACCCCGGTCTGTAACCACGAGAAGTAATAGGGCGCACGTCAAGTGTTGCTGGACTAGTAGCCCACTAGGACCGCTCCTGACTTTGACGTCCTGTTTGTTTGCTGGTTCTTTCTATTCATCATTTGTATTTTTCTCTTTATCATCTCTTTTGCATTATAATTACAAATCTTAAAAGTTGATTGATTGCTCCTTATTCATGCCTATTCCTTACCTGATTTGCTCTACCCATAGTTATTTCTTGAGTTTACTGCGTAGCGTAAGGTTAAGTAGAGAACATATTTGATGTCCATGTGCTGTAGTTTCCTATGATTTGTGCAGGTTTAGGGGCAATGGTGTCGCCTTGGGCGTGTGTCGTCAAGAGATCGTTGATCTCCGATGAGCGGATTGCTTTATCATCCCAACGAGAGACGGTTTTTCAATCTAAATGTCTGGGGTTGCACCGCTTTGTCCTTCGACGGTTCTGGCGACCCTTTTAGTGTTGGAGGCGAGGTTGGAAGGTGGACCCCCTAGTACGGTGAGGATTCCTTTGTTTTATTTTGGGATCATATTCGGGTTAATCATGGTTTCTTAGAGGAAAAAGTGTTCCCTTTGCGTGGAAAGATGATACTTTTTTTTATCTAGCCCCACGGTGGGCGCCAATTGTTTGTAGCTATATTGTCAACGAGATAACAATGAAGGAATTGTAGGGAAAATATTAAACTTGACGGTAACAATCTTAACACTCAAGAACACGACTATGAAATTAGGGTTTAAGGGCTTGTACTTGTGTCATTGCTCGAAGTGGCTAGATGATTACAAAGAAGGCGTCAGCCCCTTTAAAAGATATCTTTAAGGAAATAGAATAATATATTTTCCTTCTATCTAATGACGATATAAAATATGGTAAAAGATATTTTTTCTAATGCATCATGATAGAAGGGTGATGCGCCAATTGTTTGTAGCTATATCGTCTTCTTCTCGTCACGTCAATGTGATCTATCTACGCGTAGCCCTCGGCGCGTTCCTTACTCCTCGTATTTTTAGGCACAAACATGCATCATGATAGAAGGGTGATGCAACATAGTGTCACCAATGAGTACTCATTTCTCATGGAGGGAAAGCGTTACATGGTACTGCCTATAACGCTCAATGAGATTATGACTTCCCACATGGAGGACGAGCAACGTCGAGAGGCCAATTAAGGAATAAGAAAAGAGGGTGGCCCAAGAAGAAGAAGCTCGGTCCCAAGATGTTGTTGTAGACCAGGCTGCACAGGAGGACAACCAGGAGACATGAGGAGAAGTAGAAGAGGCCAACAAGGACATCATTACCTCGGAAGATGTCGTTGAGCTTAACATAGCTAAGAAGAGCCTTTCCGTCAATTAGAGTTTGAGGGGTCAACCTTTCATGGAAGAATCCTTTACTTCCTCGTTTTCTCATCTGTCTTTTACACCATCTGTTGCATATAGGCATTGTTTGTGCCTAAAAATACGACGAGTAAGGAACGCGTCAAAGTGCTACATGTAGAAGACCACGTCGACGAAGTGAAGAGAAGACAAAGACGTCTGCGTAGCGTAGATAGAGTCGGCCGAGTACATTTAGTTAATTTATTGCATATTCTTTATGTAAATAGTAAAGGATATTAGAAAGAATATATTTTACCTTATTTTATATCGGCATTAGATAGAAGGAAAATATATTATTCTATTTCCTTAAAGATAGAACTAGGGTTAGCCTATTTAAAGGGCTAACGCCTCCTTTGTAATCAAGTTTCGTCTCCTTAAGCAATACACAATTACAAGCCTTTAACCCTAATTTTCCGTCGTGTTATTGAGTGTTAAGATTGTTATCGTCAAGTTTGATCATATCCCTACAATTGCTAAGTTATCACTACGTCGGTAATCTAGCTATAAACATGCATAGTGTTCGACATTCATATATCTCATGCATCGTGTGTTTCCCTTGTTTCGTATGCTTGTTGGTTTGCCTAGGAATGCCTATTATGTTTGTAGTAGCATTTATTATTAAGCATATACATAAGCATAAGAAAAATAGCATAGCATGTGTATGTTTGTTTTCGTCTGATCTGTGTATTGGTTACAAGGCAAACTCCCTTGTCTTTCGTGATTCTGTTGCATACTATCGGTCTTCTTCCCAATACTATAATTTACCATTTAAAGACACATCATATAGGTTGCTTTCAAATCTCAGTGATGCTTTCTTATTCTCGCTTACTTATTATGTTATTCCTAGCATGTTTAAGAATCCAATTAGGAATAGAAAGAAAGGTGGCATAGTTAATGCCTCCATCTGGGTATATCCTTTGCACTTAATGCTCGTTTGGTTAGATGGAGGAATTGCAATTCATAGGAATTAATTTCATATGAATTGAATTCATGTGTTTTATAATTGGTAAGATTTGGAGAAAATGTGTTTGGTAGAATTCTATCCTAGATAAATCAAAATTGGGGAAATCGAGATTCAGTAGCGAACAATGGAGGAAATGGAACCTACCTAGGGGAGTAGGTAAGTTCATTCCTGTGTTTTGAAAGAATTGGATATCTTCAGGAAATGAATTCACAAGATTTTCTACAAACAAAATTCTAACCAAACACAGATATTTCATCCTATTTCCTGTAGATTTTCAAATCATGAGAATTTAACCTCCAATCAAACCAGCACTTAGGCTTAGGATTGTCGTTCATTAGTATCCATGATTGTGCATCTTGCTTCCTTAGAGTCATAGTTAGTCATCCTTGTGCTATTTATGTGTTTATGACCCTAAAAGATAAGTTGCGTCATATGAAGGGAAGCTTTCTCACTTTTGCAAGCATGACTTCTAGTACAACACATCAACCTATGCTATGTTCAAGCAACTATTTATGTTTTGTTGTGTGTCAAGTTACTTGTTACATGGCAATCCTTATTGCATGATTCGTCTTTGACACCCATGGATGTATGGGTTAGCTCTCAAGGGCCTCATTTCCAAGACATGCTGAATTTGGAAGAGCAAGAAGATTCGAGAACGCATTTTTTAAAGGGGAGGAGGATGGTGTATGTACGCTGGATCGTTTCTCGGAACAACCCATGATGGTATACTGTCGCCGAGCTGATGTCCGGGAAGACGATAAGAGGTGATGCTGTCGAAGTTCTGTTGAAACTAGGGCAGAGTGGCATTCAAAATTAGCTACACCAATTGGGCTCTTTTCTCTATATGTTTGGTAACCAGAACAAAACTACTTGCTCTCAAAAGTAGAAGACCGAGGGACAAACGGTGATCAAGTTATAGCTTCTACAAGATCATAATTTTCATGTGTCTAAAACAAAGGTTCATTAGATGTCGAGAGCTATTGGGAAAATCAGATATATGAGCCTTTTGGCCATGAAGATGATTTCGGTCCAAGGGCCTTGTGTATTCGACAATTCCATTTTTAGCATATCTTTTTATGAATATAAATACGTAAAGTTTTCTAGGGTTTCAAATTAGATTGAAATTGCCAAAGAATTATCACATTGTTTTGCTTTCAGCTTTAGCTTTGTAGAACCGTAATTTCAGTGTAGTTAATTGAATTGGGATTGTGGATCTAGTTTTCGATTCATTTGTGAGAGAGGGTGATTGGTGGGCTCCATTTACTCTTAAACAAATCGATTCTGTATTGTTCATGGACTCGAACAAGGAGGCGTGAAACCTAGCTAGGATATTTTGTGGACTCGAATGATTCAAACAGGTTTCACTAGGATATTTTGTGGACTCTAATGATTCAAACAAGTCGTTCAAGATAGTGGAGGACAGGAAATTATAATTCTTTGCTCGAACTGAATAGTCAGATTTAGCTAAATAAAACAGATTGTAATAATAAATAGACAAAACATGGGAATTATTAGTTTAAGAAATCTCGACAAACAGTTTCATGGCTCACTCGTCATCCCACGCAGATGCTCCACCTGAACCAACTTCACTATTTTGAACCAGCGCCTGCAGCACGGCTGATCCCACACTGTTGCTCATTGTTTCCTTCTTTTTCTTCTTCTTTACCTGCTGCTCTACAACCAGACTGCCAAGAGAATCAAGATCTCGAACACGTTTACCATGATCCACAACCACTGTCGTATCAGATACAACAAGCTCCCAAAATGGAGTGTCTCGATCATCTATAACTTTAAAACCCGTCTTCTCTGCTGCCTTCTGCA
Organism: Oxyria digyna; assembly: GCA_029168935.1. Taxonomy (NCBI): domain Eukaryota; kingdom Viridiplantae; phylum Streptophyta; class Magnoliopsida; order Caryophyllales; family Polygonaceae; genus Oxyria; species Oxyria digyna. The sequence continues at coordinate 29,414,400 of JAPVLV010000013.1, forward strand.
GTTTGTTTTCACTGCCAGCTGCACAAGCTTCTTTCTCCTCGTATTCATTTAATTTCTTCCTTTTCTCTTTCTTTCGCATATCCGTGTGTCGAGACTTTTCTTTAACATCCAAGTAAGCGCCTCCAGCCTCTCTTACTTTGACCTTTTCCATACTACGATGCTTGTTTTTCTCATCTTGATCTCTTTCCTTGTCTGACTTCTTTGAAACCAAAACAATCTCATCCTGCTCATTTTTCATATATTTCTCTATTGGTTTCGAATTGAATATCTGAATGCTCGGTACTAATTTCCTTATCTGCGTTGAAAATGTTTTCATGGGACCTCATCATGTTAAGGCAGGGTCAGATAATGGAACATCATAATATATTGCAACAGGGCCAAGAAATCAAGGGTTACCTTCTTCACTAATTTATCATTCTCTACTATAGGGTTTCCATGAAGATTTAGGTTTTTCAGGTGTTGTAGAGAAGAAAGCACCTGCAAAACAAATAAAAAGAAATAAGAAATTGGATGACAACACTTAATAAATAACTGGTGAAACCGCAACACTGGCCATTCCACTACAAACCTTCAAATCTGACAGCCTCGAGATCAAATTATTTCCGAGATCCAGGTTCTGAAGCTTAATGTTGTGTGCAAGCTCAGCAGGAAGCGTCTTTAGAAACCAGGAGATAATAATTTCCAATAAAACAATGAGATTTGACGGATTTAGCCAATGAGCTTTTTTATCAAGAAGAAAATTCCATAACGAGCACTGGAGCAACCATTTGATCATTAAACAACTGAAGTGTATGCATTACCTTAATATCGTTATGAGCTAGTCGAAGCTCTTTTAGTTCAGTGCAAACCTTGATTGAAACGTCAATAGCTTCTAGTTGGCAGTTTGAGAGGGAAAGCTGTTGTCAACATATGAAGAATATGTGAGCAATATTTTTCAGGAATATAACAAACGAAAAAGGTTGCAGATAGAATTAGATTTTTTATGCTACTCGCCTTTGACATTAACTTTAACTTGTCTAAAGACAGTTTACGCAATGGATTTCTCGATAAAACTGCAAAGATGGACACAAAGATCAATGTTCATCAGAAGCAAGCAAAAAGATCTACCGATAATAAAGCAAAATACATGTATTGATAAGAAATTTTTATAAACTTACACTATGTAGTGGCAAATTCTACAATTTTTTTACCTCGAATAGTTCAGAGTATTAAAAAATTGTACACAGTATAAATAACAACAAAATAAGGAAAAGTGATTGGCAGCAAGAGAGGTACATCAGTATTGTTAAAAAAATTAGATGAAATTGTATTATTGTTATTTGAATCCATACCAATAGTATTCAGATACTTCAATTCTTCAAGCTTGCAGATGGATACAATTTCATTATCTGCGTCAAATGGACAGCCATTCATTTAGTGAAACAACAGTGTAAACAGAGTATCAACTGTATGATGCATCTATGCAGTGAGCCAACCATGTGATGACGTAATGGTGCTTAAACTAACCATTCATAATTAGTGCACATAAGTTTACCAACTTCTTTACTTCATCCAATGATGTGATCTTATTTTTCCCCGCATTTAGCACCTAAAAGAAAAGGAAAGCCAATAGTTTCATACATTCGAATAATGATACAATATTTCAAAATTCTAAACTACAGTATATTCCCTACAAAAAAAAACAGCAAAACAGTACTCTTATTCATCATAACATCGAGAGTATGATCTAAAACCAACTGCGACTTCTTAATATTAAAATTGTGATCTAGTTCGGAAAGCTCCAAGAATATACATACAGGTATGCAAGTGCAAGTAAAAAATGTCTGAAAAATTAATAATTGGAGAATCTCAGCAAACTTATTAATTAATTAAGAGCCTCTGTTGAACTTTATAGTGGTTAATAGTACAATCAATGGGAACAAAGTTACACAATGGAATATCACATTACCTCTTCCTGGAAACAAGAATGCCCCTGTATCTCAAATTTTCAATTTACGGAGTACACTCTCACCATGAGACTACAAAGGAATCAAAGTCATACTGAATTTTGGTTTTTTGTTTCACGTACTACCTTTTAAAAATAGGTTTGGTATATGAGGAGGGAAAGAAAGTTTTGTCCCCAAAAAAGAGGTCTTGTGCGTATCAGAAAATACCCCACTCATATGTAGTGGAGTAGTTTAACTGGAAGAGTGCAGATTTTGCACAATGCATATTTGCATTTCCTCATCACCGAAGATAGTGGTGAACCATCTAAATCTCCAACTAACATGTAGGTTCAAGTCCCACATTGAAAAATATGTATTTTCTACTTCATTTGGTATTTGAAATTTCATAATAAAAAAATCAGCATTTTTCTTCAAAATAGCTGTCATGCTTATCTCAGGCTAGATAAATAAACAACTTTGAGACCATATATAAACAAAAAAAGAAATCACGTTTGAGATTTTCATCAGCTTTTTTAAAACAAAAACAAAATTACGTTTAAGGTGTTAAGAGAACAAAAGTTGAATTGCCACTGTACTTGGTTTTACACCACAACTTACCATAAGTTGTTAGCTCGGTGCATTTGTGGGTATGACCAGTACATGGAAATATATAATATGTGGTTGTCACTACAGTTGGATCGTTAACGCGTCGAAGGAAAAAATATCTATTGAATTGAGCAGCATCCTATAACTTCGACAAAAGCCTCCACAATTTATTTTCGAATTGAGCAGCATCCTATAACGTTGACGAAAGCCTGCATAATTTATTTTCTTTCCTATATCTAGCGAGTGTTCAAACATAAAGGAATGCCAAACACCACAGCAGCCTGTATGGTGACAAGGCCAAAAAAATTGTACGAGAAACTAAATCCAGCTTACTGTGAGTTTAGTAAGCCCTTCAATCCCCTTCAAGTTTTGGAGCTTGTTCTGAACAACTGATAACCACTTGATATTCACGCATCCTCGCAAATTCTGAAAACATATCCGAAATCACCATCAGGTAGCACGATGGCACTAATTCAAATCTTTTAATAGAAAGGTGAAATGGTATTTGGATTGAAGTAAGAACCTCAAGAGAAGTCAGGCTATTGAAGCTGAGATCCAGCCTCTCCAGATTCTTGAAATCCGTCAAGCACGAAAGCTGCTCAATGAAAAAGAGTAAGATGAAAATTAGGGTTGTGCAAAGCGAGAATGAAAGAGCGGATCGGTATAGGGAGTTTGCATTTGTGAAAAAGAAAGGGAAAACAGACATCGGAGATAGCCTTATGGGTGAGAGAGAGAGTAATTATGGAGTCTGCGTCGCGAGTTTTGTGGTCATTGAGAATTTCATCGGAGCTCAAACGACCCATTTGCAGCTTGTCTGAAGCTCCTGCCTGGATACCCTAAAATGCTATCAATGGGAGTATTAAACCTTGAAAGTTGAAACCCTATATAAAGAGAGGTACTTGCTTCGTAATGTAGCAGCCGAATAACGCTATTAGCAATAAGGTGTTTTCGAACCAGAAAAAATCATTTAAGATAAAAACTATTAATTAATCTAAGTGTTTGATCTACTATAATCAACGGCGGAGACGAAGACAATTAATCAAACACAAGCTTATGAGAAAATGAAGGGGTTGGAGTCCAGAAACGTAGACATTGTGATCAACACCTCGCGAGTCTTGGGTCAAACAATCTTCGTTAGAATTGTCGAAGACCTCTTCACCACACCTGAACAAAGAACTTGAAATCTCTAATCCTGCTCGATCAGACTACGTCCTTTTGCTTCCTCCTTCGTGTTCTTGAGTTCCTTATCACCTGCACAATTAAACCAGGAGGGTTGATTCACAATATGGAGAGGAATATGCACATCTCTTTTCCTACACAGGCCCTCTCCCATATATAAATAAAGATAGCTAATTCCTCGAGAGCCCTTCTCATGTAAAAATTCTTAAAAAACGAATAAAGAACCCCCCCCCCCCCAACTCCTTTTAACTCTACGGCTCAGAGGAGTACTCTATCTTTCAAGCATCTCAAAGCGATAGAAAATAAATATCCATTCGTGGAGGGTACTATCTTTGCCCTGCCGGATAGCGACGATACTTCCTTTGATGAGTACGACCCTTTCTTCGCCTTGTGCGTTCAATCCTTGGAAGCTAGCTTTCGGCTTTCCTGGACTTCATTCTTACGAGACCTGATGAGCGAATTGTGCTACAATCCTTCCCAGATGCATCCCAATTTCTGGAGCTCAGTCGTCGTCTACATCATGCGGGCTCAATATATTGGAGTTGTGCCCAACCTTGCCCATCACGCTCTTATATATTCAACGAAGAAATTTCTCTGAGACTTCATTCTTACAAGTCTTTCGGCCAACGGGCTCTCGAGGTCGAAGACTATGTGAAGGACCTGGAAAAGGAGGCCGAGACTTTGCGGGATCACAAATATGAGTTCAAGACTAAGATTATATATGAGAAGAAAGGTCTAGAAGCACAACTCGAGGAGCAGGCCAAGCGGCTCGATGAATTAAGGAGCAAGCAAGCCTCTGATCTCGAGACGCATCTGAAAGCAGAGTAATGTTCTCACAGTAAAGACATAGATACTTACATCAACAAATGGATGCGAGGATTGCCAAGGCACGACAAGAAGCGGTTGAGGAGTATTGCGCAAGCCACCGTGTTCGCGACCGAGTGGGTTTTTATAGCTCAGCCTGCAACACGTTGTTGTTGTACATTTTCAAAGCCTAGATGAAAAAATACAACGTGAAGGATTTTCCATTCAAAGCAAGCGAGGCTTGTTCAAGGGACCTGAGCCTGCTAATGGGCTCGTGAGGCTCAGTTCTTTGGGCCTCGAGAATCGGCTCCAACATCCAGTCCACAAGCTCTTTTGTTGATTAGGGTAAGACTTGGATTCCTCCTTATTGAAGTAGAATTCTCGCTCTACTCTTGTGCTTGGGAGAGGCTCGCGAGCATTCATACTTACGTGGTCTTCATCTTGCTATTTCTCATTGGCGACCTTTCGAATTCAAATACTTCATTTCCCGCGCTGAGACGCTTTCTCCACATGGTGTCTCCTCATTACTCTGACTCTTCGTTTCCCGCTCATCCATTATAAATACCTACCAATTTTTCCACTTCATCTTCTTCTCCATTTTCTTTCTTCTTCTCGCTCGTTCTCATTCCCCTGTAAATCCTACCCGGCGACAGGACAATCTATTGGCTCATCGGATTCCTCATTCAATAACCGCTAATGGCAGGTTAGTGCTAATTTTTTCCCTTCTTTACTTGAATCGTGTTCCTGAATTTTGAGTTTGTGACTTTCCTTGTGGGTTTTGTTTTGGCGAATATTTGCGTTTTGATGGGATTGCCATCTGAATTCCTATGAGTTTTGCCCAAAAGACTTCGTCTTTTCCTCTTGTCTTTCCTTTCTTCGCTATCAGGGGAGGCGCCACTGCTTTCTGGTCGGCGTTTCGACCACGAACATCTTCTTCCTTAAGAACTTTCTTAATTAACATAACAATTTTCTTTTCTTCTCGGATGAACTCGCTCGTCCTTTTTCGAATTCCGTTTTGATCTTCCAAATCCAAGTTTTCCAGGGACTTTTTGTTTCTTTTATCCTCTACCCTCGCGAGGGAAGTTGCTACATGATCCCCTTCTTGACCATTCCTTCCCTGGAAACTAACTCTATCCCACTTGTTTCAGGTAAAACTCGTCCTTCTAAGAGCTAAGGCACTCCTTCCTCCTCTCGTGTGTCGGGGGAGAATAACCCTAGAGCTTCAGTGCCATCGCGAGTTCTAGAGAAGGAAGTTGGCTCACAATATGGAGAGAAATATGCACATCTCTTTTCCTACACATGCCCTCTCCCATATATAAATAATGATAGCTAATTCCTCGAGGGCCCTTCTCATGTAAAAATTCTTAAAAAACGAATAAAGAACCCCCCCGACTCCTTTTAACTCTACGGCTCAGAGGAGTACTCTATCTTTCAAGCATCTCAAAGCGATAGCAAATAAATATCCATTCCTGGAGGGTACTATCTCTGCCCTGCCGGATAGCAACGATACTTCCTTTGATGAGTACAACCCTTTCTTCGCCTTGTGCATTCAATCCTTGGAAGCTAGCTTTCGGCTTCCCTGGACTTCATTCTTACGAGACCTGATGAGCGAACTGTGCTACAATCCTCCCCAGATGCATCCCAATTTCTGGAGCTCAGTCGTCGTCTACGTCATGCGGGCTCAAGATATTGGAGTTGTGCCCAACCTTGCCCATCACGCTCTTATATATTCAACGAAGAAATGTCTCCGAGACTTCATTCTTACAAGTCTTTCGACCAACGGGATCTCGAGGTCGAAGACTATGTGAAGGACCTGGAAAAGGAGGTCGAGACTTTGCGGAATCACAAATGTGAGTTCAAGACTAAGATTATATATGAGAAGAAAGGTCTAAAAGCACAACTCGAGGAGCAGGCCAAGCGGCTCGATGAATTTAGGAGCAAGCGAGCCTCTGATCTCGAGACACATCTAAAAGCATAGCAATGTTCTCACAGTAAAGACATAGATACTTACATCAACAAATGGATGCGAGGATTTCCAAGGCACGACAAGAAGCGTTTGAGGAGTACTGCGCAGGCCACCGTGGTCGCGGCCGAGTGGATTTTTATAGCTCAGTCTACAACACGTTGTTGTTGTACATTTTCAAAGCCTAGATGAAAAAATACAACGTGAAGGATTTTCCATTCAAAGCAAGCGACCTATGTGGCTTTTCATCTGAATATCCAGAGTATGATCCTCCGCCTCCAGGGACTTACATCGATGATGGAGATTGTCCCCTCAAGGCCTGGGGAGTTAAATCCCTTGCGGAGAAGAAAGGAGTGGTAAAGGAAAAGATAAGTTAATGTCGTCTATACATTTTTAATACGCACAAACTAAGGTTATACGGCGTAACTGTTATTCCTAAAACTAAAATGTCAGTATTAAGCAATTTGTACTACTACGGAGTAAAGTTGGAGTACTCCGTAATTCCGTATACAGAGTATGTTTCTTGTCATACGTATTTTTCTTGTCATACAGAGTACTACGTGTACTATAGTATGGTTGCCCATTTTTTGTGGTCATCAAATATTTTAATAGTATCTATCTCTTAGATTTTCTCATACCCATTTTCAATATTCATTTATCTTTATCCCAATGGTTGTCCATTTATATTTTGGTCATCAACCTTCTCTTTCCTATTTTTTATTAATATAATAGGCATGAGGGGTAAAAAAAAAATATGTTTTTGGGACACTTGTCAAGCACATAATGAATGTCAATTTGATCACCATGGTCATCACAATACCCAGGGTATTGATTCGTCAAACATACGGAGTATGTTTCTTGTCATACGTATTTTTGGTCATCAACCTTTTCTTCAAAAACCAACAATTTCACTAGTGTAATAATATTTTAAATTTCTCTCTCCCAATGCCCACCTCAAATGGTGAACCATTGGGTATGGTCTATATATAGTTCTTGTTTCAGTTTTTGACACTATTTACATGTTAACACAATTTGTTACATAACTTTCAATATATAAGAGAAAACATGCATGTGAGATCTTGTTTGATTCGTCTCAAGGAGTTCTACAGTAATATCAAAAATTTATAATTTTCACTAACATGAGTAAATGGAGATATTGACAAAGCACAAAACGTGCATCGATATGTGTGGAAAAAGAAACAGAAACTTTATTATGGGACAAAGGTAGTAAGGTCATCCACAATAGAGAAACTTAACTCAAGTTTCTTATTCTTTTTTTTTCTTTTTTTTCAATGCCACATCATTTTAAGAAACTAAGTTCTATTTTAACTCACAATAGACAAATTCAATTGAGGTTATATGACATCACAAAGTAGTAAATTATGTGGGCCCAGAACATCCACTATCATATTTTTATTGTTTTTACTTAAAATAAACTAAAAAAGTTAACTCTGCTAGAACTTGCACAAGAATCAAGCGTTGTTTCTCTTACACAAATCTGAAATTTAATTTCTTTTCTTTTTTCAAATTACATACGAAACTCAATGGCTCTCCATTGTGGATGACCTAATTGTTTAAATTTAAGACTAGGAATACACAGTACTCATGTCAAGTCACAGAGGCCAGTGTCCTTCAATTCTACTAATGTGTCAATGTGCCACTTTGAATAAGGTTGCCCGTCTCGAAGATCGATTTCGATTTTTTCTAAATTTGCGCAAAATTTTGAAAAAATAAGCCTGATAACTGACTTCAATTTTCAACCAATAATGTAAGAGCAAAAGAAGCCATATTCAATTCTCAATAACATACTGTACCTCGTAACTTTCCAATCTTGGAAGTCAAAATATGAATTTATAGTTTAAGAAAAACGGAGTAAATCTCAACAATCTCCAACATCCACCATTGATAAATAATTGTTATTTTCAGTCTCCATTCCATACCACAAAGAAATCTTACCGGCTTATGAAAGGAAACACATCTTAACATCCCTTCCCTTACAATAAAAAGTACTCATGTTTTTGTGAAAACATGGAGAATGAACCAACGATCGAAACTAAGTATGCTAAGAACGAGTTGCACATCGAAGAACTCAAGAAACTACTGGAGAGGGTTGTTGATCACCAAAATCGACATAAAAATATAATTTCTCGTCCTTTAACTTTTGAAAACCTCTTATTTCGCAATCAGGTACCAGTTAGTTGGTTTTGGATTATTATTTTCATTTGTTAAAAGACAAAGAATTGGGAATTATTTCAATCTTGCACTTTTCATATGGACTAAATACTTTTGTTTAAGGTTGCAGAGGGATTGAGAGGAGATAATAGCGGACTTCAAGAATATGCAAGCTTATTTTGGGGAATAGAGTAGGATGCAATATTTTCAGCTATTTTTATTTCCCGCCCGATAAAAAAATGTACTTCGTATGAATTTTCAGCTATGGAAAGGATCTTATGTTATACTGTAGTATCTGTTTTGATTGTTACAAAATAGAGTTTCGTATAACTTTTCATCTCACATTTTTTTTCCAAATATGGAGTACATCCATACGCAACCAATTATTGATCATCTATATAATATGCGAAGAAATACTACCTAATCGAGATCGTTGTCCACTATTCATCCTAGATCTTTAAAGGGCCAATTTGGTTGTATACCTTGGGGATAGGGAATCGGATTACGAATGAGCTATACCTATTTTAGTGTTTCAAGAATCACTCAACCGCATTCCTCATTCCCAACCCCAATCCTGATTCCTAAAATCATACTAAACGTGCCCAAAAGGATTATAATGTGATTCCAACTCACGACGGTGGTACAATTTTTTACTTTATCATTAACTATGCGATACTAATAGCCAATAATTGCAAAATGCTTTAACAATGGTATTTGAGATACTCTCCTTCGTGGAGGTGATAAGAATATTTGTGTTCTAATACATTGATGTCGTTCATTTTTCGCAATTGTCTTCTTTTCCTCCTAAAAATTACAAGCCCATGCATACAATTTGTGATTTCGTGGAATTTCCTTATGAAGGCGGCATGTCAATGTATTGGAGACACCCTTCCTACGAGAGGGAGATTCGATTTACAAAGTTCATTTTCCGGTAAACAAGGTAGACGCAGAAGTATAAGTTGATGTAATTAATCAGATAGTTCATATACATTGATTCAGATAGTTCATATACATTTTCACAAATCGGATCAATCTAGAACGAGTAGTTGTTTACACTCTCCCATCCCATCGGATTACTCACTTTGAATTCATACACTGCAATATATGTCGTGTCATTCGTTTCAATTCATACACAATAACATCCATCGTACCATTCTACAACTATTTGATTGTTCATTTAAGTTTGTATTCCTCGACACTTCATGGATTATTGATCAAATGGTCCTGAAGTGTGATTCTTAGCATTGTATGTTCCCTATTACCAAAATTGACTTAAAGCAAAAAGTTTTGAATTGATACATGAAAGTCTGAATTGATACATGGACAAGATACGTATCAACGATGTAGTATATGTCAAACACTTTAAAATTGATACATAGGCTCATCTATCGTGCCACCATCACTGTTTCATATGGTCCATCCCAATTTCCATCATGCGAGTATTGACCAAGAAGGTATCATCAGCATGTTTTGGCAATCAAAAAATTGACAATTTTGTATTTGCTCATTTTTTTATTATATGATGTACTCTAATGGATATGTTATCCAGGCGTAGAAGATGAAGTTTGTGAATTGCTCTGACATTCTTGTGCCTTGGGTCAAGTCACACACAAGTCTGTAGCCGTCTGCGACTGTGCAAGGGTTTACTCCGAATGACCTCTGTGAAAATTACATATCCCATCGTGACCTTTGTGAAAATCATTTACTCCGAATGACTCATATTTTAAACGCGTAGAAATAGAAACGTGTTAAAACTAGTGGAGTCTCTTAACAAGGGTTTTTAGGAGGAAATTTGAGGATTTATTTGCCAAGGGACTCAATGTAAAATGAGTGTTATATTGGAGTCTCTTATATAAGGTCTCTTAGAAAATAAAAATATACACATAATATATATAAAATGGATATGTAAAGATAGATAAAAAAAAAGTACTCCCTCCATCCCACTTTATAAGCCCCGTTTTATTTTCGAACATTATTCACAATACGAGAGAATCTTCTCGGTTTCTTCCAATATATAAGTAAAAACATAGTCATGTGGGGTCTTGTTTGACTCGTCTTAACGAGTTAACAATTTCAAATTTATATATTTTTTTAATAATATGTAACTAGGGATGTTGACAAAACAAAACGCGCATCAACATCCGTGCAGGGATGAAATGAGGCTTATACAGTGGGACAAAGGGAGCAATTAGAATGATGATGATTTGATATACTATTTGAAATTTGAATGTGTAAATATAGAGTTATATTGAATGTTAAACATAAATAACAAAAAACAAGCTCCAAAATCTTTCATAGGGAGGACAACTATCCTTGTGGCGAAATGAACTGGACTCTCTAACAACCTCTTACTCTTTTATGAAGTGCAAGCTTTTTATAACTATACGATGACATTTAACTTATTTTTCTTCTTAAATAAGTGAAAGACTTTGCCCAAAACGACGTCGTTTCTTCTGTTTCTTGTTAAAGACTAAGCATTTTGGCTAGAGGAAAAACCATTGTCTACATAGGCAAAACATGTCAGACGTGATTAATCTATATCGGTATTGATCTCCATTACCTTCTTTCTATAACTCAAAGAAGAAAACATAGCAAGACCTGGACAATTCAAGTTGCACAACCCCAATTGGATGATGGATGTAGTCGCGTCGTACTAATCCACAATTAGCAGCTGATAGATTTTTTATATGATTCACCCTTCAGCCTTGAAGAAGAGGAAATTAATATCCGTGTCCTTTCCAAATATGTCTTGAATCCTTGACTTTAAAGGACCACATGAAACACTTGGGTTTGGGGCTTTCTCAAAGACTAAGTTTGATCCATGACTGTCTATTGTGACCACTGCGGAGTACAAGACAACTTTATAAGATTTTTAATTTGCATATATACCTATGAAGATTACGATCCGTGTTGTCATTCTAAAATCAAACAGAAGCTTGATGTTTTAAACTTTGGCTTTTAGAAGTTCATGCTTCCCTTGTTTTATAATCGTCGTGCCCACATTATATAGAAGATTGTTGTGAGTTTTAGATTTTTAGTTTCCAATGCACATTGAAATACTTGGTGAAGTAAAAAATTACTCTTGTCCCAATATATAAAAGACATTTTTCTTTTTGGCACTTCACAAGTTGAGACAATCTTCTCGTTTTATTTCAATATACAGTATGAAAACAACTATACTCATACGAACCCAATTATGATAATGACAATTCTCTTGTCTTCTGAATATGTATTGTAATAAATCAATAGCATTACCAGGCCTATTTTTTCAAATTATTTGGGTTGTTACATACGAATAATCTATTGTTAGACAGTTCAGCAACAATGGTAGATTGCTCATTACTTTTGGGATGAAGTCTTTTGAGAGCAATCTGTTACAACCAGAGATACTCAAAGCACAATCTGTAACAAAGTAAATACTGTATGATTAAGTCCATATACCACCAGTAATCAAGCAAATTCCAAGATTGGTCAGTTGATGCCCACCGTTTTCATCATATGAATGTATCTCCCCTATTTGCACTCTGCCCATTATATGTCCTATAATCCTCCTCAAAGAATCTGTCTAAAAAGAACATCTTGTTGATACGAATACCACCACCTTTCTCTTCATCCTCTTCAGAATAATCTTTGTCCAAGATAAACACTTCTGATTTGTATTGTACGGAGTAAGAGTTAAGGCGATATCTTGTTACTACATCATTGTTTGGTGTATAAGTAATGTACTGGATAAATTTTTGGTGTACAAGTACAATGAATAATGATGATTATTGATGTATATTCAATTACTAAGTAAATGTTTTTTATGGAGTGCTGGTACAGTAAGTATTTACCATTACCGTGGAATATACTTTATTCGTTAAAAAATGTTCCATATCAAACTTTTCACATTCATAAGGAAAAAATCAGAAAGATGTCAGATTTGTTTTGTCCCAACAAAGTGAGTTTCAATTCCATGAAACTCTTCTCTATTGTTAGTAACGTTCTGCTACTGTGCTCGTACTCCGAAGTAGTTCTACAATAATTTTTAAGAGCGACATATCCCCTATCTATGCACCCGGAAGTTAGTACTAGTACTAAAATTCCTTTCTCAAGTAACGTTCCTCAATGTTGCTTTCCTTTTCCCTTGTCGCTCTCCTCATACGATGGCTTTAGTTTAATGGCTGAATTAACAGAACCCAACTCTACAAGAAAAGGCGTTCGAGGAAGTATTCTCCCTTCAGAAATATTAGAGGAGATATTGGTACGTCTTCCAATTAAATCAATCATTCGATTTGAATTAGTTTGTAAATCATGGTTGTCTTTATTCCGCTCTCTTCGCTTCATGGTCTTTGGGCGATTTCCACTACTTTGCTGGTAGTGTTCTCTCATGATCATGGTGACGTCGGTGTCTGCTCCGGTGGAGGGCGTGAGGGCTTTGGATGCTAAGACTTCCTCCAGTTCTTCTGGATCTCGCTTGGATACTCATGTGACGATCAATCAAATAACTCGCAGAAACTTGTCCGTAAAGCAATCTGTAACTACATGTCAGAATTCGAGTATGATTTTGTCAGAATCTGAATCTAAGACTACGATTAAGGCGAATGTGGATGTTGATCCTCCGATCATGGCGGCTAAGACTTCTAATCCTGATTCTCGTTCTTTTAAGGATGTTCTCACTGGTAATCAATCGATTTCAACTACAACTAAACTTGATCATATCTTGATTCCTAATAAATCGATCTACAAATTCTCTGAGGATGAAGTGATTCATGAAGTCATGGAATGGTGGCATACATTGATTGGAGTTGTTATTGGTAATCCTATTTCTCTTGGAGTAATGGAGAATTTGTTCGCAATCACTAGAAGGTCTAAAATCCCCAAATTCAGGACAAAACTAATGGTATTTGGATTTTCAATTCCAAGTTGGAATCTGATTGTGCTTAGGTGTTGGATAATGGTCCTTGTCTTGTTGGAGGGGGTAAGCCCCTTACTATTCATGCTTGCACCCCGGGTGTGCCCATTGCTTGGTCAACTTTTGAGTCTATTCTGGTATGGATCAATCTTCCCGATTTGGATCCTATTTTCTTCTCTACTCACATGCTGAGTGTCATTGGTAGTTTAATTGGGATTCGTATATGCATGGATAAAGTTACAGCTAATCATGATAAGATCTCATATGCTAGGATTTTGGTTTATGTCTCTGCTGAAGAGATTGATATGATTGAGGTTATCTTACAAAGTCAGGATGGGAAAATCTTTAAACAGACTGTGATTTATGAGTGGATTCCTTTGTGTTGCTCTCACTGTAGAATTTTTGATCATTTTGTTAAGAGATCTCGTGATCTTCCCATGGATTCTCCTCCTCAAAATTCTAATCCTTAAGTTGTGCACACTGACTTGGCTTTCTAAGACTAATGCTAAAGTGACTATACATGGGGATGCTTCTAAGTTTGTTGAACCTTCAACTATTAACTCTGAGGTGTGCTATGAAACTCAAACCAATGTGAAGATGAATTTGATTGATGTGGTGATTCCCTTAATACTTGCTCGCCTCAGAATCTTGGGGTTGTCAAACCCACAAAAGCTTTTGTCTCTTGCACTGAAGTGAGTTATGCTAATCAAGCCAGTGTGAGGATGAATTTAATTGATGCATCCATTGGTGGTAAGGACTCTAATCCATCTTCCTCTAAGGGTAAAAAGTTGAGTATAAATGCTGGAAATATCCTTTCATCTGGTGGTCCTTCTATTCCTGGAGGTGGATCTAAGAATCCTATTACCTCTTCTCCTAAGCCCTCTGAATTTGTTGAAAAAGATATTGAATGGTCTCATCCTAAGGGTAAGAAAACTGCAAGGCTTAATGTTGTTCTCAAAGGTAATGGGTGTAGAAGGAATAAGGGTTTTGTGATGATAAGAAATGCTTTTGATAGACTGGCTAAGAGTTGTAGTGACTCTATTACTGATTGCCATGGATGAAATAATCCTTGGATCTTGGAATACTAGGGGGTTGAGCTCCTTCCCTAGAATCAAACTTACCAGCTCTTTTATCAAAAGGAATTAATTGGCTATTGTGGGGTTCTTGAGACTAAAATTCTTTCTAATAAAGAAGATTCTATTCATAAGGCCTTAATGGCGCACTAGAACTTTGTTGCTAATGCTCATGTTGGTCCGAAAGGTAGAATTTGGGTTACTTGGGATCCTAGGCTTTTGGATGTCAATGTGCTTATTGTTAAAAGTAAGATTATTCATGTTGGTGTCAAGATTCTAAGAAGTGGTGTTGAATTCTTGACCTCTTTTGTGTCTACTTCTAATTTTGCCTTCTCTAGGAATGAGCTCTGGCAGGACTTGATTTCTATTGCCCCTTTTGCTATTCTTCCCTGGGTGTGTCTTGGTGACTATAATTTCATTCTTGAGACTTTTGATAAGCTTCACTTTTGAGATAATGTTACTCCTGATCCTACTGAACTTCATAATGTCTTGGAGCAAGTTGGTCTTGAGGATCACATCTTCTCTGGTGCTAAGTACACTTGGAGTAACCAACAAGAGGGCGTTGATAGAATTGCTTGTAAACTTGATAGAATTTTGGTGAATCAGTGTTGGAGCTCTAGTTTTCCCTACTCTTCTATCTTCTTTGTTGATCCCTCCTTTTCTGACCATTCTCTTGGGATCTTGAATACCAATCCTAATTGTAGTATAACTTTTGGTGTGAAGAAAGTGATTTCAAAGAGCTCATCTCCCATGCTTGGAGTAGAGAGCTCTCTGGGATTAACCAATTCATTATTACTCATAAGCTCTCTAATTCTAAAAGTGCTCTTAGATCTCGGCAGAAAGGTAGGTTCAGAAAACCTTGATCTTATTGTTGAAGATTGTGTAGATAAGCTTAAATTGGCCCATGATTCCCTTCAATCTGACTTGGCTAATTCTCAGAAGCAATAAGATGTGGTGACAACTAAAGAGAACCTTGATCTTAGGATGTCTCAACTTCAAATCCGCATTGCTCAAAAAGCAAAAATTGATTGGCTTAAGTTTTGTGAAGATACTTCTTCCTTCTTCTATCATGGCATTAAATCTAGGAAAGATGGGTGCTCCATATATGCTCTTAAGGATGCCAATGGTAACATATTAGATCAATATGAGGAAGTGGTTGATGAAATCCTCAAGTTTTACATTAGCCTCTTTGGTACTGATGCTCATAACCTTATTCCTGATTTCTCGCATCTCCCTGGTCCTCAGATTAGTCTGGTAATTTCCCTAATTGTTGCTCTCTGCCTACTGCGTTGGAGGTTATAAATTCCTTATTTGACATTGGTAATACCAAGACTTGCGGCCCTGATGGCTTTGGGAGTGGTTTCTTTATGTATTGTTGGGAGTTTGTTGCTGAAGATGTGTTTAAAGCTATCCTAGAGCTCTTCCAGAGAGGTATGTGTCTTAGTCATTGGAATGCCACTTTTATTTGTCTCATTCCTAAGGTTGACAACCTTTTTTGGTTAAAGAATCCAAACCTATTGCTTGTTGCAATACTCTTTTGAAGACTATTTCCAAGATCTTAGTTGACAGAATCAGACCTATCCTTCATGATGTCATAGCCCCTACTCAAAGTGCTTTTATTCCTGGGAGATCTATTACTCACAATACCATTGTTGCTCAGGAATTGGTTAGAGGGTATGACAGGAAGGACATTTCTCCTAGATGCCTTATCAACCTTGACATTCAAAAAGCTTATGACTGTGTTTGTTGGAACTTTCTTGAGAATGCTATGATCTATCTTCACTTCCCTTGTAATCTGATCAAGTGGATCATGGATTTTTTTTACTCCTCCTTGATACTCCATTCTTATTAATGGTGAAGCTAAGGGTTTGTTTTCCCTGGTAAGAGAGGTTTGAGGCAGGGAGATCCTCTTTCTCCTTTCTTATTCACTATTGTCATGGAAATATTTGATAGGAAAATGAGGCTCATGAGTAAATATAAAGACTTCTCCTTCCACCCCAAGTGTAAGAAGATGGATCTTACTTCTATAGCCTTTGCTGATGATCTCTTCATCTTCTGCAAGCCTACCAGAAAGACTTTTCATTTGATTAAACATTGTCTTGTTGAATTTGGTTTGGCGTCTAGGCTGAAAGCCAATGAGGCTAAAACTACAGTCTTATTTGGTGGCATTTTTTACTCTCGGGCTACTTCTTTTGCTCATGATCTTGGCTATGGTAGAGACTGCTTTCCCATTAAATACCCTTAATGCCTTGCTTGTGCAGCTGAGCCTTGAAACCACAGATTAAGAGTAGGTTACAGGCCTTGGTGAAAAAGTTCACACGACAGCCTCAGGTAGCTGGCGCAATATTCGTCCACGATCTCTTGACGCGCTTGAGCAACTTTCTCGGTCAGTTGTGTATGAAGAGTCTCAATGTCTTTGGCGTGAGCTTTTGTCTCGGCCGCGAGATGCAGCTAAAGGTTGTTTGTGCCTAAAAATACGACGAATAAAGGAACGCGTCAAAGAGCTACGCGTAGCAGACCACGTCGACGAGATGAATAGAAGATAAAGACGTCAACGTGACAGAAACGGAGTCGGCCGTGTAAATTTAAGTTATTTATCGTATATTCCTTATGTAAATAGTAAAAGATATTAGAAAGAATATATTTTACCATGTTTTATATCATTTTTAGATAGAAGGAAAAAATATTATTCTATTTCCTTAAAGATAGACTAGGGTTAGCCTATTTAAAGGGCTAACGTCTCTTTTGTAATAAGCAATACACAAGTACAAGCCTTTAACCCTAAATTCCCACTGTGTTCTTGAGTGCTAAGATTGTTACCGTAAAGTTTGATCATCACCCTACAATTGCTTAGTTATCACTACGTCGGTAATCTAGCTACAAACAATTGGCGCCCGCCTTGGGGCTCGATAAAAAAAGTATCATCTTTCCACACAAAGGGAACACCTTTCCTCCAAAAATCCATGACTATTCCAACAAACGACCCAGAATCTCACGAGAAGCAATCGGAGGAAGTAGCCGTCATCGCGACACATGAGGTTTCCGGCGGCGTAGAAGCAAAGAAGGGCCAAGAGAAGGGCCACGAGAAGGACCCCAGTACTCCAAAGACTAAGAGCGCAAACCAAGAGCGGAAAGAACTTGAAGACGGCGAACTCTCCGACCTCGATGTCGTGAAAGACCAACTCCTAGCGGTCCAGAAAACCTAGGCCGAGGATAAAGTCACCAGCGAAAGAAAGACGTTAGAATTCGACCGTCAAGGAACTCAAAGCAGGGCCATCGGCACGGTATACTTACATTCGAGGCTAGAGCATCGCTCGACGCCTCGACATGGACGTCGTCGCCGACGTAGACAAAGCCTTTAGGAACGGAGAATGCCAAGATGAACTCCCCTCCAAAGATACTATGTCATCAGAGAGGCTGGCGAGAGAAATGACGGCAAGCGCCATCGCCGCCTTGGTACAAAAGCAAGTCGGTGCCTTAAGAAAGGAGATGTTGCAGATGCCCGGAGCACCAAAGTCCATCATACCAGAGCACGCATTGGGGTACCAAGCAAGTCCCTTTGTCGACGCCATTGACCTTTCAGGTACCCTCACATGGAGCATTTGAACATCGGACAAGTCCAAATGGTGGCTTGTGAGAGACTGTCCACCCGGTTTCGGTACGAGCCGAGTCTGGTCATCGACCGAAGGCTGGTCATTTACCGGAGTCGTTTCAGGGTTCTGAAATTGATTCTGATCCAGAGTCACAAGTGGCAGACCTTCTCCAAACTGAATTTGGAGTGTTGACTCACCACTCTTAGTTGCAGCGGTAGCATCCACAACGTTGTCGTTTCCGTTAGTCATTTTTCACAATCTGAGACCAAATAAAATTGAAACAGATTAGAACAAATGCAAAAACAAAACAATAGGAAATAAAACAATTATTTCCGATTTTATTTAATTAATTAACTAACCGAATTTAATTTAATTAATTAACTGAACTTTCGAATTTAATTTAATAAAATAAATTAAATACCGATTTTTAATTTACTCAACTCGAATAAATTAATCAATTATTTAATCAATTCAGATTAAATTCGAAATAAATATTATAAATTTTTTCCGGAGTTTCTCGTCTAAAAAACGAGAATAAAATTTTCACGGATTTCGCCTTAACCTGTTTTCTCAAAGAAACAAATTTATTAGTCGTAGAACCGTAGGTAAAAAAATTTCAGAATTAAGATTGTAGGAATCATATTTTCTACAACTTATAAACATGTATAAATTACAAGAATAAATCAGTATTAAGGAGAAGAGGAAAAACAGTCCAACCAATACCAAAACCGTACGGTCGAACTTAAGCAGAGTCGAGATCAGAATCTCTTTCCTTAATTCTGAAAACGCCCCGTAGTGTGACAGTTACCGGCGTTCTGAATCCCAGGATACAACTGCTACACTTCTGGTTTGCACAACTCAAAGATTCAGAAGCCAACGAACTCTAGTTTATAGTGTTTACTCTCAGACTCGAATAAAAGAAGAGGAAGAAGTGATAGAGACTAAAACCGTGGGAGAAGGAGATGAGATTGTTGTTGAAGTTGTGTTAAACTATGAGCTCTGCAGGCCTTTTTATAGGCTGCTGGAGGAGCCTCTCAGGAGAGATAAAGCCCAATCCGCGTGAATTTAATGTCGTCGGATTTGACTTTGAACAAAGCTCATTTTAACGAAGCCCAAAAAGTCTTGTCAAACTTTGGAGCGAGGCCCAAAAAGATCACCTCCTCCTCAGGCCTACGGCCCAGGCATCCAAGGAGACCACGAGCCATGAGCCGAACCGCGTGTGTGGTCTTCGAAAGCCCAAGCCCACCAGGATAGCCTCCTCTGTTCCAATCACACCCATTACAATACACTTTAAAATAATATACTAGTGAGTTTTATCTCCTCCTAATCAATGTGGGATGTACATTTTCTTAAAAGTTCAACTTAGTTACATTAAATGTAACTCTATTATTTCTCATTCAAACGGAACCCGAATTATACAAATGAGCATACTACGAAATAGTGCTCGCGGAGACGAAGCCAACGCTCTCATTATCCGACACCAACGGTGCCCGGAAAATTCGGTTCCAACAAAAATAACATGGAAGGTATAATAATCCATGTGTAAAGCACCAACCCTAGGCCCGATGAAGACCTCAAGGCGGGTAGAGCTTGATTCTCTGGTGGTTGTCCGTTTTATTGAGAAGGGTGTTGAACCCGTCCACCCTCTCCACAACCTGGTGCTTCGGCGTCAAGGCTTCATTAAGCGAGATTGACTCGTTAGTGTGTCTCATGTGTTTCGTGAAGGGAACAAGGTTGTTGATGCTTTGGCGAGCTTTGTGTTACCTTTGTGTTTGGATTTTCATGCTTTGGGACCTCGACCACCGGATCTTAGGTCCTCTCTTTAACCAAGAGAATAAAGGCACCAACCCTAGGCTTGCAGCACTAATTATCATGCTGGCAAGTGCAAGGGCCACAACTCTCAAAATCAGTTCATCCGAAGATGGGCCAAGTCAGATGATCCTTCATTTTGGGTTTGATTGAAACAAATGCAAGAAATTCATTACTTATTCTTACATCTTCAAAGCTTAAGGTATCTTTTTATAATCTGGAAGAAGACAACATTTCTTTATCATAGATTGTTTTAAGAATGACGATCAAGAACTCAACTTAGACAAGTGGAAATACGTATGGCCAATTAGCATGGATACACACCCTCGAACAAGTGAAAACATGCAAGACCCATCTCCCTTGAAGGACATCAACTTTTTTTGGCCCACAAGATAATGATAATAAGAGTAGCCCAACAATTGCTTCAAAGGGGAATCTTCTATTGATTTCGTCGTGAAAGAGCAATAATACAAGTCTTATTGAAACTACGACTCTTAGGAGGGTCAAGGCAAACAACTTGGCATCAATACCTTAAGGATTGGGAAATTTTGATAGCAACCTTCGTGTACTCATCAATGGTGTCGAAATGTTCGTGAGATATTCATGTATTAGAAACTGGGCAACCTAATTCTTTATCATCACAGGGAAAAAACACAAGAATTTAAAATAATATACAAGGATAAACCCAATCCTAGCCTTCGATCACTAACTTTTTAGCGCCATGCTCGGAGTCCTGGAGCATATGATGTTCTGGTGCAAGTATAACCCACTTCTCAAAAACCAGCTCATCCAAAATATGGAAACAGTTTCATAGAATGGGCTGCTGAGTCTGAGTGGGTATATTTCTGTTACAGATGACGGAGCAGCTGCAAATCAAGAACAACAATTTTGACTTGAAACTAGAGAAGAATATCCAACACTGAAGCAAACTTGCCACCATAAGATAGCGAAGTAAAGTTTAATTAAAACTAGAAGAAACATCATGGGTTCACATTCTGAATAGCCAAAATATAATTCTCAAGTCTAATTAAAGGGCTGCAAAGATTAGATCTCTTGCATAAATACTATCAAAACCGGTTTAGGAAATTGAATGAAACCTTAAGCAACAACAGATGGCTTAGTTGCAGAAGAAAGCCTAGACCTCCTCTTAGCCAAGCTCTCACTTCGAGAATCACGCTGCTCCTTCAGCCTCGAGGCAAGAAGCTTCTGGTACTCAGCTGCATCCTCCTTAGCCTTTGTGATTTTCGCCTTCTTGCCAGCAACTCTAGCTCTCTTTCTTTGCAGAGTCAATGGAGTCACCAGCCTCTGGATCTTAGGCGCCTTGCTAACAGTCTTGCCTGGATTATAATAAGAAATCCCAACTTATTATTTCCCAAAACACAAGATGAATGCTGAAATTTAATACTAAATTTGCAAAAGAGGAGTCATGATGTACCATTTTTGGTGGTGAAGTTTCTACGGTAGGTGTTGACGTACTTCCTGACATCATCTTCCTTGGAGAGATTGAAGAGCTTTCTGATCTTAGAAGCTCTCTTGGGACCCCTCATTCTGGGTTTCTCAGTGTCAGTGAGTCCAGGAAGATCATTGTCACCCTTCTTGACAATGACCAAGTTCAGAACTGAAAGGTCGTGGCTCACGATGCACCCACGAACAGACTTTCTTCTCCTTTCTCCGGTTCTCCTTCCGAAACCACGGAAACATGGTGTGCCTGTGTAGAAATTTCAAGTGTCCATTTTCCCATTAAAAACTACATAGAAAACATTTTGGATAGAATAAAGAATGATATGTACCTCTGTGAAGCAAGAGGCTAACACGGCCAGAGGTCAAAACTCCCTGCTTCATGGGGAAACCTTGCTTGTCACAGCCTCCCATGATCTTGAAAACGTAACCCTTGAACTCCTGTAAATTAAGAATACCTCATAAGTTGGAGAGATTGAAAATAATTTTAGAGATGTAACATAACCAGCAATTACTCACTTCACCGAGTGCATCACCAGGGACCTCCTGGGAGATTCTCTTGTCATAAAATGCACGGCTGCAGTGTAAAATTACAAAGTTAGCATAAAAGCACAAGTCTTTAGGGATTCACATGTCCAAAGATGTAAACTAACTTTGGCATGAAGTTCAAACGTTCATATTGTATATTTGTATCCGCTATCAGTTAATAGATAATGGTAAAATGACAAACACAATCACATTCTAATTTACAATTACATTTGAATGCCTGCAAGGATTGATCACAATAAATGTAGGTTTCCCACATGAATTATGCAGTCCAGAACTTTACAATTAGGACACAATCCCGTAACTGAGCACATCATGAAACTAGCAATCCACCTTCTCTCATAATCTAATCAAAGATAGGTGCTTATAGGTCCTAACTATCACCACAAACAAACACAGTGAATCATTTTATCCCCTAAACGAATACAGATCCGTTCAAATTCCATTGCAAACCACTATTCAATGCGCAGAAATACGGAGTGCGGCAATCGGAAGCTCAAAACTACCGACTTTAATGTTCATAATTCGAGATTAGTTCTACATTTTATCTAAAATTAGCAACATCACATAGAACAGAATGCCCAAATGCATGCCTATAAACGAAGGAGATGTGCTTACAGTTTCTGGTCATCGTCGATTTCGAGTTTCTTTTGGCAACCAGTTGTGGGGTTCGCGATATTGAACTGTAATCAAACAATTGGAAATCAGTATCGATATAAGAGAAAGAACATGAATTTACTACGAAGGCAGTCGGATTAGAACAATACCTTCATTTTCGACCTGGCTTAGGTTGCGGGATTTGATGATGGAGTGTGGGTATGAATGCCAGATGCTCAAACGCGAAAGTGAACGACGGTGGGAGGGGAGGGCACAAACCCTAGATGGAGAAAGTTGCATTCGTATGCGTGCAATCAAAGTTGGGCCCAAGTGAAACCACACAACGACCCACTTTTTGGGTAAATATCCCGAACTGAAATGTTTTTAGGTTTTAGTATCACTTAATTAATTAAGTTATATGAAATAATAATTTGTCAATAAAATTGTCAACAAAAATTAAGAGGAAATTGGGTTTCTATACTATTTTCACAATAGACTTAAACCAAAAATTAAGAGGATGATTAAGATGGGTGATTTGGATTCGGGTCGGGGAGATTAGGAAGAGTAGGCGGCTCTTCCACCACCACCTCCCCTGCATGCTTCAATGGCTGCATCCCGAACATCTCCAGTTCTCCACCAACTGGAAACAGCTTAAAAAGAAACAGTTGGCTGCCAAATTAATTTACTTTACACCTCTTCTACTTGATTATGGAAGGAAATACCTCTTCAACTTAATTAGATAGATAACATAATAATAGATAAAGATATATATATATATATAAGATAAAGATATGGGCAAAAGATCAAATGAGAAATTAATCTTAATGTGAGAAATGAGAAAATAACACAGACTGTCGGATCTAGGGCAGATCGACGAATCTCCTTCCTCCTTCCCAGGCGCGTGCAGCGCGTTCGTTTCCTTCTCCCACTTGGAAAATCTTCCGCACGATGCAGCTCCATACTCGATCTCTTCCTCGATCAAATTGGCTCCCTACTCGATCTCTTCCTCTGTGGTTTCTCCTCGATTCTCCTCTGTCTATTCTCTTTCATTGATTTGTAAGCTTTTCCTGATATTGTAGACTTCGATTTCTAGGTTTTCAAGGTTTTTTTACTTGAATTTGCTTTCTTCTTCAGTCGTTGTCCGATTTCTAGGTTTCGCCATGGATCTATCTCTAACTCCGACGATTGGAGGTTCGTCCTTTTTGATTTTCAAGTTTCGTCGGTTATTTTAGTTTTTCGATTGAGTTTTCATCATTAATTCTTACGTTTTGATTTAGTTTTCTGTTTGATTTTGCTTAAGTTAGCAAGATGGATGAATCTGTATTTATGTATCCCAATTTGACCTTGTTTGTTGAAGGAATTGTCATGCCTTCATAAATTCAAAGCATAAAAGCATAATAATGTGGCACAAATTAATGAGGCAGATCAATCATGATACTTTTCAACAATTACTCTAGCACAAACATACAATATTATAGCACAAATATATGAACATGTGGGCCTTAAGATAAATCATGGCACTCTCATGAGAATTTGTAGCACAAACAAACAATATAATAGCACATATACATGAATCATGACACTTTTCAGAAATCACTCTAGCACATAAAAACAATATGACAGCACATATGAGATTTACTCTAGCACAAACAAATAATGATGTTCACCTCTCTATTTGTATTTGTTGTATAGGGGATCCGGAAAGTAATGACATTGTTAAGGTTTCGACTTCTTATGGGAATACGACTTACTACACTCCTATTTGTCTTGTCGACGTCAAACCTTATGTGGGTCAGTTTTTTCCATTGCTTGAAGATGTTGTTCAGTTCTACAAGACGTATGCTGCTTTAGTTGGATTTTCGATTCGTAAGGCTACAGATATAAAAGCTAGAGATGGCTCAGGGATTACTACTTTGAAGTATCTTTTGTGTAACCGAGCAGGACAAAAACCTTTGTACCAGGGCACTGCAGTTAAGCGTAGAAGGATCTCGTACTTATGCGGTTGTTATGCCAAAATCATTTTTCGTTATGAAGGACTCCGTGGATA
Organism: Oxyria digyna; assembly: GCA_029168935.1. Lineage (NCBI taxonomy): Eukaryota > Viridiplantae > Streptophyta > Magnoliopsida > Caryophyllales > Polygonaceae > Oxyria > Oxyria digyna. Next base: position 29,439,066 of record JAPVLV010000013.1, read on the forward strand.
TAGTGTCAAAACCTTTGTGGAGCCAGTTTCTCGGTCTTCTGCTGAAGCAGAATATCGTGCTATGGCAGTTACATGCAGTGAGATAACTTGCTTGAGGTTTCTCTTATCTTCTTTAGGAGTTCGTCATTCGACTCCTGTTCGTCTATTTTGTGATAGTCAGGCAGCACTCCATATTGCTGCAAACCCAGTGTTTCATGAGCGTACGAAACACATTGACAACCATGATTTCATGAGTGATTCACACAAACCGTTCTTGAAGTCGAACAAGAAGCTGACTCGGGTGCACAAGGATTTTATCCTGAATTGTTTGAAGTCTAACATCGGTACAAGCAAAGCTTTTCACTTATACAAGAATTATGTTGGCTCGTACAACAAAGTCGGTGCTACCCTTGTGGATTTCAATTTTTTTTAAAAGAGATCTGAACACCTACACACATGCTTGACTTTGATGCTCAGATGGCAGTGGATAACTTATCCCGCAGGAAGGAGAGGAGTGAGGCATTCTATTTTGACTTCAAAGTTAACGATCAAAATCAATTGAGCATGTTATTTTTTGCCGATCCAATTTCCCGTAAAAGCTTTTCCTTCTTTGGAGATGTTGTTTCAGCTGATGCGACATACAAAATAAATCTGTAAGTTTATAATTTTTTACTCTAGCATAGCATATTCAATTTATTCCAGTTTCATTACCTTAGCACATTCAGCATAATTCGAAGCACATTGTACAACTATCATAGCACAAATTAGTTGTATCATAGCACATTTTAGTTGTATCATAGCATGTTCTACACATATCATAGCACACTCGAAGCACATTGTACAACTATCATAGCACAAATTAGTTGTATCATAACACATTTTAGTTTTATCATAGCATGTTCTACACATATCATATCACATTGTAGACTTAGCATAGCACATTTGTCTAGCATACTGAATCTAAATATTGATGTTTTCATTATAGGTATGATATGGTCTTTGTACCTTTTACCGGTATCGATAATCATAATTGTTCGATCACATTTGGATGTGGCCTACTATTGAATGAAGACACACAGTCTTATGTCTGGCTTTTTGAGAACTTTAAGAAGGCCATAGGTCATGTGCCACATGTGATTATGACCGATCAAGATGGAGCTGTTAAGGCTGTTGTTGCAATTGTTTTTCCTGATGTTGTGCACCGTTTCTGCATGTGGCACATTACTTTTAAGGTCCCTAACAAGGTTAAGGTTGATCCATCTGTTGTAGAAGGTTTCAGAAAGAGGTTTAATTCCACAGTTTGAAGTGATGCACTGAATCCACATGAGTTTGAGGAGCAGTGGCATTCCATAATTTCTGACTTTCATCTCGAATCAAACACTTGGTTGCAGTCTATGTATGAATTGCGTCAGTACTGGATTCCTGCTTTCTTTTTGGATGTCAGGATGAGTGGTTTGATGAGTACAACATCCAGATCTGAGAGTCAGAACTTTTGCTTCTCCAATTTCATTGGCGGGACTTCTTGCTTGACTCTCTTCCTTTTGCAGTTCGATAATGCACTAGAATCCCAACGGTATACTCAGAAGAGACGTGATATGGAGTCGACACATTGTGCCCTAACATTAAAGACATCTCTACCAGTTGAGGAACAATGTTCTTCAGTGTACACTATCAATGCCTTTTATGATATTCAAGAAGAAATTGAGATGTCTTTTGATGGGTGGTATCTGGATACTTTTGGTACTGAAGGTGAAGATATTCATCTTTATCATATTCGCTTTGGTGAGCATGAAGTGCATGTTGTGTGTCACGTTGTATCTACTGCTGATTATTCATGCATTTGCAACAAGTATCACTAGTAGAAAAAACACCTGTTGCAGCCCCCCTGTTGAGGCGGTCACCTTAAAAACCGACGCAAAAAGTCTTATTCTACTATCTGTTGAGGCGGTCAGTCGTTTAGTTCGCTACAACAGGTACTTTAGAGGCGGGCAAATATCCGTTCGCCTCAAATAATATTTGTGTTTTTGACTTGTTGAGGTGGTCAGTAAGGCGCCCGCCTCAACAGAGCCCAAACATTAGAGGCGGGCAGTAAGACGCCCGCCTCAAATGATGCGACGAAGAGATTAGAGGCGGGCAGTAAGGCGCCCGCCTCAAAATAACACAGAAATTAGAGGCGGGCAGTCATGCGCCCGCCTCAACAGATGCTTAAAAAAACTTAGAGGCGGGCAATATGCGCCCGCCTCAACTGCTTCGACTGTAATTAAGTTACAGTCGACTGCTTTCTTCATTTGCTCGTTTTCAATTCAGTCGACTGCGCCTCCTCCTCGCCGCCTCTGCCAACTCGCCGCTTCCTCCACGCCTCACTGTCGAACTCGTCGACTGCTCCTCCTCGTCTCCTCCTCCTCCTCCTCCAGCTTTCGTCCTTCGAGTCATCGAGGTAGGTGAAACTTCCTCCTTCGCAAATTGTTTTCGGATTTTGATGTGCAGGAGTTGATTCCTTTTGTGGTATGAATGGTTGATTTTTGTTGTTGTGGGTGATTAGTCCCTTATTTGGTGGAATTTTGATTGATTATGTTGTTTTGGTTCTTTAGGAAATTTTGATGCACTCCAAGTGTTCGGTAAAATGCCTAGTAGAAAATTTAATCTTAATCTTGTCAATTTTACTAGTTCTTGTTAATACCTTTCATGTATGTTTAGGATTATGCTCTACCTCTTGTCTATATAGTCAATTCATATAACTAAACTTAATTTTGTCACTTTTTAGCATGACTTGATAAAAATTGTAGGAAAACAAATGAAATATGTCGATGAGTGATTTTAATGAGTTTTGCATGAGATATTGTTTTGTTAGCTAGATATCCAAATAATTTTATTTTATTTCAGTGAGTGTTTTCAATGTTATGTATGTATTGGTCTTTCTACAGTTTTCTTCTGTTATTAGAAATGAGTCGTCGTTGGATGTACGGTGGTCATACTACAGCTGAATATTTGAGTGGGGTTGGGGAGTTTATTAGATGTGCTTTAGCCAACCAACAGAGTACAAAAGCCGAAAAAATCTATTGCCCCTGCCGTGATTGTAACAATGTAAGGAGGTTAGCAGACATTGATGAGATTGAGGATCATTTATTTCGTCGTGGGTTTAAGCAAGATTATCATGTTTGGTTTTGGAATGGAGAGAAAATACCTGATCGTCCAAGTTCTAGTGTAAACGAATTTGATCTTCAGGTAGACAGTGATGAGAGTGATGATAACATTTCTGAGAATTATGAGATGGATGATGATGATGATGATGAGCAAGAGGATGAAATGAATGAGATGATGGATGGGGTGAGAGATCGCTTGGATGAACGACCTAAGGTGTTAGAACAACTAACAAAGGCTGCTGAGACGCCTTTGTATCCTGGGTGTACAAAATTTACCAAGTTAGAAGCTTTGTCAGTGCTATACAACTTGAAATCGAAGAGTGGCTGGACTGATTCGAGTTTCACGACCTTATTGGAGTGGTTAAGTGAAGTTTTGCCGGAAGGCAATGAGTTGCCCACCTCTACCTATTATGCCAGGAAAGTGATGTGTCCCTTTGGCTTAGAGGTTGTCAAAATAGATGCTTGTCCAAACGATTGTGCTCTTTACAGAAAAGACCATGAAAATTTGGATGAGTGTCCAAAGTGCGGTGTATCTCGTTACAAGCGTAAAGGGGTAAATTCCGCTAAGAAGGGGCCGCCGGCTAAAGTTATGTGGTATCTTCCAATCATAGATAGATTTAAGCGTTTGTTTTCATTAAAGAAACAAGCAAAAAATCTGAGATGGCATGCAGAAGGGAGGAAGAAAGATGGACTCCTTAGACATCCTGCTGATTCTCCTCAATGGAGAAATATCGATAAGAAATATCCTGAATTTGGCAAGGAGGTTAGAAATCTGAGACTTGCTCTGTGTACAGATGGTGTGAATCCTTATGGCACTCTAAGCACTCAGCACAGCACATGGCCGGTTCTTCTTGCGATTTATAATCTTCCTCCATGGTTGTGTATGAAGCGCAAGAATATCATGTTATCACTCCTCATCTCGGGGCCTAAGCAACCTGGAAATGACATAGATGTGTATCTAGCGCCACTCATAGAGGATTTGAAATTATTGTGGAATGAAGGTGTTTCAATGTACGATGCACACACCAACTCAGACTTCACACTGCGAGCTATGGTTTTTTGTACCATAAATGATTTTCCAGCATATGGAAACTTGTCTGGGTACAAAACCAAAGGAGAACAAGCATGCCCAATATGTGAAGAAGACATGGAACCCACATACTTGAAACATTACAAGAAAAATGTGTTTGTAAAGTACAGGAAGTTCCTTAGTCGGTATCACCCTTATCGTAAGAAGAAGAAAGAGTTCAATGGTCACACCGAGGAAGGAGTGGCTCGTGCACCTTTAACGGGATCGCGGGTTTATGAACGTATTAAAAATGTTGAAACCAAATATGGCAAGTTCATCAAGCCCAAGTCTAAAAAGGGTGTTTTATGGAAGAAAGTATCTTCACTATGGGATCTTCCTTATTGGAAAGATTTGTCGGTTCGTCATTGTCTCGATGTGATGCACATTGAAAAAAATGTGTGTGATGCTATTATTGGGACTTTGCTACACATTCCCGGAAGGACTAAGGACAATAAGAAAGTTCGGAAAGATATGAAAGAGAGGAATATGCGTCCAGATTTGTGGCCCGTGAAAAAAAAGGATGGTAAAAGGACTTTTCTTCCTCCGGCGTGTTACACAATGTCAAGAAAGGAGAAAAAGACGTTTTGCGAGTGCTTACATGGCATTAAGGTTCCATCAGGATATTCATCTAATGTAAAACGTCTAGTTTCTCTCTCAGACCTGAGGTTGATCGGTATGAAGTCTCATGATTGTCATGTACTGCTTAATGTTTTCTTGCCAATTGCACTTCGTGGGATATTGCCGAAACACGTGAGGCATGTTATAACAAAACTATGTGTGTTTTTCAGTTCGATATGTGCTAAGGTGATTGATCCAGAGAAACTGGATAGTCTGCAAGATGATATCGTTGAAACTTTGTGTCGATTTGAAATGTACTTTCCGCCCTCTTTCTTTGATATAATGGTGCATTTAATTGTCCATTTAGTGCGAGAAATCAAGTTATGTGGCCCGGTGTTCTTAAGATGGATGTATCCCTTTGAGAGATATTTTGGGTCTTTAAAAGACAAAGCAAAGAATCCGGCGAATCCAGAGGGTAGTATAATTCGGGGAATCTTTCATGAAGAGATATGTGAATACGTAGCTGAATTTTTGTCGAGGCTTGAGCCAATAGGCCTTCCGAAATCTCGTCATGTAGGGAGGCTTGAAGGGGTGGGAGTAATTGGTAAAAAAGTAATCTCGCCTCCTTCTGAAAGGAAGAATAAGGCACATATTTGTGTGTTGCAGCATCTTACAGAGGTCAGTCCTTACGTAGATAAGCATGTGCTTGAATTGCAACATAATAATCCTAAATTTAATGAAAGGGCATTGATGCGGGAACATAATCGCTCATTCGTTGATTGGTTTAAGAAGGAAGTAGCTGAGGAACTAAAGAAAGGGCATGATGTTTCTGATACAGTCAAGTGGTTAGCTCGAGGTCCTCGTCTATGTGTTCGGTCTTATGAAGGGTATGATATCAATGGGTTCACATTCTACACGTCAAGACAAGATGAAAAGAGTGTGGTGCAGAATAGTGGAGTGAAGGTTGTTGCATCATCTAGGGTCTATGCAAGTGCTAAGGATAAAAGACCGGTTGATGCGACACAATCGTATTACGGTGTAATCGAAGAAATATGGGAGCTTGATTACAACAGTTTTGTGATTCCTGTTTTCCGGTGCAAGTGGGCCAACAACCATAATGGGGTGAAACAAGATGATATTTACCCGGGTTTAACATTGGTAAACTTTGACCGATTAAGTGAGAGTGACGAGCCATTCATTCTAGCGTCACAAGCTAAGCAAATTTTCTATATCGTAGACAATGTTGATCCTAGATGGCGTGCAGTTGCACAAGGGAAAAGGCATATTCTCGGTATTGATGATGTTTTGGATGAAGATGAGTATGACAACTACGATGACTCACCCCTGTTATCAACTGTTGTTCAACCATTACCAGAGGAGGAAGATGCAAATAATACTAATCACATGCGCACAGATCATAGGGAAGGAATATGGGTTTCAAAGCGCAAATGAATAAGATGACTCTGCTTCTGATCTGATTCCGGTTTGCTTCTGATCTGATTCTGATATGATTATGATTTGCTTCTGGCGTGCTTCAGTTTTTCTTCGGTTCTGATCTGATTTTGATATGATTCTGATATGATTCTGGTATGATTCTGATTTGCTTCTGGCGTGCTTCAGTTTTTCTTCGGTTCTTCCCTTGATTCTGGTTTGTTTCCCATCTTATCTATCATTGAAATATGTTGTGCTGCTAGAATCTTTAATGTATATTTAGTATCTTTAATCTTTATGTATACTCATTGTTTTCTTGCTTATGATGCAGGAGTGTATTTGTCAGTGTTAAAATGAATAACCAAATTGTTGCTGGAAATGATTCGGAAGGTGACAGTGATCCAGTTATTCCTCTTACAACAGGTGACGAATCACTGGATGCTAGCACGATTACAAAGATTGTCCGTGGTCGATCAAAAGGAGTCAAGGCAAAAAAAGCTATGTTCCTTGAGTATAATGAGCTTAATATCCCTGATGGAAAGTGGTCGGCGGAATACGGGAAGCAAGTTGGAACTTGTGCTGCTAGAATTAATATTAATGAGAAAGAATACCGAAAGATAGATGAGCAAACAAGGAAGGGGTTTTGGGAGGAGACCAAGGTAAAACGTTGGATATGATTTCACATGTTTTTAATACTATGTTCATAATTTAACAGTTTCTGAAAATTGGCAGCTTTTGTTCCACATTTATGATGATTCGAGTAATTCAAGGGAAAAATATTTTCACCATGGTGTGGAAAAACGATTTCGAGATTTCAAGAGTAAGTTGGTGCGTCGATGGATCACTAAAAAGAAAGGATGCCGAAGACACAGTCATCCAAAATGCCTTGGGAAGTCTATGACCACATCACAGAGGAAGATTGGAACACATTTGTTCAACAATACTTCATGCCGGAGTCATTGGTAAGTTATTGTTTTTTATACAAATGGTTTCTTATGCATCATGTACAAATCTGTTTTTGGTGTTGAATTTGGTTTTGAATGGTAATTGAGTTAAATTTTCTTTCAGAAATCATCTTTAACATCCTTTTTGACAGGCTCGTAGTGAAAAGGCAAGGAACAGTGCGTCATTCAACAAAAGCCATCATCGCACTGGCCAGAAGGGTTATATCAGAAAACGACATGAATGGATAGACGATGGACGACTTCCACCAGAAGCAGCATTAACTTTCTCAAGTAGTTCCTCGGTGAACTCTTCTGTCACCTCAACGCTAGGTAGAGTTAAGAAATTTAGATCAAAGGAGTGGATATTGGTTCATCAAGTTCTAAATAAAGATGGAGAGTGGGAAATTGACCCAAATGATAAGGAAATTGCAGAAATTGCCAAAAAAACTGTAAGAAGTGATATCTAAGTAATGTTTATTTTCTTTGATTATAAATTATGAACTAATTCTTACTTTTCTAATTGACATAGATGGAGTACATTGAAGAAGAAGAAAAAGGTAATCTTGTTTTTTAAGATCAAGAGGATGCCCTCACCAAAGCTATGGGGAAAAAAGATCATCGTGGGTGTGTCAAGGCAATGGGTGGAAATGTTTGTCATACAGTTGCTTTTGGTCCGAGAAAGAGACAAAATCAATTTGCTCATAGGGAAGCTTCTTCAGATGTAATTGAATCAATTAGAGCTTCAATGAGAAAGGAGTTTGAAGACGACCTAGATAAAATAGTGGAGAAAAGAGTGCAAGAGGCCCTCCAAAAGCAACTAGCCGCCATGGGACATATGGGCCAGTATGCCTCCACTTCCAACCCTGTAGATGATCTCCATGGACATGCTGAACATGATTCTGCCCCTCAACCACGCAAGCTAAAGGTACAATTTAGTCTCATGTTGGCTAAAAATAATATATTACATTCTTTTACTTGTAATCAAGTAAATCTTGTTAGAATAATTCACATTAGCTTCATTATATGAAGAGTAGCTAGGAAAGGGTTCCATGTCTATTAAAAAACTGAATCTTGTTAGAGTAATCAAGTGAATCTTGTTATAATCTATTAAATAGAGTATATTAATTTGCATCAATTTCATTATTTATGCAGGAAAGGGTTCCATGTCATCTTGCCCTTGAGGATGAAGTTTCCGGTAACAAAGTCATTGTGGCGGATGGTATGGTACAACCCTCAGATGGTGCATTGACCCAACATTTTAGATTAATGAAGCCTGGTCACTATAAAGTCCAAATTGATTTTGTTTACGAAGGGCATGTTGATGATATTCTTCCGGTACCTACTGGAGATGGTTTAACTAACTTAGGCGGTGCTCAGGGTAGTTTTGTACAATGGCCAATCCACTTAGTGATTTTCGAAGACGACGAGGTATGAATGTTTTGAACGAATATGATAATGCAAGCATTTGCTACATCTAATTGTCTACTCAATCTTGCTCATGTAATATTTTTGTAGGAGTTCACTCCACGCCTGATAAAGAAGTCTAAGTCTAAGTCACTCCAGGTATATGATTAGCTAGAACTTGTATTTTTTATTCATGACATATGTTCTATTTGCAATTTTTCTTGTTTATTAGTTATGGTAATGCACTGCTGAATGTTGTTCTTATTTTTGTTATTATTTTCATATGCAATGAAGTCTAAGTCAAACAAAGAGGTGGTGGGTAGTTGTGATCGTAAAACTCAAGAGTCAGCCGCCAAAAGCAAGAAAACGAATTTTGCAAACGATGCAATTCAAGGTCTTGGCCCGCAATGCAAATATTTGCATTTTTTCATCTCTTCAGCTCCCGGCGAAATATACGATAGTACTCCCATCAAGTTGGATGCTTCGATTTGGCATTATTCGCAAGATCAAGATACATACGTAACTGAGTCCGATGTTGAAGAGTTCCTTAGAGGGGCGTGCTTAAACATTTCAGTGATCCAAGTCTACATATTGTAAACATTTTCATCAATCTTTATGTTTTAGTTGTTAATTATTCTTTCTGTGAGATTTTTACTTTACAGATACTAATAGTGTAATCTTGCATATTTTGTAGGTATTTATTGCATGATCACAGCTGGGCATTTGAAAGGTCGTCTCAGATTGGATTCTTATGTCCTGAGACGATGTCAAGCACTAGAATCAAGGCTGATCCTAATGTCCCAACAGAGTATTTAAAAAAGATTTTCGTTGCTGAAATTCAAAAGGAGAAGATGAATGATCCTAGCATAACCAAATGGTTTTTGCTTCCATATAATCAAGAGTAAGTGTGATATAGCAATCCTTCTTTCTTGTTCTGACTACATCTTTTGACTTGTTTTCTGATGTTATACAATATCTTTTATAAATGACGCAGAAATCATTGGATTCTATATGTACTAGACCTACGTAAAGCCATTGTGTATATTTTCGATCCTCTCAAAGAAGCACGCAAAGAGTATGATGTATGGGGCATCTTGAGTTTGTAAGTTTTTTACTTAAAAATTGTCTTTTCAAATATTTACAAAATCAGAATTTTTGACTTGTATGTTGTTTATTTTACAGGACATACCAAGTGTATAAGTTTAATGGTGGGGTGCGTCCGAGTAAAACGACTAATTTCAAGTCTTGGAGACCCATTCATATAGAGGTATACCATCATAAATTACCTTTTTCTTTATTTTTTATATCTATTGATCTTAAAACTAAGACGATGTATTATATTGTTATTTTAGTGCGCTCAACAAAGTGGCGGAACCGAGTGTGGATATTACGTTATGAAGTTCATGTTGGAGATTGTCACGACATATCAAGAGTCTAATGAGCGACTAGATAAGGTAGTTACTTTACCTAGTCCTTTCATTTCATATATGTAAAATCTAATTTTTTTCATGTTAATTACTTCACTAAGACGATGTACTATATGTTTTTGAAGGTCTATGTTCAGAGGAGTGCGCCTTATACAAGTGAGGAACCCGATGTTGTTCGTGAGCAATGGGCTAAGTTCTTTACAACCAAATATCTATTAGTTTAAGCGTATGTTTTGGATATTTGAATAATAGGTTTTGTACTTGCATATATTCTGTTGAAACTGAACACATATTGTATGTGAAATGTATCTGCAAGTGGAACTAGACGTTCAGAATGATTGAAACAGGTTTTCTACCTCTGTACAGGCTGGTTACTGTAAATTCAAACCGAATATTTTTTTAAAAAAAACACTTGTTGAGGCGGTCGGGAGGGTGACCGCCTCAACAGGTGCAACGTTTTCTACCTCTGTTGAGGCGGGCAGAAGGGTGACCGCCTCAACAGACCCCCTCTGTTGAGGCGGTCACCCTTCTGCCCGCCTCAACAGAGGTAGAAAACGTTGCACCTGTTGAGGCGGTCACCCTCCCGACCGCCTCAACAGCTCATGACCTGTTGCAGCCCCCCCTGTTGCAGCGACCCCTGACCGCCTCAACAGGGGGGTTTTTGACCGCCTCAACAGGTGTTTTTTCCACTAGTATATCAATCACTTTGGCATCCTTGCTGTCATATGTTCTGGGTTTTCATAAACCATAAGGGTCCTTTGCTATCTACAAAATACATTAAAGGTCGTTGGACTAAGAAGGCTACATTGACTCCTATATTTGAGATTGACGGTTCTATTTTTAATGATAATGTTGAGTATTCTGAGAAGGAGTCTTTGGTTTCTGAATTGTTGTCTGAGATGCATAGTTGCATCAATGTAATTGGTGATAATTCTGGTTTAATGAAAGAGTTTCTGGCTTTCATAAAGGAGAAAAAGGATATGTACTTGAAGACTGCTCAGAACAAGCCTTCTTCAACTTCTCAGTCGAATGCTAGTAGATTTGAGTCACTTCTTGGTCTGAAATCAAGTGAAGTTCTGATTCATCCACCTCCTTACACAAAGAAAAAGGGCAGACCTAGAACAACTCGCCTTAAAAGCATTGGTGAGGAAATAAAGGTTAATGCATCAAAGGAGAAGAGGAGAAGAGGTGTTGCAGAATCTGTAACAAGACAGGACATAACAGCCGCACTTGCAAAGAAGTTGAATCCCTCTCAATAGCTACAACTAATACTTGAAGCACATTGTTTACATGTTAAAGCACATTGTTTAGATTTTGAAGCACATCGTTTAGCATTTGAAGCACTCTTTTACCCTTTCACAGTTTTATTTGGAAGCATATTGTTTAGCACATTTCCTTTATTTGGAGGCACAAATACTCTTAATCAAAGCACTTTCAGTATTATTGAAACCATTTTATTGTCAGATTAGCACCTTCATTTTTAAGCACTTTCTCAAGCCCCTTATACATAGTGAATGGTCAAAATGAATGATAGAGTTCTATGCTAGAATGAAGTACAAATGCTAAGCGATGCTAAGGTACAAATGTGCAACGTTATGCTAAGGTACAAATGAGGCACAAATACTCCTTAAACTGAAGAACATTTACTTTAAATGGAGGCACAAATACAATTACTTAAAGCATGGTCAATATTATAGTAACAATCTCAGGCACAATTACAAAAGGAGCATATACAACCCATTTTAAGTTTAGCATAACCAGTTTGCTTGCAAATATTACCACTAAAATTAGAAATTCTAAGATTCAATGCTTCAAAGTAAGAATTACAAAAAATACAGCCCTTGAAGGCATTCACTTCTTCTTCTTCTGCTTCTTTGACATCACATCTGCCACATTTTTAATCTCATTGAATGGGGAATCAATTATGGAAGAACAATACTTCCTTCTCATGTTTGAGGCTTGCTTTGTATCTCCAGCAACAAGCTTGCTCTCCCAACCATTTACGCCATGTCCGAAATACGTTTCCATGCGTCTCATTGCAAAAATGCCGCAGTCAGTCTCATTTTCTTCATCCCTCCAAGGCATTTCCACTCTCTCGGTTTTGACCTTTTTTACATCTGCAAATGCATCTGCTTTTGTTTTCATGCCTTTATCCGCAAGAAAGTCCCCAAACATGCATCTCTGTATTACATTTTCCATACAAATATTTTAGTTTCGATATTATAGAGCACATACAACAGTAAACGAAAGCACAAATTTGAGTAATACGAAGCACAATAATTATAAAACACAAAAAATCTCACCAGTTTTTCCGGAATATCTCCATACATGTCTTTTATTCCACCTTTTGTCTTTGAATTGTCCAATATATCGAATCTCATGTGTTTCACATTAGCAACAATTACAATGTAGCGGTTCATGTAGTGGATTGGAAAGAAAAACTGTTCCAAAAGTAGATAGAAAATTAGTCAAAATCACAACAAAAGGAAATTAAAGCACATAATAAACAAATGCCAGCACATTTCCATAACAGAGGAGCACTATCAATATAGGAGTATATGCAAACACATTCATATAATAGTGAAGCACCTTTATTAATAAGTCAAAGCACGATTGTAACATATGACAACACATTTCAATTATTGAGTAGTAGTATTTACCATATCTATTTCATTCAATTTGTACTCTTTCCAGAGTGCCAAGCTTTGCTCCATTCCCTCAACGAACCATTTTTTCTTTTCATCATCTGTCGCACTTGGATCGTGTAGACTCATAGCCTATACATAAGAAAGAGGAAATATTTAACTTTAAATTGAGAGTTTGTGCTTCAACTGACAAATTCTATTTATACATACCAATGATTCAACTGACAGGTAAAATCTCTGAGGACTTGAATCACTCTTTAGGTCTTCATTAGCATTTAACACTTGTGACCAAATGTCCAATATGTTTGTTCCCAACCACTCTCCATCCTTCATTGTTTTCATGTCTTTATTCTTAGCTTTGTAGGGGCACAACTTAAAAACAAACTCCCTGCATTAATCATTGAATTAACGAGAAACAAAATATCAAATTAAAGCATTCTAGTACCAAAGTGAGAATTAAATTAGTTTTTGATTCATACTCTTTGTCAGAACTGTCTTCAATGAGCCATTGGTACATCTTTTATTCATGAAGTGACAGTTTATCATTGATTCTAATCGCCCTTTTTTTGTATGGTGATTTTCCCATATTTGAACGTCTTGTCAACCTCTTGTCCAACACTAGATCACCAACTTCTTTTTACTGTAAATGTAATCTTTGGTAATGCTTTTGGTTGTACCCCTTCAACATTCTTTTCAGTTGGTAAATCTTCATCATCCTTGCAAAATCAAAATCAAAGCACATTTATTGCAAAATCAAAGCACTTCCTTTGCTATATCAAAGCACAACAGAATCAAGCACTTCAATAATAGAGGAGTACTTGTATTGCAAAATCAAAGAACATTTATTGCAAAATCAAAGCACTTCCTTTGCTATATCAAAGCACAACAGAATCAAAGCACTTCAATAATAGAGGAGCACTTGTATTGAAAAATCAAAGCACTGGTGAGATATATCAAAGCACAACAGAAGTTGTTGAATCATAAACACAATAATACAACTATTCATAGATCTATACTAGCATTTTTGTTCGAAATAAAGAGCACTTTCATAGTTTAGACTAGCATTCCAATCATAAGTCAAAGAACAAAAGGATAATATCTAGCACAATTATACTTTTTGCTTCCCATTAGTGTGCTCTGTCTCAGTGTGTAGTGTCTCATTGGGCTCTGTCTCATACAGTTCTTCAATCCCTAAGTCAAAAGATGGTATATCTTGGTGGGGATAGGGTCTTCTTTTCAATGGTGAGAATCTTTGTTTCTCCTTGATTGTTTTCTCCACTTCTGATATACATTTTTCAGCTGCAGCCCAAAACTCTTGTTGTGATAGAGATTCTTCTTCTTCTACAGTTGTTTGTTTTTGGGTTGCTTGACAAATCTTGACGTTTAACATATTCTCAATTGCTTCATTTACTTTGTTAAACAGTCCATTGTTTGCCAGCTCTGCAGGAGCCGTTCGCATCGTCTTCAAGAACTTTCTTATTGACAATGCAATGTCCCTTCCCTGAGTTATGTAATTTTCAAGAAACACCTGAAAAGAAATCACATCCATTAATTTTCATAGCATAATAACATTATATAAAAGATTGAATTAATAAAATATAGAATGAAGTAGCATTTTCTCATTACCAACAAGCTTCCATCTTCTTCTTCTAGTTCTTTGTCAGTGGGCTCATCTTCATTTGATTGAACGTTTGGACTTGCTTGAGTTCGTACTTCTAGATGTTCTTTATACTGCTTTTTGTGCAAGACCTCTAACATATCCCAGTCCAAATCCTCCGAGAGCTATTTCTAATTGTTCCCTGTTCCTCAACATCTTTGTATCCCATGCTTTGATCACCGGTAATGGCCTTTCTGTTTCAGTACACTTAATGACCATAATCTCAACATACATTATCTGCAAAACAATACACACAAACAGATTTAGATATTGTATTAAAATCAAGTCACAAATATATGAAGCACAATACCTAATTATTCAAGAACATTTATTACAAACTAAAGCACAACCATGAAGAAGCTGTAGCACAATAAAACTAAACTGAAGCACAAATTAAACTTATTGAAGCACAATCCTACAAACCATAGCACAAACATGGAAAAATAGAAGCAAGACTGAGAAAACTTACCAGCAGAAATAGAACTGGACCATTGAAATAACCAACCCCTGACCAATTACTAGTAGTTTCAGACAAGACCTTCATAACATAGTCACACCAATCATACTCCATAATGTCATTTGTGTTGCTGATATGATCTAGGATCTTTGTGCTGACCATTCCATTGGTGTTGCTCTCTATCACAGTAGAACATACTAGCACAATGAAGTTTATTTTGAACCACTCATCTGGTTCTCCCCAATTTTGAATCAAATATGCCAATATAGCATTTGAAACCCTTGAGATATCTACATAAAACTGTTCTCTGAATTCCTGTTGTAACTTGTCGTTTTTCGTTGTCTCGTCGATAACAACTTTCTTTGGCCCACGTGGTAAACCTAAATAGGTTCCCACATGATCTTGTGTGATCCTCAGCAATGTATCATTCAGCTTCAACGTGCAAGCTACTCCAGAAACATTCTTCATGATCCAGAATGCCAAACGAGTAGGAAGAACATCAACTTTCCAGTCGAAAAGAAATCCAAAGCCAATATCCCTAACAACTTGTTCCTTCTCGGGGTCATCTTTCAACAGTCCTATAGTTGAAATAAGCTGCATCGGCCTGCTGCGGGAACTTAACATAGGGTGCTCCTTCTTCCTCTCATTCTTTCCAAGCTTTTTCTTTTTGCTTGTACTTTCTTCCACCAAAGCAGTGTTTCCTTTATTCTTTCCATAATTGATCAGAATGGATTTTCCTTTCTTTGTACCTATGAACAACACACTTTTAGTGTAGATAAAAGCACAGAAATAACATATAGAAGCACAATAAATTACAACACATTATAATAAATTAGAACACAACCATGGTAAAATAGAAGCACATCCATAATTAATCTGAAGCGCAACCATGAATAATTAGAAGCACAATCATAGTAAACTGCAGCATATCATGTGTTTATAACAAATAGATAGAAGCATAATCATAATTAATATGAAGCACAACCATGAATAAATAGAAGCACCATCATAGTAAACTGCAGCATATCATGTGTTTATAACAAATAGATAGAAGCACAATCATAATTAATCTGAAGCACAACCATAAATAAATAGAAGCACAATTATAACAAATTAAAGCATAAATTCCCAAGAATATCAAATAGTCTTCATACCTTCTTCAGCATCAGCAGTTTTTCTTTTCTTTCCTTTTGGCATTTCAACATCTAACACAAGTGGCGGGACTTCAAATGATACCTTCTTTTTTTGAACTCTAGAATTCATCTTAGCTGGCACATCTACCGCCCCATCCCTTTTTCTAGGACTCTTCCTCGTAGGCTCAATCGGCTCCATATTTTTGAATTTGTTTGCCGTTGTCTTTTGTCTCTTTCTATATTTTCTTTGCACATTTCCTTCATCTGTGCCCTTTCCTCCTTGATTTGTGCCTTCTTGTCCTTTATTTGTGCCATGTTCTTCTTGGGATGTGCCCTCCTCGCCATCAGTTGTGCCATCTTCTGCTTGAGATGTGCCCTCCTCTCCTTCAATTGTGCCATCTTCTACCTGAAGTGTGCCCTCCTCTCTTTCATTTATGCTTTGCAATCCTCCATTTGTCCCCACCTCTGTCTCAGTTGTGACCACTGCTGTGATATATAAAGAAAAAACCACAAAGTAATTAAATACTAGTACAAATATATCCAAGCACAAATACTCTCTCAAATTAGTTTCAAATGATGTGTTAACCTTTATTCAGTGATTCATCCTTTCTTGTGCAAATATCATGCTTCTTCTTTGTCCGCTTCTCAACTGCAATTTTAACCTTGCTATTAAAATTCTTGCATTTTGATGGTTTAGGAGGTATATATATTGTAGCATCACTGAAATGTTTCACTTTACAGTTTCCTATTCCCGTGACATACAAACAAAACCAGTTGCATATGCCAGTGCATTCCAAAACAAATATAGTTGCATATCATAAGGTATATCATAGCAGAGCTTAGAAATTTACCAAGTGCTGCTTCTTCTTGTAAAGATTTTGCTGGCTGAATGTCAAAGACTAATGGCTGCTTGGTACGAATCTTTTGGCGTTGGTATTGTTGTATACTACGTTTTGCATAAATCAAAGCACAACATTACTTAAGCTTCAAAAACTGAGTAAATGAGTATTCTGAAGCACAACCATGGAAAATAGAAGCACGACAATTAGATAACTGAGTAATCATAGCACATCAGAAGTTTCTAAAGCAAAAATATAGGACAAAGCAAAGCACAATCAAAAGAAAATGAAGCACAATCATAAGAAAATGAAGCACAGTCATAAAAAGGTAAAATGAGTAACTTGAAGCACAGTATTATATACTGAAGCACATTCATTGAAAAACGAAGCACAAAAATAGCATATAGAAGCACACACTAATAGCACAACATAAGCAAATGTTAAACATCATTCTAACACTTTGCTATAAAAGAGAAGCACAAAAGTAGCAAAATAAAGCACAATAGAAGCATATGCTAGAACAAAAATGGATCAAAGCACATGCAAATCATTTGTGCCTCAGTATTCCACCCCAAACTCTTATATGAACCAGTAATCGGAAGCAAAATCGCCAAAAATGCTACAATCTGAAGCACAAGAACATTATATTGTAGCACAAAGGACATTCTCTATAATGTTGTGCACAAAAATGGATCAAAGCACATGCAATTCATTTGTGCCTCAGTATTCCACCCCCAAACTCCTACATGAACCAGTAATCGGAAGCAAAATCACGAAATAGTCTTGAATCAGAAGCAAAATCACCAAATATTCTTGAATCTAAAGTAAAATGAGTCAATCCGTTCTAAACCTAGCAATAAACAGTTTTATGTGGAGAAAACCCTAGATTCTAGTTCCTATCGTCACTTTATAGAGATCGAGTGTTTAATTGAAGGATATACAACCTAGAAACTAGTTCGATCGTCAATTTTAGGTTTTCTGTAGAATCTAGTTCGAAGATTACCGTTAGAAGTGTCTTCGAGGTTTTGTGCAGATGAAGTCGCCATGGATGCGTCCGAGTGCTTCGAATCGTGGCTTCTTCTTCTCTGAATCGTAGCTTCTCCGAATCTAGTCGTTGCGGGGTCCAAATCGTCACCGAGTTCCTCACCGAGTCACTGCGAGTAAGGAGGTTTTCTGGCGCTTCGTATGATTTTGTTATGGCGCTTTTTTGGTTTTGTTTATTAGCGCGCATGTAGTCCATCGTAAAAGTCAGCGAGTAGGGTTTATAATGGGCCGCGTGTGGGAAGCACAAATGGAAGGCTGGGAAACCTTCATATTTCCCATCTTAAGGCCCACTTTCCACCTGATTTGGACCCATATCTAAAGATATGATATGATAAAAGATAAAAATCGATATTTCTTTTTGTTTTATAACCTACTAGATATCTTTTTGATTTTTTTACTTATTTCATTCAAAGATATATACATCAAAATATAAAGTCGGATGACATGGAGGATGACATGGTGGATGATGTAGCATAGCTTAGAGGTCGACACAGGGGAATTGAATATAAGAGCGATATGTGGGAAAACAACGTTCTGTTTTAATATATGTATAGATTGGCAAACATTTTTCGTATACATTAATTGCTTCTTTCTTTTAATTTCATCACATTGTTGAATTGGTTTGATTCTCCGTCTTGTGTGCATAATGTGAAAAAATACCTTATGAACTGAGTAGTTTTATAACATAATCTGTACAGGAGTCGACTTTCTAAGCTATAACAAATTAAAGGAATAAATTGGTGCTTCCAAACTTGAAACATACCTCTTGAGTACTTGCTCTACGTCTATTAAGAGAACATACCTCTTGAGTACGATGTAACAAAATGAAGGAAGAAGGCCGCGGTGAAAATCCGCGCCAGGGGCGAATTTCGCTATTGTACGTTCAAGGCTCCATCTACGCGTACGCAACGTTAGCCGAACCGCCGACTCCGAGTCGACGCTTTCAAATGGTTGTTAGTGACGCGCGGCAACGACCTTGGGAAATGAAGACCGAAACCACACGACGCCGGCACAGATCCTCTAAGAAAACAAGAGTAAACCTATTTGATACGTTCCCTCTCCAGGATCGCGTATTGACGCCTTCCACGGCCCCTCTGAGTGTCATGAAATTACGGGCATACTTTTTCATCTAGTTAGGAGGCGTCTGCCGGCATCGTCAGTCCATCAAGTCACGTGTTGGACGCTACACGATTAAACATGTCCGTCGATTAAAAGAGTTCGACGTCGACCTGACGCTAGCGTGTGTGTAAAGGATTCACCAGGAGTAAGAGGTGATGTCACAAGCTGAATAATCACACGCTGACCTACATCCGCTACTCGCTTCGGGTTTGGAGGAAATGTTGGACCCAACCTTCATGTAAGCTGGCACCAGAAAAAAGCCGTTCAATGACCATAACACCCTATCACGTAAGTAAAACTTCCTTACACTCTCGGAAATACAAAGCACCATACTAGGGGTAGAAAAGTTACTTCTAAAGACTAAAGCAACATAAGAACTTTAAGTAAAAGCTAAGGACCAAACCTACGCACTCACTAACGCATGAGTTACGCGTAAGGGGTCGAGAAATCTTAAAGTCAAAGAAAGCTTTGCACATACGCAAAGCAAGATACGCGTACAGGAGCATAAGCACATGAAACATTGAAATCAAGGAAAGAAAAAGCTCCAAGACGTCTCAAACGCGAAGAGTAACGCGCACGACAGAAGGAATAAGCACAGACGCACTAAATAAAAGGCAAGTACAAAGGTCTTTGGTAGCTCTAACCAAGTCCATGGGGAGCCTAAGTCAAACCTACCAAAAAAGGTAGGACCACTCAAGGGAACAAGGATCGCAGAACCAACGCGTTTGTAAGGTCAGAAACATTCATCTTTTACAAATTATTTTACTTCTATACAAGCAATCTATCTTACAAAAGAAGTAATCACGTCCAAAACACCGGAACGCGGAAGATACGCGTCAGATCAAAGAATCGTTCATCGCCTACCCATAAGAAAGGGTAAAGAAGCTGAGAAGAAAAATAGAACACGTATGAAGTCGGAGAACTATGAAGTCAACCCAAGAAAGAGATCTACCTATTTTACGCGTAGAGAATACGCTGTCGCAGAAGAAGATTGGGTAGAATCGAAAATATCACGTAACACAAGAGAAATAGTTCATAGCAAAAAAAGGAGAAGCTCAAGTAAAGGCTCGCAAAGACGAGATAAATACATTACAAACGCCCACGGAAGAGGAGTCACAAATATCGTTCAAAAGCGCCTTAAAGACTAACGACACAAAACAAAAAAAGTACAAACAGAAAGAAAAAACTACGAGGACTTAGATTTAAGAACGGGACTCGCCCTCAAAAGATTCAGAAGAAGAGCCCTCCACATCGACAAAACCCTTCGCGATAACCTCCTCGCCATCTCCCACGTTCTCCTCAAGCTCGACATTGTCTTGACCGGAGAAGGAGACGGAGAATAAATCAATGAGATCACGGGCTCAATCCGAACAGGTGCCTCAAAAGTAGACACCTGAACAACCTGTCGTCTTCGCTTCGCGACGATAAGGTCGGAAGCAGACTCTCCACAACGTAGGATAAAGCATAAGACACAAAGAAATAAGGGTAGGGCAACATACCAGTCGAAAGCACATGGGCCTTACGATGACCCTCCCCGTCGTGACTATGAAAGGTACGTTCATCCTCCGGGATTGCCAGAAGCTTCGCAATCACTTTCTTGGTCTCCGGCCTCGCAACGATAACGTCTGCATCGACTAAAAGAACATGCAAAGTCACGCGTAAGTAAGGCGTCAACTATAGGTTATTAGCTCATTTTGTATAGGATTATGCTAGATGTTATGATGTATTATGTAATTACGGAGTTTTGGAGAGTTGAGCTACATATGAGATTACAGAGGATGATACGGAGCATTGAAGCATAAGAAGAGGAGTCGAAGCTGCATGAAGACCACAAGAAGAAGACCACAGGTAGCATTGGAGGCAGCTGAAGACGAAGCCACAAAAGCCATTTCCGCGACCGCGGGTCCCAAACCGCGATCGCGGAAATTCCGTTGGACCAGCTAGTTTTACAGCACAAAATCCGCGACCGCGGGTCCCAAACCGCGATCGCGGATTCCGCCAGCGAAGACTTTCTTCCATTTGCCGATTTAGAAACTTCTTTATGTTTTGTAACGTTTTTATAACGTTTTTGTTAGTAATTGCATCAGTTTTATTGGGCAGAGACTTATAGGTTTAGTTGTTAGGGGTTTTGAGAGCATCTTCCATCTTCTACATTCCATATTCCAAGTTTCTTAGTTTTTCTCCCAAGAACCCATGAGTTGCTAAACCTCCATTGTTTTGTTTGGCATTTGAAGCTTTCAGATTGATTAAGTTGTGAGACTTCTTTCCTTTGTTCTATTCATTTGATTGTCTTAATTCTCTTGTGCGTATTATCATTGAATCAGGTTTGCTCATTTAGATTGACCATCTAAGTAGAATCATCTTATTCATATTGCTAGAGTTTGTTTATTTCTAGTTGAAATATCTTACTTGATTGTAGCACACACAATTTGCATGAACTAGTTGTGAATGTCAATTGTGAAGAGAATTGAGTGCATGTCGAGTATCTGACTAGTTGTCTACGGTATTGCATGTATCTATCCATTCCTGAACTTAAATCTGCTTTATTATTGAATCTTGATAGTTTCAGGGTTATAGTTCAGTAAGGGTTATTAGGACTAGTTGGACTAATAACTACATTAGAACAGGGATTAGGCCGATCATATGAATAATTCGACATAGGACTAAAAGGAGTTAATGATCAACTTGTCAACCTGTTAGTGGATATTTGTCAAGTGAAACGTCTTCCTTTGATAAATTACAACCCAAATCAACCTTCGGTACTTGTTCTTGAAACATTATAAAAACCCGCCTTTGGTTACTTTCACTAGTTAATCATCTTCATTACTTATAGAATTGATAACCTGACTCCCTTGGGATTTCGACCCTTGCTTGCCTACTATACTTGTTAGTGAGCTTGTTAGGATTACTTTGACTTGGCATACGACAATTCGCCTCGTCACTTACTTGCAGGATTCCAGCACTCAATGAGCCAAGAACAATCTTCGCCGAGGGTAGACTTCTTCACGAAATAGAAGTAGTAAGCCCAACCACGGCCGTACTCCCCCCGATGGTGATTCGAGTCGCCTTGGGCCTGGATTTGAGACCCACTTGCCCGATCATCTTGGTAGAAACCATCAAAGAATGAACGAGATCTTCAACGACAATCTTGACGCCATAGCTCTTCACCACGTCATCCACAACCCCAATGATTCGCCAGACGCTTGGAAGGAGCTGCCCTACTGCAACACCCAACATCATCGTAAATTCCTTCACAAGCGGCAAGAAGGGAAATCTATGTTCGGCAAGGAATGGGTACTCGTAAACCAATATCCACCCCCGAGATACGCGTCGGCATAAATCCCCCTCGGAGGTATTTCGATCTCGACCTCAGGGCCTAAATTTGCTAACAACCTTATCCGGTCAACGCTACGAGCCTCTGAAGATCGGTGGTCCAGATCCTTAAGGATTTTTTTGGCACATAGAAAGATGGTCTCGCCATTGGTTTAGAGTAAGAGAAGTTGAGAAATTGTTAGAACAAGAAAAGAAGAACAAACAGATCAATGGAGCGTGAGAAAATAAGGAAGTGAAAAAATGCTCAGAAGAAATGAGATTGGAGAAACTGTGCAAAGAAAAGTGAGATCTCGCCATTATATAAGGAGGAGATTGCGTAGAATACGACATAAATCGAGCCCCAACGACATTATAGCCGTTGAGAAAGAATAAACGTAACGGGCACATTTCCCGAGGAATCCTATCAAATGAAAGCAATGATGTGACGGCGTGACGATCGATGCATCACGACGAGATAAATTTCTAGATGACGATTTCAGCAACGCGTTCCACATTAATTGAAGACGTATTCTATGAGGAAGGAAGGCGTTTCCCAGATTTGCAAGGCATTAGGCTCTGTAAAACGCCTTAGGGGTATTGTTTGTGCCTAAAAATACGACGAATGAAGGAACGCGTCAAAGGGCTAGGCGTAGAAGGCCACGTCGACGAGATGAATAGAAGACGAAGACGTCAACGTGACAGAAACGGAGTCGGCTGTGTATATTTAAGTTATTTATCATATATTTCTTATGTAAATAGTAAAAGATATTAGAAAGAATATATTTTACCATGTTTTATATTGTTATTAGATAGAAGGAAAATATATTAACATATTTCATTACAGATAGAACTAGGGTTAGCCTATTTAAAGAGCTAACGCCTCTTTTGTAATTAAGTTCGGCCACCTTAAGCAATACACATGTACAAGCCTTTAACCCTAAATTCCTACCGTGTTCTTGAGTGCTAAGATTGTTACTGTAAAGTTTTATCATCACCCTACAATTGCTTAGTTATCACTACGTCGGTAATCTAGCTACAAACAAAGGTCGTAAGCCATTTTCTTGTGCTCATCAATCTGTTTATGATACTCATCCACTTGAAGAGGACTTTGTTCTTGAAGGTTTGTTGTTGCTCCTGCATGGACACTGCCTCTTTCTCCAGGTCTATCTTCTCATCATCCACGCCAAAGGCACGCCAAGCCAATGCCTCGAGAGCTAGCATTAAGTGAGAAATAAAAAGAGTAAGCAGTAATACACAAAAGGCCATAAGAAAAATGAATAGCCAGTAAACTTATCGTCACGACCATGGTAGACATGCCGCCAGGTTTGTCTAAGACCCTGTAAAAAAATCGGCAGAGTGTCGTGAAACACCCCTTGATCTGACTTAACGAACTCCTGCACCACTTCTGAGTTATGGAAGAGATGAATCTTCTTCTTTGCCTCGGGAGGAACCGCATCAGTCATAAGCTATTTTCCCTTGGTTAAGGAGCCTCTCACAAGAACGGCCTCTTTCCCTTTATCCTTTTTGTCCTTTGTGGAGGAAGATGTCTTCTTCTTCCGGGGTGAGCGGGAGACTCTCATTTCCAGACCCCCAGTCCCACACTCCCACAGGAGGCCTCGGGAGACTCGGTAGCATCGATGATCTCCTTGCTAGGCTTAGAGGGCTTCTTAACTGGTGGTTTTCTTCCAGGAGTCTTGGAAGCACTCGTTACCAAGACACCGACATGGTTGGGCTTGGGTTTGGCGGTCTTCGCTCTAGCATCTTTTCCCCGAGGTAGCACCTCTTCTACTTCATAATCAGAGAAGTCAATGTTGTCAAGGTTCCCGAGATCAGAGTAATAGTCACCCCCTACAAGAGAAATCACAAAGACGTTATCAAGCATACCCCAAGAGGAAATAAAGAAAACAGAATAACAAACAAATTTAAGTCTCGCGACACCCTACCCCCACTAAGAGATTTTAGACTCAACCCTCTCTCTTCCAATAATCTTTGTGTCATGAGAGTGCTATAGATGTGTTTACTCCCAGGGTTGGGATAGTCAATGTATTTTGACTTCAAAGATTCACAAGTAAATGAGATCTAAGCAGGTACAAAAGGCATAGCATGCCTCACAACAACTTTTACCGATATATATTTGAGTTGGTCGGCGAACGCACTAGAAACCAATCCACTTTCCATCTCGCGACCTTGGAAGGGAACTCCCATTCACAAGCACCTTCTTCAAGGGCACACTTTCGAGTGGTGTAGGCAAGACCGTGATGAGCTAGATTGGGAGTCACACCAATATCTTGAGCTCACATGATATAAATGAGAAGGGAGCGCCATAAGATAAGATGCATTTGGGAAGGGCTATACTGTAGTTCTGACATAAGCTCGTGAGTAAAGGATGTCCAAGGAAGCCGAAATCCTTCCTCAAGACACTGGAGACATAACGCAAAAAAAGGGACCATACTGGTCGAGAGAAGTACCCTCACGATCTGGGAGACCGATGATGGTGCCATCAGGAAAGGGATATTTCTTGGCTACAAGTTTAAGGCGATCAAGAGTGAAACTGCTCTTCTAGGCAGAGAAGGCATTGCCAAGATTCTCCGTCGGCGAGTGTTTTATGTGCCGAGAAAGAATTTGTACAGGTTTGGCATCCACACAAAATTTATCCTCGATTATTATGTACGGAAAATCTCCCCTTAGGTGAAAAAACTGTTGTAAGGCTCCCCGTAATCCTTCCCATCGTCAGCCTTCCGGGCTTGAGGTTGGCGGGAGGCTCCAACTTTATTTGAAACCGCTCGCGTCGTCGAGGGCTCATTGTTTCCCTTAGGACTATCTGAAGGACCTGAACGAGTTGAAATAAGAATTAGTTTTCCAGGGGAGGAAAGAAAGAAAAAGAGTTCGGGAGCAAGGGATGCTCGCGAGACACGAAAACAGAGAAACAAGAAAAACCTTGGAAATTGAAGAAAAAAGGATCAAAAGGAAGAATTCAAAGGACAAAACTAATGAGAGAGGAGTTAATCAGAAAAGAAAATGGACGGTCAAATCAATGGCAAGAATAGGGCAAGACGATATGGATGTTAAGGATAGAGCACGGCGGCGGCGGCCCTAGAAAAGAGAAGGAGAGGCCGAACCCTGCCCTAAAAAAAATTACGAACTTGCATGATTTTTCCAAATCTAGTATAATCTCGTTCAGAATTGAGTAAGAAGAGCAAAATAAGAGCATCAAACAATCAAAAGAAGTAAAGAAAAGAGGAACTAACATGCCATGAAATAATTCAGTTGAGAATATAAAGTGCATCAAACAATCAAAAGAAGTAAAGAAATGAGTAACTAACCTGCCATGGAATTATTTAGTTAAGAATACAAAGAGCATCGTTTGAATCGCTCAGAAAAGAGCGAGAAAAGCTTTTGGGTGAATGAAGAAGATGAAGTGAAGAGAAGTTGAGCAGAATTTATAGGACGGGAAAACGAACGGTCGAAGTGTCTACAGGGTGCCACGTGTAAGCAAGTTTTTGGCCGCGAAATTCAAAACGCTTGAAAAATCAGTAAAGAGTGCGAGAGTATAACAGAGAGCCGGGAGCCCTACACCAAAATTGACGGAAGGAGGAATAAGCTCCTAACTTCAAGAAAAGAACCCAAGCCTTACCTTTCCCTTTAAAAGATTAGGACTTGCGGGGCTAGATGTTGGAGCCGGTTCTCAAGGCCTTAAGGTCCAATGGGATCGCGAGGCATTCGTAAGAAGGTCGGCTCAACATGTGATTAGAACAAAAAATAGGATCCAAATCTAGTAACACTATCCACACTGGTAAGGAACTAAAAGTTGCCCATTCCATCTTGACTCCAAGAGTCTAAGATTGCAGAACCAAGGGCCTGTTACTAGGCATCATCCACAACCCTCGGGTCAAGGATCTTATCCTTATCTTTCACACTCTAAAATTGTATAACTCACACACCATTATCCTTAAGCTTCACCTCAGGTTCATCAATTTTCCATTTCTTCTTCACATAACTTCCAAAGGCCGAGAAGGTAGCTTGGGCACCAACAATGACTCCAAAAGAAGTAGCAAACCACCCCTCTTCATGGTCCCTAACATCATCCTTACTAAACTTTATGATATTCTTATCCAAGCCTTCTATGAACTTCAAAGCCTCAAAGGAATTCACTTCTACAATAGCTTTCCTAAAATCTTGAGATCCAGCTTCAGCTTGAGGCAACTGAACCATACTCGGAAGCACAAGGCCATTACCAGTCATTGTACCATCCACATTTTCAACTTGACTGGTTTTCCAAGAGCTCGAAGGTTCAACTTCTCTAACTTTTCCCAAATCACCAAACCTCCACATCCAGCCTTACCTTACCAGCAAAATCACTACCCCCCTTTCACGTCTCATTTTCAACCTTATATCTAGAGATCTCTTCATTATCATCCTCAATCGCAAGCTCTTCGTGAATCACATCCAAAAAGTTCTCTACAACCTTTGATGTCCCGTTCTTATTACCAAATCCTCGCCCTCCACCCATGTTATGGTTCCGAGTCGACATTCTGTCGTTGATGAAGAGCTCACCGAC
This sequence comes from Oxyria digyna, assembly GCA_029168935.1. NCBI lineage: Eukaryota > Viridiplantae > Streptophyta > Magnoliopsida > Caryophyllales > Polygonaceae > Oxyria > Oxyria digyna. The sequence goes on from JAPVLV010000013.1 coordinate 29,465,785, forward strand.
AATGTACACCCCTAGGGGGAGGCGACACCACCGTATCTTACAATATACGGAATCCAACAACCATAGTTGCAAATTTGCATGTCTCACACTTTGAGCCCTAGAAATTATAGGGTATTCCGCGATAACTCTAGGGAATATTAGAAAGGCGGATACTTTATTCAAATTTACCTGTTTTTTGGAAGTGGGTAAGTGTGAATTTTCATTAATAATATTTTAATATTAATCTGACTCCCATAAATCAAAAGAGAGGGTGACTATAACTAATACGGAAGTCTGGGAAATGTTAGAAAGAAAAAAATTCGAAGAAGGAAAAATTTTGAAGAAGAAAAATATAAATTCGAAAATAGAAATATTCAATCACATCCCTTCATTTTGGGCATAATATTAGGAGGCGTCTTCTCAACCCTACTTTTTCCAAGATTGCGCGCATGATAACTCTTTCAATTTCCTTCACATTTATATGTAAGGATATACCTCCCTTTTAAAGGAAAGGTTCTAAAAATTTGGTTCAACTTTCTAAGATGAAACAACGAGGATTTTATACGGGGATTGGGATAGGTACAGTTATGTCCCCATTGTGGCGGTGGGGACGAGGATACTCTCATCCCCATACCCATCCCTATTGTGGATCCACGCAACCTTTCTCATTGGGAAACCCCGGAAAAAAATTAATATGTAATTTTTAAAATTCTTTCAATAATATTTTGGAATTACTTGCATCATAGACAAAATTTATGTTCTAAATGAAATATTTTTGGATTTTGGTTCTTTTTTAGGTCACATAGTATTTGTTATACATGTATATAAGCGATAAAGTTTAACATGGAGAAAAATCTTCTTTAGTGAATTTAAATTGGTAACATTAACCGGTATGGGGATTGGGATGGGGCGGAATTCTTAAACAAAATGGGGATGGGAATCATAATACTAAACGAGGATGGAGATGGTAAGACCGTCCCTGCTCATTTCCATCCCTATGAAACGTATACATATTAGATATCATTTTCTTCATGACAATGTTGAGAAAAAGCTAATGAAGCATTGGATGAATGAAGATCAATTTGCAAACATATTCTCCAAAACACTAGATAAAGGGTTTTTCGAACACATGAAAGTGTTATTTGGTATGATAACATTGTATTGAAGGATTTCGCCTTTACTGTTGTAATACCATCTTAAATTCTATATCATAATGTTTATTTTGACAAACATAACGTGTATTCAGTTTATTTTAATAAAATCCTCGAGTGTGTTTTAATTTCTCGATTCTTGAAGTTTTATCATCTGGCGACGCGTAAATGATTTAGGTACGACGTGAGAATTATTTTATGCTTGATCCGTTTTTTTTCCGAACTATTCATACATTTATATACATATCTGTATATATTATGATTTAAACATTATTTTCCCTAAATGACAAAGCAAATAAAATATTGTTTTAATAAATAAATAATTTCCTACATAAATACCTTTGTGCTAGACTCTTCCTTGCGTCTTCTTCTTGCTCTCTTGATTCATCTTCACGTCCTCATTCCCTTCCTCTTAACTAGCCACTTCCTTCACTCCTCCTCCATATTCTTGCTCAAATCTTCATAAAAAACCCAAGTTTTCCAAGGATTTCTTATCAAAATCAAGTGGAAATGTCAACTAAGATTCGGGAATCTCGCCAAGTTGAGTTGAGTTAAGGTCACGTCTGAAGTGATAGCTCATAAGCTCCTTTACGTACGAGCCGAGGCAAGTTATTTGCGATTACTTACGTGTTTGGTATAAATTTAGGCTATTGGACTATTCATGAAACCGTAAATACATTACATATGAATGATGTTTGTTTCTTTACTTCATGTCTTGATATGCATTTGTTCATGAACTGATATTTGAAATTTGGTATCCTTCCATGATAGAATAAGAATTATTTGTGTGTAGACGTCGTGGTTAGCTTTGTCTATGAATACTGGTTTTATTGATTTCTATGAGAAGTGACATCACATGTGGATATGATTTGTGCAGGTAAGGATTGTTTCGACCCCCTCTTAGCATGTAAATGGTTTTAAATCATTCCTTGATCACTTCCCGGTGTCCGGGTGGATCATGGAAGGTGCTTTACCTGTGACGTGGTAGGGGGTCGTCTAGCTAACGTTAACGTGTCCCTCCGGCAGGTAAAGGTTTGTACCCATAGTTTTTGGGTTAGAAGGTATCTTCGTGGCCAAGACAGACTTGGTCATGTTTTCAAAAGCATTTTCGTAAAAGTTCCTTCTTTCGGTTTACTATGTGATTGTGTATGTATAGTCGCTTACATGCTTGTTTGCTTTGTAATGTACTTTGTGGTATCTGCTTATTCTAATCCCCTTATTTATGCTATTCTACGTAATCAATTCGCTTATATACTAGTCTGGTTGGAGACTAACCCCCATTTCGGTGGGGGAACTGGTTGTGTTTTTTACATGACCAGGTACACATGTAGTACCGGAGCGTGGAAGTCAACGTGCGACGTGATGCGAAAGTTAGGATGGGTTTAATTTCTGCATGTAATTTGTTTTTATGTGTGTTTTACTGTTTTGGTTTTTGAGATGTCTTCTGGTGAGACTCTTGTTGAATGGTGGTGCCTGGTTGTACCAAGCTGATTTTGACGGGTCGTTGTAGCGTATGTGAACGCCGACCCTTGTATATGTGTCCTTCTCTTTGGAAATGGTTGTTGGAACCATGTTTTATATTGTGGTTGAATGTTGCTAGTTTATGTGTTACAGGTTGAGTTTTGTTTTTTTAGAAAGCCTATAGCACTGTGACCCCATTAAGAGTAATTTTTGAGGCGTTACAAGTGTTTCCTTCGTTATTGCCAATATTGATCATTACTGGGTAATTTGTTTTTTGTGATCATATTGTGTTTACGATAGTTGAATTTCATGCACTAAATTTCAAATTTAATGAACGTTGAGAATGAGGGCCTGAGAACAAAATTATTGTCAATGAAGAAAAGGAGAAGGATCAAGATCCTAAAAGACACAGATCTGATGAACGGTGAGGATGAGGGAAATGACGAAAATTGAGTGGATTTTTCCTAAGAACACTCCTTTGCCTGACTACTTTGTTTTTTATTCTTATGTTATCATGTGCTCTCTTTGCAAGTTTCAATGAATTTTTGTACGTATTTTTTGCTTGATTTCTCTCTAGTATATACTTTGCATGGTTAACTATGTTGTGCGTTCAGATAGTTTTTTTTTTAATCTTTTTATGATATTTTGATGATGCCAAAAGGGGGATTTTATGTGTGATTGACCATCCAAGGTTATATAGAAGACATGCTCGTGCTAAGAGGGAATCTGTTAAAAGAGCTTAAGGAAAGTCATACTTTTCCATTCATGGTGAAATGTTCTTAAGTGTTGAAGTTGAGAGAATATATTTGATATTAACTATGTGATATTCTTAATTGTTGGAAAACATACATATTTTAGCTAATGGGTTTGTCATCACCAAAATGGAGAAATCGTTGGAACATGAAATGTAACTTATAAAATTCTTTTGGTTTTGATGATTACAAACATCATCTACACTTGATGTTTGTATTGTGTTTACTTGTTCACGAAACCATGCAAGATAAAACCAAAGGAAACATATCAAAACAGCAAAGAAACTCTTCACAAGTACAAAGGTTGATCATGCAATATGTAGAATAAAAAGAAAGCACGTGTGGGAAGTGTGTCAACCACAGTAATGAAGACGACGCTAGAGTGTTTGTAGTGTTCAAGAAGGTGTATCTAGTTGATAGATTTTCTCAGAAGGAAATAATTGATCTTGCAACGTTCCTTTATAAACAAGGCAAAAGAGGTAATAGGATGACAGAGCAAAAGAGCAAGAGCGGCCAAGAAGAGAAGAGAAACTACACAGATTGTAAGTTTTTTCTTGAGCATAAGTCTAAGGTATTCCGGATTGATTGTATAAGAAGCTTTAGATCTTGGTTAGGTCAAATAACATTTGTTTTAGTATTATAATCAATTCATAATACAAGTAGACTTTAGAGATTTTCACCCTAGATGAAATGTGATATGATTAGGAGAACCATCCTTTTTGAAAGATGCCAAGATCTTGTGTTAATGAAATGGTTCGAAACTCTAAAGGTGACCTGTCTCATCGACGCCTTCTTAGTATTTTGGTCATATCTGGAGATATGAAAGTTCAATGAGGCTCATGAGTAGCTATGAAAGTTCAACTTTCATGTCAAGGTGTTTTCACATCAAAATATTTGGTTGATCAAAGGTGTTTCCTTAATCTGTATCAATCATACAAGGTTAAATATGTGATTTGTTTATTTCCGATCCCCAATGAAAGATACATTATTCCTTTCTGACATATATGATTCAACACATAACAAGACTTTTCAGATGATTCATAAATCCTAAAACTATTTGTACATGGATTTCCTACGATATTGTCGTTAATTTTTTCCCCTTCGGATACGTCTTCAACTTCAAAGTTGTGAAGTCATATTTGGTCTATGCAACTCGATCTCTTTGGTTTGAATTTGAGTCGTTGCCTTGCGTATTGGGTTTGTAATTTGTACCTTTCATCTGTGTAAAAAATCATGATGTGGATGTAGAATGAACTCTCCATGATTGAGACACGATATGTGTTGGAATATGTCCAAACAACATCCACATCAACCACCCTTTATTCAGATCCTCTTAATACTCTACATCCTTACAACATATAGTATATATCAATATTTTTCTCCACCTTGAGGGCTGAGGAGGATTAATTTTCACACATAGGGTTTTAAACACATCGATCTCACATTTTTAATCAGTCTAGACTAACGTCATATATATTATCCTTTTCCTTCACCTCTTCAATTCTATCACATGCATCATTCATATCCCACCTCTTTTCCACATCAACCTCACAACAAGCAATCCCTATGCTCAACAATTTGAGCATCTCATATTCAGAATTCAACTTGGAACGACCCATTTTCTTATCAAATACTACTTTATGATTATCACGATCATCTCCAATGACTTCCTTAACCCAACATGACAAGTCCATTTGAGTCCCTTGTCGCAAGTAGCTCCAAGGGAATTTTCCTGTCATGGTTTCGATTATTAGGATTCCAAGAGACCATACATCACTCTTCCTACTAATGTAACCTTTGTTGACGTACTCTGGGGACTTGTAACTCACCATCAGTTGTTGAGCACACTCTTTGTTGATTAATGAGATCAAACCATAATCATGGATTAAGGGGTTAAAATACTCATCTATGAGAACATTTGATGATTTTAAATGTCCATGAGGTGAAATTAGGAAGCCTAGCTCTTTGTATATGTGTACAAGACCTCTAGCTACTCCTTTTATTATATTCAACCTTGTTGGCCAGTCTAACACTGCTTGTCCCTGTTCATCATTACCTGAGTATAAAATTCAATACATAATTACATATATTGGTATACAACCTTCTAAACAAATACAATTACCTATACATATTTCCAATCTTACATAATTAGAAATATATTTATTCAATTGTGAATATTGATTTTATTTTTATCAAATTAAACCAATCTCTCACAATTACCCCATTTATAATTTCTCATATTACTAAAATATAATTTCAAAACTTTCCTACCACTTTGAGCATGCTTAAACGAAGAAGAAATTTTCGCGTGATACCCTCAAATGTATTACTATATACTGGTATCCAAAACATGAATGACGTTCAATCTAAAAGTGTATTAACTTCAAAGTTACTAATTTCGTATTAGGAAAACAAAACTCGAATTAGGAATATTTGATGGTAAGTCGAAATTCGTATTTATGATCTAAAAGTGTATTAACTTCAAAGTTACTAATTTCGATAGTAATACAATGGAATTTGGACCGCATGTGTTCAAGTCCCTTATGCACGCATTTTACATGTTAGGTGTAACAGTTCGACATTCTGGAAAACAAAAATTGATTTTCATCCTAGTGTTTATAATTTTACTTATTTTAAAAATATGTTTTGATAGTTTTAATTGGTAAGAACACCAAAAACACCTAATATTTTTTTTGATATAGATTAATATTTTTGTAAAATAACTAATCAATGATTTCTTTTTTGAATTCAATAACTTTTGTACTACTTTATATTATCATTCACTTGTGAGCCTATTAGTTTTTTTTATTGATGGTTGAAGTCAGGGACTCTAGATTAATATTTTAAAATTTTACTGTAGTAATCAACGAATGCCCTTTTGGATTTAATATATTTTATTCCACAAAATAGTATTGACCCTCATAAATTTGGAATCTTTCAATCCCATCCAAAATCCAATTTTTTTTTTACAAAAGCAACATGTGAAATACTATCACTTTTTCTTTATAGGGTACCTGACATTTGTTCTCTTTGTGGTGCACAAAATGAAGACACAAATGACAAACCATCTCTTCTTAATTTCCCTTTTAATATGAAAGTTTGTGAACATATTAGTACGAAATGAAAGACGACCTTACTCTACCAAACTAAAATATGACTTCTTACCTACTCCCTCCGTCCCATAACGTTCTTTCCATTTCTTCAACGACACATTCGCTGAGACATGTTTTGTATCCTTAATATCTCTCGTTGTATGTTAATATAAATAATTAAAATTTGATATTATTAAAGTACGCATTAATACGAATCAAACAAGATCCCACATGACTATATATTTTCTTATATATCAAGATAAAACGAGAAAATTCTCTTCAACCGTGAATAGTGTACATTATTCAAAATGGGAAGAACAATATGGGACGGAGGGAGTACTTGGATTGATTTTATCCCATAATTCATCTAGTGGAATGACCATGTATTTAAACATACTAAGACACACTAACTTTACAGAATTCGTAAACGTGACCCTGAAACAGGTAATTGACTGTACAAATAACCTTGTTGGTACTTCCAATAGGAAGGCCATATAAAAAACATGCTAATGTCTTGGATTAAACCTCGTTAGGGAATGTTGATGGCTCAAAGATACATGACTACACGTCATTTATGGCTTTATAATCACGAATCATTATTTTGATATTATCCATGAGGCATTAAAAAGAATTCCGAACTCTTCGGTCTTTGTCTTAGAAGTAGTTGCTACCCTTGAAGGGATAAAAAATGCCATTATGATTGGTATTTAAAAATTATTATCATAAGTTAATTGCTTTAAAAATATTTAGAAAATTTCGTGGGAAATAACAGCGATAGTCAATGACATCAAAGAACTTCGCCAGTTCTTTGACAATGTTTATTTTGGTGTTTGTGCTAGGGAGTGTAACATCGATGCAGATTTTAATCCCTTCGAAATATTTCAGCAATGAGGACATTTGGTTTGTCATCAACCATTTTGGTTCTTTCTCGGACTCCGAAACAATTCCGGACATGTGAAAGTTGTCTATAATGTGATTTTATCGTCTTTTGCAGTTGTAAGATACTTATTGAAAATCATTTACTTTGATGATTTAGGCTTACTTACAGTAAGATAAGGATCTATTTTTCACTTGTAGAGGAAAGTATGCTTGATGACTTAAGTCGGGAGAGTCCATGATACTTTTAACAATAATTACTCACTTTGGATTAGAAGTGGAATAATTAAGTCAACTATAAATATATATTTTAATTGACTGTAATTACCCAAATTTGCCTATTGTTCTATGTTACGTTAATATCTTCAGTTTTTACTTTCTTAGTTAGTTTCATATTGTATTATAATAATGTTTTATATCATATCGATCAGAAATAATTAATTTATATATTAGGGATGCAATATTGTATCCATAATATATAAATTAATTGATAACATAAGGAAAACACAATACCTTCTACCAAAAAAAAGAAAAACACAATAGCTCAAAGTTACCACATGAAATTTCTCTTCTATTTTCTAAATGTTACGTGTTTTGGTTTGTAAAGAAGTTTTAAGTGATATGAAGAAATAGAGTTTAAAAGGTAAATTGTGAGAAAAAAATATTTAATATAAATTGTAAAATAGATTAATAAAATATAAAATATTGAGAAAAAAACATATGGCCAAGTGAAGGAAATTGTAATACTTGGAAAAAGAAGGTAACAACAAATGATTAAAATTGAATTTTACTTTAATAATTATATACTAGAGTAGACAAATACATAAAAGATAATCACACCAGATTCCCATGTATGTAGATTGGTAATATTTAATGAATCCGGATCAGATGAGAATAATTATTATTGTGCGAATATGCGAATAAATGCACATTTAGGCCATTGACATGCACTTTCTTCAGTAATTACATGCACATTTACGTCATTGACATGCACTCTGTCAGATTTGCATGTCATTGATAATATGTGAAAAGTACATGCACACACCCCGAAAGTGCATGTCAATGACAAATTATCAATGACATGCAAATCTGACAGAGTGCATGTCAATGGTCTAAATGTGCATGTAATTACTGAAGAAAGTGCATGTCAATGGCCTAAATGTGCATTCATTCGCATATTCGCACAATAATAATTATTCTCACCTGAATCTTTTCCATATGTAATTGGGTCTCTCGACATGTAAAAACGTATCTCGACCCGAAACATTAATCGAATCCATCCCGAAAAATCGAGAAACTCTTAATCACCAAAAATCTAATGGACCCACACTTGCTTGGTCGATTCAGTCCGATCCGAACGTCATTTTTATGTAGCTTGACTGCTCGAGTGATTGCGTTATTTCACATATGTAATCTCATTTGTATTAAATAAGAATTATAATATTTCTAATTTTTTATTAAACTTTATTTTGTTAATAACACTCATTGAAAATAAAGTATGTTGGATTGACTTGACCCGAATCTAAAACACCTCACAAGCGGAGTTTCTCGTCTAAAAAGTGAATGAAAATAAAAAATAATAAGATTTGAGGATTATCTCTTATTATTTTATATTTGAAAATAAAGTCTCTTAATCAAAAAATGTTTTATAAGTGAAAACAAAATGAGTTTCTCATTACATATTTATGTTTTAGAGTTTACACAATTAGTATACAATGATATAAATTTGTAATATAACATATTAAAATGCTATGAATTATACAAAATCAAAAAACAATACAATAAATTATAGTACGGGTGCACAAAAATAAAACATATTCGAACCCGAGCCATGTCACCATTTTACAAAACATTAAATATAATATTTATTATCAATTTTAAATTGTAAAATATTTATAAAGTTTGTCTTGATAAATATTTCATGTTCATACTTTTGTGAGGAAAGATTATATATTTTAAGATTTTTTATTTATCCTTAATTTTTATTAAGAGAATAAATCATCTTATAATAGATGTATAGGTGCAAAAATACAAATGTGCAAATGTAGGGAGAATTCATGGATGTTTTAGAAGCACATAAGATTTTGCTTGAATGTTCATGAATTTTCACTTACACATCGCTATACACTACAATAAAAAAAAATTGAGCATAAAAGCATAAATTTGTGCATGTACATGAATTTCAGTTTATCAAAGTCTTGCAAATACAAATATAAATTCATACACATTCAAACACAAACATTAAACATCCAATGTATATGATTTATTACCTACAAATTAATTCTCACATACTTTTTTTTTAGAAAAGATAAATTATATTTATCAAAAGGAACTTCTAGTTATAGTTATGTGGATGTTTGTGTTCATGTTTAGAGTTATGTATGTGTAAGGCATATTGTTTCCCATTAGGTGACTTGTATAATTTAGTTAGTGTTCTTTGTGTTTTTGTATGTTTGATTACTTTTGGGCCTTTTTTGTGCCAACCTACATCAGTTTGTCATGGTTTGTATCATTTAGCCAAGAAGGAAAAAGGATCATATTTAAAAGGGAAGAAGGCATACCATGGAGATGAAAAGCTAAATTTGATCTTGAAACAAAGTTGGAAAGCAAGAGCTTCTCTTCCTTGCGATAGTAATATGCCACAAGAGACACGACATTCTTGTGTTGTAGTCTCCCAATTATTTTCATTTGTTGATGAAACTCTTCCTTTCCCACATCATTCATTTGCTTATACCTCTTCACAACCACCATAGAGTCGCCCCTCGGCATGTTGGCCTTATAGGATGACCCGAAACAGCCTGTTCCTAGTATCTCAGCTGAAGCCCTTAATAAATCTGACAACTCAAATTTATCTCCTTCTTCCTTAACAAACCAGAGTTTTCCCACATGATCACCTCCATCGGCCACCCTTACATTTTCACCTTCCATTACTACTACTCCCACCTTCTTCGCTGCAAGATCAATTGCGAGTGATTTTATCCGAGGATTATTATGTCTTCTGCTTCGCTTTTTTATGGTCTTGGAAACTACTAACAAGATCAACAACAACAACACAGCTGCTAGAATTGGGATTATTGGGATTGATTTCTTACGTTCGCTTTCATCAACCTCAGGGGTTTTAACAACTTCACATGATTTCAATGGCATTCCACATAATCCTTTATTTCCTGAAGAAACAAAAATGATATTAGTGTTTAAACTACATACTCCATAAACGTTGATAACTTAATGCGTTCTAATTCATCTGAATATATGCATATGCAATGCTTTAGTACCAGAAAACGTGCGTGGACTCATTTGAGAGAGACTAATCGGAATAAGGCCTTCTAACTGATTGTTAGACAAACTCAAATCACTGAATGAAGTTAGTGTAAAATTTGGAATTTTCCCTTGAAAATGGTTTCCGTCAAGCCTTAACTCTTTCAACTTGGGCAATTGGGTTAAAGAAATTGGAATTTGTCCAGTAAAATTGTTGTTAGACAAATGCAATTGCCTTAACCTTTCCATTCCAACAAAGAACTGAGGATTTATTTTTCCTTCAAACCTATTATTCGACAAGTATACCGATTTCAAAGCTCTTAAATTATTGACATTCGGAATCGGCCCATTCAGCTTATTGTTCATGAAACTTATGCTTCTCAACTTTCGCATTGTAGAAAGAGCACCCACATCTATATTGCCGGAAAGACCCATGATCTCAAGCCTCAACCCATAAACATTACCGCCTTTGGAGCAAACAAGACCGATCCAATTGTTTTTTCTTCCATTGCACGGAGGTGTGCTCGGATCCCAACTTAACAATGGAGTAGCATTGCTGAGAGATTGCTTGAACCTAATAAGAGCATCTTGTGCTTCCAAATCAGCATAAGCCATAGTTACTTGTAGGACTAACATAAGATATATAATCAGAGTGCAAGGATGATTATGTTTTTGGAGATAAATAATCGCTTTCTTGCAAGGAAAAACCATCATGTGTTTTTGTAAAGGGCAAGAGTCTAATTTCTCTTTACCCTTTACAAAGGTTTGCACAAATGCAAAACAAAAATGAATGACTGAATCGTTACATGCAGCAAAACATCGAGGGCAGAAAATTTTGATTGGGTGGTAATTGATTGAGAGAAATAGGTGGGTGAAAAAACAAAGAATAAAGGTAATTACAAATTTGGTGGTAGCGAAGTAAATTCGGTACACCTTTAAATTAAACATGAAATATTAGTTGTCAAATAACTATTAATGGTATCATTTAGATTCTTTTATTATGAGAATGATTAAAGAAATATGAAAGCATTTGAATTGAATTTTCACATAAAATTTAACGAAACATTTAAACAAAAACATAATAGTTGATATCTTTATGAAAAAGGGCTTATCAAATTAAAACCAATAATTAAAATATACTATAATCACAATATGTAAATAATAAAATTATTAACCTAATAAATACAAATATGTTAGCTAACTTTTAATCGTATTATTAGATCAACATCATGGTTGACAACTCATTTTAAGACACACTAGGGGTCGGGCACATGCTACTAACTGGAAAATCAGAAAAAATGAACACGATATAAGAAAATACTGGTGTGATGTTATGTTGGATATATCATAGACGAGACACAAAATGAATGAAACTATTACATCGCAAAAACGTTTGCAATATTCACGTGTTGGAACAACAACGTCTACAGATATCCTTACTATGTACTAATAGTTAGGTACCATCAGAGCTGTCCATTACACTATGAAACCTAGAGAAGTTAAGAGAATAAAATATGTTAGTGAAAATTACAAGTACGATTTAAATGGCATTGTAGCCACATTCTTACTTATCCAAAAATTTAAATAAATACCGTTTGAAATGAGAAAACCATATTTGGTACTAAAAGTTAATAAATTTACTAAACTGTCATTACCTTTACTAAGGAATTCCAACTACTTCAAACTTTGTTTCTTTTTTCGGCGTTAGGGGAACTAGTCATGTTACGGTGCATCGCACGACATTTATAAATTAATAAATTTAAAATAAGTATATTTATAAAATTTTAACTAAATAGATTTAAATTAAAAATAAAAATAAATAAATTTAGTTCTTTTTACATCATATAAATTTAGTACAATCTCCGATAATGATTTTTTAACTCATGAATAAATTATTTTCTAAAAGATTAAAGTCATAAGATAATCAATTATTTCATATAAATTTTCCGAGTAAGTATAACAAACGTTTTTGGGAGTGTTAATAAGAATTGTTTAAATATTTAAATATAGATTTAAAATTTGAAAATTATAAGATTCTATTTAATTAATGATTTTTATATTATAGAGCATAAAATATGATTTAGAGAAGGTTAAAAAATGTATAAAATGTATGTTATAAACATATTTTCTGCAAATCTTAATTAGCCTAAAAGAAATAGGGAATTAGATTTTTATCCCATTTTCATGGGAAAAGATCCAATGAAGATGGCTTCTCATATGAGGATTGAGGACAAATCATAACCCTCCATTTCTTAGCAACCTAACCCCATCCCCACCCTCAACGTGGCATAATTTATCCCCAAATCTGTTTTTCTCCCTCTCTCCCGATTTCTTCCCTCTCTGTCGTTATTCTTCTACTTCTCTTCTAATTTGGTCTGCTTCGTTCTACAATAATGGAGTCTTCCTTCAAACCGGTTCTGCTTCGATCGATTCAGGTAAGGAACATGTTTGTCATTAACGATTCTCCGCTTCGCCGACGACTTTACCTGTTGTTCATATGATTTTGATAAATTATGTGATTCAAATGTTCAGAATTGCTAATAGAGTTAGATAGAATTGTATATTAGCTCTTATGTGTTTGTTGTGGTTTTGATTTAGATTTGAAAAGTGTATTAGGTAAGGTTTTGCCATGCTTAAGCACACAATTTGCCTTTTAGTTGAATGCTACAACAGAACAAGTATATAAGTTCTTGATTTAGGTCGAATGTGTTATTCAGTGTATTCTAGTTGGAATGGCTTGTATACTCATCAAATACAGATTTTTTCATCTAAATACGAATTTCGACGAACAAAATTGGAGTTAGCATTCGATTTGTGACTCTGATGCACTCATAAGAAGTTTTTGTTGCACACATATGATATAACTAATGTATAACTTTAAAAATAATGTATCCATGAGATAAGTGATGCACACATGAGGCATTATCACTGCACACATCAGACATAATTAATGCACACAATAGTAATAATGAGTTATGTTCTTTCATTAATTTTTCAGGAGATGGAACTCATATTGAAGGAAGCATGTCCTTTATTTCTCCTAGTAGTTTAGCTAAGTTTTTACACCCCTGAGTGTGATGTTGCATTGACGCCATATGTTGGTCAACTCTTTCCAACTCTTCTACATGGTATGCAATTTTACATAACTTATGCAAAGGCGTGTAGGGTTGTTACTCGTGTGTGTTCAACAAAGAAATTTAGCGATTTTGAGAAAACAATTAAGTGGAGGTATCTTTGTTGTTCGAGGGAAGGATACAAATATGTATCCCCATTTGCTGATTTCAATCAAACAGGTGGGAATGTTATGAAAAGAAGGAGAGTGTCTAATCGATGTGGATGTGAGGCGGAGATGTGGCTTAGACATGCAGTCAACGATGGATATCGAGTGACCAATTTCGAGTGTCGTCATACACATCCATTGTTGGAGCCATCTGAAATGGTTTTCTTCAAAGAGAATAGGAAAGTGACCCCATTGCATCAAGAGTTTATGTTGAACTGCATTAAAACAAAGGAAACTATTTCTCAAGAGGTTGTTAGTGGGACTCGAACCTGAAACCTCTACCCTTTACCAAGTAGCGATGCCGCTTGGTAAAGGGTAGAGGTCTCAGGTTCGGGTCTCACTAACAACCTCTTGAGAAATAGCTGCCTTTAATTGGCGGAGCTACCAAGGATGGGTTGGAGTGTATGGGCGGCATCCCTTGTAATTGGGTCGGCCCAAAGCGGCGGGTGTTACACACACAATAGAACAACATTATGCACACAAAAGAAATAAGTCATGCACACAGAAAAACTGTCATGCACACTCAATTCTTTCCATTTGATTCACCCAGAAAATTATCCCATTATCTCATGAACACTTTATACACAGAAATACTGTCATGCACACAGAAATAACTCATGCACAAAAGAAATAGTTCGGTCCCAATGTACGTTTCCATGTGTCTAATAGCATATATTTCGCAATCTTTCTTGTTCATGTCCCTCCAAGTCATTTCAAGCCTCTATGTTGGTACTTTAACTTCATCTTCAAAGGGCAGAGCTTTGGCCATCATGTTGTTTTTCTTGAGGAATTGGACAAAACAGTATCTCTGCACCAAAATAAGATAATTAACGCTTTAGTTCCTCATTTCATTGTAATAATCAATCATAATGATACTCTTGTGTACATACCAATGTTTGTGGGATTGTGTCATACTTGTCTACTTCACCACTTGATGAGTTATCAAGTATATTCACATGTGGCGTCTTGACATTTATAGCAATGACAAAGTAGTTTCCTTCATTGTGTACCGAGAACATGAACTAAATAATTCAGAGAGATTAGCGTGTTATGCACACAGAAGACATATATGATGCACACAAAAGATAGATAGGATGCACACAGATGTACTTTGAATTGTGTTGCACACACTATTTTTGTACTAGTCATGCACACATAAAATTAAGTCATGCACACAAAAGAGAAATTTCATGCACACAACACAATATCTTTATGCACACAGATGCAATTTACCATAATTAATGAATGAACAAAGATTATAGTAATGAATTACCAAATCAATATCCTGCATTGTTTTCTGCCTATGCCTAAAAAATTCGACGTAGTTGAAGTTTTATATCATTGATTGAAAGAACTCTTTTTCTTTCTCTTCCAGCGTAGCATGTGCGTTCTGCACAGTAAATTTCTTTTGCAAGAAAATAAAATATACTCAGTGCAAACAATTTATATAACCTTTTGTGTTATAGTTTTGTGAATATGCTTACCAGCATAATTGTTGGGATGAAGAACCTTAACAGTGATAATGAGTCCTTGAATGCTTCATTTTCATTCAAATACGAAGTATACGCATCAATAACCATACTGTCTAGTTCTCCCTTTTTTTTAGAGTGATAAAGTCTTGTCTTGTTAGATTGTATGTGCCCAAATGGAAAAGAAAACCACTACAACACAGATAAACATAAAATATTTTAGTCCCATGATTAAAATTATAGAAATTTTATTCACTCAATTAAGATATTCATAATAATACACTACTTACTCGTCATCATTTCCCTTTTCTGTTGTAGCCCAGTTGTACAAGATTTTCTCCTCTGATGTAATGTTTTCGGAAATATTCACCTCTCTTTGTTTCCATGGTGAATTTAGATCCGTTGAAGGATTAATGATCCTTTTCTCATGTGCTAGTGTCGCACTGCTTCCGCACATAAATTTATCCGGCCACATATAACCAATTA
The DNA here is from genome assembly GCA_029168935.1 of Oxyria digyna. Taxonomy (NCBI): domain Eukaryota; kingdom Viridiplantae; phylum Streptophyta; class Magnoliopsida; order Caryophyllales; family Polygonaceae; genus Oxyria; species Oxyria digyna. The sequence goes on from JAPVLV010000013.1 coordinate 29,481,589, forward strand.
TTGATGAATAATAAATTCATATTCATATTTAAAACATGTTATTTTATATTAGATTGTCCTTCTTATATACATTGGTCATCGCCACATTTTCTTGTTCTGAATTCTTATATAAATTCATGGACAAAAAAAAAAAAGTCATGCACGCAGAAGCTCAAAATCCTGCATACAATTTTGTATAGGGAAAGTGTCAGGTAAGAATAACTTTTAAAATACGAACGTGAGAATGGTGCAGATTAGTGATAAATTGGTGAAAATTTAGTACTAATTTGGTGTACATTCGTTGAAAAACTTAAACACATCAAAAATTTGAAGAACATTCATTTTTTATAGAACATTTATTGAGAAACTGAAGAACATTCAGGTAAAAGTGTATATGTGCATCACTTTTTCAAAGGATGTGCATCAACAAATTTGATGCACATTTAAGTATATTTTGATGCACGTTTAGGTATATTTTGATGCACATTATTCATTCACACGTTCCCATTTTAGAAATTGTTCTCACTGGAACCGCACTTATTTTGAAAATCATCACCACTTCCAGTTGCCTCCTTTTCCTTCTCTTTATCCTTGTCACTCACTATTTTTACCACCTCATTTTCTATTACCTCCTATAAAAACTAGTTTTGAAAAATAAATAAATAAGGAATAAAAACACCTATAAAAAACCATTGCACACAAATAAAAACACTAATGCACACAAGACAAGAATAATATTTTATATCACCTCCGTGTTTTTGTCCTCTTCCACTTGAGCCATCTCAATTTCCCTCACTTGAGCCACATCTTGGATCTCACTTTCCTCATGCCCCTTGTCCTTTTCCATTGTATGAACCTCTTTCTCTTTTTCCAGTTCCCCCTATAGCAAAAATACAAAATCAATCCATAAAAAATGTATTAGTGACGCACACAGAAGAACAAAATAATGCACACTAAGTCTAATATGTGCTACACAATATTTTTAATTGTACTTCAACCACCTCTTGCACTTCACCTTCCTCTTCGCCTTTTCCCTACTCCATTACACTTTCCTCAGTTTCACTTTAATTTAAAAAAAAAAGACAGGAATCAATCCAATAAACATTGTAATAGTGATGCACACACAAGAACAAAGTCTTTGCATACACTACCTTTCTATTGGTTCCTCCATTTCTCCTTGTTCCTTTTCTCTCACGTTTTCATTCTCCCCTTCCACTTGATCCAATTCTTCCTCATTTCCCTTCTCTGTTGTACATGCATCTTCTTCATTGGCCTCATTTTCTTTCCCTTGTTCTTTACTTGCCGTCACTTCACTCTCAACCACCACATCTTGCATTAATTCATCATGATCATGAAGAGTAGAATCTCTTTCATTGTCCCCTTGTTCCATATTTCCTTCTCCTTGCTCATTACTTTTAGGATCAGTATCTTCCTACAAATAATAAAACAGATCTTTATGCATACTTGTTGAAAATGTATTGCACACACAAGCTAAAACTCATGCACACAAAAGAGGATACTCATGCACATAAAAGTAAATTGCAAATGCATAGTAATTATGTTTACCTGAGATAAACCCAAAGAGAATGAAGGAACTCCATGACTATCCAACTGAAATTAAGGTAACATAATTAATGAGATTTAATGCATATGTATTGCAAATTAATAATATAATATACTAGTTTTTACTTTTAGAGATGGCTTTTGCATCCAAATGGAATTGAAGCTTGTCTTACGAGTATAAGTACGAATAGAATCTTGATCAACTGATGTTGGTTCACTTAGTTCGACATGCTCTTCTCTAGCTAGATGCACCTCTTTTTCTTGATTTGTTTGACCATATTCTCTCTCTATTTCATTTGCTAGTGTTGATAAATCAGGAATAACATGAGATTGCACATGTTCTTGCCCCGACTCTATTGTTTTCTCTAGCTCTTCCATGCATGTGACGGCCATATCCCAAAAATTTTCATTCTGGCTTCGTTGAATCTCCTCCTCATTTTGTGGAACTTCTGAAGTAAGCTTCGCTTTGATTATCCTTTCGCATTCTGTGTTCACAGAGTTTATCACATTGTTCTTTGTCAACTCTGAGGGAAGCTACTTCTTTGACTCTATGACCGATCTCACTTTTGGCCATGTTCTCTACCTTTTTCATGTAGTTCACGACATATTCTTTGAGGTCATTGTCAGTTTTAATGTTTGGTGTCGCAACATCTTCACCATCATTTTGTTTTTCTACTTGCATGGCATCTTGTTCTTCATCTTCAAATGTTGGTCTTTCAATTGGATAGCCTTGTCTAAAACCTCCAAAGAATCTCTTCATCCTCCCTCTATCGTAGCATTTCAGTGGTCGAGTTTTTAATGATTGGGAAACTTCTTTTCTGTGTATCACCTTTCCATTTCATCCTGTTGATATACACCAACTAGAGAATACAAAAAAAAAAGATATGTAAGAGGTTAATGATCAAAATTCATGCATAATCAAGTTGAAACTTAATGCACACATTACATACTTGTCTTGCACACATTACAGACTTGTCTTGCACACAACTAGGAACATAAATTTTAACTGATGCACACTTAAAGAAAAACATATACACAACATGGATAAGATGTGATGCACACAAAAGAATTAACTGATTCACACACAAAAGAAATCTTATGCAAACAGAAAACAACTCATGCACATACACATAAATAAGTTGGTGTGCATCAGAAATGCACACAAAAAGCTAAAACAATGCACACGAAAGGCAGAACTAATGCACACTAAAAGAAAATCATATACGCATCATGGAAACTACTCTTGCACATGTAGAGAAACAAGGTGATGTACACACACAAAAGAAACCTTATGCACACCAGAAAACAATCCATGCACATATCCAGAAACAAGATGGTGTTCATCAGTAATGGACACAAAAGGCTAAAACAATGCACACGAAGGGCAGGAACCAATGCACACAGAAGGAAAAACTAATGCACATTATACAAATCAACTTATTCACATTAAAGGCCAAATGTAAAATAAATATTCAAAACTTTGCTTACCATGAGTAGAAGCAAGTTCCCTTTGAAGATGTTTTGTCCACTGCCACCCCAAGCAATCCTACTATTGTTGAGCCTTTGAAACATGAAGCTATTCCAGTTGTAGTTCTTCATATCATCAACATTTTCTAGCAATTCCATGATACTGAAAATAATCATCCCATTCGGATGGCTCTCTACAATTGTGTTCGCAAACAGTAAGATGAAATAGCGTTTAAACCATACATCTCCCAGATAATCCTTCATCTTGTTGTATATATCTATGTGAGTGAGTTTTCTAAGCTCATTTCTATCAAAATCTTCATCAATTTATGCCGGTATATCTGCGTTTGTCAGTTTTTCTGGCAACAGAATTTGTCTCTTACCCTTTGGAACACCCAGATAGTTGTGTGCGTCATCTTCCGTAACTAGTATTTCCTTCCCATCCATAAGCTTCATCGTGCACTTGATTGGATCATACCTTGCACACACATACATCATGAACATCATTGGCAATTCGCGCATTGTCCAGGCAAGCAATTCTCCAAAGCCCATATCTATTACTCCTTGTTTCTGTTCAACAGTGATTGGATCTGAAGAATGTTACAAGCATGTTGGGAGATGTTTTGCACCTAAGGGCTTCGTATGTACTCCTCAGATTTTTGAAGCCTTCTTTGTTCCTTCCTTTCACAACTTTGTAAGACAAAGACACTTTCCTTACGTTTTTTTGTTTTGACCTTTTTAGGAGTCTTTGTCTTCTTCTCCTTTCCTTTCTCCTTTCCTTTCTCTGCTTTGGAAGATTATGCTTTGACCATCTTCTTTTTAGCTCTAATCTCTTCTAATTGCACTCCAAATGGCTCTCATCATCTTCATATGCATCTTCATCTTCATCTTCAAGTTCATCTTCCTCTTCTGGTTCATAGTCATCTTCTTCTTCCCTTTGTATGTTCTAGCCACTGAAGATCCTTAATCATTTTTGTTTTTATATGTTCATTTATCCATTGAGAAGACTTATTTTAACACAATATATAGAAATAATATCATTACCAAAAATTTAATCATGCACACAAGATATTTAACTGATGCACACAAAAGAGCATTGTAAAGCACACATGAGAAAACAGTTATACACATATGAGAAAAATGACTAACTCACTCATCAAATCAAATTATTGGTACTGCACATATGATATTTAACTGTTGCACACAAAAAGAGCATTGTAATGCACACATATTCTCTTGAGTTTCAGAAGTTACCAGTTGGGGTTGTTCTTCTTCCAATTGTTTTTGCAGTAACATCATCTGTAGGAGCTGTAATTTTTCCAAATTCCAACTCTATGACTCTAGATTTATTTGGAACAACTCTATCATCACCTACAGATGTTTGCACACACATGAAAGTCAATATGTCTCAACTACATGTTTATATAATCAACCAATGAAGCATTTTATGCACACAGATGCATAGTTGGAAGTCACAACACCATTTTTTGATGCACACACGTAAATATATTTATTAAAACTAATTGCTTTCTCAATAGTATTTACTAACTGTCAGCACACAAAAATTGAGTTTTATTGATGCACACATACGCAAAAACCTCTGCACACAGAAACATAAATTCATGCACACACATGAATTCTTATGCACACACATGAATTCTTATGCACAGATATATATGTTTCATTGATTGTCTAATCAATTTTCTAGAGAAATAATCTAATACACCACTAACTGTCATGCACTCAAAAATGGAGTTTTATTGATGCACACAAACAAAAAAAACTGCACACAAAAACAAAACATAGTTTCTATTCACCGCCCACTCAAATTGCTATTTACCGCCCAGTTTTTGTGCGTCACGCATGGATTAAAACCATACGTCACGAACGAATTTTTTTTTCAAAAAAAACCATGCGTCACGCATGGATTATAACCATACGTCACGTATGGATTTTTTTATTTTTTTCTTGTTTTTTTCCATAATCTTGTAGATAATTTCAATACGATCGCGTGCATATAAAATTCGTCCAAAACGGACATCGTTTGCCCCTTCAAAGAGTCAAAAAACAAAGAACAGTGGAGTAATTATGATTAAGTGTAACAAATCTACTACTTCGTACTTATAAATTGTAGTTGTGGATTTTCTCCAAACCAAAGAAGGAGTTCAAGCACTTTCGTCAGATACGAGATTGAAAGATATGGCTTTGTCCCGGCCGTTAGAGCGTTAAGCCACTCATTCTCTTATGCAGTCTCAAAGCGCTTAGTCGAATTTTGGTCTCCGAGCTTAGCCGCTAGGCGAAGGGTAGACGGAAGAAGGTCTCCGAAAGCCCTATTTTCGCGAGACCCTTTCGGTCCACACTGGAGAACTCGTCTCTCGGGCGTTGCTCTATTGGGCGGAGGTTCCTCGATCAACTAACTTACTTAAAGAAGAAAGCACTTTTTTTTCGATCTTTAAACACTGAACACCACATCTCGACAAAGAAATTAAGTATTACCATCACTAAATAAAATCTTTGCTAAGTTATCTACCATATTATAAAAAAATTGAAAAATGGTGTGTTGAGTTTTAACGGACTTGTTGATACAAGAAATTATGTGTGATAAATTTGTATTTTGGCCTTTTGAAGGGGCAAACGATGTCCGTTTTGGACGAATTTTATATCCACACGATCGTATTGAAATTATCTACAAGATTATGGAAAAAAACAAGGAAAAAAAAATCCATACGTGACGTACGGTTTTAATCCATGCGTGACGCATGGATTTTTTTGAAAAAAAAATTCGTGCGCGACGTATGGTTTTAATTCATGCGTGACGCACAAAAACTGGGCGGTAAATAGCAATTTGAGTGGGCGGTGTATAGTAAGGGCCAAACAAAAGCCCATGCACACACATGAATTCTTATGCACACATATGTTGCATTGATTATCTAGTCAACTTTCTAGAGAAATAATCTAATTCAGATACTCATTTTTCATGCAGAGTGCCTAGTAGTCATTCTCATGCACTATAACTTTCATGAATTTCTGTATTGACAGTTAATATCTCATTCTCCAAAGGATTTTGCCTTCTCATGCAGAGAAATGTGAAATCAAACCTAAAACGAAACATGAAAATCACAAGCATACACAAGGACATATCAAAATCATCTAGAAATAGTGAAATATGTAATACAAAAACGTTTTAAATAGTATACCTTGAGAATTCGTAATTTTATTTTACATTTTTGTCTGAATTTGCTTGAAATGAAACCTAAAACAGTAGAGAAACTTCAATTTCTTCCTGATCGATTCACTCGCGTTCTACTCTCCTCCTTGCTCGCTTCCTTTGCTCGTTTCTCACCTTGCTTCGCTCCGCTCGCTCGCTCGCTCAATCGGTAAGTTTTTCTTCCAAAATCGCGATCAAACGGAATGCCATTTGAAATTGAGTGAAATGTAGGAGTTATAGTATAGATTCGTTGTGGAAATCGTGAGAATTTATGCACCTAGGGCTTGTTCCGTGCGAGAAGTTATCGGGGGAGAGGGAGAGAGCGTGGAAGAGGAAAAGTTTCTGGAGAGAGTTTTACTTGCGAGAGGGAGTGGGGAGAGAGTAACTGATTTGATAGTGGGACCACCTTTTCTAGAGGATATTCTGACCCCACTTTCATAATAGACTCAAACTTAATATTTCTCCTCCTATTTTCTCCAACTAAATATAGCAAAATCTAAAATATAGACTAATATATCCTTCCTTAATTATAGGCTTACAAGATGTGGAAAAAAGTTGTTCATCACATATTGTTGATTCTTTCCATATCTTTCTCCTCACTTTTTTCATACTCTCATCCTTGCTATTAAAGCAGTAGTTCAAACCATTCTTCTACTTAACTACCATCGTCAAGCCCTCGGTCGAGGATCATCACGCAGTTGTGGAACCACCGTTACTATACCACTTGCAACATTATATTATTGGTAACAGTTTCGTCGCTGGTTTTTTAATCTAGACATCATCGGTAAAACGTTAAATATTTTGAATACCTATGATACAATATTTCATTCTATATACCATATATATTTTACGTGTCTTGGATGTGTTTTGTATACGTTAAAGTTGTCGTCATTTTTTGTAGATGTCTTGTAAGTATCTTATAGGTGTATTTGTAGTTGTCTTGTAGATGTCTTGAATGTGTCATCATGTCTTGTAGATGTCTGGTAGGTGTCTTGTAGGGTTTTGAAGTTGTCTTGAAAACGTCTTGTAAAATGTCTTGTAAATGTCTCTATTAATGGTTAGGGACGTATGTCGTTTAAGTGTCTTGAAAATGTAATGTAAAGTTATGTAAAGTTGTAATTGTATTAAAGGTGCACTTTATAGGTGTCTTGAAGATATAAATCGATATCTCATCTATAAAATTAGCCGACGAAACAGGCATATACAAGCATATACGAGTACAAGATTGGGCTACAAGATATTCATAAGATTAGGGTAACATTAGTATTTTAGAAGGGTCACTGTAACTAATTTTCAATAGTCTCTTATAATCTCTTTCTACCTAACGCTACTGCATTTCATCATAGACTATGTCTTAGTCTAACTTAGGATAAATAGAGATCGTACAATTTTTGTATACTCTTATAAGTGTCAAATACATGTAGCTATTGTCAGACCATAATTTACTGATGAATGAAGTTATATACACGTAGATCTTGTCAAATTAATATTAACCTCCGCCTCCCCCAGACTAGTGTAGGAGTATAAGATAACTAATTTTATTCATTTAGATAGACAAGTTTGCTTGGCTGTAATAGGTGATGGGCAACATTAATCGATGTGGTCTCTTGTTTCAGATTGAAAAAGATAATGTGACTATGTGATTGAAGAGGAAGAAAAAAAAATGTGTTTGTGTAAACTAAATTAGACTAGAAGTTAACATCTACTAGCTTCTAAGGTTCAGGTTCAGATGAAACCAACAAATCAAAAGCAAGTTTAAAAAAGGGCTGACAATTTTGAAAAGGGAGATGTTATGCATAACCCACTTAAATTATAAAAAATCATTTAAATTTTCAAAATTTTAAATCGATGCAGAAAATTTGTCTGACTTATAGAGAAACGTTATTCATAACTTAGTACCTTGTTCTGTGACAATAAGTATATATATTATAAGCTAATCAAGGTAATAGATTTTTAGTTAAAAATCATTGTGTAATTTTGTTAATTCGGTTTCAGATAACTTGCAAGGTGTTATGATAAAATATAATACAAAAACTATAAATTAATTAAATATATTATTTTATTTGATACTTATATTGAAACTAGCGAACGTTTTAAAATTAAGTTATAATAATTTATTGTTTTATGCATTAACGTTTTAGTTTAGTGTGTTATGCTCTTGCCCTAACCTTCCTCTGCTTGTCTGTTGTCTGAGAACGAAGGAGATCGCCATGGTTGGAGAATCGGGAAGCTGAGAAGTTGAGATAGCCATACTTCCCCCCCAATTCCATGGTCAGGCTAAATTAATCAAGGCTACTAAACACACAAGGAGCCCTAGTTGCCATAGTTTAGCTGGATCCAAGGCTAGAGAGAACGAAGATCTGACGATCAAGGAGAACATGAAAGCCATGGTGGCTCGAGCTCTCTGGCATCTCGAGAAGGACAATTCCGCCATCTTCCGTTGCATCACCGAGTCGCGCGCGCTGCTTTGTTTCGCTGTACTCTTTGAGAAAGGTGTTGAAGAGATCCGAGTCGTTTTATTGCCTCTTCAAGTTCAGGGATAAGTTCATCAATCGTCCAAACAACTGCAAGGTTCGTATTTGTATGAGGACTTAATTTGGGATGTTCATGTGGTGCATGTGTTGGCGAACAATATTCATGTCGCTGGATAATTGGAATGTGCACGCAAAGTGTTCGATGAAATGTCTGAGAGGAACATGAGCATATGGACGACGATGAACCTGACATTGAAACTCATGAACCCGCAAATGATGATTGTATATTGGTTTCCTTAGGTTCATGGTTATTTAAACTTAGTTTCATACGAAAGAGAAAAATATGAACACAAGTACAAGCTCGTGTGTATGAACGGGTAAGTTCATGCGTATTAACATGTTGGTTCATACCGCTTTTTTATGAACCCATTGTATTTTTTATGAACCCGAGGTTTGAAACTTTGAATCTTACGAAGGCCACGAAAAATAAAAATATGACCCTAAGTACAGATTCATATGTTTCAATGAGAGGTTCATTGAATTATCTAGTAGGTTCATGTGTATCAACATGCAAGTTCATTCTTTTTTTTTTTGAATATATTGCAAATTTTTTACAAACTTAGAGTCTGAATCTTACATAGGCTAGAAAAATGAAAATATAAACCTCATTGAAGATTGATATCTTTTAACGGGATGATTCGTGTGAATTAACGAGTAGGTTTATTTGTATCATCGTGCGGGTTCATGACGTTTTTTTATGAATCTATTGTAATTTTTTAATGAACCCGGAGTTCGAACCTTACATAGACTACAAAGTAAAAATATGAACCTAGTTAATCATAGTATATGCTTTAACGAGAGGTACATGTGAATTAACGGGTAGGTTCATTTGTATTTACGTGCAAGTTCATGTTACTATTGATAAATCTATAAAAATAATTAATGAACTCGAAGTTTAAATCTTACATAGGTTACGAAAGAGAAAAATACGAACCTAAGTACAAGTTCATATGTTATAACAAGAGGTTCATGTAGGTTCATGTGTATCAGTGTGCAAGTTCATGGTATTTTTGTATGAATCTATTGTAATTCTTTAATGAACCTGAAGTTCATATCACTGAACCTCTTTTATTTTACACCTTTTGATTAACAATTAGTAAACCTGTAAATCTAATGAACCTCATCTATAATGTTATGAACTTCATTAGTAATGTTTATGAACCTCCACATGTATGAACTTGCAGTAAAAAAAAATATCATTTCACTTTGTAAGAATGTAAACTTGTAAACATGTGAACCTACGAACCTATGAACTTACAGTAAAAAATATGTGAACCCGTAAGAAAATTCCATGAACTAGTAAGAAAATACTCATGAACGTACATGAAGATAACTCATGAGCTTGCAAAGCTTAACTTGATGAATATACAAGGAAAATCTCATGAATCTGCAAGGGAAATCTCATGAACAGATAAGACAAAATAAATGAACTTGCACGAGAAAATGATGAGCTCGCCTGAAAAACACCATGAACGTGAAAGCAAAGTAATGGAAAACTAACTGAACTGAGCTAAGCATCAATTACTTGAACCTCCCATTCTTTTTGTAGGTACATAACTTTACACTTGTAGAATTGTTTTTTGTAGGTACGTGATATTACACTAGTAGGTCCAAAGGTGTTTTTTTTGCAGGTTCATTAGTTTTGACTTGCACGTTTAATAATTGTTTTGCATCTTCATATCAATACTCTTTAACGTTCATAAAATTAAAAGAGGTTCATGTCAAACCAATTTCAGAGCCATGTATTGCAAGTTCATGATCAATGTACTACAGGTTCAGTATATATGTATATTAAGTTCACTTCAAATGTATTGAAGGTTCGTTAAAAATGCACAATGGTTCATGAAAAATATTCAACCAGTTCATGTCAAATGTATTACAGATTCATAGCAAAATGTACGAAAAGTTTATGTCGAACTCCTTGCAACCTATTGTCCTCATAAAATTAAAATGTCTTTTTTTAGAGGTTCACCTGTTTTTCGTTGCAAGTTCATGAGCTTGATCTTATAGTTTCCACTTTCGAGTTCATGGATTTTCTCTTATACATTAATGAGTTTTTTCACAAGTTCACTAAATTCGTATTGATAACCTAATGTTCATCGATTGTTTTCTCAAGGTTCACAAGTTTTTTCTTCTTAGTTCATGATTTTTGGTAAGTTCATGACAATGACATTACAAGTTCATAAATTTTGCATTATAGGTTCATAGTAGCTCCATTCTAATTATGTGAACTTATAGCAAGTTTCAATTTAATTGACTTGTAAGCTTCATTAAAAATATAAAACATTATCATGTTGATTGTATTATGAGTTCATGAAAAATGCATGAACTTTTAAGCCACCTATGAACCTATGAACCTGTAAACTTGTGAACATATGGACCTATTACATTATAATTGATTGTTCATGTGGTTTCTTTTAAGGTTTCATTTGATTTTACTCGTAGGCTACATATTATTCTTTAAAAATGTCTTTAATTTGAGAACTTTATTTATCGGGTTTATGAGTTTACACTTGTAGGGTCAAAGGTATTTTCTTGCAGGTTCATTATTTTTTTTGTAGGTTCATTATTATTTTTTTGTAGGTTCATGATATTACACTAGTACGTTTTTATTATTTTGCATATATAATTTAATGAACCTATTGTTACACTGTTATGAGCCTAACCATTTTTTATCGATTTTTTGTTCTAGGTTTATAGGATTATTTTATGCATATTCATCATTTCTAACTTGCTAGTTCATAAGTTTTTTCTTATGGGTTCATGAGATTTTCAATGCGAGTTCATCATTATTAATTTCCAGGTTCATCACTTTTGTTTTATGTGTTCATGGGTGTTTTTCATGTCGGTCCATTAGTGTTAATTTGCAGGTTCATTAGGTTTTTACTTATGAGAATTTATAATATATGTTCTGATACGTTGTACTTTGTATAGCGTAACTATGAATTATTACATTAGTTTAGGAGTATTATCATATGTGTTTCGAGTCATTATTATGTTCTGAGATATTTATTAAGAAGTGAAGAAATGGAGATCAGAACCGAAGAAGATTGAAGACTTGAAGAATGAAGAAGCTTCTGCGACGCCAACCGCGATCGCCACTACCATCCAGGCGATCGCCATCATTCAACAGAAGCCATTCGAGAAGAAATCAACGACCGCGATCGCCATGACTCTACGGCGATCGCCATGGGGCGACAGAGACCACGACAGAGCTTTACATGAAGACCGCGATCGCCAGGCATCTATGGCGATCGCCACAACAAGGCCGAAGACATTCTGGGCTTTCCTTATTTTCCTTTGTTTGTTTTATTTCTTTTTCCTTATTTTATTATTTCGTTTAGGATATATCTTTTACCATATATTTTTAGGGTTAGTCTATATTTAAGAACTCTAGTTCTTTCTATCTTATCATCATTTTTTCCATTAGACAATTTAGTTCTGCAACCATGAGCAGGAACTAAACTCCATTGTTTTACTTAGCGGTTGAAACCTTCACTTATTAAGTTGTGAGATTTCTAAACTCTTGTTCTTTTCCTATGGGTTTGTATTAATTCTCTTGTTCTTCATCTATTGATTTCTATTAAGTTTTGCTAGCTTGATCACCTAGTTTAATTGATAGTTTTCTATTGCTAGACTAGGAATATACGGTGGAATTCCTTGTCATTGTAGCACTCATATCTGCATGATCTGGTAGTTGATTGCTTTTATGAAAGAGAATTGATTGCATGTTAATACTTGACGGTTGTAAGTTATTGCATGCATCCTTATAATTCCTGTGCCCTTTGCTGCTATTTCATCTAATCTTGAGAGATTTCCCTGATTGCTGAATAGTAAGTATTATCAGGACCGGTTGGCCTGCTGATATATTAAAGATTGAAATAGGAACATTCCCTAGGATTGAATAGACCTTGAGATAAATCTATGATCAACTTGATTGACTGTTGTGTGGATACTTGCTAGGTGAAACCCCTTCGCATAATATTCTCACACAAACTTCCTCTGCTTGTTACTGGTTACTTGTGTGTTCTTGCAATCAATCCCCCCCCCCCTTTGGTTACTTGTTACTAGTTGATATTTCACTTGACTGCATTGATTTGGTGTTTTGATTCCCTTGGGTTCGACCTCTACTTACTTGCTATACTCTAGTTAGTGTTTAGGGTTTTCTTTGATTTGGCACTACGACTTTAGCCTCATCAAATTTGGCGCCGTTGTCGGAGAATTGAAATTTTTCTGATTCTGTGTTAATTGTGAAATTATCAACTGTTTGGTGTGAACCTTTTTGGTATGAACCTTTATAATATAGGTTCCTTGATATTTTATAGAGGTTCGCCAATTTATAGTAGAGGTTCATTGAGTTTTTATTATAAGATTTTATAAAACAGGTTGAATCATTCTGATCTAGTGATTTTTGAACCTGTTATTCAAAGATTATGAACATAAGTAAATAAAATTTACATGAGTGCAAGAGGTGTAATCCAAACGAGTAAAAAATAATACAAGTTCATTGGTTTAGGCTTACAAGTTCATCAATTTTGTCATACAAGTTTAGTGAAGTTCATACATTTAGAAAGTTTCAAATAAATACAAAATGAGGTTCATAGAAGTACAAACTGAAGTTTATAAATTTAGTATCTCAGGTTCAAGTAATTTTGAGAGTAGGTTCAACATTCTTGTACTTCTAGGTTCACATGAGATGTTCACATGATCTCAGGTTCATTAGTTCATTAATTTATGCTTACCAAGTTTATACTAGAGGTACAATGTTTTTCTAATACATTTTCATCAACTTTATACTATAGGTTCATTAGTTTTTTAATATAGATTAATCAACTTTATAGTAGAGGTTCACTGATTTTTTATATTAAGATCACTAAGTTTGTAATACAGGCTCAACAATATACTCACACAAGTTCAATGATTTAACAATACAGGTTCATAAATGTACTAAAACAGGTCAAATGATTCACTATTAAAGGTTCAATAATTTACTAATACAGGTTCAACAATGTACTGACACGAGGTAAATATTTTACTAGTACAGGTTCAACAATATACTATTACATGTTCAACAATGTACTATTACAGGTTCAAATCTATCTCAAAGTAGTAAAAAAATAACAATTTAAGATATTTTATGAAGTGCTAAGATGTATATATGAGTAAGAAAAATGCACTTGAAATGAACTCTCAACTACATGGAAAGCCATTGATGTTTTTGTACAAAAGAAATTCTTAACTATGGAGAGGCTTGTTTTCCCAGTTCTAATATTCAATAGCAACTTAGTCAGTATTTAAGTTCCATTCCTACTGTAAAGTAGCACCAGATTACTATGGTTTTGGTGAATGAAGTATCTCTTCTTCTTTTTGTATGACATCATCTTGTAGATTTTTTTTTGAAAGGACGTGAGCTGGATATGTGGTATCCATTAGTGATACTATTGTACCTTTTGTTAATTTCAAACCATGGTTTTCCCTCAATAAACATCATCTTGTGTTCATTCAGGAATAGAGGGCATGACTGAGATTATGAACCCTCAAAATGGTCAAATCTTGACAGAACGCGAGGCTTCACTTTCTCTGGTAACAATTTATGCTCCCAAGTACAACCGAGAAAGTGGTGCAGTCTGGACTTCTTCCCAAGAGCGTCTTGATCTGCCTCCTAGACCATTCCACCACTTCAATTGTTCACACTCTCCTTGTGCCTCTGAATCCGGGTCCGACATTTTCTCCAAATGAGAAGTAATACAGAAGTTGAGGCAACATTTGTAAAGAAGAGATGACATGATATTGGAGATGCAGGATCAGATATCTGATTTGCAGAATGCACTCAACAGTCAGGCATCTCATTCTAATCATTTATAATGCTTGCAACATAAAATGGCAAGAAAGAGAAGAGCATAACAGTAAAACCCTGACTGAGATACCAATGCCATACATGCGTTCCATAATAACCTCCACCAGACGAGAGGAAGTTGAACTTCAGAAAATTAGAGGTACTATAATCCATGAACCATAGATAGCTCGGTCCAGCATACACATCACTCCAAAGACAAAAATCCTGAAATATTTAGTACCATTTGTTGTAAGCTAAATTGATAACTAAATGTACAAGAAATGTGATAGAAAATCTAATTCATCAGCATAAAAATTGTTCATGTCATCTGACTTTATAAGCATCTTTGAATTATAATATTCCAGATAGAAGGGGGGAATAACAAAAACCAATTGAACAAGAGAAGCTAGTGTATGTCCATATTTCATAAGCTGACTCGGTTCAGAGATAAGGCTGTTGAAACAAGGAACCAAAAACAGTGTGTCTTTGATTAAACCTGGAAACCAGTACAAAACCCTCTTCAATGGAGGAAAACCCTCCAAGAAGCCCAAGGCTAACAGCCCGAAAACGCAGACAGAATCAGGGGTGCTCTCTACGTAGAGAGAGACCCTTATTTATATATCTGTCCTAACATCATTACCTCTAACATCTAGGCATAACCGTCTCTGACATTCCCTCAGCCTTTTACTCTAATGCCCTCAGAGATAACAGATTATACCCCTCCTCTTAGCCCAATCCTAAGGTGCCACGTTGGGCTTACTCCCTTTCTTCTTTCTCCCATACACTATATAACCCCCAACTCTAACAATTCCATCCTTCTCAAGACAAACCTTGTCCACAAGGTTAGAGTTAGGGAATTGACGTTTGAACTGGGTGCATTCCATCCATGTGGCCTCGTCTCTCGGCTTCTTGTCCCATTCCACAAGCACTTGGTGACAAGCCTCTGAGCCAGATTTGTTCTTGCGTACCTCTAATATCTCATAAGGCACGTACTCGACTTCCTCCATGATCATTCCCTCGGGTAGAGTACCCACAGCAGGGTGATTTCCCTTCATCCTTTTGAGCAGGGATACATGGAACACGGGGTGTACCCGAGAGGAAGCTGGCAACTTGAGCTCGTAAGCGACGGCTCCTATCTTTTTCACCACCTCAAAGGGACCAAAATAGCGGGCAGACAGTTTCTGGTTGATACGGGCTATGACCGATGATTGGCGGTGAGGACGTAACTTCAGGAACACCTTGTCCCCAACCTGGAATTCAAGCTCACGCCTCTTCTTGTTGGCAGATGAGACCATGCGTTTCTGAGCTCGTTCCAGATTGAATTTCAGCTGGCGCAACACCTCATCTCTATTCCAGAAATCCTCGGCGACAGCAGCTACAATGAATTCACCTGGAAGATAGGACTTGAGCTGTGGTGGGGGTCGCCCATAAACCCCTTCGAAAGGAGTCTTACCAGCTGCGCCCTGAAAGTTCGTATTGTACCAGAATTCGGCCCAGCTGACCCATTTTGCCCACTGTTTGGGTTGCTCAGATGCGTAGCAGCGCAGATACGTTTCGAGACAGCGGTTAAGCACTTCCGTTTGCCCGTCGGTTTCAGGATGATAAGCGCTACTCATGCGCAGTTTCGTGCCGTTCTTCTCAAACAATTCCTTCCAAAAACTGCTAAGGAAGATGGGGTCGCGGTCACTTACGATGGAGCGGGGCACACCATGTAGGCGAATGATTTCTCTGCTGAAAACTTCAGCCACTGTTTTCGCAGAATATGGGTGCTTGAGAAGTATAAAATGCCCGTACTTGGTCAATCGATCAACAACCACCATTATGCAATCCATTCCCAATGATTTTGGTAGGCCCCCGATGAAATCCATCGAGATGTCCTCCCACACTTGCTGCGGTATGGGGAGTGGTTGTAACAAACCAGCCGGGGAAAGTGCCTCGTACTTGTGCTTCTGGCAGATAAGGCACTCGGCCACAAAGGTTTGGACAGCCTTGAACATCTTGGGCCAATAGACATTAGCGGCTAAGCGCTTATAGGTTCGGAGAGCGCCGGAATGGCCCCCGGAGGGGGAAGAGTGGAATTCTTCGAGCAATTTCTGAATCCATGGGCTTTGTTCGGGAATACACAACCTGCCTTTGAAGAAGAGCTTATCGCCCACCAAGCGATAAGGTTGTGTGACTTTCTCTCCCGCCATCAACTTGTCTTTGACCCCCTTCAACCTCGGATCGTGATCAATTGCTTGCTGAATCTCGTCCCAACAAGCCAAATAAGGGACTGATATGGCTTGAATTTGGGCGTCCTCATCACGGCGGGATAGCGCATCTCCTGCTCTGTTACTCAGGCCGGACTTATACTCAATTTCGAGGTCGTACCCGATCAGTTTTGCGACCCAATTCTGCTGTGCCGGGGACGTGATTGGTTGGTTCAAGAGGTGCTTGAGGCTGCGGTGGTCAGTTCGCACTACAAAGCGGCTACCAAGGAGGTAGGGGCGCCAATGTTGGACGGCCATAACGAGAGCCATCAACTCTTTCTCATAAGCAGAGCGAGATAGAACTTGCCCAGCAAATCCCTTACTGAAATAGGCAATGGGTCGGCTGTCCTGCATCAATACGGCTCCCACTCCCGCGCCTGAGGCGTCACATTCAATCACAAAGCGTTTAGAGAAGTCGGGCAAAGCTAGAACTGGCGCGGCAACCATTGCGGCTTGGAGTTGTTCAAAGGCTAACTGCGCAGATTCGGTCCATTCGAATTTCTTCCGGTCTTTCTTGAGCAGTTCGGTAAGTGGCCGTGCTATCTTTCCATAATCTCGAATGAACTTCCGATAGTACCCGGTCAGGCCTAAGAAACCGCGTACCCCTTTCACTGATTTAGGGGTGGGCCAAGAGAGCACACTCTCCACCTTGCTCGGGTCCATAGATACGGTTCCAGCAGCCAAGATATGGCCTAAATATTCCACTGATGCTTGCCCAAATGAGCACTTGCCCCTATTCACCACAAAGGAGTTCTCCTGGAGTGAATTCAATACAACCCCCAAATGAGTGAGATGCTCTGCCCAATCTGTACTGTACACCAGGATGTCATCGAAGAACACCAAAACGAAACGACGCAGAAACGGCCTGAAGATGTCGTTCATAGTAGCTTGGAAAGTAGCCGGCGCGTTGGTCAATCCGAAGGGCATCACCACGAATTCGTAGTGGCCGGTATGAGTGCGGAAAGCCGTTTTAGGGATGTCTGATGTAGCTACTCGGATTTGGTGATATCCGGCTTTTAAGTCGAGCTTGGAGAAGATTGTTGCCTTCCCAAGTTCGTCAAGCATCTCTTGCACCACTGGAATTGGATACTTGTCGGGGATGGTGGACTTATTGAGCTCCCGGTAGTCGACACAAAAACGCCAACTCCCGTCTTTTTTCTTGACTAAAAGAACTGGGCTAGAAAAAGGACTCATGCTTGGTTGGATTGTGCCGGCTTGTAACATCTCCGAGACCAACCTCTCAATCTCGTCTTTCTGGTGGTAACCATACCGGTATGGCTTCACATTCACTGCCCCAACTCCCTCTTTGAGAGGAATCCGGTGATCAACGCTGCGTGCCGGAGGCAGACCCGGTTTCTCTGCAAATACGCCGGGATGTTGCTCAATCAGGTTGTCCAGTTCCTGCAATCTGTCCTCACTGAGCAGATTCACTGTTTTCATCTCTGAATCATCACTGACCTGCCAAACCATTGCCTGATACTCGATGTCACCCAACCTGTGCAGGGAATTCATGGAAATTTCGGTTACAGCAAGAGTCGGGTCCCCCTGAATCATCACTTTCTGCCCTTGTTTATCCTCAAACTCAATGGTCATCTCTTCCCAATCGACCAATGTCTTTCGCATTGCCCGCAGCCATGAGAACCCCAGTATGATATCGATGCCGCCTAAATCAAACGGATAGCAATCCAGTTCCATTTTGCAAGAGCCGAAGTGAATCGGGAGGCCTCGACAAATTCCCCTTGTCTCTACTCTACTGCCATTCCCAAGTCGCACCCCAAACACAGCCGTTTGTTCGATGGCTAGTTCCTCGACCTCTACAATTCGAGTGTTGATGAAACAGTGGCTGGCCCCACTATCAACCAGAGCCACGATCTTTCGGTCACCTAATCGGGCTCGGACCTTGAGGGCTCTCTTGTCGACCTCCCCCCCAAGAGCTTTCAAAGGCAGTTCGAGCCATTGCAGCTCGTGTTCTTTCTCGGCTGGGCCGTCTCCCGGGTCGTAGTCGCCGAATTGGATTAGGTCAAGGTTCCTATCGGCGTCAATCTCAGCGGCGTCCACTTCCACCAGTTTGAACACCTTCTCGGCGCACCTGTGTAGAGGCGAATAGGGCTGGCGGCACTTGTAGCAGAGGCCGCGACTGGTGAGATCTCGGTATTCTTCATTAGAGAGGGCTCGAGCGACTCGGGGTCGATTTTGGTTCCAATTTCGCTGCTGAACCGGTGGAGCTGCTATTCTGGATCGATCCTCTTTTTCTTTGGGTGCTCTCCCAATTTGACTTTCAAATGGTGGGCCGGCCCAGTTCTTTTGGGCCCAGTCTTTCTTGCCCCCTTCAGAGTTGGGCCTTTTCCAGTAGCTTTTCACAATCCCCTTTGAGAAGTCGAGTTTCCTCTCGACTCTACGAGCGCCATCCATGGCGGACATCAACTCGGCGGCTTCGAAGGTCTGAAGCTCTACCCTGACCTCTGGCTTCAATCCGGCCAGAAAATAGCCCAGTAACTGGTCGTTGCCAAGGCCGTCGGTGTGGGAGGCGCAAGCCACCAGGTCATTCACAAACTCCTCCACAGATCCCGTCTGTTTCAGAGAGCTGAGATGCTCAAAGCGATTGGCCGCGTCGATACCCATAAACCTCTTAATCAATTCAGATTTTAAATCATTCCAGGAGAAATAAGGGCGACTTTGCCTTACCCACCGAACCCAGTTGAGGGCTGAGCCTGTCATGCTCACCATGGCCACCGTGACTCGATCTCCGGGACGAGTGTCTTGTATCTGAAAGTACTGTTCAACCTTTGTGACCCACGTCAGGACGTCATCGCCGTCGAACTCCGGGAACTCCACTCTTTTGACTCCCAAAGGGCCCCTGTCTTCCTCCTCCAGAAATCCCTCCGACAGGTTCCGACGAGCATCCTGGGCAGCCGAATTCATCAGTGGTCGCTTCCCTGGGTCACCACTTCCACTGCCTGGGGAAGGCGAGCTCACAGATGGTGCTTTGTCAAGCTTCTGGCTCATCTCTGCCAACTGTTTGAACATGGCTTCAAACTTGAGGTTGATCTCATCTCTAACCTCTTTCACTTCCCCTTCTAACCCTGTCATCCTTGCCTCCAACGCCTCCGATCTTGTCATCGGAAGGGAACCTCTCAATGAAAGCACCAAATTGTTGAAAGCAAGGAACCAAAAACAGTGTGTCTTTGATTAAACCTGGAAACCAGTACAAAACCCTCTTCAATGGAGGAAAACCCTCCAAGAAGCCCAAGGCTAACAGCCTGAAAACGCAGACAGAATCAGGGGTGCTCTCTACGTAGAGAGAGACCCTTATTTATATATCTGTCCTAACATCATTACCTCTAACATCTAGGCATAACCGTCTCTGACATTCCCTCAGCCTTTTACTCTAATGCCCTCAGAGATAACAGATTATACCCCTCCTCTTAGCCCAATCCTAAGGTGCCACGTTGGGCTTACTCCCTTTCTTCTTTCTCCCATACACTATATAACCCCCAACTCTAACAAAGTCCAACACAAGTTCATTCAAATTATCTTTTAGGTTCAAGAGTTTTCCTTCGTAGGTTCAATAGTTTTTTTTTCTATTTTGTAGTCTATGTGAGATTTGAACTCACATCATGTATTGTGAAACACATTGCTCTTCCATTTGAGCTAATAGACTTTAAAAAGTACATTAAGGAAACTTATTTTCCTCTTTCACTTTCTGAAGTAACTCGGCAACTTGGTATTTGTGCTTGGTCCCGCTGTTGTCTAAGCTCTTCAATCTCTCTCTCCGTCTAAAAAATGTCAAGATAGTCAATACAAGATGCCAAAATTTACCAGACTTTGCACGGTTAGAAACAAGCACATCTAGTTTAGTATACTTGAAAAGAAGAAGAAAAGGTTTGCATATACAGTTCAGTTTAATGAAAAATACCATGTTAACTTGAGCATTGTTCCTTACTTCCTTTGCACGTGTGGAAAAGAAGAGAGTGTTGCGGGTTTGCTCAATGTGACTCAAAGTTGGACTCAATGTACATATGATGGCGGTACGAGCGTTTCCACCAAGTGAATGTTGCAGTATACATGTAAGCTTCGAGTCTCTGTATGGTATGTGGCCACATCTTTTTGCACCAACGCTAAAAAGGGAAAAAAAGAAAAGAAAATTCTTATACGATAATCGGATCAAAGCATACAGCTCTATGAAATACTATACTATGAGCCAATATTCTATACTATGTTGCTTGTTTTCCCCACTTCTCCCCCATTGTTGAGATCCTTGCTCACACGTATCATTGAAGGGAATAACAATTCTGTGTTTCGCCATACAGGACATTATTAAAATGAAGATTCAAGGCTTCTTCAGCTCCATTGTTCAACCCACAAAGAAATCCAGCTCACATGAACTGCTAACCCCAGTCATAGACAGTAACGAAACATAAAATTTGACAAAACGTTGAAATGATGCTGGCCAGAGGGAGTAATGTCCTGTCTACATCCAATAAAATCAACATATTGAACCCGAAGTCATCCAAAACAATAAAAGCAACTTATCTCTATTCTGTAGAGAATTTTTAAAGGCTGTGAGTTCCTTCTTCCCGTCCTATTCCAACTTCCAACATTCAATACAATGAATTCTAATCCCATCGAATCTTAATTTAACCACAAAGTTACCGAAAGAAACCTTTATTCCTTTAAACAACAACTTTCTTAATTGGCTCTTAAACAACAGTCGGATCAATGAACTCTAGTTATCTAAACAAACTAGCTCAGATACATAGCAAATTAAAGCATAACCTATAATATATTCAAAATTGAACAACTCTAAAATCACATACAACATTTCAATGCCGAAACAGGCGGCAATGGATTTCAGATTGTAATTAATGTTCAGCTAGAAATTGAAAGGCGCACAGACCTCGGATCTGGTGGTGGTAGAGGACTGAGTGGTTTTACAAGTAGATGAGATCGAGAGAGTGAAGAGCACAAAAACAATGGCGAGGATCGCAAGCTTGGCGAGCATCCTTCTCATGCCACCACCCCACTGCTTAAGTTGCCTTCTCCTGATCGCCATGTTTCTGAAGGAGAGGTGACCTCCTTTCTACTCTCTCATCCGGAAATGTCTTCTCATCCCCATCCAAAACCGAATCCCCATCAAAAGACGAACACGGGCCATCCATGTGGAGTCATTACAACAATGCACTCGAAGAAATCAACATCCACATTCTTCGATCAAAAGTGAAAAATCGGAGGAGGAGACTGCGTATTTTCGCCGCTGGACTCATCGAAGGAGGAGGAGAAGCCATTGAATCAGATTCTAAGCTCCGTGGAATCGCCATTGATGGTGTCTGAGACTCTGAGATTTTGATCGAAGAACGCTCGTGAAAAATGACAAGGGTATGAGGGGTCATTTTCCATAATACCCAGTACAAAATTTCCACCGTGTATAGAATCAAGCTTGTTTAATTTGTTTAAATCTGAGACATCCGAACAAGCCTCAATAGTTCTTAATTTTTATCTTAACAAATGTTCTCGTTTGATCCTTTTAAATAAAGTAAGCAAAAAAAGGTTAATTTGCCTTTGTAATTTAGAAGGGGTATTTTTAGCTGTATTTTTGTTAATAGGTATATTTTATTTACTTACTAATTTAATTGGTATATTTACTCCATTTTTTCTAAAATAAACACACTTACAATTTTTCGAATATGCAATTTTTTTTTAAAAAAATAATTAAAAAGTAACATGTGATAAAAAGAATACTAAAATGACATGTGGCGTTTTAATTGAGAATGTAACAAGTAATAAATTTTAATTGAATATACATATAGGCTATACAACAGATTGTTCTGCGTTTTCGTCAGGCGCTCAGTCACTTTCTTTGATATTAACCTCTATAGGAATATATTGTATCCTTAATTTCCTTCTGAGAATGTCATTTATGTATTATTGGATCGGTTAGAGTAGAATACCAAAGAACAAAGTTTTGTTGCTTGGAAAGTAATGCAATAAAATTAAAAATAACACAAGAAAGATCGAACTTGAACACGAGGATATATAGTTGAAAACCCTTAATACCAATAAGTATTTCAGGATCAAACCACTCCCTTCTAGCTTCTCACTAGAAAGAGTTTGAATCGTCTACTTGTGTTATTGATTTCTTGTTAAAATAAGAACTTGGATCACTCTTATAAGTTTCTCACCTTGATCTCGGTTCTCTATTCTTCTTGAACTCAATGTCTAATACTCGTAGTCTCTCTCTTCACAACTCTCAACGCTCTAATTCTTTACCGGTTCTCAAAGACTTGCTAAACTACATGAATACATCACAATATATAGAAAACTAAATAACCCTAACTTGACGTCTTCTTCTTCTACAAGTCTTCTATCTGATTTACCATAAATCTTATCTAAAGATATGATATATTTTATTAATGGAAATCGCTTCCTAAATAAATATAACATTCTTTCCTTCCAGGTAATCTTCTATCTTGTTCTCCAAGACTTCAAATCCCACTTTTCATAAATCTTCATTAAAGATATGGTAAATTATACTCCCTCCGTTAAGAAATACTTGTTCCTGGAACAATTTTAGGGAGAATTTATTGAGAGAATTTGTAGACAACTATACCCTTTGTATTTTAAGGAATGGCATACTCACTTACCAATTTACAGACTTTTTTTAAGAGATAAATTATGATTATTTAATGGGAAAGAGTCGGATGAGAATAACTTTTAAAATACGAACGTGAGAATGATGCACATTAGTAGTAAATTGGTGAACATTTAGTATTAATTTGGTGCACATTTGTTGACAAACTTAAAAACATCCAAAATATCAAGAACATTCATTTTTTAAAGAATATCTATTGAGAACTAAAGAACATTCAGGTAAAAATTGTATATGTGCATCAATTTTTCAAAGGATGTGAATCAAAAAAATTGATGCACATTTAAATACATTTTGATGCACATTTAAGTATATTTTGATGCACATTAGCTATTCGCACTTTCTCATTTTAAAAACTATTTTCACCGGAACCGCACTCTTATTTAATTACCATCCTTTTATTTTCCTTTTTAGTTTGGAGGAGATTTTCCTTCCTCTGTCCGTCTCATATTCTCCAAAAGCAACAAGTTTTGATTTCACTCTTGAACTTCCTTCCTCTGTCTGTCTCATATCCTCCAAAAGCCAAAGATTTTGATCTCCCTCTTGAATTTGGAGTACCACCAACTTCCACCAATTATGTTTTCTTATCAAAATCAAATTACACTTGGAGCCAAAATATGAAATTTGATTGTCGTCCATATCAAAATGAAATTACGTAATCCTACTTTGATATCAAAATCAACAGTTTATCAAAATTTTGACTACATCAATGTCTTCCCAAAGAGACTTCGATTTGAATTATGTTGTCGACGAAGAATTCTCATTTGATTTGAATGAAGAACCCAACTTTGTCATCCATACACATGAAGACGATATCGAGGGAGGCCATTTCGACTCACAAACTGATGTTGAAGCAAAAATTTCAATTTCCGTTACACCTTCTTTCGGAGATGGCAATGAAAAGCAATCAATTCCGATCACTTAACCGGGTATGTGGTTATTGAAAAATCTAGTTCATGGATTATTGCATAACATCTTCACTGAAATAAGATTGCATATTGTATCTACATTCTGGTGGTGTTGTGTCTCTTCAAAACAGTAAACTTAGATGTATCTCAAGATGAAGTCAAACAACGACGTAATAGGTATATATCGAACGAAGAAAGACGAGTCATCTACCTTGCTTTGCGTAGTAAGAGCATAAATGGATCTTTTAAACGTACTTCAACGACGGAGGTTGCAACTATGTTCTCGGTGCCCTTAAAAACTGTGCAACGAATTTGGAGTCGAGGGAAAGGCACGCCTAGTGGCTTAGTTGCTGATGTGAAGACTAGAAAAGCAGGAAATGTCGGTTGGGAGAAAATTACGATTGATCCTACTGTTATTGCTAATGTTCCTTTAAAACAAAGATCAACATTACGATCATTTGGTCATGCTGTGAGCATCAACCATGTAACTTAATTTGCATAACCGTTTGAAGGAAGGTGGTATCCGATGTCATTCAAATGCCATTAAACCACTTTTAAAGGATCAACACAAGATAGCACGACTCAGATTCTGCATTTCTATGTTGGACATAAGTAGTCCTTGAGAAGTGGTTTTATATGACAACGAAGTCATTAAAACTGTACTTGGACAAAAATGAGCTTGACCCCGTTCGTTCATGTCAAAGTAAAAATTTCATCGACATCTAGTTGTTGTTGCAAGGCCGAGATTTGATGAAGAAGGCAATGAAGTATTTCCTGGAAAAATTGGTGTCTTTGCATTGGTTAAGAAGGAACCTATGAAACGAAACAGTATAAATAGAGCTGCAGCTGGAACCATTTTGGAGAAACAATCTTTATTCAGAAAGACAATGCTAGGACAGATATTCAACCAAACGATGAGGAATTTCAACAGGCTGCTTCGCAAGATGGATTTGATATCAAATTGAGATGTCAACCAACTAACTCTCCGGACATGAATGTTTTAGATCTCGGGTTTTTTAATGAAATCCAAGCATTGCAACACAAAGAGTGTCCAAAGTCGATTGATGATCTCGTTGGGGTTGTTGAGAAAGCATTCGAAGACTACCCTACAGAAAGGACTAATCATGAGAATTGAAGGGTCCAATAATTATAAAATACCTCAAATAAATAAAGTTGGGCTACAGAGAGCTGGTCGTGTTCCTTCACGAATTGATTGTGACCGTGTCTTAGTTGAAAATTTCATGAATAAGTTAGAAATTAGGAATGGGTAAAAAAACCATCTCGTTACTCTAGTGAGCCATATGATTAGATTGAAATTTGCACTTAGTTTTGTTACTTTTATGGTTTGATCTGGTTTAGATTGAAATTTCCACTTGGTTTTGTTAATTTTTATGATTTGATCTGGTTGTTGTCTTGCTGGAATGGATGTGGCTGTTTATGCAATTTATGACAGTCCAACAATTTATAATCCTAGTTTGTATGCTTGTGTTTATACTTTTAGTGAGATGATATAAATTGCATTTGATTCAGAAATTTATGATAGTTCAGAAATTTGCACATCACCATCAGTTTAGAAATTTGTGACAGTTCATAAATTTGCACACCAGCATCAGCTTAGAAATTTGTGACATCAACTTATCCATTTTTTTTCTTGAGTTGCTCTATATGTGTTTCCTTTGGAATTTAGAACAATTCAGAAATTTGCACAGTTCAGAAATTTGTAATCTTAGAGAAATTTATGAAAGTTCAGAAATTTGCACATCAGCATCAATTCAGAAATTTGTGGCAGTTCAGAATTTTTTACATCAGCATCAGTTCAGAAATTTGCACATCATATTTTATCATCTTGTGTTGCTCTATATTTGTTTCCTTTGGAATTTGCATTTGAGCAACCAGTTGTATGGATTGACAGTTTTGAAAATTCATTTTCCTCAACTGAATTTTTTTTTTTTCAGATGAGATGCAGTAACGATAAGTCTCTGGACAACCCAACTCACTTTGAGACCTTACAAGGTCAAGGAAAAGTAGACTCCAATATTTTTCTAAGCATGTTTCATTTTCATTTCTTGATTGATGTGTTAATTATTCAACTTTCATCGGTTAAATTTGGTTGAGAAATGTATGCGATGATGATATGTCTGATCTACCCAGCTCACTTCGAGATTTAGGAAGAAAGGGTACATACCTTGAACCGTAACGAAGAAGATAAGCCGGACTCCATGGCGTTTGCATCCCAACTGAACATGCGCAATAGAGGAAGGAATGAACAGAAAACTACAAATCTGTTTTGTAGTCACTGCAATCAGAAGGGACATGAAATTTCTGGATGCTTTCGACTCATAGGATACCCGGATTGGTGGGGCGAAAGACGTCGTGAAGTCGGAACTATCAGAGGCGGTTCCGGACAAAACCGTGGCCGAGGAAGAAACAACGGCGCCCGAGCAAACATGGCCATTACTGATGGAAACCATGGATCCAAGTTGGGCATTCAAGATCTCCATGCGCCAACTTGAGGGGATATTAGGATATTAGATTCAATATATATTAATTAGTAATATCCTGTATTTTAGATTGGCATGACAGTTACTAAATAACTGCCTTCAAGCAGTTACTTAACTGCTACTTTATACAGTTACTGCACAAAGGGTAAATATAGGCCCTTACTATTTAACGTCCACCCTTTTTGCTATTTACCGCCCAGGCGCCGTGCGTCACGCATGGATTATATCCGTGCGTGACGCATGGTTTTAATCCATACGCCACGCACAGAACAAAACCATGCGTGACACATGGACACAAACCATGCGTCACGCATGGATTTTTTCCCTATAAAAGCCCAAAAACATCAAACCCTACCATTTTGTCATATTCTTCAACAACAACAACGGCGGCTGAAGCTCTATCACGCACGGATTTACCCCATTTTCAACAATTTTCATCATCTTTCTACATATAAGGTATGTAAACATTAAGATTTCATTGTTATGGTATGGTATTGATGTATATATGAGGTTTTCATGTTGTTTTGATGATATTTACTTCAAAATCCAATGTGTATGTTAATTAGTTGATTAGAAATGATTAAACTTGTAATATATGAATGGATTGTGTACTTTGTTGATAATTTATTGACAAATTTGATATTTTCATGTGTATATAGTTTATTAGGGTTTTGATATTGAATTAGGGTTTTGTGAATTAGGGTTATGAATTAGGTTGTTGAAATTTGGTATGGTTTTAATGAAATTATTGAAAAACTGTTAGAATTTTGGAAAAAGTGTTGAGATTAGGGTTTGAAAGCCATGGAAAAACTGCAGAACACAATTTCTGGAATGTGCAATTCCATGCGTCACGCATGGATGGAAGCCATGTGTGACGCATGGAATTGCACATTCCAGAAATTGTGTTCTGCAGTTTCAGATTGTATTTGATGATATGCTGATTGAGTTTTTGATGATATGCTGATTAAATTCAGTAAACTGATTAATTTTGTGGAATTGCACATTTTATGATGTAGATATGGATGGTGGTCGTCGACCTGGACGGGATACTCGTCAAAGAAACAGAGATCTGAAGAAAAAAGATCCCATAGTTCCAAAACAAAGGAAGAAGAAGAATAGACAAGAATCGCCTCCTCGTCGTTTAGAGTTTTCTGATGAGATACAACAACAGCAACAACAACAACAACAACAACAACAACAACAACAACAGCTAGCTTTGTCTGCTGCAGGTTTCGATCCCCAGGGTTCCCCTCATTACTTTCCTGGCACCCCCATTCTGATCCCACATCAAACTATGTTTCCACAACAAACACAGTTTTCAGGCTATCCGGGCTATCCACAACATGACCAATCATTTGTGGAGATGATGAGGCAAGCTACTGGTTCTCATCACTTTCAGAACCCTCAGACGGGTGATGACCAGTACGCACTGGTTGCTTGTAGCAGTGCAGGGCCATCAGCTGGGGGTGCCAATGCTGATTCTGATTCTGATTATGAGCAGGAGCATGAGCATGAGGAACAGGGTCAGGAAGAGGATCGGACCTATGAGAATGTTCATGAAGAACATGAAGAAGCGGAAGAGCAAGAGGAGCAGGAGGAACAACCCAGAAGACGACGACGACGACAACCTCCGGTCAAAAACATATACGTCCCTCAGTTAGAGGGGGGTACTCCTGGAGGTCCACAAATTCCGGAGCTGCTCATAAGCTTTGAAGCTCATACAGCCTTTTTTGTGCAAAAAGGAAAGGTATGTAATTAGAATTTGGTTTATAGATTCAATACTTATCATAACTAATTTGGTTTATAGAATTTGTGATAATAAATTTGTTAATGTATGAATTGATTTGATTAACCAAATGGATTATTTGTTGAAATATTTGTAGTTTTGTTGAAAATTTGGTTTGAAAGCCATGCTGTACAGAATGCAGAAACTGCTTTCTGCATTCTGTGTAATGCAAATCCATGCGTCACGCATGGTTCATGTCCATGCGTGACGCATGGAATTGCATTACACAGAATGCAGAAACTGCTTTCTGCATTCTGTACATTGCACCTTAACCAAATTTATGCAGTTTCTGTATTCTGCAGTTTCTGGAAAAAATTTATGCGTTATTAAAATTATTTGTGTTACGTAATCAATTTACAGGATAGAGGCGTACTCCCTTACCAGACAAGACAATCCCAGCTGAAAGATTGGGAACTTAATTCTGACTTGTCATGGGGTAATCACGCAATTGCAACGGAGCTGACTCATCTCAGGGTATTGATGTACGATGTGATTGATTATCCGCTCATCTGCGCCTTTATAGAAAGGTGGCATCCTGAAACAAATAGCTTCCACATGCCATTTGGTGAGATGACAGTGACGTTGCTCGACATCAAGAAGCTGATGTTGCTTCCTATTCACGGGAAAGCTATGGTGACCGACCCCACCGCTTCAGTCGGGAGAACTACGAACAAGAACTTTTTTGGTGAAAAGGGACGGCAAAATTTTCATCTTCAAAATGAACAGCTCGATAGTTATTGGATTAGCGCGAAAAAGTTTAAGGCGCACATTGAGGGCCTAAATGATCCCGTAGTTCATGGAATGGGATATATATTCCACTTGCTGGCTTCCACAATCTTCACTAACAAGTCACAACATAAGCTCCCGATGAGATTTGGTGCATTTCTAGGGAGTGTTGAAGAGGCAAGAAGTATTTCTTGGGGATCTGCGGCGCTAGCATATTTCGATCACCAAATGGGCATCGCTACACGCCAAAATTGTGGTTTGATCTCATTTTGTTTCACTCTCCTTCAAGTAAGTTTTTAATTATTTAGGAACTACATTTTTTAGCAATCATAACTTATTTCTATGGTTTTAATGCTAACTATATTTTTTAAATGGTAGGGTTGGATATACACATACTTCCCATCCTTAGCAGCTGGTGTTCGGCGTAATCCTGGTTGGTCAGTTGATCATCCTTATGCGTTTCGGTTTCTACCAGAGGAAGCGTTGCCGAACTACGACCCTGAAGCACGAAACTACAGAGCTGAACCAGATGCAATGAGGGCGGATCAGGTATTTGTGTTGCATTTTGTTTACATTTTTAAGCCTCAGTTTTTTTTGCAATTCCATGCGTCACGCATGGATCTGTGTCATGCGTCACGCAAGAAAAAGATCCATGCGTCACGCATGGAATTGCAAAAAAAACTGAGGACTTTTTTTCATCATCTTTGCTTGGACCTTTAATGAAATTACTGTTTGAGTAATGCAAGACGTTGATATCGTTTTTAGGTTAATTGGAACCCGTATGGTGAAATCGACTTCAATGATCCTGCCTATGCTCCTGCTCTTTTTTTCGGGGTGCTGAGCTGCATGGACATAACCGAGCCCCACCATCCCGATAGGTCGCCTAGGCAGTTTGGTAGGGTGCAGATGATTCCCAGGCCTCCAATTTCACCCCTTAGAGCCCATAGGCTCATCAGCCCTAGGTCATATGTGGTGAATTATGATAGAATGGCGTGGAGTTGGGAGGGGATGGATATCCACAGGGCGACCCTTGAGCAGATGGGACCACCTGCGCAGACAGGTTTTGAAGAAGCTCCGGAGTATCTTATGTGGTACATCCCCCGCACTCATCGATTTCTGATACCCGGCAGACACGCTAGCTTGGAAGCACAGCAGGTAATACATTTATCTCATGTAACTTGAGATCTTGATTTTTCTTTAAGTTTGATTTAAGGTAAACATTATGCAAATAGCTTATTTCAATATTTATTTTTATTTGTAGGTTTTTGACAGGGTCTACGATCACTTGTCACCATATGCAACCTTGCCTGATCCCTATGATGTTTCTGCAATGCATGGAGCCATAATCGAGGTCCTTCAAGATATTGAGCCGTGGACAACTATGTATCAACAACATCGGTGGTGATCTTGTTGGATTGGGTTCGAATATTTTTTATGAACTGTTTGTTTTATGATTTTCAGGATTGTCTGTTTTTCGTAAGGAAACTATGACGTTGTTGGATTGATGTTGTTGGATTGTTTGTTAAGGTTGTTTTGTGTTTGAACTTTTCAATTCTGATTAGCGTTGTTGAATTTGTTGGATTATTTGTTTAGGGTGGACAAGACATAAATCTGCATTCTGGTGGTCAAATGCAAAACCATGCGTCACGCACGGATGCATTCCATGCGTCACGCACGGATGCATTCCATGCGTCACGCATGGAAGTGTAAACCTAATTTCAAATCGCCTATAAATTCACTCCCTCAGCATACCATTTCCACTCATTAATCTCTCCTTTTCACTCCATCAGCCTGTAAGTTGATTTTTGAAGTTCTTCATTGAAGCTCCATATTCCACATCTTATTCCTTACTTTCTCACTTGTTTTCTTACATTGTATTACAGATTGGAAACCAACATGGCATCATCCTCATCATCATCTTCAATACCACGAGAAGGCAGCACCATTCAGTGTCCAAATAAGAGGTGTAGGAAGTCTATAAATGTGCAGTTTACAGAAACTGTTTAAATTCACAGAAAACTGAATATAGTTGTGTAAGTGCAATTATAGATAAATTACCTGTTTGTCGTGTTGCTTCCAAGAGTAAACACGTCATCCGTCCATGCCGACACACATCTTTCTTTGAAAGGACCAAGCCAACTGTCTCTAACATATTGCAGTACGGGAATATGCGCGTTCCAATCTCTCTCTATAGTATCCAACTTTTTTTCATATCCTTCTACGGTGGTTTCCTCGAACAAGTTGTAGTAGTCGTTGGATAAGTTTTTTCCCTTTAGTTTCGATCTCATTTCGAGGGAAGCTTTGGCCTCTATGTTTTTCCTTATATGTCGTCTACATAGAAGAAACTTTGCATTTGGAAAAAGAAGATCCGTTGCACTCATTAAAGCTTGTTCACGGTCGGTGACAATGCAAGTGGGCGTTGCTCCAATTCTTCTATACATCTCTTGAAGTTGTTGCATTGCCCACAAATAATGCTCTTTAGTCTCGCCCTCAAGAAATGCCCCACAAACTACAAAGTTCCTCCATGTAGACGTGATTCCAACAATCTCGAAAAATGGCATTTTGTACCTGTAAAGAAATAATTTGAAATAATATTATTGCAATGTTATGGAAAATCATATGTAATGGTCAATAATCACACAAAACTTACTTGATTGTGGCATATGTGGAGTCCATTATAAGTACATAGGGAAATGATTTCAAGAGCTTCATTGATTCAGGGGACGCAAAGAACATATCACCAATCATAGATGCATCATCTTTGCTTGTCCTATACTCCATGAAATAGTCGCTCTGTTTGCATTTGTAGAAAAACTCTTGGATAACAGTTCTTCCTTCCCTGTTTTCGATCCTCGTCTTGGCCATCAAATTGTATACTTGTTTTTTTTTGTAAGGTTCTTGGGAGACTTGTTGAGCATAGTGTAAATCTCATTTGGTTTACAATGAGCCCTGGTCATTTCAACTACTGTACACACTTCATCAGGCGTCAATCTGCCTGCAAACGCATTCCCAAACAAGCTACTACCAATAGGATGGTTGTGGGTACCTAACATTACAGTAAGTTTCCAAGCCCCTCTATGCTCCTCTAGAAGCTTTAATTCGAACCAACATCTACATTTTTTCGTCTTGATGTTTTTCCTCACTCCCTTAGCTTTTGAGTAATTCACTCGTCCTCTATCACAGATAAGCTGAAGTTTTCCAGATTTTGTTTCGGTAGGTGCTCTACTCCTTCCATTGACTATGCAAAAGTTGTTGGCTTGTGCAATGTTAACGGCCCAATTCACTCCCTGTTGTCTAGAGGCGAATACCAAGTCATTTGCAAACAACTCTGAGTAATCAACAGAGACATATTGTTCTTCTTGAACTTCAATATCAAATTCTGGTGCAG
This sequence comes from Oxyria digyna, assembly GCA_029168935.1. NCBI lineage: Eukaryota > Viridiplantae > Streptophyta > Magnoliopsida > Caryophyllales > Polygonaceae > Oxyria > Oxyria digyna. The sequence goes on from JAPVLV010000013.1 coordinate 29,514,380, forward strand.
TACGCAAAGGACGAAACACATTTAAGCTACTTGTGTCTGAAAGTGGCCTCATCAAATGCGAAGGCCATTGCGACAAACCGTAACCGGTTCCAAAAGATCCAGTGTTGATATCACCAAACTGTGATTGCGGTTGCTCCCATGTTGTCAAATCAATGCCCAAATCAAACGAAGGTATGTAGTCGAGGTATGACGGAGGTGGGCAGTCATTAAGAGTAATCTTGTCTAATCCAGTAAACACAGAAAAGTTCATCTATGCACAAACACACAGATAACAAACCAGTTAAGCTTCTGTATGGCAAATCCACACGTCACGTGTGGATCCATTCCATGCGTGACGCATGGTTCCAACCCATACGTGACGCATGGTTACGTCCAATACGTGACGTGTGGAAATACAACATGCAGTTTCATTCATCTTTTGTCATGGTTCGTATGATTCTGTTAACCACACTATGTTTCATTAACATTTCAAACATCATACATCATAAATTCAAAAGTCAACATCTTTAACATGTGAAGTCCATAAAACCCAACAAGTCAAACCCCTAAAACAAGTCAACACCTTAAAAACTAATATTATAATACTTTTCAAACATCATAATCACTAAAGTAAACAAAAATTCACAAATCAACATCTTTAGTCATACAACTAATACCTTGAACATTTGAAATCCATTAAACCTAACTAAATCAAACCCTAAAAGAAGTCAACACCTTAAAAATTAATATTATGAACAAGAAATGTTACCTTATTAAGATTGTAACTTGAAAATGGTGCTTCTCCACCTCTTTCATTGGTGCATTCCTCTTCATTCTCCATATAGAAAGAGCTTTTTTGGGATAAAATGGTGTGTTTTGCTCTCAAGAATGTTCAACAATGGAGTTAAAAGGGTTTTGACATTTGAAATATGGAAAGAAAGGAAGATAATAGGGGTTAATGTAGGTGTTACGGAAATGGTTAAAAAATTAATGGAGTTATTACAGTAGGTGAGACAAGACGTACTTGCTGCATGAGTTCTGAAAAGAAATTCCGTGCGTCACGCATGGAACACATCCGTGCGTGACGTATGGTTTGCAACCATGCGTGACGTGTGGTTTGCAACCATGCGTGACGTGTAAATGGCACATGATCCCTTTGATTCTTAGTAACACTGATGTGTGCATGATTTCCAATCAAAATAAAATTACATATTGTCAAAGGTTGGACATTTAGGCCACGTAAGAAGTCCAAACAAAGGATATGCTACTTTACAAGTTAGTAGGTGTTATTGGGAGTTACCCACATGGTTAAATATCCCTAATAGGCATTGAAAACAAGTTTCATTACATTCGGACATCGTTTGAGTGTCGTTTCGCCAAAAACCGCCTTAAGTCCATTTAAGGCGTTTTTAGTGGTTTTAGCGTTTACGTGCCTCATTTCGTGTGAGAGAGACCTTGTTTCTACTGAATATCCCTAATAAGAGTAAGTTGTATAGTATTTTCAACAATAATCACCGTCAATGTTGTAGAATATACATATTGCGACAAGTTAGAGAGTTACGACTAGTATGTTTTTTACAAAGGAGGCGGTACTTTAAAAGTTAGAAGTTGTGATTGGGAGTTACCCACATGGTTAAATATCCATAATAGCCACTGAAAACAAGTTTCATTACATTCGGACATCGTTCGTGTGTCGTTTCGCCAAAAACCGCCTTAAGTCCATTTAAGGCGTTTTTAGTGGTTTTAGCATTTTGGCATAGTTTCGAATCCCGTTTTGTATGTGTGAGACATTATTGCGACTTTATATGCCTTATAACACATTTTTGTATAAATTTTTCAAACATACGTGAACATCAATGTTACGACCATATATATTGCAACAAGTTAAGCTTGTGGTGAGTAGTTTGATGTTTTACAAAGAGCGTGTTACTCTAAAAGCAAAAGGTTTTGATGCAAAGTTACGGACATGGTTAAATATCTCTAATAGGCATTGTAAACAAGTTTCATTCCATTCCGATGATGTTTCGACGACGTTATGGCGAATTGTGGTTTTAAAGCCTTTAAAAACAACACGGAACATGAATTATTTTGTGTGCCATAACTAAAAATACATTGAATACATTGACATGGATCATATAAGCAACAAAAAAACATATGAAAATCCATGCGTCACGTATGGTGTAAAACCATGCGTGGTGTGTGGATTAATTCCATGCGTGACGCATGGTTTTATGTTGCAAAATCTTATTTTTATATTTAGAATGCTTATATTGTTGTTATGTTGACGAATGTTCAACCTTATTATATTTCAAATTGTATATGGTACGCCATACATATTGCGACCTCGTTCGGTTTTCAAACTATGTTTCACTTACAAAGGTCTAAATTTGATTTTTCAAGTTACACACATGATCAAATAGACATTATAAGGATTGAAACAAAGTTTCATTCCATTTCGATAAAGTTTCGATGACGTTTTTGTCGAATTGGGCTTTATCGCCTTAAAAAAGACACTAAAAATGTGTTTCTTTGCACACTTAACTAGAAATACATTGAATACATTGAATAACCCTAGATTCATATATGCAAATCCATGCATCACGCATGGATTGTATCTGTGCGTCACGCATGGATTTAATCTGTGCGTCACGCATGGATTTAATCCGTGCGTCACGCATGGATACAATCCATGCGTTTTCTGGAATGTGCAATCCGTGCGTCACGCACGGATTAAATCCATGCGTGACGCACGGATGACCTGGGCGGTAAATAGCAAAAAGGGTGGGCGTCAAATAGAAACTATGTAAATATACCCATGTAGTTCTGTTTTGTAGACATCAGGAAAACCACCACATAATATACATTTCTCATTCTGAGTCTCATCTGTTACAGTTTTTTGTAAGATCAAGGAGAAAATATGACTAATATATCTAAGCTATTGATTTTTAGCACATTGAAATAATTCCAAGTTGTTGAGATGTAATGGGTTTTGATTAATGACAAACATCCACTAATGATTTAGTTGAGTGCATAAATATGTTTACTCTAATGTAATTGTATATTTCTTATACATTAGGCATGGATCTACACGTATTTCCCAAGCTTTTCCGTTGACGTTCCGAAAAACGTCATTTGGACTACTGATGATCCTTATGCAGCAAGATGGCAACCAAAGGATTTATTAGGCAACAACACCCCTATCCAAAGGAATTTTAGAGCCGAACTTGATGCAATGACAGAGGATATGGTAATATTTGATTTGTGTTGAATTTGAAGTTAATATGATTTAGTTGAATTGATGTGTTTATCTTAGAGAAAAAGTTGGCATTCTGTATTTTGAATTAGTGAAATGGGGTTCTGTAGGTAAGGAATAGCATTCTGTTTCGTGACGTAAGGATGTGGTTCTTACGCGGCTTAAGAAATTGCATTCTGAACAACAGGAAACTACCTATTTCTACTAGAACTTGCTCCATATTTCTCATCCATCAAGGCTTTCTTTTCTGCAGTAAGTGCAACATTTTCTTCCATCAGTTCAATATTTTTGGCCTCAATTCAAGCTACTAAACTCTGATCAAGTAACATGTATTATCTTATCAGTTCAAGCCCATCCTCTAGTCCACCAACCTTCGAAGACTGAAACAAATTATCCTCATTCAGTGGGAGTATAACCTTTCTTGCACGACCTGTGTATGGAGGATCGATCCAATTTCTATATGTGTACCCACTATCTTCATCATGAGATTCCCACGACCTATCAGGGTATCCCCAATACCTTCTCCCGCAGTTCACCGTCATGGCTGAATTGTTCAGTACACACCTGCTCAGTTGGCTGTTTGCTGAACCAACAGATCCTCTGTCCTGGATTCATTTGTTTGCTATCAAAGAAAATAAATACACACTTATCAATACCGAAATAAAATTAATAAATATAAACTCCACATAACTCCAACATACATGTTGAATGATGAAGAACACAAAGTCTGAAATGAAGAACACAAAGTCTGAAGTTCAATTGTGTTGATAAATGTGTTCTGAAACATGTGTGATAAATAGAGTTCAAGGTGAGTGAGTTACAGCTAGCACAAAGTTGTAAGTTACTTAAGGTGAGTGTGATACAGCTAGCACACATGAAAATAAGTTTGATATGTTGAATTAGGGTTGATGGACTGAATTTCAGAATGGGCTTGTCTTGGTCAAGTTATTGGGCCTTTATTCAGCATCGATCAAAAACTAAAACAAAACTAGTAAAACCTCGTCTATAAATTCACTACCTCAGCAAACCCTATTACCTCATTCAACTCTCATTTTCACTACGCCGTAACAAAATTAGGTTTGAAGTTCTTAATTTGTATTTGAAGCTCCCATTTTAACTTATTTGGTTTGCTAATTTTCTTGTTTGTTACTTGTTATATAACTTTGTATTCCAAATTCAAAACCAACCTGGCATCATCTTCGTCATCGTCAGTACCACCAGCAGGCAGCTGGATTCAATGTCCGATGAAGAGGTGTTCCCAACAACTCAGGAATTTCAGTGCTTATGACAAGACGAAACCCGTCGAGTATGGCCGGAGGTATGTTACATGCAGATGTAACTTCAGGATCATGTTTCTTGAACCAGAATATGACCATCATCATCTCTGTGTCATGGAAAAATTGCTAAAGGAAAACATTGAGATGAAAGGGAAACTAAAAATCGTTAACACAAACCCAGATTTGGACACAACCAATTTTTTTGTTTCAGAGCTCTATCCCGAGGAATCTGCTTCTGATTCCGATTAGTGTTCTTAGGTTTCTTCTGTTAGAATGTAATGTTATGTGTCTTGTAAGGTGTTTTGTCTCTGTTAAGTCTGTTTTAGTTTCTTTTTCAAGAATGAGTCTGTTTTATTTTCTAATGAGTTTGTTTTATGTTGTAATAATCAAGTTGTTGTAGTTTCTGGATTGTATGTTTTAACTTATCTGAAATCCCTTGTAGTTTATCATTCTGTTTCACTTAACCCATCAAAAAAAAAAGAGCAGACGAGACAATTCATCTGTCAAAAGTAGAGAAGGCATACAATTAAACAAAGTAGACAAGACAATACCTTTGTCAAAAGCAGACAAGACAATACCTCTGTAAAAAACAGACAAGCGAACTAAACAAGAGGTCTATGACATTACATCACATTACAATTAAACATTGTTATAAACGACAATAACTTAGAAACTAATCATCGTCTTCATCGTCGTTTTGGGTTGTGATGGTAGTTGGTGTTGACGACTTTCCACCTTTTCTTTTCCGCGGCGACTCTACATAAGCCAGACATCGATTGTCCACAAGGTCATACAAAACGTTGGCTTGTTCATCACAATTTCTCTCCCAGTATCTAAATACAGGTGGTAATGGACAATCATCTTGAAGGAATAACTAAGATAATAATCATTGTGCAAGAGGAACCTCCCTCGTCGACTACCTCTTCCCCACTCCCAAGAGTTGTAGCATGCGAGTTAGAAGAAGAAGGAGCGTGAACAAGTGTTACCCCTTCCGGAGGAACTGGATAAACTCCCATATTGTCCTTACGTTCACCATCAACGTCCCACTTCTGAAGTTTCCCGTCACGGACGTCCTCCATGGCTTCGACACGAGCCAACGAAGAGTAGTAAGTACTCGTCTCCAACAAGTTCTTCTTGTGCATCTCCGCCTTCTCCTCCGCGTTCGCCTTAAGCAGTTTCACTTCGCTTGTCAAGGCTTCAACGCGTTGCGCTAGAATTCCGCGTTGCTTTGCTGTCTCCAAAGTTCCTGCACGAGCTTCTTTCTCGCTCTCTGAAAGATAAGTAACCTTCTTATTAAGCTCCTTAATCTTCTTTTGAGCCTCGACGACATGTCCACTCAGCCTCTCCACGTTGCCAGAAGATCTGCAAAGGTGTTCCCAAGCACATAACGAAACTTGCAAGGCCTAAGAGTCATGACAAGTAAAGAAATTTAGGAAAAAGCACCCAAGTAAAGAATAAGCATGAAAAAGTTGGAAAATTCCTACCTGTCATTGCGCGACGAGAGAGTCGTCCACCATGTCGATAGCCGACATCGGTGCATAGTGGTTCCAAGAAGGAGAGTTCACCAATCCTTGCATCGCCGGAACGAAGTTACGCCCAGGCGCAACGGCTTGAGACACCACGGCAGGGAAGTCGCTGGTATCGACGTAGGAGACAGATGCTACGTTAGGAGCTTTTTCTTTAGCCTTATCGTCCTTCGACGTGGCGGCCGGGGAAGGAACATTTGCCTCCGCGGTTGAAGGAACAGTCTCTTCCACGGTCGAAGGAGCGAGCTTCTCTAAAACTGGCTTACTATCCAGGATACGTCTCCTCTTCTTTGCGATAAGATCGCTAGCAGACTCTTGCCAAGTACGAGAAGCAACGCCTAAAAGAGAGAAAGAAATAACAGGAGTTAAAGAAGAATGACTTCGAAAAAGAACGCGTAACGCGTAAGAGAAAACCTACCGCGTGGAGGAATAGGGGTCGCTACGCGATTGCCTTTCTCGTCGCGTCAGGGAAGGTACGTTCGACCAAAGGAATGTCGAGAATTCACCACATAATCTCCTCGGACTCGTCTTGGGGGACGATCGAATGAATGTTAACTATGCGTAAAGAAGAAAAGCGTCAATAAGGAATATAGAGGAATAAAAACAAATGAAAGAAAAAGCAAAAAACTTACTCGAAGGTGTCCACTCTTCAATCAAGAAATCGCAATCCTCTCCTAAAGTCGACTTCCAAATGAAATGGAAGTGGTCGACCCAACCTCGGTCGGACGTAGTCCCCTAGATCACCAAAGGAGTCATCCCGCTACGAGGTTTAAAGTTAACTCTACCAGTAGAAGGGGTAGAGAGCATGCAAGAATACATCACATCAGCAATAGTGAACTCCACGTCGAAATTGGTTGCGACGTGATCCAGCGCCGCCAACCTCCTCCAAGCACTGGGGAGAACTTGACTGATCGCGACGCCCAAGCACGCTAGAAAGGCCCTCACTAAAGGCGAGAAAGGAAAACGATGTCCCGCCAAAAAGGGGTACTCGTAAACACAAATCCATCATGGACGGAGAGCGTCGACGAAGACGTCGGAAGGAGGAATTGTGATCTCCACGTTAGCCGAGAGACCATCGATGTAGCGGAAATGGTCGACGTTACGAGCAAACTTTGATTACTTGGCTTTATATGAACTGTTGATAATAGTAGATCAATGACTTAGATTGGTTCTTAGTTTTTATCTTAAAGTTTTTCTTCCTAGCACCTCTAAAACATACATTTGAATAATCTTTTCGTATAATAATAATCATTCTTACCTTAATATTTTGTCATTGTTAATTTTAACGAACCGTGCATGGTGCAAGAATTGGCTAGTTTATCATTAATCATACACTAAGCTGGTTCTTACCGTGGAAAAAAAGAGAGGAAAGAAATGCATCACACATTTCTTATCCGGGATTCCATGTGGGAAGGAAGAAGGGGCTGGAGTTAATGCATCACACATTTCTCTGCAAGTAAAGTAAGTCACCCACGTTGTGTAAGTGTTCCTCTTAGCTTAGCTTAGCTTTAGCTTTAGCTTAGAGTGGTGGTGCCGTGAGATGGCCCTAAGAGCAGCAACTGCGACGGCTAGGCCACTTCCACCATGCTCCTCCTCCCGCGCTCCGCTTCCTCACATTACTTGTTGTCTACCCACAAAACCCAATTCCAAGCTTCAAAACTCAATTACCAATCTTGGACTTGGAGGATTCATGCTACTGCCCACTTCCCTCCTTTTTACAATCAACCCCAGCGATGCCAGAGCTGTTACCCTCTCCAAAGACCAGATTCTCTCTTCACTCACCCAAGTAACTCACTCCATCCAACTCTTCATGTTTTAGACTTACACTTAGCTTGCTGTTGCTTAATTTCAGGTGGAGGAAACAATTGATCAGGTTCAAGAAGCGGGGTCAGGGTTTGTGGACGTTGCTCAAAAGGTGTTTGAAAGAGTGTTGGAAACGGTGAAGCCTGGGGTGGATGCTGCACTTCCCGTCTTAAAGCAGGCTGGAGATGAGGCTTTCAGGTTTGCTTCTCCTCTCGTCTCAGAAGCATCCAACCAAGCCCAACAAGCAATTCAAAGTGCAGGAATTGACACCGATTCTCTTCTTTCCGCTGCTAAGGTTTCATTCATATCTCTTGCTTGTTTGTTATTATCACATAATAATATTAAAACCCTCTTTGGTTTTCTGTATATGATCATCTGTTGACAGACCGTAACAGATGCTGCACAGCAGAGCAGCAAGGTCATTCAAGATGTAAAGCCTTTGGCATCATCAACTGTTGACACAATCTCAAGTTCTGATCCTTTAGTGGTTTTGGAAACTGCCGCTGCATTGTTCGTTGCTTACCTTATTTTTCCTCCTATCTGGTCTGTTATTTCTTTCAACCTTCGTGGATTTAAAGGTACCTAACGTTCAAGGCTTTACAGATTCATTTGTTGGTTGGGTTACTAATTTATTTCTTGTTTCAGGGTCTTTGACTCCAGCTCAAACACTGGATCTGATGTGCACACAAAACCACTACATGATTGATATTAGATCGGAGAAGGACAAGAACAAGGCTGGCATTCCTCGCCTTCCCGACGGTGCTAAAAACCGGATGATTCCAATCTGGTGAGTATATGCTTCCCTGTCCATGTCATTCTCCTCGGTCTTTAAAATGTTGAAGGGAAGGAATCTATATTTGTTTTCAGCCTAGAAGAGCTGCCGAGCAAATTAAGAGGGCAGGTTAGGAACGCCAAGAAAGTGGAAGCTGAGATAACTGCTATCAAGATATCTTATCTCAAGAAACTTGGCAAATCTTCCAAGATTGTTATCATGGACTCGTAAAGCTTCATTTAATATCCCTCATCTCTACATATATTATTATGATTCATCAAACCAAATCAAAAGCAAATGCTTAACAGTGTCTCTCTTCCACAGCTACTCAGATTCAGCCAAGATAGTTGCAAAGACCCTCACAAGCCTTGGCTTTAACAATTGTTGGATCATGACGGATGGCTTCTCAGGAGGCAAAGGATGGTTGCAGAGTAGATTAGGGGCGGATTCATACAACTTCTCTTTCGCCGAGATCCTATCTCCTTCTAGAATCATCTCGGCAGGCTCCACGCGATTTGGCTCCACATCCACTTCTACAGCCCAAACAAGGGGGAAATTCCTAACATGATCCAATTGATTTTGTATAGATTATTCTTATGGTTTGAGTGCTTCATGCCGAAGTTGTTCTTCATGCTTGCTAGTAGATGAACTATAAACAAGGATGTCATAAAAATAGACCACTACAAACTTTTCTAAGAATGATCTTAAAGTATGATTCATTAGACGCATGAAAGTACTAGGAGTGTTAGTGAGTCCAAAAGGTATTACAAACCATTCGTAGAGACATTACTTTGTTTTGAACGTTGTCTTCCACTCGTCTCCTTCCTTCATATGATATGATGATACCCACTCTTCAGGTTTATCTTAGAGAAGATCTTAGGTCCATGCAGCTCGTCCAAGATATCGTCCAACCTCGGGATTGGGTGTCGATACTTGATAGTGATTTTGTTTAGGGATCTACAGTCCATGCAGATACACCAACTTCCATCATTCTTGGGTACCAGAATGATTGGCATTGCAGAAGCGCTCAACCTTTCTCGCACATGTCCTTTCCCGATGAGGTATTGTACTTGTTGTTGTAACTCCTTGGTTTCCTCCGGATTAGTTCGATACGCAACCCGATTTGAAAGAGTCGCTCCCGTAATGAAATCAGTTTGATGCTCAATCACCCAGATAGGAGGAAGTCCTGACGACTCCTCTTGAAATAAATCCTTGTATTCCTCCAACAAAGAAGACTTCCTTGAATTGCTAAATCGACTTCTTTAGCAGTGGCTAAGAGAAAATGACTTCCAACTTCAGAGTTTTGACTTATGGCCATCTTCTTCTTTTTTTAGACAAGCTCTTCTCTTTCTTCCTGGCATGTCGACGTTGCTCGTCCTCCATTTGTGTCGTCATAACTTTATTGGGCGTCATAGGAAGTAGTGTGTACCCCTTTCCCTCCATTAAGGACGAGTACTCATTGGTGACACCGTTGTGTATCACCGCTCTATAATCTTGTCAAGGTCTCCCAAACAATAGATGACAAGAAGACATAGGTAAAATGTCACACAATACCTCATCATTGTATCCGTCGATGGATGAAGTCACCTTGGCCAACCATAGTCGCTCTACCACTGCTCGATCGATGATATTACACCACGACCCTCTATCAATGATAAGTTTGCATACAACTCCCTAGACTAGACACTGCAAATGAAAGATCGTCTCCTGCTGGGACGGTAGAGCAATTTGCTCAACAAAGATCATCGATCTATTGACGACACACGCCCAAGACGTCGCCATCTCCGAAATTTTCGCAAATCACAAGCAACATCAACACACGGAAAGCAAAAACGTATTATGTTTAACCCTACGCTATGCAGTTGAATGAAAGAAATAGCTTGGGGAAAGGAAGAAAGGTAAGCAAAGGCATGGAAACAGGGCAACTAATTATTGATTAAATTGTTGAAATTGCAATTGCAAGAAATGATAACAAGTAAAACATGAATGGTGAATAGACAAAACCAAACAAACAAATGAACACCCCCGAGAATTTCAGAAATTCATATTTAATTAAAATAAATTAACCTTAAGATAAGTAAACAAAATCTCTAGATTCTATTATAGATGGTTATAAGAAAGACCTTCTCAACCACTCAAGTATCCTATAAGATATCACATCTTAACAATATAAAATCAAAATCTTTTCAAATAATTAATTGCAATTTTTGAAAAGATTTTAACTTGTTGGAAAAAGCAAGGCGGTTTGGGTTTGGCTTTTCTCTCACCCTTCTCGAGCCACGTCGACGGTGCTCAAGAATTCTCACACGGAATGTGAAGGGTCCTAAAAAAAATTCTAATGGCTCTCGCACTCGGTTTTTAATAGATCCCGCGAAACCCGGTTTAATTTTCTTGAATGACAACAACGTAACCGTAAAACTCAACGAAAGAGTGTTTTTACCTAGCGATGGCTCTGAAACCAAATTATGGCTCCAACGTCAAAGAAGGACCAAAAAGGCTAGGATTTTGAAGTCGGAATGACGATTGATGGTGGCGTGGAAACAGATTGGCGGTGGAGAAACTCAGACGTCGGCGACAGGGTTTTGGCGGCGCGCTACTTCTCTCAGTGGAGGTTGCTGGCGGCGGCGATCGAGGGTGATAGAGGTGAGGCGCTGATGATGATACACGAACAATTAGGGGTTGAATTGATCAAGGGCAGCATTTTTAGTCCATCAATCACTCTTTCTCACAATTGAATTGAAACCGAATCCACAATCTCACTTCAATCAACTAAAACCTAGGGTTCTACAAGCTAAAACTCAATTAACGCAATATTCCCGTTTGGAAAATTTCAAGATGATGTGAAACCCTAAAAACTTATCTTTAAATACACTCAAATAATAAGAAATGGTAAAAAGTGAAATGTCCAACTCAATAAGGCCTTTGGGCCGAAAATTTATCTTCTTCATGGTCCATTCGGCCGACTTGCTTCTCCTTGAATCAACATGACATACTCGCCTTTTTCTTGTCCCATATCTTCCATAATGTGTAGCCCGTTCTGCAAGGCCAACAATAATTGCTTGGATCAACTTCTCGTGATAACTCTCGGCATGTCTGGATCTTTCTCTACCTCAGCCGAACGCCTACCTTGTGTCCTTGGTGGTCCTGGTAAGTTCGAGCCAGTCCCTTGATCAGGTACATGTGTACTTACACATTAAATCTCTAGGGAGATTAGCACACACAGATAAACTAGGTAAGTTCAAAAACAATGCACTCAAGGCACTCTTCTCTCAAAAACTCTTTTTTGTGAGAAAGATAAATATTTTGAATCAATCATGTCTAAATCTCAAAAAATAAGCTAAGGCATGTCTTTCATAGCTCCTAAATGGGTCAGCGCTTATCTATTAAAATAAATACTAGTGTTTCAAAAAATAAGCATAAAACATAAGAGATAATGTTATAAAAGCTATTACAATCTTCAAGTGGTCTTCTCAACAGGTCTTCAAATCAAGCTTAGATAGATCTTCCATCGTGGTTGTCGCTTTGGACAAGAAGAATGCAACCATCTTGTCCAGCTTTTGTTGGATCTTCTTAGCCCTTGCTCGAGTGACGGACTATGAAAGGTAGACACTTGATGTTGTGTATGTGCTCCCTAATAAAAAAAAACATGACAAGAAACGATATGAGAAGGGCTATTCATAGCCATTATTAAATGAGAGAGTAACAATCACATCCAACCGTCGTACATTTAAAAAAAACTACATGTGTCGAAACAACAACCTCCATAAAAATCCTTAATTTATATTAATAGTCTGGTATCATCTGAACTGTCCATTTCACCTTAGAGTGCACGCAAGAGCCATCCCCACCGACAATCTGAAGAGACAACTGGAAACCAATATGCTACAGTCAGAGGTGCAGAGACGCAGAGAATAACATGACCACTTCCAATTCTTGATCAAATTCATGACCAAATGTAGATCGTCGATTATCGAGCAAATGGACACAAGAAACCCAAAAACACAGCCTCACAGGCAAACACGATACGATATCAAACGAAAAATATGACTTTCAACGATATATTGAAAAATAATGAAAAATTTGCAGCTTCTATGGCACCCTAACCATTTCCAAATGTTGATGAAATCCAAGACACGATGTAAATCGTCGATTATCGAGCAAATGGGATACGAGAAACCCAAAACAAAAGCCAAACATGATATGATATCAAACGATAAATAAGATAGCGATAATTAACCATCCATGAAACGATAAATAGAAAAAGAACGATAATATACGAAAAAACAAAACAATATCAAATCCCCATCTGCACACCTAGGGTTGCACAGCCGGTCCAGACCGGACAGGACCGGAATTTCCCGGGTCGATCTGGACCGTTGGACCGAAATTTTTCAAATCAATGGACCGGGGACCGGACCGGACCGGGTTTTTCTATATCTAAAAAATTATAAAACTTTATTTTTCTTTTCATAAATTATTTAAAAAAAAAATTATCCGGGTTTCCGGTCTTGGACCGAACCGGACCGGAAAATTCATGGACCAGACCGGACCGGAACCCAAAATTTCTCAAATATGTGGACCGCGGACCGGACCGACCCGGTCCAGTCCGGGTCTTTTTTGTACATCCCTATGCACACCATGTGACAACACCAGAAAATAGCACTATATTTTAATCCACAAGTGGACATAAAACTAAAAAGAAAAACACAATAACCCAAAAAACAAGCAAAAACAACCGTCAATTTAGCACGGGAAGTGTTGGGTCAGTGGAGCGGTAGAAGTGGAAGTCGACGCAAAGGAGAGGAGTGGTGGAATGCTGATGTTCAGGCAAAGGTCAAAGCTAAACAATTGGCCTATAGGAGTGTGCGTCTTTGTACTAGCGAGGAAGACAGAGTGAGCTGTCTGTCTGTTTACAGGGAGGCTAAGAGGGTAGCCAAGAGAGCAGTGGCCCAGGCGAAGGAGCAAGCTTTTGAGCACATCTACAAAGCTTTGGATGAGAAGGAGGAGAGCGTTTGTTGTACCGTTTGGCTCAGGTTAGGGAAGGCGCCCGTAAGGAGTTCGACAGAGTAAGGTGTATTAGAGCTGTAGACGGACAGATTTTGGTTGATGATGCAAAGATTAAGGATCGTTGGCGGGAATATTTCTCGGGCCTACTTAATGAAGGTTTTGAGTCGGAGGAGGGTACTCCGAGTCTCGAAAACCGAACAGTTTGCACTTTTAGTAGGCGTATTTCGAGAGAGGAGGTGAAGTATGTTATCCGAGGGATGAAGAACAGACGAGTTGTTGGCTCAGATGAGATTCCTACAGAAGCTTGGAAATGCTTGGGGGTCAGAGGTTTGGACTGGCATACTACTTTATTTAACGTCATTCTCAAAACAGCTAAAATGCCTGATGAGTGGAGATGTAGTAAGTTGGTCCCAGTTTATAAGAATAAGGGAGATGTGCAGGATTGTGGTAATTACAGGGGAATCAAACTCCTTAGTCATTCTATGAAGATCTGGGAGAAACTTATTGATTTGAGGTTAAGAAGCTTGGTCCAAGTTTCTAGTAACCAATTTGGGTTCATGCCGGGAAGGTCTTCCGTGGAAGCTATTCATGTGATGAGGCGCCTCATTGAGAGTTATAGAGAGAGGGAGAAGAGTCTACACATGGTTTTCATTGATCTAGAAAAGGCTTATGACTGTGTACCTAGGGAGCTGCTTTGGGAGTGCTTGGAAGCAAAGGGTGTGTCAGGGACGTACATTAGAATTCTGAGGGATATGTACGAGGATGCGAAGTCAAGCGTCTGCACACCGAGCGGAGACACAGATTACTTTGGGGTGCGGATTGGGCTGCACCAAGGATCAGCTTTAAGTCCTTTCCTTTTCACGGTTCTGATGGACGTGCTTACAGGTGACTTGCAAGGGGAGGTCCCATGGTGCATGTTGTTCGCAGATGATATTGTGTTGGTTGACGAGTCCAAGGAGGGTGTCAGTAACAGATTGGAAGAGTGGAGAGCAGCTTTAGAACCAAAGGGCCTCGGACTGAGTCGAGCCAAGACCGAGTATGTGGAATTTGATTTTGGAGTTTCGTCAGGCAGGGATGTGGGGCTGTTGCTTGGAGAGTCTTCTGTGTGCGTGAGAGACTCCTTTAAGTACTTAGGCTCTATCTTGCAGAGAGATGGAGGAGTGGATGAGGACATCAAGTCCAGGATTCAGATAGGTTGGCATCATTGGAGACAGGCTTCTGGAGTTTTGTGTGACAAAAAAGTCCCCTTAGGCTGAAAGGTAAATTCTATAGGGTGGTAGTTAGACCATCAATGATCTATGGGGGCGAATGTTGGCCAGTTACTGTGGCTCAGGAGCAACAGATTATGGTAGCTGAGATGCGGATGCTACGCTGGATGTGTGGTCATACTAGATTGGATAGAGTTCGGAATGAAGTTATTCGAGGAAAAGTCGGAGTGTCTAGTATTAAAGATAAGTTGCGAGAATCTAGACTTCGATGGTTTGGCCACGTTCAGAGGAGGCCACTTGGTGCACCAGTTCGCAGTTGTGAAGTTCTGGCGTTGGGGGACTACCGCCGGGGTAGAGGGCGACCAAAGAAGAGCTGGATGGAGGTCGTCCGCAAGGACCTCGCCGCTCTGGAGCTTTCAGTTGACGTGGCTCAAGACAGAGCTTTGTGGAGGGAAAGGATTCGAGTTACAGAAGCTTGATCTGGGATTCATGGAGTGGTGTATCCTTTTACTCGGGCTTGGAGCCGTATAATCTTTTTCTCTGTTTTGACCTTTCTGTTTTCGGCTTTAGCTCTTGTGGTATTACCATGTATTGTTAGGTCATATCGGTTACTTCCTCCAACCTGTTGGGGTAAGGAAATACCAATCCCGACCACCCCATACCCCGTTTTTCGGGATAAATGGGGTTTGATGTTGTTGTTGTTGTGTTACATGTGGACACCGGACAAGATGTCCAAATTTCACAAAAATAAAAATCAATTCCAGAAAAGGCATGGCACGCGTGAACAGATTTTGGGTAAAATTTGATATGGCACTAAGTGGCACTACGTTACGCTTCTAGACCGTAAAAAAACATATTAAGTGTACCAATCTTTCGTTTTTATAATATTAAGGATCTTTTAATAGAGTTATACTCCAATAATTATTCATTAATAATAATTACAACAATCGTTTATTCCGACGGAATACCAAACATCGTGCTTCGAGAATGTTTATATTATTCATAGTTCTATTCCGATTTCAATTCCACACAACATACAGGGATGCGGGTATGAAACACACGAAGACAAAATTCAACTCCTTCGAGATCCACGAAGACAAAATTCAACTCCTTCGAGATCTTCGCAGACACAGGCATCTTATTTCATTGAATGAATGCTAAAAGTGAAGTGGGCTGGCCACATAATTGACCATCAAAAGGTGAAAACAGATGAAGAAATCAGAATGGCCAGGCTAGAGCTGGCTGCAACAGCCTTACAATGTTCAACCAAGTTCAATTTCAGCAATTAAGCTACAAAGCAGATAGAAGACACTCACAAAGACAGTTGTACCAAATAAACAAGAAAGAAAGTTGAATTAAATTCTCTACCACAATATCTAAGAAGATGGAAATCCAGGAATTAATCCTAATACTTGTTAAAGAAACTGAACACAACATTTCTCTCTGCACCTTCCTCCTGATTACATTACAAGCATCCTCTAAAGTCGCCTACAGATTTTCTCAGCCTTGTGGTCGTCTAGCATTATAACTAGATTCAATTGCTTTCTCGCCAGCAATATCCCTAAAACTGTACCAACCTCTTAACTTAACTGAAGGTCACCATACCAGGATCAGGATCAGGATATGCCTGTGCCGATAGGTCAACTACTGGAGCTGCCACATCATCAGTTGCTGGAGCCGTCTCTTCATCCATTCTTGGAGCTATTGGTTCATCTTCCATTGGAGCTGTCACAGTTTCTCTTATGGTTGGTGGAACTATCTCCATCGTTGCAACCTCTTCTAGATCTTGGATAGCCGTTAGTATGTCAATGATGTTTACATTAATTAGGTGAGGCTTTAGCAATCCAACAGCATTCTTCACTTTCAGTTGCTGCCAACAATAGAAGAGCAATACAAATTACCGTTTGCTATTAAATAAAAATAAAAACAATCAAAGAGCAATGTTTATTCTAGAATTTTGAACAGGGAAGTGCAAATTTGCATGTAGAAAAGAAGAAAGCACAAACTTACCATGTATTCTAACTTTCTTGTCAGCTCTACACTTGCAGCAACTTCAGATTGTCCAGATGCATGGGTACTCACAGTTGATGCATTCTAAAAATATGTTTGTAAGAGCACAGTAAGTGAATAAATACAAGGGTGGCTATGACATAACAATCAAAAACTTTAAGCTCTATTAAAAATGAGTTATGCAGTTAATCAGAAAATCCAGTTTTTTCTGAAGCACTTTCTTTTATAACGAACTGAATTATTACAAAGATACAGTGGAGATATTTTCCAATTATCTGCAAATAATACTTGTTAATTCTGTTTTATGACAGACATGAAACACCAACTGGAAAAAAGAGCTATTATATTGGCAACATAGTGGATTGGCTTCTAAACCGATAATAGGGTTTCCTTTTCTTAAAGCAAGTCTATTAGTATGATAGAAGATAGTTACAAGATAGTCTTGTCACAGGTTTTGATGCTTCTCAATAAGCCTATATATAGTGGATTGGCAACATAGTGGATTGGCTTCTAAACCGATAATAGGGTTTCCTTTTCTTAAAGCAAGTCTATTAGTATGATAGAAGATAGTTACAAGATAGTCTTGTCACAGGTTTTGATGCTTCTCAATAAGCCTATATACTAGCAACAAACCTATAATGTTTTCATAATTTGTTTCATTTTATGGTACTGTTAAAAAAGAATTCCTCACGTAAGTTTTATCTTCCGTTTAGCCTTTAGTCTTTACTCAACATTCACCAGGTGCATAAATCAGTTTTCCAATTTATTTATATATTTTTATACTTCCAATTTTACAATACTGAAACAACAACCGAAGCATAACCTCCCATCCTGTAATAAGTCCTCCCAGAAAGTTCCAAAATTCATGTTAGCCACGATCTCTTCAAAACCTTTGCTCAAAATTTGTGGTATCATGGTGGTTAGTCGGGCTGGAATCATGGTTAATGCTGATCTGGAGACATTGAGATATAATACACGATCGGTTTGACACCTACAGCAAATTTTACTTATTTGGACACACTACAAAAACGCACATACAATTAATTTAAGTATCTAACTATTAGATATGACCTTCTAATTCCGGAAGAATATTTATTAATTTTGCATAATGTGAATTGTAATTAATTGGATAGAAAATAGGGTTGAAAATATATTTCTTACTATATGGGGTTGGGAACTCATACCTATATACTTCAGTGTAATAACTACACTAACACATAATTAGCATCTGATGAAAAGAGGGTAAAATATTTACTAAGCCGATGCTTCACTAGGCCACTATGGTTAGTCAGTTGACAGGATGAACCTTTTGACTGAGGCTAAGAGAAGTCAATACTTATGTGCTGTTTGCAATAATGCGTCTGTTCAGAAACTTTGATGATTCTCTACAATTTCTCATTTCTTACTACTATTTCTGTTTTTAATTGTTCCAACTTCCTACTCCCTCCGTCCCATAATGTTATTCTCATTTCATTTTGACACATTTTTCAAGGCAAATTTTGCGTCGTTAATATCTCTCATAATATGTTTCTAACAATTATAAAACTTTGATAAAGTACTCAATAAGACGAATAAAACAAGATCCCGCATGACCATGTTTATTCTTATAGAATAGAAATAATCTAGCAAATTATGTTGAATTGTGAATAATGTAAAAATTTGAGATGGAAAGAACGATATGAGACGAGGGAATAACTTAGAAATCTCAACTGCAAAGCAAAATAGCAGAAAACCAGCATGGCGATGGCAGAAGTGGAAGTTAACAACTGAAAACTAAACTACACTAATAATTTCAATATTTTTATTTGATCTTATACCATTGAAATTACTTATTTGTTGTTTGTTGGTAGAGAAACAGACTTAATGTTGTGAATTAAACATGACATTCAACATTCATCTAGGGATATATATCCCATGAATTCCAATTTTTTGTTTTCCTCCAGACAATTTGCAAAACAAAAGAAGAGAGAAAACACATAACTACTCTATTTACATAGTTTGTCCATATTTTCTGTATATTCATTTACTTCAATACTGTGAAAAAAGAGAATAACTAATACTAGCAACAATCTGTAAATAGAGGAGTTTTAATTAACATTAAAAAAGAGTGAAATTCGTGAAAAAACATAGCAAGTATTGATTGATTGATTGATGGAGTACCTTCCTTGGACGGCCCCTTGGCCTGCCAGTACGCATTATGATGAGCTTCCTTGAGCCAGTGGTAACTCCTTTGGGCCTGCCCCGCCTTCTGATCCCAGCAGCAACATTAGGAGCAGCAGCATCAACAGGCAGAAAAGGTCTCTTCTTTGGCCTCCCTCGTGGAGCAGGAGCAGTAGCAGCACGAGGAAGAGGAAGAGGAGGAGAAGCAAGTGAGCCCTCATTCTTCCTGGGCCTTCCTCTGGGTCTTCTCTCAATCAAAGCAGAACCTCCATGTTCAGTCCAAGTAGTCACCGGAGCTGGTGATGGAGAGTACTTTGGAGGGCGACCTCTTCTCTTAGGAGTTGAAGAGTTGCCGTTGACAAGCGCAGCAGTGTTGTTGAAGGCCAAGGGCTCAGCGGCATAAACAGGCTGGTGGTGCTCGAATCCGGGGGGTGAAACCACTGCTCCTAAAGCAGAAGAAGAATCAGGAGCAGAAGCAGAAGACAAAGCAGGCTTGGGCTTTGGAGGACGCCCACGCCTCTTGGTTCCTAAACCAGAAGAAGCAGGTGAAGGATCGGAGATCTCAGTTGTAGGAGGGTCAGAGGAGGGAGTTTTGAGCTTGGGAGGGCGACCTGGGCGCCTCTTTACAGAAGAAGAAGGGGTGAGTAGTGGAGGAGGAGTAATAAGGTCAGATCTAGAGCCAGGGAGCATGTAAGATTTCTTCATCATCACGAGTTGTCCAGAATTCTTCAGCCGCTTCAAATGGTGAGTCAACAACGCTGGGTGAGCAGGGGGAAGATAAGGGTAAGCTCCTTCTATGTACCTGGCAATCGCCATCTTGCTCGACCCCTCTGCTTCCTTCAATGCTGCAATCGCCCCCACTATCATCTGTCAAACCCACACAAAACAAAATTCAAACAAATCCCAACACACAAAACCTAAAAAAACAAGCTTTCTCTGAACTGGATTAGAGTGAAGAAAGAAAGGTTGCCTCTGCGTAGGGTGGATGAACAGGAGCTGAGCCGTAACTTGGAGTGGCGTTAGCGATGGGAGGGGAGGGGACGGCGGACATCGCTGCAAGGTAAGCGTCGTTCGCCATAGCCTGCTGCAGGAGCGGAGGCTCACCCGTCGGCGCCGGATTCATGTCGGATACACTGAAAGGGATTTTTGGTGAGAGGAGAGGACTTTAAATTGAAGACAAAAGGGGTATGGTATGAATTGGGTGGTAATGGAGTAAAGCTACCCGGCTGCTCAACATCATGATCCAACGGTTCTCTCTCTCCCATCTCACTATTGCCTCGGATTACATACGTGGTTTTTCCCACCGACCAATTTTAATTCTTCTTTTCTTCTTTTTATTTTTCTCACATCCCACCTTTCTAGTCTCTTCTTCGTGCTACACACAGGCTAAATGAATTCAAATAAATAAAATTTAATTACTCTACAAATATGAAATAGTAGGTGTAATATTGTCCCATATGTTTAATTTATATATTACCTTTAATCCTGATTTTTTTTTTTTTAATCTATTATTACGTTCAATTACTTTGTAATATCTGTAAATGAATTAAGAGTTTCATGTTAAAATTATCTTATTGGTGGACCATTAGAAATTAGCATAATTTTGTTTACAATTCAAAATGTGCTCAATTCAAAGTGTTCTCAATAAACTTATTGCTATAAAATTAAATATATTTGCTTAATTAATGAAACTTTTCGAATTATACGATAATTTATTTTGTAATTTTAAAATGTCCATAAATAAATTATTAGACTTTGTGTAAATATTTAGAGAGACTTATTCTATATAGTCCAATTGTATAGTATTAGTATTATAATTATATTATTATTTGGACAAAGATTTGGTACGCAAATTCCCAATTTATGAAAATCTATGAAATAACTAGGCCTGATAACCTTAAGTTGGCATTAAGAAAGGTTTATAACCCTCTTTTATTTCGACTAAATAAACTAACCTAATCTAAATCACAATACGTCATCAAACTAAAATTGTCATCAATGTAATACGTCATGTCATCAATACAATTTGTCATCAACTCAAACTGAAGTTGTCATCAACATAAATTGTCATTAATACAAATTGTCATCATGTATAAAAGGGTTAGTTAACACACTATAAAAAAATTGAAGGTTAGAAATACAAGTGAATGTGCAAAAAAGGTTACTTACCCGGAGGAAAATCTATAGTGACTTTAATAGGGGCTTACTATTTGGCACACCCTTACATTCTTCACAGATGTATAGTAATTGTTCTTCGTCGCGAAAGTATATGGCTAGACATTCGTCACGAAGGTTTCAAGGACATCCTTCACGAAGGTATATAGAACATACGTGACGAAACAATTTTAAAAAAAAAAAATCATAATCTTGTAGAGAATTTCAATATGACTCTGTGCATATAAAATACGTCCAAAACGGACATCGTTTGCCCTTCCAAAAGCCTCCAAAACAATATAGTTGTATGCGTTAAGTTTGTAAAAACAAAAACTTATATAAATTTAGTATTTGTATAATATAATTATTAATTATAGTTAAAAATCATGAAATTAAATTTATATACTATAATTATATATTATCATTTAATATCACTAGTTTATTACTTATAAAGTATAATTATGCATTATTTTTAAATATTACGAACTTAACGAAAATGACTGTCTTGTTTTTAGGGCTTTTGGAGGGGAAAACGATGTTCGTTTTGGACGAACTTTATATACACGGACTTGTATTGAAATTCTCTACAAGATTATGAATTTTTTATTAAAAAAATTGATTCTTCCCGTATGTCCTATATACCTTCGTGACGGATGTCCTTGGAACCTTCGTGATGAATGTCTGGCCATATACCTTCTTGACGAAGAATAGTTACTACACATCCGTGACGAATGTCTGGCCATATACCTTCGTGACGAATGTATGGGTGTATTAAATAAAATTTTAGGGTGTGCTAAATAAAGACTTTGCTTTAATATTGAGGTTTTTTATGTGTGCTAAGCAAAAGCCCAAAATTACCATTGATATATTGGTGAATATTTTTCAATATATATCATGATATGATATGATTATGATTATGATAATTATGATTATGATATTCATGTGTGATGTATATTATTTTGTTCGACTATATATAAAAAGGTGATACATAGACAAATTAAAAATAATTATAATATGTAAACAAATTAAATGCATATACAATACATAAGATACATGCTTCATTTTTCAACTTATATTAAATCGATTTTTCCAAAAAACTAACCAATCTCCTTCCTTTATCTTATAAAGTTTATTTTTTGGATATAAAAAAAGGTAATGAATATCTTTAATAATAATTTTTTCTATTATTAATCTTAAAAAAATATAATTTATTTATTTATTAGAGGAATGATCAAATGAGAACTAGGCTTAAGATAAGAACTAAGAACCTCTAAGGGTCGTTGATCTATGCTCATCCAACGGTCAGGATCAGATCTGGTGAATAAATGATTTTTGCACACGGAGAGGCATTATGGTCATTTCCCTTCTTTTCTCTTCTCTCGGCCCTCATCTTCCTCACGAGGCGATTCGTAGGAGAATCCCGCCGACGTTCGATCTTCAATCTCGTGATTTTTTGCAGTGTTTGAGCCGGATTCGCATTCAATCCTTTGTTGTCTATCAATCTAGTTCTCTATAATCATGAATTCAGGTTTCGCAAATTCGACGCCATTGTTGTAGCTTAATAATTTTTTGTTTGTTGTTTTTGTTTTCTGTCGTCACATATTATTGTACCTGTTTCTATTTGTTTGAATCACTCGTATTCCAGTTCAGTGATACTCTTCATCTTGTTTGCACTTTTGAAATTCCTGATGTTATGATTTTTTTCCGCTCTGTGTGTTTTTGTCATTACTGTTTCTATTGTTGTACATTGTTAACGTTTTTGCTGCATAATAAGTATGATGAACCTCCATCAATTATATCATGAACTTGCCTCGATCATTGGTAGTATGAACCTATACTAACACCTAATGAACTTGCCTATGTCATTAAAAGAGGATGAACTTGGCTTCGTGATTTGTAGGATGAACGTGAGCATTATTCCATGAACTTGGCTTCATTATTAAGTAATTTGAACCTGCCTTAAAACTATTATGAACTTGCCTTCTTTGTATCCTGAATTTTGGTGTAGAGTTCTTAGAATGATCTCTATTACTTAGATGAACTTGTGTGTACTATCATGAACTTATTAGCACTGCTCCTTAAACCTGATCTTTTTCTGTCATGAACCTACATCATTTCTTGGATGAACCTGCAGTTACCCCATTATGAACTTGTCTCCATCATTAGTTCGATGAACTTCCATCAATAGTATCATGAACTTGTCTTCTTTATAACATGAACTTGCCTTCAGAGCTCCTTGATCTTGGTCTAAACTTTTGATGAACTTGTTCGGTAATATTATGAACTTATTAGCATTGTTCCTCAACCCTGTCCCATTTCTGTCATGAACCTTCATGATAATTTTGGATGAACTTATTGAGTTTGTATGATGAACCTCCTTCATCAATACCTTTTCTTCTAACTTGTTTTTGAACTTTTTCTTGTCAACAATTTTTCAGATCCTAGAAGCGTTTCTGGTGGTGGTGGTAGTAGTAGTGTTTCAGGTAACCAGAAGTCCGGGTTTTTATTCCTCTGATTCATACTCTACAAACTTGTCCCAAGGTGGCACTGTGTACTATCTTCCTGCATGTGATGATGCTTTGAAACCTGTTCTTGGGATGCAATTTAGGACACTGGATGAAGTTGTTACATTTTATGAAAATTATGCTCTTGCATGTGGTTTTGGTTCCCGTAGAGGCGGTGGAAAAAAAAAGGATGGCGTTCCTACTTATAAGTACTTTTATTGCAGCAAGCAAGGTTATAAAACATGCCAAAATAGCACTAGATTCATGCGTAGGAGGCCTTGTTCTAGAGTGGGTTGTAAGGCCAAAATCTCCCTTTCTTTCATTGGCAGTTTGGGTTACAAATTGTAGCTTTTGAACCTCGACATACTCATGAACTTGTTACTAGTAATGCCAAGCAATTTCTTAGGGCCAAACGGAAGTTGGATTTTGGTCATAAGAAGTTCATTTTGGACTGTGAAAGGGCGCATATAGGTCCAGTTAAATCACATCGCCTTTTCAAAGAAATGGTTGGTGGCTATTCCCAAGTTGGAGCGTCTGCAGTTGACTTTAAGAACTTTCCCCGTGATTTGTTGGCATATATTGGGGGTTCAGATGCGCAAATGACTATCAACAAATTCACCAACAAAAAAATCTCTCTCTTGCCTTCTGTTTTAGTTATGTTGTAGATGCTTCTGGAAGATTAACGCGTTTGTTTTGGGCTGACCCCATGTCGCGTAAGAACTTCTCTCTTTGGAGATGTTGTTTCTTTTGATGCAACATATCGAACAAACATGTAATATATCTTCTCTGTTTTCCCTTTTTAAATATACCTCTTTAGCAATTATGAGTCAAGAACTTATGAAATAATTCTCAAAAGTAGGATGAACCTGCACGGTTTCGCAGATGAACCTGCACGGTTTCGCAGATGAACCTGCACGGTTTCGCAGATGAACTTGTTATTTATTTACTTTGAACCTGCATGTTTTACTGGATGAACTTGTTTTTAAATTTCTATGAACCTGCTTCCTTACTAACATGTACAAACTTCTTTTAATTATCATCATCTGTAATTTAAATATACTAGCATGAGCTTTTCATCCATCTTTATATGAACCTGCATGTTTTCTCCGATGAACTTGTTATTTAATTTCTATGAACCTGCACGTTTTCTCATATGAACTTGTTATTTATTTACTTTGAACCTGCTCGTTTTGTTTGATGAACTTGTATTTTATTTTATTTGAACCTGCTCGTTTGTTGGATGAACTTGTTTTTTATTTTCTTTGAACGTGCTTTCTATGAACCTAACTCAGAACCTTTAAATTTATAGGTACAATCTTATTTTCATCCCTTTCACTGGCTTGGATCATCATAAATCTAGTGTCACTTTTGTTGTTGGATTGATCTTCCAAGAGGATGTTGGATCTTATGTTTGGTTGTTGGAACAATTCAAAGAAGCTATGGTGTTTGAGCCTAAAGTAATTGTCACTGACCAAGATCAATCAATGAAAATTGGCATTGCTTAAGTATTCCCTAATTCTCGCCATAGACTTTGTATGTGGCATATTATGAAGAAAGTTCCGGCAAAGACGAAATGTGACACAACTACGGGTGCAAAATTTCGATCTCAGCTTGATAATATTGTTTGGTCACATCAGCTTGAACCTGCTGAATTCAAGGCTAAGTGGATTGCTTTGTTAGATGCATTTCCTTTGCTTAAGCAGCGTTGGTTTGATGAAATGTATGCAATTCGCCGATTCTGGATTTTAGCGTACTTCAGAGATGTTATGTTTGGTGGCTTGGTCAGGACAACTTCTATCTCAGAATCAGCGAATAGCTTTTTTGGTTATTTCACTGATAGGTACTATCGTTTAGTTGAGCTTGTCATGCAATTTGATATTGCTATGGACAGTCAAAGACATAAGCAGGCCAAGCTTAATTATGACTCAGCTACACTATATCCAGAGTTGAAGACACAATTTCCGTTTGAAAGACATGCATCTGAGGTCTACACGCTGTCGACTTTTAAAGTTGTTCAAGATCAGATGCTTGAGGCCTTTTTATCTTGCTCCATGGCCAATATGCCCCGTGATAATACCCAAGACCCTATTCACACATATTCAATGAGGGATTGTTATTCTAACCTTTTCTGAGTTCAACATCATGTAGCTGAGGGCGACTTCTTATGCAGCTGCTGTATGTTTCAACGTGTGGGTCTCCCTTGCTGCCACTTCTTCTATGTTTTCAGAAATCTTTGACTTGATAGGATTCTAGAAAATTATATTCTCACTCGTTGGACAAAGGATGCCACCATCACCCCTATGTTTACGCTTGACAATACTCTTGTAAATCAGTGCAACACTATAAAAGTGCGTGAGTCAATCCTGAATGAGTTGATATCTGACTTCTACAGTTGCGTTGGATTGCTTGATGATAAGCCGGATCAAATGAAAGATTTTTCTGCGCACCTGAAGAAGAAACGCACATCATTGTTGGTTGCTTCAGGCTTGTCATCTTCTGTTGGCCCATCCACTCTTGCCCAGATGAAGTTTTATGCAGGAGTTAAGGTGCCTTCTTCCATTGAGATCCATCCACCACCCCAAGCTAAGAACCAAGGAAGTGGGCAACGTATCCGGAGTTCAATAGAAATTTCTCAAGCTCGTGGTCCTTCAGGTCAACGTCGTTGTGGTCGCTATAAGCAGTTTGCCCCCTCACAATGCCCACACTTGTATTGAAGACCTTCATTCTTAGTAGCCTTTATATCATTTGGCTCTCCGGCGCTCAAGTCAGTAATCAATCACGAGCAAAAGAGCATAAGATACATAATGGCACCAAATAGAGACTTAAACAAGGTAAGGAGAAGAGATTAACACAATTCACAAATACATGTCCCACAAACTACTTAAGATCAATGAAGATGCTCACGAATCGCCTCTGAACGAGACAATTCTTACACCATAAGCACAATCTCGACACCGAGATTCTGAATCCAAGTGTCGATCATTTAATTCTCTACTAAAAGAGATGAATTGGGTGGGAGGAAGATGAACTCGAGATTGAGGCTCCACTTCTGTCTTTTTTCTCTCTTTCTTACAAGGGAGAAAAGTTGTTAAACGATCCAAGATGTCTTTCTCTCTCCTTTATGTTAGCATTTATACTATGTCACGAGGGTCCCACTATATCCATTCTCTAGTTTGTTAGCCTCTTTCCCTAGTTGGGCCGTGAATGGGCTTTCTCCTTAAGTGTTATGATGCTCGTGAAATGGACCGACCTTATTTTATATGGGTTGCGAGCCCGATAGCGTATGGACTCGAGAACCGGGTCCAACAAGCTCTCTTCAATTAATTTGAGATTTGTTAGCAACCTGCTCATTATGTGAAGATAATTCTGTTAATTTGATTACCTCCTTCAGATGGTAAAGCTCATCATCGCTTTCCGCATTGATCGATCTTCCAATGAAACCTTGAGGAAGGAGAGTGTGTGGAGAAGAATAATGGAGAGGGTGATCAGAGCTTTCTCGCGAATTGGAAAGGGTGAGTGAGAGTTTCTGCGAACGGTAAGGAGAATGGAGAAGAAACTTTGTTACAAATGTCTTATTTCTCCCTTGTAGTGTGTTATTAATTACAAAAAATGCCACCGTGTGTGAATAGTAGTACACTTTTGATCTTCTAATGTGAGACGTTAGTTTGTTCGATCGGACGACTCTCCTTCCTTCATTTTTCTTACCGTAACAAGGGTTCTCACGGGAAATTTCCTCTTCTTTTGATATCGATTTTTGACAATATCTAATATCTAGATTAACTTTTTATAATCCTCTCTATATAAACTTATTATACATAAGGCAATACAATCACTTTTCATAATCCTCTCTGATGTTCGACCGAGCATATATTTGACCAGTACGTTACTTTGATTCACTTTTCTTCTTTTTTATCTTGGGTTTGTTTGTCATATAAGTTATAAACTACTTTTTAGTTTATAAACAGTTTTTTTTTATCAAAAACCCATTTTAATGATTTCGATTAACGTGTAAATTAATTTTATTTACTTTTTTCCTATCACTCACATATAAAACATAAACTACACATACTCCAAAAAAAACCTACTTTTTACCAAACATATTTTTTTACAATAGCCTATTTATAAACCACAAACCATTTATAAACTACTCTAAACAAACCCCTTATGCATAGACTAATGATTTAACATTTCACCGAAGATTCAAAGATAATGAATAATGTCATTTGAAAGATTCAAATTCGTGTGTTGCATATATAAAAGGGCCAATTACCGAAAATCACCCGTCCAATAAGGCCATTTGCCAGTAACCACCCGGATAACCATTATTTACCGTAAACCACCCGGATAATACCTTTCGTCACCAAACAACCACCCGTCCTTACCTTCCGTTTAAAATTCCGTTACATATTTACATATTCGATCCCAACTTTTTATTTTCGTAAATTTTCACCACATCTTTAAAACTTGGATAAAAATCGTAATTAAATAAAAAAATTAGGGAAATTCTCACCTTCTTCAACCTCACCATCTTCCTCAACCTCATCACCTTCTTCAAAGTCACCCTCATCTTCAACCTTGAAAATCAAAATCCAAAATCAAAACCCAAAATATAAAATCAAAACCCCTATATCTAAAAATCAAAACCCTTAAATCTGAAAATCAAAACCACTAAAATTGAAAATCAAAACCCCAAATCTCAGATTAATTCCTTCATTCTCCGACCTAAGCGTTATCATCGATCTCCCAAATTTCTGATTCCACCAAATCGTTTCGTTTTGTTCAGATAGTTCCAAAACCAAACACACGCTTAAGCTCCGCAACAATCAGACATGGCTTATTTACACCTCATCGTCGATCAAATTGAGCCAGAAAGCCTCAGTTATAAGCGCCAACTCGTTCTCTGGTGTAATCCGGGTTGCAGTTTCGCTCAACTCTGATGCCAAGTGAGTTACTGCTTAGAACTGATAAATTCTCATTAACTTCGGGAACAACAACCTCCCAAACCCATGCTTCATACTCCACTTCTGTTATCTTTTGCAGGGAGTTAAAGTATACTTCAGCAAATGCTAAAGAGGGATCCCCTTTGATTTTCAGATTTAGGGTTTTCATTTTCAGTTTTGGGGTTTCGATTTTCAGATTTAAGGGTTTTGATTTTCATATTTTGGAGTTTTGATTTTAGATTTTGGGTTTTGATTTTCAAGGTTAAAGATAAGGGTGACTTTGAAGAAGGTGATGAAGTTGAAGAAGATGGTGAGGTTGAAGAAGATGGTGAGAATTGCCCTAATTTTTTATTTAATTACAATTTTTACCCAAGTTTTAATGATGTGGTGAAAATTTACGAAAATAAAAAGTTGGGATCAAATTTGTAAATATGTAACGGAATTTTAAACGGAAGGTAAGGACGGGTGGTTGTTTGGTGACAGAAGGTGTTATCCGGGTGGTTTACGGTAAATAGTGGTTATCCGGGTGGTTACTGGCAAATGACCCTATTGGACAGGTGGTTTCCGGTAATTGACCCTATATAAAATTAGTTTCGATAATAAAGATGTTATTATTGATAGAGAAATGATATTGGTTGATGAGAAGATATATTTTTTAAAAAGTTTATTTTTGAGATATTTAAAAAGTTTATACATCAACGAGTAGGCCTAGAGGTGTTGTCGGTTCGAAAACCGCCGGTTCCGGTTCATGAACCGCCGGTTCAAGGTTCAGCCAGGTCGGTTCCGGTTCCGGGTTTGACCATAAAACCGCTGGTTTTATAGCCGGTTTCAGTTCCAGTTCGACCCTGAACCGAAATCATTTTTAAAAAGATAAAAAATATATATGAAATTTATATTTTAAAATTTTACTATATTTTTTTAATGAGCTCAAATATGTAAGTCTCATAAAGAAATTGAGTCATTAGAGGCCTGAAACTCGTAAATAATTTGTTGTTTTTATATACACAATCATGAAAGTGTTTTTTTCCTTCTAAATTCCAATGTCGAAACTGTTTTATTACCAACATAAAACATTTAAAAACTTCTCACATTGAAAACTACCTGAGGGTTGAAATCTATATGTTAAAAAATGAAAATTTTCATCATCCACTCAATTTTTTATGTATATATTTTTATATTTTTTGGTGTGAACTGACGGTTTAGGTTTCAGGCCGGTTTGTACGGTTAGCCTTCATTAAAACCATCGGTTCAAAGTTCCGTAACCTAACTTAAACAGTTAGGAAGGCGGTTTTGCCGGTCCGGTTCCGAGCCGATTGCGGGCCGGTTCCAGTCCGGTTAGCCTTTTACCACCTCTGAGTAGACCCCTGAAACAGAAGATCCGAACCGGTGTGCTAGAAGGAAAAAAGACGAATGTAACCGCAATATTGTGACGGATCGAGCAAGAAAGGTGCAGCGGACGAGAGTTTTTTAGGGTTTACTTATTCATCCATATCTTTTGTTAGGATTGAACCATTGATGTTCTGTAGCAAGAAGCAGGGACGATTTGCTTCTAGGTTTTTGTTCAATAATATTTTCCCTTGTGATTTCTATACTGAAGTTTGGATTACTTGATTGGAGATTCGTGTGGTGGGATTAGATCAGATGGGTTCCGACGAAGAAGATTTTGTGTTCGTTGGAACACCTATTGAGAGCGAGGAGGGAAGCGCCAGTCGTAAGAAGAAGGCAATTGCCCAGGCCTCTGGCCAGCTCCGAACTCTAGTTCCCTGGAAGCAAGAGGTTACAATGACATCGCTGAACTTTTAGTTTTTAATTGCTATGCACTTAAATTAACCAACGGAAAGTGGTTTTGTATGTGCACTACTGATTGTTGAGCATGTGAGTACATTTCTTCTTCTCGCCTCCGTTCATTGATTTATAATATCGGTTCTTGCACTGTATTACACTTTATTTCCTCATATGTTGGTCTGCATAGGTGGGGTATATCAGACGAGTCAGAGGAAAAGCTGTTAGTATCATTGAATATTGTAGAGAGGAATAATATTCATGAATATTTGGGCTGCTATAAACTGGAAAAGTGGTGAAAAAGTTATCTGTAAATGAACTAACAAACTCCATTCGAAGTGTGTACAAGCAAATATGCAGTCTTTAGACTGAAATGAAACTGCTAAGTCACTGCATTGAGTAATGGCTGAGTGCATTTGACAGGACCATAAACAAAGGAACTGCCACTTTATGCAACATGAAAGCATATTCTATCGGGGTTAGCATTAGATATGATGCCATATCATTTCTTAGCTTAAACTTTAGAATAATTTGTCAATTGGCTATGTTGTTCATATTTTAGTTAGATTTTGTTGAATATAATTGTTTTTTACAAGAAATCAAATACTTCTTGGATTAGAACTTTCATTACTGGTTTCGTTACTTGATGAGATTAATAGCTGAAGTGACTGGAAAGTGGTTCTTCCCTTGCTCCTTAGTGAAGTACAATAAGATGTTTCTGATATGGGCTGAGAGAGAAAGATACGTTCAAGATCTATTAGTTATTTACTTGTATTATTTAGGAGTATGTTATATTATCTTGTTATATTAGGATAGAGAATGTATATCTTATTTATCTTTCCTTGTTATTAGGAATTTGGCACTTACAAGAGCTGTTATAATAGTTAACTTTATCATGCTGCTAATACATTTATTTCCTTAATACAGGTGAGAGATGAGGAAGGAAAAAGGAGATTTCATGGAGCTTTCACTGGTGGATATTCTGCTGGATATTATAATACCGTGGGATCAGAAAAGGGTAGGTTTTGATATCATTGACTGCTATCAATCTCTTTTCTTATTGATGATTAATTTGACAAACTAACATCTGAGATGTTCCGTAGGTTGGACTCCACAGTCATTTACATCATCCAGGAAAAATAGAGCTGACTTTAAGGAACAAAGTATTTTGAATTTCTTAGATGACGATGAGAAAGTGGTATGATCTACCTTTTCACCCTTCATATTTTTTTCCTCTGATATTCTTACATCAATTTTTTTTTTCTTGAGGTTTTGGGAACATGGAAATGGGTGGGAACATGGAAATTTGAATGTGTGATTTACAAATAAATTTTCTGCTGATTCTTCGGCTTTTATCTTTTAGTCCAAATATGTTTATGCAATTTTTTCCATGTCTCAAAGTTGGTATCAAATTTTTAGGAAATGGAAGGTAATCTCTTGGGGACATCGGCACAGTTTGATACATTTGGATTCAAAGCGGCGGAGTTTGCTCGCAAAGAAGCAGAGAAAGAACAAAAACAGAGGTATCTAAACCAAACCTCCTTAGTCCTTACTTTTGTTCCTTCTGTTTTCCTAAATCATGTCAATAGTCCAGTTATGTGACCATTGTCAATGTCGTGTCATTAGATGGGGTAGTTTTTTATCATTAGAATTTGGTTGCTCTCACCATACAAAATCTGTACTTGAAACTAAAGTACAAATAGTTTAATGTTTCTGCTGTTACATGTGTTACTTGAAGTGACCGAAATGAATTTAATTAGAGCACTACCTAATATCTTTTCTGTATATTGTTAGGTATCCAGTATCCTCACTACTGGGACTATAGTACAGGAAAAAAAGAGCTTTTGAGATCCCTGCGAGTCTGAGACTATAGATTATCCAATTGGATGCACTACATAACCGTCTCTAGGACGTTTGTTCGAGCTCACTTCAATTATCTGGGCAAAGTTGTGGAAATTATGATTTTTTTGTTAAACGATGTTCTGGTGGCAGTCTTTATGGATAAAAATACATTAAGCATATTTATATTCCTAGTGATTAGTGAGCTCGAATAAGATAGTTGTTTTTTTGGCTTGTATACCTTAGTACATTTTTTCCCATTTATTCTAGTGTGTGCCCCTGGGGACTCAGTAAGAAAGTTAAGTCCGGAAGCTGTTCTCAAACTATTTCCTAAAGGGGAATTGGTTAGTCCTTGACAAAAAAGTTAAACAAATAGTTAATTATGATTCATTCCAAATTTAGGCTCTTAATGTGTGCCCACAGACACATAGTAGAAAATACCTTTGTTTTTAGGACATTGAAACAACAATACAAGTACTTAAAAGCTAATGGATTCAAAATATAAGAAAAGTGTTGTATACATCCACATAACACATCTTCTATATTCATTGCAGGCCAGCACCAATTCCCGGTCCTGCTCCAGATGAAATAGTCCTTCCTGCTGTGGATTCCATTGGTTTGTCATTTAAGCTTGATAACTCCGGTCTGCATTTTTGTGGTAATAGATTATCTGACCCAACACTTTTATTAGGTGTAAAAATGCTATATAAAATGGGATGGCGACGTGGTCGTTCAATCAAGGATTCACACGCTAATTCACTCCAGGGTATGCCCTACTTTTAATTTAAACAGTTATGCACTTTTTTTCATTTTTAGTTGCACTTGGCTTTATAAAGTTCTCTGCTCTAGAGTGTGTTAATTAAGTAGATTCACTAATGTTGAGAATGAGAACAAAGACATATCACTAACTAAGTTCGGTTGCTCACTTACATATAACAATTGTTTAATGTGCTATTTATTGTACTATTTAATGGATATTTCTATGCCTATCCCTTTTGTTAAACTTCGCCTCTTGATTATCTGAATAATAGGGGTTTGTTCCCAAATGATTATACACAATATGTTAAATGTTAGACAACAAAGAAACAAAGCAACAACCACAAAAGACAACTAAGATCAAGTTACATTTATAATGACAGAAAAAAGGAGAGCAAAAACCAATGAGCTTGAGTTTGTGAATGATCCTAAACTTGCAGTCAATAGCCTTCTGAGCACAGGTGCTCAATTGAACAACAGATAATTCCTGAGCATCCAAGAATGATAAACAACAGACATTACTGTGATTATCTTAGACTGATAGATGTTGTTATTCTTCTTTCTACACTCAAAAAACCAATTCCACCAGTCAGTAAGAGAGTTGCATCTCCAAGCCACATTTTTCCAGAACATAGCATGATCCAGAATTGCCTTAGTAGCTCTGCACTGAGACCAGAGGTGTTCTTCATCTTCATTGTTATCCAATATTGATCCTCTTCTTGATCCAAGAAAAGAAACTATTAGTTGTTTGGCAGGCATCAAGTGAAAAAACTATTTGTTGATTTTGTATAAAATTATGTAAGGATTCGGGATGACCTATAACAGAAGAGGATTTTTTACTGGTGGAACATGGGCAAATGAAAGATAAAAAAATGGTCGTTGCAATAAAATTTGGGAGTATCCTGTCCAATTTCGTATATAATTCTTATACGTATTTGCTTATGATGCCACAGATGCTAGAACGGAAGGCCAGAAAGCATTTCTTTCTCCTTCTTCTCATAATAAGGCTGAGAAGAATGTGGCTACTGAGTCAACAACTGTGAGTTCATCTCTTTTGTAGCTATCTGGCTAAGCTGCTTATGCTGCTTCTCGTGATAGTTTTATATTAAGCTTTGTCTAGTCTCCTTTTTGTATCAGACTATCAATGTTATATTTCTTTTCAGGATTGTACTTGTTAGCTTCTTTTACATTCCTTTCTTTTTGGTGTTTGTATCTGTAAATTTCGTGAGTTATATTTAGATCTGGTTTTATCATTTTCTCAGCTCTCTTTTGCTCACAGTTTGATAATTCTTGAGTATCTCTGATGTATATTTTTACTCAGGTGCATGTGCATCAGCCAAAGCTGGATATGCATGGTTTAGGTTATGATCCATACAAACATGCTCCTGAATTTAGAGGTGTGCCGTCATATAGTGATTACATTATACTAATAAGAAATCATCAGCTTACAATTGAAGGAGTGGTATGTTATTTAGTCTTGACCGTTGTACTTTTTTTGCAGATAAGAAAAACTTTGGATTGTCATCAAGTAAAGGGATTGGAAACAGAAAACCATTTTCTGTAAGGGACGATCTTCTCTCTTCTAGATGTAAGAATATGGTGCTTAAAATGTTTTCATTATGCAGTATTATTTATTTTGTCTATGAATAATGTAATAACTAGTTATCATTTGAGTTTCCAGCAGGAAGGCTTGCGCCTGGGTTTGGAATTGGGGCTATGGAGGAACTTGATGTTGAAGATGAGGATGTTTATTCCTCTGGTAAGTTATAGATTGACTTGGTTATTTTCTTAAAGTGTTGCAAACTTAAGTGTGAGACCAGAATGTTGGATGTGGCCTTCCCTGATTGGAGAAAAACATTTACTCCCTCCGTTTGTTTATATAAGTCGTTTCAACCCAATTTTGAAGTTCATTTTTATAAGTCGTTTAGTATTTATAATATTTGATTTTGATAGAACTTGCTTTTAGCATAGGTTTGCAGGAGTAGCCTGTTGAAAAAAGGGTAATAGGTCTGCAATTGATGGAGGAGTTCTCTACTTTTTAGAAATTGTAATTGGCTTAAAACTAGCTAACGTAGAGTTGTTTTAATAATTTATTATTATTAATTAAAAATGAAAATGTAAAATTATATTAACAATTGAGCATCTGCATGTAATTAACAGTTTTCTTAATATCTGTGTATGAACTTGAAACGACCTATATAAGCAAACGGAGGGAGTATTTGATATGCATTTTAATGATTTTGTAAAATTGTTAGGATATAATTTTGAAGAGACTTTTGTTCAAGAAGAGGCTGAAGAGCCTTTCAGACTGGCCATTGAAAATGGGGAAAACTCGATTCAGAAAGACCAAGGTCGCTTCCCCAAATTCAGAACTGCGTCAATTTTTGTTAACCATGTAGAGAGGTACTATTCTACAGGACTTAGTAATGAATGTGCCTTGTACTCACAATGTTTAAAGGATTACGTGCTTATGTTTATTTTACTGATTTCCGATTCAAGCAAATTGGAATACTTGTCTAGAAAGGATTGTAACTGTTGATTAGGAAGTACAACTTTGTTTCAGACTATTTTTCATCTCTTAGAAATTTTGTTAGTAAGGGTTATTAGTGTTGAATTGCTTACCAAATATATTAAGCTAGCATGAAACTTCAAATATTTCCGTTGCAGTAGCATCTAGGATACTTCAAGCTATCTTATTTTGTTTGAATACCAGGAATGTCCCTCTCTACTTATGAAACCTGGCTACATTCTTGCTCTTTTTGTATGAAAAAGTGGATAACATTTAATGCTAGGGAATCTGTCGTATGCTGTATGAGTGTATGTGGTGCTTTGGGCCTAATCTCTCCTGCCTTGTCTACTTTTGTCTCCTAAAACCAGGGGATGTCCTTTTTGTGAATTTCCTAGTGTGAAGTGTTTGTACCCTGATAACCTGTAGATTATTTTTCTATGTTCCACTTACTCGTTTGTGATGTTAATTTTGGTTTGCGATATCTCTATCTGTGCAGATTTGGGCCTCCAGTTATTCCAGAGGAGTTTGTGCCTCATCACAAGTACCTACCTCCACTTGAGGTTGACACTCAGGTTTCACGTTCTCCACCACCAGAGGTGCCTCCACCGGAGAATAATAATGGTAAACTAATCATTGAGGGGGTTGCTTCTCTGGTTTCTCGCTGTGGTAAGTTATTTGAGGATCTTTCAAGAGAGAAGAATCAGTCAAATCCACTGTTCAGTTTCCTCTTTGGAGGAAAGGGATCTGGTTATTATGCAAGGAAACTGTGGGAGGAACAACAGAAACGTTGTGGCCAACCCAAATTAATTTTAGAGGAAAAACTATCATCTGGCAAGCAGAAACTGACAGCCGAGGATCGTGGCAGAGCGCTAGGAGAAAAGCCCTTGGAGAGAAGCCTTAAAGAATCAAGTATTGGTAGAACTTCGGTGGATAATAGTCAGTTTAATCTCTCAGATACATTTACTACACCTGAATCTTTGGTAAGTATAGTGAACTTACTATATTTTTTCAGCTATTTTAACCTATAAAGAAATTAGTCTCTTCTCTGAAAACCAAACGCACAAGATGATTACCATATATGATATTAAGTACTCTTGCTGGATATGGGTTACCTAATGGAAATTTATAATATTTAGTTCTTTATCTGCATAATTTGTGGCACTAGAACCAGCTTTTTGAAACTGCAAAACCATTTAAAGAGGATCCAGCAAAGCAGGAGAGATTTGAGCAGTTTGTCAGGGCCAAATACCAAGGTGGGCTTAGGTCTATAAATTCTAGCAGAGCGAGCAATATGACAGAAGTAGCTCGTGCTCGTGAAAGATTGGACTTTGAGGCTGCTGCAGAAGCTATAGAGAAGTCCAAACGGGTTGACAAGGGAATGCTTTCTGCAGAACTAATGGATCTTGCAATGAGTTCAAGGATGCAATTTACTTCTGCAGGAGTGGAGGTGGCCTTTTTGAATATGTAGTTTTTATCCTAGAAGATCTATAGTTCTAAGAAAATGTTAAAACTGTTCAATTTCAGGAGAAAAGTTGCCAAGACGAAGAATTGGCATCAAAACAATTGTATCCAAAAAGAGAGGAATTCCAGTGGAGGCCAGCACCTCTTCTATGCAAGCGCTTTGACATTATGGATCCTTTCATGGGGAAGGTACTGTACTGGAGTTTATTTATACTTGCTCTGCAAATGCATTTTGAAACCACCATGATAAGAAACAAAGTTGGAATTGGTGAATAGTGTAGGGAGAATTCCTCTACTCAAATTCCATATTGACTATTGTTTAGTGCCAGAAATACTCTCTGTTCAGTGCTTCTTTATATTTCTCTCTTGGAGAGTCGAGGGCGAGTTGTTGGTAACACCAACTTGGTGTTGATTAGAAATGCATGTCTCAAGTTTTTGATTAATATTCATATGCATATTGTTAAAGGTCTGCTTGTGCTGAAACACACACAAACAACACAATTAAAACCTTTTTCTTTCAAAAAAATATATTTGAGGGATTATATTGAGCTGCATGTACTTTACATATCGCAGCCACCCCCTGCTCCTAGGATCAGGAGTAAGATGGATTCTTTTGTATTTACACAAGAATCTGGCAAGAGTACAAAAGTAGAGGAGGGGAGCCAGTCAAGTTTACTGCAGCAGAACTCCAATAAAGTATCTATCGAGAATTCTGAGAATGATGTTGCTGTAGAGGCCGAGAATGTTGAACGACCTGTTGATCTCTACAAGGCAAGTATTGCTTATCTGTGATTAAATTACTATTGAATTGCTGTTCTATATTTTGGAAGCTCCCTTCTTGCTACTATAGCATTCGAAGAACATTA
Organism: Oxyria digyna; assembly: GCA_029168935.1. NCBI lineage: Eukaryota > Viridiplantae > Streptophyta > Magnoliopsida > Caryophyllales > Polygonaceae > Oxyria > Oxyria digyna. Next base: position 29,552,186 of record JAPVLV010000013.1, read on the forward strand.
TGGTTTATGTTAGGAACTTACTAGTTACTACTTTCCAGTGTGTTCTGCAAACGAGCACAAACTTCAAAATGAGGGGTGGGTCTTCGCTTTTGATTAGGGTGAATAGGTTAAACACAAGTTTTGTTCGTTTGCATTATCTAGTGGATGACTAAAATGAGACCTCTACCTTGTATATATTAACACTCATATGACCTGCCGGGTCATCCTTGCAGGCTATCTTCTCTGATGACTCAGACACTGAAGAGGAAACCCCCAATCTTGATCAAGCTGATGACCACCCGGAAAAGAAAGTTGAAGCAGCCAGTGCAACTTTCAGTCGTTTGGTAGCAGGTGACTTTTTAGAATCTCTGGGTAAAGAGCTTGGGCTGGAGGTACCTCCTGATGCGCCCCTTCAAACAAAGGTGAATCCATCTTCTCAGAGAAGAGATGTTGAGACTATTATTAGCTTGGAAAACAAGTCTGTCGATGACAAACCTGATATCGTAGTAGTAGTAGATAGGAAGGTTACAAGCTCTTCAGGCCGACATCACTCTGACAGTGACAGGTCATCATCCGGAGATGGAAGGAGCAAGAAAAAATCTAGGGGACGCCAGCATCGCAGAAGTAGAAGCCCACGTGACAAACGAGATATAGATAGGAAGGCTACAAGTTCTTTAAGTCGACATCATTATGATACTGATGGGTCATCATTGTCTGACGATGAACGCAGTAAGAAGAAAAAATCTAGGCGACGCCACCATCGCAGAAGCATCAGCAGCCCCGATAGCAAGAAAAGACGTCTAGAGAACAGCCATAGAATGAAGCATTCCTCATCAAGCAAGCGGGCCTAGAGAGGATTCCCCTGGTTGCTTTAGCCGGGGATAATGACGACCACTATAATAGGAAGGAGATGCAGCATAGGAAAAAAGATTGACATCAACTTCTTTTAATGTTTCTGATTTGAGACTGGTTACTTCTTACTCAGGGATTGTCTCAACCTGTATATGAATATTTTATAATTTCTTTTTGAGGTTTTTTTTTTGTCAAATCACCATTTATTTGACCAAATTTTCCCCGAACCATCCCCTATTTTACTAATATATCCACTTATTTTTTTATTTTAGGGGACAAAAATGTCAATCACCAAACAGATGAGATTTAACTTAGGATGGAATAATATGATAAGCTAGCTTATTTTTCTAAAAAGCTTGAAAACTTAGCTTATTGTTTTCATAAGCTAGCTTATTTTTCTTTGAAATTAAGGTGAAAAAATTTATTGCCGAACAGGCACTTAATGTAGCGAGAATTTTGACGAGATAACCCTACTTATCTTTGAATAGAGATTTAAGTAATTTAACTTAATGTCAACTATGCATCTTTCCATTGCATGAAGTTAAATCTCTCCATGGACGAAACCCCCGGAAAAACCTCCCCTTAACCTCTCTCCATCTTCAACCTCACTCGCCTAACCAGGCGTCAACGGATCACCAACCCCATTCATTACAGTCCCTCTCTCAAACTCTAACCATAAACCTCGCCGCAACCCTAGCAACTCCTCCCCTTGAAACTCCGCTGGAAACGTTGACACCGAAAGCCCTAAGAATTGCGTAATCCTTTCTTTCTTTTGTAGTTAACAAACACGGTCATGGCTACCGCTGATCCAGATGGAGAGTATGCGTGGTAAGGGGTCACAATCCGATCCGAATCGAATAATTGAAGATGTGGTTACCTAATCGAGGCGAATTCAAAAGCGGGGTTGAAATCGGGTACGAGAGAAGAACGCAATAGCTTAACGATGTTGTGAAGATGCTTAAGGTTTCAAATTGAGTTCGGACGAAGCGTCAGATATGGTGGGAAGCCTCGGAGCCGGCGAGGTGGGGGTGGATCGTGAGGGAGCGGAGGTAGTTGGAGATTGTGGTGTTGGAGGAGAGGGAGAGGAAGGAATTGGGGAAATTAGAGTTGAATTTTGCACAGGAAAGCATGAGGAGAGAGGATATGGTGGAATCCGGCGAAGGTGATGATGATGAGGAGGATGGTGAGTAGAGATTTTTTTTTTCACCATTGTTGTATGCTTTGATATTGGAAAGTATTGAGATTGAACCATCTTTGTTTTTGGCTTTCTCTTCTCCAGTGGAAGATGATGATGAGGGGTTTATCAAGGTTTATGGAAAATCCATTCGAATCTCTCGATATTAATGGTGATGTATGGATTTTTTGATATTGTATACTCCCTCCGTCCCACAATATAAGCCACATTTGAGATATTCACGGGAATTAAGAAAAATGTATTTGAGATATTCACGGGAATTAAGAAAAATGTGAGTTTAATGATTAAAAGAGTAAAAAGTAAAAAAGTGTAATAGTTAGACGAGAGAGATAGAGAGAAGAAGGAGAGAGAAAAGAGAAAATTGAATGATTAGAGGAGAGAAGAAAGTGAAAAGTGTATTAGGAGAAAATAAAGGGGTGTAAAAAGTATATTAAAAATGGAAAATGTTGCTTATATTTTGGGACGCTTAAAATAGAAATGTTGCTTATATTATGGGACGAAGAGAGTAGTAAGTAGGAGGAAGACGAAGACGAGCTCTATTGAGAGATAAGAAGGAAAATCTCGTCAAAATATCGCGATTTTAAGTTAAATCTCATCTCTTTGGTAATTGACATTTTTTACCTCTAAAATTAAAATTATGTTGGGATATATTAGTAATTTTAAAGACACTAACAGATAACTTAACGGATTGGAGGAAGGGTGGTTTCATGTTAACAAAATAAGAAAAAATGGATGGTTCCTTGTAAAAAGTTAAATAAGAGGTGTTTCGATGCAAATTCGACCAAATAAATGGTGGTTTGGTGCAAAAGCCTCTTTCTTTTTTTTGTTAAAATGAAGTTCCGACCACCCTAATTTGGAAGAACAACGCTAATTATCAATTGTGTTGTTTCCCTTTCTGTTAGGATTTTAGTTTAGAGATCGTGTTGTCCTTGCAAAGGCAAGATTTTAGTTTAGCTTAGAGATCCTTTCTGGCAATGATTATGTAGTTTGTAGTTTGTTTTAAGTATGTAAGATTTAAAGGATTTATTAAGTAAGATTGTTTAAGATTGTTAATGATTGTATTGTTTTAAACTAAGAATGCTTGAGTAATTTATGTTTTATGATTCGATTAAATTATGTTTTATGCCTGGATTAAGTTATGTTTTTTTTGTATGCTGTAACTCTTTTCTTACCTAGACTTCATCACGAGTTGGGCTTAAAAACCATAATTCGGCCCAAATAAAATGTTTTCCTCGTCTATAAATACACAACTGCACGAAAACCCTCAATCACATTATTAAGTTGCGCCTCTATCTCTTATAGAGTAAAAAACCTTGATTTTGTTCCTGCATCCATGGACTGTTATTTTCTCATGTTTCTAACTATTTTTTCTCACTTATTTTGACATAACAAAAAACAAGATGGCCTCATCATCACCATCAACCAACACCATCAAGTGTCCATCAAACAGGTGTGAGAGGTGGCTCAACGTTATCAATGGGACGAATGAAAGATGCCCTTCCCAATATGGACGGAGGTTTGTTACATGCGGGTGTAACTTCCGTATCGTGTGGCTTGATGCAGAATACAGTGAGCAAACACTCAATGTTATCACTGTATTGTTGAAGACAAAGAGGAAGCTGAAAGGGAAAGTGCACTTGTTGATGAACGATCAACATGAAATGGAACCTGCTCGTTGGCTTGTAAATGAGCTCTATCCATATTCTGATTTGTGTTTTATGTATTAGTTTATGGCTTGAGGTTGTATATGTTACTATACTAGGGTTTATGTTCTAAGTTTGAATCTGTTTGATGTATTAGGGTTTTATGTTGTGAGTTTGAATCTGTTTGATGTATTAGAATTTTATATTGTAAGGTTGAATCTGTTTGATGTACTAGTATATGTAGTAAGGTAGAATCTGTGTTCTCGTAAGTTTGTTTTAAAATTTCAATTCTTTTGAATTTCAGAACATTGAGCCGACAAATTATAAGTTTGTTTTAAAATGTCCATAACTCGACCGAGTTGTGGACCGGGTTATGTTCATGCGTTACGCATGGAGTAGGTTCATGCGTAACGCATGAATTACAACAGAAACTACTCATCTGCCAGTTGGTTCACTGTTCACTAATACAAAGACAACATTCAATTCTTCCGGTTGAACATTACATTACAAGAACATAACATAAAACATTTGTTAAGAATTACATTAACTTAGAAACAACTCATCATCTTCATAGATGTCTTGGGTTGTGACATTAATTTGGGTTGCAGGCTTTCCACCACTTCTTGTCGATGGTGCATAAGCATCACACTGATGCACCATTAGTTCGTACAAACCAAAGACAGTTGGATCACAAAATCGCCACCAAGGAGAAAATATAGGTGTTAATGAGTTGTCATCTTGAAGATGGAGCTGAAATAAAAAACAACAAAATTAGGAAGTTGTCTATTACATGCGAAGTGTAAAATAGTATGTAAGTAAAATTTAAGAAACATACCGGAACGAAATTTCTCTCCTTCTGATTATGTAATAAGCAAATAGTGATCGGTCTGCAGCCTGGATGATACCAAGTAGGAGGTTGATGAGGCAAGAAAGTGTAGTTAGTGTACTCCCATGAAAACACTCTACTTTCGGTTGATCTTGGATCATTGTTAGGAGCTCCTTGGGATGACCCCCGACGTGCTTTGAAAAGGCTGACTCTTTTGGATGAGTATTTACTTTCTCAATCTCTAAAACCGATAGTGCACACTTCTCTTGATAATGGGCTGACAAGTTCAGAAATGTTTCTTCATAGAAACTGTCAAAAAGACGTTTTGCCACCTTACTCTTAACTTCAAGTATTTTCGGTACATCAACCTCTTCCAAACTCAATGTATCCAAAAAAGATGCAACTCTGATGGTAAAAGAGGCTTTTGGTCCTTCCAATGTTGGCCAATTTGATGGGCTCACAACAACTTGTCTCTATTCTTGATTTGAAAATTGCAAAACATAGGAGTGTGCAAACTCCATTTTTTGGCTTTCTCGTATTCTTCAAGCAAGAAATCTATTTCCTTGTAAAGCAATTTGAACTTCAGGACCTTAAACAAGTCTGCCCCATCAATTGTTGTGAAACTCTTTGTCAGACTCTGATGCGGGGATAAGCCGCAGTTGCCGACCTAGACACCAAACTCGAATAGGAACTCGAACAGAGAAGATAGGCGAAATTAGAATGAGATGAAAGAAGGATAAGTCGAATGATAGGCCAATTGGAACCAAATCAAACAACGATAAAACCCTTAAACTTAAGAACAAGAACCTTACCGAATGATGAAGAAACCCCAACGGATGATTACAACCAAACACAATGACTTTGGTGGGTCAAGGCACCTGGAGGTTGCTCTATGGAGTCCCGATAGCACCAACCTTATGGAGGAGATTGACACACACAAGCACAACTAGGGCCAACTCAACGACAATGCACACGGGGCACTCTTCTCACAAAAGCTCTCTTTTGGGAGGAAAAAAACGATAAACGCTGTATTCAATATCAAAGTCTGGGGGGGGGTAAAACAACAACTAATGCAGCCTTATATAGGGTTCATAAGGATGCCAACTAAAGAAATAAACAATAAAAAGTATATCCTAAAATAATAATCCGAAAAACAATTAAATATCCGAAAATAATGTTTCAAAAAGGAGGCCTCGGCGAATGAGCCGCGGGCGCGGTTATTGAGCCGCGGTTGGCGAATGAGCCGCGGGCGCGGTTTCCAGCCGCGGCGCGGTTCTTCTCTGCCGTCCTCTGCTCGTTCTCGAACCTCGATCATTAGAACAGTCTTCAATGGTGGTTCTTCGTCTGTATTCAACTCCTTGGACCTGAAGAACGCTACTAACTTGTCCAGCTCTTGTTGGACTTCCTTAGCTCTCGAGCGCGTCAATGCACCTTCAAACTCGGGGACCGGAGGTGTCGGTTGCTGTCCAGATGATCCTTCATCATCCTTCTGAGGCGGAGCCGCGGGCGCGGCCTGAATTCCGCGGGCGCGGCTTGAACCGCGGGTGCGGCTACTAGGCCGCGTGCGCGGTTTCTGTCGCGGCCTAGTGGTTTCTCGCTTCCGTTCGGGCTCGTTCAACCCGATTTCCTTTGAGTTATTGAGATCCCACTTAAACAATATCAAACTAGACTTTGACTCAACAAAACGTAAAGTAAACTACTGACTTTGAGACTTTTCGTTTTCTTTTTTTTTGAATTTCTTTTCTCTTTTCTTTTCTTTTTTTTTTTTGAATATTTTTTTTTTCTCACCAAAAGGAATTACAGACTCGATACGAGATATTAATCTCAGCAAAATTGAAAATAAATAAAAATAACAACTAACTTGATTTCCCTTGTAGAAAGATAAGATTCCCTTGTAGAAAAATAAGATTTCTTTCTTTGAAGATCTTGTTTGGGTTTCAAGGAAAGAAATTCCAGCAATTCTTTAGGGTTTCTGATGGCTGCGTTTTGGTAGGGATGAATGAGTTTGTGATGGGGTGATGGGATGAATGGATTTTGGGACAAGGATGCTCCAAACTCCAATCTTTCGATCTCCACCAACACTAATCGATCCAAGCTTCTTGCACACAACCTGTAATGACTCAACAAGAAATATCAAAGCAATGGAAGACTCAAAATCAATTTCTGAAAGAAACTGACAAACAAGAAAATAAAAGCTGACTCTTTTTGTGATTTTCTGGATAGGGGGTCTCTTGATGTTCTTGTGAAGACGAATGGTGTCAACACAACTCTGATACCAATTTGATGCGGGGATAAGCCGCAGTTGCTGACCTAGACACCAAACTCGAATAGGAACTCGAACAGAGAAGAAAGGCGGAATTAGAATGAGATGAAAGAAGGATAAGTCGAATGATAGGCCAATTGGAACCAAATCAAACAACGATAAAACCCTTGAACTTAAGAACAAGAACCTTACCGAATGATGAAGAAACCCCAACAGATGATTACAACCAAACACAATGACTTTGGTGGGTCAAGGCACCTGGAGGTTGCTCTATGGAGTCCCGATAGCACCAACCTTATGGAGGAGATTGACACACACAAGCACAACTAGGGCCAACTCAACGACAATGCACACGGGGCACTCTTCTCACAAAAGCTCTCTTTTGGGAGGAAAAAAACGATAAACGCTGTATTCAATATCAAAGTCTGGGGGGGGGGGGTAAAACAACAACTAAGGCAGCCTTATATAGGGTTCATAAGGATGCCAACTAAAGAAATAAACAATAAAAAGTATATCCTAAAATAATAATCCGAAAAACAATTAAATATCCGAAAATAATGTTTCAAAAAGGAGGCCTCGGCGAATGAGCCGCGGGCGCGGTTGGCGAATGAGCCGCGGGTGCGGTTTCCAGCCGCGAGCGCGGTTCTTCTCTTCCGTCCTCTGCTCGTTCTCGAACCTCGATCATTAGAACAGTCTTCAATGGTGGTTCTTCGTCTGTATTCAACTCCTTGGACCTGAAGAACGCTACTAACTTGTCCAGCTCTTGTTGGACTTCCTTAGCTCTCGAGCGCGTCAATGCACCTTCAAACTCGGGGACCGGAGGTGTCGGTTGCTGTCCAGATGATCCTTCATCAGACTCTCAATGAAAGAACAAACTATCTCTTTAAGCTGGTTTGCTACCATTGTTAATTTGGTATTCCCCGAACATTGTATCTAGTCTACCTTTTCCACTACTCAAGTAAGACTTTAGACTCCATGTGCTCCTTCAACTATGTAATGTTTGTAAAAAGACCATGTCATTTAAAATCTTAGCTTTTCATCCATTGGTTTTAAAGGGCGGCGGATAATAAAAGTTTTATTGGATGCAGATTGGGGTGGGTGATAACACTTAGGAAAGTTCAAATTTTCAAAGTCTATATATCTGAAATACAGTGTCTGTATTACAATTTCAAGCGTAACGCATAGACCACTACCTTGCGTACCGCATGGAGTTGCAATACAGTCCATGCGCTGCCTTCATGCGTTACGCATGGCACACTTCCCTACGTAACGCTTCAAGTGTCACATAATTTCACAACAACTTTTTACGGGGTAATTTTTCAACCCTAAACCAAAATTTTACTAAAATAAACTCACATTTCACTAAATACATTATTTATCATCATACCACTCACAAATTTCACAAATCTAACCCTAAATTAACAACATTGCACACAAAATTCCATAAGAAAGCATTCTCCAACCCTAAACTTGAACAAAACAAACCTTTACATTAAAACCATAAATCCTAAACTAAACAACATTAAAAGAACAAATCTTTTGGACATTCTATGCACAAGTCATCCTTTTAACACTTACTACTACTATTACCCTCCTAAGGGTAAGTAACCTTTATTGCACATTCACTTGTATTTTCTAACCTTAAACTTTTTATAGTGTGTTAACTAACCCTTATATGACAATTTATGTTGATGAAAGTTTCAGTTTCAGTTAAACACGGATTGTATTGATGACAATTTCAGTTGATGACGTATTATGTTGATGACAATTTTTAGTTTGATGACAGATTGTGATTTAGATTGAGTTAGTTTATTTAGTCCAAATAAAAGAGGGTTATAAACCCTTCTTAATGTCAAATTCAGGTTACTAGGCCTAGTTATTTCCTATATTTAACATGAAATACAACGTAATAATTTCATTCTATCTCTTAAAATTTAAGATTGAAATTCAAGATTTTAGTAAGAACATTCATTAAATGAAGCTGAACAACTACTTTCATTCCATGCGTTACGCATGACAACGTTCCATGCTTAACACATGGATCCATGTCACGTAACACATGGATCCATGTCATGAGTAACACATGACACTATTTTTGAAATTTTACATTTGGCGCGTTACGCTAGAACCAATCCATGCATAACTAAAAAACAGGATCGATCTGGATGGGACCGGACCCGGATCTCCAAAATCTTTTGATCGGACCAGACCGGTTGTGTGAACCGGTCTGATCCGGTCCAAAAATCCGGGTCGACCCGATTATGCTCATACCTAGGCAGAACTGCATAGAGAAGAGTAAGCTTAATATTTCACGTCCTGAGAGAGCAGATTTGTCTTTGACCGTATCGAAATTTTTGTTTTGGGCTGAGTTGGGAGAAGTTCCAGGATACATGGTGACTAGACATCCTAGTGAGGCAAACCTGAAATAGATCGGACAATTTGTCCTATTTAAAGCCCATACAACTTAAAATCCTCCTGCTATAAAACTGGGAACACCACAATCTAAAATAGGAGGATTTTGGAGTATTGATATTGTCTAGGTGTTAGTTGCTTCATTTTCCACACAACTCTTTTGTTGTGTTGTTGAATGGGAATTGGTTAGAGATGTCTAATATTTCTTATTTTCGGGTTATTTAAAAAATCTCTCAAAAATCTTAATGATCACAAGCACATGTGAATCTAAATGTAATACTAGCCTATATCACATAATTACAATCTACATCTACTACTAAGTTAATGCTTACCTAATTATAACCTACTTAAGTAAACAACTAACAAATCAATATAATCTAACAAAAATTGCAACCGAAATTATTATATTTACAATCTCACATAATTACAGTCCAAATCTAATACTAACTCATTAATCTAAAAAATTAATTTCCATTCATACAATGTCACCTATGAGCAGAATTTTTGGTTAGTCCTTTTATATACAATGCCGCCTATGAAGATAAATTTTAATTAATACTGCTTTGTACATTTGTCAATTTGTTTATGAGAAATGGCTAATTAACTTGACAAATTAAATGTCATGGAGGATTTGAAAAATGTTAAATTGATAAGTTTAGTAGGCTGTATTTGTTCCTAAAAATAGGGAAAGGACGGGTCGGACCTCAAAGAATGGGATGTGGGGGTTTTCCGGAATGTAAGGAGGGAGTTGAGGAAAGTGAGGGAGGAGTTGAGGGTGTTGGGTAAGCAAGGTATGAAGGGGGATTTAATCGGGATGAAGAGAGACCTTGAGGCAAGGGAGAATGAGCTTATGAGGAGGGAGGAAGCTATAAGGTTACAGAGGTCACGGGCAAATGAGTTAAGATGGGGCGATCAAAATACAGTGTACTTTCATCAGAAAGCGTCGAGCCGTAAAAAGCGTAATTCTATCAAAAAACTGGTGGATCATAATGGGGTTGAATGGAGGTCTTTTGAAGGGAAAGCTGAGGTCGCCATCAAATATTTCCGGGATTTGTTTGCCTCATATATTATCATATTAGAGCTGATGCAGAGACGGCTACTGTTGGATTTGTTCCTTTGCTCTCGGCTGAGGATAACAACGAGCTTATGGCCCCTTTCTGCCCGGAGGAAGTAAAAGAGGCACTCTTCGCTATGCATCCTACGAAAGCGCCTGGTCCGGGCGGTATGTCGGCTCTTTTCTTTCAGAAATTTTGGCACATTGTAGGGGAGGATGTAACAAAGTTTACCTTATCCAGTCTGAATGGCGCTGATTTTCCGGATAGATTCAATCACACTTTCATTTGCCTTATCCCGAAGATCAGTGAACTGTGCAGAATGAAAGACCTCCGTCCTATTAGCCTCTGTAATGTTCTGTACAAGATAGTATCCAAAATTCTGAGTAACAGGTTAAAGAAATGCCTCAATAAACTTGTTGCTCAAAGTCAGAGCGCCTTTGTTCCAGGGAGACTGATTACTTATAATGTGCTTTCCACTTTTGAGATTTTTCATTATATGAAGAAGAAGACAAAGGAGAAGACAGGTTACTTGGCGCTCAAGTTGGATATGGCAAAAGCTTACGATAGGGTTGAATGGCCTTTCTTGGAACACTGTATGAAGAAGTTGGGTTTCACTGAGAGGTGGATATCACTTATTATGAGATGCGTGTCGTCGGTCTCCTTTTCTACTCTTATCAGTGGTAGACCTACTCCTAGTTTCAGCCCGGGTCGAGGTCTGAGGCAGGGTGATCCCCTGTCACCTTTTCTTTTCCTGCTCTGTGCCGAGGGCCTGTCGAGTATGTTGAGATATAGTGAAGCCCATGGGCGCCTACATGGAATCTGTATTGCGAGGGTTGCTCCTTCGGTTTGTCATCTGTTCTTCGATGATGATAGTATCCTTTTTGCTAAAGCTACCTGTCAACAAAGTAATGAAATCTGTAATATCCTCCAAGCCTTTGGAGCAGCTTCGGGTCAACAGGTTAACTTAGCAAAGTCAGAGCTCTCTTTCAGTCGGAATGTGGATGCTGAGACGAAGGCGAACATACGAGCAATCATCAACGTGCAGGAAGTTGATAAGCATGAGAGGTATCTCGGATTACCCACTATGATTGGTAGGTCGAAGAAAGTCATTTTTGGGCAGGTGAAAGAAAGAATCATGGGGAAGATAAGTGGTTGGAACTCCATATTTCTTTCCGGGTCCGGAAAAGAAGTCCTCATAAAGGTTGTAGCGCAGGCGATTCCGAATTATACTATGTCCTGTTTCCAAATTTCGAAGGGTCTATGCAAGGAGATGGAGCAAATTATGTGTAACTATTGGTGGGGTGATACGCATACTTCTTCAAAGATACATTGACTGGAATGGAAGCGGATGTGTATGCCGAAGAGGAAGGGCGGCTTAGGATTTCGGGACTTAGCAAAATTCAATCAGGCTTTTCTTGCGAAACAGGGCTGACGCCTTATACAGAAACCCGACTCGCTCTTGGCTAGACTTCTCAAGGCGAGATATTATCTCCGGTCACATTTTATGGATGCTCAGATTGGATACAAACCGAGTTTTACATGGAGGAGCATTCTGTTTGGACGGGAAGCGTTGGAGATGGGGTTGCTGTGGAGTGTGGGTAATGGCAGCAACATCGATATTTGGAGGGACAAATGGATCCCTCGTCCTCTCGGTTTCAAAGCAATCCGGACTGGTGTGCCCCGCCCGAGTACTAGACTGATCGATTTTATCAACTGGGATGCTCAATGTTGGGATTCTGAAAGTGTTAAATCAGTTTTTATTCCGAGTGATGCCGAACTGGTTCTAAAGATGAGACTGATCGATCCAACGGCCCCGGACGAGTTAGTGTGGCACCATTCAAAAGATGGCTTGTTTACTGTTAGGCCAACTTATCATATGCTCTTCCAGGCTGAACGAGAGGAAAAGAATCCTACGTCTTCGTCCTCTTCTTGTGCAGCTGAACTGGTGTGGAAAAAATTGCGGAGATTAAATGTTCCTCCTCGTGTCAGGACTTTCTTATGGAGAGTGAGCAAAGGTGTGTTGCCTACTAAGAGTAATCTGATGCAGAGGCGTGTGACTATGGACGACTGGTGCGAGAGATGCAGTCGAAAGGAAGATGAAGTGCACGCTATGTTGTCCTGTCGTGAGGCTCGTATGGTGTGGAATCTGATGCCTGATATACTTGCAGAAGGTACTACTGATGTTTCTTTCCTTGAGTTATTGGACTTCAAATGTCATACGCTGAGCAAGAATGATTTGGATCTATGGGCGGTTATGTGCTGGGGTATTTGGCGTGCCCTTAATCGCCGTATTTTCGAACAGTTCGACACTCTGCAGCAGACACGGTGAAGAGCTGCTCGGATTTGCTTAACAGTTTTAAATCCAGCAAGCTTCAATTCAGGCTCGGGGTGCTGTGTAAAAGTCCAACGCTTTGGACTAAACCAAGTGCTAGTTCTCTGAAGGTGAATTGTGATGCAGCTAGAGCGGAATCAGGGGAGAACGGAATTGGTTTTATTGTCCAGGATGGTGCGGGTAACGCGATTATGCTTGGGACTTAGATGATAAGAGGTGTGATGGAGCCTGAGTTCTGTGAGGCGGAAGCTATCTGTTGGTCCATGACCTGCTGCATCGAGCGTGGCTTCTCAGATATCGTGGTCGAGTCCGACTGCCTGACTCTCGTTTCAAAGTTGAGGAAGAAACCGATGTGGAAGGGTGCATTCGGGCGAGTGTTGGACAATATATCCGAGTTGCAGAAGAGATTTTGTGTTTGTTCTTGGAGGCATGTCCGTCGAGAAAGAAATAAGCCAGCACATTTTCTTGCAAGCATTAAACCTCATTCTACTTTACTTTGTCCTTTCAATTTACATTTTTCTGCTGAACTGAATGTTTTGCTAGATGCGGATTTGAAGTAATATATTCGTGTTGGGTTCTCAAAAAAAAAAAAAAATAGGGAAAGGATCAATTCATTTCCATCATCAATTCATTTCATTCCATTGCCTCTCCCTTCTCTCTAGGTGTATATATCTCTCTATCTTTATATTCCTAATCGTCATTATATTTTGTAATTACATCATATAATAAAATTAGTATTTCCTTTTGGTTGATTAGTATGTTATTCATATATATGATTATTAATAATCTAACATTAGCCTAGATTAGACGTAAATTACAGTCTAAAGTTATAAGTTTTGGCTATAGATTAGATTATAGTATAATTAGGAGCAGATTATTTTTTCTTAGAATTATTTTTTAAAACCGCAAGAGAATTAAATTCTCAAAATATAAAGATTGAAAATATATAAGAAATGAGGAATACATAAAATCTAGACGAGTAAAATATTAGTAAGATTATTTAAGAATTTGTTTTCGGAAATGGGCATTTTGTTGGAACAAATTCCCGTTATAGGCATAGTTTGAAACAAAATTTCAATATACGTACTTTTATCAGGTTCAGAAATTTGTAGAAGAATAAGCCTTGAAGGCAAAAAATATTTAGCTATAAAGACGCTGTCATGGACAACGACTTTGTTTGTTTTTGTTTTTTTGTTTTTTTTAACATTTGGCATACTTACGCTGAATTGGGTGACTCATCAAGGCTCATTCGGAATCATATTCGAGTGAAAGACATATCTTATGAAATATGGGATCAATATGGACCCAACGAAACTGGTCTCGCTCGATTCTGAATCCGAACGATCCCAAGCGAGTCACCTGAATCGTAAACAAAGTTGGGATCGGTATGCATGAGACTTAAGCGGGTTCGGGTGGCTCGTTTGTGATCGCTCAGAATTGAAATCGAGCCAAACCAGTTTCATTGGGTCCATATCGATCCCAGATTTCACCAGATATGTGTCTCGTCGTCTGATACTGAGGCACAAGTTTGTAAAACTCCATTTACAGTAGCAAGACTTACCCGGGTTCGGGTGGCTTGTCAGGGCTCGTTCGGAATTAGGATCGAGAGAGAGACATATCTGATGAAAGCTGGGATCGATACGGATCCAAAGAAACTCATCTCTCTTTATTGAAATTCCGAATGATCCCAAACAAGCCACCCGAACCCGCGTAAGTCTCGTGCGTACCGATCCCAACTTCATTTACGATTCAGGTGGCTTGCTTGTGATGCGTTCCTGGCCTCGAAAAGGTCAAGAATGACTTGCTGGAGCGATCTAGATCTCGTAGGGAGTCGGCCTTCTCAAGAACCGGTCGAGTTTGGGAACTCGGAGGGCTACGGAAGACTTGACAGTAAGTGGGGAACTGAATGATAGCGATGTTGTTACTTGTGGCAACAAACAACAACGATGGAGCTGATGAATTGTAGAGATGAAGTGGATGTAAAGTGTAGGTTTACATAGGGTTTGGTAGATAAATCCACCGGGGAAGAAGATTAGAAGTAAGACGAAGGGATAAAGAAGTTAGACTTTGTTTGGTGATGCCTAGGGGATTAACAAGGAGATGCACTCGACTTTATCAATTAATCCAAAAGCTAAACGTGATATTAATGAAGAAGGCAAGCCATATATATAGGCGAGCCTTTACAAAAGAGTATCTTGCAAAATAAGTAAAGAAAGTAATAAGGAAGATAATAAAAGGGAAACTAGGGCCGGCCTCTCAAGCATGAGAGTAGACACACCCTAAACCTAATAACATATACTAAAATAGGAAATAATAATAAATATAACTAATAAGATAAGCAGCTTTACAACTTGTAGGAACTGGTGCCAAAGGAACTGTCTTCAGGATCTGAAGTCGGGAATTGGCACTGAGAACGGGAGTTGAAACTGGAGGTGTCAATACTAGAGAGCGTGTGCATGATGGAACTGGAGGTTAGGAACCTCAAGGTATGCTCTGCTGGTAAGGAACTGACGATGGACACATTGATGGGAACGGACTTGTACTTATCAGAGAGGGAACTGGATATCATGGTCTTATAGAGAGGATACCATTTCATGTTGAACCAAGGAGGTCTCCATGGGGGCGGACTAGCAGGACTCAGAATAGACACTTTGTTGGCTAGGCAGGATCCCATCATTCTCCTTCCCTTGGATTCGAAGCGTCCTCGCTTCGAGCGTGTGAGTGCAAGGGGAACTATCCGATCAACAACAAATGTGGTGCAACTATCATGATGCTGAGTCAAAAACAAGAATATGGACTCACAAGGTGTTGGTACCATCAACGTGTTGGGTAGAGCTGAGGGAACTAGCGTCCATACTGGAGAAATCATTGCTGGAGGAATTATGGGAAGAGTGGGTTCCTCTGTGGGTTCCAGAGCTTGTTCTAGAATTGAAGCAATCACCACTGGAGAGAGAGTAGATGTTTTTGGAGAAGGAGCAACCACTATGGGGGGAACTGGAGTTGGTGTTGGTGCTGGTTCTACAATCGAAACAATGGAGGGTTTCACCAATGGGGAAAGAGTAGATGTTGCTGGAGAAGGAACAAGCACTTTGGAGGGAATTAAAGTTTGTCTCGCCACCGGATTCGAAGGTGACACATTGAGTGGGGTAGCACATTCCTGGATCTCCAATAGGGCTTGGTTCCTCAACCACTCGGCATGATCTTCCTTCCATTTCGCAAGTCGTCTCACCCACATTGGTGTCAGTGTTGGAGTCGGGGACTGGGTTCGACGGTACGAACGAGCTGCATGGGCCTCTGGATCAATCCTTGGGGCAAAGTAGCGTGTCATTTCATACACAAGTTTTCCCCAAGTTTTAACGGGAAGTCGACCACGGTTCCATCGATCATTCTCCACATAAGACCACTAGTTGAGGGCGTAGTCGGTGAAGCAATTAATGGCGATGTTGCATTGCTCGTACTCATCATAGTCTCGCTGTCTAAAGTAATAGGCCATATGTCAGGTCCACTCCAAGAACTCCTCGGGATCATCATAACCGGGAAAACGTCGTCGACGAAGCCTTTGTAGACGATCCATGGTTGATTGTACCTATTAAAATACCACTAACCAATGCGAGTATCAAGTAGCACAAGTGATATCAAAGACAACAATCAAGAAGGCACATTCAACTCAAGCAAGTGACAACACTCTCGGGTTACTATGAATAACAAAGCCGTGAGGGCGGTCAGGGGGGAACTGAAGGCAATCAAGCAATCAAGTTATAGAATTCAATGAACAACAAGAGAGAATTGGAATAAGCAAACACAAGGAGAAGAAGCAAAAAGATTCAAACTTCCTAGTATGCAAACCTAGACGATGGAGAGGCAAGAAGATGGAAACTTTGACTAGTGATATCTCAAACTTACCTTATTTTGGCTTTGGATGAGATTGTTTTCGAACTCGTTTTTTTTTTTTTTTGATTTCGGATTCCCCTTTTTTGTTAGGATCCGAAAATAACTAATATGCAAAAGATATGCAAGGAAAGTCAAAGCTTTTACACAAGGAAATAAATTAGAGTAGGAGGCAAGCAAGATCTTTTGAGCACAAGAGAGAATATTTCGGCCAACAAACAAGGAAAGAACAAATCTTTTAGATACTATCTTTTTCCTTAGATATGCAAATCAAATAATCTCTATACTTATCAATTAAATTGCAAGCAATCGAAATTAACAAGATATTGCAAGATAAGGGAAGCGGCTAGCAAGATAAAGAAAAAAAATATTTTCTCTTAGGGTTTCGAACAAGATCTGATCTTTCTGGGTTCTTAGGTGAATGAAGGTCGAATATGGAGTATTTCTAAGGCTCTCAAAGTGATGGAGGAAGGGGATTACGTAGTGGAAGAGTGACAATCACAAACAAGAGAAGAACGTGACTTACAAGATCCCTGACGCTCTGATACCAGTTGATGCATTCCTGGCCTCGAAAAGGTCAAGAATGACTTGCTGGAGCGATCTAGATCTCGTAGGGAGTCGGCCCTCTCAAGAACCGGTCGAGTTTGAAAACTCGGAGGGCTGCGGAAGACTTGACAGTAACTGGGGAACTGAATGATAGTGATGTTGTTACTTGTGGCAACAAGCAACAACGATGGAGCGGATGAATTGTAGAGATGAAGTGGATGTAAAGTGTAGGTTTACGTAGGGTTTGGTAGATAAATCCACCGGGGAAGAAGATTAGAAGTAAGACGAAGGGATAAAGAAGTTAGACTTTGTTTGGTGACGCCTAGGGGATTAACAAGGAGATGCACTCGACTTTATCAATTAATCCAAAAGCTAAACGTGATATTAATGAAGAAGGCAAGCCATATATATAGGCGAGCCTTTACAAAAGAGTATCTTGCAAAATAAGTAAAGAAAGTAATAAGGAGGATAATAAAAGGGAAACTAGGGCCGGCCTCTCAAGCATGAGAGTAGACACGCCCTAAACCTAATAACATATACTAAAATAGGAAATAATAATAAATATAACTAATAAGATAAGCAGCTTTACAACTCGTAGGAACTGGTGCCAAAGGAACTGTCTTCAGGATCTGAAGTCGGGAATTGGCACTGAGAACGGGAGTTGGAACTAGAGGTGTCAATACTAGAGAGCGTGTGCATGATGGAACTGGAGGTTAGGAACCTCAAGGTATGCTCTGCTGGTAAGGAACTGACGATGGACACATTGATGGGAACGGACTTGTACTTATCAGAGAGGGAACTGGATATCATGGTCTTATAGAGAGGATACCATTTCATGTTGAACCAATGAGGTCTCCATGGGGGCGGACTAGCAGGACTCAGAATAGACACTTTGTTGGCTAGGCAGGATCCCATCATTCTCCTTCCCTTGGATTCGAAGCGTCCTCGCTTCGAGCGTGTGAGTGCAAGGGGAACTATCCGATCAACAACAAATGTGGTGCAACTATCATGATGCTGAGTCAAAAACAAGAATATGGACTCACAAGGTGTTGGTACCATCAACGTGTTGGGTAGAGCTGAGGGAACTAGCGTCCATACTGGAGAAATCATTGCTGGAGGAATTATGGGAAGAGTGGGTTCCTCTGTGGGTTCCAGAGCTTGTTCTAGAATTGAAGCAATCACCACTGGAGAGAGAGTAGATGTTTTTGGAGAAGGAGCAACCACTATGGGGGGAACTGGAGTTGGTGTTGGTGCTGGTTCTACAATCGAAACAATGGAGGGTTTCACCAATGGGGAAAGAGTAGATGTTGCTGGAGAAGGAACAAGCACTTTGGAGGGAATTAAAGTTTGTCTCGCCACCGGATTCGAAGGTGACACATTGAGTGGGGTAGCACATTCCTGGATCTCCAATAGGGCTTGGTTCCTCAACCACTCGGCATGATCTTCCTTCCATTTCGCAAGTCGTCTCACCCACATTGGTGTCAGTGTTGGAGTCGGGGACTGGGTTCGACGGTACGAACGAGCTGCATGGGCCTCTGGATCAATCCTTGGGGCAAAGTAGCGTGTCATTTCATACACAAGTTTTCCCCAAGTTTTAACGGGAAGTCGACCACGGTTCCATCGATCATTCTCCACATAAGACCACTAGTTGAGGGCGTAGTCGGTGAAGCAATTAATGGCGATGTTGCATTGCTCGTACTCATCATAGTCTCGCTGTCTAAAGTAATAGGCCATATGTCAGGTCCACTCCAAGAACTCCTCGGGATCATCATAACCGGGAAAACGTCGTCGACGAAGCCTTTGTAGACGATCCATGGTTGATTGTACCTATTAAAATACCACTAACCAATGCGAGTATCAAGTAGCACAAGTGATATCAAAGACAACAATCAAGAAGGCACATTCAACTCAAGCAAGTGACAACACTCTCGGGTTACTATGAATAACAAAGCCGTGAGGGCGGTCAGGGGGGAACAGAAGGCAATCAAGCAATCAAGTTATACAATTCAATGAACAACAAGAGAGAATTGGAATAAGCAAACACAAGGAGAAGAAGCAAAAAGATTCAAACTTCCTAGTATGCAAACCTAGACGATGGAGAGGCAAGAAGATGGAAACTTTGACTAGTGATATCTCAAACTTACCTTATTTTGGCTTTGGATGAGATTGTTTTCGAACTCGTTTTTTTTTTTTTTGATTTCGGATTCCCCTTTTTTGTTAGGATCCGAAAATAACTAATATGCAAAAGATATGCAAGGAAAGTCAAAGCTTTTACACAAGGAAATAAATTAGAGTAGGGGGCAAGCAAGATCTTTTGAGCACAAGAGAGAATATTCCGGCCAACAAACAAGGAAAGAACAAATCTTTTAGATACTATCTTTTTCCTTAGATATGCAAATCAAATAATCTCTATACTTATCAATTAAATTGCAAGCAATCGAAATTAACAAGATATTGCAAGATAAGGGAAGCGGCTAGCAAGATAAAGAAAAAAAATATTTTCTCTTAGGGTTTCGAACAAGATCTGATCTTTCTGGGTTCTTAGGTGAATGAAGGTCGAATATGGAGTATTTATAAGGCTCTCAAAGTGATGGAGGAAGGGGATTACGTAGTGGAAGAGTGACAATCACAAATAAGAGAAGAACGTGACTTACAAGATCCCTGACGCTCTGATACCAGTTGATGCATTCCTGGCCTCGAAAAGGTCAAGAATGACTTGCTGGAGCGATCTAGATCTCGTAGGGAGTCGGCCCTCTCAAGAACCGGTCGAGTTTGAAAACTCGGAGGGCTGCGGAAGACTTGACAGTAACTGGGGAACTGAATGATAGTGATGTTGTTACTTGTGGCAACAAGCAACAACGATGGAGCGGATGAATTGTAGAGATGAAGTGGATGTAAAGTGTAGGTTTACGTAGGGTTTGGTAGATAAATCTACCGGGGAAGAAGATTAGAAGTAAGACGAAGGGATAAAGAAGTTAGACTTTGTTTGGTGACGCCTAGGGGATTAACAAGGAGATGCACTCGACTTTATCAATTAATCCAAAAGCTAAACGTGATATTAATGAAGAAGGCAAGCCATATATATAGGCGAGCCTTTACAAAAGAGTATCTTGCAAAATAAGTAAAGAAAGTAATAAGGAGGATAATAAAAGGGAAACTAGGGCCGGCCTCTCAAGCATGAGAGTAGACACGCCCTAAACCTAATAACATATACTAAAATAGGAAATAATAATAAATATAACTAATAAGATAAGCAGCTTTACAACTCGTAGGAACTGGTGCCAAAGGAACTGTCTTCAGGATCTGAAGTCGGGAATTGGCACTGAGAACGGGAGTTGGAACTAGAGGTGTCAATACTAGAGAGCGTGTGCATGATGGAACTGGAGGTTAGGAACCTCAAGGTATGCTCTGCTGGTAAGGAACTGACGATGACCACATTGATGGGAACTGACTTGTACTTATCAGAGAGGGAACTGGATATCATGGTCTTATAGAGAGGATACCATTTCATGTTGAACCAAGGAGGTCTCCATGGGGGCGGACTAGCAGGACTCAGAATAGACCCTTTGTTGGCTAGGCAGGATCCCATCAGCTTGGGATCGTCCGGAATCGGAATCAAGCGAGACCTGTTTCGTCGGGTCCGTATCGATCCCATGTTTCACCAGATATGTCTCTCACTCAATTCCGATTTCGAAGGACCCTGACGAGGCACCCGAACCCGAGTAAATATGCCAAATGTTAAAAATGACAAAAAAAATACAAAAAAACAAAGCCACTGTCCATGACAATATCTTTATAGCTAATGTTTTTTTTTGCATTTGTATAAGGCGCTATCCATAACAACGCCTCATTTGAAGGCTAATTTTTTTTAAAATAAACTTGGTTCGGATAGAGGCGTTGTTCAAAACAACGTCTCTCCTTCGTCACAAATTTCCGAACCGAGTAAAAATTCCTATATTGAAAATTTATTTCAAACTACGCCTATAACGAGATTTTTTTGCAAAAAAGGGCCCATTTCAGAAAAAAAATTCATTATTTAACACAAACATATAATTTCTTATTTCTTATTAGTAAATAGGTGTTTATTATTTAAACAAAACAAATAATTTCTTAGTAAATAGGTGTGTATTGGAATTTTGTTGAAATTTTGTAGGTTTGTCTTTCCTAAATATAGACTTGGATATTGCTATTTGCTTCATCCATCTCTTACACAAGCATCTCTATAAACAATTAGGTATTTCTCTATCTCTATTTATTAGTCTTTTCTTTTTCATATTGAGATTGAGTGATTAATTAAGTTGTTGATTTGTTAATATGGTATAATTTTTTTAGATTAAATAAAGTAGGATATTATTGATTCATATTTGTTAACATATAAAACTGACCTTTGAATTAAGCATTTAGTGCTTTTAGAGTAGCTTTTAATACTTCTTTCTTTGAAAGATTTAACCTCTCTTAAAACCCATCCCAATTGTCTAGTGTTGTCGTCCCTCTGTTTCCTCCTTCGTGTCATCAATTAGGCGTTTTGGGTTTGATTAGTCTGGCTTGATTTAATGTAATTTCGTTGTCGGTATTTCAACATGCAAGATTGAGGTATGTATGATGTTCTCTCCATGTCATGTCTCATGATTTTATCATTTATAATGGGTTTTATTTTTTTGTGGTGTCTCGAGCGAAGGCCAACCGATATAGATGGAGCCAAAGAATGGAGAGTCACAAATGCTCCTCCTCGGACCCTCAATATTCTGTAGTTCGCCTTCTCCGGCACCGACTGTAGTGTCTCTTATTGGAGTTTCCAGTGCTTGATTATCTTAATGAGCGACAATACACTTGTGTTCTCGGTCTGGTCCGTCTGAGGTATGTAAATCCTGGCCCGTCTAAGCGGCCGCCAAAAATTCTCCCCCTTCCTCCGTCGATGGTGTTCCTCGTATCTCTTTTTTCGTGCCTCCACTACTACCCAGGTAAACCCCCTTTTTTCGCCCACTTATACCATCTCATGAAAATTGTTTTTCATTTGGGCTCCGTTCAGTATATTGAGCTGGAATAGTAGCTGGAGCTGAATAAAGAGTTGAAACAGAAGCTGAAGGTGAATGAATAGTTGAAGCTGAAGCTGAAAGTTTTGTTTAAAAAGCTACTTGAATGTTCGCTACTTCTAACTGAATTTGTAATAATAATACTAAAATTACGAAAAAATTATAATGAATTATTTAAATC
Source organism: Oxyria digyna (assembly GCA_029168935.1). NCBI lineage: Eukaryota > Viridiplantae > Streptophyta > Magnoliopsida > Caryophyllales > Polygonaceae > Oxyria > Oxyria digyna. Next base: position 29,574,391 of record JAPVLV010000013.1, read on the forward strand.
TTTATTAATAAAGGGTAATAATGCAGTAAAAATTAAACTAAGCTTGTTAAGCTCCATTAATCTAGGGGTGTGACATTGACAAATTAAACTTCTTTAATCTAAATTAAGCTAGATAAATATTTTTTTACCGAACACTTAATAACTAGATGTAATAAAAAATTAAGCTCTGTAATGTGCAAAAAAAGCTCTGTCTAACGGAGCCTTGATCTATTCATCCCATCATCTTTCGATTCTGATTTGGGTTTACTGCTTTCATTGTTTATTTTGATTTAATCAATGGAAAATAGATGCCTATTTGTAGGTTTGGATTTGATTTCATATGGTCAAAGGAGTTCAATGTTATGTTCTATTTTGATACTGAACCAAAGATGAATTGTGTTGATTATTTGGGTTTCCATAACCTTCCTTTAGGAGATATTTGTAGATGTAAATGTATTTATCAAATTTGAAGTGATAAGATGAATTCAATGTTTCGAAATTATGAGATTGAGTTATAATTTCATATGTTGCAGTGATGTTGCTTCTTAGAAGCTTCTGTGAGTTGCGAAAGTAGGAGTTAGAACATTATGTTTTTATATTGTGCATATGTCAGCCTTAACTACTATGTAGAAACTTTAGATATGTTGATAGTATTTCATTCAATTATCTATAAGTTTCTATATGTTGATCAATATTATTATTAATAACCTTCGGGTGACAAATCTGACAAGAATCATTGGAAATCCATCCTTTATTTCTCATCAACAAAAAGATTCTAGATTTGGGATTAAACTCGGGAAACAAATGGTAAGTCCTCACTAATTATGTTACATTTCTTGAGTTTTGAGATAATAATCTCATCTAATTGTGTTTTCATCGCCAAACAAAATGTTATTTCCAAGCCTCTGCAACACATGCAGAACAACTCCATATCATATACACTACAACTTATATGGGGCTTGATCAACAATTTGTATGTATCTAGAAAAGTTACCTTCTTTCCTTTTGTCATGACATTGATTATTTGAATACAGTACTATATTTGAATTTTTACATCAAAGTAACTCAGTTGTATTTGTTCGTTTATGATATGTGACAATCGATAGAGAACATACATGTCCCAATCAGCTTAGCGACAAATGATGGGATAATATATGTAAATCTTAAGCAATGCAATGCAATCATACATTGAAGAAGATTTCGAGCCAATGCAACTCTCAAAGCTAAGCCTGGATCTATAGAGATATAAGGTATATATGATAAGCCATATGATTTTAATAAATATTATATGACTATAAAATGGCTTCTATAAATCTATTTGGAAGCAAACATGTAGCCAATAAAAATATATTCAATTCGATCCGGTGTTAAGAGGATACTTAAATTAGATCAGAGGGAGTACTATTACTACTACAAGCCTGTTTGATATGTCATGTTAACGCATCATATATATGATAGATAATATGGATTATGGATTATATTATATGATTGATAAGACAAAAATATGTTATGGAGGGCTGGGGTTCAGTGTCTCGATTGAATTATTTGTTCTCTTGGTTTTTGGATTGGTCTATCAATCCATATATATGTCTTTTATCGTCATAAACACTATGTGAAATTTGATCTCAGCTTCTGTCTTAGAATTTCTATTTTGTTGTTGATCTCAGCTTCAGTATCACATGGATGTGATAATTTGTTTGTGGACATCATTATCTTCGACAATTTAACATCAAGTTCATTAATGGTAAACAAGACACTTGCATCGCACATGTTACATATGGCTAGTATAGACTAGATATAAAGATTATGTATAGAGATTGATTATTATTATAGTTTATTTATTTATTTTTATTTCCTAAAGGTATTATTACTTTATTATTAACAGGTTGCTCTATTATGCTAGATTTTGTAACCGTAAGTATAATATTAGTATTGGAATTTGTATGTTACATTACAAAAGAGAGAGAACTTCGATTTCGTTCAACTTTAATTAGTTCATCCAATGTGTAGAGCCTCTGAGACACTTGCACTATGTTCATTATTATACAAAATTTAATTCCAAATTCCATATCCAAGAAAAACACCAAAAATAAAAAAACGCAAAGTAAGCTAACTTGTCTAGCAGCACCAAAGAAACGAAGACCTCCAGATTTGCCGAGAGAATCTCTCACAGTGGAAAGAGCAACAATCTCATCGCAATTTCTAGCTCCTTGTCCGAATTCTCCAATATCGCCTTTCTCAAAACCCTAGATTCCGATACAGTATTAACATTTCTAATTCTTCGTATAAACCTACAATATGAAGACCGAACAAAACCCTAAAAGGGATCTAAGAGTGCCACTCACATCACCATTGTTGCAGTTAAAAGCTTCGTTTTGGGCATTGGGATCCACTGCCGCCCGGATCTGTTGCTCTGCTATTATATCCGTGTCAGATGCGACGTTGTAGGACTCTCAAAGGACTTCGTTCCCGAGAATTTTAATGGTGTCCCTTCGTGCCTGCAGTTTACAACATACACACACAACAAGCCTAAGAGATTCTTCAAGCCGTAAGGTGGGAATATATAGATGTTATTGGGGCGGTGGATTTGAAGTTTTCAAAGGAAGAGAGACGGATGAAAAAAGGGACGGGTGTAGAATTGATATAAGGAAGGAAAGGATAAGCTTACTGCTACAAGATTTCTTTATAAAATAGGCAACTATATATCACGGTTTATCTTCAACCGTGATATATTAATTAAGATGTTATGCTCCTCTTCCTTTTATCACGGTTTTGACGACGGTCCGTGATAAAAAGTATCTCGAACATATTTTAAGACGGGCATGAGAAAATCGGAATAAAAAGTATGTGATAAAAAACTTAATTTGTATTAGTGCTAGACCTTATAAACTGCATTGGATAATTGATTGTAGGTAATTGAAAGTGAACAAGCAAAGTTGAGGTTACTATAATACTAGGTCATTATGAAGATGCCATTTCATGTGATGTAGTTCCTATGCAAGTTTGTGATGTGTTATTAGGTCGCTATCAATGAGGGTTTTACTAATTATTATTCCTTTACTTTTCATGGCAAAAAAGTGCTTAAACGTATGACTCCTACGTACGTAGCCGAGGTATATGAGAAGAAGAATGAGAAGGACCAAGGAAAGGAGAAAAAGAGTTTCAAGGCTACACCAAAAAACTAACTTAGCTCATCATCTAAGCCTAGCCAAAACTGTCCTCATAGCATCCAAACATGAGCTACAACAAGAGTACACTTAGATACTTCCTTATGCTCTTGTGCAAGAAGTTCGCCATGATAAGTGACAAAATTAAAGTTGCCCTACTTGCATGTATTCGAGCCATTTTGGACGAGTTTAAGGATGTGTATGAGAGGCCCTGTGGTCTTCCCACTTTAAGAGTCACAAAGCACCAAATAGACCTCATTCCCGGCTATACCTTACCAAATCGGTCAACTTATAGAATAAACTTCAGGAGAGCCAAGAGATTCAAGATCAAGTGCAATAGCGCTCTTAGATAAGGCTAATCTGAGGGAAAGATTAAGCCCATGTGTTCTACCCATCCTCTTCGTGTGAAATAAATACAACTCATGAAGAATGTGTGTTGATTGTGGAGTCATCAACAATATCACCATCAAGTACCGATGATGCGGGGATAAGCCGCGAATGACGATCTAGACACCAATACTCGAGAGGAACTAGAAACAAATAAGAAAGGCGGAATTATATGTAGGGATTTTAGATGCTTAAAGCGGAATTTCAGGAAACGTTTTCCTAACATCTAACCAAGGATCTCATGCATAAACTAAATAGATCGTACATAGGAAAGAATAAATACCTCTTGATGCGTATTTGAATCTCACTGTAATGGAGAGATTAGAGCCCCAAGTGTGACTCCTCTAATTAGTCCACACGAGCAATAAACTGGATCACCTTTAAGTCTCTTCTGCTAGACCGAGTAACTCAAAAATATAATCTTACACGAGGGAGAATAACGAACGGAGAACAACTTTTGTTCTCAGTTGAGGAATGTGACCGAGCACTCCTGCTCACTCTTTAATCTTCAATTGCAAAAGTTGCGGCTTAGGCTGTCTACCCTAATCCCACGTACGTCCATCTATATATATCAATATATAAAACTATCTCCTAATCTTGCATTAAGTAGCCTTATATATTTGGTATATAATATATATCTAATATATATTATCTTGTACCATATATCTCTCAAGATATATTTCCTTCTATCATTAAGTAATAGATAACTATTATCTTTTACTTCATAAACAATCTATCTCTTTAATTCTCCCAAGTACTTCAAATCCAATAGGCTTACCGGGCCTGCGGATTCGCTTGATCCAGTCCATAAACTCTAAGTGTGTGACCTCATAGGACCCAGTTATTCTAGCCATGGGCTTAACTTGATTAATCCCATAAGTCGTATTGGCCACTAGCAATAGCATGCGACTCCTAAAATATCTGGATTATTAATCTCCATAAATAGTCCTATTTCATAATAAGTAATTGCACATCCGATTAAAGGACACAATTCCTTCAGTCTCCCACTTGTCCTTAAAACAAGTGTGCAATATTAAAATTCCTTTGTCACTTAGTGCCTTATTTGACTATACGATGAAACTCACCTTTTCCGCCAAATATGTTTCTTGAACTCTTGAGATCGAACTGTCATTACAGGTGATTACTAATAATCCATCTGAGCATGGCCATGCGTTTTCACAGTTCTCACTCTTCAAGTGGCCGAGACACCAACCCTTTCCAAATGTATCATGGTATACATGGAATAGGAGGACAAATCCAATCTTGTACGACTATAGCTCCCACTCAACTTTTGGCAATCCCAATCACTGCCTTTATAACTGCCTGTTACGGTCAGCGTTTAACAGCGTCAAAGACATACCAACAGCCAAATGATAACTATATCATACTCATGTCTAAGGAACTCACTAATCATGAATATTCCTAGAACTCTACAGTAATGTCCTGAAGAATCCTAAGATCGGTCTGTCTGATATGTATCGCTATACACACCTATGTAATTGATTAGACATCACTATGTCCTCATAACACATGAAACCCGGTGTTATCAATCAATCTCACAATATGGTCTTTAATAAAGTCATTTGTATCCAAGTTAATGACTCAGACCATGGACTTCTAACAATTTTATAATTTCAGTTCACTTAATGGGGTTCCATTCACCAAAACAGTTTTGATGAACCCATTTGTTAACTATTAAATTGTTTGGATACTTTATCTAATCTCAAGCAGTGATTAAATAATAATATGAAACTCATATATATGTCAAGCATAAATGTTTGTGATAACAATAAACAAGATTTATCATAAAACAAACAAAGTCTCAAAAGAACTCTCTAATGTGTTTGAGCCCCTTGACTCGAATGTGACTGTCACACTTGGGTCTAGACATAGGCTTGGTTAAAATATCTGCAATGTTATCGTCTGTGCAATGTGCACAACCTCATGTCTCATCTATCAACATAGTATTGAATCATGTGGCACTTTCGTAGTACTTGTCTGGACGACTAACTCGTCATTATCTCCATAAACCAAGAATTCATCCTTAGTCCTTCTTAAGTACCATAGGATGTTCTTTCTTATACACCATTGACACTAACTCTTTCTCAGACCAGTAGGTCTCGTATGTCTATGTCCATAGACTTTAATGCCTAGTATGTACTCAACATTTCCCAAGTCCTTCATTTAGAATTCCTTCTTAAGTAGTACTTAAATGTCTCCAACATATGGATGTCATTTCTAATGAGTAATATGTCATTCACATATAAAACTAGGAAAATCTCTTTTACTTCGAGCTCTTCTAGATGACAACTCCTCCATTCAGAATGAAGACATATTCAGACTGAGACTCAAAATCATCTTTTTCTGTCTGGAAACTCGCATCAGTATAGCCCTTGACGACCAATTCGTCATCACCTCCATTCACCAAGACATCATCCTCAGTCCTTCTCAAGTACTTTAGAATGTTCTTGGTTGCACACCAATGTGCCTTTCAGGGTTTGATTGGTATCTGCTGCACACACTCAAAGCGTGCGCAACATTTGGGAGAGTACAAGTCATAGCATACATTATGGATCCTATGGATGAGACATAAGAAATCCTACTCATTTTCTCATTTCACCAGATGTCTTAGGACACTGGATTTTACTGAGACGTAAGCCATGTGGCATAGGAAGGAATCCTTTATTAGAATTCACCATATATAATCTAGAAAGGACCTTATCTATATAAGTCTCTTGACTTAGACCAATAAGCCTCTTAGACCTATCTCTATAGATCTTAATGCCTAATATGTACTCTGCCTCTCCTAGGTCCTTCATTGAAAAATTCTTCTTAAGCCATTCCTTCACTGCCTCCAGCATAGGAATATCATTTCCAATGAGTAATATGTCATCCACATATAGAACCAGGAAAGGTCACTTTGCTCCCACTAAATTTCTTGTAAACACAGGGTTCTTCTTCGCATATGATGAAATCAAACTTTTTGACCACTTCATCAAAACGAAGATTCCAACTCCTAGATGCTTGCTTAAGTCCATAGATAGACTTCTTAAGCTTGCATACTTTCCTAGGATTCTCTGGATCCTCAAAACCTTCTGGCTGCATCATGTATACATTCTCTTCTAGAAAACCATTTAGAAAAGCGGTCTTGACATCCATTTGCCATATCTCATAATCATAATAAGCGGCAATGGCTAGGATTATCCTAATGGACCTGATCATAACGACCGGTGAGAACGTTTCATCATAGTCAATACCATGAACTTGTCTAAATCCTTTTGCAACTAATCTTGCCTTATAGACAGAAACATTTCCATCCTTGTCTGTCTTGATCTTGAAGACCCATTTGCATCCAATGGGTTTTACCCCATCAGGCAAATCTATCAAGTCCCAAACTTGATTTTCAGACATGGAGTCCATTTCGGATCTCATGGCTCCAAGCCATTTTTCGGAGTCGGGGTCCGCCATTGCTTGTTTATAGGTAGCAGGCTCATCATTCTCTAAAAGTAGAACATCAGCAGTCAAGACAAAATCCTCATAGCGTCTAGGTTGCCGCCTTGGCCTGTTTGATTTCCAAAGTGGTCCCACAGCTGGAGAGATATCAGCCAGAGGATCGACCACATCAGTATGTGGGACCTCTTCAGCCGGAGGATTGACCACGTCAATATGTGGGACCTCGGGTGCTTCATCTACTTGAGGAACTGCATCTTGAATCTGGGTGGTTTCCCTTTGTGAAGGTATGCCTCCAAAATCAAGTTCCTCTAACATATCTTCTATGTCCTCATGCTGTGGAGTTTGTTGCTCTGCTTGAATCTCATCAAGCTGAACATTTCTCCCACTTGACTTCTTGGAAAATAAATCCTTTTCCAAAAAGACACTATCCCGAGCAACAAACACTTTGTTCTCAACGGGATTGTAGAAATAATAACCCCTCGTTTCCTTGGGGTAACCTATAAAAAAGCATTTGTCTGATTTGGGTGCGAGCTTATCAGATAGTAAACGCTTTACATAAGCCTCACATCCCCAGACCTTCAGAAATGACAAGCTGGGTGGCTTCCCAAACCATATCTCATGTGGTGTCTTGTCAATTGATCGTGACGGAGTCCTGTTTAGTGTGAATGCAGCGGTAGTGAGGGCATAACCCCAAAAGGATGTAGGAAGCTTAGCAAAACTCATCATTGAGCGGACCATGTCTAACAATGTCCTGTTTCTTCTCTCAGATACACCATTCAGCTGTGGTGTACCCGGTGGAGTCAGTTGTGTTAGAATCCCACAACTCCTCAAATGATGGTCGAATTCGTGGCTCAGATATTCACCCCCTCGATCTGATCGAAGTGCCTTTATCTTTTTGCCTGTTTGTTTCTCTACTTCATTCTGAAATTCTTTGAACATTTCAAAGGATTCAGATTTATGTTTCATTAAGTAGATATACCCATATCTACTAAAATCATCAGTAAAAGTAATAAAGTATCGATAGCCTCTCCTAGCTTCTGTGCTCATAGGTCCACACACATCGGTATGTATGAGAGCTAACAACTCAGTAGTCCTCTCACTTGTACCAGTGAAAGGCGACCTTGTCATCTTGCCCATGAGACATGATTCACATGTTTCAAATGATTCAAAATCAAATGACTTTAAACGTCCAACATTTTGGAGTTCCTTCATGCGTTTGATGCTAATGTGGCCCAAGCGACAATGCCATAGATTGGCTTCACTTATATCATTCGACTTTTGCCTTTTAGTATCCACGTTATATACATCGGATTTGAGCACTAATCTGTATAGTCCAGTACTAGTCATATGTGTCTGGGCATAAAAAATGTCATTCTTATAAATGGAAAAACCATCATCAACAACAAATTTATAACCCTCACGATGCAAAACCGAAAATGAAATCAAGTTCTTAGTTATGGAAGGAACAAAATAACAATTATTAAGTTCTAAAACTAAGCCAGAAGGTAAAGATAGACTATAATCTCCAATTTCAATTGCAGCAACAGTTGCTCCATTTCCAACACGGAGATCGATCTCACCCTTCTGCAACCTTCTCCTATTTCTTAGTCCATGCACATTCGAAATAATGTGAGAACCACAACCGGTATCTAATACCCAATCATTGGAGTTAGTTGTTAAGATTTCAGTAACGTAAATCCTTTCTTGATCTTGTTGACCCTCAGTTCTGAGAACATTTCTCATTTTATTTCCCAATCAAAGAAATTTGTGTCGTTCAACTTATTTTTCTCAACAATTGAGTGGAGATTGATTTTGAGGTGTTCAGAAGACGTAGTAAGTACAAAAACAGAATAATAATAAAAAAATGCAGATAAATTATGCTTGACATGCAATATCTTAAAATTTAGACAAGATATAAAAATTAAGGTATTGCGCATTCTACTCAATTAAAAATTGCCCCTTCCTGAGTAAAATGATTCCAAGATCCTATCTTAAATGAAACTTGAGCGTACTTAGGCACTTCCCCAAATCTCATGTAATCAAGGTAAGTAAACTCTTTACTAATTATAACCCTTTATAACTCTTGGTTGATGGTCACATCTTATGTTAAACTCATCCTTATGCCTCAAGATCCAAAACTAAGTCTTTTGGTCTCTTGTTGAGTATAACCGTATCAAGGTTTACATGCCCCTATTAGACATGCCCGCACTATCCCAAAGTCAAAGAAGGACACCTCGCTAAGGCGAAAACTATCCAACAAACTCTAAGGGCCTCATGGGTTATGATATGGAAAGGCAATATCTCAATATTCTTTTAAGGGACCTAAGCATGCAATGTTGTCTATCTACAAGTGAACTAAATAACATAAATAGACAAGCAAGCATGCAAAGTGGGAAAATATTAAAGCATTCAAGTAATGCAATAAATAAATAAAAATTGTGATCCTAGTATGGCCCCTAAAAAAACAAATAAAGATCTAATCTTCAAGTTCGTGGTCCTTCATGGATCTTCATCCTTGAATCACCTCTTCTTGGATCTCCATCATTAGCCTCATTAGGATCTCCTTCTTCTTGTTTTACATATAATTGAAATAAACTCTCTTGCAGAAGTTTAAATTACAAAAATACATAACGATACGCAGATCGTGTACAAGAAAAACATAACGATACGCAGATCGTATTTATCTATCCTAATGTGGGCCATACTAGTCACCGCATGCAATAATATCATAATATTAAACCCGCATGCAATAATAACATATAAAATTTCATCTAAATAAAATATGCTCTTGATCCAAATTTAAAAAAATAAAATAAAATAAAAATTAATCAAATTAATTATTTAATATAGAAACTGATTTCTAATTATGTTAATTCAATTTAAATTGTGCATGGAATTAATATCATATATTAATCATTAATTTGCTAAAAATGATGAATCTAATATTCAAAAATAACAGTTAATATGGTAACTCAAAATTTACCAAAATAAGATATCAAAATATCTTGTAACATTTAACTAAATATTTATTTACCAAATAAAATATCAAATATCTTATTAATTAAAATAAATCTAATTTATTAAGATAGAATATCACATATCATATCTTATCTTGGTAAATAATATTCTTGGGATCGTTAGTGGACCACCGACGGCCACCACAGCACAACCACCGGGGTAGTGCTGTTTCCGCCCATGTCCAGCCTGCATCGCCATCAGAATGGCTATCGGGCCGACTCATTGATCCTGAACCATCTTTTCCGTTCTTAACAGTGTTTCTCCCACTTAAAGTTTGTAACTTTTACAACTCTTGATTGGAAAATTTATGGTAATGGATTTTCATAAAATTCAGGCTTCTTGATTCATAGTTTTAACATGAGAAATCAGATTTTAACATGTATGTTCAAAACATATACAACAGATTGCATAAACTAATCAAAAGAATCAACTTTAGGGCAAAATCATGCATAATTTTCAAAAAATCAGCAACTTACCCTATATGTAATTCATGAATTCTATGGCTAGAAAAATCAAATTTTTCGTTTTAGTCATGCAAATTAATCCATACAAACAATTTCTACATAATTGAATCAAGATAAAACATGAACATGCATCAAAATTTAAACCTTTAAATTTGATCTAATCAATTTATGCAAGAGGCTCTGATACCACTGTAGGGATTTTAGATGCTTAAAGCGGAATTTCAGGAAACGTTTTCCTAACATCTAACCAAGGATCTCATGCATAAACTAAATAGATCGTACATAGGAAAGAATAAATACCTCTTGATGCGTATTTGAATCTCACTGTAATGGAGAGATTAGAGCCCCAAGTGTGACTCCTCTAATTAGTCCACACGAGCAATAAACTGGATTACCTTTAAGTCTCTTCTGCTAGACCGAGTAACTCAAAAATATAATCTTACACGAGGGAGAATAACGAACGGAGAACAACTTTTGTTCTCAGTTGAGGAATGTGACCGAGCACTCCTGCTCACTCTTTAATCTTCAATTGCAAAAGTTGCGGCTTAGGCTGTCTACCCTAATCCCACGTACGTCCATCTATATATATCAATATATAAAACTATCTCCTAATCTTGCATTAAGTAGCCTTATATATTTGGTATATAATATATATCTAATATATATTATCTTGTACCATATATCTCTCAAGATATATTTCCTTCTATCATTAAGTAATAGATAACTATTATCTTTTACTTCATAAACAATCTATCTCTTTAATTCTCCCAAGTACTTCAAATCCAATAGGCTTACCGGGCCTGCGGATTCGCTTGATCCAGTCCATAAACTCTAAGTGTGTGACCTCATAGGACCCAGTTATTCTAGCCATGGGCTTAACTTGATTAATCCCATAAGTCGTATTGGCCACTAGCAATAGCATGCGACTCCTAAAATATCTGGATTATTAATCTCCATAAATAGTCCTATTTCATAATAAGTAATTGCACATCCGATTAAAGGACACAATTCCTTCATTATATACGAAGATGATAGAAATCGAACCGAAGGATGGAACCAAATAAAACAAAATAAAATTCTTGAACTTAGGAACAAGAACTTTACCGAATGACTCTCTATGGAGAGTTGATAGCACTAATCCCTCAGAAGACTGACACACACAAGAAAAACTAGACGAGTTCAAAAACAATCCACTCTTCTCACAAAAGAAATAGTTTCTTGATTCAAGAAACCTATGTTTCTACAATGACTAAAGGCTGGCTTATGAAGACTTTCTAGGGAAGGTTTGATTACTGAGGTTAAATGAGATAACAAGAATTTCCAAACATAACAAAAAATCCCGAAATAATCCAACAAATAAATAACTCGAAATACAGTTTTGCAGGTCACCGCGGGCGCGGCCAAACCGCGGGGTGTGGACATGGTGCGGCCATGGTGCGGCTGTTGTCGCGTGTGACTTTGATTTATAGGTACGAAAGGCTTCTCATCGCGGGGTGTGCCATGGTTGCGGTGGGACACTTTAGATAGATAATATTTCGACATTATCAAGATCAAAGAACTGTCTGGTATTGGACAACTATCCCATAGGCCTTATCTCTTTCACTTCCCATTCGTCATTGACAAAAAGACACAGTTCGTCATAGATCAAATGTTTTTTAAAAATTTGGTTTGTCACGAAGAATATGAGATGGTTCGTCACAGACCAAATTTTTTATAAAAAAATCATAATCTTGTAGATAATTTTCTATACAATTCCGCGCATATAAAATACGTACAAAACGGACATCAATTGCCATTCCAAAAGCCCCCAAAATAGTCGTATGTGTTAAGTTCGTAAAAACAAAACTTATACAAATTTATTATTTATATAATATAATTATTTATTATAGTTAAAAATCACGAAATTAAAATTATATATTATAGTTATATATTATCATTTAATATTACTAATTTATTACTTATAAAGTATAATTATGAATTATGTTTAAATATTACGAACTTAACAGAACAACTGTTTTGCTTTTAGGGCTTTTGGAAGGGCAAACGATGTCTGTTTTGGACGAATTTTATATACACGGACTCGCATTGAAATTCTCTACAAGATTATTAATTTTTTATATAAATTTGGTCTCTGACGAACCATCTCATTTTCTTCGTGATGAACCAATATTTTTAAAAAAACTTTTTCTCCGTGACAAGCTGTGCCTTTTGGTCCGTGACAGACCTGTCCGTGTTTTGCTCTAACCTCTATTTGATTCGTGACGAATCTATTCTACAATTTTAGGGTGTGTCAAATAGGATTACCACTAGTAGTATATAATCTGTTCAGTTATGAGTGGAAGGAAGATTCTTCCACCATCTTGATCGTGCCTATCCGGAATCTCAATCATCTGTATCAAATTTATGTGTCTAAATTATGTATCTTTACAATTAACAGTCCAAATGTGATGTTCCTTAAGTATACACCCTAATATACACCCTTTGTCCACGTATGTATATTAGGGTAAATTATAAGTTTTTCCGATTCTGTTTTAATAGTACTGTAGTAATTAATTATTGCTTTGCAGCTTCTTCATCAACTATCTCAAATTGAGCTCTTCTTTCAAACTACCCTTCCAACTGTCGGAATTGGGGAGAAGAATTGCAACATAAGAAAACGAGAGAAGAATTGGGAAAAACCAGCTAAAGCACTTGGCTGGACAATGAACTGTATTTATACAGAGAAGAAGCACAAGACTAACTAACTTCTAACAACTTGTCATGTGCACAGCACGTGTTGCAAAACAGAATATAACTCCCACACCCCCCCTCAAGCTGAAGACGGTGAAACCAACTTCAGATTGCCAATCAAGGAGGAATGACGAGGACCAGACAATGATTTGGTGAAAATGTCCGCAAGCTGATGAAGAGTTGGAAGATATGAGATGGAGATCAAACCTTCCTGTAGCTTGTGTCTGATGAAATGACAGTCAAGATCCACATGTTTTGTCCTTTCATGAAATACGGGATTTTTGGCGATGTGAATAGCAGCCTGGCTATCACATTTGACAGGGATGGGAAGAAGGCCTGGAATGTCAAATTCATGGAAAAGACGAGAAAGCCAAGCCAATTCTGCTGTAAGCCTGCGAAGAGAGCGATACTCAGCCTCTGCTGAGGAAAGGGAGACAATGGTTTGCTTCTTGGCTTTCCAGGATATGGGACAACCACCAAAAAGGATGAAGTAGCCACTAACTGACCTCCTGGTGTTGGGGCAAGATGCCCAATCAGCATCACAGTAACCAAGGAGGCTCATATCAGAAGAAGCATTGATGTAAATACCCAAATCACCATGACCAGCCAAATAATTCAGAGTGTGTTGAGCAGCATTTAAGTGCTCCACCGTGGGTTTCTGCAAGAATTGGCTAAGAAATTGTACTGTGAAGGCTATATCTGGCCTGGTGTTAGTCAAGAAATTCAGTTTCCCAACAATCTTTCTGTATATACTAGGATCTGAGAGCAAAGTGGCCTTAGGAGAGAAAGATGTGGAGGAAGGCAGTGGTGTGTGAGTTGTTGTTGATGTGCTAGGAAATTCAGAAAGCAATTCCAAGAGAAATTTTCTTTGACTCAGAACATAACCACCTTTACTTTGAAGGAACTCAATACCAAGGAAGAAATGGAGCCTGCCAAGATCTTTAATTCGAAATTGTGCATCCAGGAATTTCTTCAAATCTTCCATTGCTGTGGGATCATTTCCTGTCAAAAGTATGTCATCAACATATATTGCCAGGAACACAATGGAAGAGCCTATCTTTCTGGAGAATAATGAGTAATCATTGGGTGAGTGCTTGTATCCTTGAGAGAATAAGGCTGCAGACAGTTTAGCATACCACTGTCTAGAAGCTTGCTTCAGACCATAAAGAGATTTGTTGAGTTTGCATACCAGAGATGAATCAGAAACAGTGAGACCAAGAGGTAGCTTCATATAAACATCTTCATGTAAGTCACCATGTAAGAATGCATTGTTGACATCTAGTTGAGCAATAGGCCAGCCTTTCTTGACAGCAACAGAAACAAGAACTCTAATAGTGGTCATTTTAACCACAGGAGAAAAAGTCTCTGTGTAATCCACACCCTCTTTCTGTGTGAAACCACGAACTACAAGCCTGGCCTTATGTCTTTCAATGGTGCCATCAGCTCTCAACTTCAGCTTATAAACCCATTTACAAGTTATAGGTTTCTTTCCTTTTGGGAGTGGGACAAGATCCCAAGTCTGGTTTAAAGTGAGTGCTTCAAACTCTTTGTCCATTGCCTCTTGCCAGGCAGGGTACCTAGCTGCTTCTGTATAAGACACAGGTTCTCGACCAACAGATAAAGAAGATAGCAAATTCTGATCATGAGTGGATAAAGCAGTGGCACAAATAGAGAAAAGAGGAGTAGTGATAGCACATAAAGATGTGATAGTATGTGAGCAAGGATCAGTTAAACTAGCATTATTGCAGGAAATAGAATTACCACATATGTAATCTTGGAGATGAGCAGGAGGATGATGTAATCTAGTAGACCTTCGAGGTTGAGGGATAGATGGAGAATTGGAAATGGGAATGTCAGGAGTAGATGTAGGCAGTAGAGAATCATCATCAGAAAAAGTTGTATTTGAAGATGGGATACAATGTGTAGGAGGAACATAGTCTGGATGATATGGAAAAAGATCTTCATAAAAGATGATATCTCACTAGTGGAAAAAACACCTGTTGAGGCGGTCAAAAACCCCCCTGTTGAGGCGGTCAGGGGTCGCTGCAACAGGGGGGGCTGCAACAGGTCATGAGCTGTTGAGGCGGGCAGCGCCCGCCTCAACAGAGGGGTCTGTTGAGGCGGTCGGGAGGGTGACCGCCTCAACAGATGGCACGTTTTCTACCTCTGTTGAGGCGGGCAGAAGGGCGACCGCCTCAACAGAGGGGGTCTGTTGAGGCGGGCAGAAGGGTGACCGCCTCAACAGACCCCCTCTGTTGAGGCGGTCGCCCTTCTGCCCGCCTCAACAGAGGTAGAAACGTGCCATCTGTTGAGGCGGTCACCCTCCCGACCGCCTCAACAAGTGTTTTTTTTTTAAAAATATTCGGTTTGAATTTACAGTAACCAGCCTGTACAGAGGTAGAAAACCTGTTTCAATCATTCTGAACGTCTAGTTCCACTTGCAGATACATTTCACATACAATATGTGTTCAGTTTCAACAGAATATATGCAATTCAAGTACAAAATCTATTGTTCAAATATCCAAAACATACGCTTAAACTATAATAGATATTTGGTTGTAAAGAACTTAGCCCATTGCTCACGAACAACATCGAGTTCCTCACTTGTATAAGGCGCACTCCTCTGAACATAGACCTTCAAAAACATATAGTACATCGTTTTAGTCAAGTAATTAACATGAAAAAAATTAGATTTTACAAGGATAATTCCGGTGAAATGAAAACTTAGATAAAAATTGAAAACGTTATAAGAATATATCACGATTTATAAACTCAGACGTTGTGAAAGATGTATATAATCTGTGATATGTATAACTTGCAATACATGCATATTGTGTAAAGTAACTACCTTATCTAGTCGCTCATTAGACTCTTGATATGTCGTGACAATCTCCAACATGAACTTCATAACGTAATATCCACACTCGGTTCCGCCACTTTGTTGAGCGCACTAAAATAACAATATAATACATCGTCTTAGTTTTAAGATCAATAAATATAAAAAATAAAGAAAAAGGTAATTTATGATGGTATACCTCTATATGAATGGGTCTCCAAGACTTGAAATTAGTCGTTTTACTCGGACGCACCCCACCATTAAACTTATACACTTGGTATGTCCTATAAAATAAACAACATACAAGTCAAAAATTCTGATTTTGTAAATATTTGAAAAGACAATTTTTAAGTAAAAAACTTACAAACTCAAGATGCCCCATACATCATACTCTTTGCGTGCTGCTTTGAGAGGATCGAAAATATACACAAGGCCTTTACGTAGGTCTAGTACATATAGAATCCAATGATTTCTGCGTCATTTATAAAAGATATTGTATAACATCAGAAAACAAGTCAAAAAATGTAGTCAGAACAAGAAAGAAGGATTGCTATATCACACTTACTCTTGATTATATGGAAGCAAAAACCATTTGGTTATGCTAGGATCATTCATCTTCTCCTTTTGAATTTCAGCAACGAAAATCTTTTTTAAATACTCTGTTGGGACATTAGGATCAGCCTTGATTCTAGTGCTTGACATCGTCTCAGGACATAAGAATCCAATCTTAGACGACATTTCAAATGCCCAGCTGTGATCATGCAATAAATACCTACAAAATATGCAAGATTACACTATTAGTATCTGTAAAGTAAAAATCTCACAGAAAGAATAATTAACAACTAAAACATAAAGATTGATGAAAATGTTTACAATATGTAGACTTGGATCACTGAAATGTTTAAGCACGCCCCTCTAAGGAACTCTTCAACATCAGACTCAGTTACGTATGTATCTTGATCTTGCGAATAATGCCAAATCGAAGCATCCAACTTGATGGGAGTACTATCGTATATTTCGCCGGGAGCTGAAGAGATGAAAAAATGCAAATATTTGCATTGCGGGCCAAGACCTTGAATTGCATCGTTTGCAAAATTCGCTTTCTTGCTTTTGGCGGCTGACTCTTGAGTTTTACGATCACAACTACCCACCACCTCTTTGTTTGACTTAGACTTCATTGCATATGAAAATAATAACAAAATGTAAGAACAAAAATATACCTGGAGTGACTTAGACTTAGACTTCTTTATCATAACTAATAAACAAGAAAAATTGCAAATAGAACATATGTCATGAATAACTGTAACAACAATGCAGAAAAATAAGAACAACATTCAGCAGTGCATTACCATAACTAATAAACACGCCAGAAGCTGCAAATAGAACATATGTCATGAATTAAAAATACAAGTTCTAGCTAATCATATACCTGGAGTGACTTAGACTTAGACTTCTTTATCAGGCGTGGAGTGAACTCCTACAAAAATATTACATGAGCAAGATTGAGTAGACAATTAGATGTAGCAAATGCTTGCATTATCATATTCGTTCAAAACATTCATACCTCGTCGTCTTCGAAAATCACTAAGTGGATTGGCCATTGTACAAAACTACCCTGAGCACCGCCTAAGTTAGTTAAACCATCTCCAGTAGGTACCGGAAGAATATCATCAACATGCCCTTCGTAAACAAAATCAATTTGGACTTTATAGTGACCAGACTTCATTAATCTAAAATGTTGGGTCAATGCACCATCTGAGGGTTGTACCATACCATCCGCCACAATGACTTTGTTACCGGAAACTTCATCCTCAAGGGCAAGATGACATGGAACCCTTTCCTGCATAAATAATGAAATTGATGCAAATATATGAGTCATTACATTTTAAACACATTATTTTTTGAAAAGCTAAACGTTGTTTCAGATGCTATTTTTTATGTTTATAAACATGCTCATGTTATCTCAAGACTGTAAACCAAGAGTAGAAAAAATAAATCAATGACAAGTTTTTTTACATAACACCAAATAAAAAAATATGACAGGTATTGCCAATTAGGTAGAACTGTAGAAGTAATAAGAGTGTAAATTATGTTGATGAGTTGGTAAAACTCAATTAATCTTGAAACTGAGGTCCACATACAACGTCTGTACCAAATTCTATTGTCTTTATCCTTGTCAAGGAAGAGAAATTGGTATGTAGTCTTATATATGCCTTATACAGGAGATGACATTAGTGCATGCACATGGGACTTAATAATATTAATGAAGTATATAAGATGGTTCAAAATGAGGGATTGACGTGTAAGCTTGGAACGTCCATCACGTAACATTCATCATGTTATAATTTAGCCCTATATGTTCCCGCATCAATGCCCTTTCATTAAATTTCTTAACTCTATTTAATAGATTATAACAAGATTCACTTGATTACTCTAACAAGATTCAGTTTTTTAATAGACATGGAACCCTTTCCTAGCTACTCTTCATATAATGAAGCTAATGCGAATTATTCTAACAAGATTTACTTGATTACGAGTAAAAGAATGTAATATATTATTTTTAGCCAACATGAGACTAAATTGTACCTTTAGCTCGCGTGGTTGAGGGGCAGAATCATGTTCAGCATGTCCATAGAAATCATGTACAGGGTTGGAAGTGGAGGCATACTGGCCCATATGTCCCATGGCGGCTAGTTGCTTTTGGAGGGCCTCTTGCACTCTTTTCTCCACTATTCTATCTAGGTCGTCTTCAAACTCCTTTCTCATTGAAGCTCTAATTGATTCAATTACATCTGAAGAAGCTTCACTATGAGCAAATTTATTTTGTCTCTTTCTCGGACCAAAAGCAACTGTATGACAAACATTTCCACCCATTGCCTTGACACGCCCACGATGATCTTTTTTCCCCATAGCTTTGGTGAGGGCATCCTCTTGATCTTCAAAAACAAGATTACCTTTTTCTTCTTCTTCAATGTACTCCATCTATGTCAATTAGAAAAGTAAGAATTAGTTCATAATTTATAATCAAAGAAAATAAACATTACTTAGATATCACTTCTTACAGTTTTTTTGGCAATTTCTGCAATTTCCTTATCATTTGGGTCAATTTCCCACTCTCCATCTTTATTTAGAACTTGATGAGCCAATATCCACTCCTTTGATCTAAATTTCTTAACTCTAGCTAGCGTTGAGGTGACAGAAGAGTTCACCGAGGAACTACTTGAGAAAGTTAATGCTGCTTCTGGTGGAAGTCGTCCATCATCTATCCATTCAGGTCGTTTTCTGATATAACCCTTCTGGCCAGTGCGATGATGGCTTTTGTTGAATGACGCACTGTTCCTTGCCTTTTCACTACGAGCCTGTCAAAAAGGATGTTAAAGATGCACATAAAAATTATGAACAATACACACAGATGCACATAAAAATTATAATTCATTTACAAAGAGTTACTCAATATGCATATCACTAAAATTATATGTATGAATCAAACTTGTGATCTATTATGCTCATCTGTCATGGATCACATAACTATTAACAAGTAACCAAGCTATATTACCATACAAGAGATTAGGGGCATTAAAACAAGCTTTAAAAAATACGACAAAATTATGCAAAACACAAATGAGGTGATCGAAGGCAAGTGAAAGTATGAAAGGGACAACACCTCAACGTCAGAATCATTGCCAGCACAGATTGAATTACAACCATGCATCTCATTTTTTGATAAATACATTAACTCAATTACCATTCAAAACCAAATTCAACACCAAAAACAGATTTGTACATGATGCATAAGAAACCATTTGTATAAAAAACAATAACTTACCAATGACTCCGGCATGAAGTATTGTTGAACAAATGTGTTCCAATCTTCCTCTGTGATGTGGTCATAGACTTCCCAAGGCATCTTGGATGACTGTGTCTTCGGCATCCTTTCTTTTTTAGTGATCCATCGACGCACCAACTTACTCTTGAAATCTCGAAATCGTTTTGCCACACCATGGTGAAAATATTTTTCCCTTGAATTACTCGAATCATCATAAATGTGGAACAAAAGCTGCCAATTTTCAGAAACTGTTAAATTATGAACATAGTATTAAAAACATGTGAAATCATATCCAACGTTTTACCTTGGTCTCCTCCCAAAACCCCTTCCTTGTTTGCTCATCTATCTTTCGGTATTCTTTCTCATTAATATTAATTCTAGCAGCACAAGTTCCAACTTGCTTCCCGTATTCCGCCGACCACTTTCCATCAGGGATATTAAGCTCATTATACTCAAGGAACATAGCTTTTTTTGCCTTGACTCCTTTGGATCGACCACGGACAATCTTTGTAATCGTGCTAGCATCCAGTGATTCGTCACCTGTTGTAGGAGGAATAACTGGATCACTGTCACCTTCCGAATCACTTCCAGCAACAAATTGGTTATGCATTTTAACACTGACAAATACACTCCTGCATCATAAGCAAGAAAACAATGAGTATACATAAAGATTAAAGATACTAAATATACATTAAAGATTCTAGCAGCACAACATATTTCAATGATAGATAAGATGGGAAACAAACCAGAATCAAGGGAAGAACCGAAGAAAAACTGAAGCACGCCAGAAGCAAATCAGAATCATACCAGAATCATATCAGAACCGAAGAAAAATTGAAGCACGCCAGAAGCAAATCATAATCATATCAGAATCATATCAGAATCATATCAAAATCAGATCAGAACCGAAGAAAAACTGAAGCACGCCAAAAGCAAATCAGAATCATACCAGAATCATATCAGAATCATATCAAAATCAGATCAGAACCGAAGAAAAACTGAAGCACGCCAGAAGCAAATCAGAATCATACCAGAATCATATCAGAATCATATCAAAATCAGATCAGAACCGAAGAAAAACTGAAGCACGCCATAAGCAAATCATAATCATATCAGAATCAGATCAGAAGCAAACCGGAATCAGATCAGAAGCAGAGTCATCTTATTCATTTGCGCTTTGAAACCCATATTCCTTCCCTATGATCTGTGCGCATGTGATTAGTATTATTTGCATCTTCCTCCTCTGGTAATGGTTGAACAACAGTTGATAACAGGGGTGAGTCATCGTAGTTGTCATACTCATCTTCATCCAGAACATCATCAATACCGAGAATATGCCTTTTCCCTTGTGCAACTGCACGCCATCTAGGATCAACATTGTCTACGATATAGAAAATTTGCTTAGCTTGTGACGCTAGAATGAATGGCTCGTCACTCTCACTTAATCGGTCAAAGTTTACCAACGTTAAACCCGGGTAAATATCATCTTGTTTCACCCCATTATGGTTGTTGGCCCACTTGCACCGGAAAACAGGAATCACAAAACTGCTGTAATCAAGCTCCCATATTTCTTCGATTACACCGTAATACGATTGTGTCGCATCAACCGGTCTTTTATCCTTAGCGCTTGCATAGACCCTAGATGATGCAACAACCTTCACTCCACTATTCTGCACCACACTCTTTTCATCTTGTCTTGACGTGTAGAATGTGAACCCATTGATATCATACCCTTCATAAGACCGAACACATAGACGAGGACCTCGAGCTAACCACTTGACTGTATCAGAAACATCATGCCCTTTCTTTAGTTCCTCAGCTACTTCCTTCTTAAACCAATCAACGAATGAGCGATTATGTTCCCGCATCAATGCCCTTTCATTAAATTTAGGATTATTATGTTGCAATTCAAGCACATGCTTATCTACGTAAGGACTGACCTCTGTAAGATGCTGCAACACACAAAGATGTGCCTTATTCTTCCTTTCAGAAGGAGGCGAGATTACTTTTTTACCAATTACTCCCACCCCTTCAAGCCTCCCTACATGACGAGATTTCGGAAGGCCTATTGGCTCAAGCCTCGACAAAAATTCAGCTACGTATTCACATATCTCTTCATGAAAGATTCCCCGAATTATACTACCCTCTGGATTCGCCGGATTCTTTGCTTTGTCTTTTAAAGACCCAAAATATCTCTCAAAGGGATACATCCATCTTAAGAACACCGGGCCACATAACTTGATTTCTCGCACTAAATGGACAATTAAATGCACCATTATATCAAAGAAAGAGGGCGGAAAGTACATTTCAAATCGACACAAAGTTTCAACGATATCATCTTGCAGACTATCCAGTTTCTCTGGATCAATCACCTTAGCACATATGGAACTGAAAAACACACACAGTTTTGTTATAACATGCCTCACGTGTTTCGGCAATATCCCACGAAGTGCAATTGGCAAGAAAACATTAAGCAGTACATGACAATCATGAGACTTCATACCGATCAACCTCAGGTCTGAGAGAGAAACTAGACGTTTTACATTAGATGAATATCCCGATGGCACCTTAATGCCATGTAAGCACTCGCAAAACGTCTTTTTCTCCTTTCTTGACATTGTGTAACACGCCGGAGGAAGAAAAGTCCTTTTACCATCCTTTTTTTTCACGGGCCACAAATCTGGACGCATATTCCTCTCTTTCATATCTTTCCGAACTTTCTTATTGTCCTTAGTCCTTCCGGGAATGTGTAGCAAAGTCCCAATAATAGCATCACACACATTTTTTTCAATGTGCATCACATCGAGACAATGACGAACCGACAAATCTTTCCAATAAGGAAGATCCCATAGTGAAGATAATTTCTTCCATAAAACACCCTTTTTAGACTTGGGCTTCATGAACTTGCCATATTTGGTTTCAACATTTTTAATACGTTCATAAACCTGCGATCCCGTTAAAGGTGCACGAGCCACTCCTTCCTCGGTGTGACCATTGAACTCTTTCTTCTTCTTACGATAAGGGTGATACCGACTAAGGAACTTCCTGTACTTTACAAACACATTTTTCTTGTAATGTTTCAAGTATGTGGGTTCCATGTCTTCTTCACATATTGGGCATGCTTGTTCTCCTTTGGTTTTGTACCCAGACAAGTTTCCATATGCTGGAAAATCATTTATGGTACAAAAAACCATAGCTCGCAGTGTGAAGTCTGAGTTGGTGTGTGCATCGTACATTGAAACACCTTCATTCCACAATAATTTCAAATCCTCTATGAGTGGCGCTAGATACACATCTATGTCATTTCCAGGTTGCTTAGGCCCCGAGATGAGGAGTGATAACATGATATTCTTGCGCTTCATACACAACCATGGAGGAAGATTATAAATCGCAAGAAGAACCGGCCATGTGCTGTGCTGAGTGCTTAGAGTGCCATAAGGATTCACACCATCTGTACACAGAGCAAGTCTCAGATTTCTAACCTCCTTGCCAAATTCAGGATATTTCTTATCGATATTTCTCCATTGAGGAGAATCAGCAGGATGTCTAAGGAGTCCATCTTTCTTCCTCCCTTCTGCATGCCATCTCAGATTTTTTGCTTGTTTCTTTAATGAAAACAAACGCTTAAATCTATCTATGATTGGAAGATACCACATAACTTTAGCCGGCGGCCCCTTCTTAGCGGAATTTACCCCTTTACGCTTGTAACGAGATACACCGCACTTTGGACACTCATCCAAATTTTCATGGTCTTTTCTGTAAAGAACACAATCGTTTGGACAAGCATCTATTTTGACAACCTCTAAGCCAAAGGGACACATCACTTTCCTGGCATAATAGGTAGAGGTGGGCAACTCATTGCCTTCCGGCAAAACTTCACTTAACCACTCCAATAAGGTCGTGAAACTCGAATCAGTCCAACCACTCTTCGATTTCAAGTTGTATAGCACTGACAAAGCTTCTAACTTGGTAAATTTTGTACACCCAGGATACAAAGGCGTCTCAGCAGCCTTTGTTAGTTGTTCTAACACCTTAGGTCGTTCATCCAAGCGATCTCTCACCCCATCCATCATCTCATTCATTTCATCCTCTTGCTCATCATCATCATCATCATCCATCTCATAATTCTCAGAAATGTTATCATCACTCTCATCACTGTCTACCTGAAGATCAAATTCGTTTACACTAGAACTTGGACGATCAGGTATTTTCTCTCCATGCCAAAACCAAACATGATAATCTTGCTTAAACCCACGACGAAATAAATGATCCTCAATCTCATCAATGTCTGCTAACCTCCTTACATTGTTACAATCACGGCAGGGGCAATAGATTTTTTCGGCTTTTGTACTCTGTTGGTTGGCTAAAGCACATCTAATAAACTCCCCAACCCCACTCAAATATTCAGCTGTAGTATGATCACCGTACATCCAACGACGACTCATTTCTAATAACTAGAGAAAACTGTAGAAAGACCAATACATACATAACATTGAAAACACTCATTGAAATAAAATAAAATTATTTGGATATCTAGCTAACAAAACAATATCTCATGCAAAACTCATTAAAATCACTCATCGACATATTTCATTTGTTTTCCTACAATTTTTATCAAGTCATGCTAAAAAGTGACAAAATTTGAAAACTATCTCAATAAAAGGAGATAACTGTAATCTAATCTAGGGACCATAAATCCCACTCCTGCAATCAACCAAATGAGCCTCTTATCCTACTCTACATGATTGGCTGGATAATTTTATCTTGCATTCTTACCCACATCCTTTATAAAACATTTGATATAAAGATTTTGAAGGCTACTTGTCTGCATATTCTTAATGATGTAAACAGAGTAGCCTAAATGCCTGATTCAACAACTACCTGATTCCAGATTGATACTACCTAACTGACAAATATGAGCCAACAAGATCAACATAAACACTAAATAGGGAAGGAAAGCACTTTTAGTCAAAAAGAAAAGAGAAAGCTAAAGCTCAGAATCATGATGAATGTGACAAAAAGAAACTTGATCACACACTAATTATCCTAAACATACATGAAAGGTATTAACAAGAACTAGTAAAATTGACAAGATTAAGATTAAATTTTCGTTTAGGCATTTTACCGAACACTTGGAGTGCATCAAAATTTCCTAAAGAACCAAAACAACATAATCAATCAAAATTCCACCAAATAAGGGAGTAATCACCCACAACAACAAAAATCAACCATTCATACCACAAAAGGAATCAACTACCTCGAAGTTTCACCAAAATCCGAAAATCCGAAAACAATTTGCGAAGGAGGAAGTTTCACCTACCTCGATGACTCGAAGGACGAAAGCTGGAGGAGGAGGAGGAGGCGGCGAGGCGAGGAGGAGGCGGCGAGACGTGGAGGAAGCGGCGAGGAGGAGGCTGCGAAGAGGAGGAGGAAGCTGCGCATGCAGTCGACTGAAAACGAAGGAAATATAACGAAGCTGCAGTATTAATTTGAGAAGCAGTTGAGGCGGGCAGTCATGCGCCCGCCTCTAATTTTTTTTAACCATCTGTTGAGGCGGGCGCATGACTGCCCGCCTCTAATTGTTTCTACGCAGCATCTGTTGAGGCGGGCGCATGACTGCCCGCCTCTAATTGTTGTAATATTTTGAGGCGGGCGCATGACTGCCCGCCTCTAATTGTTTTTACGCATCTGTTGAGGCGGGCGTCTTAATGACCGCCTCTAATTTTTGGGCTCTGTTGAGGCGGGCGCCTTACTGACCGCCTCAACAAGTCAAAAACACAAATAATATTTGAGGCGAACGGATATTTGCCCGCCTCTAAAGTACCTGTTGCAGCGAACTAAACGACTGACCGCCTCACCAGATAGTAGAATAAGACTTTTTGCGTCGGTTTTTAAGGTGACCGCCTCAACAGGGGGGCTGCAACAGGTGTTTTTTCTACTAGTGTCTCTGGTGTAAAAAATGGAGTGAGAGGATAGATTCATGACTTTGTATGCTTTCTTCCCATAAGGAAATCCTAGGAAAACACAAGCTTGTGATCTGGGTTGTAGTTTATCTCTTCCCTGAGTAGGAGTGGACACATAGCATAGACAGCCAAAGGTTTTTATGTGGTCTAGAGAGGGAGGCTTAGAGAAAAGAGCTTCATAGGGTGAGATGCCTTTGAGAACTTTGGTTGGATATCTGTTTATCAGATAAGTAGCCATTAAGACACACTCCCCCCAGAATTGAGTAGGGAGATGGGACTGAAACAAGAGAGCTCTGGAGGTTTCAAGAAGATGCTTGTGTTTTCTCTCAACAACTCCATTCTGCTTTGGAGTGTGAGGAATAGTGGTTTGATGTATGATGCCTTTGGAGACTAGGAATGAGGAGGCCTCTAAACTGGATCCTAGTTCAAAAGCATTGTCAGTCCTTATAGCTTTAGGAAATGATCCAAACTGAGTATGAGTGAGAATAATGAAGTTTTTGATCACATTGAAGGCATTACTTTTGACACTGATCAGATATGTCCAAGTGTTTCTGGAGAAGTCATCAACAATTGTTACAAAATATTTGTAACCATTGTGAGTTGGTGTGTGATATGGCCCCCAAAGGTCAATGTGAAGGAGATCAAAAGGTCTAAGGCTTGAGGTGGTGCTGTTGGAAAAAGGTCTTTTATGTTGACGAGACTGATGACATATCTCACAAGGAACATCAGTAATTGTATTAGAAACCACAGACATTTTATTCAATTTGGAAAAAGGTACATGTCCTAGTCTCTTGTGCCATAACAAAGCATTAGAAGAAGGACAAACTAGGCATATATCCTTTGTAAGGTTTGGTTTACAAAAAGAAGAATCAAGTCTACTAGAACATGTATATGAATCTTCATCTCCAACAGTACTATGTAATATGTAGAGGCCCTCCTTGTGTTTACCAAGAACCAGTGGGTTCTTCACTGAAGGGGCCTGCAATAAGCAATCAATGTCAGAAAAGAGGACATGATAATGTGTTTGAGATATGAGTTGGCTAACAGATAGAAGATTAAATTTGAATGAGGGAACAAAAAGAACTTGGTGCAAAGTAAGAGTAGGAAGGACTTGAACTGATCCAGAGTGTGTTACTTCAATCTGTGAATTGTTAGGCAAAGCAATCATACGTGATTTGGTCATTGGTGTTAGGTTAAGAAAAACTTTGGAATTGAAACACATGTGATTGCTGGCGCCACTGTCTATTATCCAAACATTCAATGAACTTGTTACTCTAGACTGTGCACTAAAACTTGTATCATATAATGAAGAGCGTAAAGCAAGGAGTGGGATACCTGACATGGAGGCACCAACAAAGCTAGATGTGCCAGGATTTGTGTTGTTGTTGACTAATAGTCTTCTCAGCTGTGCAAATTCTTCAGCAGAAAAGGAATTAACTGTGCCTGAAGTACTAGCCCCATCACTAGTATTCTCACTCAAGGTAGCAAGAGTTGTGCCTCTCCTTTCCTGAGTATTTCCTTCACTTCTTGGAGGAAATCCCACTATCCTGTAGCAGTTATCTTTGACATGACCTGTCTTCTTGCAGTGAGAACAAACAAGTGGTTGTCTCCTTGTAGGTAGAGCTCCCTCAGGTCTACCATTCTTTTGCCAACAAGAATCTATAGTGTGACCATTCTTGTGACAAAAACTGCATTGAATAGGAGGCCTTGATCTACTGGTGCGAGCATTCATGGCAGTAGCATCCTCATTGAAATGAGCTGGTGCTCGAACTTCTCTCTGTTTTTCCTCATGAATTAACATAGAGAAAGCTTGATGAATAGTTGGAGTAGGCTGCATCATCAATATACTTCCTCTTAGAACAGAAAAACTGTCATTCAGTCCCATTAAAAGTTGAAGAAGCTTCTGATCATCCTCAAGTTTCAACCAAGAAGTATGTGTTGCACAGCTACACATAGGCAGGCTCCTCAATGAACTCAGTTCATCCCATAAGCGCTTAATACGAGTAAAATATGTTGTAACATTGTCATTTCCTTGAGACACATTGCACAATTCCTTCTGTACTGAGAAGTTTTGAGCAAGATTGCTTTGACCGTATCTAACACACAATTCATTCCATATGTCATGTGCAGATTCAGTGTATATAATGCTCTCTGCGATTTCCTTACTAACAGCATTCAAGATCCAAGAAACTACCATATCATTGCACTTTTCCCAAATTCTAAATCCATCGGAATCAAAATTAGGTCTAAGGACAGTACCATCAATCAGTCCAACCTTATTCTTTGCTGAAAGAGCAACTCTCATAGATCTCTTCCACGCACTAAAACCAGATCCATCAAAAGATCTAGAAACCAGCAACATACCTGGCGAATCCGATGGATGAACATAAAGCGGATCTCGCTGTAGTTGTTCCAAAGCCGATTGACGACGCGCTTCATTCTGTGCGTCCTCCATCGATCTTGCGTAGAGAAAGGAAAATTTGTTCCTTCAGGAAACTCCGATCAAAGAGACGAGATCGCAATGCTCTGATACCATGTAGGAATTGGGGAGAAGAATTGCGACATAAGAAAACGAGAGAAGAATTGGGAAAAACCAGCTAAAGCACTTGGCTGGACAATGAACTGTATTTATACAGAGAAGAAGCACAAGACTAACTAACTTCTAACAACTTGTCATGTGCACAGCACGTGTTGCAAAACAGAATATAACTCCCACACCAACTATCTTCCAAAAAAAGGAAAATAAATCTTCGTAAAAAAACCTACATCTTCTCAAATTGAGCTCTTCTTTCAAACTACCCTTCCAACTATCTCCTCTATTATCTCTCCAGTGTCCTCTATTTACAAATTACAAGACCACGTTCAAAATATTTCTCTGAACTCCGAGGAGGTACCATCAATTTGCACTAAAAGCCAACACATTAGTCCCCCCTCTTCTTTGTTGCAATAAATTGTTTTGCAGATTACGGATGCTGAATCTTAACCACCGCTCGGAAAGACAAGAGGTAAATGTTTGGTGGTGGGTTGTTGTGTTCGACAGTAAACCCGAAACCTTAATCATTCTGAGTTATGTCTTTCTCGCTAATAGATCGAATCTTTGTTAAATTCGGTTGTTATTTGCAAACTGAATGCCTTGATTTTGTTTGACTTTGCTATTCTGAGTCTTGCTGCACACACTGGTCGAGCGAGAATGAAAGGAGTTTCATGCTAACTCATTCTTCCCTCGAGGTATTCAATCTGAAGCGCTCCTCTCTGTTTTCTTCTTTAATTGACCATCACTTTGTAGGTTGACATAAAAGAATTGAGAGAAGGAATTAGATTCTAATTAGTGCCATTTGCTTCGAGGTTGATGTAATTTCTTAAGAGATTGTCTTAGTAGTTGTCACTAAGTTGTTGGCAATTGAGAATTAAATGGTCAAATGATGCTTTCAGGTTCTTTTGATAATTTGGTATGACTACCTTATGATATTTCTCTATCCCTTTAAAACCCATAATCTATTTAATTCATGAAGCCAAAATGAAATGTGCTTGATAATTTCTTCACCTATGTCACTGAAAGGAGGTAATCTACAGAAATTTAAGATTTGTCAACTTTTGTCGATGCACTGTTAAATGAATGCATAATCTAAAAGCAATTCAAAGGTCTCTAGAAATATTCCATTACATTTTTGCAACTAAATAAGTTTTCTGTATGTGGAATTCTCAATGTTTGCGTGTTTTAACTATTAGATGAAGAGATTAAATTGGACATATAATGTGATCTGGGTTTGTTTGATGCTTTGCCATGCTAAGGTATATGTAATGAAAATTAGTACAAGCTTCTGTTGTAGGTTTAGTTCAATAGATCTGATTTCCATGGCATAAGAAATCTGAGGGAAGGCATAACAAGATTTAGGATAACAGTAAAAAAATTGTTACAAATGAATATCTTGTGTGCCTCAAGCTAGTAGCTGGATTTTACAGTAGATTATGGATCTCATAGTTTTAGTATTAATTTACATTCCCATCTCTATTATACATTGACAACGTTACAGAGGGTATTTGTGTTTTAACTTTCGATTCTTGATTCTTATATTTGAATTGGGGATAGAATTGACTAGAGAAATGTTCTTAGAATTGCATATTTATTTGTGAATTCTTGAGTTTCTTCCTTATGCTTTGGTCATCTACATATTTTATAGCTTTTTAATTAATGAACCAATGCTTTGGGTTATTGTGATTTGTGAATATAGTAGTGTTGTGGTTTCTGTATTGCTGCTCTACGTACTCATGGAATACATTTCTTGAAGTCCTATCATGACCACTCAAGCTCTTCTTTTTGTAATGTATGAATTCAGGAGGTTGGAATGAAAGAGTTGAGCATCAAGTAGCACAAAAAATGATGCGGAGAGGGAAAGAATAAAGCTAATATGCAACCATGTTGGTGCTCACAAGCACTTCCTCCTCACGACTTTATTTGCAAACACCAATGTTCAACCGACAAAAACAACCAAAGCTGTCTTAATTGGATCAAGATCCTAGAAGATCATGGTCTTATTGTGCAATTAAGAGATTAATCATGAAGAACTTCTTGTGGTGGGATGAGGAATGGTTGCAGGTAGGAGTTATATACTTGTGCTTTATCATATATATGTAGAAAGCATTTTGTTGTGTTTTTACTCGTGTCAATAGCCGACCTTTGTGATGTATGAACAATTTGGAATTAAATATCTTGTGAAATTTTTCAAGAGGATCGACTTGAAGATGGAAGCAGATTGGAAATGGACAGGAAGATACCACAATATTTGATGTGTTGCTCTTAAATAAGAGGGTAAGTGGAATCAATGAGATCCTAAACTACAAATTAAGAAGTCCTACAAATATATATTGTAATTGAAACTTGGTAGCACTTGAGCTATTACATTGTTGTTGTTATAATAAGGCCACTGTCTATATTATGTTCTGAATTCCCTCCGGATAAATTTATAGCTGGATCGCCCGCACATTGTACGGGTCTAACACTAATATAATATTAAAGCTAAAATATGTATTTAAAAAAATTTGCGTCATTTGGAGAAATTTGAGTGGAGAGGCATTGGTATTTTCTTTTTATTATTTCTCCTTTTATAATAAATTGAACAATTTTCTTTTTGTTGAAATATGATGAACATCCACTCCCCCACTCTCCCATCTGGTAAATCCATTAATCCACAAACTCAAACCTATAAGTTTCATTTGGTAAAGTCGTCATTTATTATGGATTTACAAATTTATTTCTATATGTAAATGATTTTGATTGGATTTTCTTCGAGCTCTACAAAAAACGTTGTGATGTTAAATCAGTCTAAAAATATTTCTACAACGTCTTTGTTGATTTCAGTACTATTTTCAATGCAAATAAATGCATTATGTGATTGTCCACTATCTTTACACGTTTTCATACTCAAAGAGAAGAAGATTGTACTAGCTAATATCCTACTAAAACTACCTTTTTGACACCTTCAATTAGACATCTTTTAATAGCAAACTTATTTTCCCCGATTTCTGAATTTTTTGCATTATATTTTGTTTTAGAGGTTGTGTGAGAGTGAAATAACTTTATCCGTTTCACATTTTCAGAGCATCAGAGTTTAGACTCCATTTTGAAAACGAAGCACAACGACCATTTAATTACAACTCTATTTTTCTCTTTAAAAAACTGAAAAATACATTATGAAATATACCTATAGCTCTAATTTTCTCTTTACTAATTCATCTTCATTTTTTCCAATTGAAAATATATAACTCTTTTGTTGATAAATTTCTCATAAATTTTTAAATATTCAATCTGATTCTCACCAACACGATTGTATCATTCCTCGTACGTCGTACGGGACAAACACTAGTTGGGTTTGGAAGGAGGAGAAGATAGCAAGGGTCCGCATATCTCGTTAAAAGTAATGTTCTAAAATTTGTTAAATTAAATATGTACATACGTGGACCAATTATTAATTCTATTAAACAATTATGGAAGTTACCATGGGAAATAAATTCGATAATTAAGGACTGTAGGCATCTACTTCAACACATTCAACAATTTTCGTTTAAACATTGCTAAGCAAATCACGCATCAGATTTCCTTCCTAATGAGGAAGTTAAAATTGTTGTCCTCCAACCTTGTTATCCTATTTTCGGATCAACAGAGGGATGATCAGGGACTGTCATCGCCTGAAGTATGGAGTCTCAGTGTTTGTGTGTAATTTTTTTTTTTTAATAGTTAGTGTATTAGTTGCTTTCTAGGATGATACAGCAATGTGTAACATATAGATTTGGATTCCCACATGTGCAGCTGAGCCGTTAAGCGCCGAGCAATTCGGCAGCGGCTCTGTGTGAGGTTGAAGCCGGCTGTTCCATGAATTGTTCGGAGTCCCAATCAATATTCCTTCTGTAAACGCGCAATTATGATAAAATGTGGGACCCTCTATTCCTCTTCCTCCCGTTCCCATACAATTATGATAAAGTGTCCCCACTGAACAACCTGTTCTATCTCTTCGCTCTCCTGCTTTTCCACACCCAGATCTCTCTTCTACTTTTCTTCTCCCAAAACATCTTCAACCTTCAATGGCTCTCAATATTCCGCCAATCTGCCGGCTTCTTCTGCTGGCTCTGCTCGCTGCTCACCTCCTCCCTCCTGCTTCTTCTGCCGGATCCAAAACTAAGTGGCGAACACTCGATGGTCACCTACTTGCTCTTACTCTCAAGGATTTTTTCTTTTCTTTTTTTGTCTAAGAAATTATGAAATTGAGCTCTACCTGTGGTTCCCGAGTTGGCCATTTCCTTTAGTTTTAACCCAAAACGCATCTTGCTTATAAGGCATATTTTATTTTGCCTTTATAACAGCTTTTAATCTTATCTTTTGGAGTAGTTTCTAACTAACTGTTCGTTTGGGGCATTATGCAGTGGTAACTCTATGCTTAAATATCATTTTTCCGTCTTGTGTTTTGGGAAATGAATTACATTCAAGAAGAGTATAATTTACTGAAATGGGAAGATGGGATGTGTTTGCAGGAACTGCTCCAAAAGTAGTGGCACGGGGTGGATTCTCTGGACTGTTTCCAGATTCAAGCCAATTTGCATACACTGTAGCCATGACTACGAGCGTGCCAAATGTTGTCCTGTGGTGTGATCTGCAGTTAACCAAAGATGCAGCTGGTATTTGCTTTCCTGGTCTCACCCTTGATAACAGTTCCAATATAAATGCTTTTTACCCAGACAAAAAGAGTACCTATTCCGTCAACGGAGCTCAAGTTTCTGGGTGGTTCTCCATTGACTACACTCTAGATCAGCTACAAAACGTTACTTGTAAGTTATACTCTAATCTTTTGGCAAAGGGTCAGGTCCCTTAGTTTTCTGTTTTTTAATTAATGACATTAGATACGTGGTTAATGAGACTTGTGCATAGGCTAATATCTTGTAAATTGTTACTTTCTAATGGTAATTATTTGCATATACTGAAATTTGGAACTGGCCTTCTCTGAGTGATATGAAAAACAAAGCTGTATTTATCTTCTGAAGAACTTTCCTTTGAAATACCCATTTGAGAAGTACCAGTTTTTTTCCATTTTTTTATTATGTTCCCTCTTAGTTAGTTCGTGCAATCTTTCAAATACCCATTTGAGTTCCAACACTTTATTACCTAATTAGTACCCTTTCTTGATGCTACTAATGCTTTATCTTTGGCTGTCAATCCAATTTTCCGACTATTACACTCTAGTTTGAGAATCAATTTTTTTTTTCTTAATTGTTGAGTGGTTCTGTAGCTGACTGGCTAGTTGTTTTCATTCTTACAATATTGTTTTGACATGGCTGTAAAGTTTCATTCTGCATCTCTTGTTTTGGATTTACTCAGAATGTTTATTTCTTATGCTTGGTCCTATGCAGTAACCCAAGGAATATACTCCCGTACTCCTAATTTCGATGGGAGCTTACCTATTATGACAGTGGAAACTGTATTTCAGCAATTTCAACCTTTGGGCTTTTGGTTAAATGTCCAGGTAATATTAGCTTTGTTTGTACAGTTTTTTTCCCCTCAATTTATAAGTTAGTTGAAATGGGTGCTCACTTTCACTGATACATGGCAAAAATACTGTGTCTGCGACATTTATTGCAGCATGATCTATTTTTCAGCCAGCATAAGTTGAATATGCAAAGCTTTTTGCTGGGTCTTATTAAGGGTGGGACACCTATTGACTACCTCTCGTCTCCTGAGGTTGCCTTTTTGAGAGGCATTTTCCCGAAACTTAAGCAGACAACTTTGGTTTTCCGTTTTCTGCAAGTGGATGAAACTGAACCTACTACAAATCAGACGTATGGTTCTCTGAAGAAGAATCTTACTTTTCTTACTTTCATCAAGAGTTTTGCAGATGGAATCCTTGTTCCAAAGTCATACATATGGCCTTTTGATTCAAGCCTCTATTTACGTCCTCATACTTCCCTTGTGCGTGATGCTCATGCGGCAGGGTTACAAGTCTATGCAGCAGATTTTGCTAATGATAATGTCCTTAGCTACAATTACAGCTATAACCCAGTTGCAGAATACCTCAATTTCGTTGACAATGGTGACTTCTCTGTGGACGGTGTCTTGTCTGACTTTCCAGTAACGGCATCAGAAACAATAGGTAAATGCTCTTGTGCTCTTTCCAGTGATAAATAATTCTTGTAAACTGGTCGTCAACTTATTGGAATTTACTATCTAGAATATCCTGTTTATGATACAATTTTTTCCGTTACTGCAGATTGCTTTGCTCACTTAGGCAAATATTCCTCTGGAGGTATTTACCATATTTTTCAGAATTGTATTTCCCAGCTTCTAAAAATCAAGAAAAGAGTAATACTTAATTTTGCTTTTACAGGAAAAACACCATTGGTCATCTCGCACAATGGAGCTAGTGGAGACTACCCCGGCTGTACTGATTTAGCATATTCACGAGCTATTTCGGGTGGAGCTGATATCATTGACTGTTCTGTTCAAATGTCAAAAGATGGAGTTCCTTTCTGCTTAAGCTCTGTGAACCTCATGGATAGCACAACCATTGCTCAGACAGGGTTCATTACCCTCCAAGAAAACATTGCTGAGCTTCAGGCTAAAGGAATATTTTCCTTTAAGCTTTCCTGGAAGAACATTCAAAGCTTGACACGTAAGTTAAATAAAAAATTCAACTGCAACTGAGGAATTCATAGTTTCTGTTAGTTACAATGACCTAACACGATAGCAAGACTGTGTAGGTAACTTATTCAGTTCAACTTGTAGAAAGAGAATTTAAGACTTCTCAGCCTCTACTAAAAATGAAAAGATTCTCATAGAAATTTTGGACCTTAGATAACAGTATGAAACACTGTATATTTCCACTAGTACCAGTAAGAGATATTACACGTATAGGGAGAGTGCATGGCACGGGGCTAGTTGTTCCTTAAACAAAATGTTCTGTTCTTGTTTATCTCATACTCCGTACTTTACAGTTAATTAGATTCTATTTTGTATTTACTCGTGCAATGTGATGCTCCTTTGCAAAGCTTGTATTTTTGAAATTATGTTTTTAGGAACAAACTCCTTTCCATGGAGAAAATTGTAAAATATGAAACGATGAATAAAATTTTGGAGGGAAAAGATTAGGGCAGAGGGCTAGGTAGGAGGAGGGTGGTGGGTCTATGTCCTTGTATGGTCTTGTATAATTTTTTAAGATTATTTTTGGTTTGGATCTTAGGTGCCTTTTGTTCCTATCTTGGTTATGTTTTTGTTTTGTGTCTTTTATGGTCAGTCTTGTTTCTGTTTGTGTTTTGTGTCTGCTCTGCTTAATCGTGTTTGGTATTACTGTATTACTCTTCTTTGATTCTCTCGGAAACATACTTGAGACTTGATCGGAGTATGAGTGTGTACGTTTTGACCCTGCAAACTATGCTTTTGCGGGACTAGACTGAGTTGATTGTGGTTGTGTACATAATCTAGAACTGAATACCATGATGGTGCCCCATTTTCGAGTAGGCATCTTGTATTCAGGAAAATTACCAGCAAGGTTGTCAAATATTCTGAAAACATAAACGGAAGAATTTAGGATCAAATTGGACATTATCTATTAGCAGAATTAGAAGTATAATCAAATATTCACTTACAAAGATAGCTTCAATGATTACTTTTCCTTTCCAGTGCTTATTCTGCTGCTTGGACCTCTAATCTCCTGTATATTTTGACATATTGTACTGAGCTAACACCATGTAAAAATCTGTTCTTTTGATGTTAATATATCGATGGTGATTCTTGTGGCTGTATTTTTTCAAGCCAATATTTCTATCTTGCACTCATGAATTTTAATGCGTTGCAGCTGCAATATCAAACATATTCTCAAACTACTTTTTGTCCCGGAATCCCCTTTATAAGAATGCTGGGAAACTCGTATCACTGGCTGAGTTTCTAGGCATAGCAAAAAATTCAACCACACTTTCTGGTGTTATAATTCGCATAGAGGTGAGTCTGCATTAAACTTTCTTTGGATTTCTATATCCCATCTTGATTCGGTTTTGAACTCTCATTAGCAAATTATACTATTAACATAATTGATTAGTTAGGCTCATAGGAATGTCAACCAATAATATTACGTAATCAGGTAGATTGCATTTTAATCTTATCAATTTTCTTGTCAGACAACTGTGACATTCTCCATTATTTACTTCTGGATCTCACAGCTAAGATTGTTTGATATTTAGTCATATAGCAGAGGCCATTATCACTAATCAAAGATTACGTTTTAGTGGGGATAAAACAATGTAACTAGGTTGAACAAGGAATTACGCCTACAAGATGAGTCGATTTTATGAATACATCAGCTTCTTTTTTTTTTGTGCATGATTGTTTTACCAAAGACTTGTAGATGAGCACTGAATTAAATTCCTCATTTCAGCAATTTGTCTAAGACACCTAATTCTTCTTTTTCCCACTTGTACTTCAGAATGCAGCCTATCTTGCACAAAAGGTAGGCATGAGTGTGACGGATGCAGTGTCAAAGGTCTTAGATACGTCTGGTTTCTCTAACCAGACAGCAAAGGTGATGATACAATCTACCAACAGCTCAGTTCTGGAAGTATTCAAGGGAAAAGGCTATCAACGCGTATATGAACTGGATGAGGAAATCCGTGATGTACAGAACTCTACTCTGGCCGACATCAAGAGTTTTGCTGATGTAGTGGTTGTTAATAAAGAATCCATCTATCCTGATTCTGATGGCTTCATAAAAGGCCAAACTAAAGTGGTCGAGAAGCTACAAGCATTTAACCTCAGTGTTTTCGCCCAAGTTTTCAAAAATGAATTCGTGTCTCAAGATTGGGACTTCTTTTCCGACATAAATGTAGAAATCAACGCATTTGCAGCAGGAGCTGGTATCGATGGTCTTATTACAGACTTCCCCCAAACCGCTGCTACATACAGAAGTAAGTCTCATCCTTCACATTTCTAGTACCTGGCTACAAAAGCATATAAAAACAGCATCATTCAATACAATACTAAACAGTTGTTTGAATCTCCACACTTAATACATTTTAATGTATTACCACTCGATTACAGAACAATAATGTAGCTAATTCGATTCAACTTTCGTTCTCCTCTTTCTTTTGCAGGGAACCGTTGTCTTAATAGGGGAAAGAACACGCCAAGCTACATGCTTCCAGTTGAACCGGGAAGCCTACTGTCAGCATTGATCTCTCAGCCTCCAGCTGAGGCTCCAGCTGGCATCCTCAGCGATGCTGACGTGTCAGAGCCACCACTTCCTGCAGTGGTCCCGGTTCCTGCCCCGTCAGCAACTCCTGTAGCATCTTCTCCAAAGACGTCTTCAACCTCAGACAGCAGCCACCATGTAACCTCGCCATGGTTGTACCTTTCGATGCTAATTATTGCCTCAGCCGTGTTCATCCTACGTTGTTGATCTTCTCTCTCGTTGGGTACGGTCGATCAACTCGAGTGATCTCATTCTTGTAGGTAAATTATATGTTTATTCTTGTGCTAGTGTTTTGTGTAAGGTTGAGAGATTATTAAGATTCATAAGAGGTACATATAATTATGCATTCGTAGTTGTATGCTTCGCTCTGCTTAAATATTGATGGTTGATTCCAAATTTTTTCTTTTATGTATTCTACTACTTACCTCAGGTATTTGTTTGTTATCTCTTGAGTTTAAATCTGCACTATGTATTGGAGGATGGAAAACGAAATGATGTGCAGAATAAAAGTTAAATTAGGGCATCTATCAACTTTCTTCATTATCTATAAGAACAGATTGAATTGTTATCACCGTGCTATGTATTGGAGGAGGGAAAACGAAATGATGTGCAGAATAAAAGTTTTTTTTTTGGTCAGAAAACGGGCTTTACCCGTCTAAGAGGTTTATTAGCCAACACTAAGCATCCAAACCGGATGCGTTAAGGTCTACATCAAACAAAACACATAAAAATGCAGGAAGTTCAGAAAAAATAGAAAGGTTTTGTAGTAATGAAAAGGAAAGCTGAGCCAGTTTGTTTGCAGCCTCATTGTTATGCCGCCTTGTGTGCCGAAGACGAATCTCACTGTCATAGGAGTCGACCAAGAGCCAACACCTTTGGATTAGATAGTAGTCTTTGTGGGTCATGAGCTTTCTATTAAGGATCAGGTTAACGGCTTCTTCGGAGTCAGTCTCCACAATCAAGTTACCCAATCTCAGATCAGCGGCAATCTCCAGCCCTTGTACAATAGCACGCAATTCCGCTTGCAGGGCATCTCCGAAACTCATCTTAAGAGCATAGGCATGGAGAAATAGGCCATTGCAGTCTCGGTAAATCCCTCCGCCCCCGGATTGCCCTTGCTTGCGCCATCCGTGTTGAGCTTAGACCATCCCGGCTGTGGGCGCGTCCAGTGAGACCCGACAGAACTATCATGGCGCGGCCTATCCGGTTCAACCCTTCTACTACGAGCGCTAGCAGCTCTGAATAGTAATCCCTGTTTGACGACTGTAGCAGTACTGGTTCTTGTGTTATCAATTCCTTCAAAAAACGAGAAGGTTTCTTGTTTTCCACACATACCAAATCATGACAGCAAATTGATTAGCCCAATCAGCATTACCATTCAAATTCCATGTTACCCAAGACTTGGGTGAGGAGACGGCCCAAAATTGCTGCTGCAGATTGTTCCCAGTAAGTGCAAGCTAGCAGTTACGAATTGTAGCGCAATCCCGTAGCGCATGGAGCAAAGTTTCTTGTTGTCCACACCTTTGACATGTTGCACTTGTGGCGATATGTCGCCGAACGCGTTCAGCATTGCATAAAACACCTTCATTCATGACCATATAGATGAGCTGCCTAGCTCTTTGTTGGATTGGCCTGAATTAGCTCCGCTCCAGTATAGCTTATCTGTTGCAGCAGGTTGTGGGACGAGGCGAAACCCTGCAAGCTTGTGACAAATATCAGGCGGGAGGAGGTGATTAAGAATGTCCCATCTCCAGCTATCTTGACTCCACATTTCAGACACGGTCAATGCATCGATATCCTCAGGAATCGGATGCAAAGCCAGGTCAGCAAGAAGAACTTGGTCGAACCAACGGTGTTGCCAGAACATGCCCACAGAGGAACACAATCCTTTCAATAGCAGCTCAGACCCGAAGCAAATCCCAGACCATTGACGTGAAGAGCCTCTTGTCTTACAGAACATATCTCGATCAATGCGACCCACACAATACTTGCCTCAGATAAGGAAGTGGGTTCTTGGATTGATCTCCAGCCGAGTTTAGCAAGGAGAACCTGATTCATTTGCCTCATGGGTCGAATGCCCAAACCACCTTCAGACTTTGGCTTGGCGATGACATCCCGATGGATAGGATAGATACGACATCTTTCGGAAGTTGAGCCCCAAACGAAGCCTCAGATCGTTTTATCCTGCGAGGGAGAGTGTCTTTGCCTTCCAGCCACATAGCCGAGACGTTACTTTGTCCAAAAGAAACCTATATCGATCCTTGGTCATGCGCCCAATAGCAGTTAGAACCCCTAAGTAATTGCCGAAGTCCTCAGTAACAGGCATGGAGAGCAAATTGCTGACAACCTGTGCAGAATAAAAGTTAAATTAGGGCATCTATCAACTTTCTTCATTATCTATAACAACAGATTTAATTGTTATCACCGTGCTACGTACGGGGCATAATAGAACAAATCTGAATTATAATGTGATGTTGGGTGGCCCTCTAGTTCAACGGTCATGGGACTTCTCTACTACCCTTACATCTAGAGTTCGGTCATGAGACTTCTCGAACTCGAGACCTCATGTTGGGTGGTTGGGGTCCCTTACCATCCGACCACATGCTTGTTGGTTGTTCAACTGCAAGTTGATTAATAGATCATATAGTTAATAATATCGATCGGTCTAATATTGATGTCATTGTCATGGTAAGTAACCTTTTTTACACATTTACTTGTATTTTCAAAATCTTAAAATTTATAGTGTGTTAACTAACCTTTTAGTGTTTATTACAATAATTTTTGTTGATGGCAGTAATCAATCAATTACTAATTACTAAAGCCGGAGCATTATTTATCACGTGTTTATCAACCATTGGTTCATCTCATCACTATATTAAAAAAGAAATTTAGAAATAATTACTTTGGTCTCACATAGTTATTTCAATTAATTATCTTAATTAATCATCTTAATAATTTATTAAAATAAAACAATTTAGAAAAATCTTAACTGATATCTTCTTTCCTAATTTTATGGTAAAAATTATACGTAATATTATAAAATTCTACCCATTAAACTAACATATCTACAAGGATTTAGAAGAGTTTACTTATCTTATTGATTTCTTGTTCGTTACAAAAGAGAGCTCGGATTACGATCACGAATCACTCCTCTCACTCGAGCCCGAACTCAACCTCTAAGCCTTGATGACTCTTCTTCTTCTCTAAATCTCTCTTAACATAAGAATCTCTCTACAAAAACGTCAACCTTATTCCTAGTCTAAGCCTTGCTTAAATACTAAGATAACCTAGGTTAAAAACACAAGAATAATATCTTTAAGGAAAATAATATCTTTAAGGAAAAAGATATTATTTCCTTCCTTATTTGAGTTGGTCTTGGAGAGCTAAGGAAGTGGAGAAAGTGGGATGCCTCTCGTTCCCGGTAGCGAGGAAGTGGAGAAAGCTCTCG
This sequence comes from Oxyria digyna, assembly GCA_029168935.1. NCBI lineage: Eukaryota > Viridiplantae > Streptophyta > Magnoliopsida > Caryophyllales > Polygonaceae > Oxyria > Oxyria digyna. The sequence continues at coordinate 29,615,385 of JAPVLV010000013.1, forward strand.
AAGGGACTCCTAGCACTCCGAAAACCAAGGTTCCCGGCGAAAAACGAGGAATAGACGGCAAAGTAACCGATGTGGCCGCCGTCCGAACACAGTTTGAGGCCTTCGAGAAAACCTGGACAGAAGCTAAGTGCGCCAGCGAGAAAACGACGTCAGAACTCGCTAAGGAGAACGAAAGGTTGCGCTCGATAATCACGGAACTCAAGGCTGGACCTGCAGGGCCACATACCTATGTTCGCGGTCAAAGTGTCGCGCGATGCCTTGATATGGACACCGTCGCCGAAGAAGATGACGTTTACAGATTCCAGGGGTATCGTGATGATATTCCCCTCACAGAAACGGCTCCAAAGAAGAAATCCAAGGAAGATATGACCCCAAGCGCCGTCGCCACGTTCGTGGCACAACAAGTCGGTGCCTTGAGGATGGAGATGATGCTGATGCCCGGAGCGCCTAAGTCTATCATCCATGAGCACGAGTTCGGATATCAAGAAAGTCTCTTTGTCAACGCCATCGTGGCCCAGAAGATAGCTAAGAAGTTCACCGTCGCCGATCTCCCCGTCTATGACGGATCCGATGACCCAGAAGAGCATATGCTACTCTACAAAGCCAAGCTCTCCACGAGTCCAATCGAGCCAGAGCTAAGAGAGGCAACGATGTTCAAGTTTTTTAGTTCGACGCTCAAAGGTCCGGCCTTGACATGGTTCATCCACCTCCTCAAGGGAAGTATCTCGTCTTATGCCGAACTCTCCAACATGTTTTTCCTACAATTCGCCAGCAGTAAAATGTTCGCAAAGCAACCCTCAGATCTCCACAATATGCGCATGAACAAAGGCGAAACCATAAGAGCCTTTATGAAACGTTTCAATGACGAGAAGATCTCCATCCCGGATTGTAGTGAGTCTACTGTTGTCGACGCGTTCAGGCGTCCTCTCCCTTGAGATAACGACCTATACAAAGAATTGACGAAGACTCGTCCAGATTCATTCGTCGCAACGAGAGAAAGGGCCATGGAAGCGATGCGTCTAGAAGAAAATCTCCTGAGGCACGCAGAGGAAAATCCTCGATCTCCGCGTAGACGATCTCCTCCGCGCAAGAACTCTCCCCAGCGTCGACACAACGATTGCTGTTTGTAGCGAAATTACCTACGAGAACTCTCCCGAGCAGTAATTGCTTATTCTAAAGGTCAATTATATATGTTTATAGACTTATGTTTATCATTATTCCAATGGTTATCCATTAATTTGTGGTCATCAATCTTCCCTTTCATACTTTTTATTAATATTATAGCATGTCGGGTAAAAAAAGTAGTGTTTTTGGGACACATGGTGAATGCCCATTCTTTCACCATGGTGATGAGAATGCCCGGGGCATTGTCCCTCTCTCTTCCAAAAAGTTACTTTTTATTATTTTATCATTATTTTTTATTTCTCTCTCTCAATACCCTCCTTAAATGGGCAACCAATGGGTATGCTCTAAGAGGTGATTTGGCAGCTTTAGGGAGATCGTATTTAGGAGTCAAGACTCGAGAGGAAATCTCAACCGCAATCTTGAAGTGTCGAGTGCAGAGGACAAAGAATGGAGTCGAGAGAACGAGTGGAGTCCAAACCCTATTCCATCCAACACCAAATAATCGGTTTGTACTGCTTTTATTACCATCCCATGTCATTTTTTGACCATCTTGGCCGTTCCGGATCCGTTTTTTAGCATTGAATCGTACCGAGCACCGTTTTGGCACTATTCTGTACGGTTAGGAAGCGTTGAATGTCTATACGATGATTAATCAACCGTATAGACCGTTTTTTAGAACACTTTTTTGCGCTAGCCTAATTTGTTATGTGCGACACGTCTGCTGAATCATATACATAGCATGGTCGGATAGTTTTGTGGTGATTATTTCACGGTGATTATTGTACACATCGACGTGTCAGGGATTTATGATCCATGTTTTCCTAGGATTTTGTATCATTGTTGCCAATGGACATCTCGATGTTTGTGGGGCCGGAGTTACTGGTTGTTGTGTATCTTTTGTATTTCATTTCATTTTAATCCCTATTATATGTGTTCCGACTCATGCCACATGTTATTCCTTATTATATGTGCTTAGCAAGCTTTCAATTATACGTGGTTCGCACATCCACGTGCTATTCTTTAATATATGTGGTTAACATGCATTCAATTTTGTGTGGCCACGTATCGTTTTTTTTATTTCTACTCACGGATTATATGTGGTTATAAGCATATTCGCGTACATTAAACGACCATACAATCACAGTCTTTCAGAACATGTTGGGATCCCATGGAAACATAATCGTCACCGTCCACAAAAGACTTAACTTTTTGCGATGCAAAGCTTTCCTTCGTTTTTCCGCCACCAAAAACATGCCTTCTTGCGATGTATCGTTTTCGTTCATTTTACACAACTTTTATCCACCGCTTATCCCATTGAACAGTGTCCATGCCTTTATTAACCGCTACTACAAAGTTGAGTGTCCATAACTTTATTTGCGCCGCACCTCTATTTAACCCAAAATAACATTACATCTGCATTTTTTGCAGTGTGCCACTTTCCCTCCGTTTTGCGTCGTGTCTAAAATAACACCACAACGGTTGGACGTGACATATTATTGTTTTACGTTGCTTCTTTTATAGCATTTTTGCAGTGTACCACTTTCCCTTCATTTTGCGTCGCGCCTCTGATTAAACAAGAATAACATCACATCTATATTTTCTTAAAATCGTGTTAATTTTCCCTGATTCGCTCGTGTGTAACACCGTCCCGGTCCCTTGTAATATTAAAGATGTTCAACTTCTCCGCATTTTTATTTATGTCCCCTTTCGCGAGGAAGATAAACCTTACTTTTGGGATACTTTGTATAGTACTATTGTTAATTTAGACCTTCGTGTTATAATTATTGGCGATTTCAACGAACTTATAATTCAAATGATAAAATTGGAGGACTTGTTCATTCTTCTTTTCGTTTTGCTAGATTATAGACCTTAACTTCTAAACTAGATCTTATTGATTCAGGTTTTCGGATATCCCCTTTAAGTGGCGAAAATCTCAAAATATGCACAACAACATTCTAGAAAGGCTTGATAAAGTTTGGATGCATTGCTCTCTTGCCTCCCACTTTTCTAAATTAATTGTTCATCGCCATTCTTTCTCTTAATCGGACCATGCTCTTATTACCTTCATCCCCCAATATTCTTCCCTTTAGATATGAAAATTCCTAGTCGAGTATGCACTCTTTTTCAAAATTGATCTTCAAGGTATGGGAATACAAGATCCATGGGTCATTTATGTATCGTTTTCATTCTAAGCTCAAACTTTTAAAACGTTACTCTAGGGCTTGGACTCGGTCTAATAGTGGGAACAATTTTATTCAACTTAAGATTACATAGAATAAAACTTCAATAACTTCATCTTGACTTCTTGGTTGACCCTACTAATGATCTTATAATTCAGAATATTAGACTTCACTCTAAAAATACTCTTCCTTACTTCATTTCCAGCCGGATGATTGGTGTCGTAGAGAAAAGTTCAAACATAATAAAGATGTTGACCGTAATTCTAAAAATTTCCATTCTATAGCTAAAATCAAAAGCTTTAAACGATCCATGTTGTATTTATGTAGTAATGATGGCTTCTTCCTTAATGATCAGGATAGCATCTTTTCTGTTGTCACTTAAAAACTGGCTCTTAGGTATTAGAAGAATGATGCTACTGAGATTTCTACCTCTGAACTGGACATTGTCCCTAATCCCATCACTGATTACATAACTAAAATCTTATGAAACCCCTAATAGAAACGAAAATTTAAAAAGGCCGTTTTTTACCAACCAATTGATAAAACTCCCGGACCAGACGATTTTTCCAGTGACTTTTATCAAAAATATTGGAACACCGTAAAAATTCTCTTCTCTCATCAGTTAAAGCATTTTTCTTCTCGGGAAATGTTTTATCTTCTATAAATCTCTCCTTCATTGCTCTTATCCCGAAAATTGACTCCCCGATCGACCAACATTAATCACTTTAGGCCTATAAGTCTTTTTACTTCATCCTATAAAATTTTAACCAAGATAATGGCTAAACTTCTGAACCCATTACTTGGGAAAATTATTTCCCCGCTTCAAGGCACCTTTGTTGAAGGACGCCTAATCCATGACAATATTCTTTCGGCTCATGCAATATTTCACTCTTTTAATAAAAATAAAAAAGGTAGCATCATATGGATGGCGCTAAAGCTTGATATGGAAAAAAACTTATGACAAAGTGGATTAGGATTTCCTTTGTCAAATTCTTGAAAATTGTGGATTTTGTAAAAAATAGATCAACCTTATTAAAGTTTAACTACATATTGCTTCTTACTCAAAGGAATTTCTACATAGGAAGCAAGCTAGGGAATTTCTACATAGGAAGAAAGTTTAACTACATATTTCCTTTGTCAAAGTTTAACTACCTTCGTGTGGTATCCGTCTAGGTGATCCTCTTGTCCTGGCCTTATTCGTTATTGCAAAGGAATTTCTACATAGGAAGCAAGCTAGGGAAGCTATGAGCGATAACCCCAGAATTGGTATCAAACTCACTCGGAATGGAACCTTTATCTTTGCGGATGATACTATTCTCTTGGCCAATGCAACAACTGGCAATATTATTTTTATTAAGGATTTCCGCTCTTAAGAAGCAGAGATCCAAATGGAAAGAAGACTCTCACTCCCAAGTTGCTAGAGTTGCTCTCATTTAGACGAATCTTGTTTCTCAAGTTAACTTCATGATGCAAAGTTTTCTTCTTCTAAAGGAGTTTGTGATGAAATCGATGATAATAATAAAGACTTCTTTTGGAATAAAAAATCAACTTCTAGACATGCGTTTCTTCATTGGAATAATATTTGTAAACCTAAAGCCCTTGGTGGTTTGGGTATTCGCAAAGCGTGGGGTATTAACTGTGCCCTTCAAATGATACTTATCTGAAAAATTATTACTAATCCATAAAGTATTTGGGTGACTATGTTTAGAATAATACTTTTGTAACATAGATTTTTTAACTCTTAAAAGAAAGTCTACTCAAACTTAGCAATTTAGTATACTATTTTTTGCTTCTTGAGGGTTTCAAAAAAGACATTACTTGGTAATTAGGTAATGGTAATACGATTAATTGTTGGACTGATCCATGGATCCCGAACTGCTTTATCTCTCATATACATAATCACTACCATCTATCCCAGAAAGTTCAAGATTTTATTACCCATGACGGGCAATGGGATTATGGAAAATTAGCAATGGTGCTTCCGGCATATTATTGAAAGAACCGCTCAAGTTCAGATTTCGGTAACGATTGGTTGATGGATCATTTTCGGTTAAATCCTCTTACCATATGATGAGACCCATGACTAGCCTTGTTGTAAAGCTGAATTTGTTCTAGAAAACAAATGTCCCGCCTAAAATTCAAAACTTCCTTTGAAAAATATTATCGGGTTGCCTTCCAACGACTGAATGATTGAACAAACATTACCATAGGGTTTACCCTTCTAGTAGTCTTAGCGATGATAGTGAGGAAGACAAAAACCATTTTTTCTTCAACTGTAAATTTACTACTGCTATGTTCAATCATTTACACACAAACTGCCATTACAACTTTTCTTTCCATGGCTCCAATGATTTCGAGTCTTCTTTCTCTAACTTTTGTAAAAAATAATAAGACGGTTGATCTAGGTTTTTCGTGTTGGTGAACACTTACGGACATTGTGAATGGCAAAAAAACTAACCCCTGCGGACATTGTGAATTCTTCCCTTTACCATTACCTTGAATAAAAGAATGAATTCCCCACAACTCACCCTCCCAAAAACCTAAGCAATCGATCCCGAAAACATTTGACTCACTGGAAAAGCCTATGTACCCCTTCTTTAAACAAAATTGTGATGGTTCTAAAAGAATCAATCCATCTACTTTTATTGGTTTTATTATTCGTATTTGTTTAGGTCAGCCTACATTTATTGACCAAATCTGTAATCCAGATTTCTCGATCCTTGTCTCTGAAGCTGCAACTGTTTTAGAAGGTGTTCGAGCTACTATTCATCTGAATATCAAGAACATCATCATTGAGAGTGATAATTCTACTGTTATTAATTGTCTTTCTAAATCTGTTAAATCCCCTTGTGAAATATGTTCCATTATTTCTTATATTAAAAACCTTTTGACTTAGTTTAATGTTTTTTCAGTGTTTTCATGTTGGTAGGGAATGTAATCAGGTTGCTGACTTTCTGGCCTTTCGAGAGATCGACATACATGATCTACGTTCAACTATTATCCAGTGGAACTCTATCTTGCCCAATCAAGAACTTTTGTGACCAAGACTTCGGGGATCTTCACTGATGATTCAATTTAAAGCCTCTTGTTTGCTTGGTAAAAAAAGTGTATGAGATCCTTTAAATAATTAGTAAATATGAATCATGTGATACTTTATTTTCTAATAAGGTGAAAGTTAAAGTATTCAATGATATTATTGTAAAAAAAATATTATATTTAAAATCTGATAATTTTTAGCTTTAAATAATATATTCAACAATATTATTTTTGATAAAAAAGACTTTCAAAACATATATTAATACAAATAACATTACCCTTGGTTTCCGAACTTAAGCAATCATATTTTAGCACCACAATAAAAAGTTATCAACTTCAAATGCAAATGTTCTATTTCTTTTTTTTATTGTGTGTCTAACACACATTAAAAAATCCTTTATATATATTTATAATACTAATTTTCCTTAAAAAAACATATTAAACTTTCACTCTACGTCCAATCAAGTTTTACTGTTTTAGCGCACAATGAGAGAAGCGTGACTTTTCAACAAAATAAAGTGTTGGTTTTTGTGAAAAGGATACCCGGATAATGGGTTAATCTTTCAAAATTGTCAAGAAAAATAAATTAGTAAATGGAAAAAGAGAATATTTATTGAAATAAATATAATAGTGGCAAAATGAAAGATATTTGTGGCATTATTATTTAAAGAAATTCAACATAGAAATATAAACAAGGAAGTATTCCAGATAAAATAATTATGGATTTTAAATTAGAAAATGAGAAGTGTCTACTGTTTGGTGTTTACCCAGAAACAGAACAACAAATGTGATTCTCCCTCTCTATTCTCTCTTCACTTTGCATATCCCATGCTTTTAAGGAAAGAGGAGAAGGAGGAGGAGGAGGAGGAGGAGGCGGAGGCGGCCTAATTTAACCTCCCATGTTTGACATCCCACGCCCTCTCTTCTGCCTTAAACGTTGGCATTCTCTCTCTCTCGCCTCGCCAGTTGTACACCAATATCTCATATTTAATGCCCTCTTCTACTGAAAATAATACTCATCATTCACATTCAAAATCCAGTTTCTTATTTCTGGGTCTGATTTGGTGATTGGAGGATACCAAGAAGAAGCAAAAGAGGGCTGAAAATGAAGGGGAATGATGAACAAGGAAGGTATCTGTTTGGGATTTGCCTCAGCAGTAGACCAAGATGGCACCAATTCCTCATTTGCTCTTCTGGGTTTTTCTTCGGTTACCTCGTTAATGGCGTTTGTGAGGTAAAGAACACTTCTATTTTTCTTCTTCTTCTTGCCGTTTTCTTGTTATTAGGGTCCGAAAATTTGTGTCAAAAATAACGTAAGTGGGAGGAACAAGCACTCTGTTTCCCTTTCCTGTGATTCTGTTAGTGAATTTTGCTGAATTTTCTGAGGATGATAGCCTGCATGTCGATTTTATTTTAAATTTTGAACGATTCATCAAAAATGTTACTTCTGTGAGCGTGTGACATTAAATTGAGTCTGAAATCACACTTGTCATGGCTTTAATTTCAGGAATATGTATACAACAGGCTTCAATTCAGGTGCGGAAGAAGGAAAAGAAAGCCCTCAATAGTATTATTCTCTTCTGCTGCATTTCATCCCAAGAGTTTTTGATTCGCATTTTACTGATGTTTTTTGTTATTCTTCTTGTGTATAGCTATGGATGGTACTTCACATTTATTCAAGGATTTGTGTATCTGGCACTGATTTACATGAATGGTTTCACCACCAAGCAAATGGTGAATCCATGGAAGACTTATGTGAAGCTTTCAGCTGTGCTGATGGGTTCCCATGGCCTCACTAAAGGCTCATTGGCCTTCCTAAATTACCCTGCTCAGATCATGTTCAAGTCCACAAAGGTATTACAAACAACAAGATTTTTTTAGGGCTATTTTGTAGCACTAATTGGGGTTCTGATGCACGAAGTTAACATTAATTAGGGTTCTGATTCAAGATCGGTTTGTTTTAACGTATCATCTGTCAGGTTCTACCAGTGATGATCATGGGCGCTTTCATACCGGGGCTAAGAAGGAAATACCCACCTCACGAATATATCTCGGCCATCCTCCTGGTTGTGGGTTTGATCCTTTTCACCTTAGCTGATGCAAACACTTCTCCAAACTTCAGCATGATCGGTGTTTCGATGATATGTGGGGCCCTTGTCATGGACTCGTTCTTGGGGAACTTTCAAGAAGCAATCTTCGCCTTGAACCCTGAAACTACCCAGGTACTTTACACACATTTACAAACTCCTATAAATCCAAACTCCCACCTATTAATTAAGCTTGTTCTTGGTATTATTGTTATATTTACTATTTTATTCAGCTTCACTTTTAACAACAAGATAATGCGAAACAAGCTTTTGTTATCAGAAGCATTTTCGGGGCAAAATTAGTTGATCAATGAAGTTGGTTTTCAGAATGAGAAACTTGTGAATTGTGAACACTATTATTATCTTTTTGTGCAGACAGAGATGCTTTTCTGCTCGACGGTTGTTGGCCTACCAATGCTGATCCCTCCCATGATCCTAACGGGTGAATTATTCAAAGCGTGGAGCTCGTGCTCTCAACATCCTTACGTGTATGCAGTGTTGGTTTTTGAAGCCATGGCCACGTTTATAGGCCAAGTCTCGGTCTTATCCCTCATTGCCTTATTTGGTGCTGCAACCACTGCCATGGTATGCTCCAAATCTCCTACATTTTTAATTTAGCGTCTGTTAGGACTCCAAAAAATAACATTCAAATTTTGCATTTCGTAAGGTGACAACGGCAAGGAAAGCTGTTACTTTGCTGCTGTCGTACTTTTTATTCACAAAGCCGTTAACGGAACAACACGGAACGGGGCTGTTGCTGATAGCAATGGGGATAGTACTGAAGATGCTTCCTGATAGCAGCATCCCTAAGAAGAGGCCTTCAGCAACTCCTCTTCAATGGCGTCCTCATTGTGAAAATGAAGGCGATGATGATGAAGAGAAGGGAAAGAGATTGCAGGATGAAAATGAAGAGAAGAGGACATTGATATAGTGTACAAGATTGTTCTGAATGTTGCATTGGTCTGGTCTGGGTATTATTATTATTGAAATTTGCTTCATTTTTTTTTGCATGGTTAATACAAGTTTTTGTTAAGGCTTTTATTTATTTATATGACCGATATTATATATGGGAGATTACAACACTTGTTCACGGCAAAAGACAACCTTTGAAAAATAAAAGAATGTACATTAGCATTGGTTGCTCTAACCACTCCATGTGACCCTAGACAAAATCTCGATGGCATCACCCCTTAGTTCTTCAAAAGTAGAGATAGCGAAAGTGATAACATTGTACCCGTTATCTGTGCACTTTGACTCGTATTTTTTCTTCTTCCTTGCAACAACATTAGAGACAACACTTTGACTCGTATTTTTTCTTCTTCCTTGCAACAACATTAGAGACAACAGCTCCAAACAAAAGCGTCTACCCCAAACCCAAACCCAGTGAAAGGAGAAACACCTGTGAATCTGTGACATCCAAGCAAACATTTTTTCCTTTGTCCCAACAGTAGACAAGAAGATCCGCAGATCCGCAGGATAGAGATCTCTGCTTTCGTCATACAAAAATCCAAGGGACACCTCTTTTTGCACAAAACACCGGCTTGAGTGCAGATATCATCTAACACAAATCGGATCAAGTTATGCGGAAATTTAAGGCCAATAATAACATGGCAATTAGGAAACTATGTTTTTATTTTTTGTCTACACCGACTTGATTGTTTCTCGTTTCCTATCTTTTTTTCAGAAGCCTTTCTCATCTTTTACTTGTGTTTGAATCAAGTAACGTTCAATCTCTATATAACTACTAAAGCAAATCATCTTCCTCCAATTCTAGCTATGCCACGTGGCATACTCTTCATTAAGATCATCCACTTGATGTCATTTTATTGGTCACGATTTTTACTATTTATTGTAATTTTCTTAAAAAAATGATTATATTTGGAAAATCATAGAATTTTTTTCTTAAGTAGGCTTTTTTTCAAAAACAATTCTCGATTTGAGCTCGTTTTGAAACTTATTCTCAACATAGGCTCTCTCATGTGGTTCAGAAACTTTTCGAACTTTTTTTTTTAATTTACCACCGTCTCTTACACATAAATTTTTCAAAAAAAAAATTGATTTGCATAAGCGCTGACAAAACAAGCGCCTTAGACAAAGGCTCCTTTTCTATTTATTTTTTTCAATTTATATATGTATATATATATATATATATTATTGCATTAGACTTACGCGTGTTCGGATGACTCGTATGGGCTTGTTCGAGATCGGAATCAATCACGACCTATTTCGTTGGGTCCGTATTGATCCCAGCTTTCACCAGATATATCTCTCGCTCGATTCTGATTCCGAACGACCCCATACAAGCCATCCGAACACGTATAAGTCTCGTGCGTACCTTCTACTATAAATGGAGATTTATAAATTCTTTCCTCCATATCAAACGATGAGAGACATATCTTGTGAAATATGAGATCAATACGGACCCAACGAAACTGATCGTGATCGATTCTGATTTCAAACGAGCTCATACGAGCCATCCGAACACGCGTAAGTCTAATGCGATAATATATATATATATATATATAAAATTGAATTTTTTTTAAAAAAAGAGCCTTTATCTTACACGAGGGAATTAAAAAAAAGTTTTGCTAAAGCCAACGTCTCTCCAACGTGAAATTTTTTCAAACCGCATAAGAGCGCCTATGTTGAGAATATGTTTTTATTTTTTGTCTACACCGGCTTGATTGTTTCTCGTTTCCTATCTTTTTTTCAGAAGCCTTTCTCATCTTTTACTTGTGTTTGAATCAACTAACGTTCAATCTCTATATACCTACTAAAGCAAATCATTTTCCTCCAATTCTAGCTATGTCATGTGGCATACTCTTCATTAAGGCCATCCACTTGGCGTCATTTTATTGGTCATGATTTTTACTATTTATTGTAATTTTCTTAAAATAATGATTATATTTGGAAAATCATGTGCAAAAATATCAAAAAAGATTGCTTAAGATCTTTCAGATTACAAAAAGATTTTTATGTTTTAATTTTTTTAGATTTTGACCTCCCAATATCCTATTATGTTATTTTACAATTTTACAATTTTATTTTTATGATATGACATATCACAAAAAGATTGATTTCTTAATAAATAAGAGAAAAAATTATATTTTTGTGTTATGTTAGTGTTTTAAATGATATAGTTTTATATATATTGAAATTAATTTATTTAAATTTGTTAAAAATTGACATATGATAATTTGATCAAATAAGATCTTTGGTATGACAATTCATTAATATTTGTTGTTTATTATATTTAAAATTTTAAAACTTAATTATACATCAATATCATTTAAGATATTAACTTATTTTCATATAAAATTATATATTACATAATATTATACACTACTTATTAACTATATCGAGTTATATAAACATGCGCATGGCGAGAAAACTAGACTAGTTAAAATGAATTTCAATTCGCTAGTCAAGTTTAAACAGCTCTTTAACGAGAGACGGAAAAAGTGTATAAAACGATGCTGACGAATGTGGTATAAACGTGGCTGTATCATTACATGCAGATAACCACATCCTCCTACACTTTACCAAATGTGAGCTCCATCCCGGTGGACAAAACCCTAATTTCCCATTCACAAGTTGACATCAGCGAAGACGCTAAAATCCAAGCAAGTTGTTAAACAAGTACGCAAACGAATGGCACCTGAATTCCAAGTTCCGAAATCCGAACCAACAACCACATTGTCATTCATCTATTAAATAACCCGAAAAAACCACATTATTTCGACTAAAGTTAACACTATCTGATTGATAATCAACAAGTTGATATGGCCGAGTTGGTCTAAGGCGCCAGATTAAGGTTCTGGTCCGAAAGGGCGTGGGTTCAAATCCCACTGTCAACAAAATTATCTTTTTTAAAAAAAATCGAGGGTACAAAACACATACGGAATATTTTTTATTGGTTGCAGTTCCGATGAAAACAGTTTTTAAAATTAGAACGAGCGAATGACTAATGTGCATCAAATTTTGGATGTTTTTATATTTGTCAACAAATGTGCACCAAATTAGAACTAATGTGCGTTCGTATTTTAAAAGTTATTCTCATCCGATACTTTTCTTTTTTTATCCGGTATTTCTGAATTAATCATACAAGAAGATTGACAAAAAGAGAGAAAGTAAAGACGTCATTAGCAGGAAGCTGCAAACAAAAATTACAACTAAAGGCTCAAATTCTTCATAGTATAAATGAATTTTCAGCTGAATCGGAAACCTACTAATAAGTAATATCTCTCAAAAGACCAGCCAAAGCATCCACGGGTAAAAATAATATACAACATTTTCTGACAAAAGCTTGGAAGAAATGCATCCAGACGCTTACGCTGTTAACTATGCAATCCTCAAATGAGCTTAGCTCGCTTTAAAACCTTGACAATTCTATAACGAACAGGCCAAAATAACTGTGAAAACCAACCCAATACGTCTTCCGACCAATCTTCATACGCTTGCCTCTTTTTCTTTGAGTCTGATTCATTCACTTCCCTCATCTTCAATAGATGTGCTGGTTTAAGCTTCCCATCAGCAATGTATTTGTAAGCTGTGTCATAGTAAACTGGGAGGTCTTTCCAAGCTTGAACTGTATGTTTAAAGGATGAAGAATAGAGTGCAATGAGCGCCTGAATCATCTTCACGTACAGACAAGCAACCAAAGGGCCAATAATCCACAAAGGCGTCAGTTCTTTTGAAACTTTTACACCAAACACTAAAGTCACAGCCAGGTATAAAGGAGCACTGCAAAAATCATACAGAACAAAATACGTTTTAGTAGCAAACACATTAGCACAAAACATAATTCAACTAAGAAAAGGCGAATCAAAATATTGGGCAAGTAAACGAATCATTCAAACACCAAGTGTTACTATTAGTTCTCAAGCATGAAGAAAATAAAAGTTGCAGAAGGCCCTAGCTTATTCATGCATGTAAATCCATTCTTACAAATTGGTCAACATGAAAATCTGGAAATACTACTCAGATACAAACAAAATCTAAAAGCAGACAAAGAATATGCTTGCAATCTCCATAAGAGCAATGTCTGACAAGGACAGACTTTTCAATTATTGGCAATAAAAGGTATATAAACCACTGATAAAACAATGGCCTGATAAAACCAAAAGATACAGCGTTTCACCATATTAAACATATTCAGGCACGTGAAAGAACAATTCACTATAGCAACTGAGATTTCATAATTATCCAAATTCTCCTTCCACCCCCCTTAAAACGTCAGAACATATTTAGGAAATATTAATAGTTCACAGCACAAGTGTTTAGTCCCATAAAGACCTAGGACCTTATTTTATGAAACCAACAGACACAAAAGCAGTTTTAGCAAACAAAAGAAAGGAGAGTGTACGGAAAACTTTATAGAGGATTAGACAGTCAAGATTCAGCTAAATTCTTTTATACATGCAGCACAACTCAATAGAAAGAAAGTGCATCCCGTACGAAAGACAAGATGAACTATATGTTGATCCTTGGTGCAAACCAAGTCATGTAACTGGTCAAAATGAAATATACAATGAAAGCAATATGAATCACTAAAGGTACATTACTCTGATCCTAAAATTATCAACACTGAGCGGCAGACAATGCTGAAGCAAAGAAAAAGAAATACATGAAGGATCGAAATACTAGAGAATACACTCATACTTACAATATCAGCAAAGCAATCTTTACTGGTGCATCCAGGCCCATAAAGTACTCGAAAACCATCTTTATAACCTCGCTTCTTTCCTTGAGGTAGATATTATTTTGTGGTTTTAAAACATCCTTTGCAGGACTCTCTATGATATCTTGGCTAATTTGTGTTGGGGAATCTGACCACAAAAGTGTTAACCAATGTCTGAATAGTTTATGTATAGCCTCAGATCTAGGCACAACATCATCTGATTGAGAAGCGCATGAAATTGACACATCATGCAACTTCATGGGGTTGGTGTCTCGCGGAACATAAGAAATTCCAACAGAATTTTTTGGAAAAGGGGATTTGCTAGAATTGTCCCCAAGTTCATTATTTTGGGCATTTCCCTTGAACGAAGATATTCTCAAATATCTTCCTCGGGATGTACGAGGTACATCTAACCTGCACAAGCAGAAAATTGTATGATAGATACAAAGGAATAGTAAAAAAGGAGATAAACTACCACTGAAGAAGTGAACTTTGATGCAAAAGCAAACATAAACTAGGAAAACCCCATAAATACCTTCATGTACTATACTATATAACAATATTTCATTCAAAAAAAAGGACTACTTCTATAAGACAAACAGAACATGCATTCAGACGATAGGGAATTGGTATAATATAATATTTTACCTTAGAGGATTATATAGATTTGTAGATATCTGTGGTCTTGAAACCATCTGTAATAACGTCACATGATTGTTGAGTTTTATCTGTTTGTTCCATACTAAACTTCTGCAAGGGAGATCTGCACAAGAATTCTGAAGAGGCAGAAAAAATTGCCAGTAAGTTAAGAAGAACAGCAAAAACATATCCAATAGAAAAAGTGAAAACTATGGTTTCCACATTCTGATAAGTAAGCCTCAAAACAAAATGTCAGACAGCTAAATGTCATAATACATGGAGCACAAGAGCACAAACACCATATGTGAAGGATATTACTCTACAAAGGGATGGACGCATGACATCTAGTAAGGGAAAAATGTAGCCAACCGTAATTACGTGAAAGTTTTTGCCTAAAGAGGAAGAATAAGATACTGAGAGCTTTCCACATTCTTTTTGCTACAACAAATGCCATTTTATACAACAACAAAGTTACATAAGTACATAATATACTAAATCTTTTCCCTATTCTAACATCAGATCATCCAACAGAGATCTACATTGATATTACCTCCGCTTCACAATATTTTTCCCTTTGACAATTTTCACACATTAAAAATACCTTCAAATAGAAAGTAAAAGCATATACGGAGAATTGTTTAAAGTTATTAATGAAAAATGTGATGAGTTGGAGCTAAAAAAATTACCTTGAAACTATACTATCTATTTTTAGGCTATTTAAGTATTAATTACTTTTGAAAGGTCAAATTATGAACCAAGATATATGGTTGGAGTATAAAATACCATCTTTTAAAGTTAAACAGAAGGTACCAAAAATGGAAAAAATCCCTGCACTAAACTGCAGCGGAAATTTTACAATACTAAGGTTAGTACAGCCTTCTCCAATAGTGTGCTTATCCATCACACCATTAAATCAGCTCTCAGAGTCTCAGAGCATTCTGAATGCAGCATTGATTCACAAGTTTAGAAAGATTAATGTTTCTTCAAAAGGGAGGATACAGATACAGGGAAAGAAATGAAGATAAAAACCAGCTCCAGACCATAAATGAGACATATCGCAATCATCCATAGTAGTATCTTGTATTCTTTCCTGCTAGTACCACATTGCAGATCAGAAGCTATTACATGGAGAGATTTTAGAACTCCTGTAATTCTCTCTTATTCCAGGACTATCAGCCCTGATTACCATAAAAATTGTACTCAACCCATCTCCACCTTAGAATGCTTCTCATCTTCTCAATAAAACAATTGTTGTGTCTCAAGAAATTAGAAAGCTTCTCATCTTGTCCATAATTCTCTCTTATTCCTGTATCTATCAGCCCTAATTACCATTAAAAATGTAATCAACCCATCTCATAATCCTCTCTTATTTTGATTGTTTTCACTTGCAAAAGTGACAACAATAAAAAAAATCCACTCCAAATTAGAACGTGATTCCTATCTAGGCGGAGACATTAGAACGTGTTTCCCCTTTCATCTAAAAGTTTAAAAATACTCTAAAATTTGGTAGATAAGTCCTAGACAATCTCCAATCAAGAGCTAAACAGCAAATTTATACAAGCCAGCAGCAAAACCAGGCTAATATAACGATCCAGACATGTTTTAGTTGCTGGCGGATAGCACATGAGTTATATTTTTGATCAAGTTTTAACAATTAAGAAGAGAAAACCCTAAAATCATCCAAATTTATGTACCAAAAGACAGTAAATACAGTAAATACAAGAGGAAGAGATATTAAGAATGAAATTTTCAACACAGAATACAGATTTAATACATGGACACCGTTATATTCCATCGATACACAAAACAGCAATACTCACCAGTGAATTATCAAAGGAAATTTAAGACAAAAATCCATTCTAAATTAGAACGTGATTCCTATCTAGGCCGGCACAATTAACATGTATGAGGCTATGACAAAGCACTTTTGAAGCCCTAATTTTGTAATCTAGAGCCAGTAATTCAGCATTCTATCACAAAAGCAAGTTTGAAAGAGAAATTAGAACTTGCCATAACGAAGGGAGGCGAAAGTGAAGGTAGATTGCACGGCGACGGAGGACGGAGGAAACCGGAAAGCATGAAGGCGGAGAGAGCTTGAGACCGAAACTCCGAGAAAGGAGGCTTCGGTTCTGATCGATACAGAAAGCGCAGAAGCGCAAATATAAAAAGATAATTCTCACAAACCGACTTAATTTAGGGTCACTTTCCAAAACTAACCCACCTCCTCAAATTTGCAAGACTAGCCCCCAAGAAAAAGCTTATCTCCCAAAACTGCCCTCAAACAGAAATTTATTGCAAAGTATTTTTTTTTTAGGTAGGCAAGATACGGGGTGTTATCCATGAGAAGATGACAACCCCTAACCATCATCGACGATGATCCAGTAAAAAGGTTAATAGGGAGCGAACAAGCTTAAAGTCATAAAGTGTGGCCTAAGGGTTCTAATATAGTCATCAGAAAAAATGCAATCGTTATTGCTTTAAAATTATTTTAATATAATGAGGATTTATATCAGGATTCGCTAGGAAGTCAGCCGCCTTGTTTGCTTCTATAAAGCAATGAGTATTTATAAAAATTGGGCAAATTATTTAAGCTTTATTTGGTATCATGAATGATATTTCTGATTTCCCAATAGATTTTCCAAATTTTTTTGATAGAGTTGATAATCGTTAAATTGTCTCATTCAAAGACGACACTAGAGTGTTTTAACTTGATTGCGAGTTTAACCGCATAAAGAAATGTCATTGCTTTAGTTTTTAGTGGTGAATTAGAATTTACATGTGTATTGTAAAAATTCATAACTCATCCATTGTTATCTCTAGCAATGCAGACAATGAAAATTAATTTTAATGCATCCCGTAGAAGGTCTTTTCCACGTTTGATGTACTTTTTTTTTTATTATTATTATCTTGCTCATGGGCTTTGTTTTGTTTTTATGGCAGTCTCCCACTATTTAAAATGAATAAAGGCACTCTGTGCTGGTTCGTTTTTATTAAATTGCGCATTTTTGAAAATGATAGAATTCCTATGTTAGTATGGTACCATAAGAAGATTATTATGTTCTTTTTGTATTGATTAATGATGGTAGCTAATGTGTCTTCAAATGAATTCATATTGGTAATTTAAAATGAACGACCTAAAATATGCGCAAATTTTTGAATTTGGTGTTTGTGTATTGCATCCAAAGAATAAGTGTTCTCTGTTTTCAATCGGGTAATTACAAAGTGAACAATATGATGATATCCTATGATAAAATCTATTTAATCATTCAGTTGTTGGTAGATTTTATGATAGAGCTTTCCAAAGGAAATTCTGTAATTTGGGTGGCATTTTCAAATTCCAAATCCATTTGTAAAACTGAGTAGCATTACTGATATTATTATTGGTCATTAGTTGTCTAAGTTGAAGTTGTACTATACTCCCTACTAGAGTTACGTGTCCATATAATTTTATCGTCCACATTGGTTTGAAGAATATAAATATTTCAGATATGAGGGATGATATGATGGGGGAAGAATTGCCTGTAATTTAGTTAAACCTCATTCCTTTGAAGGAGTAATGGATTGAGAAGCTTTATCGTTGATGTTTGCTTTGTTAGGGTCAAAATGTGGGATAAGATCTATGGTTTGAATCCATTTGTCTTTCTAGAAATTGATAGTTTTGCCACTGTCAAGTTCTCAACTTATTCCTTTAGTAAAATCCTTGCGCAAGTGTAATAATCTTTAAAATTGTCAGGATTGTTTTTTTTTTCTTCTTATTTTGCAATAAAAAATTGATGAGGATTGGAGATATTTCTGGGTAATTAGATGTACCCATATATTGTTCTTATTTGTAGCTAGTTTCCAAAGTAATTTATGTTGAAGTGCATTATTTAAATTTTCTGTTTTATGTGGTCCTAGACCACCATATTCTTTAGGTCTGCAAATTGATTCCTAACTAATAATAGCTTTACATCCCAGATTAGTCTTATTCTAAAAAATGTTTTTGT
This sequence comes from Oxyria digyna, assembly GCA_029168935.1. NCBI lineage: Eukaryota > Viridiplantae > Streptophyta > Magnoliopsida > Caryophyllales > Polygonaceae > Oxyria > Oxyria digyna. The sequence goes on from JAPVLV010000013.1 coordinate 29,634,118, forward strand.
TTATTTTATCAAATTGTTTGCAACTCTCTTTTGGAAGAGAAAACATTGCATTAAATGGTTTTCCTTGGATTGATTGTTTGACTGAATAAGAATAGTTCTATCCGCTTGTTATATTGTATTTTCTTTCCATTTAGATAATTGTTGTTGTATACTCTGCACAGCGTACTGGAAAGTGTCGGTTTTAACTCTTCCTCTTACGACAAATATTCCTAAGTACTTTTCCATAGAATTTGTGAGCTGTAAATTTAAAATAGATGCCAAAGCATGTCTTTGTTCATGTGAAGTATTTTGGGAGGTTTGAAAAGAACTCTTATGGTAGTTTATAGCTAATATGAGAGAGAAGTAAACTTCTGAAGTAGGTCTTTTATGTAGGTCATGTATTCATATTCGCATTTGCTAAAATTATTGTATCATCAACAAAGCATAGAAAAGGTAGACGCATACCATTACGAGTAAGTTGAATACCAACCTTGTGATTTGTTTATTCTACTTCTTTTTAAAGAGTTCTAGCCAAATATTTCATAACTAATATACATATAAAAGGGCAATAGGAACTCCTTGCCTTAAACCACATTTTGGTTTTGAATGTTGGACTTGGTTCATTATTAACCAAAATAGAGAAAGAAGCCGGTTTGATAATGTTATAATTAAGTTAATCCAATTTGAGTGAAATCCAAAAGTTTCTAATACTTTGATGATGAAAGGACATTATAACTTGTTGTAAGCTTTTTCCATATCAAGTTTTAACGCCATCAATCCTCGTTTTCCTTTTTTTCTAATGTGAAAGGAATGGAAAAATTCATGTGCTATAAAAATACGGTCAAAGATGAACCTGTTTGGACAAACGCTCCTTGACAAGAGTGAATTAATTTAGGAAGTAAAGTTTGTAATCGATTCGTTCATATTTTAGTAATTATTTTATATAAAGTCGTATATAAACTTGTGGGTCTAAAGTGGTGGATTGTTATTAGGTTTTCTACTTTAGGGATAAGAGCTATGAAGGACTGAGCACAATCAGATAGCATAATGCATGAATGGTAAAAGGACTAGACATCTTGATTCTTGAATTACTGAGGGCCCAACTATGTGTCAATAGGACTGACAAATTCCATCGCTATATTCATCTGGGCCTGGTGTTTTAGCATGTAGAAGTTAAAAAATCACCTTTTTAATATATGAATTTGATGGGTTTAGTAATAAGAATTTGTTATCCTCTTCAGTGATTAGCTTTGAGACAATTTTGAGATCTTGGTCTCTTATTAAATTGGTGTGTAATAGTTGATATCTTGTTTGTAGGTATGTTGTAATAACCTTTTTTATTTTTCATTGTCTGTAGTATTTAATGTTTTGTAAGGACTCATAACAAAAAATATTGTTTAAAGGTTCTAATTATAACAGCTATTTGAAAATATTTAGCATTGTTATACATATTGTTACAAATTCAATGTTCTTGAACTAGAAAAGAGACAGGACGGAGAAAAATAGAGCAGAGAGAAGAAGGTTGATCCTTATTCTCCTCCATTTCTAAGTAAACTCAAGCCTATAATTGTAACACTCCCCTTCGATGTACATAACTAATATAATTGTAACACCCCCCCTTTGATGTACATAACGAACTGTCTCGTTGAAAACCTTATCTTGGAAAAAAAAACCCATAGGGATAAAAATCAAGACTAAGGGAAAAAAAGAGCAACCATACTCCCCTTGAATTATCAGGTATCACATCCCAATCAAGGTTATTAAACTCGAGAATCTACTAGTGACTCGACGAGGGTCTTTAAACTCGACTCGTAGATTGGTCAAAGTCTATTAAAATAATAAAATAATAAAATAATAAATAAAATATATAACTTATAAATTTTATTATATAATAAAATCTATCAGTTTAACCAATGTCAACAACAAAACCAACGTTTATAGGTTATTTATTACAATTTATATAATAAAATTTGTGAGTTTGTAAATTATTTAATATTACATAAATAAGGAATTACATAAATTTACGAGTTTGTAAATTGGAATAAAGAATTGGAATATGGGCTATAGAAAACGATCTATAAATAGAGGATTATGGGCCTTTTTTTTATTTGGGCCAATTAGCCCAATAATCACAATTCAACAAAAAATGACTGGAAACAATGTTAGCAACAAACTCGTACGAATTGATAGATTCTTACGAATCTACGAATGTGACCGAGTCTAATCGAGTTTGATACGAGTCTGATGCTCACCGAATTTTACTCCCGATTTAACTCGTTACCCATACCTTGACTCGTAAACTCGTCCAGTTCTACGAGTTAACTCGCGAATTTAATAACCATGATCCCAATGCAACAAACGAGTTCCTTGAAAACTTTGGTTGGTAATGCCTTGGTAAACAAGTCTTCTAAGTTTTTGCTAGATTTAATTTGAAAAACATTAACCTTTCCTTCTACTTGAAGCTCATGAGTAGAGAAAAACTTTTGAGATATGTGTTTCGTCCTTTGACCTGTAGTTCAAGAATTCAAAATATGTTTAGAAACAATATCCAACCAAACGAAGTACAAAAAAAAGAGAATATATGTCAGTTTTATGTTGATGTGGGTTATTTGTATGACCCACACAAGGCCATTTCGCAAACATGTTACTTATTTATGCATAAAGGAGCAACAATTTCATGACGATCAACAAAACAAGCCTTTTCTAGTAAACATAACCCCAAAACGAAAACTCCACGAGTAAACATAACCCAAAATTTCACTGATGAAAACCACAACCCCAAAAATCCACCGATTTAACTTTTACTTGTTTATATTCGTTAAATTTTAGTGATGGATCTATCTTTTCTAGTATATGTATGAAGAGATTTGAAAGATAATGATCTTTCTCTGCTTCCTTCATGGAATTGGTTCTCATCCCGCACTCATAGTAGGGTATCAAAAACTAATTCCTATCTGGTACGAGGAATGAGATCCCTAATCACAAAACAGGAAAACAAACACAAGGTATGGGTTTTTCATTCTCGAACCCCATACCCCATTACCCAAAACACACTAACCAAACAACCCCCATTAGAAAACACAAGGAATGAGATTCTTCTTCTTTTGATGTTTAAAAGAAGCAAAATATTTGAAAGATAATGATCTTTCTCTTCTTCCTTCATGGAATGAGTTCTGATCCCGAGCTCATAGTAGGGTATCAAAAACTCATACCTACCTGGCACGAGGAATGAGATCCCTAATCACAAAACAAGCAAACAAACACAATGATGAGCTCTCACTTGAGGACTCAAGCCCATCAAGTCACATTCCCACCATACTCAAGTCAAGATGAAGTTCATTGTCAAAAACAGGACCTCAGAGCCATTTACTATTCACGTCCGGAGCCAAATCTCAACTCGCGTCGGCCAGAAACCAAGATGGCGCGCCACTGGTCAAACCATCACACTTGGCTTGAGCATCATCACTTACAATGGACTTAAAATGTCCCAAAGAGTCCATCAAGATCAGGAACGCTCGGCCCAAGTCTCCCTAAGTTCAAAGTGACCAAGTCAAGCCTCGACGCCAAGCGTCGTCAAGCTCAAAAGAGGTCTTTGTGTGCGTCCGAGCCCTTCAAGCCACATTTGTCAGGCGTTCTTACTTCCAATGGCCCTAAATGTCCCAAAAGAGTCCAGGTAAGGGTTGAAGGCACACAAGACAAGACTTGGACCCGGGAGAGACACAATCCCCCTAATTTCGTCATCAAGCATTACAGGTGATTGCTTCAAATCCTCCAATCTGATTCCAATCAGATTTCCATGTCTCCAATCCGTGTGAGGGCACCAATTTCAGACATTAGATCGTTCTAATAAGTGCCTAGCACATCCCATAGTTTTCTTCTTTTGATTATGCATTTATTTCCTTGAATTTTGCCTCTTTAATGTTGATTGGAAGAGTGATCCTTTGCTTGCAGCCTAAGGACGTCTTCACTAGTATAAATATGCCTCTCAAGGCTCATTTGTAAGCACGTTGAATTTGAATACAAAGCTTAAGTTGACAGTCTCTCCTTCCTTTGTAATTTCGGCGTCAAAAACACTATATTTCCCTCGTTCTTTGTGTGATAAAGATCTACCAAGCACAAAAACCTCAAACCCTTCTCAAAACACTCGTGTGATAAAGATATACTTGTGTTTTTCTTATCCAAAGTCTTCCTCTTGCACATTCATCCACAATTCCGCCAACACTTAGTCTCATCCGAGGCATCATTCCATCACTTTAAAGGCGACTTTACCATCTTGAGTCTAGATCCGAGCGCACCTTAGCATCCACGAAGAGGCTGAGTCAACACACAAGGTATGGGTTTTTCATTCTTGAACCACATACCCCATTACCTAAACACACTAACCAAACAACCCCCACTGGAAAACAGAAGGAATGAGATTCTTCTCCATCACCTCATTCTGGACCAATGCAGATTCTTTTGATGTTCAAAAGAAGCAACAGACTGCTTGCCCCACGGGAAAACATATGTATCATGGTCAAGCAGCCAACCATGTCCACAGTACAACAAAATGCAACAACAAGCTATGAAATTCTATTCATATGAAGAAACTTCACACCTTTTTTTGAAATACTATACCAGCGCGCACATAAGTCATCTGTATTATGCTCCCTATATTTAACATGACTTCTAAGGGCTTTTTTGGTATCCATATACTGGTATCAGGTATTGGTATCAAAATGACCCATACCCATACATGGTGACTAGTATATCAGTATATGGTATCAATTTGATATCCTTGATATCAGAATTTTCAACAACCGTGATATACCCACTTTTCAAGGGTTATTAGTGATATCTCTCATCTAGAATCAAACCTTGTCTCTTCTCTTCCTCCTCTCCTCCCCTCCCCACCAACAATGACATATCTATTATTCCAAGCTCTTCATCAAAGTCGATCAAAGTTTCACTTGTCCGGATCTTTATCAAGTGACGTCTCTCTTCATTTCAATCTCAACATTACCTTTTTCTTCAAGGTAAAAATCTCTCAATTTCAGAGTTAGGGTTTAGTTTTGCTTTAAGCAAAAAATTTGACTGATTTTATATGAAAATTACTTTCATAACTAGGGCTTTGTAAGAAAATTACTTTGATTTGATTATCTTGATTTTTGGATCTTTATCTAAATGTTGCTTGTTCGTGCTATTTAAGATTGCTTATTCGAGTGACATCTTGTAGCTTATTCATGAAACTTCTCGATACATGGATTATATGGATTTATTTATTTTTTCTTTTGGATTTGCATACTATTCTTGTTTCTTAAAATATTGTTCTTGCTATATATATTGTTTTTCTTTTGGATATTTATATTGTTTTGTAGTGTTTTTTATTTGTGTTGAATAGAGTAATTCTTAAATTTATAGAATGAATTCAGATGAGCTTGATTCAATAAGGAGAAAGAAGGAAAGACAAGAGCTTGTACAAGTAACGATTATACTTGTTACGGAACTCATCGTCATTACTACAACAATAATTCGCGAACAAGTTTATCAAATCAAAGAGGTTCCAATGTAAGCTATGGATAGAATACGTCATAGGTTGTCCAATATAAATAGATTGATTAGAGAAAGTAATGTTATATGTAAGAACGAACTTCGTGTCAATAGACACGCTTTTGGAGTGTTTTGTGAGATAGTCCAAAGTATTGAGAAATTACGTAGAACAAAAAAACGGAGGTGGAAGAAATGTGTTGCAATGTTTTTATTTACATTAGCACACCACACAAAAATAGGTCTATAGCAAATTATTTTTTAAGAAGTGGAGAGTGTTAGTCTAGAATTCAATCTATGTATTCATGTGGTTTTAATGTTGTATCATCACTTTCTCAAAAAACCTACACCTATACCCGAAGATTGTGAAGACACTAGATGGAAATATTTCAAGGTATTACAAACTTTATTATAATGTTTAATAATTAAACAATTTGAATTGTTTTGACAATAATTACTTTCTCTTCCTTGATTTGTAGGGATGCCTTGGAGCTTTAGATGGACTTTTATTAGTATTCATGTGTCAAATGTCGATAGATTAAAATACCGAACTAGAAAATATGCACTTGCTATGAATGTCTTAAGTGTTTGTAATCCTAATACGGAGTTCATATATATATTGCCTGGTTGGAAAGAGTTTGCAAATGATGGTCGTGTTCTTCATGATGCAATTTCTGGACCAAATGGTTTGAAGGTCTTTAAAGGTAATCATAAACAATTATTTAGTTTAGTTAGACGACTTCAACAAATAACATACATTAGCACAATTTTTACTATGTGAAGGGTGTAGACCTGTCAAAAGCTGACCCAACCCGACCCCGAAAAAACTCGACCCAACCAGACCCAAAAAGTGCGTGAACCCGTTTGGGTCAAACCCGGACCGACCCAAACTCCTCGAAACTCGTGGAGGGACCCACTTTTGTTTAATTTAAATTAAAAAATATTTATATATTTATTAAATAACAATATTATAATCTTATTTTATTATAAAAATATTTTTTAAATTTTCTTTTCTTTTTTACTATAAAAAATCGAACATTTGAAACCCATGGGTCGACCCGACCCGAACCCGTTCAACCCGGAAATTTTGTCAACCTGATTGACCCGTTTGCCGGGTCTAAAAGGGTGTTATTACCAGGTAGATGTTGGATACACAAATTGTGAGGGGTTCTTAGCTCCGTATAGAGGTCATAAGTATTACTTAAAAGAATGGGGGGATACCGTGCCAAACAATCACGAGGAGTATTTCAACATTAAGCACGCCAAAGCTAGGAATGTCATAGAAATATGTTTTGTTCTACTGAAAGGGAGATGGGCTATTATTCGAAGTCGGATAATTAGTGTGTGTTCATTATTGCACAACCTCAACTGTAAATACATGTCAACTGATGTTGAGTTGGACCTTAATATTGAGGAAGAGGAAGAGGAAGAGGAGGAAGAGAGTGAGCTTGAGGATGAAGAGTGAGAGGAAAATGACCAACTGGTACATCATACAAGTTTCTACATCAGGTGCTTGGGATGACTTTAGAAAGCTCATGACTCATACATTATATAACAATTGGAGATTTAGCTCTAGTTGATTAGCCTTTAAAAGTCTTTTTTGTCCTTGTGATTTGGGTGTCTTGTACTAGTTTACAAGTATTAGTAAAACTAGTTAAGTATGTATAACTTTTATGTTTGTTTTAGATTTTGTAAAACTATTTGGTTTCATTATGATTGAACTATGTGTGCTTGTGTGAAGTTTGGGTGATTGGATTATATTTTCGTGTGTGTTGTATATGAAACTTTTGATATATTTAGGATGGATGATTCAAGTCAAGCTACTGGACGTGGGAAGAACAAGAAGAACTGAAGTCATTCAGAGGAGGAGATGATGTTGGATTTCATAATGAGGGCTAAAACTTGACCCTAGCTTGTTGGAAATGTGAGAGTGGGTTTAAGAATAGATTTCATCAATGTGTGGCTAAAAAGATGATAAATTAGTCTCCATCACGTGGGTTGAAGGCTTCACAAATTGAATCGACAATCAACTTCTTGAAGGAAAATTATAATGTTATCCATGATATGCTCAAGTTATCAGGATTCCAATGGGATTATGATGCGGAGATGGTTCAATGTTAGAGACAAGCTTTTGATGACTTTTTTGTGGTAATTTCTTAATCTTATTGATCGCATAATTTTAGGTGTTTACATACTTGATTGGAAAATTAATCAATTGAATTTTCACTACGTAACTCATATTATATGTTATTTTCAGCAACATCCTAAGGTTAAGGGTTTATGGAAGAGCAAATTTCCACTTGGAGAAGTTAGAGCTTATTTTTGGTCCAGATCTAGCGAATGAGAGTAGGGTTGAAGATATGGATGATATATAACATCACCAAGATAGACAAGAAGTTTATTGATCTAGATAATGATGTAGAGGATTCAGATGTGACTTAATTGCCAACACTACCCGAAGAAGCAAAAGAAAGGTAAAAACCCTCTTGGATTTACTACAAAAATGAGGCCAATGATAAGTTTGTGATTGCCATAGATGAATCAAAGATCATATGGGCACAATAGCAAATACTTTGAAAGAGAGTCAAAAGCGTGAACAAGATATTGTGGAACAAAAGAAAAATTTGTTATTCGTGATACATATGATAGTGATACTGATAGAGGGAGTTTCTCAAATTGATGTTATTGATGTTATTAGTTTTCTTTCAAGGAACCCAAGTGAGCTTGATGCATTCAATAGTTGTCTAAATGATGAGTCGAAGAAGTTGTACGTGGAGACGCTCATTGTCAGCTTTCGTGGTGGGCGTGTGGGGACATGTGGGTGAAATTTATGTAAGAGAAAGAAGCAGTGAACATAGTATTTTTTTAATGTATGATTGCAAGGTCATTTTGATGGTGCAAGTTTTTGTGAGCTTTTGCATAACTAATCTATCAAAAATTCATTCCCTAATTTTTTAGAAGGCTTTTTACGCATTATGATGATGTTGATGGATTGAAATGTAATGCTTCAATGACACTTGCAAAACACGTTTTAAGATATATTATGTTAGAGAATTGTACTTTTTAACTCTTGATATTATATTAAATTATATTTTTACTATATTCAAACTCTACTGAACATAAATATCAGATATCAAACTGTACATCAAACATAGATATTAGATATCAATTTCATACTCACACATGATATCTGATACCAAAACTCATACCTGATATTTAATCTACTATATATATATATATATAGGGTCCGGTTCCGGTGTAACGGATTTTATGGTGTAACGAGTGGATTGATTAGGAGCGTTGGATGAGATTAAATCAATGGCTAGGATTAATGGTGGAAAAGAAAAAGAAAAAGAATTTAATAGGAGAGAGAGTATGTAATTGTTAGCAGTTAACATATTTGTAGGATTTTGTGATTTTGTGATTTAAATTTTAAACGTTAAACATGAGAGAGAAAGAGATAGAATGACGGTTAAACAGAGAGATAGAATGACGATTTAATTTTCTCCATTGCAGCCTGAATCCATGTTCACAACATTAACGCTCTTGCTCTTCTTCCAGATCTTCATTCTTCTTGAAGTTTTTAATTCTTTTTCCATTGACGCATGAATTTACAATGTATACGGAAGAAGTTGATCGTAAAGGTTAGTTCTTGAGAATTAGGGTTTCTTAGTATTCAGTTATGGTTACTTTGCTGTTCGACGAAATCTGTAAAAATCAATGGCTTATGTTGCGCAAGAAATATTCGATTTTGATTAATCGATATTCATGTTTACAGTACAGTTTGTGTATTCGTGTTCTAATGTGAGATATTCATCTTCTCCGGGTGTTCTAATAGTGATATATTAGGTTTTAGGGTTTCCATTACGAAAGAAGACGGTATTCTGATATTCATCTTTGTTATTTGTGTTCTTCATCTGGAGTATTAGGTTTTAGGTTTTCCATTACGAAAGAAGACGGTATTCCAATATTAAGAAGACGATATTCTGTTGTTCATCTTTGTTATTCGTGTTCGACTGTATCATATTCAGTTATAATAGTGATATATTAGGTTTTAGGGTTTTCATTACGAAAGAAGACGGTATTCTGATATTCAACTTTGTTATTCGGTTCTTCCCCTGAAGTATTAGGTTTTAGGTTTTCCATTACGAAAGACTTTTATTCCAATATTAAGAAGACGATATTCCGTTGTTCATCTTTGTTATTCGTGTTCGACTGTAGAATATTCAGTTATAATAGTGATATATTAGGTTTTAGGGTTTCCATTACGAAAGAAGACGGTATTCTGTTATTCAACTTTGTTATTCGGTTCTTCCTCTGAAGTATTAGGTTTTAGGTTTTCCATTACGAAAGACTTTTATTCCAATATTAAGAAGACGATATTCCGTTGTTCATCTTTGTTATTCGTGTTCGACTATAGAATATTCAGTTATAGGAGTTCCATTATGAAAGAAATTAATGAAAACATAAAGAAGACGATATTCTGATGTTTATCTTTGTTATTCGTGTTCGACTGTAGAATATTCAGTTATAGGAGTTCCATTATGAAAGAAATTAATGAAAACATAAAGAAGACGATATTCTGGTGTTTATCTTTGTTATTCGTGTTCTTCCTCTGATATATTAGGTTATATGGGTGTTCATCTTTGTTATTCGTGTTCTACTATTCAATATTCAGTACAGTTTTTGTATTCATATTCTAATGTGAGATATTCATCTTCTCCGGCTGTTCCAATAGTGATATATTAGGTTTTAGGGTTTCCATTACGAAAGAAGACGATATTCTGATGTTCAACTTTGTTATTCGTGTTCTTCCTATGATATATTAGGTTTTAGGGTTTCCATTATGTAAGACTTTTATTACATTACGAAAGAAGACGATATTCCGATATTCAACCTTTTTATTCGTGGTATACTGTTGAATATTCAGTTATAAGTGTTCTACTTTTTTCCCAGGTAAAAAAGTGGTCGATGAATGGTCAAGTGATGATTTGGTGACTAACAATTCAGGAGATGATATGGAGGTTTGCGAAACTGGAATAACAGACGTTGATGAAGAGGATATTCTGTTTAGTCATGTCATGCAGTTGTATTTGAGTTTGTTAACCCGATATTCTGTTTTATATACTTACGTATTCAGTCTTTGCATTCACAAATATGTGTCTCATTTCAGTCTTATGTGATTACAAGATCATGTTTATGCAATTATAATCAATAATGTTTTTTGAATATGAATCAAGTAGAATATGATATCACCATTTGGTTCTAGATAATTGTCATTTTTGTGTGAATCTAGTATGCTATTTTGTAATTTCATATAGATATTAATATCATCACTTAAAAACATTAATATCATATTCTAGATACATGAACATTGTCATGCAAAGTCATGAATATCATGTCTAATATTGGATCTGAGCTTGTGTTTGAATCTTTCTCAGTCATCCCAAGAGTGTTATCCTGAATATTACCTAATTAAACATGAATATTAATATTGATTTATAGCTTTTAAAAATGATAATCATGAATAGCAAAACTCCCAAGAGTGTTATCCTGAATATCACTTAATTAAAACATTCATACTCATAGCAGCTTGTCGCCAAATGCACTGCAATAATCAAACAGTATACACTCATCAATACATCATAATATATATGTACCATCAGACACCAAAACTAAAACTAAACTTACATCGTTTAAGTCTTTGAAAGAAGTTCTGCAATGTACTAAGAGTAAGTTCATCCATCAAGAATGACTCGTTCTTGTGCAACTGTTCTTTCACACTTAAGAAAATAGACAAAGCCTCCTCATGCTTTGCCATCCTCTCTAGTATAACAGCCTTCAAAGCCTAATCACGAAGCACATGACAAATCAAGATTTTCCATTGATCTTTCGTACTATACGAAAGATCAATGGAAAATTGAAGGAACTTACAGGAGCATATGGAGTGTTCGGGTACGTGCTTGGTGAGGAGTGCAGAGGAGAGCTTAAGAGTGTTCTTGTACTGGCGAGAATCGATGGCGTCCCAAATCTGACGGATTCTCCGCTCGGGAATGCGCCGGCGACATCAAGATCTTCTTCGGTTGTGGCGGAGGTGAAGCCGATGAAGGCGGTGAAGAACCGGAAGCGAGAGCGAGATCCTTTTCTTCAACAACATCAAAAAAATAATTTCCAAGAAGTTGGCTCAAACAATACGTAACATAAGCACCTAGTCAACCAGTTGCCATTATTAATATTGATGGATGTAATAGGAAAATAATAGATATACATCAAATTTGGATCTTCACGACTTCATTCTCAAGAAACCAATTAGAAGGGCGGACAAAATTGATCGGAAGAAAGCATAGATATCTCGCTCCCATGAAGAATTGATCGGAAGCGAGTATATAATAGTATTTTGGGGATTAATTTTGGAAAGTAAATAATTTAAAATCCCCTTAATTCAGGGATTTTCCCCATGTAGAGATGATTGGGTGTATGCAAGACTATAATGGTAACATGTACCATCCGAAATTATTTATGAGTCATTGATTTAGAGTAGATTCAATGGATCTAATTAATCCACTCGTTACACCGTAAAAGGTTATTACACTGGAACCTGAATCATATATATATTAAAACAAAGCTCAACTTTTGCCAAATGTCGTCTCCACATTTAAATTGGCACATGTCATCTTCATATTTAAATTGTCACATGTCATTTCGTAATCATTTTTTTTACAAACAAAAAATATAAGGAAACATGTAGTGTGTTTATTTTTTTAGGCTAATTAAGATTTGCAATACCTCCTTATAAAATGCTTAGTTATATATCTTCTTAACTTTTTCCAAATTATACTTTATTTGCTCTAATATACAAATATTTAATCACATAAAAAATGGTATCTCATAATTTAATTTTTTTAAATGTTTGTAACGAATATATATTTAAAACTGTAAACAATTCTTGACTAATACTTCTAAAACAAATTTTTCATACATACTTTACTAATTTATATGAAAATCGATTATCTTATGACTTTACTTTTTAGGTAATAATTAATTACTGAGTTATAAAATTGTTATTAGAGATTGAACTAAGTATTTGTATGAAGTAGATATTTATTAAAAATTTGTATGAGATAAAAAAACTATATATGTTTACTTCAAAAGATATTAATCTTAAATTTGTTAAGTTAATAAGTTAGTAAGATTATAAATATATTAGATATACGGGAAACTGAGCTAGTATGCTAATATATGAGAAAAGTTCAAGTAAAACAAGAATTAAGGTGAAACGAGTGTATTAACCATGATCATTAGATTAGATGTGATGGACGGTTGAATGAGTGCTCAAGATCTCCTTAAAAAGCAATTATTAGAAAAACAAACAAAATAGAATAATTAAAGATAGGAGATAGGATTGTTTCCTAATAAATAGACTACATAACATCTTTTCTCTTCAATCCAGAATCAAATCAACGTTCTTCATCTTTATCCTCTTTCCCAGTTTATTTTTTGAATTCGTTGAATACGGAAAAAGGTTTGTTTGTTCTTCCTGTAAATTAGTCGATTATTAGTATATTGTTCTTCTACTTCGATTTTGAAATTGTGTTGAGTGAAATTGTATTGATATTCATGAACTAAAATTTGATATTCAAATGAACTGTTTTGATGTTGCGTAGATATTCGTTAATACTCTACTTTTGATTTTATTAGTATATACTCCCTCCGTCCCGGTATATAATTCTTGTTTCATTTTTGACACTATTCACCTTTTAATATATTTTATCGTATAACTTATAATATGTAAGAACAAACATAGTTATATAGGGTCTTGTTTGATTCGTCTTGATGAGTACTTTAACATATCAAAATTTTAGAATTTTTTATTAACATATAGTTAGAGATATTAACGATACAAAACGTGGGTCGACAAATGTGAAAAGTGAAAGAGGAATTATATTATGGGACGGAGGGAGTAGTAAGAAGAAGAGGATAAGGGAAATGAATATTCTTTTGATTTTATTATTGGATAAAAAATCTCTAAAATCAAGGGATGTGATATAAATTAGGTATTAAAATTTTTATTTTAAAAAATGTATATTTTCAAAATCAATCAAAGCCGTTAATTCATTTCTAATCTATCGACTCTAATTCGTACTCTCGTTTCACGACAAGAAGTTGTTTCATCAAATCCAAAATCCATATGGACATCCCTAAATTTCAACTAAAAGCCACCAAAATACACGGAAAGAGTATGAAAAGATGGATTCACTAGATAATGAAAATAACTACAGTTACCTCCTCCTGATGCTTGCTCCTCTCCCATACTTCACAAGCTCGATGTGACTGATATTACAGTCCCCTGATGTTTAATCCAAAGTTTCGTCAGAATAATAGTACATCTGTACATGGTGACCGATATGACAGTCCCCTGATGTTAAATCCAAAGTTTCATCAGGACAACTGAAATTCAAAGAAAGCCAAAATCTCATAGTGTAAGTACTACTAGTGGGTCCTACAGCCAAGATCAGCAAGACGAAGGACCCACGGAGACAATTTCAATGTTACATATCCTAAGCAGTCAGTTGCAGATTTTATAGTTTCAGCATCCAATATTCTTTACTATGCTGTGTAGTCGATCAAGAACCTCTTTAGGTTCTGCACGAGACCCAGATAGGTTGATGGCATTATATTCCAATCCCTTCCAGAGGGCGATTAATTTGAAATGTGGGCGTCTGTACTCACTGCTGATTATCTCAAGAATCACAGTTTTGGGTAAGGCAGAAACCATGTGGGTGAGACCAGCCCCATGGGCTCCTATGATGACACAAGCATCTTGAATTGCTTTGATTTGATCTTTCATGCCCATGTGAGCAAATAAACCATTGACAAGTTTTATCTTACAATCAGAGTGATTTTTGGATGCCCAGTTTTTTATTGAATCAAAAACTTCCTGTTCGTTACTTAGCCTGGATTCAACCTTCCCAGCATGACGGGGATGAGCTAGGTAGTCTTCACGCCTGATAAAGAGGATATTCAGATCTCCTGATGTAGGATCTGCGTTACGTTGTCTGTCTGCTGAGAGGCCAAATCCAGCCTTAATCATTTCCCCGAATTCAGACAACCTCGCAGTTTTGTGGTCATTAGGGTTGGCCCAGAGATCACTAGCAGATGCCCCTTGACAATCTATGTTTTCAGTAAGGCCTTTAAACAAGGCTGTCTCATAGCCTAAAGGTACAATGACAGCATGGCGGAAGCACACTGGACCTGTGAATTGCTTGGCAAACTTGACACTTGAAAATAGAGCTTTCCAAGTTTCTTCCAAACCTGTCTGAGAACAGCAACGCGAAAACATAAGATTTAATGCACTGATCAGGATGAAGACATAAAAAAGAGTCAATATGAGATGGAACTCTTCTTATCATCTAACCATTCCATAAGCAAGTAATTAGCCCACATGGCTGAAACTAAGACTGCATGACAAACCTAATAGGCAAAAAAAACAGCACGAACATCCAGAAACAGTAGACCAGTTTATTCTTAAATACAGAAAAGAAAGGCCAACTTCATGCATTTAGTTAAATTATGACCTTTAAACAAATTTTGAGCAGCCAAGGACAGACTCCGATTCTGACATAGAATAAGTCGGAGGGCATACCTTGCAATGGCCATCTAGAAAAACGACATGTGGTCGGTAAGGTAAGCCGGTCACTCTAGCACTAGCGTATGCACTATACCAATCAGTATGCGTGTGGAAGACATTTGCATATTCAAAACGAGTTACCAAAAGCGTTGGCTCCTCAATCCACTGAATCAACAACAAAGCTCGAAACTCAGAAACTAACAGGGAGAAATGGAGAATCAATGAGATATCATACTGAACATAGAAAGGAATATGTGCTGCTAAATAACTCAATGATTGACTGTAGTCATGCCGCATCAGAGTGAAAAAAAACACATGTTTTAAGTTGGTGGTTCAAATTACAACCAACTTAAAATATCATGAGATGAGAACTGAAAAGTGCTGCATAGAAACAAGTTTATTTGGATGATGATCATCCACGAGTAATGTAATCATGATATTATATTCACCAATTCCTAAAACCCCTATGCGTACATGGGAAATTACTCACCTCAGCGCAGTTGAACTGGGATTGTTGCACAAGCTCAATAGAATCGACCAACTGATGCATAGTATGCAGGAGAATATCCCCTTGGGGCACATACTTATCAACAAACTCCGAATTCGCGAGTTTTGTGTGGGTGTGTCCGGAAATTTGAAAGGCTCCTGGGTGGAATTTGGGAAGTTCATCTTCGTCTTGCCTTCCTATAACCTGCTGAATGTTCTCTCCTCCATTAGACATGTGGATCCTGTTGGGATCCATTCGAATTCCGCCTCCTTCGCAGATGGAGCTCTTGAGAGTGTCACTATAGTGGCAGCGGAACCAGCCTCCGGTTCCGGATCTGAGCCTGGGGAGGAGATCGACAGTGTTGGTGAATCCATTGCCGAAGTAGGCTTCGCAGGATCCAGGACGGGGAGGGGGGAGGTTTTGGTGTGACCAGGGGAGATATGAAGGGAGAATCGGCCAGGGTTTCATGACCATGCGGCTGTTGGTGATGGTGGTTGGGTGTTGGTGACTGTGGTGGTCGCCATGGAGGTGGAAATGGACGTTGACCGGAATTGAACTGTCAAAGAGATAGGTTAACAACCAGATGAAGTTCAGAACCAACAGAATCCCCATTATCGATTTCATCTGCACTCTGCTCAGACCCGCCATGCCGAGATATACTCGATACTCACTTCTCCCTAACCTCCAAATTCCTTTTTTAGTTCAATGATCTCTCACTTCCTTCCTTCCTTGCTTACATGATTTCATCATAAAGGGATTTCTTATTATTATTTTTTTGAAACGCTATTCATTTAAACTTTGACTTTTGTCTAAGCATTAAAAATGTTTAGGGTTGAAAAAAATTTGCTTTTTCGTCTCCTCGCCGGAGCCCTTTACTTGCTTTTCATTTTCCTTCTCTTCTTTTTTCTTTCGGAACAACAATCTTGATACCTTACTTTTGACAACAGATTTAGACATGATCTACAACTTATCCACTCTTCTTTGCTCTATCGATTTGTGCGCTGTGTCTCAGGCTACATGCAAACCCTATACTGCTCAATTGCTTCTTAATCTTGGCAAATTCGATGTAATCTTGCACTCGATCCGGCCCCAGAGGGACTCTTTCCACCTTGGCGCTCCAAATCTGGTGAGATCTATCCTCTCTTGCTCTTTTCTCTCTAATTACACCATGTCCAATGTTTGTTGGTTGCGTATTTGCAGATCCCTGAAACTTCCCCTCACTATTGGCCACCTCTTCATCATAACCCTAGATTTTCTGAAGCTAAGGTTTGCTATCTTACCTGGTAAGCTTCTCTACTGTCTACTCCTCTTACAGATCACTATGGACTCATGCAGGAAGTGGGCCTCACCGTTTTCTTCAATGATTTGGTCTTGGCCAACTTCTGTAGAATTTGGCTTTGGGTCTGCTCTCCTTAGCCTCCTTGTGCATTCTGTTCTTGACACGACTACTTGCCAACTGAACAAACTTTTGACACCTACTATGAAACAATTATTGACACATAGACCCAAAATCTTTATGGATGACATGACTTTCTTTCTGCAGACGCTCTCCTCGTATTTGGTTCTGGTTGCATTAATTTGTGACCTGGCCAAGAGGATTGAGGAATTGCAGATAGGCTGTGATGTCCTTGATTCTAGCATAATCACCATGACTAACTTCTCTACACACGCAGCCATTGCATTTATCTCCATATATGCACGCTTGCTCGATTACTGATATGCAACTCTTCATATTCCTACCTGTCTAAATCTCTTTATAATCTCACCACCTTAGCACTATTCTCCCACACCAGCTCTCAAAAGTCCCGAGCTCTGTCCTACTCTACCACCATGGAAAACTACATTGACTTATCACTCAACCTCAACATCTCTTCAACAAACAACCCGCCACAGCCACATCCTCCACCAACCTCCTCCTATATATAGCTCTCTTTGGAACCAAATTCAAACCACCATCAACTATCCTCCGCATTATCCTTCCTTCATAGATCATCACAACTCCCTCACCTCACCCTTTGCTTCAATGGCGGATGATGTTTCATACGCCAATGCTCTCATACACTACACCTTTGATCATCCCATTCCTCCCAACCCTGAAAATCCTCCAAACTCAGGTTCTCTCCTAGCTATTACCAACCCAGAGCCACTCAATGCTACTCCTCTTGATGATGTTTTTCCCATCGATCAAGACACCTCCCAGTTTGAAGCACAATACAATAACTTTGAAAACTTCTCTGCTGCAAACTTTAACTTTGAAGATTTTCTAGCCACACCTGAAACAAACCTCCCTCAAGATGTCTCAGACCCAAACAACCTTCCTGGTGTTAGAACCAGGATGGAGAACCTTAGCTCCCTAGCTCTCTACATCAAAATGGCCAGTGACCCAGTGCCTATCTCTGTCGTCTTATCTAAAGTAAAATAACACTAGAATGGAGTGAAAGGTATGATTGAAGCTGAGGAACTTGGCAATTTCTGGACTCTCTTGATCATTGCTAATCGTGAGTCTAGAGATTTTGTCTGGGAGAACAGACCTTACCATGTTTCTGAGCAAACTTGTGGTCCTCCGAGCTTTCACACCAACTTTTGATCCATTTGATGAGGAAATCCTATCTGCAGACATCTGGGTACGTATACCTTTACTCCCTCACCGTCTCTATATTGATGCAGCTCTTTCTTTGATCATTGAAGGGAATGGGGTTGGTCAATATCTCAAAACTGATGTCAACTCTAATGTCAAAAATAAAAAGAAGTTTGCTCGTATCTGCATACATTCAAAACTGCATGTCACCATTGGTTTTGTGAGAATCAAGCATGTGGACAATACAATCCTAACTATGAAGCTCTGGTATGAGGATTTTTCCACGGGGTGTGGTTGCTGCGGTGCAGAGGACCATGTCTTTGCGGACTGCTTCCTGAACAATATGACATCTAATGTGTTTGAAGCTCAGATTACTATGACTGCATAAGAGATCAGTGCAGCTGACCAAACCAAAAGCAGACTCCTCAGCAACATGCTCAACAAAAGAATTGGTGCTCAACCAAAGTCTTCTGCAACTCCCAACTTCACCATCAAGAACTCCAGCAGCTCCTCCTCTTCAATGTCAAGTCAGTTTAACACTCACCGCAAGCCTGTGAAGGGAAAAGAAGTAGCTATCCACTATGCTCATCAACACAATCATAACAACTCTAGATCTCCAAGCTCCACATCAGAAGTCATTCCAGCTTACCCACTGCCTCCTAACTTTGCTCCAGAGATTTATCCACCACATGTCTTTGCTCAGCTCCAGCATCAAATGGCTTATCTTCCTCCAGATATGGTGAACATCAACCCAAGGATGATCCAGCCCATGATGAGGACTCCTCCTGGTGTCATCTACACTCCTCCTCCCAACCTTGATCAACAGAATGATTCCCATAAAGTGTCTGAAAGATCCACCACTTCAATCCAGAAGAAGATCGACAACATTGATCTGATTGCTCAAGCTGAATCCTCCTCCATGATAGTAATCCCAAAGAAGAAGGAAGATGAAGAAGAAGCCGCTCCCACGCCTCCTCAACCCAAGAAGCAGAAGAAATCCCGAGGCAAGGGCAAAGCCACTCCTGAATGATTATGATTAGTAAGCTCTATTGCACCAAGTTTCCTTCCTTTTGTTTAGACAAACACCTATGTTATGACAAAGTTTTGACACTAGTCCAGACACTCTTCCAGAATGAAAATTTGCAGTCTCCTTCCCTTAAGATTATGCTATGTTATTTCCAGAAACAATTTGCTATGTATTGCTTATGTTTTGAACAATGCTCCATGATAAACTACCTTGAATATTTTGACAATCTATCTTTGCATAATATAATTTGTTGCTTAATACATATTGCCCTAGTATATCTTGACCGCTTCCCTACTAGTTTAACTTATTATGACTACTCCTACAATTGTATCAACTATGACCATTTTAGACAATGTCACATATATCTCAAAGGTATAATATGAATATAGGATACTGGAATGTTCGAGGCTCTCGTAGGCCGGAATTTGTTTATGAAATCAATTATATTCAAAAGAGAAATAGGTTAGACGTTTTGTGCCTTAGCGAAACTAAGACTTGACACCCAACCTCTCCCTAATAAAATCAAGAAAATGGGATTTGACTCACATATTTTTGTCCCCTCTTTTGGCACAAAAGGAGGCATTTGGCTCTTTTATAATAACTATAGCCATATGACCTCCTTCATGCATATCAATAGCACTAATAACTCTATTATCATGAAATCCTCCATTAACAACACTGACTTTCTCATATTCTTTGTCTACGTCCCCTCCCGAGAAGAACTCAAAGATGATTTCTGGGATGACCTAGAGGCAACTCCCATTTCTTCTAACCTCCCAATTATCATCATAGGCGATCTTAACAACATTCTCAACCCTAGTGATAAAATTGGGGGTCGTGTCCCCAGATCCTCACATTTTACTCGTTTGACATATCGTATCACCTCTTTTAACTTAGTTGACACACATTTTACGGGATTCCCTTTTACGTGGCGTAAGTCGTCAAACAATTCAAACAACATCTTAGAACGCCTTGACCTTGTCCTCGTTCACTCAAATCTCATCTCCCCTCTTAATCCACTATCATCCATTTACTTCCTCGGATCACTCCTTAATCACCCTAACCGTTGGTGACTCCATTCGTAATGTCAAGATCCCCTTTCGCTATGAAAACGCCTGGTCCAACTCTCCCTCCTTCTCTAAACTCGTTGCAAAAGTCTGGAAATTCAAAGTCCAAGGTTCATATATGTACAAGCTCTCTTATAACCTCAAGTTGCTTAAAACCTATGCTAAAACTTGGGCCCACAATAACAATAATCATTCTTTCCAGCAGCTTCAACTTACAGAAAATACGCTTGAAAAACTCCATGAGGAATTCCTTAACTGTCCAAATGACCCTGCTATTCGTAACAAAATCCTCAACGTTATTGAAATTCAATAAAATAATGCAATTTCAAGATACATATTGGAAACAAAGAGCTAAAACCAAGCACCTTTCTCTCAATGATAAAAATACTAAGTACTTTCATAATGTTGCAAAAATCCGCATTTATCGGCAGAAGATTTATAAATGCTGTGATAAAGATGGTTTTTTCCATTCTGACCACTCCTCCATCACTAACTCTATCACTACTGAACTCTCGGAAAGATACCATGTATCCAATCATTCTTGCTCTCAGAATGATCTTGACATTATCCCTTCTATTATCACGGACAACGATACGATTATCTTCTTCAAAAGCCCTCCTATTAAGAAATCAAAACCGTTGTATTTGAGCTACCCCAAGACAAAACCCCGGGCCTTGACGGCTTTCCTATCGATTTCTTTCAAACTTATTGGACCATTGTAGCCCCATCCGTTTGCCTAGCCATCAGATCCTTTTTTCACTCGGGAAAGCTTCTTAAGTCCTGGAATCATTCCTTTGTGGCTTTGGTTCCTAAAATTGACTCCCCTATTAATATAAATCATTTTTGGCCCATTAGCCTATGCAACACTACTTGACAAAGGCGTTTATGCTTGCACTAGGGGTAGCCGTAGGGCAACTTTTGCCGAGCGTCTGGAGGATTTTGGGCGATTTGGACGACGTGAAGAAGAAACATGGCGTCGAACTCGCCGTCGACGATCTTGCTCATTCCTTTAATGTCCAAACCAGAACGGTCGGGAGGGTAGGTCTTAGATTAAGACCTAAAGCGGCCAAGAACGTCATTGAGGGGAGCCAGGCTGACCACCATTGGGCTGACTTCTTTTACTATGTAAATAAGTCGACTCTTGGTGAGGAGTGCGCTTGGTTGATCGAGTGCTGGAATCCTTCAAGTGAGTTCGCTTTTTCTTTCTTTTGAATCTTTATTGTACTCGTCATTGTCGACGTCTTACTTTATCTTGTTTTTCTTTGTAGTTAACACGGACGCTATCGTGGTGAGGCGAGAGACTAAGAAAGTCATCGCTAAACTTCTCGAGATTCCGGAAAGCGACCGGACCTTCCATGGTCACGATGGAGATGGTCGCCGTATTGCTTCTACGGCTCTGATAGGTAACGCGACGACATCTCTTTTCCTTTTACTTAATTTTCCTTTTTCTTTTGTTCTGAAGGTTCTAACCTCTTTTTCTTTCGTTGATCTTTCAGTGACCGCGGATATTTCTCGCGTTCGCAGCGGGGGCAATCTGTGTCCGCTCTTATTGCGTCGCAGAAGAGGAGTCGTACTGGAGAGGGAATTGCTTCTGCCGTCCCGATTCATATTACACCGATGATCTCCCTCGTCTCGTCTCCATCTCCTTCTTCAACTCCGGCAAAAAAGTCACGTAAGGGTAAGGAGAAGGTGGTTGAGAAGTTAGACTTCGACTACGAGACCGTGGATGACTTCCCAGGAGTTATTTCTCGTGTCGTCGCGTCTGGGAGATCGTTCTTGTCCGCTATGAAAAGGCTTCGAAATCCTCCATCGTTCGACTACTATTTACCAATGGAGACGAAAGATGTGATAGGAGAATCTCTTGCTGCGCAATGGCAGGTAGGTTTTCTTTATCTTCTTGTGCTGAGTCGCTTGCCTTTGGTTCTTATTCTAATTCTGTTTATGTTTTCTTCTTTGTAGGCTTTTCAGGCGTCGTTGTGCATCTACGGGCGCTTCTCTGATTTTGTTGATCGGATGAAAGCTATGGAGGCCAAGCAATCGGCCGACGAGTTGAAGATTCGGGAACTTAACGCGGCGGTTGAGGCTTCACGTAAGGCAGAGAGTGGGGCGCAAGAAAAGGTTGAGGCGGCGCTTAAACTTCACGTCGACCTCGCCAAGCAGGTTGAGGATTCGAAGGCAAGGATCGCTACTCTGGAGGACGAGAAGGCTAAGGTGGAGGAGAAGCTTGCTTGTGAGCTCAAGGAGGTGAAGCTTTATTGGTCTTGGCTTTCTCGTGTGGAGGTCATTGAGCAATATACCGTTGGTAAATACTGCGGTTGGGATCTAGTGAAGGAGCGGGCGAAATTTAACGAGGCGTTCCCGGAGCTTCCTGAAGGCGTTGAGGCGGGGCCTACGCTAATGAATCCTCCGGCGAGTCCTCATGTTATGGAGGATGATGCTCCTCATCTCAACGAAGTCGATCCTAATGATGGCGTTGAAGACGACGAGGATGTTGGAGAAGAAGATGTCGTCGCGGATTCTGAGGACGAGACCGGGGATGAACATGAGTATGAAGACGGGGACGGTTCTGCATCGAATTCTTCTGAGTCTGATAGTGACTCTGTTTGAACCTTTGGCAACGTTCTTCCCTTAGGGCTTCTTGTAAATTCTTCTTTCTCTTATTTTGTGCGTTGCCGTTTCTTATTGGCGTTTTCTTGTAGATATCCTTTCCTGCCCTTCATAACGGGCCTTTGTAATATAACTTAACTATTTTGGAATTACTTACTTGTTGGTGAGAATGTCTCCGAGATCTTCCTAGCTTTGAGTATGTCGTTGTAAGGTCCGGTCTTTCTTTTGCTGGCGATGGCATGCTTGTCTGTGAGTTTCTGGAGTAGTCTACCCCTTTTGGTAGGTTTGATCTAGGCTCCTTGTAGACTAGGTTAGAACTACCAAAGATTTCTCGGATTTTCTTGTATCTCGTACTTTGTTTCTTATATCTTACGCGTCGCTCTTCGCGTTGTGTTTGTCTTAGGAGTTTATCTTTTGTCTGGCTTTGAACTTCTACGTGTTCTATCTTGGTGCGTGTATCTTTTTTGGTTTCAACTCTCTTAACCTTTCACGTGTAGCTTGTATACGAGCGCGAGGGTTTGGTTCTTGACTTTGGTTTTTGCTACTCTATCTTTGTAGGGTGTATTTTTCTACCCCTAGTGTGGTACTTTGCTCGTAGTGAACACGTTGAAAGGGTTTCACTTTGCTTAACAAGGTAGTATGGTCATCGCGGCTGCTTTAGTTACATTGTCGGCTTACATGAAGGTTGGGTCCAGCATTTCCTCCGAACCCTGAAGCGAGTGACGGACATAGGTCAGCGTTTGATTTTTATCAGCTTGTGACGTTACCCCTTACTTTTAAGGTGGGTCCGTTGCCTCACACTAGCGTTTAGGTCGACATCGAACTCTTTTAATTGACGGGCATATTCATCGTGTGGCGTCCAATTTCGAGATTGTTAGGACTTACGATGCCAGTGGACACATCCCTGCCGGTTGGGCGTTTTGCCCGTGGATTCATGACTCTCAGAGGGGTCGTGGAAGGCGCAAGTACGCGTTCCTGGAGAGTGGTCGTGGCGATAGGTTTCCCTTCTTCGCTCAGAGGACCGTGTCGGTTTTGTGAGGTGTCGGGCTTCATTCCCCATGACCGTTGCCACATGTCGCTAACAATCATGGGGAGCTTCGACTCGGGGTAGGCGGTTTGGCTAACGTTGCCTACGCGTAGATGAAGCCTCGAACGCGTAGACTAACGAAATTCTTCCCCGGCGTGGATTTTCGTCGCGGCCTTATTAAGCTTGATGTTACGTCATAGACAAAGAGCAAGTAATATGTAAATGGAGCAACTCAGCATACTTTAACATGTCGGAGAAAAGAGTGTACTCATATATTAATAAGGAAAATGCATCATGAACTAACTGACTTCGATTCCTACGCTTACCCCTAGTCGTCACGACCCCGTGTCGCTCCAACGCTAAGACAACGATGCTAAATTTATTGAGACTCTTGAAAGAAACTAATCCTACTCATGCAAGAAAGAATCATAAAGGAAATAACGCTAGGAAACTTGGAAGCTCTTATTACTTCTTTAGGCTTATGGCGGATGGTGTTTCAGAAACATGTAGCTTAGGTTGTTGTTCTTTGCTTGGATCTTTTGCTCATACTTGCTTGTTATATTAGTGTTCATTTGCTTGTCCAACTGTGCTCTTCTCGTTGCGTCGGGGACTAACTTTCCATCCCTAGCTTTCTCTCTGCGATTCCTTGATTGCTATGCTTTCTTTTCTTTACCCAACGATGCCTTAGTAGCTTTTTTCATTCCAATGTTGTAGCAATCTCTCGCGACTTGAAGCTCTCCTTTGATTTCTTGGATTCCCCATGGAGATGGGAATTTAAGGGATTGGTGATACGTTGAGGGTATAGCTTTCATGTCGTGCAGCCAAGGTCTTCCCAGGATAATATTGTAGGGTGACTCGATCTCCATCACTGCAAACTTGGCTTGCATATTCATGCCTCTTGCGTATGTTGCCAACGTGATTTCTCCCAACATGCTTGCCACTTCGCCACTGAACCCTACTAGAGGGACATGCTTCTTTACGATGTCGTCGTTAGATAGTCTGAGTTCCTTTAGGGCGGACGCGGTGATGATGTTGGCAGAGCTTCCGTTGTCTATGAGAACCCTCTTGACTAGGCAACTGCTGGCGGTGAGGGAGATGACTAACCTATCGTGATGCTCCACCGTCTCGTTTGGCTCTTCAAACGTGATTGGGTAATTTCTTCTGGTAGGGCAAATTTGGTAAACCCTTGTCATATCGCTGTCGTCGCGTAGAATCTTGATATTCTTCCTAGCGGCAGACGCGGTATATCCGCTCCGATGATGGTGTGTATGGTCCGGGTATGACTTGATGGAGGTGGAGGCGGAGTAGGGGATTTCCTTTCTCTCTTCACTCCTTCAAACGCGTTTCTTCCTTCTTTGGAGAGTAGGTCTTTTAGATCTCCTCTTTTCAGCAACCTCAACACCTCTTTCCTCAGGGTGTAACAACTATCCGTTGTATGACCCGTGTCATTATGGAACTCGCAATACCCCTTGCCCGTTCTGGGTCTCCTTCCGGGATTCGGCTTTCTCGGCCATTGAACGCCACGTAACCCTTCCATTACGCTCATGACTCGCAGCATGTCGATCTTCATAGAGATACCTTTGTCCACCATGTAGACGCTATCGACTTTGCTCACAGCATGCACCGTATGTGGTTCTCTTTGGAATGGCTTGTTTCTCCTATCATGACGTTCCCCTCGCTCTTGGTGTCGGTTGTTGTGTCGACGTTGGGGAGAATTTCTGCGCGTAGGAGTTCGCCTACGTGGAGATCGAGGATTTTCTTCATTGTACCTTAGGAGATCCTCTTCTAATCGTATGGCTTCCATGGCTCTCTCCCTAGTTGAGACGACGAGTCTTCGTCAGTTCTTTATATAAATCACTATCTCGGGGGAGTGCTCGCTTAAACGCGTTGACGACGGTGGCTTCAGTACAATCTGGGATCGTGATCTTCTCGTCGTTGAAGCGTTTCAAGAAGGCCCTTATGGTTTCGCCCTTGTTCATACGCATGTTATGGAGATCCGAAGGTTGTTAATTTGCAAACAACTTGCTGCTTGCGAATTGCAGTCGGAATTGGTTGGAGAGCTCGGCGTAGGAGGAGATACTTCCCTTGGGCAAGTGGATGAATCACGTCAAGGCCAGACCTTTCAGCGTTGAGCTGAAGAACTTACACATCATTGCTTCCTTCAATTCTGGTTCAATCGGACTTGTGGAGAGCTTAGCTTTGTAGAGCTAGACGTGTTCTTCCGGGTCGTCTGATCCGTCGTAGACGGGGAGGTCCGCGACGGTGAACTTCTTGGCGATATTTTGGGCGGCGATGGTGGCGACGAACGGGCTTTCCTCGAATCCAAACTAGTCTTCAGGGACTATAGATTTGGGGGCTCCAGGCATCAACATCATTTCTTTCCTCAAGGCTCCGACTTGTTGTGCTACGAGCGCAGCGACGGTGTCTGAGGTTAAGATCTCTTCAGACTTCTTTTTCTGGGTTTGTTCTTTGGGGAAGGCGTACCCATGGTGTTCTTGGGGATGGTATACGTCGTCTTCCTCGACGGCTGCGTCCATATCGAGGCGTCGAACGATGCTCCGACCGCGAACATAGGTATGTTGCCCCGCGGAACCTGCCTTGAGTTCCATGATTATGGAATTTAACCTCTCGTTCTCCTTGGCGAGTTCTGACGCCGTCTTTTTGCTTGCCTGTATGGCTTCAGCCCGGGTTCTTTCGAAGGACTCGATTTGCGCTCGGACGGCGGCCACGTTGGTTACTTCGCCGTCTACCCCTTGTTTCTCTATGAGAGTTTTTCCTTTCGGAGTGTTGAGGGCGGTCTCAGGATCTTTTCTTGCGTCTTCTTCCACCTGAATGGTTGGACCTGTTGCACGTCCTTCTTCTTCAGACTTTTCTCCATCATTGCGTGGGCTGTTGCTCGGACTTGTCATGATTTCCTGCAAAATAGAAGCTCTTTTTGTATAGAAAGACGATACCTTTTTGATCTTGCCCCACGGTGGGCGCCAATTGTTTGTAGCGAAATTACCAACGAGAAGATAACTAAGCAATTGTAGGGCAAAGATCAAAGAATACGGTATAATCTCAAGACTCAAGAGCAAGATAGGAAATTAGGGTTGAAACTTTAACTTGGTATTACTCGAATGACGGCTTAGATGATTACAAAGCAGGCATTAGCCTTTATTTATAGGCTAGCCCTAATAATATCTTTAAGGAAACGAGATCTTATCTTTTCCTTCTATCTAAATAACGATATAAAAAACTAGGTAAAAGATATTATTTACCATATCTTTTACCAATTACAATAATATAATACAAAATAGGATAAAATATACTCGGCCGACCTAATCCTTAAGAAGAACGAGATCTTTGCCACTTCTCGTCTCGTAGACGACATCTTTTCTTCACCTCGACGCGTCGACGACGTTCTTCTACACGTAGCTTCCATGCGTTCCACACTCGTCGTATTTTTAGGCACAAACACATATCAGGATGGATTGCAGTTAAAATTGATATGGAGAAAACATTTGACAAGATCAACTGGCTATTTACTAAAGAAATACTTCTAAAATTTAGTTTCCACCCCAAATGGGTCAATCTTATTATGGAGTGTCTTACTACATCTAAAATCTTTGTGCTCATCAATAACCAACCTGGCCCTGAATTTGCTCCTAAGTGCGGAAATAGGCAAGGTAACCTTATTGCCCCTTTTCTCTTCATCCTTGCTATGGAATTCATGGCCCGTAAACTTACTCTGGAATCCATTAAACCTAATAGCAACATTGGCATTTGCCTCACTCAACATGCCACCCCCATTTATTTCCTTTCCTTTGCGGACGACACTATCCTGTTGGCCGATGCTACTCCGGCAAACATGAATTATATTCTCAACTTTCTTAAGGAATTCTCTCAGATTAGTGGCCTCAAAATTAACTTCCACAAAATCTCATTGCAAGTCTCTAATAATGTCCCTAAGCATACGGCTCTCTCCCTTGCTAGTGTTATGAACATTCCCCTCACTACCTCCATGGAAAAATACCTTGGAATTTCAATTCTTAAAGGCCGTATTACCAAAGATGCCTTTCAGGACGCACTTAATGACCTTAGGAAGCAACTCACCACCTGGAAAACTTCATCTCTTTCCCAAACTACTCGTACCCTTCTCATCCAATCCAACCTTACTTCTAAAGTTAACTACCTTATGCAAAGCTTCCTCCTCTCTAAAGGAGTCTGTGAAGATATTGACGACATTTATAAAAAATATTTTTGGAACAACTCTAAGCCAAACCACCATCCTTTACTCAAATGGGAGAACATTTGTAAACCTAAATCGGAGGGAGGTCTTGGTCTACAATTAACCAGAGATAATAATATTGCTCTTCAAATGAAGCTTCTTTGGAGAATTCTCTCGAACTCCCCTAGTATATGGGTTCAGATTATCAAGGAAAAATACATCCGCAACCAAATTTTTTTGGACCTCGACCCTAGCACCAACTTCTCTTGGCATTTCAATCGTCTCCTTTCTATCGAGGACCAGTTCCGCTCTCGTCCTCTGATTTCCTAAATCTAGAACGTAAACCAACTCAATCTTGGCAATTCAGTAGGTTACTTACTCTCCTCAATGAATTTAAAAAGGGTCTCTCGTGGCAACTTGGTGATGGCAACTCTATTAACTTCTGGACTGACAATTGGTTAACAGGTTGTCCATTGAAACAATTTCAAAATTCTAATACGGCTAATCATGTGGTGGCTGATTTCATCACTCCAGATAGACAATGGAATATTCAGGAACTCCTTTCATATCTCCCTAACTCAATAGTTGGAAAAATTATTCAGATTCACATTCCTATTACCCCTGTGAGAGATAAAATTATCTGGAACCCCTCCAACAATGGCTCTTTTTCGGTAAAATCAGCTTATCATATCATTAGACCTACCCTTAACCGGGTCATAAACGAAAATATCTTTTGGACAACGAAGCTTCCACCAAAAATCAAAAATTTCATGTGGAAAGCTTATACCGATTGCCTTCCCACTACGGAACGATTAAACATGCACTACCATAGAGTATTTTCCTCCTGTTGTCGGTGCGACAACCCGGATGAAAATAAAGCCCATTTTTTCTTCCAATGCCCGTTTACCATTTCGGTCTTTAACAAAATTAATGAAATTTCCAACTCCACCATCGCCTTCCAATTCACTAACAACTTTGAAGAAACCATGGAAGAATTCTGAAAAAACAAATCCTCTATAGAATTAACATTCTTCACTTGGTGAACGCTTTGGAATCATCATAATATCACTATATTCAGATCACATACTAACATACTCCTCAAACTCCTGAAAATTGTATCATTTTCTAGAATGGAACTCAGAATATAATTTGGATTCTACCCAATAGGAATTGACAAAAATATACGAAAACTCGTTGGACTAAACCTCCTACCAATTACTTTAAAATCAATTGTGATGGCTTTGTTAGAGCCTCTTCTGAGTCCTTCATTATTCGTAATGACCAAGGACACCATTCCTTTGTGGAACATCTTCGTATCCTAGCGTCATCAATTCTAGTTTGTGAAGCAGTAGTTGTCCTTGAAGGTGTACGGGTTGCGGCCCGTCACAACCTTAGGAATATTATTGTAGAAAGTGATAATTTGATTCTGATTAACTCTCTTCGTGATAAGCGATCTATCCATTGGGAAATTCAAACTATTATCTCGGACATTCACTCGCTTGCTTACGGTTTTCAATGTTGCAGATTTTATCACATCCGAAGACATTGCAATCGAGCGGCTGATTTCTTAGCCTCTAACAACATTCTCATTCAAGAGCTTCGGGATTTTATCGTCAAATGGAACTCAAGTGCTTCAAGTACCGAAAAGCTGATTCTTCAAGAAGCTCTCCTATCAAGAACTTTCAGGCTCTTTCCCATGAAAGATTTGTTCAAGATCACCCGTGAAGATGATTTAGGCCTGATTTGTTTGTAGAACAATAGGCCTTCTGTTTCTTGTTAAAAAAAAAACTTCTGGCAAGATATGTGGATCTCGGGTTTTGGAAACCTTCAAGCTTTCAATCACGGCTCTCATAATCATAGAGTCTCAGAATTCATCACCCATGATAAAACATGGAATTGGGTCTCCTTACTCAATTCCTCCCTT
Organism: Oxyria digyna; assembly: GCA_029168935.1. Taxonomy (NCBI): domain Eukaryota; kingdom Viridiplantae; phylum Streptophyta; class Magnoliopsida; order Caryophyllales; family Polygonaceae; genus Oxyria; species Oxyria digyna. Next base: position 29,664,178 of record JAPVLV010000013.1, read on the forward strand.
CTTTTGTCATTAACTTCATTTGTAATATCCGTATTCCTCATTCTGATATACCTGACACTATTATCTGGACCCCCTCAATTGATGGCACTTTTACTACCAACTCTGCCTTCAGACACATTATTCCTCCCTCTACTCCCAGATCTCCTTCTTTGTCTTCCTCGTTTTGGAGTAAACCCATCTACCCCAAAGTTAAGAATTTTCTTTGGAAATCTACTGCTGATTGTCTCTCTACTACGGAAAGACTAAACCGTTATTTCCACAAAGTTTATGCAACTTGCACCCTTTGTAACGAATGCAATGAAGATAAAAATCATATTTTCTTCTTCTGTCCCTATACTACTAAAGTCCTTAAATCTCTCGATATTAATATTTCTGGTAGCCAGGATATTGACTACCATAACTCCTTTCTTGATAAATTTACCAACTTCTCCTCTTGCTTTTCAAGAAAATCCAACCTTGCCTTTTTAGCTTGGTGGAACATTTGGCGCATTCGCAACAACTCGATCTTCAATTCTGTTAAACCTTTGGATCCTTGGGACCTTGCGAATAATATTCTCTATCAATTCTCTCAATGGTCCTCCACTCTAGATCTCAGTAATTCGACTAGTAATAAATCCCCTAAGATTAAAAAACGTCCCAAGAATAACTCTTGGACTAAACCTCCTACTAATTTTGTTAAAATTAACACTGATGCCTCTTGTAAAAATAATTTCTCTACTATTAGTTTTAACCCTCTTAACTCTGGTAATGATATTCTTCATTTGGATAGGAACCATTCCTACTACCTCTATTTTAATAGATGAAGCCTATGCTGTCTTGGAGGCCATCTACGCTGCAGGAGAGCATAATTTTAAAAAGGTTATTATTGAATGTGATAATCTTAGAGTCGTCAATGCTATCAAAAACATCTAGAAAACTCCTTGGGAGATCAGAACCCTTGTTCAGGATATCCGCAATCACCTCCAGTGTTTCGACTCCTTTTCTATCTCACATTGTTTCAGGGAATGTAATGTTACTGCTGATTTTCTTGCCTCTAAATATCTTGATATTCAAGAACGTCCGTCTCTTCATCTCCAATATTGAAGATGCTACTGCCCAAGCCACTTTGAGTGAGATCCGTTGTTCATATTGGTACAATAATCCATGTAATCTCTTATTCAAAGAGTTCTATAAAATCATTAGAGCTGATGATTCAGGTCACCCTTGATCCTGTTCAAGGCCTTACTGTTTGTTTGTAAAAAAAAACTATGTTTAGGGTTGAAATTAGATTAAGAATGCTATTAATTATATAGTTTGTGTGCATCATCCTTAGTTCTTATCTAAAGATGCATCCTTACGAGATCTTTTCCCGAGGTAATATCGCATATATACCTGATAGTTTAACCCAATTGGATATAGAACAATCAATCAATCGGTCAAGTATGATTTGATCATTGAAGGTTCAAGGTGAGAATGTATAGGTTCAATTCTGGTAGGCGGATTGTTTGAGTTAAGAACGCTATTTTTTTTAATTAAAACAATAAGAACTATTAAAAAAAAAAATTATCTATACATCTATATATATATATATATATTAAAATAGAATGAAATGAAGCTCTCTCCTTCATTCTAGTTTTTTTAATCCTACGTGTCATTTTGTAGATTTTTTAATTTTTTAAGCATTTTGATATTCTTAATAAATTAAATACTAAAAAATTGTGTAATATTTAGTTGTTACTATTTAGCTTCCTATTTATTAATAATTTAAGATTATTCAATAAGTAATTTAACTTAGAAATATACATACATTTATACACTACCCACTACTTTGCTACACCATTTATTTTTTGAATAATCAATACAAAAATTAAAATGTGCATGCATTTGAAACAGGTTCTTACTTATACTTATACACTATAATTTTTGTATCCTCAATGTTTACACTTATACATTATTTTGAATTATATAGTTTTATATGAATAAGAAAAGAGTTTTAATCAATATATAAATTTGTTAAAAATTGTCTTATGATAATTTCATCAAATAAGAGGCATAAAAGCTTATTTATATTTGTTGCATATTGTCTATAAATAAAATTTTAAACTTAGTTATGTAGCAATATCATTTCAAAACTATCTATATATTTTTCGGATAAAATTATATACAATATTACTTATTAAGTGATTCGTGAACTAAATAAACATGTGCATGGTGTGGGGAACAGACTAGTACATATTAAAGGAGAATGATTTCAAGCTCTCTCCTTTGTTTTAGCTTCATTCATCCTCCGTGTCGTGTTCTTATTAATTCTCTTTTTATTCGTTTTTTATTCAATTATTTGAAAAAAAATCTCTAACAAACTAAAATTATTTTCAAAGATTTTTTTAACATAAAAAATCTAATTAAACATTTTGAAACTATTCACTTATAATACAATACATAAATATTTTCCATTTATAAGAGTTGACCCAAAAATATTGTTTTGAAAGAAATACATTATATATATAATATGTATACCAATCTTTTATACATATAAGCTTTTTGGACAAATCGTTGTTGGTGCGAGATAAACTAATTTTAGATAAAATTATACAGAAGATAATTTTATTTACTTATAAATTGTATTATATGAATCGCGCATGACGCGGGGATTATACTAGTTTAATAATTATATTAACATACTCAACTTCTATATTATATTTATTTTGACTTATTTATTAAATTTATAGCATTATGAGTTTATGACCCAAATTTGACACATAATCTCTATATAACTACTAAAGCAAAACACCTTTCTCCAATTCTAACTATGTCATGTGACATACTCTTCATTCAGGTCATCTACTTGTCGTCATATAATTGGTCACGAACTCACGATTTGTTACTATTTATTATAATTTTCCTAAAAACATTGATTAAATTTGGAAATTCATGTGCAAAAATATCACAAAAAGATTGTGTAAGATCTTTCAGATTACAAAAAGATTTTTATGTGTTAATTTTTAAGATTTGACCTCGCAATATCCTATTATATTATTTTACAAATTTATAATTTATTTTTATGATATGACATATTACAAAAAGATTGTTTTCTTAATAAATAAGAGAAGAGATTATATTTTTGTGTTATGATAGTGTTTTAAATTATATAGTTTTATATATGTTGAAATCCATTTATTTAAAATTGTTAAAAATTGACCTATGATAATTTTGATCAAATAAGATTTTTTGTTTACAAATTCATTTATATTCGTTGTTTATTACATTTAAAACTTTAAAACTTAACTATATATCAATATCATTTTAAGATATTAACTTATTTTCATATAAAATTATATATTACATAATACTTTGTACTACTTATTAACTATAACGAATTATATAAACCGGCGCATGGCGCGGGATCTAGGCTAGTAATATATAAATATATTGCACACAATATCGTTGTGATATTTGTTGGCCTTGATTTTCCTAATTTTTTTCTGAGATATTTTATTGTGATATTGTTTGTCATTTTTTCTATATTTAACATATATACTAGTGTATAGACCCGTGCCATGCACGAGTATACTTATGATAATTATTTTATAAGTACTTTAGTAAATTACTAACATAGGAATTGATATTTTTATTATAATTTATCAAAATTATCTATCAAACAACTTAACAAAAAAGCTAAAATTGAAAATTGGATCTGATCTTTATAAAGAAAGCTAAAATTGGCAAGGACTTTAAAAAAAGGGTGAAGAACTGTGTATGTATATTATAAGATATGACACCTTAATGTAACAAATATTTAAGTAATATTTTTAGTAATAGTATAGTTTGTAGTCATATTTGTTAGAAGTTATATGTATATATATATTTACCTAAAAAATGATTAGATAATAATGTTTTATTTTAAATTAAATAGAAATATAAAAACAATTAAAAGAGAACTAATAAAAAATTGCCACATGGATATTATAGCGCAAGAATAGAATCCTTGAAAAAGCTCAGCTTTAATAGATTATATAGATTATTTTGAAAATAAAAACCGTAATCAATAAGAAACTGACAAGTGAGTTGTTCTAATGAAGGCTACCTACGTGGCATATCTACAATAAGAGGAAGCTATTTTTCTTTAGTAATTATATAGAGATCTATTATTAGAATCAAGATTTTTTTAAATGATGGAACATTAATATATATTGCAATTCTCATAAGGCACATTAAGATATATTGCAATTCATAAGGAAAATAAGTTATATATTTATCAACCGATTTAAAATATCATGTAAATCTTCTTGTGCAATTCGTAGGAATTCATTTCTAAGTATTGTTGAGAATAACGTCACTGAATATTTCATCTCAAATGTTTTAAGTATTGTTTCCATCACTTGACAGGAAAAGATTGCTTGATTGACTTCTCAGTTGGTAATATATAAGTTCTCGTGTAAATGAATGTTGACAATTCTTTACAACATCTCTAATTTGAATATTTCCATGCTACCTTAATGCATTTATATATGTATCTATATATAAAAGTTGATGGGTTTGAAGAAGTAAAAGCAACATGTACCTAATAAATGCTACTTTAATATTTTAAATTTTTTTTTTTACCAAAAAAAATATATTTTAAATCTTTATCCTAATTACCTATTTTCTTAAATGTTAATTTCATCATCAACTAAGAACACACCATCTTCGTCTCCTTCCTCTATCACAATCTCCAAATTCATTCTCATCTCTATCAGGTTCATCAATTCCTTCGTTTCATTCCGACGCCTCATTCTTCCCCAATTAAAAATGAATCTGGATTAATTAGATATTTTTAATCTATATATTGACAACACATAAGATTGATTCATATGCATGGCCTCAGTAAAACATGTAACACGCCAAACAACATTGGCCTCAGTAAAACATGAACATCATATAAATACTTTATGTTGCAGATTTCGGTTGCAACCACTGTTGCAATAGTTGTATTTGCATTTTACGAGTTTGTAGAATTGAATTATATCACCGTTCACTCATTTTAAATTTATGACATGTTTAATGACTAACCGCAAACGAAAAACTTTGATTTCCCCGCGCGAAGTGCGGGTTTCCGGATCTAGTGATTTATATATATTTATTATGAGCAATCATTCAATCGGCTCAACTATCCATATACATTAAATTGTCTTAACTCAATGCATTAACTTATGTTGTTTACATTAATTTATGTTTTTTATATTAACTCAGTGCATTAACTCGGCACCATTTTACATTACTTTGTCAAAGACAATAATTTTTATATAGATATAGATTTATAGATTCATTCTACCGCCATTTTCTTCTCCTCATAACATTATGCAATCGATGTTGTACAATTCTGTGTAAGGTACTCTGAGTTGAAATTAGCATTTGAACGTTATTTGATTTATGAATCCATGTGTGATGGTGAGCCTTTTATTCTGAAGAATATATTATAGAATGCTTGCTTGCTATTATATGGACTGGTGGAAAGGTTTTGAAGAAGAAATATACAAGGAAGTGTCCAAATTTTTCCCCTTATGTCTATTGTGCAAATGTGGAAGCGTAGGCTTTGAAAATTTTGTTCCTTGAGTACATCTAGACATAACATTGATAAAAAGATGAAGATGAATAAATACTCATAATAAATGTTTTATTTATACTTTTTTGAATTACTTAAAACGGAAAACTTTTCCATTCATATTTTTAAATGATCTCATAAATATCAGGAGTTTTACATCTCATTGTTGTGGATAAAAAAATAAGCTCTACATTTATGCAATTTCTTATTGAGCCCTCTCTCCATTGGATTTTGGCCGATAATTATGCTCTTGAAACCGAATATTCAGGTCTTCTTGACAATGTTTAGAATGTCATGTGTCGAGGGAGCATTAGCACCTTTGAAGCAGTGACTTCTTTACAATGAAACTGAACATGAGATAGCTCGTACATACCATTTTACGTTATCTTTAATGTAGAAGAATTTATTTCTTCGTTTTATAAGATGCATTGTAATTTGTAGCTCAACACTTTGTTTGTCATCATAGTACAAAGAATAATGTTTGGCACCTTGATATATTGACAAATGGGAACAGATTTGATTCAAATGAATCATAGCCTTATAGGTAGTTATGGTTTCTGATCGAACTAATTTTTCTTCTTATATTGTGTTTGTTGGCATCATTATTTCTTTTTACTATTGCATTTAGTTCCTTGCTCTCTTATTGTCACGTTAATATTGTGTGTGAACTTCCACAAGTGATAGTTATGTACGTATGTCCTAACTGGAGTGAATCCAATTTAGTTTAATTTTAGGGACATTAAATATTTCTAAGGTGGTAGCTTATGAATGTAATCATGTGTCTCGGTTGTTTGCTCATATGTCTTGAATCCGACATTTCTTCATGATTCTGTATGGTTAAGAAGTTAAGTTATATATTGATAAATTTGATATATATGGATGATTGTAATTCAACATTATGGTTCTGGCTCAAGTGATGCAACAAAAGACCATATGAATTGGATATCTACTAATTGTTTTTTGGTTTTTTGGTTAACATGCAAGAAACGGGGTGTTATCCACTACGGGATAACCGCTCCTGACCATCCCCAGCGATGATCCTGAAAAAAGGCTGATAAAGCGAGTATAAGGGAGAAGCCAATAGATGTGGCCTAATTTTGTGGAGATAGTCATAAGAAAGACTAGAATCCGGGTTGCAGTTCAAAACTGCTTTTATAAAATGAGGATTTATGTTTAGGCTTGCAACAAAATCAGCAGCCCGGTTTGCTTCTCGGAAACAATGTTTAAACTTAGTGTTATTGAAGCATTGCAGATTAGACTGTACGTCTTTAATTATATTTTCAATATCCCAAGGTATTTTCCAAATTCTATTTATTGAATTATAACAGTCTGACTATCTCCTTCAAATATAATATTCTGGTGTTTTAATTTAGCAACTAATTTTGTTGCCAGCAGTAGAGCATGAGCTTCAGTTTGTAAAGCTGAAGACGAATGACAATGTTTACTGTATATATCAATAACTTGACCCTTACAATCTCTAGCAATACAAGCTGCAACCGAAGACGTGAAATCCTTATAAGATCCATCAAAATTTATCTTTATCCAATTCGTAAGAGGTGGAATCCATTGTTTATTTTTATTTATTTTTTATTCCTATGGTTTTTCAATTTAGGTCCGTAGAAGTTGTGCATGCATTATCCCATTGTTTAAAATAAGAATATGCAGCATATTCTATATCCTGTGTAGGTATATTTTCGTTTCTAAATAGAAGTGCATTTCTGTGTAACCATAATTGATACCATAGAAATATAAGGCTTTCTATCTTTTTGGTTTCTTGTTTATATTTTTGTATAATATGTGTTATAGTCATCTCAAAATTATTTTGTATTTCAATATCAAATTTGTATCTTGTTATTCTTTCATATTTTTCAATATGTAGTTTAGTAAAAGAACACTCAAAGAAAAGATGTTCCCTTGTTTCAATAGGAGAGTTACATAAGGAGCAGTATGAAGGAACTCTATTATAATACCGATTTAGCCTCTCCGTAGTTGGAAGATTATCTGATATTGCTTCTCATAGGAAGTTTTGTAATTTTGGTGGTAATTGTATTTTCCAAATCCAATTAAATAGATCTGCTTTATTTGATGGAGTATCAACCGTATAGAATTTTCTGGCAGATGCAGTACTAAAATTACCATCCGATGTTTGATTCCAAATTAGTTTGTCCTCTATGTCAGTTTGTGGAATGTAGATATTCATTATGTGAGATATAATATGAGCAGGTAAATTTTCTTGTAATTTTGGTATATTCCATACTTTATTGGTAGTTATATATTCTGAAACAGTTTCATTTAAGTTGTGATTAATGTCCAGAAATTGTGCTATACTTTTGCCATGTATCATGATAAAAATGTCCAGGCGTCCTTTTAGCAAGAAGCACATAGTTAAATTTTCATTTCTTTTTCTCTTCGTAGTCCCTTTTGCATCGTTGCACTTGAATTGAACTCTTTTGTGCAATAGGCCTGAATAGATGACAAGTCTCTGTTTGGTATTTGAATCTTTGATGTACTATTAAACATTTGCCTATGCTTAGAGGTCAAGGATTGATTTGTTTATCTGTTGCTTAGTGTTTCTATCATGTATTAACATATTTAAACATTCGTGAAATCTTTCTCATTTTTATCTGTTGCAAATTTCAGCTTTGAATCAAGACATTTAGGAGGCAAAAGGAGAACATGTTATAGCTGGAAAGAAAGCTGGGAGTTGAGAATTCAACTCAGACTTTGCAGGGTTCATTTAAGCACGAACAATCATTGTAACAACTTGGTTAAAATGAAATGGAGCTTTCTAAACCTCTCATTGACCTATGCACATTGTGTTTACAGAGTTTCTTCTCTTCCCACCCTTAACTCGTAAATACCTCTTTTTTTTGTAAGAAATTAACTTCAGAATTCGTACAGGTCCTACACTAGTTAAGCTTTTAGGAAGGAAAAGTAGAAAGAGAGATTGGCTATACAAAAAACAAACTGTACTCTCTTCCAAACACTCTTGTTGAGGATACTGAATAAACGAGGAGCTCTAATTGAATAACAGCCTTCTCCTCACAGACTTTGGAAGGATTGGAGGAGTTGGCTTACTACTTTCCAAGGGTTCAATATGTTGTTTCTGTAACTTCACATCAGAGTCCTCCTTTGCTTTCCCCTGATTTCGCAATTTTGCCTTGTGGAAAAATTCAGTTATACTCAGCTGCCCGCGTACTATATTTTGTGATTCTGAAGTGTTTTTTCTTTTGAGATCTTTCGCTCCCTGCATAGACACGAGTAGCATAACGTTAGCTTAACGGCGACGTATGCCTAGTCTTAGGATGTAAGTACAAGTTTATATCATCATATACAAATAATATTTAGCGTATTTACCTTCTGTTTCATAAACTGGTTCACTTTCTCTGGGAAAGCATGCTGAACTAGCTCCATATTCTCATCGGTCAATAAAGATGAACAGCATCCATCCTCGACAAGAATCTGGAGTCCATCTGGGTCATCCAACATACTGTAAGATTCAGATTCAGATTCAGATTCATCCAACTGCACGACCTCTTTTGGCTGGGGGGTGGAATCATCTACATTGCTAGAACTGGCCATCATGGAAGGTGGTTTCTTCCATTTGACCACATAAAAGGAATGCCCATTTCTCACCTTTACGCGTTCGATAGCATCGAACTCAAACTGGCCAGATAATAATGTTGGTGTTGTTGGATTTTCGACCTTTTCCCTCAAGAAAATGGTGGATAGCATTGGAAGCATCCTTTGCCTGATATAAGATGGTGCCCAATGCTGATGATATGCTAGAAACTCAACCAGTGTATCCGTTTGTGGGTTTCCCCAGGTTAGAGAAGAAGTAGAGACCTGATCTTCTGCAGCCATATTACAGAAGCGACAATCAGCACCAGATTTTTAAAGGGTAATATAATAATAGCTTACTCTGCAAACCATAAGGTTATAAATGGAATTTCAAATGATAGTCACAGATAGATGTGATTGTAACGACATATCCTATAAAAGATACATGAGTTATATAAGAATATAACAGCATTAACAGAACTACCATTATGCATATAACAACATTAAAAATATTATCAGTTATATAAGCATATAACAGCATTAACAGAACTACCATTATGCATATAACAACATTAAACATATTATCAGTTATTTAAGCATTGTATTCTTCATGCACTACAAGAAAGAATAGAACTACCATTATGTCTGCCCATGTACATTTCAATGATCTCATTTTTCGGAAAATTTCCTCCCATGGCTATCTTCTCGCATACTCTCAGATGCCAATTTTCTTCCTTTTTCTGCTCCTTCACTTTTTTATTCTGCAAACAGAAAACCAAAAAAATCATAATGTGGATATGCACTCAGAGGAATAATCTTATAATAACATAGTTGATATTAAAAATTATCTTTAAGGGTATTAGGCAGGGAAATCAGCTAAATTAGAAATGTAATCTAAGAGCTGGTGGGCATTAGGCAAGGAAGGAAGCACAAGTCTTTTTACCAGAACACAGGAAGAGCATTCACACAAGAAGCCTGATGGTTTTCGGTTGCAATTCTCTCCACTGGTTGACAAGCAATTCAAGCAGGCAGACTTGCGATGGGCTGTCTTATTTCCCGGATGACCACAAAAAGAACAATGTGGAGTTTTTGATTGTTGCAAGACCTTATTTGAAGTTGGTGTTCCCTTTTTCTTGGGTGTGACACTACCATCTGAGGTGTTAGTTATTGTAGAGCCTATGATATGCATACTGAAAATATAAGGAAAGTAAGGATGACCTGTAATCAATAAGCTACGAATTAGATAAGTGAGCAAGGTCAAGAACCAAACCTGTTGAAAATTTCATCTTCGCTGAATCTTTTTACAAAACGAATGGCTGTATCAACGCCAATTCCTTGCACCCCATTCAAATCATAATCGTTACCAACAAACAGAGATACAGCAATCAGATGTTTCCGCTTCAAGCCAAGGGCATCATTTATATCAGAAATATAGTAGCATTCAAATGGTTCCTGAGTACATATAGAAAATTTTACACCAATCAGTAACAAATTCCAACTATTTTTAAAATCTTTAAGATGACCGTTTGTGCTATGATCTACTACACTTGAAACGAGAAGAACAATAGGATCTTCAATGGAGCTAAGAAGACTGCTAGGATTTGTAGTGATGATATTGATTGTCAGAGAAAAATTGCTATTAGATGTAATGGACAGTCTAGGAGGGATGTTGAGCTTAGACAGAGATTGAGAGTTTAGGTTTTGATTGTTAGTCGAGTAGCTGTCATTTTGTTTCCCTCCCTTGAGTCCTTAGTGTGTAAGGTTCCTTAAGGAGGGGATTTGGGTTAGTCTTTTGGTATCATTGGTGACTGTAAATAGGACGTTGGGCCTTTTTCCCAACACTATCAATATACTGTATTTTAACCAAAAAAAAATTCCAACTAGTTTTTATTCTTTTTAAAATTTGCAAAAAAAAAAGATAAAAAGATAAGTCGGTTGAACATGACATAACTGCGCAGTGTATAACCTACATCTATGTAGGTTAATAAGAAGTGCTTCAGTATTCTAAACAGCATGATATATGGTAGCGAGTAGAGACAAATTATAAGTCATTCAGATTCTTAGGAGCAGATGAAGAACTAGAAACAATATATTACATATGATATGTTCTTGCATTATGACTGTCGAAGCAGGAAGCAAGAGCCAATAATAGAACGTTTTGAAAAAAAAAACATGACAAATGAGCATGATAAAGGGCGATAAAGAAGTAGAGAACTAAATAAGTAGGAGCTCACCTTAGCACCAGGTTGAACCGCTTTAATTACACAATTAGCTCCGTACAGGAAAGCATCGCTATCAGCCGTGATACAGGCATCAACAAGACCCTCGTCATTTAATTTAGCACACAGTGCCTCAGCCTCACCTTTTGCGGTTAAAACAGGAACTCCGAGGAGTTTAAGCAGCTCCTGAAATTGCAATATTTTATCAAAAACAAAGATTTTCTGCAAGAAGTTTCAGGACAATAAAGAATGATGGACAAAAATAGGGCAAACTGGGCAGATCCCAATTACTTAAACGAATCTTATGTCAGTCACTTGTACCAGTCGTGCCTCAAATCAGGAATAAGAAGTTACTATTATCATACATTATGCGAAAATTTACAACAGAATCGAAACAGGTTTTGTCGGCCTACCAATTTCACAACATTGCAGTAGAAATATTTCTTTTCCAATGAACCTTCTGACAATACATCCTTATTCTTTTCATTAGCAGAAAAGGTGCTTGATATAGCATATGTACAAGAGTTTACAAGTATGAATGTGCTTGAAACTGTACTGAAATTCAAAATATTACAGCTATCTGAAGTTACAAGTTTATTTGCATTTGTAAAGAGGCAACATGTGTGACAACAAGCTCGTGAAACCTCAATTAAACAAAATACAATTAACAACACACATTTATCGAAAAGAAAGAAGGCATCATGTGATTGTGACTCAAGTTAATCAACAATTCAAGACCAACTCACCACACATTCCTTGACCCTTTTCTGAAAAGCTTGATTCCTCTCAAATGGAATGCTTTCATCCACTGCAGGGAGAGCGAATATCTCAATACCTGAGGATCGATAGAACCGCCTAATCCTTGCCTCCGACTTCAATGGAGATGGTGACCCATCTACGACGAACACAGGAAACGCTCCAAACTACACATTTTCCAAGAACGTCAATTTATCATACAAATAATGAAGAAAGTGGGTTTCATTGACATGAGAATATCACACAGCAACTAACACCAAAAAAGATGTACAGAAAATATAAGAGTACGAAGATGCCAGCAAAGACACAGAATTAGCACACCAGAAAACCATACATTACACAAATTCAAATGGACGTTGACACCCGGTCCTACTTCCCAGTTCCCATGTAGCCAAACTCAGAAACTAAAATTCAAAAAAAGAGAGGCAATCTTTGCTCCTTTCTTGGTACTGAAATTCAAAATAACTAAAAACAAGATTGAAAACAGAACAGCAAGCCATTTGAATGAATGACACAATCAAATTTGGAAAAAGCAAAAACCTTGGAGAACAGATTGACGGTGCGAAAGAAAATGAGCCTGAGATGGGGATTTCGAGCATTGTCTTTAATGGCGGTTTCATGCTGAACGATCCAATAAGAGAGATCAACGGCGACTTTCTTGTCCCTCAGGAAATCAAAGCCCTCGAACCGAGCGTAGGGTTTAAGGGTTTCCCAGAAATGGCCTCCTACCCCCATTTGAATTCTAGAATCACGAAAAGTTGAGCAAGAGAAAAGCAGAGGTTGAATACAAGGAATGGAGATCGAGTCGAGAATTTAGTCAAGATGATAATCTGCAACCGCAACGCTTCAAATTCAGTTCACACAATCCGATTAATGGAATAAATAGCAACACTTGTCGCTTGGTGTTGAAGATTTACCCCAACCCGCATCCAAACGGAAACTTTTTTGGAGGCCGAAATTGGCCCAACTCCTCTAATATGCAAGATTCCTTACGAAAATATGGCCCAACTCCTCTTTCCCTTAGGTGGTTTGTACATTAGCCTCTAGGCTTATCTCTAGGCTTATCCTTACGCTCCGCGAAACTAGCGTGTGTTCTCGTATTATGTACGGAATTATATGTATTAAAATTTTCAATAATATTATTATATTTTATATTATTAATTAGTTTATAACTTATAATGTATAGATCGCAATTTATATTTTTTTTATTTATAATTTAAAGATTATAGTTTAAGATTTATGTTTTAGTTTAAATTCATTGATAACTCAAGTTAATTAGATTGAGAGATAAGATATAATATGTTAACGATAAAAATTAATATTTCTTCCAGTTAATATAATTTATTAGATATCTTTTTGATTTTTTCTTATTTAATTCAAAAACATATATTAAAATATAAAGTCGGATGATGTGGAGGATGACATGGGGGATGAAGTGATATAACTTAGAGGTCGACATATAGGTGAATTGAACGTAAGAGTGGCATGTGGCAAAATAACGCTATGTTTTAGTATAAAGGTTTTTTGCGCCAAACCACCCTTTATTTGGCCGAATTTGCGCAGAACCACCCCTTATTTCACTTTTGCAAGAAACAACTCCTTATTGCTATTTCGTTAACATGGAACCACTTCTCCCTCATTTCCGTATTTCCGTTAAGCAAACCGTTAGTTTTTGTGAAATTACTGATTTACCCCTACTTACTTCTAATTTTTGAGGATAAATATGTCATTGAAATTTTTAATAAAAGTTAACTTAAATTGAACAAAACCCCAGTTTTATTTACCCCCACTGTTCCTCGTCTTCAATGACGAACTGCGCATCGATTACCGAACCGAGCTCGACTCACCGACGATTATTCAACAACGAAGACATGGCACGACGACAACGCTCGAAAAAACAGTGAGGCGAAGACGATGGGCAGAGTTGGCGGTGGCGGAATGAAGGATGAGGATCTGAGTTTGAGCGAGAAGAAGCAGAGGTTAAAGTTTGAGTCTCGATTTGCAGAAGAACAAACGAGGAAGACGACGGGGTATAATCAATCAGAGGTTAAAGTTTGAGTTTGAGGAAGAACGAACGAGGATCTGAGTTTGAGACTCAATTAGTGTGTTTAGGGTTTTGATTGGATTTTAAGGTAGAAGATATTATTTGGGATTTTGATTAGTTTTCTATTATTTACAAAACTGTCATTTACAAAATTATATAAATGACCCAAATCAGATGGAAATTTGAAGTAATTTAAAAAATTCACTTTTCAATTATTTGATCACTAATTGTGGTATTGTTCAATTTAGGGTTACCTTTTAATAAAATGCTAAATGACATATTTGTCCTCTAAAATTAGAAATAAGTAGGTGTAAATTAGTAATTTCACAAAACTAACTGTTTGTGCCTAAAAATACGACGAGCAGGGAACGCGTCATAAGCTACGCGTAGGATGATCACGTCGACATGACGAGAAAGAAGTGAAGACGTCGTTGTGATGAAGATAAAGTCGGCCGAGTATATTTTATCTCTTTATAGTATATTCTTAATGTAATTAGTAAAAGATATTAGAAAGAATATATTTTACCATATTTTTATATCGTCATTAGATAGAAAGAAAAGATAAGATCTCGTTTTCTTAAAGATAGAACTAGGGTTAGCCTATAAAAAGAGGTTAGCGCCTGCTTTGTAATCATTCAGCCACCTTGAGCAATAACATAAGTACAAATCCTTAAACCCTAATTCTCATCGTGTTCTTGAGTGTTGAGATTGTTACCGTCAAGTTTGATCTTTGCCCTACAATTGCTTAGTTATCATCTCGTTGATAATTTCGTTACAAACAATTGGCGCCCACCGTGGGGCTAGATAAAAAAGTATCACCTTTCCACGCAAAGGGAACATTTTCCTCCAAGAAAACTAGGACTAGCCTGACAAATAGCCTGCTACCCAACGAGGAGAGGCCTGAAGAAGAAGACATCGCGACGACATCTCTCGTTCCTGACGGTGAGAGAGTAGAGAAAGCCCGCGAAGAAGATCCCGACACTCCAAAGACCAAGGTCACGAACGAAGAGCGCGCAGAAGATGGCGAAATAACCAACATGGCCGTCGTCAAAGCGCAACTCGACGCTTTCCAGAAGACTTGGGCTAAAGACAAGAGCGCCAGTGAGAAGATGACGTCGGAACTCGCCAAAGAGAACGAGAGGCTATGTTCCGTGATCAAGGAACTCAAGGCGGGATTTGCGGGACAATATACCTACGTTCGTGGCCAAAGCGTTGTTCGACGCCTCGACATGGACACCGTCGCCGAGGAAGATGAAGTTTATGAGTTCCATGGGTATCAAGACGACTTCCCCTCAAAGGAAACGGCGCCAAAGGTGACTGAATGATTTCAAAGCAGACGTTAGCCTCTTTTTATATTCTATCTAATGACAATATAAAAATATGGTAAAAGATATTCTTTCTAATATCTTTTACTGATTACATTTATAATATAAAGAAAAAAAGATAAAATCCTCTCGGACGAATCTATCTTCATCTTCAGCGACGTCTTCATTCTTCCCCGTCAGGTCGATGCGATCAAGCTACGCGTAGCTGATGACGTGTTCCTTACTCGTCGTATATTTAGGCACAAACAACTATTATTCTATGTGTAACCACCCGAATGAAACAAGAGAACGCTTGTTTTTTGAATGCCCTTATACTGTCAATAAAAGTCAGAAATTTTTCCAAATTTCTGGACGAACTTTTACTACTAATAGTACAAAATCCTTTGAAAACACCTTAGTCAATCTCATTACCCAATACAAGGATGAACACACCAAAATAGAAGCACAAGTTTTCATTTGGTACCAACTTTGGTTATATATAAACTCAGTCATCTTATCCTAATCTTATCCTTATTCTTGATTTCGAACCCCTCATGAAAAGACCTGCTACCTCTCGATCTTTTTCTATCACCCATCATTCCACCACGCCTGCTAGACCCCGTTTCAAGCTCTCTCCTACCCCAATCCTCATTGCCCCATGTCCACCGCCAAACATCCGGCCACTACCACTACCGTGAGTACCAAAATACCCTACCTCACCCAACTCATCATACTCATCAAATTCATACACATCTATAGCATTCCTCCTCTTTGGTGGAAAGATATCATCATCCTGAGCAAAATCTGAACTCTTGTTCCTAGCAGAATCACTCCCCATAGCAATTCCCTTTTTCCCACTGGTACTAACCTGATTCGACCCTACACGCCTCTTGTGAATCTCGAGCAGCTCATCCTCACTAGACTCTGAATCACTCTGAGCTAATCTCTGCCTCTTCTTCTCCTTCCTAGTGTACACTATATCAGGTCTTTTAAAGATCTGATGATTGAAATCATCAGATGTTGATGAAATCATCAGCCTCCAAGTGTGCAATCGTTTAATATCATGCCAACATGATTGAAATCTTTATCATACACACCCAAATACTAATCCTTGATGCCTCATAAATAAATATTTAGGTAACATACAATTAGGTAACAAATAATTCGGAATTTGCAGCTATCCTCCAAGCTCTTTCCACTTTGGCATACTAAAGGCAGTTATATAAACAGAAGCACTTAATATACTAAAGGAAATCAACCTTGGAACCCAACATTCTTTCCTGCAAGATAAACAATGCTAGAGCAACATGTGTTTTACTAACAGGTCGTCCTGACATTGTCAACGTACTGGAGAAATCGAACATTGACAGATAGTTAGAATTCCTTTTTTTTGGTGAAAAAAAAAGAACTTGGTTGAAACCCATTAGTTCTCTTCATGCATTTATTGATCTAGACTTAGCAACAATATTACACAAAACACCAGATTTAATAAATTTTTCTCATCAAACCTGAAAAGGTCTTCGCGACCAAAAGTAAATGACATCCGTACCGGGACCCGCCAATAAAATCATGGGTTTGTGGGCTTTTTTTTTAGCACTGGTTTATGGGCTTCAGTGAGGCGTTAGCAACAATCTGTATGAATTTCACAGTTCCGCCTCTTTTCTAAATTCTCTAACATAACTTATCCACTAAGAAGAGTGTTTAGCAAACTCAGTTGCGTAATATTGCTTCTGCAATTTAGCACAAGCATAAGCAAAAAGTATAGATGTAACGAAGGAAGAAATTACGAAGAAACCTTGCCTTGGAAAAGCCGGCTGAGATCGTGTTGTTCCCCTGGATTGAAATCCGGCGCAACCCGCTACATTCAGATCATGTTGTAGAAGACGAGAGTTCCCTATTACAATCATGTTTCTGCTCCCACAAATAACCCTAGAAATAAATTTCCTCCAATTTGGGAAGAAATAGAGCGAGAGAGCGATGGAGAAAGAAATCAGAGACGAGGCTGACTGATTGCCACGCTTGGTTGGAAGAGATGAGGAGCTACAGACAGCTACTAGCCGTGAATCCTCCTCTATCTTCTGCTGAAATAAGATGGTATATCTTTGCAAATACTCCATAAACGAGGAGAAGGAGGACGTCTTATTGGCGGAGATCACAGGCGGATTCAAGGTATGAATTTCATTGCTCCCACTTCGGAATCAATGTTTCATTGCACAAATTTTAGGATTCAAAAACTTTGGTTTGGATTTGGGGATTTCATTCAAAAGTACTAAATTAGGGTTTATGGGATGAATGTACAACCTTAGATATGGTTTCTGTTTCAGCTTCTTTAATTTCATATACGATTCTGTTATGTCCAGTCTTAGTTTTAAATTTCGATGTCCAATATGAACTATTGCTTGTTTGAGCTTAATCGTACATGTGTTTATGCTGAATGATTTCAGCTTCCTGCTGCAGGAATTCTTATCTTCAGGAGGCAAAGGGCGTGGTCGAGGCGGCGGCGGCGAACAACGATGGTGGGATCCCATTTGGCGAGCCAAGCGCCTTAGACAACAAGCACATCAGGTTATCTATCTATCCTTTTTCTCTCGAATGTCTTTGCCAAATGCGTTGTCCGCATTTGGCAATAACGCATTTGGCAATAAAATTTGGTGGCCAGTTGTCCGCATTTGGCTGCCAGAGGAGGTTACATGGAGAGATGATCGGAGTGGAGCTAGGTCAGGGTTGATTGGGGATGGGATCTCCCATGGTTTTGCCGCCAGCCATCGCTCTAACCAACTCCATCCCCAATGTGGATTGATGGAGTCCATGAACATTGTTTGTGATGGTGCTGTGGTTGTTGAATTCCTCCATGTTCTCTGTCAATTGAGTGAATTTAGTAGTGTATTTTTTTGATTGATTAGGAGAGTTTTTTTTATCCAGTAATCACCTGATGATTGAAGGAGTAAGCTAGAGCTCTCTCCCTTATAATACCATGTATGCAGGATAAGAAATAGATTTTGTTGAACTGTAGAGAAGTCAATTCATGTGAACCGTCCTCCTTTTGTGATGTTTTTTTGGTAGGCTGTATTAGGATTCTGGAGTCTTATTACTTGATCCTGGTCACCAAGCGTAGTCCCTAAGTTTTCTTTTCTCACTATCTTTAATTTGGTCAATACAGATTGAATTCTGTAAAATTTCTCATTCAAATCATAACATTGATGAGCCATTTAATTCCTCATTTATGCTGACATTGATTTTATTTCCTATTTGGTGCATTCTCTTTTATTTTGGACCTATAAATAGATTCTCATGTGGAGAGTTTCAGTCTTTTGGTCAGATTACATCAAGAAAAGGTTTCTCTCACAGTCATCTCTTGAGTTGTTTATAACTATGAACTTAGTGCAGTTGATTCGAGGATTAGATCAGTTTTCTTTTAATCGTATGTCTATTGCTACTCTTTCGCTCATCTGTAATATGATTTGCTTTATTACAGGATGTCGCCCCTTCACAATGTTGTGGACTCCTCATGTGTCTAATCCTTCTTCTCTTTCCACAATCATCTTTCTCACCCCAATTATGTTTTATTCTGAAAGGTATGTTTGATTTTTTGTTTGATTCTCTGTATTAAATTTTTTATGCTGCCATCTTTTTTCCTGTTGCTTTTCATACTATTCGTTATTCTTTCTTTTCCGACTTTTCTGCTTGATTGGTGAAATCTCTTGGGAGGGTTTCAACTGGAGATTGATTGTCTTGAATCAAAGGAAATGTGTCACATTCTTCCATTTTCCAGGACACTTGCAGTTTTTGTTTGTGTTTTTCCCATTTGTCGTCGTTAGTCTTATATTTTGGATTAGTTAGGTGTTAGATGAGTGGAGTTTCTGCATAACTGAAGCATGTTCTTTCGCTCATATGATTGTACTGAATTCAGCGGCATGGATTAAAAGAGTTAAAGTTAACTACCCTGCCATGGCTTCTTATTTCCACCTGCTATATGATATTGTTGTAGAATTGAGTTCAAGGTCTGTTTTCTTTTTAAAGTGTTGCAGAGACAAGAAAAATGGTAAAGTTTGGTAGTTATACTTTCTTTTATGTAGTAAAGTACCCCCATTTCCCAGGATTTGGGTAGTGTGATTGGATGATGGGAGGGTAAGACTTTAAATTTAGTATTAATCTAATTGGATTTCAGAAAATTCTGGTTTGATTTTGTGTGTTTTGCATGCATAATCCATGATTTGTTATCTAAATTCATGTTAATTAAGACTAGGTTTATTATCATGAATCTGAAATTTTAGTTTGTCCTAAGTGTGTTTGAAGTTGCATGCAATGACTTAATCATCTTCTCTTGATTTCTTGATTGGTGGGATTTAGCCAAAAAAAAGTTGAAGATGTTTACTTCTTTAGTCTTGACAATTGAAGTGAGAAAATGAGAAGGCCGTTGAGCTCAAGAAATCAAGAAAACTCTCTCTCCTGGTACACAATTTTCCAGTCTTGCATTTATTTGATTTTTTCACCTTTTCGGCAAACAATTTATTGTGTTTTTGATCTGGAGAAGAAAAATTTCTGTTTCATATTTTTAAATTTTACTAAGAAAATTTGTGGAAAATAGTATGCTGCCATCTTTTTTATGCTGGCATCTTTTTTTCCTGTTGCTTTTCATACTATTCGTTATTCTTTCTTTTCCGACTTTTCTGCTTGATTGGTGAAATCTCTTGGGAGGGTTTCAACTGGTGATTGATTGTCTTGAATCAAAGGAAATGTCTTTACTATTGAGGATTGCAGGTGAAGTTAGTTTTGTTTGATCCAATTTTTTTTCTTCGTAAAGACGTGTTAGGTTAAATTGTAGATCCATTCACTTTTCAGTTTTATGAAGAATCAAGATTTTCAATACATAGTTTACAGAAAGCTGTATTTATATTGTTGATTTCTGTTTGCAATGGTGGCCTTGAATTAGTAATTTCGAATTCAGAGACAGATTCTGCAGCGAATTTTGTGTTTGTTGATGAAATTAAGTTGTGTAATGAGTAATTTTTGAAGCTTGAGTTTGATTCATTATCACTTGTTCCCTGGTAATTTGAGGTTTGCAAAGAGGGTCTGACACCGTATTACTAATTTTCTTTCTAAAGTGTTCATATCTAAAATTCTGATATCTAATCTGTTGTTATTCCGTTTACTTGCACATATTAATAATTTTAGCAGAAATTAACAAGGTCAATATACAAATATAACAGACTGATCCATCCATGTTTGTTTTAATTCTTGACATCTTGATTGCGAGATACAACATTATCATCATAAAATCATTCCAAAAATAGACAAATGGTCTTATAACCTTGAATATTTTCCTTTGACAGAGGAGGAAGACACAACCAACCTTGGAAACAAGGGGGGAGGTCAAGAGATGACGAACCGGCTGGACGTTGGAAGAAGGTTCTAAAATTCGAAGCTTAGAACTTATGTTGATAATCAGTCTTATGTGGGTTTCCGGCTCTAGATCAGTATTGCCTGAAAAGAAACTGTTTTTATGGTGCACTGCCTTATCTAAGAAAAACGGTATTGTGTTTTTCTGAAATTCTTAAGAGATTACATTTTTTGCCTGAAAAAATGATTTCCATTTTAAATTGCAGTGGGCGGATTTCTGCAAATCGATGCTAACAAAGGCTTGAAGATACAACGAAAGATACACTCCAACAGTTGAAGAATATTTGAACATTGGATGTGTTTCATCATCTGATTCTTTGTTATCCATGGTGATTCTCCATTTTGGAAGAGAGGATCAAACTACAGAGAAGCTCAATGTTGAATTGAAAGAAATGCAACATCTTATATACTATACTTCTCTCATAATCCGCCTTAGCAATGATGTGGCCACTACAGCTGTAAGAATCTGTAAAATGGACATACTTTTTTACATCTACTTCAGTGTAAATATAATTAAATATGGTTTCTCTAATAGGTGGAAATTGAAAGAGGGGATGCTTTCCTCAATGTTGTGCTACATGAGGGAAGCAGATGTCACTGAAGAGAATGCAAGGCTAAGAATCAAGGATATGATTTGCACTACTTGGAAAAAAAAATCAATGTTGAGATTCTCAAAGAGTCATCTATGCAGCCAAATGTCATGGTTCAAATCTTGAATACAGCTAGAGTAGCTCATTGCTTTTACCACACTGGAGATGGGTTTGGTGTCCAAGATGGTGACATCAAGAGGCAAATCAAGCTTATGTTGATTGAGCATCTGCAACTTGACTAGCTAGAAAATGAGCTTGTGTGAGAAGATCATGGATCACTTTGAAGATTGCCACTAGGTACTATCATCATCCTATATTAGATTGTTTAAGGACTAGGTACTCAAATTATATAGGTTTGTGTGAAAAACTTGAGATAGTTTTTTCCATCAATATTTTTTTTAATAATGCATGAATTCTTGAAGATTTTCATGACTGTATGCTTTGATTTCATTGTATGACAATTGTACTTTAATAGGTTGGTTCCATTTAGCGTTGCTAATGATTCATGATGTTGAAGGTAATTCTTTACTATTTTTTCAGCTTTTTTAAGGACTTTTAATGAGTTGATACATGTAGAACACATTGAGAACACACTTGACTACCTATTTTGGATTAGTTAGGTGTTAGATGAGTGGAGTTTCTGCATAACTGAAGCATGTTCTTTCGCTCATATGATTGTACTGAATTCAGCGACATGGAATTAAAGAGTTAAAGTTAACTACCCTCCCATGGCTTCTTATTTCCAACTGCTATATGATATTGTTGTAGAATTGAGTTCAAGGTCTATTTTCTTTTTAAAATGTTGCAGAGACAAGAAAAATGGTAAAGTTTGGTAGTTATACTTTCTTTTATTTAGTAAAGTACCCCCATTTCCCAGGGAGCAAGCTTCACTTCATATATGACTACTGGGAAAACTGGAGAGGTAATTCAAAATTGAACAAAAGATGAGTGCAATTTTTTCTAACCGATTATGACAAATCTATTTTTTTGGTAATTTTGTCATACACTTCCTAATAAGGTCTGCGAATGCAGTTACATAATCAAACATTGATGCACCATGTTATTTCCCTGGTTTATGAAGCTTGAATTTTGTATATGATCATACACAAATTCTTAATGATCGATTAAATATTCTGATACTTTTAAGGTAGTATTATATCATTATCTCATCTATCATTCTGTTATATCATACTTGGCATCATAATATTTGATCTTTTGAATTCATAAGACTGTTGAATGTATCATATTAATTTTGTACAACACAAACTATAGCTCTAATCCATATATTTTTATTCAAGAATACCCACATGTGCTAAATTGTCAAGAGTCATACGTCATATCTAGATGGAAATGGTAATATAAAGTTCGAATTAGTAGCAATTGATGATAATTTCCCACCTATTTAATTTGTGGGGTTTACATCGTCCTTTTAATTAAATTGGTCTTGGACAAGGATAATTGCACATGTGGAAATTTCCTTTCATGTATGGAGTATGTACATACTTTATCCGAATCCATAATTCAATTGTAGTCTCTTGAACCTGTCACAGTTAATTGATTTGATTGTTGTCGTTTTACAGTCTTCACTCAATCACTCTTCAGGGTTGATTTTCATTTTGGGTTTTAGATTTCAGATATATATTCCAGAAATGAGGAAGAAAAGATGGTTAGTTTATACAGTTGAAAAAGCTTTGAGCCTTGAGCATAAGGAGAAGGAAGATCAGGTACTTCGAATTTCAAGAATTGGGATTCTATTTTCACTTTGATAATGGAATGAGGAACCCATTATTTATTTACGGTTTCTACAATTTCTTGGGAATAGAAATCCTCTTCTGATAATCAGCCGGTATCCCACATGTGAGATTTTGATAAAATTTCTGAAATTATCTTTAGTGTCACGCTTTTATCTTTCCCTTAACTCCTTTATGTTTATTTTTATGTTTATTTTTACTGGATTTGGTGGTGTGTGTTATTGGTTTGATGTTTTTTATATATTTTTCTTATGTAGAAATGGATTTCACATGGTGAGTGACAATTTACACTGGAAGGTTCACAAGCTGAGAAGATATTGCAGTTTCTTTCGCTGCCAGCTGAAGAAGCTATCAAGAAGCAAACACAAGGATTATGAAATGGTGAAGATGATTCTGGTATGTTGTTGAGTTCAGATTATATGATTGGGTTTAAATTACTATGTAGTCTGTATAGGGAATTCAGGAGTACGTTTGCATACTTTTTTTTTATCTGAATACAATATTTATGGTTTGTATATTGGTTTGTAATGTTTACTACGTTTTTTCCAGATGACATTTATCTGTTAAGCACCTCTGCGACCCTGGTTATAATCCAAATATTTCTGAAATATGCATTTTAAAGGAATCGCTTCGGTAAGTGGTCTTGTCATATGGTTTAAGTAAAGCTTTCCTTTTATATGTATCTGTTCCGTCTAAAACCGTTGTATGGTTTTGTTTTCATGTTCAGGGGGCAATGTTGGTGTTGTTGCTAAACCTGTGAAAGTAAGCAAAATAGAAGTTTGCATACTGAGCCAACTGCTCGATCTTGGTCGCTATAATGAAGCAATGAAAAATAAGTGAGAACCTCTATGCATGCTAATATATAGTTGTGGTTTTATGATGATTTTGAATCAACTGTTACCTTTACCCTAATATTTTTCCACTTGGTAACCTAATGAAAGCCTATGGTCTTGCGCAGGAGGTTAGGCTAAGTACTCAATCTCAAGAATTGAACCTCCAGTGTAAATTGATTCTAAAGCTTTTAATAATATTTTGAGTATTTTCCCCATGTGAACAAGGTTTGCTACTATAGTGAAATATTCAGGTTGCTATTGGGGAATATACATGATTTTGTTATTTACTCTGGAGGCAAATCCACCTTATAACTTCAGAATAAAAGATTGTGTAGGTTGTTGTTTTCCATTATCTTGGTGAAATCAGGTATAGTTTCACTTTCTAATATTTCCTTGGGCTTATGGAGCTATATAAAGGGTGATTTGCTGACTGAAAATGTATTGATAATTGATAACAAAGCATAGTGCTTCTAAAATCAGGTATAGTTTTTTCTTACTGATGGACACCCTTATTTTGCTGGGAGGCCGATTAGTGGTCCCTCCACGAGTTTCCAAAAGTTATGGTTGTTTCGGGTTTGACCTAACGAATTTGGGTCGAAAACAGGTGTGTTCATGATTTTGGAATTGTAGAGCGACAAAATTTTCTCTGCCTTGCTTGAATTTGTAGATCAAAATATCGACCACTAAACAGACGAAAAGTGTATGTGGAAACTAACCCCTAAAGTAAGAAATTTTAAATATGACATTTAATTAGTTTTTTATTATTTAATTGGTAAATTCAATTTTGTATGTTGTTTAGTAGGTATACACAAGAGAATTAATAAAAGATTACATTTTTTAATCTCAAAGGTTTCGAAGTATAAAATCATTTTTCTTGGACTAAAAACTTGAGGCAAATTCTTATATTAAATTTAAAGGTAATATGACATATGAGATTGTTTGATGATTTACAAGGGTCTGAGCATATACAGCACGAGAGTATAAACCTCAAGTATCGTTGATTGGCTTGCAATGTCATAAGAACAAAACCAAGTTCATAAATTTGTTTGTTTTTTCATTAAGATGACGAATACATTTAGGCAAACCATGAGCGACATTTATTTATTAGAACTCAAGATCTATTAATTATATTTTTTCATTTTCTTCAGAACTTTACCATTGTATCTTCTAAGGAAAAAGAAAAATCAAGCTATCAATGTTAATGTATATTAATGTATGACCTAATTAGACAAATTATATTCTATTCTTTTTCACTAGCTTGATAATGCTAAGAGACTCCATCGATTTCCGATATTTAAACTATGTTTTTCAAATCATTAAAAAATATTGTGTTTACAAATAATACAATGACGTTTTTCCCAAACAAAGAGACACATGCGTAGCCCAGGCTCTTAATTCCTATCTAAATCTTATCTATTCACACTATTTGAATAACTTCGAAGTGTTAAGCTATATGCTTTAACCTATGGTGGTAATTAAATCAGTATAAACGCGTTAGGCTACTGGTACCTATTCAATGCATGAACTAATTCATTATCATCAACATTCATGAATTTTAATCAAAATACTTCATCTTCTCTTCGTTACAACCAATACAATTAATATCTACATTTCTTCATATTATTCAACTTCATAATATCAAATTTAGTTAATGAATGCACTCAATAAATTTTAAACATAAAAAAATTGTTAGTATTTATTAATACAAATTAGTCTAACAAAATATATCTATATCGAATTGGTGAGAATGTGAGGTGAGAAGTTTTAATTTAGCCATATACATAATTGTTTTTATATACGTGCCATGTTTTTATTAAAATAAATGAAAAGAAAAAACTTAAATTAAAGAAAAAAGGTCGTTCATCGTCACCCTCCTTCGTTCGAAGATCTCCGTCTTCTCTTCATCTCCACTGTCGTTTTCCGCCTATCTACACCCTAAATCGTCTATTTATAACATTATATTGTATATGAAAATCCGTAATTGCCCCGCGCGTATACTGAGCTTTTGATGTTATTTGTGTTGCTATCTTTTCCATTTAGTGTTATTGACTGTGATTGATGTTCTGTTTTAGGTCCGTGACATGGCATTGCAAGATTACATTGGGGTATCCTCAGTTAAGCACGCCACATATGTTCCACACACTGCTGGAAGATACCAAATGAAGAGGTTCAGGAAAGCTCAATGCCCCATTGTTGAGAGGCTCACCAACTCTCTAATGATGCACGAACGTAACAATGGAAAGAAGCTCAAGGCTGTTGTTATTGTCAAGCACGCCATGCAGATCATCCATCTTCTGACTGACCAAAATCTAGTCCAAGTAATTGTTGATGCTATTGTCAACATGTATTAATCTCAACTAACGCACCTTTTATTTTGTTACACTAGAATCAATGCGCATGTCTTAATTTTGTAAGAGGAAAATTGAATATTTATATACTATATGAACATGTGGGTCTTATGCGAACGAAAATTAGAGTTATATATGTTATAGGCTATGTTACTTGGACAAGTGTACCAATGACGGACACGGGTACCAATGTGGTTCATGATGAATTATGTTGCAGATCTAAACTGAATACCATTCAAGTGCTAGGGAACGAAATCACCAACATCAAGTGGAGTTGAAGACGCGTAAAGTCAAGAGTATAAGGGCCAAGAAGATAACTTTACTTTCATGTATGAATCCATCGTCATCTAATAGACTACCGAGTCTTCATCTGAGCTCTTAACTTCATCAAATCTTCGACCTTTACATATTTACATCGGTATAACTTTTGAAATGTCGACCTTTACATTTTTAATTCGATTTGACATTTGGGTTTTGTTCATTTGTTGTAGGATTCAGTTGGAATTGTGGCCAAGTTGTCGGATTGCATAGCTTCTAATGGAGGCAACATTCTTAGAGATGACGTTTTTGTTCCTCAAAAGAAGAGCGTTTTTTATTCAAGAAGGTACTGCACTACTTCTTTTAGCACTAAATTCTTAGATGGTTTATTTGCATTAACCAAAAACTGATGTTGTGTTATTATTCATATATGGCATAGTAAGTTAAGCTTAGATACAAGATTGGGTGTCTAACCTAAGTAACTTCTACAGGTGACCGCCTAAGCTGTAGCTTCAATCAATTTTTTACACAAAATAAACAGAGTGTAATGGTTTTTACTAATACAGTTGAGTTGATAATGACATGGTAAGAATGTAGGCAAGGAATGAGTGAATAGAGAAATATCTATAAATACTAATAGAATAGTTGTACTGCCATCTGGAGAGTGAATTTGTGTTGCTTACATTATGACCAACTCTGTTTGTTTCTTGCAGTGAATTTATTTTTGATATTTATAATGTCCACGAAAGGACTTCCTCGAATTATCAAAGATGTTCCACCATTGCACAAATCCTCAAAAGAAGGATGCGAAAAATTGGTTGACCCATTGCACAAGAGTTTTAGTTGAAAAGGGATTCAAAAAATCGATTGATCTTTTAAAGGACAGTATAGATAAATTTATTTGTTTCTGTGTACAATGTTGAAAACCTCATTATTTTAGCAATTCGGGCAGCTCACCTGGTCTTTTGAATCAGAATATCAGGATAGAGATGATAATCTTCAAGAGAAACTTGGTACACCAGCCAATGACTCCATATCTAATTATGAAAATGCTAAAGTTTAGCAATCAACTGCAGAATAATCAGTTGATCCTGTTTTCAGTAGGATATTTGCTCACTCTGCGAGTCCTCTATTGTCTTCTATGATGCATCCTTAAGTCAATGGTAATGTTGATGTCAAGGATACATCAAATGAAGAAGTAGATCATGTATATGACTGTCAATCTTCATTTTTTACAGGGACTGTGGCTCTTATACATTCTATTTTGTCAATGAAAAGGCAGATCAAAGTTTCTTTATCTTTTAATCTTCTTTTTCTTAAAGGAAAGCATTTTTTTTTTAGGTGTGATAATCATCTTTTGTCCTATTATAGGTTGATGTTAGTAGACTTTCCCAATGATAAGAAAGTGTGGGTTGCTGGATAAATTTTATGTGCCAATTAAGCAGGTTAACCTTATACTCAATTATGCAGCAAAAAAAGCAATCTGAGTTCATGGGCAGATGGGAAATGATTGATGTTTGCAAGCAAGCAATCTGGCATTCAATGTCGCCCTTGCCCTTCAGTTAAACGCCCATTCCGCCACTGCAAACAGGTTTTTCTTATGCCACTTTCAAATAAGATCTCACATTTAAACTTCTTGATCCTCCATGGCTTGGGGTTTTGATTTGCAAAATTCGCTAAGATCAAAAATTATTTTACTCTCAAATTTTTTGAAGCCTCATTTTCTGTTGTTGTATTGCAGCTTGCTTCAAATCAAATTAACTTGGGACAGTGGTTCACTGTAAGTCCATTACCATCATCCTCATCGTAGCAGAAGCTGCTATGGCAATGACAGTAGCAACAAAATTACACCGAGATAATGCGTCAATCTCAGTGTTGGTCCCGTATCATGTGTACCTTGAATTTAGCTGCTATCTTTTACAGCAGCTTACTTTGATTGGCTAATATTGTTGATTGTAAGTGCTTGGTGTTGCTCTAGATGAATAAGTCCTTTCATCGAATAAAATATTTGGTATCTATCATCAGATGAGTTTGAAATAGGGTTCAGTAATGTTCACAGTTATGTTATTTTGAGTTTTCAAGAATATGATCTTTCTATTTTCAAGAAGTGACATTGCTCATCTTTCCTTACTGAGTTATGATCCTCGACTG
The DNA here is from genome assembly GCA_029168935.1 of Oxyria digyna. NCBI lineage: Eukaryota > Viridiplantae > Streptophyta > Magnoliopsida > Caryophyllales > Polygonaceae > Oxyria > Oxyria digyna. Next base: position 29,692,953 of record JAPVLV010000013.1, read on the forward strand.
TATTACCGAGGTAGAGGTGCATTTGAGTCTATCGGTGCTGGATTGGCAATGTCGCCTGGAGGTATTGCTTTCAAGGTACACATGTTATCCGGTTCTGCATCTGATATAAACTACTCCTCATTTTTTGTATCACACACATCCTCAGCTTGCAGTATAGTGTGTACTTTTTGCCTTTAATTTTTATTTATGTCATGAACCTACAAACTTGGTTTCATTCTTTTTAATTTAGTATTTGTAAGTCAATACTTTGACATATAATTCTTTTTTGCGTATTACACCCAATATTATTAGGTAAATTGTACTACATTGTATTGCTACTTTGAAATGATTAATGCGATGACACCGATGCGTAAGAGATTATGGTGTTCTTTATAATAAATTACTTTCTATTAATTTATATTTACAGAGAATTGTTTGAAGGAGCATTATGTAATCAAAGTTACAGAATTTCATGGGCGTTGCTGCTATTTTAATATTTTTGTTAATAGTCAAAGTAGCAATTCATGGTTAAAGTCATTGGTGTGGCAGTAAACTGAAGATGTGTCAATACACATGATGTGCTAAATTTACTGATGATGTATCTGTAATATTTGCTTATTCGTAAAATTTTGATTGACTTTGCTTTTATTCACTTATCATCATGATGATTGTGCTAACGGCCTTATAAGTAGCACAAATCATTCTTTCTTTCTCATTTCGTTGAGAGATAATATCTAGATATCTAAAATCTGGATTACAATATTTAATCAAGAAAATTTATCTGTGGTCATTATATTTTTTCCCTATATTAATTTCAGCGTTCAGAGCTGGTGAATAGGGAAGAATATGGTGGTTGGTTGAGTTCAGTGGCAGAGTTCACTGTGAACTTGTGAAGTCCTTACAGTCATGGAAGGTAATTTTAGCTTCTCCTATTTCTTTTAGTTACAACTCATGTTATTTTGCTAGAATGAGAGGGTACTGGTTGTGAGCATGGAAGCAAAAGTCCTAAAATTACCTCCTTTTTGTTAAGTTCTGCACAAAACCAAAGACCATTAGAATCACACAACAATTCAGGTCACTGGGATGTGACAGAAAAATTAGGTCCTCTTTATAGGCTATTCATAATTGCATGATGTATCATTATTCGTGTCTTATTTATTTAACTTACCAACATATTACATTTCAACTTAGGTTTCACTGAGCAGAAATCCTAACAGTGAAATGTTCCAAAAATAGCTAAATGGCACTTAATCTTGCATTATCTTCATGTACAGAAAGATATAAATCTTCCAATCTAAGTTGTTGGTTTAAGTGGGTCACCAAAATGCATTTTTAAAAGCAGAATGAACTACCAATGTAGAAGAAACATTCCCTTCCGAGAACTAAAAAGAATAGCCGAACAAATAATTTTCAAACGGTGGTGTTGACACACCAACAATTTTGTATTCCTATTATGAATGTAAAACCTACAAACGGGCTGATCTTTGTTATGTAGCCTTATTGATATGCAGTCAAACTTTGCAACACTTGATGAAAAAGTTGGGAAAGTCACAAGTAGACGGGCTGATCTTGATTTTGAAGAAGAGGGGTCAATCTTATGCATTGCGGTGGATAGAATGAAATTACCGTCATTTCCAGAGTATGAAATTAGAGTTACGTGAAGCCTTACTTTCATTTTTTGTATATATGCAATCCTGCTCTTCGTTATTGTGGTTGTAGAAGATCTTTGTTCTTATTTCAATAGACAAAGCTTTTTTTTTGAGCGGATAATAGACAAAGCTTTAACGACTCTCCAAACTTTAATTATGTTTCATTCAGATACGCCACTGGGCATAGATATGGTGTGGTGGTGAAAGGCCCTAAGTTAAGTGGTAATATCAGGAATTGACCCGCTGAAAGACAACTGTCTACTTTTGCAAGCTTACATGCTTACTTTTATAATGAAACAGTCTTGGTCTTCTTTGTATGATTTTGTGTGGGATGAATTTGCAGAGATCAATTGAATTGCAGGAGGAGGGAGTGAACCTCAGATACACAATGTTATCACAAATTTATAGAGACAAAAGTGTATGCGTCTATTTTCCTGTTTTGTAATTTATGTGATGATTGATAATGGGAACAAAAGAAGTTCCTCTCACTTGCTATTTGTTTGAACGATTATTAGTTCTGCTCAATCCAAGCCCGAGGAGGGAGATGCCAGATATGTTGATCTCTCTCACCGCTTTTGGTATCTTCACATTGTTTTTCTAGCATTTCGCTTAGGATTTTAGAGAGTTGGATGCAAGAATGTGTTGGTTACAGAATCAAAAGTCCAAGGAGAGATAGGGGAACACCTCAGTAATTCCATAATCAAGGATGTGTTGATGCGTTTTGTGGGTGCTCTTGGCTTAAAGACTGCTTTTACTGCCTATATGGGTAAGGTTAGTTCGTGCTTCCCCTGTTCATCTTGCATTATTTTCCCATATAGTTCTGGCCTTCCGGGTGTAGCTTAAGTTGATCCTTTTTCCTCTAAACATCTATAAAGTGACTTATCCATACTTTGACATTCTACTAACTTTTGAGATTGAGGCAAAGTTGTGTATAGTAGAAAATCAGAGGAATAAATTATTCAACTTGATTTTGTGCTAAATAGTTGCATTATTATTCTCGGTTAATTAGGAGGGCCACAACCATTGTCTTGGTCAGTAAGGATCAAAGTGGAAATTGGTGATGCTAAAGGACTCTCTTTTCTACATGATGCTCAAGTCATCTTTCAGGATTTCAAAGCGTCTAATATTCTTCTGGACACGGTATGTAACAAGTGCATTGCTTTTTTACTATATCACAATGTATGTTGTTCTAATAAATTCCACTGATGCAGAAATTCAGTTCAAAGCTTTCTGATTTTTGGTTAGCAAAGGCAAGTCCTACTAGAGATAGAACGCATGTTTCAACCCAAGTGATGAGTACTCAAGGTTAAGCTGATTTTTGGTCATCACATCTTTTTTTAGTTGTTCTCTTTTTAGTGACACCTGAGAAGGCTTCCCTGCTAAATGGTGTGCCCGACTCACGCCGAGGAAGATGACAACCACAACAATGTCATCATGAAAACGTCGGCACATTCCTCTGTCGATCTTCTTCAGATCCGAATACATCATCACCGTTTTCTTGGCAAATATATGTAAAGTTGTCTTCACAAGCCTCTTAGGAATCCCTTGCAGAAATCAACACAAATGGATGATGAATCAATCATTTTAACGAATACTGAATTTATGTCTGATTTCTAAATGCAACCTTATGCTGCATGGATGCTTCACAAAAATATTCACTACTTCCTGATTGCAAAATTGCTCCCATAACCAATCTGAAGCGAAGATTATAAATTGACCATGTTGCTACAGGTCATGCAACGAAATTGCTGGCTCTGAACTCAGAATTGGCTTCTTGAAAGCTTCACGCAAGCCAAACTTGATATACAGTATACAGAGGCTCTATATTGTAGTCTGCCTTCTTCAAATACACATATCCTATGAATCTTGAAATATGCAGTTCAATTTCAATTCTGTAAATATAAAACTTGGCATGAAAACACTTATGCAGATTGCAGAGAAAAATCTTGACCTGAATCAGTTAATTGACTCGCCAAACATTATGTTTGAGCACAACAATATTGGAATCATGAGGGTGGAGAGATCTCAACTCCTGCATAATTAGAATCATGATCTTGGGTTGTTTAATAGTCCAGTAGCTCTAGCATTGTAGCTTTCAAGACTCCATCATTTGTGTTGAGGTAGCTGCTACACCTTTGTATCTTTGGAATCATTTTTAGATTATGCTGTCATTTAAGTTAATTAGTCTCCATGGCCGAATCAACATTATGCTGAGTTTTAGAAATTTCTCTCAAACTTAAGAAACACTGAATTATATATCATGGTATCAAGAGTATGTAATGCACCTTCGAAAAAACAGTCCACTTTCCAATTTCATAATGATAAGAATGTATTATGTATAGGTTCATTCACATACGAAATCAAGGTACTTCTCCATGGCCGAATCAACATTATGCTGAGTTTTAGAAGTTTCTCTCAAAATTAATAAACACTGAATTGTATATCATGGTATCAAGAGTATGTACTGCACCTTCGAAAAAATAGTCCACTTTCCAGTTTCATAATGATAGAAATGTATTATGTATAGGTTCATTCACATACGAAATCAAGGTACTTCTCTTTTAATTCTCTCTCCCTATAGACTTTCATTTTAGGGAGAAAAAGGCCTCCTAATGAGCAGTGTTAACACACCCTCAATGTTATAAACGGTCAAATATACATGACTTAGCGGTAGCAGCAAGCAACCAATCATATACTTTATCAATTACACGGTCCTAACATCGTTATCAAACGTCAAGCAAGCAAACAAAATAACTTAAATTGGTAGAGCCCCGCGTTATAAACATTTAAATGTCAACAAATCAACGGTATAAGCAACCACAAGCGACCAATTATATGCTTTAGCGAGTAATTCGTTGTAACATCAAACGATAATCTGTGAAATTCGACAACCACCCAAAATCTAAGATAACACATCGAAGGCGACATATACACATAGGAGGCCTCAGAATTTATCTCTTACAAATTCGTGGTTTTTTGTGGTAGGTTCATGACTTTACTCTTTCAAGTTCGCAATATTTTTCTTGAAGGTTCGTGATTTTTCTCTTCCTGACTCACAATTATTATTTTCTTAGCTAGGTTATTGCGTTTTTAATACTTATGAACTTTATTAGTATACACGAGAAGATTAAGAATATATATATATATATGAGGTTCATAAAAAAATACTACGAGGTTCATAAATTTTGTACACTAGGTTCATATTTTATGTGAGAAGCTTACTGTAGTAGGGACACATTTAGCCTCAAATTGAGGCTTATTCTCAAAATATATCAAAACAACAATTTTTTCCAGGATTGAAGTATAGCGATAATACCTGTAAGGAATGTGCTTATGTGTCTAAAGATCCATATACTTCTTTACAAGACCGAAATCAGTGACATAGACCTGCAAAAAAAAAGATGAAAATTACTATTCTAGATTTCTAAGAATTGATTCTCTATATTTTCTGTAAAGTATAACTTGACTACATCTACCTGGTATGCTTTACGCTTGAGGCCCATAAAAAAGTTGTCAGGCTTTATATTGCGGTGTAGAAATCCCTTAGTGCGTGAACTCAACCCTGCTAATCTATTTAAAAGATATAAGATAAGCAGAACAAGTCTAAATTCTGAAACAAGAAATCTTAATAGCTTATGCACTATTAAAAAAATCAAAATGCACCTACCAATTGATCAGCAAGCATCAATAGTTCAATATTGTTTTCAAAGTGAGTTTTTTGTTGCAATAATTGAATAGATATTCAAGGCTAGGTCCCAGAAGATCAATCACCATCGCATTTATAACCCAATAACTATTCTGCAAGAACAACCCAAGTTAGTCTAACTTTTGCACTTGATACTCATGATCTTGATAGACAAGCAAGTGCATCCAATTCCTCTGACATGAAAATGGATCCATCACTAGCAATTTCCCCAACAAATAAATTAATTGAAGAACAATACCAACACAACTAATACAATCACATAAACTATTAGAAACAAATCGAGAACGAAGAAGACGTGCAATGTCCGCAGCTACTTGCGCCTTTCCTGAAGTAGTGCCATCACGTAGAACCCTTGAAGATGGTCTAAAAATTTCTTCGGGTACAATATTCACTAACACAACTTCATCCAAAAGAAGGTTTGCTAAAGCACATACTGCTTTCTCTACAACCTCAAGAACCATACAAGTGGCCAACACAATGAGGGTAGGTAAAGCATCCATAGAAATCAGAGCCACATCATGGTTCTCTTGAATTGAAAGAAATAATGCAGCAAGACAAGATGAGCTTGCTACTTGTACTTTAGACTAGGAATTCTTTCATTATCAGCTGAATAATTCCAATATTACAAAATGAATGCTAACAGATTCTAGGACATTTGCAGTACCCACAACTGTTCAAATACAGCTGCTCATGTTTCTCAGTACTACGAATCTCGGTTGGTATTTCATTCACTAAGAATTGATTTACATACAAATCAAGTGCCACAAACTTAGTGAAGTTGCCAAAAACAAGAGGAAAATTACGCGACAATAGATTGCTCTCCTTAACACTTGCCTTACAGATATATGTTTTAGTTGGTCATGTGAAAAGATGATAAGGGAAGTAAGACAATGAGTGCGTTCATCGTCAACAACAAGCTAAAAAGTGAGCTGAATAAACACTCACTTGTAGGAATCACTACAACAAGCTAGAAAGCAATCCTCTCAAGACAAGAATGTTTCCTTTGACAATAGATGAACTTGAAAACATGATCTGAAGCAATATTTGTAGAATCAGAACCGTTACAGAATTAGGGTTTAGTCACAAACGATCGATCCATCGAGATACAAATCGGTGCAATTTTAGATTCATAATGAGAACCTCATAGACGAAATTGAAAAATCGCAAAACATACTTGAATGAGCAACATCGTCGCCCCTCGTCGCCACCAACACCGCCCCCATGACGAACCCTAATTTGTAAATCATAGACGACATTAGAGATGGATAACTCGAGGGGGTTGGAGTCTCCTCCTTGGCAACATTGGCAGGCTCGATCTATCATAGTGAGATTGAGATGGATGTAGGAAGGAGAAGAAGAGGAAGCGGCCAACGAAAGCTTTGTTGTTCACCGCCGGAATCGAAATCATCGTCCACATCGGATTTCGCTTTCAGCGGAATGGGGAGGAAGGAGCTGAAAGGGGCAAGGGCAGAGGCGTCTTTTTCGGCTTCAACTCTCAATATTGCAAAATTGCCACCGATTCTTTTCTTTTAATCTGGAGCGTCCATCATCTGAATCTACGGTCTAGATGATCCTCATGGGAAAACATGTCCGCATGTGAGCCGCCCTCTATCTTTTATTATCTATGTTTATTTTATCTCAAAAAAGAAGAAGATAAGAAACTCTTAATATCTGTTTGGATATATCTTTAATATATTCTATCCATATATGATACTCCGTATATCAATCCAGTACATGATTGGTTTTTCAAGGCGTATAAATTAAAGCTCGAGCATCCTTCATGCTGTATATTAATTGGCGACGGCGTTGTTTAATTTCGTATCTTCATAGCTAATTCTAAGAACACGGGGATGGAGAATGCAGGTAGAGTGAGATTTGTATTAACAGGTTTTCTGCACGGGGTTACACTAGGCGGTTGTTTGTCCCGGATCTTCTCCACAAACACTCGCACAGCAATCGCTGCACCGCTTATCATGGGCTCTGTCGTCGCCCTCTTCAACATTTACGTCTCTTACGAAAAAATACCCACACCTTCTCATACCCACGAAGAAGAAGAGCATCATCACTAGCTAGCTTCTAGGTTTTACATGTTAGTTTCACCTTCGTTTCTTTGCTTTTATTTAGCTTATAGGTTTTACATGTTAGTTTCACCTTCGTTTCATTGTTTTTAATTAATTACTTTATCTGTTTACATCTTTTCATGGATTGTGAAATTCGTTGTAACATCAATGTGAAATTCGACAACCACCCAAAATCTAAGATAACACATCGAAGGCGACATATACACATAACATAAGAAACAGATGAATCAATCCGAATTATACCTGCGCGAAGCGCGGGTTTCTGGATCTAATATATTTTCGCGCGGGTTTCTGGATCTAATATATTATATGTATATTATAAAAATGGATGTTTTTGGTACCACTCAACACCATTAATAACTAGAGCATTTAATTCAAGTTTCGTAATCGGATCCTATTCATGTGTTCATGCGGTGGGCTCGTTTGAACATAACTCCAATTCAGTTTCCAGCATCATCCCATCTCCCTCCCTCCCTCTCCTCCTCCAATCCCCCCAACGCAGGCTTGCACCGCCTCTCGCTAATTGAATCTGCTTCATTTGGGCGTCGATACCGGGCCTCTCCCATATTGGGGGGCCGCCTCTGGCTTCATCCTCTTTCCATCTTCCGTCGATGCTTCACCATCCTCTCCATGACGACACATCGGAATTGATGGTGGCTCCTGCCGTTTGTCCCTAACCTCCTCTCATAGTTGAGACATGCTGGATCAGAAATCGAACCCGGTTGCACTTTGCCCACAATTAAAACCTTCATACGCTACTTCTGTGTTGATAAAGGTTCGTAATCCCAGTTTCCCTCTAATTCTATAACAATTTTATACCCCCCATTCGATCTAAAGTAGTAAAGTTTGCTTAATAGATGTAACTTTGCCTCGGTTTTACAATTATATTGAGATATATACGTACAAGAGTATTGTCATGTGCTCACCAGAGGCCGCATGAGACACTGAGTACATGGTAATTCCGATCTGCAGTACTCTATTTCCTCACTGTTTTTCTAATTCTCTTGGTCGTATCACTTTTCTGCAGTATTATCAAGTTGTATTACTTTCTGATGAGCATAGCTCTATGTATTTGAAGGTTAAATTGATATCAATCTCCCATTAAGGTCAATAGTACATCTGTATGAATGATTACTAATCTAAAATTGGTAACGGTTTGACTATATGATGAGGAATTCCAATACTAGATAATGCAAGGAATTCTCATTTGTATAGTATCAACTATGAATATAGGATTCACTGTGGTCATGTTCAATGTTCTTAAACTGCTATATGATTTGTATAATGACTTTTGGACTTTCTAACTTGCTAAAGTAATAATTTGGATTTTTTTTCTTAGATGGAGACAGATCCTGATTGTCGTTCCAAGCTCAGCCACGATCTTGCACTAGGCTGCCTCCACCAAGTGTTGGTTAGTGTCGACCCACGTTCATAGCTTCTTCCCCTAGGAACGTTGAACTTCATTTTTTAAATCTCATCATGGATTTTTTTAGGAACTTGAATTTAGTTGAGTAGTGTTGCTTACAAAATTCAATATGATGTGCTGCTGTTTTCATTTCTTTAGGTTAATGCTTCTATTTTATAGATTCGTAAATGGAGGGCATGGGAATATCATGCCATTTGGACCGACATTGCGTGATATACTAACACCTAGAATCATAAATGATCTCTACATGATATGTTGGGTAACCTTTTGACATTAATTTTTATCTTATGAGACAAATTTTATTCATTCGCATGTTTCACATTGATTTTTGGCTTGAACTAATTATTGTTTATTGATGTCATTGAAAGGTGTAGGCGTTGAATTGAACTTGACGGCTGCCTCTAATGTGTTCTTGATGGTAAAGAATTTTTTAAACAACTTCGATCTCTGATCTCTAAAAAAGCGCTTTAATTTTTTTTGTTATACATGATACTTGGTGGAATTCCTATGTTAATAGCAAAATTTTCCTACACTAAACACTGAGAAAATAAATTGACATATTTTAGCCTGCCATAGCTAAATAATTATGTTTAGTCCTTTTGTCCTCATGTAAAATTGGTAAACACTTACCTTACTCGCATGTCATCATGGCTTAATGACCCTTTGAGTTTTGAATAAATCTCATACTTAAACAACTCATAACTAAGTTCATACGTATTGTTATAGTTTTTAATGAAAATTATGAGCTCAGATATGAATAAAATCCAACTTGGGAAATCTATATTTTTTTGTCTAAATATGTTTCCAATATCTCTGCATTTTTTCTTGAGTGCACATTTGTGATAAATTGTCTGGTGTATGCGATGTATTGTTGATGTCACTTCTGCACTAATTAGTTGCTTTCACTTTTTTTCTGTGTTCTTAAAAGGTTGTATGATGTCATTATTAGTGCAGTCCTTACCAACATAGAACATGATTTGTACAGCTACATCCATGGCAAGGTATGATCTGCCTTGTATAGTGTTCTATAATTGGGGAAACTACAAATTCAATCCTTCCCTTGACTTATTTATTCATATATATTGGGAATTTAATCCTTTTTATCAAGCATAACCTCTTCGTAGAATGAGTGTCACTATATAAAATGTCTCTCATCAGTGGATACGTACCAGTAAAAAAGCTACAATCTTACCACTCTCTAGGTAGATCAATTTTCATCCTGATGTTGGTAGTTTTGAATCTGCTAAGTGATTTGCTTGCGGTGGGAGTTGATGAATCAAAAGCATCATAAAAATTTATAGCACATCATATATTTGAGTGCACCTCTTTAAAGGTGATCCTTTGACAAGTTTCGGAATGGATTGGTAGAACATGAGCTTCTTTGTTCGTAAAAATTGTGAAAAACTAGAGCAGGAGTTCAATGTGCATGTTTAATTAATTGTAGTGAAATCTTATTTTGATTAAAAATGATAGTCATTCAACTATATGGGTTGGTTTGAGCAGGATCTTACAAGTACTGTGATTACAAGAGAATGAACTCAGACCTACCTCTTTATTGTGCTGCTTTTCAACTGTCTCCTAGGCGTACAAGGTAATGGTTTAATTAATGACATTCTGAATTGCTAATTGTTACTTTTTTAGATATGAACTTACTACATTTGTCTAATGATAAGTGTGAGTTTTTTGTTTCCTATAATGGAACATTGGGAGCTTGCTTCAGGGTCGCTAAAGCCATTTGTAAATCATTTGAAGACTGCATAAGAACAATTTGCTTCAGCTCTAAAAGCAACTAACCTTGAAGCAATGGGCTAAACCTGGAATAAATTGTGACAAGATCAGCTTTTGTATTAATTTCTCGAAATATATGAGTGATTTAGACTGTCATAAAAATTGTGAAAAAATTAGGATATTCAATAAATAATCTTGATATTCCAAAAACAAGTGCAAATCCATTTGAGTGGTTTAGTTTGTTTGGTTTGGTACAAATGTGATCCAAGATCATCATACTCTTCCTCGTGGATTGATCTTTTGGCGTATTTGACGATGGAACAACTCAATTGACGTCAACCAAAAAACATTCAGTTGGCTAAACAGTTAGTTTTAGTATGCAAGAAGAAGAATATATAGGGCATGGATTAATAATTAAGACAGATACTACTCCGTATATATCAATACAGTATATTATGCATCTTTTCAGGGATAAACTCAAGATTTTAACCGTGTGAATTTGTCGGATTAATTGATGGTTGATCACAATTTTCGTTTTTCAATACAGTATGTAGTTAATTTCCTATCACTCCAGTATAACTCTTACGTACATTCCTTCCAAGCGTGCAATGTTCTACCACCACAAAGTTCATGTAATTATTGAGCAATATATACATGTAATAAAAGTAACGTTTGATAAAAAAAATCCTGCAAGGTTGATCATTACTAGGAAGTAGCAAACTTGGTAATCCATTACATTTTGGAAATAAAATTAAACCTAATGGTATTAAGCAATCCAACACTAAAACTTTAGGCCCTATTAGAATAAATATGTATAAACAAATCATAAGATCCAATAAAGGAATAATATTATCACACATTTCACATTCATGAACATATAATCAGAATATCACACCTTTAATTCTCATCCACTAAATTCATTTGATTTTTCACACACCATATCAAGAACCTTAATCACTCCCTTATCATGCCAACTTGCATCCAATATATTTGTTCATGAAGACCACATCTAATGAAAATTGAATTTAATTCCATGATTTGCACAAACTTATATTGAATCTAGCCCTTTTCCTATATATACCAACAATGTTTACCAAACCAATCCTCAACCTTTCTTACAAGGAAAAAGAGGCATGACAAGAAAGAAAGTAAAGCTTGCCTATATTCCAAATGACTCTGCAAGGAAGGCGACATTCAAGAAGAGGAAGAAAGGGTTCCTTAAGAAGATGTACGAGTTGATGACACTTTGTGAGATCGAGGCATGTGCTGTGATTTATAGCCCGTACGATGCTCAACCCGAGGCATGGCCGAGTCAGCATGGAGCTCAGAGAGTTATGTCCAAGTTTAAGAGGATGCCCGAGATGGAGAAGAGCAAGAAGATGGTGAATCAAGAGGCGTTTCTTCGTCAGAGGATTAATAAGGCGGCTGAACAACTTAAGAAGCAACAAAAGGAGAATCGTGAGAAGGAGATTACTCAGGTACTTATACATTGATCAAGAACATGTTTAAGCAATTTTATGGTTTGTTATTTTAACAAGAATCTACATGTTAATGGTAGGGTTTGAAACAAGAGTAGAACAACATACAACCAACCAAGTATAATTTCACCATAGTAGAGTTTATAGGGATTAAAATGTTGACAGGTTATTTCTCGAACATATCAAAAAGATGTGAAATGAGAGACCAAAGAAATACTAAGATATATATGATACATAAACTTCAAAGAACGACAATAAAAGAGAGAAAGACTATAACAACTCTCAAACCGAGATTGCGAAATAGTTTTAATCTTTCTCTTCCTTATTGTCGCTCTTGAGAAAAAAAGTACAACAACGTTCAATTAGTCAAGTATAATCTCACTGTAGTAGAGTTCAGTGGGTCCAGATATAGACAAGTAATTTCTAGAATATATCGAGATGATGTGTAATGAGGGACCTATGAACTAGTTCATTGCGGAAAAGTTTTAGTCATTATTTTCTTTTGTTGTCGCTCTTGAAAACAAGAGTGAAGATTACTAACAAACTTTATGCACTCTTAGGTGATGCACAATTGTTTAGGTGGGAAGGCAAGCGTCCAAAACCTAAACTTGGTAGACCTGAATGATCTTGGTTGGCTAATCGATCAAAACCTAAAAGAAATATACAAGAGAATCGAAACCCTAAAGAAGCAGGCGGCTGCACCGCCAAAGGCTACAAAGAAGGCAGCAGTGGTGGAGGCGTCTCTTCCTCCACCACCACAAACGAAGGCGATCAATGCAACGGAAAAGCAAAAGGAAAAGATGCAACATCAACAACAACAACATCTTAGGGCGCCACTAGGGTTTGACCAAGTCAACATGCTCGACCCGCAAGATCCAATGCCCATGAGGGGATCATGGTTCATGGAGCTTATGGGCCCACAAGATCCGCTCGTGGGCGGGTTTGGTGGCGGTGCTGGAGGAAGTGGTGGTGGGAGTTTGGCTGGAGAAAATATGCCCATGACTTTTGCTGATTTTAGTAGCCACAACTTGAACTCTATTTGGTCTAGTGTTTTCTTTCCATGAAGAAATGGTGATCTTCGGATTGGTTCTAGGTTTGCTTATTATGTTTTTTGAAATATATGACATTCTACTTTGTTTTTAAGGAATTTTATGTTTAATCAAGGTGTTGGATTTTTCAGTTTTTATGCTTGCATGTACGAGTTGAGATCGATCTTTTGCATATTGTTTTACCATGCTAATTCAGTGATATTGATCAGTTATTAAGAAATTAGTGTTTTATCTTAAGAGTTCGCCTCTTCCAAGAAAAGACTTGACTTGCAAACTGGGCCCATGTATGGACTGGTCGGGCCTTACCATATTTGGGATTTTGGATTATGTTAGTGTCATTAGCAAACTTTTTTTGTATGATGCGGTGAAGGAAGTAACGTGTCATAATCGATTTTTGTCATGTTTCACTAGACTAAACGATCTGTATTGTTGATTATTATTAACTTATGAGTTATGAGTGTGAAAAAAAAGTGTGACAATGAGTTCTTAGTTTCATTATTATGACATTAGTTTTATCTTTATATATATACAAAGAGTCATGGACTCATGGTACATAACATTCATAGTTTTGCAATGATATTACGAGCAATCTTATAATATGATATTATGGTCCTGTCTAATCACGTACAACTAAACTTTAGTTGAGTCTCCATCAATCTTCATGTAGCTTCAAATCAATTTTACTTTGTTCTCATGCCATCAGTTTTTAAGCTTTTCATGTAGCCTAGCTATGGAGTTATAGAAAAGACTTGATTGAAAGATTGTCAAAAGAAAATTCCTTTTTACTAACATGGGAAAAAACTTATAGGTGAAGACATAAAAAAAATTACATTTCGACATTGATTTGGCCAAACAAGCCTATAAAAGTCCAAAAGAAAAAGTGATACGGAGTATATCATAGGGGCAAGAAAAAGAAAAGCACGGGGAAAAAGAATTTAATATTGTGAAAATCTTTTGATCATATAAAATTTAAAGTTATGTTAGATTACTTTTTTTAATTCGTAATAAGCCGATGAAAACGAGTTCAAAATCGAAGAAGAATAATCCAAAAGCATACATGGCCAAGAAGATGAAGATACCAACCAACATTCAATCGAGAACTCTTGCTTTTTGATCGTTACAGAACTTAGATCTTTTATTATTTGTCGCTTGGTAAGAGAAATCTTCAAGATCAAGCTTAATAATTTTCTATAAACATGCTTTAAAATAAAATACCATATAACCTTGTACTCCGTATATTATATATAAAAGACGTTTTTTTATGTTTTTATACGTACTCTATATATATGCATATACATCACCATATTCTTTTTGTATATTGAGCACATATAAAATATGGCTCACGAAATGAACAACTTCAGTGCATTATTTGTATACAAACAACATTTAACGAGTTTATTGGCATGTTTATCTCAAAGGCGATGACTTGTTGCCTAAGCCAATTAAATGATGATATATATTTTCTTTTTTTTACTATCCCTCTGTCCCCTAATGTTCTTCTCATCTCCAACTTTTACACTATTTATAATTCAATATAATTCCCTAGATTATTCTCAATCTATAAGAACAAACGTGGTCATGCAGGATCTTGTTTTGTTCGTCTCGTTGAGTATTTTAACAATATCAAAATTTTATAATTTTTAGAAAGATATAATAAGAGATATTAACGACGCAAAACGTGTCTCGGCAAATATGTCAAATGAAATGGGAAGAACATTAAGGGACGGAGGGAGTATGAAGTAGATGTATATCCTCGCTACGCACGTGTCATTATCTTTGAGTGGAATTTCTTCGTATTGTTTGTCAAGATTCATGTTTTTTTAAGGTTTGATAAAACATATCTCTCTCCGCTCGCTGCTTCCACTGCGTAAACATCCATTTGATTTTTATAACATGATCAAGGTAATAAAGAATGGATAAGAGTAATGGAAGATGATTAAGATTTAATAAAATTAAATGGTGATATTTATGAATTTAGGGTGGAATTTATTGCAACAAAAATCTAACTTTTTAATATACGCTACGCGCGGATCTTTAGTCTTGTATGAAATTTATTTGCGTTAGAAATAAAATACTCTTTAATATGTTTCGTATGAATATTGGACTAAATAATACATTCATTAATGTCACTTCCAATATATTCTTTTATTATAAATTAACAAAATTAATTAATTGTTCATGATTTTGGGTTTAAGTATTAACTATTGATGAATTTTTTATGTTTTAAGTAAATTTAGTTTTATTTTAATATAAGATTGAATGCAAATAAAAAGTAAAAACTTGAAACTGATTGTATTTGAAGGATACGTGAAATATTAATATTAATAAAAACTAATTATTAGTGAAAAATGATTATATACTAAAGTATTGGTACCTCTTATGTATCAAGATGAGGCAGCAGGGCCGTCTGGATGTTTTAAGAGGCCCTGTTTAAAATTTCAATTAGGCCCTAAAATTTCATAACCAACGCAGTAGTGAAATCATAAATTTTATAAATCTGCAAACTTTTAAGTCTACAATTGGAAATCTCACTGAGCAAAGTATAAACTACTGAAACTACAATTACTTAAAGATTGTTTTTCTTCTAACATTCTTAGAAACAAAATCTTCGATCAACTCTTCACAGCCCACGTTCTCCATGAAGTCATTCTCGATTGCGATCAAAGCTAATCCATTGAGTCGCTCATGTGTCATTGTTGAACGCAAATAAGACTTCAATAGCTTTAACTTGGAAAAACTTCTTTCTGCAGATGCAACAGTTACAGGAATAGTCAACAAAATCCGGTAAATAATAGCAACATTAGGAAAACAACCAACACGTTTCACAAATCTTAAAATTTCTACTGGTCTCATCATTTGATCAATAGGCAAACAATCTTGAAGCAACTTCAACTCAATAAACAAGTCATCACCATCAATATCATTTTTTTCCTGATTCTTAAGTGCACATTCTATTTTATCACATGAGTTCTTTAAATACACATCATCCAAAGAGCATAACAGTCGAGATGTGAACAAGAAACCAAACAAAGACTCATAATCCTGATGTTGTTCAAATCTCTTTTTTAGTGAACCAATAGCATCATCGACAATACATGAGAAATAATGTTTTCTAAATAAATCTTCTGGAGAATCTTTATTAACTGGTTCAACACTAGTCTCATCAAACTGTCTTTTCCTTCTAATTATTCTCTTTTGTCTAAACACAGGATCAATATTGTTCTTAATGGCAATTTCTTTTGCTGTTTCTAAGGCCCTTTGAAAGCCTGTTTCCCTATAACCTTCAAAAAAAGAGATTAAGCCTTTAACCTTTTCAATTGCAGTATCAATTAAAATTTCTTTCAACTGCAAACTCTTACTAACCAGATTCACAGCATATAATAGTTCATACCAGATGACAATAGCAACTAAAAACTCATAATCACCAAGCTCATTTTCTGCCAAAGACTTTGCTTCACTCCTTATCTTTGAATCATTATCAGAATCAGCAACTTCAAGTAGAGCTTCTCGTATTTCCATAACTTGAAACCTTATAGGTCTAACACTTTTAATACGACTTTCCCAACGAGTATTAGACAAAGATTTTAGAGTCAATTCTTTCACGTTATCTTTTAAAATCTGCCATCTTTTAGTTGAATTAGCAAATATTGTATATATACGTTGTATGATTCCAAAAAAATCTCTAGCTTTTCCACTAGTATTAGCTATATCACACAACATCAAGTTAAGACTATGTGAAGCACAAGAAGTATAAAAAGCTCTAGGGTTTAAATCTAACAATTTTTTTTGAACTCCTTGATTTTTTCCTTTCATGTTTGATCCATTATCATAACCTTGTCCCCTGACATTATCTAAATCAAGGTCAAGAGAAGTCAACTCATTTTGTAAAACATCAAACAAGCCTTGTCCTGTAGTATCATTCACTACCAAAAATCCTAAGAATGATTCCTCAATTTTCAAAGTATCCATATCCACATATCGTAAGATTAGAGACATTTGCTCCTGGTGACTTACATCCGGAGTGCAATCAAGAATTACCGAAAAATATTTTGCTTTTTTCACTCCAGTAATGATTTGACATTTAATCTTTGAAGCAAGTAATGAAATCAACTCATTCTGAACTGTATGTCCTAGATAGTGTGCGTGAATTTTATCATTTGTGATACGTTTAACATGCTCCTGAATAATTGGATCAAATTCAGCTAACATTTCTACCAAGCCCAAAAAGTTACCATTACTATTTTGGTACAATCTCCCATTAGAACCCCGAAATGCTAAATTATGTTTTGCTAGAAATTTCACCATAGATATAATCCTAACCAAAACTTGTTTCCAATGATTCCTTTCCTTTTCTAATTCCTTTTGCATCACTTTATCAATAGTTTGATCCTTTTTAAACCTTTGACGCAAATCATACCAAGTTGTCATATTCTTTATATGTTCTATACTTGCTTCATGCTCTTTAAGTCTAATACCAAGATGTGACCAATCCCCATACCCTTCATTTACAAGCAGGCCTTTTAAATTGTCTTTTTTAAATATCTTGCAACAAAAACAAAATACCTTATCAATCTCTTTTGAATAGACAAGCCAATCTCTATCACATGTTTCACCATTAGGTAAAATTCTAGTGTAATATGCTGCTGAAAACCGTCTAGAAAATTTATCCTTAGGACCTTTTTGAATAAATGTATCTCTCTTAGGACCTTTTGCAATAAGAACATCTATCATTTCAGAATTCAGCGCATCCCAAATCCTAGGATCATATATATCAAGGTCAGGAAAAGAACTATCAACATTATTAACATCAACATTCTGAGTATCAACTGAACTGTCTATATTAGCATTATCACTCAAATGAGGATCATCACAATCAGCATGAATATTATCATCATTTTGAGTATCCTGTGGAATAGTAGAGTTTATATTGGTATCATCTAAACACTCATCACCTTTAGAAGCAACAACATTATCATGAATATCATCCAAACAATCAGCATTAGCATGAGCATTTTGATTCTCAAGAACTTGTGATTCTTTTCTAATAAATCGATCAAGAGCTCCTTTTTGAGACTGAATAAACTCCTCTGCTTTCTGTTTTTTTTTACGCTTTTGACATCCAGAATCATATTTTCTAACTTTAGAAGACATACCTAGGATAATTAGATAACCCACCAATATGAAAGAACATGAGACGAATTAAAGAACGAATTAACCTGATATGAAGATAAAATAGTAGACAATTTTCCACTTCAAATGCTGAGATCTCAATATTAAGAGTTCCTATAAAACAACAAGAAGAGAGTAGTTATTAGTTAAATAGTAGCAATTAACAATTACAAGACTACTGCAGTAGAAGTAGAAATGTAGTATAGGTGCTAATTCAAGCCCATGGTAATTCAAATTAGAAATCACTATATATACATGCCGCCAGGTGCTAATTCAGTAAAAAAAAAATCAATGTTACTACTGACTACTCGGTACTCAATAGACAATTAGATAGTGAAATTACCAATCTCACAAAATCAAAGTAAATTCAACTAATTAACCTTAACTTAGCCTTAGATTCCATCATTTCAACCAATTTACCCCTAAATATGCACGGCCCATTCTCTACACTTCTACTCATCAAAATTTGGAAATAACTTCAGTAATTATTAATTCTGTAATTTGAAACAAAACTAACCCACGCTTGAAGAAGAACTTGCAAGAGGTGGATGTGAATCGATCTGAACTTCAACAAACTCTTCCTTGTGAACCGATGGAAAGAAAGAGATATAATTATCAAAGAAAACCCAAGAATCGGGTGAAGAATTTGGGCCTCCATTCAAGCAAATTATATAGGTAAAGAAAGAGAAAAGAGTATGAATTTGAACGTTGGAGAAAAGGGGCGAAATTAATGGAGTCTTGATAGGGATTTGGGAGAGAAATTAAGGGAATTGATGTTGAGCGGCGACGGGGAAGACGAAGCGTCTCAAGAGGCGAATAAATCTGAGAATTTAGGCTGAGAAGTTGAAACTGAATGAGAAAAATTAGAAATAAACCCAAAAAAACATTTCTACACTCACCTAACTATACTGGGCCGAAATATATATGGGCCCCAAAAAATTTGGGGGCGCTGTGCAGTAGCCCAGGTTGCTCCTGCCAACCTACGGGCCTGTGAGGCAGTCTGCCCAGATCTTATGCTCTATTGGTTTCTTGGTATGCTTTTTGACAGTGTTCTTTGTTTCACAATATGGTCATAACAACGGTGACGATCCAAATTCTGATGTGCTTCGCTCTTTATATATCCTTCAATATAGGCGACCCATCTCATAATCTTCATCGCTTAACACCAAAAGATTGTCCTTTCTACTACTTCATTACTGTTCATGGAGGATCTGCCCTCCTCCTAACCAAACGTTTTTTCTCCAACAGGTTTTTCTTCGTTCCGTTTTCAAATTTAATCTCTTTAATTTTGTTTAGTAGAGTCTGTTACCATTTTACCATTTGAACAATACAAACTTTAAGCTGTTGGAAATCAGAGGCGAACATTAGCAGAATTTTAGAACTAATGATTGTGCAAATTAATTTTGAGATGTTTGATGATCATTAGCAGAATGAACATTTGCAGAATTATGAAATGTAATTTGAGTAAGCCCAACTATTTAGTCATTTTTAAGAAAATGTAATGAGTTAGGGGCAAAAGTTGTTTAAAACTTATATTTCAGGAAAAATAATTGTGAATTAGTGACTAAATTACGACCTTTACAGTAAGCCCAACTATCTGTGTCCTTCAAGCGTACCCCAGGAGATAGAATTTCAGGTTCCTTCTTGTGTGTGCTTCAATGAACCTGCAGGCTAGAAAAAAAAAACAGCAAATGAAATCATGCAACTCTTGCAGCATGCTGATACCAAACTCCTGATGTTAGTATAATTTTATAATCCAAAATTAGATCTCATACTTGTTTGATTCATCAACAACACTACAGTCAAACTAGATCTCATAATTTTATAATCCAAATTTTTTTCTACTTCTGAATTTGCACTTTAAGCTCAAAATTTAACATAAATCATACAAACATAAATATAATTACAACTAAGTACGCAAGTGAAAGAGAGCTAAGAGTACCATGAAAGTCTTACTTTACTAAGGGAAATGCAACTACTTTTGAGCAAGAATCACACCAGAATTGACCACCAACCATGTTAAGACCCTTCTTGCACTTCCTTTTCTTGCAAGAAAAGTAGTTCCAACCGTTTTTTTCGCGAACACCGACGATTTAAACCTTACATCAAATTGTGGATGATGGTTGTTTCATAAACATTACAAAACAAATCAATAAAAAACAGATAATATCAAGCAAAAATAAAACCAAAAACCCCCTTAAGGGTTAAAAGCATTAAAATGCATGAATGTGATGACACAGAGATCCCAGAGAGCAAAAATAATAAAGAGAGGGCACATAAGAACCACCCACTTTCACCCTATCATGAAGCCCTAACTACATTATTCTGAGTCTAATTAGATTTATTGTTGATTGTTATCTTTTGAACTGGAAAATCCAAAACATTAAATGTGCAATTTAAATTTCAGTTTGTACACCAATTTTTATCGAACCAAAGCAACACCAGCACAACCAATTATCAAACCAAAGCAACATCAACACAACCAATTAAAAACTAATCTTGTTTCAAACTAAAGTATCTAACAAAAATAAATAAACCAACAAATTCTAAACCCATATTCGTTCAATGATGGTAAACTCACCATGACGACTTTTTATCCTTCGCGGTCTTGTCTCGACAGTCTACCGACAGGTCTTCAGATTCAACATCTTGAAACTGAATCAAATACATAAATCAAGATAAAATAAATTCTTAGATATCAAATTATCAAAAGAATTTATTCATGTATGCAAACCTAAACAAATATTTTAGAATGATGCAAGTCAAAGCATTCTTGAAGGATTTAAACCTTAAATATAAGTGCAATAGCATAGGATAGACATTGATCCATGTGAACCTTCATCAACTGAGCCGCCTTATCGGAATCAGAGTTTTCCTTGTACGTTCTTTTTGAAAGATCGGACTGGTGGTCAGCCGACAACTTGTGCCCTGTAATAATGAAAATCGCACCAATAAATCATCTACATTCCTTGTTAATTAAGAAGCAACTCATATATAGTATTTACACAATTCTTCATTGTGTGCTCGCCTCTGTTCTTTAAAGCTATTGCTCGTGCCTGATTCTGAATCTTCAAATCACAAACAACAAAACGGAATAGAAAATAATAAATAGGTAAATAAGAAAATTCCTAGATGATGTATACAATGAAACAAAATGTTAAAAAGCATAAGAAAAAACAAATTAAACATCAATAATGCTTATAACTTTAGGAGACTTCCTTCATCCTCCTCCATAGCATCATCTTATCTTCATCAGATGTCCAACCATGTGATTGCTTTGTTCTAGGAGAAGGTACATCAATCATTGGATGGTAAGGTTCCAAGTTTGAAGAGCAAAAAAAAAAACATATATGTTTAAAAAAAACAAAACAGAACCTGGTGATTTAAGAATTTTGCTTCGATTGACAGAAATCTCTCAAAATTTGCAATTCACAACAAAGAATCAATCATTTTAATGTGTAAGTAGAAAACTTTAAACTAATATGCAGGCAAAGCAATATTGATAAAATTAAGCCAAAAAGTGCCTATAGTTTTTGATTGCCCTATACCCGAATGTTATACATTTCCACAAATCCAAGAGGAGTCCAATAGAATGTAGATCCCAAAAAAACTGAAATAGGGCATGTTGATTCAAAATTTTTTTATCCCTTTGAGAGAAATGTTACCTGAGCACCAATTCCATACTTTCTAGAATCAAAAGGTAACCCAAGTTGTTCATTGACTTCTACAGTTTCTCGTCCAACATCCTGCAAGTTATAAGCACAAAAAATGTTGAAAGAAAATTGATGATGATGACCTTATTTGCAAGATTCACTATCTCTTTGTACCATGCTGCTCGGTTTTGAAGATTGATTCCCACCAACTCAATCTTGTCTTCCAAACCCTAAATTAAAAACAAACAAACGAGATTCTTCAATTAATTTTAAGAAGAATTCAGATCAGATTATAATACTAAAAAACCCAGCCTTGTAGTTAAGGGTAATCCGAACTCGTTGAGAAAAAGAGAAATTGTAAGAAGTGAACAATCCGATCATATCACCGAAAAAATCAAACAAAAACTCAAGAGGCGTTACAAAAAAAGGTGGGAGAGATAGAGAAAATATATGGTTTTGTCGTCGAAAAGAGTGGGAGGAAGCGAAGAGGCGTCTGGAGGAGGAGGAAGAGTAGCTGCCATTGTTGAGAGTTAGAGAATGCTTCTGAAGACCGTTTATATCGGTTGCTAAAGAGGATTTATTCCAGGTTCCAGAATAGTACAATCAAAAGAAAGCGATAGCGAATGCGTGAGATATACCTAGTTCAATCAGAGAAATCCATACATGGAGGAGGAAGGAGATTGGTGGATTGGTAGAACATGACCCAAACTAAAAATGATCTTGTTCCATATGCTTGTTCGTAACTCTATAACCTCAAGCTATAGTAAAAAAACCTAAAAAGATAGAAGAACATCCAAGCACCATGTTTTCTAGCTCAATCCTATTCTTTGGTGGTTTCCCTTTGTAGATTATGATGATCCAGTTGTGTACGCTTCTTCAACGTATGTGAAGTTGATTATCTTCATGGCAAGGCACATATTTCAAAATTCAGATCTTTGATTATCTTTGACATCTATTTAGACCATGGAAAGGAGAAATAATGATTTGTACTAAATTTGACAATCGACCCTTCGACCAAACAACTTTAAATGAAAAGAAAGAATGAGAACTTTGTACATAACATCCAAATAACATCCAAGTACAATGTTGACAACCAAAAAATCGAGGATGGATGACAAAATACAAAACATGAGCATGCATAATTTAGCTACTGAGAATATTGTTAAAAGAGAGGCTAAAAGGAAAACAGAAGAGAAGATTTATAATATCACATTGTAAAATTTATCTAAACAACGTCAACCCGTCGATACATGAAGCTCATCACTAAGAACCTTATGGTAATAACCATCAATATCATGAAAATAATCTTAAAAGTAAAAAAGTCCACAAATGGGATACACTTTTGCATTCTCAATTACCCCCTCAGTTCTTCTAGCTCAAAATGCGCCAACACCTATCAACATTACACACATGCTTACAATATAATCAATGTCTAAGAAAAGAGGAACACAAAGAAAAAGGAATAGAAACAAAATACATTTGCAGAAAAAATAATAACATTTGGATAAAAAGTACCGAAAAGCAAAGAAAACTCATAATTATATACGGTATTAGATAACATGAATGTCGTGTTCAATGTCTAGTGGTATAAATTCTCTATTATGCTTCCATTGATATAACAAACAAAAACTTTAAATAGACTAAAACAGCAGCAAATTTCATACCAATTTTAACTTGAAGTAGAAAAACCCAAAGAACTTCACTTGAGTAGCAAATTAAAAGGATTTTGGGACCTTTGTTGAACAAATATCATAAAAACGTACTATCCTAGATAATAAAGTCCACTATGACAAAAAAAAAGGAAAAACAGAATAGAGGAGAAATTGAAACCATAGGCTAATGTAAAGGAAGCTTACTTCCGATGATTTGATCAATGTGAGAAGCATCTCCAGATAGTCTTCTGTCCATATATATATATATTCTAGTTCACCCAACTCCACAACTGGGGTTTGCCTAGTTTTTGTGTGATTATTTCTCGCCTTCACTCGGTCAAAACAATGAATCAATGTCAAACCAAGTGAAAAGTAAATTGCAACAAAATAAAATCCACTATTTCCCATTTTCAATGCTTAATTTTTTTAATATTAGGATTATGCTAACCTTATATTACGGAGACTCAAATGTCCACATGCTGAGATTAAGGGGGATAAAGAACTGCCATTCAACCCAATGAACTCACTGGTTTCTCATACACTGGACAATCTGGTAATTCATGTGGATTCCTAATCCTAACATATAGTATTTTGATGACCGCTAAACAAAAATAATCACAATACTGAAGTTGCATAACCTATTTACCTCTGCACGCAGGTCACAAATGGAACAATGGGTGTGTAGTCACTGATATCGGCCACCTTGGTCAGTGCTTTCCGGAGCCGTCTTCTCTGTCTGGCGTTTTCCGCAGTTGAATGCGCCGTTTCCGTAGCGACGGACTTGAGGAGGTCAGCAGAGTGTTCGGCATGGAAAGCGTTGGGGCTAGGACGAACTCAGAGGCGTCGGGACGGGTGGTTCCTGTTTGCTCCATAAGTGATTGAAAGGGAGAAATCTGAAATGGGCCGATAGCAATGGTGAATTTATATGATACACCGAGAAAGACAAAGAGTTTGATGCATCCATAACAACCGAGATTGTAACGGAGGAAGACAGAAGGTCGGGAAGCTCACACCTACCAGTCGCCGCCCAACGTTGAGGAAGTGGAAGGTAAACGGATGAAAACCCTAGCAGCAGTCCTGGGAGTTTGGAAGTAGAAGGTAATATCGGGCCACAATATCGACATGGCCCATTTACGGATGAGGGTCTTACTGGACCAATCAATATATAAAATAAGGCCCATCCGAGAACAATTTTTTTAGGAGTAATGCTAGTGTATTGAATGGTGGTGCATTGAATTTTGGTGTTAGGAATTTATACCCTAAAACATCCAATTTTATAATATTAGAAGCACAAGTTTTCGTTTGGTACCAACTTTGGTTATATATAAACTCAATTATCATTAAAAATACTCAATATAATAATAAAGAATCGGCTCAATCAGCCTTTAATTATTTTAAACAACGGGAAACAGTTTTAGTTCATAGCAAAGATTATAAATAAATAAAAACAAGAGGAATAGAAGTAAGAAATCAAATCAAAATTGGAGGACACCACCCCATGGATGGATTAAAATAAATTTTGGCGGTCACTATAATAATAATGGTTCCTCTATAGCATGTATCGCTAGAGACGATACTGGTCATATGATTGACATTTATAATAAATATGTATACACTAGTTCACCCTTACAAACAGAAGCAATGACCTTCCTTTATGCGATTAAGCTTGCTACTAAATTAAAATATGAACAAGTTATATTTGAGGGAAGCAATGACCTTCCTTTATGCGATTAAGCTTGCTACTAAATTAAAATATGAACAAGTTATATTTGAGGGAAACAATCTTACTGTAATAAATTCTACTAACAAAATTTGGAAAATTCTTTGAGAAATTAGAAATAGTATTAACAATGCTATTACTTTGATGAATAAATTTACAAAGTCTTTATTTGGCACACCCTAAAAGTTTATTTAACACACTCATACATTTGTCACGAAGGTATATGGTCATACATTTGTCACATATGTCCTATATACCTTTGTGACGGATGTCCTATATACCTTCGTGACGGATGCCTGACCATATACCTTCGTGACGAATGTATGACCATATACCTTTGTGACGAATGTATATGTGTGTTAAATAAACTTTTAGGGTGTGCCAAATAGTAAACCAATTTAAAAATACCAAAATCATTCACTGAAGCTTCAAAGAAGCAAACATGGCCGCTGATTTCTTAGCACTCAGCGCACCCTGACTGTAACATTTATTATATTAAGGTTATTCTTAAATGCAACTAGTAGCTTATATGATGACTATATCAGAACAATCTATATGACTTCTAGCTTATCTTCTTATTATCACCGTTTTTGGATCATCGCCTCGGATGGGTTGGGACATTCGCTTCTTACGGAGTGATGTCACGTGCTTTGCCTTTATAAAAAAAAATAGAAGTAAAGCTATATATGTTACAAATGTCCTCATCTACAAGTATATAGTGTTTGTAGGAGCACGCACTATACTCTTAAAATATATCACTTGAAGATTTACATAAAGAATAGTGATCTATGTAGTTTGAAGAATAATGTCATTTGCAGATGTGCTACTTGACTCGAATGTAGAAATGTCTCCGTAGTTCGGTATCATTAGCGTGTGGTATTTTTGGGCTTCCCATTCCCTGTTAGGCGAAACAAATGATACTGTAATTCACCGTGTAATTACAATTAAAACATGTTAATGACAGTCGAGTAAATGGAAAAGCAATTAAAACATTTCCCTAATAAAAACGTATAAAAGAGTTATTTACCCAACTCACCGGCTTACTTACCTACGAATGTTTTGCAGCCCTTGCAAGTGACTCCTCGTAAAGCTTCTGATACTGAGAAGCTGATACATCCCAACTGAAATCCATGTTCATAACCTTTTGGACAAGTTGCTTCCAACCATCACCATTGCTTTTATAGTGATGAAATGCTCGGTCTAGAGCGCTATTTAACCCCTGAAATGATACAACAAAAATCATATCTTAAATGAGATTATAGCACCATGACACTGATAAGTTGTATTCAAGGAATAGCTAAACGAAGGAGGACTAAGTACACAAAATTTTGATGCTCCACATATGGTGGTTTACCTGTTCATCCGGAGTCAAGAACGTAAATCCGTTGCGAAATTCCGGCGGTATTGTGTCGTCATCAACATCAAATACGCTAACATGATGGATAAGAGAGTTAATGCTAGTGGTTCGGAAGACTGCAGATCCTCACCTGCACAATGGACGACAAGGGAAGGGAGCTAAACTTATATTAATGTACCTGTCATTTAAACCGCCAGTTCTTCTAGCAATGGGTATTGCCCCATATCGCATTGCTATCATCTGCAGGAAAAGTCATAATTATAATTATAAATATTAAATTTATTATTATTATTACAAAATATTACAGTTATAGTTATACATAACATGGGGTTTTTACTTAAATTAATGTTCTGACTACAAAAGGATACAAAGACTCTCATCCTTTCCTCCAACGCTAAGGAGGATGGCACAAGGAAAATTGCATCTGGTCCAAAGTGTATGTTAAGAGAAAATGATATATTAACAATCAACTGCATTTTTCAAATCCCTTTATAGCCATGAAAACCATACAAAACATAAAATCCTCCAACCAACCACCTTAATTTATTTCCTACTATGTATAAAAGGAAATATTACTTTCATTTCTTGGTCCAAAATCTGCAAAGAAAATTCCAAACTTTACCTGTGTTAAACCACAAGGCTCAAAGATAGATGGGATAATGAACATATCGGATGCTGCATATATGACATGGGAAAGAGACTCGTCATACTTCAACAACAACCGAACATGATCGTTTTCTTCAAACTGATTTGCAATAACCTCAAATTCCCTCTACATTGGAACAATTAAAAACAAGTTACAAAAGAGATGACAAAATAGGTTCCACAGACAGATAGGAAATGTATAGATATATATTCAAAACAATTTTAAGATGACAACTTGGTAATGATATGTATTACATCATTTGGATCTAAATTATAACCTACTAGAGAGAATCCCGAGCATTCAGTGCTCGAATCCCCCGTGTAATGAATAGGCAATTCACTTTTTTGGCTCATACCCGGGTCAATTTTATTCATTGCCTAATTTTTCAAATTTAAATAATTTTTTATTAGAAAAATAAATAAAATTGTAAAACAAACAACAAATAAAAAAGCGACACATAGAGGTAATTCTCGACATTTATGCCTAGCAAATATGTAGCTTAGATACTAATAATGCATATAAGATGACAATGATGAAAAATATGTGGATTCCCAAAAACCGAGATATTAGAGAAAGGTTCAGGTAGAAAGAAACATTTCGGTAAGAAGGACGAAGTTTTCGCGTTCACATATAACAAGCTTCATAACCTAGGCGGTCATGTTCACAATTTGACGATCATGTTCGTTCAGGTCATTTAAAAAACGTTGTTCACAAACATTACAAAATTATCAGAGAGTTCAAAATTGTCACCGTCAGATTATGAACATTCTCATCCAGAATATGAACATTGATGTGTAAATTGTGGACACGGATGCTTCGTATTTCGTAATTTTTGTGAACAAGCAGAGAAGATCCTATACTTCATCTAAAAGACCATGATAGATATATACTACCTGAAGCTTCTAAAATGCAGAAAAAACATTGTGTCATAAGGATTCAGTTTGTCATTGCTAAGTATGATAATCTAGAGAGCTAAATTATCAATATCTAGGGCATATCGATAAACATTGTTCCTACTAGGAACTACTACCGTTAGCACCAAGTTTGACATTGAAACTACAGAGCCCACTAACTGTTGACAACATGAGAATATGCATGAACTCTACTGCATAAGACACCAAAATTGTACACGGAAGCAGGCAGAGAAGATCCTATGCTTCACCTAAAAGACAACGAATCTTTTAGACAGAATCAAAGAACTTTAATCATTTAAAATTTTAAACTAAACTACGACAAAATTAATCACCTGAATATGTTGTACAGGACTGGAGCCAAGAAGCACAAACTGCCCACCGAGCTCCAATGTGCGATATATAGCATGTTTTATTAGATGTATCCCTTTCTGAGGCACCAGTCTTGTTACACATCCTACCTGCTCAAGATAATAGACAGGAATTAAGGCTGAGATTCAACATAGTGCAAAGAAATTGTACAAGTGGTCAGATAGATCAAAACACTGAAACATATATAGATCTATACAGTTTAATGTTATTAAGACATTCTCTGGCTAAGAAATTATGTCAGGATGGCAAAATTGTAATTCAATTACATTTAGAACGGGTGAAAACTTCACCATCAGATACCAGCTCAATAGAATCATGTTTCCATATTATATGCTACACCCTAAGAAAACAAACTTCTCGTTTGATAATTGAGCTCCAAGAGCCCTATCTTTTATAACAATAGCAAGGAAAGTGCCCATGACCTAGATTTAGTTATACACCAAAGAAAAAAAATAGTAATTTGATTTTTATGTAATATTAATTAACATCTTATATCATTTCCAGGTACTGGTATAGTGGTATGTGATGACTAATGACAATCATCTTTTTGGGGTTTGTAATGACACATTCAAGGTGTCTAGAGCTCATACTGCACCAAGTGGTAGAAACAGAAGTGTCAATATAGACTAATTGTCGAATTCTATATTTATCATCCGTCATTCAAATAACTGAAGGAAATAAATACCAATGGAAGATCAACATTCACAAATGAAACCCCAAGCTTCTTTCTGAGGACTTGTTTGTTCTCCAACTTTCCATACAGGTTTGTCGAACTATACTGTGCTTCTAGAAAACTGTCTGTTGAAGGATTCCAAGTATCCGTATCTATTCCATTGAGGATTCCAGTGAACTTTTTTGAGTGTAAATTAAGTGTTCCATCAAGGCCTCGACCACCCTATAAAACATAAAACAAGTTATAATGTATTTAGTGATGCATTAAACGGTACAATCATGTAGTCGGTTTATCGTCGATTATGTAAATAATTATACAAGACGAACTGATGTTGTCAGTCTTCCCCCTCTGGTCTTTGAAATTGGATGAACACAAAGGAAGGAACTTAGAAATTCCATCGGTATAACACAGAGAATTTGGGAGATTATCAAAGCCAATTTGAAGTGGTATAGTTCCAATTCCAAAGGAAGGAAAGGCTTATTTTTCTAATGGAATCAATCCATCACAAAGACAATAGAAATATGTAAAGAACATTTAACCGTCCGTCAACACTTTTTCCGAATGTGCTTCGGAAAACAATACTTTGTATCAATGAATTAAATGGATCATATTCTGCAGCAAGAAAGTAAAGTGGATAGAACACAAACATTAATCGGCATATCCTCTCCCTCTACTTAAGTGACAGTTTTCCTAACAAAATTTTCACTCTATCTGACGCTCCTATAACAGAATTCAAATTACAGTGATTACAACTGACACGTGTTAAGTTAGCTAATTACTGTAACATTTTATCTTTCTGTTCAATTCCCTGTGTGAACATCAACATCTTTCTCTGCCCTATCTGGCTATATAACTTTAATCGTCAAAGCACAACCTCAGTCCCTTCTCCCTCCAATAATCCAATTATCTACCCTTCAAAAGAAAACACAAACCATGATTGCAGTCCACCACCTCCCATACCTCCTTTTCTATGAAAACTGGCTATTTCTAGGATTCCCCGGCTAAGCTGGTAATAGAAAGGCCAGGTCAGTATGCTTCAAATTAATATTCAGAATGACATGAGTGACAGCCATACCAGTTTACCATTTCTTGGCCTGAGAAGATAACGGAAAGGAAGGGCAAGTAATGGCTTTGAATTTGTCCAAGTGGAAGTGATACCAGCTTCAGATGAAGCGGGTGATGGATAAAGAGGGACATACATAGCACCAGATATCCAAGCACTTTGTAAATGCCACATTATGAAAAGTGGCTAGATGATGGTTGTACTGTTATCAGAGAACTAGTTCACCTTATCCGATCACTACCGAGTAAGTGTTACTCGTTGTTCCCCACCATACATACATATTTGAGGGGGTTTCCGGGGACAACATATTTTACGGTGTGAAATGCGAACACACCTTAACTATGAACACTATAAGATAACTAATATCTTATATGTGAACATTACATTCTTATATGTGAACTGTGAACATTACTATCTTATATGTGAGCCTTAATTATGTATAATTAAGGTTCACATATAAGCTTAAATGTAACCTTATATGTGAATTAGTACTATAAGTTCACATATAAGGTATATTCACAGATCGCATTTTGCAAGTCATATGCCACAAGTCAGAAGGTGTCCCCTTTTGGTAACAGAAACTTATTTGAAGGATAACTTCGTACATTATACTATAGGTTAGCGACTTCATTAGAAGGGGCCGCCATGGAATAAACTCAAAATGTTACGCCTAAAGACGTAATTCACCCTCAACAACTAGTGAAAGTATAAACCATCAAGAGATGTGAAGCAGTTCATATAGCATTGATCATACCTCAAGTGTTCGCACTTCTTGCTCATATGTAGGTGATACAGTAGTCACAATGTTGGAGAAGACAACTGCACCCTAAAGCAAAAGGAATATGATAAGAAGGGTAGAGGAAAAATAAATACACAAGCACTTCTTGTAGGTTAATAGCAGATGGAAGTTCATGTACCTTCACAGGATTGACAAGATTGGGAGAGGAGTTGTCTTGCATCCTATCTAGTCTATTGAGTTGCTGGACATCAAGACCACAAGATGACAATTCTGAAGCAGGAGCTGTTCCTTGATACTCAAAATTGTGGCATGTAAAACATAACCGAGCTGAATTTAGTCCTTTGGGCACGTAGATATCCCAATAAAGTGGTGCCTGAAAGGGAAAACATCAGCTCTCCATTGAAATGACTAGTTCTCATCAAATAAAGAGTAATTAAGATCTTGCTGACCACATTTCAGTTACCACAAAAGCAGTTTGCCAATCATGACAATGAATAATATCTGGTTTCTTGCCAGCTTGCAGAAGCAATTCCAAAGCTGCTCGACTAAAAAATGAAAACCTTTTGAAATCATCATGCTCCCCGTAATGTTGTCCTCTCCAGAAGAACTTAGACGGATGAAGGGGTTCAATAAAGTAAACAGGAATACCTGTAGAATTAAAGCAAACGTCATATAACTCTACAAGATAGCAGACCATGAGTGTTGGATGTAAGAGAGCTCAACCAGGTAGCACTCTGTTATATTGATGTAGAAGATAGATTACAAGTTAAATCTCAATGGTGGACAAACCCAACCAAGGAGCCCAAGGCTATGCCCAATTCTCTCTAGATATTTCTGAATAACAAAGCCTTCATCCTAACCTCCTTCTTATACCTAGAGCTAATGACCATCTCTCCCTGTCCACGCTCTTTCTCCTCTAACCGACTCAGACACATTATTCTCATTGCAGAATAAAGGAAATAACTAACAAACTTATCTGAGATATGACTACTATTCCCCTAGGCAGTGTTTGGTAAAATAGCCTTCTTCTTCGTGCTATAAACAATATACCCTCCAACTCTAACAATGAATCTGTGCCTGAAAGAGTACGAAATCTAACCTTCCACGGTCCCAACCCAGATCTTGTTCTTGTACAGTTTCCCATCAAAGTAGGATTCCACCACTGTATCTAAAGCCTGCAAATAGTATATTGCAAAAACAGTCACAGACAATCTAAAGTCTTGTAAGCAAGCTCAAGTATCAACACATTGTAAATTGTAATATACCCGAAGATTGTGAATGTGGTTATACTGCATACAATCATATTTGGGAAGAACAACTTCAATGAGGTGACCCTTTTTCTGAAGTGCCTTACCAAGACCTGTCACAACATCTCCTAGTCCTCCAACCTTCACAAGCAGGAACAGAAGCCAATCAAGATTTCAGAAGAATGAAAATAAAAGTAATAACATTTGCAAAGTGACTGATAAGCGTTGTTTACAAAAAGTCATCAGTAGTTGCAATTAAAGCTATTTCGAAATAGGGAATTAGTACTTGAGAACCATCATCCAAAATACATCATGTTAACAGTCTTAACACCTTGTCAAACGTACAGGCTAATAAATTTTTGTTATAAAAAAATCATTTTCCCAAGAGTTCAAAAGAAAAAACAAAATAGAAAATAGAAAAAGAAAAGCTACCTTAGCAACTGGTGCCATCTCTGCTGCAATGTGAACAATGTGTAGAGTTGAACTGTTATTGTTTTACATACAAAGCACAAAATATATTAAAAAAAACAAGAGATAAAATGTATTGCAGGTTAATAGATTCAAAAGTGCCATTATATTGTAGTCCAATGCTAAATATATATAGTACCATTCTGGATCAGATGTCAGCCTCGAAAAGTGAATTAAAGCATCGCTCTCGTTCTTTTCCTTGCAAACCATGTACACATCATATATACGTTTATCTCTCTTCCAAACCATATCTCTTAGAATTTTTGCACCATTTGAAGATAATTTCTTCTCAAGCAACCAGCCATCAATCAAAAGCAGCAACTGGCTCCAGAACTCCCAGGACATATCATTCACAGGACCATCTAGAGATCTTTGCTTGCTCTCGTCCTTGAGACTACTAAGTGTATCTTGAAACTCCTGAATAGTTTCTTCATACTGTTGAAAATAAGACTGAATCTCTTCATCAAATCCTTCAAGACGCTCCTCCAATAGTTTCACTTTTTGACGCATCAACTCATTGTACTGTAGCAGTTTCTCGGATGATATTTTGAAATTATTTGCTTCTTCAAGATATCCCTCTAGCCTATCAACTTTCTTACGTAGGTCCTGATTTTGTTGTAAGACTAGTATGGCCTCATCAACCTGCTTTGATGCCCTGTCAAATAGTCCTTCTAAATTCTCTACCTTATTCCACAAATTCTTGTATTCGGGTTTTAATGAAGAAAGCTCTGTGACATCTTCGTAAGATTGACTAAACTTCAACTCTATATCTTTAAGGAAAGTCTCCAGACGTAACTTCTCCTTTATCAGCGTCGTCACTTGATCATCGGTAGTCCTGACATTCCTTTGTTCAGCTTTGAGAGATTTGATATCATCTTTCAAGGACAGGTTCTCTATCCTGAGTAAATTGAGCTTCTCACTGAGATTTCTGTAAGCTTGACCTAGTAACTGATCGACTTCATCTGTAGATATTTTACCACTAAACTCATTCATATGATGTTGGCTTCCCCCAGCGTCAACCCTATTAAACAATTCCTTCCTCATTCTCTCCAACTGTTCTTCAAGGAATTCAACACGTATCTTCTCATGAGCAGCAACTTTAATTCTTGCATCAGTTTCTGCTAGCTTTGCTTCAAGACTATTAATCTCACGTTGGAGAGCTTCCTTCTCATCAAGACTATTATCTAGATACTTAAGTGCACGCACTCGAGCCTCATTCAGAAGATGAACATCTAACACAAAATTTTAAAGAAAGATACACAAGTATACTGTTAAGCAACTTTAAATGAGCAATAGCAGCAGAACTTTGAATATAGAATATTCCAAAAGAGCATACTGTTCTTAACATTTTTTAGCACGCTGACCAACTCTTCAAGCTGAATGCTTGATAGCTGCTCTGCACCACCTACATGCAAGGACTGCAAAGACAAAAGGATTCCAATGTGATGGACAGATCAAGAGCTTTTGGAGTGTACAGTTCTGCAATAGTATATACTTTTTGGTCCAAATGCAATTTAAGTTAATTTTGTTTAACAAATTGATTGGTACTATTTCTTTGTTTTGGTTGAAGCGTATTATTTTATATTATGTTATATTCAACAACCACATTATTCAAATATGTTTTCATGTATGGAAAACCATATTTTAAACAAGTTAGAAAAAATCATCACGGACAGCTATGAGAGACAGACAGACAAAGCTGCTTGAATGAAACAAAGAATTTCATTCAGTTAGTCAATACCCCTACTTAATTCATAGTATCTCGCAGAAATTAACAAAATATCAAGTTTTGAGAAATAAACCATGTACACAACTCACATGTGTCCTAGGTTTGTTTAAATACTTCTGCCTCTTTTATTTTGCGACTCACCCGTATACACTGAAATTCCATACATTTGACACCTCCTATACTATCCTCTGAAAGGGTGGTTGAGACCTTGTCTGATTTCTGGTTGTGTCAGTATTTTCTACTTTAAAATAAGTGATCTGTCTAATACCTGACTTTGTGATCTACCAATATATGAAGAAGCTACGAACATCTAAAAGAGTGCACTAGCAAAAGTAAAGCCAACCAACTGCAGTTGCACCACAGAGCACAAGAGCAATAGAAGAATACCACCATTGAACAATAGAGGAATACCATAGAATTGGTCTCTGATGCAGGAGGAGAGCCCCACTGGCTTGCTGAAATCATGAGCTCTGTCTGAAGCACTTCAAGAATACTGTCATCTATTATCAAATGTGGATACCACTATGATTGACTTGGTTGACTTTACTAACCTCATCATTTGTAACAATATCATGAGTGTAGCTTGGGTATACATCGATCATAGGGTTCTCCATATCCGTGCCTTCTTCATTTGGCTGCAATTTCGAATCTCTTTCAGGAAAGTTAGAACAAACTCTTCGGGTAATTTGCCTTTTAATTTGGTGGCTGCAAGGTTTAGAAGTAAAAAAAAGGTTATAAAGGTGTTCTGCAAGTAAGCTAATGCTTTCATAAACATTAAGAGCGAGCTAATTCTTTCCACACATCAAATGATAGTCTAAAATCAGGAACAGACCAATAGCACAGTAAAAGAAAGAAATAACAGTCATCACACCTAAAAAGACAATAAAACTCAGATTAAGACAATAAGCAGAACAAAACTAAGTTTATCTAATGCTAGATCCGCATACTTCTATTTATTCTTGGTGAGTTTATCCAAGATTGATAGAGGATTATCTACTCTTCATTCTCATATGAATTCTCCTCCTAATCCATCTCAAACGTACACTCAAGACTGTGTGATTTACTCGTTTTTCCTTAGATTGAGCTTGTGTGTTGTTCATCGGAAACTTGGATGGGTTGCGGCCTTAAACCAAATCAAGATCCTTGTTTGGACCATATCATTTGGTATAAGATCTTTCATCCAGGTTAGTGACGATTTCCGAGTTAAAATCTTCAAGAAAAGCATGCAATAATGATCAAGTGCCATCGACCATTGTCATTGTGTTGTTGTGACGTTGCAAGTTGTTATTGTGTTTGTGTGTGTTTCTTGCGTCTTGGATCTGCAGAAGGTCGAGAGGAGGAACCATTGGATTGCCTCAAACATAACTCCCACGACCAACCTCTTAATTCTCGCCTTCTTCATTACAGCATTTACTTCTACTCGCCTTCTTCATTAAAACATTTACTTCTAGTAAATAACATAGTTAATCATCTCATTTAATCAGCCTTGACCAATTGCATCGATTGTCTGATGTTTCAGTTTGTTTTATCCGCAATTTCTTGTAATATGTTATGTTGTTTCTGTTTTGTCACCACATAGAGGGATAGTGCACCAAATCAATTTTGTTCCCCAAGCCACCTTTGTCTAAGAGTGCAGCTTATAGGACAAACTCAGATGAGACCAATGAGTTGCAAAGTCAAGTCCAAGACTTGTTTGACAAGGGCTATGTAAGAGATGGCTTTTCACTTCCGGTGATTCTTCTGCTCAAGAAAGATGGAAGTCGGAGGAGGATTTGTGTTAATTGTAGGGCGATCAAACAATATTATAGAACGCTTTCGGAACCATGTATGGACTGTATGAGTGGATGGTAATGCCCTTTGGCCTCACTAATACATTAAGTACTTTAATGAGATTGATTAATCATGTGCTTAAGCCATTCCTAGGGAAGTTCGTAGTTGTTTGTTCTAAAGGTTTGCTTTCCATAGTTAAGAGCTAATTGGAGTGAATTATGACACTTGAATTATAATAAAGGTTTGCTTTCCAAAGCCAGTGCAACTACATTAAGATGCCCAGTCAACCAAGTCAAAATATACATACTTAATATCACAGTTCCTCCCCTCCTCGAAGTGTGCTGCAAATTCAAAGAACTCAGTTCAGAACTAGAAAACAAGTTTGGCTGATCTATTTCCTCTATGAGCTGTACTATGAAGTATAGAAACCAAACAGGGCCAAGGAAAGGGAAAAGAGAAGTTTCATCCCATACCGGATCACAAAGAAAATAGCAAAACTGAGCTCAAGCTGAACAGCAACAAAGCCAAGCGAAATCAGTAAATCTCTATCCGAAGCTTATCTTAAAAAGCGTGAACTCGTACACGCTAGCAAATTCGGTATAGGGTAAGACAAAGAAAGAGATGAGAGAAGAACCTGAGAAAACGGCGGCCCGTCTTGCAAGTAGCAGGCAGAAGGCGGGAAGAAGGGAGAGGCAAGCGCAAATTGGAGATCAATCCAACCCATTCCTGCCCTATAAGGCAGCTCCAAGGCTTTGCAGCCATTAAAACGGGACCTTGAAGAAGAGCTAAACCTGAGAATTTAAAGCCAAGGAAAAAGAGGGAAAGAGTTAGATTTTTATTGAGGGGAGGTAGATTAGATACGTACGGTTAGACTTGCCTCTTCGAAAACCGCCGGTTCCGGTTCATGAACTGTCGGTCAAGAACCGTCGGTTCAAGGTTTAACATATGCTTGAACCCGAATCTAAATCTTTAAGGGGACGGTTCAGCCGGGTCGGTTCCGGTTCCGGTTCGACCCTGAACCGCAATAATTTTAAAAGGATAAAAAATATATATGAAATTTATATTTTAAAATTTTACTATATTTTTTTAATGAGCTCAAATATCTAAGTGTAATCAAGAAATTGAGTCATTAGAGGCCTCCAACTTGTAAGTAATTTGTTGTTTTTATATACACAATCATGAGAGTGTTTTTTTCTTCTTCTAAATTCGAATGTCGAACACTATTTTATTACCAACAGAAAACATTTAGAAACTTCCCACATTGAAAACTACCTGAGATGTTGAAATCTATATATTAAAAAATGAAATTCTTCATCCTCCACTCAATTTTTATGTATATATTTTGATATTTTTGTGTGCGAATTGACGGTTAACCGGACGGTTTAGATTCCGGGCCGATTTAGATTCTGGGCCGATTTACCCGGTTAACCTTCATTAAAACCGCTGGTTCAAGGTTCCGTAATCTCATGAACATGAACCTAAACCGTTAGTAAGGCGGTTTGGCCGGTCCGGTTTCGGTTCCGGGCCGGTTTCGGTTTTGACCGGGCCGGTTCCGGTTTTGACCGGGCCGGTTCCGGTCCGGTTTTGGCCGATCCGGTTAACCTTTTAACACCTCTACGTACGGTGAGGCACCTTCGGGACTGCATTATACGAATAATACTCCGTAGGATTTTTTTGTTGCAAAGGTGGGTGCTACACACATGTAAAAAGCTTACCCAGACTACCCGACCCGAAAACTCATGAAATTCGTTTGGGTCAAATCCAAGCAGATCCGAGATCCGTTGGGTCAAATCTGAACTAACCCAAGCTTTTCGAAACTCATTAGAATACCCACTTTTTATATATTTTATTTAAATTAAAAATAATAATGTATTTTATAAAATAATAATATAACATTATTATTTTTAAATTTTTGTTTAAATTTATCTTTTTATTCCGCCAAATGGTAAATATTGTATTAAGAGGAGTAACCACCAAGTACAACTCAAGTACTCAAACATACAACAAACACCAACAAAGGGATCAAAGACAGAAATAAAAGCAACTAAATTCTTAGTCTTCTTCCCATAGCTCTCCCAAGCCTACTATTCTTCTTGATCTTGCACTGAAGTCTTAGCTTGCAAGCATCAATGATGGCAGAAACACAATTCCCTTCATGGACAGTAACACCATTGAAGATCACCTCATTCTTAAGCCTCCAAGTGAAGTAAATGATCCCCTCAACTGTCAAGATCCTACTCAGATAGATGTTGTTCTGTCTTTGTGTGCAGTCATCAAACCAACACCACCAATCATTCAAGGAGGGTAAAATGTTGGTGATACCTTGCCAACTAAGCACCAAATTGGCAATATTCTTGACCACAGTACACCTGAACCATAAATGATTCTCATCTTCTTCCTTCAAGTGACAAAGAGAACATAAGGGACTAGGAATGATCCCCCACCTGTGGAGTTTCTGAGCAGCTAGTAGGCAGTCTCCCAAGTGTAGCAAGCCAGCATATGAAGCTCCACTTACTAGCTTGTTGCCCATGCCAAATAACTGAGCACCAGGGGAGAGGTTGATGAGGGGATCTAAGCAAATTATAGAGAGCAGCACTATCCAGTTTATCAGAGGTTTTGATCAAGCTAGGATTGTCAAACAACTGAATTTGGCCATGAGATTTCACCTCATCTCTGACTTTAATCAGACTCTTCCAAATCCAAGATCTAGTGGAGAGGCATCTGGCATTCCATATAAACTGTCTCTTAATGAGGTTGTTCCTAGCCCATATAGTCCATAGATTATTATACCCTTTGTGCAGCTCAAAAATCAATCTGGATATCAAAGTTTTGTTCCATGAAAGAAGCTCCTTGAAGCCAAGTCCACCTTCTTCTTTTGGCCTGCACACAGCTTTCCAAGCAACCAGACTTTTCTTGCCATCAATCTTACCAGACCAGAGATATGATCTGCAAATGGCTTCAACCCCTTTAATCACTTTCTTAGGGAGTAAAAAAAATTGCATCCAAAATGATAGCACACCCTCAAGAACAGCCTTAGTCACTTGGGCCCTCCCTGCATAGGAAATATGTCTAGCATTCCTGAAGTTAAGAACACTTTTAAGTCTACTCATTAGACCCTCAAAATCACCAGTCTTAGGTCTCTTAGAATGCAGAGGAACTCCAAGGTATCTAACAGGGAAAGATCCTTGACTATAGCCAAGGATATCAAGACATTCCCTTTTCCTCTCAACACTAAGTCCTCCAAAAAACACTTTAGTTTTAGCAGGATTGGCAACCAATCCAGATTAAAGGCCAAAGTTGTCTAGACACTCTTTAATCAGCCTGAGAGAAGTATTGTTAGGCTTACAAAAGACCAAAAGGTCATCAGCAAAAGCAATATTAGTAATGCCTATCTGTTTGCATCTAGGATGAAAGCCAAAACCTTTCTTCTTGCTCATAGCTCTCAATTTTCTGGTGAGAATCTCCATCACAATCACAAACAGAAATGGAGAAAGGGGATCACCCTGCCTGAGTCCTCTCTTCCCCTCAAATAAGCCTTTAGCTTCCCCATTGATGATGATAGAAAAATAGGGGGGTGACACATTCCATAATCCACTGAATCAACTTATCAGGGAACTAAAAGTATCTCAGAGAATCAGCCAAGAACTTCCAAGAGACTCAGTCATATGCCTTTTGAAGATCAATTTGAATGAGGCATCTAGGAGAAATCCTATTACTGTCATACCCTTTAATGATATCCAGAGCAATAGCAATATTATGGGCAATGGATCTTCCAGGAACAAAAGCTCCTTGATTCATAGAGACGATATCATCCAGAATAGGCCTAATTTTCATCACCAGAATCTTAGAGAAAGTCTTGAGCATAGTGTTGCAACAAGAAATTGGCCTAAATTCCTTAATATGAAAAGGTTGATCAACCTTAGGAATAATACTCACAAAAGTGGCATTAGTCTGCCTGATCAACCTTAAAACCAAGTAATGACTCAAATTTTTCCAGCTGATGAATTGTGTGAGGACACTGAAAAAAGAAGTGTTTCGTTGTCTTTGTCAAATTGTTACACCGGGAACAATAGGACGGAACTCTGTTGTAATATTTATTAAGTCTTTGAGTGGTTGGCAAATTCTCTGAAATTGCTTTCCATAGGAAATTTTGATATCTTGAGGGAATTTTTAAAT
The DNA here is from genome assembly GCA_029168935.1 of Oxyria digyna. Classification (NCBI taxonomy): domain Eukaryota; kingdom Viridiplantae; phylum Streptophyta; class Magnoliopsida; order Caryophyllales; family Polygonaceae; genus Oxyria; species Oxyria digyna. The sequence goes on from JAPVLV010000013.1 coordinate 29,733,394, forward strand.
TCCATAACCATCTATATAAATTATGATTATCATCATTATTATCTAATTGGTTATAGTTAGTATTAAACTTCCTAGCTGAAGCCATACTGAATTTCCCTGACTTATCTGGAAGCCACACTATCCTGTCTTCTTCATTAGTATTGGGTATATACATGCTAGCCATTTGTAGTGTTATATGATTTAGTAAAACATCGTTAAGCTTAGACATGTCCCAATCTCTATTATTGTTAATAAAGTAAGATACCTTTGTATATTGATGTTACTTTTATTTGGGTCATAATATTCTCTAAGGTTTGTATTACATATCCAGTTATCTGTCCAGAAATTTATGGTATTACCATTACCAAGTTCCCAGCCAATTCCTCTTTGAAATTGTTCTTGTAGATGTAACAATCTCGAAAATTTCCAGGATTGTTTCTTTTTGTTTTTAAAACTAAATATAGATGAATTTTGTCGGTATTTCTGATATATCAATCTGACCCAGATATTGTTTCTATCAGTAACAATTTTCCATAATAATTTCTGTTGTAGAGCTCTATTTAAATCTTCCGCTTTATGTAGTCCTAGTCCACCTACCTCCTTTGGTGTACAGATCTTATCCCATGTCGTAATTGCCCTGTAGCTAGGATTACTATTATTTTAGAAAAAATCCTTATTAATCTTGTCAACCTGATTACAGATCCCTTTTGGGAGTAAGAAACATTGCATTGGGTGAGTAGGTTTAGACAATATGTTAGATTGAATCAGGATTGTTCTCCCAGCTTGAGATTGGCTTTCCATCAAGAGAGTTGTTTTTGCATACTCTGTATTGCATATTGAAAACAATCATTTTTAACTCTTCCTCTTACTATGGGAATTCCAAGATATTTTTCCATATACTTTGTTATCTGGAGATTTAGCACTGAAGCTAGAGCTTGTCTTTGTTGTACCGATATATTAGGGGTTGTTTGAAAGGAGCTTTTGTGATAATTTATTGCAAGTCCAGAGAGATCTGTAAATTGTTGGAGTAACTTTTTAATATAATTCATATTTTTCAAATTGGCATTAGCAAAAATGATAGTATCATCAGCAAAGCAAAGAAATGGGATATGCATACCATTCCTTGTAATTTGGATTCCTACCTTATGATTTGATTTCTCTGTTTCTTTTTGTAAATTTCTAGCCAAAAATTCCATAACTGTTATGAATATAAATGGTGCTATTGGATCCCGTTGCCTTAATCCACATTTTGGTTGAAACAGTGGACCTGACTCGTTATTAACAAGGACAGAAAAGGATGCCGAAGTGATACATGTCATTACTCGATCTATCCAGTTCTTGTGAAATCCAAAAGATGCTAAAACTTGAATAATAAAAGGCCATTGAACCTTGTCATAAGCTTTTTCCATATCCAACTTCAGTGTCATCCAACCTCTTTTTCCTTTCTTCTTTTGGTGAAAAGAGTGAAAATTTTCATGAGAAATAAGTCTATTGTCAAATATAGATCTATCTTGAACAAAAGCAGCTTGACACGGATGTATTAACTTTGGAAGTAGATCTTGAATTCTATTTTCCATTAGTTTGGTAATCGCCTTATATATTGTAGAACATAAGCTAATTGGCCGATAATGATTGATAGATATAGGATTTTCTGTTTTAGGTATTAAAGCAATAAAAGATCGTGCACAATCTTTTAACATTTTGCCAGAATGAAAAAATGCCTGAATTGCATGTACCACCGATGGTCCCACAGTTGACCAATATTTTTGGTAAAATTCGGCATTAAACCCATCTGGATCCGGTGTTTTATTATGGGGGAGTTGGAAAATCACATTTTTGATTTCTAGAGGACTAGGTTGTATTAATAATCCGTCATTGTCTATATCCGTAATTAATTTTGGAATTATTTCAAAATGATTATGTAATAATTGAGTGTTATGTGTCGGTTGGAATCTTGACTGAAGGTCCTTAGTAATCTCATTTTTAATATCCTCAGATTTATAGTGTATTGTTTTGTCTAAGGCCTCGTAAGAGTTTATTTGTTGTTTAAAATTTCTAATTTTAGCAGTAGTTGAAAATATTTAGTATTCTTATCATTTTCTTTGAAATTTTTAATCGTGGCCCTTTGTTTCCAATATGTATGTTGAAATTCCAGTAATTTGTTATATTTTGTTACAATTCTACTATAAAGGGGAATTTTTTGTTGTTGCTTTTGTACAAAACATTCATTTTGGAGTAATTGTAATCTATCCTCCGTTATTTTGATTTGTTCCATCACATTATTAATATTTTTCTTTAGCCATGCCTTTGTTTCATATTTTAGTTTCCTTTGTCTCATAAAATAGTTTATACAAAGATGAACCATAATAATGAAAATTCCAAATTTTCCGTACTAAATGCTCATAACTTTTATTTTGTGTCCAGGCATTCTCAAACTGGAAAGGGTAATTTTTTAGTGAGTTATACTCTCCTAATTGAAGAGTTATACAACAATGATCAGAAGTAGTGAAAGGTAAATGGTTTAATAATATATTATTGTAATAATTGATTATAGTAGGATGAATCAAAACTCGATCCAATCTTTCTAAAATCACAGTATTGGTATATTTATTGTTCATCTTCCAAGTATAAGGTGAGCCCTGATAATTCTGATTAATTAGACCATGGTTTGGTATAAAGGTAGTTAATCTAGCGAATCTATTTATACCCGGATCTACACCCCCAGTTTTTCTTCTGGATTTAAAATATCATTAAAATCTCTTATAATAATGGATGGGCATTGTGAGTATAAATTATATTTGATACGAGATTCCAAAAATAAGTTTTAGGGTGTTCTATACTAGGTGCATAAATAAAGATAATAATGAAATGAACATTTTGTTCTTCATATTTGGCTACAATTGTATTAAATCCTGTATGGGTTATATTGAAAAATTCAGCTTTGAGAAAATTAGAACATAGTAACCATAAACCACCTTTGGTACCATCAACATGCGAAATAAATATATTTTTAAAACCCAATTTATTTATAAATTGAGTACTAGGAATATCATTTGTCTTTGTCTCCGCTAGACAAAAAGGATCAATCTTATAGTTTCGTTTTATATGTGACAATCCCGTCCAAAAATATTGCTTGCGTACTCCCCTACAATTCCAATAAGCTACTTTAACCATAAAAAATTAAAATAAATGTCCATGACTTTCAAGACTTGTGTGCTGATGTTGAACCTACATTTTGAATATCTACTAGCATATCCTATTGATGTTCTGTTAACCTTTTCTATAATAAAACTAAAAAGCTTGGTATTATGTTTTTTATTATTCACACTGACCACCCAAACATAGGTATTTAGATGAGTACATGAAGTACAATGGTCAATGTTTACAAAACACAATCTTACTATCATAACTTGACTAAAGAAATGATAGTAAGATTGCATACGAATACTAGTCATATTAATACAATGATCATGTGTTGATAAGGATTGCATTGTTTCCTTTATTTGCAAATTAATATAATTTGTTATAGAGTTGTAATCTGTATATGACCAGAGTAAATTATGTTCAGACTCAAAACTAGACTTGAATCTAATAATCCATTGAATATACCAATACCTAAGGGCTATTCTAATACGTATACTCAATTGATATACCATGAAAATCCTATCAATATCTAAACTTCTATGTCTCTGTTCATCATTAATCAACTGAGTTAACATATGAAGACTTAGCTTCCACTTGTTATCTTGATTTATTCTTTGGAGCTTCCAGTGAAGAACATTGTACTCTTGTAACCAACCAACCAATTTAAAGTTCACAACATCCACACACAATTTATTATCATTCCTAATATCATAATTTCGAAAATAATTCATCATCATTTGGGAATGAACTTGTGCATAAAAACAAACATTGATACTGAAAAGAGTAAAACACTGCATAATATCTGTTTTCAAACTTAATATCCATTTAGCTAGATTAGTAGTACCATTACTATGACAGATACAACTGTCGATACTTAGCCATATTAAACAAGGCATCAAGCCACCAGAGTTATCAAAATGGTATGCAAGATCCAACTTCCCAAAACAAGTGTCGAAGCACAAGGTTGCTTCCCTAGGAATTTTATTTATTGACACAACCTTCAGCATAATAGTAGGACACTTACCAGAGATCTTACTCATGAACATGTTCTTTTCCTTTCCCTGCAGCCTTTCTCTTTCTCATATTGGTGGAGTTGGTGTTGTCTGGGGTGGAAGATTGATCTTCTTCATCTATCTCCTTATGTTCATCAACAGACTTGATCACAATTGTTCGAAACTTTTGGTTGATCGTATTGTTCGAGGGAGGGTGATATGCTGAGTGGAAAGAAGGTTCTCCTGAAGCTTCCATAAGGGGAGGAAGAGTTGGTTGTCCAAACCAAGTTCTAACTGCAGGACGTGGAGCTCTTGGGATGCGATTAGGGTTTAGGAAAGTTGTGTTCATGAGATTATGGGTTTGTTGATCCACACTCTGGACATTGGATATGAAATTAGGACGAGGAGTAGAGGGCCTCTGAGGTAACATAGGAATGACAATTATGTTTGGAGAATACACAGGGGGAGCCACTTGAGCCCTAATGTTTGGTGCTTGAGAATTAGGGTTTGGGCTTGGGCGAAAATGGTCAGAAAAGTTTATACCCCAATACTTCCTCCCTGTTTGTTCAAAAGCAGCAAAGGCGTCTTGCTAAGAAGAGTTTATGTTTCTGGGAACATAATCAGACGCCCTATGCACGGTTGGACAGTCAGCGTATGCATGGTAGGGCGAAGTGCACCCACTACATCTAGTCGAAAATCCTTGATAAAAAAACTCAGTGAGTCATGACAGATCGATCCTGGTGTCTGATTTGGATGTATTCCTCCAGATCCACTGAGCTTCCCACTGGTACATTGATCAATGCTCTAGCAAATTTTCCTCTGAAACGCTTATTGTTGAGTTCATCAACTTGAAGAAGGACGCCAAACCTGTTCCTCGGGATGATAGTAGTAAAACCAGCAACGTTGGCTATATAGAAAGGTAAAAGCGGGATCCTCATTCAAACATCAATATCATCAAGTATTTGGTGATGCAGATTGAATTCCAAAGTAAAAGGCCTAACCACTTTGAGCTTACCGCCTATCTTGTATGGCCTCTTCTCGTAAATTTGGTCCATATCTTCTCTGTTTGCAAACTGAAATATGATCCAATTGTTGCCAACATTGTGAAACTGGACTTCTCCCTTGATCTTCTCGATGTGCATCCAGTTATGCTTTACTCTATTTGCAATCTCCACCGGATTCTCCAGGCCATCAATGTCTCGCACCACAAGTCCCATGAAAACAAGGTGAGCAAGGTTGTCCTGCAAGTTTGAAATGTATTGCTCCTCGTGTAGCAAAAAGTCTTCGTCCAAGTGTTCATCCATCTCCAGATTCTGCATTTGATCATCTTGCATGTTGTTGTAGTGGACTGGGGAGTGCAGATCCTCTATCTCATCATCTTCATTTGGAATGGTTTGGGTGGGGTTGTTAGGAGCTTGGATATTTTGCAGGATTATTGTGCTAATATTAGGCTGGTCAGCGGTGTAAGGACCCAAAACGTAAGGAGCAGTAATGGAAAATAAATCTTCGTTTGAGGTTTGGAGATTGTTGGTGAGGTGATTGGTTTGGATTGCATGCAGATTTGAGCCATATGGGAAGCCAACGAGAGCTTGGGAATACGGTCTGTCATCTTCCATAAGCGGAAGCAAGAAGGAGCTTTTGGTGTACTGTGAGGAAGAAGATGGAAAGGCCAGAGGAATAGTTTCCTGGGATATATAGGGTTAAAGATAAGTATAAGTCTGAGAGAATAATTGTAAAGTGAGTAATGGGCCTTGTTATATGGCTTGCTAGTATTGTACCCCAGATTAAATAAATATATATAGACGCTTACTATTTGGCACACCCTAAAATTCTATTTGGCACACCCTTACATTCGTCACGAAGGTATTTGGTCAGACATTCGTCACGAAGGTATTTCAAAATAGATTCGTCACGGAGAAACAAAGGACTTCCGTCACGAAGGTTCCCAAGAGTTCCGTCACGAAGGTATTGTGGAGTTCCGTCACGAATGTATTGGGGAGTTCCGTCACGAAACTTTTTTTGAAAAAAAATAAAAAATTCAGAATGTTGTAGAGAATTTCAATACGAGTCCGTGCATATAAAATACGTCCAAAACGGACATCGTTTGCCCTTCCAAAAGCCTTAAAAACAAAACAGTCGCATGCGTTAAGTTCGTAAAAACAAAAACTTATATAATTATTAATTATAATTAAAAATCATGCAATTAAATTTATATACTATAATTATATATTATCATTTAAGTAATATCATGAAGCTTCATGATATTACTTAAATGAACTTTATACCCCGGCATGCGACTGCTTATATATAATGATGCTTAAGTAATTGTTTTTACGAACTTAACTCATGCGTTAACTTTATATATATTACTCCCTCCGTCCCTGTTTGTTCGTCCTGTTTCCTTTTCGAGCGTCCCCTTTTGTTTGTCCTATCCCATTTTCTTTCCTTTTCTATCTATATTTTTCTTACCATAATACCCTTACTTTATCTCTTATTCATCCAAAATATCATTTCTCTCTCATACTTTTCACATATCATCTCTACCAATCTCCATCACCATTAAAATCCACCATTTTTATACAATTCTTTAAACCTTTAAACAAAAGTGACTAATCTCGTTAATTTAACCTTAATTACGTAATTAACCAAAAAACATTAGATTAGTGGATTAAATTTACATAATTAACAAACCACTAATCTAGTCATAATTATACCACTATTCCTAACTAAACCCAAAAACCCAAACACATTAATCTAACCCGTATACACTTAACTAACCCAGCCCAATATTCATCCCTAATCTGGATTAGCCCATTAAACAAGCCCACTATTCACCCCTATTTAAACTCACCCAAACCCTAACCCAACTCTCATTTGCTTCTCCTCCTCTCGCAGCCGCCACTAAACCCTAACCACACCTTCTCGATCTCTTTTCTCCTGGTTTTCTCGATCTCACTCTCTCTTTCTTCTCGATCTCACTCTCTCTTTCTTCTCGATCTCTCTTAATCTTCTCCTGGTTTTCTCGATCTCTTTTCTCCTCCAATGGCTGCATCCAACTCCCCCCCTCGGAGTCCTACCAAGACAGTTGAACTGTCCACCCCGGAGTCCTACTGGAAGCACTATGATTTCAACCTGAAGCGGTCGGAGTTGATGTCGGAGCTCTCTGAAGACGAAGCCCTGTCACGTCCCCGAGAGGTCATCGTAATTCCTGATACTCCGACACCTGAACTCTATTATGAAGACGAGGCCGACAACTACTTTCCTCTACCGGATTCAAGTCCCCCTGGGATGCCTCCATCGGAACTGAGCCCCCCTGAGATGAGCACTCCAAAAAAGCGGTCCCCCGAGCTCATAGTGATCCCTGACACCCCTGAAGGCTCTCGATCGGAGACGATCTAGCTAAGTTTACTTTAATATCCCTTTATGTAATGAAAGACTTATTTTGATGGATTTCTGTGGGTTTTTGCTTGGATTATGAAGTTGCATGGACAAGTTGTTGGATTTATGCTAAGATCTGAGTATTTCGGTTGGATTACTGAGGCTTATGTCTAATATCTGAGCATTTATGTTGGATTACTGAGCCTTATGTGGCTAATCTGAGCATTTAAGTTGGATGACTGAGGCTTATGTGGCTTATCTGAGCATTTGTGGTTGATTACTGAGGCATATGTGGCTTATCTAAGCATTTTTGTTGGATTACTGAGGCTTATGTGGCTTATCTGAGCATTCTTGTGGATTACTGAGGAGTATATTTAATATCTGAGCATTTTGTTAGATTATCTGTTGGCTTGTTGAGATGATGATTTTGGTTGCCTTGTTGGATTGTGCTTTCTATGAAGAAGTCTGAAAACTGAATTGACTAGTATCAAAAAATTGTGTCTTTATGTGCTATGGGAACTCTTTTGCATGTGATGGATTGATTTCTATGTGATATTTTAGGTTTGTGATTAGTCTTGAATCTGTGAGGGAAATGGGGACACTGAGATTTTAAATCAATGATGTAAACTCTTAACTTAGATGTAAGATGCAAGACTGTTAAAATCACAAACCTATTTTGCCATAGGAACACCCACATGTGATCAAGTAGATGCCTATGGGTATGTTTGGACATGGTTTTTGGTATTTTAGTCTATGTGGGATATAGGGACATCTGAGAATACAATTGCACACATTCCATTCATTGCATTTCCAAAATATCATCTTATATTCATAATCATCACGGATCTTGACTAATTACATTCACAAAATGATTAAAACTGATTAGAAATTCATAGTCCCCTAATCATCTATAATCATCCCTCATTTGACTATCATTTGCATGTTGGGTTGCTGGATTCTCTTCAGTTTGTGGCTCTGTTGGATTTTCCTGAGTTTCTTGCCCTTCTTGTTGTGTTGTTTCATGTGTCCCCCCATGGACTATGTTCCAAGCTTGTATAATAGCCCACATAGGTGCCTTGACAATTACGGGTAGATTCCCTTGAGCAAATAACTTCTTCTTGCTGTGATGTGGTACTTCATAATCATTGCCTCCTTTGCATTTAAGTACTTCATTCATCACATATTGTAGAGACAACCATACATCAGCTAGAGTTCGAGGTTGTAATTCATTAAAAGCTTCATTCACTGCCTCTAACATTTGATCAACACCATTTGGCATCTTCTTGTGCATTAGTGACTGGATGCTTCTGAAAAATCCTAGGTCTAGTATATTCAGATCTGGACTATTTGCTGGTTGTTGTACTAATATGAATGTGAATCCATCTTGTATGTACACTTCTTGCCATTGTGGATCATCTTGAGTAATGTGAGTTCTTGCATTGTCTTGCTGGATATATATAACTTTCTGTCCATCTTGTGGCCATTTTGCTTTAATTGCTGGGATGATATTGTCTATCAACATGCTCCTTGTGGCTTGCTTGTTGACTGATTCAACTACTCTTGTAATAATAGTCCCCTTTGGTCTTTTTTTTGAGTTTCTCCTTGCTGGTTCTTGGAATGTGAATGGGAAGATTCCAATCTTCCCATCAAAAGTGCACTGTCCCTCTAAATCAAATCTAGGCCTAGCAACAACTGTAGTGAACATGACCTTTGAGATGAACTTGCTTGAACTAGCTGATCTGTATTTGCCCTTCTCATTTGCTCCTAGATAGACCTTATGAGATTTCTTGGTTTGATAAAACCACTTCTCATCCAAATGAACAAAATCAAACATTGAATGATATTGTGATTTCTCCTCTAATGTAGTCCCCTGTAATAAGCTTAAAGTCCACTCCAACCTAGTCTTTTTGTGTTCCTCATTCAGTCCAGGGTGGAGTGAGTTTGTATGTGGCTTGATTGTTCCCTTCTTGATCATCCTATGAACTGTTGTCTTTGACATGTCTAGGCTACTTGCCAAGTCCCTAATGCATGTCCTCACCCCCATTCCTAGTGACTCTATTGCATTTGGTTGTAACTGAATTCTTTTTCTGCCACAATTATGATATTTTGTGGATAGATTGTACCTTTGGTTGGCTTGATGTTGCTTCTTTGCTGTGTTCCATAACCTGCTAATACACCTTGCTGACATCTTGAACTCTTGTGCAGCAGCCGTAATTGCACCTTGTGGCAGTTGTCCCCCTGAAGCCATTCTTAGAAGCGTATTCAATATGTGCATTTTTTCTTCACTGCTGAGCCTGGTTTTGTGATTTGGCTGATGATGTTGGGTTGCCTCGGTGTCTTGCTCTGCTTCTGGTTGGTGGAAGTCTTCTCCTACTGCTGGTTCATTAAGGTCAAATGCTAGCCCTCTGTCCCTTGTTGGCTCATTAAACTCCTGCTCAAACTGAGCCATCTCTTCATCAATAAAGACTTCTTCATCTGGAAGTGGAGCTTCATTTATGTTAAAAGCTGAGGCCATAGCATCCAGGCAATGATGCAGTTAATGCTCTGTTTTTTCCTCTCTTTTCCCCCTATTTTTCTCTTTATTTTCTCTGTTTTTGGGTGTTTAAGCAATAAATGCTCTGCTCTACACAGGTTTAGGTGTATTTATATCAGTACAATCCCAGATCTGTATAAGGGGTATTTTGGTCCAGGTTGTAAGTGAAATTTGGTGATCCGTGTGATATGTAAACAAGCATTTTGATTGGCTGGCTTAATTGTTAAGCTAGCTTCTGATTGGTTTAAATTTAATAAAAAATCTTTTTTAATATTGTGTCAGATGTATAACTCTTATTTCCCTCTTTTTTCCTCTCCTAAAATCCTGTGCAAAACTGTCCTTCAGGACAATTAAACCGGGACGGAGGGAGTATCATTTAAGTAATTGATCAATTATATTACTTAATTATATATTATCATTTAAGTAATATCATGAACAAATTGGGCGAGCATTCCTCTGATCAATTATACCCCGGCATCTCCCTTGTTCGTTCTTCTGCAAATCGAGCCACAAACTTTAACCTCTGCTTCCTCTCGCTCAAACTCAGATCCACATCCTTCATTCCGCCACCGCAGCTCCGCCCATCGTCTTCGCCTTACCGTTTTTCAAGCGATGTCGCCGTGCCATGTCTTCGCTGCTGAATAGTCGTCGGTGAGTCGAGCTCGGTTCTGTAATCGATGCACAGTTCGTCAATTATTTTTTTTGGTGAAGACAATTAACAGTGGAGTGTAGATCAATTATTTCACAAAAATTAACGGATTGCTTAACGGAGATGAGGAAGGGGTAGTTCCATGTTAACGGAATAGCCATAAAGGGTGGTTCCTTGCAAAAAGTGAATTAAGGGGTGGTTTTGCGCAAATTCGACCAAATAAACGGTGGTTTGACGCAAAAACCTCTATATAATTTATAAACACATATAAATAACATTAATATAAATAAAATTATACATTATTAATTAATTTTTAAATTAATTTTATATAAATAAAATTCATTTTAATTGATTTATAATCTTTTATATTGATATGAGTTTAAATCAGGAAACGATATCAACAAATTTAGGATAGTGATATTTATATATATATATTAAATGATTTGTGTGCAAATAGGGAATGATATCATTAAAATTGGATTAATTATCTTTAAATATATATTTAATTTTTCTTTTTTGGAAAAAATGTTATTTATCAAATGATAATGTGACATAGTTTATTGATGAGTAGATGACATGACATAACTTATTAATGAGTAATTGAGTATATTGTTTTGCTTTAGTAATTATATAATGATATTTTTTCTTCCTACTATTTTACGTAATTCGGCCGGATCGGGATACCGTTAGTAGCCCAACCCAATAGAATGGTCCATTAGACTTGGGCGTAATGAAAATGATTTTCTTATGAAATACTGACCAATTGTCGAGAAAGGTTTATAACCCTTTTTGTTTGGCTAAATAAAGGCCCCTACTATTTGACGCCCACTCAAATTGCTATTTACCGCCCAGTTTTTGTGCGTCACGCATGGAATAAAACCCTACGTCGCGCACGAATTTTTTTTTTCAAAAAAATTCATGCGTCACGCATGGATTAAAAACATACGTCACGTATGGATTTTTTTTGTTTTTGCTTATTTTTTTTCCATAATCTTGTAGATAATTTCAATACGATCGCGTGCATATAAAATTCGTCCAAAACGGACATCGTTTGCCCCTTCAAAAGGCCAAAATACAAATTTATCACACATAATTTCTTGTATCAACAAGTCCGTTAAAACAACACACCATTTTTCAATTTTTTTTATAATATGGTAGATAACTTAGCAAAGATTTTATTTAGTGATGGTAATACTTAAATAAAATTAATAACTACAATTTATAAGTACAGAGTAATAGATTTGTTACACTTAATCATAATTACTTCACTGTTTTTTGTTTTTTAGCCTTTTGAATGGGCAAACGATGTCCGTTTTGGACGAATTTTATATGCACGCGATCGTATTGAAATTATCTACAAGATTATGGAAAAAAAAGCAAAAAAATAAAAAAAAATCCATACGTGACGTATAGTTTTAATCCATGCGTGACGCATGAATTTTTTTGAAAAAAAAATTTCGTGCGCGACGTATGGTTTTATTCCATGCGTGACGCACAAAAACTGGGCGGTAAATAGCAATTTGAGTGGGCGGTGAATAGAAAGTATGTAAATAAACTAGTCTTTATTAAACTCTACTTTCTTTCGCCTCATCTTGTTTCTAGATCTATTCTCTAGCTTTTTCCTCCACCTTGAAATTGTGAGTACAAGTACCACGCTCTAAAACGCCAATTCCATGTCATCGAGATGGCGAGGAAGACAACTTGATACTCTTAGAGTGGTTGTCGTTCACGGTGGATGAACTGCGGAAGCTCTGAATAGATGAACTCTGGTGCCAGTCATCAGTCCTAGTATTACTCTCGTCCAAGCATGCTTAGACTTCGAAGTTCTGATGGGATCCGGTGCATTCATGTTGGTATGTTCGCACCCATCAACTCTACTCGAACTTTTCTACATATGTCATCTCGACTCAAACGAAAAACTTACAATCTTTGTGCTCGGGTGTTTGATTTGGGATTATGATATATCAAAAGGAAGCTCTTTTCGAGCTCTTCTTGTCTAGTACGTTATAAAAAAAAACACGTCAAAATGACGATTATCAGAAAAGGGGTGCAACATGAAGACTTCCCAGAAGGTCACCCATCCTAGTACTACTCTTTCCCAATCACGCTTAATTTTGGAGTTTTAATGGGATCCAGTGCATTAGCGCTTCATGCGGGTGCGTCTGAGATATCATCAAGAGCATCTGAGCTAGCATCAAAGACGTCTCGTCTTAAGTCAAAAGATGTTTTAACCATTGAAGCAAGAGCTAAAGAACGCTATGTGCCATCATTGAAGTCGTGGTAAGTTACTCGAGCTCGTATAGTAGCCATCCAAGCTCGTAGAGATCCAGTTAGAGTCAAGATGAGAATTCCAGTTCTCTCCCCACACCCTTGACCGCACCCTGCCACACCCTGTCAGTATGATGGAACGCCTTGAGTGACAGGATGATGAAGATGAACCAGACCCGGGCGAGACGAAGACGAGTTTTATTGCAGAGGCAAAACCGCGACCGCGAAACCCATAATCGCGACCGCGGTTTGACATCGAATTTGTTGTTGTTCTCTGAAGTAAAATTGCGCCTAGTTTTCCAAGACTGATTCGTTTTGGATATTTCATGATTTTTTCTCATGTTTCTTTCATTATTTTTGGGAACCTTTATTTATTATTTTATTATTTTTAAAGGCCACCCCTAGGACCCTTATATACCAAATGATTATTATGAATAGAAGAAACATTGTTTTCGTTCCTCCAAAATAGAACTTTGGTGAGAAGAGTGTCATGTGTGCATTGTTGTTGAACTCGCCTAGTTGTTCTTGTGTGTGTCAATCTCTACCATAGGATTGGTGCTATCGAGTCTCCATAGAGCATCCTCCAAGTGTGTTGGCCATTCATATCCATTGTGTTAGTTGTAATCATTGGGGTTTCATCATCATTCGGTAAGGTTCTTGTCCTTAAGTTCACAGGTTTTGTCATTGTTTGATTTGGTTTCATTGCCTATCATTCGACTTATCTTTCTTCCATCTCATATCTAATTACACATATCTCTTTGTTTCGAGTTTTCGTTCGAGTTTTGGTGTCTAGATCGCCATCAACGGCTTATCCCCGCATCAAATTGGTTTCAGAGCGAGGTTGACGTCCACCATCGTATCAAAGTCATCATTTTTACTTTTTTGTTCTTTCAGTTTCTATTAGAAATTGATTTTGACTCTTTTTCGTGCTTTGATAATCTTTGTTGAGTCTATTTCAGGTTGCGTACAAGAGTTTCAATTGGTTTGTGGTTTTGGATACCAACAGATTGGACTTTGGGGAACCCGCAAAAGAGCCACCTTTAGCCAACTAAATACCGCTCAAACCATCACCACCACATCATACCACCTCCACCACCAACGATCCATCACTCCACCACCATAAACCAAGTTCAACCCTCCTTAATTAGTCCAAAATGTCGTCAAAACCCTAGAAGTAAGGTTGAAAATTCAACAACTTTGGCCCTAAGGGGAGATCTTTTGGAAAGTCCGCCGCACCTGCGGTGATGCTACCTAAAACGAGCCGAGATTTTGTCGAATCACCGCATCCGCGGTGAACAACGGAGGCGCCCGCGATGAACCTACTGTCTGAATTTTGTTTTTTGCATCTTCGATCAATCCGAGCCATTTCTGACCCTATCTTAGCCCTCTCAACTCCTTCTTTAATCTCCATTGACACAAAATGAGACAACTGAAGGTACGCTTCCTTTTGGCCCTCTTGAGTTCATTGAGTCTTATTAATTGATT